>BSBN01000797.1:0-4800000 GCA_027924645.1 Cunninghamia lanceolata
TGGTATTTAATAAAACACATGAACAAAAACTCGTGATTATCCACAATCACCACTTGAATATTCTTTGTTGTGGGATCATCTTTGTTGGTTGATGGATCCACAACCTTCACCTTCTCCACGGGTATCGCCTCTCTCATACAACACAAGAGATCAATCCCCCTCATCTAGTAGAAATTTTGGGCTTTTGCTTACTCAATCCTAGCATTTAATTGAATACATGTAAGCATGAATAATTTTAAACATGCAGGTGTTATTCATCCATACATGTGCCAATAGTTGGAAAATGTCGATACAAAAGTTCTCCTTGCTTTCCATGTGTATTGACAAAGGTAAAGGGTAGAATGAATGAACATGCTTATTTTAATCGTCTTACATTGCTCTAGGTAAACTATCAGTCGTTGATCTATCAAAATAGGTCATCTGATCTTTGGATCATTGGCATGAAATGAGCGATTGAAAAGTCACTCTCTTCTTTCTTGATCATTGGATCATTGGCATGAAAAGTACCATTTCATGAGCCTCCAATGGAGAAAGCCATACCAAGCTCCATGATCTTTAATGTAGTACTAACCTCCAATTTGGAATGCTAATTACATGTGTCATCTTTTAATTGTTGACATGAAATGACTATTCAAAATGTAGTCTATCTCACTATTCCTCTCTCTATCAATCTCCCTCTCTCTCTATATCTGTGTGTCCCTCTCTATTTCTCTCTCCATCTACTTGTCTCTCTATATATCTTATTATTCTCTCTCTGCCTCTTTCTCTCTAACTCTTGAACTCTATCTCTCTTACCATCTCTCTTTCTTCCTCTCTCCCTCTACTTTATATCTCTATCTCTCTTTCTCTCCAACTTTATCTCTCTAGATCTCTCTCTATCTCTGTCTTCCTCTCTATCTATCAATGTCTCTATATCTCTCTCTCTCTCTCTCTCTCTCTCTCTCCTCTCTCTCTCTCTCTCTCTCTCCTCTCTCTCTCTCTCTCTCTCTTCTCTCTCTCTCTCTCTCTCTCTCTCTCTCTCTCTCTCTCTCTCTCTCTCTCTCTCTCTCTCTCTCTCTCTCTCTCTCTCTCTCTCTCTCTCTCTCTCTCTCTCTCTCTCTCTCTCTCTCTCTCTCTCTCTCTCTCTCTCTCTCTCTCTCTCTCTCTCTCTCTTCTCTCTCTCTCTCTCTCTCTCACTCTCTCTCTCTCTCTCTCCATTGACTAACACTAAATTTTTAAAAGGGTTAAAATATTGAATTACCCTTGATGTCATCTTTGGCTATGGTTGTAGCTTTAAAGATAAGAAATCCACTGCTAGTCATTCTCCGAGAGTAAAACTTAATGAGGGTTGGTTGGGGAACATGATCCTATGCTCTATATCTTGTCATGGGAATTAAAACAACCCTATATTTTTCATAAATCAAATTCAACTAAAAATTGATGACCTTAGAAAGTGGGTGCTTGTCGAAAAGCTCAAAATTAGCAAATTTCAAGGGCAACAAAATATGGAGCTTTGAATCCTATTGCTTAACAGTAATTATCTCATTAGAGTTCAATTCCTTGGTGGGTTTCTCTGTCTGGAAGCTTTTGAGCTCTCTACATCTTTCTTTATTTCTATTTCTTCCAACATTATCTTCCAACTTTATAGGATTACTTATTTAGTCAAAAAGACTTTAAAAAGGTGAGGCCAAATCTACAGAAAAAATATTAGAACCACATCATCTAGGTTGAAACTACATAAATGGGGATAAGGCTATAGATGTAGGATTAACCTATATTATTGTACATTTTAAAACTAACAAAGCACAATCATCTTAATATGTTTGTTGTAGATTCAAATTAAAATATAAATAATAATCATATAGATCACAATCTTAACTACTTCCAAAATATCCTTTATTATTATTTTAATGTAAATGTGATGAATTACACATTTCTATCTCAACTCTATCTAAAACTATTTATATATTATTAATTTATCACTTTCCCTATAATTTGATTTACTCAAAATAATATAAGAATCATATACAAACCGTAAAATATATATAGTTAGTTGTGATAAATACATAAATAAATAGTTTTAAATCATTGCATGTCTAATTTTTAATTATCTAATATTTTTTTTAATTTTCAAAAAGTATGTATCTTCTCCCATATTAATATTAGTAGCAGTTGCATAGATTTTTGCGCAACAAGTCGCTAATAGGTTGAAATGTTACATAAGTTTATTCTAAATAAGAATAAGAATATGATCATGGGATTTTGGTTTTTTCCTGGTCAACAATCCACATTCAAACAAATAAGGAAAATTATTTAGAAACATAAAGCCAGGCACATAAGAAGGAAAAGATATAGCATAGCATCGCCCCAATTCATACAATTTTATAGCTAGGTATTAATTATGAGAATTTTTAAGATTTTTTTTGTTGTATATTAGTTCGCATATTTGTAATTTGATTTAACTATTTGTTTCTTTTAAAAACTACTTGCTTGACAAGACTCTAAACACTATTGATAGAATGTTTTAATTTTAAAACTATCCACATCAATTAAAACACCAAATCTTTATTAAACTTCACAGCTATATCTCTTATTGGTCCCTACCTATACATCAGCATGACTATAGAAATCAATTTAGAATTTCTATCTCAACTCTATCTAAAACTATTCATATATTATTAATTTATCACTTTCCCTATAATTTGATTTACTCAAAATCATATAAGAATCATATACAAAGCATAAAATATATATATTTAGTTGTGATAAATACATAAATAAATAATTTTAAATCATTGCATTTCTATTTTTTAATTATCTAATATTATTTTTAATTTTCAAAAAAGTATATATCATCTCCCATATTAATATTACTAGCAGTTGCATAGAATTTTTGTTCAACGAAGTAGCTGATAGGCTGAAATGTTACATAAGTTTATTTTAAATAAGAATAAGAATATGATCATGGGGTTTTGGTTTTTTCCTGGTCAACGATCCACATTCAAACAAATAAGGAAAATTGTTTAGAAACATAAAGCCAGGCACAGAAGCAGGAAAAGATATAGCAGAGCATTGCCCAATTCATACAATTTTATAGCTAGGTATTAATTATGAGATTTTTTTAACATTTTTTTTGTGTATATAGTTTGCATATCTATAATTTGATTTAAACTATTTGTTCTTTTTTAAAACTACTTGCATGATAAGACTATAAACATTTTTGATAGAATGTTTTGATTTTAAAACTATCCACATCAATTAAAACACCAAAGCTTTATTAAGCTTCACAGCTATATCTCTTATCAGTCCTACCTTTACATCAGCATGACTATAGAAATCAATTTAGAATTAGTGAGGGCAAGATAAACCAATCCCACTTTGAGTTTTTGTTAAGGTTGAGCATTGTAGATATGGATTTGTCATGTCATTTTTATTGATTGCATTGGTTTTTAACTTTTTTGGTGTGCACGTTATAATAATTTTCACAGGACTTATAAGACAAAATGAAGGTCGAGCAGCATGAATTATTCTCATTGATCTAATTATTCTCTTAATTTTAGTACCATATTTACAAATTGCATTGTAGCGTACATCTTGAAGATTTTTTGAATTTCAAGGATACATGAACTACAAACCATGCAAGTTAGGTCTTCAAATTTTAATTCTATATTACTCAGATGGTGATTACTAACTTTGTAATAGGATGTCTCTGTTTTGATTGGCATGGCTTCGAGTGCCCCTTTTAATGTGTTTCTTGCATTAGGTTGGATACTAGCTTAAAAAAGTGAACTTATAGGCGATAAATAGTGGCTGTTGGTTCCCAACTATCACTATTGTTTAAAAAAATATCTGCATTGTTTTTACCTATGTCACAAACTTTGAGGTCGTTTTCCTAAATATGGTACATATAATCATTTATTTATATTAAATATTTATTTATAATATAATCATATTTATTTTATATATAATATATAATATCTAATATAGTTATATTTGTTATTATTTAGCATATTTTATATAATGTAACACATAGGGCTTCTTCCTTCGATTTCCACATTCTACTTCCAAATACCTATTTATGATTATAGAGGAATGTGTTCAGGAAGGGGATTAGATATATCTTTTTCTACACAGAAACTTGCATAAACTCTAGAGTCATTGTTTGAAACATTGTCATTTTAAGTTGGTTTGTTGGTAAAAAACTTGTTTTCTTGAAAGAAAGGTCACAAGATGAATCTTGCATGGGGTAATGTATGCATGCCTCATATTAAAGCATAGTTAGGTGTCTCCTTCAAGACTAATGGAAGTACAATGCAGTCCCATATGCTACAACCACCTAACTCATTATCTATCTCCTTCAACACCAATTGAAGTACAACACAGTCCCATATGCTATAAGCCACCTTTGAGCTAAATGATGAGTTATAAAAATATTCCATTTCTATTTCCATAAAACATTTCCTAAAGAATATAAAGACACAAGGAATCCATTTCTATTTCCATAAAACCTTTCCAAACGAATATAAAGACACAACCAAAATGAGACTTCCTTGACCTGACATGTTAAAGGTTTGAAAGAGGCTCATAACATCCATCATCTAAGGACCTCATTTTAGGAATTTTTCTTTGGGTTTTCCACTTGGACATGTGATTAATAAACCTTTCAAGAGATAATTAATGTCACAATCGTCTCCCCAGTTCTCACGATTCCAATTGCTCACACCATCTCTGGTTGGCTAATATCAATGAATTTGCCAGTGATTGCCAGACTCAAGAGGGTTATTTTCTTAGCTACAATTTTTTTATTCCTTGAGTTTATAAAGCTCTAGCCCTCCTTCGTTGGGAGGAGCTTGTTGAACAGATTTTAAGAACTTCCAAACAAAGCATTCGAGATTGTAAATCCTTATTCTATTACTTGATGATAACATTGAACTAGAATTATGGAAAGCTAACATTGGGTTTGTTGCTCAGGTTTTAATTGGTGTCATGTCTCAAAGAAACTTAATGGATTCTTTATCATAAATAAGGCCTTGCCACTTTCTAATTATAACAATGAGCATATTTCTTCTAAATTTGTAGTATCTTGGTACACTCCTTTCATGATCATGATAAACTATGAACCAAATGAATGGATTTAAATTTGCATAAATCATTAAAGTTGAAACCATTTTCATTATCTTGCCATTATATTAATTTAATATAAAAATCATATATTTATAATAATATAATAAGAAAACCATATGTGAATAAAAATAATATTCACTTGGCTAGAGAATCAAGTATTCTCCACATAATTTGTAAGCAAAGAAAGTGTTGGATTTTGTATTTTAAGATCTAAGGAAGATAAAATTTTAAAAACTATAGAACAAAAAAATTAGAACATTTCACTTGACTAAATAAATTATACACTTCCAATAGCTTTCCATTTAGTAAACTACCATTTATACACAACTGAAATAAATTATACACTTCCAATAGAGCTTTCTTATCAATGAAATATTTGGATACTTAATACTATAGAGTTAATTCAACTTTGAAGAGAACGGTTTAACAATGAGAAAGCTTAAGAAAACAACAGATGCAAGTACAAATGGGAAGTAGCTCCTGTTGTTGATGCTCTTAAACAAATAGTAAGAAAACCATGCCTTTATAGTCGATTAAAGAAGAATGCTTTTGTAGAAAGTGTGTTGATCTATGAAAATAATATTCACTTGGCCAAAGGTATCAATCATTCTCCACATAATTTGCAAGCAAAGGAGGTGTTTGAGTTTGTATTTTAAAAACTAAGAAAAATAAAATTTAAAAAACTCTAAAACAAAAAAATTAGAACATTTTGATTGACTATACAACTAATAAATTATACATTTCCAATAGCTTTGTATTTAATAAATTATTTTATATAGTAAATTTAACCAAATAAATAAATTTAAACATAATTTAAATAACATTTACATTTAAAAAATTTATCAAGGCTTTTTAAAAAGGCTTCCTCAATATGGATAAAGATGAAAATAAATGGGGAAAAACAAAAGAAATAATAAACAATATTTCAATGAAATATTCATTCTCCCACACTGGAACCACACCACATAAAAGTAATGAAAGTAATGATTGATGAGATAATATTATATTCATTATTATATATTATATTCTCCATATGTTTATATATATATATATAAAATTAAACTTCCTATTATGGTGAATCATAATTCTCCTAGTAAATGTTTAATAAATATTATAACAATTAATAAAATTAACGGGATTTTAAACCTATCGGCTAATTACCTAGTTAGCACTCTACTCCTTTTAATTTTTTAATATAAAATTAAGTGATTATTTATTATTATTGTGGATAAAGTTATGTTATAAAAATAGGAAATAAGAAAACAATTACAAAGACAATGCAATGAAAAATGAGATCTAAATATTTAAAATATCTATCATAATTTTTATATATAATTTGTTTATATTAATTTTATTTATCAATAAATATTATAACAATTAATAAAATTTCAATGTATAAAAACAATATTTCAATGAAATATTGATTGTCCCACACTGAACCACACCACATAAAGCAATGATTGATGAGATAATATTATATTCATTATTATATATTATATTCTATACATGTTTAGTTTTTAATTTAAATATTTATATATATTTAATGTTTTTAATATTTATATACATTTTAATATACAATATTATGTATTGTATATATTATAGTTAGTTAAATATTTTATATTTTATATTTAATATTTTTATATATTTGTTATTTTATTTAATATAATAATTAATTTTGATATTATATTGTTCATAAAGTATATTTAAGGATTATCATTCATGGAGTTTAAGGATCCAATATTTATTCTATGCGATAGAATATATTTAAGGACTAATTGTTAAAAATATTTTAAAATAATTTTTAAAACACTTGAAATAAATAGTGGGGTCTTACTATAGAGTTGTCATGGTGGGTTTAGGGTTTAGAGTTATTTTATTTTTAAAGAGTTATTTTGTTTTGTTTATTAAGAGTTACTTTATAATTATTTTATTTAATTTTCATTCTATAGGCCTCTACATTTATCAATAATAATCTAATTAATATTATAAATTAATTATCATATTAAATTTGTATATCAAATTTTAAATATTTTATCAATACTAATATAATATTATTTGTATTCAAACTATTTAATTCAAATATATTATTAATATATCTAAATATAAATACATTTTATAATATTCATATTGATAATAATATTATATAGTATTTTATATTTATAAATATAATTTAAATATTATAAAATATGTAATTATGAATATATATTAAATATAATATTGTATTATATTTATATAAAGTGATATATGTAAATCGTAATTCTCCTAGTAAATGTTCAATAAATATTATAACAATCAATAAAATTAAGGGGGATTTTAAACCTATCGGTTAATTACCTAGGTACCACTCTACTCCTTTTAATTTTTTAATATAAAATTAAGTGATTATAGACACACACACACACACACACACACACACACACACACACACACACACACATATCTGTGTGTTTGTGTGTGTATAGATTCAGAAGCCAATATTTGTATTATAAAGGCGTATGAAATTATAAAAGACGGACTCATAGGCTAACTGATAGAAGTGCAGGGCTTAGACTAAAATGCCCTTCAGACAAACTACCAAAACCCCTATCAAAAGACCATGTAGGGCTAGACAAATAAACTTCTAAGATCACAAAAAAGCCATGCAGGGCTTGTCCAAACCCCCTGTTTCTAACACAACTAAACTTTGACTATGACATTGTATTGTATCTATATATAAAATATACATTGACATTGCAGAAAGGAAGGAGAAAACCTACCTAGACATCACATGAACCCTAGATTAGCAGCTAGGGTTTGAAACTCGTTTACCCATTTGAAGTCCTCCCCAACCGGCTCCATTTGCAACTTCTTCTTAAGGAAACTTGTTCCCGCCTCCACTTGCTCTCTATGAGCTATAAGAGCCATGCCTTTCAAGTCGAGAAGGAAAGGGTAAAACCTGATAACCTCATTAGGGTTATGTAAAAGATGAAAGTCTATCGGCCTTGGAATGCTAGTTCCTAGAGAGGCTGCTCTAAGGATCTCCTTCAAACCAACAAGTAATTTTTCCTTGATGAGTTTTCTGATTAGTTGCTTTGTTATATCTTTGGGAATACTTGCATCCAAGACTGCTACAAGGGAGCAAGAAACAATGGTTGTATCTGTCCTATAAAATTCTCCACCATCCACAAACCTCCTTCTAAGAACCATTTTAATTGCAGCTATAGAGAAATCATCATTGAGCCATAACACATGCTTCGACCTATGATCTATGATTGCCCCTTTAAAAGCTAGTTGCCTCATTGTGCTTTCCAACTAGATTGGAGTATCCAAACCCAAACACACCAGTCCCTCAATCGCAATCTAAGCCACAAATCTTGTTCTGGTTGCCATTGAAAGAGAGGAGAAAAATAAAGGCAGGGGTTTGGTTGAATGAAGAGAACAAAAGGCATATGTCACTTGCTCCTTCTCACCCTTTTGCTTAATGAAGATTCTAGAACCTAAACGAAGGCAATATCATCTTCTAATAATTGATCTGTTATCAAAGGGTGGCAATACAAATGAACTGACATCCGTACAATGATTTGATGTTCTATTGAATGTCAAGTCCCATCACCTATCATGGGAGCCAAGAAAGACTTGCCACTGTGTCTTGTAGATGCCAATGTGTCCCTTTGATACCACTGAGCCCCAGACCTTCCACATTAGGTTGTGTGGAAGGTCTCCCACCCTTCTACCCACAGGCTCAATCAAGTTTGACTTAGATGTATTACTAAATTTGTAAACTCTTTGAAGTTCCTACCATCTACACCCAAATTTGAAAGGGCATCCACCTCTGAATTCCCTTCCCTATAGACATGCTTAATCACAATCATGTCAAAGTTGTCTAGAAGGGAAATTGCCTGCTCTAGCAATGTATTCAATCTCTAATTTACCATCGTCTTGGTCCTAAGACCATTTATGATCAGCAGGAAATCCCCTTCTACTTCCAATTTTTTAATATTGAGCTCTTGACACAATCTGAGACCCAAGATTACGGCTTGCATTTCTACCATGTTATTCAGTCCTATCTAAGGGTTTTCCACCAATCTTCCAATTTTCCTACCATTCCAATCTTAAGCTATGCACCCCACACTTGACACTCTTGGGTTTCCTCTTGCTACCCCATCAAAGTTCAGTTTGAACCAACCTACTTCTGGTGTAGTCCATTGCACTGAACTCCTTTCAACTCTTGAAGTATCCTGATTGGTTAGACCTATAGCTGGTAGAAGGAGACCTTGCCAATTCTTTCTCATCGCAGCATCCCAAGAATTGAATTTCTTCTTACCGGACCCCCTTCTGACAACCTTGCATTCACAACTTCAACAATGTTTACCTCTAACTTATTCACAAAGGTGTGAAAAGGTATTTCTTTATCCTAGAAAATCCTTCTATTTCTTTCCTTCTAGATTTCCCATATGAGCAGGGAAGGACTAGAAAACCATAAACCTCCAAATAATGATTCCTTGTAGAGAGAAGGCCATGATAGAAGAAAATCTAAGAGTTTCAAAGGCAAAGCTGAAGACCATTGAAGTTTGGCGCACAACCAGAACCAACACCTGGAAGAGAATTCACAATTAATGAAGAGATGATCATCTAATTCTTCTTCTTGTTTACACTACATGCATCTAGAGGGACCTGCAAGCCCCAGCTTCTTAAATCTATCCCCTGTGAGAACTCTACCTCTAGATGTAGCCTAGGTGAAGATTCCAGCTTTGGGGAAACAAAGTTTATTCAAACATAAATTGATTGGGAGACTTGCCTCTACTTCTGAGTTGTCTTTAAGAGCTCTATAACCTTCTATTACGATGTACTACTCTGATTGAGAAGCGTTCCCCCTTAGTTCATTTGAACCTATTCTTAAACTTATCCTACAATTCTTCAAGGCCTCTTCAAAAGCTGTTGCCAGCCTATCTTCCACACTAAGGACCCTAACATTTTTCCAAGAAATCAAAGCACCCAATCGAAGAGAGGTAGAATAAATGTATACTTTGACTTTATCTCCCCAACTTAGTTTTCTAATCAATCTGACTTGTTCTAAATCATCCCTCTTAGATAATTTGGAGTGCCTGTTCCAAGAATCTTCCCAAAAATGGGCCTTGCTTCCATCTCTAATTTCCCAAGTTAGATGATTTAGGATCAGAAATTTGCAATTGCTTATAAAGTCCAAATCCTTGAGCCTTTTGGTAGGAATCTCATAGTGAAAATGCTATTTTCCTCTTCCTCTAAATATTTAGCTTTAACTATCTTGACCCATTTAAGTTCTTGCTTCACATGGATGGCCCACAACAGTTTTTCTCCTATGGCTAGATTTTGAGATTCCAAGTTCTTCAATCCAGTGCCATCTACCTCTTTTTTCTCGTAGACCTGGTTCCATTTGATCAAAGGAAATTTGTGCTGATCCGAACTACCTTGCAAAAAGAATGTTTTCATTTCTTGATTTAAATCTCTTAGAGTTTCTTTTGAAAGAGGGAAATGGGACATCATATAAGTCAAAATTGCAGAGATCACTGCCTTGAGCATCATTAGATGGCTAGCCCATGAAATCCATTTGCTTTTCCCAGAAGCAAGTCTATTTTTGACTCTTTCAATTAATACCTCCCAAATCTTCTCGGGCCTAATACCCTTTGCAAGTGGCAATCCCAAATATCTATAGGGTAATTCCCCTTTTCTAAACCTCAAGAGCATGAGGATACTATTCTCTTTTGTGCAATTGATATTAAAAAAGAAAACTTTTGATTTTACAAGACTAACTTCCTAACCTGGGGCCAGAGAATACTGGTCGAGAATGAGTTTGAAATGTCTAGCTTCTCTTTCTTTTTCCACTCTAAAGAGCATGGTATCATCAATGAATTGTTGATGGGTGACTTCTTGCACTCCCTGGGATATCTAAATTCCTTGAGTCTACCCTTCTTGTTTAGCCAAAAGAAAAGATCTTCCTAAGGCCTCAACCATTAAGATGAAGAGGAATCGAGACATAGGATCTCCCTGTCTGAGTCCTCTAGAAACACTGAAGAAGCCTTCAGGGGAGCCATTAATAAGGATTGAAAACTTAGTACTGGCCACCCATTCAAAAATCTGATTAAGCCAAAACTTGTCAAAGCCAAAGGCTTCTGAAATTTTAAACAAGAATCTCCAGTTAACTCTATCGTAGGCCTTCTTGATGTCCAACTTAATGATCATTATCAAACTTTTAGATTGCTGAATCGAATGTATGGCTTCTTGAGCAATGATTACTCCATCTAAAATTAACTTTTTAAGGAAGAATCCAGTTCTCTCTTCTACAATTATGTCAGGTAAAATGAGCTTCAGTCTATTTGCAACTATTTTTACTAAGATTTTATACAAGGTGCTACATAAAGCAATGGGCTAGAATTCTTCCAAAGATTATAATTTCTACTTTTTGGGAATGAGAGCTAAAAAGGTGTTGTTGACCTCCTTTAAAACCATGTCTGTGCTCCTAGAATCCTCAATTGCCTCTATGATCTCCTTCCCCATGATATCCCAGCACTTTTGGAAAAAGGCTGCTAGGAACCCATCGGGTCTAGGATCTTTATCTGGATGTAAATTGAATATAGCCTATTTTATGTCTGTCTCTAAAAATTTTGCAGTCAATATTTTATTGGGCTCTTTCAAAACAAGTCGAGGAATGCATCTTAGCATCTATTGATGGCTTCCCAAGTTTGAGCCCTTTCCCTCATTTAGTAAGTTCTAAAAAAAGCTAACTGCCTCTTTGTTGATGTCCTCAATCTTGTCAATGATGGACCCATCTGCTAATTTGATTAAATATATTCTATTGATTTCTTATCTAAATCTTCTAGAATTATGAAATAATTTTGTGTTTTTATCTCCAACCCTGAGCCATACTTCCCTGGACTTTTGATGCCAGTATATCTCTTCCTTGGAAATCAGATCACCTAACTTACCAAGCAATTCCTTTTCTAGCAGAAAACTATTTCCATTCATACCCTCCTTCAAAACTTTTTCATTCAGTGTTGTAAGCTCCTCTTCAACTAACTTCTTTTCTTCAAAAATGTTCTTGAAGTTTTCCTTGATCCATACTTTTAAGTTTTCATTGATAATTTTGAGTTTTGTGACAATGATGAAAAAATTTGTTCCTGTTATCAATCAAAGTATGCACCCAATGCTAAGCTATTAACTTAGCTACATGTTGACACATGGGAACACTCCTAGCCCTGTGGGTTGCCTAAAACTTGGAGTGAACATCCAGAGCGGGTTGGTTCCCCTACCAGATCACCTGAACTAAAAGACTTTCTGAGGAAAGGGTTTAGAAGGATAACTTGCAATAAAATCCTAAACCTAATAGCGATATACTAGAAATCTAACTTATTTTAATGCTTTTACTCATAATCCAACTCTTAAAATGTCTATTTTCACAATCTCACTTGAAACATGTGACACAAAAGTGATTTGTATGAAGGCTTGAAACTAAACTCATCATGCAACTTACATCACATGAGACTTCTGCACACAAGTTTGCAATAATGAGACGTAGAAAGGACTCAACACTTAGAATCACAATGCAACATCAAATCAGTATTGCAAAATCAGACAAAATGAATGAGATAGGAATACACTATTGTCTTATTAATCTAAAAGGAGTATACAAAAATGAAGCTCTGAGTACAAATTATTAGCTTACAAAGATTTATGTGGGTGGGAAAGAAAGAAAGAAGCAATTGGAACTACCTGAAATGGGTTTTCTCCTCATATATATATCCAAAAGGCTTTCTAATATTGAGAATGGAAAAAACTCAACAAAAATCCCAAAAAAAGGCATCTTTCCAAGCCATTTTCGAGCTCCAAAGGAAAGCCTCCACAATAGTGCCCAAAATGTCTCTAAACTAAGTGCAACAACTATCAAGATTCTCTTACCAAGTGGTCCCACCAAAAAGATGCAAAAAATCAGGCCTTATCTGATTGGAAACTGAAAAAAGAAACTCCAAGCTGCCTGGCTTTTTCCAACTAGCCCAAGGAGATAAAATAAGGAATCTTTATCTCTATTTTTTCAACTATATTAAAATAACAATTATTTAAAGCAATTTATAATGATATTGCTTTAAATAACATTTACAATGATTTTTGCAGTTACAAGACTCAAAATACATGAGTCGTGGCCCACCTCACTTGCTTTATTTTTCCTAAATTTTTACAAGGCAAAATTTATTATTCTAATCTAAAATTGCCAAGTATTAAGTCCTTCTCTGCTTGGGCACTTTGATTTTCTATAAAAATCATAAAATATTTAAGGCATATTGAAAGTTTTTTTGAAAAAGAAACCCTCCTAGGGCATGTCCTCCATTTGATTTGCAAAATATCCTAAGGCATTAGGTGTAGGCAATAAAACATGTAAAGGGGACAAAAGACACCCCGAGGATATTAGTTGAGGCAATGTAAAATAATTCAATGTGATAAAACATAACAATTGAATTAGGGAATAATGGAACCTGTTGTGATGTTCACAACACACCCCATTTTGCTCCTCAGCAAAATGAGGACCCCTGCTGTTGCTTTGCTTTTGCTTCTGCTTGTGTTTGTTCTGTCTGGTGGTAAAGGGAAAAGAGAGTCAGATTTGTAAACCTTGTTAAAAATATAGAAAATTGCATTTTCAGTACCATTGCATGATATGGTTGGATTCCTTGTGAAAAATGAGCCAGGGTTGCTTTTTGAACCATCTTAAAATTCATCATATTTTGCAAGTTATGATCATTTAGGTAAAATGTACTATCAGGTTTTGCATGATAAACAGTCAGTTGTTTGCCTTTTTTCTTGTTGGCATTCATTTTAAATTTCAAAAAAATTCGTACTTAGTGGTTCCAGGTCATGGGCAATTTTGTTTGGGTTCCACTCTATATCTTACATTTAACTGTCTGTTTGAAGAAAAATACATCTAACACTTTGCTCGCCATTATTTATTCATTGAAGTGTTTTTTTTCGCAGGTTTGAACCTGCGCGTTGAACCTATGCATTGAACCTTTTTTGAAGGTTCAATGGTTCGAAGTTGGCGGGGTTCATTTTCTTTTAACAGTCGCTGTGTATTGTTGAACCTGCGCATTGAACCTTGGTTCGATGGTTCATTAGTTCGTGGTTCGGGTTCAAGACAAGGGCTATCGGCATAATAGTTGCCATCGGCGGAGGAAATATGGAGCTCGCCGAAGTGGAATCTCTCGCCGATAAAGCATAAATGAAAGGGAGATCGGCAGGAGTCATGCCGATAGTGGCAGGGTTCAATAGTTCGGGTTCAAAGGCTTTGGTAAGCCTGTGGCCGAAACAATAGTGATCGGCGTAACATAGAGCATCGGCCGAGTTTGAATTCATTGTGCCGAAGGGTATAGTCTCGCCGATAGCCAAGGGCTATCGATATAGTGGTAGTTGTCAACCAAGTTTTTTGGGCCTTTGCCGATGGGCAAGGTTAGGCCGATGGAAGAAAGGGAGGGAGGACTTAGCCGAAATGCGAAGGATGGGAAGATGGATATTGGCGAAACTCTTGCCAATATCGGGAATCAGCGTAGCCTATGCAATCGGCGGTGGTCGAAAATCCTTTGCCGATGGGCAAAGTTGGGCCGGTACAAGGAAAGGTAAGGATGTTGAGGTCATCGGCCGAGGTAAAGGCATCGGCGGAAAAGATTTGGAGCTCACCGATAGGTAGGCCTCACGCCGATGAGGGCAATGAGCAAGTAAGGTAGAGGCATCGGCGGAGGAAATAAGGAGCTCGCCGAAGTGGAATCTCTCGCCGATGAAACAAAGCAAATGCCATCGGAAGGAGGAGTGTGTGAGTTGCCGATGGGCGATCTCACACCGATGGGAGCAATGAAAGAGCATTGGTATAAGGTAAGACATCGGCGGAGGAAATAAAGAGCCTGCCGATAGTATAATCTCTCCCCGATAAGAAGAAAATGCAAGCCGATAAGGCTATATTGGTAACACTTGCGCCGATAGAGGGAAATAAGAGGCCATCGACCAAGGTAATGCCATTGCAAGGAGAAGATTTAGAGTTTGCCGATGGCGAATCTCTCGCTGATGGAACAAAGCAAAGGGGCATCGGTGGAAAGAATATGGAGTTTGCCGATGGCGAATCTCTCGCCGATGAAGAGGAAATAAAGCACAAGGGGCCATTGGCCCAACAATGAGGATCGGCGAGGAAGAGTTAGAGCCTGCCGATAGCATAATCTCTCACCGATGAGAAGGAAACGAAGGCCAATAAGACATCAGCAACACTCTCGCCAATATCGGGTATCGGCATAGCCAACGCGATCGGTGAAGGTAATTTTGGGCTTGCCGATAGGCAAACCTCACACCGATGAAGAGCAATGAAGAAGCATCAATGGAAGAGAATGATCGGCGAAAGAATTTTGAGGCTCGCTGATAGTACAGACTTACGCCGATGGAAAGAAATAAGGAGGAAATAAGGAGAAAGGCCATCGGCCAAATAACGAATATCGCCCAAGCAATTTTTGGGCGTGCCGATGGTGATTATCACGCCGATGGGTGGGAATGGATGAAGCGGTGGGAATTTTAAAACACATTTTTGGCGCCCATGGTATTTTTCTGGTCAGCGATGGTTGACCCGTTTGGTTTTGGGCAATCTGTATGCATTTTGAACGCGTTTTTGAGGGTTTCTAAGCCAGATTTCCACATTTTTTGTATAGTCACCCTGATTTTAACAGATATTTTGAGTTTCCTACTGTTTATTTGATAAATGTGATACTTATTGCTTGTCTTGTCTTACAGGCTTGCAGTTGAGGAAGCAGCTGGAAATTCAACACAGTGACCTCATGGAAGAAGAAAATCTGATCTCAGGAGCAAGAAGTAAAGGGGAAGTGCAAAGAAGTCAAGGCCAACCAAATGAAGAACAAGGTTACAGCTGGGAGGTATTACTACAACAGACAAACAGAAGTTATTGCTGAGCTGCCAGAGCTTCTCAGAAAGGGCAATATTTCGCCCAGATTTGACACTGCTCAGAGATATTTTTGAAGAACTGGTTCACCTATATTTATTGATGTAACCAGGGGTTTGAACCAGGGGGTTTAGTTAGTTTTTTTTGCTGTAGTGAGGACAATCAAAAAGCCTTTATATTGTGCCTCTCTGCACTGTAATACTTTACAACAGGGATTTTTAGAAGCACACAGCAAGTTAGCTTAGTTTAGTTTAGAAGTAGAAGAAGGAGGCCGCCTGTTTGTCTACAGTAAGGTGTGCGTGGAATGTCTGGCTTCCTTACTATATCTGTAAAGCTTGTAAGTTCTCTGTAGTTTGATCAATGAAACTAAGAGTCATTCCTACATTGTAAATCATGTATGACTATTTGTTTCTAATACAATAGAATCTAGAGTTCTACATCTATCTTCTGAGTGTTCTCCTACTCTTCTTTGTGTTTTGAAATATTATCTTTGAGAGCTTGCAATTTTAAATGTATGTTTGTGAAAATGCTCAGAACTTGCATTTAAGGTTTTTACTGTGGATTTGATCAAATTGTTGTAGTATTTACATAGTGCATAACAGAACAATTAGATCCTTTGGTAGAGTAAATGAGGTGTAGATTAGATCTTTCTAACTTTTCCCAACCCATCTGAAATATTTAGCTGAAAACATAAAAATCTGAAGGAAATTGTCTCAAATTTGAAGAAGTATGCATAACAGAGTTAAAAGTAGACAGTTTTCATAAGTGTATGAAGGAGAAGGCTGCAATAATTCAAGAAAACCATCTAAAACTTGCAGCACAGTAACACTTTTATGCAAAGGAATGAAAAGTATTGACATACCTCATGATCTTTTTGCATATTCTTAGTCCAATAAACTACAAAGAAACTCTAAACTACGTAAGGTCCCTTGAACATTACAGCTTCACATTGACCAACTAAACTTGACCAACCGAACCACTGTAGACTTGGGATTAGTTGAATCTTAAATGATTCCTTCTTATCTTTCAAGTATAGTTTCAGTTCATTATATGTGAATTTTAATTTATTGTTATGATTGCATCAAAACAATCACCAACAGTTTTCTAGCGCTAGAAGGAGGGCCTTTCTGAGTTAGAGTTTATTTCAAACTGGCTAATAACAGTAATAGAGTGACTAGGTCTAGATCCAGTTCAGGGGATATATTTGTGCAACTACCTGATATTAGGCGAGCTAGGAACCCTTTAATTTGGAATCCAAATATATCGCAAGTTGGAAGTTCATCTGGAACACCACCTGGGTCACCTTTTAACATCCGTAGTATTGTGAGTCCTGATAGATCACTGTTCAGATCTTTAAATCTTGGTTCAGGCACTCCTAGAGGTCTCAATCCTCCTATAAATCCTAATCCACCAATCAATCTAGGTATTCCTACAAGTTCAGGTCAAGTTCAAACACCTGCAATGGCATATTTCAATGTCAATTCTCCCATACTCTTCAATGATTATCATGAGATGCCCAAAAATCTGGAAAAGATATGTCCCAAATACCAGTTGCATCAGGACCCAGAAGACCACATTAGAATATTCAAGGAAGCATGTTTTAGAGCTAGGTTAGAGCACGAGGATGTGGTGTGTAGATTGTTTCCCTACACCTTTAATGAACAAGCCTCTAGCTGGTATGTAAATTTGCCCAACGGTTACATTTCTTCCTGGTCGCTTATGGAAGAAGCATTTCTGTGAAGATTTAGGGGACCCATTGACCCTTGTGCTTTGTATCATAAATTGGCTACTATAAAACGAGATGAGGGAGAGCTGATTGATAATTTCAACGACAGATTTCAAAAGGCCTATTCTAGGCTGGTAGCCCCTTATACCATAGATGATGATCCCTTGTTGGCTATGTACTATGCTGCCTTGGATCCTTTAACTGCCAGGTTTGTCAAAAGAAAACCTGACATAGATTCAATATCCAAAGCCTATAAAGAGGCAGCCTCAGTGAACCAAGAGATGAGGCATACAACTTATAACCCATTTGTTAATGGAGGAAGTTTTGGGGTGCAGAATCAGGCACCACCATGGAATGGAACCTCTATGCAACACACTCCACTATTAAATCTGGTTCCTTCTTACACACCCGTGTATAGTCCTACCCCAATTCAAGCTATAACTCCTTACACGGCTAGCACTTCCAATAACAGTCAAAGCAATGGTCAGCCTTTCTTCCAACCTCCTAGGGATACAACTATGGCAAAAGCACAAGAGGATAGGGAAGAAATCAAAGAGATCACTGCACATTTGAAAAGATTAACCACTGAAGTAACACAACTAAGAAATGAGAACCTCTATGGAAGAGGCAACCAAAACTACAATCAACATCAAAATCACAACCAAGGCAAAATTTAGCAGTACAATCAAAACCAAAACTATAATCAGCATCAAGGCCCCAATCAGGGGCAACCAATGCAAAAAGGAGGGCCAGTGACAGATAATAGGACCTGGGGCAATAATAACAGAAATCAGAATCAACCTAGGCCACCCAAGACATGGAACACTAGGCCCAACAATGGTACTCTAGCTTCTCCTTTTGAGAATATAGATAATCATGATACAAAACAAATGACTAGTATACAAATAGCCAGTACAGCACCCAAAAATTGGTGCAGATTTCACAATACAAATACCCATGCTGAACACGACTGTCCGGAATTCCACTTAGCAGCCAGCATTTTTAACATAGATGTGTAACCTCCTACCTCTAAATTTCTCATTCCCAAGGGTAATGAGGTAGTACCCTCAGGATATGACACATCATTAGTCTTAGAAACATTTACCTTTGCAACTGTAGAAGAGAAAGAGGATGAATTGCTGGAAGATGAACCATACTGTTGTGAGAGTCTTTATCCTGAATCGGCCTTTATGTTAAATGCTTTTCAGTTTCCCTTTGAATCTGAAAACGAGATATTAAATGAAACAGAGGAGGTGCAGGCCTTTCAATAGGCAAATAAAAGCCACACTTACAATTTGAGGAACAACCCTAGGCCAGGAGGGCCTTTTACCACTTCCGTTCCTTTGAATAACATCAATACACCCCCAGATCAGAATGCTAGCAACAATCCTGCCACACTTAAAGCTAATTAGCACACAGATAATGGAACAGCAATACAAAAGGATCAAACAAGTAAAACTGAAGCAATAGAGACAACAAGATTAATGAGTTACTTGTCAGAGGAAATAAAGAAAATTAAGGTCAGTATACCTCTAAATGAATTATTGAAGACCCCAGGGATCAGAAATACTTTTATAAAATCCCTGGATGCATCCATGATGAGCGAGATGTGTGCTGATATAACTATTCCTAATAGAGATTCACCACCTAAAGAGAAGAATAGGAAAGTTGAGCAGCCTTCCAATACAAATGTAGTAATACATGCGGATAAGAGGGATACTCCCCCTTTTTTGTTAACTATTAGATTATGTGGGAAGAATATACACAATTGCATTGTAGATTCTGGTGCTTCAGCCAACGTAATGCCCTTAGGAATATGTAAAACTCTCAGGCTGACTCCCACCAAATCTGCCAAGGTTGTCACACAATTAGATAAGACTGAGGTTAGCGTGATAGGAGAGCTCATGAACATTCAAATGCAATTAGCTTCAGACCCTAGGGTAAGCCAAATCATTGACATTCAAGTAGTGGATATACCCGTAAATTATGGAATGTCGCTGAGTAGGGATTGGTCCAAGACATTAAACAGATATATGGCCACCGACTTTTCACATATGTGGTTACCTTGGAGAGGCATCCCAAACTAGATCAGAATAGAGGCAGAGCCCAAAATGAAACATATGATAGTAGAATATAATCGAACTAATGAAATATTATATGCTGCTGTTGAACCAGGTGTCTATAGAATTACCAACAATGGGGTACAAATTGAAGAGATCATGATGTTAAACAGTAGAAAGAAATGTGTCAACAATAGGACAGCATTATTCATTAAGTCTGATGGAAATTCCTCAGATGAAGAAAATAATGCAATAAACGAATTTGGTCGTGCCATCAGACAAGAGGTGGACGAGTGCGTTAAACACAATCTCCCGGTCCAATATAAATTGTACAAAAATAGGTGTAGAGTCCATAATAGGCAACATTCTGAGGAAAGTTGTGAAATATGCAAGGACATCATTGAATATGAATACAAAAAATGCATAGGAAAGGTAGAATTACAAGAGGAAAATGAGAATCCTGATCCAACACAAAAATATGTTCAGGATAATATAGATGCCTTGATTCCAGATTTAAGAGAAGAAATAAAAGACAAGGGTAGTTGTCTTTCTGAGTTGCAAACTAAAAACACACATATGCAAGTTAACCAAACAAAAAAACCCATGAATAAACAGGACAACACCCCACAGGCAATAAAAGAGGCAATGCATGCTAAGATAAAAGGTTAGAAAAGTAAAGATGGCATGTGGACGTTAAAATGTGATGTGTCTAAATCAAAACAGGGCGCAGGTGCAGGTGTTGAACTCATAGATCCTCAAGGCAAAACACATCTGGCAACCTATAGATTACAATTTTCCTGTACTAATAATATTGCTGAATATGAGGCCCTAATTTTAGGACTTGTCATGGCCATCAAGAAAGGGGTGAAAACCATCAGAGTATATTCAGACTCTGAATTAGTAGTCAGACAAGTGAGGAAACTATATACCTGCAATTACAAGAAAATGATTAGTTACAGACATAGAGTATGGGGTTTAATAGATTCGTTTGATGCTTTTAACATAGAGCACATCCCTAGAGAGCTGAACCACAGGCCGGATGTGCTAGCAGTTGCTGCTAGTACATTAGAACCATTGACACTGTCAGGATTGAGACGATTTGCTATTGATCTAGTTAACATACCCAGTATACTAGACAACGTTACACACTTTCAGGTATTTGGAGGGGATCAGCAAATTATTGATTTTCTGACTTGTAATGAGACATTTGAGGCTCAAATCATTGATGAACAAGAAAGGCCTGAAGTAACATGGGACGAAGAGGATATAATCAACTTGAAAAGCAACTTCTTACCAAAAGGAGTAATTGAATTCGAGCATATCTTTGATTTCGAGGGAGTAATGAGACAAAAGGACTTGCCCAAAACAGAAGGGGGAAAGTGTGATTTACATAACTTAGGGACTGAGCAAAATCCACAAAATGTACTAATTGGGAAAGCTTGCTCTGAGAAAATTAGAAAGGAGGTTTTAGACGTTCTAAAAGAATATAAACACGTCATAGCATGGACTTATGAAGACTTGAAAACATTTGATGAGTCCATCATAACTCACGTAATACCTTTGAGAAAAGAAGTCAAACCATTTAGACGGGAAACAGAGGCCTGTGAATGCCATTCTAGAGCCTTTAATCTTTGAGGAAGTTAAAAAATTGCTGTCTACTGGGTTAATTTTTCCAGTCAGACATTCGGTCTGGGTAGCTAACTTAGTACCAGTAAGGAAGAAAAATGGAGACATCAGGTTATGCGTAGATTTTAGAAATTTAAACAAGGCATCTGAAAAGGATAATTATCCTCTACCCCTAATAGACAAAGTGCTACAAGCAGTAAATGGCGCAAGAATGATGTCTTTTTTAGATGGTTTTTCAGGTTATAACCAGGTCTTAATTGATAGAGAAGATAGATTAAAAACCACTTTCACGTGTAAATGGGGAAATTATGCATATAGAAGAATGCCTTTTGGGCTGATCAATGCAGGTGCTACTTTTCAGAGGGCCATGGACATTGCATTCCGTGGATTATCAGGTAAGTGCATTGTTGTGTATATGGATGATTTAACTGTGTATTCCAAGGATGCATCCACTCACGCTGAAGACCTCAGGAAAGTACTCAAGCGATGTGAAAGGTATGGGATTTCCCTTAATCCTAAGAAATGTATATTTGGCGTAACTGAAGGTAAATTATTAGGCCATGTCATTTCTGAAGGTGGAATTTCAATTGATCCGGATAGAATAGAATCCATAAAAAATTTGCAAATACCAAATAGTAGGAAAGAGTTGAAATCATTTTTTGGCAAAATTAACTTTGTTCAAAAGTTTATAATAGGTTTTGCAGAGATCGTGCAGCCATTAAATGCCATGTTGAAGAAAGATGCACAGATGGAATACATGCCAGTGGCCAGAGCCACGTTTGAAGATATTAAGGAGGCAATTTCTGATGCCCCTGTATTGGCAAGTCCAGACTACACAAGCCCATTTTACATCTACTCCTTTGCATCTTCTCATTCAGTCACGGCTTCCTTGACACAAAAAGGTGAAAACAATGAAGAGAGGCCCATAGCATTTATGAGAGCGCCTCTGAAGGATGCACAGCTGAGGTATCTAGACACCGAGAGGCAGGCATTCGCATTAGTAAAGGCTGTTAAAAAATTCAGACACTACATTCTGCGTAGCCAAATCAAAGCCATAGTACTAGACGCAGCAGTAAAAATGTTGCTGATACAGAACAAGCCTGGAGAAAAAAGAGCCAAGTGGATCACCACGCTGCAAGAATTCGATGTAGAAATCATACCTATGAAGCTAGTCAGAGGGCAGCTGTTGGTGCAGATGGTAGCAAATACAAATCCCAATTTGATAAAACAACAATATGTACTAAATTCCCAGAGTGCATCAGGCTGGTATGATGATTTAAACACCTTCTTGATAGCTGGAAAGTACCCAAACAGGATGAAAGCTTCTCAGAGGAGAGCTCTGAAGATTAAGGCACAAAATTATATGGTGCAAGGAGGTCTTCTATTCAATAAGAACCATGATGGAATTTATCTGAGATGCATAAACAGAGCTGAAGCTGATAGAGTGTTGACAGAACTACATGACAAGTACGGAACTGGCCATGGTTCCCATTTAGCCACAACACACAAAATACTGAGGGCGGGCTATTACTGGCCCACAATGTTCAAAGACACTAAGAGTCACATCAGAAGTTGCCACATCTGTCAGACTGCAGCAGACAAAGGGAGAAATCAGGCCAATCCACTACAACCTGTGATTGAATCTAGACCGTTTGCACAGTGGGGCCTGGATTTTATTGGAGTCATCAATCCCTCATCTTCTGCAGGACACAAATTCATACTGATAGTAACAGATTATTGTACAAGGTGGACTGAGGCCACCTGCTGCAAATTTTCCACGACTGAGGTAGTTATCAAGTTTCTTGAAGAAAACATCATCACCAGGTTTGGAACTCCCTATTCATTGGTATGTGATAATGGCCCTGCTTTCTCTTCTTTAAAGTTTTCTAAATGGGCATTTGAATATGGGATTATTTTAAGGTTTTCTTCGAATTATTACCCTCAAGGTAATGGACTGGCTGAATCAATGAATAAAATTTTATTAGATATAATCAAGAAGTTAATTGCAAAGAGTCCTAGAGAGTGGAATACCCTGTTAAGATATGCATTATGGGTAGATAGGACAAAGTTTAAAACAGCTTTAGGTAGCACACCTTATCATTTAATTTATGGGACTGATCCCATACTTCCAGTAAATCTAAGAATACCAACCTGGAAGTTTGCTAATGAGTATCTAGGCTTTGATAACCATATGGAAGCCAGAATAGTGCAAATGCTACAACTAGATGAGAAAAGAGGTCAAGCCATTGAGAAGTTTGCCAAGCACCAAGCAATTGTTAAGAGGTGGTTTGATAAAAGGGCAAGAGTCAAAACATTTAGGATATCAGACTTAGTGTTGTGCTAGGACAAAGCACATGAAAAGAAAGGAAGCCATGGAAAATTCAATAAATTATGACTGGGTCCCTTACAAGTCTCAGAAATAATAGGAGATAACACATTCAGACTTAAGACCTTGACCGGAGAAAATGTGCCATTACCAGTTAATGGCCAGCATTTGAAACACTACTTCTAGGCCTGAGGCAAAGGGTAGTTCATTTTGGTGTAAAGTGCTATAAGTAATGTACAGTTCTTTCTCGCCGTTTTCCTTTTAGTTGGCTGTTTGTACAGTTTGTCTTCTATTTGTTGCTATTTTCTGTTTCTTTTTGTTTGTTTTGTTTTTGTTTGTATAATTTTTTCTACTTTTTTTTGCTTTTGTACAGCCTGTTTGTTTGGTTTGTTGGTTGTCTCCTCAGCAGGGATCTTTGTTTTACTTTAGAGTATTAAGGAGCAAAATTAGCAACCATTCAAAACAGTATAAAATTTAGGATATTCAAGTTAACCATTTGCAATTTACGCATAACTTGTTACTGTCATGAGTGTAGAGAGTTATTTATCTTCTGAAGTTTTGTATTCAATAAATGTGATTGAGAATTCGAAGCAAGTTTCTCACGATGACACACCTAAAATCCTTGGGTTTGTTGAACCTACCAGTGTAGATATTAGGTGAAAAATCAGAGGTTACCCTTGCTACCATTACAATTCTCAGCTTAATTTCAGCAAGTGTCCACTCCTTGCATCATGAAGTTACAAATTGTTATATCTTGTGAAATCTTTCAAAATCAGAAAATGAGAAAATAAAAGGTAAAAGAAAAAATAAATAAATAGATTATACTAAAAATCCAGATTAAGCCATCTAAGTAACTCTACCGGGGGTATAAACGCTTGCTGGAAGTGGGGCTCTACTTAGGAGAATTGTAACGATAACCTTGCCGGGCTATGGATGCTCACTGGCAGCAAGGCTCTATCCGGTCGGCTATGAGGGAATATCCTCACCTACGTAGGCTAATGTCAGTCACTGGTTTGTTCAACTGATCTTCAAGATGAGGATAATTAATCATGTGCACACAACTAAACTGAAAATAAAAATTTATGCACCCTTATTGAATACCTTAAGTCTCAAGCTGAATAGTAATTTGCAGGAGGGATAGTTGGAGGTTATGAGTTCATTTCATCTAGTTTTCTTGAACACTCTGAATTTAGTTGTTTTGTTTGGTTGCTAGTTGTTGTGATGTTCACAACACGCCCCATTTTGCTCCTCAGCAAAATGAGGACCCCTGCTGTTGCTTTGCTTTTGCTTCTGCTTGTGTTTGTTCTGTCTGGTGGTAAAGGGAAAAGAGAGTCAGATTTGTAAACCTTGTTAAAAATATAGAAAATTGCATTTTCAATACCATTGCATGATATGGTTGGATTCCTTGTGAAAAATGAGCCAGGGTTGCTTTCTGAACCATCTTAAAATTCATCATATTTTGCAAGTTATGATTATTTAGGTAAAATGTACTATTAGGTTTTGCATGATAAACAGTCAGTTGTTTGCCTTTTTTCTTGTTGGCATTCGTTTTAAATTTCAAAAAAAATTCGTACTTAGTGGTTCCGGGTCATGGGTAATTTTTTCTAGGTTCCACTCTGTATCTTACATTTAACTATCTGTTTGAAGAAAAATACATCTAACACTTTGCTCGCCATTATTTATTCATTGAAGTGTTTTTTTTCGCAGGTTTGAACCTGTGCGTTGAACCTGCGCATTGAACCTTTTTTCAAGGTTCAATGGTTCGAAGTTGGCGGGGTTCATTTTCTTTTAACAGTTGCTGTGTATCGTTGAACCTGCGCATTGAACCTTGGTTCAATGGTTCATTAGTTCATGGTTCGGGTTCAAGACAAGGGCTATCGGCATAACAGTTGCCATCGGCGGAGGAAATATGGAGCTCACCGAAGTGGAATCTCTCGCCGATAAAGCATAAATGAAAGGGAGATTGGCAGGAGTCATGCCGATAGTGGCAGGGTTCAATAGTTCGGGTTCAAAGGCTTTGGTAAGCCTGTGGCCGAAACAATAGTGATCGGCGTAACATAGAGCATTGGCCGAGTTTGAATTCATCGTGCCGAAGGGTATAGTCTCGCCGATAGCCAAGGGCTATCGGTATAGTGGTAGTTGTCGACCAAGTTTTTTGGGCCTTTACCGATGGGCAAGGTCAGGCCGATGGAAGAAAGGGAGGGAGGACTTAGCTAAAATGCAAAGGATGGGAAGATGGATATCGGCGAAACTCTCGCCGATATCAGGTATCGGCGTAGCGTATGCAATCGACGGTGGTCGAAAATCCTTTGCCGATGGGCAAAGTTGGGCCGGTACAAGGAAAGGTAAGGATGTTGAGGTCATCGACCGAGGTAAAGGCATTGGCGGAAAAGATTTGGAGCTCACCGATAGGTAGGCCTCACGTCGATGAGGGCGATGAGCAAGTAAGGTAGAGGCATTGGTGGAGGAAATAAGGAGCTCGCCGAAGTGGAATCTCTCGCCGATGAAACAAAGCAAATGCCATCGGAAGGAGGAGTGTGTGAGTTGCCGATGGGCGATCTCACGCTGATGGGAGCAATGAAAGAGCATTGGTATAAGGTAATACATCGGAGGAGGAAATAAAGAGCCCGCTGATAGTATAATCTCTCCCCGATACGAAGAAAATGCAAGCCGATAAGGCTATATCGGTAACACTTGCGCTGATAGA
Source organism: Cunninghamia lanceolata (assembly GCA_027924645.1). NCBI lineage: Eukaryota > Viridiplantae > Streptophyta > Pinopsida > Cupressales > Cupressaceae > Cunninghamia > Cunninghamia lanceolata. The sequence goes on from BSBN01000797.1 coordinate 26,482, forward strand.
GGGAAATAAGAGGCCATCAACCAAGGTAATGCCATCAGAAGGAGAAGATTTAGAGTTCACCGATGGAACAAAGCAAAGGGGCATTGGTGGAAAGAATATGGATTTCGCCGATGGCGAATCTCTCACCAATGAAGAGGAAATAAAGCACAAGGGGCCATCGGCCCAACAATGAGGATCGGCGAGGAAGAGTTAGAGCCCGTCGATAGTATAATCTCTCACCGATGAGAAGGAAACGAAGGCCAATAAGACATCAGCAACACTCTCGCCAATATCAGGTATCGGCATAGCCAACGCGACCGGTGAAGGTAATTTTGGGCTTACCAATAGGCAAACCTCACACCGATGAAGAGCAACGAAGAAGCATCGATGGAAGAGAATGATCGGCGAAAGAATTTTGAGGCTCGCTGATAGTACAGACTTACGCCGATGGAAAGAAATAAGGAGGAAATAAGGAGAAAGGCCATCGGCCAAATAACAAATATCACCCAAGTGATTTTTGGGCACGCTGATGGTGATTATCATGCCGATGGGTGGAAATGGACAAAGCGGTGGGAATTTTAAAACACATTTTTGGCGCCCGTGGCATTTTTCTAGTCAGCGATGGTTGACCCGTTTGGTTTTGGGCAATCTGTATGCATTTTGAACACGTTTTTGAGGGTTTCTGAGCCAGATTTCCACATTTTTTGCATAGTCACCCCGATTTTAACAGATATTTTGAGTTTCCTGCTGTTTATTTGATAAATGTGATACTTATTGCTTGTCTTGTCTTACAGGCTTGCAGTTGAGGAAGTAGCTGGAAATTCAACACAGTGACCTCATGGAAGAAGAAAATCTGATCTCAGGAGCAAGAAGTAAAGGCGAAGTGCAAAGAAGTCAAGGCCAACCAAATGAAGAACAAGGTTACAGCTGGGAGGTATTACTACAACAGACAAACAGAAGTTATTGCTGAGCTGCCAGAGCTTCTCAGAAGGGGCAATATTTTGCCCAGATTTGACATTGCTCAGAGATATTTTTGAAGAACTGGTTCACCTATATTTATTGCTGTAACCAGGGGTTTGAACCAGGGGGTTTAGTTTGTTTTTTTGCTATAGTGAGGACAATCAGAAAGCCTTTATATTGTGCCTCTCTGCACTGTAATACTTTACAACAGGGATTTTTAGAAGCACACAGCAAGTTAGCTTAGTTTAGTTTAGAAGTAGAAGAAGGAGGTCACCTGTTTGTCTACAGTAAGGTGTGCGTGGAATATCTAGCTTCCTTACTGTATCTGTAAAGCTTGTAAGTTCTCTGTAGTTTGATCAATGAAACTAAGAGTCATTCCTACATTGTAAATCATGTATGACTATTTGTTTCTAATACAATAGAATCTGGAGTTCTGCATCTATCTTCTGAGTGTTCTCTTGCTCTTCTTTATGTTTTGAAATATTATCTTTGAGAGCTTGCAATTTTAAATGTATGTTTGTGAAAATGCTCAGAACTTGCATTTAAGGTTTTTACTGTGGATTTGATCAAATTGCTGTAGTATTTACATAGTGTATAACAGAACAATTAGATCCTTTGGTAGAGTAAATGAGGTGTAGATTAGATCTTTCTAACTTTTCCCAACCTATCTGAAATATTTAGCTGAAAACATAAAAATCTGAAGGAAATTGTCTCAAATTTTAAGAAGTATGCATAACAGAGTTAAAAGTAGACAGTTTTCATAAGTGTATGAAGGAGAAGGCTGCAATAATTCAAGAAAACCATCTAAAACTTGCAGCACAGTAACACTTTTATGCAAAGGAATGAAAAGTATTGACATACCTCATGATCTTTTTGCATATTCTTAGTCCAGTAAACTACAAAGAAACTCTAAACTACGTAAGGCCCCTTGAACATTACAGCTTCACATTGACCAACTGAACTTGACCAATTGAACCACTGTAAACTTGGGATTAGTTGAATCTTAAATGATTCCTTCTTATCTTTCAAGTATAGTTTCAGTTCATTATATGTGAATTTTAACTTATTGTTATGATTGCATCAAAATAATCACCAATAGAACCCTAAAGCAAAACCATTCCATCCCTATCATTTTAGACTCATTTTCACCTTATCATCTTGGAGAAATAGCTCTGTTGAGGCACCGCAATGGAGAGCTAGGGTTTGAAGGTCAAAACCCTCAATTTCTTGCTGTGTTTGAATGATTTCTTGAAGATTCTGACAGGGAAAACAAGGTAAAATATTTTATCATGGATTTTGAACCAGATTTTCATTGTAAACAGAAATTTTTGGCTTTTAAATCGCGGCCTTCTAGCTTTTCTGATGCATTTCATTTTGTTTTAGTGTCTGTATGTGATCTGCTTGCCTTTGGCCACCATGAGAGACTGGTTTGAACCCTTTAAAGGCAAATCATTGTGAAAAATCTGCATCCCTGTGTGTATCTTCTCTTAGAAAACAAAAGAATGTAAGTTCTCCCTTTCAAACTCTGTATGACTCCTCATCTTTCATTTGATATGTGCTCAATACAGGAAACCTATAATGAATTTTTTTTCTTCTTTAGAGTTGTAGCAGCCATTGGATATTTGATCGAATGGTTACTTTAGCTTCATTCTCTCTGCTTAGGATGCGCCATAGTCCTCATGGCTCTATCATACACATGTAATGCTTTGATTTTCCTTTCTTGTGCATTGAGTATTCAATGGCTGCCATTGTTTCTTTGAGTCTAAAACTTTAACTCTAAGGATTGTGCCATGTATCCAAGTGCCTTCATGAAACGGGCATCATCATATTCATAATACTCATGTACTTCATAAAGGCCTGCCGTGCCATGATCTATACTTGGATAAAAACTCTATAATCATCACCATGAGATCTATATGTTTTCTCATTGTTTTGAATGGCTAAGGCCATTTTCTAATAGCTGTACACTATTTCCTTACCATGTCTCATTGGTGGCACCATGAGTGTCATTAGACTGTGTGCCTTAGTTGTTTCTGATTTCGCATTAGCTACGGCCTATTAATAGTTGGTTGAGCTTCTATCATAGGAGTGGTGCTATTTGTTGTGCACCATTAATTAGAGAACGAGCCTTGATTTTAATAGTATATGTGCCTTGAATCCCTTAGTGGCTTTCAACTCACATCTTTGAATCATACTATAGTTGTACTTGGTTTTGAAAAGGTGGCAGTTCATATTAGATAGGTCGAGCCTCTTTTTATATGACATGGTGGATTCATAACATTTCATTGCAGCATCTTTCATTTGGCTGAGCCATCTCTATATGACACCTTCATTATTGCTTGAAGATGATGCGCCTTCTTGATCAAGCTGAGCACTATTATTTTATGACAATGCCTTATCTTTCATCCTATGAATGCATCAATCTTTAAAATTGGTTCCTATAATTGATACTGCTGATTTTATAACATTGGTGTATTTAAAATGTATGGGCAGCACTTTTTTTGGAGTGACTAAGCCATGATTGTTGGACCATGTCATTCTTCATTTGATGTACAGTGTGATTTTTTATGAATGCTTCATGCTTGATTTTAAAGGCTTGGTGCCTTCATTATGTGGAGCCTACACCATCCTTACACCAATATATACTATAACTCTACAATTTGTGATGAAATAGAATGAGTTAGAATATATGCTGCTCATTTTGTATCTCTTGTAGATAAATATGAACATTGAAACTTTGTCTTCTTCTCTTGTAATTTCTGAACTGATATAATCATGTATCCACTTGTCACTGTGACAGATAAGCTCATTGCACTTTATGAATTTGTACAAAATGTGTTCTCACATATACCATATATAGCCTCTTCATTTTATATTGTATAGCACATACATATTTGAGTATGACATTTCTTTCATAGATAAAACTATATTCTAACACTTTTTTTTACAAATGTTGCTATCCATATGGCTAAAACAATATGTCCATTTGAATATTCTTCATGTGCTACCTCTTGTAGCTGCACTTGTAAATTATGTCTATGGCATTTACACTATATATTATGACTGATATGAAAGTCATGATGATGATTGATTTTGGATCTTTTATGGTTGTTCATGCATTGAATTAAAACTGCATACTTCATCAAATGATAATACCTAATGTATTGTTGTCCAATTACTTCTTTGATGATGGTTTGAATGAGTCATGTGTGTTGTGACTTGTTTCAAATGCACACTTGGAGACTACTTCATCTATTTCTCTTGTGAACAACATACTTCTCACTGTCTCTTAATGTGCATGGACCATGGGAAGAGTACTTCGATGAATATGTTATGATGCCTCTATCATATTGGTATTGGATGTCACTCTTTTAACAGCACAAGAGTGTTTTCCTTTAACATGTGAGTACCCTTATTAATGAAGGTTGCATTCCATCATTGCCCTTATTTAAAATATTTCCCCATCTGAAAGGTTAGATCATTGGGTAGTCTTGAAAAGAGCTCAATGCTCATTGATGGTTCTCACTTCATAACATCTTGAACTGACAATCATGGATGGGCATTGAGCTTGAAGCTCATGCACTGACTTGATGTAGTACTCCTTTAGTTGAATAGGTTCTATTTGAGCTCAATGAATATGAATTATTCCCTCTTGAAATTCAAGGGCAGCATGCTAGGCTCAACCCTTGTGGTAGGCCATTTTTTACCACATGTTGAAATGTCTTTAAACCAGCAACATAACTTCTTCTATAGCTACATAGGAAACAAACATGTTAGTTTAAAAAATATTGAGGCACAATGATGTTCCATTTTTCAGGCTCTCTTGCATATGAATAATTTGATCATCTAATTCAGTGCATCATAAGGAATGTATTATGTCTCTATTTGATGAAGTACATAGGATAAATCATATCTTGAACTCTAACATATCTCTCTCCATCAATGCAGGTTCATTCAAAGGTTAGGAGCAAAGAGGAGTTAGCTACAATGAGGGTCAACTCAAAATGTCAATAGGCAATGATAGATATGCCTTATCTTATTTTCTTCATTACTTTAGTTTTCATCAAATGCATAGTATATTCGTTCTAATGTATTAATTCAACAACTCCCACAGCTTGTGTGGGACAATTAATCTTTATTTCTTTCATTCAATGCAATATTTATTTAGTTGTTGTATCTCATTTGTAAAATTGAATGATTATTGTAATGAAATGAAATATCTCTTATCCATGATGAATCTACTGCAAAGCAATGAATGATAAATTGATTTTCTCTCTTCTATTATAACAATGGCATCATAAACTGAACCTTTTCTTTTTGAAACACCTTAAACTATGCAAAACCAACATAGCAGAAAAATGTTAAGAATCTTTCATCTTAAAATGAAATAAATGTGCTCCAGCTCTGCAAATTTGAGTTGTAGGCAAAAAACTGGTAACATTTCTGGCGATTTCTGCTAAATGCTTACCTGCTAAGCATTAAGACCAGTTGCCTTAACTGTCCATTGGGCTTGGAGTCAAACTCTACTCTTCTCAAAGTCATAAAACATTGAAACTCAGCTACAAACTACTTCAAACAGCAGCAGAAAAACAAATAGAACCAAACTAAAAGCAAACTAAAGGGCCCTGTTGTCCAGTAAATTGTGCAGCAACACTTAGGGAAAGAAAAAATAACTAAAAGGAATGCATGAATAGCACTTATTAACAACAAGACTACCTCTAATCTACTTTAACCAACCAAAGAAGATGGTCAAACAAACCCATTAACTAGATTTGTAAAATAACTTCCCCTTCTAAGCAACATAGGATGTTTTGCAAGGTCATGAACAAGTGATAAGAAATGGGAAACAAACAAGATACCCCACAAGCTATTGCAATCCTTCATGAAGGATATAACCAAACTCACTCACCTCTTGAGTTTGATCAAGCATATGACTAGTTTGGGATGAACAATTGAGTTGGGTCTATTGTCCTACAACTGCAATTTTAATAATTGGGATCATGGACAACCAATTGTATCTTAGTGGTACCTTTCTTGGCCAAATATCTGATTGGACATCCCATTGAAAGGATAAAGCCTAAACTTTTATTATTGGTTCCTTGCTGGTTACCCACTATATTTCAATCTCATTTTTCTAATTGAGATTATTTGAAAACATATCACCCAACCTTGCACATAACTCATCAATTATACTAGTACATAGAACTTCATCAAACCCATCATTAGTTTCTTGATTCATAATAAGCTCTAAGGTATCCTTCTAACTGATTTCTTGATAAATTGGAAAGATATCAAGAGCCATATCTTGAAAACAAGTGTCATGCTTTCTCTCAATTTGAACAATGTTTGCATGTACATCAATTTCTTGACTATCCAAAATAAGGATGCTCTCATTTACCTACTCACTAACCAATCCCTTGTCTGAATGGCTTTCATCATCTTTCTGCTCAGAACTTGATGACTTTGTTAGTTCATATACATTCTCTTCATCTTTACTAATAAACAAAGGGAGATCTTCAAATGAATCAATCAAATCTGAAGTTTGGATACCTACTTTTTCCTCTTCAAGCTATTGTTCCACACTTTTTCCTTCAAAAGATGATAGTTTGATGTCCAAGTTTGGAACAAAAATCTCAAGTTCATCCCAAAACATGTCTTCTTCATTCTCATTTCCATTTTTTTGTGAACAAAGACTATTTATTGCCTTGTTACAACCCTCATGAGGTATCAAAACATCAAATTTTTGAACCTCTTCTGGTGACTCTAGAACTAGTATGGATGTGATCTGAGATATGATTTCTTCATCATCCACAAAAAATGGTAATTCATTAAATAGATCAGTCAAAACTTGAGAATTATCAACCATTCCTTGATCTAGAATTTATCGTTCCTTAACTATAGCTTCCTCTATCTCTTGCAACAGTTGCTCCTAATTTTCTAGATCTTCTTCGTCACTATGATAGCTGGCTACTTTGAAGTAGTTGTCGATATTCTATTGTTCCAATGAACCAAAACTCTCCACACATGCCACATTCTTGTGTTCAGCTGATAAAATGGTATAATCAACAAAAACCTCTTGCTTTATATCCTGTTGTGCTGGTTGATATTCTAAAAAAATTTCATCATCTTCCACAAAACAAGGAAGCTCATTAGTAAAAACATTGAAAGATTCATTAGGAGAAGTCTTTTCTTGTTCAATCTTATGCTATTGTAAATGGTACACTTCTAAAGCTGAATGTAGTGGATTTACATTTCTAAGCTCCTTGACAAAGATTAAGGTATTATGATCAAAAGGTTCACCCTTGAATTCTTCAGGTGGGGAAACTTGGGGAGCTTCTTGGATTTCTTGCAGGGAAAAATGTTGCTTAAGGGGCCGATCTGCAACTATACTAGGTTGAAATGATTATTTTCCTCAACTTGCAAGGGATGAAGACTTGTGAAACTTGGTATTTCAATATTGAGATGTTGTCTTTAGGAATAAAAACTTTATTTTGCCTAAAACTCATAATCTCAATTTTAGGAACACTAAGAGGCTCATTTTGTCTAAAACTTGGAAACTTATACTTACGAACCTACTCTTGTATAGACTAATTTGGAATAATAGGAGTTGCTTGAACTTTATGCCTATGTGTTTGAGTGAGCAAAAGTCTCATCGTCTCCTCTTTTACAGTCATCTCCCTCTCAAACTATGTCCTTTGTGCCTCCAACTCCTGCTTTTGAAGATAGGATTGATAAGCCGTTCCCTCCTGCTGCATGTTATACTCATGTTGCCTCTTAATCTCCTCTACCTGCTTGTTGAAGTCTAACAAAGTATATTTAATCATGTCTCTAAGCTCCATAATTTCATAATTTTGAGCCTGATTGGAAAATTGAGCAAGGGTGGATGGGTGGTAAACATCTTGAGTAAGCTGGTAGCTTTCTGTAATAGGGTTATTTGGACTAAAACTAGCATTGTGGCTGAAAATATTTCCATAGTATGGGGGTGGATATACATATTGACTATGAAAAATTGACATTTCTACTCATATGAAGAGCTGGAAATAAGAATAAAAGCTTGATTTTGAAACATACCAGCACTTGATCTATTAAAACTAGTAGATCTTGATCCAGAGCTACCGGATGTGTATGAAGAACTTGCCTCCAAAGGCTGAGATTGCTGGTGCACACGCCAAGAACTAATAATGAACTGACGAGCTTTGAACTGTGACAGTTCAAACTGTCCCACCAAGCATGCCAAAAATTGTTGTCAATCAAAGTATGCACTCTATGCTAAGCTACTAACTTAGCTACTCGTTGACACATGGGAACACTCCTAGGCCTGTGGGTTGCCTAAAACTGGGAGTGAACCTCTGGAGCAGGTTGGTTCCCCTAGAAGATCACCTAAACTAAAAGAATTTCTGAGGAAAAGGTTTAGAAGGATAATTTGCAATAAAATCCTAAACCTAATGGCAATATACAAGAAATCTAACTTATTTTAATGCTTTTACTGACAATCAAACTCTTAAAACATCTATTTTCACAATCTCACTTGAAACATACGACACAGAAGTGATTTGTATGAAGGCTTACAACTAAACTTAGCATACAACCTGCATCACATGAGACTTCTACACACAAGTTTGTAATAATGAGACATAGAAAGGATTCAACACTTAGAATCATAATGCAACATCAAATCAGTACTACAAAATGAGACAAAATGAATGAGATAGGAATACACTATTGTCTTATTAATCTGAAAGGAGTATGCAAAAATCAAGCTCTGAGTACAAATTATTAGCTTACAAAGCTTTTTTCAAGTGGGCAAGAAAGAAAGAAGTAATCTAAACTGCCTAAAATAAGTTTTCTCCTCGTATATATAGCCAAAAGGCTTTCTAATATTGAGAATGGAAAAAACTCAGGCAAAATCTCTCAAAAAGGCAACTTTCCAAGCCATTTTCAAGCTCCATAGGAAAACCTCCAAAAGAGTGCCCAAAATGTCTCTAAACAGAGTGAAACAACTATCAAGATTCTCTTACCAAGTGGCCCCACCAAAGAAATGCAAAAAAATTAGGCCTTATCTAAATGGAAACTGAGAAAAGGAACTCCAAACTGCTTAGCTTTTCCCAACTCACCCAACGAGATAAAATAAGGAATCTTTATCTCTTCTTTTCCAACTATATTAAAATAACAATTATTTAAACCAATTTATAATGATATTTCTTTAAATAATGTTTACAATGATTTTTGCAGTTAAAAAGACTCAAAATACATGAGTCATGGCCCACCTCACTTGCTTTATTTTTCCTAATTTTTTACAAGGCAAAACTTATGATTCTAATTTATACTTGCCAAGTATTATGTCCTTCTCTGATTGGGCACTTTCATTTTCTATAAAAATCATAAAATATTTAAGGCAAGATGAAAGGTTTTTTAAAAAATAAAACCTCCTAAGGCATGTCCTCCATTTGATTTGCAAAATATCCTAAGGCATTAGGAGTAGGCAATAAAACATGCAAAGGGGAAAAAAGACACCCCAAGGATATTAGTTGAGGTAATGTAAAATAATTCAATGTGATAAAAAATCACAATGGAATTAGGGCATAATGGAACCCTAAATCAAAACCATTCCATCCCTATCATTTTGGACTTATTTTCACTTTATCTTTTTGGAGAAAAAGCTCTGCTGAGCCACCACCATGGAGAGCTAGGATTTGGAGGTCAAAACCCTCAATTTATTGCTATGTTTGAACAATTTCTTGAAGATTCTGACACAGAAAAAAGGTAAAACCTTTTATCATGGATTTTGAACCAGATTTTCATTGTACATGGAAATCTTTGGCTTTTAAGTTACGGACCTTTGGCTTTTCTGATGCATTTCATTTTGTTTCATTGTCTATATGTGATTTACTTTCCTTTCGCCACCATGAGAGACTGGTTTGAACCATTTAAAGGCAAATCATTGGAAAAAAACCATGGCCCTATGTGTATCTTCTCTTAGAAAACACAAGAATATAAGTTCTCCCTTTCAAACTTTATATGACTCCTCGTCTTTCATTTGATATGTGCTCAATAGAGGAAAACTATAATGAATGCTATTTTCTTCTTCAGAGTTGTAGTAGTTGTTGTATATTTGATCAAATGGTTATTGTAGCTTCATTCTCTCTTCTTAGGATGCGCCATAGTCCTCATGGCTCTGTCATACATATGTAATGCTTTGATTTTCCTTTCTTGTGCATTGAGTATTGAATGGCCGCCATTGTTTCTTTGATAAAACAACTTTATATCTAAGGATTGCACCATGTATCCAAGTGCCTTCATGAAACCGACAATCCCATACTCATAATTCTCATGTACTTCATATAGGCTTGTTGTGCCATGATCTATACCTGGATACAAACTCTATAATCATCACCATGAGATCAGTATGTTAGCTCATTGTTTTGAATGGTTAAGGCCATTTTCTAATAGCTGTGCACTATTTCCTTACCATGTCTCATTGGTGGCGCCATGAGTGTCTTTAGACTACATGCCTTAGTTGTTTTTGATTTGGCATTGGTTGCATCCTATTAAAAGTTGGCTGAGCTTCTATCATAGGAGTGGTGCTATTTGTTGTGCGCTATTAATTAGAGAATGAGCCTTGATTTTAATAGTATTTGCATCTTGAATCCCTTGGTGGCTTTCAACACACATCTTTGAATCATACTATAGTTGCTCTTGGTTTTGAAAAGGTAGAAGTTCATATTAGATAGGTCAAGCCTATTTTTATATGACATTGCTGATTCATAACATTTCACTGCAGCATCTTTCATTTGGCTGAGCCATCTCTATATGACACCATTATTTATTGAAGATGATGCACCTTCTTGATCAGGCCGAGCGCTATTATTCTATGACAACACCTTATCTTTCATTGTGTGAATGCATCAATCTTTAAACTTGGTTCTTATGGTTGATACTATTGATTTTATAACACTGGTGCATTTAAAATGTATTGGCAGCACTTTTTTTGGAGTGACCAAGCCATGACTGTTGGACCATACAATTCTTCATTTGATGTGCAGTGCAAATTTTTATGAATGCTGCATGCTTGATTTTAAAGGCTTGGTGCCTTCATTATATGGAGCCTACGCAATCCTTACTTGCATATATATTGTAACTCTACACTTTGTGATGAAATAGAATGAGTTAGAATATATGTTTCTCGTTTTGTATCTCCTATAGATAAATACGAACATTGAAACTTTGTCCTCTTCTCTTGTAATTTCTGAACTAATATATTCTTGTATCCACTTGTCACTGTGACAGATAAGCTCATTGCACTTTATGAATTTGCACAAAATGTGTTCTCACATATACCATATATAGCCTCTTCATTTTATTCTATATAGCACATACATCTTTGAGTATGGCATTTCTTTCATAGCTGAAACTATATTCTAACACTTTCTTTTACAAATGCTGCTATCCATATGGCTGAAACAATATGTCCATTTGAATAATCTTTATGTGCTACCTCCTGTAGTTGCACTTGTAAATTATGAGTATGATATTTACATTGTATATTATGACTGATATGACAGTCATGATGATGACTGATTTTAGATCTTTTATGGTTGTTCATGCATTGAATTAAAACTTCATACTTCATCAAATGATAAATACCTGATGTACTATTGTCCAATTGCTTCTTTGATGACAGTTTGAATGAGTTATGTGTATTGTGACTTGTTTCAAATGCACACTTGGAGACTACTTCATCTATTCCTCTTGTGAACAACATACTTCTCATTGTCTCTTAATGTGCCAAGACCATGGGAAGAGTACTTTGATGAATATGTTATGATGCATCTATCATATTGGTATTGGATGTCACTCTTTTATTAACATAAGACTACTATCATTTAACATGTGAGTACCCTTATTAATGAAGGCTACATTCTATCATGGCCCTTATTTAAAATATTTCCTCATCTGAAAGGTCAGATCATTGGGTAGTCTTGAAAAGAGCTTAGTGCTCATTGATGGTTCTCACTTTATAACACCTTGAACTGACAATCATGGATGGGCATTGAGCTTGAAGCTCCTGTGCTAACTTGATGTAGTACTCCTTCAGTTGAATAGGTTTTATTTGAGCTCAATCAATATGGATTATTCCCTCCTGAAATTTAGGGGTAGCATGCTGGGCTCAACACTTGTGGGAGCCCATTTTTTACCACATGCTGAAATGTCTTCAAACAAGCAACATAACTTCTTCTATGCCTGTATAGGAAACAAACATGTTAGTTTAAAAAATAGTGAGGTGCAATGATGTTCTATTTTTGAGGCTCTATTACATATGAATGATTTGATCATCTTATTTAGTGCATCATAAGGAATGTATTATGTCTCTGTTTGATGAACATAGGATAAATCATATCTTGAGCTCTAACATATCTCTCTCCATCACTGCAGGTTCATTCAAATGTTGGGAGTAAAGAGGAGTTAGCTGCAACAAGGTTCAACTCAAAACTTCAATAGGCAATGATAGATATGCCTTATCTTATCTGCTTCATTACTTTAGTTTTCCTCATATGCATAGTATATTCTTTCTGATGTATTGGTTCAGTTACTCCCATAACTTGTGTGGGAAATTTGATCTTTCTTTATTTCATTCAATGCAATACTTATTCAGTTGTTGTATCTCATTTGTCAAATTGAATGATTATTGTAATGAAATGAAATATCTCTTATCCATGATGAATCTTTGACAAAGCAATGAATGATAAATTGATTTTCTCTCTTTTGTTATAACAATGACATATTAAATTGAACCTTTTCTTTTTCAAGCATATTAAACTATGCAAAACTAACATAGCAGAAAAATGTTAAGAATCTTTCATCTTATAATGAAATAAATGTGCTCTAGCTCTGCCAATTTTAGATGTAGGTGAAAAATTGTTAACATTTCTGGTGATTTCTGCTAAATGCTTAACTGCTAAGCATTAAGACCAATTGCCTTAACTGTTCATTGGGCATGGAGTCAAACTATGCTCTTCTCAAACTCAGAAAATAATGAAACTCAGCTACAAACTACTCTAAATAGCAGCAGAAAAAAAAATAGAACCAAACTAAAAGAAAACTAAAAGGCCCTGGTGGCCAAAAAAATGTGTAGTAGCACTTACGGAAAGAAAAACTAACTAAAGGGAATATGCGAATAGAACTTATTCACAACAACACTACATCTAACTTACTCTAAACAACCAAAGAAGCTGGTCAAACAAACCCATTAACTGGCTTTGTAAAATAACTTCCCCTTCTGAGCAACATAGGATGTTTTGCAAGGTCATGAACAAGTGATAATAAATGGGAAACAAAAAGATACCCCACAAGTTGTTGTGATGCTTCATGAAGAATATAACCAAGCTCACTCACCTCTTGAGTTTGATCAAGCATGTGACTAATTTGGGATGAAGTGGTGAGTTGGGTCTGCTATCCTACAACTGCAATTTCATCATTGGGATCATTGACAATCAGTTGTATATTAGTGGTACCCTTCTTGACTAAATCTCTGATTGGACATCCTATTGAAAGGATAAAGCCTAAACTTTTATTAATAGTTCCTTGCTGGCTACACACTATTTCAATCTCATTTTTTTGATTGAAATTATTTGAATTAATGTCACCTGACCTTGCACATAACTCATCAATTATACTAGTACACAAACCTTCATCAAACCCATCATTAGTTTCTTGATTCATAATAGGCTATGAGGTATCCTCCTGACTTATTTCTTGAGAACTTGGAACGATATCAAGAGCCATACCTTGAAAAGTAGTGTCATGCTTTCACTCAATTTTAACAATGTTTGCATGTACGTAAATTTCTTGACTGTCCAAAATAAGGATGCTCTCATTTACCTACTCTCTAACCAATCCCTTGTTTGAATGGCTTTCATCATCTTACTACTCAGAACTTGATGACTTTGTTAGTTCATATACATTCTCTTCATCTTTACTAATAAAAAAAGGAGGTCTTCAAATGAATCAATCAAATCTCAAGTTTGGATACCTCCTTTTGCCTCTTCAATCTATTGTTCCACACTTTTTCCTTCAAAAGATGATAGTTTGATGTCTAAGTTTGAAAAAAAAATCTAAAGGTCATCCCAAAATATGTCTTCTTCATTCTCATTTCCATTTTTTTTGTGAAGAGATACTGTTTATTGCCTTGCTACAGCCCTCATGAGGTATCAAAACATCAAAGTTTTGAACCTCTTCTAGTTATTATAGAACTAGAATGGGTGTGATATGAGATATGCTTTCTTCATCATCCGCAAAAAATGGTAATTCATTAAATAGATCAGTCTAAACTTGAGAATTATCATCCATTCCTTGATCTAGAATTTGTCGTTCCTCAACTAAAACTTCCTCTCTCTTATAGCAGTTGCTCCTGATTTTCTAGATCTTCTTCATCACTGTGATAGATGGATACTTTCAAATAGTTGTCGATATTCTATTGTTCCAGTGAACCAAAACTCTTCGCACATGCCACATTCTTGTGTTCAGCTAATAAAATGGTATAATCTGTAGCAACCTCTTGCTTTATATCATGTTGGGCTGGTTGATATTTTGAAAAATTTTCATCATCTTCCACAAAACAAGGAAGCTCATTAGTGAAAACATTGAAAGATTCATTAGAAGAAGTATTTTCTTGTTCGATCTTATGTTGCTGCAAACGGTAAACTTCTAAAGTTGAACGCAGTGGATTTACCTTTCTAAGCTCCTCAATGAAGAGTAAGGTATTCTAATCAAAAGGTTCACCCTTGGATTCCTCATGTGGGGAAACTTGGTGAGCTTCTTGGATTTCTTGGAGGGAAAAATGTTGCACAAGGGGCTGATCTACAACTATACTAGGCTGAATATGATTATATTTCATCGACTTGCAAGGGATGTAGGCTTCTGAAACTTAGTATTTCAAGATTAAGATATTGGCTTGATGAATTAAGAAATTTATTCTACCTAAAACTTAGAATCTCAACTTTAGAAACACTAAGAGGCTCATTCTGTCTAAAACTTGGAAACTTATACTTACGAACCTCCTCTTGTATAGACTGATTTCGAATGATAGGAGTTGCTTGAAATTGATTCATATGTGTTTGAGCGAGTAAAAGTCTCATCTTCTCCTCTTTTGCAAGCATCTCCCTCTCAAACTGTCTCCTTTGTGCCTCCAACTCCTGCTCATGAAGATAGGCTTGATAAGCCATTTCCTCCTATTGCATGTTATACTCATGCTACCTCTTAATCTCCTCTACCTGCTTGTTGAAGGTCTAACAAAGTATCTTTAATCATGTCTCTAAGCTCCATAATTTCAAAATTTTGAGGCTGATTGGAAAATTGAGCAAGGGTGGATGTGTGGTAATCATCTTGAGTAAGATGGTAGCTTTTTGTAATAGGGTTATTTGGACTAAAACCAGCATTGTGACTACCTAGGTATGGTTGATAAGAAGGTTGGCTGACAATATTTCCACAGTATGGGGGTGGGTATACATATTGACTATGAAAAATTGACATTTCTACTCATATGAAGAGCTAGAAATAAGAATAAATCCTTTATTTTGAAACATACCAGTGCTTGATCTATTAAAACTAGTATATCTTGATCTGAAGTCACTAGATGTGTTTGAAGAACTTGCCTCCAAAGGCTGAGATTGCTAGTGCACACACCAAGAACCAACAATGAAATCACAAGCTTTGAACTATGACAATTCAAACTGTCCCACCGGGCGTGTCAAAAACTATTGTCAATCAACCTATGCACCCAATGGTAAGCTATTAACTTAGCTACCTGTTGACACATGGGAACACTCCTAGGCCTGTGGGTTTCCTAAAACTGGGAGTGAACCTCCAGAGCGGGCTAGTTCCCCTAGTAGATCACCTGAACTAAAAGAGTTTCTAAGGAAAGGGTTTAGAAGGATAACTTGCAATAAAATCCTAAACCTAATGGTGATATACCAGAAATCTAAGTTATTTTAATGCTTTTACTCACAATCAAACACTTAAAATGTCTATTTTCACAATCTCACTTGAAACATGCAACACAAAAGTGATTTGTATGAAGGCTTGAAACTAAACTCAGCATACAACCTGCATCACATGAGACTTCTGCACACAAGTTTGCAATAATGAGATGTAGAAAGGATTCAACACTTAGAATCACAATGCAATATCAAATCAGTACTACAAAATTAGACAAAATGAATGAGATAGGAATACACTGTTGTCTTATTAATCTGAAAGGAGTATGCAAAAATGAAGCTCTGAGTACAAATTATTATCTTACAAAGCTTTCTGCGGGTGGACAAGAATGACAGAAGTAATCTGAACTACCTAAAATGAGTTTTCTCCTCATATATATAGCCAAAAGGCTTTCTAATATTGAGAATGGAAAAAACTCAGTAAAAATCTCTCAAGAAGGCAACTTTCCTATCCATTTTTGAGCTCCATAGGAAAGACTCCAAAATAGGCCCAAAATGTATCTAAACTGAGTGAAACAGCTATCAAGATTCTCTTACCAATTGGCCCCACCAAAAATATGCAAAAAATCAAGCCTTATCTTACTGGAAACTGAAAACGAAACTCCAAACTACCTATCTTTTTCCAACTCGCCCAAGGAGATAAAATAAGGAATCCTTATCTCTGTTTTTCTAACTATATTAAACAAACAATTATTTAAAGCAATTTATAAAGATATTACTTTAAATAATGTTTACAATGATTTTTGCAATTAAAAAGACTCAAAATACATGAGTCGTGGCCCACCTCACTTGCTTTATTTTTCTTATTTTTTTACAAGGCACAACTTATGATTCTAATTTAAACTTGCCAAGTATTCAGTCCTTCTCTTCTTGGGCATTTTGATTTTCTATAAAAATCATAAAATATTTAAGGCATATTAAAAGGTTTTTTGGAAAAGAAAATCTCCTAAGGCATGTCCTCCATTTGATTTTCAAAATATCCTAAGGTATTAGGTGTAGGCAATACAACATGCAAAGGGGACAAAAGACACCTCGAGGATATTAGTTAAGGCAATGTAAAATAATTCAATGTGATAAAAAATCACACTCAAATTAGGCCATAATGGAACCCTAAAGCAAAACCATTCCATCCCTATCATTTCAGACTCATTTTTAATTTATCTTTTTGGAGAAATAGCTCTGTTGATCCGCCACCATGCAGAGCTAGGGTTTGGAGGTCAAAACCCTTAATTTCTTGTTGTCTGAATGATTTCTTGAAGATTCTGATAGGGAAAACAAGGTAAAACCTTTTATCATGGATTTTGAACCAGATTTTCATTGTAAATAAAATTTTTTGGCTTTTAAGCCACGACCCTCTAGATTTTCTAATGCATTTCATTTTGTTTCATTATTTGTATGTGATCTCCTTGCCTTTGGCTGCCATGAGAGACTGGTTTGAACCCTTTAAAGGCAAATAATTGCAAAAAATAAGTGGACATGTGTATCTTCTCTTAGAAAACAAAAGAATTGAAGCTCTCCCTTTTGAACTTTCTATGACTCCTTGTCTTTCATTTGATATGTGCTCAATACAGGAAACCTTTAATGAATGTTTTTTTCTTCTTCAGAGTTGCATCGGCCACTGGATATTTGATCAAATGGTTAATGTACCTTCATTCTCTCTTCTTAGGATGCACCATAGTCCTCATGGCTCTGTCATACATATGTAATGCTTTGATTTTACTTGATTGTGCATTGAGTATTGAATGGCCACCATTGTTTCTTTGAGGCTACAACTTTATCTCTAAGGATTGAGCCATGTATCCAAGCGCCTTCATGAAACTGGTAGTGCCATACTCATAATGCTCATGTACTTCATATAGGTTTGTTGTGTTGTGATCTATACCTAGACACAAAAGCTATAATCATCACCATGAGATCTATTGTTTGCTCATTATTTTGAATGGCTAAGGCCATTTTCTAATAGTTGTGCACTATTTCCTTACCATGTCTCATTGGTGGCACCATGAGTGTCTTTAGACTATGTGACTTAGATGTTTTTGATTTCGCATTGGTGGCAACCTATGAATAGTTGTCTAAGCTTCTATCATAGGAGTGGTGCTATTTGTTGTGCACCATTAATTAGATATCAAGCCTTGATTTTAATAGTATCTATGTCTTGAATCCCTTAGTGGATTTCAACTCACATCTTTGAATCATTCTATACTTACACTTGGTTTTGAAAATGCAACAGTTCATATTAGATAGGCTGAGCCTTTTTTTATATGACATGGCTGATTCATAATATTTCACAGCAGCATCTTTCATTTGGCTGAGCCATCTCTATATGCCACCTTCATTATTGCTTGAAGATGATGCGCCTTCTTGATCAGGCTGAGTGCTATTATTCTATAACAATGCCTTATCTTTCATTGTGTGAATCCATTAATCTTTAAACTTTGTTCTTATGATTGATACTGCTGATTTTATAACACTTGTGCATTTAAAATGTATGGGCATCACTTTTTTTGGAGTGACCGAGCCATGACTATTATACCATGCCATTCTTCATTTGATGTGAAGTGTGATTTTTTATGAATGCTTCATGCTTGATTTTAAAGGCTTGGTTCCTTCATTATGTGGAGCCTATGCCATCCTTACTCACATATATACTATAACTTTGCAATTTGTGATGAAATAGAATGAGTTAGAATATATGCTGCTTATTTTGTATCTCCTATAGATAAATATGAACATTGAAACTTTGCCCTCTTCTCTCATCATTTCTAAACTGATATAATCATGTATCCACTTGTCACTGTGATAGATAAGCTCATTGCACTTTATGAATTTGTACAAAATATGTTCTCACATATACCATATATAGCCTCTTCATTTAATGATGTTTAGCACTTATATCTTTGAGTATGGCATTTCTTTCATAGCTGAAACTATATTCTAACACTTTATTTTACAAATGTTGCTATCCATATGGCTGAAACAATATGTCCATTTGAATAATATTCATGTGCTACCTCATGTAGCTGCACTTGTAAATTATGACTATGGCATTTACACTGTATATTATGACTGATATGACAGTCATGATGATGACTAGTTTTGGATCTTTTATCGTTGTTCATGCATTGAATTAAAACTTCATACTTCATCAAATTATAAACCTATTGTATTGTTGTCTAATTACTTCTTTGATGACGGTTTGAATGAGTCATGTGTGTTGTCACTTGTTTGAAATGCACACTTGGAGACTACTTCATCCATTCCTCTTGTGAACAACATACTTCTCACCGTCTCTTAATGTGCAAGGACAATGGGAAGAGTACTTTGATGAATATGTTATGATTCATCTATCATATTGGTACTAGATGTCACTCTTTTATGAGCACAAGAGTGTTGTCCTTTAACATGTGAGTACCCTTACTAATGAAGTTTGCATTCTATCATGACCCTTATTTATAATATTTCCTCATCCGAAAGATCAGATCATTGGGTAGTCTTGAAAAGAGATCAATGCTCATTGATGGTTCTCACTTCATAACACCTTGAACTAAAAATCATGGATTGGCATTGAACTTGAATATCGTACACTGACTTGATGTAGTACTCCTTCAGTTGAATAGGTTCTATTTGAGCTCAATGAATATGAATTATTCCCTCCTGAAATTCAGGTGCAACATGTTGGGCTCAACTCTTGTGGGAGCCCATTTTTACCACATGCTAAAATGTCTTCAAACTAGCAGCATAACTTCTTTTATACCTGCACAGGAAATAAACATGTCAGTTTAAGAAATAGTGAGGCACAATGATGTTCCATTTTTCAAGCTCTCTTGCATATGAGTGATTTGATCATCTGATGCAGTGCATCATAAGGAATGTATTATGTCTTTGTTTGATGAAGTACATAAGATAAATCATATATTGAGCTCTAACATATATCTCTCCTTCACTATAGGTTCATTCAAAGGTCGGGAGTAAAGACGAGTTAACTGCAATGAGGGTCAACTCAAAACTTCAACAGGTAATGACATCTATGCCTTATCTTATCTGCTTAATTACTTTAGGTTTCCTCAGATGCATTGTATATTCTTTCTGATGTATTGGTTTAGTTACTCCCACGACTTGTGTGGGACATTTGATTTTTCTTGCTTTCATTCAATGTAATACTTATTCAGTTGTTGTATCTCATTTGTAAAACTGAATGATTATTGTTATTATTGTCAATCAGACATGCACCTTATGCTAAGTTATTCAACTTAACTATCTGTTGACACATAGGAACACTCCTAGGCCTGTGGGTTGCCTAAACTTAGAGTGGACCTCTAGAGTGAACTAGTTCTCCTAATGATTTTTGCCTAATCTAAAAGTTTTTCAGAGGGAAATGGTGAGGATAAACTGAAATGGAAATTAAACTGTAACAGATAATACCTCTAAACTTTAATCTATCTAAATGCTTTCACCCACAAACAGCCCTTCAAACATAATCTTTGTCAACCTCACCTAAATCATTCGATCCAAAAATAATTTATAAGGTTCAAACTAAACACAAAATATAACCAGGATCATATGGAATATCTACATATAATTTCACAGTAATGAGACATAACAAAGGACATAGTACTGTCACAATGAAACATCAGATCCAAAGCTGCAAATATGAAGCAAAAAAAATGAAATACGAAAGATCTACTATATTGAACTGGAAGGAGTACAAAAAATATATAAACTGAGTCAAAGTTTGTTTATAAGCTCTCTACCTATGCTCAAGAGAGAAGAAACAATGATCTCAACTATGTAAAACCAAGTCCTTCACCCCCTTTTATAACCAAATGGCTTTCTAAAAATGAGAAAGGATGGAACAACTCAGCAAACTCTCAAAAAGGCAACCTCCCAAGTTCCATAAAAAAGCCTCCAAAACAAGGCCCAAAATGCCTCCAAACTAGAAATAATAGTTGTCAAACTCTTTTGTCAAGTGGCCCCCACCAAAAGGATGCTAAATTTAAGCCTTATCTAACTAGAGACTGAAATAGAAAGTCCATTTGGCCTAGTTTTTCCAATTTCTCCCAGAGAAAAATCAAATCCAAAAAAAGAAAAATTCTTGCTAGATTTCCTCAGTCTTGACTGCATAAATAACAAATATTAAATGCAATTTATAGGATATTTCTTTAAATATTGTTTTACAATGATTCTATAGCTTTATCTCCTAATTTATCTAGATTTGATTTTTGCAAAATATTACAAGGCTTTTGATTTTACTTTGCTAAGTATAATATATCATTGACCTTTGCTTTTCTATAAAAATCAATTACAATTATAAGGCATACCAAATGATTAATTGAAAGTAAAGGCCTTTAATGTCTACCCTACATATGGTTTTTACAAATATTACTAAGACATTCTAGTGCTTATCCACCCTCCAAATGTGGCTAAGGGACTTTAGGCACAAAACCTAAACATCACACAAGGTGGCCAGATAAAACCCTCAGGAGTATTAGTCATAGCAAGTGATTTTTATTTCTATGTGATGAAAATGCCATTGAACTTAGGACATTTGTTAACCCTAAAACAAAACACTCAAAACCATATTTTGTTGGCCTATTTCACATTGCAATCTTTTGGAACTTAGCTCTTTGTTTGTAGCCACCAACAAGCTAGGGTTTGGGCCTAAAAATCTTTGATTTCTCAGTGTCTGAGAGCATATCTTTGGATCTATTATTTGTAGGAAACAAGGTAAATCATTTTTATCTCGAAATTGAACCACATTCTTTATTTCATTATAGGCTCTGGGCATTTCTTGCCATGGCCACTTCTACTTTTCTAATGCACTCTTGCTTTGAATACCATTGTTGGCCTTTTCTGCTTCGAGGCCATCGTGGAAGTGTATCTCTAATATCTTTCCTTTGTTATTTCAAACACATCTTTCCATCAGTAACATGGGTAAGTTTCTCTATCATAATGATGATATTGGTTCTGCATTTGAAATGTTTTGGAGGCTTTTATCTATGGCTATAACCACTTCATGTTTCATTTGACACTTGCACAGAGCCACCATGGGAGCTTTGGTTTCACACTCTGATCTTGACTCTGAGCATTTACTATCATTTCTACTAGCTCAAAGCATCTTTATGAAGAATTCTATAGGAAATAATTGAGGTATGACATCTTCTAGCATACAAAAGGATCATTTCACTATATTTGAGCCTTCTTGAGCTATAGCTAAGATATATTTCACTCTATTTTCATTGTATTTCTCTCTCTCTTTTGCATTCGAGGCCACCACAATTGGATTGGTCTAAACATTGGGGCTCTTCCTGTGAATAACCCCCGCAGGTTTACATGGTGTCTTCACTAAAAAAAAAGGTGAGTTTGTCATCTTACCTATTTTAGTATCATTTATTTGATTTTACCATTGATATGAAATTTTACATGAGTTGAGAAAATTCTAAAAGGAAACATTTTCTTTCTACATTTCTATTGGAACCATTACAAAACCTCTATAATTTTGTAGGTCCCGGCCATATATTACTAGTTATTTATTGCTGAGCGACCTTTGTGACTATGAACTCTTCTTTTCTATTATACTGCAACTGTTATTTTACTTCAAAAACCCCAAATGGGTATAAGCTCTCGTAATAATAGAGCTCCTTCCTTATCATAGGTCATGGCTTCAATAGCATCATAATGTTTTCTTTTATTTAGTTTCTATATGATAATACATTATCTGTACACCTTGTGACTTCTTTCCTGAACTGTGAAATCTCAGCATCATGGCTTTCCAACTGTAAGTGCAAACTTTCAACCTCAACTCTAACATTTTGAAATTCCACCATCACATCATTGAAAGCATCAAAAGGATACCAATTTTCTTGTGCAATGTATTGATCTCACAATCCTTTTCTTTAGTGAGAACCTCAAGATTGTTAACATTCATATTCAAGGTTTTAACTGATTTTGCAAGATTTGCAACTTGCTGTGCTATAAATTGCATCATTTATAACATATATGTAGTTTTTCTTCCTTTCACATGAGTCTAGAAGTCTATTTCTTATTCTATGTCTACATTTTTGCTTTAAAACCCTATCTTGAGAAAGAAAATTTGACTTGAGTTGTTATACAAATCTGAAGTTTTCTCAGTCTTGTTGCCATTACGTGGGCTATGAAAACTTCCTAGCTATGGCTCATCACTAATTCTGTAGTAGTTCATTTATTCCTTTGGTCACTGTTAATGATAACTGCATACATTTCTTGTTATTATGGCACTTCTGCTCATAGCTCTAACTGCAATGTTCATCAGTTAGATCATTCTTGTATGATAATGATGCTCATCTTTTATAATTTCTGCCCTGCCTATAGCTGAAGCAATATGCATCATGAGGTTATGTTGTTCATTTTATTACTGAGACTTGGCATTGATTTCTAAATACACTTGATGACTCCTTACTATATCCATCTTGTAGCTCATGATTTCTCTTTGACATTTAAGCATTATAATCATACTTGCCTCTGTAATTCAAATGTATTGTATCATTTCATGATTCAAATTTGTAGTTGATGTGGCATAAGCTGCCCCTTGTATACTAAATAGCCAATATGGCACTTATTTCAGATTATACCTTTCATGACTCAATGACAATCATGATAATGACTGATTTTGAATCTTTTATGGATGTTCAGGCATTGAATTACAATTTCATAATTCATTAAATTATAAATACCTGATGTATTATTGTCTAATTGCTTCTTTAATGATGGTTTTAATGAATATTGCCCCTAGTGTACAAAATCATTGGGAAAGTACCTGTCTATGTTGGCATTGAATACCATATTTCTTAATCAGCATAAGAGTGATGTCCTCTTCTTGAATGCATTGAAATCATGTTGTAACATCAAACAAATGAATAATCATGTCAATGCTTTTACTTTGTTTTGGACATTATTGAGCTATCTTGAATGAGCTCAATGTTCACCTATGACTGTCACTTCATCATGTTTGAACTGATAGTCATAGATGGATACTAAGCTTGAAGTTCTCACACTCAGTTAATTCAGTAGCACAATATATCATGATTTTCATATGTACATTTACATTCCATCCCCTTCTAAGAGTCAGGGGAAGCATGATGGGCTCAACCCTTGTGGGAGCCCACTTTACACCACATGTTGAAATGGTCTTCAAAATAGCAACATGATTTCACCTATACCTGCACAGGAAACAAACATGTTAGATAAAATTAGTGAAGCTCAATGATTATTTCCTTTCAATCTCTCTTGCATGTGAATGATTTCTATCTGATTTAGTGCATGATAGCCAATGTATTATGACTATGTTAATAGGCACATGGGGAACTCCTATCTAGAGCTCTAACAAGTCTCTTCCAATCCTGCAGGTTCCTATGAAGATCGAGAGCAAGGACAAAATGCAACCTCAAAACCAAAGGCATCGAACAGGCAATGATGGCTATGTTCCTTCCCTTTCTTATTTCTAGATGCATAGTATATTTCCTATGTTCATACTAGTTCAGCTATTCCCATGGTTTGTGTGGACATTTGATCTATTATGTTTTCATTCAATTCAATGCTTATTCCATTTGTGTATCTCATTTGTAAAATTGAATAATCATTGTAATGAAATGAAACAACTTATCTCTCAAGCAAAAATCTGCAATGCAATGAATGATTAACTGAAATTTTTTTTCTCTGTTACATAACCATGCATCATAACTGAATCCTTCAAGCACTCCAACTATGTAAAACAAGATAATAGGAAAATGTTAAAAATTTCCTCATCTAAAATGAACTAAATATATTCCAGCTCTACCAATTTGGGTTGTAGATAAAAATTGGTAACATTTCTGGTGACTTCTGCTATATGCTTGCCTGCTAAGCATTAGAACCAATTGCCTTAAACTGTCCATTGGGCATTGAGTCACAGTCTACTCATTTTAACTCAAAAATCATTGAAACTCAGCTGCAAACCACTCTAAACAGTAGCAGAAAACAAAACCAAACCAAACTGAAGGCAAACTAGAAGGCCCTGGTGTCCAGGAAACATGTGCAATAGCACTTAGGGAAACAACATAACTAAAAGTAAATGTGCATAAAGCACTTATTAACAACAGCACTAATCTACTATGGTACAAGGTAATACTTATCTTCAAAGGCAATGCTTGAGGTGGATCTCATTAACTGGGATAAACATCACCTCTCCACTTAACTTGGAAAGTTGAAATACATTGTTTTCCTTATACTCTGTGATTATATAAGGCCCATCCCAAATTCCATCAAACTTGGAATGTTTTCCAGGTCTACTTCTCAATTCATTCCATTTGAAAATCAAATCACCAACAATGAAGCTTCTTGGTCTTGCCCTCTTATCAAAGGAACTCTTCATTTGAGCTTGATGGATTTCAAGCTTCCTCAAGGATTCTTTTTTGGTTTTCTCTAATTCCATAAGTTGAGCTAGCCTTACCACTAAAGGTTGTTCCTCTAATAGCTCAAGTTCTTTAATGAAAGTCAAAGTTGGTAATTCTACAAAAATAGGCAATCTAGCCTCCTTACCATAAGTGAGCATATATGGAGAACAACCAGTAGCTCTCTTGGGAGTAATTCAATCAGTCCAAAGAGCTAACTTCAACTTTCCATGACATGTCCTCTGGTTGTCTTCAATAGTCTTTTTGATGATCTTTATCAGGTTCTTATTGGTGGATTCTACCTGCCCATTACCCTACGAGTAATAATTAGATGATGTATTCAAAAAGATGTTATTTTGACAGAGCAATCTAAAATCCTTAAACCAATAAAAGCTAAACCATTATTAGATATAATTGAATCTGGGGTTCCAAATCGGGATACCAAATCCTGATAGAATTTTACAATAGAAGATTCATTTGCTTCTTTCAAAGCACTAGCCTCGGCCCACTTCGTAAAATAGTCTGTAGTAGTTAAAATCCACTTGTGGACTACACTTGAAGGTGTATTTATTGGTCCAATGAATTCAAGACCCCATTTAGCAAATGTTTGTTCTACTTTGATAGGGTGCACAGGTAAGGCTGCAAGCCTTTGCTTACCTAAAAACAATGAACATTTTTCACACCGCATCCTTAAATAGATCTGGCCAGTAATAACCAGCCTGCATGATTTTTAAGGTTGTTGTCCTTACAACAAAATGACCTCCTAAAGGTCCATTGTGAAACTCTTCTAACAGTCTATCAACTTGATCTGATTCAATACATCTTATAAGTACACCATTAAAATCTTTTCTATATAAACTACCTTGAATTATAGAATAAGGAGTAGCTTGTAACCTGTAATACCTTCTTCCTGCCCTATCCAAACCTTCAAGGCATTCACCAGTCTACAGATAGTGAATCATTTGCTTCACCCAGTTATCAATAGGAGATGGAACAACAGCTGGTTCTATATTATTTAACACTGTGTTAGCATTTTTTGCTTGTTCTTGGTTGTGTTCTCCATTTTCAGCAAGTTTCTTGCATAAACCCTTGCCCCTAATTAGCTTAGTTACCATAATATTGACATCAAATTCCATCACTTTTATCACCCAACCATCTATGTTATCATTTATATCCCTGTTGAGTAAGAAATTCTTAATAGTTGGATGGTCAACCATCAACTGAATTCGGTTATTGGCCATCATATTTCTGAATTTCTTGAGACTTCTAACAATAGACAAAACATGCTTCTCAACAAATGAATACTTTACCTCATAATCATGTAGTACTTGATGGAAAAATGCCACTGATTGCTCCAAGCCTTCATCACTTTGTTGGCACAACATGGTTGAGATGGTATAGCCCCCTGCAAAGGCATATATAATTAAATCTTTCTCGTAGTTGGGATTAATGAGGGTAGGGGCAGCTGCAAGAGCTTCTTTGATCTGCTCAAAGCTTCTCTTACCTTCCTTAGTCTAATTGAAAGGTATATTCTTCTTTAGCATGATAGTGAGAGGTTGTAACAAAGCTGCAATGTTTGGAATAAATCTCGTCACGAAATTAATTTTGCCAAGAAAACTCTGCAAGCCTTTCTTATGTGCAGGCAATGGTAAATCTAGAATTGCAAAAACTCTTTCAGGGTCAATAGAAATACCATGCTTTGAAACAATATGGCCAAGGAGTTTACATTCATGAACAAAAAAATGCATTTCTTTGGGTTTAGGGAAACTTCAAACTCTTTGCATCTCTGGAAAATCTGCTTCAAGTGATCAAAATGTTCATTAGAATCTTTTGAAAAGACTATTATATCATCTAAATATACCAAAACTATTTTGTTCATAAGGCCATGGAAGGCAATATCCATTTCCCTATGAAGGGTTGCCCCTACATTGGACAAACCGAATGGCATCTTCCTGTAGGCCATCATACCCCACTTAGTTGTAAATGTAGTTTTATATTTGTCTTCCTCCTTCACTAGAATCTAGTTATATCTTGAATATCCATCTTGCAAAAAAAAATGTCAGAACCAGAAATAGTTTACAAAATTTATTCCATTGAAGGAAGAGGATAGTGATCAATTAATGAAGCTTGATTTAGATCACGAAAAGCAACATAGAGTCAAATCTCTCCATTCTTCTTTCTGATTGGTACTAAGTTAGAGACCTAAGATGTATGCTTTATAGGGAATATTATACTACTCTCAATTAACTTGTTCATCTTAGCTTTCATTAGATGCTCAAGTTTAGGATTGAGTTGCCTTTGTTTCTAACTGATAGGCTTGGCATTGGGTTCTGTTAGGAACCTGTGTTTAGCCCTTCTCTTTACTTTGTTAGTATGTTTTTATTGGATGCATATGCTTTGTAAGTCATCCCGTGAGTATATAGTATTATCCCACATTCATGGGGAGTAATAGTTGTTTAAATTAGACTTAGTGTATAAGTACATGTTGAGGCCAATGAAGGCATCCATGAATTTATTGTATTGAGCTTGCTCAAAGGAGGTTGCCACCTTGAAGTGGCCTGCAATCAATAAATTCCTTCTGTGTTTATTCTATTTCTATTATTTTGTGTATTTTTCATTATATTGTTGCAAGAGGTTCCTCTCATCTGGTATCAGAGCGCTTTCTTAGGCTCGTTGGGTGGAATTTTTATCAAAAAAAATTTTGCAGTGGCCTCCAGGCACTATGATTATTGTAGTAGTTCTTTTTTCTTTGCATCTATATTATTCATTTCAATTGTAGGGTCAGATCAAGGAATAATCCCTATCTGCTGAACTGTGGGAAGTGCCTGGGCATAGCCCTAAAACTCATTGTGAGGAGTACCACAGGAACCCCGAAGTAGCTGGCCCATTGAGAGGACCTTCCAGTGAAAAGGACAACAACCCCTACCTGATTGACTAGTTCCCATCCATGAGGTAAACCAAGAGTTGTCGTTTGTAGCAAAGCAGTTATCAGTTTTACTTGAGCCGTGGAGTGAGGGATATTGCCCCAATACACAAGTCGTTAGACAGCATTGGTAGCCAAGTGAATCCCTTGAACCTTTAGGAAGCTAAACATACCTGGAGTCCATATCTATTTCCAGCTAATAAATCATAGATTACATCTGTCTAGAGCCGTTGCAGATCATTTCTAGATTTTTTTTTGTTTTTTTGCCATATCTTCCTTGCTTTAGCTTCGTTTCTTCTAAAAATTCACTGGAAGACCTGAAATTCCATTCTGCATATTTCCTTCCTTGAGGATCCTATCCCAAAATCCACTTATCAAAGCCAAAAATCCCACATTTGTCTATTTTTAGGGTTTGCCATAACTTCTTCGATTCTCACCTAATCGCCTTGAAAATTTTCCATAGTGTTCATTTCCTATTTCTGCTCCTTTGTCCCTCTTGGACAAATTTTCCCATTCTTTCACCCCATTTCTGAAATCCCCATTTCTTGCTTCCCTATCCCTCAGAAAGTATCCAAACCTAGTCAAACCTCAATTACCCATTAGAGTTTTTCCCAAATCCAAATTTTCCTTTACTAAAAATGTTTCTATTTTTGTTTTTCTACCCATTCCAAAAAAAAAAACTCTTGGTTATGGTTGTCACCTGCACAGGAGCATAAAACATGGAGGATGAACTTGCAGTCCTCAAAACCAAACTCCAAGATCTGGATGAAAAAATTCTCGGCCTCAATCTTCAACATTCAGCCATGAACAATAGACAGTAGCCAGAGTCTTCTGCAGACATTGGGTTCTCTTCTTCCAACAATTTTCGTGGGTTGAAGCTTGATTTTCCTCACTTCAATGGTGATGATCCGACTAGATGGATATACTGGGTAGAACAATATTTCAGTCTGCATAATACTTTTGATGTCAACAAAGTCCCACTTGCATCCTTTCACTTGGAACATGAAGCCCTTCAATGGTTCCATTGGTACATCAAGGCTCATGAAGAGCCAAAATTGACAGATTTTTGCAAACTCATTTTGCAACGATTTGGCCCTAGTGCTTTTGATGACTTCATAGGAGCACTCACTAAACTTCACCAAACTGGCACTGTGAGAGAATATCAGATAGAATTTAAAAAACTAGCCAATCACATAGAGGGATTGTCTGATGAATTCTTCAAGAGTTGTTTTGTCAATGGTCTGAAGGGTGCAATTCGATTTGGGGTTAAAATGTTCCATCCCAGCATAATGATGGAAGCCCTAGGGTTGGCTAATTTGGCAGAGGACAAGATCACAGCTCAACAGCGCTCCAAATCCACTTTTGTTCCATTCAGAAATATGGTTTCCCAAAGACCTCCAATAATGCCAGCTCCTACAACAACTCCTATCAAGCATTTGTCTGAAGCAGAGATGAGGGCACGTAGAGAAAAAGGGCTTTTTTATAATTGTGATGAGAAATTCACTCGGGGACATAGATGTGTTGAGCAAAAGCTCTATCTCTTGGATGTGGATTCTCTAGCTACAACTGAAGTTTATGAAGATGCTCAGGATACAATAGATGATTAGGTTGACATTCAATAGCCCCCTATTGACCCTCCTTCTCAGGAAGAGCACCCAGAGATCTCTCTCCATGCTTTAGCAGGAGTCACCACCCCACAAACCATGTGGGTCAAGGGTTACTTCAAGAAGCTCCCTCTTATAATAGTCATTGATTCTGGTAGCACTCATAACTTCATTGACCCTTAGATCACCAAACAAGCTGAATGTTTTGTCCATCCTTGCTCCAGCTTTGAAGTCATGATTGCCAGTGGGGACACATTACCTTGCAAAGGGAAGTGTCACAATGTGCATATCTCTATTGGAGATTATAACCTGCACTGCGATGTGGTTTTGGGTGCTCAATGGTTACGCACTCTTGGACCCATCTTATGGGATTTTGCTAAACTTTGGATGCAGTTTTCAGACAATGGGCAAAAACACACATTGAAGGGCTTACAACCAGGGTCTCTCAGCATCATCAGTTCACATCACATGGAAAAGCTCCTTAAGAAGAATTCACATGGAGTCATCGCTCAACTCCATTCCATTCAGATGCAACCATCCACGGTCTCCACTACTCCTTCGGATCTAAAACAAATTTTGGATAGATATGCATGTGTCTTTACTGAATCGGTGGGATTGCCACCTTCACGACTAGAGGACCATCATATTCATCTCCTTCCTGAAAGTGTTCCTTGCAACATTAGGCCCTAATGCTACCCATTTCACCAAAAGACAGAGATTAAGATGCTCGTTCGAGACTTACTAAAGCAAGGTATTATTCGCCCTAGTAGCTATTCCTTTTCTTCACCAATTCTTCTTGTTTGGAAAAAAAATGGGTCATGGCACCTCTGCATTGACTTCCGAGCACTTAATCACATCACAATCAAGGATAAGTTTATGATTCCTATTGTTGATGAGATTCTTGATGAGCTTCATGGCACTCATTTTTTCTCCAAGTTGGATCTTCATTCTGGGTATCACCAAATTCGGGTTCATGAGGATGATATCCCTAAAATAGCTTTATGCACACATGATGGCCACTATGAGTTTTTGGTCATGCCCTTTGGCCTCACTAATGCTCCTTCCACATTCTAGGCATTGATGAATAAAATATTCCAGCCCCACTTGCAGAAATTCATTCTGGTCTTCTTTGATGATATCCTCATCTATAGTAAAACATGGGCTGGGCATCTCCAACATCTGGATCTTGTACTGTAACTTCTCTCTGATCATCGTGTCTATTGCAAAATAGTCTAAATGTGTTTTTGGGCAAGAGGAAGTAGAGTATCTTAGGCATATTGTTTTAGCCCAAGGGGTTTGAGTGGATCCTACCAAAATAGATGCCATGAAAAATTAGCCACATCCTCAGACACTCAAGAGCCTTCATGGTTTTTTGGGACTGACTGGCTACTATCATAAGTTTGTCAAGGATTACGGGAAGATTGCAGCTCCATTAACAGCTCTGTTGAAAAAAGATGCTTTTACATGGACACATGCTGCTGAGTGTGCATTTGCAAAACTGAAACAAGCTATGTGTACTACACCTATTCTAGCTATGCCAGATTTTTACAAGACGTTCACTATTGAGAGTGATGCTTGCAGCAATGGACTTGGTGCTGTTCTCCTTCAAGATGAACATCCCATTGAGTTCACCAGCAAAGCCCTTTTAGGTAATAATTTAGTACTCTCTACATATGAGAAGGAAATGATGGCTATTTTGCATGCAGTACAGAAGTGGCAGCCATATCTATTAGGGAATCATTTCTGCATCAAGACTGATCACTAGAGTCTGAAATATTTTCTAGAACAACAGGTCTCCTCCTCAGCACAACAAAAATGGGTTAGCAAACTCATCGGTTATGACTATGAGATCACTTACAAGAAGGGTAAGGATAATATTTTAGCGAATGCTCTTTCTCGTACATTTGATGACCAAACTTATCTTTCATCTATTTCTATGCCTATTCCAAATTGGTTGGAATCTGTCTAGCAAGGCTATGTCAATGACTCTTCATTATCTCAAATCATCCAACAGTTGGCTAATAATCCTTATGTTGTACCGCATTAATCTTGGGATGGTGCTTCTCTAAGATACAAGGGTCGTCTGGTACTTCCCTAGAGCACAGATCTTTAATAGGCTATCTTCTATGAACTCCATACTTCTCCATCGACAGGGCACTCTGGGTTCCTCAAAACTTATGAGTGGGCACGGTGTAACTTCTTTTGGAAGGGAATGAAAAGGGAAATTCAACAGATGGTGGCTAAATGTGATACCTGCCAGCGCAACAAGGGTGAAATGACAGTGGTTCCTAGATTTCTTGAACCCTTGCCCATCCCTACATAGATTTAGACAGATATTTCTATGGATTTCTTTGAGGGGCTCCCTAAATCTAGAGGGAAGACAGTGATCTTGGTTGTGGTTGATCGCCTCTCTAAATATAGTCATTTTTGTTCTCTTAGCCATCCCTATACTACCTCCTCATTTGTACAAATTTTTATGGACCAAATCTTCTGTCTTCATGGAATCCCTTCTTCCATTGTCTCAGATTGTGATGCAACTTTCACCAATCATTTTTGGACAAAACTATTTCACCACAATGGCACCAAACTGAAGATGGGTTTAGGGTATCACCCACAAACAAATGGTCAAACTGAAGTTATCAACAAATTTTTGGAAACTTATCTTCGTTGTTTCACCTTAGAACAACAACATTGGTGGGCAAAGTGGCTCCCTCTCGCTGAATGGTGGTATAATACCTCCTACCACACTACATCTAAAATGACTCCATATGAAGTAGTCTATGGTCAGGCACTGCCAGTGCTCCTTCCATACACCCCCAGCAGTTCACTAGTTCAGGCAATTGACACAGTTCTCCAAACCTGAGATTAGATTCTTCACATTTTGCAGGACAATCTTCACATGGCAAGAAATCAAATGAAACAACAAGCTGACCAGCACCATTCTGAGTGCACTTTTCAAGTAGGTGATATGGTTTTTCTTTGTCTACAACCATAAAAGCAATCCTCCCTAAAATTCAAAGGGTGTCATAAGTTGGCTCCAAAGTTCTATGGGCCATATAAAGTTCTTCAGAAGATTGGGTCCATTGCTTATAAATTGGAGATTCCTCCTTCCTGCGTTCATCTAGTATTTCATGACTCTTGTCTAAAGAAAGTTCTTGGCACCAACATTAGAGCACAAACTGTTTTACCAGAACTGGATAACGAAGGATCCATCATTTTGGAGCTGGAGGCAATCCTCGACAGGTGCACTCGTTAGCTTCACTCTCGAGCCATCACAGAGGTATTAATTTAGTGGCACGAAATGCAACTAGAGGATGCTACATGGGAACCACTCCTTCAGATTCAACAATAATTTCCACATCTTAAGCTTTGAAGACAAAGCTTTTCTAAGAGGGAGGGGATGTTAGGAACCTATGTTTATCCCTTCTCTTTACTTTGTTAGTATATTGCTGTTGGATGCATATGCTTTGTAAGTCGTCTCGTGAGTATATTGTACTATCCCACATTCATGGGGAGTAATAGTTGTTTAGATTAGACTTAGTATATAAGTACGTGTTGAGGCCAATGAAGGCATCCACGAATTTATTGTATTGAGCTTGCTCAAAGGAGGTTGCCCCCTCGAAGTGGCCTGTGATCAATAAATTCCTTCTATGTTTCTACTATTTCTGTTATTTCATGCATTTTTAATTATATTATTGCAAGAGGTTCCTCTCAGGTTCTAACTTGATGGTATGTTGAGCTAAACTAGGATCAAACTCTCTTAAATCTTTATACTCGCATGCAAAAACATCACTAAACTCTTGACATAACTGAATAAAAGACTATTGTTCATCTTTAGTACATACCTTTCCCAATATCAACAGTTTAACATTGAATATCTCCAATGTCTCATAGTGTTCCTGCTTCACAGTTATGCTGCACTTGTCTTTTCTAATCTAATCATTTGAGTTAAAAATAGATTCTAATGTCACGAGTCCCTTTGGCAACTTATTAGACTTGAGTTGTATAATTTGGTTGTCATATTTTCGCTACTACTTATGTTGGTTATAAGCTACAAACTCTACTTCTGCAATCAGAAAACTTAAAATTTCTTGTCCCTGTCAAAAACTTGCCAACTCATAGTATTGTCAGGTACAGGTGGTCTAACAACTATTTTAACATATGGATGTACCTCTATGTTATGGATTTCACTTGGAACCTCAAACTGAGATCCTAAGGGAGTGAGCCTATCTACATGTTTATTTTGGTTTTTGGGAACTGAAAGTAGATTAAAAGCATCAAAAATTTTAATTGAATCCCAAACTCGATGCTAGTACTTTTTACCTGCAAATCATTCTTAGTGACATTCAAGTTTCTAACTTGGTTCACAATCAACTCAAAATCACCATAAACTTGTAATCACTTTATACCTCTTTTTCGAGTCCATTCTAAACCATGAATCATGGCTTCATATTCAGCCACGTTATTTGTGCAACTGAAAGCAAACCTCAATGCTAAATAGTATTTGTCTCCATCAAGTGAAACAAGCATAGCTCCTCCACCAGCACCTGTTTTACTCCTTGATCCATCAAAGTACAGCTTCCAAAGTTGATTCTCTTGTTGTTCAAGATGTGTTTGATCCTTAACTAGATTTGGAATCACTACATCAGGCTCATGTATCATGTAAATGCCTAATCCTACCTCATTAGTGTTATGCAAAGGGTCATCTTCATGATCCTCAGTTGTCCACTTGTCTAGATTAAGTTCTTCAGTAGGTGTGCTAGGGTCTAGGATCATGGATTGATCCTCCTACCCATGGGTGATGTATAGGTTAGCATTTATTGGGCTAGGGACATATGGCTCAACATGGTCTTTAGCAAGAGGCTCAGATTGTATGGTTACTTTCGTACCATATCTTGTTCTAAAAAAAATGGGACCAATCAGAAGATAAAAATGCACCCAATTTGGCAGTAAAGTCCCTGGAAAGATAAATAAAAAAGTGAGGTGGTAAGTCTATGATATGAATGTCCTGATGGATTGCAAAATTAGGACATGCATGCAAGGTAAGAGGCAGATTTCTTATTATCCCAGTAGTATTAACAGCAGACCCGTCTAGTTGGACTACTCCTTTTGACAGGGGTTCATAAACTAATCCCAATCTATTGGCTAGACTCCTAGGCATGACAAAACTGCTTGCTCCAGAATCTATCATACAATTGTGAACAAGCTTGTCACCAATAATCAAACTCAGGTAAAAACGAGGGGGTTTTACCTCTTGAGATAGATGTTCGTTCTTAATTTATGGGCTATTTGCAAGTACCACTTTAGCATTTTATTGGCTGGCAGCTTCAGAGAGGGAAATCTCAACTAAAGCTTCTTGTAATAAGTCCTTTTGACTGGTAATGTGTAATGCATCCATCATTGATATATTGGCAGTGGCTTTCTTGAGGTGATCAACAACATTGAAGGAAACATGACTTACCTTTCATTGTCCTTTACCAGCAGTAGCAACATTTTGCCTTTGTGAAGGCTGCGATTGCACCTTAGGCTGATCATTTTTAGGTACAGCTAGAGTTCTTTGCAGAATTTGTGCCTTTGGTTGTGCTACAAGAACAACTTATGATGAAGAAGCT
Source organism: Cunninghamia lanceolata (assembly GCA_027924645.1). Classification (NCBI taxonomy): domain Eukaryota; kingdom Viridiplantae; phylum Streptophyta; class Pinopsida; order Cupressales; family Cupressaceae; genus Cunninghamia; species Cunninghamia lanceolata. The sequence goes on from BSBN01000797.1 coordinate 61,957, forward strand.
TGAAATTTGTCCTTGGTAGGTTGTTGTTGTACATTTGTAGCTTACTATTCTAGGTATGCAGTCCTCTTTTTTGACCTTGTGTTGGCTGAAATAGATGTATTTGGCTGATTTTGGCCTTGAGGGTAACTTACACCATAGAATTCAGTGCCTTGCCTGTTCATTAAGGCTACATCAACATCAACTTATTGAGCTGAAGCTTCATCCGAGATACCTTCCGAACCAGCATAACTATTTTGCACCATAAGAGCCTGATTCCTTACACCATTTGTACATGCAGCTTGGTTATGGGGCTGGTAACATGGATAACACCAGTCATGGTCTTGTGACATGTTGTTCTGAGTGGGTACAAGCTCTTTTGAAGAGGTCTAGGGTTCTAATTTCTTCTTTGGCCCCGAGGATCAGATTGGAAATGTGGCCTATTTGTCTGATTAGACTGATATGTGGCTTGGTAAGGCTTATGTTCTTGGCTAATTTTCTTCTTGATATTAATAAATTCATGCTAACAGTCTTGCTAAAGGATTGTAACATGCCCTTTAACTCTTGTATTTCTTGGGACTAGGCTAGGACAACGGTTTCTTGGGTTGCAACCTGATATCCTATTGCCAGAACTAGCAGGACAACAACCAAAAGAGGAACGACCATGGGCACAGATGGATGGATTTCTGGAAAATGGGTAAAGGAGGCATCGGGGTTATTTTCCCTACTTGAATAAGGCAATTTTATGCTCTAACATTAGTTTCAAAAGCATAAGGAAGGGTAGATCCAAACATAGACTAGATCATTATGGAAATTTCACTATTCAAAGCCTTAAGATAAAACAAAAATGCATTCCTTGGGAGAGGTTTTACCATTGCGGGGATCCTATCCCAAGTCCTCTAAAATCGATAGTAGAAATCTACCATGTGTTCGTGGGGAGCTCTTTTGATGGTGCTCAACTATTCCAGTAGTGAGAGATGATCAAATTTGTCTTTAAAATTCTTGTGCAATCCATCGCCCAGCTGATCCCATGTCATTATCAAGTTCTCTGCAAGACCTCTAAACCATTGCAAGGCTTTACCCTTCAATGATGCAGCCAAGAGTCTGATTGCTATGTTTTCTTGGGTAACATTATGCACTGAGCACAGCGTTGCCACATCTTGAATGTGCTTAATAGCCATAGTCTAATTTTCTCTAGTGAAATATGGTAGACCTTTGAGGGCTGCAACTAGAATACCATCACGTTGGCCAAGATGTAACAATCTGCCCCTGTTAAAAGGTGTAAATGTGAACTGCCTGGTCATTATTGGTATTTGAACTACTATCAGAAGGTTTCTCTGCACTGGACTTGTCAGGTGGACATTTGGAGTTGTAGATCTGAACCTTCTTGGTGGGCTAAGACCTTTTCTTGTTGTCCTTCCACTCCTCCTTGGTGGGGATAGCTGCAAATAGTCTAATGAATCTAAACTAGATCTAGTTTTCATAAGTTGGATACACTAGATCTACATGCAAGAGAAAAAGAGTCGTTAGGTATATTGTAAGAGGCCTCAAAAGGCTGGAACACTGTTGCATATACAAGAACAATAGTTTTAAGAATTAAAAATTTCTTTGAAAACACTTCCAGAGTCCCACCGGGCATTCCACAAACTATTGTCAATAAGATATGCACTGTATCCTAAGTTATTGAACTTAACTATCTGTTGACACATGGGAACACTCCTAGGCCTATGGGTTGCCTAAACTCAGACTGGACCTCTAGAGTGAGCTAGTTCTCCTAATGATTTTTGCCTAATCTAAAATTTTTGTAGAGGGAAAAGGTGAGGGGATGAACTGAAATGGAAATTAAACTCTAACAGATAATACCTCTAAAATTTAATCTATCTAAATGCTTTCACCCACAAACAACCCTCCAAACATAATCTTTCTCAACCTCACCTAAATCATTAGATCCAAAAATAATTTATAAGAAGGCTCAAACTGAACACAAATTATAACCAGGATCATATGGAATATGTACATACAATTTCACAGTAATGAGACATAACAAAGGACATAGTACTATTACAATGAAACATCAGATCAAAAGCTACAAATATGAAGCAAAAAAAAAGAAATACGAAAGATCTGCTATATTGAATTGGAAGGAGTACAAAAAAAATATAAACTGAGTCAAAGTTTGTTTACAAGCTCTCTGCATGTGCTCAAGAGAGAAGAAACAATGATCCCAACTACCTAAAACCAAGTCCTTCACCCCCTTTTGTAGCCAAAAGGCTTTCTAAAAATGAGAAAGGATGGAACAACTTAGCAAAATCTCAAAAAGGCAACCTCCCAAGTCATTCCCGAGTTCCATAAGAAAGCCTCCAAAATAGGGCCCAAAATGCCTCCAAACTAGAAATAACAGTTGTCAAACTCTTTTGTCGAGTGGCCCACACCAAAATGATGCAAATTTTAGGCCTTATATGACTGGAGACTGAAGTAGAAAGTCCATTTGGCCCAGTTTTTTCCAATTTTGCCTAGAGAAAAATCAAATCCAAAAAAAGAAAGATTCTTTCTAGATTTTCTCTATCTTAACTGCATAAATAACAAATATTAAAAGCGATTTATAAGATATTGCTTTAAATATTGTTTTACAATGATTCTATAGCTTTATCTCCTAATTTATATAAATTTGATTTTTTCAAAATATTACAAGGCTTTTGATTTTACTTTGCTAAGTATAATATATCATTGACCTTTGATTTTCTATAAAAATCAATTACGATTATAAGGCATACTAAATGATTTGAAAGTAAAGACCTTTAAGCCTGTCCTCCATATGGTTTTGAAAATATTACTAAGACATTCTAGTGCTTATCCACCCTCCAAATGTGGTGAAAGGACTTTAGGTACAAAGCCTAAACATCACACAAGGTGGACACATAATACCCTTAGGGGTATTAGTCATGGAAAATGATTTTTAATTCTATGTGATGCAAATGCCATCGAACTTAGGGTAATTGCTAACCCTAAAACAAAACACTCAAAACTCTATTTTCTCAGCCCATTTCACATTGCAATCTTTTGGAACTTAGCTCTTTGTTTGTAGCTACCACCAAGCTAGGGTTTGGGCCTAAAAATCTTTGATTTCTCGGTGTCATAGAGCATATCTTTGGAGATTATTTGTAGGAAACAAGGTAAATCATTTTTTCTCTCAAAATTGAACCACATTCTTTATTTCAATACAAGTTCTAGGCCTTTCTTGCCACAACCACCTCCACTTTTTTTATGCACTCTTCTTTTGATTACCTTTGTTGGTCTTTTCTACTTCGAGGCCACCGTGGAAGTGTATCTCTGAGATCTGTCCTTTGTTATTTCAAACACATCTTTCCACTAGTAACGTGGGTAAGTTCCTCTATCATAATGATGATATTTCTTCTACATTTGAAATATTTTGTGGGCTTTTAGCCACAGCCATAACCACTTCATGTTTCATTTCACAGTTGCACTGAGCTACCATGGGAGATTTGGTTTCACACTCTAAGCTCGACTCTGAAAATTCTATCATTTTCGTTATCTCAAAGAATCTTTATAAATAATTCTATAGGAAATCATTGAGGTATGACATCTTTTGGAAAAAAAATGAATCATTTCACTATATTTGAGCCTTCTTGAGTCGTGGCTAAGATATCTTTCACTCTGTTTTCATTGTATTGCTCTCTCTTTTACATTCGAGGCCTCCACAATTGCATTGGTCTGAATGTTGGGGCTCTTCCTATGAATAACCCCCGCATGTTTACATGATGTCTTCACTAAAAAAAGGCGTGTTTGTCATCTTGCCTATTTTAGTATCATTTATTTGATTCTACCATTGATATGAAATTTGACATGTAACATCCCGCCTCGCAACCTTGAAGGGTAAGGCCTAAAAGAGGGGAAGAATAATTTTTTTGACATAAATGGATAACATACACAGATATGGTTGCCGATTCGAAAGATCGACAATATACATGACCAAGTATGGCCGAATGAACAACCCACAAGAGAGGAATAAATCACTCTCCAAAGAAACATTAATAAACTACGTTCATTTTAAACATGAACCCAAATGTTCCTATAACCCATTCCAGATTATGAACATGAATCCAAAAGCATCATAGGACAAGCGGATCTGATACCCACATTGGAATCCATAAGTCAAATAGGAAACATCCCATTTCTTCTCATTAACTTACATGCTTACATCTTCTCTCTTAAGAGAGTACGATTACATAAAAGAATATACAGTGCAAAGGCATAGCCATGAGTATGATATACAAGTCCAATAACATAGTCCTGAATATGATACAATGACTTAAAAGGTACAACAATGGATAGGATAATGAAGAGTGAGAACATCTCCAATCTGGTGCACCAATAACCTATTCATTGGTCCCCAATTACGGTAGAAATGCCTCCCAACCATGTGGACTCATAAGAGACCACCCCACTGTGCTCAGAGATAGTCACAAGGCCCAAATAGAAGTGACACGGCAAGAGTATATAGGATGGCCAATAGTCACATCAATCACAGAGCAGACATGAAAAACAATGCATAATGCCACAATCATAACATAGAGATGCTCATCAAATAGAATGTTAGGTACTAATCACAACTACCAAGGCACTAGAAACGAGCATGCAGATCAGATGGGAAGTCATCACACATACTCAAAGGGATGGCACCATAGATAATCGAGTACTCTACTCAATCAAATGAGGAGACTCAAACATATGTCCAAATCAATGCCCCGTAGATAGATAACTCGACGTCCCATAGACGGATCATCCTTCTCGTATGCATCCTTAGCCTTTACAATCACTCAAGGCCATGCACAAGGACTCAATATCCTAGACCTAAGCTCATCTCATTTAACTAAATGAGGTATATAAAAGCAAATCAAAACAATTCAGTAACCAATCACAATCCATGATAACATCAATTAAATCCATCTAAATAATTTAACTCGGTTCCTCATTTTTTTTCCTATATGGAAACACTATATTCAGGGGATTTCAAAATTTGTGTCTTTGAAAGTTGTAAGAGGACTAGGGCAGCATTAAATATTTACTTGATCCAACAAACTTTAATCAGACTCTTATATTATCCTGAATCAAGCTCTATATCCTAAAATTTTTGTTAACAGTCATGTAAAGTCTTTGTACTATGCAAAAGGCTGACCCAGCTTAAACAACTTTTCATATTTCCCTTAAAAGGAACTTTTGGATTCAAAGGATTTTACAATTCTCTCAAACCTTAAAATTTTGCATAAGTACTCCATAGCTTGAAATATTTCTCTGGGAACCTTAAAATCTTTAAGTTGTCATTTGATAACTTTATTTTCAAAGGATTTCATTTACAATATCTCAATTCTTTAATGTGTAGAAACACTATAGAGCAGTAATAATTTTCTAATTTAATTTAATTTTTCAAGAATTCTATTGAACATTTTTTTTTTAGAATAATTTGCTCATCTTTAATAATGAAGGCAAGTTAATGTATTGAGGATTTGGATATCCCTAGTGGCACAATATGAGAATATCTTAGCAGAAAGAACTCAAAAACCCCTCTATTCTTCTTACTCACATCCATAGGTTCCATACTGCAGAAACAACAATACATTTTCTTTTTGTTGTGTTTTATGGATGTTCAAAAAATTACACATAGTTGCAAATACGTCTAAGAAGTAGATGAAGAGATTAGTCAAGGCATGGAAATGGTTTGACAAAATGCCTGAAATGGGTGATTTATCATGGACTGCAACAACTGTAGGATATGCACAAATGGATTTGTTAGATAGGTATGCTAACTATGGAAGCATACCCAGGCACATTAACTGTTTGACAGAAGGCCTCAAAGAATGCAGTCACATGGACATCAAAAATTGTAGGATACTCACAAAATGGATCTAATATAAAGGATTAAGAAACTTTCAAGTGAATGCCATAGGGAGGTGTATAGCTAAACTCCTCTACCTTGGCCATGTCCTCCCTACCTGTGCCAAATGATAGTACAGAGAAGGCACGTGCTCTATTTGGCAGAATGCCTTAAAGAGGCATTTTTCATGGACTGCCACGATTGCAGGTTAAGTACAACATGGATTGATGAAATATCTATGCAACTTCTATTTTGTGTTCAATGGTAAGGAGTGGAGAAAATGTAAGAAAACGGGTTATAGATTTGCTATTTTTTTTGTAATAGTTGCAAATATCCTCAAAGAATTGGATTGAGGCCAGATTGGCCCTTTTTCATATATGTATGGTTTTAAAAGAAAATCAATGCTACTGAGAGTTCCTATTGGTTGTATATTTGATGGTAGGGATGCACAGTGCTTATAAATGCCATGTTCTAAAGATCTGTCATTCCATAAATGGGATAACTAAACAAAAGAGTATGATAAAAATCAAGAGTTAAATACCTTGCCATAGTTGTTGGAGAGATCTGAAACATCTTTTGTGATCTCACTATGAATGGATTGGGCAATGGCCTTCCTGTCGATAACTTGTGCCATCATGGGAACTCCAAGAGATTTTCTCTCATGGACGCAATGATTGTAGGATATGCGCAAGATGGATCTCTTTTTCCTGTCGCACTCCCCTCCTCTCACATCAAACATGCTAATCCATCCATTTTTTGGATCTACATCCCCTAATTTATATTTTCCTTTTCAACGTATACTAGTCTTTCTTCCTTCCCAAGTCAATGCATTCTTGTTCCTCTGATTTTTTCATTTCATTAACTCACCCTAAAATAGAGTCGCCATCCCCCTTTCTACACACTACCTCCTCTTTATTTGATCACGCTCTCCATCTACCAAAAAGATATTTTCCTCCCAGTATTAAAACAATTTTTACCTACTCCTCCCAAGAGCCATCGTATGTGGCATGGGGAAAGAAAAGATTAAAAAAAAAAAAGAAAACTGACTTTCTTTATGCCCCCACGTAGATTTTTCTTCTCATACCAATGAGTGACATAATGACATCAAAGCATTCCTACAACTAGCAGCCAACTCTTATTTCTCCTTCCACCAACTCTCCACAGGACAATAGGGATGGTTGTTACATCCTAGCCCCTAGGACTAGGCTTACTCTTGGAAGCCTGCAAACTCTAAGATGCAGCCAAAGCACACACTAGCCAAGAAACTTGATACAATTATAAAATCAGGTTATCACATGCACAATACATGGCAATCGGTCCCATAAGATGGGTGAGGAATAGGCAAGGCACTCATTCCTATAAAATATACATTAGCATAAAACAATTTCCTCTAATCAAAATAAAGAATGATGCCTAGGAAGCCACATCAAACAATCAACAAAAACCAAGGAGAAAAACTGCAACCACCGCACTGGTAAACTACACATGACTATAAGGGGCAATCCAAACTAGATGATAAGACAATAACGTAGGAACACAACACTAATAAGGTACAGTGGGCTAGAGTATATGGAACAGGGCCTATGACTATCTCAAATAACCACCATCAAAGATAATAAGAGTACGCTCATGCCTATGAGTCTAGGCGGAGTCGATACCCAATACTTGCATCACTCCAATAACACATCAAAGCACATGTGCATATAACATACATCATAGCCGAAGCAATAGTAAACGTATAACCCAGCATGATAACCAATCATGTCAATCATCATAATAATATCAAAGTCCATCAAGGAAAAGCAACAACCATGAATTTGCACATATATACCAGCATAAACCCCACAATTTCCTCATAATTTGTAGCAAAATGCACTTTCAAGGCATAAAATTTTTCAATTCTCCAACTTTTATATGCAGCTATCTATAAAATGGAGCACACATACACACATATACATAATTTCAACCTTTGATTTCATAGCATGCATGACATCTCTTTACATATAAAGCAATAGTTTGTCACTTTTCAAGGCATAATGATGCAAATTTTGTTCTCTTCCATATTTTAATATGCAACTACATACATGACAATTGTACCACCTACATATATAAACATACTCATTTACATCACAAGGCTACATAGGGTTTCATGTGGATATCATAGTACAATCCATATCCAACATATCCATATCCATGTGTCTTGATGGCATTGACCCACCTAGTGAGCCCTTCCATACAAGGAACAATGACCTATCTCTTATTTGCGTAAGGGTTTTAACCTCCAAGAGATAGTCAAACAATAGGAAGGTAGTGAATTAGAGCTTAGAACAGATCACACATATCCCCATCCTCAAGGGTTTCCCTACTTCCACTTCCTCGTATACACTCAAATAGGTGGATCTCACCATACCTGATGAGGAATCACATCACAACACAAGACCAACATTCCCAAATAGAAAAGTCAATTAGTTTAGCCACCAAGAATATAAATAAAGAGAAATAAATCTTAGTTTCAACAATAAGATAAGGAAATGCACATAGTTTCAACAATAAATCAAATGTAATTGTGAGAGTTACATGCCAAGAAAACCATCTATGGCTAAACCAATACAAACAAGATAGCCCAAAGTGTTGGTCCACACAAGCAAAGTAAAAGACACTAATAACTGAAAAGAAGATTCACAATCTTTGAAATATACACATCACAACACTACGTGACTATCACTAGTCACCACACGAGGAAGGAGGAGAACAAGCGTGACTGTCTCAACAGTCCTTCATGTAGGTGTGCCCAAATCACGGAACCCTCACATTGAAATGTACTATACAGAAACTCCCAGGTCACATACGTCATGCAGCGTGACTGCGCATGGTATACGCCAAGCGGAGAAAGCATACAATGTCCGTATACCGCATGGCAATGTCCTACTCAGAGGAACATCCCACATAGTGTGTACCCACAAAGAAAGCACATGCGGTAACACACTAAGCCAGAGGTGCACATGGCTAGATTCCACTCGCATGCCAACCAATCGGAATCAAGTCCCTCTTGAGTGAACCCTCTACTCTGTGCAAGCAACCACTCCTCTCTACACAAGTAGGAACACAACATATATACTATGCCATCATGTATCTAGGTAGATGGAATCGTGTCCTCGAGCTCGGCTCGCTACCATCAGTGACACGACCTCCTCACCAGCACTATGTCAGAACACCAGTGAGGGGTGGCATCATATCTAAAACAATCACATTAGGGTAAGATCATAGCTATCACATGTGCTCATACCACAACTAATATCATCCTCAAGAACTGAGGAGATTTAACCTAACACTGTATGAACCAAGTATCTGGTCCATTAATAAGGGGAAGTAGTGAGTACTTTCCTAGGAGGTTGAAACGATCATTGTTATTTCATGCCATCATTATATGTACGTCGTGCAATTCCATCCCAAGGAACCTTGTTAGTGCTACTACCCTACACATATTGACCTATCAACAACCCTCGGGTTGGTAGTCAATAGGGTGACAATAAAAAACACATAGATGGTATGGTTCTCTCCCATATACATAATCCATACATATCCTCCATGGATGGGTACATAGTATCATCATCAAATGGGCATACATCTCAAGCACTAGTTAATCACAACAATCAACAGGAATACATCAATGGATGTCGACAAAATGGGGAATACAATCATAATTTCTCTTACCCAGGCATAACCACAACCCACACATGACTATGCAACTTGATGAAAATATACACTTTACCCAAAAATAAGTACTCCCAAACATCCAAACCAATTTTCTCTTTTCACAAGGGCAACTCATTTACCCCTAACTACATAAATTCACTTTGCAATTCTATCAACATAACTTAATAGTGTATGAACATGTATAGCATCATCACTATCACTTTTACATCAATGCATAAACATAAGTAACATTTTTCACAATCATTGTTACAATCACTTCTATAATCACATAATGACACATAATGCAACATCACGTCACAAGTCACAGGAATACCATTCATTCACAAGATAATCAAACACTAATGACATAATGGAATGAGTTTTGTTTGAGGAACTCTAATCATTTCTCTACATTTGCATCCATACATAGTAGCTTAAGTAACCATGGTCATGTTAATGGAATTCAATTGCTCATCAAGTAAGATGTGCAACATGCTTATTACTCTAACATGCATTATTTTCAGTTAGCATTACATACAAGTATTCACCTATATGATCTCATTAAAACCACAATGCAATAGAAGAGATCAAATTTCCTCAACAAGATAAATCCACTAGGTAATTGTTGTTCTCATGTAAAATCATTAAATAAGGGGTTACTCATAAACATGTAATTACTTTCAATTGCATAACCATAACAAACATAAGTTATTCTTCACTAATTATTTTACCTATTGCATCTTTCACATGCTAATTAAATCCATAAGCCATCAATCTAACATCCTGCCAACTATTGACTACTAAGAAGAGGAGAGAAGGATAGATTTCATCTTAAGTCAAGACATTACATGCCATCCAATATTCACCATATGTAAACATGTAGATTATGTTAAGGGAAACTTTAAGGCACCATTAGTATTCCAATGACTTCAATATGTTATCAAGGATGATAAATGCTAGCAACTCAAGCACATTAAGAGGTTATAAGAAAAATCAACAATCATCCAACACCTACAAGAGAGCATGGAGAAATCAAACTAATCTTCCCACATCCACAAGTAGCTACATCCTATCATCCTTTACATCTATAATACAAGAAGGAATTACAAGAGCAATTCTTGACCAATTTAGGTCATTTCATTCACTAGCAACATAAAGGAAGACACAAGAAGAGCATATCCAAGAAAGGGTAATTAGGCAACCCAAGTTACATTCAACCCTCAAACACATAAGGTGGGACATTCCTACCCTCATCTTATAACACAAGAGAGCAATCACTCTTAACCATGGGGGACTCTCAACTAAGGTCAACACTCCAGTCCTATTGAGTAAGGAAAAGCCAAGGAGGCTATTTCCTCCACGATCTATAAGAATGGGGTTGTAACTTAACCCACTAATGCCATGCTAAGGCATGAAAGCAATCAAGACTATAAAGACAATATAACAAACTCATGCCACACACGCCAAACACAGTGAAACATAGAAGGCTCAAGTATGCTAGAGCTCCCAATGTGTGAACTTGGCTCTGATACCAGATGTAACATCTCACCCCGCAACCCCAAAGGGTAAGGGCCAAAAGAGGGCAAGAATAATTTTTTTTGACATAAAAAGATAACATACACAGATATGGTTGTCGATTCGAAAGATCGACAACATACATGGCCAAGTATGGCCGAATGAACAACCCACAAGAGAGGACTAAATCACTCTCTAAAGAAACATTAATAAACTATGTTCATTTTAAACACCAACCAAAATGTTCTTATAACCCATTCCAGATTATAAACATGAATCCAAAAGCATCATAGTATAAGAAGATTCGATACCCACACCGGAATCCATAAGCCAAATAGGAAACATCCTATTTCTTCTCATTAACTTACATGATTACATCTTCTCTCTTAAGAGAGTACAATTATATAAAAGAATATCTAGTGCAAAGGCATATCCATGAGTATGATATACAAGTACAATAACATAGTCCTGAATATGATACAATGACTGAAAATGTACAACAATGGATAGGATAATGGAGAGTGAGAACATCTCCGATTTGGTGCACCAATAACCTATTCACTAGTCCCCAATGGTGGTGGCAACACGTCCCAACCATGTGGACTCCTAAGAGATCACCCCATCGTGCTCGGAGATAGTCACAGGGACCGAATAGAAGTGACAAGGCAAGAGTATATAGGATGGCCAACACTCCCATCAATCACGGAGTAGACATGGAAAACAATGCATAATGTCATAGTCATAACATAGATATGCTCATCAAATAGAATGTTGGGTACTGGTCACGACTACCAAGACACTAGACACTATAGTGCTGATCGGATGGGAAGTCATCATGCGTGCTCAAAGTGATGGCGGTGCCACAGAGAATCAAGTACAGTACTCAATCAGATGAGGAGACTCAAACATATGGCCAAATCAACACCCTACAGACAGATAACTCAACATCCCGTAGACGAATCAGCCTTCTCATATGCATCCTTAGCCTTTACAAGTGCTCAAGGCCATCCACAAGGACTCAATATCCTAGACCTAAGCTCATCTCATGTAACTAAATTAGGTATATAAAACCAAATCAAAACAATTCAATAACCAGTCACAATCCATGATAACATCAATTAAATCCATCTAAATAATTTAACCTGGTTCCTCATTTTTTTTTTCCTATATGGAAACTCTATATTCAGAGGATTTCAAAATTTGTGTCTTTGAAAGTTGTAAGAGGACTAGGGCAGCATTAAATATTTACTTGATCCCACAAAATTTAACTAGACTCTTATATTATCCTGAATCAAGCTCTATATCCTAAAATTTTTGTTAATAATCATGTCAAGTCTTTGTAGTGTGCAAAAGGCTAACCCAGCTTAAACAAATTTTCATGTTTCCCTTAAAAGGAATTTTTGGATTCAAAGGAATTTAAAATTCTCTCAAACCTTAAAATTTTGTAGAAGTACTCCACAACTTGAAATATTTCTCTGGGAACCTTAAATTCTTTAAGTTGTCATTTGATAACTTTATTTTCAAAGGATTTCATTTACAATATCTCAATTCTTTAATGTGCAGAAACATTACAGAGTAGTAATAATTTTCTAACTTAATTTAATTTTTCAAGAATTCTATTGAGCATATTTGTCTGAGAATAATTTTCCCATCTTTAATAATGAAGGCAATTTAATGTATTGAGGATTTGGATATCCCTAGTGGCACAATATGAGAATATCTTAGCATAAAGAACTTAAAAATCCCTCTGTTCTTCTTACTCCTGTCCATAGGTTCCATACTACAAAAACAACAATACATTTTCTTTTTGTTTTGTTTTATGGCTGTTATAAAAATTACACATAGTTGCAAATACGTCTAAGAAGTAGATGAAGAGATTAGTCAAGGCATACAAACGGTTTGATAGAATGCCTGAAAGGGGTGATTTATCATGGACCGCAATGATTGCAGGATATGCACAAATGGATTTGTTAGATAGGTATGCTAACTATGGAAGCATAACTAGGCATGTTAATTGTTTGACAGAATGCCTCAAAGAATGCAGTCTCATGGACAACGAAAATTGCAGGATACTCACAAAATGGATCTGATATAAAGGCTTTAGAAACTTTCAAGTGAATGCCATAGGGAGGTGTATAGCTAAACTCCTCTACCCTGGCCACGTCCTCCCTGCCTGTGCCAAATGGGAGCACAGAGAAGGCACGTGTTCTGTTTGGCAGAAAGCCTCAAAGAGGCATTTTTCATGGACTGCCACAATTGCAGGTTAAGTACAACATGGATTGATGAAGAGGCTATGCAACTTCTATTTTGTGTTCAATGGTAAGGAGTGGAGAAAATGTAAGAAAGTAGGTTACAGATTTGGTATTTTTTTTGTAAGAGTTGTAAATATCCTCAAAGAATTGGATTGAGGCTAGATTGGCCCTTTTTCATATATGTGTGATTTTAAAAGAAAATCAATGCTACTGAGAGTTCCTATTGGTTGTATATTTGATGGTAGGGATGCACAGTGCATATAAACGCCATTGTTGAGTGTTCTAAAGATCCCCCATTCCATAAAGGGGATAATTGAACAAAAGCATATGGATCTGAGACATCTTTTGCAATCTTGTTGTGAATGGATTGGGCAATGCCCTTCCCATCAATAATCTACACCATCATGGGAACTCAAAGAGATGCACTCTCATGGATGCAATATTGTAGGATATGCACAAGCTGGATCTCTTTTTCTTGTTGTACTCCTCTCCTCTCATGTCAAACATGCCAATCCATCCATTTTTTGGTTCTACATCCCTTGTTTTATGTCTGCATTTTCAACATATACCAGTCTTTCTTCCTTCCCAAGCTGATGCATTCTTGTTTCTCTAATCTTTTCATTTCATTAACTCCCCCTGAAATGGAGTCGTCATCCCCCTTTCTACATGCTACCTCCTCTTCATCTGATCACCCTCTCCATCTACCCAAAAGATATTTTCCTCCCAGCATTATAACATTTTTTACCTTCTCCTCCCAAGAGCCATCATATGTCACATGGGGAAAGAAAAGATCAAAAAAAAAGAAAACTGACTTTCTTTATGCCCCCACATAGTTTTTTCTTCTCATACCAATGAGTGACGTAATGACATCAAATCACTTCTACAACTGGCAGCCAGCTCCTATTTCTCCTTCCACCAACTCTCCATGGGACAATAGGGAGGTTTGTTACATGACATGAGCTCAAAAAAATTCTAAAAGGCAAGCATTTTCTTTCTACATTTTTGTTGAAACCATTACAAAAACCTCTATATTTTGTAGGCCGCGGCCATATATTGCCAGTACTTTATTGTTGAGGGACCTTTGTGATGATGAGCTTTTCTTCTCCATTATACTGCAACTGTTATTTTACTTCAAAAACCCCAAATGGGTATAATATCTCGTAAGAACAGAGCTCCTTCCTTATCATAGGTTGTGGCCTCAATAGCATGATAATGTTTTCTTTTATTTATTTTCTGTATGATAATACAATATATGTGCACCTTGTGACTTCTTTCCTGAACTGTGAAATCTCAGCATCGAGGCTTTCCAACTGTAACTACAAACTTTCAACCTCAACTCTAACATTTTGAAATTCCACCATCACATCACCGAAAGCATCAAAAGGATACCAATTTTCTTGTGCAATGTAATGATCTCATGATCCTTTTCTTTAGTGAGAACCTCAAGACTGTTAACATTCATATTCAAGGTTTTAACTAATATCTAAGATTTACAACTTCTTGTACTACCAACTGCATTATTTGTAACATATATGTAGCTTTTATTCCTTTTGCATGAGTCTGGAAGTCTATTTCTTCTTCTATGTCTGCATTTTTTCTTTAAAACCCTATCTTGAGAAAGAAAATTTGACTTGAGTTGTTATGCAAATCTGAAGTTTTCTCATCCTTGTTGCCATTTCATGGGCTACGAAAACTTTCTAGCTATGGCTCATTACTGATTCTGTAGTAGTTCATTTATTCCTTTGGTCACTGTTAATGATAACTACATACATTTCTTGTTATTATGGCACTTATGCTCATAGCTAACTGCAATGCTCATTAGTTAGATCATTCTTGTATGATAATGATGCTCATCTTTTATAATTGCTGCCCTACATATAGCTGAAGCAATATGCATCATGAGGTTATGTTGTTCATTTTATCACTGAGACTTGGCATTGATTTCTAAATACACTCGATGACTCCTTACTGTATCCATCTAGTAGCTCATGATTTCTCTCTGACATTTAAGAATTATAATCATACTTGCCTCTGTAATTCAAATGTATTTTATCATTTCATGATTCAAATGTGTAGTTGATGTGGCATAAGTTGCCCCTTGTATACTAAACAACCAATATGGCACTTATTTCAGATTGTACCTTTCATGACTCAATGACTGTCATGATGATGACTAATTTTGGATCTTTTATGGTTGTTCAGGCATTGAATTACAATTTCATACTTCATTAAATGATAAATCCCTAATGTATTGTTGTCCAATTGCTTCTTTGATGATGGTTTGAATGAATATTGTCCCTTGTGTACAAAATCATTAGGAAAGTACCTGTCTATGTTGGCAATTAATACCATATTTCTTAATTAGCATAAGAGTGTTGTCCTCTTCTTGAATGGAATGAAATCATGTTGTAACAACAAACAAATGAATAATCATGTTAATGCTTTTACTCTATTTTAGACATTATTGAGTTGTCTTGAATGAGCTCAATGTTCACCTATGACTCTCACTTCATCATGTTTGAACTAATAGTCATAGATGGATAATGAGCTTGAAGTTCTCACACTCAGTTAATTCGGTAGCACAATATGTCTTGATTTACATATGTACATTTGCATTCCATCCCCTTCTAAGAGTCAGGGGTAGCATGTTGGGCTGAACCCTTGTGGGAGCCTACTTTACACCATATGCTGAAACGGTCTTCAAAACAACAACATGATTTCACCTATACCTGCACAGGAAACAAACAAGTTAGATAAAATTGGTGAAGCTCAATGATTGTTTATTTTCAATATCTCTTGCATGTGAATGATTTGTATCTGATTTAGTGCACCATAGGCAATGTATTATGCCTCTATTGATAGGCACATAAGGAAGTCATATCTAGAGCTCTAACAAGTCTCTTCCAATCTTGCAGGTTCCTATCAAGATCGAGAGCAAGGAAAGAAAGGAACCTCAAAACCAAAGGCATCGAACAGGCAATGATGGCTATGTTCCTTCCCTTTCTTATTTCTAGATGCATAGTATATTTCTTATGTTCGTACTAGTTCAACTATTCCCATAGCTTCTATGGGACATTTGATATGTTATGTTTTATTCAATGCAATGTTTATTCCATTTGTATATCTCATTTGTAAAATTGAATAATCATTGTAATGAAATGAAACAACTTATCTCTCAAGCAAAAGTCTGCAATGCAATGAATGATTAACTGAAACCTTTTTTCTCTATTGTAACAATGCATCATAACTGAATCCTTCAAGCACTCCAACTATGCAAAACAAGATAATAGGCAAATGTTAAAAAACTTCCTCATCTAAAATAAACTGAATATATTCCAGCTCTACCAATTTGGGTTATAGAGAAAAATTGGTAACAGTAATGAAATGAAATATCTCTTATCCATGATGAATCTTCTGCAAATTAATGAATGGTAAATTGATTTTCTCTCTTCTATTATAATAATGGCATCATAAAATGAACCTTTTCTTATTCAAGCACCTTAGACTATGCAAAACCAACATAGCAGAAAAATGTTAAGAATCTTTCATCTTAAAATGAAATAAATGTGCTCTAGCTCTACCAATTTGAGTTGTAGGTGAAAAATTGGTAACAGTTCCTTCATGTTTAGTTTCATTCCACCAAAGCTTGACCAACTCCAAAAAATGGGGTCCTTAAACCACATGTTTTCAAACTTGAAAGGGCTTCAAACTTGTCTCTTTTCCCCAATTATTTCTAGACAAATGGATAGTGATCAGACCCTGACAATGAAATGATCTTGCTTTCCAGGTAGAATGGGAATTTGGTCAGGTCTCCTTTAAAGAGAAATCTATCTAATTTCTCAACTGTATTGTTGTAGCCTAGCCTTCAGTTAGTCCAAGTGAAACCTCCATTTCCCATAGGGATTTCAAATAAATGATTTCTTTCAACAAAATCTTCAAAGTTGACCTAAGATTGGAGCTTCCTCCCCACACCCCCTTTTTTGTCCTCTACTCTCAGAATTACATTAATATCCCCACTCAGAAGATAAAAATGAAAAGCATGACTCCTGTAGAGGATATCTATCTCTTTCCAAATTTCATTTCTCTCCAAGCAGGAATTGGGGCCGTAAATGTTAATTAACAAAAAGAAAAGATTTGACGCTAAACTCATTACCTTACTAGCGATCCATGATTTACTATTTGCCACTACCTCGACCAAAACTACCATAGAGTAATGAGGCCTCCAGAGGCACCAATGGAGTTAACCCCTGCAGATTTCCACTAGCCTAATTTATTGCCAAATTTCTCTCTCATCCTCACTCAACTTCGATTCCTGAATTAACCAAATGTCTAATTGATGTGACTCTAAATAAAGCCTGAGTAAGCTTCTTTTGTTAGGGGCATTTAGGCCCCTAACATTCCAGGAGGTGATCTTCATTGTTTTTCAAGGGGGGCCCTTCACTACCTTCAATAAATCTACAATCTTTAGCTATCCACTAGCTTCTCCATCTAATTTTAGTTTCTCTATGTTTGGAGTTCAACCTCTTCCTTTTGATTCTCCATAGTCTGGCACTAATATCACTAGATCCCTCTATCTTGTCCCCAAGGTCCTTTGAGAAGGGATCCACCAATTGCTTTCTCTTCTGTGTGATTCAAGAACCCTATTTGCAAATGGGAGGGAGGATCAACCTCCAAGTCCATGTCTTAGTCTTCTTCCTCCCCATCTCCCAACCAAACCTCCCGAGTAGCTCCATCACCTAATAGGATGGAGCCTTCCTTCGCTGCATCTTCCAAAACTACCAATTCTTTCCCTACTATTATAGAGTTGAGATCTCCCTTCTACACTTCTAGGTGAAGCAGATCTAAAGTGACCAAGATTTTCTTATCTAGACTTTCCACTTGAGCCCACGAGGTCTTTACTGCACCAGACTTCTCCACATTTGTGATGGAGTCCTTCTTCTCTACCTCTTGATTATCTTCTCTCCTCAAAGACTCCTTTGGGGGTTTGAGTCCCTCTTGATTGCCTTCAATGTGGTTCTCCATCGAATTGATGGAGCCCACCGAAACCCTAGTTTCTTTGTTGCTGATATACTCGGGGTTTTTATTTTCCTCTTTGTTATCTAGGGATTTTTCCCACGATCACCATTACAAAACTTGCAATGGATTCCCTTTGGGCCTTGGTTCAAAAATTAACTCTTGTTTCAGAGTCCCCCAATCGATGTAGATTTCAATTTCCCTCCAGTGAGATGCATTGGGTTTATTTTCCACGCATAGTCTAACATATGTGCCTTTACCATCCTCCTCAGACCATTCTTCAGCACAAATGAATTTCCCCAAACAATTTCCCATTTCTTCCAAAATCTTGGGTTGCTAGAATTCCAAAGGCAGATTTGGCAATTTGTACCAATCTTGCACATAATCCATTTGATGTTTGCGAGGATTGAACCATATCTCCCAGTTTTTAGGTAAAATCCATAGCCATCCAAGAGCCATATTCCTTCCAATATTTCTATCTTGATTTTGGTCGAAGGGCAAATAACCACAAATAATCCATTTGATAATGATTTCATTTTTAAATCATGCCCCTAGTGATCTTGTCACCACTGAACTAAGCCCTTCCAATCTAGGTCAGTCTTGAACCATCTTCCAATCAGTCCTAGCTTTTCCAGTCATTCTATTGAGGGGCCTAGTAATTTTGAAGGCATTACCATTGAAATTTTGTTACCTTGATTCCAAATGTTTCTTTGCTTTACAGGATTCTTCTTACCAAAACTGCCCTTTCTCGAAGTCCTAGGGTTCCTCCAATGGTTCAAAGTTCACCTCTTATGAAAAGGGTCTGATCTTTGAAACCTCTAATTGAAATGATTCTATGAACAAAAGTTTCTGCCCCAATTCCTCTAGTTGTCATGATCATTGGCGCAACCTTGTCTTATGTTTCTTCCATCTTTTGCTTGATTTCTCCAACCTTCTTTATGCACTCTTTCTTGAAGGAATTCCAGAGGTATTTCGCTTTCCGCATCTTGAGCCAATGAGGTCAATCCAATACCTTCCTTCTGTTATACTAGATTCCTTTTCCCTTGCTCGATCTACTCTGTTGGAATTCCTTGATTCTGCCCATCAAGGCCTAGACTTGAATTTTTGTCCCTTTCGCTCCTCTACATTTTCGCATCAATGTGGATAAGTTTTTAATAAAATTAACTCGCTATATTCCATAAGTATATTAGTATCAATATAATATTTTTAATAAATCATAGTATTAATATATTATTATGTATATTAATAATGCCGCCTCTATGAGGTGAACGGGCTTGGTGTATGTAATCAACGGTTGAGAAACGTCTTCCTAGGATGCAAGATGATGAAACAGGTTGTTGACGGTCGTTTATTTTTTCTAATTTTCTGGCAATGCATTGAATGACCGAGTAGTATTTATGGTATCTAGTGGACGTCACTTTCCATTGTCATTTTTCCCGTGGTCGTCACCGTTTTCTCCTTCTCCGTGGTCATTTTTCCCTTTGTTCACATTGGTCTGTCTTTTCTTGTTCACACATGCCCTCCCGTGGTTGTAACTCTGCATAAAGTCTTATCTCAGTGGATGGTTTTATGCAAATTTTTAAACCCTACTGTCTTAAAAATGCTTCTCTCCGCTTATTTGTATTTCAAACCCTTTGGACAAGCAAAGGCTGCGGTCACATTAGTCCGCACAAGTTGGTTTTCTGCGTTCAAAACGTGCAATTTTAATGTATGTGAGGAGACAAGTTGAAAGACACTCATGGATCCACTGCACTCATTTGGATATACGTTAAAATGACTTTAATCAATTTTTTTAAGAGTTTATAAAGGGTGCTCGGTACAAACTTTGTTTCTTTATTCCATTTTCTTAAAAGATTTATTCTAATAAAGTTTCAATTTTATAATGAAATTTGGGAGTATATTTTATTTAAGTAACAAACATATACTATATAGTATTTCAATAAAGATATAATTTAAAATTAGTTGATTATATTAATAATCTAATAAGGTAAATTTAAAAGATATTTAAGAGTTTTTTTAGTTCTTTTTATATTTTTATATTTTTTTCTGCTACTCAAAATTACTTATGTAAATATGAACAATTATTTTAATAGTTTTTCTATTTTCTATTTTTTATTTTAAAACATTTATATAAATGAAAAAAAAAATTATTAAGGTTTTATTTTGAGATGAATTAATGTGTATTATTGTTGTATTTGGTAGATTAGTGACAAAATATTGATTTGGAATTCTATGAATTGGAGAGAAGGGTTAGATTCAACATATTAAGGAGGTGCCAAAGTAGATAAAAAAATTTAATATTATATTTTAAAATTTTTAAAGATGTTAGGTTTTTAAAGAATTATATTGTAATTTTGATAGGTTTATTTTTTTAATTAAAAAAATTATTATTGTTTTTTAATATTTTAATTAGATGTTTTGTGCACGGAAGAGTTATGGAAGTTTAATTGCTATGTCTTTGAGTGAATGATGATTGTCTTGTATCCCTATGGCCCATGTCAGTTTTTTTATTTTCTAGAGTGTCATGAATTAATTTGCATAATCTTACTGTATTTCAAGATCCTTATGTTTTGCTTAGTAGATACTTCAAATGTGTATGCTTCCTTTCTAGATTTTTGTCCATGTAGTGCACCTAGGTTCACTTGCATTCATTAGTCATCACCTATGCATATTAATAATAGTAAATATAATACTCATATATATAATATAATATATATTATATAAAAAATATAATTAGGATTAATGTTAATATATTGGATGATTTCATGTGAATTAATAATAAATATATAATAGTTAATAGAGATATAATATATAATCTTAATTTATTAAATTTAAGATAAATAAATATAAGTTAGCAAATCAAATGTAACTGTATAATTACTTAATATTCATTTATAATTGTATGCTAATAATAGCATATATATTTTTATATATAATACTAATTAAATTAACCTATAAGAAATCTAATAACTTAATTGATCTTCCATGAGTTGTGTGTGTGTGTGTGTGTGTGAGAGAGAGAGAGAGAGAGAGAGAGAGAGAGAGAGAGAGATGTTATGAAATTTTAGGAGCTTTTTAAAATCACATGGTCTCATAAATTAACATTAAAAATTTTAGTTGAATTTTTTTAAGAAGCGCGAGGTCAAACATTGCATATTCTAGACATTGCGAGGTCAAACATTGCGTATGGGTTGGTCCAAATCATTTGGCTCCACTAGATCCTCATGAAATGGTACTTTTCATGCCAACAATCCAACAATCACGAAAAGAGAAAGTGACTTTCAATTGGTCATTTCATGCCTATGATCCAAATATGATATGAGCTATTTTCAGAGTTCAATGAGAGAGAGCTATAAGAGAAAAGGAGAAAGAGATAAAAATAGATAGAGAGGGATGGGAAAATAGAGAGAGGGGGGAAGAGATAGAGAGAGGAACATAGAGAGAAAGAGAGAAAGAGAGAGGGGGAGATAGAGAGGGGAAGAGATAGATAGATAGAGATAGATGAACATATATATAGAGAGAGTGATACGAACATAGAAAGAGTGAGAGAGAGAGAGGGGGGGAGATTGATAATGAGAGAAAGAGATATAGAGTGATAAAGGAAGAGCGAAGAATAGAGAGGGAGATTGATAGAGATAGAGAAGAAGTCAGAAAGAGAGATAGACAAGCAAAGAGAGATAGAGAGATAAAGAAAAGAGAGAGGGGGGAGATAGAGATATAAAGAGAGGTAGAGAGGTGGAGAGATAAATAGGAGGAGAGATGGAGAGATACATTATCTCTCTCTGTTTGTCTAATGCATTATCTTTGTCTCTCTCTAATGCATTATCTCTTTCTAATGCATTATCTCTCTCTAATGCATTAGGTGTATAAAGAGAGATGGTAAGAAAGAAGAAAGATCAAGAGAGAATGTGTGTGTGTGTGAGAGAGAGAGAGAGGAAGCAAGAAGAGGAGATAGAGATAGAGAGATAGAGAGAGGAAGTTAGAGATCGAGAGAGATAAAGAGAAATGGATAGATATAGAGGAAGAAAAAGAGATAGAGAGACAAAGATGGAGAGAAAGAGAGAGATATAGAGAAATAAAGAGGGAGAGAAAAGGAAAGAGAGACAGAGAGACAAAGAGAAAAGACAAAAAGAAAGAGAAAGAACTAGTGAACAAAGAAATAGAGATAGAGAGGGGAAAACATAGATATAGAGATAGAGAAGGGAAGATATAGATAGAGAGGAAGAAATAAAGAGATATAGAGGTAGAGGAAGAGAGATAGAAAGGTAGAGAAAGATAGATAAAGATAGAGAGAGGTAGATAAAGAGAGATAGAGAGGAAGAGATAGAGAAAGATAGAGAGGTAGAGAGAGATAGAGAGAGATAGAAAGACAAAGATGAAGAGAAAGAGAGGGAGAGAGAAAGAAAGAGAGATGACAAGAGATAAAGAAAGAAGAGAGAAAGAGATTGAAGTAATATTCATTGTACTTTGTTTGAATTTTCTTTGTTAGATTTATTTTTTATTTTTTTCAAATATATAAATTGAATATAGAATATTTGATATATTTATATTTTTATTAGATTGTTTATATAAATATTTTAGAAATAAAATGAAATGGACAAAACAATGTTGATGGGATTTGGAATAGATAAAATTGGAAATATTATAGTTTTTATATTTCCAATTTTATATATTAAATATTGATAAATTATTGTAGAATGTATTAATTTTGAACTATAATAATAATATTAAAGAATCTTCTAATTTATTTTTTTAATAGTAAAATGATGGTTAATATTATATTGATTATTAATGAAAAAGAATCTTGTATTATAATTGATGAAAATATAAATTAACAATAATATAATGAATTTTAAATTTTAAACCCTATTCTATAATTTAAAGAATTTAATTTAAAAATTAATAACTCTTTAATTTAGAAGTAGTTTATAATTTTGTAACTCTCAACTTAAAGTTTTAAGTATTCATTATTATAATATTTTATTTAACTTACAACTATAATAATAAATCTTATTTATGTTTATTCAAAATTTAGTTTTTGGCTGGAGTAAATAATAACAAAAAGATATATATAGACAAAGAAGGAGAGATAGAGAGAGGAAACAGAAGAAGGGAGAGGGAGAGACAGAAATGAGAAAGAGAAATAAAGTAGGAGATAAAATAGAGAAGAATAGAGAAATAGACAGGGTAGAGATAGAGAAAAAAAGAGAAAGAGATAGAGCAAAAGAGAGAAGTAGAGAGATATAGAGAGAGAAGAAATGGTGAGAGCAAAAGATAGAGAAAATAGAAGTAGAATGAGAAATTTTAGAGAGAGGAGAGAGAAACATAGGGAGAGAGAAATCTTATAGAGAGTAAGTGCGTGACAAGGAGATATACATAGAGAGGTAAAAAGAAATATATATATGAGAGAGAGCCTTTCAAAACATGGCTACATACATAACCTTCCTATGAATAATTATCTATGAATAATTATTTCCAGATTTTACCTTTACCACCCACCACAATTGAAGAGACATTTCCTAAATATGCAATATCATTACCCATCATGAGATTACAAAACTAAGATTAATTGCATAAACATAATGACAAAAAGTGTTACATTGTGTGATAGGCTTGAGGTTATGATCAACCAATCCAATACTCTTTCAATTTCGATGTACCCATTGCACACTAAAGTGCTATTGCTAGTATTATATATTGATATTAATATAGTAGGCATGAGTTTTCCACAGTCCATGACAGTAATAAATTAGTGCTTCTGCATGCATACAACTGTGTATATTTTTTATTCACAATTGTGATATATTAATATATACATATATATAATTGTATGTTTGGATAGAACCGGATATTAATATATACAATTGTAATATATTATATAAATTATAATAATGATATAAATTATTATATATTAATTAATAATTCATAAATTACTTATTGTATATATTCAACCCATTAATATATTATATAAATTATAATAATAATATAATACTAAATTCATATCTACATATTAATATATTATATAAACAAAGTATAATTAACTTTAAAAATAATTTGCATAACCAAAACAGCTCCACTAAGTTATGTATCCTCCATTGGCATTCCAAAAATTGGCTTAAGGAATCTAGGTATCTTCCCTCTAAAAATCCAAAAATAAAAAACAAAATTCAAAGAGGTTGCCCATAAAGATCTGCAATAAAATATCACTTACCCAATTTAATGACAGTATTGGAATCCGCGTACCGTATAATCATCCACCAACCAAAGGCCAGGATTACGTGGTAATTTAGTGAGATCCCTTGCAAATTTTAATACATAATATTTGGTGCATTAATTCCCAGGCGTGAGAACAACAGACGAGTTTAGAATTTTTCCGCACGGAAACAATTTTCCGAATTTGCCGGCGTGAGACAATTTTCCCGGAGAAAAATGTCCCGCATAATTTTTTTTTTTTAAATAAAAAATTAAATAAATAAAAAGGTGTGTATACACACCCATACTGTATTAATATAAAAGTTTAGTAACATCTGAAATAGTATCTCCAGGAAAATATACCACATAAAACCAAAAACATACATATTTGAACCAATGCAGCGGTGAAAGCATAACCAAACGTATAAAAAAACTAAGTAGAGAGACATTCAAAGCACCAGAGCGATCATTCTAGATTGGAGCTCTCCTGGGGATCCATGTTGGGTTCTATCGTTGACGAGTGGGAAATCTATGTTGAAGACCTACTGCAATTGAATGGCATCAAATTTGCCCCTTCTAGCTCCCAGTTATAACTGACAAGCAGAGGCGCAGATTGTTGAATTTGTTATCCATTGGCTTCAACGAAACAACGACCTTCAAATGGGAAGAAAACCTACGACGAGACAACTAGGCACAATGATGCCAAAAGAGGTTAGGAATAGATAAATGTGCAAAATTGATGACCCTGTTTTGCCGGCGCCTAATAAATGGTTTAATAAATTTTGTGCTGTCCGTAGAGATGAGAGTCATATCATTCACCATCTATATGGTCTCGATCATCGATGTAGAACTATAATTGAACTGCTGCCGTCCCTTCAATACCCATATTTGAGTCTGATTCACCCAGTATGAAATAAATATGCTTAGTCCCAAAGACTTTAATTCTCTTGAATGCTATTGTGCAACAAAATCTAGGAGGTGAAATATAATCCACCTATTAAATGGGCTCTGGCCTTGATGAGCAAACGTTGAGAAGCCACCTGGCCATCAGTAGTCATAAATTCTGATAAGACATGAGCTTTCGTCATTTGAAGGAGGCACAGGAAACAAATTTCCGGCCAGCGTCCTACAATTTGCCTTAAGCCTATCTGTTAAATATTTAAATAATAATAATTATTAATTTTAAGTTAAATTACCTACTAAAATTATATGATAGAATCAAAAACTTCTATCTAATGTTTATTTAACTACACATACATACTAGTATACTTATATTTAAAAAATATATCTAAAGTAGGCCGAGAGATATCCTTCTTGAAGTGTCTATTTCTATTTACGTGTAATAAATTGATTAAAAAATAGGTGTCTATTTCTATTTACATGTAGTAAATTGATTAAAAAATAGGCCCCTGAGAAAGATATCTCTCGGGGTACTTTAGATATATTTTTTAAATATAAGTATACTAGTTGTAACTCCAACCCTAGTTATAATTCTAACCCAAATTATTGTTAAAAATACTCTATCACCCCCCTCTTTTGTAACACTAACTATAAAAATAAAATGATAACTAGCTAAATAAATTTTATTTCCTTTATGTTGGCGTGGACAAAGTGTGTTCATTGAAAAACGTGTCACTCTTTAAAAAAAGTACATTCGTACCCAACGCTGGAGTAGTTAAGACGCCATTATGATAGAAAAATAAAAACTGCAAATGAAATAAATAATCCACGAAAAACAGTTTTTGCAGATACCAGGGGGAATTAGAAAAAATTCTAGTGGACGACGAAATGCAACGGACGCCCAGGATTGTTTTCATCGTCTTGCACTCCTCTTTAGGGAAGTCTCACTCGTCGATTTTACAGGCCAGGCCGGTTCAGCCTTCGGGCGTAAATATAAACTATTATCAATCGCCTAGTAGAAAGTGGGGTAGTTGCATACAACACACTTCACCAATTTGCGGGTTATTACCGAAAGAAAGATAAATTTCTTGGTAGTCTCATCACGCAAGAATATAGAAATATAAATTTGAAGCACTTTATAGAGCTATCACGCTGGGAACAGCTGACTATTTGTTCAGTGCCACGTTATAAGTGAATTCAATGTATCACTTATCTACAACAGTTTAAGTACGATATTTTGCATGTTCGACACGATTAAAAGTTGGTTTAATGTCTAATAGCCGAATGTAGCCGAAAGTGTTGTCCGGTGTTAAACCATTTTATATGTACGTTTAAGACTCCATAACCTGGGCAGAGAATTGAAAAGAACAGTAAAAAGATTTTTGTTTAGTGTAAGTTAAACCTTGTTGATTTAAATTCCTTCGCTGGATGAATATTTTGTTCTCTCCGAGCGCCTGAACAAGGAGGAAGTTCGCGCTGGGCGCCAAGAGGATGACGACATACCTTTCACTTGTAGAAGGAATTCAAAGTCTACTCAAATCTGCTTTTGATGAATATTATAAGCAGTTTCATCACATGGAAGTGGAGTTAGATAGAGCTAAATCAGAAAATAAGGAGTTGGCTGTAATAAACAACAAACTAGAGGAGGAGCTCCAAAAAGGCTAAAGAGCAATCTTCTAAGCAGTTTCAAGACAGGGAAGCCGAATTAGTCAGAGCTAAATCAGTAATTATAGAATTGGATAAAAGAAACAACAAACTACAGGAGGAGCTTAACAAGGCTAATGGGCAATATTGTAAGCAGTTTCGTGACTAGAGCTAAATCAGAAAACAAGGAATTGGCTAAAATAAACAACACGGTAAAGGACGAGCTCCACAAAGCTAAAGAGCAATATTGTAAGCAGTCTTATGACATGGAAATCGAATTAGTTAGAGCTAGATCAGAAAGCAAGAAATTGATTAAAAGAAACAACAAACTAGAGGAGGAAAACAACAAACTACAGGAGGAGCTCGACAAGCTCGACAACTCTAAAGAGCAATATTCTAAGCAGTTACACCAGTTTCACCACACCGAAGCCGAATTAGCTATAGCCAGATTAGAAAATCTGGAATTGGCTGAAAGAAACAACAAACAAGAGGAGGAGCTCCAATCTGCTTTTGATGAATATTGTATGCAGTTTCATGACATGGAAGACAACTTAGTTAGGGCTAGATCAGAAAATAAGGAATTAGCTAAAAGAAACAACACATTAGAGGAGGAGCTCGACAAGTCTAAAGAACAGTATTGTAGGCAGTTTCATGACACAGAAGCCAAATTAGCTATAGTTAGATTAGAAAATATGGAATTGGCTGAAAGAAGCAAGAAACTAGAGGAGGATCTCCATAAGGCTAAAGAAAAGGAAGAATCCAGTGAACGAAATCATGAACAAACAAGAAACAAGCTTCACGAGCTGTGTATAACATTAGCGGCAGTAAAAGAAGATTGTGATCAAGTATGGAAGCAACAAGAAAATGCAGGAGCGGCTCCACAACTTGCTAAAAAGAGGAAATATGATCTTAAGATTTACGAGATTAATGAATGCGTGAATTGCCCAATTTGCTTGGAAACATGGACTCAATGGGGAGAGCATAACGTCTGGTAAGGTCTATTTCTTTTTGTTTTCGCATACCAAGGCATACAAATGTTCATTACTAGTACAATAATACTCTCTTATCTTTATTAAAACATAGATGGAGCCTATAATAAATGGGTTGTCGTAATGGTCTTTCTAAATGAAGTAAATAGATCTTCATTACATTTTAAGGAAGAATTCTGATAGTCATGATAATGGGATTCCAGTTCCCTTTCCTGTGGCCATTTTTTTGGCAGATCATGTATAACACAATGGATTAAAAAAACTGGAAGTCGGGGTTCCTCTAAGTTATGTCGAATTTAATTCAGATTTTTTTTTTGGGGGGGGTTATTTGAGCTGACTCGTTGATGCGATTATATACCTTTTTTAATCAAATTAACTTTTATTAAACTGATTACAGTGTCCACTATGTTCTAGTAGGGCCACAGTAAAAGAAATAAGAAATCACTCTGTATCACAAACGTATGCTGGGGACGAGGAGGTTTAGAAGGCAGATCGCTCAGCCTATTCATATATTATTTGTAATAAGAACTTACTTTCTGTAAATTATTGTTCATTCTATGAATATTTAAATCGATGCTGGATAAAAAGTACCACATTGTCTAAATGTGAACTGGATTTTACATGGTTGGGCTTGTCCTATCTCTCCGATTCAAGAAAACAATATTTGTTCTGTTTATAGTAGCAATTTTCTTAAAAAATACTCAAATTATATACTATAGAAATAGTGAAAATAATTACACAATGTTATTGAAATTTCAGCGCACTAACATCATGCTCGGTTTTTTACAGGTTGGAATATATTTGAAAATCTGAACAGTTGCGAGATTGTGTTATAAGTGCGTCATCAGGTACTTTGGAGGATATAATTTTGAGTTATATAGGAAAATGGTTTTAATTTACTCAGTAAACGTGGTACATTTTACAATTTTTAAAAACTGACACACATGTGCTAAAATGGTGTATATTGGTTTTTGGAATTCTGAATTTTGACGCTGCCAGTGAACAGCTTTATTTGTTCTTTGGGTTTGTGGGTTGCATTGCTCTTGAGCTTTGGAAGATGCATTTTTTTGGGAACTTCTGCCATATTGATGTCGTTAGTAAACAAATCCTTTTTCCAGTTTTTACTGCTACAGATTACAATGTTCCCAAATATCTGAGATTAAAAAGTTGAAATCATGGCAGGGTGCATATGGGATTTAAAATTAGTTTTTAAATTGGCTGGTATTGGGAATTTGGGAGCTTAGGAGACAGTTTAAGAAAAAGAGAATACAATACAATTCACTCCAAAAGCAAGATTTTTTTAGCTGTAGTGGAGTACGCATTTATGGTTTAAAAACCTTATAAAGTAGATGTGAAAAAAGCAAATGCAACCACTTCTAGAAAGTAGGTGTATTTAGATGAATAAAACATGGAGGCGTATTTAAATGCATAAAACATCATATGAAAAAAGGCGTGCATAAAAATTCCATTCATAATGAATAAAACATGGCTAGAAAAGAGGTGTATTTAAATGCATAAAACATCATATCGTATACGTTTGAATTCATTCTAAATTTTTATTTATTTTTGTGTTAAGTGTAAACATCAACTCTACTTTTTATTTTTACATTGTTTTTGATGTAACAGAAAATAACAGCACACATCGTATAAGTTTGAATTCATTCTAAATTTTTATTTATTTTTTTGTTAAGTGTAAACATCAACTCTACTCTTTATTTTTACATTGTTTTTGATGCAACAGAAAATAACAACATACACATGATGTAATCTGATGCAATAGAAAACACTCAACATATAGTTTTTATTAAATTTCTCAATAACAACCACAAAATTACAAACTTAAGATGGCCTTCAGGGCCCCTAACCCCACTTGATTCTCTCAACAATACAATCCTGGAACTCTCTGAGTTCTCCACAATCACCACGTTATGTCTGGTTCTTATTATATTATGTTACTGCCTTCTTTTCGCTTTTACGACAGACCAGTCTTCTCCAGCTGAGGCTCGGTCTTCTCTGAATCTCACGCTCCAACTCTCCTTTTCTTTTTCTTTATGAATTCTAGGCAGCGCTTCATACAAAAACTAAGACCCCCAAAAACCTGTCGTCCCCTTTCATGAACTAATTAGTAAATAGGAGTCTGAACGACTGCCTTGCCTTCCTCCACGATGCTCTAAGAATAGAAAAGATTTAAAAAAAACGCTCCAACCTGCCACCCGTTCGTTGATGTCAATCGTAATAAAGAATATGGAGAGTGTTGCCTCCTTACCGACCATCCCAAAATAGAGAAGCGCTGAAAACCATAAGATGACACCACACCAAAAGAAATGCCATTCCAACACTAATGAATAATGCATCAGTCCTGCAGATAACAATTACCTATTATCATCAACTACAATGCCATCATGCAGGAAATGGGAATAAAGACCTGACGGCTGCATCCACGACACAAAAATTAGAGAAAACATTAAAAAAGAAAAACTGACGCCAAAATTGGGTGTGGATGCCACTGCATCAGACACCCAAGGTAGATTCAAATGTTTCATGAGTGAAACTCAAACATTTATAAGTTTTGTGTTTGTTCTGACTCCACTTCTCTGTCTTATCTGCCTGAATATACTTTACTAGCTTTCTCTAGAAACTAATGTCCCTTCCTTCTTTCATTTTCTCTCTCTTTCTCCCTCTTTTCATATAATCCAACTGTCAAAATCATAAGCTTCAATGTCATTCTCTTCAGTAAAATAATCCAATGTATACATGACATCTTTCCTTGAAACTGATGTAACAACTTGTGCATCATATTCCTCTTCTGCAACCTTGTGTTCATCTTTCGCCATGTCTTTTAAAAGACAAGGTTCAGCTGCAAACTCTTTCTCCTCTATATTCACATAAATGTTAGTAAAATAATTAGGGGATTCATATTTGCCATCCTGCAACAAACTATTAGTTTTCAGATCTTCATCTTCAACAATCTCTTTATCAATCAAGAGATCATCAAACAACTCAACCTTCACCTGTTCATCTTCTTCCTCACTTGATACTTCATTTTCCAATGCATCTATTTCTGCGATATCATTCCCTTTGCTAATCATCTTCAATTAAATCAAGTTCAACAAAATTCTTATACAAATTAGATTTTACCTCCTTTTCTCTTTCCACTGAAACATTCATTTCACCCCTCTTGAATGGAATCAACACCGCTACAACTTGCATTAGCCAATCATAATCTTCATCCCCACCTTCTTTCACTAACTCTTTAACTCCATGAGTCAAAAAATTACCAGTGTTCTTACATACCTTACTTTCTTCCTTACTTAAGGGCTTCAAGTTGTGTTGAGCTCCATCCTTTGTCAAGGTGTATGTATTGGCAAACCCATTGTATATTGCTTTCCTATCAAACTGTGACGGTCAAACCAATAGCATATGACAAATATCCATAGGAATAATATCACATAAGATTTCATCAAAATAATCTCCTATATTAAATTTTATCAATCATTGTTCTCTGACCAAAACTTTCTTGTCATCTTGTAGCCAAGCTATCCTATACAAATGTGGGTGTTTAATCCTCTCTGGCTGCAATCTACTCACCATCTCTTTAGAAACGAGATTTTTAATACTACCACCATCAACAATCACATTACATACTTTACCTTCACACTTACATCTTGTTTAGAATAATGTTTTCCTTTGATCTTGTTCTTTACCTTCGTTCATTAAGGCTCTTCTTGTAACAAGTGCTTCTTCATTTCTGCTTCTTCTGAAAGTGTCGAGTGTGCATCTTCTTCATTGATGTTTGCTACTCTATTTTAGTTTTTTGCTCTCCTTCCTTGTCTTTCCTCCTCATGAGGGTAGTCGTAAGTGTTGTCAATTCAAATATGCACCCTTGTTAAGCTTTGCGAAGGCTTTACTACTTGTTGAAACATTGAATCATTATCGGATGTGGGTCTCCTTTCCTGAGAACGAATCTCCAGAGTGAGTTGGTTCTCTTATAATTTCTAAACTATGACTTGAGTGGAAAAGGGATAAAAAGATGTAACTGAAATGCCAACTGATTTTGGAATCTAAAACTAAATGAAGTTTTATCATTCACAGGTAGATCCTCGAACATTAATCTTACAACTTCACTGATAATTCTCATTCTAATTGTCACCCTTTTTCAAACTATAACCCTAATTTTAATTGTAATTCTAACCCTAATCCTAGCCCTAATTCTAATGGCAATTCCAACCCTGACCCTAATTCTAACCCTAACTCTAACCCTAACCATGATGTTAATTGTAATCCTACCTCTAATTCTAATCCTAACCCTAATTCTCATTCCAATTTTCATACTATTTTTAACTATAACCCTAATTCTAATTGTAATTCTAACCCTTATCCTAACCTTAATTCTAACTATAATTCCAACCCAAAATTTTATTATAACCCTAACCTTAATTCTAACATTAACCTTGATTATAGTTGTATTTGTAATTCTAACCCTAACCCTAACCCTAAACCTTATTCTAACCCTAATCATAGCTCTAATTTTAACTCTAACCCTGATCCTAATTGAAATCCTAAACCTAACCTTAATACTAAACTTAACCCTAATTGTAACCCTAACCCTAAATCTAATTCTAACATTAACCCTGATTATAGTCATAACTCTAATTCTAACCCTAACCCTAATCGTAACCCCAACCTTAATTATTCCAACTCTAATTGTAACTTGAACTTGAACCTAATCCCCCACCCTAATTATAGATCTAACTTCTAATTTCAACCCAAATTGTAACTATAACCCTAACCCTATCGTTAATCCTGACAGTAATTCTAATCCTAATCCTTATTCTACCCCTAGATGTACTTAACCCAAATTTTGTTCCTAATTACAACCATAATCCCAACCCTAATTCGAACCATAGTTTTATATATAGATATAAATGTAAATGACTTTTGTTGTTTTATGCTAACCCTAACCCTAACCCTAATGTTTAGGCTAGTACTAACCCTAATTGTAATCCCAATTGTAACCCTGATTCTAATCATAGTTTTAACTCTAACCCTAACATAAAGCCTAACCCTAATTCTAACACTAATTCTAACTATAATTGTAACCCTAATCATAATCATAATTGTAACCCTAACCCTAAATCCAATTATAACTCTAATCTTGATTTTATCCTTGACCCTAATTCTTACTCCAATACTAATTCTATTGCTAATTCAAACCATTTTCAAACCCAAATTATAACTATAACCCTAACCCTAACCTTAATCTTGATAGTAATTCTAACCCTAACTCTAATTCTAACCCTAACCCTTATCCTAACCATAATTCTAACCCTAACGATAACCCCAATTCTATCCCTAACCCTAATTCTAACCCTAACCCTAATTCTACCCTTAGATCTAGTAAACACTAATTCTATCCCTGATTCTAACCCTAAGCCCAAAACTAATTCTAACAATAGTTGTAACCCTAATTCTAGACCTATTTGTAATACTAACTATATCCCTAATTTTAACCTGAACCCTAACCCAAATCCTAATTGTAACTCTAACTCTAGTTCTAATAATAATCATAAGCCTAATTCTATCCCCTACCGTAATTCTAACTTGAACCTGAACCATAACCCTAACCCTAATTTAAAACTTATAATTTTTCTGACTCTTGACTATTTCTTTCCCACCATGAGATGACTCAGTACACATTTTGTATGATTTATCAATTTTAGGGTCTTAGATATGTCATTTCTGATGGCATTGTCATTTTTTAGATCTTTTGAGGGATTGTATTCTTACTTATCATTACTCCATTATGATATCTTTTCTTTTAGACTTTTGTGCTTTGTTGAGATCCATCCTTTACCCATCCTAGCCACCCTTCCTAATCTCATTAGGTTTCCATTTTCATATCTCATATACCAATAATTCTAATCATAACCCTATATCTAATGTTGGAGTTAGTGTTAGGGTTAGAATTATGGTTAGGATTAGGGTTGGGTCATTTCAAATGCTTTCATTGGTGCAATATTAATTCCCAAATTTATATTAATAGATAAAACTATTTGGTATTGAGTAACTATTTAAAGACATTATTTGACATCATAAGACAAACATATAATATGATGTATTCCAATGCGTGTACATTGCCACCCTAGTACTTGTACACATAAGAATAGTATTTTTCCACATAACATTCTTATCCATTTCTTTTCAAATACCCTTCAAAATGTAACTATAACACTAACACTAACCTTAATCCTGACAATAATGCTAACCCTAATTTTAGCCCTAACCCTAATTCTAATGATAAACCTACCCTAATTCTTATCATAATTCTAACCCTAGGTCTTTCCCTAACTCTAATACTAACCCTTAGAACCCTAATCCAAGGCCTAATTGCATTTGTAAGGTCATAACCCTAACCGTAATCCTAACACTAATGCTAACCCTAACTCTACCTCTAACCCTAATGAAAACCATAACTATAATTGTAACCCTAACCGTAACCCTATTTCTTACTTTAATTCTAACCCTAATTATGGCCCAAACTCTAATACTAACCCTAACCCTAATTCTAACATGAACCCTAACCCTAATTTTAACCCCTAACTCTAATTCTAAATTTAATCATTACCCTAATTCTATTCCTAACCCTAACCCTACCTTGATTATTGTAAGCATAGTTGCAACATATAAATAACATTATTTTAACCCTAAGCTTAACCTTTGTCTTATCTTATAATGGAGAGTTATAGATTGGGTCTTTCTTACGTATGATGACTGGTATGGATATAAGAATTTAGGATTGTCTAATGTTTCTCTTATGGAGAGTTGTATGAAATAAGTTATGTTGAATCTTGTGGAAAAGCTATGTAATATATAGTTTAAATTATTTAAGATTCTCATTTAGGGGTACTTAGATGATCAAGATTTATAATAATTTTCCATTAATATTCCATGTAACTGCTACGTGGTTGCAAAGTTAGCCCTAACAACTACTGACCCCTCTCTCCTAATCATGTTATTCATTGTTGTTCTTATATATATATAGTTCTAATGTTCATGTTCAACTGCTTGTATTCTTCTCAAACATAGCCTTTTTCTCTTGTTCTTCTTCACAATAATTTTAATTGTTCATTTTAATATATAAGCATTCAATATCAAAACTATCTTCTTTCATAGAATTTTAATTATTTTTAATTACGTGTAGATTAATTAACATTTTAAAACCTTAAAAGTCCATGCTCAATTTTTTGGCTCGTGATAACCTACCCAATTGTGGATCCCACTCAACTTTTCGAGTCACAACAAACTAACTAATAAAAAGTCTAATTTGTAAATCTCCCTACTTTGTATGGCTTGTTATAATATCTCCAATAATGATCTGTCAACTTTATTATATTGTGTATTTGACAAATTTGACTACCATTATAAACATACATGATGATGCTCTTACAAGACTTGGGTTGTATTTAGTTAATATTTTCTTCCACATTCTCCACAACTAAAACATAGATCTAAAAAATTTAAAATACCACACCAATGCACAATGTAGGTTCCTCAAAAGTACAACATAGAAAACACAACACACAATGTATATGCTTATCAATCTAGTGGAAGAGAATTAGAACATAATATTGAATATGACAACAATTTTAAAGTCCACAAAGATAATATTGAATATTTATGATAGGATTGCAAACAACTCATCAGATTTGTTGTGGAGGGAACAAATCAAAGCACATGATTTGTTGCAAAGAGATATCAATGGTGCTATGAACTTCCTTAGAGAATTTCTGAAATGATTTTATTTTGAGGGTGATCTCATACTTGGTGGTGAATGATTCCTCTAATGATCTTGACAGAGTCCCTGCACAGGCATAACAATTTGCAATCGAAATTATTTTCAAAGGAAAGGAGAATCCATGATCACCTTCGATGGTAGGCAGCCTAATTTTGACAAATTGTAAGCACATTTAGTACTGCTTGAATGCATTAGTTACATGGATCCTAATATAAAGAAATGATGCAAAATACCTTTAATTATACAACAATATAGAGAAATCAAACACTTTTTTTCTATCTTGAAAATGAACAAAAGATTATATTATAAATGTAAATTGGTTAGACTTGAATTTGGCAAGCTTCACTTCTCTTGTGCCCAAATTAATGGTGAATAGTGAATGGTAATGCAGGCTCGGGGCTCATGCTCTTCTAACCATTCTTGTTCTTGCTGACTTGAAATGATGATACTTTTCATTGATTGATTATCACTGTTGCTCAGAAGATTGATCCACACATGCATGCTCATACACAACTCTTACTGAAAGAATGTTATTTGTGGCCTTCGACTCCTCATTCTAGCACCTTCGCATCTCTCTCTTTCATCGTGTTATTAAAAAAAGATTTTCCTCCAAATTTGAATAATACTTTAATATTATCTTTTGTTTAGTTTCGTAAATTTCATACCTCCTCATCCTTAGATCTGAGCACGCTGACAGTCTCACGCTTTGCAGGAGCGTGAACATTGTATAGCTTCAAAACCTAATTCTTTACCCATCACAGTGGAGCCTACATTTAGCCCAACATTTCCTAGTTGCATTTAACAGACATAAATTTTGATGAATCTTTTGAAAGTTCAACAAGAATGAAGAAATAAGGGCTAAGAATAACCACAAAAAATAGTAAACAAAAGATAGAACGTGATTCTTTTGTTTTCTATTCACACTCCCTTTTAGCTATCCTAAAATTTTGCAATTTGATATGCTCGTTGTGGTTAATGAAATTGATACGGTGTGACATTCCTTTCACCTTCCCCATTGAGTAGTCGCCTCTTTGAAAATGCCATCCACCTTCCCCTTCCTATCCATCTGCATTCCTCTCCATTTGTTCATATATTTTAATATATTTTAAAATTATGGAATCTTATTTTGTTATTTTTAATTTTGTTTACATAGAAATTATGGAACCTTTGAGCTCTTGTTCTCCACCCCTATTGTGACTGTAGAAATGCCTCTTGGAGTAATAGATAGAGAAAAGAAGATGCAAGTATAACCAACTCACTACCCAAAAATAAGCACGTTATATTGGAGACGATGCCTTCAACCCTCATAATGGCCCATTATTATAGTTTTAAATATTTAGGATAATTAATTTATTAGCTTTAACTAATTAGTAAAATATAAATATGCAATAAAATTAAATATCTAAATTCTTCTTTGTATATAAATTCTCAATATAATTTATTTAAATATAGGGAAATAAGGTTGGTAGCACCCATACAAAGTTACCATACCTTTTAATAACATTATCTATTTAATTCGTAAATATTAAATTCTCAATAGAAGTTTATTTAAATATAGGGAAATAAGGTTGGTAGCACCTATACAGAAGTTACCATGCTTTTTAATAACATTATCTATTTAATTAATAAATTGTAGCCTATTGATGTTTGATATATTTTGGTGACATTTTTTTCTACAATTGTGTTTTATCTTTTTGAATATAATATATGTGACCTATCACCATTTGTTTAAAAAAATCAATTAATAGTGTAATGCCCCGTCATGCAACCCTAGAGAGTTAGGTTAAACTATGCAATAAAATGTAGTATTTTTTTTTAAAACAAGTAAAAGTACTAATCACCAGATAAAATAACAATTAATTACATCAATTTAACCATTCAACCAACTAACATATCTAGGGAACATAACTACATTAAAGAATTTAAACATAGATCAATAACAACATAATTCATCATAAGTTTTTACAAGTACATGATTACATAGCTACAAGGCTTTCTTGCCTGATTACATCAAATTGCAAATATAACTCCTAGATACACAATTCTAGATTCATAAGGCATAATTCAAATATTTGAATAAAATTGTAGTAATAGGAAAACTGGAGGAACACATCTACCTCAAACATGAACCAAGATGCCAAAGAACTAATGGATTATAGCTCTTCCATCTAACCACGTGGAACCCTGAGGTCCATTCCCTGAGCTAGGAGATAACAATGAGGTTCCAAGGTAAAAAATAGCAGTTACAATGGCTTACTAGTACAGACTAATTTGGGTTAACACATCTCAATCACAACTGACATCATCAAGAAATCTCCAGAGGCATACAAGAGAACAAAGTTGCAAAGTTGGATAAGCTCAAATGTAGTAGGTAGGAGTATCATCGTATGGTCCTACATGGGTTACCCTGACAGTTTTTTCCTAGACTCTAGCCCCCATCTATGGTTACCTTGACAGTCCTTCTCTGGACGCTGACCCCATAGGATGACACATGTGGAATCTATAGAACATCCCATTCCACCCTTAGCCTGAACTAGCACCATAGGTACGGATGAGGTATTTACTTATCTTGATTAAGGTTAATGAATACCCACCCTTCCTAGATATATTTTAGTTTAGGTTATCACTTATTAGCTACTCCCAATGGGTTACCTTGATAGCCACTTTGGGCGTCGGCGCCACATTGAGAGCTACTCCCCTACCTGCACCTAGTTGACCCAAACCAACATTCAAGGATCATCAAACCTAATCCCTCAACTCAAAATCAATGCTTAATCACTTTTTACACAATACCAAACTCTATAGACCCATACATCATAGGAGGAACCAAAATCACATCATTATCACCCACACATTTCATAAGGTCATAGATATCCTAGACCTCTAGAGTGAAATAAAAGAACTAATTGCAATTAAAATAACCCATTTCCTAAATTATCACTAAGTTTACCATTCTTGACAAATGAGAGGTTATCTATAACAAAGACAATGAAGACATCATAAATAACACTATAACTTAAACTGATAAAGGTAAAATAACAACTCACCATTGTATTATGACACCTAACTTAATTCAATAAAGAAAATTTAATTTTATGACAATTACATGGACCAAAGCCAGTAGATTTATTACTAAATTAGATTTGATATTACTCTAATGCTAAGCATTCTTGAATAGACGTACTCTAATATAATTTATATATAAATAAATATATTCAAATAAGTGTAACCATTATTGTTTATCTATAAATATAAATTTCCAATTTCTCCTATCCAGTGCCATCTAAATTTCATTCAAGAAAAATATTATAGTTCCAGTCCAGATCACATTCTAATATATGAAATTTGCAATTTACTATATTGATTAATTAGACTTGGTACAAATGTCTGTGCAACAATTATTTCTACAGAAGAACATGGACTAAAAAAAATAGAATCTTCCAAAACTAAAACAGTTCATTATCCTTAAATAAGCTAGTTTCTCATTTACAGGAACATGTATTTATGTTATTAGCAAAATCACAGGATATGGTTATGAAGAATATTCCTAATAATTCCAGGTTTGCTAGCAATGTATAGAAAACCTCGCTCTGGAAGAAAATTGCCTTTCAAAGACTAAGCAACAGATGTTTTGAGAAGGCAGTAACTAAAGAATTTGATTGACAAAGTTTCTGCACCAAATTAAGTGTGCGTTGCAAGAAACTTGCCTCTGAGGTGAAATAGTGTGATGCCGTGAGATGAAAATGTGGGCTGGATGTCTTGAACCATAGATAGATCAGAGTAGATTATGCAAAGCTATGCCTAAGGGAATCAACCTAGCATAGGGAAACGACGCTCGGCTAAAAAGTTTTCTTTAAGAAGCAACTTAAATCCTGAAGCCATTGTTTGGTAGTCCATCAATGACGATAGAAGATTGCAGGGGGTGATTAAATGATAATCGAGCTTGGTAATCCATGAGGAAACTGTGGAGACACAAATGCAAGCAATAAGGTTAAGGTGGGTTGCCAAATGCCCCAAACCATTATCCATAGAGCAGATTTCATAACAATTAGTGCCGAAAGCAAAGCTGAGTTCCAGTTGAGAGAGTTATGACTTCAATATAATGAGTGTAGGTTGAGGATATTGAATCAAGGTTAACCAGATAGCCCTATATTGTCTTGCCATAGAATAAAAAAATCAATTTAATAACAAGATCTTGATGAAAACAACCTACATGGTAATTTGGGGATTCGTTGCAGTATTCGAATGGACTAATTGACAGAGATATGTCGTTCATCAAGGTGCTTCTTGAGTCAACTTTTGTCAAGAGAGTAAAGACTTTATCAACTCAGTTTTGTAGATATAACAGAGAAATAAAAAGAAATCCTTTAAAAGAAAATAAGGTCTTCACATATAGTGAGACAATATTGTTGTGATGCATTTGGGCATCTAATTTCTATATAGTGAAACCATAATAGGTGCTTGGCTCAAGATGTGCATGAAATATGATATGAAGAAAAACACAAGAAATCAAAGGTGTCATTTCCTGGTATAGGGATACTCCTAGTTTATTATTGAAATATAGGTTTTATCATGAGAATAATTGCATTGCCATTCAAAGGGGCCGCAAGATCTGCCAGGAAGGAGTCACCGGTAATGAGAGAGAGATGGAGTATGCAAGTAGAAAAGGCTTTGAAACATGAATGGAACAATTAATGTAGATAGTAAACAAAATGAAATTATTCATCAGGCACAGAGTAGCAAGCTTGGCTGCTGGTAAAAGAAGATGATCACAAAAATGTTTAAGTATGTTGAGATTTAGATGCCCACAAAAATGAAGAATTACAAGAGGCATGAATATTTCGTAGATCCTGATAAAGGTGGATACAAATATGGTCTCTAGACAAACAACATAAAGAGATGGAAAAGAATATCATGCACAGAGACACAACAATTACAAAACAATATTGACATACTCGGATTTAATGTTTTGAGACTCTGAAACTTCCTCCAGATATTTCTTTACTCCCTTCAATTCTTCCTCTGCGAACTTCTTCCCCCAAATCTCCTATCCCCCCAAATTCCAGACCTAAAACCCCTTCATAAATAACTCCTTAGCCCCAAAAATAGCCAGCATAATAAATTCCCATATCCTCCATTTCTCCCCTAAAGACCTCCACTACAAAATATTAAATGCCCTTCTTCCAGCATGTTCTAGAATATTTTCAAATCTGTAAAATCCCCTGACATCCACTCAACCCAATAATTTATTGACAACATGAAATAATATCTTTCATATCAGATAACATCAACCAATATAAAACTACATATTAATAATCTTATTATTATTATCATTGTTCAATTACTACATTAATTATTTACACATAACAAGCATTAATATATTTAAACTTATTATTATAAACTATTAAACCACTAATTTGGTTTCAACAAAAACCTATTGTTTAAGCTTCTCAAATATCTACATTAATTAAATAACTAGTAATAATATATATAATCTTATTATCATTATAACTATTGATAAATATACTAACTACACATTAACTATATAACCAAAATAGTCAAATATGGACACTATTACAAAAAGGACTTCTAACTTTATAGAATTAACCATAAGACTACAATGAACAAACAATAACAACCACATACCGAAGGATGACCAACACCCGAGGACAAGTACCAACTGATCAATAACTACACCCACGACCAGAAGTACATGGATGACGACAAATTGAAGACATTGGCTGACAGAGGGAACCCCATGTTATCTCCCATCAACATTAGCCATTGGTGTAAAGGCACGCTCAGACTTGCTAATTCAAGTGGAGTCGATGCCTAGTACTTGCAACTTGGATCAAACAAGGTGTTGTATATGAGCATATACATATATAAACAAACGCACTATGATAGGGAGTTGCAGCATAGTAGGATGCACATAATGAGTAGTACTACACCGTCCCTTCACTAAAAATATGTACATCTCTAACTAACAATCAGGTATCGTGACATCAAACAATCACATAAAGTATGATAACTCTAATCTACATAATCATTTAACCATTAACTGATCATGTCAAAAACACGTCATATACTATCCATAACATCAACAATGTCATTGTAATAATCATAATTAAATATCCATTAGTAAATCCATAATCCATGATGAGCATAAATAAGTAATCCATCATCCACATGTCTCAAAATGTCTAGATATAAATGAAATACTAACAACTGTTAGAAATCCAAAATGAGGGGCACTACAAATAGTAAAGATCAATAGATTTATCAATTAATTAAATATTAATATGTTTAAAGTATATTGAATAAGATACAGATTATAGAGCGCATGTGCGGGAGCTTCACGCAGTCCCGTGACCTGTAGCAGGTCGCGGTCTGCATGTGTTTGTTCTCTGTTGCATGCATTTTTTCTTTGCAGATCAGGCTCTGTGGGGTTGTTTTTAGCAAGGGGTTGGGTTTTTTAGCTTTCGGGGGGGGGGGGGGGGGTTTCTTGAGTGTGTGCATTGTTCGGTGTAGGTGTGGGGTGCAAGGGTTTGAGGGGTTTTTCTAATGGCAGGGTCTGTGCCTTTGGGTGAGAAGTCGGGGGTTGCTGCTATGGTAGGGGTTGGTGATGGGTTTCCTCATCCATCCCTCCCTGATGTTGGGGTTTTTAGCACTGGTGCTTTGAAATTACACAAGATAAACGAATGCTTGGAAAGAGCTCAAGTTCGTCCGAAGCTGGTAATTCAAACAGAGGTGGTAGTTGAGGACCTAGAGTATTATAGAAAACATGTTTTAATTTGTAAATTTATAGGATTGAGGGTTTCGATGCCTTTTCTGGAACCCTAGATTCGCAAGTCATGGAATCTGGAAGGTGATTTTAAAATCTTGCTAGCTGCGAATAACTTCTTTCTGGTGGTCTTTTCATGTATCTCCGATCGTAACAAGGTTTTTGAGGGAGGGCCCTGCTTTTATAATCAAGTTGGCCTTTTCATGAAGCCTTGGCATGCAGGGTTTAATTCAGTGGCGGAGCTACCCTTGAAGGTGCCGGTGTGGGTTCGTTTTCCGCAGTTACCATTAGAATGTTGGAGATAGGATATTTTGTAATCAATTGCATTGCTGTTGGGGAAGCCTATTGGCCCGTCTCAGCAAACTCTAGAGAAGCAAATTTTTTCCTATGCCTGGGTCTATGTGGAGATTGATTTG
Organism: Cunninghamia lanceolata; assembly: GCA_027924645.1. Taxonomy (NCBI): domain Eukaryota; kingdom Viridiplantae; phylum Streptophyta; class Pinopsida; order Cupressales; family Cupressaceae; genus Cunninghamia; species Cunninghamia lanceolata. Next base: position 105,022 of record BSBN01000797.1, read on the forward strand.
AGCCAGCCTCTACCAGATTTTATTGATTTGACTGTTGGGTCTAGCTCCTAGACTCAACAGTTAGACTATGAGACTTTACCTTTTAGGTGCCGACTGTACCATGAGTATGGCCATCTTCAAAGGATGTGTCCTCATGCCTCGGGTGCTGGTGGTTCGGATAGTGTGAAGGCTCTGTCTAATCCAAGGGCGGAAAAGGCTAAAGCACCCATGCAGGGGGTGGTTCCGAATAAAGATGGCTTTGTGCCAGTTAAGGCACGAAACAAGAATCGACATCAAAAGAGGACTCTTCAGGATTGTCAAGAGGAGGAGACTTTTAAGAAGTTTGAGGCTTTGGATGGATTAGTCCATGAGGAGGGGGTTTCTTCTAACATGCATGTTGAAGCTTCTCCTTTAGTTGATCATAATTCTAAGTCTTTGCCTATCACTACTTCAGTCCTAGCTCCTGTGGTGGCTTCGAGGGTGGTGATGGATTCAGTTGCTTCTCCTCCCGATGCTGGGTTTGGGGACTCTTGTGGTTTGGTGGAAACCCCCATGGCCTCTTTGAAAGAAAGGGTGAGTTTAACTAGTGGACTAGGTTTGGAAGACTCTAGTAAGAAAAAAGCCCTCTCTTCTTCTCCTATTCTAGGTCTATAGGAAAAATTCCTAAAAATGTGTGCTCCTGATAAGCCCCAGAAGGTGGGGAGGAAAAAAGATTAGGAGAAAGTCAAGATGGCTGGAGAGACATTGGTGGAATCTGGGTTGGTGAAGATATTGGATATTCACTTCTCTCACCCTTTACGATGATTGTGTTATCATGGAATGTAAGGGGTATGAATAGCATCCCTAGACAAAAGGCTATTTGGGACTTAATTAGTGCTCATTCTCCAGATGTGGTTTCCTCTAGGGGATGAAGTTATCTGTGGATGGTATGATGCAGTGTGTTTCTAAGATTCAGAATAGAGGGTTTTGCCAGTGTGTGGGTGCGCAAGGCAACTCAGGGGGTCTTGCTTGCCTCTGGGATCCTCGGTGAATTTCTCCTGTTTGGTGGATCTCTAGTAGATTTTCCATCTCTCTGGTTGCAATTAGTTTGGAGATAGGGGAAAGAATTCTTCTTTCTAACATTTATGCTCCGATGGATGTCCCTGGTAAGACTCTCCTGTGGTCTCATATTAATCTTCTGAGATCGTTCGATCCCTTCCTCTCCTGGATTATGGCAGGTGACTTTAATGCAATTACCTCCCTCGAGGAGAAAAGGGGGGGTGTGCCTCACTTAGAGCCCTCTTCTGATCTTCTAAGGGATAATTTGGCTCGGCTCCGTCTTGTGGATATCAAACCTTCGAATGGCATGTTTACTTGGAATAATAGGAGGCTCATGGATGATGCCATTTCTGAACGGTTAGACAAGTTTCTTGTTTCCTATTTTGGGGTGGGTGACAAGTGGCTATCAAGTTCTGAAATTTTAGATTGGCGAGGATCAGACCATTAGCCGATCAAATTCTCTACCTGTTTGGCTAATGGTCCTAAGAAACAAACTTTTAGATTTCAGCTTATGTGGCTCAGGGAGGAGAGTCTTTTTGACTTGGTTTCTAGATGGTGGACTGAAGGATGACCTGCTTTTGGTACAACTATGTACTCTTTTGTGAAGAGGCTTCAATATGTGAAGTATAAATTGAAACAATGGAATAAGTATCAGTTTGGCAACGTGTTTCAGCAGAAAAGGGTTGCCTAGGAGCACTTGGATTCTATTGCCAAGCAGATTCGGGACCAAGATCTGGATGCGAATTTAAGTAGGTTTGAGGTTAGTGTGGTTAAAGACCTTGAGGAATGGGAGCTTCATGAGGAATTTTTTTAGAAACAGAAGGCCTGTGTTGATTGGCTTCAGGAAGGGGACAGGAATACCTCCTTTCATAAATCAGTGAAGGCTCGAAAATAAGGTAACTTTATCTTTTCTCTCCGCTCTCCTGAGGGTTCTGTTCTTTCTTCCTCTTTGGGGATCTCTAGTGAGGCGATTCATTTTTTCTCTGCTCTTTTTTCTGAAGATACCCCACCTGCTAGTGAGGAGGAAGCTTCTATCCTAGCTTGTATTCCCTCTCTGGTGACTACAGATATGAATGCCTCTCTTCTTAAACCTATTTCTTTGAAGGAGTTGGAGGATGTGGTGTTTCAGCTGAAAAAAGGGAAGGCTCCTGGTCCTAATGGGTTTCCGGCTGAGTTCTTTCAAGAATTTTGGGAAGTTATCAACCTTGATCTATTAGAGGTGGTGCATGAGTCTTTTAGGAATAAGCAAATGTTACGAGCCATGAATGCCATGTTTCTTGCTCTTATCCCAACACATGAGGGTGTTGATTCTCTAGATCTTTTTTGACCAATTGCTTTGTGCAATGTGGTGTATAAAATCATTACAAAGCTAATTGCTGAATGTTTGAAGCCATGTCTCGATAAGTTGATCTCGGAGGAAAAAGGGGGCTTTGTTGTGGGTAGACAGATTTTGGACGGAGTAGTTATTGTGGCTAAGACTATTCACTCTATGGCCTCTTCTAAGGAAAAGGCTATGTTTATAAAGTTGGACATGGCTAAAGCTTATGACAGAGTTAACTGGGGCTTTTTGATCAAAATTCTCAAAGCCTTCAAGTTCCATTGTGAGTGGATTGATTGGGTCATGAGCTATGTAAGGACCTCCTCACTTTCTGTTCTCATAAATGGGAAGTCTTCTGATCTGTTTGGTGCTTCTAGAGGTCTTCGACAGGGGGACCCCTTATCACCATATTTGTTCATCTTGATGGCTAAGGCTTGGGGAGATTCATTAAGTCTCGTGTTATGAATGGGCTCTTTCGGGGATGGAAATGGAGCAATTCTTTTCCTCCTCAAACTCATCTTCAATTTGTGGATGATATGGCTTTGATGGGTGTTGCTAAGGTGGCTAAAGCGGTTGCTTTGCATTAGATTTTGGATTGTTACCTGGCTGCCTCTGGTCAAAGCATTAATGAAAGTAAGTCTTGCATTTATTTATTTAATACCCCCAAGCTTATTCAGCAGTGTATTGCCAGGATCTTAAGGTTTTAGATGGGGAAACTTCCCTTTATTTGCCTTGGCATCCCTCTGGATGTGCGCCCACTTCCCAGGTGTTTTTGGAAAGATGTGATGGATAAACTTCGTGGGCTAGTTTGTCACTAGACCTATAGATGGTTGTCTACAGTCGGTAGAGTTACTCTGTTGAAGTCTGTGGTTCAGGCCCTTCCTATATACAGGTGCTTTGTGTTGATGGCTCCCGTAAGTTTCATTAAAGATTTTGAGGGCCTCTGTCGACAGTTTCTTTGGTCGGGTAATCTCCTTTTGAAGAAGTGGAGCTTAATTAAGTGGGAAGTTATTTGTCGGCCAAAGCAGGATGGTGGTCTGGGTTTGCATAGGACAGATTGGAATGGATAGGCTTTGGCTGCTAAGCTTTACTGGAGATGGTGTTCATATCAGTATCAGTATTGGGCCAGGATCCTTACCTTCAAGTACCTAGGGGAGGTGGAGGGCATTGAGGTGCCTCACTTTAGTCTTTCAGCGAGAGGTTCTATGATATGGGATACTCTCAATATGGGGGCTGCGCTGGTTAAACAAGGCCTATTTTGGATCTGCAATAGAGGCTCTAATGCTCTTTTTGGCATGATTCCTGGGATGGCTTCCCACCTATCCTCTCCTCGCACCCTCACTTGGGGGACTTATGTAGGATTTTTGTTTAGGCTGGTTGGAGTAGAGTGATGGATTTCAAAGCCCCTCAGGCTTTGGGACAGACTATTGTTTACCAATGGAAGGATATGCAGGAATGGTCCATGGGTGGATCTTTGGAGGATAGGAGAGAGTTGTTCTTTATTTTGGCTAATAGAGTGTTGTTCTCTCCCAAAGCGGGATGTGTTGGCTTGGGGTCCATATCCAAAAGGGAAGTTTTTTGTTACTTCAGGGTATCATGTTTTGGATAGACAGGCCTAGGGTAGTGCAGAGGTTTCTTGGTGGAAAAATATTTGGAATAAATTCTCTTGGCCAAAATGCAATTTCTTCTCTTGGCTGGTGGTTTATGGCAGGTGTTTGACTTGGGATAACCTCTGTAAGCGTGGCTTCCAAGGTCCTTCCCTATGCTTCTTATGTCTAAAGAATGTTGAGACTATTTCACATCTTTTCTTCCAGTGCCCTTTTGCTAGGACTATTTGGCATTTTTGGTGGGGGACCTGGAGTTTACAGTGTAGGCACCCTTCTTCTCTGGAGAGGTTTGGGCAGAAATTTGTGCCCATTTTGGTGAGGACTTCATTTCTGCACATAGCTTGGCTAATTGGCCCTAGTTTAATTATATGGCACATTTGGTTGGAGCGCAACCACAGGATCTTTCTAGATAAGAAGTTGCTGGTGGGTCAAGTTTGGTCTCGCATTCTTGGGGCTTTGCAGGAGACCTTGTATGCTAAATGTGATTTGTCAGCCCCGGTGGATCTTGGTGATACTAGAGTGATTCGTAATCTGGGGATTCTTGTTGGGGGTCCCAGAAGGCCCAGATTGGGTGAAGCATGTGTTCTAAAAGGAAGGTTTCTAGGGAAGGGCATTGGCTGCCCCCTCCCACTGGAGTCTTGAAAATCAATACTGATGGGTCTGCAAGGGGTAATCCTGGGCATGCTGGCATTGGTGGGGTGGGCAGAGACAATTCTAGGGTGGTTGTGTTTTTCTTCTTAGAGTATAGGGGGTTGTACTCTAATAATCTTATGGAGGCCTTGGCTATTCTTTTGGCTTTGAAACTATGTGACTTCACTTCTCAGAGTATGCTATTGTTGCATGGTTGTTTGGAGTAAAACCAGCTGCATGGTTGCTCTGATACAACTGATAAGATGTTGGATTGGTAATACCATCATGATATGGTGGATGATATAAACTGATCATCTTGAAACTAGAAAAATAACATGTATCTAGTCGCCAGGTATGCTAGTTGCTTACCTCCAAAGGCTAGATTCACTGATACAAACACCAAATATCAGTGATAAATGATCGAACTATGGGCTGAAAAAGTCCAACTTGTCCCACCAGGTGTGCCAGTAAGCTCAGTGACCCTCTTCTCAACATTTATAACAGGTTCCTCTGAAGGTTCCTCTTCCAAAGCCTCTACTCGATCTTCCTCTACCTCTCTGATTTTGATCACTAGGGGCATATGAGTCTTCATACCTCTAAGTTTCATTATTTCCTTGGTCTATATTTTTCTAATTATTGTCTTGTTCTCCATAATATCTTTCTCTAGTTCTTTCACCATGATCTCTTCCTCTTTGCTTATTTTCAAATCTTTTGTTTAATCTTTCTTCCACCTTTAGTGTAAGCTGATATGCATCCTCCATTGTGTAAACTCTCACCAAATCCATCTCTTCTTGTATGCTTGGCCTACGACCATTAAGGTACCTTGTAACCTTCTCCTTAGTAGTTTTAGCATGTCCTACTCTAATCAGGATCCTATAGAACTCCTGTTTATACTCCTTCACTATTTTGGTTCCTTGTTTTAAGCCTTGCATTTTCTTGAGCAAATCCAATTCATAATCTATTGAGTTGATTTGTCTCTTCATCTTCCTGACCATCTTGTCCCACTTGGTAATTTTCTTCTTGCTTCTCCTTCCTCTTTCGAATTGAATCTCTCTCCACCAAATCAAAGCATTCCCCTTTAATTTGATTTTTGCAAACTTTAATCTATCAAGGTCTTCAACCTCTTCAAATTCAAAATACTCTTCCATGTCATTGATCCAGTCCACTAACTCTTCAAGATTCAAATTCCCATAAAATATAGGAACATCAATTTTTGGTCTCTTCCCAAATTTTTCAACTCCCTCACCAAAGGATCATTCATAGTTGTTGCCATTGCTTCATCCTCTTTGCCACTTGAATCATTTGCATTTGTATCTTCATCATCTTCACTCACAAGTTCTCTCCTTTGTGCAAAACCTCTTCTCATTTCTTCTTGCATTGCTTTAACCTACCTTTTCAAGGCTCTGAAATCAACATGATCAGCACTTGGATGATTTCTACCTCCATATCTAGCTCTCACTCTACCCCAACCATGTGGATCTCCTCTTGGATACATTTATCTCACAACCAACTACTCACAAGCCCTTCTACAAGCTACCTCACATTCAGCTATCTGTCTGTAAACTCAGGAACAACCTGCTATGATACCACTGACACAACAAAAAATAACAACATATACAGTCTGATGTAATCTAATGCAATAGAAAACACACAACATATAGTTTTTATTAAATTTCTCAATAAAACCACAAAATTACAAACTTAAGATGGCCTTCAGGGCCCCTAACCCCACTTGATTCTCTCAACAATACAATCTTGAAACTATGTGACTTCACTCCATAGTCACCATGTTATGTCTAGTTCTTATTATATTATGTTAGTACCTTCTCTTCGCTTCTCTGACATACCAGTTTTCTCTAGCTGAGGCTCGGTATTCTCTGATTCTCATGCTCCAACTCTCCTTTTCTTTTTCTTCACGAATTCTTGGCAATGCTCCATACCAAAACTAAGACCCCTAAAAACCTCTCATCCCCTTTCATGAACTGATTAGTAAATAGGAGACTGAATGACTGCCTTGTCTTCCTCCATGATGCTCCAAGAATAGAAAAGATTTAAAAAAAAATCCTCCAACCTACCACCCATTCATTGATCTCAATCGTAATAAAGAATATGGAGAGTGTTGCCTCCTTACGGACCATCCCAAAATAGAGAAGCACTGAAAACCATAAGCTAACACCACACCAAAAGAAACACTAGTCTAACAATAGCCTCCACTAACGAATAATGCATGAATCCTACAGATAAAAATTTCCTATTATGATTGGCTACAATGCCACCATGCAGGAAATGGGAATAAAGGTGTGATGGGCTGCATCCACGACACAAAAATTAGAGAAAACATTAAACGATAAAAATTGATGCCAAAATGGGGGGTGCATGCCACTACATTAGTTTTGGAGCTAGAGGTCTCATTTTTTATCTTACAATGTTTTAAAGGTAAAGGACAATTTAGCAGTCCCATCGACAAGTATTCATATAAGATTTTTGTCTTGAAGGTCTCGAATATAAAGGACAAATAGACAAAGAAATGGCAGAAGGTGCGCTAATGTTACCTCTTTCAAAGTGGTTTGTTGTTCAAGAGTTAAATATCTAAAATCTTATAATAAAATAAAGATGTTTTTAATCTTTAGAAGCACATAATAAAATAAAGATGTTTATGTTGAGCAAGTATATATTGGGGTTTGCTGATAAAAAAGAGGCCATGCATGAATGAGATGTAAATACAATCAGCAAGTGGGAAATAAGATGGTATGCCAGAGAAAATGATAGTGACCGAGAAAATGAAGGAAATCCCAATTTTAAGGCAATGTGATCTAAAGATTCATAGGCTTCTAAAGGCATCTTTGAACCCATGTGTTGTGGCCATAAAGAAAAAAGATAGGAAGAAGGGGCATGTGGAGATCTTAATACCATAATTCTTCCTCTGATGAATAGCACCATAGCTTGCAACTAACCTAGCATACCTCTTAGACAATGGTTCAAATTCCTTGTCTACATGAGAAGATACTATAAAACTATTAATGCATATGATATTACTACTAGAATAGCATAACAAAGATAGTTTTTAAATAACATGAGAGATGCAAATTCTTAATGCTTAAGAGACACACATCTACAATAAATTTACAGTAATGTGAATATATACTAGAGGAGTAAATAAATAACAAAGATAGTTTTTTAATAACATGAGAGATGCAAATTCTTAATGCTTAAGAGACACAAATCTCCAATAAATTTACAATAATGTCAATATATACTAGAGGAGTAAATAAACTAGCATACCTATATTTAAAAATATATATCTAAATTACACTGAGAGATATCATAATAGGTGCCTCTAGAAGGATATCTGTTGGCATACTTTAGATATATTTTTTAAATATAGGTATGCTAGTAGCATCTGGAGCGGCAAGCCTAATTCTAACTATATTATGTAATTATAATAATTCTAATAATTACATAATATAATATTATAATATTTTAGATATATTATTATAATATATTATATAATATTTATAGTAATTATAATTATAATATATATAATAATTAAAATTATATATTATATTATATAATAATTATAATTATAATTATAATTATATTATATATTATAATTACAATTAGAGTTAGGGGTAAAAATTAGGGTTAGGGTTAGTGTTTAGGTTAGAATTAGGGTTATGATTAGTATTATAGTTAGGGAGAGAATTAGGATTAGAATTACGATTATAGATAGGGTTAGGGTTAGGGTTCAAATTAGGATTGGGATTATGGTTAGTATTAGGATTAGTGTTAGTATTAGAGTTACAACCAAAATTATGGTTAGAATTATGTTAAAAAGGGTTAGATTTAGAATTACGGTTAGATTGAGGGTTTTGAGGCTTATAAAATAATGTTAACTGTAATCTTACAATTATGGTAAAAATTAGGGTTAGATTTAGAATTAACATTAGATTTAGAATTAGGGTTTGGGTTGGGCTGAGAACCAAGGTTAGATTAGAATTGGGGTTAGATTTAGAATTAGGGTACCTATTTTTAAAGAACATTTTAATCTCAATGTTGAACCCTAACCTTAATTCTAACAATAACTCTAACCCTAATTTGAATAATAACCCTAACCCTAATACTAACCCTGATTCTAATTCTAATCCTAACATGTACCTTGACCCTAATTCTAACCCTAATCATAAGCCTATATGAAACCCTAGTTCTAACCCTATCTATAATTTTAACCATAACTGTATCCCTAATTACAAACCTAACCCTAACACTAATCCTAATTTTAATCCTAACGATAAAATTGATTCTAACCATAATTTTAATTCTAACACTAATACAAACCCTAACCTTAATTCTAACCATGACCGTAAATCTCACCCTAACCCTTATAATAACCCTAACCCTAGTTTTGACCCTAATTCTCATTCTAATTGTCACCCTTTTTCAAACTATAACCCTAATTTTAATTGTAATTCTAACCCTAATCCTAGCCCTAATTCTAATGGCAATTCCAACCCTGACCCTAATTCTAACCCTAACCCTAACCCTAACCCTAACCATGATGTTAATTATAATCCTAACTCTAATTCTAATCCTAACCCTAATTCTCATTCTAATTTTCATGCTATCTCTAACTATAACCCTAATTCTAATTGTAATTCTAACCCTTATCCTAACCCTAATTCTAATTATAATTCCAACCCAAAATTTTATTATAACCCTAACCCTAATTCTAACATTGACCCTAATTATAGTTGTATCCGTAATTCTAACCCTAACCCTAACCCCAACCCTAATTCCAATTCTGACCCTAACCCTAATCCTAATTCTAACCCTAACCCTAAACCTTATTCTAACCCTAATCATATCTCTAATTTTAACTCTAAGCCTGATCCTAATTGAAATCCTAAACCTAACCTTAATACTAAACTTAACCCTAATTGTAACCTTAACCCTAAATCTAATTCTAACATTAACCCTAATTATAGTCATAACTCTAATTCTAACCCTAACCCTAATTGTAACCCCAACCTTGATTATTCTAACTCTAATTGTAACTTGAACTTGAACCTAATCCCCAACCCTAATTGTAGATCTAACTTCTAATTTCAACCCAAATTGTAACTATAACCCTAACCCTATCGTTAATCCTCACAGTAATTCTAATCCTAATTCTACCCCTAGATGTACTTAACCTAAATTTTGTTCCTAATTACAACCCTAATCCAAACCCTAATTCTAACCATAGTTCTATATATAGATATAAATGTAAATGACTTTTGTTGTTTTATGCTAACTATAACCCTAGCCCTAATGTTTAGGCCAGTACTAACCCTAATTGTAATCCCAACTGTAACCCTGATTCTAATCATAGTTTTAACCCTAACCCTAACATAAAACCTAACCCTAATTCTAACACTAATTCTAACTATAATTGTAACCCTAATCATAATCGTAATTGTAACCCTAACCCTAAATCCAATTATAACTCTAATCTTGATTTTATCCTTGACCCTAAATCTTACCCCAATACTAATTCTATTGCTGATTCAAACCATTTTCAAACCCAAATTATAACTATAACCCTAACCCTAACCTTAATCTTGATAATAATTCTAACCCTAACTCTAATTCTAATCCTAACCCTTATCTTAACCATAATTCTAACCCTAACAATAACCCTAATTCTATCCCTAACCCTAATTCTAACCCTAACCCTAATTCTACCCTTAGATCTAGTAAACACTAATTCTATCCCTGATTCTAACCTTAAGCCCAAAACTAATTCTAACCATAGTTGTAACCCTAATTCTAGACCTATTTGTAATACTAACTATATCCCTAATTTTAACCTGAACCCTAACGCCAATCCTAATTGTAACTCTAACTCTAGTTCTAATAATAATCATAAGCCTAATTCTATCCCCAACCCTAATTCTAATTTGAACCTGAACCCTAACCCTAACCCTAATTTAAAACTTATAATTTTTCTAACTCTTGACTATTTCTTTCCCACCATGAGATGACTCTGTACACATTTTGTATGATTTATCACTTTTAGGGTCTTAGATATGTCATTTCTGATGGCATTGTCATTTTTTAGATCTTTTGAGGGATTGTATTCTTACTTATCATTACTCCATTATTATATCTTTTCTTTTAGACTTTTGTGCTTTGTTGAGATCCATTCTTTACCCATCCTAGCTGCCCTTCCCAATCCCATTAGGTTTCCATTTTCATATCTCATATACCAATAATTCTAATCCTAACCCTATATCTAATGTTGGAGTTAGTGTTAGGGTTAAAATTATGGTTAGGATTAGGGTTGGGTCATTTCAAATGCTTTCATTGGTGCAATATTAAATCCCAAATTTATATGAATAGATAAAACAATTTGGTATTGAGTAACTGTTTAAAGACTCCATTTGACATCATAAGACAAACATATAATATAAAGTATTCCAATGCATGTACATTGCCACCCTAGTACTTGTACACATAAGAATAGTATTTTTCCACATAACATTCTTATCCATTTCTTTTCAAATACCCTTCAAAATGTAACTATAACACTAACCCTAACCTTAATCCTAACAATAATGTTAATCCCAATGCTAACCCTAATTCTAGCCCTAACCCTAATTCTAATGATAAACCTACCTTAATTCTTATCATAATTCTAACCCTAGGTCTTGCCCTAACTCTAATACTAACCCTTAGAACCCTAATCCAAAGCCTAATTGCATTTGTAAGGTCATAACCCTAACCGTAATCCTAACACTAATGCTAACCCTAACTCTACCTCTAACCCTAATGAAAACCATAACTATAATTGTAAACCTAACCGTAACCCTATTTCTTACTGTAATTCTAACCCTAATTATGGCCCAAACTCTAATACTAACCCTAACCCTAATTCTAACATGAACCCTAACCCTAATTTTAACCCCTAACTCTAATTCTAAATTTAATCATTACCCTAATTCTATTCCTAACCCTAACCCTACCTTGCTTATTGTAAGCATAGTTGCAACATATAAATAACATTATTTTAACCCTTAGCTTAACCTTTGTCTTATCTTTTAAAGGAGAGTTATAGATTGGGTCTTTCTTACGTATGATGACTGGTATGGATATAAGAATTTAGGATTGTCTAATGTTTCTCTTATGGAGAGTTGTATAAAATAAGTTATGTTGAATCTTGTGGAAAAGCAATGTAATATATAGTTTAAATTATTTAAGATTCTCATTTAGGGGTACTTAGATGATCAAGATTTACAATAATTTTCCATTAATATTCCATGTTAGTGCTACGTGGTTGCAAAATTACCCCTAACAACTACTGACCCTCTCCCCTAATCATGTTATTCATTGTTGTTCTTATATATATATAGTTCTAATGTTCATGTTCAACTGCTTGTATTCTTCTCAAACATAACCTTTTTCTCTTGTTCTTCTTCACAATAATTTTAATTGTTCATTTTAATATATAAGCATTCAATACCAAAACTATCTTCTTTCATAGAATTTTAATTATTTTTAATTATGTGTAGATTAATTAACATTTTAAAACCTTAAAAGTCCATGCTCAATTTTTTGGCTCGTGATAACCTACCCAAATGTGGATCCCACTCAACTTTTTGAGTCACAACAAACTAACTAATAAAAAGTCTAATTTGTAAATCTCCCTACTTTGTATGGCTTGTTATAATATCTCCAAATGTGCACCCTACTTAACTTTTTCAATAATAAAAAAATGGTTATATAAATTGTTCCTTATACCATTATACACGTGTGTGGTCTTGTCCCATAATGATTTGTCAACTTTATTGTATTGTGTATCTAACAAATTTGACTGCCATTATAAACATACATGATGTTGCTCTTACAAGACTTGGGTTGTATTTAGTTAATATTTTCTTCCACATTCTCCACAACTAAAACATAGATCTAAAAAATTTAAAATACCACACCAATGCACAATGTAGGTTCCTCAAAAGTACAACATAGAAAACACAACACACAATGTATATGCTTATCAATCTAGTGGAAGAGAATTAGAACATAATACTGAATACGACAACAATTTTAAAGTCCACAAAGATAATATTGAATATTTATGATAGGATTGCAAACAACTCATCAGATTTGTTGTGGAGGGAACAAATCAAAGCACATGATTTGTTGCAAAGAGATATCAATGGTGCTATGGACTTCCTCAGAGAATTTGTAAAATGATTTTATTTTGAGGATGATCTCGTACTTGGTGGTGAATGATTCCTCTAATGATCTTGACACACTCCCTGCGCAGGCATAACAATTTGCAATTAAAATTATTTTCAAAGGAAAGGAGAATCCATGATCACCTTCAGTCGTAGGCAGCCTAATTTTGATGAATTGTAAGCACATTTAGTAGTTCTTGAATATATTAGTTACATGAATCCTACTATAAAGAAATGATGCAAAATACCTTTAATTATACAACAATATAGAGAAATCAAACACTTTTTTTTCTATCTTGAAAATGAACAAAAGATAATTATATTATAAATGTAAATTAGTCAGACTTGAATCTGGCATGCCTCACTTCCCTTGTGCCCAAATTAATGGTGAATAGCAAATGGTAATGCAGGCTCAGGGCTCATGCACTTCTAACCATTCTTGTTCTTGCTCACTTGAAATGATGATGCTTTTAATTGATTGATTATCATTGTTTCTCAGAAGATTGATCCACACATGCATGCTCATACACAACTCTTATTGAAAGAATGTTATTTGGTGGCCTTCGACTCCTCATTCTAGCACCTTTGCATCTCTCTCTTCCACCATGTTATTAAAATAAGATTTTCCTCCAAATTTGAATAATACTTTAATATTATCTTTTTTTTAGTTTCATAAATTTCATACCTCCTCATCCTTAGATCTGAGTAGGCTGACAGTCTCACGCTTTGTAGGGGTGTGAACATTGTATAGCTCCAAAACCTATTTCTTTACCCATCATAGTTGAGCCTACATTTAGCCCAACATTTCTTGGCTGCATTTACCAGACATAAATTTTGATGAATCTTTTCAAACTTCAGCAAGAATGAAGAAATATGGGCTAAGAATAACCATGAAAATAAGAAAACAAAAGATAGAAGGTGTTTCTTTTGTTTTCTATTCACACTCCCTTTTAGCTAACCTAAAATCTTGCAATTTGATATGCTCGTTGTGGTTAATGAAACTGATAGGGTGTGACATTCCTTTCACCTTCCCCATTGAGTAGTCGCCTCTTTGAAAATGCCATCCACCTTCCCCTTCCTATCCATCTGCATTCCTCTCCATTTGTTCATATATTTTAATTAATATATTTTAAAATTATGGAATCTTATTTTTCTATTTTTAATTTTGTTTACATAGAAATTATGGAACCTTTGAGCTCTTGTTCTCCATCCCTATTGTGACTGTAGAAATGCCTCTCGGAGTAATAGATAGAGAAAAGAAGATGCAAGTATAACCAACTCACTACCCAAAAATAAGTACGTTATATTGGAGAAGATGCCTCCAACCCTCATAATGGCCCATTATTAGAGTTTTAATTATTTAGGATAATTAATTTATTATCTTTAACTAATTAGTAAAATATAAATATGCAATAAAATTAAATATCTAAATTCTTCTTTGTATATAAATTCTCAATATAATTTATTTAAATATAGGGAAATAAGGTTGGTAGCACCCATACAAAGTTACCATACCTTTTAATAACATTATCTATTTAATTCGTAAATATTAAATTCTCAATAGAAGTTTATTTAAATATAGGGAAATAAGGTTGGTAGCACCCATACAGAAGTTACCATGCTTTTTAATAACATTATCTATTTAATTAATAAATTGTAGCCTATTGATGTTTGATATCTTTTGGTGACATTTTTTTCTACAATTGTGTTTTATCTTTTTGAATATAATATATGTGACCTATCACCATTTGTTTAAAAAAATCAATTAATAGTGTAATGCCCCGTCATGCAACCCTAGAGAGTTAGGTTAAACTATGCAATAAAATGCAGTATTTTTTTTTAAAACAGGTAAAAGTACTAATCACCAGATAAAATAACAATTAATTACATCAATTTAACCATTCAACCAACTAACATATCTAGGGAACATAACTACATTAAAGAAATTAAACATAGATCAATAATAACATAATTCATCATAAGTGTTTACAAGTACATGATTACATAGCTACAAGGTTTTCTTGCCTGATTACATCAAATTGCAAATATAACTCGTAGATACACAATTCTAGATTCATAAGGCATAATTCAAATATTTGAATAAAATTGCAGTACTGGGAAAAATGGAGGAACACATCTACCTCAAACATGAACCAAGATGCCAAAGAACTAATGGATTATAGCTCTTCCACCCGGCCACGTGGAACCCTGAGGTCCACCCCCTGAGCTAGGAGATAACAATGAGGTTCCAAGGTAAAACATAGCAGTTACAATGGCTTACTAGTACAGACTAATTCAGGTTAACACATCTCAGTCACAACTGACATCATCAAGAAATCTCCAGAGGCATACAAGAGAACAAAGTTGCAAAGTTGGGTAAGCTCGAATGTAGTAGGTAGGAGTATCATTGTATGGTCCTACATGGGTTACCCTGACAGTCTTTTCCCAGACTCTAGCCCCCATCTATGGTTACCTTTACAGTCCTTGTCTAGATGCTGACCCCATAGGATGACACATGTGGAATCCATAAAACATCCCATTCCACCCTTAGCCTGAACTAGCACCATAGGTACGGATGAGGTATTTACTTATCTTGATTAAGGTTAATGAATACCCACCCTTCCTAGATATATTTTAGTTTAGGTTATCACTTATTAGCTACTCCCAATGGGTTACCCTGATAGCCACTTTGGGAGTCGACCCCACATTGAGAGCTACTCCCCTATCTGCACCTAGTTGACCCAAACTAACATTCATGGATCATCAAACCTAATCCCTTGACTCAAAATCAATGCTTAATCACTTTTTCCACAATACCAAACTCTAGAAACCCATACATCATAGGAGGAACGAAAATCACATCATTATCACCCACACATTGCATAAGGTCATAGATATCCTAGACCTCTAGAGTAAAATAAAAGAAATAATTGCAATTAAAATAATGCATTTCCTAAATTATCACTAAGTTTACCATTCTTGACAAATGAGAGGTTATCTATAACAAAGACAATGAGGACATCATAAATAACACTATAACTTAAACTGATAAAGGTAACATAACAACTCACCATTGTATTATGACACCTAACTTAATTCAATAAAGAAAATTTAATTTTATGACAATTACATGGACCAAAGCCATTAGATTTATTACACTTAATAATACCTTATAACAATATAAAATTTACTAAATTAGATTTGATATTACTCTAATGCTAAGCATTCTTGAATAGACATACTCTAATATTATTTATATATAAATAGATATACTCAAATAAGCGTAACCATTATTGTTTATCTATAAATATAAATTTCCAATTTCTCCTATCCAGTGCCATCTAAATTTCATTCAAGAAAAATATTGTAGTTCTAGTCTAGATCACATTCTAATATGTGAAATTGGCAATTTACTATATTGATTAATTAGACTTGGTACAAATGTCTGTGCTAGAATTATTTCTACAGAAGAACATGGAGCAAAAAAAAATAGAATCTTCCAACACTAAAACAGTTCATTATCCTTAAATAATCTAGTTTCTAATTTACACGAACATGTATTTATGTTATTAGCAAAATCATAGGATATTATTATGAAGAATATTCCTAATAATTCCAGGTTTGCTAGCAAGGTATAGAAAACCTTGCTCTGGAAGAAAACTGCCTTTTAGAGACTGAGCAATAGACATTTTGAGAAGGTAGTAACTAAAGAATTTGATTGACAAAGTTTCGGCACCAAATTAAGAGTGTGCTGCAAGAAACTTGCCTCTTAGGTGAAATAGTGTGATGTTGCGAGATGCAAATGTGGGCTAGATGTCTCAAACCACAGATAGATCAGAGTAGATTATGCAAAGCTGTGCCTAAGGGAATCAACCTAGCACAGGGAAACGACACTCGGCTAGAAAGTTTTCTTTAAGAAGCAACTTAAATCCTGAAGCCACTGTTTGGTAGTCCATCAATGATGATAGAAGATTGCAAGGGGCGATTAAATGATAATCAAGCTTGGTAATCCATGAGGAGACTATGGAGACACAAATGCAAGCAATGAGGTTAAGGTGGGTTGCCAAATGCCCCAAACCATTATCCATAGAGCAGATTTGATAACAATTAGCACTGAAAGCAAAGCTGAGTTCTAGTTGAGAGAGTTATGACTTCAACATAATGAGTACAGGTCAAGGATATTGAATCAAGGTTAACCAGATAGACCTATACTGGTTGGACATAGGATAAAAAAATTGATTTAATAACAAGATCTTGATGAAAACAACCTACATGGTAATTTGGTAATTCGTTGCAGTATCCAAATGGACCAATTGATAGAGATACGTCGTTCATCAAGGTGCTTCTTGAGTCAGCTTTTGTCAAGAGAATAAAGACTTTATCAACTTAGTTTTGTAGATATAATAGAGAAATAAAAAGAAATCCTTTAAAAGAAAATAAGGTCTTCACATATAGTGAGACAATATTCTTGTGATGCATTTGACCATCTAATTTCTATATAGTGAAACCATAATCCACGCTTGGCTCAAGATGTGCATGAAATATGATATGAAGAAAAACACAAGAAATCAAAGGTGTCATTTCCTGGTACAGGGATACTACTGGTCTATCATTGAAATATAGGTTTTATCATGAGAATAATTGCATTGCCATTCAAAGGGGCCGCAAGATCTACTAGGAAGGAGTCATTGGTAATGAGAGAGAGAGAGGGATTATGCAGGTAGAAAAGGCTTTGAAACATGAACGGAACAATTAATGTAGATAGTAAACAAAATGAAATTATTCATTAGGCACAAAGTAGCAAGCTCAGCTGCTGGTAAAAGAAGATGATTGCAGAAATGTTCAAATATGTTGAGATTTAAACACCAACAAAAATGAAGAATTACAAGAGGCATGAGTATTTCACAGATCCTAATAAAGGTGGATATAAATATGGTCTCTAGACAAACAATAGAAAGAGTTGGATAGGAATATCATGCACAGAGACACAACAATTACAAAACAATATTGGCATACCTGGATTTAATGTTTTGAGACTCTGAATCTTTCTCCAGATATTTCTTTACTTCCTTCAATTCTTCCTCTGCAAACTTCTTCCCCCAAATCTCCAATCCCCCCAAATTCTAGTCCTAAAACCCCTTAATAAATAACTCAGCCCCAAAAATAGCCAGCATAATAAATTCCCATATCCTCTATTTCTCCCCTATAGACCTCCACTACAAAATATTAAATGCCCTTCTTCCATCATGTTCTGGAATATTTTCAAATCTATAAAATCCTCTGACATCCACTCAACCCAATTATTTATTGACAACAAGAAATAATATCTTTCATATCAGATAACATCAACCAATATAAAACTACATATTAATAATCTTATTATTATTATCATTGTTCAATTACTACATTAATTATTTACACATAACAAGCATTAATATATTTAAACTTATTATTATAAACTATTAAACAACTAATTTGGTTTCAACAAAAACCTATTATATAAGCTTCTCAAATATCTACATTAATTAAGTAACTAGTAATAATATATATAATTTTATTATCATTATAACTATTGATAAATATACTACAACTACACATTAACAATATAACCAAAATAGTCAAATATGGATACTATTACAAAAAGGACTACTAACTTTATAGAATTAACCATAAGACTACAATGAACAAACAATAACAACCACATACCGAAGGATGACCAACACCTGAGGACAAGTACCAACTGATCAATAACTACACCCATGACCAGAAGTACATGGATGACGACAAACTAAAGACATTGGCCGACAGAGGGAACCCCATGTTATCTCCCATCAATGTTATCCATTGGTGTAAAGGCATGCTCAGACTTGCTAATTCAGGTGGAGTCGATGCCTAGTACCTGTAACTTGCATCAAAACAAGGTGTTGTATATGAGCATATACATATATAAACAAACACACTATGATAGGGAGTTGCAGCATAGTAGGATGCACATAATGCGTAGTACTACACCATCCCTTCACTGAAAACATGTACATCTCTAACTAACAATTAGGTATCATGACATCAAACAATCACATAAAGTATGATAACTCTAATCTACATAATCATTTAACCATTAACTGATCATGTCAAAAACACATCATATACTATCCGTAACATCAACAATGTCATCATAACGATCATAATTACATATCCATTAGTAAATCCATAATCCATGATGAGCATAAATAAGCATAAATAAGTAATCCATCATCCACATGTCTCAAAATGTCTAGATATAAATGAAATACTAACAACTGTTAGAAATCCAAAATGAGGGGCACTACAAATAGTAAAGATCATTAGATTTATTAATTAATTAAATATTAATATGTTTTATAATATGTTTAAATTATATTTATATTATAAGGATAATCAGAGATTTTTATAAATATTTATTTAAGGCCTATGTATAGAACGTTAATAACATTATGCTCTAACACTCCCTCTTATTGCTTAAAGGGGTATATGTTGTCAATTTCTATTGAAAGGAAAAAAGCTAAACTTCCTTAGTAATGCAATACTTCTTTGAAAGACATACGACAGGGCTAAAATATATGAAAAAATGAAGATAATGTATTCTAGACTACTTGATAAACTCTTTGTTGTAATTAAAATCTCAATTTTTTAAATGACATTTTTTATAAAGAGGTCTTATAAACTTTTTTATTGGAGCCCATGCCTCCTCAAAATAGTGTCCCTCAAGTTCTTTATATGATATCTATAGGCCTTACATATAATACAATGGAAGAAAAAATACACTTGAGAGATTAAATAATGCTGATATGTCTTACATATAATACAATATTAGATCATTAGGAGGTGACATTGTCATGCACACTTCCCCTCAATGGCAACTCCTTGAGGTAAATGAAGATCATGTATTCTAGACTACTTGATAAACTCTTTGTTGTAATTAAAAGCTCAATTTTTTAAATGATGATTTTTTATAAAGAGGTCTTATAAAATTATTTATTGGAGCCCATGCCTCCTCAAAATAGTGTCCCTCAAGTTCTTTTTATGATATCTATAGGCCTTACATATAATACAATGGAAGAAAAAATACACATGAGAAAATAAATAATGCTCATATGTCTTATATATAATACAATATTTGATCATTAGGAGGTGACATTGTCATGCACACTTCCCCTCAATGGCAACTCCTTGAGGTAAGTATTGTTTTGAATTTAGAAAATTTGACATTGCACATGTTTTGTAAAATGTCACTTGGTTATCAGTATGCTAGAACTAGAGACTAATATCACCATTATGATTTTTTTCTGATATGAAGTGCATGTGAATTTCAATGTGCTTTTTTCTTTGATGTTGAATATAATTTTTGGTAAGAGCAAGACAAGTTGGGCAATCACATAATAAGATGGTAATTTTAGAAGTATCCATATGTAGCTCATCTAGTAATCTTTTACTTAGGCACATTTATTTTTTTGCTTCTACTTTGTAACTTCTATATTCATCATTTGTGAAGGAAAGAGCCATAGTACACCAAATTTAAACTACATAATTATCATAGTCAACATCACAATATCCAAAAAAATTGGCATTCTTTCTATAAGAATAAAAAAGACCATGATCAATTATATCTTAAATAATATATTTTACATTTTTGAAGTTAACAGGCTTTTTTTGTAACTAAATTTAATACACCGAAAAGGGTTTGTAGAGGAAACTATAAATATTCTAAAAATATAATATATGCCTTGCTATTATTTTAATAAACAATTATTCTTAATTTTTTGCATACACTATGTCTGATTTCTTGATAAATATACATATTGAAAAACATTCATTGGGTTAAAGTTTAGAACTATGACACTTTTATAAAGGAAACTTCCAACACAAATATTTTTTTTCTATTCATCCTCTATGAAGGAAAGAACAATACTAGTATGTTTCTACTACTCACCTACACCAAATTTAAAGTACATCATTATCATAGTCAACATCACAATATCCAAAAAAATTAGCCTCTTTCTGTAAGAATAAAAAAGACCATGATTAATTATATCTTAAATAATATATTTTACATTTTTGAAGTTATCAAACTTTTTTTTGTAACTAAATTTAATACAATGAAAAGGATTTGTAGAGGAAACTAAAAATATAATATATGCCTTGCTATTATTTTAATAAGCAATTATTATTAATTTTTGATAGATATACATATTGTAAAACATTTATTGGGTAAAAGTTCAGAACTATACATCCAAAGGGCTTCTATCACACTGCTCTTTTTCCTAGAATTAATAAGTAGGAAATGAAATGCCTGGAGAAGAGACTGGAGGTTTTCTCCCTAGCATCTAGTGCAAAAATCTCCTCTGCTAAATCTATACAATTAACTTGGGAGCATTCTCCCCCAAACTAGTTGGACTATGGCAAATGGTAGTGGGTGGGGGAGGGGGCAACAAAGCAAGTGAGGTTTCTTGGGATCCCCTTTGCCATTTGCCCCTCCTTGAAACAAATGTGGGATTGGATGTTTGCAAAGATTGAAAGGAAATTAATGAACTCGGATAGAATGCACCTCTCCCTGGATGGTAGGCTACAAGTCTACCAGAAGATTCTTTTTGCATATTCCATCTTTTATTCTTCACTGTGGTTTTTTGCAAATTAAAAATTTGAGGCCATTCATTAACTAATTAGGAGGTTTTTATGGTCTGATGGTAAAGGAAATAGAAAGAAGCATTTAGTGAAATGGGAGTGGTGTTGTCTTAGTAAAGATCTGGGA
Organism: Cunninghamia lanceolata; assembly: GCA_027924645.1. NCBI lineage: Eukaryota > Viridiplantae > Streptophyta > Pinopsida > Cupressales > Cupressaceae > Cunninghamia > Cunninghamia lanceolata. Next base: position 126,598 of record BSBN01000797.1, read on the forward strand.
GAGCTTGGACTCAAAGATTTGAAGATGCAGGGTGTTGCCCTGGCAACAAAATGGATTGTCAAATATTTGGAGGGTGATGAGCCCTGGAAAATCTTAGTTAGAAAGAATATTGAATTGGCTGCTCCAGAGAACAAGAAGATTTGGGGGAGAATCCATTTTCATGATGTCTTATTTGGCAATTTCAGATCTAAACCTAGGGGATCAGTTGTGTTTGGGAGCATTTGGAAAGTTTGCGAATGTGTTAAATGGATTTTAGATGACAGAGAGACTATTAACCTGAGTGAGGGTAAAATTTGGGGCCAGACATCTATTTGGTGGAATTTAAAACACAAGGGTAAATATCTTGCAAGGTTGTTCTGCTAGTTTATGTAATGACAAAGGCCTAGTTTGCTTGCAAGATCTTTTTGTTGATGGTGATCCCAAAACTTCGTCTATAGTCAAAAATAAGTTTCGTCTTTCGTCTAGCCAATTCAAAACATTCTCTACTCTTGAGAAAGCCTTTTTAAATAAAGTCCAACTGAGAATTGTTGTAGAAGGAGATGAGTGTATAGAAAAGGTAAAATGGAGGGATGGGTCTAGGTTGCTTGATGTGCAACCAAAATAGATCTATTGTAATGTCCCCTTGTGTTTTGGCTTGTGATAGTTGTTAGTTTCACATTTCTCTTTGTCAGTTCTGAGATAGTTGTTAGTTTTTTCATTGCATTTAGACAGTTCTAAGACGTTTGGATTAGTAGGCTTATAGTTTATGTTTATTTTGATCATGATGGACTATGTTTGACTGATATAGTTTTGACATGTGTTACGAGTTTATGATGACATTATTATTATTCTAGTATGATGAGTTTGACATGATTAGTAATGGTTTAATATTATCATGTTTCATTTGATCTATTGATATCTGAATTCAAATAAAAGTAGTTATAGTCTTGTTCAAGAGTAGGGATGGTGTAGTATTACTCACTTCGAGCACCCTACTACACCATGATTCTCTGACTCTGTGTGTGTTGACATATATGCATTTGATCGTATACAACCTATTGTTCTGATGCAGGCTACAGGTATCGAGCCTCAACTCCACCTAATATAGCAGGTTTGAGCGGGCTCTTGCACCAATGGGTATCGATAATGGGAGATAACATGAGGTTTATTCTGCTAGGTCAATCCTAGTCTTTTGTCGTGGTCATGTATTGTGATGTAATATTTGATCCTCGCTTCATGTTGTTGGTTGTCTCGTGTTGTGGAGCATTGTTGAGTTTGTTTAGGTTATGTCTATGTGTTCTTTTCTATCAACATATTAAATCTAATAGTATTCTGAGTAGTCGTATAGTTTGGAATATTGTTTAAATAAAATTCATTGTTGAATAAATTAATTATTATTTTGTAAGCATCTGAAGTTTCTCATTGTTAATAAATATATATAGCTAGTAAAGAATAATATTAGGTAATAAATTAATGTTATGAGTTGTTGAATGTCAATTTTCAAGATTTGGGGAAATCTCTATTATTAGTAAAATTTTAAAATTCTCAGAGGAGTGGGGATTCTAGGTAATAGATGCATGACTATGATAATTTATGAGATTAGCCATTTTTAAATGGGAGGGATTCTTTTGGAGAAGGGAGTTGGGAAGAAGATTATAGAAATTGGGGGAAGAACAAAGAATTGGTTACGAGAAATGGAGAAGACCTGAAGTGGGACTGAAATTTGGGTATGTGATGTTGTCTCTCTATGAAATTTTGCATTTTTGTAGCTTAGAATTTAAATCTTATTTTAGCATGATCATCCTGTGTTCTATGTGTGAAAATTTTCATTTCTGTAGGTTGGAATTTAAATCTTATTTCTTTTGGCATGATCATTCTGTGCTCTATGTTCGAGTGTAATTGCCCTGACCACGCACCCATCTTGCGAATTGCACCTTGAGGGTTGTTAATGTTATAACCTCTGTAATTATTTCCAAGTTCTTTTCTCTTCTAGTTTATCCTGTGTCAAAAACCTCCCTCAAATTTTAGAGTCCAATCAATTGTAATCATTCAAGTGATCTCAATTAAAATAAAAATGGCCCATTTTAAATCAATTACCAATTTCTTGACACATTTGTTCTTGGCTGTCCTCTATGCCGTAGTACGGCCTCACCTAGCTTTAACTTTCAGAATGGTGACTGATAATAAAGCTCTCTTGCTATGAATCTGAAATTGATTTCAACCAAATGCAATTTTTTGTTTATTTGTAATTTTACCTCAGTCAATCTAATGGAGATTGTTGTGTGCTTTGTCCCTGCCAAAATTTATTGTTTGATCTTCTCTTAGGAATCCTTCTTTGTCTCTATTGAAGTTCTTAATTCAAAATTCCTCTCCACCCTTTAGGCCGAGTACCATTGGGAGCATTTGGAGCTCTCTGAAATCTTTTTGAATATATTTCTTCTAGGTCGCTGTCTTCGCAGCCTTTGTAATGTTTCCTTTTGGTTTAGCTCTTTGCTTATTTGTGCTCCCACATCAAATCTGGGATATGCTTCTACAAATCTAGCAAGCCCAGATTGTGCACCTCTTCTCTCTCACATCACTAGAGCTAAATGAGGAGTGGCGTTCTGTGCTATCAATTCTCTAAGTTCTATCTTGCTTCCATCCCTCTCCTTGGCCATACACTTTCAATGTGGGACTTCTCTGAATTGTGTCTACCATAGTGTTAGTGCCAAGGTTGGCAGATTTCATGATAATCTTCCTTCAATATGAGAAACATGTGATTGCAGTGAGTTTAGAATGGTTTATACACCGAGTAAGGAAGTTTCTAATGGGACTCATGTATTACTGTCAGTAAGAATCGCATAAGGTAACCTTTGGTTAGATACTTGTCAGATTTCTTAATTAATTTTTTTGCCACTTTTAAGATAGGTTTGGAATTAGTATTCAGTATTATACTGTATCTCATTATTATAGCAATATATATATATATATATATATATATATATATATATATATATATATATATATATATATATATATATATATATATATATATATATATATATATATATATATATATATAATTGTAGTTGTTTTAATAGAAATTGTAGTTAGTAAAATGTTGATGGGAAACTTATGCTTATAAAAAAAAAATTGTAGTAGTAAGTTATTAAATAAATCATAGAGGGAATTATAGATCTTGAGATTTGACTAGAATATTGTTATCTTAAGTAAGTTTATGATTTAACTAAAAAGAGAGATTTAAATTCTTTTATTGAATCCATGTTGAATAGTTTGAAAAGTGTTGTAGTATTTGGGTATTGGATATATATATATATATATATATTCTTTGATTGTTTATTGCTAATTTTAAATTGATGTGTATCAACGATGCAATTGGGTCATTGCATTTATTTTGGTTTTGACCCTCGCTGTTATGTTTTGTCTAGTGTAATGTAATGGTGATCATGTTAGTTTTGTGAAAGGTCAAGGTCGTTAAGCGTCATGCTTTGGTTAGTTGTTTATTGGTATTTGTGTTAAAATCGTTTTAGCTCTAGAGGCTTGTTACCTTGAATTCAGTGTGATATTGTGGCAGGGATGTTTTGGTGATGTGTCTTTTGGTATGAGGTCTTGATGTAGATTGGAAAAGATTGTTGTTTTGAATTTAAAAATTGTTGATTAAATGTTTTATTTGATTTAGGATTTTGAAATGGACAGGGCAAAGTTTGGTGGTTGAGAGTTTGGATTTATAATTATCTATGTAATGTTTTAGTTTGCGAAAAGTTTGATGCCTTTCAATCCCTTGTCTATGCATGTTATTGGTTTATGTGTGATGGTTAAATATTGTTAGTTATATGTAGGAGAGTGGATTTCATGGTGGGACTGGTACCTAAAGTGGCTACCTGGATAACCCCATGGAAGTTGTAATCAAGTGATAACTTAATAATTGATCTAGGTGGGTTGGGTAGTAATTCAAATAATAAGATAAGTATAACGCCTCACCCATGCCTTGAGTGCTTTCATAGGCTAAGGATGGGATGAAAAGGCCTGGTCGGCAAGGTTGACCTCCTTGTCTCCATCAAAGGATGTGTTAGCTCCACATGTGTCAACCTATGGGGCTGGTGCCTATAGAAAGGTCGCCAGGAAAACCATAGATGGGGGCCGGTTCCTAGTGAGAGATAGCCTAGAAAACCCATCCTAGGACCATGCGATGACACTCTCCCTATTGTAGCTTAGTTATTTCCTCTTTGTTTTGGTTATTCCCTCTAAAGCATTGACTTGACTTGTCTTGAAGATTTGCCTTAATGATTTGACTTGTCTTGCTGATTTAACTTGACTTGAAGAATTGACTTGTCTTGATGATTTGACTTGTCTTGAAGATGTGTCTTGATGATTTGACTTGTCTTGCTGATTTAACTTGACTTGATGATTTGACTTGTCTTGATGATTTGACTTATCTTGAAGATTTGTCTTGATGATTTGACTGGTCTTGCTGATTTTACTTGTTTTGATGATTTAACTAGTCTTGATGATCTGAGTTGTCTATGCTAAGTCTATATCTATCTTCTTGTATCTCTTGACTTAATGGAACCTCATTGTTATCTCTTAGCTCAGAGGGGTGGACCTCAGGGTTCCACATGGTTGGGTGGAAGAGCTTAATCTATTGGTTTTCTTGGTCATCTTGATTTATGTTCACTGCAGATGTGCTTCCCGCTCCAGATTTGCTCTTGCATCCCCAGAGCTGTGTTCTACTTTTAGAATTGTATAATCTTGTTGTATATTGTAAACCGATGTAATCAGTCATCAAGCTTGTAACCTTGTAATCTTGTAAATGATCTTATGTAACTATTCATCTCTACAAATGAATGATGTAAATCCTCTTCTATTGTATTATAATGTATATCACTTGTATTGTTACAATTCTATGTTTATATGATGCAGTTATGTTTCCTAGAGGTGTTAGCTGCTCATTTTATTTAATGTTGTTAATAGTGTAATTATATTTAATGATTAACACATTTACTTGTTTCAAAATTTTTTTTTGTAAATTTTGCACTTGTTAGTCTAACACTCTAGGGTTGCATGATAGGGCATCACATCTATAACATGCTATCTAACTCCCAGTGCATAGTCTAGCACATCCAAGCAGCTTGGGGCGACATCATGGGTGATAAAGTTTTGGTTAAAGCCTTTAAATTATTTTGGTCAAAGCTCTTAGAGCAAAAAAAAAGCCTATTTTAGATGGTTACTAATCTTAAAAAAACTATGTTATGCTCGTGACAATGTATTATGTCCCATTTGTAAGATTGTAGAGTCTGTGTTTCATATCTTCTTTGATTGTTTATATGCTAAAGAGATCTGGTCTTTCTTTATGGGCAATATTCAAATGTGGAGTCCTACTGAAAATTTAAATAGAAATGAAATTTTATGTGGTTTCATTAATGGTTTTAAATCCAAATCTAATCTCTTTTGGCTTGTTCTATCTATTGAAATACTGTGATTCCTTTGGCAAAAAAGGAATGAAGAGAGGTTCTAGGGCAGGGAGAGATCGTTCACGGGGAGTTTTCTTAGTCTCACATATTACAATTTTTTTGAACATGCTACAGTTGCTATTGAACTTTCTTTTGATAAATTCAAAGAGCTTATGGAAACTGGAACATTCATACACAAAGAGGATGTTAAGGAGTTAGATTTTTGTGCTAAGGATATGAGGAGGCTTGATCCAATATTCTACAATGGATATACAGAATTCAAGGGCCTTTATGCTCAACTTAAGTAGAAGGAATTAGAAAAGAGTGAGCTTTAGAAACAATGGGAAATCACATGGCAGAACTATAAACTCTACATAAAGTAGCTAAAAGATAAGGTCGATCAAGGGAAATCTTATAGTGGAGCTTCTAAAAGGAACAAGAAAATTCACAGTTGGGACCATGAGACTGAATATTATGAAGATGCAAGATGGGAATTCAAACATGTAAGTGCAGTGAAAGAAAGGTCTAGAACTGAACTAGATGATAGCCGAGGGTGGTACTATTAATATACTGAGGGAGTACAAGAGGCACTGGTAGCAGAAATGAGCAGAGTAATAGATGAAGACATGGAAGTTGATCAGAGTCAAGTTGTAGGTCCAACAAATTATGAAGATAATCTAGAAAGAGATAGCTTGATAGATGATCAGAATGCAGTAGTTGAACTAAATTAAGACAATGATTCATACTAAGGACAATAAATGATATTACTGCTTATAAGTGTGTTTATTTTGATAGTGTGTTGTTAAAATTGTTCCCTCTAGTATATACTATAGTTTTGATAGTTGTCAAAATTGGTTTGTATGTATTAGAGAACTGATATCTTTTTGGATTAATGGAAGTGGCAACAAAATTTTGATGTGGTGCTCTTAATGGCAAAATTGTAAATTTCACTATACTTTGAATATAATTAATGCTAGATTCTCAATCCAAAAAAAAGTTAAGAACTATGACACTTTTATAAAGGAAACTACCAACACAAATATTTTTTTCTAACTTAAACGATGAAGTATGTATATGTTTTAAATTTTAAAATGACATAAACTAATGAAATGTAGAAATGTAGTTTATATTTATAATATTTTAAATTATTTTAAAATTAGTTGGATATTTTTTTTAAATTTAATAGATGAATTTTAATTGTTAATTTTTTTGAAAAAAATCATGTTAATGGGACGTCAAGAAAAATATAGCAAATTTTTTTCTTTAATTTTTTTCCTAATTAGATAGCTCAAAAATCTAGTGCCAAAAATATAGTGCATAGAAATTTTTTAATTTTTTTTAATAATTTTTTAAAGTAAAATTTTATCAAAATGTTATAGTTTTCAACTTTTGTACAATTTTTTTTTAAAATTATACATTGGTACACGATATATTTTTTAAAAAAATTAAATATATTTTACTTATTTATTTTTAATTCCTAATAACTTCATTTTTTATTAGAATAACCTACTTAAAATAAATTTTAAAATATATACAATAAAATTAATCAAAATATGAAAAAAAAAAAAAATTTCTACAATCTACGCCGCTTTGAGCACTACAAAAGGGTATTTGAAAATTTTTATATAAAATATTTTCATTGGAGAAATGTGTAGGAGACATTTAAATTATTTGAAAATTGTTGGAAAGGTGAGGTGGAATGCTACATAGACATTTTTGGCCGAAAAAATTCTAGTTGATAAGTTTTGCCGATAAATGTTTCAAAAGAAACTTTGTAGGGGTGTGAAAACTTATTAAAAAAAAGGTTTCACCCAAAACCGTTATTTATATAATTTTTTTCCCACCCTCCTTTTCCAACTAAGTAAGAAAAAATTACTTTTCAAAACAAGGCAAAAAGGATATTTAATAAGACATTGTCAAGTAATTTTTTTAATAATTATAAAACTTATTGTTCTTAATTTATATTATGAATTTTTATTTTAATTAATTAATTTTTATTGATTAAATTAAAATTAAATAAAATTAATAAGCCCATGTTTGAGTAGGCTATTTAAATTTCAAGGAGTTGTCATTTCTTTGGCTAAGTGTTTGTGTTTTACGTGCACCGTGAAGTGAGGTGGTTTCATCTCACCAATACATAGGCCTCTATTTTGGATTTGGGCCTCATGTACTGTAAGGTATATCAAGGACTCCCATAGTTGATCCTTGTTTAAACATAGATTAGGAAGCCATGTACTATTTGTAACCTGTGATGCACTGATAAGAGGTTAGCCCCAGTTAGTTACTCAACCTGTACAATCTTGGAGATAAGATAGTGGGCTACGAGTACTTTTTACCATCCTATATTTGTGTTCTGATAAGTTTATGGGGTGGTTGACAAGCTAAGTAATTGCAAGATGTGATGGAGCAATATTATGAGATTGGGTTTGTTCTTGATCTATTGCTAAGTGTTTGGGTTTATCTACCATTTGGGTATCAGTTTTCATTGATTTTATGTGTTTTTTGTAGATCTACAATTAAGGATAAAATTATACCCCATGCAGTTTCTTGGTTGACTAGGGAAGTAGGTGATGGTGATGAATATATATCCAAAGATGATGATGATGATGATGATGATGATGATGATGATGATGATGATGATCACGAAGGGGAAGAAAATGGCCACAAAATTGTTTAGACAATTTGCTCATTTATGTTCTATTTAGAAGGTTCATTTCTCATTCCTCTAATAGGGCTAGACTGAACATTTTGTTTTCTCTTGCTGGCAATGCAGCAAAGTGGATTCAAAATCTAGCCTAGATTCTAGTTAAGTATTTGTTGAGGGTTTAGCAGTTTCCAAGTCTGTGGGGTGGTATTTGTTATGGGGTTTTGTTTTCAAGAGAGTCTGATTAGGAATAGGATTAATTTAGAGTCAATTTTTTTGGTGGTTTGAATTTAGAAGTAGCCACCTAAGTGTAAGCATAATAAAGACATTAACAATAGGAGATTGAGTGCAATTGCATTTTTATAGGTGTTGCTAAGGAAGAGAATATTTCTAGGTATGTTCAGAGATAGTTCCTTCATATTTTAGAATAGTGCTTTACAAGTTTGAGACTTTTGTTGTATCAAGAATGTTTGAGGGCTTTTATCACGTGTATTTTTGTTTATGTATTTGTCAATTTTGAATATTACGATCAAGTTGTTGGATTCTCTGGGGTTTTGGTTTGCATTTCCCTCTGATCTCTTGTTCCTTTGGTGTTTGGAAAAAATATAACTCCAAAAAGCAAGTAGTTTAGTTCTTCAAAATGATTATAAACTCCAGAAAGCAAAGTTGTTATCTGTATTTAGCACTGCCAATCATGCGAGGCGAGACATGTATCTAAAGTAAAATTGAAAACCAAAGTACAAATCTAAAATGGATTGAGAAATAAAAAACCAAAGCACACAGACTGATAAAACTAAAAAATTGAGTGAGGGCCATCAATGAGACTTCCATTCTTGTTCTATCGATATCTATACTTCCTGTTGATTTTGTATTAACGGTGTATTCCCCTTTTCGGTACTTCAAAGAGACTTATAATTGTATCCAGGCTTCAATGTGTCAATTTGTCTTCGATCTTCCTATTAGGGTTCAAGCAGATCAAAGCAATAAACAATAACAATTATATGCAGACTAAGTACCTAAATATAACAATGAGGAATAACACAAAAGATATCAACACAGAAATTTAACATGGTTCACCCAATATGGGCTACATCCACAGAAACCTAGCCATCCAATGATTTTATTTTCTAGTGCAAAATAGATCTCAATCTCACGAATACATCTCCATAACATACATCTCAGCAGCTTATAACAAGATTTTTGGAAGCTTCTAGAATTAGGGTTTTGCAATGTCATTTTTCTTTTATCGGTTAACAAAAATTATCAACCGACTCCAAACCCCAGCAAGGATACATTACTAGTGTATTGTACTTGTAGGATCAGTCGCCACATACCAACAATCTCCCACTTGGAGACTGATCAAGCTCCACACCAAACAATCTCCCAATTGGAGACTGATTATGGACGACACTATTACGCTTGCAGCTCCCACTAGATTACAAGTATCTACCTACATTGCTTCTTCATAACTTTTAGGTTCACCATAATCAGTTAATAATATAGAATATAATGATGGAGAAAATCTTTCTGGAGGTCTAGTTATCCTTGTAGAACATCTAACACTTGTGGGAGTCTATGGGATAACTTGTTGTTGCTGAGCATTAGGTACCACTAGCATTTTATTTTTTGGAATCTCATCTAGCACCACATATTCCTTTTTTGTTTGTTCATGTTTTTTTTCCTATAGCTGATCCTTATACATGACCTTCTCATTGAATATAACATCTCTGCTTCTAATAATTTTATGATTTTTATAATCCCACAATTGATAACCAAATTCATCTACTTCATATCCAATGAAGGTACATTTTTTAGACTTAGCCTCAAGCTTGGTCCTATTTTCAATATCAACATTGACAAAAGCTTCACAACCAAAGGTTTTTAGAAATGAATAGTTTACCTTTTTACCCGTCCATGCCTCCTCTAGGATGCCACCATCCAAAGGATTTGAAGGTCCCTTGTTTATTAAATAAATAGTGGTATGTACAACATCTACCCAAAAGTGTAAGGGTAGTCCAGCTTGCAATCTCATGCTCCTTGCACACTCCATAATGGTCATATTCATCCTCTTAGACACCATTTTCTTGTGTGGTTCTAGGAACTGTTTTCTACCTACAAATTCCATTATATGAATAGTAATTCTCAAATTCTCTGCTACAATACTCACCTCCATTATCAGATCTAAGACACTTCAACTTTTTTCCTATCTTATTCTCAACCAAAGCTTTCCACATTTTAAAAGTTTTAAATACTTCTTATTTTTGTTTTAGGAAATACACCCATGTTTTCCTAGTTGTGTCATCAATAAAAGTAACATAATAGCAAGAGCCACCAAGAGAAGATACCTGAGCTAGTCCCCATACATCTGAATGCACAAGCTCTAATTTCTCACTCTTCTTCTCTTTCCCAACTTTGAGAAATCAAATTGTTTTCTATTTTCCATAAACATAATTTTTGTAGAACTCCAAGTCAATCTTCTTTAGACCTAGTAGATACTTTCTAGAGTGAAGGATTTTCATCCCTTTCTCACTCATGTGCCCAAGTCTATGGTGCCACAATTTTGTTTGTCCTTGCAGCAAGTGCTATAGTTGTCTTAGTAGCAACTGTTTATGTAGCAGCTAAGGTAGAATAAGTATTACTAGTACACAAATACAATGTGTCTACCTTTTCACCTTTAGCTGCTATTAATGCACCTTTAGTGACCTTCCAAATTTTGTTTGAAAAGGTAACTATGTAGCCTTCACTACTTAGTTGTTCTGCAAAAATTAAATTCCTTCTCAAATTTGGGACATGCCTTACCTCCTGTAGCAACCGTTCATTTCCATTCTACAACTTGATTTTTATCTTTCCTTTTCCAACAATCTGACAAGGTTCATTATCACCCAAATATACTTGTCCAAAATCACCTTGAACATAATCTACACAAATTTCCTATGGGATGTGGCATGAAATGAAGCCCTTGAATCTATTACCCAGGTATCATTAATATTATCTAAACATAGAATTAAAGCATCCTGCAATTTACTACTTGCAACATTAGCTTCCTTACTGTCATCATGTTGTCTATCTCCTTGTTTTCCCTTTTGAGACCAGTAATCCTTCTTCAAGTGTCTTGGTATTCAACAGTGCTAGCAATCCATTCTTCCTCTATATTTAGATCTATCTTTCTTTGACTTTGCTTGTGACTTCCCATGATTTGTTGGACTTTTTCCTCTCTCCTTTGTTCTTCCCCTATTCTCTACAATCAAAGCATTATCCTATGTTGAACTCTCACCTGTGCTTTTCTGTAGCATTTCCTTGCTAAGGATAACATCAACAACATCATCAAATTTCAAAATATTTGAACCAAAGACAATGTTACTTACAACCATTACCAAGGTATTCTAGCTTTGTAGCAAAGAACATAAAACCAAGAGAGCACTCACCTCTTCATCAAATTTCACTTTTATAGAAGTTAATTGACTTGTAATTATATTAGACTCATTTAAATGATCTGACAAAGATCAACCTTCAACCATTTTCAGATTAAATAAATGCTTCGTGAGAAATACCCTATTAGAGGCTGAGGGTTTTTGATACAATTTGGCCAGAACTTTCATCAATTCATTTGTTGATTTTTCTTCTGTCATATTGAATGCCACAGATGGTGTCAGGCACAACTGAATGGTTCCCAGTGTCTTTTTTTCTAGAAGTTCCCAATCCTGATCAGTCATTGCTGCCAGTTTCTTGTCTATTCCATCCAACAGCCTCCATAAATCCTTCTGATAGAGATAATCCTCCATCTTCATCTTCCATAATTGATCATTCTTCCCATTGAATTTATCTACCTTCAATTTACCCTCATCTGCCATTGCTCCCACTTAACCGTGAGACTCCTACTCATCCGCGAGACCTTCCTACAAACAATAATCAAACACAACCCACTCTGATACCAGTTGTTAGGGTTCAGGAAGATCAAGGCAATAAACATTAACAATTATATGTAGATTAAATAACCTAAATATATCAATGAGTAATAACACAAAAGAGATCAACACAAAAATTTAACGTCGTTCACCCAATATGGGTTACATCTACAAAAACTCAGTCATCTAATAATTTTATTATGTAGTGCAAAATAGATTACAATCTCATGAATACATCACTGTAACATACATCCCAACCAATTATAACAAGATTTTTTGGAAGCTTCTAGAATTAGGGTTTTGTAATGTCATTTTTCTTTTTTCAATTAACAAAAATTAACAACCCACTCTGATCCCAGCAAGGATACATTACTAGTGTACAGTACTTGTATGATCAGTCGCCACATACCAACACTTCACTTCTCTAGCTATCAGGAACATTAAAATATGTCTTTGTTCTCCTCTAGATGTGTAGGCTAACTACAATTCATTAATTCTCATAAATGAAATTGTTCATTACTTAATTTCTTATTGTGTTCAACAAAGTTGGTAATCAAACAGTTAGAAGTAAAAGTATAAAGTATAGAGGACACCTTTTATAGATGAAACAAAATTAGTATTTCAAATGTATACATCTCAAATTAACAATCAAAACCCAGTTGTTGGCATTCAAAACCCTATCTTTTATCATCAAGATCATAGATTGTAGCTTCATAAAACCATTTGTTTGCATTCAAACCCTATCTTTTATCATCAAGATCATAGATTGCAATTTCACTTATATTGATTGCACTCAGACTTCAGCTAAAAAAACAAAAAACATTTCCTTGCCCTCAGCCTTGATCAAACCACTGATCTCCACATGCAACAAAATAGAAAAAAAAAAGATCTTTAATGCCATTATGCAGCAATTTTGAAGGAACTTTGAGATATCAAAATGAGATAATTTTGAGTCTCTTCGATGACTTTGATAAAGAAATAAAATCATACCATTCAAATGGATATCGAAGGAAGATGAATATATCCATGAGAGAAAAGTTACATTATCTTCGATACAATGAAAAATACTCTCTATTTTGCGCATATGCTTCATTTATTACAGTTACATGTAACCACATCTTGAGACATATAGTCATGTTTTTGTATAGTACAACAATTTGCTGGTGTGTCTATTTGAACAATTATAACCACTAGCATGACCTCTCAATTATTTGTTCTCAAATTTTTATGTGAATCATCAATCTTAATTTCATTGCACCAAGACTAAAACAAGGTTACCCACTAATTCTATCTATTTCAAAAATATTCAAGATTGTGGCACTTTGTTGAAAAGACCATAAGCCTTCATTAAAAACACTAATTGCCTGATTCTTGAAAGAGATTGATCCCTTTGTGGTCGTTTGTCCAACCCTCAAAAAATTTGGGTAAAAAATCAAGGGTAATACTTATTAGTCATGCATATGCTCCTATGATGAATGTCTAGATCTAGATTTGTTTTCAAGATGCTATAGTTATTTATTCTTTTATGTTTGATAAATAATAAAAATTACTAACAAATTAATATGTTTGATTAAATAATGAGTGAGTAAATTAAAATATTGTTGTGATATAAATTATTATTATTATTATTATTATTATATTGTGTAATATTACATTATTATTTTCATATTAATAAGATAGTTTAATTTGTATTGAATAAAACAATATAATTTTTAAAAATAATAATATGAAAAATAATAATAATAATATTTGTATAAACAACTATAGATTAATTGAAATTTTTCTATGGCGCGACAATTTGCAGAGCGACAAACTCCAGAATGGTAAAATGCAGAGATGGAGGGAAGCATTGAGGAGCGAAGAGATGGGTGAAGGTTTCCTCGAAGAGAGCATGAACAGGCTAGATATCAAGAGAATAGGAATAGAAGAGCCGCCGGCGCTGCTCAAAACTTCCTCCACCAGGTAGAAGATCCATGGAGAAGGCACGGTGATCGGCTTCCCTAGGGAAGAAGGTGACAATAAAATGGAGGTCTTTGTGGTCCTAGGCAGTGGATTCAAAGGCAGTATGAATTCCTCAACAAAGAAACCCATATATGCAATGGATAGGAAGGAGAAACCCTAGAGGTGGAGGCTAGCGTAGGGACTTCCAAAGACAAAACCTGCAACCCAGAAATCAAAATCCTAGAAGAAGGGAAGAAGATAGAGAAGAAGAAATGACAATAATCCTTAGCGCAAATCGAATTCAGGAACAAGTCTCAAACTTGGAAAACACAGCATTAATAATCAAATGGCAAGGAAAAGATTTAAATTGGCAAAGTCTGGAAACCTGGTGGTATGGCAAATGGGGAAAGGATTTGGATTTTAAGAGGTTGGAGAATGATTTTTTGTGGTATGTGCACTGAAGAAAGGACTAACCCAGAAGAGTCTTGCACATTTGTTAGGTTAGGCATTAAGAACAACCTGAATCAAAGAATCCTTAGAGAAATCAAGATTTTGTCAGGATTAGGTATTTGGATGCAGAAATTGATCCACAATCCCCTCTCCACAGACACTTTGGTCAAAATTCTGGGGTGGAAAAGTGATCTTCACCCAAAGGAAAACTCAAAGCAATCTTCAAACAAGCAATCTATACCTACAGTGGATGAAGATCATATTTTTGGCAAAGAAGCCCTTCCTCCCCCTATTGAAGTGGTACTACAAGCTGAATCCAAATTAGGTCAGAGATATGATGATGAATAGAGCATTAAATCCATAGATCAAAAACTATTGCAAGTAATTGAGATGATTGGCAACAAAGTGAGTAAGGAAGATATGGGTTCCCTCATAAATGTGGACAATGAATTGGTTGACATTGCTAATGCGGCCAAAAAAGGAGAGATCAACATTGACAATTTTGAAGGTGAAGACTGGTTTGTAGAACAAGAACTCAAGATGGTGGGAAATGAAGCCCTTCTAGATGAAAAAGAAGTTCTAAACAAAGTCCTGAACACTCCCATAGAACAAGGGGTGCTTGGGCTGACAATTAAGGAATAAAAAAAACATTACCAGATTGTGGAGAACACAGAGGAAAAGGTAGGATCCCAAACAAGGAAAAACTAAAGTGGGACGAGGAGGCTTCAGGACAATTAAAAATCCACACATTATTGAAAGTAGGGAAGGGTGATCCCCTTCCTAAACAACAATGAAAATTATAACTTGGAATGTTAGGGGCTTAAACGCCCCTAACAAAAGATGCCTGCTATGGTAGCATCTGAATACACAGCAACCAGACATCTGTTTGATACATGAATCTAAGCTAGGAGAACAAGAAAGCGCAAACCTAAGTCTGAAATTGAAGAATTGGAAAATTTGTGGAGTCAATTCAGAAGGAGCCTCAAAAGGTCTATTAACTCTTTGGAAACCTCAATCAGTTTTGTTTGAAGTAGTGGCTTCAAGCAATTTTTGGCAAGCCTGCAAGGTAAGGAGTCTAGCCTCCAATCTAAGTTTTCTTTTGATAAATGTTTATGGGCCTAATAATTACATTCATAAGAGAATTGTTTGCAGTGAATTGGACAAAGTTTGCAAGTTTCCAGAGTATGAGGTGTACATTCTAGGAGGGGATTTCAATGCAATTTTAAAAGAAAGTGATAAGAAAGGGGGAGTTGGAAGGAAACTCCAGTCCTAGCTTGATTTCAAAAATTTTGTGGATAGGAATGAGCTTTTTGACTTCCAGATGGGGGCGGGCAGTACACTTAGACAAACAGAAGGTTGGGTTTCTGTAACATAGCTAAGAAGCTGGATAGGTTTTTGTTTAAAGGAAATCTCAGTAGTTTCCCCTTCACTCTGGATAGTCAGTTGTTACCTTTACTAGGATCAGATCATTACCCAGTAAGTTTGG
This sequence comes from Cunninghamia lanceolata, assembly GCA_027924645.1. Taxonomy (NCBI): domain Eukaryota; kingdom Viridiplantae; phylum Streptophyta; class Pinopsida; order Cupressales; family Cupressaceae; genus Cunninghamia; species Cunninghamia lanceolata. The sequence continues at coordinate 142,453 of BSBN01000797.1, forward strand.
AAATTATGGGAAAAAAAGGACCAGTAAGGAGCCCCTTTAAGTTTGAAAATATGTGGTTTAAGCATAAGGATTTTTTGGATCTGATCAAACAATGGTGGAATGCTACACAGCCAGACAGATCCAAAATGTTTAGCATTGCAGTCAAGCTGAAAGTAATTAAGCAGAATCTAAAAATTTGGAATAAAAATAATTTCAAAAATATCTTTGAGGAGAAGAAGCAATATGAATCAGAATTAAAAGCCCTCTCAGAGAAGATTATCAGAGAAGGAATGGACAATCAGAGTTACTTACAAGAAAAAATTTTGATGGCAAAAATGAATGATATTCTTTCCAAAGAAGAAGTGTTTTGGAGACAAAAGTCCCGAGAAGTTTGGCTATCTGTGGGTGATAGAAATACAAAATACTTTCATAATGCAACAAAAGCAAGAAGAGAGGTGAACAAAATATCTAGGGTAAGAGATAAAAATGGAAGACTTTTGGAGGATGTGGAAGAGGTCAAACAAGCTGTAGTGGAACATTTTCAAAACCTATTAAATGAGTGGGAAGGCTCCAACCTCTCAGTCCAAGAAGAGCTTGTGGGCTATACCCAAGTTGGTAACTGATGAATAGAATGACATGCTAATTAGCAAATTTTTGGAAGAGGAAGTTAAGACGGCACTCTTCTAACTCCATCCAGATAAAGCACTAGGTCCAGATGGCTTCCCAGCAGGCTTTTTCCAAATATGTTGGGACATAATCAGCAAAGACATTATGGAGGCTCTAGAGGAATCCAGGACCTTTGGACAGCTTCTAAAGGAAATCAATAATACATTTTTACCTCTGATTCTAAAGAAAGAGAAGCCTAAACTTCTGGATGATTTCAAGTCCATTTCTCTCTGTAACACCCTCTACAAAATTTTAGCCAAAACAATGGCAAACAGGTTAAAAAGAATTCTTCCAGATTTGATTTCAGAAGAATAGATAGGGTTTATTTTGAATAGATCCATCTTGGATGGGGTAATAATTGCCCAGGAGGCCATTCACTCAATCCAAAACATGCGAAAGTAGGCAATGCTTATAAAACTTGACATAAAAAAGGCATATGACCATGTCAACTGGCATTTTTTGCTCAAAGTGTTGGAAGGGTTTGGCTTCAATAAGACTTGGCTAGATTGGATTTTCTCTTGGATTGCAAGTCCAAGATTCTCAGTCCTAGTGAATGGCACCCCAGAAGGTTTCTTAAATGGTTCTTGGGGGCTAAGACAGGGAGACCCAATCTCCCCCTTTTTTTTCATATTAATGGCTGAAGCACTCGGCAGATCAATTACCAGAGCCTGGAACTTAAGGGAGATTGTTGGAGTTCAAGTCACCAGTGGCATTCCACATATAACTCACCAGCAATTTGCCAATGACACCATGTTTTTCAGAAAAGCCCAAATTAGGGAGGCTCAAAGCTTCAAGACAATTCTCCAAAAGTACACAATTGCCTCTGGACAAGAGGTTAGTCAAGAAAAATCAGAAGTTTTTTTCTTCAACACAGCAGTGAGATTAGAAGCTCAGATTTTGAGGATCCTTGGCTTTAAGAAAGGATCTCTTCCCTACAAATATTTGGGGATTCCGTTGGACAAGGGCCTTCGACCAGGTAATACTTGGAATAGTTTGCTGGAGAAAGTTAGCAATAAGGCATTTTCCTAGAAAAACAATTGGCTGTCATGGGCAGGTAGGTTAACTAAACTTAAGTCAGTTATTTCTACCCTACCAACCTATCTAATGTCTTGCCTCCCTCTGTCAATTAAAGCAAGCAAAGAATTGAATAAGAAAATGAAGAACTTTTTCTAGCAGGGGTCATCGAAGCAGTTCAAATATCCTCTTGTCAAATGGAAGCAAATTTGTGAGTCTAAACAAAGGGATGGAATGGGAATTAAAAATTTATTGTTCCAAAATAAAGCCCTTGGAGCCAAATTGGTCTAGACAATTTTCTCCAACCAAGATCTTAAGTGGGTAAGAATTGTGCAGGCTAAGTATTTGGATGAAGGAGTAGACAACAATTTCACTTCAAGGGAGTTACCCTCTAGCTCCAGAATTTGGAATTTCATTCATAGCTATAGAAACCTCATTTCAGATCATCTTTCCTAGGAAAATAGGAGTGGGGACTTAGCTAATTTCTGGGACGACTCTTGGCAAGGATTACCTAAATTGGCTGATGAAGTGGATCTAGCAAATGTCAAAACTATTACAACCCAGGCATGGGGAGATAAGGTAAGAAACTATTTGACTCCATTTTTTCATAATCGCCTGCTAACAACCAAATGGAAGAGCCCACAAAATCTCAATTTAAGTCAGGCAGAAGTGGAATTATTTGATAGAGCTCTAGTTAATAAACAGATTAGCTATAGGCAGGGCCCGTACATTCTTAAATGGATAGGAGCCCCAAACAGAGTCTATAGTGTCAAAGAAGGATATAAAAAGCTGTCAGATAGCCAGGAGGAAGTCTCTGCAATCCCAAGGGAGTTGTGTTGGAACCCTAACTGTTTACCAAAGGCAGGGGTCTTCTTGTGGATAACTTCACAAGGCCGAGCCCTAACAGCTGATAGGTTAGCCAAACTTAGAATTTAGGGTCCTTCAAGATGTTGCTTGTGTAAAGAAAATTCAGAGGATGGAGATCATCTCTTCCTTAGCTGTCCTTTTGCCAACCTGTGATGGAATTGGCTAATGGACAAACTCCTCTGGAAATCTGCCTTGCCAATGAGATTGTTAGATTGGCTATCGAGTTGGCCCAGTTTAAACAAAAAAGTGATGTATCACAAACTGTGGTCAATTAGCCCCTCCATGCTAATTTGGGACCTCTGGAAAGAAAGAAATAGAAGACTCTTCTAGGACAAAGAATTGTCTCTCCCCATGTTTCTCAATAAAGTTGAAAGTAGTTTAGTTGAAGTCTTCAACTCAAAGCTAGGAAACTCAACACAACAGGTTTTCTTAGCCTGAGATGCTAAGATAAGACAAGGATGGCAGGGTCTTAAATTGCTGCCTATCAGTTTGGAAGGTGGTCAACAAATAGCGCTTAAAATAAAACTCTCCAAATGGTCTCCCCCAGACCCCGAGTGGTTCAAATTAAACTTTGATGGAGCTTCACGAGGGAACCCTGGTAAATCAGGAGCTGGCTACATCATTAGAATTTGGGAAGGTAAAATAATTGGCAGTTTAGCTGAGCCACTAGCAGATGGAACCAACAACGAAGTGGAGTTGGAGGCTTTAATCTTAGGCTTAAAGCTTTGCCACGAACTTAAGCTTAGGAAAGTTTCCATTGAAGGAGATTCCCTATTGGTAATCAATGGGCTACAAATGAGGAAATTACAAAATTAGAAACTGGCCACAAAATTGGAACTAGCCTTGGGTCTAATGGATTGGTGTGAACTGATAACAGTTAACCACATTTTTAGAGAGGCCAATTTAGAAGTAGACTCTCTTTCTAATCAGGGGGCAGATGGAATAAGAGTCAAATTTCTTTCCCACTGAATAAGTGTCTATTGGGGTTATAGGGTGGGCACCCAATCTAAGAGAATCTGGATGGGTCATTGCCATAAGCTTACATTATGGCCAATTCATTCTTTCTGCCCGGAGCAACTCATCAATCTAAGTTATTTGGTCTCTGACCCTGCTTGATATGAAAACCCGCACACTCCAAATCTAGTCGTCGATCCTCCAACCAAGCCTTTATGTTGTCAAGGATATGATGATCGAGTAGGGCTTCCTTCTGTAAAGGCTCTAGATCTTCTCCATCATCTATTTCAACTTCATTTGTAGACATTCTTCTCATTGAGGAGATAACACTCGAAGTTAGAATGGCGGGCTCTGGCTTCATTGCGAAGATTTTGATAGCTAGTTTGATAAATTTGGGAATGGCCACTTCAATACAGCTGGAGAGCTCTGTTCATCAGATGGCATTCAAGGGAGTCATCTCAGACCAAAGGCCTAAAAGGGTCTTGCATAGGTGCGACAGTCTCCTCCTTCCAACGGTGAAGCTCATTCTGGGGAAAGACTTCTTGCTCGCTGATAAATTTTACTAGGTAGACACTCATGTCTTGTCTCAGTTTCTTGCCTCAATCTTGGATACAGGGGTGGTGAAGAATGCGGCAAAGGGGATTATGACAAAGCTTTTCAAAGAAGAGCTCCTTGGTAGCCTTGACTTCATATTGGGAGCGGTTATTCCTAGGGCAGGCATCCCCCACCCAAAAGACCTCTCTGCACCAATGGATTCACTGGCGGTGGTGAAAGTCTTCCCCCTTATTCTTGATTTGAGGGGCATGGCATTAATAGAGCATCAGGGGTGAGTGGGTTAGGCCTTTGGCTATCTACAAAATATGCTAAGTGAGAACGCAGCCTTGGAGGACGGAGAGTGGACTGGTGAGCTCCAGAATATGGCTAGGGAGCTTGGTCTTCTGTAACCCTAGGTTGCTATAAACCATATGTTAGTTTGTTTAGTAGTCTAAAAGATATAGGCGACAATATATATGTCTAGATGATATAGATGACAATATATATGTCTATTAATATCTTCGTTGGTCTGGTAATCCATATAGGCATTTTGGTATAAATAGCCCTATAGTTTTTTGGCTTAAGGTAGAAAGGCAGGTTTGGATTGTATGCAGGGGTAACAACTTATAGGCACCTGCTTTCTTCTTCAAATCAATACAAACATATCTTTACAAATAAAAATAAATAAAAAAATTGTGAATTATTGAGTTTACATATGAATGGAATTATGATTATTGTTTTTATATTTATGTTATATAATAGTAAACTGTTTGGTTTAAAGTTAGTTATCTTTCTCAAAACAAATCCATGGTATACTATTCAACTACTTAATTTACTTTTTCCATTGTAATTTGTCTATACAACAAATATTTAATCTAACATATAAATTACAACTAAAACATATACTACATTTACAACACTAGAAGGTAGGTACTAGCCACTACGTGGCACTTGTTATTATTTATTATTTAGAAGCTAAAAGTTCCTATGGGGCTTAGACCTCTCTACCCATTTTATCGTGGAAGTGCAATGTCATGATGTTTTCCCCCTTCCCCTTTTCCCTCGCTTGACAAGTTCAAAAGGATCCTTAAATCGATCATCTACACTTGAATTTTGGCTAATTTCATCTAACCCAATTGGGAATGTTTGCTACAATCTCCATTTGAGATTTAGAATTATTTTATTGTATTTTATTACATGTAAATGATATTTATATGGGATGTATTTAAAAGTTATTGAGTGTAATGGTTTGAGCCTGTTAACAAAAACTACTAAATATTTGAATATGAAAATAATTACACTAGAGGAATTATCAATTGATAAGGGCACTATGCAGCCATTTTTTTGTATTTTTCTTGCAAAATGAATTTATGAAGTGATGCAAAGCTCTTGCTTGTATTATATATAAAAGGTTAGATAAACATTGTGTATTATTTACTCTTATCTATTTACATGCTACTCATTAAAATAAAAAGAAAAATTGTAGTTAACAAATATTTGAAAGTAACAAAGAAAATTAACCGCACAGTAAATTATTTACTTTAGTTTAATTCGAGGTAGAGTTAGGGTTCTTCTAACAATTATTTACTTTAGTTTAATGAGAGGTAGAGTTAGGGTTATTCTATCTTTTTTTTTAGATAATGCCCCTCATAAACTTTCCACTTTAGTTTAATGAGGTAGGGTTAGGGTTCTTCTATTAATTAATTACTTTAGCTTAATGAGAGGTAGAGTTTGGGTTCTTCTATATTTTTTTAAAAGATAATGTGCATGGTGAAATTTCCACTTTAGTTTAATGAGAGGTAGAGTTAGTGGTCTAATGCCCATAAAGGCTTAGACCACTCTACCCATTTTATTGTGGGAGTGCAAAGTTATCAAAAAATTGATGTTTTTCCTTTCTTTCCTCGCTTAACAAGGTCCAGTCATCAGAAGGATCCTTACATTGATCATCTACACTTGAATTTTAGCTAATTTCATCCAACCCCATTGGTTATGTTTGCTACAATCTCCATTTGTGATTTAGAATTATTTTATTTTATTTTATTACATGTGAATGATATTTATATGGGATGTCGTTAAAAGTTATGGAGTGTAATGGCTTGAACATGTTAATAAAAACTATTAAGGAGTGAATATAAAAATAATTACACTAGAGGGATTATCTAGTTGCACTAAAGGGATGACTATGATCGTGTACATAAAAAAATAAAATAGAGCAAACATAGTTTTTGTAACAACTAGCCATATTTTTTAAAAATAATTATAATTACATGAGAGGAATTATCTAGTTGCACTAAAGGGATGACTATGACCATGTACATAAAAATAAAATACAGCCAACATAGTTTTTTTTAAACAACTAGACATATTTTTTAAAGCAATTATAAATATATAGCTGGCATAGTTTATTAAATCAATGAACATTAAAATAAAACTAATAAAATAATGTGTATAAATATAGTAGTACTCAAACATAAATTTGAGAAAAATCAAATCAAATAAAAACAAAACAAATTGAATTGGGAGAAAAAGTTTAATCGATAAGGAGAGAAGTTTAATTGGTAAGGGCACTATGCAGCGATTTTTTTCAATTTTTCTTGCAAAATGAATTTATGAAGTGATACAATACTCCTTGCTAGTATTATTTATAGAAGGTTAGATTAACATTGCATATTATTTACTCTTATCGTAATTACATGCTTACTCATTAAAATAAAAAGAAAATTGTAGTTAACAAATCTTTGAAAATAACAAAAAAAATTAACAGTATGGTAAATTATTTACTTTAGTTTAATGAGAGGTACAGTTAGGGTTCTTCTATCATTTTTTAAAGATAATGGGACTTTCTACTTTAGTTTAATGAGAGGTAGAGTTAGGGTTCTTTTATCTTTTTTTTTTTTAAGATAATGCGCCTAATAAACTTTCCATTTTAGTTTAATGAGAGGTCGAGTTAGGGTTCTTTTATCTTTTAATTTAATATAATGCGCTTGGTAAACTTTTCATTTTAGTTTAATGAGAGATAGAGTTAGGGTTCTTCTATTTTTTTTTTATAAAGATAATGCGCCTAGTAAACTTTCCACTTTAATTTAATGCCCATAAACAAGGGTGCATCAAAATAAGACATCTCTACCCATTTTATCATGGGAGTGCAAAGTCATCAAAAAATTTAACATTTTTTCATTCTTCCCTTGCTTAACAAGGTTAGCCATTAGAAGGATCCTTAAATCGATCATCTACACTTGAATTTTGGCTAATTTCATCCAACCCCATTAGGAATGTTTGCTACAATCTCCATTTGAGATTTTGAATTATCTTATTTTATTTTATTACATGTAAATGATATTTATATGGGATGCCTTTAAAAGTTATGGAGTGTAATGGTTTGAGCAAGTGTAGTTGGACAGAATAGTTTCGCAAAAGATTTTTGATCAAGGGGTCATGTAGTCCCCAGTTGCACTTAACAAGAATTGGCTTTCTCCTCTTAAATCTAGTACTTGGTATTTAATTTTGTTAAGCTTTTGTTGTTTTAACAATGTAATTGGTTGAAGTTATTAATGTCTTTTTTATGTTACATAATAGAAATTTTTTTAAGCTGCACCTAATTTAATTGACCTCCACAATAATTCATTATACCATTTTTCAAAAATTATAAACATATAATATTTCTAAGATAAGATAGAAAATTCTTTTATTAAATATTTTAATTTTACAATTGTAAATGAAAAACAAGAGCTCTCATGTTTTATTCTCTGTGAGAATACGTTCTTTCAATGTCTAACAACTTTCTAACATTCCTATTGTGGAACTCCAGTTCTCTTTCATGTGGCCATTTCTTTGGCAGATCATGCATAACACAATGGATTTCTAAAGGTGGAAGTCGTGGTTCCTCTACCGTAAGTCAAATTTGATTCATATTTTCTTTATCTTGTTATTCAGTTGCCTCGTTTGATCGGATTACATCCCCTTTTCAATCAAACTAAACTTGTATATATTTATGATTACAGTGTCCAGTGTGCTCATGTAGGGTTACTTTAGCAGATATAAGATATCACTATGTATCCCAATTCTATGATGGGGATGTGAAGATTCAACAGGTAGATCAGTCACTCCTATTAATATATCTTACCAAAACAATTACTATATTAGCTATGTTAATTGAAATTTCTGTACACTCACATCAGTCGTGTTTTTACAGGGTGGATGAAAATTGTGAAGGGAGACTCAAGCTCTATATCTGACTACATTTTGTTTCAATTTTGGAAATCTGAATACTTGCCTGAAACTTTAATCAAATACGAGATTAGGTTTAAAGTGGGTCATAGGGACTTTGGAAGATACAATTCTGAATTATTCACGAAATTGTTCTAATTTACACAGTAAATATGACACATTTTGGCTGTTATTAAAACTGACATGCATACGCTAAAATGGTATATATTGCCTTTTGAAATGTTAAAATTATTAAAACTGACATGCATACGCTAAAATGGTATATATTGCTTTTTGAAATGCTAAAAGTTGTTTTCTCCAATGGAGAGAATTGTTGCTTTTTTAATTATTATTTAAAAATGGTATATGATTTGCATTATTCTTGAGATTTGGAACTTCAGCTGCCATGTCAATCTTGTTTGTAACGAAATCCTCCTTCCAATATTCATTACTACAAATTTTTATGTTGCCAAAGATCCAAGATTAAAAAGTTGAATTGGTAGTAGGGTGCACTTTGGATTCAAAATTATTTAACTTAACAAGTATTGAGAGCTTAGAAGACAAAGTTTACGAAAAAGAACAGAAATAAAATTCAATCCAAAAGGATTTTTTTATTCTATTGTAATACTTACATAGTATATTTGAGCAGGGAAATAATACTTTTTAATATGGAAATTAGGTTAATTGAATTAATGTATTTAAATACCCACAATCAATTTATATTAATTAGGTTTAAAAATTTGTTTGATTGGAATAAATTTTGAAAATTAAATGAAATGAACACTAATACTTACTTTGATAATTAAAGAATAATTTCAAATGTATAAGATTATGCTCCAATTTAAGAATAGTGCTTCTTCATTAGTGAAACTATCTTGAATTTTGCAATATATCTCTTTCTTGTTAGAGGATAAGTTTGTGGGCTTATGAGTAATTGTGGGTGTGAATCTATATTAATGCTTTGAATTTGTAGTAGAGTTCTATCATACACCTTTGCATGATCTGCAGTCTTCTATTCTGCCTTTTTTTTTAAGAGGATTTGGGACTCGTGGTACTAATAAATACCTTAGTAGGTTGTCACATGATTGACCTATGAGGGCATTGTACATTGATCAAACCCATGAAATTGAACAATATCAAAAATAGTAAGCAAGTGCCTTAGATGTAAATTCTTAGCCTTTGTATTACACCAAATTTAAAAATTGAAGAATATCAGAAATAGTAAGCAAGTGCATGAGACTAGATTCTTAATCTTTGTCACTACTCATTTTTCTCTAGAATGAATGATTATTTTCTTGGATGATTATAAGATGACTAGAATGACTGCATTAAATGTGTTTAAATATTAGCGTATCAAATCAAATTGTGAAAAAGTGTGTATATTGGCTCAAAGTAAGAGTGTAAGGAGCACTAGTTAGCCAAATTTTAATTTTAAATTTGAAATTACAAAGGGACAAGATTGTGACAAAAGAAAGTTAGATAGAATAGGACACTTCTTGCATTACTCTTAAAAGGAGAGACATGCAATACAAACTAAGATGATTCAACCATTTGAGAGAGATTATACATACATAGAATAATAGGCAACCATATAGAAAAGATATAGTAGAGTGATTATGGAAAATCTTTAAAAAAAAACTCTATCAACAAAAGGAGCCTCAATGTATTATTATTCACCAATATTATATGTATGTATGTATAAGAAAAGGACCCTAAGATCTAATAGAGGTATACCACTATCATATATAAAGTATTTTGATACATGAAATGTCAATTTATAAAGCTTTATATTTTTAAATTCCCTTGAAGCTCTAACTTTTTAGAACTTGCCTTTGATTGGTACTATTGCAATGAGTTCACACTTATCTAGTTATTAATCTATTGATTGCAAATCAATCAAAAGATAAAATTATTTTTGTTTTCAGACAAATTTGATTTAAATTTATACTTTTCCTATGTCAACATGATAAATTTTTAACAAAAAATTATAAATTATTTAGAAATGATTTATTTGTATTGTCATTGGCTAAAAAAAAATGACCTCTTCTCTGTGGATTGTCAGATTGTCGGGAGAGTGCAACAAAAAAGTATAAATGTGGAGAGAATTTTGGTTTGAGGGGAGCACGTGGCAAGTAAACAAATTATGAACACAAATTTTGTCTCTTAAGTCATGCCTAAATGGATGGTGATTATTTTTTTGCTTCACTAGCTAAAAGTAATTTAATTTTAATTTAGTTTTTAGGGTTCTACACATTTTATTTTATGTAATTAGATTATTTTAGGGATTTCAATTTTATTTACTCAAAAGTTAAAAATCTTGGATTTCAATTTTATTTAGTCAAAACTTTAAAATCTACAATATCATGAATTTAATTACATTTTTTATTTTATTCTTCAAACTTACAATATTTTAATGCATTTTAAATTATAAAAGTATTAGTATTATTACATTAATTAATTCTTTAATCATTATAATCATTATTATTATATTATTTAAATATTTAATATTTAATTTTAAAAATTTATATTTAAATTTTAAGTGAAAATATGAACATTGAATATTTAATACATAGGAAACAGCTTCCTATTATATTAAATATACACCTTAATAATGTTTTTATAAAACAATGACAAGAGTTTAAAGACTATTTTATTATTTACAAACTAAAAACCTAAATCAAAACCTATTCGTAACAAATTGAAAATATTAAAAATTGGTGCAGTTCACCTAACTATTACCGTTCAACTACCCAAAACTCTTTTACTCCAAAATTTTATAAATACCCTACATTTCCCAAATCAAAATTATGCAACATTTCCTAAATCAAAATTATGTAGGTTTTGGTACATTTATAAGATATCTCCATTTGAAGGTGTTGCAAAAAAAAAGTTGATTTTTTTTAAAATTGCTTTTTATTTCATAGGCCTTTTAGCCGCTTTATCTATTCCCTTGTGCTCATGTAGGTTTTTCAATTGATTTGGGTTGGTACAGTGGTTGTTATTTACTTCAGTTTCTTGATCATTAAATTTTTGATGGCCTTGGTTTTACTAACTATATTTAGGAACATGGCATCACTTCATTTAAATATTTTCCATCACACTAGATTTTTAACTGTTGAGTAAATAAAATTGGAATCCCCAAAATAAAAGTATTTTTCATGACACTCTAGATTTTTAACTCTTGAGTAAAAAAAATTAAAATCCCAAAAAGAACACTAAATTTTTTCTTTACAAAGTATGCATATTTTTATTTATTGATTTCTTTTCACAGATATTTTATAAAAAAATTATTAGGGTTTAATTTTTTTTACTATACTTTAGGGTTCTACACATAAATAACCTAATTTCACTAAAATATTTCTTAACTATTCATTTGATCTTAACCATTGATGTCTAATTAAATAGAGTTGAACCACATAAAATATTTCTTAACTATTCATTTGATCTTAACCATTGATGTCTAATTAAATGGAGTTGAACCACATAATTTTATTAAATGAATGCACCCAAAATTATTACTAAACCACAATATTAGATTAAAATCATGTTCTCTAAAAGTACTTACTATTATTACTTATATAAAAATTAAGTTACTAAGATAAAATACTGTAGTGATGTAAATATGAATATGTTATTGTTATTATATTATGTAATTATTCTTCAAACTTACAATATTTTAATGCATTTTAAATTGTAATAGTATTGAATATTATTACATTTTAATATCTTAGGCAGACATTTCAAATCTATCCACACTGTTATTATATTATGTAATTAGTAATAGTATTCAATATTATTACATTTTAATATTTTAGGCAAACATTTCCAATCTATCCACACCTAGTTAGGGTTAGGGTTCTACACATTTTATTTTATGAAATTAGATTATTTTGGGGATTTCAATTTTATTTATTGAAGAATTTAAAATCTAGGATTTCAATTTTATTTAGTCAAAAGTTAAAAATCTACAATATCGCAAAAACTATTTCGCCATGTTATTACATTTTTTTATTCTATTCTTCAAACTTACAATATTTTAATGCATTTTAAATTATAAAAGTCTTATTATTATTATTACATTTTAAGGAAATATTTGTGTTATTTAATAGACTTTGTAAAAGTTTAGTTAGAAAATATTTTAATCCTATTTTATTTTTACCAAATTAGATTATTTTTGAGATTTCACTTTTATTTACCTAAGACATTTCAACACTCTTCAAAAATTAATTTTTTAATTATTTGAATGCAATTTGTCTATACAACCAATACCTAATCAACAAAATAATTACAACTAAACAAAAACTATATACAACCAATAGCTAATCAACAAAAAAAATTACAACTAAACAAATACTATAATAACAACACTACAAGGCAAGTACTCACACTACGTGACACTTGTTTATCTCTTCCTCTTCAATTAATTTCTAGAGACATCTACACCGAAGTAAATTTTCCCCTTACCAAACAAATCAATAAATACTTTGCTTGGATCAAGGGTGAAAGGCTCATAAACAAAATAACAATTAAGAGGTCTCAAAAACAATTGAGGAACTTACAACCAACAATTACTACAAAAACATGGGGAGCTTTAGAACATGGTATGGACATCCATCAAGGATTAAAGGGGAGAGAAATTTTGCCACATGTGGTAGTTGGAACTACTTTGATAGATATGATTGCAAAATGTAGAAGCATGCACAAGGAACAAAAGAGTATTGATTGCTAATTTATTAATAAACTATACATAATGATAGTTTGGACCTCCCATTCATAATTTCCAAGAAGAAATGTATGTAGTAAGTTCACATCCATTTATTTTTGCTAGTTGGTCACTATGTGTATATGTGATGTATGCATAAGTTAGTCACTATGTATACATGATGTATGAATGAGCTAGTCACCATGTTTATATGTGATGTATGTTGATTTGATCATTGTGTGTACATGTGATGTACATATGATCTATAAACTATGTAGTTTTATGTTCCTACTTATTTTTGACATTGTACTAACATTTGTCTCATATACACTTGATATTATACTATTATATATGGATTGAATTTTTAAGCATAAAATTAAGTAATTGGTGAGTTTTAAAAGAGAGGTTGAAGATCTAATCCTAATTGTGTGGATGGTGTCTTTTTATATTGGTGTGTGAACTATGGAGCCTCTAACTCCATTAAAGGAATGCGTAGGTAGGGCCATTTTATATGAACTATTGAGGAACAAGTTTGGGTCTAGGAAATTATCATGATATAGAGAGGCTATTCTATTTAGGGAAAGAATGTGAGTTCTAACATAATTTTTTTTTCCATTTCTATGGCTTGATAATGTTATTAAACTAGAACTTTTAAATTGAAATGAAGTTGCATAGATGATTAAGCTTGTACTTATGATGTAATGAAACTAGTTAAAAAAAAATATGGTTGTAACCAATGGTGGTTATTACAAACATTTCCATCTAAGAAACCAAACATATAGAGAAAGCAAACCAATAAACGATCAAATGGTAAATGAGAAGCTATGGGGAAAACCACCAAGAGGTATGGTGCCCAAAATCTCAAGCCAATACCCCATTCCAAGGTAGGTCTTAAGGCTATTTTTTGAATTTGATTTCATGCATCATAAAGGTTTCACAAACCTTGGCACTCTATTTTGTCTTGATTATTTCTATACGAAGATGATAAATGATGTATCATTCCTACATCATATTATAAGTTGGTCAAACACTATCTAACCTTCCTCTTATATGCTCTTATGTACATCATAAATCATTATAGAATATCTTATATCTTATATCTTATAATTTTATATATATTCTTCCACATCTCACATTCCATTAGATATTCTTGTACACACCATAATACAAAATAAAACTAACATAAATGACACCTTAAAGTTGGAGAATCTTTACAATAATTTCACATAAAATAATTACAAAACTAATTAAAAAACTAAATATTCAGATTGAAAGGTGTGTCATACTTATCCTATCACTCTCCCACTTGTCTCATATATCTTGTAAGAGAGAAAAGAAAAACCAACTATTTCTGAACTATTTAAAAAGGTTCATGAGACTAATGGACAAATGGCTTTGTCAATGTATTTGCAACATTCTTCAAAATATCAAACCTCTCTAACATCACCCTCCCATCCTCTAGCATGTCACAAAAAAATAATATTTTCCATCAATGTACTTCATCTACATGTGAAAGGGTAGGTTCTTTTCGAAGCTAATGATGTGCACTAACTATTTTAGTAAAATCTAACTACACCCTAACTAAACCCAACAACTAAACCAAGGCTCTAAATACAAATAGTCTATCTCTATAAATGAGTATCTACTATATGTTTTGACACTATAGTCAATAAAATAACCACAATTAACTGATTTTACCATTAAGAATCTAAACATGACCATTGCTTGACCTTTTTCTATCCACATCTCATACCTACATTGAGTTGAGAAATCTCTAAATCTCAAATGAGTGTTGTAATAATGTCTAACCTTTCTATGCTATAAGTGACCCATAATACCATTGCCCCTTTACTACAAATGACCACTGTCTTTTAGTTGCTAGTGATCTATAGTAACACTAACTCTTCATCACAAGTTAGGTCATTGCCCCTTTATTGTAGTTGTCTTGTACCACCCCCTTGGTAGAAAATAGGATACTCTATAATTGCCCACAAATACTTGAAGAGTATCTTCATTGCTACCTAATTCTCCTTGTCAAGATTAATAATAAACTGACTCAAGACTCCCATTATTTAGGTAATGTCTCTAATATAGTATAGACCATAACATATATGAGTCTCCTAAAAATACTAGAATATGGTATATGATCCATGTCCTCTATCTCACCATGTGTAGATGGATACATTGCTATCAACTAAAATTTTTCCAATTAAATAAGAATATTCACTAATTTATACAATTTTCCTTACAAAAACATTATAAAATGGAGTCAACATACTTCCTCTGGCTCAACCAAAGTTTTTTGTTTAATCTATCCATTAGAATATAAGAAAAAAGAGACTAAAACCTAGAATCAAATGAAAGAGTTACAATCAATAATCTATAAATACAAAAGAATTGAAAATAGCATAATACTGAGACTAAGAGATTGATGTAAATGCTCAAATGGCATAATAGCATCAAAACATAACTATAGCTCTAACACATGATGAAATGTACAATGAGATAACTTGCTTATAAAGGCAAGGTTGAGAGGTAGGACATAATGTGATCATGACATGAGATACAAATATAAAATTATGCCCTAACTATCTAAGTAAGCTTAGCATGTGAACATGTGTGAATAGGTCCTAACTAAGAACTATTAAGATAAAGTATCTTGTTTACACTACAAAGGGAAAACCAAATAGGAAAAAAACCTCATTCACACTAACAACCCCCTCAAAATAGTTTTTCAATCTGCTAAAATCCAAGAATATGAGTGTGATTGTTGGGCCTATTAGTGAAGATGATGTATGTTTTAAGGATAATATTGATATTAAAGAAATCTTCAGGGCCTTCTATAAATCTATTTTCATAGCTAAAGATGGAAGTAGGAATTGCAAGGAGGCACAAAAATTATGCAAGATGATATGCCCATAGAAGATAACTTAGGAGATGTACAAGGTTTAAGTCGGGGCATTTTTGAAGAAAAAATAAGGAAAGCTATTTTGTCTATGGAAAATTGAAAATCACCAGGGATTGATGGGTTACTAGTAGAGTTTTATTAAGTCAATGTAGAGTAGGTTGTAGATGACCTTTATGAAGTATATCAAGAAGCTATTATAAAAGAAACCCTTTGTAAAAGGATAAATAGAGGAATCATAAAGATTTTACCTAAGGAGGGTAATAAAAGTAATAAAAGAAATTGGAGACCTATTACTCTATTAAATGTGTCTTATAAAATCATAGAAAAAATACTTGCTATGAGGTTAACATATATCATGCCTCATATTTGTAATCCAACTCAAACATGATTTATTAAAAGGAGATATATTTTAGAAAATTTTATTACAAGCTGGGAAGCCATGGATTGGGCAAAATACTTAGGACAAGATGTAGGTATACTTCTACTAGACTTTGAAAAAACCTATGACATGATAGAGTGGTTTTTTGTGATTATGATGTTGGAGTCATTAGGCTTCCCTGAACAATTTTGTAGAATGGTAAAAATGTTATTTAAGGATTCTTCTATTCAAATTGATATAAATGGGTACTTATCTTATTCATTTGTCATGGAAAGGTCTATTAGGATGGGCTATCCATTATCTCCTACCTTGTTTGTAATAGCTTCAAAAGCAATTTACTCTCTCCTAAGGATAGAACTAATTTAAGGGGAGATAAAAGGTATTGTTCTTCCAAACAAAAAAAGTCTAATGAATATGCAATTTGCTGATGATACTACCTTTTACATATCATTGAAAAGAACAACATAAAGAGGCTAGAAAATAGATTGAATTTTTTCTGCTAGACTTCAGGTGCAAAGGTATCATACTCCAAATCTATTTTGTCAAGATAGAATGCAAACCTACCATATTAGTTTAAGCAAAATAGCTAGTAGTGGGGGATGCAAATAAGTAGCTAAGGTTTCTTGGCATTTCTTTCTCTATGAATCCATCTTTTAAAAAAATGTGGGACTAGATTTATGAAAAAATTGATAAGAAGTTGGGGAAGTGGAACAAACAATTTCTCTATGGCAACGAGAGTGGAAGTATGTCAAAAAATCATATATGCTTATTCCATATATTATGCTTCTATATGGTTTTTTGTAAGCTATCAAAATAATAATATCCAAAAAAGAATAAGAGACTTCCTATTGTCTAATGGTAAAGGGAAAAAATTAGGCATGCTGTATCTTGGAGTTTGTGTTGTTTGAGTAAAGGTTTAGGGGGATTAGGGATTAAAGACTTAAAAATTCAGGGTGTAACCTTGGTTGCAAAATGGACTATTAAGGCTTTGGCAGGGACTGAACCTTAGAAAATTCTTATTATGAGCAATGTAGTGAGAGTAGCTCCAAAGAAAGTCAAGGTCTAGAAGTGTCTAAACATTCAAGACATTGTCTTAGGAGAATTCAATATTAACCCCTTTGGGTTTGTTGTCTTTTCCACTATTTCGAAAGCATGGTAGAATGTGAAACCCTTCATTCAGAATAGAAATGCTATGGGTAGAGTTAGCAAATGTATTCAAGGTAGTAGATCTATTTGGTGGAACCTAAGGCATAAGGATAATTTTTTAGCCCATATTCAAGGGTGCTCAGCTAAGAAATGGAATAAATTGGGTATCGATACTTTTAATGATATCATCTTGAATAACTCTTTAAAGAGTTGGTCCCAATTAAAAGAAAAATTTGGTGTGACTAAGTCATAGAAAAGAACTTATCTAGTCCTTTGTAATTCCATTAGAGATGACTTATCTCAATTTATGATTGTGAGAAATGATGAGTGGGGTATAATAAAATGGTTGGATGGGATGGAATTAGTGAAGATGAAACCCAAAAGACTATATGATTTGATGACTGATTCAAAGGTTGTTTATGAGCACATTACATCTTCTTGGAATGTTAAATTAGAACATAAATTGTTGTCTAAATCACTTGTCATTTGGTCTAAAGAAATTTAGCCAAAAAATGTTCCTTTAGGTGGTTGTTATTTCTTAAGAAACTAGCCTTAGGATTTGATAATAAAGTGTGTTCTATGTGTAACTTGCATGAAACCTATGATCATGTGTTTTTTGAATGTAAATTTTCTTATGATGTCTAGAGTGCTTTTTTGAATAAGTTGGATGGCTTGTTGTCTAAAATTAGTATAAGTAAGATATATATCCTTTGTGGTTTTGTTTGTCAAGTAGACACTAATGCTAATCTATTTTAGCTTAATATTCTACTAAAATCTTGTGGTTATTATGGAAGGCAAGGAATGAGGATGAATACCAAGGAAGGAAAAGGGTTCTACTGATTCTTTTTTTAGACTCATTTTTCATTCTATATGTGAACAAGATATTGCTGCAATGAAGATTCCTATTGATAGATTCATGAAGATCTTGGATTATGGATCCATAATGGTACATAGATTTGATATCCAGACTATAGAGTTTTGGCCTCACAAGCACATGAAAGTGGATCCTAGCTTTTCATAAAGGGTACATGGAAATGCATAAGATGTACAGTAATCATTCACTAGCAGAGAATAGAGTAGAAGAAGACTTTGGAGCTGTGGAATTTACTTGCCAAAATTTTGATATACACAAAAGTTTACTAAGGGTCTCTCTAAAGATAGGTACCTTTAAGGAGTGAGACTCTTTCATAAATAGTGACAATAGGGGATACATGAATAGTGAAGTTAGACTACAGAAAGAACAACAAAAGATGGCTACTATGATGGATGTGGATCATAGGGAACCAGAATTCAATAATTAGGATATTGGAAAGGATAGGGATATGACAGATAAAGGCAGTGAGATACTAGTGATTAAATTTAGAAATATGTTTTGATCTATTTGAATATGTAGTTTGTAATTTACTAGTGTGAATCATGTGTTTTTAACTTGTAATAACTGTGGTAAGATGATACAATATGGACTGTAATTTTTGATGGAGTGGTTCTCTTAGTCACTTAATGTACTCATCTTATCTATTAGTAACCTATATGCAAGTTAAAAAAAGAGGTATTGTAGTTTTTTTTTTTTTTTTAATGCACCTGGTAAACTTTTTAACGTGACTGGCGATGCTGGTGCGACACGCCCTCCGGCTCCACGCGAATGCTTTTGCCCGGAGCAATGAACCGGTGAGGCCACAACTGGGGGACCTCATCCCCTAGGAAGAACACTTCAAACCCACGAGCTCATTGGCCCAACGAAGGCATAAAGCCTTGCGAGATCGTTGGCCCAATGGGGGTTTGAACTCTGGTGGCCACCACTACATCCTGAGCGACTTAACCACCGAACCATGCCATCATCAGCCTAGGTATTGTAGTATTAATAGTTTAATAATTTTGAATTTTATTAATTTAATACATTTATATTTTTCAAATTTATTTATTTATTATTTTTATTTTGTAATTGTATTAATTTTATACATTTATTTATTTTATTAGTTTTATAATTTTATAATTTTTTTTTTTTGCTAACTGAAAAAATTATTATTGAAATTAGTATCTAATATAGTAAGGAGTTATGTAGTTAAAATGAATAAAAATATAATATAAGTGATATAGTTTATAAATAAATTAGTAACTAATTTTTTTAAAAATTATTTATTTTAATTTTTACATAGAATTGTAATAGTAAAAAAAATACTTTAATTTTTACTTCATGGGTTATTTGAATATCATTTTTAATATTTATTATCAGCACCATTTTATTCACAAATTACATGTAAATGATATTTATATGGGATGTCCTTTAAAAAAAATTTAGAATTATTATTAGTTATTATTTAGCCATTTATTTAAATAGCCAATAAAATATAATTAAATGCATCAAACCCATAAACAAGGGTGCATCAAAATAAACCTCTAAGGATAAAAGTTGGTCTACACCTCTCTACCCATTTTATCATGGAAGCACAAAGTCATCTGACTTGTTTCACTTCTCCCCTCGCTTGATAGGGTCAATCATTAGAAGAATCCTTAAATTAGTCATCTAACCTAAATTTTGGATAATTTTGTCCATAGTGGAAATGACTCTCTAATTCAACAGTAGTGTTGGCTTTCTTTTCACCACTGGAAGTAGGAGATGCCTTCTCTGAGTCCGCTTGCTTTTTACCACTGGAAGTGGTCATCTAGCCTAAATTTTGGCTAATTTTATCCACAGTGGAAATGGCTTTCTCTAATTCAATAGTAGTGTTGAATTTCTCTGAATCTGATGAAGTTTTAATGACATTGGGAATGTTTTCTACAATCTGCATTTGAGATTTAGAATTATTTTATTTTATTTTATCATATGTAAATGATATTTATTTAAAGCTTCATTGGGAATGTTTACTACAATCTACATTTGAGATTTAGAATTATTTTATTTTATTTTATCATATGTAAATGATATTTATTCTCGGTGTAACCTATAGTGGCAGTACAAAAATATAGTCAACAAATGTAAATTAATAATTAAAAAATATATGTACTACAATATCTATATTTAAAAAATATATCTACCGTACACTGAGAGATATCCTTCTAGAGGTGCCTATTCCACCTATGTATGGTAAATTGATTAAAAAAAAGGTGCTTCTAGAAGGAGAAGAATATTTCTCAGCATACTTCAGATATATTTTTTAAATATATAAATACTTGTAGCATCTGGAGCACAAGATTAATTCTAACTATATTATATATCTTAAGAATTGTTATAATTATAATTTAATATTATAATATAGGATAGATATATTATTATAATATATTATACATAATATAACCCTAACCATAATCCTAACATTAATCCTGACAGTAATTCTAACCCTAATTCTACCCTTAGATCTACTTAAACCTAATTATATTTCTAATTCAAAGCCTTATCCAAACTTTAATTTTAACCATAGTTCTATATATAGATATAAATGTAAATGACTTTTGGTGTTTTATTATAACTATAACCCTAACCCTAATGTTTAGGCCAATACTAACCCTAATTGTAACCCCAACCCTAACCTTGATTCTAATCATTGTTTTAACCCTAATTCCAACCTAAACCCTAACCCTAACCCAAATTCTAACCATAGTTTTAACCCTAACCCTAAATCCAATTAAAATTCTAATCTTGATTTTATCCCTAACCCTAATTCTTACTCCAATACTAATTCAAACACAAATTATAACTATAACCCTAACCCTTACCTTAATCTTGATAGTAATGCTAACCCTAACTCTAATTCTAACCCTAACCCTAATTGTAACCCTCACCTTAATTCTACCCTTATAAATGTCCCTATATAATATAATAGGTATGCTATAATTATATATACTATAACCCTAACCCTAACCCTAACCCTGACATTACTCCTGATAGTAATTCTAGCCCTAAACCTAATTCTATCCCTAACCCTAATAGCAACCATATTTATAACCCTAATTCTAACTTGAACCTAAACCCTAATCCTAACCCTAATTGTATCCTCCTAACTTTTAATTTGAACCCAAATTGTAACTATAACCCTAAAGTAGACATTAATCCTAACAATAATTCTAACCCTAATTTTACCCCTAGATCTACTTAACCCTAATTCTATTCCTAATTCCAACCTAATCCCAACCCTAATTCTAACCATAGTTCTATATATAGATATAAATGTAAATGACCTTTGTTGTTTTATTGTAACTATAACTCTAACCCTAATGTTCACCCTAATTCTAACCCCAACCCTAACCCTGATTCTAATCACAATTTTCACCCTAATTCTAACCTAAACCCTAACCCTAGACCTAATTCTAACACTAATTCTAATGATAATCCTAACCCTGATTGTAACCATAACACTAAATCCAATTATAATTCTCATCTTGATTTTAGCTCTAACCCTAATTCTCACCCCAATACTATTTATATTACTAATTCAAACCCAAATTATAACTATATGTTCACTAACCCTAACCTTAATTCTAATAGTAATGCTAACCCTAACTCTAATTCTAATCCTAACCCTGATTCTAACCATAATTCTAACCCTAGTGATAACCCTAATTCTAACCTAACCCTTATTCTAACCCTAACCCTCGCTCTATCACTAAACTCAATTTTTTTTTAATCTATCACTAAGCTTAATTCTATCCTTAACTCTAACCCTAATTCTAACTCTAACCCATGTCATAAAACCCATTCCTCACCTCAATATAGTGTTCCATTGTCCCAAATCAATATTTAAAAGTCATATTGCATCACATGAAATTGACCCCTGAATTTCAAAATTTAAAACTTGTAATTTTCTTGACTCTTGCCTATTTCTTTCCACAATGAGCTGACTTGGTACACATTTTGAATGATAGATCACTTTTAGGGTCTTATATATGTGATTTCTAATGACATTATCATTTTTTAGATTTTTTGAGGGATTGTATTCTCACTTATCCTTATTCCATTATTATATCTTTTATTTTAGAGTTTTGTGCTATGTTGAAATCTATCCTTTACCCACCCTAGCCACCCTTGCCAATCCCATTAGGTTTCCATTTTCATATCTAATATACAGCTAATTATAACCCTAGCCCTAATTCTAACACTCAAGTTAGTGTTAGGGTAGGATTGGGTCATTTCAAATGATTTCATTGGTACAATATTAATTTCCAAATTTATATTAATAGATAAAACTATTTGGTATGAAGTAATTGTTTAAAGACATAGTTTGACATCATAAGCAAAACATATAATATGAAGTATTCCAATGTATATACATTTCCACTATAGTACTTGTACACATCAGAATAGTATTTGTCGACATAATATTCTTAACTATTTCTTTACAAATACTCTTACCTTTCAAAATTACACAAATCATTCATATCATGGTTTTTTTATTTGAGTTCCACGAATCACTCATGCTCTTTTTCAATCTCTTAGCCTTCTTTCAGGATCTTATCTTTTTAACCCCAAAATTACACTCTTTTGGTTCAATCTTTTTTTATTTAAAAGCCAAAAAAATCCATATATATTAAAAATTATAGTAACTATTCTAATAAGCTTGTAGTCTAAATATTTCCATAATCTAGGTGTATTTCTTTCCAATTTGTAATCTATTTTATATTGTGTTGTGTGCATTTTTCACAATACAATTGAATTATATACCAAAACCCAGTTCTTAATAGTTATGTTTTCAATGCAACCTTGGAAATGTTAGTTCTTTTTGAAACAATTTGGTATGTAGCTTGTTAAACACTTTTTAATGGTGTTACTCTTCATATTTATTCACCTTGATAATCTTTCATGCAACCATGGGAGATAGAATGTCAACAATTGACATAATTATAATATTGGAGAACTGTATGATTCTACTTGCTCTTTTTAGGTAGTATGATGTTTGAAAATTTTACTTTTTGGAGCATTATGCAGTTAATATCTTCCAAAGATGGAATTCCCAATGTAACCCTAATTACTAATATAGGTTATATATTAACTATAAAAATAATAATATTATATAAAAATAATAATATTATATATACATTGCTTATATTTAGTATTTTTTCCAAATCTAGTTGTAGTAGTTATTATAAAGGCCATGAATAATGTAATTAATGAATAATGTAATTAATTAATTATTTTTAAACTTTTAATATAACACTTAAAAGATTTATGAAAGAAAACAAAATAGACATTTTGTGGGTTTGCATAAAATATTAAAAAAAAACTAAATTCATATAATCTTGAGGATTTTACAGGTCATGTGCTATGTTTTTTTTGGAATATATATCATGATGTTTGTAAATTGTAAAAAGTAAATAAAACAATTTAGGTAATGCTATATTCCAAATTATGAAAAATTATTCAAATTAAATTTTTTACTATTCCAGGAATTTGAAATGATATATGCATAACCATTAACACCAAGCTAAAGCCAAAATAATTTTGAGAGATGATTATTTAAATTTTTATAAATAGTTATTTGATTTTGATTTTTTTGGTGCTTCTTAGATTTTTATTTTGTGCTTCTTCCTTTGTAATTCATATTTTATTTTTTAACTTTTAATATAGCAGTTATGATGAAAAAAATAAAAGAGACATTTTGTGGGCTTGCATTTAGAAAGAAAACTAAATTCATATAATCAAAGGGGATTAAGAGAATCTAGATTTTATTGTGTTCAATTGACCCCATTTCATGTGCCATGTTTTTTTTGGGGAATATATATTATGATGTTTGTAAATTGTAAAAAGTAAATAAAATAACATAGGTAATAATAAGTTCTATATCATGAAAAATTATTTAAATTAATTTTTTTATTATTCCAGAATATGAAATGATATATGCATAACCATTAACACCAAGCTAAAGAAAACAAATTAACAAACCAAAATAATTTTGAAAGATGATTATTGAAATAGTTATTTTGATTTTGATTTTTTTCTCTTCTTGATTTTTATTTTGCCTTCTTCATTTTATTTTCGGGCTTCTTGTGTAAATTATCTAATTTTTTTTTGCATTAGAGAGTTGTCAAAAATTTATGTTATACATATATGTTTTAATTATTAATTTTGTGTTATATTTTTGTAATATTTATGATTATTATTTTAATATGTCAGCTATTTAATTATTTTTTAAATTTGTTTTGTTAACGCACTCATGTCATTACACTCCACTCTTGCCACTATAGGTTATGCCTCTTGACCTAATAACATAAATGTTTGACAACTATCTAATACCAAAAATAATTATATGTTTTAATTATTAATTTTGTGTTATATTTTTGTAATATTTATGATTATTATTTTAATTTGTCAGCTATATAATTATTTTTAATTTTTTTTTTGGTTAACATACTCATGCCATTACACTCCACTACTGATACCACTATAGGTTATGCTTCTTGACGTAATAATATAAATGTTTGACAACTCTCTAATACCAAAAACAATTAAATAATTTATAGCAGAACAAGGAAGGATAATTTATAGCAAAACAAGGAAGGAGCTGAACAAAAGTAAGAAGCACAAAATAAAAATCTAATAGCAACAAAATCAAAATCAAAATGACTATTGATAAAAATTTAAACAATCATCTCTCAAAATTATTTTGGCTTTCTGTTAATTTGTATGCTTTAGGTTGGTGTTAATGGTGTATGCATAAATCATTTCATATTTACAATATTAAAAAAAGTTAAACTAATTAATTTTTCATAATATGGAACTTAGCATTACCTAAATTATTTTATTTATATTTTACAATTTACAAACATCAAAACTAAATATAAGCAATGTATATAGTAAAAGTAATATATAGCCTATATTAGTAATTATGGTTAGAATTTGGGTTACATTGGGAATTCCATCTTTAAAAGATATTAAATGCATGATCTTACAAAAGTAAAATTTTCTAACTACTATATTAATTTTCTACTTCTATCAACTCTATATAAAAAAATAAATATAAGCAATGTATATAGTAAAAGTAATATATATAGCCTACATTAGTAATTATGGTTAGAATTAGAGTTACATTGGGAATTCCATGCATGATATTACAAAAAGTAAAATTTTCTAGCTACTATATTAATTTTCTACTTCTATCAACTCTATATAAATATAACTTATTTAGTTGAATTATTTGATGGAATATAATAAAACGATGTTAGAATCATATAATTCTCCAACATTATAATTATGTCAATTGTTGCATTCATCAAGGTGAACAAATATGAAGAATAAACACCATTAAAAAGTGTTTAACAAGATACATACCAATTTGTCTCAACAAGCACTAAGGTTGGATTGAAAATATAACTATTAAGAAATTGGGTTTTGGTATGCAATTTAATTGTATTGTGAAAATTCACACAACACAATATAAAATAGATTACAAATTGGAAAGAAATGCACCCTTGAAATTGAAGAAATATTTAGACTACAAGATTATTAGAATAGTTACTAAACATTTTAATATATATATTTTTTGGCTCTTAAATAAGAAAAGTTTGAACCAAAAGAGTGGAATTTTGGGGTTAAAAAAGTAAGATCCTCAAACAAGGCTAAGAGATCGAGACAAAACATGAGTGATTTGTGGAACTCAAATCAAACAACCATGATATGAATGATTTGTGGAACTCAAATCAAACAACCATGATATGAATGATTTGTGTAATTTTGAAAGATAAGAGTATTTTCAAAGAAATAGATCAAAATATTATATTGACAAATACTATTCTTATGTGTAAAGTATTAGGGTGGCAATGTACTTGCATTGGAATACTTCATATTATATGTTTTTCTTATTATGTCAAATGATGTCTATAAACAATTACTCCATACCAAATGGTTTTATCTATTAATATAAATTTGAGAAATAATATTGTACAAATGAAATCATTTGAAATGATCCAATCCTAAGCCTACCCCTAACACTGGAGTAGGGTTAGGCTTAGAATTAGTGGTATAATAGATATGAAATTGGAAACCTAATGGGATTGGAAAGGGTGGATAGGGTGGGTAAAGGAGAGATCTCAACATAGCACAAAACTCTAAAAGAAAAGATATAATAATCGAATAATGATAAGTAAGAATACAATCCCTTAAAAGATCTAAAAAAATGATAATGCCATCAGAAATCACATATCTAAGACCCTCAAAGTGATATATCATACAAAATGTGTACCAAGTTAGCTCATGGTGGGAAAAAAATGGGCAAGAGTCAACAAAATTAAAAGTTTTAAAATTCAAAATTTGGGGCTCAATTCCATGTGATGCAATCTAAGTTTTAAATATTGGTGTGGGACAATGGAACACTAATATTGATGTAAGAAATGAGTTTTATGACATGGGTTAGAGTTAGAATTAGGGTTAGAGTTAAGGATAGAATTAAGCTTAGTGATAAAATGATGGTTAGGGGTAGAATTAGGGTTAGGTTAGATTAGGGTTAGGGATAGAATTGGGGTTATTGTTAGGGTTAGAATTATAGTTAGAATTAGGGTTAGGGTTAGAATTAGAGTTAGGATTAGCATTACTATCAAAATTAAGGATAGGGTTAGGGTTATATTTATAATTTGGGTTTGAACTAGTAATATAAGTAGTATTGGGGAAAGAATTAGGGTTAGGGATAAAATCAAGATTAGAATTATAATTGGATTTAGGGTTACAATTACAATTAGGGTTAGGGTTTCCATTAGAATTAGGGTTAGGGTTAGGGTTTAGGTTAGAATTAGGGTAAAAAATATGATTACAATCAAAGTTAGGGTTGGGATTAAAATTGGGCTTAGAATTAGGGTGAATGTTAGGGTTAGCGTTATAATTACAATAAAATAACAAAGGTCAATTACATTTATATCTATATATGGAACTATTGTTAGAATTAAGGTTGGGTTTAGGGATGGAATTATTAATATAATTAGGCTTAAGTCGATATAAGGGTAAAGTTAGGGTTAGAATTATTGTCAGGATTAATGTTAGGGTTAGGGTTATAGTTACAATTTGGGTTCAAATTAGAAGTTAGGCCTACAATTAGGGTTAGGGTTAGGGTTCAGGTTCAAGTTAGAATTAGGGTTATAAATAATGTTACTATTAGGGTTGGCGATAGAATTAGGCTTTAGTTTAAAATTACTATCAAGATTAACGTTAGGGTTAGGGTTATGTTATATATAATTCTAGCATACCTATTATATTATATTATATAAGGACAAATATAAGGGTAGAATTAGGGTTAGGATTACTATCATGATTAAGGTTAGGGTTAGGGTTATAGTTATAATTTGGGTTTGAATTAGGCTTCGAATTAGTATTTGGATAAGAATTAGGGTTAGTGATAAAATCAAGATTATAATTATAGTTGGATTTAGTGTTAGGGTTAAAATTATGGTTAGATTTATGGTTAAAATTAGGGTTAAAACTACAACTAGAATCAAGGTTAGGGTTGGGGGTTACAATTAGGGTTAGTATTGCCCTGAATGTTAGGGTTAGGTTTATAGTTACAATAAAACACCAAAAATCATTTATATTTATATCTATATATAGATTTATGGTTAGAATTAAGGTTCAGATAAGGGTGAATTAGGAATAGAATTAGGTTTAAGTTGATCTAAAGATATGTAATATAGTTAGAATTATGCTTGTTGCTCCAAATACTACTAGCGTATTTATAATTAAAAATATATCTAACTACGCCGAGAGATATTCTCGAGGCACCTATTTTTTATTCAATTTACCACATATAGGTGGGATAGGCACCTCGAGAGGGATATCTCTTAGCATACTTTATATATATATATATATATTTAAATATAGACATGCTAGTAGAATTAGAGATATCTCTTAGCATACTTTAGATATATTTTTTAAATATTGATATGCTAGTAGAATTATTAATGCCGAGAGGCATTCTACAATGCCAGCAAGGTGTGGAGTGTAATGGTGTGAGTGTGTTAAGAAAACACTTACCTTTTATTTTAAAATTGATAGTCATTTACATGTCAAATCATTAATATATAATAATAAATATAATATAAATCCTAAAAATAAACATATGTTCTCATCAATGGACAACTTTGGATAATATCTTTCTTCTCATTTTCAAAGTGCAAAAAAATGTTCATGGGTTAAGAAAGAAAATATTTTGATTTCTTAATTTGAGATTAATTTTAATTTGTTAATTATAGTTGAGAAATTGATGGACATAGGGTTGAGTGAAGAAAAAATGTGCGCAGATATCAATTTGAAGTAAAATAAAATAACTTCAAATTAATATCTATTTAATATTAATATTTAATAATAAAATAAATATTAATATTTCTTTTGGTGCCTAAAAGTGATTTTTATATATTAATATTTAGAAATTACATGGAAAGAGGCTGCCATAACTGAAATCCCTTTTCTAAACTCCCCCAAAAATGACCTCACAGGGTCTCAAGCATTTATGATAAGGCCATGAAGGGCCATAGAAAAACCTAAAATTGGCCATTCACACCTCATAGACTTAACTATTCGACTAAAAAAATGAAGCTGAAATAAAGCTTTAGACCCGATATAGATACTGTTGACATTATAGAGGCATTTAACCATGAACCAAAAAAACTTTTAAATAGCAGACTAGGAACACAGAATAGAACAAAGTGCAATATGAACCTTCATATTACACCTAAACCATGCATGAAGACTTGAAATTCCTAGACCCATTCAAACTATCCATCAACTGCTTCCACCTACACTAGCTTCTTAAAGAAGGATGTCGCCTTCTCAGCCTTTTCTTTGTGCTCCAGTAGAGCCACACCCTTTAGGTCAAGTAAAAATGGGTATAGTTTCACAACTTCATTTGGGTCCTACAACATGGGAATGTCTTTTGGATGAAGCACCCCAACTCTAGTGAATATTGCATTGATGTCTCTTTGAGCCCACC
The DNA here is from genome assembly GCA_027924645.1 of Cunninghamia lanceolata. Classification (NCBI taxonomy): domain Eukaryota; kingdom Viridiplantae; phylum Streptophyta; class Pinopsida; order Cupressales; family Cupressaceae; genus Cunninghamia; species Cunninghamia lanceolata. Next base: position 171,708 of record BSBN01000797.1, read on the forward strand.
TAGAAGTTCTACCTTGAAGATTTTGGAAGCCAACAATTCTTTTTTGGCCTTTGGGACACCTATGTCAAGCATGGAAGATAGAAATCTCGATGCTATGCTTGTATCCACTCTATAGATTTCCCCTTCATCCAGAAAACCCCTTCCCCAAACAATTTTGACCACCACCACAATCAGCCCATCATTTAGTCGTAAGACTTGCTTTATCCTTTGGTCAGTGACCATGCCTTTGAAGGCCATCTATCTTACTATGCTCTGAAACTAGATTGGGGTGTCTACCCCCAAGTTTACAATTCCCTCTTGAGTAATGTGTGCTACAAATATTGACCCACCTGCCATGAGGGCCTAGAAACTCATGCAGACAACCCTCTTTGAGTTGAGAATTAGAAAATACAAGGCCTTGCAAGATAAAGGATGGTATATGAGTGTAAATAACCACATAGATTCTCCCTCTGCCACTCATGTCTCATCATGTACCATGGTGGCTAATAAAAGCGATGCCATCTTTCCCCCCGAGAAATAATCAAACATGATTGCATTCCTCTTTAGTAGATCTGGTTGTGTTCATGTGATGATGTTTGATCAAGCCTCCTCTAACAGTCTATTTATTTCTTCGCATGCCACATTCCTTCCTTCTCTCATGTCAAGTGCTGGCATTGGCTATCTATGCTCACCTTTCCTTCTTCCACGTTTACTTAATTCATCATGCCTCTTAGTTGTAATTGGCTCTTCAACAACACTTGTGTGGATAGGGTGCCTACCTATTTGTCCAAAAATATTAATATTTAACAATAAACATGATATTTCTAAAATAAGGAAGTAAAACAAAGATATGCCATCGTTCACTTCTCCATCATATTTTGATATATGATATTTTATACAATTTTGTAAAGCCCTTCTATAAAGCCTATGGCCTCTAGCATGAAAGAAAATAAAACACAAAAAAATAGAAAATAAAACATTACTTTGTATATATTAAATGCAAGAAAATGGCTGTAATTTGAACTCAAATTTTTTTTTAGAAAATTGAACATTACTTTGTATATATTAAATGAAAGAAAAGGGTTGTAATTATTTTGTGTAATGTTAGAAAGAATTTCAACCAAAATTTTATACATATTTGGGGTTTGAACCTTAATTAATTTATATAGAAAATGTAGTAGTGTAATAATCAATAAAAAATTTAAATTTGATTTGTCAATTTCAGATATTTTTTTAATTTGTTAATTTATTTGAATGTTTGATGGACAATATATAAAACTTAAATAATTAAATGATTAACCAAAATCATGTATATAGTAAATAAAATGGTTGTAATGTGAAGTAAATAAAATAGCATCAAATTGATATCTCTCAGCATTTTTTTAGATAGATGTATTTAAGATATCTATACTAGTTAAGCCAAGAGAGGTAACTATAGTGGCAGAGTGTAATGGCATTAGCGTGTTAACAAAAAATATTAAAGATCTGAATACAAAAGTAATTACACTGAGAGGAGTTATCTAGTGGCACTAAGGGGATGATTATGACCATGTACATAAAAATAAAATAGAGCTGACATTGTATTTTTGAAGAAAATGAAAATGAAGAAGATGAAGGTGAACACTACTTACCTTAGTGACATAAATATCCTATATCTCTAGAAGATGAAGAGGACTATACTATTTCACCAAAAGATTAAGATGACATACGCTATGCTTATAGGAGAAATTCAGCTAGGAGAAATACCAAAGAATGTATTCAAAGTTTACAATCCTCTCTGAAATTTGCATTTGATGAATATTGTAAGAAATTTCATGACATGGAAGCCAACTTTATTAGAGAAAAAACAGAAATTAAGGAGTTGATTGAAAGAAACAAGAAACTACAGGAGGAGCTCCAAAAGGCTAAGGAACGAGAAAACTCTAGCAAACGAGATCTCGACCAAACAAGAAACAAGCTTCAAGAGTTGTGTACAACATTTGATGTAGTGAAAGAAGAATGTGATCAAGTATGTAAGAAACAAGAATATCTAGGAGTAGCTCCAAAACTTTCTAAGAATAGAAAATATGTTCTTAAGGTTTACAAGGTTAATGACTGCATGAATTGCCCAATTTGCTTGGAACCATGGACTAAATATGGGGAGCATAATATCTGGTATGTTGTAGATGCAAATAGATTTCCAATACTAGAAACTTCTATTTCTTTTTTGGTTTTTACATGTTATGGTATATAATTTGGTAAAAAATGAGCAACATCTACTACTAGTTCAGTGGTAGAGTACTCCAGAGGTAAATGGGAGGTCTTATGTAACTTAGGTAATGGAAATTTTAACATGGTCTTAGAGCCTAGGCGAGCAGAGCTAGGTCAAATTAGGTTCTATGAGCACCTATAGCGTTAGCTTAAGTGGGGGTATTGGAAAATGAGCCACACTCAAACCAAAGATGAACTAATCACCAAAATTGTTAGTAGATTAGTGGTAAAGTACCCCACCAACAAATAATTGATCTTAAGTTTGGAAAGCATGGGAGAATGTGAAACCCTTCACTCAAAATAGAAATGCTATGGATAGAGTTAGAAAATATATTCAAGGTGGTAGATCTATTTGGTGGAACCTAAGGCATAAGGATAAGCTGTTAGCCCATCTTCGAGGGTGCTCAACTAAGAAATGGAATAAATCTAAGGGTATTGGTACTTTTAATGATATCATCTTCAATAACTCTTTAAAGAGTTGGTCCCAGTTAAAAGAAGAATTTGGTGTGACTGAATCACAGAAAAGAACTTAGTCAATCTTATGTAATTCCATCAGAGATGACTTATCTCAATTTGCTATTGTGAGCAATGATGAGTGGAGTAGAATAAAATGGTTGGATGGGACAGAATTAGTGAAGATGAAACCCAAAAGACTATATGATTTGATGATTGATTTGAAGGTGGTTTATGAGCACATTAACACTTCTTGAAATGTTAACTTAGAATATAAATTGTTGTCTAAATCCCTTGTTGTCATTTGGTCTAAAGTAATTGAGCCAAAAAAAAGTTCCTTTAGGTGGTTGTTATTTCTTAAGAAACTAGCCATAGGATTTGATAATAAAATGTGTTCTATGTGTAACTTGCCTAAAACATGTGATCATGTGTATTTTGAATTTAAATTTTCTTTTGAAGTTTAAGGTTTTTTTTAATAAGTTAGATGGCTTGTTGTCTAAAATTAAAATAAGTAAGATAGATATCCTTTGTGGTTTAGTTAGTGAAGTAGACACCAATGCAAATTTCTTTTTATTTTCTACTGAAATCTTGTGGTCATTATGGAAGGCAAGGAATGAGAGTGAATGCTAGGGAAGGAAAAGAGTTCCTATTGAGTCTTTTTATACTCATTTTTCATTCTATATGTGAACAGGCTATTGCTACAATGAAGATTCCTATTCACAAATTCATGAAGATGTTGGATGATGGGTCCATAATGGTATATAGATTTGATACCCAGACTATAGAATTTTGGCCTCATGAGCACATGAAAATGGATCCTATCTTTTCATAAAGAGTACATGGAAATGCATAACAGGTACAATAATCATTCACTGGTAGAGAATAGAGTAGAAGAAGACTTTGGAGCTATGGAATTTACTTGCCAAAATTTTGAAATAGACAGCATTTTACTAAAGGTCTCTCTGATGATAGGTACCTTTAAGGAGTGGGACTCTTTCATAAGCAGTGACAACATGGGATACATGAATAGTGAAGTTAGGGTGGAAAAAGAATAGCAGTAGATGGCTTCTATGATGGATGTAGATGCCAAGGAACTAGAATTTGATAATCAAGATACTGAAAAGGATAGGGATATGATAGATAGAGGCAGCGGGAGACCAGTGATTAAAGTTAGAAATATGGTTTGATCTAATTGGATATGTAGTTTTTAATTTATTGTTGTGAATCATGCATTTTTAACTTGTAATAACTATAGTAAGATGATACAATATGGACTGTAATTTTTGATGGAGTGGCTCTCTTAGCCACTTAATGTACTTGTCTTATCTATTAGTAATATATATAAGTTTTGAAAAAGATAGGTATTGTAGTTTTAATATTTTAATAATTTTAAATTTTATTAATTTAATACTTTTATATTTTTCAAATTTATTTATCTATTATTTATTATTTTATAATTGTATTAATTTTATAAATTTATTTATTTTATTAGTTTTATAATTTTATAAATTTTTAATTATTGTTTCTGCTAACTAAAAAAATTATTGAAGTTATTATGTAATATAGTAAAGAGTTATGTAGTTCAATGAATAAAAATATAATATAAGTAATATAGTTTATAGTTTATAAATAAATTAGTAAGTAATTATTTATTTTAATTTTTAGTTAGAATTGCAATAGTAAAAAAATACTTTAATTTTTATTTCATGGGTTATTTGATGTAACAACCCCCTGTGTTCACATTTTGGTTGTTGCTTTTCCTTGATGGATTCCGATACTATTATGATGTTGACATGATTGGTTATCATGCTGGATTACATGCTTATATGTTCATATACTGATATCATTGCTTTTGTATGTTTATGAACAAGAAATGGATGATGTCATAACACTTGTATTCAAGAGGCTTATGATGTCATGACCCTCTTCCTGATGTCCATTAATGCTTCAACTATTATATGATGTATGCACATATTTGTTGATGTGTGCTTGGAGTGCTGCAGGTACTGAGGATCGACTCCACTTGGATTCACAGGCCTAAGCATAATCTTATTCCCTGATGGTGGTTACTAGAGGTGGTCACACTATCCTAAACCACCTGATCCTCGTCATCGTCTCTGATCGGGGATGAGTTCTTGACATGTGTTTTTTTCCCCTATGATGCCACCTAGTTGTTGTCATAATACCTTGCCCTTATCGAGTCCATAGCGAGCAAGTGTAGTTTTGGAGTTAGTTCCTTGTGGATGTTTGGGTTTATATTCATGTATTTTCTATTTCATGGTGTTATGTGTTTGTGCTATGGTCATGGTGTTGTATTTCCACATGATCTCTGGTGATGCGTTAGTTTGGGAATTTAATTGGCCTCTTAAACTAATCCTAGGATTAATTCATGTCTCCCTTGTTGACCTTGGGGGTGGAATAAAATAGTAAGTTTGAGTTAATTAGATTGTTGGTATTTTATGTGTATTTTTACTTGGTGGAGAATGCCATTTTACGTTATTTTATTCATGGCATTTTAGAGCTTTGATATTTTAATTTTAAGTTACATTTCACTCTCGATCAGAAATCTAGTGTATGCTTGAGGTGTCATCAAAATGAAGTTAATTCCATTTTAAATCTCTCCCAATAATTAAGTACACCTACCATCTCATCTTGCAAGAAATCAAAATAGTTTGGTATAATAGCTAATAGGATTTCAAAGATGTTCATAGTCAGGAGCGCATTATATCAAAACTTTTATATCTTCAATGGAAAGTTATTGAGTAAGCTCTTACACAATATTCCTCTATCTTTATTAGCCCACCTACCCTTCCCTGCAACTACATAAAGAAAAATCTGTTGACCCCATTACCGTAGTGACTCTTGGTAGCAGAAAATGAAGCCTTTTGCCAAAAAGCATGGATCTTTACACATGCATTTTTAGTGTAATTTTATCATGGGGATTATTTTCTGCAGCCTCTAATAAAGTAGCCAAAAAAAAAATCAGAGTAAAGGAAAAAGAGGAAATACAGGGTAGACCAAATGGAGGCCATGGCAGCCAAGATGCAAGGCAGATCATCATTGGTTTGAGTGGATACCGATCACACTTGGAGTTGATGACATCAATAGTCAATGCCTAGAGACCATTTCTTGAGGTCTCTGCCTTCTGTGAGAACCCTAGAGTTGATTGAGTGCTCTGCCCTTCTCAGAAAAGCTTTGAAATAATAGAGTCTAGTATCTCTACTAGAGACGAGATCTCTGCTTGTAGACCATTCACGTATGGCACCTTAATAAGTTTGGATATGCCACACAAGCCTTAATAGGGTGAGGGTTGGGTAGTCAGTAGGTGCGTGAGCCTTCTTTGATGGCTACAGGAGAGTCAATGCCTCATAATTTTGAAAGGCTCTTAGAGAAAAAGAAACACAGATACAAAACATAGGAAAAAGAAAGGGAAAATGGTTGAAATCAATTCACTCAGGTGAGCATGTCAAATTGAAAGATTTGAGGTGAGTTGAAGGGTAGCCCGAACAAAAAGCAAAAGAATCGCCTTCCGAGGAATCAATCCAAGGCCTTCGAGGAAATCTTTTTTTTTAAAGGTATTTGCATCACTTCTTTATTTTTCTAGCACAAAAGCTAAAATACCTTTGGTTCAATTTCATTAAGCATAGAAAAACCAAAATCCCATTACTGCCTTTTAAAAAAAAAGCCCAAATTTAGTTCAATGCAATATATTTACACTGTCACTTTCCTTGAATTTTTTTAAACATGTTCTTTAGATAAAAGGGGTTTTATCAAAAGATCAAATGGTTTTTGATAAATAATTTTTAAGTAAAACAAGAGTTCATTCTTATAGAGAATATGATGAGGGTGGCCACACAAAAAAACTGGGATACAATGATAGAGAATGAAGAGATCTAAGTCCCATGGAATACTTTTGTTATAAGATGACTTCTTTGAATATATTTTCATTACAACTCTTCTTAGGAAAATTGAGCTGTGGTCCTCTATTTTGGTCATTATGATCATTTTCTATTAAATTGCCAGCCTTGTGGGAATCATCGCCCTTGAGTTAAAGAATTAAATGGCACTAAAATACCTTAGAAACATTGATCTGTGTTCATGCATTGAAAATTGGTCACATAATTTTTAATTAAGAAAATCTGTCACACATACAAGGATCTAAGGGAACTCCTATAGGAGGAAAATTAAGATCTCATTTTTGTAAGTTTGTGGCTTTTTACTTTTTTTTTGGGTTATGTTAAAATGGCAGACAATATGCAAAATTTTGGTAGTGAGAAGACTTGCAATGCCATTTGTCATGCTCTTTCTTAAAATCTGTGTATTCCTTTGTAAATTGTGACCAAATTAGGGTCACTGGAGTTATTACAAAACTGATCTAACTGACAAAGGGCTATTTTCAATAAATTACACTATCATCGAAAGCTTTTGTTTTGTAGATCACAATTTTCAATGTTGTATTTAATATTTAGAATCATATTGTGTTTCTACTGAGTTAGATGTGGTGTCCTTTGGACACATCCCCTACCTCTGTGGCTATTCCAAATACTTTGGGGATGTAGATGGGACACTCACCGTGTCACCTATTTTTTTATTGGATTATTTTTTAATTGGGCTTTGTATGCCCCATTTGGTTAAATGAGATGAGCTTAGGTTTAGGATATTGAGTCCTTGTGCATGGCCTTAAGCGCTTGTAAAAGTTAAGGATGCATACGAGAAGGCCGATCCGTCTATGTGGCATTGATTGGGGCATGATTGAGTCACCTCGTCTGTAGGAGAGGTACACTTGATTCCATGTGGTGTCATTCTATCATGAACGCATGTTGACACTCCATCCGATCTGCACCCTAGTGTCTTGTACCTTTATAGTCGTGACTAGCACCTGACATTATATTTGATGAGCATCTTTATGTTATGACTTTGGCTTTATGCATTATTTTCTATGTCTACTCCATGATTGATGTGAGTGTTGGCCATCATGTATACCCTTACTTGGTTATTTCTGTTTGGGTCTTGTGACTATCTCCAAACATGGTGGGGTGATCTCTTTTGAGTCCACATAGTTGGGAGGCATTGCCACCACTATTGGGGACTGGTGTATAGGTTATTGGAGCACTAGTTGGAGATGTTCTCTATTGTATTCATTTGATTGATTATTGTATCATATTCATGACTATGTCATTGTACTTTTATATAATTTTATGTAATTGTACTTTCTTAAGAGAGAGGATGTAATCATATAATTTAATGAGAAGAAATGAGATGTTTCTTATTTGTCTTATGGAGCCCGGTGTGAGTATGAGATCTGTTTGTACTATGATGATTATGGATTCATGTTTATATTGGTAATGGGGTTTAGGAACATTCGAATTAGTGTTTAAAATAAATGTAGTTTTATCAATGTTTCTTCTGAAGAGTGAATTAGTCCTCTCCTTTGGGTTGTACATTCGGCCATATTTGGTCATGAATGTTGTCGACATGTTGAATCAGCAACCGTATCTTGTGTATGTTATCTATTTATGTCAAAAAAAAACTGTCCTCTTGTGGCCCTTACCCTTTGAGGTTGCGGAGCGAATATCATTTTTAATATTTATTATCAACAATGTTTACTTCACAAATTACATGTAAATGATATTTATATAATTCTTATTATTTATTATTTTATAAATTACCAATAAAATATAATTAAATGCATCGAACCCATAAACAAAGGTGCATCAAAATAAAACTATAATGCTAAAAGTTCCTATTTGACCTAGACCTCTATATCCATTTTATTATGGGAGCACAATGTCATAAATTTTTTTACCTTTTTCCCTTCTTACCTCACTTGAAAGGTCTAGTCATTAGAAGGATTCTTAAATCAATCATCTACACTTAAATTTAGGCTAATTTCATCCACAGCGACATGGCTTTCTCTTATTCAATAGTAGTGTTGACTTCCTTTTCACCACTGGAAGTGGGAGAGGCGTTCTCTGAATCCGCTTTCTTTTTACCACTAGACACGAGAGAGTCTCTAGGCTTTCTTTGAATCCACTGAAGCTTTAATGCCATTGGGAATGTTTGCTTTAATCTTCATTTGAGATATAGAATTATTTTATTTGAATCCACTGAAGCTTTAACGCCATTGGGAATGTTTGCTTTAGTTTTCATTTGAGATATAGAATTATTTTATTTTATTTTATAACATGTAAATGATATATAAAATAAAAAAGAAGCGGGAAAATCAAGAATTGAATTTTATGATTTGTTAGAATAATTTAATTTAATTAGGGTTTGAATTGTTTTTTTGTATTTAGCTAGCATTTTATTAATTAATCCTTTCATTTTTAATATTTAACACTTTATTATTTTAAAAATATATGTAAAATACTGAGCCAATAAATGTGTAAAGAATCCTAATAAAATATATAATTACAAAATAACATTTTGCATCTTCACGTATAGTGGTGAAAATCTTATAAAGTAAAATCTTAAAACGTGAAAGTTTAATTTATAAAATATTATTTTAGGGCACTATATTAAACCCTATATTATTTATGCTTTAAAAAATATATCTAAGAAACTTTGAAACAATGGAAAACATATTAGCATTAATCAAAACATATAAATAATATAAGTCAATCAAACATTTTTACCATAGGTTTAGAATTCACTCAACTATATATGTTTATAATTCATGTGTCCTCACTTTTAACCAAGATTTTTCTAGAACTAAATTTATGGCTTGTCATAAATTTATAAAATAAAATATATTTTTTAAATATAGATATGCTAGTTTTTAGATTACAAAAACTACATAATTTTTTATAAATAACTAGACATATTTTTAAAAAATCAAATCAAATAAAAACATCGCAAATTGAATTAGGAAAAGAACTTTAATTGATAAGGAGAGAAGTTTAATTGGTAAGGGCACTATGCAGCCATATTTTTTAGTATTTTTTTGCAGAATGAATTTATGAAGTGATGCAATGCTTGAGTATTATTTACTCTTATTCTATCTACATGCTACTCATTAAAATAAATAGAAAAATATTATGGAACTTATAAATTATAATCTATTTATTATTTTTCTTACATAAACAAATCTTTAAAAGCCACAAAGAAAATTAATACTTAGTTTAATGACCTTTGTTTTAAATTTTTACTATGGGAATTAATTCCTTTAAAAAAATATAATAATGTTTTTGGTATCATTTGGATTAAATTATTGAAAATTGTTTCCAACTAAGAATTGGAGCTACATCCACAAAGAAAAATAAGAAAATTAATGATAGGGTAAATTATTTACTTTAGTTAATGAAGACTAGAAAAGAAAAATAATGCAAAGTAAATTACTTTATTTTAATTTAGTTTAATAAATTAATATTTAGTTTAATAACCTTTGTTTTAAGTTTTTATTATGGGAATTAATTCTATTTTGATATGCTGACATGAGTTAATTTAAAGAGACTAAAACTTTTCATATATTTGATATGCTCACATGAGTTAATTTAAACAGACTATGTTACAAGACTTTCCATATCTGACCAAGTTTTTCTATTTTTTTATCATTTGGCTTCCACGAATTTATTTATTTTTATTTAACGTGATAAATATTTCACTCCATAACTGCCCAAATTTTTCTATTTTTCTATCCATTTGGATTCCATGAATTTATTTATTTACACATTTTATGAATTTTGTTTACATGGAATCTGAATCTTAATTGTTTAAGGGAATCTGAATCTTTCAGCCCTTGCTGTGAGTGTAGAACACCTCTCGGCGTAATTAAGTTTTTGGCATGAAAAATATTTCATTAAAAACTAATTGTTAGAATTAAGAATTGTAGGGTAAATTACTTTACTTTAATGCCGGGTAAGTTCATGGTTCATCAATCTTTAAAAGATTAATTTTTTTTCTATGGGAATTAATTATTAAAATTATTAAATTACCATGGATATCTTAAATACGTTTATCTACAAGACCCAAGAGATATGAGTTTCAAGGTGCCTATCTATTCTCAATAACAATTTCAAGGTCTTTTAAATAAATGTATTTAAGATATTTTTATTTTATTTTATTTAGTTAAGATTGATTTTCTATTTTATTTACTTAAGAGTTATTTTATGTTTTAGTTTAGATTATTCTTTGTATGGGACTCTTTAATAGTTTTTGTTAACATGTCATTACAGTCAAGCCTTTCAGCATAACTGATTAAATAATTTTGATTACAATAATATAATCTCCAAAAATATGTATTAATATGATTATTGTGAAAAATTACATGCATAGTAAATGCAGCCTATTAAGGCAGCACATATGCACTACAATTATGGTGAGCGTAGATGGCATGGCTTGTCTATACTTCATGTGTTGCCTACGTATCTACGAAGACAATTACAACTACAACTACTTTGATGGATGTCTATACCCTGTTCAAAAGTAATGACGAACCCTCCCTCCCCTGCAATAAGGGGTTACCGTAATCGAATTAAAAAAGTACTAAGTATATGCGAAAAGTTTGATTATAAACTTAATCATGTAACCAGTCCCAATTTAACTTAAAATATGGTCTTTCTTATCATTTATGATTCTTATTTGTAAAAAGACGTCGTCTATAAGTAGGCATTAGCGTCTCTCAGGAGAAAACAAACCCTCAAACGTCAATCATACGCAAAAGCACGGAAAATCAAGGAAAAGCAATATCACTGAACCAAATAAAGCAATTTGACACGCAGGCACGGCTTTTACGTGTTAAAAGAATCTTATAATTAAAAAATGAAGTAACAGGTGAAAATTCATCATTAAAGGTCTTAAGTTTAAGGTGAATGTTCAATTGGGTTAATCTTTCAATAAAAGTGAAACATTTTAATCAATAAAAAATATTGGACTTTTTTGTTAAAAAAAATTGCACCTTAAATAAAGGTCGAGCATAAAACAATGATGTGATATTTTGGTTTTCCAATATACAAATTCTGAACGCGTTTTTAATCTTTGTAACTGTCCCCGTATCAGTATGATATTTTGAAATTCCGAGTAATTTGATATTTGAAAAAATCTACTGACATGTGATCCGCAAATCTGCAGGGAAAAGACTTGAGAAGGAAAAAAACAGAACTTTACACGCTTGGAGTACAGCAGTCATTCGAGAGTTTTTACTCTCTTATGCAGAAAAATACAATGAATTGTTATTACATGCATCGCAGATGGATATGATTTTGTAAATCTCAGAAATAGCAAGGTTGTAAAGGTATAGGTCCCAGTAATTAGAAATGAGCAGAGAGGAACCTTGGGGGTTTAGAAATGATGTTTCTCAAGAAAATGAAAACGAAGATCATGAATGTGAACAGTACTTACCTGTGGAGAGGCATGAGGATCCAATTTTTCTAGAAGATGAAGATGAAGATGAAGAATTGACTATTTTTCCGGAAGATAAAGACGAAATACGTTTTGGTTGGAGAAGTTCGGCTGGGAGAACTACCAATGAACGTATTCGAAGTTTACAATCCTCTCTGCAATCTGCTTTTGATAATTATTGTGAGCAGTTTCATGACATGGAAGCCAACTTAATTAGAGCAAAATCGGAAATTAAGGAGTTGGGTGAAAGAAACAAGAAACTAGAGAAGGAGCTCCACGAGGCTAAAGAACGAGAAGAATCCAGTAGACGAGATCTCGACCAAACAAGAAACAAGCTGCAGGAGCAGTGTACAACATTCGATGCATTGAAAGAAAAATGTGATCAAGTATGTAAGCAACAAGAGTATCGAGGAGCGGCCCCACAACTTCCTAAGAAGAGAAAATATATTCTTAAGGTTTACGAGGTTAATGATTGCGTGAATTGCCCAATTTGCTTGGAACCATGGACTGAATACGGGGAGCATAATATCTGGTATGTTGTAGATGCAAATGGGTTTCCAATACAGAAACTTCTATTTCTTTTTTGGTTTTTAAATGGTAGGGTATATAATTTTTTAAGAAATGAGCCATATTTGAATCAAAGATGGATCTGCTTTCAAGAGGCTTGTTAGTTCAGTGGAGAGTAGTCCAGAGGTAAATGGGAGGTCCTAGGTTAGACTCTTAACTTAGGTCATGAAAAGATTAACATGGCATTAGAGCTTAGGCCAGCAGAGCTAGGTCAAGTTAGGTTCTACTAGCACCTATAGTGTTAGTTCAAATGGAAGTGTTGGAAAATGAGTCACACCCAAACTAAAGATGGACTAATCATGAAGATTGTCAATAACTTAATAGTAGAAAACCCACCAACAAATAATTAATCTTACCTTTAACTACTTCTAACTGATCCATAAAAAAATTGACAAATTTTTCATTGCTAATACAATAATACTCTCAGTATCTTTTATTTGTTTTCAAAGGAGAGGGCTATTTATATGTGAGCATTATAGTGCTCGGAATTGTCTCACGCCGTAAAAATTCAGGCCGGAAAATTTTCTGAACTCGTCGGTTGTTCCTATCGGCGTATTCCTTGAACCTCCTATGTGCAAGTGCTAGTAATAACTCGATCTATGTTCTGAACAGAGCTCCTATAATCTGTTACAATTGCCAGGACTTTATGTGTTGCGTGTCTTACTCTGCTCTGCTCCCGTATTTGGTTGAAAGCTTCGTTCTTTGTGAAAGATTATCGAAAAGGTCCTTAGTATAGAACGGAAATCATTTTTTTATTTATGTGTTGAAACAAATACCGTTATTTATAAATTCTGTTATTTGGGTGAGTTGTAAATTCGACTTTATGTGTATATGCAGGGGAGTTTGAACGTACTGTAGCATCTAAAATTGGATGTCACAGGTTTGAATTTGACTGCTACATTGTTACACAGCCGCACTGCAATGTGCTGGCTGGAGCTTGAACGGATGCTTCATATATCAACCTGCTAGCAATTCCCACCTAGCAGTCTTATTTAATCTTTTGAAATTGAAAATATTTTTGTCATATCATATAGTGTTGTGTTAGCTTTTGGGAGATTTTTATCACATTTACTGTTTTAAAAGATTTAGGGGGTTAAAAGGGAGGTTGGAGGAATCACCATAAGGGAGGACAATTCCAATCTCTTATTGATTAATTATTTAGAAATTGAGAATATTATATGAGAGTGATAAGAATAGATGGCCTCCTATTTATCAGTTTAGTGTATTTATAGTTTTGGTTTTCATGTTCAGTGTTGTGTACGTAGTATGGTGTTTTTATTTCTAATTTTCCTCTTTTTGAGTTTTGATGAGGAACACTACTTTCGTAGAGTTATGCTATTTTGTCTCCAACCTCTTGGTTGGTAGGGGAGAAAGTATGTCTTCATGATTACGCTACAACTAGTTGTACCTTTAATGAATGTTTTATATGTTAAAGGAGTAGAGATAAAGTGTGGTACAAATGGGCAAGTCTATCCAACCCTTTGGATGCACATCTGACCGTATTTGTATTCTGAATTTCAATTAATGAATAAATACGGTCAAATGTTCATCCAGAGGGTTGGATAGACAATTAGGTCCAAATGTGTGAATGGTTGGATAGTTGGACATTGATTGTGGATGTACTTGACCATTGCCCGTACAAGAGAATCACAAGGACAATGATCATTATAATTTGAAAGCCACACATCTTGCTCATACTACATATGGTGCAGATGATTAGAGGTATGTTAGAAAATGAATTACAACATGAAATATAGTGTTAGAGAGAGGCAATGGATCATGGCACACTAAATGTACAAGATTAGTAGGTATTATTCTTAGAGAAATGCGGATCAAATGATTAGACATATGAAGAAAAATAGAAAAAAAATAAAAAAGAATAAATGACTAATTTTTTAAAATAAAAAATACTTTATTTTATTTATATCTTAATATATTAAATTAATGTTAATGGTGTTAGTTGCATAGAATAGTTTCCCAAAAGATTTTTAATCAAGGGGTCATATAGACCCAGTTCCACTTAAAAAGAAGTGGCTTTCTCCTCTTAAATATGATACTTGTTATTTAATTCTGTTAATCTTTTGTTATTTTAACGATGTAATATTTTTTTTGTGTTACATAATAGAAAAAATTAATGTCAACAATTTTCTAACCTGGAACTCCAGTTCTCTTTCCTGTGGCCATTTCTTTGCAAATCATGCATAACGCAATGGATTTCTAAGGGTGGAAGTCGTGGTTACTCTACCGTAAGTCAAATTTGATTCCTATTTCCTTTATCTTGAGTCGCCTCATTTGATTGGATTAAATACCCTTTTCAATCAAACTAAACTTGTATATAAATGATTAGAGTGTCCAGTATGCTCGAGTAGGGCTACTTCAGCAGATATAAGATATCACTATGTATCCCAATTCTATGATGGGGAGGTGACGATTCAGCAGGTATCAGTCACTCCTATTTGAAAATACTAAAACAGAATTGAAAAACAGCAAAGAACAGCAATATTAAAACAAGAACTCAGAGTGAAAGAAATATGACAGCACACACAGAATAATCAGACAGTTTAACGTGGTTCGCCAATGTTGGCTACATCCACAACGAAGGGTGATTTTATTATCCACAATACATCTCTTTCTCACTCTATTTTACAGAGTAACTCATACATCACTGTGTATAACTGTATATCTTCTTAACAGCAGCAATCCAAGTGCTTCTATCTCCTCTCACCATCTACCTCAAACGTTTTCTTCTATAGATAGATCGGTCCAACTGTTGCCAAGAAGAAAGGCAGTTATGACAGCGGTTGCCAGAAGGGAATAAGTCTGAGGATACAGAAGAGAAAAAGTCTGAGTATTGCTGTTACATGTGGGCTTCAGCCACGTGCCCAACAATCTCCCACTTGAAGACCAATGGGAACGGCAATGAAGCTGCTCAGAGAGAGATCCCTTCGAGAAGGTTAGTGTCACAGAGGAACAAGACCGAGAGAAGATCTACAGAATTCGAACTTCTCTCGAGGAATAATCTTTGTTAATGCATCCGCCGGATTAACCTTAGTGTCAATCTTTGTGACCTGCAACTTGCCTTCGTTAATAAGATGGCAGATAAAATGGTATCGAAGGTCAATATGCTTTGTTCGGCTGTGGAACGCTGAATTTCTTGACAAGTGTATAGCACTTTGGCTATCACAAAATAATGGAAATACAGATTTTGGACAGCCCAGTTCCGTCAACAAACGCTCAAGCTATATCATTTTTTTGGCTCCTTCCGAGAGCGCTATGTATTCAGCCTCTGTTGATGACAGAGCTACAGTTTGTTGCAAACAAGAGACCCAAGTAATGGCTGCCCCAGCAAATGTAAAAACATAACCAGTGGTAGACCAGCATTTGTCTAAATCTCCGGCCATATCAGAATCTACATAACCACGAAGCTGAAAGTCAGTACCTCCAAAACATAAACAGAAATGTGAAGTACCTTTCAAGTACCGAAGAATCCACTGAACTGCCTGCCAGTGAAGTTTGCCCAGATTACTCATGAATCTGCTCACAACAGCAATAGCTTGTGCTATGTCTGGATGAGTACACACCATTGCATACATGAGACTACCAACTGCAGATGTATAGGGAACAGACCTCATATGTTCTTCTTCTTCCTAATTTTTCGGACACATAGCTGAAGATAAGCGGAAGTGATCAGCCAAAGGAGTAGAGACTAGTTTAGCATGAGACAAATTAAATCTGTCCAACACTTTGGCAATGTAGCTTGCTTGGGACAACCTGAGTTCTCTTTTATTTCTATTTCTGAATATGTGCATCCCAAGTATTCTTTTGGCTGGTCCGAGATCTTTCATGGCAAAACGAAGAGCCAACTGTTGCTTCAGCTAAGCAATAATCTGAATACTAGTACCAGCTACTAACATATCGTCAACATAGAGCAATAGGATGACGAACTCACCAGTATTGAGCTTCTTGTAGTAAACACAAGGATCTGATTCACACCGAATAAAGTGGTTATCAGTCATGAAGCAGTCAAATTTTAAATACCATTGTCTTGGAGCTTGCTTCAGCCCATACAAACTCCGCTTCAAGTTGCAAAATAAATGCTCCTTACCTGGTTGAGCAAAACCTTTAGGCTGCTCCACGTATAAATCCTCATCAATGTCTCCATGTAAAAACGTTGTTTTCACATCGAGTTGCTTGAGTTCTAAATCCCAAATGGCTACCAATCCCAACACAGCACGGATTGTATCCATTCGAACAACTGGAGAATTTTTTTTAGAAAAATCAATACCTTTTTGCTGATCAAACCCCTTGATGACTAATCTGGCCCTGTATCGTTTTCGTCCTCCGTCTTTGTCTTTCAAGCGATAAATCCATTTGTTCTTAAGAGGCTTTCGATTTGGCGGAAGAGGAACCAAATCCCAGGTTTGATTAACGCTCAACGACTCCA
This sequence comes from Cunninghamia lanceolata, assembly GCA_027924645.1. Taxonomy (NCBI): domain Eukaryota; kingdom Viridiplantae; phylum Streptophyta; class Pinopsida; order Cupressales; family Cupressaceae; genus Cunninghamia; species Cunninghamia lanceolata. The sequence continues at coordinate 188,740 of BSBN01000797.1, forward strand.
TCTCTTCGTTCATAGCAACCATCCAGTTCTGTGCATTTTCATGCTTGCAGGCTTGTTTATAAGTTGTCGGCTCTGCATAATCAGAGAGCAATAACTCGTAGTCATCAAATTTGGCTGATCTCCGTTTCTCACGAGTAGACCTCCTCAATGTCTGACCGTGCTCTGGCTGTATGTTTGAGTCCAGATTTAGTCTTTGGAATAAGTGCTGAACATCATCAATCTCTGAGTGAAGAGGCCCCTGAGGAAAACTGCCCTGTCTGTTTATATTGCTCTGTGCACCTAGAGTGCTCTGTCCAGTGACTCTATCTGGCCACATATCTCCTACCTGTGTTTGAATAAAGGGAGATTGTGCATCTATTCCAGGCTGCGTTGAACTTAAAGTAGGCAGCTTTAAACTTTGTGATAGTTACGGTGGAGGTAAAACAGGCAGCTGTTCCTTATGGTTGGGAGTCAGCGACTGACTGAGAGAAGGCATCGTAGTGCCTTGTGAAGGCAGCATGGAATGTGTGGTGGTCATCGTATGACTATTGGGAGGCAGCGCTGGCTCAAATGGATGTTGCGTTTGGCAGGACATAGGCTGCGTTGAGTGAAGTGCTAAAGAGATACCACTTGACAGCGTATAGCTTGGGGAGGGTAGCGTAGGGTCTAGCAAGGATGGCTGGACATTGTCTCCAATGTGCGTGGGGACAGGGATGGAATTGCTAAGAGCTTGCAGCATTTTATCAAACAAGAGCTACGTTGAGGGGTGTGTAGTAGGCAGCAAAGGCTACGTGTCATGTAACAAAGGCAGAGATTCCCCTAATGGCTGTGTGGAAATAATGGAAGGCAGTGAACCTAGTGAAGATTGAGTTGGAAATGTGCATCCAACCGAAGGCAGAGCACTCATAGCAATAGGAGCTCCAGACAGATAAGAATGTATAGTTGTAACAAGTGGCTGGGAAAATGTAATGGTGGATTGCCTCACCTTTCCATTATCGAACAAATCCACATCAATATATTCCGGCAGAGGCGAATTGCAAGAGTGCAAACTGGGAAACTCCCTCTCATTAAACACAACATCGCGGCTACGAATGATAGTCTTTGCAACAGGATCCCAAAGACGAAAACCAAACTGATCTTCACCATAGCCGAGAAAAACACACCGTTTTGACTTAAAATCCAACTTAATTCTCTGCTCTTTTGGAATGTGAACAAAAGCAGCATAGCTAAACACCCGCAAATGCTGATAGGAAATTCGCTTTCCGAGCCATGTCTCCTCAGGTATGTCAAAATCCAGCCTGGACGATGGAGCTCAATTGATTAAATACATAGCAGTGTTACATGCCTGTACCCAAAACTCTTTTCCCAATCTGGCATTGGAGAGCATACATCGAGTTCGCTCAAGGATCATGCGATTAAGCCTTTCAGCTGCACCGTTTTCCTGAGGTGTATAAGGGATGGTTTTGATCCGTTGAATACCATGGTCTGCACAAAAAGAATCAAACTCCGAAGAGCAATATTCTCCACCATTGTCTATTAGTAGGCATTTAATTTTATGCCCAATCTGGTTTTCAACTGAAGCTTTAAAAATCTTAAATTTTAAAAAAACTTCAGATTTTCTGTTCAACATATAAATCCAGATTTTGCGAGTGCAGTCATCTAAAAATGTGACAAAATAATTTGCTCCACCGAAAGAAGTTACCTGAGTTGGACCGAATACATCAGAATGAACAAGTTCCAATGGAGTGGTTTTCTTGTCACGCCTCGTTCTCACGAAACTGGTCCGGCACTGTTTGCCATAAAGGCAATGTTCACAGAATTCTAAATCGATGGAGTTGAGGCCTGGAAGTTGATTGCGTTGAAGCATAACTTGAAGACCTTTTTGGCTCATATGACCGAGCCTCTTGTGCCATTTTTCAGACCCACTGTCCATAGCCGGCAAGGTAGCTCCCACTTCACCGAAATAGTCCAGAATGTATAGATTACCTTGCTTCTTTCCTCTTGCCATTACTAAAAGTCCCTTTGTAATTTTCCATGAGTCAAGAGAAAATTTAACATTGCATCCATTGCCTATAAGCTGACTGATAGAAATTAAATTTCTTTTTAATAGAGGCACATATCTAACATCCGTCAAAGTTAGTTTGTCACCATTTTTCTGATTCAATATTATATCTCCTTTTCCTAAAATCTCACATTCTTTATTGTCACCTAGAAATACCTTACCGAATGTGCCTTCTTGAAAATTCATGAAAGCTTGACGGCATGAAGTTGCATGAAAAGAGGCGCCGGAGTCAAGGACCCATGAATCTGCATTTGTATCACTTGCTAATAGGACCAAAACACCATCACTTGCAGTGTTTGGTTGATTATTTGTGCTCACGTTGCCTTGAGCTTTCTTATAGTTCCAGCAATTTTTCTTATTGTGTCTAGGTTTTCTACAAAACCAACATGAACCGGTTCTGCCCCTAGACTTCGATCGTGGACCAGATTGTGACCTTCTCCGGTTGTTGAATCTACCTCTGTCATTGCTTCTTCCCCTATTGTTTATACTGACAGCTGTTAGAGCATCACCGGCTAAAGGTTCCTAATGTTTCCTTCTCATGTCTTCGCTGAGAAGAGTAGCTGCAACTTCATCGAAAACCAATGTACTCTTGGCTACTACAGAAGTGCTCACAGCCATGACAACACCTTCCCAGCTATGTGGTAAGGAACACAATAGCAGAATCGCTTTAATCTCAGGATCTAATTTGATGCTCACCGAAGCTAATTGAGAGACTAAGGTGTTAAACTCATTCAGATGGTTGGACATCACCCCACCTTCTCTCATTTTCAGGTTATATAATTTCTTCATAATAAAAACCTTAATTGACGCCGAAGCAATCGCATACATACTAGAGAGCTTTTCCCAAAGCACTTTCGTATTGATCTCATTTGAGACATTAAATAAAACATTGCTTGACAATGAGAGAAATATTGTTGCCTTTGCTTTTGAATCCAGTTTTTCCCAGTCTTCATCCATCATAGTACCTTGTCCTTTGGCTTTCCTCTATAAGGTGAGAGACAGGTCCTGTTTGATGAGAAGAGACTCCATGTGCACTTTCCAAAGACCAAAGTTCTGGCCTATAAACTTTTCTATTTTCCATTTCTCCGAGTCATCCATTCTGATTGCTGTGCAGGTTCCCCAAAAAAAAATTTCACAGTTTCCTAGACTGAGCTACACACAGAAGCTCTGATACCAATTGAAAATACTAAAACAGAATTGAAAACAGCAAAGAACAGCAATATTAAAACAAGAACTCAGAGTGAAAGAAATATGACAGCACACACAGAATAATCAGATAGTTTAACGGGGTTCGCCAATGTTGGCTACATCCACAACGAAGGGTGATTTTATTATCCACAATACATCTCTCTCTCACTCTATTTTACAGAGTAACTCATACATCACTGTGTATAACTGTATATCTTCTTGACAGCAGCAATCCAAGTGCTTCTATCTCCTCTCACCATCTACCTCAAACATTTTCTTCTACAGATAGATCGGTCCAACCGTTGCCAAGAAGAAAGGAAGTTATGACAGCGGTTGCCAGAAGGGAATAAGTCTGAGGATACAGAAGAGAAAAAGTCTGAGTATTGCTGTTACATGTGGGCTTCAGCCACGTGCCCAACACTATTAATATATCTTACCACAACAATTACGATACTGGCTATGTTAATTGAAATTTCTATACATTCACATCGGTCATGTGTTTTTACAGGCTGGATGAAAATTGTGAAGGGAGGCTCACGCTCTATATCTGATTACATTTTGTTTCAATTTTGAAAACTTGAATACTTGCCTGAAACTTTAATCAAATATGAGATTATGTTTAAATTGGGTCATAGGGACTTTGGAAGATACAATTCTGAATTATTCAAGAAATTGTTCTAATTTACACATTAAACATGACACATTTTGCCTGACATGCATACGCTAAAATGGTATATATTGCTTTTTGAAATGATAAAGTTGCTTTCACCGATGGAGATAATTGCTGCTTATTATTATTATTATTAAAAAATGGTATGTGACGCATTATTCTTGAGATTTGGAACTTCAGCTGCCATGTTAATCTTGTTTGTAACGAAATCCTCCTTCCAATTTTTTTTACTACAAATTTTGATGTTGTCAAGGATCCAAGATTAAAAAGTTGAATTGAAGGTAGGGTGTGCATTGGATTCAAAATTAGTTTTTAACTTAACAAGTATTGGGAACTTAGAAGACAAAGTTTACGAAAAAGAACATAAATAAAATTCAATCCAAAAGGAATTTTTTTATTGTATTGTATTACTTACCTATAGTATATTTGAGCATGAAAATAATGCTTTTTAATATGGAAATTAGGTTAATTGAATTAATACAGGTAAACAGCCACAATCAATTTATATTAATTAGGTTTAAAAATTTGTTCCTTTGGGAATAAAATTTGAAAATTAAAAGAAATGAACATCGATACTTATTTTGATAATTAAAGAATAATATTAAATGGATAAGATTATGTTCCAATTTAAGAATGGTGCTTCTTCATTAGTGAAACTATCTTGAATTTTGCAATATATCTCTTTCTAGTTAGAGGATAAGTTTGTGGGCTTATGGCTAACTATGGGTGTGAATCTATATTAATGCTTCGAAGTTGTCATAGAGTTCTATCCTACACCTTTGCATGATCTTTCTATACTAGCTTTTTTTTTAAGAATTTGGGACTGGTGATCTAGTCTAAGGTCATTTGAGTGGTATTTTTGAGAAAATATCGAAAATATAATTTTGGGTATTTTCTACATCTTAGTAAATTACATTTTTGGAGGCCTTTGGAGCGGAATTAGGGCTTGAAAATCTATTGGTTGCTTGGCATTAAGTCTTAGCAACCAGGTAACTTAAACTAAATAATTAGTTTATCTTTCTGATGAGTCCAAGAAGTTAAATTTCTAATAAAATAGCTAGGAGTTATGACCTTGCTAAGGGGAAGATAAAAAATTTCCTAACTTTCTAAGTTTTTTTGAAATTTTGTAATTAGTTTCACCTTCTAGTAGCTCTTTTTGTATTCCACAGGTAATGTGACCCTTCATATGATATATAAGCCTATATATTTCAAAGGGAAATGAATAAAAATTAGTTTTTCAGAGGCAATTCACAACTCTCAGCGAGTTTGCCTATTTGCAGAAACTCAATTCTTCTTTGTTTATTTTATTGCATTACAATACCATAGGCTTAGCACTAGGTATTGTCTAGATTAGTGGTATCAGAGAAGTTCACTCCTGTATGTCACACCACACACGGTTAGGTTATCAGAAGTTCAGGTTGAAGACACATGACCCATCAGATTATCTTCCTTTGAGGCACACTCGATCAAAAATGTCAGAACAAGGGGGACATTCAGACCCTTTTAAGGCAATGGAAGAAGCTTTGGCAAAACAATGTGAGGAGATGATGAATCAGTTTTCTTATCTACTTCAAAGAAATCAACAACCCAACATGGGTGGAGTACTGTTCGGTGGTCACACTCCTTTCAAAGTGCAGGTAAATTTTGATATTCCAAATTTTGAAGGCAAAATAAATGTAGATGTTGTTGATGATTGGCTATCAAACATAGAAAGATATTTTTCTATGAATCAATTTTCTAATGGTGAAAAATTAGCATCCGCTCTCCTCAAAGCTGAGCATCATGTCAAACAAGCATGGGAAATTGGAATGTTGTTAAGGGAAAACCTTGATATATAATTTGATGAAGCAACTCAAGGTGAACTCTCCTGGGGAGAGTTTGTGGAACATATCAAGGGAGAATATTATCCTAAAAATTCATATGAGGATAAATATATGGAGTGGTAGATGCTTCGCCAGAAGAAGGATCAATTTGTTCAGAATTACACTAATGTGTTCCATGCTCTTTTAGCAAAGCTTAGCATCATGGATACAGAAAAGCATAGAATTCTGAAGTACCATAGCGGACTTCATCGCTATATCCAAACAAAGATGGATTTTCTCAATATTGAGACCTTGGGGACTGCCTAAAAATATGCAGTAAAGATTGAGAAGAAATTCAAAAAAAAAAAGGAAAAAATATTATTTTAAATAATAAATCCAAGAATGAAAGTGGGAGCAAATTCATGAGAAAACAACCACCCAAGGATTCCACTTCACAAGCATCATCAACAACAAACAAGAGTGGAAAGAAGATGTGGTGTGAATTCCATAGAAGCCCAGGGCATAACATGAAGGACTGTCGAGCTGCCAAGACGTTGATGACATGGTTGCAAGAAAAAGAAGCTAAACCTGAACCTGAACCATTGCCTATGGACTCTTTTGAGCAAAGGAATGATGACCAAGTAATTGAAGCTGACCCCTATGCCACAGTCGCTACTGCCAGGATTTTTCTTCATGAAGATGAGGAGTATTTATTGGACTCACAAATGTGGGTAAACGGCCAGACCCTCCATTTCATTGTTGATAGTGGAAGTCAAAAGTATTTGATCTCTACTGAGACTGTTAAAATGTTGAACTTGCGGATGACACCTCATCCACAGCCATATCATGTGGGATGGATAAGCAATCAAAGTTGAGATATTCAGGTAAATAAGCAATGTTTCTTACCTTATTCTATCAAACCATTCAAAGATGAAGTCATATGTGATGTGGCACCATTGGATGTGTGATGTATTGTTGGGGCACCCATATATGTACAAGTGTCATGATGTATATGAATCTAGACCTCGCAGAGTCACTATCAAACTAGGAGAAAAGAAGTATTGAATACCTGAGGTAAGTCTTGCACAACCAGCACCTTTGATTACTGCAAAACAATGTAAGTGTTTAATTTCACATACTACAAAATTTGTTCTATTAATGGTTCGAAATGAGAGAAAGAGGTCAATTGTAGCCAATACCCATGAGAAAATGGCCACCACTTCCACTCAACAAAAATAGATGGATAAAATATTGTCATCATATGAAGATGCTTTTACCTCACCAACAGGGGTACCAATCCACTATCAAGTCAAGCATTCAATTGATCTAATTCTAGGGACACCATTACCAAATGGGTTACTCTATAGGTGATCAATTTTGGAGAATGATGAGATCATGCGGTAGATCCAAGAGCTGATTCAAAAAGGACATATTCACCCAAGTGCTTCTCCATTTGGCAGCCCAATTGTTCTTGCTAGAAACAAAAGATGGAACATGGCAGCTTTGCATCGATTATAGGGTCCTCAACAAGATTACTGTGAAGAACCAATACCCACACCCTTGCATTGATGACCTATTGGACCAACTTAGAGAGGTTAAGTTTTTCACCAAAATTGACCTGAAATCTAGATACCATCAAGTGTCAATTGAACAAGTAGATGTATGGAAAACTATATAGCCAGAGACAAAAATGGATTACATCTTTCCTTTAATGGTGAGATGACCCATTAGGGTTTTAGCTGAGACAAAAATGCTCACAAACATATACAACCAGCCGTGACCTTTGAAGGGGTAGGTACAAAAAAGAGATGTATTTTCCATATAGAGTTATACACAAAGCCATTCTTCATTCACAAATGCATATAGTTTAAACTCAAAAATGCAGAGATTCATTAGAAGGATCACGACTTTTAGTATAAAGAGATAAGAGAACCTTCTGCAGAACAAGAGGTTACCTATGTGTGGGTATATGCATGGTGAAACAGAGCCAGTATTCCTTCAATTTTGCTTCATTTTTTCTAACTCAAATGTAGTAATGGCAGCCATATGTAGAGGTAAGGGTGATAGTGGAACAAAGGTAAACAAAATCATTAGAAATTGTACATAGGCCATGGCTTTAGTAGTCATTTTCACATTAAAAAATGAGAGAAATTACATAGAAGCAAGTATATATGTACCAAAGAACCATTTACCTTACTTCTCTATGTGAATCAATGGAGGCCATGCTTGCAAGAAGTAAGAAAATGAAGATTTTCAGCTCAAAACTCTAGTGATGGTGGACGGAGGTAGAGCCAAGCTCTAAAATTGGAGTAGGTAAAAAATGGATTGCAAAATAATAGGGTAAAATATGTTTTGTCTTAGGGTTTAGTTCTGCCCTAGTTTGAAGTGGTAATTTCATCACATTCTGAAACCATTTTACTTGTCCACACTAATGCCATCAGGGTGGGGTCTTAACATGGTAAGTCGACCACATTTTGCCTTAGAAACTTAAGATTTATGAGAGGTTGATTGACATTAGAAGGCTTAGGGTCTTTTTGTATGTGTTTAAAACCCTTATGCCTTTGTGCTATGGAGCCTTTTGACTCTTATGAAGATAATTCAAATTTACCTTGATATCCTTTGCAAGTCATTTGAAAATAGGAGATATATCATGAAACCCATTTGATGTCTTTAATGTGCTGTAGGTCACATGCCTTAAAGATATTTTTTCAGATCACATGGACATAAGCCTATATAGGCTTTATTTTTGTAAAAGTATATAGTGATGCCCTTCATTATTTTATGATTTTTATTGAAAAAATCAAACATTTGTAATGCAAAATGGTGAAATTATAAGCCATGAGGAATTTATATTTTCTTGCAGAAATCAAATCAATGAAATAGGATTAAAACTGCTAGCATTGTAAAGTTAACTTTAAAGCAATGCAGTTATAAATTACTTTAAAGTTTAACTATTTTTAGGCAGTTGAAGCATTTTACTATCTTGGGTGAAATTAGGCAGATGAGGTCAAATAAGAGCTTTTTTGGATCAAGATTGGATTTGATTTAATGCAGATTTGGTGGGACCAGCTAGGACATCAAGTTGGCAGCTTTTATTTGTAGTTTGGAGGTAGTTTGAGGGGATTTTTGGAGGCTTTCGATGGATTGCAAAAATAGATTTGCATATCTATTTTTAGGAGATTTTTGAGCTTTTTTTAGAGAGATCTTTTGGAGGCATTTATAGCAGAAAAGTATTAATTTTTCTCAGTCAGTTAGCATCAATCTCTTCTCTCTTGTTCACAAGTAGAGTTGTATATAGGCAGTTGGCTCATATTTTATTTTCATGCATTTTACTCCTTCCAGTTCTAATAGCAAATCATCCTGTTTCACATGTTTTGTAGTCTTGACCTGATGTTATATTGTGACTTTTTTTGTCCTTTATTATGTCTCAATGTTGTTAAAACTTAGTTTTTTCTTGGTTGGAGTTTGTGTTTGATCCAAACCTTGTTGTAAATTACTTAAGGAATAAACTATCATTGGAATTGTGACAATTCAGGTTAGAGGATTTGTTTGTGAGTGATAGAAATTCATCAAGTTTAGAGTCTAGAGTTAGTTTGCATTTCAATTACATCCTTCTATCATTTTCCCCCTCAAGTCAGTAGTTTAGGAATTATAAGAGAACCAACTCACTCTGGAGATTCGTTGTCACGAAAGGAGATCCACATTCGAGAATGATTCCATGTTTTAACATGTAGTTATGTTTTTGCAAACTTAACAAGGGTGCATACTTGAATTGACAATAGTTTTTAGCACACCCGGTGGGATGAGTTGGACTATTTCAGTCCATAGTTTGCTCATTCATCACTGATATTTGGTGTGTGTATCAGTGAATCCAGCCTTTGGAGGTAAGCAACTAGCATACCTAGTGACTCTACATGTTATTATTCTAGTTTCGAGATGATCAGCTCATATCATCCACCATATCATGATGGTGTTACCAATCAGTCATCTTATCAGTTGTATTAGAGCAATCATGCAACTAGTTTTATTCTAAATAGCCTTGCAGCAATAGCATACTAGCATGCATAGCATTTTTGCCACCCACCCACCCTTGTGCAACCTTCTGATCAGCTAACGTAGTCTGCAGTGAGGGAGGTTAAAGATACGATTAATGATACCTTGGTGGAAATGATGAGGTCGATAGACGAGATCATAGGCAAATTGAGTACAATCAATAGCAGGATTAATTAGACTATCAATCCTATCTTCATGAGTAGGAGTTCGAAGCACAAAAGACACATTTTGAACAAGAAATAGTAGCTAAACAATAGTAAATGAGGTTTTTGCTTCATCAAATGCATGGATAGTGAATTTAAGCTCCTCCTGTCAGTCAAAATTAGCCTTTTTAGGATGAGGTATGTAGGTATAATTTTGTATGGTTCAATCAAGGTGAACTTATAATCCCTTTCAAGGTCAAGATTCTCAGTTTTAGGAACCCTGTACCCTTGCAAGAACCTAGGTTGGTACGTTCTGAATATATTATGCTTCAACATCCAGAGCAGCCACCCTATGAGATCTCTATTTCTAATTAGGAGTGGGAGACAAAAAAAATGATAGTTTGAAGAGAATCTTGAGAGAGAGGTAGCTGCATAAACAAATCTATTTCTTTCTCGAGCCCAAGTAGCCCCTGCTATCCTAGAGCAGCTTGCTTAGGGAGAGGCACGTAAGTATAACTTTCCAAGTTTCAGGCTAGATAAGCTTCTTAATGCCTCTAATGTAGAAATCGTGAGTTTCAAGCTACCTATAGTATCCATTTCCTACCAAGAAGTTAGTCTTGAATGCAAACAGACTCCTCAAAAAGTCAAAATCCCAAGTCTCAGAGGATCTAATTTTGTTGAGGAGCCTATAAGCATTCAAGATTAGTCTATTGACCAATAGAATAGAGATAGGCCGGTAAATTTACTACACGTAGCTTTGGAGCAATATCGGTTAGAATAGAAAAGAATTGAGCAAGAAAAGGTTTCTCCTAATGAACCTTTCAATGATTACACTAATGACCCTCCTTGTTTTGTGAAAGATGATCAACAGTCAAATCAAATGCAAACCAGGAGTTTGCTGCCACTTGTGTTGTTTCTACAACTGATTATAAACATGGTGTTGTGGAGGAGAATGTTGAGTCAAATCTAACCCTGAACCCTTTACATTTTGATTCCTTTCAAAACTTTTTTGATGCTATTAATAAAATGCATGAAATTAGGATGCCAAAATTGGAGGGTGAAAGTCTGAAATTGTAGAAAACAAATGCCCAAATTTCAGCATAGAAGACATTACATAAACAAGAGGGAGATAAAGAGGAACCTATATTAAATAACAATAAGATTAATGAAGGCCATTATGAGGTAATTGATACCCCCTTTTTATCAGAAAATAAAAAAAAATTGCTTGAAGTTGCTGTTATGAGTTTGGATAATATGCGACAATAGGTTGTTGAACATCAGTTTTCAGTGAACCTTTTTTATGAGCTCCCTAACTTTGTGCAGGGAAGTGAGAATGGCATAGCCGTACCAAGTTCTGACCATCATAGTGATGAGGACCATTTTGATATGGTGTTGATTCAAGGATAGGTTGGTGAAAGTAGGCCCATTTTAATTGATCAAGAACTTGAAGATCGTCTATTTTAGGCAAAAATTGAGCTTTTTTGCTCACATTTAGATGTCATGCCAACATTAGTTGAGGATGGTTACCTTCAACAAAAAAAGGGGAGGTGAATGTACTCCCAGATGAGCCACCGGTTATAGAGCAGACCATCAAACAAAATACTCTTTTGACCAAAGAAATGATGACCAAGTAATTGAAGCTAACCCCTATGCCACAGTTGCTACTGCCAGGATTTTGCCTCGTGAAGATGAGGAGTATTTATTGCACTCACAAATGTGGGTAAATGGAAAGGCCCTCCATTTCATTATTGATAGTGGAAGTCAAAAGAATCTTATCTCTACTAAGATTGTTAAAAGGCTGAACGTGCGGACCACACCTCATCCATAGCCATATCATGTGGGATGGGTAAGCAATCAAAGCTGAGATATTTAGGTAAATAAGTAATGTTTCTTACCTTATTCTATCAAACCATTCAAAGATGAAGTCATATGTGTTGTGGCACCATTGGATGTGTGATGTATTGTTGGGGCACCCATATATGTATAAGCGTCATGGTGTATATGAATCCAGACCTTTGAGTGTCACTATCAAACTAGGAGAAAAGAAGTATCGAATACCTAAGGTAAGTCCTGCACAACCAGCATTTTTTATTACTGCAAAACAATGTAAGTGTTTAATTTCTCATACTAGCAAATTTGTTCTGTTAATGGTTCGAAATGAAAGAAAGAGGTCAGTTGTAGCCAATACCCATGAGAAAATGATCACCACTTCCACTCAGCAAAAATAGATGGATAAAATATTGTCATCATATGAAGATGCTTTTACCTCACCAATAGGGGTACCACTCCACTGTGAAGTCAAGGATTCAATTGATCTAATTCCAGGGACACCATTACCAAATGGGTCACTATATAGGCGATCAATTTTGGAGAATGATGAGATCAAGCAGCAGATCCAAGAGATGATTCAAAAAGGACATATTCACCCAAGTGTTTCACCATGTGGAAGCCCAATTGTTCTTGCAAGAAACAAAAGATGGAACATGGCGGCTTTGCATCAATTATAGGGTCCTCAACAAGATCACTGTGAAGAACTGATACCCACTCCCTCACATTGATGAACTGCTAGACCAACTTAGAGGGGCTAAGTTTTTCACCAAAATTGAATTAAAATATAGATACCATCAAGTGTTAATTGAACAAGCAGATGTATGGAAAACTATATAGCAAGAGACAAAAATGGATTACATCTTTCCTTTTATGGTGGGATAACCCATTAGGGTTTCAGCTAAGACAAAAATGCTTATAAATGTATACAGCCAACCGTGACCTTTGAAGGGGTAGGTATAGAAAAGAGATGTATTTTCCATATAGAGTTATACACAAGGCCATTCTTCATTCACAAATGCATATAGTTTAAAGTCAAAAATGTAGAGATTGATTGGAAGGATCACGGATTTTAGTATAAAGAGATAAGAGAACCTTCAACAGAGCAAGAGGTTACCTGTGTGTGGGTATATGCATGGTGAAATAGAGCCAGTATTCCTTCATTTTTGCTTCATTTTTTCTCCCTCAAATGTAGTAATGGCAGCCATATGCAGAGGTAAGGGTGACAGTGGAACAAAGGTAAATAAAATCATTAGAAATCGTACATATGCTATGGATTTGGTAGTCGTCTTCACCTTAAAAAATGAGAGAAATCGTAGAGAAGCAAGTATATATGCACCAAAAAACCATTTACCTTACTTCTCTATGTGAATCAATGGATGCAATGCTTGGAAGAAGTAGGAAAATGAAGATTTTCAGCTCAAAACTCTAGTGATGGTGGATAGAGGAAGAGCCAAGCTCCAAAATTGCAAAAGGTAAAAAATGGAATGTGAAATAATAGGGTAAAATATGTTTTGTCTTAGGGTTTACTTCTGCCCTAGTTCGAAGTGGGTAATTTCATCACATTTTGAAACCATTTTACTTTCCCACACTAATGCCATTGGGGTCGAGTCTTAACATGGTAGGTCGACCACATTTTGCCTTAGAAACTTAAGATTTATGAGAGGTTGATTAACATTGGAAGGCTTAGGGTCTCTTTGTATGTGTTTAAAACCCTTATGCCTTAGTGATATTACAAATACCTTTGTGCTATAGAGCCTTTTGACTCTTATGAAGATAATTCAAATTTGCATTGATATCCTTTGCAAGTCATTTGAAAATAGGAGATATATCATCAAACCCATTTGATGTCTTTAATGTGCTTTATGTCACATGCCTTAGAGATATTTTTGTAGATCACATGGAGATAAGCCTATATAGGCTTTATTTTTATAAAAGTATATAGTGATGCCCTTCATTATTTTATGATTCTTATTGAAAAAATCAAACATTTGTAATGCAAAATGGCAAAATTATAAGCCATGGGGAATTTATATTTTCTTGCAAAAATCAAATCAATGAGACAGGATTAAAACTGCTAGCATTGTAAAGTTAACTTTAAAGCAATGCAGCTATAAATTGCTTTAAAGTTTAACTATTTTTAGGTAGTTAAAGCATTTTTCTGTCTTGGGCGAAATTACGCAGATGAGGTCAAATAAGAGCTTTTTTGGATCAAGATTGGATATGTTTTAATGCAGATTTGGTGGGACCACTTGGGACATCAAGTTGGCAGCTTTTATTTGTAGTTTGGAGGTAGTTTGAGAGGATTTTTGGAGGCTTTTGATGGATTTTGAAAATGGATTTGCATATCTATTTTTAGAAACTTTTTGAGCTTTTTTTAGAGAGATCTTTTGGAGGCAATTATATCAGAAAAGTATTAATTTTTCTCAGTTAGTTAGCATCAATCTCTTCTCTCTTGTTCACAGGCAGAGTTGTATACAGGTAGTTGGCTCATATTTTATTTTCATGCATTGTACTCCTTCCAGTTCTAATAGCAAATCATCCTGTTTCACATATTTTGCAATATTGAGCTAATGTTATATTGTGACTTTTTCTATCCTTTATTATGTCTCAATGTTGTTAAAACTTAGTTTTTTCTTGGTTGAAGTTTGTGTTTGATCCAAACCTTGTTGCAAATTACTTAAGGAATAAACTATTAGTGCAATTGTGAGGATTCAGGTTAGAGGATTTGTTTGTGAGTGATAGAAATTTATCAACTGTAGATTCTAGAGTTAGTTTGCATTTCAATTACATCCTTCTATCATTTTTTTCCATCAAGTCAGTAGTTTAGGAATTATAAGAGAACCAACTCACTCTGGAGATTTGTTGTCACAAAAGGAGACCCACATCCAAGAATGATTACATGTTTTAATGGGTAGTTAAGTTTTTGTAAACATAACAAGGGTGCATACTTGAATTGACAATAGTTTTTGGCACTCTTGGTGGGATGAGTTGGACTATTTTAGTCCATAGTTTGATCATTTATCACCGATATTTGGTGTGTGTATTAGTGAATCCAGCCTTTGGAGGCAAGTAACTAGCATACCTGGAGACTCTACATGTTATTCTTCTAGTTTTGAGATGATCAATTCATATCATCCACAACATCATGATGGTGTTACCAGTCAGTCATCTTATCAATTCTATCAGAACAATCATGCAGCTGGTTTTATTCTGAATAGCCTTGCAGCAATAGCATACTAGCATGCATAGCATTTTTACTACCCACCCACCCCTATGCAACCTTTCGATCACCCAACGTAGTCTACAATGAGGGAGGTTAAAGATACGCTTAATGATACCTTGACATAAATGATGAGGTTGATAGACGGGATTATAGGTAGATTGAGTACAATCAGCAGCAGGATGAATTAGACTATCAAGCCTATCTTCATGAGTAGGAGTTGGAGCCACAAAAGGCACATTTTGAACATGAAATAGTAGCTAAAGAATAGTAAATGAGGTTTTTGCTTCATCAAATGTATGGAGAGTGAATTCAAGCTCCTCCTGTCAATCAAAATCAACCTTTTCAGGATGAGGTATGTAGGTATAATTTTGTATGTTTCAATCAAGGTGAACGTATAATCCCTGTTGAGGTCAAGATTCCTAGTTTTGGGAACCCTGTACCCTTGCAAGAACCTAGGTCGGTACAACCTGAATATATTATGCTTCAATATCTAGAGAAGCCACCTTGTGAGATCTCTATTTCTGATCAGGAGTGGGAGACAAAAAAAAAAATAGTTTGAAGAGAATCTTGCAAGAGAGGTCACTGTACAAACAAATCTATTACTCACTTGAGCGCAAGCAACCCCTACTATCCCAGAGTAGCCTATTCAAGGAGAGACACGTAAGTATAACTTTCCAAGTTTCAGGCTAGATAAGCTTCTTAATGCCTCTAATGTAGAAATCCTGAGTTTCAATCTACCTAGAGAATCCTTTTCCTACCAAGAAGTTAGTCTTGAATGAAAACATACTCCTCAGAAAGTCAAAATTTGAGGTCTCAGAGGATCTAATTTTATTGAGGAGCCTGTCAGCATTCGAGATCAGTCTGTTGACCAACAGAATAGAGATTGGTCGGTAAATTTACTACATGTAGCTTTGGAGCAATATCAGTTAGAATAGAAAAGAATTGAGAAAGAAAAGGTTTCTCCTAATGAACCTTTCAATGATTACACTAATGACCCTCCTTGTTTTGTGAAAGATGATCAACCAGTCAAATCAAATGCAAACCAGGAGTTTGCTACCACTTGTGTTATTTTTGCAACTGATTATAAACATGGTGTTGTAGAGGAGAATGTTGAGTCAAATCTGACCCTAAACCCTTTACATTTTGATTCCTTTCAAAACTTTTTTGATGTTGTTAATAAAATGCGTGAAATCAGGATACCGAAATCGTAGGTTGAAAGTCTGAAATTGTAGAAAACAAATGCCCAAATTTCATTATAGAAGACATTGCATAAAGAAGAGAGAGATAAAGAGGAACCTGTGTTAGATCACAATAAGGTTAATGAAGGCCATTATGAGGTAGCTGATACCCCCTTTTTATCAGAAAATAAAAAAAAATTGCTTGAAGTTCCTTTTATGGGTTTGGATAATATGTGACAATAGGGTGTTGAACATCAATTTTCAGTGAACCTTTTTTATGAGCTCCCTAACTTCATGCATGGAAGTGAGAATGGCATAGCCGTACCAAGTTGGTGAAAGTAGCCCCATTTTAATTGATCAAGAACTTGAAGATGATCTATTTCAGGCAGAAATTGAGCTTTTTTGCTCACATTTAGATGTCATGCCAACAATAGTTGAGGATGGTTACCTTGAATAGAAAAAAGGGGAGGTGACTGTACTCCTAGATGAGCCACTAGTTATGGAGTAGACCAACAAACAACATACTCTTTTGAGCGAAGGAATGATGACCAAGTAATTGAAGGTGACCCCTATGCCAGAATCGCTACTGCCAGGATTTTGCCTCCTGAAGATGAGTATTTATTGCACTCACAAATGTGGGTAAACAGCAAGGTCCTCCATTTCATTATTTAAAGTGGAAGTCAAAAGAATTTCATCTCTGCTGAGACTGTTAAAATGATGAACTTGTAGACCACACCTAATCCATAGCCATATCATGTGGGATGGGCAAGCAATCAAAGCTGAGATATTCAGGTAAATAAGAAATGTTTCTTACCTTATTCTATCAAACCATTCAAAGATGAAGTCATCTATGATGTGGCACCATTGGATGTGTGATGTATTGTTGGGGCTCCCATATATGTATAAGCATCATGGTGTATATGAATCTAGACCTCGCAGTGTCACTATCAAACTAGGAGAAAAGAAATATTGAATACCTGAGGTAAGTCCTGTACAACCAGCATCTTTGATTACTACAAAACAATGTAAGTGTTTAATTTCTTATACTGGAAAATTTGTTCTGTTAATGGTTCGAAATGAGAGAAAGAGGTCAGTTGTAGCCAATACCCATGAGAAAATGGCCACCAGTTCCACTCAAGAAAAATAGATGGATAAAATATTGTCATCATATGAAGATGCTTTTACCTCACCAATAGGGGTACCGCTCCACTATCAAATCAAGCATTCAATTGATCTAATTCTAGGGACACCATTACCAAATGGGTCACTATATAGGCGATCAATTTTGGAGAATGATGAGATCAAGTGGTAGATCCAAGAGCTGATTCAAAAAGGACATATTCACCCAAGTGCTTCACCATGTGGTAGCCCAATTGTTCTTGCCAAAAACAAAAGATGGAACATGGCATCTTTGCATTGATTATAGGGTCCTCAACAAGATCATTGTGAAGAACCGATACCCACTCTCTTGTATTGATGACTTGCTGGACCAACTTAGAGGGGCTAAGTTTTTCATTAAAATTGACCTAAAATCTGGATACCATGAAGTGTCAATTGAACAAGTAGATGTATGGAAAACTATACAGCCAGAGACAAAAATGGATTATGTCTCCTTTTATGGCAGGATAACCCATTAGGGTTTTAGCTGAGACAAAAATGCTCACAAATGTATACAGCCAGTCGCGACCTTTGAAGGGGTAGGTATAGAAAAGAGATGTATTTTCCATATAGAGTTATACACATGGCTATTCTTCATTCACAAATGCATATAGTTTAAACTCAAAAATGCAGAGATTCATTGGAAGGATCACGACTTTTAGTATAAAGAGATAAGAAAACCTTCAGCAAAACAAGAGGTTACCTATGTGTGGGTATATGCATGGTGAAACAGAGCCAGTAGTCCTTCATTTTTGCTTCATTTTTTCTCACTCAAATGTAGTAATGGAAGCCATATGTAGAGGTAAGGATGATAGTGCAACAAAGGTAAACAAAATCATTAGAAATCGTACACAAGCTGTGGCTTTAGCAGTCATTTTCACCTTGAAAAATGAGAGAAATTGCAGAGAAGCAAGTATATATGCACCAAAAAACCATTTACTTTACTTCTCTATGTGAATCAATGGAGGCCATCCTTGGAAGAAGCAGGAAAATGAAGATTTTTAGCTCAAAACTCTAGTGATGGCAGACAGAAGCAAAGCCAAGCTCCAAAATTACAAAAGGTAAAAAATGGAATGCAAAATAATAGGGTAAAATATGTTTTGTCTTAGGGTTTAGTTTTGCCCTAGTTCGAAGTTTGTAATTTCATCACATTCTAAAACCATTTTACTTGCCCACACTAATGCCATCAGGGTGGTGTCTTAACATGGTAGGTCGACCATATTTTGCCTTAGAAACTTAAGATTTATGAGAGGTCGATTGACATTAGAAGGCTTAGGGTCTTTTTGTATGTGTTTAAAACCCTTATGCCTTAGTGGTATAACAAATGCATTTGTGCTATGAAGCCTTTTGACTCTTATGAATATAATTCAAATTTGCCTTGATATCCTTTGCAAGTCATTTGAAAATAAGAGATATATCATGAAACCCCTTTGATGTCTTTAATTTGTTGTAGGTCACATGCCTTAGAGATATTTTTATAGATCACGTGGAGATAAGCCTATATAGGCTTTATTTTTGTAAAAGTATATAGTGATGCCCTTCATTATTTTGTGATTTTTATTAAAAAAATCAAACATTTGTAATGCAAAATGGTGAAATTATAAGTCATGAGGAATTTAGATTTTCTTGCAAAAATCAAATCAATGAGATAGGATTAAAACTGCTAGCATTGTAAAGTTAACTTTAAAGCAATGCAGCGATAAATTGATTTAAAGTTTAACTATTTTTAGGCAGTTAAAGTGTTGTGCTTTCTTGGGCGAAATTAGGTAGATGAGGTGAAATACGAGCCTTTTTGGATCAAGATTGGATCTGTTTTAATGCAGATTTGGTGGGACCACCTAGGACATCAAGTTGGGAGCTTTTATTTGCAGTTTGGAGGTAGTTTGAGGGAATTTTTGGAGGCTTTCGATGGATTCTTAAAATGGATTTGCATATCTACATTTAGGAACTTTTTGAGATTTTTTTTTGGAGAGATCTTTTAGAAGCATTTATAGGAGAAAAAGTATTATTTTTTCTCAGTTAGTTAGCATTAGTCTCTTCTCTCTTGTTCACATACAGAGTTGTATGTAGGCAGTTGGTTCATATTTCATTTTCATGCATTGTACTCCTTCCAGTTCTAATAGCAAATCATCATGTTTCACATATTCTGTAGTGTTGACCTAATGTTATATTGTGACTTTTTCTATCATTTATTATGTCTCAATGTTGTTAAAACTTAGTTTTTTCCTCATTGTAGTTTTTGTTTGATCCAAACCTTTTTGCAAATTACTTAAGGAATAAACTATCAGTGGAATTGTGAGGATTCAGTTTTAAGGATCTATTTGTGAGTGATAGAAATTCATCAAGTTTAGATTTTAGAGTTAGTTTGCATTTCAATTACATCCTTCTATCATTTTTCCCCTCAAGTCAGTAGTTTAGGAATAATAAGAGAACCAACTCACTCTAGATATTCGTTGTCACAAAAGGAGACCCACATCTGAGAATGATTCCATGTTTTAACAAGTAGTTAATTTTTTGCAAACATAACAAAGGTTCATACTTGAATTGACAACAATTTTTGGCACACCCGATGGAACAAGTTGGACTATTTCAGTCCATAGTTTGATCATTTATCACTGATATTTGGTGTGTATATCAGTGAATCTAGCCTTTGGAGGCAAGCATCTAGCATACCGGGTGACTCTACATGTCATTCTTCTAGTTTCAAGATGATCAGTTTATATCATCCACCATATCATGATGGTGTTACCAATCAGTCATCTTATCAGCTGTATCAGAGCAATCATGTAGCTAGTTTTATTCTAAACAGCCTTGTAGCAATAGCTTACTAACATGCATAGCATTTTTGCCACCCACCCACCCCTGTGCAACCTTTCGATTAGCTAACGCAATCTGCAGTGAGGGAGGTTAACGATACGATTAATGATACATTGGCAGAAATGATGAGGTTGATAGATGGGATCAATAGGCAGATTGAGTACAATTGGCAGCAGGATGAATTAGCCTATCAAGCCTATCTTCATGAGTAGGATTTGGAGGCACAAAAGGCACATTTTGAACAAGAAATAGTAGCTAAAGAATATAAATGAGGTTTTTACTTCATCAAATGCATGGACAATGAATTCAAGCTACTCCTATAAGTCAAAATCAACCTTTTCAGGATGAGGTATGTAGGTATAATTTTGTATGTTTCAATCAAGGTGAACCTATAATCCATGTCAAGGTCAAGATTCCTAGTTTCATTAACCTTGTACCCTTGCAAGAACCAAGGTTGGTATAGCCTGAATATATTATGCTTCAACATCTAGAGCAACCACCCTGTGAGATCTTTGTTTTTGATCAGGAGTAGGAGACAAAAAAAGACAATTTGAAGAGAATCTTGAGAGAGAGGTGGTTGTACAAACATATTTGTTGCTTGCTTGAGCCCAAGTAGCCCCTGTTGTCCTAGAGCAGCTTGCTTAGGGAGAGGCACATAAGTATAAATTTCCAAGTTTCAGGATAGATAAGCTTCTTAACGCCTCTAATGTAGAAATCCTAAGTTTCAAGCTACCTAGAGAATCCTTTCCCTACCAAGAAGTTAGTCTTGAATGCAAATAGACTCCTTAGAAAGTCAAAATCCCAAGTCTTAGAGGATCTGATTTTGTTGAGGAGCCTATCAGCATTCGAGATCAGTCTGTTGACCAATAGAATAGAGATAGGTCAGTAAATTTACTGCATGTAGCTTTGGAGCAATATTGGTTAGAACAAAAAAGAATTGAGGAAGAAACGGTTTCTCCTAATGAACCTTTCAATGATTACACTAATGACCCTCCTTGTTTTGTGAAGGATGATCAACCAGTCAAATCAAATGCAAACTAGGAGTTTGCTACCACTTGTGTTTTTTCTGCAACTAGTTATAAACATGGTGTTGCAGAGAAGAATCCTGAGTCAAATATGACCCTAAACCCTTTACATTTTGATTTGTTTAAAAACTTTTTTGATGCTATTAATAAAATGCATGAAATCAGGATTCCAAAATTGGAGGGTGAAAGTCTGAAATTGCAGAAAACAATTGCCCAAATTTCATCACAGAAGACATTGCATAAAGAAGAGGGAGATAAATAGGAACCTGTGTTAGATCACAATAAGATTAATGAAGGCCATTATGAGGTAACTGATACCCCCTTTTTATCAGAAAATAAAAAAAAAATTGCTTGAAGTTCCTATTATGAGTTTGGATAATATGTGACAAAAGGGTGTTGAACATCAGTTTTTAGTGAACCTTTTTGATGAACTCCCTAACTTCATGCGTGGAAGTGAGAATGGCATAGCCATACCAAGTTCTGACCATCATAGTGATGAGGACGATTTTGATATGGTGTTGATCCAAGGACAGGTTGGTGAAAGCAGCCCCATTTTAATTGATCAAGAACTTGAAGATGATCTATTTCAGGCAGAAATTGAGTGTTTTTGCTCACGTTTAGATGTCATGCCAACATTAGTTGAGGATGGCTACCTTGAACAAGAAAAGGGGAGGTGACTGTACTCCCAAATGATTCACTGGTTATGGAGCAGAACAACAAACAACATACTCTTGACTGGGAAGGACTGCCTTTCATTGGCATAGATGAATCACAAGTATAGATTGATAAAGAGGTTAGTTCATTGTTGCCTTCATTGACTGAAGAGGCTTTTGTCTTAGATTGTGTCTCCTCATTTTATAATGAACTTTTTGAACCTAGTATAGGTCTTGCTAAGGAGCTTCCAAGTTTTGATGTTTTAGATGAGCTATTAGCTACTTTGACTGAGGAGAGTGATCCATTGACCGAAGAGGAAGAAGCCACATGGTATGCTATCATGCAAATTACAGTTAATGCTTTTGTTTTTAGTCCCAAACCTTCTAAAGGATGTCCTATCAAATATCTGGCTGGGTTGGTAGCTGACAAGAGGGTACAACCTCATAATGATATTGATCTACATTAGTTTCCTTGTTCTTTTGATCAGTTTACCAAATAGGTGAGTACTTTCATTTTCCTGTTCGGATAGGTGTTACTACTATCTGCTACTTGTTTGTTCTTATTTCACCTCTTTGGGTCCATTCACAAGATAATAAGTGCTTTATGCACATTTCTTTTCAGTGAGTTTCATTTCCCTAAGTGCTACTACACAGGTGTTTTGGCCATCAGGGCATGTTAGTTTTCTTTTAGTTAGTTTGTTTTCAATTTTTTTGCTACTTGTTTGAACTAGTTGGAGAGCTGATTTGAAATGTTTTCTGAGTTTGAGAAGAGCAGAGTATGACTCAATGCCCAATGTATTTTCAAGGCAACTGATCCGATGCTTAGCAGGCAAGCATATAGCAAAAGTCACAAAAAATGTTACCAATTTTCATTCATAGTTCAAATTGGGAAAGCTGATGTATTACAATTCATTATTTTAGAAGTGAAAATTCATAGCATTTTGGTTGTATCAGTTGTATAGTTATCATAATAGTTTGGTTTAGTTTTATCAGTTGTTGTTATGTAGAAGGAAGTAAAAATTTGTTAACATTCATTGATTGAAAGACGTCTCATAATGTTTGCAATGTTTCATTCATATCATCAGATGAGATAGATAGAATATTATAATGTTTCATGCATTGAATGAAGAACAAAAGAGAAATTAATTGTCCCACACAAGTCGTGGGAGTAGCTGGATCTAAATATCTAATACAATATGTTATGCAACTGAAAAAGAATTGACATAGCATATGAAGGAAAGGGTGCCAATCATTGCCTGAATTCAGAGTCAGTTGATCATATGACAGTTGCTCCATTCATTGCCGAGCTTGAAAACTATCATAAGTTGCATTAGAGGAGAGAAAAGGTGGGGGGGGTTTAGCACTCATGACATCATCTCATCCATACACTATATCAGCATGAACAAAATACATAACAAATGGTATGAGATAGTCAAGATCAGAAAGTAAAATATTCATCAGTTTCAAGAGAGGGAAATGAAGCATCATCAAGTATCATTATTGTTTGAACTAATATGTTTGTTTCAAGTGCAGGAACAAGTAACTTTATGTTGCTAAAGACATTTTAGCACGTGGTAAAAAATGGGCTCCCACAAGGGTAGAGTTTAGCGTGTTGCCCCAATTCTCAAGGGTAATGCATTGCAAATATATCAATCAAATCAACTAAACTGAAGGAATATCAAGCAATCAGGTACATGCTCATGATTAAAATTCAAGGCATGAAATGAAACCATAAGGATGTAAACTAAACTCATTCAGGGCACTATCCAAAACATTGTCTTAGATCAGTAGAATTTAAAGGATTATAGAAGCCTTCAAACCAATATCATTAATGGACCAGGGATAATCAATAGGAAGTACAGTCAACATGAACAGTAGCAGTCACTAATTATGGGACAACAATGATAATGATAGATCAAGAACCACATTGATCATCTCAGTGATCAAGTCATCTATAGTGACCGGAAGTGTGTCATGCTTGCTTATGATCATCATAAATTTTGCAAGCCATATAAAATGAATGGGCAGCCATGATGGCATTGTTGTAAGGATATAATAGTGCATATGGTTTAGGCAGCTATCATTACTATTTCAATCCATCAAAAATAAATATCATTTTTGTGCATGGAGCAGACTGAAAAGTGCATATATGGAATAGTTGAAGAAGTTATATATTGCAGAAGTAATGAGCATCTTCATCATGTAGTAAAAAGATAGCCAACTGATAATTCCATGTATTAAATGAATGCCATTGTGTAGTAAGGGAAGGATACTATCAGTCAAAATGACATGTGATGAAAGTATCAAATATATTTGTAATGTTACAGGAGTAAATGGCAACATCTAAGTGCCATAGGAGAAGGAAAATATTTATACATCATGAATGAATGGCCATAAACAAATGTTCCCATAGAGACATGCCATCATAAATCCATGTATAGACAGCTAGAACATAGTCATATCAAACAAGATAGCATATCAAGTGTATGCAGATAAAAGGGAGGTTGTCACGTATATATAGACAGCAAAAGCCTTAGAAGATCTTGTGTTCTAGCTAGCATATGCCATGGACACTAATACTGACATCAAGAAGATACATTAATCATTAGGTACCATTAAACGTTAGAGAATCAATGTGTCAATATGTGCTCAGAACAGAGTGTTAGAAAAAGGAGCCATACAACTTTGTAAAGTGCCCAAATGAGATTTTTCAAACCATGAAAAAGAGTACGTCTTCATTAGTAGCCAGAGCAAGATATTAAATCAAGATGAGACAAATGCTTAAAAATGAAGTTTCCAAGTCGCTGCCCCATTATGATAGAATCCCCATCATTTTGTATGTAATCAAACTGCTCAGATACTTTTATTTGCAGCTCAATAAACCCATGTGGAAGATATGCATCAGGTTTTCAAAGACAAAGAAGATTTAAAGGAGTTTCAAGCTAAGAAGAATTGATATGATCAAAAAATGCTCAGAAGTGCATGCCATGGTATCAGTCTTTAACATATTTTATGGTACCAGTGACAGAGCGAGCCAAAGCTCTATGGCCGCATCCTCTTCAGTAATAAAAAAATTGTTGTTTTTATTAGACCTTGCAAATACATGGAGTCTCAAAGGGTGTTCTCTGTAGAGTGGAAATAAGGAAATGCATTTTGTGGTTTCTTAGTTTATATTCAACACATAACAAATGATAAACAAATGATCATAAAGGAACGAAAGGCAATGATCATATCTTACCCTTGCTTCTAAGAGATGGCTATACCATAGAGGCCATCAAATAAATAGAGGAGTTTTTGATACATATTTAAACTCAAATGCATAGTTACAACCATGGTTAAAATGGATTACATCTTTTCTTTTATGGCAGGATAACCCATTAGGGTTTTAGTTGAGACAAAAATGCTCACAAACGTATATAGCTAGTTGCAACCTTTGAAGGGGTAGGTTCAGAAAAGAGATGCATTTTCCATAAAGAGTTATACATAAGGCCATTCTTCATTCATAAATGCATATAGTTTAAACTAAAAAATGCAGAGATTCATTGGAAGGATCACAGCTTTTAGTATAAAGAGATAAGAGAACCTTTAGTAGAACAAGAGGTTACCTATGTGTGGGTATATGCATGGTGAAATAGAGCCAGTATTCCTTCATTTTTTCTCCATTTTTTCTCCCTCAAATGCAGTAATGGGTAGCCATATGTAGTAGTAAGGGTGATAGTGGAACAAAGGTAAACAAAATCATTAGAAATTGTACACAGGCTGTGGCTTTAGTAGCTATTTTCACCTTGAAAAATGAGAAAAATCGTAGAAAAGCAAGTGTATATGCACCAAAAAACCATTTACCTTACTTCTCTTTGTAAATCATGAAAGGAAGCTAGGTGTGCGGAAATCGCTTCCTACACTAATCTAATGAGGAGAGGAGAGTGCAAATTCAAATTTATCCTAACTATTATAGCAACATTAAACCATTAACATGAGATATTACAACAAACACATAATAGAGAAGGTGAGACAAAAGAAGAGAGACATAAGATATATGTGGGGAAAACCCTTATCAGGTGAAAAATCCCACACTCCAAAACCTACACAATGTATTATCAAAACAAAGATTATTTACAACACACTTGCAATGCATAATAGTACCTACCAAACCTGTAATACATCTCCCTCTCCAAGTACCCATTTATATAGACTATACAAGGCAATATTGGTCCAAACTTGGAATGGGCATCCAACTTGGCCTTATGGCCCAAAACCCACACCTAAGGACACTTGGTCAACATTGTAGAATGTGCCTGACACTTGTCCACAGTTCTCATCCCAAAGAGGTCACCTATTTCTAAAATGAGCTATGACATATGCTTTTACGACACTTACGACTGTCATCGAATATGTCATAGCGGTTACAACTTATAGCTGTAAGAGAATCTATCATACACAGGCTATAAATAGCATATTCTCTTACAATATGTCATAGTCCACCTTGAGGCACCCAAATATGCCTTTTTCAAAGATGCTTCATGACACATGTCTTCACCTATCTTACAAGCTTCTATTTCTGACTCTTACATGTCGTAACTTCATCATGGGTCATCCCACAATAATGGGTTACACTTGTTGGCCAAACTTGACATTGAAATCAATATTTTGAACTAAATCTTCATGTTCTTACACCTATAGCCACTAAACCATTAGAAATTTGAAGATGATGTGAACTAGTGATTTGTGAGATTTTGTTTGTGGATTCTAAATATATTTTTTAAAAAAGATTTGGAGTTAAATTGTAATTTTTTTTGCATCTCCTTTGATAATTAGTTTTTAATAGTAAACAACATTTTTTAAAGTGATGTGTACTCTGTAGCACATAACTTTTTTTCTGCGAAGGATAAAATTCTGATTGTTTTTAATTTTGATTGGTAACACTGATATATAGTGTATGCATTTGGTTTTATAATGTGTTGTTGAATATATATTTTTTAATTAATTTTTGAAGTCAAACCAATTATAATTTAGACATAGGTGTATTTTGTAAAACATAACTTTTTCTGTATGTATCGAAATTCAATTTTTTTTTGTTGAAACAAGGACATCAATACCTAGTGCATAGATATTTTTTAGAATTTTTTTTTAGTAATTTACTAATTTTCCATGTGTGTAGAATAGAGAGCTTGATGTTCGGTGAAAAACATACATTCACAAGAAATAAAAAATAAATATAATAATCAAATTAAATATATTAAAATTATATTTTTTGGGAAGCTTATAATAAGGACTACATACTTACAAAGCATAAATTTTAAATGAATTCATTTGATCCCTCAAAAGATAAATCAAAATTGGTTTGTTATTAGCATTTTGATAGGTGTAGAGGAGACTATATTATAGGTATGGTTTAAAACTAGCAGGTTTCTATCCAAGGGGGTTTGAATCTAAAAGGGTTTGATCAAACCCTCTTAAATTAAAATCCTTTAAATGGAACTTTTCAAGGCTTAAATCATTATATTTTCTAAAAATATGTGATTTCAGTAAAAATTAGGATGTCCCAGAAAGTGTAACCCATTATTGTGGTAGCACCCTCATAGGAATCCATCATAACCGTTTCGGTCAAACATTCCCTTACACAGCATCCAAGATGCCGACACATGGCAAAATACTCCTACCACAAAGTGGGACACCTATCTCCTTATGTGAGGACAAAATGACAAGTTGTCATCTTCTATGTAGGATGACACATCACCTTGCCACATCCCACAATATGACAATATGGAATTTACAATTAATTTACAACATAGGCAATGAATTAATAAATATAAATAGAAATAATGCAAGGAATTACCAAGGTTGAGACACCTTAATTCCCAACATTCTCCCACTTGTCAAACACCTTGTAAGAGCCAATAGACTAATAGGATTTAATTGCTATAGGCCAAGAGGCCCATAGACTCTGAACACCATCTGAACTTCTCTATGCCCACTGGCTTCATCAATGCATCTGCAACATTCTTCAAAGTATCTACCTTCTCCAAATTTACCTTTCCATCCTCAACCATGTCTTGCACAAAAGTGAAACTAAACATCAATGTGATTTGTTCTAGCATAGAAAGTTGGATTCTTCACAAGGCAAATTGCACTCTGACTGTCACAATTGATCATACTTTGATCTGCATCAACACCAATATCAAAACACAATCTCTTAAGCCAAATGGCTTCCTTACAAGCATGAGTTGCAACCATATACTTAGCTTCTGTAGTGCACAAAGCAACCACAGGTTGTCGCTTACTCATCCAACTCATCTCACCACCAAACAGTGTAAACACATAATCACTGGTGGATCTCCTACTATCGATGTCACCTACCTAATTAGAATCCACAAATCCACAAATACTAATTGAATGCAGTGGTCTTGTAGCCTTGACATGATAGCAAATAGAATACTCAGAAGTACCCCTCAAATATTTGAACACTCGCTTCACTTCATCCCAATGTACCCATCCAGGATTTTCCATAAACTGACTAAGGACTCCCATTGCTTAGGTAATGTCTAGTCTTGTGTAGACCATAGCATACAACAAACTACCAACAACACTAGCATAAGGTACTCTTCTCATGTCCTCCACCTCACTAGGAGATTTTGGATAATCATTAACAAACAGCTTTGTCCCTAATGAAACAGGAACACTCAATGGTCTACAATCTGCCATGTTGAACCTATCCAACATGGTCTTCACATACTTACTTTGGCTTAACCAAAGTTTTCTTTTAGTTCTATCTCTTCTGATTTCCATTCCCATAATATACTTAGCTGCCCCAAAATCTTTCATTTCAAACTATGCTACCAACTAAGACTTAAAATCAAAAATCATATTCTTACCCTTCCCAATGAGCAACATATCATCAACATATAATTCAATAATGGGAATACAATCGCCATCAAACTTAAAATACACACAGTGATTTGATTTCGATCTCAAATAACCAATGGACAACACAAAGGCATCAAACTTCAAGTACCACATCCTAGGAGACTGCTTCAAACCATACAAAGACTTCTTAAGCTTGCAAACCAAATTTTCTTAACCTTTGTCTATGTAATGCTCTGGCTATGACATGTAGATTTCTAATGGATGTCAGCTTTGCAATGGGAGAGAAAATTTCACCATAATCAATTCCCTCCACTTGTGAGTACCCCTTCGTAACCAATCTAGCCTTGTACTTTTCAACACTGCCATCTGCATCAAATTTCTTCTTGAACACCCATTTACAACCAACAAGTTTCTGTCCATTAGGCAAAGGCACCAAGTCCCATGTTTTGTTCTTTTCCAAAGAGGCCATCTCATCTTCCATGGCCTCCTTCTAGGAACCTGCATCTTTCATGCCCATAGCCTCTTTCATAGTTCTAGGCTCATCAGTGTTAGAAAGTAAAGCAAAAGCACAACTAGAATCAAGTAATGAATAACCAAACCTATCAGGATGCTTTCTTGTTTGTGTAGATCTCCTCAATGGCTGAGGTTGAGGTTCTGCTTCTTCTTCTTCACTTCCAGAGCTGCTAGAGCTCTCCTCATTATCAGGCCTCATAGGGTCTGTCAGTTCAGTCTTCTCAAGGGTAGCAAGAAACTAAACCGCATCTTCTTTCTTTTCTAACTATTTTGGCTGTAGAACAATGGAAGAAGGTGTTATCTCTCTGAAGATAACACTTCTTCTATACAACACTTTCTCAGTCACAGGATCCCAAAGCTTGTATCCTTTCACACAAACACCATAGCTAATGAAGATACATTTAACAGTCTTGTTCTCGAACTTAGACCATTTTTCCCTAGGCACATGTGCATATGCCTCACAACCAAAAATAGGAAGATGCCTTACTGAAGGCTTCTTACCAGACCACACCTCCATAGGTGGTTTTCCAACAAGAGCTAATGTAGGAGATCTATTTACTAGATAGCAGGTAGTGGCAACAACTTTAGCCCAAAACTTTTGTTTGACTCTTGCTCCACTAAACATACTCCTAGCCTTCTCCATCAGTGTCATGTTCATCCTCTCTACAACTCCATTTTTCTGTGGGGTATATGGAGTTGTCTTATGTGTTTCAATCCCTTTCTCTTTGCCAAAATTATCCAACTCTGCCAAATAAAACTCACCACTGTTGTTAGCTCTCAAACACTTAATCCTTTTACAAGTCTAATTTTCAGCAAAGGCTTTAAACTCTATAAACCGACTTAAGACTTCAGTCTTGCTTATGATAAAATAAACCCATGTCCTTCTACTGTAATCATCTATGAAAGATACAAAATATATAGATTTTAATAACAAAGGAACATTAACAGGACCAAACACATTAGAATGAATAAGATCCAATACACCAGAAGACTTATGAGAATTAGAGTAAAATTGAACATGGTTTTGCTTTCCATAAATTCAATGTTTGCAAAAGTCAAACTCGAGATTACAATCATTTAACCCCTCAATGAGGTTTTTATTTTTCAAGGTATCCAGACCCTTCTCACCAATGTGGCCATATCTCAAATTCCATAACATAGTCTTTTTAGCAGGAATCTTAGCCTCCAAAGCTTGTGCACAACCATCAGAACCGGTTACAACATATTTCTTCACTGTATGTTCATATGGTAGGGATGAAGTGATAGCAACTCATTTACTTGAGTCAGAAGAACTATTGCACTATGAAGTGCATGCCTCCAGCAGAAACAAAGAACCCCTCTGAGTACCCTTCACAAGCACCATAGATCCTCTTGTCATCTTACATCCATCCTTCAAAAACATAACCTACACACCTACATCATTCAATATACTTATAGAAAGCAGGTTTCGTAAAAGGCCTAGAATGTGCATAACTCCAGTGATCCCCTTCACTCATCCATCAGGGAATCAGATTGAGACTCTTCCATGACCAACAATCTTCAGATGAGAGTCATCACCAAGGTACACCCTTCCACCATCGAACTATTTATATTTCATGAACCAGTCTTGATGTGAGATCATGTGGAATGATGCACCAAAATCAATCAACCACACATCGTCAGATGCATGGGTGGCCAGGACTGCGATAAAGGCATCACCATCATCTTGTGACTTGTTAGAATCTGAATCAGGATCTTTCTTCTTCTTCTTCTCCTCCTCTTTGCATTCCTTTCGAAAATGCCTAATTTTACCATAGTTTCAACAAAGAGCCTTGGACTTTCTAGGAGATTTAGATCTCCCATAGGATTTAGATCTACCCTTATCAATTTTCTTGTCTTTCTTCTTCCCTTTTTCCTTGGGTCTTCAATGAACCGCAAGAGCCTCTTTGGCTGATTTAGCTACCTTCCTCTGCATTTCTTCAGATAACAGTGAGGACACTAGATCATCCATCTTGAAGGTGGTAGTGCTTTTGATAGCCATTACAAGATGATCGCATGTATCTAGCAAAGAACAAAGCAAGGTCATGCAACAATCCTCCTCGTCCATTTTAACACCCACAGATGTCAACTGTGCAATGATCATATTGAAAGCATTCATGTGATCTGCAGTAGATCCTCTATCTTCCATCTTCATAGAAAACAACTTCTTTTTCAAGAAGACTTTGTTCACCAAGGACTTGGTCTGATAAACATCGCCCAACTTCTTCCAAAGATCCTTCGTTGTCTTCTCCTCATGGATGTTCAACAAAACAGAGTCAGCTAAACAGAGTCTAGTGAGACCCTTAGCCTTTCGATCTTCAAGGTCCAAATCATCTTGTTGCATTGCTGTGGGTTTTACACCGGATACCATTTCCCATAGGTCATGATCAACAAGTAGGTCCTCCATCTTCAATTTCCACAACTTAAAATTAGTGCCATTGAATTTATCAACCTCTAACCTTCCAGATGTGGTTGCCATCTCCTTTTTGCAATAAGATATAGAATACTCTGCACAAGACTCACACTCAACCTAAGATTAGCTCAAAAAACCCCTACCTAGTAGTTAGAACTAAAAACTGCCCAGGCTCTGATACCAACTGAAAGGAAATTAGGTGTGCAGAAATTGCTTCCTACAATAATCTAATGAGGGGAGGAGAGTGTAAATTGAAATTTATCCTAACTATTACAGCAACATTAAACCATTAACATGAGATATTGCTACAAACACATAACAAAGAAGGTGAGACAAAAGAAGAGAGACACAAGATATACATGGGTAAAACCCTTATCGGGTGAAAAACCCCACACTCCATAACCTACACAATGTATTATCAAAACAAGGATTATTTACAATACACTTGAAATGCAAGATCTTAGGAGTCTTTGAAACTCATATCTAGAGACAAACTAGTAGCATAACAATACATATCAAACCTGTAATGCATCTCCCTCTCCAAGCACCTATTTATATAGAATATACAAGGCAATATTGGTCCAAACTTAGAATTGGCATCCAACTTGGCATCATGGCCCAAAACCCATGCCTAAGGACACTTGGTCAACATTGTAGAATGTACCTGACACTTGTCCATAGTTCCCATCCCAAAGATGTCGTCTATTTCCAAAATGGGCTATGAAAGATGCTCTTACGACACTTATGACTATCATAGAATCTGTCATAGTGGTTACAACTTACATCTGTAAGAGAATCTGTCATACACAGGCTATAAATAGAATATTCTCTTACCAGATGTCATAGTCCACCTTGGGGCGGCCAAATATGGCTTTTTCAAAGATGCTTCATGACACATGTCTTCACCTGTCTTACAAGCTTCTATTTCTGACTCTTACATGTCATAACTTCATCATAGGAATCCATCATAACCATTTTGATCAAACATTCCCTTACACAACATCCAACATGCCGACACATGGAAATATACTCCTACCACAAAGTGGGATGCCTATCTCCTCATGTGAGGAAAAAATTACAAGTTGTCATCTTCCATGTAGGATGACACATCACTGTGCCACATCCGACAATATGACAATATGGAATTTACAATTAACTTACAACATAGGCAATGAATTAATAAATACAAACTTAAATAATGCAAGGAATTACCAAGGTTGAGACACCTTAATTCCCAACAAATCAATGGAGGCCATGATTGGAAGAAGCAGGAAAATGAATATTTTCAGCTCAAAACCCTAGTGATGGTGGCCAGAGGCAGAGCCAAGCTCCAAAATTTCAAAAGGCAAAAAATGGAATGTGAAATAATAGGGTAAAACTTGTTTTTTCTTAGGGTTTACTTCTACCCTAGTTTGAAGTGGGTAATTTCATCACATTTTGAAACCATTTTACTTGCTCACACTAATGCCATTGGGGTGGTGTCTTAACATGCTAAGTCGACCACATTTGCCTTAGAAACTTAAGATTTAAGAGAGGTCAATTAACATTAGAAGGCTTAAGGTCTTAATGTATCCATTTAAAACCCTTATTCCTTAGTGATATTACAAATGCCTTTGTGCTATGGAGCCTTTTGACTCTTATGAAGATAATTCAAATTTGCCTTGATATCCTTTACAAGTCATTTGAAAATAGGAGATATATGTTGAAACCCCTTTGATGTCTTTAATGTGCTATAGGTCAAATGCCTTAGAGATATTTTTGTAGATCACATGAAGATAAGCCTATATAGGCTTTATTTTTATAAAAGTATATAGTGATGCCCTTCATTATTTTATGAGTTTTATTGAACAAATGAAACATTTGTAATGCAAAATGGTGAAATTATAAGCTATGGGGAATTTTATATTTTCTTGTAAAAATCAAATCAATGAGACAGGATTAAAAATGCTAGCATTGTAGAGTTAACTTTAAAGTAATGCAGCTATAAATTTCTTTAAAGTTTAACTATTTTTAGGCAGTTAAAGCATTTTTCTTTCTTGGGTGAAATTAGGCAGATGAGGTCAAATAAGAGCTTTTTTGGATCAAGATTGGATCTATTTTAAGGAAGATTTGGTGGGACCACCTAGGACATCAAGTTGGCAACTTTTATTTGCATTTTGGAGGTAGTTTGAGGGGATTTTTGGAGGCTTTTGATGGATTCCAAAAATGGATTTACATATCTATTTTTAGGAGCTTTTTGAACTTTTTTTAGAGAGATCTTTTGGAGGGATTTATAGGAGAAAAGTATTATATTTTCTCAGTCAGTTAGCATTAGTCTCTTCTCTCTTGTTCATAGGCAGAGTTGTATATAGGCAGTTCGCTCATATTTTATTTCCATGCATTGTACTCCTTCCAGTTCTAATAGCAAATCATCCTATTTCACATATTTTGCAGTCTTGATTTGATGTTATATTGTGACTTTTTCTGTCCTTTATTATGTCTCAATGCTATTAAAACTTAGTTTTTTCTTGGTTATAGTTTGTGTTTGATCCAAACCTTGCTGCAAATTACTTAAGGAATAAACTATTAGTGGAATTGTGAGGATTTAGGTTAGAGGAACTGTTTGTGAGTGATAGAAATTCATCAAGTTTAGATTCTAAAGTTAGTTTGCATTTCAATTACATCCTTCTATCCTTTTTCCCCTCAAGTTTGTAGTTTAGGAATTATAAGAGAACCAACTCACTTTGGAGATTCATTCTTATGAAAGGAGACCCATATCTAAGAATGATTCCATGTTTCAACAGGTAGTTAAGTTTTCACAAACGTAACAAGGGTGCATACTTGAATTGACAACAGAAACTACCATGCCAACCAATCTAGCCAAAGAGCAATTTCAGACTATGGTGGGACATCTAACTACACCCCATTTCTTATCTTTCACAGAAAAAGATTATATGTCTATCACCCAACCACACAATTCATCCCTCCATATCAAAGCCCTCATCCACAAACATAGAATAAAATGGGTCCTAATAGATGGAGGGGTAGGTTTAAATATTTGCACATTAAAACTGATCCTTGCTTTGGGGTTTTCAGAGAACATTGTTGATCCTAGGAAGAAAATTACAATCAAGCCATATGATGAAGAAGAAATAACATCAAAAGGCACTATGGTCTTGCCGATACAAATTGGTCCAGTGGAGAAATATGTAGTTTTCCAAGTTCTAGACATGGAACTAGCATACAATATTCTTCTTGGTCAACCTTGGATACATGCAATGAAGGCTTTACCATCCACCTACCATCAGTGTATCAAGTTTCCTTATAATGGCCAAAAAATCACTATCCAAGGTGATCCTGATCTATTCCAATATTACAATTCCATCCAATCCAAGCCTGAAGTTATAATCCCCACCAACTGTGCAACTTCCTCCTATTTAGCTAGTGTTGGCCCAGCCTCACTACCTTCTACATCCAAGACATCCAAATTCACCATCAAGATCAAAGACAAGGGTATAGGAGAGTATACCATCAAGCAAAGCTTCTATCTAGCATAGCTACCCATATCTCCCAAGTCCTATGGAAAACCATCCATGAATAAACACAAGTCATTGGAGACTCCTAAAGGTTCTTTTGTCAAATAGGGAAACCTATTAGATGAAAGTGATGAGAAGGATATTCTACAATGGCTCTATAAAGATTAAGATAGTGAATCCAAACCACAAGACCATCAACCCCAATTGCAAACTAAACAATATGGT
Organism: Cunninghamia lanceolata; assembly: GCA_027924645.1. NCBI lineage: Eukaryota > Viridiplantae > Streptophyta > Pinopsida > Cupressales > Cupressaceae > Cunninghamia > Cunninghamia lanceolata. The sequence goes on from BSBN01000797.1 coordinate 224,069, forward strand.
CAAGGGTTCTCTATCTTACAAAGAATGAGATATGATGGTCATAGTCCCATAGGATTAAGAAAAGAAGGTATCATCGAACCTATCCAATCTTCTTCTTTAATAGCTTGAGACACTATAGGGCTAGGGTACAAAGGTAAAGAAAAGCATAAAGGAAAAGGAAGGGAAACAACTACTACTAACTTAGTAGAGAAGATTAACCAATTACAAGAAGGGAGTCAGACAGACTCAAATGAATGGGAAAGTCTTTCTTTACTAGTGCATCTTGAACTTATAGACTGGGATTTACAAGAAGCCCCTGAGCTAGATACTTTCCAAAATGATGATGCTATCATAGATTATCTAGAACTAAGGGACCATCTACCTATAGGGGAGCACAAATGTAGCTTTGATAAAGAGCTCAATGACATGGCATACTTTCAAGAGAGTGCCAATCCTTTTAGTCATAAAACTATAAAAATAAAAAATAGATCTAATGTGAAAACTACTCTGCAGAAGTGTTAGATCAAGAAAAAGGTAAAAGAAAAGATGTATCTGATGGTGAAAACCTCTTTGAGGAACCAAAAGATGAAAGTCCTGACATTCTCCCCTATCCTATTCATTAGGAGAGATCATCAGTTGTGATTTAATGAGCTACACATGTCAACATCGGCACATATGACAATTTGAAGATAATCCACTTAGCAGAATCTCTGTTCGAACAAGAAAAGGTAGAGTTCATTGGCTTCTTCAAACAAAACTAGATAAACTTTGCTTGGTCCTATGCATATATGTTGGGGATGGATCCAGATCTAATAATGCATCATTTATGACTAGCTCTAGGAGCTAAACTATTAAGTAGAAACTACGGAAGATGCATCCCCATATAGCATTGTTAGTCAAAGAAGAATTGAAGAAGCTACTAGATGTTGGGTTTATTAGAGCTATTGATTATTCAGAATGGGTTTCCAATATAGTACCCATCTCAAAATTGGATAAAAGGATTAGACTATGTAATGACTTCGAAGATTTGAACAAGGCTTGTCAGAAGGATGACTTTCCTCTTCCCAACATCAACATCATTGTAGATCTAATAGTAGGGCACACTATGTTCTCACTAATGGATGGATTTTCTGGCTATAATCAAATCAAAATAGCTTTGGAAGATCAACAGAAGACCGCATTCACATGTCCGTGGGGTACCTATTGTTAGTGCATCATACCATTTGGACTTAAAAATGTAGGGGCAACATATCAAAGAGACATGACTACAATATTTCATGACAAGATGCACACCATCATGGAAGATAATGTTGATGATATCCTAGGTAAATCAATTACCGGAGAAGGACACCTGCAGGTCTTAGACAAAATCTTTTAGAGATTAGAGCAATTCATCGTATGCTTAAATCCAAAGAAGTATTTTTTTAGTCACATTTGGCAAACTTCTAGGATATATAGTGTCAGCTAATGGAATTGAGGTGGACCTGGCTAAAGTAAAAGCAATCATGGACATGCCACCACCCAAGAATCTCAGTCAGCTAAGGTCATTACAATGCCAATTAGCTAAGGTCATTACAATGCAATCTACAATCCATCTAGTGGTTTATCTCTCAATTGGCTGACAAATGTCATCCATTCACACATCTCCTGCACAAGAACATTCCTTTCAAATGAGATGACACATGTGAACAAGACTTTTAGCGCCTCAAAGAGTATCTACTAAATCCATTGATCTTGATGCCACCAATCTAGGGCAAACCACTTCTACTTTATATTTCAGCTATGCCAACTGCTCTAGGAGCTCTATTGGAACAACATAACTATGAACGAAAGTAGCAAGCTATTTACTACATCATCTAGACACTGGTAGGCTATGAGATACAATACACACCCATAGAATGAGCATGTCTTGTAGTAGTTTTTGCATCATAGAAAATAAGGCATTATATGCTCACTCATTCCATCAAATTGGTAGCCAAGATAGATCCATTGAAGTACTTACTCAACAAAGCTACTCTAACATGTAGGTTATCAAAGTGGGTGATGATACTCATCAAGTTTGACATCGAGTATGTAGATAGACAAGCCATAAAAGGTCAAGTGATTGTAGATTAGTTGGCAAATGCACCATTGAAAGATGAGAATCCATTAATCTTTGAATTTCTAGATGAATCCATCTTTAACATCAAAACCCATGCATGGAAACTCTATTTTGATGGATCATACACTCAGCATGGGTCCGGAGCAGGTATCTTGTTGGTCACACCTCATGGAGACACAATTCTAAAGTCATACAGACTACTCTTTCCATGTACCAACAATGTGGCAGAACATAAAGCACTGGTCATTGGCATCAAAATGGTAGTAGAATGGAAAGTCAGAGAACTTCATGTGTATAAAGATTCACAACTTGTCATTAACTAGGTGAATGATGATTATCAAACCAAGGATGGGAAGTTAATACCATACAAGCGTATGGTAGATGACTTCAAAAAATAATTTGTTGTGATTTCTTTTGAGATACCCACACTAGAGAACAAAGAAGTAGATGCCATGGAAACTATTGCATCTCTCCTTGACATACCTAAAAACTAGTCACACTACAAGTTCTTAGTGGAGCCAATATCCCATCCTACCTACAACATCCCCGAAACTAGCATCATATGCCACATAGTAGGATCTAATTCTCCCCTATACAAGAAGGTATATACCTATCCAAGAGAGAACACCCTACCACCTGATCTATCTAATAACCAAAAAAGAACCTTCATCCGCCAAGCCTCCCATTATACCATAATTTCTAACACCCTATATCATCGAGGTCTAGATGGTACTATCATTAGGTGTCTCGATAGTGAGGACTATCAAACCATCCTAAGTGAAGTTCATGAAGGTACATCCAGAACCCACTCTAGTGGTCCTACTTTGGCTAAGAAACTCATGCGTATGGGATACTATTAGCCAACTATGGAAAGGGACTCCTATCATTTTATGAAATGATGCAAGAAATGCCAAATTCATGGGAACTTAATACATGCATCGGCACAAGAGCTGCAACCTTTAATGACTCCTTGGCCCTTCTGTCAATGGGAACTTAGTGGGCAAGATACATCCCCCATCATCCAATGGCCATAAATTCATAATCAACACCACTAAGTACTTTACCAAGTGGATCAAAGTCATACCCCTAGCCAATGTCACAGGCAAACAAATCACCTCATTCATCCTAAATTATATCCTTTTTCGCTATGACATTCCTTTATCCATTATCACTGATAACGGAAGACCTTTTAAAAACCAAGATGTCAAAGAACTCTGTGACAAATTCCATATCCAACATCACTTTTCCACCCCATATTACCCCCAAGGAAATGGTTAGGTGGAGGCGTCTAATAAAACATCTTGAAAATCCTAAAAAAAACTATCAATGATGCGATCGTGATTGGTATATTCAACTAAATCCCACTCTGTGGGCCTACCATACAAGTATTCGTACACCCACAAGTACAACATGATATTATCTAGTCTATGGATCTGAAGCCATATTGCCCATTGAAGTTGAGTTACCATCCTTGCAAGTATCACTAAAAGGTTTAATAATTGATGAAGACTACTGGGTTTCCAAACTACAAGAGTTAGAGCTACTAGAAGAAAGAAGAAAAAATACCTTTAATCATATGAAATCTTATCAACAAAGGATGTTAGGAGGTTACAACCATAGATTAAAACCCATAGTCTTTCAAGTCGGTGACCTAGTGCTCAAGGAAAACCCTAGAAATTAGCAGGATAGGGAAAATAAAGGAAAATTTGAACCCAATTGGCTTGGTTCGTATGTAATCATTGTTGCCTATGGAACAAGAGCCTATCAATTAGCAACATTAGAAGGTGAATTGTTTGATGATCCCATCAACAACATACATCTTCGTAATTTTTATTCCTAAACCCCAATGCAAGGGACTTAAAAAAAAGCAAGTGGTGAAAACATGGAAACAAGGACTGTTTGTGATAAACTATTTCCACCATCTTTTAGGATTTTAGTACTCATCCATTTTTTCTTACCACATCCATCAAATCACATAAGGATACCTTTCATGGCTTGTTGTTCACTCACCTTTATCGCCTTGTCACATCAGGTTGTTCATCCAATCCTTCGTACATCTTATCATCCATTGTGACCCTATCATTTGTATCATTGTTGAACTACATCACCTCTAATCTATCACATAGGCAAGACCATCATTGATGAGCCCCTGAGGCTTACCATCCATTCATACCACTCATTCTACCATAGTAAGTACATCCCATACATTTGTCCATCACTAGTGTCAACCTACTATTCCTGAACTACATTGCCTCTGCGTCATCACGTAGGCAAAGCCATCATCGATGAACCCTTGAGGCTTCCAACGCCTAGGTCTTAGGTCCACATAGTCTACACCATTGAACTACATTGCCTCTACATTTTCACATAGGCAAGGCCATCATCGATGAGCCCTCAAGGTACTAGGTCAGTCCCTTAGGGCCTGTCGTGTCATATTTACCATCTGTTCAATCCAAATGTTCATCCATAATAAATTGATCCTTTACTTGACTGGGTGCAAAATCCTTGAGCTAGTTAGGAATTGGATTCTTGAATGTCACAAATCTTAGAGGATAACAAACTGGAATGGGATACTATCTGTAGACAACATGCAGCATTACAAACAATCATTTTCAACGAAACACTTGACACACGACATTAACCTATATCAAACAACAATGGCCCTAAACTATTAAGATGTTTATATTTGTTTTCATGGCAATAAAACATATATGTGGCAAGAAGATTTGATTCTTGTTATATGTTTAAGTCTTAGGTCTTGATTTCTTGTTATCATGTTTCTTATGCTACTCGAGGATGTCTAAGACTAGATAAGCTATGATGGGGGCATGATTATTTTCATTTGTTTTCTATTTGTGGAGCAATCTTTAGTAATGTGACGACTTGTCTAAAGACATGATCAGAAAATGATCATCGATGACATTATGGGTCTAAGTATGAAAGGGTGCAATCCTTGTCTATTGATACATGCAAGAAATACTCAGGGACCATCTAGGTTCAATTTTGACTAGATGCTTGTATTAACTTGCTACATCAAAATCCATGTAAGAGATACGCAGGTCATCATGGTTTAATTATACAAGAGATGCTTGTATTTTCTTAAAACATTTTAAAATATCAATGATGAAATAGTACTTCAAATACTTGTATACAAGATGATAAAGCCTCATTTGTGCATTTTTGGTTTGCATCTCATTTCATTTATAAGCATCACATTTCCATCATTTACCAAGTGTCATAAGATCCAAATCGTATATTTTAGTTATCCATATTATCCATTTATCCCAATTATTCTTCTAAGTTGTTCATGATATCCAAATCTTTTGCCTAATTCTTCTAAGTGTTATTTCATTTATGATTGAGTATACTTGGCATAACAAAAATACATCATTATCATTTTGCATAGTCTAAGTGTATCCACCATTAGTTCATATCATTTCAATTCATTAGTTGCATTAAACATTTAACTCATGGTTTTTAGCAATAGTTTCATATAGTGATATCATGTTACATAGTATAAACATTGTCAATCATAAGTTCATTATCATTCAAGTGCATTAGTGGTATTAAGCATTTAGATCATGATAGAGATGTCATTTATCCACATAGGTCTCATGCATGACATTTATCATCAAAAACTCATAAAAACATAGATATCATTTTCATAGCAGTTGCATATTAGATCATCATACATAGAAACTTAAAATCAAGTTTTGCATGTAAAACTCATCAACATATGCAAGGCCATCATAAACTATTAGCATATAGGATCATTGCACATTAACATTACGCATAGATATTGTTCATCATGTGAATCAATAGGTGTATCATATCATAAGTCTCATGTACATCATTGCATCAACATATTAGAATCATCACAATGTAAGCATAATCAATAACATCCATCAATATAGATAACATCGATCATATAGAAAGCATTCATCCATCATAAACACATGGATGTAGTTCATCGAACTCATATAGATCATCATAGAAAACAATAATAATAATGTCCAAGCATACAATATTGTCATAAATGTGTATCTCAAGCTATCAAAAATTGTGTATACAAAAATGATATAAACATGGTACATGTCTCAAGAATGACTAAGTGGTATTGCCTCTAGAGGGTGCTAGTTGTTGGGGTTGAGGCTAAGGCTAAGGCTGCGGCTGAGAACCTCTAGGACCTATAGGACATGTAGGACAAGGAGGTAGTTGTCCTATCACTCGTCCTCTCTGATAGTGTGCGCCTAGACCTTCTATGTGAGCTTGGGTGGAAGCTACTCACCCTCTGCTTTGGGGATACTACCTACTCATAGAAGGATCTCCAGTAGAAGATCTCCTTCCCATCTTGAACCATATCTGTAACAATATGCCCATGTGGACCTGAGTTGCGGTTTGCTGCACCTGTTGTAGTAAGGTCTCTGCTTTAGTATATCTCTGGATGGTAGTATCCTACTCTAATATGGTAGTCCTAACATCCCTTATAGCTGTGTAACCTGCCCCTATAACTAAGCCACCTTGGCTCGTAGTGTTGCTATAGCCCCATCATCCTATCCAACCTAGCCCTGTACCTAGACTTGTGGTTGTACCTGTGGCTATGCCTATATCTAAGGCACCCTCTCCACCCTCTATCTCACCAGGTCCTCTATCCTCCATCATCATCCATCCCACCTCTGCCTCATTCATCTCCTCTGCCACCTCTGCCACCATCATTCCTCCTCCCTGGCAACTTGGGCCACTTCTCTCGCCTCGCTATCACCTCCTTGTCTGAAGAGGAGCATCATCATCCTCCTCATCTACATCATCTAATCTCAAAGCCTGTTCTCCAAGTCCAAAGTATCTTGAAACAGGATGGGTGGTGAAGTGCACCGCAAAATCAACTATCATCCTAGCATCCACTATATGTCACTGTAGATCCCATGCCTGGTATGGAATCTGTAGAAATAAAGTCCTTGTAGTCTCATAGGAAGCCACCAGACCCCAATATGGATTCTCCTTATGCATCTAAGAAAATATAGAAGTACCTTGGGGCATCCCCTGGACCCTATCAAACTATCAGAGCACACAAGTAACAATGTGACACTCTAAGATATAGGGAATCCTCCCTATCAACCATTGTGTCTGAAAACAATATGGAAACTCAACAACATCCTCCTCCCACACCTCACAATCTAAGTATAGCTGCCAATCAACTGCATCTACATTATCCAATGCATGCCACCAGTACTCAAGATTTTGAATATTGGGTTGGGAAAGAGTCTCTTGGAACCTGTATGAGTAGGGTCTATCATGTCTTCTAACTCCCATACCTATCAGTCATGTGACCACTATGTGTAGCCATGCCCAAATCTATAATAGTGAAACACCAGTAGATAGACTGGTAGCTCCATCATACACAAACTGATGCAGATCATGGTACAAGTGAGCAAGTATGCATGGACCCCAGGTAAAGTGTAACCCCTCCTATATCATCCACTCTAGTGTACTCCCCTATCCAACCTAGAATCCATGCAATCTCCTATCTAGACAAACTACTCCCCAAATCAAACTTGCTAGTATGGCTGGAAGGGGATCATAATAATCCACCATATCTGCCTAGCTAATTTCCATCCCCTCTAAGTCTGCGTCATCAAAAACTCACCTGCACTCCACCAAGCCTGCTCCTGTATGCGACTGATTCTCCACTAGCTTACCCTGAATTGAAATATGCAGTATTCAATGCATGTCCTCTAGTGTGACCACCATCTCCCATGTGAGCAAGTGAAAAGTGCCTATCTCACTGTGGTACCTCTCCCTAAGTGTAGTCAATAGTCCTAGATTCATTTGCATCTGGAGCATAAAATAGAATAACCACAATCCCACTGATTCAAGCACTAATGATCAGTATCAGTCAAGTAGGGTTGAAGAAGATGTATAACTGGGAATCTCTCCAGTGACATCAATACATTATCTAGCTCCTCCTACAATCAATAACAACACGTGTTAGCAAAACAAATAAACTAAGCTGCATATCTATCTAATTTATCAAACCAGTTACTTAGCTATCCTATCAGAAACCTATCTTATCATCTATTTCAAGATTCTATCAATCTCAATGATGACTTATCAGTTGTCCAACATCAATCACAATGCTGACTTAACCCAAACAGCTAAGTAATTAACTACTTGTATCATATGCGCAACTATGCTTTTCAAAAGCATAGTTTCATATCAAATGCGTAGAACACCTTTTCATTTGTGCTATTTTAGGGAAATGTGTTGAACTAGGACTCAAATGCATGTGTTTATACCAAAAGCATAGTTTCGTATCAAATGCACCAAAACCATATTCAAATGTGCATTTTCTAACTGAATGCACTGCTTTATCTCAAATGTGCAGGACTGTCGATTAAAAGCGCAGTTTCATGTAAATGTGCTAAAACCCTAATTGTATGTGTAGAACCATCTTTGAAATGTGAAAATAATGCATATGCACTAATTCCAAGCTCATATGCACAGAATTGGGACATATGTGTGGATTCAATTATCAAAAGCGTAGAAACATTAAAACAACGCATTTAAAACCGTGGACTTTGACCCTAATTTTTTACTATCATAAATGCACTTCAACCAAACTTAAATGCATACATACTAGGGGTCCATAGTCTACTAGATGTCTGAATCTCTAGATCCTCTTAAACCTATCGCTCTCTATCAGAATTTGATCCATCTTTGCTAACTAAGCTATTCTGTTATACACTAGGGCTCCTATAATCTCTTCTCAAATGACAAGTGTGCAAATGAGTACAAAGGTGACCCCACATTCCTATTTATAGCCAAATGAACCCTAGTTAGAGGTGTTTGAACTTGCACTTGCCTACCATGTTTTTCATCATTTTTCATTCTCCGTCATCCAAACTTTTCACCTATGAATCCTGTTATCAATTCTTCTTCGTCGTGAGATCATTCATCATCCTTTTACCAAATCCAACCCAACCAATCTCTTGAGGGGGCATCCTATCATCGTTAAACCATCATTAAACCTATACCAAGGGAAAACTCAGGCATGTATCATACTCAGAAAATTTTTATTCTTTGAAATAACGTGAGAAAACACATTGTCTCAAAGGGGGGTAAAATGTATACACCTAAAAATGGCTCGAGTTGAATAAAATAAATATTTTAATATTTATTTTATTCTCATTCTTCTATCAATAAATAAATATCCTATTTATTTATCTGATTCATATTCATCTTAGTCTTCCAAAAATTAAATAAAAATCAATTTATTTAATTAAATCATCCAAATTCCTCTAAATCGTTCTTAATTGAATAATCCTAAATTATTTAATTAATCATCTATCCAATGTCCTCATTCTATGAATCCACATCACTTCCACCTCACTTTACACCTCATCATGTTGCACACATAATTGAATATTTTTAATATTTAATTAGGTAATTATCCTCACCCACATGTCTTATTTATTCTCTAACCATCCCTATTCTCAAGAACTTCATTCCTCCATGTCATGTTAGTTAAAGGAGACTTAGAGACACATGTCTTATTAGTTCCTAGATTCCTTTCAACCCCTCTACAAAGAAGGAATCCTTCTTTAACCCATGTCTTTTGGTCTTTGAGAGCATTGTGACAAGTGGCCTCATGCCTACACCTTTCTCTCCACCTTGTCATTGTTGGAGGAACATTTTCCTTATTCCTCTCCCTCATCCCAACTAATCCAATCTCCACTGTACACATCATATGACTTGTTCTCCAGTGTGGATATTATGACACTTGGAATTGGTCCATCCTTAGCCTATAAAAGTAAGTTCCTCACACTCATTTGATACAAATCAAGCTTTAGCAAACTTATTGCACAAAAATTCCACCATAGCTATCAAGTGTGCCTTTGGTTCCCCTCATTTATATTGTAGTCTCATTATCATCATCCATGTCTTAGTATCATAATCTCCATCATTCATCTTAGTGTTGCATTGTAGTTTATCTCACTTTGCATAATCCTCCACAAAGCCATTCTCTCTTTTTCATCTTAAAATAGCAAGGAAATCTAATTCTGAGAGCTCAATCATATTCTACCAAGATCATTGAAGACATAGGCAACAATGGAAGACACAAGGTAAATTAGTTCACAAGGTATAACTTTGGTTTATTTCATTTGTCTTATTTTCATTGGATTATTGAATATTTAAGTAGATTATATAGTAGTTTATATTTTCAATCATACGTATGCTTTGGTAAAGGGAGTAAAAAATTTCAGACCATACTTTATGGTTGCAAAGAAAATTACATATGTGCTCCATTTAGTTGTGAAAGATATTTTCACATAGTAGGAAGCTTTTGAAAGAAGATGCAGGTGGATCAACAGGATCCAAGAGTATGACATTAAGGTACAAGTCACCAAATTGGTTAGGGCTAGGGTTTAGCTAAGTTGATGGCTAATTCTAACTTAGAGGCCACTGAGGTAAATGAAGTAGATGTTGTTCAACCTACTAGTGTATGTATGTTGATAAATGATCCATGGTATAAAGATATTATCTTTTATTTTGTCAACATGCATTGTCCCCAAGGCATGAATGTCACTCAACAGAGGATGATTAATCTCCAGTTTCAAAAGTATGTTATGGTTAAAGGTGTATTAATGTGGAGAACTCATGAGGGGCTGTTGTTGAAGTGTCTGGACAAGAGATAATTTGTGTAACTGGTTAAGGAATATCACCAAGAAATATGTGGTGGGCACTTCCATACCAAAACCACATCGGACAAGATTATCAAGACAGGCTTCTGGTGGCCAAGTCTCTTCAAAGATGTTGCAAGATAGGTTAGAAAATATGATGCTTACTGATGTTTCTCTGGCAAGATGAAATTCACTAGAGCATTACCTGTTTTGCTAGTTGTAGTTGAAGCACCATTTCAGCAATGGGGCATTGATTTTATAGGGGAAATTAAAGAGAAATCCAACAATGGATTTAAGTGGATCCTTGTGGCCACTGACTATTTCACTAAGTGGGTTGAGGCTATCCCCACTCACAATTCCACATCCAAGGTGGTGATTGAATTCCTTGTGAATAGTGTGATAACCAGATTTGGAGTGCCATCTAGAACTATTACAGATAATGCCATGTGCATCAAATCTCAAGATATAATAAATATGTGTTCCAAGTATGGAATCAAGTTGATTCACTCATCACCATACCATCCCTAAAGAACTGGACAAGTTGAGCCCAGTAAAAAGAGTCTCATTGGTGCAGGAGCACCCCTTCAGCAAGCTAATTATACATATGAGGGAGAAGACTAAGGTATTTTTATGTTTTTATGTTTTATGCATTTTTATGTTTGGTTATGTTGTCCTTGTTGTTGGGTTTTCATGTTTGTAATAAAAACCCCACCATGTGAACCAGTGTCTCAAATTTGGCATCCTTATAAGCCAATTTGGATATCTTGGATAATTGGGGTATGTGGATGTTCTGTTTGAAGTGTTTTATTGATGTGTTTAAATCTTGTTGTGTGCTTAACATGTGTCATGTGTTTAGTTAGTGTTTTCACTGATAATCTTGTTTAAGCTAAATCTAAAACGTGGAAGTTGTAATGACTCCAACTTTTGGTATTCTAGTTGGAACTGGAAGAGACCATAAGATTGACATTAAAAAGATAGAGGGGAGGATTTTTAGAGGGGTTCAGAGAGAATAGAAGATTGAATAATACATTTTGTGGAGACAACGAAGTTTAATTAAGTTTTTGTGTATGCAGACTCTGTATTCTGTATATATTTTCTAGATTTAACTGCTCTAGTTTTCTGCTGTCAAAAATGCTAGATTGAGACCATTACACTGGTGGATTCCCTTGAAATAAGTGGAATGGACCCTGTATATAGTTTGTTTTGTTTTCTTTCCTTTTTTGTTCGTAGTCACGACAGAATGGGACAGAGGATCCGACCGGTTGAAGAAGTGTCGTAGTAGAAGGCCTAGCATTTTGTGGTGCTAGGGTTTGATAATTAGAGACTGTGAAATTTATTGTAGAGAAGATTATCAGCGAAAGATTCGTGGTGTTCAAATATACATTTTGTGTATATATTGTATTTGCATGTCAAATACATAGTCTGTGCATATATCGCAGAGCATATCAGGTGCACAACATGTTGAAAGTGCATGTTATGAATATACAAGGTTAAAACATATCAGATATACAATTCTTGTGTATATTGCATTTGTATGAAGATACAATTCCTGTGTATATCACAATCGCATCTAAGTACATCTCATGTGTATCCAGCAATCACATATCACTGTTGTATGTTGTGAAGATACAATGAAAAACATACATTTCATTTGAACAAAGTATGACTGACAAGAGTGGTAGTTAGAAAGCATGTTGGAAGGACATCTACCTACAGATACAAGGAATGATTGATAATAGTGGTGAAGAGAACTGGCGATAGGAAGTTATCGATTGTACATTCTGATTGTATGTTATAATTGTATGTTGAGACATACATTGAGTTGCGATACAAGTGTTGATCGACAGTAGCAGGTAAGAACATCCAAACCCACCAGGAAGTCCGGTTAAGTTTTCTATATGAGTTTTGTTTGTATTACATCTTAAATTGTATGCAGTGAAACATACAATGAGGAGTAAAGATCGAGGGTCCCACTAAATGCATATGTTGAATGTATAATTGGAATGCATGGGGAGGATGTACATTGGGGATATACAAGCACTCGATACAATTTGTGATTGGCTGTTAGGGTAAATCGGTGTATGTTGCACTGAAGCAAACTGGTGATAAAGAGTAAATAGTGTATGTAATTTGAAAACACGATTCATGGAAATTTCACCGTTGAATTGAAGGCTTTCACTGGATGGCTCTGCATCAAGTGGTATTAGAGTGAAGGAGTATCTTTGGGTAAAAGAAGAAGACAAGATGTCAGAAGGAGAGGGGTCAGGAGAGTACCCAGCAAAGATGACCAATGCTAAGTTGGTGGCCTTAGTAAAGAAGCAAACGGTAGAGAGAAAAGCAATTAGAGCTCAGAATCAGGCCTTGAGAGATGAGTTAGATAAGTTGAAGGACAAAGTAGAGAAGGAAGATGAAGATTCTGGAGGAGATGGGGATGAAGAGGAGATCCCTAGGTAGGAAGAGATAGAGGTTCCTACAGACTAGAGACCCTTACTCAATGTCCTCAAATCCATGGAGAGAAGGACCATGGATATGAAAATAGACCTACCAGTGTTTGCATGAAAGATGGAACCTGATTCGGTAATGGAGTGGATAGATTCCTTGAATAATTTCTTTGAGACTGAGGAGATACCAGAACACCAAAGGGTGAGAATGGCCCAATGCAAAATGAAAGGGGCTGCACTAAATTGGTGGAATTTCATCCAAGATGACAGGGTGAAAGAAGGAAAGAATAGAGTTGCTACATGGAAGAAGATGATGGCTTTAGTGAAGGAAGCCTATGTTTCGTTGGATTACAACATTCAACTATATAAGAGGAGACAAAACTTGAAACATAAGGAATTAGATGTCAGTTCATACACTGAAGAGTTCATGAAACTATGTGTCCAGACAAAGATAAAGGAGGGTGAGGAAGAGAAGGTGGCAAGGTACCTCAATGGATTGAGGTTTAACATCCAAGAAGACATAAGTCTGCATAATCTAGAGATAGTCCAAAAGTGCTACCAGTTAGCACCCAAAGTGGAAGAGAAATTAAAGAGAAGACAAGAGAAGAACAATAGAGGAAGAGGGAGACAACAAAGAGGGGGAAGAAGTCCTTTCAGAGGTAGAGGAAATGGATTTGGGCACCAAGGTGAATCCAATCAAGAGAACAACAAAGGAGACAACAATCAAACTCAAGGAGGAAGTTACAATCAAAGAGGAAATTTTAGGGGCAGAAGACCACCATTTAGAGGGAGATCTTAGGGTAGAGGACCTATCAAATGTTACAATTGCAATCAGGAAGGCCACATAGCTAGCAGATGTCCAGAAAAGGCAACAAGTTCAATAGGAGAAAGAAGGATAAACTTGATACAAGAGTCTGATTGTCAAAGTGTGACAAGCTCAAACACTTATCAAAGTGTAAATTCTCCTAACAGTTATGGATATCCTGAGAGAGGAGAAGCTTTGATGATTAGGAGAGCAATGACCACCATGAAGGTGCCTGACAAAGAACCCCCACAAAGGAAGTCTCTCTTCAGAACTACTTGCAAGGCAAGAGGAAAGGTATGTAAAGTTTTGATTGACTCCGGATCCACTGAATATTTTGTGTCATTTGAAATGGTAGAAAAACTTAATCTTAGAAGACTGCCACATCCTTGCCCATATAAGGTCTCATGGCTCACCCAGGGTCATCAAACAGTTGTGGAAGAATAGGCTTGGGTGGAGTTTCAAATTGGGACATACAAGGACAGATTATTGTTTGATATTGCCAAGATGGATGCTTGACATCTCCTATTTGGAAGACCATGGCAGTATGACTTGAAATCACACCATGATGGAGTTAGAAAGACATATTCAATCACCAAGGATGGTTAGGTGATAGGGTTGCTACCATTGATGGAGGATGAGGTAGAATCAAAAGGGAAAGAAGTAAAGGTGATGATGGTAGAAGGCAAACAATTCATGAAAGAAATAGTGGAAGAAGGTGTAGTTGTATATGCTCTAATTCCATGCCTAAAGGTGGACAAGGAGCAGCAACAAGAAGTCAAAGGAGAGAAGAGGCAAAGGTTCATAGATCCTACTGTCCAAGAACTATTAGATAAGTACAAAGGCATCATCTCTGATGGAATGCCAAGGTCCCTACCACCTGTAACGGACATCAGCCATTGCATAGATCTAATCATAGGATCTACACTTCCAAATAAGGAAGCATACAAGCTTACCCCAGAGCAGAATGTAGAAGTAGAAAGACAGATTGAGGAGTTGTTAGAGACAGGCCTAATTGGCAAGAGTTTAAGCCCATGTGCAGTACCGGCTGTACTAGCACCAAAGAAAGAAGGTACTTGGGGACTTTGTACTGATTCAAGGGCTATCAACAAGATAACAATCAGGTATAGGTTCCCAATCCCTAGGATAGAAGATTTGCTTGATTGCTTGGGGGGTGCTAAATATTTCACAAAAATAGATTTAAAGAGTGGCTATCATCAGATTAAAATTAGGCCAGGAGATAAGTGGAAAACTACATTTAAGACTAATGAGGGGTTATATGAGTGGAAGATCATGCCTTTTGGTTTATCCAACACCCCTAGTACGTTTATGAGGTTGATGAATGAGGTCTTGAGGGAATTCATAGGCAAATTTGTCATAGTATATCTAGATGATATCCTAATTTTTAGTAATACAAGGGAAGAGAACCTCAAACATATAGACTTGGTTCTCAACAGGTTGCATGAAGAGCAGCTAATGATCAACTTGGAGAAGTGTTTGTTCATGTAGGAAGAGCTCATCTACTTAGGTTTTGTCATCTCACATAACAACTGAAAATGGACCAAGAGAAGGTAAGTGCCATATTGTCTTGGCCAACTCCTAGAACCATGAATGATGTTAGAAGTTTCTATGGGTTAGCAACCTTCTATAGGAAGTTTAGAAAGGGGTTTAGTCATGTTTGTGCACCCATGCTTGACACCATAAAAGGAGGACAGAAGTGCAGATTCACTTGGACAAAGGAGGCAGATGATTCGTTTGAAACATTGAAGAAGAAGGTGGCAGAGCAACCAGTTCTTGCACTTCTTGACTTCAAAAAAATTTTCCAGGTAGAATGTGATGCAAGCCACATGGCAATTGGAGCAGTACTCAGTCAAGAAGGTAGGCCTATTGCATTTTTTAGTGAAAAACTAAATGATGCAAAGAAGAGATACTTATCCTATGATTTGGAGATGTATGCTCTAGTACAGTCACTTAAAAAGTGGAGGCATTACTTGATGCCAAAATACTTTATAGTGTTCACAGATAATCAAGCCCTTAGTTTCATAAATAGTCAAGAGAAGATGAACCATAGGCACATGAAGTGGGTGGAGACTTTGCAAGCTTTCACCTTCATGCTCAAACACAAGAAAGGGGTCAAGAACAAGGTGGTAGATGCTTTGAGCAGGAGGGTTCTGACCATCAATCAGATCCAACTGGACAGTGTTGGCATTGACTCCTTGAAGGCCATGTATGATGCTGATGAAGACTTTGGAGAAATTTATAAGGTATGTACTTCCTTTGGTGACAAATATCATGTCGAGTTCTCTGAATTTTTGATCCAAGATGGATTACTTTTCAAGGGTAGACAATTGTGCATTCCACGGTGTTCTATGAGACTAAATATCATCAGGGAGAAACATTGTGGGGCCATGGCAGGACATTTTGGTCTGGATAAGACTCTTGATCTTGTGAAGAGGCATTACTATTGGCCCAAGTTACAATCAGATGTGAGGAGATGTCTGGAAGCATGTGTGATATGTCAGAAAGCAAAAGGGAAATCCACTAATGCAAGTTTGTATCAGCCACTACCCATTCCTTCTAGGCCATGGGAGAGCATAAACATGGACTTTGTATTAGGTTTTCCTAGAACAAGGAAGGGATATGATAGTGTTTTTGTTGTAGTAGATAGATTTAGTAAAATGGCACACTTTTTGCCATGCAAAACCACTTGTGATGCTTCATATGTTGCAGATCTATTTTTCAAAGAGATAGTGAGGATACATGGTTTACCATTGAGCATAGTGTCAGATAGAGATGTGAAATTTATTGGCCACTTTTTGAGGACTCTTTGGAAGAAGCTTGGCACCAACTTGTCCTTCTCATCAGCCTACCATCCTCAAACAAATGGACAAACTGAAGTGGTTAACTATTCGTTGGGAAATCTGCTAAGGTGTTTGACAAGGCAACATGGAGAGAAGTGGGACAACACCCTACCACAAGCAGAATTTTCCTATAATGACACCATCAATAGGAGTATAGGGAAATCATATTTTCAAGTGGTATATGGTATTCATCCAAGGGGTAATTTGGAGTTGAGAGATCTGCGTATAAGAGAGTCTATTAGTGCAGATTGAGAAGCTTTTACATCAGCCATCAAAGAAGTGCATGATCAAGTCAAGGACCAACTCCAACAGACTACATTGAAGTACAAAGCATATGACAAAAAGAAGAGGGATGTACAATTTGATATTGGAGATTTGGTGTAGGTTAATCTGAAGAAGGAGAGGCTCCCAAAAGGTAAACATACCAAGCTAATGTAGAGGAAGATTGAACCATGTCAGATTTTGAAGAAATGTGGGCAGAATGCTTATGAGATCCAACTTCCTCCTGACCTTGGATTATCACCCATTTTCAATGTATGTGATTTAACTCCATACAAACATAATCTAGCTATAGAACAAGAACCATTGCAGGATACAGTAGATGATGATATCCCTAAGCATGATCCACCAAAATTGAAGATCTTAGACTCAACAATGGCAAAGAAGACAAGGAACAAAGAGTATATGGAGTATTTGGTGGCTTGGCAGGGGAAACCTGATTCAGAGGTAGTTTGGATGACTGATGATCAAATCACAAACCATGGTGCAGACCTTCAAACTCTCATCTCAAGTGGGCTTGAGATTTCTTCTCCTGGGGAGTATGGTGCAAGAGCACCCCTTCAGCAAGCTAATTATACATCTGAGGGAGAAGACTAAGGTATTGTTATATTGTTATGTTTTATGCATTTTTATGTTTGGTTATGTTGTCCTTGTTGTTCGGTTTTCATGTTTGTAATAAAAACCCCACCATATGAACCTGTGTCTCAAATTTGGCATCCTTATAAGTCAATTTGGATATCTTGGATAATTGGGGTATGTGGATGTTTTGTTTGAAGTGTCTTATTGATGTGTTTAAATCTTGTTGTGTGCTTAACATGTGTTGTGTGTTTAGTTATTGTTTTAGCTGATAATCTTGTCTAAGCTAAATATAAAATGTGGAAGTTGTAATGACTCCATCTTTTGGTATTCTGGTTGGAATTGGAAGAGACCATAAAATTGGCATTAAAAAGATAGAGGGGAGGATTTTTAGAGGGGTTTGGAGAGAATAGAAGATTGATTAATACATTCTATGGAGACAATGAAGTTTAATTAAGTTTTTGTGCTTATAGACTCTATATTCTGTATATATTTTCTAGATTTAACTGCTCTAGTTTTCTGTTGTTGAAAATACTAGATTGAGACCATTCCACTGATGGATTTCCCTGAAATCAGTGGAATGGACCCTGCATATAGCTTTTTTTGTTTTCTTTTCTTTTTTGTCCGTAGTCACGATAGAATGGGACATAGGATATGACCAGTCGAAGAAGTGTCGTAGTAGAAGGCCTAGCATTTTGTGGTGCTAGGCTTCGATAGTTAGAGACTGCAAAATTTATTGCAGAGAAGATTATTAGCAGAAGATTCATGGTGTTCAAATATACATTTTGTGTATATATTGCATTTGCATGTCAGATACACAGTCTGTTCATATATCACAGAGCATATCGGGTGCGAAACATGTTGAAAGTGCATGTTATGAATATACAAGGTTAAAACATATAGGATATACAATTCTTGTGTATATCACATTTGTATGAAGATACAATTCCTGTGTATATCGCAATCGCATCTGATTACATCTCATGTGTATCTGGCAATCACATATCGTTGTTGTATGTTGTGAAGATACAACGAAAACATACATTTCATTTGATACAAAGTATGACCAGTAGGAGTGCTAGTTAGAAAGGATGTTGGAAGGACATCTGCTTGCGGATACAAGGAATGATTGGTAATAGCGGTGAAGAGAACTAGCAATAGGAAGTTATCGATTGTACATTCTGATTATATGTTATAATTGTATGTTGAGACATACATTGAGTTACGATACAAGTGTTGATCGACAGTAGTAGGTAAGAACATACATACCCACTGGGAAGGCCGTTTAAGTTTTGTATATGAGTTTTGTTTGTATTACATATTAAATTGTATGTACTGAAACATACAATGAGGAGTAAAGATCAAGGGTCCCACTAAATGCATATGCTGAATGTATAATTGGAATCAATGGGGCGGATGTACATTGGGGATATACAAGCACCTGATACAATTTGTGATTGGCTATCAGGGTAAATCGGTGGATGTTGCACTGTAGCAAACCGGTGATAAAGAGTAAATAGTGTATGTAATTTGAAAACGCGATTCATGGAAATTTCACCATTGAATTGAAGGCTTTTATTGGACGGCTTTGCATCACTCATGAAATCCCTAAAGAGGACTCTAGAAATGAACAAGAAAAGATGGGATGACATGCTAAAATATGTAGTTTGGGTAGATCAGGTCACCTACAAACGTGCTATAGGAAAGAGCCCTCTCAAACTGGTATATGGATTAGAGGAAAAACAACAATGTCATTAGAATTTCTTATGTATCAATTGCTACAACACATAGAAAAACACGGGGATGATGCTTTGACATTGAGGATGCATGAGTTAACTGAGTTGGATGAAGCTAGAAGGCTAACACATGATAAAAACCTATTACAACAACAAATGATTGAGCATCTGTTCAACAACAAAACAATCAAGAGGAGCATTCAAATTGATGATTTGGTTCTTCTTTGGAATCCAAAATTAGAGGACAAGGGTAAGCATGGGAAATTTGAACCATTATGATTAGACCCTTATCAAATTGATGGAAGAGTTGGATAGGATACCTTTTACATCAGAAACATGGAGGGAGAACTTTTGCAGCTGCTCATTCATGGACAACATCTAAAGCTTTACTTTTCATAAGTAATGTTGCCATTAAAATTTTGAATACAATCAACTATCTTTTGTGGTCTCTTGCTTATGATTGTATTTTGTCTTGTATATAAGCCTTTGTTGTAAATACATTTTGTGTTTTTTCCCTTGGTGTGTTTTGTGTTTTTTGTATGCCTAGAGATCTGAGATACTCATTGTGCCATTACTTGGAACATGTCCTCAACCAGGGCTAGTGTTGACACCTGAAAAAGCCAGCTCCTAGACATCCATTATTTTGCTCCCAAAATCCATAAAATCTCACCTTTTGCCATTACTATTAAAACCAACCATTTATATCCGATCTAAGAAGTATTATCTATGGGATTAATTCAAAAAAATTTGAGTATAGTTCCCCATGTTCCTTGTGTTTCCTTCCCTTATAAAAAATTGGTTCCTTTATGACCTTTGTCGGTGAATTGATGAAATCGTGAACTTACATACTTAGTTCGTGGGTTCGTCATTTCACCGATTTGTCAATTTACCAATAAGGAGTTGACGGACAGGGCATAAGATGGTGAAAAAGGAGGAAGTTTAACCTTTTTTGACAAAATTTTTGGTTTACAAACTTGTAAGTTTGTCGATGGAAGGTTTTTCTGACAGTGAGTTCGCCAATGGAAGCATTTTCCAAGAGCGAATTCACCAACAACAAAAGAGACCACGACAAATGAAAATTTTTTAAGGCATGTGAGGAAGAAGAAAAATGCTTGTCAAGAAAATCTTTGGTTCGTGAACCATAAGGTTCATTGACTAGGTTTTTTGCCAACAAAAGAAAGAAGATAGAAGAAATAAAGGAAAAGTTTTCTATCTAAAAGAAGGAATGTCCAAGTGCTTGTCAACAAAGTTGGAGGTTCACAAACCACTAGTTTCATCGACGACAGTTTCACCGATAGTAAAGGGAGAAGCAAAAGAAAAAGCAAGGAGATGGTTCCTCGGTGAGGAAAATTATTGATAGATAAGAATGGTTCACCAAATTAAAGGTTTGTCGATAAGGCAAAATGGGGGCTGATTGAAAAGGAAGGGCAGTGAAGGAAAAGAAAATAAACAAGGGAAGTGACTTCATCAGTAAAATTGTTGGTTTATGCACTTGTTGTTTTGATCGCTGCCTAGTTCACCATAGGGACAAGAGAGACCATGGCAAATGAAAATTTTCTAAGGCATTGGAGGAAGAAGATAAATGCTTGTAAAAAAAATTGTGGTTTGCGAACCGTAAGGCTCATCGACCAGTGTTTTTGTCAATAAAAGAAAGAAGATAGAAGAAAAAAAGGAAAAACTTTCTAAGGAAAGAATGGCCAAGTGCTTGTCAATGTAAATGGAGGTTTGTGAACCCCTGGTTTCACCGATGGAAGTTTTACCAATAGTAAAGGGAGAAGCAAAATAAATGGCAAGGAGATGGTTCATCAATAAGGAAAATTACTGATAGATAAGAATGGTTTTCCAAATTAAGGATTTGGAAATAAGGCAAAAAATGGGTTGATAGAAAAGGAAGGGTGGAAAATAAAAAGAAAAAAAGCAAGGGAAGTGGCTTTGTCAGTAAAATTGGTTGTATACAAACCTGTTGGTTCGCTGACTGCCTAGTTCACGATGGGGTGATTTTGCTGACAAGGCAAGGATAAAAGAGATAAATAGGGTAGTTCACCATGACAATATTTTCTTGATAAAGAAAAAAGGTGCCAAGAGTAGTTGAGGATGAAAAGAGAGATGGCCCCAAGGTTTGAAAAATTAAGAATTCACCAATAGAATGAATAAAATAAGGGAGGATGAACTGGCAAGAGAAAGGTGCCTATCTTCTTGAAATTGCATTGTGATTGCAGGTGGCTGGCAAAATAAAATTCTTCAATTCACAGGTACTCTTGGGGGACAAAATGGATAAAATTAGGTGTTGTAGGTGTCAGAAAGTGACTCTAGGTACCCAAGGAATGTGGGAAGTCTTCTTGTGCTAGTTTTTATAGTTGTTAAGGAATGGGCAAGCTTTGAAACATGCAAATTTTCCAACATGACAGTCAGTCAAATTCAATGAGGTATGGTTGTACTTGTTGACTAGGTGCAGTGCTTGGAACTGTGCATTGAGCTAAAATGGTATATATACTTTTGTTTTAGTGGTGTTAGGGGTTGGTCAATTGGGCCTTATTCTCTTAGTAGGTTGAAAGATCTAGAGGCTAAAAAGAAAAGGTTATTTTTTAGTCTTTGTTCAACATGAAACAATTATGAAATGTATGTAATATATTTTTGAAATATTTGTATAGAATGATTATTTTTTTTAATAAAAGGGGTAAAAACTTTATTGAAATTCAGAAAAGAACATTACAAAGCATCAAAGGGCCAAGGCCCTAGTAATCCATAAGAAATAGCCATACAAAGCATGAAACAACATCATCCTTCACCAATACCATTCCCATCCTTAGCAAGAATCTTCTCCAAGTCATATCGGAGCTCATGAGGAACCTGCTCCCATTCATCAACCTTCCAACCATCTAAATGCTCAGAAGCCCACTTAGCCAAACAATCTGCTACCCTATTCCACTCCCTTGGAATATGGACAAAAGACACCATCTCCATCAAAGAACTTATCTACATAATTTGTTGCACCATCATAGCCAACTGCCAACTAACATCAGAAACCTTTTGTGTATTCAGCAAATTAATCAAAACCTGTGAATCAGACTCACAGATAACCTTGCGCCATCCCAAAGCATAAGCCCTCTCCAAAGCATAGAGGATCGCCAAACCTTCCATAAGGTTGATAGTTTGCCATCCTTCATGAACAGAGTAGAGAAAAACCACCGATCCCGAAAAATCCCTGCTAGTCCCACCAATCCCAGCAGGCCCAGGATTGCCCCTTGAAGAACCATCAGTATTGAGCTTCAGAATGCCAGATGGAGGGGGAAGCCATCTTCCCACCCTTTGCACTTTCTTTTTCACTCGCCTTCCTTTCCTGACACAAGTAGAAGCTGGAGACAACCCCTGAATACCCAATCTATCCACCAACTCAGCATCTCCTTTCTCCAAAGGGAACACCACATCACACTTAGATTCCATCGTCTCCCGAATCATACTCATAATTCTGTGCCAAACTTGTTGAATCAACAACTTCTCACCTCGAAATATTCTGCGATTCCGTTCCAACCAAATCTGCCATAGTATGAAGGAAGGCCCAACATACCACACATCTTGCAAGAAAGAGGCCATAGAAGGAGGTCTACCTAGACTACTCCAAAAATCCACCAGGGATGAAGCATGAACATAGGGGCTTTTCCAAACATCCCACCAAAAATGCCAAAGCTACAAAGTCAAGGGACAACGAAAAAACAAGTGAGAGGAGTCCTCCTCTCCACATCCACACATAACACACATAGAAGGACCTTGAAAACCCCGCTTCTGAATATTATCCCAAGTCAAGCACCTATTCCAAGCCAAAGTCCAAATAAAGCAGTTACACTTCAGCCAAGAAAGCTTATTCCACACTTTCTTCCACTAGTGAACCTCCACCCCCTCCAGCTGGTTAGATAACAACACCTGATATCCAGAAGCAATAGTATAGACACCCTTAGAATTAGGAGACCAAGAAAGAACATCCCCTTCCTGGAGGGAGCTACAACATCTACGAGAAAGGATACTATGAAGCTCAGCACACTTCTCCTCCATACAAACAACAGGCCACTCATCAGGATTCTTCCATCTTGCCACCACCAACTGCCCATGAGAAGAAAAGGACTTGAAGTCACTCACCCTTGACCAACCAACTTCACAGAACCTCTGGCATAGAGTCACCAAATTAGGAAACTAAGAAACAATGGGAGGAAAACCATCCCAAGAATCAGACCAAAATGAGCTTTTGTCCCTCTTTTACAAATCCAAAATAAACCATCCTTGACCAGAGTAGCCCCTTTCTTGAGCGTACTCCAAATCACCGAGCCTTTCCCCACCAGTGGATACCGAGGAATATCAATTTGAGGGATCCCTAGGAAGTATTTCTGAGTTAATATCCTAGCCTAGATCCCATCCTGCTCCACACACCACCGCCAATACAATTTAGCAGCCAACGCCATCCCTGACAATGACGACTGCCTTAACCCAAGGCCGCCAAACTACTTCGGGCTACAAACAATGTCCCATCTAACAAGGCTCCATTTAGAGGACAATAAGCTACCAGCCCATAAAAATTGTCTTGCTAAGGAATCCAATTCCCTAACAAAACCTAAAGGGGCCACCTGAATCATACATCTATAAATGGGGAGGGCCTGCACCACAGACTTGAGCAACTGAACACGACCCGCAAAGGACAACCAGCGATGGGTCCAATGATTAACTTTCACACGAAATTTATCTAGAATATTCTGCCAAGACTCCTTGGGAAGTCATCTAATAGAGAGGGAATACCAAGATAGGTCAAAGGGAGAACCCCAGTCTGAAATCTCAAGATATGAGCAATTCGCCTCTGAATGGAACCTGGAGTATTGAAGAAAAAGATGGAAGACTTATCTTCATTGATCAATTGGCCCGAAGCTAGAAGATAAACATCCAACACCTTGCGCAAATTCAAAGCTTCCCTAATTGTAGCCATACCCATCAAAGCAGTGTCATCAACAAACTGCAAGTGAGATTGTGGAGGCAAACCACCTCCCCACCCCCAGCCCTGAATGAAACCTAACTACAGATTCCTTCTTATCAAGCGTCCCAAACCCTCAACAAGAAGAAGAAACAAGTAAGGAGAGAGGGGGTCACCCTGCCGCAAACCCTGAGAGGTGCCAAAAAGCTCAGAGTGCTCACCATTTACTAACACTGAGAAGGAGACTGAAGTAACACAACTCATAACCCAATAAATCCATGCATCCCCAAAACCAAAAGCACCAAGAACCTTCCGAAGGAAGGACCATCGAACACAATCATAAGCCTTAGCCATATCAAGCTTGATGAACATTACCTTATCTTTGGAATTAGCCATAGAGTGAATGGTTCCAGTTGCAATAACAACCCCATCCAGAATCTGACGTCCCGCCACAAAACCACTCTGTTCCTCAGAAATCAGCACTTTAAGCCACTTTTTCAACCTATCAGCAATCAATTTAGAGATAATTTTATAAATCACATTGCAAAGAGAGATAGGATGAAATTGACTTAACCTATCCGCCCCATCACACTTTGGGATGAGAGCAAGGAAGGTAGAATTCAAAGCCTGTAACATCTGTTTATTCTTATGAGACTCCTGAACAACTGCCAACAAGTCCAACTTGATAATCTCCCAGAATTCTTGAAAGAACTCAATCGGGAAACCATCAGGGCCAGGAGCTTTCCCCCTCTTCATTTGAAACACGATCCCCTCTAGCTCCTCAATCGAAATATCACTCATAAGATGCTCATTCATCTCCCTAGAAACCAAAGAAGGGATACAAGAAAGGACCTGAGCTTCCTCATCAGAACCCCCCTGCGAGTCCTCCCTAAATAAAGAAGCAAAATATTGCATAGCTTCACATGTGATTTCCTGCAAAGAAGAAAGAGTTTCACCCCTATCATTCACCAAAGTAGAAATGGAATTGCCATGTCTCCTGGCTTTCACCGAGTTGAAGAAAAAAGTGGTATTTTTATCCCCTTCTTGAAGCCACTCAATCCGAGCCTTTTGTTTCCAAAAAACTTCCTCTCGTAGCTCACACTCTTCCAATGCTTTCAAAGCCCTAGTCTCTTCCCGAAGCAGGTACTCAGTCACTCCATCCTCCCTGATCAACCTCATAATACCATCCAACTCAGCCTGGGTAGCAGTCTTAGCATGGAAAATGTTTCCAAAGCACTTCCGATTCCAATGTTTAAGCTGATACTTGACAAATTGAAGTAACTTAGCAAAAGTATACATTGCTGTACCATAAGCAGGTCTACGATGCCTCCACCACTCAACAATATAGTCATGGAGAGAGGAGTCACGCAACCACATAAGCTAGAACTTGAAAGAAGGAGACCGAGGCACACGAGCTGAAGAAATAGCCAGCTTGATAGGCCAATGATCTGATCCCCTCCAATCCAAAATTTCAGAGCTAGAAGACCACAACCCACGAACCCAGTAGCAAGAAACTAGAAAGTGGTCAAGTCGTTCCGCAATGCAGTTATTCCCAATCCTTCGATTATTCCAAGTAAACTGGCCATTAATGGGCTTGATATCCACCAGATTTAAAGCTGAAATGTTATCCTGAAGTAGCAGTGCAGAAGGCTCAAGCCTCGCAATACCACCCCTCTTCTCAACCAACTCAGAAATAGCATTGAAGTCTCCAGCCATAATCCACGGATGGAAAGGAACCATGCTTCGGACAAACTGGATATGGGACCACAATAGTTGTTTACCCTGAAGTTTAGTAGGTGCATAGATATTGGAGAAGAGAATAGACTTGCCTGTCTCAAAACAAGAAGCAATCATAGAGATAGAAGACTGAAAGGACAACCACCAAAGAGGGTGGATCTTCTGAGGATTCCATAAACAAGCCACTCCTCCAGCAAACCCTTGAGCACCAATACACTGGCACTCTCCACTCCCCCACAACTTAGGCACTAAACCAAACATACACTCCACTGATAACTTAGTCTCCTGCAGGAAAAGAACATCAGGAGATTGACTTCTAACCAAATCACAAACAGCTTTTTGTCGAGGGCCACTGTTCAAGCCCCTTACATTCCAGGATAGAACAATCATTTCAAGGGGCTCAAAAAATGAGAATCCAGAGTCTTAACAGACCCTGACTCTACCAAAGTTTCCCCTGTTAATTTAATCTTATCCAAATCTTTTTTTCTACCAAGCTTGGAAGACGTCTCCCCAGCCCCTTTTTTTGGATCCTTTTGATGAAGACCCAAATGAGAAGAAGAAGACTTATTAATCTTCACCCCCTTAGTACCTACATTTGAAACAAGAGGAGATCCATCCTCACCACCCTTCTTCCCTACTATAATAGGAACCGATTCCACCTAGACTTCCATTTGAACGTCTGTGTCCATTTGCAAAGCCCTATTATCCTGCAAAACCTGAGTAGCTTCAGAAAGAAGGCCCTCCTGTCCTGTACCTGAAGCACCCTGATCCATATTCACCAAGCCTGGATTCACTTCCTGCTGGCTGAGATCATCTAAAACTTCAAATCTGTTGAAAGAATCTTCATCCTGCCTTTCCTTCAAAGTCCTCTTTTGACCTCGATTCCTATTTCGAGCCTTGACAGGAACGAAACCATCAGCCCCATCCACATCACCAAGAATGGGTTCCTTCCCCTTTTCAACTCTAGGGGGATTGCGGGGAGGCTGCGAAGGCTGGGAGTCCACAGGCCTAGCCTTAGGGCATCTCCTCTGTAAATGTCCATATTCATGACAGAGACGGCACCGAAAAGGAAGAGTCTCATAGTCCAACTGCTGCACCCAAGAGTAAGGACCCGCACACATATCCACTGAATCTGGCAAGGGTTTACTTAAATCAATCTCAACACATATACGAGCAAAAGTCATCACCTTTTTAACTTGAGTCTGCTGTGAAGCACCAACTGGTTTTCCTAGCATTGAAGCTAACAAGTGTAAAACATCATCCCGCCAACATTCCACAGCAAACCTTGGAAGCCGAACCCACACTGGAACCCGGTTTGGAAGCTCTTCAGCAGGATTGAATCCCGCATGCCAAGGTTTAATGAATAACCCAATCTGATTATGAAAATAGGGGCCTCCTTCAAAGGCCTTATTGCGATCTGCCAAGCAATTGAATGAAACCATGAAAAATTATTTGCTAAAAGCATAACCTCCATTTCTCCCTCTGGCATCCAAGTCCGTTGGGCCCATGATTCAAGAAATTGTAAAGAAACCCGCATCCCCATAAACTTGCATAGCAATGCATGCTTCGAATAATAATCAATATCTTCCGCAATCATCTCCAGCGGGATAACCAATTTTGGCCTCTCCTCACAACATTCAAGACATCCATTGATCTTTGTAATCCGAGTACCACCAGACAAACCCGAACCAACCAACCCTGGATCTGGTGAGAACAAGTTATTATTAAAAACCTTCGAAGCGTGCGAAGGAGAATTTGCACCAACTGCTGCTGAGCGAAAATCCGTCTTGGGACTAGCCCCTGAAGACTCCCCGATCGGCATTGAAACTAAACAAGATCCAAGGCGGGCAAGCAGGCCCCCAAGAAAAAAGAACCACCACTAGGGTTTAACCGATCCACCACCCAGCACTGCCTTCAAATTGCAGACCCAAACCAACCAGGCACAAAAACCCCACCCACGGCCTCTAACCAGGCACAAAACCCCCACACGCTCAGGGAGAAAGAGACACCGATGCCGCTGAAAAAACTTTGCACTGATAAAAAATGCAACCCCAAACCTCCCCAAAACGCATGCACTCCCCACCCTTCGCACAACCAAGAAAAAACTAGAGGATCAGGCTAGGGCACGAAAGCCCTAGCTCGACATGCAGAGCAAAAAATCAACCATAGAATGATTATTTTTCTCCACCGATGTGGATATTCTTTCTAGCAAACTTTGATCATAGTTAGGGTTTCCTCTTGCCACACTTCATGGTATGAATGTAAGCATTGATTTGAATGAATGTGACAATTCTTAATTCATTTTCATGGTTTTGTAAATGATCTCTTAAATAATACATGATAAAGAACATGGTATGGTGTTGTATTACTAAGCATTCTCAGTGATTTGATATTGATTTTCACACATTTGATTTATCAAATAGGTAGTTGTATATTTCATTGTAGTTGTGTTCCTCTCATGAATGTAAGACTCTACAACCTGATGGATATGCACCAGTATGGGTAGCCTTTCATCACCCAATCTTTAATACAAAATGATACATCTATCCTTTAGACACAATAGTACTTTTTTATGCATCCTCATTATGTAGGATTGCCCTCATCAGCTATACATGGGTCTTATAACAATGAGCATTTCTTAGCTTAGTGACAAATTTGGGTCTAAGAGAGCAATTTAGGTTTGGTTGTTCAAATAGTTTTAGCTTTTCATTTGGTTTTGATATCAATAATTGCTTAGGTATACCCCTTGGAATATCCCTCTAGAGTTTAAGATGAGATCAAAGAGAAGAGGATTCTACCCACTCCTATGAGTTGGTCAAAATTGCCCTTAACTTGTTTATAAATCTCTTTCTATCACCATGATGACAATCCCTAGCCTAGGTGATTTATAAATGCTTTAGAGTTTTGTGTTACATTAATTTTGGGAACCAATAGGATGCACTTATTTGAGCTCAGTTTTTTTCATGAAGATGTAGCTTGTAGCATGTTCCCTTATACCTTGGATGAATCTACATATAACTAGTATCTCACCATACATGTTGGGTAAATAACCTCATGGGATGATTTAGAAAATGCATTTTCAAATCATTTTAGATGTATCATTAATCCCATAGTCATGTATAATCAATTCTCATCTTGTTGCAGAATTTATGGAGCCAATAAGCCTTTTTAACACACAACTTCTTAGATTATATAATATGTTGGTAGATCCATATAAGCGAGTAAAGGTTGTGGCTATCCAAATATATTTTAGTGCATTGGATCCACTTCCATCTATGTTCACAAGGAATCAAAACCTTGCAATCATTAGCCTATCTCAAGCATACACTAGGGCTATCACAATCGAGAGATGGTTGTGACCACAAGGCTATGTCTTAGAACTACTACCATTTTGAGGATCCTATAATCAACTTCCTATACAAAATTCAAATCTCTTAACATGTATTATTACCAAATCTGATCTCAAATGTTTTACATTTAAATGTTTCTCAAATTCCTAGTTATGCATGGAGTATTCAAGTGTTACCTCAAGAAATCTTTTTACAATACTTAGCCACATGCATGAATAATTATGTCTATGCAAATTCTCCCATTGATGTTGTTCAACCTATGCCTATGCCTTTAAACAATAAGGCTCTTCAAGATCGTACACTCAAACATAGTGTTTTGGCTAATGATTCTCAAACTAATCTGGCTTATCTTAATGACCAAGTATCTAATGCTACTTTAAGCCAAATATATTAATTCATATCTATTGGTAAACAATTTTGTCACCACTAAATAACCTTTGAAAATGACTTGTTGCCCTTAGAGCGGTGACTAAATTGTCGCAAAAGTTGGAGAAGCTGTTATTGAATTATCAACTTTCCTCTACATTTGAGAGGGACAGCTCCCTCATATGATGGGGGTATTTGTGGATTTTTGTGTACTTTTAACCTAAAAGTACAAAAAGAAGAAAAGGCAAAACTAATAGATGATTAACATAAACCCTAACAGTAGACATACAAATACTGGTTTAGATTTCACAAAGTCACAACAAGTTATGAGGGGATTTCACCATAGAAGCTACAAACTTTGTTCCTGAACCAATATGATGAACTTCACAATTAATATGTTAATATGTGACAATGATGAAAGAAAGATAACACATAGGTCTCAACATACGAAGAGATAGGTTATTTGAACACAGTCAAATCAAGATACCAAGAAATGATTGTGTTTCATTACATCAATTGCATAGTTAAATGTTTCAGTGGGTGACCCATGATATACACAATGACACAAAAGTATTACCAATCTAACATATGAAAAAAATTAGTAACAATAAATCAGAAGTACCATTGGAACACATGAACCAAATGCACTCTTTATTATCTTTGTGAAATTATATTGTTTCAAAAGCTTTCATGTACAAAGTGTAGACGAAAAGTCTCTAAAAATTTTCTCCATAAGTTCCCCTCAAAAATTCTCTTGAAAAAGTTACCTTTACATTTGAAATAGCCTTGTATTTATAGGCCTTCTCCCAGTAACTACTTTGCAACTACCTGAGAACTACCTAGTAACTACCTTTTTTGAAATATAATAATATAATAACCCTTATTTTTGGTTATATTTTACACCACTTTTCCAGAAATAAGGTTCATTTTGTAACTTGACATTACAAAGTGTGACTTAAGTCACTTTCATAAAAAGGTAACTAGGATATGCAACTTTCATGTTGCATATTTGTCTAAGTTACACTCCATCTTCATCTGCTCCATTTGGTGGTCAAAGCTTGTTGAATCTTGATAACTTTTCTGAATACACATAATAAGCCAATCAAATACATAAAAGTATCGAAATAATTCCAAACCAACTAATCCTACAGAATAATGGTAGTATTCATCATAACCCTTCACATATTACATGATAGCTTTGTATCCACTGGAATACCCATATCTTCCTTAATACAACCACTACTCCCAATATTTGAAGATGTGAAGAGATACATCCGATGACCATCTGAAGCAACAAAAACAATATGTATCCATTGAAGACACAGTTGAAAGTGAGACAAAAAGATGTCTTAGGAAATCTAGGCGCTACCCTACCTCCCACCAGTTGATCACCTGCATGACGAATATCCCCATGACTACTCAAATCTCTTTTTCCTACAATCTTTTTAAGAAGACTATCTCTTTCTTCTGAATCATGAATCACCCTCTCACTAATAACTTAGCCTCTATCTCATTGACATTCTCATCATCTTTTAGTAGCCTTCCAACTACATCTATAAATTCCTAACCATCACCTGCATCTTCCATTTCTTTAAGGCTGCCTCAGCATATCCATTTGAGGATTGATACTCGCTTTCATGGTTTAAAATACTAGGACTAGATATGGTTCCATTATTTCATCTTACTCCCATTCCAGAAAATAACTCCATAGGATTAAGATTTTGAAGAATTTGGTATTATAGCCACCACATTGTATCACCAAATCACCAAGCACACATTTTTCATTCACTACACTAAGCATCATCAACAATCTCCATAAGAACAATGCATTTTATTGAAATGATGAAACTGGTTTACCTCTCTCACAACAATTACTCGTGCAACAATCTTTTAAATAAACTTAGTTGTAATTTGGTATTCAATACACACTCAAATTTCTTTGACAAGTCTAAGATGTTCCAAACCAAATACAATTTCTAACATTTCATAATGGTGAAAAAATAATTATTTTTCCTTCCCTTAGACATCGTCAAGCGAATGTCTTGAATTTTGAAGATACCCAACCTTCATCTTCCAAGTCAATTTTTTTTATGTCCATCAATCTGACTATATCCAGGGCTCTTTTAAATCCTCTATGTTTCATTAATTGCCTTACCATTTAAAGAATCACCCTATTTGCCTATTTCTAGATAAATGTTTGATAGAAGAATATGAGATGCAGTATTCATGTGATCCAAGTTCTCAAATGACCTTGTATCAAGTTTCAATCACCTTCTTACTTTCCTTGATTCTTTCAGTTAATGGAAGATAGAATACAACATTAGTATGCAACAAACTTTAGAGAGTTTCTTAAAATCTTCAA
The DNA here is from genome assembly GCA_027924645.1 of Cunninghamia lanceolata. NCBI lineage: Eukaryota > Viridiplantae > Streptophyta > Pinopsida > Cupressales > Cupressaceae > Cunninghamia > Cunninghamia lanceolata. The sequence continues at coordinate 256,291 of BSBN01000797.1, forward strand.
GAACATTGCCTATCTCTCCAACTATTAACTTGGATCTGTCGTATATACTTTGTCTATGTTTTCCATAGTTTGCAAGTATGCCTGCTAGAGTATTCGTAACTATTTAACATTAGACAAAATCCTCCTTTTGTTTTGCTTTGTGGGTGGCCATACGCTATTCTAAAGTTCCCATTTTGACACAAGTCACGAGGGCACTAGTAAAGATTAGGGAATGTGGCTTTACACATGCCATTTACATTTGTTTAAACGTTCTTGGAGCCTTCTCAACAAATCCATTGCACATATCTTACAATCATTGCATTGTATGAGACTGCATTTCTGAGAGAATGATGACACAGGTTGTGGAATATATATTTTATACCAGCTAATAGCATTTCCTCGAAACTATTTTAATTTTTTTTTTAAGCAATCATTCATTGCATGCTGTGAGACCCCACTTCTTGGCATGTTGTCAATTTTCTACACCTTATATATGCATGTCGACTAGGGAATTTATAATTGTTTTGTGTCTATCCTACATGCATTATGCTTCATGCAAAACCATATCTTTGAGGCAGACTGCCAAATAGTATATGCTTTGTTTAAGCTCCCACAGTTTGTATTCACGTCTATTAGAGGAATCTAAAGCCTTTTTGGACAAATCCATCTTAGATATATCAAGTAATCTTTATAATCCATGAGACCACATTTCTTTAAGGCATGCTATCAAAAATTCTTTCCTGCACTACAGTTGTGCTTCACCTTTGGCATAGAAGCCTGCCCGAGCCTTAGCAACTATAATATCTGATAACAACCTCCTATCCATATCATTTTCAGAGGCTACCATCTTGGCACGTGATGAGAAGGATGTTGGTAAAGGTTGTCGAGTTTGTCATTACACCCGCTAGTTGCATTCACTTGAAATTTTTTCTAAAGTCTTTTCAACAAATCCGTTTCCTATGATTCATTGCATTCCATGAGATTATATTGAGGGACCTTATCAAACTATTCTGGCACTTTTTCAAAAATTCCATAGTATGCATACATATCTGCTAGGCTAATTCCAATTACAATATTTGATAATAAACAATATGCCTCAATGGTGCAGGAAGGGAGAATGCTGGCATAGATGGTTGAGTCTGGGTTTACATTTTCTAGTTACATTTGTTTAAAATTTTCTATGGCCTTCTAAGCAAACCCATCATTGTGTACATCCTTCAACAATGGTGGCAAAACCTATAATCTTGGCATTCTGTGGGATGACATTCTTTGAGACATTCTGTCAAATAGTTGACATGCCTTGTAAATGCATAGGCTGTGGAATTTGGCTTTACATCAGCCAATCATTCTTGTTTATAAGTTTCTATAACCTTTTCAGTGAACACATTTTGTTCTTATCCTACCGTCACTACATTCCATGGGATTTCATCTCTTCGAAGCATTCTACCAAACAATTGTTGCACCTTGTTTAAGCCCCCACATTATGCATACATGCCTGCCAACACATTTTCAATCATAGGGTTTGATAAGGATATACAAACTGCATTTGCATCTTACATCTTTGGCTATAAGATCTTTCACAATCTATAATATATACAATATTCCATTCTTTCATCATTGTCCATTCATGTTCTAAAGCTCCCATTTCATTACAAGTCATGAGGACACTGGTTTTACACCTGCAATCACATTTGCTTGAAGGTTCTAATATCATTTGCACGTAGTTTTTAATTAAAAAGTAGTTATAATAACTACTTGTTGATTTTTTCATGGGCACTTCGAGTGTTTTTCACAACTTGTGACTTGTGCTTTTGGCAAACCATGAAATAACTACCAATTCAAAAGTTATGACTTTTCCAAACCTCAAGTTACATCAAGTTAAAGAAAATTGAAAGTAGACCTCTACTTTGCCAAAAGTGAAAGTAGAAGCTCACTTAGCCAAAAGTAAAAGTTGACACAGAGTTAGGCAAAAGTGAAAGTTAAAGCATACTTAGCCAAAAGTGAAAGTTAACGCATATTTAGCCGAAAGTAAAAGTTGATGCCAACTTAGGAAAAATCAAAAGTAGACTCCTAGTTAGTAAAAAAATGAAAGAAAAATCACACTTAGCCAGTTCCAAAAGTAGACGGGCTCCATCATGTGAACTTTAACTTCTTTAATTGTGCAAGTGTGAAAAATAGTAAACATTGCATTACTTTTGATTGAAGCATCGAATCTTTATGAAATTTTGGCCAATCATTGATATAGTTGATACGAACTTGTTGGCGAAAGAATTTCTTTTTAAACTCTAATAGATTTGCTATTTTAATTGTTTCCACAAACTACCGATAGAAAATTGAAAGTTTAAAATCTCCCAAACCATGAGGCACATTGATCTTGAAACTTGCCAAAGTAGGAAAAATTGAGTCAAGAACACCGCCATAAAGGATTTTGCACCGGATATCACAAATTTCAAGATTTAATTGTTTTCATAAATTTCCACAAACTGAATAAGTGCACTTGAGAAACTAAGTGAAATAATGAGTGCCCCTCCTCCAAAAAGATGTTGAACAAAGTTTAATGCAGGGAAAAAGATTGTGACATCTTAGAAATAAGTTATCTCAATGACTCATGTAGGAAAAATGTGACACTAGCATTTTGTAATCGAAAGGTGAATTTACGGAAAGGGTTGAAAGCATGGTTAGGTTTGTCATTTTGACACAAAAAGTTTAAATTTTTTAAGTTTAGAAATACGGTCAATAGCTGGCTCTAACTAGGGACATGGACTATAAAGAATGTAGGATGAACCTAGAATCTCTAGTTTGAAATAAGTTCCTTATCCATTGGGCAGGTAGAGTTGGGAGGTAACATGATGTACAAGGACAACAAGGAGACTCCAACAAAACAAAAAGAGAAATGATAAAGATACACAGAGACGAGACAAAAGATGAAAACCAAAAAAAACTAAAACAAGACAGGCACAACAAAAACTCCTAGTTAACCTATGTACATGGTAGGTGACTCCTACCTCAAAATTGCTCCAAGGATGATCATGTAAAACAATTAACAGGTTGAAAAAAATAGAGACATGTATGAAAAAGAGATGTGCATGGATGAGGTGCCTGTGAACTCAGTAACCATTTCAGAATGATGAGAAAAATAAAATACATGAAATATGTGGACTCCTTGAATTGTACACCAAATAACCATTTCTCATCATAAATATCAGGGTCCTTTTGAATCACATTGATATTGCCCTATGTAGTGTTGATCATGTCTTATAGCATCATGTCAAGCATACCAAAATTCTCTATCTGAAGATTATTTTGATAGTTGGAATCAAAGAAAATTGAACCATGGACTGGACATCCTTCATGTGAACCATTGAGTGAAGAAAACTTGATATTCTGTGACTGACCTTTATTAGAATAATGTCCTCCTCTATCACCAAATCATCACCTGCAAAAGAAAATTCCTCCTTTACAATTACTAACTCAAGATGTACTTTATCAAAGGATTACACATGAGGAAGAGAAAGTGATGAATCTACATTATGTACTTTATCCTCTTGAAAATCCTCTTGTATCATTTATGAAGAAGAAATAATATTTTCCTCTCTTGGAAGTAGTGAAGGAGAAGTTAAAACATGCATCTCTTCATCAATCCTTTGACTACATGCAATTTCATGTGTATTGTCATGAACATCAGAACTTTGACCCCCTTTATCACAACTAAAAACATTACTCTCATTGCCTTCATTAACATTATTATCAACAGATAAAGGGCTAGAGCGTACAATAAAATCACACAAACAAGGATATTTGGGAATAAATTTATTTCTAGCCTCTCTTTTTGTAGAATCACATCCAGTATCATCATGATCTTGTTGCACATTTGGAGTGGGGGTACTCAACTGGTGCAGGAGCACCAAGACATCGGGGTTTTGTTTGATCTTCAAGTAGTTGTTTTGTTTAATAAGGTCCTGGAGACCATATTCAATGTTGTAATAAGGCTTAATGCCATGTTTGTAATAGGACTATGTCCAAATGTCTAAAAGAATCTACTTTCATGTAGTAGTCCTTAAGAGGACAATCTTGTGGCAAAAAGGCAGTCATAGGGAGTCATTTAAGTTTTAATGTTTGTAAGGGAAGTCATTTTAGTCTTCATGTTTGTAAGCCTATAGAGGCATGTCAAAGGTTGGAAGGATGTTAACACCTTGTCATAGGTTAACTACATGTTAAAAAGCATTATTAAACCATAAAAATAGAAAATACAGTCCAAGAGAGGATAGTTTCTAAAACTGTCATCTAGTGTTGCAGTTAGAAACAAGAAGGAAGCTCGATGGTTGGGTAGTTGCATCGACCCCCAACCATTCCCACTTCACTTCATGCAATGTAGGAGGCCTTATTTAAGTCAGAAAGGATTCATTTTGGGGAGACATTCGGTGGGAAGAAAAGAAATAACAAAGAACAACTATTTTCCTATTTTTCTTGTGTTTTTTTTGCTTTTTCCAGCCTGTACTTGATTTTGTATAGAATTGTCATAGGCCAAGAATGTATTGGATAGATAGAAGGTTGAGATAGCATTGGTTTGAGCATTGTTTGGAGACTTAACACAAAACTTGATGGAAGATATTGTTGATTTCCCAAAAACTATCTTTTAGAATTGTTGTTTACTTTCTGAAATTTGTTGTTTCCTGCATTGTTCTGTACCTGTACGGCCTGGGGGTGAATGGTGTTTGTAATGCATAGTTAGGTGGCTGAGTTGCCTATCATTTACAATTGGTTTGGGCTTTTGACACCCTTGTATATCTTTACATTTCTCATTTATTTGAAAGTAGGTTGAAACCCTGAGTTGGGGTTCTTTTGAGGAGTCTGATGGATTTATACCCATTCCATTGATCTTTTTCTGCTTATGCTCGATGGAGTGGGTTGTATCATAGTCAATGCTAAGGCTTTTGAAGGTTTACGAGGCAAGAGGATGGTTGAGGGTGAGTTTGTTAAGTAAATGGCTCTGCAGAACCATGGTTAGGAATTCAGAGAAGGACAACAGCAACTAGATATGTCTGATATGTTATTTCTTTGCCAATGAAGGCATTAGGGTGAATGCATGTTATAGGTTTGGTATATTGCAATGAGATGAAGTTTGTATTGATAGAGGTCATTTCAAGGAGGACATGGTGATTGTTTTTACAATGGTACAATGGTGTGGTGACAGTCTATGAGACTGCTGTCCTGTAGACCCTTCATAGTGGGTTAGATGGAGTCTTAGATGGAGTTGAGTGTCTTGAGATAAGTATCCTGAAGTCCCTCATGTTGCATGTCAGGAACAAGTTAGTATTGTGTTGAAGCCCTTCATGGTGAGGAGTGTGAATCTCTAGAGAAAACAGTGAACTTGAAGAGTTATTGCATGAGAAGTTATGAACATGCTTCTACTATCCTAGATGCTCTGCATCATTTGTGGTATCAGATCCACTAGTAGGTCTTTGAGGAAGTTGTGGAACTTGTAAAAGAGTAAGGGTTTGTGAGAGTTGTAAGGATGCCTCCTAAGAATCAAATGGCTAGGGAGAACAATGAGTTGAGAGAAGCCTTAGAGGCTAGAGAAAAATAATTGAGGGATAGAAGAGAGTAGGATGCTGCAAGGGAAAGAGAGTTGAGGCAAGTGAGAAGAGAGAATGCATCAATCTTGGCTAGATTGGAAGCATTGGAGAAGAATCCTAGAAGGGATAAACAAGATGGTTCAAAAGGAGATGAGGAGGTAGATGAGAATCCTCCTGAGGATGAGTTGGATGCTGAAGAGAAGAAATTTGTGAGATTGCTGAAGGCATTCCAAGGAAGTGGAACAAAGGCAACCATAGAGTTACCTATTTATCAGGGAAAGATGGATAGTGAAGAGGTATTAGGGTGGACAGATGCCCTTGAAAAAATTTTTGAGTATGAGGAGATGAGTGATGAGAAGAAGATCAAATTTGCAAACACAAAACTAAGAGGAACAACATTTACATGGTGGAGTAGTGTGCAGATAGAAAGAGTGGCTAGATGTGTAGCAAGAATCACTTCTTGGGGTAGGATGAAGGATATGATAAAGGACCAATTCCTTCCATCCGATTACTCCATTCAAAGAAAGAGGATGAGGCAGAATCTGAAACAGAAGGACATGGATGTTATGTCCTATACTGAGCAATTTCATAAGCTTAGTATTAGAGGAGGATTGGAAGATGAAGAAGAGAAAGTGGCAAGGTACCTTAATGGGCTTAGGTATAACTTGCAGGATGAGATTGGTTTGACAATACCAAAGTCACTTGGAGAGTGTTTTCAGTTGGCCATCAGGGCTGAAGAGAGGGTGAAGAGGAGGCAAGAAAGACAAGGAGGTAGTGGAAGAGGATATAGAGGTAGGGGCAGACCTACTAATGAAGTTCAGAACAGTAATGAGAAAGGTAAGGAGTCTTCTGCAGATCAGAGAGGTGGATATAGAGGTGGAGGTAGATTTGGATCAGGAAGAGGAGTGTTTACAGGTAGATGTTACCATTGCAATGAAGTGGGACACACATCTTTCAAATGTCCTAAGAAGGATGATGTTGACAGGAGCAAGGATAGAAGAGTTCACTTGGCACAAGAGGAGGAGAAGCCAGAAGAACCAGAAATGTCGTCAGCCTCTCCAGTGATGGTTGGAGAAATGCTTATGGTGGAGAAAGGTAAAATGCAGCTAGCACCACAGGGATCTATTTTCAGAACTAATTGTTTAAGCCATGGAAAGATATGCAAGTTGATTATAGATTCAGGTTCTCATGATAATCTAGTTTCTTGGGAAATGATGCATAAGTTGGGATTGAAAACTTTTGATCATTCTAGTCCTTACAATGTCACTTGGGTGAGTCAAGAGCAGCAGGTAAGGGTTACTAAGAAGTCATATGTTGATTTTACAATTGGTCCATATCAAGATTATGTTTTGTGTGATGTCATTCTAATGACATGTGGGCATATTATTTTGGGTAGACCATGGCAGCACTTGAGGAGAACAATTCATGATGGTTATGCTAATAACTATGTGGTGCACAAAGATGGTAAGAAGTTCAAACTGATGCCTTTACCTTGTGAAGACAAGAAGGAACATGTTACCATTTGTTTTGGAGAGAAATTGCAGTTGAATGTGTAGGTTAAGGATGATGGGAAGCAGCAGGAACAGTTGCAATAGAAGAAGGTGGATGACAGTCCTAAAGAGCAATAGGTTTGGGACTTGAGTTATGTCAAGGTTGGAGACATTGAGTGCCCTATAAAGAGGCAGAAGAAGGAAGGCAAACAGTAGATAGTCAAGGGGGGCATGAATCAAAACCTCCAGTTGAGAAGAACAAAAGTATTGCAGCAATAGGGTCCTAGACAAGGACACCAAAACAAGTTTTATGGTACTAACATTGTTTACAGGAGCCATGCAGGTTGGAGAAAGAGGAAGATAACTCTTGGAGAGTTCATGTTTCCTAGTCAAAGGAACATTCCAACAAGATTGCAGAATGGTTGGAGCAGATCCCCTAACTCTTGGGACAAGAGTTTTCATCATGCCAGGGAGTATGGTGCAGGAGCACCAAGACATCATGGTTTTGTTTGATCTTCAAATAGTTGTTTTGTTTAATACAGTCCTTGAGACCATATTCAATGTTGTAATAAGGCTTAATGCCATGTTTGTAATAGGACTATGTCCAAATGTCTAAAAGAATCTACTTTCATGTAGTAGTCCTCAAGAGGACTGCATTGTGGCAAAAAGGCAGTCATAGGGAGTCATTTAAGTTTTAATGTTTGTAAGGGAAGTCATTTTAGTCTTTATGTTTGTAATCCTATAGAGGCATGTCAAAGGTTGGATGGATGTTAACACCTTGTCATAGGTTAACTACATGTTAAAAAGAATTATTAAACCATAAAAACAGAAAATACAATCCAAGAGAGGATAGTCTCTAAAATTGTCATCTAGTGTTGCAGTTAGAAACAAGAAGGAAGCTCGATGGTTGGGCAGTTGCATCAACCCCCAACCACTCCCACTTCACTTCATGTAATGTAGGAGGCCTTCTTTAAGGTAGAAAGGATTCATTTTGGGGAGACATTCTATGGGAAGAAAAGAAATAACAAAGAACAACTATTTTCCTATTTTTCCTGTGTTTTTTCTGCTTCTTCCAGCCCGTACCTAATTTTGTACGGAATTGTCATAGGCCAAGAATGTATTGGATAGATAGAAGGTTGAGATAGCTTTGGTTTGAGAATTCTTTGGAGACTTAACACAAAACTTGATGGAAGATATTGTTGATTTCCCAAAAACTATCTTTTAGAATTGTTATTTACTTTCTAAAATTTGCTGTTTCCTACATTGTTCCGTACCTGTATAACTTGGGGGTGAATGGTGTTTGTAATGCATAGTTAGGTGGGTGAGTTGCCTATCATTTACAATTGGTTTGGGCTTTTGACACCCTTGTATATCTTTTCATTTCTCATTTATTTGAAAGTAGGTTGAAACCCTGAGTTAAGGTTCTTTTAAGGAGTCTGATGGATTTATACCCATTCCATTGATCTTTTTCTGCTTATGCTCGATGGAATGGGTTGTATCATAGTCAATGCTAAGGCTTGTGAAGGTTTGGGAGGTAGGAGGATGGTTGAGGGTGAGTTTGTCAAGTAAATGACTCTGTAGAACCATGGTTAGGAATTCAAAGAAGGACAGTAGCAACTAGATATGTCTGATATGTTATTGCTTTGCCAATCAAGGCATTAGGGTGAATGCATGTAATAGGTTTGGTATATTGCAATGAGATGAAGTTTGTATTGATAGAGGTCATTTCAAGGAGGACATGTTGACTATTTTTACAATGGTACAATGGTGTGGTGATAGTCTATAAGATTGCTATCCTGTAGACCCTTCATAGTGGGTTAGATGGAGTCTTAGATGGAGTTGAGTGTCCTAAGATAAGTATCTTGAAGTCCCTCATGTTGCATGTCAGGAACAAGTTAGTATTGTGTTGAAGCCCTTCATGGTGAGGAGTGTGAATCTCTAGAGAAAACAGTGAACTTGAAGAGTTATTGCATGAGACGTTATGAACATGCTTCTGCTGTCCTAGATGCTCTGAATCATCAACGCTTCATCTTGAGTAGTACCATTATTTTCAATAGTTGAGTATACTTTTTCAACAAATGATAAAGGAGAAAGGATGACATCTTCTTCACAAACAAAGTCATCAACAAGAGCATTGAGACACCAATCTGTGATCAAAACCTCATGAGAGAGATCTTTTGGTACCATTTCATCATGATTCTCCTCTTGCTTGGATTGCATGGATGTCATAAGAACATTTTACAACTCATCTTCATCCTCTTTCTTTACACTTTGGTCCAAAATTTATTCTGCACTCCCTTGAACATTAACCATATCATGAAAATCTTTCTTGTGGGTTGTAGTTATGGAACTAGAGCAAGTTGAGAATGTCCCATCATTTGGAAAGATTTCTTCTTCACTATTGCATGCTCCCATAAAATCTTCTTTTTCTATCTCCATCACTTCTTCTTTTTCATCTTGTTTAATTGGAGATGTCCTATCATGATAAAATTTAATAACTTCTTCTTCCCTAGTACATGCAAGTTCTGATGAGTCTCTTTTAGACCTTTGATTAGAAGACGTGTCTTTCAATACATGTTCATTTGTAGGAAAAAAATTTGCTTCTTCATTTATGTCCTCGTCATGCAAATGATATATCTCAGTACAATTTACTTTAGCTTATGGTGTGTGAATCTCCTCTAATAGGGGCTTATGATCATGAGCAAGAAAATGAGTCTCCTTCCCATATTTTTGTTCAATCTTTTGCAATGTTTGAAGAAAAGAAGGATGAACCTGATTAGAAGTAAATTGCATGCCACCGTAGAAAATCTTAAAAAACTCTCCTTGCTTAGGGTCATCAAGAAATTCATTTTGTTGAGTAGAGGATGCAAAAAAAGGATAATCTTCATCATCACTATCACTGTCAAATTCTGATTCAGATAACTGCAAGTAATACATTTGAGTTCTTTGACACCAAACCATTTTTTAGAGTTCTTCCAGATAGAGTCGCCAACTTCTTTTCTGGGGGAGATACCTTTAGATTTTATTTTTTTGAGGAATGAAAGGCACCAATGCTTCAATCAATATCCTAGTAGAGTCACCAAAAATCTGTTGGTAAAAACATTTGTCACTATGAAATAACCTTTGAAAATGACCCGTTGCCCTTAGAGCAGTGACTAAAATGTCCCAATAGTTGGAGAAGTTGTTATTGAATTATCAGCTTTCCTCTACGTTTGAGAGGGGCAGCTCCACTGAATGATGGGGGTATTTGTGGATTTTTGTGTACTTTTAACCAGAAAGTACAAAAAGGAGAAAAGGCAAAACTAACAGATGATTAACATAAACCCTAATAGTAGACATACGAATACTAGGTCGAATTTCACAAAGTCACAACAAGTTATGAGGGGATTTCACCATAGAAGCTAGAAACTACGGTCTTGAACCAATATGATGAACTTCACAATTAATGTCTTATATTTTCTCATATATTTTTTAGTCTTGTCATTTTATGTTTTTAGATTTATCGATATATCTTTTCCTTAATATATTGACTTCTTATAGTCACTATCCTTATCTATTTTTTACCATCCTTATCTACACTCTCTCTTCTTATTTAATTTCCTTCTTTACCTAACTTCTCTCCTTTTCCTTTCTATACTTTTTGGTTTATTTATATCTATCTCCAATATACGCACTCTCATATTTTCTTCCCTCTTATTCATTTATCTTTTTAATTACCTACCATAAATATTTTACCTATATTTTTATATACTCTTATCTTTTGATTTATATTTTTCTTTTATCTTTCTTCTCTTTTCTCTCTCTTTAAATATAGTAAGTATATTCTTTTCATTCATTATTTTTAGATAGGTTATTTATTCTTATAGGTATATATTTATCTACTCACATATTGAACCCTTTACATCTGCTCTCCATTTCTACTTATTGTCTAGCAAATAACTATACTTGCTCCTTATTTTATTATTATACTTATATCCTATCCTTTTTCTTAATTTATACTCAGTATTTCTATTTATCCTCTATATCTATTCATACTTATACTCACCATATTTCTACATTTTATAGTTAATTATTTACTTGATCTTTATTTACCTTTAGGTTTTCTTTTTAATTCATGAGTTATTGTTCTTTTTCCTTTATCTTTTACTTTTCCTTGTTCCTTGATTGGCCTCCCTCCCCTCCAGTTAAACTCCATGCCCACACTCCCCTCTCTCTTTTTAAGCAACCATCTCTGCAACTACAACTTACTTATTCTCTTCTCTTCATCTTGATGATGAATCACAAAGTGTGATTCGAAACGTCAATCTAAAAAAGCTACACACAGTCTAATCCAGAAGCACACACTCTAAGTCTTAATATATGACAATGATGAAAGAAAGATAGCACATAGGTGTCAACATATGAAGAGATAGGTTATTTGAACACATTCAAATTGAGAAACCAAGAAATGGTTGTGCTTCATTACATGAATTACACAATTAAATGTTTCAATGGGTGACCTATGATAAACACAATGACACAATAGTATTACCAATCTAAAATACCAAAAAAATTAGTAACAATAAATCAGAAGTACCATTAGAATACATGAACCAAATGCACTCTTTATTATCTTTATGAAATTATACTGTTTCAAAAGCTTTCACGTACAAAGTGTAGACCAAAAGTCTCTAAAAATTTTCTCCATAAGTTTGCCTCAAAATATCTCTTGAAAAAGTTCCCTTTGCATTTGAAATAGCCTTGTATTTATAAGCTTGCTCCCAATAACTACTTTGTAACTACCTGACAACTACCTAATAACTACCTTTTTTGAAATATAATAATATAATAAACCTTATCTTTGGTTATATTTGACATCACTTTTCCAAAAACAAGGTTCATTTTCTAACTTAACATTACAAAGAGTGACTTAAGTCACTTTCACAAAAAGGTAACTAGGACATGCAGCTTTCAAGTTGTGGATTTGGCTAAGTTACACTCCATCTTCGTCTGCTCCAATTGGTGGTCAAAGCTTGTTGAATCTTGATAACTTTTCTGAATACAAATAATTAATCCAATCAATAACATAAAAGTATCAAAATAATTCCAAACCAACTAATCCTACGACATAATGGAAGTATTCATCATAACCCTTGACTTATTACATGATAGCTTTGTATCCACTAGAATACCCATATCTTCCTTAACATGACCACTACTCCAAATATTTGAAGATGTGAAGAGATACATCTGATGACCATCTGAAGTAACAACAACAATATGTATCCATTGAAAACATAGTTGAAAGTGAGACAAAAAAATGTCTTAGGAAAGCTAGGGGCTACCCTACCTCCCATCAGTTGATCACCTGCACGACGAATATCCCCATGACTACTCAAATCTCTTTTTCCTACAATCTTTTTAAAAAGACTATCTCCTTCTTCCCAATCATGAATCACCCTCTCACTAATAACTTAGCCTCTATCTCACTAACATTCTCATCATCTTCTAGTAGCCTTCCAACTACCTCTATAAATTCCTAACTATCAGCTACATCTTCCATTTCTTTAAGGTTGCCTCAAGTAGATTCCCACTTAGTAAAAAAAATGAAAGCAAACCCGCACTTAGTCAGTTCCAAAAGTATATGGGCTTCATCATGTGAACTTTAACTTCTTTAATCGTGTAACTATGAAAAATAGTAAAATTTGCATTACTTTTGATTGAAGCATCGAATCTTTATGAAATTTTGGCCAATCGTTGATATAGTTGATACGAACCTATTGGCAAACGAATTTCTTTTTAAACTCCAATATATTTCCTGTTTTAATTGTTTCCACAAACTACTGACAAAAAATTGAAAGTTTAAAATATCCCAAACCATGAGGCGCATTGATCTCAAAACTTGCCAATGTAGGTGAAATTGAGTCATGAACAACACCATTAAGGATTTTGCACTAGATGTCACAAATTTCAAGGATTTTGAATAAGTGCACTTGAGAAACTGAGTGAAATAATGAGTGCCCCTCTTCCAAAAAGATGTTGAACAAAGTTTGATGTAGGGAAACAGATTGTGACATCTTAGAAATAAGTTATCTCTATGACTCATGCAGGAAAAATGTGACACTTCCATTTTGCAATCGAAAGATTACTTTATGGAAAGGGTTGAAAGCATGGTTAGGTTTGTCATTTTGACACAAAAAGTTTAATTTTTTGAAGTTTAGAAACAGGGTCAATAGTTGGCTCTAACTGGGGAGAAGGACTATAAAGGACGTAGGATGAACCTGGAATCTCTAATTTGAAATAAATTCCTTATCCATTTTGCAGATAGAGTTGGGAGGTAACATGATGTATAAGGGGAACAAGGAGACTCCAACGAGACAAAAAGAGCAATGATAAAGACAAACAAAATGAGACAAAAGACAAAAACCAAAAGAAACTAAAACAATATGGGCACAACAAAAACTCCTAGTTAACCTATGTACATGGTAGGTGACTCCTACCCCAAAATTGCTGCAAGGATGATCATGTAAAACCATTTATAGGTTGAGAAAAATAGGCACCTATACAAAAAAGAGATGTGCATGGATGAGGTGCCTGTGAACTCAGTAACCATTTTAGAATGATGAGAAAAATAAAATACATGAAATATGTGGACTCCTTGAACTGTACACCAAATAACCATTTCTCATCATAAATATCTGAGTCCTTTTGAATCACATTGATATTGCCTTGTGTAGTGTTGATCATGTCTTCTGGCCTCATGTTGAGCATACCAAATTTCTCTATCTAAAGATTTTTTGATAATTGGAATCAAAGAAAATTGAACCATGGACTGGACATCCTTCATGTGAACCAATGAGTGAAGAAAACTTGATATTCTGAGACTGATCTTTATTATAAATAATGTCCTCTATCACCAAATCATCACATGCCAAAAAAATTCCTCCTTCTTTGCAATTTCTAACTCAAGATGTACTTTATCGAAGGATTGCACATGATGAAGAGAAAGTGATGAATCTACATTATGTACTTTATCCTCCTTAAAATCCTCTTGTATCATTGATGAAGAAGAAATAATATTTTCCTCTCTTGGAAGTAGTGAAGGAGAAGTTAAAAAAAGCATCTCCTCATCAATCCTTTGACTGCTTGAAATTTCATGTATATTGTCATGAACATCAGGACTTTGACATCCTTTATCATGACTAAAAACATTACTCTCATTGCCTTCTTTAACATTATTATCAATAGATAAATAACATTATATCAATAGATAAATGGCTAGAGCATACAATAAAATCATTCAAACAAGGATATTTATGAATAAATTCATTTCTAACCTCTCTTTATGTAGAATCACATCTAGTATCATCATGATCTTGTTGCACATTTGGAGTGGGAGTACTCAATGCTTCATCTTTAGTAGTACCTTTATTTTCAATAGTTGAGTATGCTTTTTCAATAGATGATAAAGGAGAAAGGATGACATCTTCTTCACAAACAAAATCATCAACAAGAGCATTGAGACACCAATCTGTGATCAAAACCTCATGAGAGAGATCTTTTGGTACCATTTCATCATGATTCTCCTCTTGCTCAGATTGCATGCATGTCAGAAGAACATTTTGCAACTCATCTTCATCCTCTTTTTTTACACTTTGGTCCAAAATTTCTTCTGCACTCCCTTGAACATTAACCATATCATGAAAATATTTCTCAGGGGTTATAGTTATGGAACTAGAGCAAGTTGAGAGTGTCCCATCATTTGGAAAGATTTCTTCTTCACTATTGCATGCTCCCATACAATCTTCTTTTTCTATCTCCATCACTTCTTCTTTTTCATCTTGTTTAATTGTTGATGTCCTATCATGATAAAATTTAATAACTTCTTCTTCCCTAGTACATGCAAGTTCCAATGAGTCTCTTTTAGACCTTTGATTAGAAGACGTGTCTTTCAATACAGGTTCATTTGTAGGAAAAACTTTTGCTTCATCATTTCTGTCCTCATCATGCAAATGATATATCTCAGTGCAATTTCCTTTATCTTATGGTGTGTGAATCTCCTCTGATAGGGGCTTATGATCATGAGAAAGAAAATTAGTCTCCTTTCCATCTTTTTGTTCAATCTTCCACAATGTTTGAAGCAAAGAAGGATGATCCTGATTAGAAGTAAATTGCATGCCACCGTAGAAAATATTCAAAAACTCTACTTGCTTAGGGTCATCAAGAACTTGATTTTGTTGAGCAGAGGATGCAGAAAAAGGATAATCTTCATCATCACTAGCACTGTCAGATTTTGATTTGGATAACTGCAAGTACTACCTTTGAGTTCTTTGATACCGAACCATTTTTTAGAGTTCTTCCAGATAGAGTCACCAACTTCCTTTCTGGGGGAGATACCTTTAGATTTTTTGTTTTGAGGAATGAAAGGCACCAATACTTCAATCGATATCCCCAATAGAGTCACCAAAAATCTATTGGTAAACAAATTTGTCACTGTGAAATAACCTTTGAAAATGACCCATTGCCCTTAGAGTAGTGACTAAATTTTCCCAACAGTTGGAGAAGTTGTTATTGAATTATCAATTTTCCTCTACGTTTGAGAGGGGCATCTCCCTTGTATGATGGGGGTATTTGTGGATTTTTGTGAACTTTTAACCTGAAAGTACAAAAAAGGAGAAAAGGAAAAACTAATAGATGATTAATAGAAACCCTAACAGTAGACATATGAATACTGGTTCAGATTTCACAAAGTCACAACAAGTTATGATGGTATTTCACCATAGAAGCTAGAAACTATGTTCCTGAACCAATATGATGAACTTCATAATTAATGTCTTAATATTCGACAATGATTAAAGAAAGATAACACATAGGTCTCAACATATGAAGAGATAGATTATTTGAACACATTAAAATCAAGATACCAAGAAATGATTGTGCTTCATTACATCAATTGCATAGTTAAATGTTTCAATGGGTGACCTATGATATACACAATGACACAAAAGTATTAGAGTACCATTGGAACACACGAACCAAATGCGCTCTTTATAATATTTGTGAAATTATATTGTTTCAAAAGCTTTCATGTACAAAGTGTAGACCAAAAGTCTCTAAAAAAGTTGTCCATATGTTCCCCTCAAAAAGTCTCTTGAAAAAGTTCCCTTTACATTTGAAATAGCCTTGTATTTATAGGCTTGCTCCCAGTAACTACTTTGTAACTACCTGACAACTACCTACTAACTACCTTTTTTGAAATATAATAATATAATAAACCTTATTTTTTGTTATATTTTACATCACTTTTCTAGAAATAAGGTTCATTTTCTAACTTGACATTACAAAGAGTGACTTAAGTCATTTTCACAAAAAAGGTAACTAGGACATGCAACTTTCAAGTTGTGGATTTGGCTAAGTTACACTCCATCTTCTTCTACTCCATTTGGTGGTCAAAGGTTGTTGAATCTTGATAACTTTTTTGAATACACATAATTAAGCCAATCAATAACATAAAAGTATCAAAACATTTCCAAACCAACTAATCCTATGGCATAATGGTAGTATTCATAATAACCCTTGACTTATTACATGATAGCTTTGTATCCAGTGGAATACCCATATCTTCCTTAACACAACCACTTCTCCCAATATTTGAAGATGTGAAGAGATACATTCAATGACCATCTGAAGCAACAACAACAATATGTATTCATTGAAGACAGTTGAAAGTGAGACAAAAAGATGTCTTAGGCAAGCTAGGGGCTGCCCTACCTCCCACCAGTTGATCACCTACATGATGAATATCCCCATGACTACTCAAATCTCTTTTTCCTAAAATCTTTTTAAGAAGACTATCTCGTTCTTCCCAATCATGAATCACCCTCTCACTAATAACTTGGCCTCTATCTCATTGACATTCTCATCATCTTCTAGTAGCCTTCCAACTACCTCTATAAATTCTTGACCATCAGCTGCATCTTCCATTTCTTTATGGTTGCCTCAACATATCCATTTGATGATTGATACTCACTTTCATGGTGATCTCAAAACTTGGTCTGTAGTCAAAAATGAGTTTCATCTTTTGTCTAGCTAATTCAAAACATTCTCTACTCTTGAGAAAGCCTTTTTAAATAAAGTCTAGCTGAGAATTGTTGTAGAGGGAGATGAGCGTATAGAAAAGGTAAAATAGAGGGATGGGTCTAGGTTTCTTGATGTGTGACTAAATCAAATCTAGAACATGCTATCTAACTCCCAGTGCATATTCTAGCACATCCTAGCAGCTTGGGGTGACACCATGGGTGATATATTTTTGGTTAAAGCCTTTAAGCTATTTTGGTCAAAGCTCTTAGGGCAAAAAAAAACCTGTTTTAGATGGTTACTGATCTTAAACAAACTATGTTCTTCTCATGACAATGTATTATGTCCCATTTGTAATGTTGTAGAGTCTGTGTTTCACATCTTCTTTGATTGTTTATATGCTAAAGAGATCTGGTCTTTCTTTATGGGTAATATTCAAATGTGGAGTCCTTCTGAAGATTTAAATAGAAATGAAATTTTATGTGGTTTCATTGATGGTTTTAAATCAAAAGCTAATCTCTTTTCACTTGTTCTTTCTACTGAAATATTGTGGTTCCTTTGGAAAAAAAGGAATGAAGAGAGGTTTAGGGGTAGGGATAGATCACTCACTAGGACTATTCTTAGTCTCACATATTACAATTTTTTTGAATAGGTTACAGTTTCTATTGAAATTTCTTTTGATAAACTCAAAGAGCTAATGGAAACTGGCACATTCATACACAAAGATGACATTAAGGAGTCAAAATTTTGTGCTAAGGATATGAGGAGGCTTGATCCAAGATTCTACAATGGATATATAGAATTCTAGGGCCTTTATGCTCAACTTAAGCAGAAGGAACTAGAAAAGAGTGAGCTTCAGAAACAATGAGAAATCATAGGGTAGAACTTTAGCCTCTGCATAAAGCAACTGAAAGATAAGGTCAATCAAGGGAAATCTTATAGTGGAGCTTCTGAAAGTAACAACAGAATTCACAATTGGGACCATGAGATTGAATATTATACAGATGCAAGATGGGAATGCAAACATGTATGTACAGAGTAAAAAAGGTTTGGAACTGAACTAGATGACAACCAAGGTTGGTACTATCAATATGCTAAGGGAGCACAAGAGGCACTGGCAGCAAAAATGAGTAGAGTAATAGATGAAGACATGGAAGTTGATCAGAGTCAAGTTGTAGGTCTAGCAAATTATGAAGATAATCCATAAAGAGATAGCATGATAGATGATCAGAATGCAGTGGCTGAACTTAATTGAGACAATGATTCATAGTAAGGACAGTAGATGATAATACTACTTATAATTATGTTTATTTTGATAGTGTGATGTTAAAATTATTCCCTTTAGTATATACTATAGTTTTGATAGTTGGAAAAATTGGTTTGTATGTATTAGAGAACTGATATCTTTTTGGATTGATGGAAGTGGCAACAAAATTTTGATGTGGTACTCTTAACCACAAAATTGTAATTTTCACCATACTTTGAATATAACTAGTGCTAGATTCTCAATCCAAAAAAAGTTCAGAACTATGACACTTTTATAAAGGAAACTACCCACACAAATATTTTTTCTAACTTACACCAATAGAAATTTTAATGTAGTTTATGTTTATAATATTTTAAATTATTTTAAAATTAGTTGGATATTATTTTTAGAATTTAATAGATGAATTTTAATTATTAATTTTTTTAAAAAAAAGTCATGTTAATGGGACGTCAAGAAAAATATAGCAATTTTTTTCTTTAATTTTTTTCCTAATTAGACAGCTCAAAAATCTAGTGTCAAAAATCTTGGAAAAAATTTTAATTTTTGATGAATAATTTTTTTAATAATTTTTTGAAGTCAAATTTTATCAAAATGTTTTGTACAATTTTTTTTAAAAATTATATGGAGAAGTTTCTCTCCTCTAATGCAACATATATTTTTAAAAAAATTTAAATAAATTTTACTTATTTATTTTTAATTTCTAATTTCAATTTTTTTATTAGAAAAACCTACTTAAAATAAATTTTAAAATATATACAATAAAATTAATCAAAATATGAAAGAAAATATATTTCTAGAATCTACGCTTTGAGCGCTACAAAAGGGTATTTGGCAATTTTTATATAAAATATTTTGATTGGAGAAATGTGTAGGAGATGTTTAAATTATTTGGAAATTGTTAGAAAGGTGGGGTGGACTACTACATACACACTTTTGGCCGAAAAAATTCTAGTTGATAAGTTTTTCCCATAAATGTTTCAAAAGAAACTTTGTAGGGGTGTGAAAACTTATTAAAAAAAAGGTTTCACCCAAAACCGTTATATAATTTTTTCCCACCCTCCTTTTCCAATTGAGTAAGAAAAATTTACTTTTGAAAAAAAAAGGTAAAAAGGATAGTAAAATAAGACATTGTCAAGTAAATTTTTAAATAATTATAAAATTAATTTTTATTAATTTATATTATGAATTTTTACTTTAATTAATTAATTTTTATTGATTAAATTAAAATTAAATAAATTTAATATGTGCATGTTTGAGTAGGCTATTAAATTTCAAGGAGTTGTCATTTCTTTCGCTAAGCGGTTGTGTTTTACGTGCATCGTGAAGTGAGGTGGTTTCATCTCACCAATACATAGGCCTCAGATAACCCCTTTATATCCTGGATTTGGGCCTCATGTACTGTAAGGTATATCAAGGACTTCCATAGTTGAGTCTTGTTTAAACATAGATTAAGAAGCCATGTACTGTTTGTAAACTGTGATGCACTGATAAGAGGTTAGCCCTAGGAAGTTACTCACCCTGTATAATCTTGGAGACAAGATAGTGGGCTACAAGTACTTTTTACCATCCTATATTTGTGTTTTGATAAGTTTATGGGGTGGTTGACAGGCTAAGGAATTGCAAGATGTGATGGAGCAAGATTATGAGATTGGCTTTGTTCTTGATCTATTGCTAAGTGTTTGGGTTTATCTACCATTTCGGTATCAGTTTTCATTGATTTTATGTGTTCTTTGTAGATCTACAATTAAGGATAAAATTATACCCCATGCAGTTTCTTGGTTCACTAGGGAAGCAGGTGGTGGTGATGAATATATATCTGATGATGATGATGATGATGATGATGATGATGAGTGGTGCAGGGGCACTAAGGAGTTCTCCATCTATCTTGCATTGTAAATGTTTTGTTTTGATGATCATGTTGTTGTAATAAGGTCTTGAAGACCATTCCTATGCTTTGTAATAAGGATCGTGTCTAATAATGTCATGTTTGTGGTTGGGAAAGTCAAAAGAGTCATGCATTGTAATGGGGCAGTCATACATTGTAGCCTTTTTATGGCATATAGGAGGTAGTCATGGGTTGAATGCCTTTTCAAAGGCTTATCACTCTTGGAAAAAAGGTCTAAACATCCCAATCAGGGATAACACACTTATAAACACAATGTAAACCCATGTCATTAGTGGCAAATGCTGACAAAATAGGACAGTGATGGTTGAAGATTAGTTTTATACCTTCCCATTGATCAAAACCACCTTCCAAAGGTCTGTGAAGAGGTATGCAGGATTAAAAAGCCTTGAACATGTTCATTTTCGATGATGATGAAGTTTGGAAGAAGAAATCAATAAAAAGACATACAGTTCTCTGCATTTTCTTATTCTTTTCATTGTTTCTACCTATGTACCATACTAGTATGACCCTGCCACGTGATCATATGGTACAGTGTCGATGAAGATATGAGTTAAGATTTCATTACACTTTATTGGAGCCTTTGAAACAAGTCTAGAGTAGAGTTTGAGTTGTTTTTTTGTAACTAGTCGTAAAACCCTGAACTAGGGTTTTTGGCAAGTTACAATTATGTATTTTATTCCCATTCCACTGGTCTGATCCTCATAAACTAGTGGAATGGCTATAGCTAGGTCTATTTCCATGTGTTGTAATGAATTTGAAGGCAGAGGACTGAATTTCACAAAGATTGAATCAAGAAACCTAACAAGATCCATGTGTTAGGTGTCAAGGAAAGGAATAGCATTATCCAAGTTTATCACAGTCAGTTGTGAAGGCAAAATTCTTGCTAAATCCAATGTTTTGACCAATATGGAATGTGTCCCAACCATTTAGAGTAGTCTATGCAGTCTGTGGAAGGTATTTGCTTAACAAAACATGCCTAATTGGCTAAGGCCTATTAGAGGATAGTTATAGGTTAGGGTATATTGTCCAAAACAATATACCCCAAGTTTACGATATGTTAGAGGACATCAAAAAGGGTATCTTAGAATTGTCTAAGAGCCACTAGTAGAAGTTATATCAGACTGTTCCATTTAGGAGGCCTAATTGAGGCAATGTTATAGGTCTGTCAGAAGAGATAGTCCACATGCTCAAATGGAACCCATGTCAAGTCTTTGATGTCTTGACAAACCTTGAAAGAGGACCCATCCATGTCTGTCTTAAAGAATTTTTTGTTGATCTAAATCATTTCACAAGAGAACCATGCTCTAGGTTTGAATGTTGTCTTAACAAACTCATTGAATCACATTAAACACCATTGGACTCTACATCATCGTGGTATCAAAGCCATACAAGGTTCTATTTTTGGTTGTGAGAAGGTCCCTTGTGTATGTTAGCATAGGAGAGTGAAGGAGAGGCTAGTATCATGCCTCTAAAGGGGATGACCACTGAGGTGGCCAAGAAGTTTCAAGAAAAGGAAGAAATGATCAAAGTGGGAGTCAAGGATTCACTCAAGGAAGAATTGAAAGCCTTGAGGATTGGAAAGAGGTTAGGTGAGGAGTCTGATAGAGAAGAAGAAGGGGAAGAAGAATAAGAACCCCAAGGGCAAGCAAAAATACCTGCTGATCAGAAATACTTTCTTGAAGCCATCAAGACACTTGGCAAGGATTCATCAGAGGCTCGGATGGAGATCCAAATGTTTAGTGGGAAGCTGGATGCTGAGGAGGTTATGGAGTGGATTAAGGCCCTGAATAACTATTTTGAGTACAAGGAAGTACCAGAGAACAAGAGGGTAAAGTTAGCTAAAACAAAACTCAAGGGTGATTCCCTTACATGGTGGAATTACACCCAAGGTGAGAGGGTGAAGAGTGGGAAGAGTATGATTGCTTCTTGGAGTAGAATGGTGGAGAGAATCAAGTCTCAATTCCTTCTAGAAGACTATGAGGTGTAGATTTACAAGAAGATGCAAAACCTCAAACAAAGAGATATGGATGTTTCCACCTACACTAAAGAGTTTTACAAACTTACTCTCAGATGTGGGCAGGTAGAAGATGAGAAAGGCAAAGTTACTAGATACATAAATGGTCTGAAATTTAGTATACAAGATGAGATTAGCATTTTGACCCTTGAGACAGTAAATAAGTGTTTCCAAATGGCATTGAGGGCTGAAGAAAAGTTGAGGAGAAAGGGAAAGCAACAAAACAAAGGTAGAGGGGGCAGAAATTTCAGAGGTAGGGATAGTTTTGGGAGCAGAAATCAGCCCCAAAGAAGTCAAGGGGAATCTAGTTCCCAAGAACAAAGTGGAGAACTAGGTTCCAGAGGATGCTTTAGAGGAAGGAGACCCAATGGAAGGGGTAGGTTTGGTGGACTAGGTAGAGGTCCTAGTGTCTTCATAGGAAGATGTTTCAATTGCAACCAAGTAGGGCACACTATGAACAAGTGTCCTAAGAAAGCCTCAAGCTTTCATGGAGGAGAGAAAAGGAACCAGTTGATCCAAGAAGAAGATTACCAAAGTGTTAACTCTCCAATTGGAAGTGCAGCCCTAGTTCATTATGGAGAAAGATTGATGATGAGGAGACCATGTTGAAGGTGCCTCAAACACAAGAACCCCCTCAGAGAAAGCTATTGTTTAGGACAACATGCAAGGTCCATGGTAAGATATGTAAGGTAATTGTTGATTTAGGTTCAACTAAAAATTTGGTTTCTATTGAGATGGTAGACGAGTTGAAATTGAAGACTTCCTCATGCTAGTCCCTATAAGATGTCATGGTTGAATAAGGGGCAGCAAGTCTTAGTTGATGAACAATCTTGGGTAGAGTTATGTACAAGCCCAACATGATGGGAAGTCAAACTCTTTTGTCATAACCAAGAATGGTAGGAAGTATAAAATGTATCATTTGCCAGATGAGAGTGTGGAGAAGAATGTAGGGTCAAGTGTCATGTTGATGAGCAGTAGAGAGTTTATTAACACCCTTAAGGAGAAAGGAACCCAAGGGTATGCTCTAATTTTGAAGCCAAAAAATAGTCCTAATTTGCATGGTCCTAGTGAGGAAGAGGTTCCCAAGGAGGTGTAGCAATTGTTAGAGAAGTATAAGGGTATTATGGTAGAGGATATGCATAATGCATTACCACCTATGAGTCACATAAGTCACCAAATTGATTTCATTCCTTGGTCTACATTGCCAAACAAAGTAGCCTACAAGTTGACACCATCACAAAACGAAGAGATTGCCAAACAAGTACAAGAGTTGTTGGATAAGGGTTTAGTGAGAAAGAGCCTTAGCCCATGTGCTGTCCCAATAGTCCTAGCCCCTAAAAAAGATGGTAAATGGAGACTATGTATGGATTATAGGGCTATTAACAAGATCACCATAAGATATAGGTTCCCTATGCCAAGGATTGAGGACCTAATGGACTATTTGGGAGGGGTTAGATACTTTTCCAAGATTGATCTTAAGAGTGGGTATCATCAAATTAGGATAAAGCAAGGAGATGAATGGAAGACTACCTTTAAGACAAATGAGGGTCTTTATGAGTGGTTGGTGATGCCATTTGGTCTATCCAATGCCCCAAGTACTTTCATGCCTCTTATGAATGAAGTGTTGAAGGATTTCATTGGAAAATTTGTTGTGGTGTATCTTGATGATATTCTTGTGTTTAGCACAACAAAGGAAGAGTATTTGCAGCATTTGGATCAAGTTTTGAAGAAGTTGCATGATCAGAAATTGATGATTAACATGGAGAAGAGTGTCTTCATGAGGGAATAACTCACCTATCTTGGTCTTGTCATTTCCCAAGGTAATTTGAAGATGGATCCAGCAAAGGTAGAGGCTATTTTGTCATGGCCAACTCCTAGAACAGAAGGTGATGTAAAAAGTTTTCATGGTTTGGCAACATTCTATAGGAAGTTTATAAGGGGTTTTAGTCATATTTGTGCACCTATTTTGGATACCATTAAATGGGGACAAAAATGTAAGTTTTCTTGGACAATGGCAACCAATGATTCTTTTGAAATTCTGGAACAAAAGGTAGCACAATAGCCCATTCTTATTTTTCTTGATTTTAATAAGTTGTTTACAGTGGAATGTGATGCTAGTAACCTTGCTATAGGGGTTGTCTTGAGTCAAGAAGGCAGGCCAGTTGCTTTCTTTAGTGAAAAATTGAATTATGCCAAAAGAAAATATTCTACTTATGACTTGGAGTTGTATGCAATGGTGTAAGCTTTGAAAAAATGGAGGCACTATCTTTTGCCTAAGGAGTTTATTGTTTATACTGACAACCATGCACTTAGTTTTCTGAATCCATAGGAGAAACTTAGTCACAGGCATATGAAATGGGTTGAACAACTCCAAGCATACATATTTTCCATCAAGCACAAGAAGGGGCAGGCCAATAAAGTGGTAGATGTGTTGAGTAGAAGGGTGTGTATGGTGCAAGAGAATCAGTTGCAAAGTATGGGAATTGATTCTCTCAAACATATGTACTAGGATAATGAGGATTTTAAGGAGGTGTATGAAGTTTGTTCTTAGTTTTTGGACACTTACCATTCTAATTTTTCTATGTTTTTGTTGCAATAGGGGTTGTTGTTCAAAGGCAGCCAATTATATGTTCCTAGGTGTTCCATGAGGGAGAACATCATAAAGGAAAAGCATTGTGGTGGACTAGGAGGTCACTTTGGGCTAGATAAAACATTGGATCAGGTGAAAATATTTTATTTTTAGCCAAAAATACAATCAGACATCAGAAAATTTGTTGAGAGTTGTAGTATATGTCAAAGGGCAAAAGATACTTCATCTAATGCTGGTCTATATCAGTCACTTCCTATTCCTAATAGGCCATGGGAGAGTATTAGCAAGGATTTTGTCTTGGGTCTTCCTAGGACTCAAAGAGGTTTTGATAGCATATTTGTTGTGGTGGATAGGTTTAGTAAGATGGCTCATTTCTTTCCATGTAAATGCACTAATGATGCTTCACACATTGTTGGTTTATTCTTCAAGGAAATTGTTAGAATCCATGGTTTGCCTCTTAACATTGTGATTGACAGGGATCCTAAGTTTGTGGGCCACTTTTGGCATACTTTGTGGAAGAAGTTGGGCACTCAATTGTCATTCACTTCAGCCTATCACCCTCAAACTGATGGCCAAACTGAGGTGGTGAATAGGTCCTTGGGAAATCTTCTTAGATGTCTTACAAAGCAGCATGGAGAGCGATGGGATATGATCATCCCTCAAGCTGAATTTGCTTACAATGATTCCACCAATAGAAGCATAGGAAGGAGTCCATTTGTGATTGTCTATGGGATTCACCCAAGAGGCATTCTTGAACTAAGAGATCTACATGGATTGGAGAGGAAGAGTGCTCAAGTTGAAGATTTTGCATTGGCCATGAAGGACATCCATGATAATGTAAGAGAAACTCTTCAAAAGAACAAAAGAAGTACAAGGAGAAAGCCAATGGGAGAAGGAGAGATGTGTAATACAAGGTTGGGGATTTGGTCATGGCACATTTGAAGAAGGAAAGACTTCTAAAGGGACATCCAACCAAACACCTCATGAAGAAGATAGGTCCTTGCCAGATTGTGCACAAATTTGGGCCTAATACCTATGAGATTGAGCTTCCTCAAGGCTTGGCCATATCTCCTATCTTTAATGTCTCATATTTGTTTCCTTATAGGGGTGATAATGATGCAAATTTAGAGACAGATGTGATAGTAACAGGAAATGAGGAATGGGTTAAGGGTCTTCCACCCAATCAACCCTTGCAATTGGAATGTATCTTGGACAGTAAAGTCCTCAAGAAGACTAGAAAGAAGACCTAAAAGTAGTACCTTTTCAAATGGGGTGGCCTACCTACCGAAGATGCCACTTGGATGAGTGAAGAGGACATTATCAAACATTGTACTATTTTTGCTGATTTGATTCCTCAAGGGACTTGAGTTCTTTTCCACCCTCAGGAGTATGGTACAGGGGCACTAAGGAGTTCTCCATCTATCTTGCATTGTAAATGTTTTGTTTTGATGATCATGATGTTGTAATAAGGTCTTGAAGACCATTCCTATGCATTGTAATAATGATCATGTCCAATAATGTCATGTTTGTGGTTGGGACGGTCATAAGAATCATGCATTGTAATGGGGCAGTCATACATTGTAGCCTTTTTATGGCATATAGGAGGTATTCATGGGTTGAATGCCTTGTCAAAGGCTTATCACTCTTGGAAAAAAGGTCTAAACAACCCAAATAGGGATAACACACTTGTAAACATAATTTAAACCCATGTCATTAGTTGCAAATGCTGACAAAATAGGGCAGCAATGGTTGAAGATCAGTTTTATACCTTCCCATTGATCAAAACCACCTTCCAAAGGTCTGTCAAGAGGTATGTAGGCTTAAAATGCCTTGAACATGTTCATTTTCGATGATGATGCAGTTTGGAAGAAGAAATCAATAAAAAGACATACAGTTCTCTGCATTTTCTTATTCTTTTCGTTGTTTCTGCCTATGTACCTTACTGGTACAACTTTGCCAAGTGATCATATGGTACAGTGTCAATGAAGACATGAGTTAAGATTTCATTGCACTTTGTTGGAGCCTTTGAAACAAGTATAGAGTAGAGTTTGAGTTGTTTTTCTATAACTAGTTGTAAAACCTTGACCTAGGGTTTTTGGCACTAAAATTATGTATTTTGTTCCCATTCCACTAGTCTAATCCTCATAGACTAGTGGAATGGCTATAGATAGGTCTGTTTCCATGTGTTTTAATGAATTTGAAGGCAGAGGACTGAATTTCATGAAGATTGAATGAAGAAACCTAACAAGATCCATGTGTTAGGTGTCAATGAAAGGAATAGCATTATCCAAGTTTATCATAGTCGACTGTGAAGGAAAAATTCTTGCTAAATCTAATGTTTTGACCAATATGGAATGTGTCCCAATCATTCAGAGTAGTGTATGTAGTTTATGGAAGGTAGTTGCTTAACAAAATAGGCCTAATTAGCTAAGGGCTATTAGAGGACAGTTATAGATTAGGGTATATTGTCCAAAACAAAGTACCCCAAGTTTGTGATATATTAGAGGGAATCAAAAAGGGTATCTTAGGATTGTCTAAGATTAAAGTTTACAAGCCACTAGTAGAAGTTATATCAGACTATAGAATTTAGGAGGCCTAATTAAGGCAATGTTATAGGTCTGTCAGGAGAGATAGTCCACATGCTCAAAAGGAACCCATGTCAAGTCTTTGATGTCTGGTCAAACCTTGAAAGAGGACCCCTCCATGTCTATCTTAAAGGAAGTTTTGTTGATCTAAATCATTTCACAAGAGAACCATGATCTAGGTTTGAATGTTGTCTTGACAAACTCATTGAATCACATTGAACACCATTGGACTCTGCATCAATGAGATTGAGGAAGAGGATGGAGATAACCAAGGGGAAGAAAATGGCCACAAAATTGTTTAGACAATTTGTTCATTTATGTTATGTTCAGAAGGTTCATTTCTCATTCCTCTAATAGAGCTAAACTAAACATTTTCTTTTCTCTTGCTGGCAATGTAGTAGAGTGGATTCAAAATTTGGCCTAGATTCTAGTTAAGTATTTGTTGAGGATTTGGCAGTTTCCAAGTCTGTGGGGCAGTATTGGTTATGGGGTTTTCTTTTCAAGAGAGTTTAATTAGGAATAGGATTAATTTAGAGTCAATTTTTTTGGTGGTTTGAAATTAGAAGAAGCCACCTAAGTGCAAGCAATAATAAAGACATTAGCAAAAGGCGATTGAGTGCAATTGCATTTTTATAGATGCTGTTAAGGAAGAGAGTATATTTCTAGGTATGTTCAAAGATAGTTCCTTCATATTTTGGAATAGTGCTTTACAAGTTTGAGATTTTTGCTGTATCAAGAATGTTTGAGGGTGTTTATCACATTTATTTTTATTTATGTATTTGTCAATTTTGAATATTATGATCAAGTTGTTGGATTCTCTCAGGTTTTGTTTTGCATTTCCCTCTAATCTCTTGTTCCTTTGGAGTATGAAAAAAATATAACTCTAAAAAGCAAGTAGTTCAGTTTTTTAAAACAATTATAAACTCCAAAAAGCAAAGTTGTTATCTGTATTTAGCACTGCCAATCATGTGAGTCCAAACATGTATCTAAAGTAAAATTGAAAACCAAAGCACAAATCTAAAATGTATTGAAAAATAAAAAACCAAAGCACACAGATTGATAAAACTAAAAAATTGAGTGAGGGCCATCAATGAGACTTCCATTCTTGTTCTATTGATATCTATACTTCCCGTTGATGTTGTATTAATGGTGTACTCCCCTTTTCAGATTTCAAAGGGACTTATAATTGTCTCCTTTCAATGTGTCAATTTGTCTTCGATCTTCCTATTAGGGTTCATGTAGATCAAAGCAATAAACACTAACAATTATATGCATATTAAATACCCAAATATAACAATGAGGAATAACACATTAGAGATCAACACAAAAATTTAACATGGTTCACCTAACATGGGCTACATCCATAGAAACTCAGCCATCCAATGATTTTATTATCCAGTGAAAAATAGATTACAATCTCATGAATACATCACCATAACATACATCCTAGCTGCTTATAACAATATTTTTGGAAGCTTCTAGAAATAGGGTTTTACAATATCATTTTTCTTTTGTTAGTTAACAAAAATTATCAATCGACTCCAAACCCTGACGAGGATACATTGCTAGTGTATAGTACTTGGATGATGAGTCGCCACATACCAACAATCTCCCACTTGGAGACTGATTAGGCTCCACACCAAACAATCTCCCAATTGGAGACTGATCCTGGACGACACTATTGTGCTTGTAGCTCCCACTAGATTATAGATATCTACCTGCATTGCTTCTTCATAACTTTTAGGTTCACCATAATTAGTTAATAATATAGAATATAATGATGGAGAAAATCTTTCTAGAGGTCTAGTTATCCTTGTAGAATGTCTAACACTTGCAGGAGTCTATGGGATAACTTGTTGTTGCTGAGCATCAGGTACCACTGGTATTTTATTTTTTGGAATCTCATCCAGTACCACATATTCCTTTTTGGCCTATTCATGCTTCTTTTCATGTTGTTGATCCCTATACATGACCTTCTCATTGAATATAACATCTTTGCTCCTAATGATTTTATGATTTTCATAATCCCATAACCAATAACCAAATTCATCTACTCCATATCCAATGAAGGTATATTTTTTAGACTTAGCCTCAAGCTTGGTCCTATTTTCAATATCAACATGGAAAAAAGCTTCACAACCAAAGGTTTTTAGAAATGAATTATTTAACTTTTTACCTGTCTATGCCTCCTCTGGGATGCCACCATACAAAGGATTTGAAGGTCCCCTATTTATTAAATAAATAGTGGTATGTACAACATCTGCCCAAAAGTGTAAGGGTAGTCCAGCATGCAATCTCATGCTCCTTGCATGCTCCATAATGGTCATATTCATCCTCTCAAAAACACCATTTTCTGCCTACTGATTCCATTATATGAATAGTAATTCTCAAATTCTCTACTACAATACTCACCTCCATTATCAGATCTGACACACTTCAACTTTTTTTCTGTCTCATTCTCAACCAAAGCTTTCCACCTTTTAAAAGTTTCAAATACTTTTAATTTTTGTTTTAGGAAATACACCCATGTTTTCCTAGTTGCATCATCAATAAAAGTAACATAATAGCAAGATCCACCAAGAGAAGATACCTAAGCTCGTCCCCATACATCTAAATGCACAAGCTCTAATCTCTCACTCTTCTTCTCTTTCCCAACTCTGAGAAATCATACTCTTTTCTGTTTTCCATAAACACAATTTTCGTGTAACTCCGAGTCAATCTTCTTTAGACCTAGTAGCAACTTTCTAGAGTGAAGGATCCTCATCCCTTTCTCACTCATGTGCCCAAGTCTATGGTGCCATAATTTTGTTTATGTCCTTGCAGCAAGTGTTATAACTGTCTCAGTAGCAACTATTTTTGTAGAAGCTAAGGTAGAATAAGTATTACCAATACACAAATACAATGTGCCTACCTGTTCACCTTTAGCTACTACTAATGCACCTTCAGTGACCTTCCATATTTTGTCTAAAAAGGTAACTATGCAGCCTTCACTACCTAGTTGTCCTGCAGAAATTAAATTCCTTCTCAAATTTGGAACATGCCTTACCTCCTGTAGCAACCATTCATTTCCATTCTACAACTTGATTTTTATTTTTCCTTTTCCAACAATCTGACAGGGTTCATCATTATCAAAATATACTTTTCAAAAATCACCTTGAACATAATATATAAAATATTTTCTATGGGGTGTGGTATGAAATGAAGCCCCTAAATCTATTACCCAGGAACCATTGGCATTATCTGAACATAGAATTAAAGCATCTTGCAATTTATTACTTGCAACATTAGCTTCCTTATTGTCATCATGTTGTCCATCTCCTTGTTTGCCCTTTTGAGACCAGCAATCCTTTTTCAAGTGTCTTGGCTTTCCACAGTGCCAGTAATCCATTCTACCTCTAGATTTAGATCTATCTTTCTTAGACTTCCCTTGTGACTTCCCATGATTTGTTGGGCTTTTTCCTCTCTCATTTGTTCTTCCATTGTTCTCTATAGTCAAAGCATTACCCAATGTTGAACTCT
The DNA here is from genome assembly GCA_027924645.1 of Cunninghamia lanceolata. NCBI lineage: Eukaryota > Viridiplantae > Streptophyta > Pinopsida > Cupressales > Cupressaceae > Cunninghamia > Cunninghamia lanceolata. The sequence continues at coordinate 287,273 of BSBN01000797.1, forward strand.
CATCTGTGCTTTTTTGTAGCATTTTCTTGCTAAGGATAACACCAACAACATTATCAAATTTAAAATATTTGAACCAGAGACAGCGTTACTTAAAACCATTACCAAACTCTTCCAACTTTCTTGCAAAGAACATAAAACCAAGAGAGCCCTCACCTCTTCATAAAATTTCACTTTTACAAAAGTTAACTGACTGGTAATCATATTAAACTCATTTAAATGATCTTGCATAGATCCACCTTCAACAATTTTTAGATTAAACAAACACTTATGAGAAATACCTTATTAGAGGCTAAGGGTTTTCATACAATTTGGCCAAATCTTTTATCAATTCATTTGTTATTTTTTCTTCTGTTATATTGAATGCCACAAATGGTGTCAAGCACAACTAAATGGTTCTCAATGCCTTTCTATCCAGAAATTCCCAATCCTCATCACTCATTGTTGTCAGTTTCTTGTCTATTCCTTCTAGCGGCCTCCATAAATCCTTCTAATAGAGATAATCCTCCATCTGTATCTTCCATAATTGATTGTTCTACCCATTAAATTTATCTACCTTCAATTTACCCTCGTCTGCCATTGCTCCCACTTAACCGTGAGACTCCTACTCAACCGTGAGACCTTCCTGTAAATGATAATCAAACACAACCCACTCTGATACTAATTGTTAGGGTTTAGGTAGATCAAAGCAATAAACACTAACAATTATATGTAGATTAAATAACCCAAATGTATCAATGAGGAATAACACAAAAGAGATCAACACAGAAATTTAACGTGGTTCACCCAATATGGGCTACATCCACAGAAACTCAGCCATCCAATGATTTTATTATCTAGTGCAAAACAGATTACAATCTCGCGAATACATCACCATAACATACATCCCAGCTACTTATAACTAGCTTTTTGGAAGCTTCTAGAATTAGGGTTTTGCAATGTCATTTTTCTTTTGTCAGTTAACAAAAATTAACAACCGACTCCGATCCCAACGAGGATACATTAGTAGTGTATAGTACTTGTATGATCAGTCACCACCTACCAACACTTCCCTTCTCTAGCTATAAGGAACATTAAAATATGTCTTTGTTCTCCTCTAGATGTGTAGGCTAAGTACAATTCATTAATTCTCATAAATGAAATTATTCATTACTTAATTTCTTGTTGTGTTCAACAAAGTTGGTAATCAAATAGTTAGAAGTAAAAGTATAAAGTATAGAGGACACCTACCAACACTTCCCTTCTCTAGCTACAAGGAACATTAAAATATGTCTTTGTTCTCCTCTAGATGTGTAGGCTAACTACAATTCATTAATTCTCATAAATGAAATTATTCATTACTTAATTTCTTGTTGTGTTCAACAAAGTTGGTAATCAAATAGTTAGAAGTAAAAGTATAAAGTATAGAGGACACCTTTTGCAGATGAAACAAAATTAGTATTTCAAATGTATACATCTCAAATTAACAATCAAAACCCAATTGTTGGCATTCAAAACCCTATCTTTTATCATCAAGATCATAGATCACAATTTCACTTATATTGATTGCACTCAAACTTCAGCTGAAAAACAAGAAACATTTGTCCACCCTCAACCCCAATCAAACCACTGATCTCCACATGAATCAAATTAGAAAAAAATTAGATCTTTAATGCCATTATGTAGCAATTTTGAAGGAACTTTGAGATATTGAAATGAGACAATTTTGAGTCTCTTTGATGACTCCGATAAAGAAATGAAACCATACCATTCAAATGGATATCAAAGGAAGATGAAGATATCCATCAGAGCAAAGTTACATTGTCTTCGATACAATGAAAAGCATTCTTTATTTTGAGCATATGCTTCATTTATTGTAGTTACATGTAACCACATCTTAAGACATGTAGTCATTGATCTTAATTTAATTGCATCAAGACTAACACAAGGTTACCCGCTAATTATATCTATTTCAAAAATATTCAAGATTGAGGTACATTATTGAAAAGTCCATAAGCCTTCATTAAAAACACCAATTGCCTAATTCTTGAAAGAGATTGATTCCATTGTAGTAGTTTGTCCAACACTCAAAAAATTTGGGTAAAAAATCAAGGGCAATACTTATTAGTAATGCATATGCTCCTATGATGAATGTCTAGATCTAGATTTGTTTTCAAGATGCTATAGTTATTTATTCTTTTATGTTTGATAAATATTAAAAATTACTAACAAATTAATATGTTTGATTAAATAATGAGTGACTAAATTAAAATATTGTTGTGATAATAATAATAATAATAATAAGAATAATAATAATAATAATAGGAATAATAACAATAATATTTCTACAGGATTATTGAGTTTACATATGAATGGAATTATGATTATTGTTTTTATATTTATGTTATATCATAGTAAACTGTTTGGTTTAAAGTTAGTTATCTTTCTTAAAACAAATCCATGATATAGTATTCAACTACTTAGTTTACTTTTTCCATTGCAATTTGTCTATACAACAAATATTTAATCTAACATGTAAATTACAACTAAAATATAATTAAATACATCAAACCCATAAACAAAACTCTAAACCTAAAAGTTCCTTTCGGGCTTAGACCTCTCTACCCATTTTATTGTGGGAGTGCAAAGTCATGATGTTTTTCCCTTCTTCCCTCACTTGATAGATTTAGAAGGATCCTTAAAATGATCATCTACACTTGAATTTTGGCTAATTTCATCTAACCTAATTGGGAATGTTTGCTACAATCTCCATTTGAGATTTAGAATTATTTTATTTTATTTTATTACATGTGAATGATATTTATATAACTAATAAAATATAATTAAATGCATCAAACCCATAAACAAAACTCTAAACCTAAAAGTTCCTATCGGACTTAGACCTCTCTACCCATTTTATCATGGGAGTGTAAAGTCATGATGTTTTTCCCTTCTTCCCTCGCTTGACAGGTTTAGAAGGATCTTTAAATCGATCATCTACACTTGAATTTTGGCTAATTTCATCTAACCTAATTGAGAATGTTTTCTACAATCTCCATTTGAGATTTAGAATTATTTTATTACATGAAAATGATATTTATATGGGATGCATTTGAAAGTTATTGAGTGTAATGGTTTGAGCATGTTAACAAAAACTATTAAAGAGTTGAATATAGAAATAATTAAACTAGAGGAATTATCTAGTTGCACTAAAGGGATGACTATGATAGTGTACATTAAAAAAAATAGAGCAAACATATTTTTTTAAAAAAACTAGACATATTTTTTTAATTAATTATAATTACAAGAGAGGAATTATCTGTTTGCACTAAAGGGATGACTATGACTATGTACATAAAAATAAAATAGAGCCAACATATTTTTTAAAAATAATTATAAGCATATAGCTGACATAGTTTATTATATATAAATGTAGTAGTACTCAAACATAAATTTGAGAAAAATCAAATCAAATAAAAACATAGAAAATTGAATTGGGAGAAGAAGTTTAATAGATAAGGAGAGAAGTTTAATTGGTAAGGGCACTATGTAGCCATTTTTTTCCTTGCAAAATGAATTTATGAAGTGATGCAAAACTCTTACTAGTATTATATATAAAAGGTTAGATTAACATTGCGTATTATTTACTCTTCTTGTATTTACATGCTACTCATTAAAATAAAAATAAAAAATTGCAGTTAAATATTTGAAAACAACAAAGAAAATTAACCGCACGGTAAATTATTTACTTTAGTTTAATTGGAGGTAGAGTTAGGGTTCTTCTATCAATTATTACTTTAGTTTAATGAGAGGTAGAGTTAGGGTTATTCTATCTTTTTTTAAAGATAATGCCCCTAGTAAAATTTCCACTTTAGTTTAATGAGAGGTAAAGTTAGGGTTCTATTTTTTTATAAAGATAATTAAACTTTCCACCTTAGTTTAATGCCTATAGAGGCTTAGACCACTCTACCCATTTTATTGTGGGATTGCAAAGTCATCAGAAAATTTGACATTTTTCGCTTCTTTCTTCACTTAACAAGGTCCAGAAGGATCCTTAAATCAATCATCTACACATGAATTTTGGCTAATTTCATCCAACCCCATTGGATATGTTTGCTACAATCTCCATTTGAGATTTAGAATTATTTTATTTTATTTTATTACATGTGAATGATATTTATATGGGATGTCGTTAAAAGTTATGGAGTGTAACGGCTTGAACATGTTAATAAAAACTATTAAAGAGCAAATATAAAAATACTTACATGAGAGGAATTATCTAGTTGCACTAAAGGGATGACTATGATTGTGTACATAAAAAAAATCGAGCAAACATAGTTTTTTTTCAACAATTAGATATATTTTTAAAAATAATTATAATTATATGAGAGGAATTATCTAGTTGCACTAAAGGGATGACTATGAATGTGTACATAAAAATAAAATAGAGCAAACATAGTTCTTTTTAAACAACTAGACATATTTTTTTGGAGTAATTATAAATATATAGCTACATAGTTTATTAAATCAACGAACATTAAAATAAAGATACTAAAATAATGTGTATAAATATAGTAGTACTAAAACATAAATTGATAAAAATCAAATCAAATAAAAATAGAGCAAATTGAATCGGGAGAAGAAGTTTAACCAATAAGGAGAGAAGTTTAATTGGTAAGGGCACTATGCAGCCATTTTTTTCAATTTTTCTTGCAAAATGAATTTATGAAGTGATACAATAATCCTTGTTGATATTATTTATAAAAGGTTAGATTAACATTGCGTATTGTTTATTCTTATCGTAATTACATGCTACTCATTAAAATAAAAAGAAAATTGCAGTTAACAAATCTTTGAAAACAACAACGAAAATTAGTTGTATGGTAAATTTTTTACTTTTGTTTAATGAGAGGTAGAGTTAGGGTTCTTCTATCAATTAATTAGCTTAGTTTAATGAGAGGTAGGAATGGGTTTTTTTTTTTTGTAAGATAATGCACTGAGTAAACTTTCCATTTTAGTTTAATGAGAGGTAGAGTTAGGGTTCTTTTATCTTTTTTTTTTTTAAGATAATGCACCTAGTAAAATTTCCATTTTAGTTTCATGAGAGGTAGAGTTAGGGTTCTTCTATCTTTTTTTAATAAAGATAATACACCTAGTAAACTTTCCACTCTAATTTAATGCCCATAAACAAGGGTGCATCAAAATAAAACTCTAAGGAAAAAAGTTCCTATTGGGCTTAGACTTCTCTACCCATTTTATCATGGTAGTGCAAAGTCATCAGAAAATTTAAGGTTTTTTCCTTCTTTCCTCGCTTAACAAGGTCCAGTCATTAGAAGGATCCTTAAATCGATTTTCTACACTTGAATTTTGGCTAATTTCATCCAACCCCATAAGGAATGTTTACTACAATCTCCATTTTAGATTTTGAATTATTTTATTTTATTTTATTACATGTAAATGATATTTATATGGAATGTCTTTAAAAGTTATGGAGTGTAATGGTTTGAGCATGTTAACAAAAACTATTAAAGAGTCAGAATATAAAAATAATAACACAAGAGGAATTATCTAGTTGCACTAAAGGGATGACTATGATGGTGTACATAAAAATATAATAGAGTCAACATAGTTTTTTTAAAACAACTAGACCTATTTTTTTAAATAATTATAAAATAACAAGAGGAATTATTTAATAGAGCCAACATAAAAAGAAAAATAAAATAGAGCCAACATAGTGTATTTTTTTAAAACAACTAGACATATTTTTTTAAATAATTATAAATATATAACTAACATTTATTAAATCAATGAACATTAAAATAAAGCTAATAAAATAATGTGTATAAATATAGTAAATTTGAGAAAAATTAAATCAAATAAAAATAGAGTAAACTGAATTGGGAGAAGAAGTTTAATCGATAAGGAGATAAGTTTAATTGGTAAGGGCACTATGCAGTTATGAAGTGATGCAATGCTGCTTGCTGGTATTATTTATAGAAGGTTAGATTAACATTGTGTATTATTTACTCTTATCATATTTACATGCTACTCATTAAAATAAAATAAAATTGCAGTTAACAAATCTTTGAAAACAACAATGAAAATTAACAACATGGTAAATTATTTACTTTATTTTGATGAGAGGTAGACTTAGGGTTCTTCTATATTTTTTTTAAAGATAATATGCCTTGTAAACTTTCCACTTTAGTTTAATGAGAGGTATAGTTAGGGTTCTTCTATCTTTTTTTATAAAGATAATGCACCTGGTAAAGTTTCCAGTTAGATTAATGCCCATAAATAAGGGTGCATCAAAATTGAACTCTAAGGCTAAAAGTTCCTATGGGGCTTAGACCTCTCTACCCATTTTATAGTGGGAGTGCAAATTCATCAAAAAATTTGATGTTTTTCCCTTCTTCCCTAGTCAATCCTTAAATCGATCATCTACATTTGAATTTTGGCTAATTTCATCCAACCCCATTGTGAATGTTTACTACAATCTCCATTTGATGTTTTGAATTATTTTAATTTATTTTATTACATGTAAATGATATTTAAATGGGATGTATTTAAAATTTATGGAGTATAATAGTTTGAGCCTGTTAACAAAAACTAAAGGGATGACTATGATGGTGTACATAAAAATATAATAGAGCCAACATATTTTTTTTAAACAACTAGACATATTTTTTTTTAAATAATTATAAATATATAGCCGACATAGTTTATTAAATCAATGAACATTAAAATAAAGCTAATAAAATAATGTGTATAAATGTAGTAGTACTCAAACATAAATTTGAGAGGTAGAGTTAGGGTTCTTCTATCAATTATTTACTTTAGTTTTTTTAAAGATAATGTGCTTGATAAACTTTCTACTTTAATTTAATGAGAGGTAGAGTTAGGGTTCTTCTATCAACTAATTACTTTAGTTTAATGAGAGGTAGAGTGGTAGAGTTAGGGTTCTTCTATCTTTAAATGAGAGGTAGAGTTAGGGTTCTTCTATCAATTAATTACTTTAGTTTAATTTCTTTTTTGGCCCAGCAGACTTTACACTTTAGTTTAACAAGAGGTAGAGTTAGGGTTCTCCTATATTTTTTAAAGATAATGTGTTGGGTATGTGCTGGGTTTAAACCGTGGTGGCTGCCACTATAACCGAACAACTTAACCACTAAACCATGCCCTTAACAATAGGTTTTTCTATCTTTAAAAGGTACAAAAAAAATTAATATTTAGTTTAATGACCTTTGTTTCAGATTTTTACTGTGCAAATTAATTCCTTTAAAAAATTATAATTAAGTTTTGGGTATCATTTGAATTTAAATTATTGGAAATTATTCCCAATTAAGAATTGTGCCTACATCCCATGAAGAAAAATAAAGAAATTAAGGATAGGGTAAATTCCTTTATTTTAGTTTAATAAGGGCTAGCCTTATAGTTTTTCAATCTTCAAAAGCCACAAAGAAAATTAATATTTGGTTTGATAACCTTTGTTTTAGATTTTTACTATGGGTTTAATTTTATTAAAAAAATATAATTAAGTTTTTCATATCATTTGGATTAAATTAGTGAACCATTAAAAACTAATTGTTAGAACTAAGAATTGTAGGGTAAATTGCTTTAGTTTAATGCCTGTAAGATTATAGTTCATCAATCTTTAAAAGATTAAAGAATTTTTTTATGGGAATTGATTATTAAAATTATTAAACTATCATGGATATCTTAAATACATCTATCTACAATAATAACAATTTCAAAGAATTTTTTTTTATTTAGTTAAAATTGATTTTCTATTTTATTTACTTAAAGAGTTATTTTATGTTTTAGTTTTTATTATTTTTTGCATGTAGGCTCTTTAATAGCTTTTGTTAACACATTCACCCCATTACAATCCATCCCTTGCTTTCATATAGACTGTAGTTAAGCATCTAACTACTTAAATAATTTTGATTACAATAATACAATCTCCAGAAACATGTATTAATATAGTTATTGTGAAAGATTACATGCATAGTAAATGCAGCCTATTAACCCAACACATATTTTGGTGATCATAGATGACATGGCTTGTCTATACCTGATTGTGTTGCCTACGTATCTACTAAGACAATTACAACGACGACAATATGTGACGAAATTCCTCTATCCTTTATACGAAATTACCCGTAATGAGGCACCCTCGCTTCCCTGCGATAAGGGGTTACCGTAATCAAATAATTAAAATATAAGTATATGCTAAAAGTTTGATTATAAAAATCATGTAACCAGTCCTAATTTAACTTCAAATAAGGTCTTCCTTATTTATGATTTTTTTTTTTGGAAAAAGATGACGTCTATAAGTAACCATTAGGGAGTCTTAAAGAAAACAAACCTTCAATAGGGCTTAAATTTAACAGTTTATCTTGTTTGTGAAAAAAAAAATTTCCTTAAAAAATTTACAAATGATTTTAATGTATTCATATAAGGTATTTCAAATAATGTATGCATTATAATTCTTTCTAATTTTTATAACTATCAGATTCTTATCCATTCAATACAAAATTTAATTGTTTAATATACTAGAAAAGTTTGAAGATTGGAATGACTATAAAATATTTTAAATCAAAACATAAAAATATTAAAAACTTCTTTAAAAAATTCTAGAAACTTAAATTTTTTTGAATAATAGAAATTTGGATTAAAAAATTTAAAAATAATATATATATTTAAAGAGTATTGAGAACTTCTTAGAAAAATCTTCAAATTTAAATTTTTTTTAAACAATAAAATTTTTATTAAAAAATTTCAAAATTATATATATATATATATATATATATATATATATATATATATATATATATATATATATATATATATATATATCACATGTGTATATATGTATATACATAGACATATAGATATAGATTTTTTTCTATAATTTCTAAAATAAATTACATATAAATTAATACAGTCAAATATTTATTTTTATTGTATTTTATAATTAAAATCTTTAAATACACCTATACAACGGTCAAATTTAAGGCAAATTAAAAATCAATCATACCCAAAAAGCACATAAAAACAAGGAAAAGCAATATCACTGAACCAGATAAAGCAATTTGACACGCAGGCACGGCTTTTACGTGTTGAAAGAATCTTACCACTATTTAACAAATGAAGTAACAGGTGAAAATTCATTATTGAAGGTCCTAAACAACTGAATGTTCAATAGGGTTAATCTTTCAATAAAAGTGAAACATTTTAATCAATACAAAAAAAAAAAAGCACCTTAAATAAAGGATGAGCATAAAACAATGATGTGATATTTTGGTTTTCCAATACACAAATTCTGAACGCGTTTTTTAATCTTTGTAACCGTCCCGTGTCAGTATGATATTTTAAAATTCTGAGTAATTTGATATTTGAAAAAAGCTACTGACATTTGATCTATAAATCTGCAGTGAAAAGACTGGAGAAGGAAAAAAAGAACTTTACACGCTTGGAGTACAGCAGTCATTGGAGAGATTTTACTATCTTATGCAGTCATTTCAGAGATTGTAAATCTCAGAAATAGCAGATTGTAAAGGTATAAGTCCCAGTAATTAGAAATGAGTGGGGAGGAACCTTGGCGGTTTATACATCCTATTTCTGAAGAAAATGAAAATGAAGAATATGAAGGTGAGCATTATGTACCTGTGCAGCGACATGGATATCCTATTTCTCTAGAAGATGAAGATGAAGATCAAGAATATATTATTTCTCCAGAAGATGAAGACGCCATACGTTTTTCTTGTAGGAGAAATTCAGCTGGGAGAAATACCAAAGAACGTATTCAAAGTTCACAATCCTCTCTGAAATCTGCGTTTGATGAATATTGTAAGCAGTTTCATGACATGGAAGCCGACTTAATTGGAGCTAAATCAGAAATTAAGGAGTTGGCTAAAAGAAACAAGAAACTAGAGAAGGAGCTCCACGAGGCTAAAGAACGAGAAAACTCCAGCAAGCGGGATCTCCACCAAACAAGAAACAAGCTGCAGCAGCTGTGTACTACAGTCGCTGCACTCAAAGAAGAATGTGCAGCAGCGGCTCCACAACTTGCTAAGAAGAGAAAATATGTTCTTAAGGTTTACGAGGTTAATGACTGCGTGAATTGCCCAATTTGCTTGGAACCATGGACTGAATATGGGGAACATAATATCTGGTAAATGGGTTTCCAATACTAGAAACTTCTATTTCTTTTTTGGTTTTTATATGTTAAGGTATATAATTTGTTAAAAAATTAGCTACATCTAAACTAAAACTGGATCTATTATTAAGAGGGTTGCTAGTTCAGTGGTAGAGTATTCCAGAAGCAAATGGGAGGTCTTAGGTTGGACTTTTAACTTGGTTCATGAAAAGTTTAACATAATATTAGTGTTAGGCCAGCAGAGCTAGGTCAAGTTAGATTCCACAAACACCTATAATGTTAGCTCAAATGGAGGTGTTGGATAATGAACCACACCCAAGCCATTGTCAGTACCCCACCAACAAATAATTGGTCCTATTTTATGTCACATTTAATGCTTTAAGATTTAGGGGGTTAAACCGGAGGTTGGAGGATCCACCACAAGGGAGGAGGATAATTCCTATCTCTTCTTGATTTCTTGTTTAGAAATTGAGAATATTGTATGAGAGTGATAGGAATAGATGGCCTCCTATTTTTCAATTTAGTGCATTTATAGTTTTGTCTTTCATGTTTAGTGTTGTGTATGTAGTATGGTGTTTTTATTTTTAATTTTTTCTTTTTGAGTTTTGATGAGGAACATTACTTTAGTAGAGTTATGCTATTTTGTTTCCAACCTCTTGATTGGTAGGGGAGAAAGTATGTCTTCATGATTATTCTACAACTAGTTGGACCTTTAATGAATGTTCTATATGTTAAAGAAGTAGAGATAAAGTGTGGTCCAGATGTGTGAATGGTTAGATAGTTGGAAATTGATTATAGATGCACTTGACCATTGTGGGTACAAGAGAATCACAAGGACAATGATCATTATAGTTTGAAAGTGACACATCTTGCTCACACTACATATGGTGCAGATGGTTACAGGTGTGTTAGAAAGTGAATTACAACATGAAACATAGTGTTACAAAGAGGCAATGGATTTTCATATTGCAATATATAGTTGCACACTAGATGTACAATATTAGTAGGTATTATTCTTAGAGGAATTCATATCAAGTGATTAGACGTATGGAGGAAAATAGAAATATTGATCCAAATTAATCAATACAAAAGAATAAAAGACTAATTTTATAAAATAAAAAATACTTTATTTTATATATATATATATATATATATATATATATATATATATATATATATATATATATATATATATATATTAAATTAATGTTAATGGTGTTAGTTGGATAGAATAGTTTGGCAAAAGATTTTGAATAAGGGGTCATGTAGTCCCCAATTATCTTAAATCTGGTACTTGGTATTTAATTCTCTTTAATTTTTGTTGTTTTAACAATGTAATTGGTTGAAGTTATTAATATCTTTTTTATGTTGCATAATAGAAATTTTTTTAAGCTACACCTAATTTAATTGACGTCCACAATAATCCTTTGTCAAAAATTGTAAACATATAATATTTCAAAATAGGATACAGAATTCCTTTATTAAATATTTTAATTTTACAATTGTAAATGAAAAACATGAGCTCTCATGTTTTATTCTTTGTGAGAGTACATTCTTTCAATGTCTAACGAGTTTCTAACATTCCTATTGTGGAACTCCAGTTCTCTTTCATGTGGGCATTTCTTTGGCAGACCATGCATAATACAATGGATTTCTAAAGGTAGAAGCCGTGGTTCCTCTACCGTAAGTCAAATTTGATTCGTATTTTCTTTATGTTGTTATTTAGTGGCCTCATTTGATCGGATTACATACCGTTTTCAATCAAACTAAACTTGTATATAAATGATTACAGTGTCCAGTATGCTCGAGTAGGGTTCTTTAGCAGATATAAGATATCACTATGTATCCCAATTCCATGATGGGGATGTGAAGATTCAACAGGTAGATAGTCACTCCTATTAATGTATCTTACCAAAACAATTACTATAGTGGCTATGTTAATTGAAATTTCTGTACACTCACATCAGTCGTGTTTTTACAGGCTGGATGAAAATTGTGAAGGGAGGCTCTCGCTCTATGTCTTACTACATTTAGTTTCAATTTTGGAAATCTGAATACTTGCTTGAAACTTTAATCAAATACGAGATTATGTTTAAAGTTGGTCATAGGGACTTTCGGAGATACAATTCTGAATTATTCAGGAAATTGTTCTAATTTACAGAGTAAACATGACACATTTTGGCTGTTATTAAAACTGACATGCGTACGTTAAAATGGTATATATTGCTTTTTGAAATGCTAAAAGTTGTTTTCTCCAATGAGAATTGCTGCTTTTTTTAATTATTATTTAAAAATGGTATGTGATTTGCATTATTCTTGAGATTTGGAACTTCAGCAACCATGTTAATCTTGTTTCTAACAAAATCCTCCTTCCAATATTCATTACTGCAAATTTTGATGTTGCCAAAGATCCAAGATTAAAAAGTTGAATTGATAGTAGGGTGTGCATTGGATTCAAAATTAGTTTTTAACTTAATAAGTATTGGGAGCTTAGAAGACAAAGTTTACGAAAAAGAACATAAATAAAATTCAATCCAAAAGGATTTTTTTTTATTGTATTGTAATACTTACATAGTATATTTGAGCAGTAAAATAATTTTTAATATGGAAATTAGGTTAATTCGAATTAATACATGTAAATAGCCACAATCACATAACACCCTCATCACATCACATCAAGGACACAACTTCACAAAAAAAACCCTATTATATTTTTTTATTTAACACCTATACCCTAAGCCGTGCCTACTCGTGAATGAAACACACTTTTTTGTAAGAAATAATTACTATTACATATATATTTTCTCTATTACATTATTACACACTATTTCATTTATAATCATATTTTATTTTTAATCACATTTCCTCATTTAATTGACACTTATCTCTTATATACATTTTTTATTCTTTTTCTTCTTTCATCTCTTTTACTTTTCTTTTATTATTTACATTCTCACTCATATTCATCTCTTTTAATTTTATATTATTTATCTTATATTCTTTGTCATTTTTTTTTATATAATAATACTTGTTACTTATTTTATTTGCTTAAATACATCTACACACTTTTAATTTTCATATATATAATGTTCATTGTAATTAATAATTTCTTTATAAGGTTAAGTAATTCGAGATATTAAAAGAAAGAAGATAATATACATGCCATTACTTTAGCCATTACTTTAGAAAATAATACGATAAAACCTATAGTGAAAACGTAGTCTCCAATTCATCTCTAGAAAAAATACCACAAATTCAGTAAACTTGTTTTATCCTAGATTTCCTATACTTAAGTTATGGCTCGATTTTAGTTGGGAGAATATCAAATACAATTTTTTTAAAAATATTAAATATATACCTTAACTTGTTATTTGAGAATAGCCATTACAAAACCATGCCACTTAAAACTTTTATATTAGCACGAGAGTAATGGAAATTCTTTTATAAGACCAATAAAAGTGTTTCAGTAGTATTAGACTTGGAAGACACGCTTAGGTCAATGTATAGGTTTGACATTTTTTATTTTACATAATAAGTACTTCAATACAAAAAACATATGAAATAAATAAATTTAAATTGAAACCATGGCATTGATAATCCGATGACAACAATTAGAAATGACGGCAATCATGAATAGTTGCAAAGAAATTCCTACCTTGGCACAGGCAAGGCATATTCACATTTCAAGGGCATCTATTTATACTTAACATGAGCTAGCTGAGACACCCTAACTCTTAACCAAATATTGAACAATTCAAATTATTAAATTTAGATCACACGTCATCTCAGATCCACTTTTCAAATACATGAGAAATAAGAATAATGATCTCTTAAAAAATTGATTTTATTTATTTAGCCTTATAAACATAGCACCATAAAAAGAATTTCCACTTTAACCATCAGATTCCAAGCTTACCCAGGTGATTATACTTATAATTTTATGATGGGATGGGATGGTAAGCGCATAAGTAAGCAGGTTAGATTAATGAGTTAAGTAAAAATTCAAGGTTAAAAAAAACAATTCAAGCTCAACCCTAAAAAGAGAATTGCCCTAAAATCTTCCCTAAAATCTGCCCTAAAGTGAACAATTTTTTTTTATTTTTCCTTTGGTTTGCTTCAGCTACACGCTCAAGGGTTTCTTGGCAGCCAAGAAGATGGGCCGTGCAGACAGTTGCCGAACTCTTCCTGAGATTGTTTTCCCCCATTACGAAGGTGACTTCTAGAAAAGGTGAAACAGGATTAACTAAAAAATTTGTTCCTTTCGTTGCTGAAGGAAAGATTTCTTGTTTATTCTAAAGATTGGTGGCCTCAGAGAGGGCTTCGGCCTTTCTGGGTCAGCTTCTCCTTTTTAATGTGTATTTTATTTTATTTTTTTCTTTCAGCAGGAATGAGAATTGTGTCTCTCAGAAGGACAAGAACGGTGGAGTTTCTTGAAGGACGTCCATCTGATGGTGTTTGTTACAACCCTGCCACACGGCTAGGCAAGCATGTTATTCTTTTCATTTGCTACAGGGATGTAAGGGATGTTTTTAATGAGCACAGAGAAGTTGCAGCTCCCTAAGAGCCACGCTAGCTAGATATTTTTCAATACAGACCACTACCCATATCCATATACTGAAGAGCATCTTTCAACGGTAATCTCAGAAATGTCATTGTATACACGTGCAAATGGTAATAGACAGGCTTGGAATCAGAGAGGCTCTGAGTATTTTCTATGAAATCATACTAATCTACTTTCTTATTTCATAGAATCTAATGCAGCGTTCTGGAAAAACATAGGCAGGTTATTCCCCTGAAGATGATTTGGGGATGCTCGGCTTAAATAAGAAGGATAGGCCGCAATACAGGACATTGTATTCTCATTAAAATGTTGATATGAACAATAACAAAAGTAGCGCAAGATTTTCAAGAAAATAGAAATTTAATAGCATTCATCTGCACACCCATGAGATTGTTTGTTAGATTAATCTTCTTTATTTTTTCAATTTTTTTTTTAGAATTACAATTACACAGAGATGGAAGGTAGCCCTTGAGTGGAAAGATCCCAAACATAAAAGTTGCAGTCGGGTGCTCCTATTCAAGAATATTCCCGTGTAAAGGTAAGGCTAATGGAAATCTTAAGGAAATAACAACATTTATGATGAAAACATGGAAGGGTGCAACAATTAGAATCACTGCAGTTTTCTCCCTCCTTAGTATAACAGAGGACATTATATAGTTTCCTCTTTCATGTTACAGCAAAGATCATTACATAGTTTACTCCTTTCAGAATGCAACAATTGCACAATTATAGCTTAAGCAATGCATTTCTATCCTTTCTCTGCTCATGACTCTAGACACTATCTCTGAGGAATATGAATCTCATATCCTTGGGCAGCCTCTTGTCTAGAAAGATACCCAAACATATGTATATCTCTACTCCTCTTGGAAGGAACCTGCAAGAGGACAATTCAAGAAAATAACCTTTTGGTTTATCCAGTGGAGGCTAACCTCCCAATCTAAGGCAGGAGATCTAGATAGAACTACACTCACATTTACCAGACTCCCAATTACCCACATACCCACATACGACATACGAATTTCACAAGACAACTAAGCACTCTTTTCTTCCACAATCACTAGTTGGTTACAAACACAGGGTAACATGACAGTACAACACCACTTTTATACCCATAACAAACTGTAATTTTCACACAACTTGATGACATTTTAACATACAACAGAAAAATATAACAATACACAACACAACTTTAATTTTCTACAATTAAGCTATTCTGTTAGGGAAGATCTAAGTAATTAAATTAATAACAATTTTCACTTAATTACAACATACTTTGTTTCTTTTACAGACAATGAAAGTTGCTCAATTTCCTCAAGTTAATTTTATAGATAGGTAGAATGCCTACCTAGAATACTCAGCTGGATTGGTGGGCTGGTTAAGCTCCACAAAAATCTCCTTTCACCAGCTCCTCCAACTTTCTTCCTAGCCCTTCTCTCCACACAAAAATCTCCTTACCTCCTCCTCTAGCTTTCTTAGTCCTTCTCTCTCTATCTCTCTCCCATTTTCCTCTCTGATTTCTCCTATTTTTCTTAGAACATAATGGTGAAAAATAAAAGTACAAAAATATAACAATTTGTTTGGTTGGGAATAAAATTTAAAAATTAAATGAAATGAACAGTTATACTTCCATAATTAAAGAATAATATCCAAGAGATAAGATTAAGCACCCTGTCTATTTGTCAGATTGCTTATGAGTAATTGTGGATGTGAATCTATTTTAAATGCTTAGAATTTGTCTTAGAATTCTATAGAGTTCTATATTAATGCTCTGAACTTGTCTTAGAATTCTATAGAGTTATATCCTATACCTTTGTACAATCTGTAGTCTTCTATTCTGCCTTTTTTTTTTTGGAGAATTTGGGACTGGTGGTACTGATAACTACCTTATTAGGTTGTCATGTGATTGACCTATAAGGGTATTGTACATTGATCAAACCCACGAAATTGAACAATATTAAAAATAGTAGGCAAATGCCTAAGATGTAGATTCTTAGTCTTTGTATTACACCAAATTTAAACATGCCACTACTAATTTTTCTCTAGAATGAATGACTACTTTATTTTCTTGACTGATTATAAGATTACTAGAATGACTGCATTGAATGTGTTTAAATATTAGCACATCACATCAAATTGTGCTAAATGTGTGTATATTGGCTCAAAGTAAGAATGTAAGGAGCACTAGTTAGTGAAATTTTAATTTCAAATTTTAAATTGGAAAGGGATAGGATTGTGACAAAAGAAAGTTAGAAAGAATAGGACACTTCCTACATTAATCTTGAAAGGAGAGACATGCAATAAAAACTAAGATGATTCAACCATTTGAGAAAGATTAAACATACATAGAATAACAGGCAACCATATAGAATAGATATAATAGAGTGATTATGGAAAATCTTCAAAAAACTCTAGCAACAAAAGGAGCCTCAATGTATTATTCATCACCAATATCATATGTATGTATGCATAACAAAAGGAGCCTATGATATAATAGGGGTAGACCACTGTCTTATATAAAGCATTTTGATACATGAAATGTCACTTTAAAGCTTTATATTTTTAAATTCCCTTTGAAGCTCTATCTTTTTCATCTCTTCCTTTCCAATTACTTTCTAGAGACATCTACACTTAAGTAAATTTTCCCCTTACCAAACAAATGGTTAAATTATTTTCTTGGATCAAGGGCAAAAGGCTCATAAATGAAATAATAATTAAAAGGTCTCAACATGTGATGTCCCCTTTTAGGATACTCTTGATTTATTAACCTGCACACAAGAATAACTACTAGAAAGGGACATTAGCAATATTAAAGATCAATAAATTAGAATATAGTAATGAAATGAGTAAATCATAACATAATTAATAATATAGTATAAACAATATTTAGTTCAACATATAGTTACTCAATCATCAAGCCGATTCTATGATGGGTCCCATAGGAATATTCGCAAGTTAGAGCATGATGAAGGGCACACTTCCTACCTATCACCTCTTATGTCTACCTTCAAGGTTCAAGAGTGTGATGGAGGGCACACTTCCTACCTATCACATCTTGACAAGAGCATGATGGAGGGCACACTTCCTACTTATCATCTCTTGATGAGGGTATGACGGAGGGCATGCTTCCTACCTATCATCCCTTTAACACAACTTAATGAGAGCATGATGGAGGGCATTCTTCCAACCTATCATCTCTTTAACTTAATTAGAGTATGATGGAGTGCATTCTTCCTACCTATCATCTCTCTTGATCAATAAATATAGTTCAATTCAGGGATGGCAATATATCCTCTTGTTGTGTCACAATTGCTTGTATGACTTGATTTATTGATAATTCCAATCTACTTATATATATATATATATATATATATATATATATATATATATATATATATATATATATATATATTGGTATATATTTCCCTATATGCAGATCTGAATATTAATTCAGATATATATATTTTATTTAAACATATATTCCCTATTTCTATCATTTCATATCTCTCCACATATATATATATATATATATATATATATATATATATATATATATATATATATATATATATATCTTTATGTATTCAGATATATATTTTATTCAGACATATATTCCCTATTTCTATCCTCTCTTATATCTCCATATATATATCTTCATATCTTTATGATGAGAGACATACCTTGAAAAAGATGATGTCTCTTCAAAGATTCATAACCTTCAGATATATATATATTTTATGCAGACATATATTCCCTATTTCCATCCTCTCTTATCTCTCTATATATATGATGAGAGACATACCTTGGAAAGGGTGATGTCTCTTCAAAGATTCATGGCCTTCAATACGTGTGGCTGCTTCTTCAAAGACTGATTGCAGCCCTTTTAACATTGCTTGATTGCTCCTTAATAATTGTTGAATATTACAATTTTATTTATTAAAAAGTCCAACTGTAATATTTTACAAATAAAGATCGCTGCCCTTACATAAAAACGTAATCGCTCCTATTAGTATGAATGCTGATCGCAGCACTTCTGCCATACGGTGCCTTTATAAACAACTTTATTTATGTTTAAACAAAACTCCAATCTAAACAAAGATCGCCGTCCTTCTGCTGCATATATAACTATTTACTTTTGTCTAAGTATAATCGCTTGGCACTTTTTGTCTTATTAAGGTTTGCCTTATATCAAAATACATTATTATTTATATTTATTCGTACCTGTCTTCAGCTGGTACTATTACAATGAGTTTGCAATTATTTACTTATTAATCTTATTGATTGTAAACCAATTAAAAAATAGGATTATTTTTCTTGTCAGATAAATTTGATTTAAATTTGTACTTTTTCTATGTCAACATGATAATTTTTTAACAAAAAATTATTTATAAATGATTTATCTGTATTGTCATTGGCTGAAACAAAATGACCTCTTCTCTGCAGATTGTCAGGAGAATGCAATAAAAAACTATAAATGTGGAGAGAATTTTGGTTTGAGGGAAGCAGTGACAAGTAAACAAATTATGAACACAAATTTTGTCTCCCACTAGTTAAGTCATGAATAAATGAATGGCGATTACTAAAAGTAATTTAATTTTAATTTAGTTTTTAGGGTTTACACATTTTATTTTATGTAATTAGATTATTTTAGGGATTTCAATTTTATTTACTCAAAAGTTAAAAATCTTGGATTACAATTTTATTTAGTCAAAACTTTAAAATCTACAGTATCATGAATTTAATTAAATTTTTTATTTTATTCTTCTCAAACTTACAATATTTTAATGCATTTTCATTTATAAAAGTATTAATATTATTAATTAATTAATTTTTTAATCATTATTATTATATTATTTAAATATTTAATATTTAATTTTGAAAAATTTATATTTAAATTTTAAGTGAAAATATGAACATTGAATATTTAATACATATTTAATACATAGGAAACAACTTATTATATTAAATATACACTAATAATTTTCAGGTTCACCTAACTACTAACTATTACCGTTCAACTACCCAAACTGCTTTTACTCCAAAATTTTATAAATACCCTACATTTGTGAAATCAAAATTATGACGAGGACAATCTACCAAGAGTTAGGTAGTATCATTATCTTTGCTATAACTCTCATAGTATATTAAATTAGATTTTATCTATTCCTTGTGCTCCTGCAGGTTTTTCAATTGATTTGGGTTGGTGCAGTGGTTATTATTTACTTCATTGTGATGTTTATTTCAAAATATCAAACTTTAATATTTAATGGCATTGGTTTTTGTTTTTAATCTTGACATTTAAATCTTTAGGGTTTTTGAATGCTTCAAATACTTTGAAAATTTTCTCTAAATTCGCTCTAGGTAATGAGCTTGTGCCAAGGAAACTATAAGTAGGCCTATTCTTAACTAGTTATTAATAATTCTTTTGGTAACCAATAGAACTAAAATAGTTTTTCTATTTAAAAAATATTTATTTCTTTACAAAGTATGCATATTTTTATTTATTGATTTCTTTTCAACTATTTTATAAAACAATTATTAGGGTTTAAATTTGTTTTATAACTATACTTTAGGGTTCTACACATAAATAACCTAATTTCACTAAAATTAACTATTCATTTGATCCTAACCATTGATGTCTAATTAAATGGAGCTGAACCACATACTTTTATTAAATGAATGCACCCAAAATTATTAATAAACCACAATATTAGATTAATTAAAATAGTTAAAATCATGTTCTCTAAAGTACTTACTATTATTACTTAAATAAAAAATTAAGAGACTAAGATGTGATGTAAATATGAATATATTATTGTTATTATATTATGTAATTACTCTTCAAACTTACAATATTTTAATGCATTTTAAATTGTAATAGTATTCAATATTATTACATTTTAATATCTTAGGCAGACATTTCAAATCTATCCACACTGTTATTATATTATGTAATTATTCTTCAAACTTATAATATTTTAATGCATTTTTAATTGTAATAGTATTCAATATTATTACATTTTAATATTTTAGACATTTCAAATCTATCAGTTAGAGTTAGGGTTCTACACATTTTATTTTATGAAATTAGATTACTTTTTGGATTTCAATTTTATTTAGTCAAGTGTTAAAAATCTAGGATTTCAATTTTAATTAGTCAAAAGTTAAAAATCTATCACAAAAAATATTTCACCATGTTATTACATTTTTTATTTTTTTCTTCAAACTTACAATATTTTAATGCATTTTAAATTATAAAAGTATTAGTATTATTACATTTTAAGGAAATATTTGTGTTATTTAATCACCTTTGTAAAAGTTTAGTTTTATAGTTAAGAAATATTTTAGTCCTATTTTATGTTATGTTTACCAAATTAGATTATTTTTGAGATTTCAATTTTATTTACCCAAGACATTTCAACACTCTTCAAAAATTAATTTTTCAATTATTGGAATGCAATACAACCAACACCTAATTAACAAAAAAAATTACAACTAAACAAATACTATATACAACCAATAGCTAATCAACAAAAAAAAAATTACAACTAAACAAATACTATAATAACAACACTACAAGGTAGGTACTAGCCACTACGTGGCACTTGTTTTTATATTACATATTATATATATAGTTATATTTATTAATATATTATATAGAATGATTATAATTATGATAATATTTAAATTATTAATATTTATATTATATTTATACTAATTTATAATATTGTTTTAAGGATTTATATAATACTTAATAAATATATTTAATCTATATTATTTAATCCATTTGCAATATTTTGATGTCATTCATATCTTCAATTTGAATAAGTAACTTCACAACCAACAATTATAAATCATTAGTACAGTGAAATGACACAACAACAATTGAGGAACTTCACAACCAACAATTACTGCAAAAATATGGGGAGCTTTAGAATATGGTATGGACATCCATTAAACATTAAAGGATATAGAGAAATTTTGCCACATGTGGTAGTTGGCACTACCCTGATAGATATGAATGCAAAATGTAGAAGCATGCACAAGGTACAATAGAGTATTGATTGCTAATTTATTGATAAACTATACAAAATGACAGTTTGGACCTCCCATTCATAATTTCCAAGAAGAAATGTATATAGTAAGTTCACATCCATTTATTTTTTCTAGTTGGTCACTATGTGTATATGTGATGTATGCATGAGTTAGTCACTATGTATACATGATGTATGAATGAGATAGTCACTATGTTTATATGTGACATATGTTGAGTTGATCATTGTGTGTACATGTGATGTACATGTGTACATATGATGTAGATTAACTAATTGGTGAATTTTAAAAGAGGGGTTGAAGATTTCATCCCAATTGTGTGGATGGAGTCTTTGTATTTTTGGTGTGTGAACTATGGAGCCTCTAACTTCTTTAAAGGAATATGTAGTTAGGACCATTTTGAATGAACTATTGAGGAACAAGTTTGGGTCTAGGAAATTATAATGATATAGAGAGGCTACTCTATTTAGGGAAAGAATGTGAGTTGGAACATTATTTTTTTTTCCATTGCTATGGTTTGATAAGGTTATTAAACTAAAACTTTTAAATTGGAATGAAGTTGCATGGATGATTAAGCTGGTACTTATGATGTAATGAAACTAGTTTAAAGAAAAAATATGGTTGTAACCAAGGGTGCTTATTACAAACATTTCCATCCAAGAAACCAAATATATTGAAGAAAAAAACCAAGAAACCATCAAATGGTAAATGAGAAGCCATGGGAAAACCCACCAAGAGGTATAGTGCCCAAAATCTCAAGCCAAACATACAATACCCCATTCCAAGGTAGGTCTTAAGGCTATTTTTAGAATTTTATTTCATGCATCATAAAGGAGTCACAAACTTCTCACAAACTTGGGCACTCTATTTTGTCTCTATTATCTCTATATGAAGATGATATATGATGTATCATTCCTACGTGGTATTGTAAGTTGGTCAAACACTATGTAGCCTTCTTCTTATATGATCATGAACATCATAAAATCGTTATAAAATATCTTATATCATAATTTTATATATATTCTTACATGTCTCACATTCCATTAGATATTCTTGTACACACCATAATAGAAAATAAAACTGACATAAATGACACCTTAAAGTGGGAGAATATTTACAATAATTTCACATAAAATAATTACAAAACTAATTAAATAACTAAATATTCAGATTGAAAGGTGTATCATACTTATCCTATCACTCTCCCACTTGTGTTATATATCTTGTAAGAGAGAGGAAAAACAACTATTTCTGAAGTATTTAATAAGGGTAATGAGACTAAGGGACTCACTACACCATTTGAACTTCTTTGTATTCAATGGCTTTGTCATTGTATTTACAACATTCTTCAAAATATCAACCCTCTCTTACATCACCCTCCCATCCTCCACCATGTCATAAAAAAATGATATTTTTCATCAATGTGCTTCATCTATGTGTGAAAGGGTAGGTTCTTTGCCAAGCTAATGACACACTAACTATTTTAGTAAACTCTAGCTATAGCCTAACTCAACCCAACAACTAAACAAAGGCTCTATATACAAATAGTCTCTCTCTAGAAATGAGTTATAGCTAACATATGTTTTGACACTATAGTAGATAAAATAACCACAATTAACTAATTTTACCACTAAGAATCTAAACACAACCATTGCTTGACAATGAATGAGTCAACAAATCTCTAAATCTCAAATAAGTGTTGCAAGAACCTCTAATCTTGTTATGCTATAGGTGACCCATAATACCATTGCCCCTTTACTACAAATGACCACTACCTTTTGGTTGTTAGTGATCTATAGTAACACTAACTCTTCATTACAATTGACCATTTCCCCTTTATTGTAGGTGTCTTGTACCACCCCCTTGGTAGAAAATAGAATACTCTATAATTGCCCACAAATACTTGCAAAGTATCTTCACTGCTACCTAATTCTCCTTGTCAAGACTAACAATAAATTGACTCAAGACTCCCACTATTTGGGTAATGTCTCTAATCTAGTATAGACCATAACATATATGAGTCTCCTAAAAACACTAACATATGGTACATATGATCTGTGTCCTCTATCTCACCATGTGTAGATGGATGTTTCTATCAACTAAAAGATTTCCCATTAAATAAGAATATTCACTAATTTATATAATCTACCTTCCGAAAACATTACAAAATAGATTCAGCATACTTCCTCTAGCTCAACCAATTTTTTTTGTTTGGTCTACCTATTAGAATCTAAGAAAAAAGATATTACAACCTAGAATCAAATGAAAGAGTTAGAATCAATAAGTTGTAAATATAAAAGAATTGAAAATAGCATAACAGTGAGACTAAGAGATTGATGTAAATTCTCAAATGGCACAATAGCATCAAAAGAGAACTATAGCTCTAACATATGATGAAATGTACAATGAGAGACCTTTCTTATAAAGGAAAGGTTGAGAGGTAGGACATAATTTGATCATGACAAGTGTTCTAATCTTATGACATGAGAAACAAATATTAAATGCACGAGGCACAAATATTAAATTATGCCCTAACTATCTAAGTAAGCTTAACATGTGAATATGTCCTAACTAAGTACTAATAAGATAAAGTACCTTGTTCACACTACAAAGGGGAAACTAGATAGGAAAACATCCCCGTTCACACTAACATCCACCTTAGGTGCAACTTAGGTAGAAGAAGACAAATGCAAAGGTGCAAAAATGGGTTCCATCTACAAGGCCATGTTAGGTACCCATATACAAACAATCTCTCACAACCGCAGTAAAGGATAAAACCCAATGGGATAAAAATCATCCCCAAAAGAGAGAAAACATGGAAGTGAAAGAAGTGATAGAAGGAGGACTCATCATGACCCCCCAATGACTACTTGTGTCATCAATGTATAATCAATTACCCCTATAGGAGATACAATAAGATGATAGACCCACCCACAATAAAGTAGCTCCCATGCCAATGCATGCTTGAAGACAAAAAACAATCCATTGCCTACAAACAACATTTTTGTTGGGAAATGCAGTGTCTCAACCTTGCATATTTCCTGTGAATAGTTATTTTTTATTTAATATTTTTTATAGCTATTATGCATTGTCGGTGCTTTAAAAATTAGTTTATTAGGTGTCAAAAGATGCCCACATGATAGTATATTATGGAAGGCCTATTTTAGGTATATTATGATAGATTCTATGACATCCGTAAGGGTCAAAAATAGGGGATTTCATTTTGAATGTGAGAGCTTATTTTTAGACTGGAATCTTGGCTGAGAAGCTTCACACATGGTTTTGTAAAACCACTGATGGTTTCTTGTATAGCCAAAATTCTATAAATTGGAGGCTTGAGGAGTAGTTTGCATAGTGTGAGTTTGCAGGTATTGTTACGCTGTCAGAATGCTATCTGAATTCTTCCAAAGTTGTTTATTGGTGATACTCCTATAATAAACTTGCTCTGTAAGTGTATGTAATCTTGGTATTAGATTTGAAATACACTAAGAAGGCTTTTGAAGTGTGGGGCTTTTCACCCAAAAGGGTTTTCCCCACGTATATCTGGTGTTTTGTGTCTCTTTGTTTATTTGATGTTTTTGAATGTGTTTCTAAAATTTTTGTGACTGTTAGATCAGATTTAAAGTTTTGCATAATATCTCTCCTCAAGATTGGCATAGGAAGTTTTTTCCGCTACCTTAACTTCCTTACAATTTCTCCCCTTAGGAAGAAAGTAATCCAATTGTGGATGTAGAAGTAACTCCAACAAGCTAGATGAAAAGTGAATCCAAATCAAGACATGTACCTCAGAATACAAATCAAGTGTCCTCATGTTGGAAAATGATGTTTTCTCCATATCAGGAATACAATACCCAATGAAACAAGGAATACCAAGAGAGAAAGGATGGTGAATGGATAGTGAATTACATCTAAAAATATTGACGATGTGGTGACATCATTGGCATCAAATATAAGAGATAACCCCTCAAATGTGTCCAAATCTAAAATGTGAGAATCCACAAACAAAGATGCAATGTCTGATAAAGAGGAATCCCAATTATGAAGACTAAAATAATCTTGCTACAAAGAATCACTGGAAGCTATCAATGAAGCATCTCTAAACTCTAAAGTAGCAATAGGTGATGGTGGAGAAATGATTTCAATAGATGGAGAGAGAGAAGAAAGTGAAAAACAATCTACACATACTAGATATCTGAGATCCTCTTTTGTATCATCATCAAAGGGTATATTATCTGCATCATAAATGGGTATGAGGTAATCCATTGTAGGATCATCTGAGAATGGAGAGAAATGAGGGTCTTCATAGATCTCCCAAATATTAGTCCAAATTGTGCATGGACAATTAGTATCCAAAATAGCCTACATAATGTCATGTTCAACACTAGAAAAAATCAATCCTACAATATGATCATTCATATTTGCCCTTGCATTTTTCTTCTAATGTACATTTGGTGCAGGTATGAGTCCATAAAGATAAGATAACAAATTGAGCCACCTACAATGTGTGGGAATTCCTTTTATCCAAGACTCATAATTATCCTTTTTCAGATTTATCACAGAAGGATGATTAGAAAAATCCATGATATCTCCTCAAATGATTAGAGATCAAAAACTCACAAAATTACCCCCATTTTCACTAAAAAATGAGAATCCCCCCAGAAAAATATGATCATGGCACTTTATACTTAGTGAGATTACAATTTTCACAAGCCAAAATAGAAAATTGGTCTTTGATCATGGTACAATGCAAAAGCCAAAAATAGGCTATAAATGAAAGTGTAGCTTTTGTGTAAAACTAGATCAAATTGAAAAATATATGAGAAGTACTAAAAAAATTATACACTTTCAAAAAAAATTCACCAAAAAGTGTTACTATATGAGCTCGAATAGAGCCCCAAAATGTCTGAAAGTGGGATCTACTTAGCGCTAGCGATGAAAAATACAACTTTTGGACAAACCAAGCACCAAAATCAAAATCCATCCACACCATTATGAAGTTTGCAAAATTATAGCCCAAATAAAACAATGCTTGAGAAAAGGAGGTCATGAGCCCAAGATTTGGGCCTCCAAAGTTTGCCTAGAAAATCAAGCCTACCAATGGAGAGGGGTATGTAAAACATTTTTTATTAAGTTTCCAAAAGATCTATTTCTTAAATGCTAATATCAAAAAATACCCATAAAGTATTTTGAAGTAGTGAACAACACCCAAAAGGCATTTTTCTTTTTGACATCTAGAAGATATGAATCTAATGCAAAAAATACTTCTAGCAACAAAAAATAGCCTATAGAAGTTCAATCAGCCACCTAAGTCAAGAAAGGGCATGTTACAACCTGTAATACAAGGAAAAAAAGAGGAAACCCTCATAAATCTAGTATTTCTATCAAAAAAATTTATTCTCCAAGTCATTATTTGATGTAAGAGAAGAGAATACTCATCTTTCCAAGATCTTGCATGCAAAGTTTATCAGTCCCCAAAATCTCTCAAAATATGAATCTAATCTTCAAAACATGCTCTAACACAATGTTAGAATCTATTAAAAAGTAGATTACAACTCAAAATCAAATGAAAGTGTTAGAATCAATAAGCTATAAATGTAAAAGAATGCAAAATATTATAACAGTGAGACTAAGAGATTGATGTAAATCAAATGGCACAATATCATCAAAAGAGAACTATAGGTGTATAATATTTGGTTAAAAAGCCACCCAAGAATGCAAATGAATGAAGGAAAACAAATACATGAAACAAATATGAACCAAATAAATTGTATTCAACTCAATAGAATGCAATGCATACAATGAATAAGAGATGCTCATATGAGAGTGATGGGTGAGTTTATATATGATTTACCACCCAAGAGAAAAAAACACTACCAATGTGGGATAAATGTAAAAAGACCCTAAGTAAACTTAACCTAGTGTGAAGAGTGCTAAGTGGAGAACTAGCTAGGAAATGAACTAGTTATAAAATATACCCTATTCACACTAACATCCCCCATAGGTGTAACTTAGTTGGGAATGTAAACAAAAAGTCAAAGATGGGTCTCAGCAACTAGGCCTCATGAGGTACCCATGTACAAAAATCTCTCACAAATGAAGAAAAGGAGAAAACTCAATGGGAAAAAACTCATCCCCAAATAGAGAGAATGAAGCAAGAATGGCTAACTAACCCCACCAAAAGAGATGTCCCACACCCCCAAGAGAGACCAAAGATGACTATACTTGCTCGCAGTGAAGGGTTTGGTGAAATATCTGCAACTTGCTCTACTGTAGGACAATACTGCAAATCGATGACTTGCTCCTACATCAACTCCCTGAGAAAATGCATATGGATCTCGATGTGCTTGGTCCGCTGATGATGAATTAGGTTCTTCAAGATTTGGATGGTGCTCTGGTTGTCACAGTAGAGGACTGATGGCTTCTGAAAAGTGATGCCAAGTTTAGTGAGGATGTTCTGAAGCCAAATAGTCTTAGTGGCAGAATCAATAGCCCTCTAATACTCAGCGTCAGTCGAAGAAAGAGTGATAGCATGTTTCTTCTTGCTCTATCAACTAATGGGACCAGAACCAAGGTGAAAACTGTAGCCAGAAGTGAAATTGTGATCATCAAGATCACCAACCTAATCAAAATTTGTATATGTAGTCAAATCTAAACTTGTTCCTACTACATAGTGAATCCCATATCTATGAGAGCCCTGAATGTAGTGAAAAATGCATTTGGCAGCTTTCCAATGAAGCTTATGTGGCTCTTGCATGAAGCGGGGACAAATACCAACTATAAAGGAAATGTCAAGGCGAGTATGAGTTAGGTAGATGAGGCTACCTACAATCTATAGATACAAAGTGGCATCAACTAGAGGTGTGGAACACTTCACCTCAAGCTTGGTTCTAGATAGAAAGGGAGTTAGTACAGGCTTACAACTAGTCATGTGAAAATGAGCCAAAAGATCAAGAGGATACTTGGGTTGCACAAGAGAGATCCCAAAAGAGTTTTGAGTGATCTCAATCCTAAGAAAATAGTGCAAGAGATCCAAGTCAGTCATGGTAAACTTGTCATGTAAGACAGATTGGACATCAATAATGATGGATGAAGTACTCCCAGTGATAATCAAGTCATCAACATATAAAGCTAGAAAAAGAAGAGCATCCTCTTATGTCAAGATGTAGACATTTGGATCTGAATGGCATCTAGAAAACCCAATTGAAAGAAGAAATGAGTCCATCTTGGAATACGAAGCCCTAGGGACCTATTTGAGGCCACAGAAAGACTTCCGTAATCTACAAAACAATGAAGAATCCTGAACAAATCCCTGTGCTACTACATGTAAATCTCCTCAGGATTGTAGATCCCTGTGAACAAATGTGTTCTTTAAATCCATCTGATGAACAACCCAATCATGAGCTGTAACAATAGAAAGTAGTAGGAAAATGGAGGTCATTTTGGTGATGGGGGAAAAGGTCTTAGTCTAGTCAATATCAGTGACCTAAGTGAAACCTTTAGCCATAAGACATGCTTTGAACATATCAACTAAGCCATCTGCTGCAAATTTGGTTTGATAGATCCACTTACACTAAACCAATTTTCTTCCCTTAGGAAGTGGAACAAGATCCCAAGTGTTGTTCTAAATCAAAGAGTTGTACTCTTCCTCCATTGCTGAATCCCACTCAACAATACCATCTATGCTTCATGAAAATATTGTGGATATGAAGCTATGGCAATGAATAAATAAGGATTATCTTGGTGTTGTGACTGAGTACTCTGAACATCTAAAGGATCCCCAATAGGAGTTCTTGTAGACTCAAGTGTCTGATGATCCTAGTGAGGCATGTGTGGGGATGGTGATAGAGAATCCACATGATCAACTTTGTGAGTAGAGGTAGCTAGAGGAAAATCCTCTAAGTCACTATCATCTATATCCACTATGGAGGAAGGAAGATGAGAGGATGATCTAGGAGAACTTTCCTCAAATTGCACACTACGCTGAATGAAGAGCTCATGTGTCTTAGGATCTAAAATCTAGTATCCTTTGACACCATCAGGGTAACCAACAAAGCTGCAAGGGAGACTATGAGGTTCTAGGACCTTGTGCTTTGCTAAAGGAATGTGAGCCCATGCTAAGGAACCAAAAACTCTAAAGTGCCCCACAATAGGTTTCCTACCACACAAAGCTTCAAAGGGAGTGATGTCCTTTAATTCCTTATTAGGAACCCTATTTTGGATGTGAGAAGCACAGTAGATAGCTTCTACCCAATACTGAGGTGCAAGGGAGTGAGAGTGGATCATACAACCAGCCATCTCTTTTAGGAACCTATTTTTTTCTCTCAACCACACCATTCTACTAGGGTGTATAGACAACAGTACGCTGAAGATCTATCCCTTCAAGAGTGTAAAATTGTTCAAAGTGGTGGTTCACATATTCTCTACCATTGTCAATGTAAAGAATCTTGACAAGCTTCCCAGACCGTTTCTTAGTGTGAGCCTTGAACTCCTAAAATTTATCAAAAGCTTCTCCCTTCTACTGAAGAAAGTAGACCTAGGTGTATCTGGAATAGTCATCAATGAAGGTGAGCAAGTAGCGATTCTTGCTAAAAGACAAGGATGGAAATGGCCCTACCACATCATTGTGAACCAGCTCAAGGACTTCAAAATCCATCCAAGCCTTTTGTTTGTTGAACATGTCCTTAGGATGGTTTCCCAAGGCATAACTTGAACAAACTCCATCTAAGAAACTGATCCTAGGAAGACTAGTGACCATGTCCTACTTGCTGAGCTACTGGAGATAGCAGAAGTTGAGATGGCCAAACCACACATGCCATAATATGAATGAGTGAGCAAGGTTGTAGAATGTGAATCAGGTACAAAATGAAAGAAAGCATACAGTTGAGACACATGATCATCCTTACTCACTACAAGAATTGCAAAATCTTCAAGACTCCTGATGGTGATAGAATTGAAAGTCAACTCAACTTTTGTACCATTCTAGGCAATCTAATACACTGAGAGAAGGTTAGTTGATAGATTAAGCACATAGAGGACATCCTACAATGTACCAGTGCCTGTATCAACATAACCTTTCCTGATGACATCGATCGGAGACTCATTCCCAATGAGAATGTGGGGCACTGAGCAAGGCTCCAACAAAGAAAATTGTTCTCTAACAAAACCCATGTGATGTGAGGCACCCAAGTCAAGAATCCATTGTTGGAAAGAATCTGCAGAAGCAACTAGTGTAGTTGCTTTCCCTTTGCCTAATTTGGAAGAAGGATTGGAGGATTGTTGTGAAGAAGCCAGATTAATATTATTCTTTTGTAGAAGATGCTTCATCTCATCAATCTACTTATTGTGACAATAATGTTCCTCATGACTAGCTTTCTTACACTAACAACATGTTGGTCTTTCCTTCTTCTAAGAGTTCCCCTTTGCAGAAGAGGAATTGGTGTCTACTTTTGGAGTAGACAATGACTATGCCTAATCTTTTGGTGACTTCTTCTTGAACTTTTATTGTTTCTTGTCAGGTTTCCCAGACTCTTTTTGACCCTTTGACTAACTGGCCAACAAATCCAAAGACTAAGATAGCTTCAAGAGACCCATGGAAAGAAGCTTGCCTTGTTCTTGAATTAATAATTCAAAAAATGAAGCAAAGGAAGTCATTGTATAAGAAGATCCCATAGTCAATCTATGGGTATGAAAACTAGAAACAAAAGTTGTATATTTAGGTCCAAATTTGTTAAGAGTACTCAAGACAAGTTGAGTGTCATCTTTTTCTAGATGCTACATGCTTTAGATTGTGCTCTTAAGTCATTTAATTTCATTACAAAGTCCTGGATGTTGTCAAAAGACTTAGGAGCAAGTGCCATTAATTGATTATCAATTTGATATCCCCTTACTTCATCAGTTGTCCCATGCATCATGTGAATTTTTACATCTATCAAGTTGAAACATAATATGAAGACAAATTAAACTCCTAAGACAACCTAGAGCTTTTGTTTGTTCAATCATCACTACAACAAATCCCTATGATTAGCTCCCTATTTTTGTCAATTTTTTGCTTCCACCCACTATTTTAATGTATTTTTCTCTATTTTTTTGAAAAAGTTGGTGCTATTTATCGGGATGGCACTATTTTTGGCATTTTCTGTGCCGATCAAAATAAGTAGGCACTAAATTAGGTACAAATTAGTGCCTAATTTAGAGAATACTTTAGAGCCTAATTTAGCGCCTACTTTAGAGCTTGCTTTAGTGCCTAATTTAGCACAAATTAGGGTTAATTGGATTTAGTGGTATTATTTAGGGTTTAGGGTTTATGGTTTTGGGGTTAGGGGTTAAGGTTTAGAGGTTTAGGGTTTAAAGTTTAGAGAGAGATAGAGGACCAATAGTGAGATATAGAGGAGACCAAGGGCAGAGATAGGGAGATATAGAGTGAGGGACATGGCTAGAGACATAGGGAGAGAGATTGAGAGGTTGAGGGAAAAAGGCAATAGGGAGAAAGGGGAGAGATAGGGAGATAGAGGTTTAGTGTTACTTAGGTTTAGGGTTTAGGGTTTAAGGGTTTGCGGTTTAGGGTTTAGGGGTTTAGGGTTTCTCAAGTTTAGGGGTTAGGGGCATTACTTAGGGTCTAGGGTTTATTGTTTAGGGGTTAGGGGTTTAGGTTTAGAGGTTTAGGGTTTAGGGTTTATAGAGAGAGAGAGAGAGAGAGAGAGAGAGAGAGAGAGAGAGAGAGAGAGAAGAATGATAGGGAGATATAGGGGAGATTGTGGAGAGAGATAGGGAGATAGAGAGTGAGGTGCATGGCCAGGGACATAAAGAGAGAGATTGAGAGGTAGAGGGATGATAGAGATAGGGAGATAAAGGTTTAGAGTTTCTTGGATTTAGGGTTTAGGGGTTTGTGGTTTAGGGTTGCTTAGGTTTGGAGATAGCTAGATAGATAGAGAGAGAGAGGAGATAGATAGGGAGAGATAGAGGAGACAGATGGGAGAAATAGGGAGATAGAGAGTGAGCGAGATATCTAGAGAGATAGGGTCAAGGATTGAGAGGTAGAGGGATGATAGAGATAGGGCGATAGAGGTTTAGGGTTTCTTGGGTTTAGGGTTTAGGGGTTAGGGTTAAGGTTTTGGAGTATTATTTATGATTTATGGTTTAGGGTTTAGAGGTTTAGGGTTTAGTGTTTAGAGAGAGAGGACCAATAGGGAGATATAGAGTGAGGTACACGGCCAAAGACATAGGAAGAGATAGGGATATGGAGAGTGAGGGACATGGCTAGAGACATAGGGAGAGAGATGTAGAGGTAGAAGAAGGATAGAGATAGGGAGATAAGGAGATAGAGGTTTAGGTTACTTGGGTTTAGTGCTTAGGGTTTAGGGGTTTAGGATTTAGCAGTTTAGGGTTTCTCAAGTTTAGGGTTTAGGGGTTAGGGCTCAGGGCCTAGGGGCATTATTTAGGGTTTATGTTTTAGGGGTTAGGGGTTAGGGTTTAGGGTTTAGGGTTTAGAGGAATTATTTAAGGTTTAGAGGTTTAGTGTTACTTAGGTTTAGGGTTTAGGGGCATTATTAAGGATTTATGGTTTTATGTCAAAAGGAGTCTCTCTCTCTAAATCCCTCAACCCTAAATAATGCCCCTAACCCCTAAACCCTAAACTTCTATCTCCTTGTCTCTCACTTATCTCTCTCTCTCTATCATCCCTATACCTCTCAATCTTTCCTTATCTCTCTAGACATCTCACTCACTCTTTATCTCCCTATTTCTCCCTCTGTCTCCTCTATCTCTCCCAATCTATCTCCTCTCTCTCTCTACCTATCTATCTCTCCCTATCTCTTGCCTGTCTCTCCCCTATCATTTCTCTATCTCCCTATCTCTCTAGACATCTCTCTCACTCTCTATCTCCCTATCTCTCCCCTCTGCCTCCTCTATTTCTCCCTATCTGTCTCCTCTCTATCTCTGTCTACCTAGCTATCTCTCCCTATCTCTCTATCTCTTGCCTCTCTCCTCCTGTAATTCCTATATCTTCCTATCCCTCCCTTCTATTTCTCCCTCTCCCTTATCGATGAAGTAAATTAACAAGAAAACTAGGACTCTCTCTCTCTCTCTCTCTCTCTCTCTCTCTCTCTCTCTCTCTCTCTCTCCCCCTTATCAATAAAGCAAATGGAAACAAGAAAACTAGGACATGAAAAGAGGGATGAGAATATAAATTGGAAAGATGAAATGAAAACAAGATAAAACTAAAGTTTACTTGATTGGAAGAATGATGAGAGGAGAGGTAGAAAATAGTAAAATAGGGAAAAATTGGTGCGATCTAAAGGGAAATTGGAAAGGAAAAATAAAAGTAGGAAAGAAAAGGATTTAACTAAGAGGTAGATAGGTCAGAGAGAGAGAGAGAGAGTTGCTTGGGTTTATGGGCTAGGGTTTAGGGTTGCTCAGGTTTAGGGTTTAGGGGTTTGGGGTTTAGGGTTTAAAGTAGGAAAGAAAAGGATTTAACTAAGAGGTAGATAGGTCAGAGAGAGAGAGAGTTGCTTGGGTTTATGGGCTAGGGTTTAGGGTTGCTCAGGTTTAGGGTTTAGGGGTTTGGGGTTTAGGGTTTAAAGAGAGATAGAGAGAGGGGACTGATAGAGATTGGGAGAGAGACGAAATAGAGGAGAGAGGTAGGGATATAGAGAGTGAGAGACATATCTAGAGACATAGAGAGATATTGAGAGGTAGAGGAATGATAGAGATAGGGAGATAGGGAGAGATAGGGAGATAGAGGTTTGGGGTTGCTTGGGTTTAGGGGCATTATTCAAGGTTTAGGATTTATCATTTTGGGGTTAGGGGTTAAGGTTTAGAGTTTAGGGTTTAGAGAGAGATAGAGTAACAATATGGAGATACAGAGGGGACTAAGGGGAGAGATAGGGAGATAGAGAGTAAGCGACATGGCCATAGACATAGGGAGAGAGATTGAGAAGTAGAGGGACAAATGTGATAGGCAGATAGGGGAGAGATAGGGAGATAGAGGTTTAGGGTTACTTGGGTTTAGGGGTTTGGGGTTTGGGGATTAGGGGTTTATAGTTTCTCAGGTTTAGGGGTTAGGGGTTAGGGTTTAGGGGCATTATTTAGGGTTTAGGGTTTATTGTTTAGTGGTTAGGGGTTCAAGTTTAGAGGTTTAGGGTTTAGGGTTTATAGAAATAGATGAATGATAGGGAGATATAGAGGAGAGTGAGGAGAGAGATAGGGAGATAGAGAGTGAGGCACATGGCCAGGGAGATAGGGAGAGAGATTGAGAGGTAGAGGGATGATAGAGATAAGGAGATAGGGGAGAGATATGCAGATAGAGGTTTGGAGTTGATTGGATTTAGATTTTAGGGGTTTAGGGTTGCTTAGGTTTGGAGAGAGAGAGAGAGAGAGAGAGAGAGAGAGAGAGAGAGAGAGAGAGAGAGAGAGAGAGAGAGAGAGAGAGAGAGAGAGAGTTTAGGATTTAGGGTTTCTCAAGTTTAGGGTTTATGGGTTAGGGCTTAGAGGCATTATTTAGGGTTTATGGTTTAGGAGTTAGGGGTTAGGGTTTAGAGGCATTATTCAAGGCTTACAGTTGCATGTCAAAATAAATCTCTCTCTAAATCCCTCAACCCTAAATAATGCCCCTAATCCATAACCCATAACCCCTAAACCCTAAACCCGAGAAACCCTAAACCTCTATCTCCAAGTAACTCTCCCTTATCTCCCTCTCTCTATCATCCCTCTACCTCTCAATCTCTCTTCCTATCTCTTTGGACATCTCACGCACTCTCTATCTCCCTATCTCTCCCTTTGTCTCTTCTCTCTCTACCTATCTCTCCCTATCTCTTATCTCTCTCTCTCTCTCTCTCTCTCTCTCTCTCTCTCTCTCTCTCTCTCTCTCTCTCTCCCCTATCATTCCTATATTTCCCTATCTCTCTAAACATCTTACTCACTCTCTATCTCCCTATCTATCTCCTCTCTATCTCTCTCTACCTAGCTATCTCTCCCTATCTCTCTCTCTCTCTTTCCTCTTTGTCCCTATCATTCCTATATCTCCCTATCTCTCTCCTCTGTCTCTCCCTCTCCCTTATCAATGAAGGAAATGAAAACAAGAAAACTAGGATGCTCTCTCTCAATCCTCTCTTTTTATCTCTACCCCTCTATATGTATATCTCTCAATCTCTATATCCTCTCTCTCTATCTTTACACCTCTCCCTCTCTTCCAATCTCTCTCTATCTCTCTCTTTCTATCTATATTTGTCAATATCCCCCCCCCCCTCTCTCTCTCCATATATATATATTAGGTAGGCTATTTTACATATGGTGGTCATATCCTTTAGGTCCAATCACCTCCAATCATAAAGACCACTTCTCTACATTATTAGTTTTAGGATCTAAGATAAAATTTAAGTAGAAATACAATAACACATAGAGCAATGAACACAACAGATACCCTAGGAAAACCCTCCTACTCGAGGGAGAAAAAAACCCAGCAAATATATCTCTTATATATTGAAGGAATAAGAGTAGAAATCTGCTTACAACTCAGACCCAACACAAGGCCAAATTTGATACAATGAATAATAGCACCTCTCCTAGATGCAAAGATACAAATAAATATGTTTCTCCTTGAAATTGGTTTGCTGCTACAAAATGATGGTCTGCTGCTACAAGATAGTGATCTGCTGCTACAAGAATTGGAGAACTTTTGTTGCTTGATTGATACGAATTATGATGAATGATTGTTGATGATCAAAAGAGATGAAATCACCTCTCATATATACAAGGACAGGCAACCTCTTCACTAGGTCGGCCCCCTTAGAGAATAAAAGATAAAAACATTATTGTTTACAAGAAGGTTGACCTGCCTTAAACAAGGGGGAAATAGCTCTTGAAGCTATAAATCACTAACATACATAGGTGCAACTAATACCATTTTTTCATTTTTTTCCACATTTAATACTTAATTCTTTTCCATTTTCCAAGTCCTACATGTGTCCAAGTTGTATTCTTTGTCAAGTTTTTAGTCTAATTGTTAGTCCTAGCTCTCATGGTTATTAAAATGTTAGTATATTTAGATTTATCCTTAGGTAACATTAATTTACACATTGTTGCACAAACAACCACACTCAAAAATAACCTTACCTATTTAAAGTTAACCTTTAAGGTTCTTTCATTTAGTGAGCCTAAAAGAGAGATATGAATAGTCCTATACAAAGTAGTCAAGAGAAACAATGCAAACATGGATTATGTGAGTAGAGGAAGCAATCATATAAGTCATCACATCTGTCAAGTTATAGTTAGTCATATAGGTGACTGCAATAGCTAGTTATAGGGCATGAAGACCAAGTGCTACAAATGCAAAGATGCAGGTGCTAGTAGAGCTGAAAAGGACTGTTATAACACTTCCTAAATGAGAAAATAAGGAGTTCATAACTGTTATAATGCTGTCACAATAGTCAGTTTTTGGACTGTTATAATGTTGTCATAACAGTCAGCTTTTGGACTGTTATAAATGCTGTCATAACAGTCAACTTCTGGACTGTTAAATGCTGTCATAACAGCCAGCTTATAGGCTATCAAATGCAGTCACTATAGTCATCTTTTGAGACTGTTATTAAGCTGTCAAGAACAGTCATGTTTATGTCTATTATACTGTTAAAAGAGCAGTCTTTAGGAGCAAACAGAAGTTTGGGACAGCAACTTTAGAACAGGTGATTCGATATTATTTAGATAGATGTGATAGACAACTTAACCACTGAACCAAGCTCTTAATGGGAGAGTTTTTCTATCTTTAAAAGGCACAACACAAATTAATATTTAGTTTAATACATTTGTTTTAGATTTTTACTATGTCAATTAATTCCTTTAAAAATTATAATTAAGTTTTTGGTATCATTTGGATTTAAATTATTGAAAATTATTCCTAATAAAGAATTGTGACTACATAACATAAAGAAAAATAAGAAAATTAAGGATAGGGTAAATTACTTTATTTTAGTTTAATGAGGGCTAGCCTTATAGTTTTTCAATCTTTAAAAGCCACAAAGAAAATTAATAATTAGTTTAATAACCTTTGTTTTAAGATTTTTACTATGGGTTTAATTTTATTAAAAAAATATAATTAAGTTTTTCATATCATTTGGATTACATTATTGAACCATTAAAAACTAATTGTTAGAGCTAAGAATTGTAGGGTAAATTGCTTTAGTTTAATGCCTGGTAAGATTATAATTCGTCAATCTTTGAAAGATTAAATATTTTTTCTATGGGAATTAATTATTAAAATTATTAAACTACCATGGATACCTTAAATACATCTATCTACAATAACAATTTCAAAGATATTTTTATTTTATTTTATTTAGATAAAATTGATTTTCTACTTTATTTACTTAAGAGTTATTTTATGTTTTAGTTTTTATTATTTTTTGCATGTAAGCTTTTTAATAGTTTTTGTTAACATATTCACCCCATTACAATCCATCCCTTACTTCCACTAAAGACTGTAGTTAAGCCTTTCAGCATAACTAGTTAAGTAATTTTGATTACAATAATATAATCTTCAAAAGCATGTATTAATATGATTATTATAAAAAGTTACATGCATAGTAAATGCAGCCTATTAACCCAACACATATGCACTACAATTATGGTGAACAAGGATGGCATGACTTAACCCAGCACATATGCACAGGCACTACAATTAAGGTGAGCATAGATGACATGGCTTGTCTATACTTGCATGTGTTGCCTACATATCTACGAGGACAATTACAACTACAATATGTGACAAAATTCCTGTATCCTTTATACTTTGATGGATGTCTATATACCCTCTTCAAAAGTAATGACGCACCCTCCCTTCCCTGCGATAAGGGGTTACCGTAATCAAATAATTAAAATATAAGTATATGCGAAAAGTTTGATTATAAACATATAACTATTCTGTGTTAAAATGTTAATCATGTAACCAGTCCTAATTTAACTTAAAATAAAGTCTTCCTTATTTACGATTTTTTGTTTTGGAAAAGAACGACCTCTATAAGTAACCATTAGCGTGTCTTAGAGAAAACAAACTCTCAATAGGGCTTAAATTTGACAGTTTATCTTGTCAATCAAGAATTTTTTTCCTAAAAAAATTTACAAATGATTTTAGTGTACTCATATAAGATATTTCAAATAATGTATGTATTATAGTTCTTTCTATATAAGGTATTTCAAATAATGTATGCATTACAGTTCTTTCTAATTTTTAGAACTAATAGGTCCTTATCCTTTTAATGTAAAATTTAATTGTTTGATATGTTAGAAAAGCTTGGATATTGGAATGAATATAAAATATTTAAAAACAAAACATAAAAATAATGAAAACTTCTTTAAAAATTTGTAGAAACTTAGATTTTTTTAATAATAGAAGTTTCTATTAAAGAATTTAAAAATAATATATATATATTTAAAGAGTACCAAGAACTTGTTAGAAAAATCTTAAAATTTGGAATTTTTTTTAAACAATAAAATTTTTATTAAAAAATTTAAAAATTATATAAATGTATATATGTATATACATAGACATATACATATAGATTTTTTTCTATAATTTTTAAAATAAATTACATATATGTTAATGCAGTCAAATATTTATTTTTATTGTATTTTACAATTAAAATTGTTAAATACACCTATACAACTGTCAAATTTAACGCAAAGTAAAAGTAAATCATACCCAAAAGCATGGGAAAACAAGGAAAAGCAATATCACTGAAGCAAATAAAGCAATTTGATACGCAGGCACAGCTTTTACGTGTTAAAAGAATCTTAACACTACTTAACAAATGAAGTAGGTAATAGGTGAAAATTCATTATTGAAGGTCCTAAACAACGTGAGTGTTCAATAGGGATAATCCTTCAATAAAAGTGAAACATTTTAATCAATACAAAATTTTGGACTTTTTGTTAAAAAAAATTGCACCTTAAATAAAGGTCGAGGATAAAACAATGTGATATTTTGGTTTTCCAATATACTAATTCTGAACGCGTTTTTCATTCCTTGTAACCGTCTCCGTATCACTATGATATTTTAAAATTTTGAGTAATTTGATATTTGAAAAAATCTACTGACATTTGATTTGTAAATCTGTAGTGAAAAGACTTGAGAAGGAAAAAAAAAGAACCATACACGCTTGGAGTACAGAAGTCATTGGAGAGATTGAAGTACAACAGTAATTCTAAACCTAACCCCTAACCCCTAAACCATTAACCCTAAATAATGCCCCAAATCCCTAACCCCTGACCTACCATAAACCTTAAACCTGAGAAACCCTAAACCCCTAAATCCTAAATCGTAAACCCCTAAACCCTAAACACTAAACCCAAGTAACCCTAAACATCTATCTCCCTATCTCCCCATCTCCCTATCTCTATCATTCCTCTACCTCTTAATATCTCTCCCTATGTGTCTGCCCATGTCCCTCACTCTTTATATCTCCCTATTGGTCCTCTCTCTCTAAACACTAAACCCTAAACCTCTAAACCTTCGGCCTGAACCTGAGCAACCCTTAACCCCTAAACTCTAAATCCAATCAACTCTAAACCTCTATCTCCGTATCTCTCCCTTATCTCCCCCCCTCTCCCTCTCTCTCTCTCTCTAGCTATCTCCAAACCTGAGCAACCCTAAACCACTAAACCCCAAACTCATAAACTCTAAATCCAATCAACTCTAAACCTCTATCTCCATATCTCTCCCTTATCTCCCTATCTCTAT
This sequence comes from Cunninghamia lanceolata, assembly GCA_027924645.1. Lineage (NCBI taxonomy): Eukaryota > Viridiplantae > Streptophyta > Pinopsida > Cupressales > Cupressaceae > Cunninghamia > Cunninghamia lanceolata. Next base: position 327,749 of record BSBN01000797.1, read on the forward strand.
CATCCCTAGATACCTCTCAATTTCTCTCCCTATTTCCCTGGCCATGTACTGCTATTAAACCCTAGTAAACTCTAAACCCTAAACTTGAGTAATGCTAAACTCATAAATGCTAAATAATGCCCATAAACCCTAATGGCTAACCCCAAGCAACTCTTTGTGTTTGTCTCTATCTCTGTCTCTCTCTCTCTCTGACCTATATATTCTCTACGAGCTCCTAGTTCAATCATTTTCCTAGCTTTCCTAGTTTTCCTTTTCATTTCCAATTTCCCCTTAGATCCCACCAATTTTTCCCTATTTTACTATTTTCCACCTCTCTTCTCATCATTCTTCCCATCCAATGAACTTTAGTTTTATCTTGTTTCTATTTCATCCTGCCAATTTATATCCTCATCCCTCTTTTCATGTCTTAGTTTTCTTGTTTCCATTTTCTTTGTTGATAAGGGAGACAGACAGATAGAGAGAGAGAGAGAGAGAGAGAGAGAGAGAGAGAGAGAGAGAGAGAGTCCTAGTTTTCTTGTTCATTTCCTTCATCGATAAGGGAGAGGGAGAATTAATAGAAGGAAGAGATAGGAAGATAAAGGAATGATAGGGGGAGAGAGGCAAGAGATAGAGAGATAGGGAGAGATACCTAGGTAGAGAAAGATAGAGAGGAGATAGATAGGGAGAGATAGAGGAGATAGAGGGGAGAGATAGGGAGATAGAGAGAGAGACTAGAGAGATGTCTAGAGAGATAGGGAGATAGAGGAATGATAGGGGAGAGAAAGGCAAGAGATAGGGAGATATAGATATGTAGAGAGAGAGGAGATAGATTTGGAGAGATAGAGGAGATAGAGTGAGAGATAAGGAGATAGAGAGTGAGTGAGATGTCTAGAGAGATAGGGAGATAAGGGAGAGATAGGGAGATAGAGTTTTAGGGTTGCTCAAGTTTAGGGTTTAGGGTTTAGGGGTTAGGGGTTAGGGATTAGGGGCATTATTTAGGGTTGAGGGATTTAGAGAGAGATACTTCTTTTGACATGCAATTGTAAACCCTAAATAATGCCCCTAAACCCTAACCTCTAACCTATAAACCCTAAACTTGAGAAACCCTAAACCCCTAAATCTTGAACCCCAAATCCCTAAACCCTAAAAACTAAACCCAACCCTAAACCTCTATCTCCCTATCTCTCTATCTCTATCATTCCTCTACCTGTCAATCTCTCTCCCTATGTCTCTAGTCATGTCCCTCACTCTCTATATCCCTATTTCTTTTGGCTATGTCTCTGGCCATGTACCTTACTCTCTATATCTCCAAGTTGTTGAGAGAACAGTGATTAAAGTTAGAAATATGTTCTGATCTAATTGGATATGTAGTTTTTAATTTACTGTTGTGCATCATGTGTTTTTAACTTGTAATAATTGTGGTAAGATGATACAATATGCATTGTAATTTTAATTTTTAATTTTATTAATTTAATACTTTTATATTTTCCAAATTTATTTATTTATAGTTTTTATTTTGTAATTGTATTAGTTTTATAAGTTTATTTATTTTATTAGTTTTATAATTTTATAAATTTTTAATTCTTTTTTTTCTAACTAAAAAAATTATTAAAATTATTATGTAGTTCAATGAATAAAAATATAATAGTAAAGAGTTATGTTGTTCAATGAATAAGAATATAATATAAGTGATATAGTTTATAGTTATAAATAAATAGTTGAGTAATTTTTTTAAAATTATTTATTTTAGCTTTTACTTAGAATTGCAATAGTAAAAAAATACTTTAATTTTTATTTCATGGGTTATTTGAATATCATTTTTAATATTTATTAACATTGTTTACATCACAAATTACACGTAAATGATATTTATATGGGATGTCCTTTAAAAATTATTTTTAGAATTATTATTATTTAGTAAATTATGGTCAAGACCTCTCCATTTATTTAAATAACTAATAAAATACAATTAAATGCATCAAACTCGTAAACGAGGGTGCATCAAAATAAAACTCAAGGCTAAAAGTTCCTATCCGTCATAGACATCTCTACCCATTTTATCGTGGGAGTGCAAAGTCATCAGAAAAATTGACATTTTTCCCTTCTTCCCTCGCTTACAAAAACTATTAAAGAGTCAATATAAAAATAATTGCATTAAAAAGGATGACTATGACCATGTACATTAAAAATAAAATAGAGCAAACATAGTTTTTTTTAAACAACTACACATATTTTTTTAAAATAATTATAATTATACGAGAGGAATTATCTAGTTGCACTAAAGGGATGACTATGATTGTGTACATAAAAATAAAATAGAGCCAACATAGTTTTTTTTAAAATAACTAGACATATTTTTTAAAATAATTATAAGTATACAGTTGGCATAGTTTATTAAATCAATAAACATTAAAATAAAGCTAATAAAAAGATGTGTATAAATATAGTAGTACTCAAACATAAAGTTGAGAAAAAATCAAATCAAATAAAAATAGAGCAAATTGAATTGGGAGAAGAAGTTTAATCGATAAGGAGAGAAGTTTAATTGGTAAGGGCGTTATGCAACTTTTTTTTTTTTGTATTTTTCTTACAAAATGAATTTATGAAGTAACTGCAATGCTATTTGTAGAAGGCTAGATTAACATTGTGTATTATTTATTCTTATTGTATTTACATGCTACTCATTAAAATAAAAAGAAAAATTGCAGTTTACAAATTTTTGAGAACAACAAAGAAAATTAATGGCACGGTAAATTAGTTACTTTAGTTTAATGAGAGGTAGAGTTAGGGATCTTCTATTTAGTTGCACTAAAGGGATGACCATGATCATGTACATAAAAATAAAATAGAGCAAACATAGTTTTTTTAAACAACTAGACATATTTTTTAAAAATAATTATAATTACACAAGATGAATTGTCTAGTTGCATTAAAGGGATGACTATGACAATGTACATAAAAATAAAATAGAGCCAACATAGTTTTTTTAAACAACTAGACATATGTTTTTAAAAATAATTATAAATATATAGCCGACATAGTTTATTAAATCAATGAACATTATAATAAGGCTAATAAAATAATGTGTATAAATATAGTACTACTCAAACATAAATTTGAGAAAAATCAAATCAAATAAAAACAGAGCAAATTGATTTGGGAGAAGAGGTTTAATCGATAAGGAGAGAAGTTTAATTGGTAAGGGTACTATGCAACCTTTTCTTTGTATTTTTCTTGCAAAATGAATTTAAGAAGTGATGCAATGCTCCTTACTGGTATTATTTATAAATAAAAAGAAAATTATAGTTAACAAATCTTTGAAAACAACAAAGAAAATTAACAGCATTGTAAATAATTTACTTTTCTATTTTTTTTAAGATAATGCACCTTGTAAACTTTCCACTTTAGTTTAATGAGAGGTATAGTTAGGCTTCTTCTATCTTTTTTTTAAGATAATGCCCCTGGTAAACTTTCCACTTTAGTTTATTGAGAGGTAAATTATTTACTTTAGTTTAATGAGAGGTAGACTTTAGGGTTCTTATATCTTTTTTTATAAAGATAATGCCTTTGGTAAACTTTCCACTTTAGTTTAAGGCTAAAAGTTTCTTATCATGGCGATGCAAAGTCATCAAAATTTTTTATGTTTTTTCCTTCTTCCCTTGCTTAACAGCGTCCAGTCATCAAAGGATCCTTAAATCAATCATCTACACTTGAATTTTGGTTAATTTCATCCAACCCCATTGAGAATGTTTGCTACAATCTACATTTGAGATTTAGAATTATTTTATTTTATTTTATTACATGTAAATGATATTTATATGGGATGTCTTAAAAAGTTATGGAGTGTAATGGTTTAAACATGTTAACAAAAACTATTAAAGAGCCTAATATAAAAATAATTACACTAGAGGAATTATCTAGTTACACTAAAGGGATGACTTTGATGGTGTACATAAAAATATGTTAGAGCCAACATATATTTTTTTAAACAACTAGACATATTTTATTAAGTAATTATAATTAAACAAGATGAATTATTTAGTTGCACTAAACGAATGACTATGATCGTGTACATACAAATAAAATAGAGCAACATAGTTTTTTAAACAACTAGACATATTTTTATTAAATAAGTATAAATATAGCTGACATAGTTTATTAAATCAATTAACATTAAAATAAAGCTAATAAAATAATGTGTATAAATATACTAGTACTCAAACATAAATTTGAGAAAAATCAAATCAAATAAAAAAAGATCAAATTGAATTGGGAGAAGAAGTTTAATGATAAGTAGAGAAATTTAATTGGTAAGGGCACTATGCGGCCATTTTTTGTATAAATATAGTAGTACTCAAACATAAACTTGAGAAAAATCAAATCAAATAAAAAAAAATCAAATTGAATTGGGAGAAGAAGTTTAATGATAAGGAGAGAAAATTAATTGGTAAGGGCACTATGCAGCCATTTTTTGATATATTTTTCTTGCAAAATGAATTATTATTTACTTTAGTTGAATGAGAGGTAGAGTTAGGGCTCTTCTATCAATTATTCACTTTAGTTTTTTTTAAAGATAATGTGCCTAATAAACTTTCTACTTTAGTTTAATGAGAGGTAGAGTTAGGGTTCATCTATCAATTAATTACTTTAGTTTAATGAGAGGTAGAGTGGTAGAGCAAGGGTTCTTCTATCTTTAAATGAGAGGTAGATTTAGGGTTCTTTTATCTTTAAATGAGAGGTAGAGTTAGGGTTCTTCTATCTTTTTTTTAAAGATAATCCACCTTGTAAACTTTCTTTTTTTTTACACTTTTAGCTTAATGAGAGGTAGATGCACTCATTTAGCTTAATGAGAGGTAGATGCACTCATTCACCCAACAGTCTTCTATCTTTTTTCTTTCTGTTTTTTTTTACACTTTAGCTTAATGAGAGGTTTTTACACTTTTAGCTTAATGAGAGGTAGATGCACTCATTCACCCATCAGTCTTCTATCTTTTTTTCAACAGACTTCAATGAGAGGTAGTGTTAGGGCTCTTCATTCTTTTTTTTTTTTAAAGATAATGCGTTGGAACCATGGTTGATTAATTCCTTTAAAAAATTATAATTATGTTTTGGTATCATTTGGATTTAAATTATTGAAAATTATTCCCAACTAAGAATTGTGGAAAAATAAGAAAATTAAGGATAGGGTAAATTACTTTATTTTAGTTTAATGAGGGCTAGCCTTATAGTTTTTCAATCTTTAAAAGCCACAAAGAAAATTAATATTTAGTTTACTAACCTTTGTTTTAGATTTTTACTATGGGTTTAATTTTATTAAAAAAGTATAATTAAGTTTTTCATATCATTTGGATTAAATTATTGAACCATTAAAAACTAATTGTTAGAGCTAAGAATTGTAGGGTAAATTACTTTAGTTTAATGCTGGGTAAGATTATAGTTCATCAATCTTTAAAACATCAAAGATTTTTTCTATGGGAATTAATTATTAAAATTATTGAACTACCATGGATATCTTTAATACATCTATCTGCAATAACAATTTCAAAGATATTTTATTTTATTTTTTTTAAAACAAAGGGGTAAAAACTTTATTAGGAATTAGAAAAGAGCATTACAATAATATCCAAGGGACCCAGCCCCAGAAAACAAGGTGAAAACCCCACAGCATAAAACAACATCAACTATCCCTATGTATCCTCCTATCCTCCTCCAAGAACTAGTCTAAAACCAGATGCAGCTCAGGGTTAACCTGATCCCAATCCTCAACCTTCCAATCACTATCATGCTCAGAGGCCCATTTGGCCAAGTAGTCGGTAGCATGATTCCACTCCCTCAGGATGTGTACAAAGGATGCTTCCTCCATCTGAGAACTAACCTGAAGAATCTGCTGAACCACTGAAGCCAACTGCCAATTTATATCAGATATCTTTCGCTCATTCAAGAGATTAATCAAAATCTATGAATCAGCTTCACATATAACCTTTCTCCATCCCAAAGCAAGGGCCCTCTCAATAGCATGCAGAATTGCCAGACCCTCCATGAAGTTAACAGTCTTCACCCCCTCATGTATAGAGAACAGAAAAATCACTGACCCAGCTGAGTCCCTGCCAACCCCACCAATTCCAGCAGGCCTAGGATTTCCCCTAGAAGAACCATTAGTATTGATCTTTAAAAATCCATTGGGAGGAGGTAACCACCTTCCAACCCGTTGAACCCTCTTTTTCCCATGCCTATAGTTCCGAGAACTGACAAAAGAAGAGTGAATTTCTTGAAGACCTAGTTTGGCCACCAACTCAGCATCACCTCTCCCCAAGGGGAAAACCACATCACATTTAGCTAAAACTAACTCCTGCACCATTCCTAGCATATGCATCCAAACTTGCTGACCCACCAACTTCTGATCACAAAAAATTTGGTGGTTCCGCTCCAGCCAAATCTGCCAAAGCAGAAAGGTAGGGCCCACAAACCAAACTTCCTGCAAAAAGGAAACCATAGAAGGAGGTCTTCCCATACTATCCTAGAATTCAACCAAAGAGCACGCATGAATACAAGGAAGCTTCCACACCTCCCACCACCAATGCCAAAGCTGTACAACAAAGGGGCACTGGAAGAACAAATGCGAAGAATCCTCTTCCGCTCCCCCACACAAAACACAAATTGAAGGTCCTTGAAATCCCCGTTTACGGATGCTATCCCATGTCAAGCACCTATTCCAAGCTAAAGTCCAAACAAAGCAGTTGCATTTAGGCCACAAGAGTTTATTCCACACCCTTTTCCACCAATGAACCTCTACCCTAGTTAGCTTCTGAGCCAATAACACCTGATAACCAGAAGCAATAGAGTAAACCCCCTTAGGATTATGGGTCCAAGCAAGAATATCCTCTTCCAGAAGAGAACTACAACTCCTACTATGAAGAATCTTGTGAAGCTCAACACATTCTTCCACAAGTCCCAAATCTGGCCACACTGCGGGATCCTTCCAATGAGCTACCTCCAACTGACCAAAAGAAGCAACAGACTTGAAGTCACTCACCCTAGCCCAGCCAGCCTTGAGAAATCTTTGGCACAAAGGAAGTAGGTTGGGGAACTGATAAGTAAGTGGATGGAATCCATCCCAAGAATTTGACCAAAAGAGAGCTTCAATTCCCCATCTACAAATCTAAAATAAACCTTCCTTGATAAGCTTTGCACCCTTCTGAAGAGTATTCCAAATCACTGAACCTTTCCCCTCAAGAGGCTAACAAGGGAGATCTTGCTGTGGAATCCCCGAGAAATACTTATGAGATAATATCCTGGCCCACGATTGATCCTGTTCCACACACCATCTTCAAAATAGCTTAGTAGCCACAGCCACTCCAAATAATGCAGACTGTCGAAGACCAAGACCACTAAATTGCTTTGGGCTGCACACAACATCCCACCTGACTAGGCTCCACTTGGAGGATGATAAACTTCCCGCCCATAAGAACTACCTTTCAAGAGAATCCAACTCCCTCAGAAAACCCATCGGAGCCACCTGAAGCATACATCTATAGGTAGGGAGAGCCTGCACCACCGACTTGAGAAGCTGAACCCACCCCACAAAAGACAACCATCTGTGGGTCTAATGATTAACTTTTGCACGGAGCTTATCAATAATATTTTGCCAAGAACCCTTGGGAAGATGGTGAATAGAAATTGGGAAACCTAGATACGTCAAAGGGAGAACCCCTATCTGAAACCTCAAGATATTAGCAATTCTTCTCTGAATGGGGGTCGGCGTATTGAAGAAGGATATGGAAGACTTCTCCTCATTAATCAATTGTCCTGAAGCAACAAGATATATGTCCAACACCTGCCTCAAGTTAGTAGCTTCCCTAACAGTAGCCATCCCCATCAGGGCAGTATCATCAACAAACTGTAAATGAGATTGCGGAGGCAAATCTCCACCCCATCGCCAACCTTGAATGATGCCAAGCTCCACCCTTCTTTTCAACAAATGTCCAAGGCGTTCCACAAGAAGCAGACAAAGATATGGGGAAAGAGGATCCCCTTGGCGCAAACTCCTTGAGGCACCAAAAAGTTTAGAATGATCTCCATTTATCAAAACTGAGAAGGAAACAGATGTGACATAGCTCATGACCCATTGGATCCACTCCTCACCAAAACTAAAAGAAATAAGGATCTTCTGCAAAAAAGACCATCTAACCCTGTCATAAGCCTTAGCCATATCCAGCTTAATAAACATAGCCTTCTCGTGGGAGTTGTCCATGGAGTGGATGGTCTCCGTAGCAATGACAACCCTGTCAAGAATCTGCCGACCCACCACAAATCCACTTTGTTCCTCTGAAATCAGCACTTTAAGCCACTTCTTCAATCTCTCAGCCAATAACTTAGAAATGATTTTATAAGCCACATTGCAAAGAGAGATAGGCCGGAACTAAGATAACCTATTAGCCCCTTCACACTTGGGTATGAGAGCAAGTAAGGTGGAATTCAGAGCATGAAGCATTTGTTTATTCCTCTGGGACTCAAGGACAACTGCCAGAAGATCCAACTTTATGATATCCTAGAATTCTTGAAAAAATTCAATCTGGAAACCATTGGGACCAGGAGCTTTACCCTTCTTCATCTGAAACACAATCCCCTCCAGCTCATCAAGGGAGATATCTTTCATCAGATACTCATTCGCCTACCTGGAGACCAACTGAGGAATACAAGAAAGAACCTGTGCTTCCTCAACAGAGCCCCCTCGTGAATCCTCCCTAAATAAGGTAGCAAAATACTGAGATACCTCAGCAGAGATTTCCTAAAATGAGGCAAGATGTTCACCCCTATCATTCACTAGAATAGGAATGGAATTACCATGCCTCCTGTCCTTCACAGAATTGAAGAAGAAGGCGGTGTTTTTATCACCTTCCTATAACCATTCAACCCGGGCCTTTTGCTTCCAATAAATTTCTTCCCTTAATTCAACTTCCTCAACCACTTTCAAAGTCTTAGCCTCCTCCCTTAGAAGATCCTCAGAGGCCCCATTCCCACGAATCAACTGCGTAATATTATTCAACTCCTCCTAGGTAGCAACCTTAGCATAAAAGATATTACCAAAATATCATCGATTCCACCTTTTAAGCTGATATTTGACAAACTGAAGAAGCTTGGAGAATGTGTACATTTCTGTACCAAAAGTTGGTCTACCAATCTGCCACCACTTAGCCACATATTCATGAAGAGTAGGATCCCGTAACCACATAAGCTAGAACTTGAATGAGGGAGAACGAGGCCCCTGATCAGAGATAATACTAAGCTTAATAGGCCAATGATCAGAACCTCTCCAATCAAGAATTTCAGATCGAGTGGACCATAAGTCTCCAACCCAATAACAGGAAACCAAGAATTGATCCAGCCTCTCAGCAACACAACTCTCACCAATTCTCCTATTATTCCAAGTGAAGCGACCATTACTTGGCAGAACATTAATAAGATTTAATTCAGAAATGTTATCTCTGAATAACAAAGTAGAAGGCTCCAAACTAGGAATACCACCTCTTTTCTCAGATAACTCCACAATAGCATTAAAATTGCTAGCCATAACACACGGAAGGTAAGGAGCTAAGCTATGAACAAAATGAAGATGGGACCATAGAAGTTGTTTACCCAGAAACTCAACAGGAGCATACACATTAGAGAGGAGAATACACTCACCAGTCTCATACCAAGAAGCGACTAGGGATATAGAGGATCTAGAGGACATCCACCAGAGAGGGAAAATCTTCCAAGGGTTCCAAAAGTAAGCCACCCCTCCAGAAGCACTAAGAGCCCCCATACATTGGCATTCACCATATTTCCACAACTTAGGAGCCATGGCCAACATTTTATCTATAGATAATTTAGTCTCCTAAAGAAAAAGAACATCTGGAGAATGATTCCTAACCAAATCACAAACAACTTTTTGTCGAGGGCCACTGTTCAAGCCCCTTACATTCCATGAGAGAATAATCATTTTTGGGGGCATGAAAAATGTGAATCCAGAGTCTTGACTGACCCTGACTCCACCAAAGTTTCCCCAGTTAATTTAATCTTCTCCAGATCCTTTTTCCTTCCTAGCTTGGAAGTCCTGTCACCAACCCCTTTCTTCAGTTCATTTTGCTGAATACCCAAACAAGAGGACGCCAAAGAGCTCTTCCCCACATCCTTGCCTCCTTTTAGGGGCAATGGGGAACCACCTCCACCACTCTTCAAAGCTCCAATAGAAGATTCTTGTTCAGTCTGGACAATCAATTGTTGATCCTTATCCATCTACCAAACCCCAATCTCTTGCACAACTTGCATGGCCTCCAATGGTGGTCCATCCTGTCCTGTACCCAAAGTTCCCTGATCCAAGTTTAGCAACCCCGGATTCACTTCCTCTTGGCTGAGATCATCCAGCACCTCAAACCTATTAAAAGTTTCATCATCCTGCCTCTCCCTCAAGGTCCGCTTTTGGCCCCGATTCCTATTGCGAGCCTTGATAGGGACATAACCATCATCTCCATTACCATTACCCAGAATAGGCTCCTTACCATTATCAGCCCTAGGTGGATTACGAGAAGGCTGAGAAGGTTGGGGCACCACAGGCTTAGCCCTAGGGCACCTACGCTGCAAGTGACCATATTCATAACAAAGATGACACCGAAAAGGTAGGGTTTCATAATCTAGCTGTTGCACCCAAGTATATGATCCAGCACTCACTTCAATAGAATCTGGTAGTGGCTTGCTTAAATCAATTTCTACACAAATACGAGCAAAATCATTACTTTTTTATATTGCGTCTGATGTGAAGACCCCACAGGTTTACCGAGCATTGAAGCCACCAAATGCAACACATCATCCCGGCAACACTCAACTAGAAACCATGGCAGCTAAATCCAAACTGGGATCCGACTCAGTATTGCCTTAGTTGGGTTGAAGCCAGCATGCCATGGCTTGATAAACAAACCCACCTGGTTATAAAAATAGGGGCCACCCTCGAAGACCTTATTCCGATCTACCATGCAATCAAAAGAGACCATAAATAAGTTGTTCGCAAGGAGCCTAATCTCCATCTCCCCCTCTGGCATCCAAGTCCGCTGAGCCCAGGATTCCAAAAATTGCAGCGAGACTCTCAAACCCATGAACTTGCAATAAAAAGAGTGCCGTGAATAGTATTCAATATCATTGGCAAGCATTTCCATCAGGATAATCAACTTCGGTCGCTCTTTGCATCTTTCCAAACACCCATTAATCTTTGTTATTCGAGAACCACTAACCGATCCTAGATCATTCATCTCCATCTCTGAAGAAAACAACGTATTATCAACAACATTCACTCCATGCGCCGAAGGCTTCGAACCTAATGCTGATCAGAAATCCAATTTGGGGCTAGCCCCAGATGTTTCCCCACCCTGCATAACAAAAAACAAGATCCCCAACAGGCATGCAAACCCCCCAGGGCACTTATGCAAGAAATGGAAAAAAAAAAAGACCCCAAGGGAAGGATCAAAACCCTTCCACCCACAAGCCACCCAAACGACAGCAAGAAGGCCTCCAGAAAAGAGAAAACCCCACCACCACAACCCTGATAGCTTCAACCCCCCCCCACAATGCAGAAGCGAGCAACACACAGAGAATAAGCTAGGGTACGGTCGCCCTAGCTTGGCTTGCAGAGCACGCGAATGCCATCCTTCCTTATTCAATATATAATCAATATTTTATATTATTTAGTTAAAATTGATTTTCTACTTTATTTTACTTAAAAGTTATTTTATGTTTTAGTTTTTATTAGTTTTTGCATGTAGGCTCTTTAATAGTTTTTGTTAACACATTCACACCATTACCATCCATCCCTTGCTTCCATTGTAGTATGTAGTTAGGGCTCTCACCATAACTAGTTAAGTAATTTTGATTACAATAATAGAATCTCCAAAGCATGTATTAATATGATTATTGTGAAAAATTACATGCATATTAAATGCAGCCTATTAACCCAACACATATACACTACAATTATGGCTTAACCCAAGCACATATGCACAGGCACTACAATTTCGGTGAGCATAGATGACATGGCTTATCTATACTTGGATGTGTTGCCTACGTATCAAATAAGACAATTACAACTACAATATGTGACAAAATTCGTGTATCCTTTATACTTTGATGGATGTCTATATACCATCTTCAAAAGTAATGACGCATCCTTGCTTCCCTGCGATAAGGGGTTACCGTAATCAAATAAGTAAAATATAAGTATATGCAAAAACTTTGATTATAAACATATAACTATTCTGTGCATCCTCGCTTCCCTGCAATAAGGGGTTACCGTAATCAAATAAGTAAAATATAAGCATATGCGAAAACTTTGATTATAAACATATAAGTATTCTGTGTTAAATTGTTAATCATGTAACCAGTTCTAATTTAACTTAAAATAAGGTCCTCTCATTATTTATGATTTTTTTTTTTGGAAAAAGATAAAAACAAACTCTCAATGGAGTTTAAATTTTACAGTTTACTCTGTGTCACAAGATTTTTTTTCTTAAAAAAATTTAAGACGGTTTTAATGTATTAATATAAGGTATTTCAAATAATGTATGCATTCCAGTTCTTTTTAATTTTTATAACTACCAGATCCTTATCCTTCAATGCAAAATTTAATTATTTGATGTGTTAGAAAAGCTTGAAGATTGAAATAAATATAAAATAAAAATATTGAGAACTTCTTAAAAAAATTCTTATAACATAAAAAAAATTTAAATAATAGAAGTTTCTATTAAAGAATTTAAAAATAATATATATATTTAAAGAGCATTGAAAACTTCTCAGGAAAATCTTAAAATTTGAATTTTTTTAAACAATAAATTTTTTATTATATATATAATGTCTAAAATAAATTAGGTATATGTTAATACAGTCAAATATTTATGTAAAACTCAATCATACCCAAAAGCACGGAAAAACAAGGAAAATCAATATCACTGAACCAAATAAAGCAATTTACGCAGGAAGGGCTTTTACGGGTTACAAGAATCTTAACACTACTTAACAAATGAAGTAACAGGTGAAAATTCATTATTGAAGGTCTTAAACAGCGTGAATGTTCAGTAGGGTTAATCTTTTAATAAAAGTGAAACGTTTTAATCAAATACAAAATTTTGGACTTTTTGGTAAAAAAATTTGCACCTTAAATAAAGGTCGAGGATAAAACAATGTGATATTTTGGTTTTCCAATATACAAATTCTGAACGCGTTTTTTATTAACCTTTGTAAGCGTCCCTGTATCAGTATGATATTTTAAAATTCTGAGTAATTTGATATTTGAAAAAAGCTACTAACATGTGATCCGCAAATCTGCAGTGAAAAGACTTGAGAAGGAAAAAAAGGAACTTTACACGCTTGGAGTACAGCAGTCATTCGAGAGTTTTTACTCTCTTATGCAGATGGATATGATTTTGTAAATCTCAGAAATAGCAGGTTGTAAAGGTATAGGTCCGAGTAAGTAGAAATGAGCAGAGAGGAACAGTACTTACCTGATAGTTAAGAGGCAGAGGAGAAACAGAAATACAGAGCTACCATGAAACAGAGCTGCTGCTCTTTATAAAAAATACAAGAAGAAAAAGAAACAGAGCATACAGCATCAAGTTCAAAAACAGAGTATATATTTCTTCAAAACAGAGTATATATTGACTTTAAAACATAGCTGCTGCTATCTTACATAAAAAACATATTACTGGCTGTGATAGCTACAACTCTTTCATACACAGCAGCCTTCATAAACTAGACAGTAGCTCCTTTTTCTTCTGCTCTTCAACAAACTCATAAAATGACTTCTCTCAAAAGCAACATAAAGACCCAGTTAAGGAGGGAAAAACAAGAACATTTAATAACATTAAATTTGAGTTTGATGGTAGTATGGGTAATTTGTCCTGCATACAATAAATAAGGAATGGGCTGCGTTGAAAAACCTATCTGACATGGCATGTGAAAAGAAAAAAAAAGGAGATACGTAGCTGCTAAGAAATGACAGAGAAATAAATATTGTAGTTGGGATTAATATCTCCAACACTCCCCCTTAATCACAACTACCGCCATCTAGAACTCCCAAACAATCTCTCAGATATTCAAAGCTTTCTTTTCCCAATGGCTTGGTGAAGATGTCTGCATATTGATCTTGAGACCTACAAAAAACCAAAAAGAACTCTCCATTGTTAATCAACTCTCTAATGAAATGATATCTTGTGTCAATATGTTTGCTTCTCTTGTGAAAAACTGGATTCTTTGACAATGCTATAGCTGAGTTGTTGTCACAATAGATCCTTGTTGCCTCTTGTTGTTCTTGCCTGAGATCTTTCAACATTATTCTCATCCAAACTGCTTGACATGATGCACCTGTGGCTGCTACATACTCTGCTTCAGCTGATGAAAGAGTGACAATTGGTTGTTTCTTTGAAGCCCATGAAACTACACCTGTTCCAAAATGAAAGACATAACCAGAAGTGCTCTTCCTATCATCAATGCTTCCTGCACAATCACTATCTGTGTAGCCTATGAGCTTGAACTCATTTGACTTTGCATACTGAATGCCATAGTTTCTTGTTCCACTCACATATCTAAGAATTCTCTTTCCTGCTTGCCAATGAGAGTCCTTTGGAGACTCCATGAACCTTGAAATGAGACTAACTGCATACATTATGTCAGGCCTTGTGGCTGTTAAATACATGAGGCTACCAACAAGCTTTTTATACAAAGTTAGATTAATGTTGCCTCATTTATCATCCTTGCTTAATTTCAGTCCTGTGACAATTGGTGTTGGAGCTGATTTGCAATTTGTCATGTTAAACCTTTTCAAAATGTCATTTGCATACTTAGATTGGGAGATGAATATACCATTATCATTTTGATTCACCTCAATGCCAATAAAATACTTCATGAGACCCAAATCAGTCATTTCAAACTCCTTTTTCATAGCTCCTTTGAACAAATCACCCATGAATATCAAATCATCAACATATAAGCAAACAATTATGATCTCACCTTGCTCATTTATTTTGTTGTATAATGTAGGCTCACTGCTGCACCTATTGAAGCCATTTTGCAAAAGATAAGAGTCAATTCTACTATACCAAGCTCTTGGGGCTTGCTTGAGTCCATAGAGTGCCTTTTTCAGTTTGTAGACTTTGTCTTCTTGACCCAAAATCTCATACCCAGGTGGCTGCTCCACATAAACTTCTTCTTCAAGATAACCATTCAAAAAGGCTAATTTCACATCCATTTGAAAAACTGGCCATTTGTTTTGAGCTGCTATTGCAAGTATAGTTTTCACGGTGTCTAAACGTGCTACTGGAGCAAATGTCTCATTGTAATCAACCCCGGGCTGTTGTGAATATCCTTTTGCCACTAGTTTTGCTTTATGTTTTTGTACATCACCATTTGCATCTAATTTAGTTTTGTAAACCCACTTCACTCCTATGACATTCTTGTCTTTTGGAAGACTCACTAACTCCCATGTTTGATTCTTTTCTATTGCATCAATTTCATCGTCCATTGCATTTACCCATTTGTCATCCTTAATTGCATCTTCATAATGAATTGGATCTTCTACTTGTGAATAAAATGCAAAGAGAGAAATCAGACCAGCATTGTTCTCACCTTCATTTTGATCATAAATGTCTCTCAAACTTCTGATTTTTTGTCTTCTTAAGCTTGCGAATGTTGGATTTGACATATCACTTGAACTTGAACTTGTGGAATGTGGACTTGATGGTCCTACACCCTAATTGCCACTTGTAGATGGTGTTTGTTGTACATTTGAAGAAGTGGATGCTTGAATGCGGGGGGCTGTCCTTATACTTGATGATGGTGTCATTTGATGACCACTTTGTTGAGCTTGAATGGGTGTGGAAGGAGTCACATTTGATGGAGTACCTGCTGGTGTAAAATCTTCTCTATCTTCTTGAGGTAAGTTGGCTGCAATATTGATTGTCTTCTCTAAACTTCCATCCCATGCTTCATCTTCTATGAATTGTACATCTCTACTGATTATAACTTTCTTGGTTATTGGATTGTATAGTTTGTATGCCTTGTATTCATCACTATAACCAACAAATATACACTTTTCTCCCTTGTTGTCCAACTTTCTTCTCAACTCATCTGGCACATGTGCGTATGCCACACATCCAAATACTCTCATGTGAGCAACACTATGTTTTTTCCTGTCCATGCTTCTTCAGGAATCATATTCTTCACACTTTTGGTTGGACATCTATTCATAATGTATGTTGCACAAGCTACAGCTTCAGCCCAATATTCATTTGACAAATGCTTTGCTTTCAACATGCTTCTTGCTATTTCCATGATTGTTCTATTTTTCCTTTCAGCTACCCCATTTTGTTGAGGTGTGTACCTGGTTGTGAATTGCTTGTGAATACCATGGTCTTTGCAAAAATTTTGAAATTCATTTGAGATGTACTCACCACCTCTATCTGTTCTCAATGCTTTGACGTAGTACCCACTTTGCTTCTCAACAAGTGCCTTGAATTGACGGAAACAATCAAACACTTCATTCTTTTGTCTTAGGAAGTAGACCCATGTTTTCCTTAAATAGTCATCAATAAAAGTCAAAAAGTAAAATCTTCCACCAATTGATGGTGTTTGCATTGGCCCACATAAATCTGAATGAACAATCTCTAAAGGTGCCTTTGCTCTAATTGACTTGCCAATTGGAAATGTCTCTCTATGTTGCTTTCCCAAAATGCATCCTTCACATACTCTTTCTGGTTTCTCTATTAGAGGCATACCCTTTACCATACTCTTCCTATGAAGCAAATTTAAACCTCCAAAGTTGAGATGCCCAAATCTTAGATGCCATAACCAATTTTCATCTTTTATTTCTACTTGAAAGATGGTGTGTGTAACTGCTAGAACCTTTTCTTTATCCTCTTGTGGGTTCATTGTAGTCTGTGCTTGAGCATATTCCACATTCAAATCTGGCTTAATCTTTAGGGGAAACATTCTATTATTTGTCATTTGCACTTTAGCAATAAGATGATTACTTAGAAATTTATCTAGAATAGTGCATTCTTTGTTCTTGAAGAAGACTCTATACCCTTTTTGAACAAGCTGTCCAATGCTCATTAGATTGTGTTTTAGACCAGGCACAAAATACACATCTGAAATATACTTCTTCTCCCCCTGTTTGGTTAGAATGTTGATATTTCCTTTGCCCATAACTGAAACTTTGTTGTCATTACCCAATGTGACATCTGATTTTACACTTTCATCTAAACTTGAAAACATTTCTAAGTTCCCTGTCATGTGATTGCTGCAACCTGAGTCTAAGAACCATACATCCTTCTGATTTTCTTGTGCTACATTGCATGCTATGAACATATTACTCTGATTTTGGTTTTCTCTTGTAAAGTTTGCATTTTGTCTGCTGAAATCAGATTGTTTTTTCCTACATTCATTTGAATAATGCCCATATTTCTTACAATAATGACATTGGATTTGAGATTTGTCATACCTTTGACCATGTGGTTGATTTTGAGATGGGTTTGGGCTTAAGTTTTGGTTGCTACCTCTTCCACTTGAGTTTGATGGGTTGCTTCTTCCACCTCTATAAGAATTCCTTCCTCTACCTCTGAAATTTGATCTTCCTCTACCTCTACCATGGCTGATTGAAGCTTGTGTCTTGAATGCATGCTCTAATAATGAATTTGCTGACCTGCTTAGTCTATGCTCATGTGAGATGAGAGATGCATGTAGCTTATCAACTGAAAACTGTGAGAGGTTCTTTGTTTCCTCTATGGTCACAACTATGGATTCAAACCTTGTGGGTAAACTCCTTAAAATCTTTTCAACAATCCTTGTATCTTCAAGTGTCTCACCATGAGATCTTATTTGATTAACTAAACCCATCACTTGTGTAAAGAAAGTGTCTATTGAATCTGAATCCTTCATAAACATTATTTCAAAATCCCTTCTTAGCATTTGCAACTTAGCTGTTTTCACTTTTGCCATTCCTTGATAGGCTGTTTGAAGTGTATCCCATGCGTGTTTGGACTTAGTTGCTGCTGCAATCCTTGGAAAAATACTCTTATGCACAACTTGGAAGATGTAAAAGAGAGCTTTGGAGTCCTTCTTCCTGTTATCCCTCAACAAATCTTTCTCTGCTTGTGTTAATGCATTGTATGCTGCTGCATTAGCTGGCTCTGGAAATCCATTCTCAACAAGCTCCCAAATATCTTGAGAACAAAACAAAGCTTTCATGGTGATTGCCCAGTAGTCATAATTTTTTCCATTAAACTGTAGAATTTGTGGGTTTGTCAAGCTTGTGCTTGCTGCCATTGTTGATTATGAAAAGCCTCTGTCTTCTTGAACAAACTTTGCTTGAAAAACTCTTTCTTAAAATGCCTTCAACACTGATCAACCAGGCTCTGATACCACTTTGCTAGTTAAGAGGCAGAAGAGAAACAGAAATACAGAGCTACCATGAAACAGAGCTGCTGCTCTTTATAAAAAATACAAGAAGAAAAAGAAACAGAGCATATATTTCTTCAAAATAGAGTATATATTGACTTTAAAACATAGTTGCTGCTATCTTACATAAAAAACATATTACTGGCTGTGATAGCTACAACTCTTTCATACACAGCAGCCTTCATAAACTAGACAGTAGCTCCTTTTTCTTCTGCTCTTCAACAAACTCATAAAATGATTTCTCTCAAAAGCAACGTAAAGACCCAGCTAAGGAGGGAAAAATAAGAACATTTAATAACATTAAATTTGAGTTTGATGGTAGTATGGGTAATTTGTCCTGCATACAGTAAATAAGGAATGGGCTGCGTTGAAAAACCTATCTGACATGGCATGTGAAAACGAAAAAAAAGGAGATACGTAGCTGCTAAGAAATGACAGAGAAATAAATATTGTAGTTGGGATTAATATCTCCAACATTACCTTGGGGGTTTAGAAATGATGTTTCTTAAGAAAATGAAAATGAAAATGAAGATGATGAATTTGAACAGTACTTACCTATGGAGAGGCATGAAGATGAGGACTTACTCGTGCAGCGGGAAGAAACTACTTATTCTCCGGAAGATGAAGACGACATACGTTTTGCTCGGAGAAATTGGAGAACTACCGATGAAAGTATTCGAAGATTACAATCCTCTCTGAAAACTGCTGTTGATGATTATTGTGAGCAGTTTCAAGACATGGAAGCCGACTTAATTAGAGCTAAATCAGAAATTCAGGAGTTGGCTGAAAGAAACAAGAAACTAGAGAAGGAGCTCCACGAGGCTAAAGAACGAGAAAACTCCAGCAAAAGAGATCTCCACCAAACAAGAAACAAGCTGCAGCAGCTGTGTACTACAGTCGCTGCACTCAAAGAAGAATGTGCAGCAGCGGCTCCACAACTTGCTAAGAAGAGAAAATATGTTCTTAAGGTTTACGAGGTTAATGACTGCGTGAATTGTCCAATTTGCTTGGAACCATGGACTGAATACGGGGAGCATAATATCTGGTATGTTGTAGATGCAAATGGGTTTTCAATACTAGAAACTTCTATTTCTTTTTGGGTTTTTATATGTTAAGGTATATAATTTGTTAAAAAATGAGCTACATCTAAACCAAAACTGGATTTGTTATCAAAAGGGTTGCTAGTTAAGTGGTAGAGTATTCAGGAAGCAAATGGGAGGTCTTGGGTTCAACTTTTAACTTGGCTCATGAAAAGTTTAACATAATATTAGTGTCTAGGCCAGCAGAGCTAGGTCAAGTTAGATTTCACAAACACCTATAATGTTAGTTCAAATGGAGGTGTTGGATAATGAACCACACCCAAATCATTGTCAGTAACTTACTGGTAGAGTACTCCACCAACAAATAATTGGTCCTATTTAATGTCACATTTAATGCTAGGTCAAGTTAGATTCCACAAAGACCTATAATGTTAGCTCAAATGGAGGTGTTGGATAATGAACCACACCCAAACCATTGTCACTAACTTAGTGGTAGAGTATCCCACCAACAAATAATTGGTCCTGTTTTATGTCACATTTAATGCTTTAAGATTTATGGGGGTAAAAGGGAGGTTGGAGGATCCACCACAAGGGAGTAGGATAATTCCAATCTCTTCTTGATTTCTTGTTTAGAAATTGAGAATATTGTATGACAGTGATAGGAATAGATGGCCTCCTATTTTTCAGTTTAGTGCATTTATAGTTTTGGTTTTCGTGTTTAGTTTTGTGTATGTAGTATGATGTTTATATTTATAATTTTCTTCTTTTTGAGTTTTGATGAGGAACATTCCTTTAGTAGAGTTATGCTATTTTGCTTCCAGCCTCTTGATTAGTAGGGGAGAAAGTATGTCTTCATGATTATTCTACAACTAGTTGTACCTTTAATGAATATTTTCTATGTTAAAGGAGTAGAGATAAAGTGTGGTCCCCATGTGTGAATGGTTAGATAGTTGGACATTGATTATGGATACACTTGACCATTGTGGGTACAAGAGAATCATAAGGACAATGATCATTACAATTTGAAAGCGACACATCTTGCTCATACTACATATGGTGCAGATGGTTAAAGGTGTGTTAGAAAATGAATTACAACATGAAAGATAGTGTTAGAGAGATGCAATGGATTTTCATATTGCAATATACAGTTGCACACTAGATGTACAAGATTAGTAGGTATTATTGTTAGAGGAATGCAGAACATATGGTGTAGATGGTTAAAGGTGTGTTAGAAAATGAATTACAACATGAAAGATAGTGTTAGAGAGATGCAATGGATTTTCATATTGCAATATATAGTTGCACACTAGATGTACAAGATTAGTAGGTATTATTGTTAGAGGAATGCAGAACAAATGATTA
The DNA here is from genome assembly GCA_027924645.1 of Cunninghamia lanceolata. Taxonomy (NCBI): domain Eukaryota; kingdom Viridiplantae; phylum Streptophyta; class Pinopsida; order Cupressales; family Cupressaceae; genus Cunninghamia; species Cunninghamia lanceolata. The sequence goes on from BSBN01000797.1 coordinate 348,604, forward strand.
GACATATGGATGAAAATAGAACTATTGATCCAAATTAATCAATACAAAAGAATAAAAGACTAATTTTATAAAATTAAAAATATTTTATTTTATATATATCTCAATATATTAATTTAATGTTAATGGTGTTAGTTTGATAGAATAGTTTAGCAAAAGATTTTTAATCAAGGGGTCATGTAGTCACCAGTTGCACTTAACAAGAAGTGGCTTTCTCCTCTTAAATCTGGTACTTGGTATTTAATTCTGTTAAGCTTTTGTTATTTTAACAATGTAATTGCTTGAAGTTATTAATATGTTTTTTATGTCACATAATAGAAATTTTTTTAAGCTGTACCTAATTTAATTGACCTCCACTATTCCACAATAATCCATTATGTCATTTTTCAAAAATTATAAACATATAATATTTCTAAGATAGTTTACAAAATTCATTTATTAAATATTTTAATTTTACAATTGTAAATGAAAAACAAGGACTCTCATGTTTTATTGATACAGAATTGCTTTATTAAATATTTTAATTTTACTATTGTAAATAAAAAACAAGAGTTCTCATGTTTTATTATCTTGAGAATACGTTCTTTCAATGTCTAACAACTTTCTAACATTCCTATTGTGGAACTCCAGTTCTCTTTCATGTGGTCATTTCTTTGGCAGATCATGAATAACACAATGGATTTCTAAAGGTGGAAGTCGTGGTTCCTCTACCGTAAGTCAAATTTGATTCATATTTTCTTCATCTTGTTATTCAGTGGCCTCATTTGATCGGATCACATACCCTTTTCAATCAAACTAAATTTGTATATAAATGATTACAGTGTCCAGTATGCTCGAGTAGGGTTACTTTAGCAGATATAAGATATCACTATGTATCCCAATTCTATTATGGGGATGTGAAGATTCAACAGGTAGATCAGTCACTCCTATTAATATATCTTACCAAAACAATTACTATATTAGCTATGTTAATTGAAATTTATGTACACTCACATCAGTCGTGTGTTTTTACAGGGTGGATGAAAATTGTGAAGGGAGGCTCAAGCTCTATATCTGACTACATTTTGTTTCAATTTTGGAAATCTGAATACTTGCCTGAAACTTTAATCAAACACGAGATTATGTTTAAAGTGAGTCATAGGGACTTTGGAAGATACAATTTTGAATTATTCAGGAAATTGTTATAATTTACACAGTAAACATGACACATTTTGGCTGTTATTAAAACTGACATGCATACGCTAAAATGGCTTATATTGCTTTTTGAAATGCTAAAAGTTGTTTTCTCCAATGGAGAGGATTGCTGCTTTTTTTAATTATTATTTAAAAATGGCATGTGATTTGCATTATTCTTGAGATTTGGAACTTCAGCTGCCATGTTAATCTTGTTTGCAACAAAATCATCATTCCAATATTCATTACTACAAATTTTGATGTTGCCAAAGATTCACGATTAAAAAGTTGAATTGATGGTAGGGTGTATATTATTCCAATATTCACTACTACAAATTTTGATGTTGCCAAAGATCCAAGATTAAAAAGTTGAATTGATGGTAGGGTGTATATTATTCCAATATTCATTACTACAAATTTTGGTGTTGCCAAAGATCCAAGATTAAAAAGTTAAATTGGTGGTAGGGTGTATATTAGATTCAAAATTAGTTTTTAACTTAACAAGTATTGAGAGCTTAGAAGACAAAGTTTACGAAAAAGAACAGAAATAAAATTCAATTCAAAAGGATTTTTTTATTGTATTGTAATACTTACATAGTATATTTGAGCAGGGAAATAATACTTTTTAATATAGAAATTAGATTAATTGAATTACTGCATTTAAATAGCCACAATCAATTTATATTAATTATGTTTAAAAATTTATTTGTTTGGAATAAACATTGAAAATCAAATAAAATGAACACTAATACTTACTTTGATAATTAAAGAATAATATCAAATGGATAAGATTATGCTCCAATTTAAGAATAGTGCTTCTTCATTAGTGAAACTATCTTGAATTTTGCAATATATCTCTTTCTTGTTAGAGGATAAGTTTGTGGGCTTATGAATAATTGTGGCTGTGAATCTATATTAATGCTTTGAATTTGTAGTAGAGTTCTATCCTACACCTTTGCATGATCTGCAGTCTTCTATTCTGCCTTTTCTTTTAAGAGAATTTGGGACTGATGGTATGAATAAATACCTTATTAGGTTGTCACATGACTGACCCATGAGGGCATTATACATTGATCAAATCCATGAAATTGAACAATATCAAAAATGGTAAGCAAGTGCCTAAGATGTAGATTCTTAGTCTTTGTATTACACCAAATGTTAAAAATTGAACAATATAAAAAATAGTAACCAAGTGTTTGAGATGTAGATTCTTAGTCTTTTTATTATGTACCAAATTTAAACGTGTCACTACTGATTTTTCTCTAGAATGAATGATTATTTTCTTGGATGATTATAAGATGACTAGAATGACTGCATTAAATGTGTTTAAATATCAGTGCATCACATCAAATTGTGATAAAACTGTGTATATTGGCTCAAAGTAAGAGTGTAAGGATCTCTAGTTAGCCAAATTTTAATTTTAAATTTTAAAATTAAAATTAAAGGGGAGAGGAATTTTGCCACATGTGGTAGTTGGCACTACCCTAATAGATATGAATGCAAAATGTAGAAGCATGCACAAGGTACAAAAGAGTATTAATTGCTAGTTTATTAATAAACTATACATAATGCTAGTTTAAACCTCCCATTCATAATTTCCAAGAAGAAATGTATGTAGTAAGTTCACATCCATTTATTTTTGATAGTTGGTCACTATGTGTATATGTGATGTATGCATGAGTTAGTCACTATCTATACATGATGTATGAATGAGCTAGTCACTATGTTTATATGTGATGTATGTTGAGTTGATCATTGTGTGTACATGTGATGTACATATGACCTAGAAACTATGTAGTTTTATGTTCCTACTTGTTTTTGACATTGTACTAACATTTGTCTCATATACACTTGATATTATACTATTATATATGGATTGAATTTTGAAGCAAAAGATTAAGTAATTGGTGAGTTTTAAAACATGGGTCGAAGATCTAATCCCAATTGTGTGGATGGGGTCTTTTTATATTGGTGTGTGAACTATGGAGCCTCTAACTCCATTAAAGGAATATGTAGGTAGGGCCATTTTAAATGAACTATTGAGGAACAAGTTTGGGTCTAGGAAATTATCATGATATAGAGAGGTTACTCTATCTAGGGAAAGAATGTGAGTTCTATAATGATAAGGTTATTAAACTAGAACTTTTAAATTGGAATGAAGTTGCATGGATGATTAAGCTTGTACTTATGATGTAATGAAACCAATTTAAAGAAAAAAGATGGTTGTAACCAATGGTGGTTATTACAAACATTTCCATCAAAGAAACCAAACATATAGAGGAAGCAAACCGATAAACCATCAAATGGTAAATGAGAAGCCATGGGAAAAGCCACCAAGAGGTATGGTTCCCAAAATCTCAAGCCAAACATACAATACCCTATTCCAAGGTAGGTCTTAAGGCTATTTTTAGAATTTGATTTCATACACCATAAAGGTGTCACAAACCTTCACTCTATTTTGTCTCTATTATCTCTATACGAAGATGATATATGATGTATCGTTCCTACATCGTATTGTAAGTTGGTCAAACACTATGTAACCTTCCTCTTATATGCTCTTATGCACATCATAAATCATTATAGAATATCTTATATCTTATAATTATATATATATTCTTACATGTCTCACATTCCATTAGATATTATTAGACACACCATAATACAAAATAGAACTGACATAAATGACACCTTAAAGTTGGAGAATCTTTATGATAATTTCACATAAAATAATTACAAAACTAATTAAATAACTAAATATTTAGATTGAAAGGTGTATCATACTTATCCTATCACTCTCCCACTTGTCTCATATATCTTGTAAGAGAGAAAAGAAAAAACAACTATTTCTAAACTATTTACTAAGGTTCATGAGACTAATGGACTCACTGCACCATTTGAACTTCTTTGTATTAAATGGCTCTCTTCTTGCCCTTTCTTCTTTTGCCTCCAAAAGATTATTCTTAGTCTTCTTCATACTTGCATCCACACTTTCAAACAAATCAATAGAAAATGAATCAAGAAACCAGAATATCTCTTCAAGTGCCTCGTCCATAGACACTTTTTTCTCCTCTTCTTGTAGTGCTCTTTGTTGTACTTTCTCTTTTCTTCTTTCCTTACTGTCTTTATTCAAGTCCTCTACAATGAGAACTTTCCTCTTCTCTTTTTGTCCACTTTTTGCAATTACCACCTTATTAGGAAACTAAGTCTTTTCCAAAATATCTATTTTTCTTACAATCTCTTCCAATTCCTCTCAGAATTTTTCTATTTCCTACTTCATCCCAATATCTATCCCAAAATAGGATTATGAGTGGTCTCCTTACACTAATACCCATCTTCTCACTACTACAAAAGAATCTCTTACCTCCCACAACTACCCTCTACCCAACAAGGACCGTACAAGATGTTACTCTCAAAACCCCTTCTACCCACTTTCTCTTCATGGAGGAAGTTATACCCAGTTTATCTCTGCTAGTTTATCTCTGCTGGAGGATAGCAGTTACAAGCTCTTTATCATGCCTACAAGAACAAATGCTCTCAAGTCTATGACTAACTCCTCTTTCACAACTCTATCAACTCTCTCATACCTTATTCTTCAGCATACTTTTGACCATGCCAGTGATTTTATTCCTCTATCAATTAAACTACAGCAAACATTAGACTGTAACACTCATATAACAACACCCATCAAAATCAAGAACACACTGAATGCTCTCTGCCCAGATCTTTTAGGACTCTAGGTTTCTTCCACAACTTAGTAAATCTGTAAACAAACATATCACTCCAAGATTCTTATAAATATCAAACTCCCAAAACCTATAACAAATTTTTATCACCCAGATTTTTTAGGTCTCTGATACCAATCTGATGGCATGGGGTCAATAACACAGCAAATGCTCTACTTTTTTTAATGGCTACCTTATCGGTCATAGCTCAAATACCCAATTATAGGAAACTCAATCAAAGAGATATGCAGAATAATGACATGTGGTTAAGAAGTCTTCTTCACAGTCTTAAACGGTCAAATACAAAATGATAGGAACTAAATATATGCAAACTGTAATCAAGCATTTCTAGAAATTCAAAACAATGACAGGAGAGAAGATGTATTCCTTATGGTCTTAACACTCAAATACCAAAAGTGACAGGAAGTAGTGATATTCAAATTCTTATTAATGTTCAAATCACAAATATAAAATGGCACACGACATCACACTGCTAATTATCCAAACATAACCATACAGTGAAATATTGGCCAGCAATAATCGGCCTTCTCTAGTGCACCAAACAATAAGTCTTTACAACTAGCTATTGTTAAAGCCTTCTGTCTCTCTATCAATTTGTAATCTCCTCCATTTCTGTAGGCCCCATTACTTCAAATTCTTCTTACGGTCTGACTATCTACGGCTTCAATTTTCAAATATGCTAGCGGCCTCTAACTTTGTCTTCCAACTAATCTCTCCTCTATCCATCCCTTCATCCTTCAAAAGAAACCGTTGGCCCTTCTCCTTAGGCACTAACGGTCCCAAACATTACATTGCCCATTTCTTGGACCTTCGCTCCTTCCACATGGCTTCCTCCCAATCGATCCTCTATCCCTTGATATCTATCTCTTCCATTCGTTCCTTCCATCTATCTTATGACTGTTTGCTGCCCCCTACCAATTCATCTAACCATCAATTATAATAATAGTTTGATAGCTAAAAGATTCCCTTCGAATGAGTACCAGTCGCTTAGTTGGATTCGTAAACTAACCTTTTAGTAACCATCGATGAACAACTGATGTTTATTCTTCTTCTCACATGGTGACAGGAACTTGCATCATTTTCTGACGGTTTCTCTTCCAAGACTTTCTTCGTAGTTGTTTTCCTCTAACTATTTTCCCCAACCTTGAACTCTTCATATATCGGCTGCCATGCTACATAATTTTAAGAGAAAATGGTTTCCAATTTATAATCATCATTAATACAACTAGAACTCTTTTCCAAAGCATTTGATCTAAGGATGGTAAATCATTCACATTGACACCACAAGATGACATAGTGTCTATAACTGAATTCAATTCAACAATTATTTTCCACAACACATAAAGCTCCTAACCCAAATGCAACAGGAAGATACACCAACAACACACAAACCACTGAAACACAACCAGAAAACCCAAAACTGAACAAAATTCAAAACCAAAATTACGACGGAGAGCGATGCCCCTACATCACTTTAGGTGGTTGTTATTTCTTAAGAAACTAGCCTTAGGATTTGATAATAAAGTGTGTTCTATGTGTAACCTGCATGAAACTTGTGATCATGTGTTTTTTGAATGTAAATTTTCTTGTGATGTCTAGAGCGATTTTTTGAATAAGTTGGATGGCTTGTTGTCTAAATTTAGTATAAGTAATATATATATCCTTTGTTCTTTTGTTAGTGAAGTAGACACTAATGCTAATCTATTTTAGATTTTATTTTCTACTAAAATCTTGTGGTCATTATGGAAGGCAAGGAATGAGGATAAGTACCAAGGAAGGAAAAGGGTTCCCACTAAGTCTTTTTTAAGAATCATTTTTCATTCTATATGTGAACATGATATTACTACAATGAAGATTCCTATTGATAGATTCATGAGGATCTTGGATGATGGGTCCATAATAATACATAGATCTGATATCTAGACTATAGAGTTTTGGCGTCATAAGCACATGAAAGTGGATCCTATCTTTTCATAAAGAGTATGTGGAAATGCGTAAGATGTATAGTAATCATTCATTGGTAGAGAATAGAGTAGAAGAAGACTTTGGAGCTATGGAATTTACTTGCCAAAATTTTGATATACTGAGCAGTTTACTAAGGGTCTCTCTGAAGATAGGTACCTTTAAGGAGTTGGACTCTTTTATAAGTAGTGACAATAAGGGATACATGAATAATGAAGTTAGGGTGTAGAAAGAACAACAAATGGCTACTATGATGGAAGTGGATCATAGGAAACCAGAATTCAATAATTAAGATACTAGAAAGGATAGGGATATGACAGACAAAGGTGGTGAGAGACTAGTGATTAAAGTTAGAAATATGTTTTGATCTAGTTGGATATGTAGTTTTTAATTTACGAGTGTGAATCATGTGTTTTTGACTTGTAATAACTGTGGTAAGATGATACAATATGGACTGTAATTTTTGATGGAGTGGTTCTCTTAGCTATTTAATGTACTCGTCTTATCTATTAGTAACCTAAATGCAAATTAAAAAAATGGTATTGTAATTTTAATAATTTAATAATTTTGAATTTTATTAATTTAATACATTTATATTTTTCAAATTTATTTATTTATTATTTATATTTTGTAATTGTATTAATTTTATAAGTTTATTTATTTTATTATTTTTATAATTTTAAAAAATTTTAATTATTTTTTTGCTAACTGAAAAAATTATTGAAATTATTATGTAATACAGTAAGGAGTTATATAGTTCAAATGAATGAAAATATAATATAAGTGATATAGTTTATAGTTTATAAATAAATTAGTGAGTAAATTTTTTTAAAATTATTTATTTTAACTTTTACAAAGAATTGTAATAGTAAAAAAATACTTTAATTTTTACCTCATGGGTTATTTGAATATCATTTTTAATATTTATTATCAACAATGTTTTATTCATAAATTACATCTAAATGATATTTATATGGAATGTCCTTAAAAAAAAAATTAAATTTATTATTATTTGTTATTTTACGATTTATTTAAATTACCAATAAAATATAATTCAATGCATCAAACTCATAAACAAAGGTGAATCAAAATAAAACTCTAAGAATAAAAGTTGGCCTACACCTCTCTACCCATTTTATCATGAGAGTGCAAGGTCCTCCAAAAATTTGATATTTTTTTGTTCTTCCCTTGCTTGACAAGTCAGTCATTAGAAGGATCCTTAAATCAGTCATCTAGGCTGAATTTTGGCTAATTTTGTCCATGGTGGAAATGGATTTCTCTAATTCAATAGTAGTGTTGACTTTCTTTTCACCATTGGAAGTAGGAGAGGCCTTCTCTGAGTCTGCTTTCTTTTTACCACTAGAAGCGGTCATTTAGCATGGCTTTCTTTTTGCCACTAGAAGCAGTCATCTAGCCTAAATTTTGGCTAATTTTGTCCACGGTGGAAATGGCTTTCTTTAATCTGCTGAAGCTTTAACTCCAATGGGAATGTTTACTACAATCTCTATTTGAGATTTAGAATTAATTTATTTTTTATTATCACATGTAAATGATATTTATTCTCTGTGTAACCTACAGTGGACTGTAAAGGCTTGAGTGTGTTAACAAAAAGAAATTAAAAAAGATTATATAGATGACATATTAAAATAATAATCGTAAACAATACAAAAATATAGTCAACAAATGAAAATTAATAATTAAAATATATATGTACTAGCATATCTATATTTTAAAAATATATCTAAAGTATGAGAGATATCCTTCTAGAGCCACCTATTCTACAGCCACCTATGTGGTAAATTGACTAAAAAATAGGTACCTGGAGAAGGAGAAGGATATTTCTCGACATACTTTAGATATATTTTTTAAATATAGTAATGCTAGTAACATCTGGAGCACAAGTCTAATTCTAACTATATTATATATCTTAAGAATTATTATAATTATATAATATAATATTATAATGTAGGATAGATATATTATTATAATATATTATACATAATATAACCCTAACCCTAACCCTAACATTAATCTTGATAGTAATTCTAACCCTAATTGTAACCCCAACCCTAACCTTGATTCTAATCATAGTTTTTACCCTAATTCTAATCTAAACCCTAACCCTAACTCTAATTCTAACCATAGTTTTAACCCTAACCCTGAATCCAATTATAATTCTAATCTTGATTTTATCTCTAATCCTAATTCTTACCCCAATACTAATTCAAACCCATATTATAACTATAACCCTAACCCTTATCTTAATCTTGATAGTAATGCTAACCCTAACTCCAATTCTAACCCTAACCCTAATTGTAACCCTAACCTTAATTCTACTCTTATAACTGTCCCTATATAAAATAATACGTATGCTATAATTATATATAATATAACACTAACCTTAACCCTAATGTTAATCCTAATAGTAATTCTAGCCCTAAACCTAATTCTATCCTTAACCCTAATAGTAACCATTTTTATAACCAAAATTCTAACTTGAACCTGAACCCTAATCCTAACCTTAATTGTAGGCCTAACTTCTAATTTAAACCCAAATTGTAACTATAACCCTAACCCTAACGTTAATCCTGACAATAATTCTGACCCTAATTTTACCCCTAGATATACTTAACTCTAATTCTATTCCTAATTCTGACCTAATCCCAACCCTAATTCTAACCATAGTTCTATATATAGATATAAATGTAAATAACATTTGTTATTTTATTGTAACTATAACCATAACCCTAACATTTACCCTAATTCTAACCTCAATTCTAACCCTAGCCCTAACCCTGATTCTAGTCATAGCTTTAACCCTGATTCTAACCTAAAACCTAACCCTCGCCCTAATTCTAACACTAATTCTAACGGTAATCCTAATCCTGATTAAAACCATAACCCTAAATCCAATTATAATTCCAATCTTGATTTTATCTCTAACCCTAATTCTCACCCCAATACTACTTATATTACTAATTCAAACCCAAATTATAACTATAACACTAACCTTACTCTAATTCTAACCCTAATTGTAACCCTAACCATAATTCTAACCCTAGCGATAACCCTAATTCTATCCCTAACCCTAACCCTCGCTCTATCACTAAGCTTAATTATATCCTTAACTCTAACCCTAATTCTAACTCTAACCCATGTCATAAAACTCATTTCTCACCTTAATATTAGTGTTCGATTATCCCACATCAATATTTAAAAGTCATATTGCATCACATGAAATTGACCCCTGAATTTCATAATTTAAAACTTATAATTTTCTTGACTTGCCCATTTCATTCCACCATGAGTTGACTTGGTATGATAGATCACTTTTAGGATCTTAGATATGTGATTTCTAATGGCATTATCATTTTTTAGATTTTTTGAGGGATTGTATTCTTACTTATCATTATTCCATTATTATATCTTTTCTTTTAGTGGTTTGTGCTATGTTGAGATCTATCTTTTACCCACCCTAGCCACCCTTGCCAATCCCATTAGGTTTCCATTTTCATATCTAATATACCACTAATTCTAACCCTAACCCTAATTCTAACACTAGAGTTAGTGTTAGGGTAGGATTGGGTCATTTCAAATGATTTCATTGGTACAATATTAATTCCCAAATTTATATTAATAGATAAAACCATTTGTTATGGAGTAATTGTTTAAAGAAATCATTTTACATCATAATCAAAACATATAATGTGAGGTTTTCTAACACAGGTACATTTCCACTGTAGTAGTTGTACACATAAGAATAGTATTTGTCAACATAATATTCTTTAACTATTTCTTTGCAAATACTCTTACCTTTCAAAATTACACAAATCATTTATATCATGGTTTTTTTTATTTGAGTTCTACAAATAACTCATGTTTTGTTTGAATCTCTTAGCCTTCTTTTAGGATCTTACTTTTTAACCCCAAAATTACACTCTTTTGGTTTAAACTTTTCTTGCCAAAAAAATAATATATTAAAAATTTTAGTAACTATTCTAATTTGAGCTTGTAGTCTAAATATTTCCATAATATTGACGCATTTCTTTCCAATTTGTAATCTATTTTATATTGTGTTGTGTGAATTTTTCACAATACAATTGAATTGTATACCAAAAGCCAATTTCTCAATAGTTATGTTTTCAATGCAACCTTGGAAATGTTAGTTTTGTTGAAACAATTTTGTATGTACCTTGTTAAACACTTTTTAATGGTGTTTATTCTTCATATTTGTTCACCTTGATAATCTTTCATGCAACCATGGGAGATAGAATGTCAACAATTATTGACATAATTATAATATTAGAGAACTATGTGATTCTAAGCTCTTTTTATGTAGTATGATGTTTGAAAATTTTACTTTTTGGAGGATTATGCATTTAATATCTTCCAAAGATGGAATTCCCAATGTAACCCTAATTACTAATATACACTATATATTACCAATAAAAATAATAATATTATATATACATTGCTTATATTTAGTATTTTTTTTCCAAATGTGGTTGTAGTAGTTATTATAAAGGCCATGAATAATGTAATTAATTAGTTTTTACTTCATCACCAAAAACTCCAAGATAAAGAATGAATACTATTTTTAAATTTTAATATAACACTTAAAAAATTTATGAAAGAAAATAAAATAGACATTTTGTGGGTTTGCATAAAATATTTAAAAAAACTAAATTCATATAATCTTGAGGATTTTACAAGTCTTCAATAGACCCCATGTTTTATTTAACTCCAAATTTTTTTAAAAAATATTTTTAGAATCTATAGACAAAATCTCACAAATCACTAGTTCGCATCATCTTCAAATTCCTAATAGTTTAGCAGCTATAGGTGTCAGAAAGTGAAGATTTAGTTCAAAATTTTGATTTCAATGTCAAGTTTGGCAAAAAGGTGTAACCCACTATTGTGGGATCACCCTTTTTCTACTTTACCGCATATATACAAGTGATATAAAAAATGCTTACTATTGTTGTTGTTCTGGGAGGGCATCTTTATAGATTATTTTTAGTTGCACCATTTCTTCATCCCAAATGGTCTTAGCATCACTCAAAACTAGTATCATGCCAATTAATATGGGATACCAAATCTTTTTCTTTCTTCACTATATTTGGGGCTTCGGTAATTTGTCTTGTCTTGTCTGCCACTATTATTAACTTGTTTAGGGATGCAATTTTGAAACTTGCTATCTCCCAGAGCTGACTCATTCTATGCTTTATGATATCCCTTTGGGTCTGTAACTTATGTATGTTAGAATGTATGGTTTCAACTTGTGCCCTTTGATTGCCAAGAGCATCTTTTGTCGGGTCATAAATTTTGGATATCTTCATTATTTGAGCTTCCCATCTATCTATTTTATCTTTTATCTCCTTAGTCTTAAATGGCCATGTAAGACAAAACTGATATAATTCACTAGCTTCTTTAAGGGCTAACTATGCATATTCTATACTTTTATCTAACAAAATTTTGTCTTGAGAAACTTTATCTTTTAAGCTCAACTAATCTTGTACTGTTTATTTCAGCTCTTGCCCTTTTGTCAGTAGCTTTCTCAAAAGATTCAAAATGGGAATTCATGGACTCCATAATCCTTTTCATTTGTGATGTGAGAGAGAGTGTTCTATCTCTCTAAACTCTAGGCATGATCTTCTAAAAAATGTTTATTGCTTCACCAGGCAGCTGATTGTCTTCCATGTGAGACTTTATTATTTCTTCTTGGGCAGTTGCTTGGAACATTATACCCAATTTCAATTTCTACAGGGGAGACATGGTTGCCAAGTTTATTTGTCCTTGTAGTAGCTTACATGTGTCTGCTATTTGTGCTTCCTTCTGTTTCAAAAAAACATCCCTTAATGAGTCAACAATGTCTTTTTTTATTTCTTCTTGAGACACTTCAGTGTCTTGACTCTCGAGAGGGGGATCTTGAATGTTTTCTTGTTCATTTACTTCAAGTTCTGGAATAGGATTATCCATTAGTTGTTCATGTGTTTCCTCCCTCTGCACATTTTTTTCTTTAGAGGCATTTTCTTTTCGTGTTGCCTCTTCTTCCTCAAATTTATTTTCTTCCTCTATCTTTTTCTTCTCTTTAATTTGTTCAGAGTTTACCAGAGGAGTAGCTATGCTTTGTTCCACATTTATCTCCAGAACTGTATTATTACCACTATTATTTTGTTCCTCTTTATTAGTATCAACAATAGTTGAAATTTGTAGCCCATGTAACACCTTTAGTGTTATCTCCTCTATCTCCTTTACTAGTTTCTCAGTTTCACCAGACATTAGAGCATTGACTTTCTTCATGGTTCTAAATTCTTCACTTAAATTCTTGGTGACTTTGGTTCTTTCTTTAGGGGTGATGTCTTGATAAAGTTTTAACAAGACATATTCTTTGATCTCAACATCTTTGGCCATAGCTCCTTCTTTCCTTGCTGACATTATGCTCGCCAAAGTATCTGGTAACTCATCTATCACTTCAATCAATGTTTTGCAGAACATATCTAAATATCTTATAACTATTGTTTCAATGAATACCTTGTCTGCATCTCATCTTTCATCATACATGCCAGCAATAGGTTTCAAGGTACCAGGTTGAGCAAGTGCATTAACTATAGCCTCCAAGGATAAAGTTGTTTATTCTTCTCTATTCTCAGTCATTTCTTCTTTATTTTTCTTCTTGCCCTTAGCCTTTCCAGAGGGTTTTTGAATAATGGCTTCACCTATTTTTTCCCTTTTTTATTTTAACTTCCTTATCTATTTCTATTTCCTCTTCTTCTTCTCCCTCACCAAGGCTCACATAAACTCTTTTTGTGGCCTTTGTTTTCTTTCTTTTCTTCTTGATTTCTAGTTTCTTTTGTTGAATAAACACTTTGAGATTCAATTCTTCAAAAGTTCCAAATCTTCCCTCTTTAGGGTCTTTAGATTTACTCAACATCATATTAGCCAATCCAATTAAAACTTCTTCTGTAACTTCATATCCCATGGCTAGGACCCATATAGTTCTAGGTTCTACAGCCTTCATGAAACAATTATCCTTGTCTACCATGAATACAATGTCTTTTTCATACTTCTTCACTACTTTTTCAGGGATCTGGGTCCTATCCTACATTTTCTTTAGAAAATTCTTGAAGCATCCCTATAAGGTTGCATTCTATTTGTTAGCATTTCCCAAACTGCTCAAGTGATTTCTAATCTATGCAGCTACTGGTGCATGATCAAGACAACCAATATTACCTATACTTGGTAACTCTCTTAGAAAATAGAAGAATAGATAGACGATCAAGGTTCCATACTTGAAATGATACTTTGTGTCCTTTGTTCTTTTCAGGTTTTCCATCAGTTGTTGTTGGAGCAACTCACATAGATCATAATCAGTGTTATTCTTAACCATATCATAAGCAATATATATAGCTATCACAAAAACAAAGTTCTCTCTATTAGAGAAATAGATCTTGTAGCCAATGACTTTTGATGTAAATCTCACACTTGGATCCACTATATCATTTACAGTTAATGCTCTTTTGTCAAATTTCGCACCTGTCAACTAAATTACTATGTTGTTTTTCATGGACTTCAATTCTGGAACCTTTCTAGTGGAACACATGCTAGTGATAGCTTTGACGACATCCTTTGTTATCATATAGGGCTCATCAAGCCAAAATAATTCATCATGAATCCTTCTCAATACATATCTCACCCAGACATCATTCAGGACCACAAGAAAATCCAACCAAATATCCAATTTCTTCTTAACTAGGGTACTAAACTATTCTTTCAACTCAAATTTGTCATCAGTTAGTTCCTTTAGATAAATATCGCCTAATTTTCCATGATCATATTCATCTAGGTTTGCATATATGTGTGCCCTAACGTCTCCCGCATACATAACACCATATGAAATCTTGAAAAATGCCCCATCCAAATCAGTCTCTAATGATTTAAATGGATGTTTTTTGAACTTAGGGTGAGGCCTCTTAGTTATCTAAACTACTTGAGGATTATATATTTTTGTAGATTCAACAGAGAGAATTTTCAAGAGAGATAATGATAAATACCTTTTGCCTCCATTAGGGTTTCTTTGCTGGATGCTTGAATTTTCCCTAGCTTGTTTCTCAGGTCTTTTTAGTCGCTTGACGGTTTGAATACAAAATAATTTCTCTTTCAAATGGATCCCATATATTCTCTTTTCATTAATATTTGATCACAATAAATGATTCATTTCTAAATATTGTCAAACCCTTTCTTTGTTGTCACCAGTCGATCAAGATTGCTCTACATTTCACCACATTAGCTTCTTTTCTACTAGAATCTTCTCAAAAATCTTTTTTTTTCTTATTTTCTAGATTATACCTTTGTGCTTGATATTAGCACCACACTTTTGGTTTGGGGGAAAGGATTTTACATTAAGATCCCCCTAATCTAGAGCTCTCAGTTTACTTCTTGGAGGAAGTACCAATACCATATTCTGGTACAGACTCACCCTTGACTTCCAGCACTTCCTTCTTGACCTACATTTGATTTGAATCTCCTTCTTGATCTCTTCTAGATCTACCTTTTGTACTAGTTTATTCAATTCTACCTAATTATTCCTCTTCATATCCCTTCTACTATAGTATCTTGCAAAATGTCTATGCCAGTTGCATTTGAAGCATACAACATTTCTCTGTCCATTGTTTCTTCCATTCATCCTTGATTTGCATTGGTTAGCCTTGCGAAAAAATCTATTGCATACAAAACACTTCCCATTGAAAGGTTGAGTATTCCTTCCATTGTTATAGTTGTTCCTTGTCTGACGTCTGCATTCATTCGCTCTATGACTAAACCTCTTCTAATTAAAGAAGTTACCTTTGAAAGTTTGAATGTTCCTTCCATTGTTGTAACTATTACTTATTTGACTTTTGCATTCATTAGCTTTGTGACCTACTTTGTTGCAAGTGAAACACTAATTAGAGAATGATGGAACATTTTGATTTGCTTTGCTCCTACACTGAGTAGCCTTATGACCAAATTTATTGTATGCATTACAATAACCATTGAAAGAATGGTACCTTTGAGCATTTGGTTTCCTGACTGGTAGTCTTCTAGGTCTGTTCCTTTGATTTTGAATCTATTTTCCTTTGTCCCTTTTCATCTAAGCATTCCTTTCTTGACCAGTTTTGGAACTTTCACCTTTCTCAAATCCTAAGCCTTCTTTATCATTAGAGTTCTTCTAACTAGAAAATATTCTATCAAGTTGGGCAACACTTACTCTGAATTTCTCTTCCTGAATCTATGCATGTTTTAGATCAACTTTCAGATCCACAACTTCTCATTCAAGCTTTGTGTAGTCTTTAGTTTTGCTTTTCACCAATTCATTTAGGTCTTCTTTTGCTTTTGCTCATTTTACAACTTCCACTTTCAAATTACTCAAGGTGCCATTTGCAAATATCAATTGTTCACTAACCTCCTTGTATTTTTCTTTGAACTTCTTGACTTTCTCCATCAGTTTTTTATGCACTCATCTACTTCCTTGACATTATCTTTCAGATCTTTATTTTCTATTTCATCCTTTTCAATATCTTCAAGTGTAAGCTTGAGTTCTTTTTCATTGACAAGTGTACATTCTTCTTTAGTTTTAGTTGCTTCAATTTCTTCAAGAGGACTAGGTCATTTTTTTCCTACCATGTCTTTAGTCTTCAATATCTTCCTCAAGCTGTTAGACTTGTTCTAAGGAACCAGGCTCTGATACCAATTGTTCAACACCCAAGGTACTAAGAGATGGGGCTAAATTAGTACTCTATTAAACCTCCTGCTTATTAAACTAGTAATCCATTTACCACATGCAATAACAAAGAAAATTAAACACAGAAGAAACAACCACAAACCATCACACATGAACACTAGGATTTTTATGTGAAAAACCCAAAACTAGGAAAAACTATGATGAGTGTTAGCTCACAATATATTATGTAGGAACAATACCAAATTATAAGAAGTCTCACCTCACTGCCTAGAGAAAGAAAAAAAGAATGGTGGCTCACTACCAATTTGAATTCCTTTGATAGCATCTACACATGCATGGTTGCAGCTAAGGAATGCTCAAAACACTATCTCAAAACTCTTCACCTTGACTGCTATGTTTTCCTACTCTACTTTTACATCAAGCAAGATCTCTATTCTTCTACTCTTGTCACCTATTATGCACTTTCACATATTTTTCACACTTATATCTGCATTACTTCAATTAAACACCAAATTCAATCCCATATATATCCACAATGTAATCAAAATCTTCATATTAGGTCAGCCTAGTAAAGTGTATTGTGTAGTTATGCATTATGTACTCTGTCGGCCAATTTCATTCATCAAAATTCACAATAGACCCAAACAACATTTGAAATACCTTCTCACATGTCAGCCTCAACTGTTTCATCACTTAGAAGTAAGTCCTAAATAATAGAACTTACCGCATACAAATCAAACTTGTCATGTTGGCCTTGAACATAGATTGCCATTGGTTCACTTCCTCTGTTAGACAACAACTTTCACTACAGACCACAAGATGCTTCCAAAATCATATCAAACACTCTTCACACATTACAGATCATACCTCTATAACTGCAAAGCAATATATTCTCTTGTGGTAGAATGCAAACCACCAGAACACATGCTCTGTCATAGTCAAACTACACCATACCAAGTAGTGATACTTAGGCATTTATAACTGACTCTCTGGTGGAACTCAGAACTTGCAATTCTAGATATAGATACTTCATACATGTGTTTACAACACCCCAAAACTACATAACAAGATATGCCACAGCAGAGGAATGCAGACCAATTCAGTTGAGTGTTATGTTTTGATTTCCTCTGTTATCTGCACTACTGGACTTATAATTTTTGAAAATTGACTTCCGTTACTCATCAAGGAATGAAATCTTAGACAAATGTTTATTTGTTGACTATGAACAACATACCTAAACCACATGATATGATCTTCTACTATGGACCAATGCCAGATCAAACACTGTCTCCATGTCAATATATTGCCAACACTTAGTCAAATTGGCTAAGTCTTCTTCTCTGGACCAAAACATTATTCCAATTTTGTTCTTTTGCTTTGTTTCCATCAATGAAAACATATTCAAACATCATGCACAAACATTCTTCATCATATTAGCAGTGTCTCTCTCTCTATGATGTTTTCCAAGTTGCCAATAGTTTTGCTACTTTGAATTTACTTTAAATTTGATTATATTATTGTTAAATTTGGTTGCCTTGGGCAGCTTCACCAAGTTTTGAGAACTTATTTGATCCCATTAAGATGTCGTATTAGGACCCCTTAAGACATCCTATTAGGACCCCTTAATACATCCTATTATGACATAAACTAAATTAACATTGACATTATTTTTGTATAGAATGTGATTGTTATGACGAATCATCCTAAATTACATCAATTGCGATTAAATATGAGACATGTGCTTTGAAGTATTTGATCCCCTTAAGATGTCCTATTAGTAAATATTCTAGATATTTATACTGAATTATATCATTTGTTGTGATGAGTCACCCTAAGTCTAATACGTAATTATATTGAATTATGATCCAACATGAGACATGTAGTTTGAATTCTTTGACCCTCTTAAGAAGTCCTATTAGGACCCCTTAAGACATCCTATTAGGACATAAATTATATTAACATTAAAAATATTTTTGTATAACTTTTGTGATTGTTAAATGATGAGTCATCCTAATTTCTACTACATAATTATATCATTTGTCATATGATGAGTCTCCATACAAGTCTAATACTTAACTATATCAGTTGTGATTAACTATGAGACATGTAATTTGAAGTATTTGATCCCCTTAAGATGTCCTATTAGGACATATCCTAAATATTTATACTTAATTATATCATTTTTTATGATGAGTCACCTTGAAGTCTAATACTTAATTATATCAATTGTGATCCAACATAAGACATGTAGTTTGAATTCTTTGATCCCTTTTAAGAAGTCCCATTAGGATCCCTTAAGACATCGTATTAGAACATAAATTATATTAACATTAACAATATTTTTGTATAAAATTTGTGATTGTTAAATGATGAGTCATTCTAATTTCTACTATTTAATTATACCATTTGTTATATGATGATTCATCCTAAAGTCTAATACTTAATTATATCAATTGAGATTAAATATGAGACACATACTTTGAAGTATTTAATGCCCTTAAGCATTTTTTAGAGAGCTTCATTGATCCGCATAAGCAATTTTAGTGATTAAATATGAAACATGTACTTTGAAGTAAATATGATCCCCTTAAGTAATTTTTTTAGAACTTGTCTGATAAGTTAATGTGGTGCAGGAGCACCCCTACAAGACAGGATATAGGTTCATTGTCCGCATGACAAGACATTAGTCTATTTTTAGCATGTTTGACTTCATAATGTAATAAGGTCCATTGGACCAATGCATATGTATTAGATCAGACTAGGAGAGTGTGCAGGCAGTTAGAGCTCGTGATCAGGTTGTCTGAGCTGTCTTCTCCCAGCCGCTTGGAAGCTCCCAGCCGCTAGGAATCGAGTTGGTAGTACTCGTAGGATATTGCTATAAATAACTCAGATCAGTTAGGGTTTGATATCATAGAGAACAGAGAGTAGTAGAGAGTAGTAGTTATGTTATGTTGTACTAGTGATTGAGTGAAATCCAGAGATCAGTCCAGACATTGTGAAACATTGTTGTAGAAACAGGACATTTGTGTTTCATCTAAAGAAGATCTCATCAATTACATTATCTGGTTTATCATCTGTTTATGTTTTGATTTCTGTTCTGATTATAGGTTAATGGATTCTTTCAACCCTTCCACCGGTTGATTATGTGAATCGGTGGAATGGTCATGCATGTTAGTTTAGGTTGTATTTTAGTTTTCTGTTTATGCATTTCATTGTGTGGGAGATCGACTGGTAGCATGCTATAAATCAACCTAGCATCCTCATGTGCTAGGGTTTAGGAAGATAAACTGTTAAGTTTTGATCTGAAGTTGATCCGGCCCGATCATCATGTTTTCTTTGTAAAATTGTGCGGTTCTGTGAGTTTGCATGCAGCTGATGGATATACAGGGATCTGCATGTGCTTTTCCAGATGGAGTGAATCGTATCGTCATCTGTGAGTATATCGCTATCCAGATCGGGTTATGAAGCTGACGAAGACTGTATGTTTCAAGTGCATCAGGATGATATAGGTTGGATATATACTCAGTGTGTATATCATCATCAAGATCATCTTTCGTGTGTATCCATCATCCGCATATCGCTACCGCATGCAGGAGTGGAAGTTCACTTTTTGGCTAAGGACCGGAAAGGTCATCATCAGGATATTAGAAAGATCACCGGATATTCATTATCATGTTGTGGAGGATATAAGTGTCTTATATCCTGTTGACATCATCATCAGGTGCATTGACATCATCATCGGGTGCAAGTGACGTCATCGTCATCAGGATATTGCGAATATCACCCTATGCAAGTTTATCCTGCTGTCGCTAAGTGTTTTGGCATCAGCGTAAGTCATCGGCATAAAGTTTGGTTAACATCATCAGGATGTTTCAAAATGACCGGATAAGTCATATCCTGATGCTGTTGTTTGAGTAGTTGGATATCGGGGTGACGTAAGCATCGAGGGAAAGGTGCTTGAAGTTGTCATCATCAGGATATATCGGAGGAACCAGATATTTTATATCCTGCTGATGAAGGTGGTGTTGAACATCATGATGATGAAGGTAGAGTTTGGCGGTAAGATGAACAGTGAACATCAGGAGGATGTTTGCGCTTGCCGAATATGATGATGCTGCTGACAGTCGAAAGGCGAAAGGTGATAAGGAAGTGAACAGTAGTTAGCAGGAGGATATTTCATGCCCCTTTGAAATATGATGATGCTGTCTGTGTTAGCAAGAAATATGATGATGATGATAAGCTGATAGGATTTTAACATGCTGGTTGTGTTAATGACTCCTCCTTCCCATTTGTAAGCTCCCATTGCGTTTTACCTCTGCATCATAGTGGTATCAGAGCAAAGGAAGGATCTTCTGGAAAAGATCAAGATATAGCAGGATGTCAGACAAAGAAGGAACATCGGAGATTCCGGCAAGGATGACCAACGTTGAGTTGGCAGTTCTGGTAAAGAAACAGATTGCAGAGAGCAAGGCCGTGAAGGCTCAGAATCAGGAATTGAAGGATGAGTTAGAGAAGTTGAGGAACAGAGTAGGTTCTGGTAGAGAAGAAGATAGGGAAGAAGAAGAGATCCCTAGTTGGAACGAGGAGGTCGTTCCTATAGACCAGAGACCACTGTTGAACGCCCTCAAGGCCATGGAGAGGAGAACCATGGATGTGAAACTGGATTTGCCAGTGTTTACAGGAAAGATGGAACCTGATTCAGTGATGGAGTGGATAGACTCCTTGAACAATTTCTTTGAAACAGAGGAGATACCAGAAAAACAGAGGGTGAAAATAGCCCAGTCAAAAATGAAAGAAGCTGCCTTGACATGGTGGAATTTCGTCCAAGATGATAGAGTACAGGAAGGAAAGCATAGAGTCGCTACATGGAAGAAGATGATGGCATTAGTAAAGGAAGCTTATGTCCCATTGGATTACAGTATCCAATTACACAAGAGGAAGCAAAACCTGAAGCAGAAGGAGCTAGATGTCAGCTCATATACAGAAGAATTCATGAAACTTTGTATGAAAACAAAGGTAAAGGAAAGTGAAGAAGAGAAGGTAGCCAAATACCTTAATGGATTGAGGTTCAACATTCAGGAAGATTTAAGTCTGCATAATCCAGATACAGTTCAGAAATGCTTTCAGTTGGCATTGAAAGTGGAAGAGAAGTTAAAGAGAAAACAAGAACAACACAATAGAGGAAGAGGAAGACAACAAAGGGGTGGAAGAGGTCCTTTTAGAGGTAGAGGACATGGACATGGATATCAAGGAGAATCCAATCATGACAATAGTAAGGAAAATTATAGTCAGCAAGGAAACTTCAAAGGTAGAAGACCTTTCAGAGGAAGATCCCAGGACAGAGGATCCATCAGATGTTATAACTGTAACAAAGAAGGCCATATAGCCAGCAGATGTCCAGAAAAGGCCACAAGCTCAACAGGAGAAAGGAGAACAAATCTGGTCCAAGAACCTGATAATCAAAGTATGACAGGCTCTACTTCTTTTCAGAGTGTGAATGCTTCTGATAATTATGGATACCCAGAAAGTGGAGAGTCTCTAATGATGAGGAGAACAGTGACTACCATGAAGGTACCTGACAAAGAATCCCCTCAAAGAAAGTCTCTTTTCAGGACTATTTGCAAAGCAGGAGGTAAGGCATGTAAAGTTTTGATTGATTCTGGTTCTACTGAAAATTTTGTGTCTGAAGAAATGGTGACAAAGCTTAAGCTTAGGAGATTGCCTCACCCATCCCCATACAAAGTCTCATGGCTTACCCAAGGTCAGAAGACAATTGTAGAAGAGCAGGCTTGGGTAGAATTTTAGATTGGAGCATATAAGGATAAGTTGTTGTTTGACATTACCACGATGGATGCTTGCAATCTTTTATTTGGTAGACCATGGCAGTATGATTTGAAGGCACAACATGATGGTATTAGAAACATCTATACAATCACTAAAGATGGTAAGGATATAAAGTTACTACCATTAACAGAGAAGGAGGAGAAATCTAAAGGCAAAGAGGTGAAGGTAATGCTGATGGAAGGCAAACAGTTCATGAAAGAAGTAGCAGCAGAAGGTGCAGTTGCATATGCCCTAATCCCATGTATGAGGATGAATAAAGAACAGCAGCAAGAAGTCAAGGAAGAGAAGAAGCAAAGGTTCATAGACCCAGCTATCCAAGAGCTATTGGATAAGTACAAAGGTATCATCTCAGAGGGAATGCCAAGATCCCTACCCCCTGTTAGGGATATTAGTCACTGCATAGACTTAATTCCAGGGTCAACACTTCCAAACAAAGTAGCCTATAAGCTAATTCCAGAACAGAATGCAGAAGTAGCCAGACAAATTGAAGAATTATTGGATTCAGGTCTGATTGGGAAAAGTTTAAGTCCATGTGCAGTACCAGCTGTACTAGCACCAAAGAAGGAAGGTACTTGGAGGCTTTGCACAGATTCCAGAGCTATTAACAAGATCACAATCAGGTATAGGTTTCCAATCCCTAGGATAGAGGATTTACTTGACTGTTTGGGAGGTGCTAAGTATTTTACAAAAATAGATTTGAAGAGTGGATATCATTAGATCAGGATTAGACCAGGAGATGAATGGAAAACAGCATTCAAAACTAATGAAGGGTTATATGAGTGGAAGGTTATGCCTTTTGGTTTATCTAATGCACCTAGTACTTTTATGAGGTTGATGAATGAGGTTTTGAAAGAGTTCATTGGTAAGTTTGTCATAGTATATCTAGATGACATTCTGATTTTCAGCAACACACAAGAAGAACATCTCAGACATATAGATTTGGTTCTTAAGAGGTTACATGAAGAGCAGCTGATGATAAATTTAGACAAGTGTTTGTTCATGCAAGAGGAGATCACATATTTGGGTTTTGTCATTTCACAAGGAAAGTTACAAATGGATAAGGAGAAGGTAAGTGCCATATTGTCTTGGCCAACCCCAAAGACTATGAATGATGTCAGAAGTTTCCATGGGTTAGCAACCTTCTACAGGAAGTTTATAAGAGGGTTTAGTCATATTTGTGCACCCATGCTTGATACCATCAAAGGAGGACAGAAGTGCAGATTTGTTTGGACTCAAAGAGCAGATGATTCTTTTGAAACATTGAAGAAGAAGGTGGCACAGCAGCCAGTCCTTGCACTTCCAGACTTTAACAAAATCTTTCAGGTGGAATGTGATGCCAGTCACATGGCCATTGGAGCAGTACTCAGCCAAGAAGGTAGACCTATTGCATTTTTCAGTGAGAAGCTCAATGATGCTAAAAAGAGGTATTCCTCATATGATTTGGAAATGTATGCTTTAGTCCATTCACTCAAGAAATGGAGGCATTACTTGATGCCAAAGGAATTCATAGTATTCATAGATAACCAGGCTCTGAGTTTCATAAACAGCCAGGAAAAGCTGAACCACAGACACATGAAATGGGTAGAAACCTTACAAGCTTTTACTTTTACATTGAAGCATAAGAAAAGAGTCAAGAATAAAGTTGCAGATGCTTTGAGCAGGAGCATTCTAATAGTCAACCAAATTCAGTTAGAAAGTGTTGGCATTGATTCACTAAAGACCATGTATGAGACTGATGAAGATTTTGGGGAGATATATCATGTATGTACTTCTTTTGGAGAGAAATATCATGCTGAATTCTCTGAATTTTTGATTCAGGATGGATTGTTGTTCAAAGGTGGACAGTTATGTATTCCAAGGTGTTCTATGAGGTTAAACATCATTAAGGAGAAACATTGTGGAGCTATGGTAGGTCATTTTGGTCTAGATAAGACTCTTGATCTTGTCCGAAGACATTACTTTTGGCCTAAGTTACAATCCGATGTCAGAAAGTTTATAGAGACATGTGTGATATGTCAGAAAGCTAAAGGCAGGTCGACTAATGCAGGTTTATATCAGCCCTTACCCATTCCTTCCAGACCATGGGAAAGCATAAGTATGGATTTTGTCTTGGGTTTACCAAGGACAAGGAAAGGGTTTGACAGTGTTTTTGTTGTAGTGGATAGATTCAGCAAAATGGCACATTTCTTGCCATGCAAAACCACTGCTGATGCTTCATACATTGTAGATTTATTTTTCAGGGAGATTGTCAGAATCCATGGATTGCCATTGAGCATAGTGTCAGATAGGGATGTGAAGTTTATATCCTGCTGATGAAGGTGGTGTTGAACATCATGATGATGAAGGTAGAGTTTGGCGGTAAGATGAACAGTGAACATCAGGAGGATGTTTGCGCTTGCCGAATATGATGATGCTGTTGACAGTCGAAAGGTGAAAGGCGATAAGGAAGTGAACAGTAGTTAGCAGGAGGATATTTCATGCCCCTTCGAAATATGATGATGCTGTTTGTGTTAGCAAGAAATATGATGATGATGATAAGCCGATAGGATTTTAACATGCTGGTTGTGTTAATGACTCCTCCTTCCCATTTGTAAGCTCCCGTTGCATTTTACCTCTGCATCATAATGCCTTGACTATGAATCGCTAAATTTGTAAAGTACAAATATTTAAATGTCCTATTAATTTCAACTTTAATTTCATATTTGTATTTAATTTCACATTAATGTCTTGACTATAAATTTTTTGTAAAGTACAAATATGATTCCCCTATGGTCAGTGTCATCTTAAGGGGATAAAATTTAATTGTTAATGTGATATGAAATCTCATTAAAAAAACACCAATTAAAAAGTTAATACAATATTAATTAATAGATCTATCCAACCAAAAAATATCCATCCAACCAAATTCTTTATAAAATAGATCCAACCAACCAAACTCTTTATAAACTAGTAAAAGCACCAAAGGTGCTATCAAATGGCCAATAGGAACAAATATTTATAGGCCTATCACTAAATAGTTTATATATTTTTTTTAGAAAGTCACTATAGTTGGTGGAAAAGGTTATAAATACTATAAGAAACTCAATTATTTTGTGTGTTTAAATTTTGACATCCATGTTTGTTAAATGAAGTGAACTTTGTTTGTTAGAAGTGTTTGAACTTTAGGCATTACTTTGTGTGTACTTATTGTTTAAACTTTTGGAATTCACTTTGTGTGTTTCAACTTTGGCATCCACTTAATTTTTGTGTGAAGTGTACATTTGAAATTTGACATCCTTTTATTATTTGAGTGAGTTTTTACATTCACTTTGTGTGTGTGAAATGTGTATGACCTAACTTTTATATTCACTTTGTGTGTGCGCGAGTGAGCTAACTTTGACATTCACTTGGATTTGAGCTACTTATTGTTTTTGTATTGGCATCCACATTACTTATGTGAATCATATGTTTGAACTTTGACATCCACTTAATTTGTTTCAGTTAATTGTGAATTTTTTTTTGGTATGAAATGTGAGTGAACTACCTTTTGCATTCACTTATTAGATCTATTTACTATTCGTGTTTAGGTATGTTTAAACTTTCACATTCACCTAGTGTGAATTAAAAATTGGCATGTTGAATTATGTTTACTTTTGTGTGTGTGAGTGTTTGAACTAACTTTGGTATAATTTTAGGTTTCACTTAGATTTGATCTTCTTATTCTATGTGAGTCCATGTGTAAATTTTTTTATTGTGTGTGTGTGGATATTCTTATTGTGTGTGTGTCAACTTTTCACACTCACTATGTAAAGAGTGTACTAACTTTTTGCATTCACTACATGTTTGAATTTTGGTATGTTTGAACTTTAGTGTTTACCTTATATATATGTTAAGTGTATGTTTTTAACAAACTATATGTGGAATTATTGAACTTTGTGTGAAGAGTGTTTTAACTTTGGCATTCACTTTGTGTGTGTGAACTTTCACATTCACTTTGTGTGAAGAGTGTACTAACATTAACATTCACTTTATGTGCATGTTTGAATTTTACTATTTAATTTGTATATGTATGAAGTGTGTGTTTGAATAAACTATGTGTGAAGTGACTCAATTAACTTTTTGTGATGTGAACTTTCACATTCGCTTTGTGTAAAGAGTGTACTTACATTGACATTCACTTTATGTGCATGTTTGAACTTTATTATTTACTTTGTATATGTATGAAGTGTGTGTTTGAACAAACTATGCATGAAGTGAATCAACTAACTTTGTGTGAAGTGAATCAACTAACTTTGTGTGAAGAATGTGTTTTAACTTTAGCATTCACTTTGTATGTGTTTTCTCTTTGGCATATTTGAAATTGAGTGTTTACTTCATACATGGCTTAAATTTGATAGTTGTTAACTATATTTAAGCATTTTTGTTGTAAAATACAATCCAAATTTTAAATAGACTATATCATATGAAAAGAGAGATTTTAGACAAACTGTCAAAATTTATATAGGATTATGATGATTTATATATTTGATTTATATATGATTTACTTATACTACATATTTGAAGGGCACCACTGAATAGATAACTCTCATTAAAATATTGGTTGACAGGAAAAGTCGACTGTCAAATTTAAGCCTTGACTTCATAAGTGGTGGAACTAACTTTGTGCAAAAATCATGTTTGAACTTTGGTATGTGACCACTTTCTATATGTGAAGTGTTTGTTTTATTTTTGACATTCATTTTGTGTTCTTGAAATTTAATTTTGACATTCAATTTACCATGTTTTATAACTTTTGGCACTCACTTTATGTGTTTGTTTGTACTTTGACATATTTGAACTTAAGCATTCATACATGTTTGTACTAACATTGTGTCAATGAATTATGTTTTAACATTGGTTTATGTAAATTGTGTGTGTTGGGAGGATTTAATAAGTTTCTAGAAAGGATTTTTTTTCAATTTTTCAAGCAAATAAAAATAGAGGGCAAGCCCAACAAATAAGATTTTCATTTGCAACTATTCAATTATTATATTAATAGAAGGACAACTTCTATTATAACACCATCCTCCAACCAATCTACATTTTTTTTGCTTGGTAATCTGAAATTATTTTTAAAATATAAATATACTTTTTAAATTCTTTTTAATCATAAACTCAATTTAAAAAAATACATTTTTATATTTATCCAATTTTTGTTTGGATAATTAAAAAAAAAATTCAAACAATTAAAAAAAATTGTATCTAACAACTTAAAACCCTCAATAAAGAAAGCAATCTTAGATTCCCATTCTAATCTTCAAAATAGTTGAGTGTCACACCACAAGCATAAATAAAGAAGGAAATCTTAGATTCCCATTTCAATCTTGAAAATAGCTGAGTGTCACACCACAAGCATAAATAAAGATATAATTTATACTCTTTATATTATAAATAATATATGATTATTTTAATATAATTTATACATTTATTTTGTTAGGAATATTTAAATTAAATTCCTTTTAAACCATAAGTGTTAATTTCTTATAACCTAGTTACAGATTAATTGCACAATAAATTCATAGAATATAACCTCTATCTGATTTATAACAATTAATACTCTGGATTAATTAACAGCTAATAACAGCAGAAGTAAAAAATAACAAGAAGCCATACACAAAGAGACAATAACATAGATATAACCAAGAAACCCCAATATGGGGAAAAACTTGCAAATGTTGGATCTTCTATTCAGCTTCAATAGCAAACTTTCCACACATAAGACAATACCATGTTGCTACAGCAATCTTACATATATAGCCCTACTGATGCAAGAGAAAAGAAACTTTCCTTACATAACTTGGCTTTCCTTACACATAAAATAACTCTTGGTGTTATCTCCAACTCACAACTCAAGAAACATTCTATTAATAAAAAAGAAATAATGCTATTGCTAAATATCCAACTCGAGTTGCCCTTAAGCAACTTCCACCCTCCACATGGGCCCACCTTCCAAGCTACAAAAAATCAACACTCCCTCTTAGCGAGGAAGGTGTTCTGCACAACACCCAGCTTATCCATGAAGAATTCAAACTTACTCTTCATCAAAGGCTTGGTCAAGATATCTATTATCTGTTCGTCAGTAGGAATGTACTGGAGCTTCACTATCCCCTTCTCCACACAATCTCTGATGAAGTGGTACTTGATCTCAATGTGCTTTGACTTGTCATGAAATACTGGATTCTTAGAGAGTTTGATACAACTCTGATTATCACAGTAAATGACTGTAGGATCTAGCTCCTGATCAAAGAGCCTAGGTAGAAGTTTTTGAAGCTAGATAGCCTCACATGTAGCCATACTAGCTGCCATATACTCGACCTCTGCAGAACTTTGTGCAACTAACTTTTGTTTCCTGCTGTACCAAGAGACTGCTCCTGATCCCAAACTAAAACTGCACCCTAAAGTGCTCTTCCGATCAGCTGTACTGCCTGCCCAATCTGCATCAGTGAACCCCTCAAGCTTCACTCCATCATGTTGAACATACTTCAGCCCGTAATCAATTGTGCCTCAGAGATACCTCAAAACATGTTTTGCAGCTATCTAGTGCACACGTTTAGGTTCCACCATAAATTGACTAAGTGAGTTCACTACAAAACAAATGTCTAGCCTGGTGTTGACCAGATACAAAAGAGAGCCTATCAACTGTCTGTATAAAGTCAGGTCCACTACCTCTAATTTGGAAGTATCAATCTTCTTCCAGTTGGTCACAAGTGGCGTGGACATGGGCTTACAGTCTTCCATCTTGAATCACTTCAGAATATCAATTATGTACTTCCCTTGTCCAAGGAAGATCTCTCCCTCTTTTTGCCACAACTCCAATACTAGAAAGTAGTGCATCAACCCCAAGTCCTTCATCTCAAACTCTCCTGCAAGATCCCGCTTGCAGTGGGCTATGAGCTCCTCTGACCCTGTGAGAAATAGGTCATCAACATACAACACCAATATGAGAAGTTAATCCTTCACCTGAACATAGTACAAGTTTGGATCTGCCTCACTCTTGATGAAGCCCACACTCTGCAAGTAACTATTAATATGTGAATACCACACCCTGGGAGCCTGCTTGAGCCCATACAACACTCTTCTCAACCTGCATACATGAGAATCCCTCCCATGTGCTTCAAATCCTTCTGGCTGTTCTATGTAAATCTCTTCCTCAATCTCTCCATTGAGGAAGGCCATCTTTACATTCATCTGGTGAATCCTCCAACCCATCTGTGCTGCTATAGAAATGATAGCTCTTATGGATGAGTACCTAGCTACTGGAGCAAAAGTCTCGTTGTAGTCGACTCCTTCCTTCTGAGAAAACCCCTTAGCCACAAACCTGGCTTTGAATTTTTCCACACTACCATCTGCAGCAGGCTTAATCTTATACAGCCATCTTGATTCCACCATAGACTTACCTTCTGGCTAAGGTACTACCTCCCACACAGTATTCTTCATGATGGAAGAATACTCTTCGACCATGGCATCCATCCATACTTGGTGCTTGGATGCTTCCTGAAAGCTGGAAGGCTCCTCTTCAATTAATTCACTCATAAGTGCCACATAATCAGAATAACGTTTGGGAGCTTTCCTCTGTCTAACTAAATTTTGTGGGTCACCAACATACTCCTGGGCCTCTCTCAGTGTCTACTCAGCCGCTCTATTTCTCTTCTTCTTAGTAATAGGAATTTGAGGCTGAGGAATTATTTGTTCCTCTTTCTGATCAACTTGCTCGACTTTCTTACTCTGCTCTCTAGCTTGTGGGACTAAAATTTGAGGGATTTGATCTACTTCAACCGTAGGTGATTGCTTCTCCTCATTTATCAAACTACTAGACTTTTGAAGAGCCCTCTCTTCCTCAAACTTCACATCTCTGTGAACTACTATTTTTCTGAGAGTAGGAATGTAAACTCGATAGGCCTTAGAAGTTTCACTATACCCAACAAGGATACCCTTCTCTACAGTTGGTTCCAATTTGGTTCTCTTCTCCACTGGAATGTGACAATACACAAGGCATCCAAAGATGCGAATGTGCCCCAAATCTAGTTTCTTACCGGTGAACACCTCTTCTAGAGTCAATTTGCCCAACACTTTGTGAGGGCTCCTATTTTGCAAATACACAGCTATATTGCAAGCTTATGCCCATAAGAACCAAGGTAGATCCTGATCATGAAGCATGGCCTTAGCTGCTCCAACTATAGCCCTATTTTTTTGTTTAGCAACCCCATTCTGCTGAGGGTTGTATAGAACCGTCAACTCTTTCTTGATACCTTCCTAAGTACAAAAATCTTTGAAGGCATTTGAGGTATACTCGCCTCCATTATTAGACCTCAGTATCTTGATTTTCCTCCCTATTTGGTTCTCCACAAGAGCCTTAAACTGTTTGAACCTACTAAAGACCTCATCTTTGTTCTCCAAAAAATATATCCATGTCTTCCTTGAGAAGTCATCAAGGAAAGTAACATAATACTCATACCCATTCAAGGATACTGTTGACATGGGCCCACACACATCTGAGTGTACAAGATCCAAAATCCCTTTGGATCTAGTGTCACTGCTTGGAAAATTGGTCTTGGCATATTTCCCAAGAGCACAACCCTTGCACACTTCATGGTTTTCTGTCTTCATCTCAGGCAGCCCTGTCACTATTTCTTTGAGCACATTAAGTGCTCCATGGTGAAGATGAGCCATCCTCCTATGCCACAATTCTCCTAGCCCTCTACAGTTGCTTACCAACACATGTGTTGGCTCAAACTGTAACCAAAACAAGCTTCCATGCCTAACTCCAATCACTTTTGCAACCTTGGAATCCTTGGGACGAATATAGACTTTGCCCCTTTCAAAGGTTATGATGTAACCCTTGTCCTCCAAGGTAGAAACCGAGATTAAATTCTTTGTCATGCTAGGGACATACAACACATCCTCCACCAACAAGGGTTTGCTAGACTCCCTCTGAAACTTAACGGTGCCAATACCAGTTGCATGGTACTTGGCATTGTCTCCAAGCTCAATATAGAAATCCAGCTTCTTCTCCTCCAACTTGGTGAAGCATTCTCTGACTCCCATCATGTAGCAAGAAGCCCCACTGTCAATATACCACACCC
Organism: Cunninghamia lanceolata; assembly: GCA_027924645.1. Classification (NCBI taxonomy): domain Eukaryota; kingdom Viridiplantae; phylum Streptophyta; class Pinopsida; order Cupressales; family Cupressaceae; genus Cunninghamia; species Cunninghamia lanceolata. Next base: position 380,145 of record BSBN01000797.1, read on the forward strand.
TGTTGGCAATTAAACTTGAGAGATAGGCAATGAGTGAAAACTCATTCTCAAATCGTGATGCAAACTCATCCACCTCTACTATGGCAGCAACTTGATTCTTCTGCTTGTCCTTATTTTTCTTATTCGGACATTGACTAGTATAGTGACCCATTTGATGGCAGCAAAAACATTTTATCTTGCTCAGATCTTTCTTCTTTCCATTCTTGGAAGAACCTTCCGTTTGCCATTTATTGGACTTTTGCTTTCCCTTGCTTGCAAGAGCAAGATTTTCTTCGTCTTGACCCTTCTTTGTCTGATCTCCTTGATGAGCACCTTCATGGATCTCTTCCTGAACAAAATCATCCCAAAGCCTCACCCAATTAGGTAGCTGATCTCTGCCAACAACACACTTGACAAACACTTCCCAGTGCTTTGGAAAACTATTCAAGGCTATACGCACCAACTCATCTTTAGCAATTGTCTCTCCAACAGTAGCCATCTCATCCCTGACTTGTGTCAGCTTGGACAAGTAAGAGGTCACACTCTCGCCTTTAGACATCTTGGTGTTATGCAATTTGTCTTTCAGCATCATCTTATGACTCTGATAGTCGCTCTGATAAAGTTTTGTGAGCGTATCCCACATCTCCTTGGTAGTGTCTTTCCCCGAAAGATGAGGAATTAGATGATCTCTTACCCCATTCAGGATAATCCTCTAAGCCTTGGCCTCCTTGACTTCATGCGAATCTAGGGCAATAGGATCATTTGTTGGTGGTGTCACCTTTGTACTAGCATAGATCCATAGCCTGTTCTCCTTGAGAATAGAAGTAATCTGAACCTTCCACTGTAAAAAGTTAGATGCACCCTCAAGCTTGTCCTCATATTGAACACTGGTTTCCATAGCCATAGAAGAAACTGGAGATGAAAATCTGAATTTTTTTCTTTAAAATTTGCATCACAAATCTTGGCTTTGCATTCAAAGTTTAGAGCTCTAATACCATGTTAATTTCTTATAACCCAGTTACAGATTAATTGCACAATAAATTCACAGAATAGAACCTCTATTTGATTTATAACAATTAATACTCTGGATTAATTAATAGCTAATAATAGCGGAAGTAAAAAATAACAAGAAGCCATACACAAAGAGACAATAACACAGATATAACCAGGAAACCCCAATATGGGGAAAAACCTACAAATGTTGGATCTTTTATTTAGCCTCAATAGCAAACTTTCCACACATAATACAGTACCATGTTGCTACAGCAATCTTACATATATAGCCCTGATGATGCAAGAGAAAAGAAACTTTCCTTACATAACTTGGCTTTCCTTACACATAAAATGACTCTTGGTGTTATCTCCACCTCACAACTCAAGAAACATTCTATTAATAAAAAATAAATAATGTTGTTGCTAAATATCCAACTCGAGTTGCCCTTGAGCAACTTCCACCCTCAACACAGGCCCACCTTCCAAGCTACAAAAAATCAACAATAAGATACTACCAAAATTAAAAAATAAGCAAATATTCTAACTAACATGATTTCTACAAACTAATAACCAACATTATAAAGGCATAAATAAATTTATTAAGGTTGATGGAGTAACATTTATTTAATGATTTTAATAGATTTAATAAAATGATTAAATTAAATAGTTATTTTGGTTTTTAAAGTTATATAATCATTTAAATAAAATCAACCTTACTACATAATTAAATAAGAAATTAAATCTAAATGTTTATGTCTTTAAAACTAAAACTATGGAAATGATAAATATTTAAATCTATTATTTTAGTTTACTAACTTGCATAGAAATTTTACATACAATTTTAATTAATTTTAAAGGATAATTTTAGAATGTCTTAAACTTACCATTACGATATAATAATGAGTTTATTAACTTGTATAGAAATTTTACATAAAATAGATATTTAGGTTCTATTTTAAAAAAACTAATTAATCTCTTAAAATAATTAATAAAGAATATTGAGCACTATTGGGTAAGCATATCTATTTAAAAGTTCATCATGAAAACTAATGCACCAATTAATAGTAAGAGTGGTAGAGGGCTTGGCTCCATTGGTGATAGCTTTCTTGGTAGGCATGACCTCACAAGGTCTAGTCCTAGTGTCCCCCCATCCCTGAGGGCATGTGGCACTAGTGTCTATTTTCTGCATCCAAAATGCTAAATAATCACCAACTGCATTTTTATGCTCTATAATATATTTCACTAATAAATACCCTTTAAAAAATTCTTAAAGACATTTTTTCTTAAATCTTTCAGAAGAATTATATTTATTTTATAGTAATAATTATATTCCAGGCTTCTTTCAACAATATCACTCTAGATATTTTGCTTAGTTAACTGCAAAATGGCATAATTTTTATTCGTTAATGTTGAAATTATATATTTTTCAACATTTCACTTAGTCATTTACAAACATGTAAAAGTAGTATAGTGTGTTGTGTTTAAGCCTTTTTTGCTAATTCTTTATCGCTATGTTTTCTATGTTCCATGCACCAGAGAGAGTACTCTGTGAGATCAAGTTTGCACTAAAAAAATTTCTTAGAAAATAGGTCACCTAATCAAATGTCCCCTATTTACACTTGATCACATTCAAGTTTTCAACATAAAAGATCAATACTATGTGAGTTAGATATAGTCTAGTCAACTATTTCTTCCTTTTAATAGTCAGCTCAAATTTATTACCAATTAGAAGTCAAATATTTGAAACAACAACAAATTTTCCATCCACAATAGTTCTCAGCTTTGTGTTTCTTTTGTCCTCCCCATTGTTATGAACAAAAACAGTAGTGTTAGGGGCAGCTTCATTGAAATGATTAAAAGAAGATTCCAATCCCTAAACTATAACCATTTGAAGAATCCATCCCTCCCTGACTACAAACTTCCCCATTTGGACTTCTGATCTGAGTCGAAGGCCTTCCTCTTCAACATTTGCATGGAACTTAACAAAACTTTCTTTGCCACTCTTCAACTTCATTTTCAAATCATATCCATTGCCCAAATATAACTCCCCATTTGCTTCCATCGCGCTGCCCATTGCCACCACCAAACTAAATGGGCTTTTTCTTACTTCTCTAGTTGTCGTACCCATTTCTTGTATAGGCAATATAGTCCCTTCATATACATGAACGTTGATGGTATCTAACGGAGCTTGAAGCCTTACATATGAACTTCTTTCCATCTGTATTTACCAAGTCCCCTTTGGAATATAAGCATCCACAGTTCTTGCTCCATCCTTTAAAACAGGGGAGACTAGAACCCCATTTCCCAAAAGAAACTAGGTGCTGATGCCCAATGTGTAAATGTCATGGGGGAATGTGAAAAATAGAGGCCTTACAATTGGAGATCAGTTGGTGTGAGCCTTATAAGATAGTGTGTATATATATATGGAAGAAGTTGGTATCCCAAACCTAATGCTTTCCTCGCAGACTCTGTTACAGACTTCCATAAGTAGAGCCCTTGACGAATTACATCAGTTGTAGAATGATCTCTAGCAATAGGATAAAATGCACCAAGTTGAATCCACTTATTCTAGAGTTCTTCTATTGTGTCTTGTGCAAAACCACAAATATCAGCACCAACCATGGGGATTCCAAACAATCCAAAATTTTAGCATTGTAGTTTGGAGTACCAGAGCACTCTACTTTAATATCATCCATTTCAATGGTCAAATAGCCAATACCATTTCTACACCTCATTCGTGGTACCAGAGATCATCCCATGTTGCAGCATTATCCCCTATCCAATATGCGGCATGGAATAGGTTAGTATGAAGGGTCTCTTGTTTAGTACTGATCTCCATGCCTTGTTGGTAACAATGGCCTCTGAGAGATTATGTGTATTGTATTCCAAGACACCATTGTAGTGTACTGCACTGGCAGCCAGATTTTTGTTCCTTAGTGGTCTGAGGATTCCAGAATTGTTGATTTTGAAAGGGGGATCATCCCATTTTATGTGTCTTTTCTTGGGAAGTTCCCAAAACCTCATTCATATCAAGCCAAAGGCCATCAAATTAAATTGTGCTGTGAAACTCTGAGATTTCTTTAGTCTAAAAAGATTGAGTCTTGGAGTTCAGAAAATCTAGAAAGTACACCAGGCCTAGCCATACTTGTGCAAGGTAAGGGACACCTGCTTGTTTCACAAAAATGTCCTCTTTCATCCCTCTTTGAAAAGTCTTGTATGTTTCATCTACAGATATTCTACACATGTTAAGAGAATTGTATGGATGCCATTCCTATGTAGCTAAGTCAATTTAATTCATATGGGTACATAAATATACATGTTACAAAACACATATTCAAGAGTCTAAATGTCCCATTGTTTCCTCCTATCATTTTTGAAGTCCCTTTATACTATTATTCCTATGTTCTTTTTACTCATATCAGCTTAAAAATTTAAAAAAAAAATGTTTCTTAAGAGAGAGGTGGTAGGCCACCCATAGATTATATAAGAGTTAGTACAGAAAGAAATGTTAGAAAAAGTAAACTAAGAAACAAATCCTAGTACACAGATGAATAAACCAGAAATTATAACAATCATCAATTAAAAACACATAGGCAGAGAATATAAATTGTTATATTCATTCAGATAATATAGCAAATGTCTTCTTCAAACTTTATTAGCAAAAACAGAGAGATATATACATAAAATAGTAACAATTGAAAAGATACCAATATTTACATTGGGAAACTTCCCCAACCCAAATGGGAAACTATCCCAACGAACAATAGTTACAATACATATTTTACTTATTTTGACAAGAAATAGCTAAAACCAAAATATCATATGCCCAACAATTATCTACACATCAGGCCCAAGATTGGGAAAAATAAAAAATGGTGTTGTTTAATATATCCTACAGTAAATTCCCTATCATAATCAAATCATATCATACAATTAATAACAAAATGTCAAGCAGTTAGTTTCATGAGAGCATTGGGTTAGTTCATGATAAAAAATGAAATTTAGTAGTACCTGGATCAACTATGAGAACATATTTATGCCCATTAGCATGGATTTGCTCGATAAACTCTCTCATTTCTTTCTCAGGGAAATTCATAGGGTCCAAAGTAAAATCTTTGAAATCATCCATATGATCAATGTCTATCCAAATAACTTCTAGAGGGAGTTTTGCTGTTGCATACCTAGCTACAACTAATTTAGCATATGTAATGTTTTTATATCAATACCTACATTGGTGAAATCCTGTACAATCCATATAGATGATCACATAAAAAAATCATGAATTCAAATTTGCATGTTCTTAGTAAAATTAATTCAGAAATATGTCCTACCACTCGTACAAATTATACATGCATTAAAGATATTGTGTTGTTCTCAGTAATTTGTAGCATTAATTTCTATTGTAGCCAATAGGATAGATCACATGGAATGATCACAGTATAGGTGCAACAAACAAAGTTACAGAGAAACAAATGAAAGTAATCAAGAGGGTAAGCAAAGCAAGTTACCTTGTATCTACTATGGAATTGATGCCAGATTAATCTTACAAAACCTACACAATCTGTATTCCCAAACAAAATCCTTCCCAAATCTGCCTCCTATTCTAGAGGCTAAACATGAAAATATATAGAAAGAACATTCCATTATCTCTCCTTCTTGTAATGTCCACCATGATTCTTCCACTTCGATTTCCATCATCCATATTCTCATAAAATTAATGGATGATGATTTATGTGTAGCAGGTTTTTAATTTTTTTTTAAATTTTGGAGGAAAAAAATGAAAGACAACCAAAAAAATGAAGGACTACTAAAATTTAAATTTGTGGAGTGGGACTACCAATTTTTTATTTAAATTTGTGGATGAGGAAAGTAGTGGGACTACCAATTTTTTGGCAGTTACAAGATGTGTGCACATATAGAATGGCCTATCGGCCAAAATATCCATGGAAGGTCAAATTCTTTATACAAATAAATGACCTAATTGAATGCAAATGAAAATGTGTAAGGCTCATTTATGTCTAAGGCATGTAAATGAAAAAACAAATAATTGTTAATGTGATTTGTGAAATCTCATTAATTGTCTAAGGCATGGCTTAAGGGGATCTATGAATTAAGGTCCTAGGATAAAATGATGGCTTAAGAAAATAAAATTTGGTGATGTTGCCTAGTGATGTATAAAATTGCACAAGCTCCAACACCAACATGGGAAGTTTCAAGAATGTGGGACTTGACACTTGAAACAACCTCCAAATTTTACATAAGTTGGCTCTTCCTATTTCAATTGGGTTTTGAGTAAAGGGAAGAAAGAAACAAGATTATAGATACAATAAAAGAAACTTCTAATTCTATGGCGATGCACCTAATTTAAATATGTTTTGGTAACTCATCACAGTGATCAAATTCTCAAGATTCAACTATATTAAAGAGCAAATATTGCATGATCAATATAGATAGATAATAAATAAATTTAGAACCAAAGGCCAAACTCAGAAAATGACATAGAGACATAGATGATATTACTATTGGCATAGAATAGAGCTCCTTCTACTAATAATTAAGCAAATATAAAAGGCACAGAGACATGCACAGGTATACCAACTTTCTTATTAGAAACAACAAATTTAAGGCAAAATATAATCTAACCACAGTCAAAAGTTTTGAATTCGTAATCAATATATCTATGTATGTTACATCTACCTGTATATATAGCCACAAATTTGACTCAAGATCACCTGTAATTGCCTAGAATCTCAATGGCCTGAATAGAACTGGAGTTCAACAGGAACTCAAACTAATACTTGAGAATCCTCCTGAATCTGTAACAGTCCATCCCTACACGCTCATTGGTCGAGTGATAAAATATGTGGCACATCAGCTGCTGTTATGTTTTGACACATGGCACCACCCGTGAGTTCTCCAACAACTTCAAAAATATACCACGCGGCAGCCTCCACACAATGTTTAATTTCCTTACCATTCAAAAAGGACACACAAAATAGTGCCACTTGTCAGCATCTGCTACACTTGAAACTTAATACATGGCAGCCTTTACAACATCAAAACTGGGACACTTGTTGCTATCTACTAATCTTAGAAACTACTTTAATTAATATGCCCGAGCACCCACTGCTATGACACTTGTCACTTGTTGCATCAACTAGAAACTGTGACATTATTTATAGGACCCACCATATGCTTCTTTATTTCTCGAGCAGATACACAATATAATGATAGATGGCACCATCCACAGGAAGTAAAAATAGGAATGTGATGCTCTCTGGCCATATCAATAGCTTTACAAAGAGAGTCCTTGGAAGCACCACGAAGATGACACCTATCATACTCCACTTACACTAAAACTTCATAAAAGACAATACGTGGTGGCCACTGGTAGCTTCAACAATTGAAAAGACTTAGCCTCTGCATACAACACGTGGTGAGATCTACACAAACTAACACTGTATCATAATATCCCTCAGGCCCGCCATATGTATCTCAGTACCCAAAACTTAACAAAAAGGAATACACGTGACAACATCCGCAAGCTTGCTATATCAAAAGAGACTTTTTGCCAAGGCCTGTGGTATGACATGTGGTGACCTTTGCATAAAGAAAGAACTTAATAAAAGATACATGGCTAGGGACATATGGCGTCATTCACATATAAAAAATTGAAGCATCATAGAAACATGTGGCACATTATCTGAAACACGGGACCTTACACATGGCAACCTCACAGAGATGACACTTGGCAAGTTCTGTGCATAAGAAACAAATGCAATAGGAATCAATAGAAAGTATAGAAACACTTAACCATACAAGTTAAAACAAAATGTAGAGTTTTGGCTCTACAGTTCATGGTGACTACAAGGACTTTTGTGCCCACTCAGAAAGAACTCCAAAATCAACAAAATGTCAAAATTACATTGCCACTATAAAAGGATTTCAATTATAATTTTTGCAATGTAGCCTGATATACAAACCACTCTAAAAACAAAATGTAGAGTTTTCACTCTACAGTTCATGGCGACTACAAGGACTTTTGTGCCCACTCAGAAAGTAAAGAAACCATGAATCATGAGAGATAGAGAACAAGCACAAAACAACACAGATGATGAAGTCGTACAATGCTTGTAGATGAGCAATGAAGAGAGTACAAATAGTGTTGAGTAACCTTGAGTTAATGGGAGTCAATCCTATAACTAAAGGATAGCTCAAGGAGATGTGGCAAGCTAAGTGGAGTGAAGGACTCTTCCTAACTGCCACACACCCAGCTGAGGTGTCTTATGCCATGTCCATAAAAGAGGCTTCCAAATGAGAGCCAAATGAAGCCAAATGCAATGTGAACACTAATACCCCCCCTTAAGCACAACTTAGGTGGGTGGAAAAGATGGGTCCTGGCAACAAGGCCTGATGAGGTACCCATTTACAAAAAAACTCTCATAAGTGGAGAAAGGTAGAAAACCCAGTGGGAAAAAACTACCCCCCAAAAGAGAGAAAAGAAGAAGGGAAGAAGGCTAGAAAGCCCCCCTCAAAGATGATCCAGCTGCTGATGTAGATTGCACCCCTAAAAGAGCTCGTAGATGGATGAACTTGCTCTCAGTGAAAGGTTTGGTGAAGATGTCTGCAACCTGTGTTGAAGACTGGCAAAATACTAAGTCAATGACTTGACTATGAATGAGCTCTCGAATATAATGCATATGAATCTCAATGTGTTTGGTTCATTGATGCTAAACCAGATTTCTACATATATGAATAGCACTCTAATTATCATAATGAATGACTGTTGGTTTCTTGAAAGAAATACCAAACTCAGTAAGAATACCCTATAGCCAAATAGCTTCAGTAGCTGCATTAACAGCTCCCCTGTACTCTGCCTCTGTAGATGATAAAGCAATAGCAGATTGCTTTTTGCTAGACCAACTGATAGGACCTGATCCAAGTGAGAAACTGTAACCTGAAGTGGACTTGTGATTGTCTGTATCACCAGCCCAATCTGAATCTGTGTAGCCAACCAAGGTAATCTCAGTACCAACTCTGAAGTGAATCCCAAAACTAATTATACCCTGTGGGTAGTGAAGGATCCTCTTAGCTGCTTTCCAATGCAACTCATGAGGTTCTTGCATGAATCTGCAAACCATGCCTACTGCATATGAAATATCAGGCCTAGTATGAGTCAAGTATATGAGACTCCCAACAAGTTGGCGATACAAAGTGGCATCAACTAATGGTGAAGTACAACATGTCTCAAGTTTGACTCCTGATAGAAAGGGAGTTGGAGATGGCTTACAAGATGTCATGTGAAATCGTACCAACAAATCAAGAGTATACTTGGGTTGTGCAAGTGTGATCCCTATATCAGATTGTGAAATCTCTATGCCAAGGAAATAATGCAAAATACCTAAGTCTATCATATCAAATCTATCATGGAGAGCTGACTTCACTGTTGCAATAACAGAAGAAGAACTTCCTGTGATCAAGAGATCATCAACATATAGAACCAATATCAATAGTGAATCATCCTAATGGAATAGATACACATTAGGATCAGAATGGCATCTAGTGAAACCTGAAGCAAGTAAGAAAGAATCCATATTGGCATACCAAGCTCTAGGAGCTTGTTTCAGTCCATAGAGAGATTTCCTAAGTCTACATACTAAGGATGAATCTTGAACAAACCCTGGTGGTTGTTCCATGTAGATTTCCTCCTCAAGATCTCCATGAAGAAATACACTCTTAACATCCATCTGATGTACTTCCCATCCATGTGAAGCAGCAATAGAAAGCGTGAGTCTAATTGAAGTCATCTTAGCGATAGGTGCAAAGGTTTCAGTGTAATCAATACTGGGAACTTGTGAAAAACCTTTTGCAACTAGTCGTGCCTTATACTTATCAATTGACCCATCTGCTGCAAACTTAGTTCGATATATCCATTTGCATCGAACTAGCTTCCTTCCCTTAGGAAGTGAAGTCAAATTCCAAGTGTGATTTGTAAGTAAGGAATTGTATTCCTCATCCATAGCATTATCCCACTCAGGTATGCCTGATGCTTGTCTAAAAGTCAATGGATAAGAAGTTGAGGCAAAGTAGGCATGAGACCCCCCCTAAAAATTTGACTCAATGTGTCTATCAACTGCAGAATCCTGTGCCCATAAATGTACCCTATCAAGTGAATGAGATGGAGGAGACTCAGGTGTAGTTATGTCAACCTCTAATGCAATCCCAGAACTAGATGAAGATGAACCCTCATCACTATCCTCACTATCATAACTGGAAGAATCTGAAGAAGACACTATATCAAGAATCTGCTATGAATGATCTGAATCATCAAGGTGTAGTGAGCCCAAAGTATGATGAGAATTGTCAAGTGTAGAGTCAATGGAATTCTCATGAAACTTAACATTTATCTCAATGAACAACTCATGTGTAGTAGGATGAAGTAAGCGATAGCCCTTAACACCATCTGGATATCCAACAAAAATACATGGTTTAGATTGAGGATCCATAGCCCTGCATTGCTCCTTTGGAATGCAAGCCATTGCTGGAGACCCAAAAAATCTGAAATGATCAACTGCTGGTTTTTGTCCTTTCCAAGCTTCAAAAGGTGTGATTCCTTTCAATACTTTATGAGGTACCCTATTCTTAATGTAACTTGTGCAATTGATAGCTTTTGGCCAAAATTTTGGTGTAAGTTCTCTGTGATGGATCATGCAGTTTGCCATTTCTTTTAATGACCTATTTGTGCATTTTGCAACTCCATTTTGTTGGGGAGAATAAGGAATAGTACGCTGCAATTCAATCCCCTCTGATGTGCAAAACTGCTCAAACTTGTTTTTAACATATTGACGCCCATTATCTGTCCTTAGAATTTTGATAGATTTTTCATATTGTTTCTCAACTAGGGCTTTGAAATCTTGAAAGCAATCAAAGACTTCAGATTTTTGCCTAAGAAAGTAAACCCATGTATATCTTGAAAAGTCATCAATAAATGTAAGAACATATCTTGCCTTAGTGAAGGATGGGTGTGGAAATGGTCCCGAAACATCACTATGTACAAGTTCTAAGACTTGTGATGCCCTCTATGCTTTGCCTTTGTCAAACTTATGTTCTAGATGCTTTCCTAGTGCACAACCTTCACAAAGCCCCTTTGAAAATTTGACATTTGGCAACCCTGTTACCATATTTTGTTGATTCAATTGTTTGAGAGAGCGATAGTTCAAATGACCAAATCGCTCATGCCAAAGCATGCTAATGCCATTGGAATGGGTAAGTAAAGCTTTTGGAGAAGTGCTAGGAGAAAAACTAGAAAAGGTATACAATCTCAATTGATGATCTGCCTTTCCTGTAGCTACCATATTGTTGCTATACATCTCTCTGATTTCAACTCCATTTGGAGAAAATTCAACTGTCATTCCTTTTCCTAGATAAGTGATTTGATACACTGAAAGGAGATTGGTTGAAAGTGAAGGTACGCTTAGAACATTTTGGAATGTTCCTCCTTCAACTTCAATACACCCTCTTCCTCTAACCATTGCTGGAGTATCATCACCTAAGGTGATTGATGACATGCTACATGTTTGCAAGGATGAGAACTCAATTTGTGATGATCCCATATGATGAGTAGCTCCTAAATCTATTATCCAAGATGGTGATGAGGATGTAGTAGCAACTAAGGCTTTGCCCTTGCCTTTCTCTTTTGCCTTTGACTTATCCTGATTTGATGAAGATGTGTTGATTGAATCTGGAACCCCTATGTTGTTCTTCTTGGGAAGATTTGTAAGGTGATCTATTTGCTTCTTCATACACTGATGTTCATCATGAACATTCTTTTTACAATAGGCACATTTGAATAAACTCTTTCTTAGGTTTCCCTTGCTTAGCGTTGCCTTCTTTTTTAGAGTTATCAGTTTTGTTGTCTTTCTTAGAATCCTTGTCCTTTTGATTTTGTTGTTTCTTACCCTTTGAAGATTGAGCTTTCTCATTTCCTGCAATGAGTGCTTGAGATTTACTAGTCTTCAAATTCCCCATCTGAATCAACTTTTTGCTCCCTTGTTAGGTCAGCAATGAAGTCATCAAGAGAAGGCATAGCCCATGAGGCTCCAAGAGCCCTCTTTGTTGAGTAGAAGGTAGATACAAACACAGAATACTCAGGACCTAACTTGGACAATACAAAAAGAACTAACTGGTCCCCTTTTTTTTCAATCCCACATTCTTTTAGTTGCAACCTTAAGGACTTGAACTTAGTAAAAAAGTCTTGTAGAGATGTATAGTCTTTTGGACTTAGCCCTATGAGTTCATTCTCCAACTCATGACTCCTAAATTCATCTATCTTGCCAAATAGCTTGTTAAGACCTTCCCAAACTTTGTTGGGTGTTTTCAAGGATTGAACATGAAATAGTAATTTAGGTGAAATATTAAGACACAAAAAACCAAAAGCTTGATCTCTTTTGTTTAACCATTTTTCCTTATCCTTAATAGTTGTGGGTTCTTTTTCAGTATTCATTGTAACCCTATATAAGCCTTTATTCATGAGTGAAAGAGAAATTTGGACTTCCATTCATGATAATTGAAGGGCGTTAAGGGTGAAATAGAAATACTAGAATCCATGCTGCAGCTTGCAAACTGAAAAGGTGGAAAGAGATGTTGAAAGACAAAGTACACAACCAAGATGCACTTCTCAAGGAAGACAAAGACACAAGACACCCCCCTTGATTAAATTTGATGAACTCCCCAAGATTCGGCACTTTATATTTAGTGCATGAAGTGAGACAAAATGGAATTCAAATAGGCACTTTATAACAATAGTGTGATTTTGAATCCAAAAGATGTGTCTTGGAAAATCATGCACATCTGAAAGAATATGCAATTTTTACTTTTCACCCTCATACAATTAAAAGCCTTTAATTTTGCAAAAAAAAATCTAATTTGCATAAAATAAATAAAAGAAACTTGGAGAGATCTTCAATCAAGGTGGTTAACTGGCCTGAACTCTGCCTCCAGAACAAGGCTCCCTCCAAGCAAACACCAAAAAACTGCAAGAAAACACCATTGAGTGAAGGCTGCCAAGATTACCTCTATGCAGATTTTCTAGCAGAGATTTCTAATTGCCAGGTTCTTTAAGGGATGGTTGCACCTGCCTTGGCATGTCTCCCCCAACCTTGCGTGGGCAAGATATTGGCCTCCTAGCGTGGAAATAAACACTGTCTCTACAGGTTTGGTGAATAAGTTACAAGCCTCGAGATAGGCTGCACACCCTCAACACAGATCGTGGGCCTTTGACCTCGACCATGCCTTTAGTCTTCCTCCTCGATGCACACAATGCCTGATGTAGCCAGGATGAGAGTCACCGTAGGCTAGATACAGATCGACCTTTACACAATGTGCAAGTCAGGCTTCACACGCGAACTAGAACAACATAGAAAATAGATTAATACACCATAATGGCATCTTTGAAGTGGGACGTTCTGTCAAGAGAGACCACCAAGAGAATGGGTAGGGGCTGAACAGATTGTCAACCAGATCACAAATAATGCATCATCAAAAAACTTTAGAAGTGACTAGTCAAATTTGCAAACCAAAACACTTTTAGTGGAACAAAAAAATAGAGATATGTAAATACATCAATCTTGCTTGATCGACTATCACAGCCACAAACAAAAAATGATGGACTTACTCAGAATACCCACAGGCCTGCAAACAAAGAAAACCGCACATTAAGGAGTTATGGGTGCTCTTCACACCAAGCAAAGCCCTTCATCATAGGAAATGAGGGTGTCAGGCCTCTTCACAGGGAAGAAAATGATGCCTTTAGTATGACCTCGATGCCATGAAACACCTATATGTGCAGGCTGGGACTAAATCTCACGCCTTTGTTTGAGTGTCGGGGCTATGTGCAGGGCTCACATCTTTGTATGGGTAGGGGCCTCGGCCTTGCTTCTAGGCAACACTTCAATGGCAAATGAGACCTCACATCTTGTAACGTTTTGAAAGTTCACTTGTTTCTATCTCGACTACTCTGATACCATAAAGAAACCATGAATCATGAGAGATAGAGAACAAGCACAAAACAACATAGATGATGAAGTCACACAATGCTTGTAGATGAGCAATGAAGAGAGTACAAATAGGGTTGAGTAACCTTGAGTTAATGGGAGTCAATCCCATAACTTAAGGAGAGCTCAAGGAGATGTGGCAAGCTAAGTGGAGTGAAGGACTCTTCCTAACTACCACACATCCAGCTGAGGTGTCTTATGCCATGTGCATAAAAGAGGCTTCCAAATGAGAGCCAAATGAAGCCAAATGTAATGTGAACACTAATAGAAAGAACTCCAAAATCAACAAAATGTCAGAATTACATTGCCACTATAAAAGGATTTCAATTATAATTTTTGCAATGCAGCCTAATATATAGACCACTCTTAATCTAATAACCCTTGTTTACTTTGCAGATCTTGAAATGCAAAATCCAAATTAATGATATCCTTATGGGAAAAAGATTGCAAAATTTGCACCACAACATGTAACTGGAATTCAAGCTAAGCCATTGGAACCAGTACTACTTCTACCTCTTTCACAGTGGAGGAATCACTCAGACCCTGAAAAATAGCCTGATCATTTTGCCTAATAAGAAGAAGAGGCTTTATAGCATCAGTCATTAGCACTCCAATATGATCAAGAAAAGGAGAGGGTAGGCCCATCTGGACTAATCCTTCCATGTGCATTTTCATATCTTTTACTCCTTTAACTTTATCCAAAAGTTCTTTACAATTTATGGCAGCAGAATTACAACTTAAGACTTCATTCACCTATTTAGTAGCCACCATTCTATCACTCACACCAGATATACATAGGGTCTCATTAGATGTGTCATAAAGTTTCTGTAACAGGGGTTGGGATTCTGAGCCTCTCAGAGAAACAATAGACAATGTTGCCTCAACAAAAGACTCTACTTTCTCACAAAGTTGCTGGGCTTTTAGCAGAAAGGTGAGGGATGGCTTAAGCTATACAATCTCCTCAAATATTCTTCCCCATGCTAATGCATAAAGCTCTTTTACCATGTTCAAAACTCCTGCATTTTGTGGTATCTATGCTAACTCAATTGTCAGCTGCTTTGCCTTTTCTTGCTCAACCATAAATTGGACTTGAGCTGCACTACTTAGATTTTGTTCTTTTGGGCCTACTATAATTGTGATGCCTCTTATACCTTTTCTTGATAGTTCTTTTCTACAGTAGCCTTCTCTTGTCTTAGTATTGTAACAACATCTTTCTCCTGTGAGAACTGAACTTTCAAGGCTACAACTTGAGTCTATGATGCTTGATGAATTTGTAGAGATATAGTAGACTACAAATCTTTGTTTAAAGTATCAATTTATTTAACCTTGGCTTGTATCTTTGAAGTCAAGCTACTATTGGTAGCTTTCTCTTGTGCCAAATTAGTCTCAACCTTTTGCAATCTTTTGGACATCTTCAAGTAATTAGTGGCAATTGCTGAAGTAGTTTCATTCATTAATTCTACTTTGTCCTGTGGTCTGAAATGGGACAGATGCATTGCCACTGCATTCATTGTATAATCATGTGGCTGCATTTGTTCCACTAGCTTAATCACATTTGGGGCTAAATGAGTAATAGTCAAAGACTGTTGAATTGTATCAAACAAAGATTTCATGCGTGCAACATTAGAGCTCTTATTCTCTTTCTTTCTCTTGTTTTCCATGGACTAGCCTCTCTTGATTTCCTTGCTATGTCAGCATGTTCTTGAAAGGTAGGTGGTGAGGCAATGTGCCCACCAGAAAATAGATAACTTTGGGGAAGTCCATAAGGAATGGTGGTCATTTGTTGGCTTGGGTTAATATAAGGAAAAGCCTGCCTAGGCATTGATGGGGAAAATGGAGGTAAGGAAATGGCCTGTGATGACATGGTCAGTGAATTGGCAGTTGGGGCAAAAGACTAAAGTGACGTAGTAGAGGTAGTAGGAGGCATGAAAGAATGGGTTAATTGGGCAACCACCCCTATGTGAGAAGAAAGCGAAGAATAGGAAAAGAGAGAAGAAACACTGACCTGAGCTACCGATGAGGTCACGAGAACCTGTTGTTGCTAAGGCGTTGATACATCTTCTTCCTCTTCTAAAACCAATTTATGTTTTCTTTTCAAAAGCCTTTCGGCCATGTCATGTGGATCTTCTTCCTCTGAATCAATTATAATTTTCTGAAATGATGCCACTCTGAAACTCCCTGATGCTAAAGTTGTTTGAGTTTCACGAGATGATGATGCTATCTCCTTTTGTTTCTGTAAGGTACTAAGAGATTGAGGCTAGGGAGCTCTAGGAATTTATGTTGCTACATGCTCTGTATCTTCATGCTCTTGGGCCTCCTTTGGCACTCCCTCCTCCTCTACTCTTGAACTTCTTGGATTGTTACTTGTATCCAGACTAGACAATAGAGACATATAAAAATCATCCTAGACTATTTCCCATTCTTCTTCAGTTTCAACATTTCCAAAAGTATGAGTAAACTCAGCTATCTCCTGTTTGTATTTCCAGTAAGTAGAAATTTTCTCTGCATTCCATTCTTTCTTCTTCAAAGTAGCTCTGAGGCCTATGGTCATTGACCTCTTTGGATTAAAATGTTGTATCTTCTTATAAAAAGTCTCCCAGGGGCATGGGACCTTCATCTAACTTTCAATTCAACATAAACTGTAGGATCATCCTGCTTTGGCAACCTTCTCTTCTCCCAAAATGGGTGTTACTCATGAATGAATCTTACAAAAATGTTATTACTAACAATCCAAGAAGCTAAGAAACTATTTAGATCATATTTCCACTTATCTTCAACTATCAAGAACTCGTAATTTGCTAATTTCCTCAATAGAAGGTTTTAGTCTCCCTTCTCTCAATTGTTATTTTCTCTCTGGTCCAAGGGATATCATAGATTTTCTTCTTTTTCTTCTTATGACCAAAATCATTATCAATAACAGATATCTATCAAGCCACTTCTAAAAAGGTAATCCTAGGAGTCAAAAACTTTGGGAGTAGGATAGGCTCACCAACAAAGCCATGAAGTCTAATAATAGTTGTATGGACTCTAAAGAAATAGTCATAGGGAAATTTTAGATTCAATAAGAAACCCTTGAGGCTTTCTATCATTCTATTTTCTACAGGCTCAGAACTTAACTAACCAAAAGTAGGTGCTACAAAACATTCTGCAAATTCATATGGGTCTGAGGTGTCTGATAGAACATGGGTCCATGTAGACACCGAAATTGTTCTATTGCTACTAGACTTAGGGTCATACATATTTAAAGGTATATATCACTAAAAGAGGCCAAAATTTTGATATAGCATTAAATGAAATAGGTATGTTGAGTACCTGAAAACATGATCCTGAGAAAAGTTTGTGAGCTGGTCCACCATAGCCACAGAGATTTGTTCTGCAAAGTCTAGATGGTACTCTTGAGACTTGTCTATAGTCTTCATTCTGAAAATTACTACATGTTGCCAATCATGCACCATTGAATCGTCATATTGACCAAAGATGAAAGCTAGTATAGTAAGGGCATCTTGAAGGTCAGGATTATACTGAGCTCAGCCTGTGGGCAGCAAAGTCAACTAGGTATTCTCATCACTTAAATGCATCTCAATGTTTAGAAACTTCACCTTACTGTGCAGATTTCCCCATGTGGCTTGCAACATAGGAATAGTATGAAATGTGGATGTCCTATCATGCTGTAAAGCCAACATATCCTAAATTGCTTTAGGAGTTATCTGGACCATGAAGGGGCCCCGTTGAATAGAAGAAGATGAAGGATGAAACGATTTTGTATATAGGTCAATCAATTCTAGATATAGGTGGACATTAGGAACTACAAACTGTGTCAATTGGGATGTCCATACTCTCATTCCAAAAGTTTCTGACTGCCCTTTTGATGCATGGATGAGGCACCTGTGGTGAGCTCCCTCCTGAAGAGTCTTGGTGTTCTTCTGCATATGTGTGTCGAAAATGCCATCCGCATAGTTTGTTACCTATGGGGACCCTTGTCCTTGGATAGCTTGCTTTTGTTGTGCTGGTGCAGACACATTAGATTTTATGCCTTTTAATTTACCAGATTGCTCAAAGAGCCCTAGTCCTTCCTATGACGATTGTGGCTCTGACATCTCTGTATATCTGTAGCCTTAGAAACTTTGACATAGAAAATAGGAAACTATAAAAGAACATAAACTTAGCTGGAATTGTAGGTGAGGAATGAAGCTTTGATGCAGACAACATCTTAGAGAATGCAGAATGAAACTAGCAAATGCAACAATCTAAGGGACTCAAAACTTAGCTTGGGGAGGCATAATGAAACAATTAATGACACATAATGTCTTATTAATGGCACTAATGCCAAAAGATAGTTAATGTATCTTTTAAAAGTCTGTATTGGATGGAGTGTCAGATCTATATTAAAAGTGGCAATCACCTCTAATGTGATTATGTGTTTCCTTAAAATTTAAGGAACCACCAAACAGCCCTAGTAAATGCAACTATTAACCAAAAGGACCACTGTGCTGTGCACACGTGTTCTCAAAACACTTATTTAAAAGGGAAAAAGTAGGAAAGCAAAGAAAAGACACCTAACTAACTATGATACATAGAAAGTTTCAAGACTTAGGTAAAATGCTTCAAGAAGATCTCATTTACAAGAATCTCTTCAGGCTCTCCATCCATAGTTTCTAAGTCAAAAGAATTTTTCTACTTATATGAGTGGATCTTAAATGGTCTTGTCCATAATGAATCAACTTACTATGTTGGCCTGGTTTAGCAACTCTCTCATCCCATTTGAGAATAAGTGACCCAACTTCAAAATTTTGATTGGAGGTCTTTCTGTCAAACCAGTTCTTCACAATCTGTTGATGCTTTATCAATGACTCATGTGCATTTTCTCTCTTCTCCTAAACCTCTAGTAACTTGGTAAGCCTCACATGCATTGAGCCACTTTTTTCTATCTCCAACTCTTTAAGCAATTGTAAGGTAGGAACTTCTATGCTTAGTCGCATTACTGCATGCTTGCCATAGACTAACTCATATGGGGACATCTTAGCTACTTGCTTTGGTGTGATTCTATCTACCCATAGTACTAAATTAAGAGATTTGTACCAGTCCCTCTGATGCTCAACTCTCATTCTCTTTATGAGTCTAATCAGGTTCTTATTGGTAAATTCCACCAAGCCATTACCTTGTGGATAGTAATTAGAAGAAGTCTTCAGATATATTTCATTTTTAAATGCAAACTCTAATAGTTTAGTTCTTCAAAATGACTTAGCATTGTCTGATATGATAGTATGCAGAGGGCTAAACCAGGTAGTTATGACTTCTAGAAACTCTAAGATTACTTTTTCAGTAGCTTCCTTGAGTGGTACTGCTTCACTCCACCTTGTAAAGTAATTTGTTGTAGTAAGGATCCACTTGTACCCTATACTTGACACTGGATTGAACATGCCAATAAAATCTAAACCCCACTGAGCAAAGGGTTTATTCACTATTATGGGACTCAAAGGCAATGTAGCATTTCTTCTTCTTCCAGTATAAAACTGACAAGCCTGACATTCTTTGACCAGCTGATAGAAATCTACAAATAGTGTTGGCTAGAAGTAGCCAGCTTGTGTCACTTTAATTGCAGTAGTTCTTGCTAAAAAGTGTCCCCCTGAGGTTCAATGGTGAAACTCATGTAGTATCTTTTGAGATTCATTTTTTCTCTACACATCTTAATAGTATTCCATCAATATTCTTTCTAAACAAAACATGATAAATCAATACAAAATGGACTCCCTATTGTCTATAATATGTTTTCTTGTTAGGGGAGAGTTCATTTGGGAAAATACTAGTTCTCATGAATTGTATTCTATCACTTACCCAAGAATCTTGGTCAATGTCTTGAAGCTTTAATATTGTTTGAACTTCTGCTTCCTCAGGCATTCACCCCTCTAGGTCTTGAGTGATATATTGGCAGAGTCCCCTACCTCTAACCAATTTGGTAGGCCTTACCTCTACATCATATTCTAAGATTTTAGTTATCCAATTGGCCTTCTTTTCAGTAATCTCATCCTCCATTATATATTCCCTTACACTAGGGTGAGCTACTAATATTAGGATCTTATCCCCTATCACTAAGTGCCTAAATTTCTTAAGAGCTTTTACCATTACATAAGCTTGTTTCTCAATGAAGTTATACCTAGACCCATACTCTCTGAAATGTTCTAGAGAAGAATGCAATTGGATGTTCTCCTTCTTCCTTATCATCTTTCTAAGTTAGAACAACTGCAACACTATGTCCTCCTCCATATACATACATTATAAAGGGCTTAGAGAAATATAGATTTCTCAATACTGGTACAGTGGAAATGGATTTCTTTACTTCTTCAAAATCTTGTCTCCCTTCAACAGTCCATTTTAAAACTAAATCATTCTTCAGCAGCAGAGTAATGGGTCTAACTAACCATGTAAAATCAGATATAAAGCGACTGACAAAATTGATCTTTCCCAAAAAGGATTGAACTACCTTCTTGTTGACTTGCAAAGATAGATTTAGTATGGTTGTGACTCACTTGGGATCAATGGAAATTCTATCTTTCAAAACAATGTGTCCCAAAAGTTTCCCTTGGGGCACAACAAAATAACACTTCTTAGGATTTAGGGAGATCCCAAACTCTTGGCATTTCTGAAAAATAGCTTCTAGGTGCTCAAAGTGGTCTTTGGTATCTTTGGTAAACATAGTCAAGTCATCTAAATAGATCATAATGATCTTATTTATAAGGTCTCCAAATGCTATTTCCATGGCCTGCTAAAAAGTAGCTCCAGCATTTGAAAAACTGAATGGCATTTTCGCATATGCGAAGGTTCCCCACTTTGTAGTGAATGTTGTCTTATGTTGGTCTTCCTTAGCCAACTAGATCTAATTGTATCCTGAAAAACCATCAAGCAAGAAGAACCTTTCTGATCCAGCTACTATTTGCAAAATTTGTTCCTTGGATGGCAGGGTGTAATGATCTTTCAATTATTCTTTGTTTAGGTCTCTGAAGTCTACACAAAGCATGATGTCTCCATTCTTTTTCCTTACTGGCACCAAGTTAGACACCCAAGTTGAGTGTTTAATTGGGAAAATAATCTTAGATTCTAAAAGCTTTTGTAGTTCATCTACAATTAACAGCTCAATCCTGGGATTCACTGGTCTTTATTTCTAACAAACTACTTTTGACCCTTCAGCAAGTCCTATAGTGCGTTGAATAATACCCTATTATAGCCATGAAGGTCATCATAGGTCCAAGCAATCACTCTATCTTACTTATTACACAAAGAAATCAGCTTATCCTTTTCCTCTTAGGTAGTAGCATTGCCTACCTTCAATTTTCTTCCTTCACTGACTTGAATTTCAGAATAATCATCTTTTCTTTCCTTAAACTTTCTCTTGTCCAAGCTTACATCATCAGGGTCAAATAGATTTTCTAGTGTGATCGATCCTTTTGGGAGCTTATTAGACTTTAGCTGGATAATTTGGTCACCATAAGCTTCTTCAATCTTAGGTTGTAATTGGTTGACCAAATCTCCTGATTGCTGTAGAAACAAAAGTACCTGGAGATAATTATCAAAGACTTGCTAGTTTTGGTCATTGTCTAGGATTACTACTCTCACTATCAGTTTTACTGCCTCACTATTAGTGAGTAGGTCACTTGCTGGGTCAAATTGGGAACCAATTTGTGCCATTCTATTTGCTTCAATTTTTTGGGTTCTAGGGACAACTTCTATGTTAAAAGCATCAAAACTATCTATTAGATCCCAAATTCTATGTCGATAAGATCTCATTCTTACATTCTTTTCCATAGCTTTCTCTCTAATTTGATTCACAACCAGTTCTGAATCCCCTTTGACTAATAAATTCTTAATCCCTTTCTTCTTGGCGAGCATAAGACCATGTACCAAAGATTCATACTCAACATCATTATTAGTGTAGGAAAACTAAAAACTTATGGCTCTAAGAATTTTCTCATCCTTTCAGGAAGTGAGACATATACCTGCTCCAACATTGTTTTTTCTCCTAGCCCCATCAAAATTTAAGGTCCAAAATTTTGAGCTTCTATCAGGTTCTTCTTTTTTAAATATTTCTTTTCTCATAACATTTGGTATTTCTTGGCCTTCTTCAAAAATAACATAAGTACTCAAACCAGTGGAATCATAATTTCCATAAGGGTCACTTTGCATCATGGTCATCAATTGACTATTTTCTTCTTCCTGCTGATCATGTTCAGTCCAGTCACCTGATTCCTCAACAAAGACTCTCTCATCTTTATTCATCATGGCATGGGATACTTCAATTCTTGGGGTTGGTTCATCAATAATATGATCTTTGGATAAAGGTTTAGATAGTACCTTCATCTTTGTGCCATAATTAGTTCTCAAAATTATATGTGACCAATCAAGTGACATGTATGCTCCTATCTTAGCCGTGAAATCTCTAGATAGGCATAAATTGAAGATAGGGGGAATATCTATGACCACTACATCATGTTTGACAATTATGTTTGGGCACGTATACAATTGTAATGGGAGTTGTTTAATCCTTCCTATGGTTTGGACAAATTTCCCATCTAATTGCATGACTCCTCTAGCAAGTGGCTCATATTTTATCCTTAAAGCATCTGCTATCTGTTTTGGCATGACTATAGTACTCACCCCAGAATCTATCATTAAGTTATGCAATAATTTTTTCACCACTATTAGAGTCAGATGAAATGGATCTGGCTTAGATTTGCTTACCTTTGATGCAACTTTCAATAGAGCTGTTGTTTGCAGAGTTGGAGTATCCTTGCTATGAATCTTCCCTTTGTTAGCAACTCCCTCTATTGTACTAGCCACATTAGGATCTACCTGATTTTGCAACTCTTCTTGCAATAGTGTCTTTTGTTTAGGAATTACCAGCATATCCTAGATTGATACATGCGTAGGGGTCTTCTTTAGTTGATCCACCACATTCATGGGTCCTAATGCTTGTGTCTTTGGGTAGTAAGGATACCTTTCTCTTTCCAGTGCTTGGTTGAGATACTTCTTGCCTTGAAGATGGATTATAGTGAGTCTAAAAAGGAGGAGCCCTAGCAGCTTCATTGCTAGTAACTTCAGGTTGTTCCAACATCCTTCTCTTTGATCTGGTATAGTAATCAGACCATGTTAAGAGCTTCTTGGAAGTAGATGCCTCATTCAAGAACATTGAATCTTCATCTTCAATCCATGAAAATAAAGCATGTTCTGGGGCAATTTCTTCTTCGTGTTGAATAGATATTCCCTACATCTAAGACACCATTACTACATTCTGGACTCCAGGTGACTGGTATGGAGGAGCATTAGACACCATAACTTGACCTTCCATTCTTCTTTGTTCCACTATCTTTTGTTGTAAATTGCCTCTAGGACAATCTTTGGGCATATGGGCATTGTTGCAAGGAAAGAACCAAGCATTGGTATCATCTGCTAAATTGTTTTGCCTAGGGACAATTTATCTACCTAAGTTAGGAGGGATAGTTTAAGGTGTGGGGATTGTGACCAACTGGTTTGAAGGTTGAGGATTATTTGGCCTCTGAGCACCTGGATACTGGTTTGGCTGATATGGGGGTCTATTTCTTTGGAATCCCTAGTAAGGAGGCTTTGGGTAGTAAGTTTGTTGCCTCTTGAGATTAATGATCTCATGTTTGAAAAGGTCCTGAGGATGTTCTTGACATCATCCATTTTAGATGGAGGGGCAGATGGTGTTGACACAGTGGGTTGTTGAGATGTTGGGAATGTGTACATGGATACAGGTATTGATGGTGAGTTAGGAACTTCTTGAGGAAAGGAGATAGAAATTTATGGGAACATAGGCATAGGAGGCCTTGGAGGCAACTTTCCAGCATCTATCAGATTGTTCTCAGCTTTAACGGCCAACTCATATGCTTGTGGTAGGGCCTGTCCTCCTAAGGACTAAATCATTATAGATATACCTGAATTAAAAGCTTTGAGGTAGAATACAATAGCCATACCTGATGGTGGCCTAGCTGTAGCAGGGATTTTGTCCTAGGTCTTTTGAAACCTAGTGTCGAAATATGTTATAGCCTCTTGTGGTGCCCTCTTTATAGTGATCAACTGCTGCAACATAGAAGATTTGTCACCTTTTTCACCGAATCTTACAAAGAAGGTATCCCCAAGATTGTCCCAAGTGGATATTGAATTTGGGGTCAAGGATCTACACCAATCTATAGAGCTTTCCCTTTGAAAGAATCCACCAATAGCCTGATAGCTACATTTTGTACAGTAATAACATGTTCTGCACACACATTTGACACATCTTGAAGATGTTTCCCTAGTGTATTAGAATCTTCTTCACTAAATTTGGGCAAAGATTTCAAAGTATAAGCTGGAATTGGGTCCCAAGTAGCTGGTGGTATTGGAAGAAAAAAAGGACTACCATTGTTCCAATTTGCATAGTTTCTTGGGGGTACATGTGCTCCCATGTTTGCTCCTGATGTTGTTGCTACTTGATTTATTCTTCTTCTTGGAGTGACAACTAATGGTTGCATTAAAATCCTCAGATTAGTGGCTAACTAAGCATTTGTTGTTGGTACATAGCTCTGACTATTTGACAATCTCTGGTTCATACGATCTTGATTAGAATTCAAGAAAGGTCCCACTGGGTGTGCCAAACACTATTGATGTATAAAATTGCACATGTTCCAACACCACCATGGGAAGTTTCAAGAATGTGGGACTTGACACTTGAAACAACCTCTAGATTTTACAGAAGCTGGCTCTTCCTATTTCATTTGGGTTTTGAGTAAAGCGAAGAAAAAAACAAGATTAAGAATACAATAAAAGAAACTTCTAATTCTATGGTGATGCACCTGATTTAATTGTATTTCGATAACTGAGCATAGTGATCAAATTATCAAGATTCAACTATATTAAAGAGCAAATATTGCATGATCAATATAGAAAGATAATAAATGAATTTAGAACCAAAGGCCAAACTTAGAAAATTGACATAGAGACACAAATAATATTACTATTGGCATAAAATAGAGCTCCTTCTATTAATAAATTAGGAAATACAAAAGGCACAGAGAAATACATAGGTATACAAGCTTTCTTATCAGAAGCAACAAAATTAAGGCAGAATATAATCTGACCATAATCAAAAGTTCTGAATTCCTAATCAATATATCTATCTATGTTACAACATCTTCCTATCTATATAGCCACAAATTTGACTCAAGATCACCTGTAACTACCTAGAATCTCAACAACCTGAACAGAACTAGAGTTGAATAGGAACTCAAACTAATACTTGAGAATCTTCCTAAATCTACAACTGTCCTTCCCTGCACGCTCATTGGTTGAGTGATAAAATATGTGGCACATCAATTGCTATTATGTTTTGACACATGGAACCACCTACGAGTTCTCCACCAACTTCAAAAATATACCATGAGACAGTGTCTGCACAACATTTAGCTTCCTTACCATTCAAAAAGGACACACAAAATAGTGCCACTTGTTAGCATTTGCTACACTTGAAACTTAATACGTCTCTACCTCTGCAACATCAAAACTAGGACACTTGGTGCTATCTACTTATCTTAGAAACTACTTTAATTAATATGCCCGAGAACCCAAGGCTATGACACTTGTCACTTGCCACATCAACTAGAAACTATGACATTATTTGCGAGACCCACCATATGCTTCTTTACTTCCTGAGTGGAGACACAATATAATGATAGATGGCACCATCCACATGAAGGAAAAATAGGAACGTGGCACTCTCTGGCCATATCAATAGCTTTATAAAGAGAGTCCCTTGAAGCACCACGAAGATGACACCTGTCATACTTTGCTTCAACTGAAACTTCATGAAAAATAATATGTGGTGGCCACTGGTAGCTTCAACAATGAAAAAGACTTAGCCTCCACATACAACACGTGGCAAGCTCTGCACAAACTGACATTGTATCATAATATCCCTAAGGCCCACCATATGTATCTGGGTACCTAAAACTTAACAAAAAGGAATACACACGGCAACACTTGCAAGCTTGTTGTATCAAAACAGACTTTTTGCCAAGGCCTCTGGTAGTGACATGTGGTGACCTTCAGACAAAGAAAGTGATTAATAAAAGATACACAGACACATAGCATCATTCACATACAGGAAATTGAAGCATCACAAGAACACAGAGCACATTATCTGAGACACAAGACCTTACACATGGCAATCTTGCAGAGATGACACTTGGCAAGTTCTGCGCATAAGTAACAAAAGTAACATGAAATCAATAGAAACTATAGAAACACTTGGTTGCACAAGAAAAAACAAAATGTAAAGTTTTGGATCTACATTGCCTAAGGCAATCAAATTTCATTAAGGTCCTAGGACTTGAAATGATGGATTTAGGGTCCTAGGACAAAATGATGGGTTTAGGGTTTAGGGTAATAGGATGGCTTAAGGGAATCTATGAAGTAAGATCCTAGGACAAAACATTTTATGGCTTAAGGGGATAATATTTGATGAGGTGCAAGATAGTGCTTCTAGCTTTAACTAATTATTTTTACTTCAATGTCAAACTAAATACACGGTAAATCACATGAAGCACTATCTTTCTAAACTTTATGTATTTACTATAAGTTAATATTTTAAAGGGTTATCAAAAGGGTTATCAAAAGGTTTAGGGTAATAGGATGGTTCAAGGGGATCTCTGAATTAAGGTCCTAGGACAAAATGATGGCTTTAGGGTTTATGGTTTAGGGTAATAGGATGGATTAAGAGGATCTATGAATTAAGGTCCTATGACAAAATGTTTTGACTACATGAATCAAATTTGTAAAGTAAAAATATTTTAAGACATGTATATGTTTTCGCTAACTTTTGAATATTTTATTATTTCTATCAGTACTACAAGTAATTAAATTTTATAAATCTAACTATATGTGTAAATGTAGACCTATAGTCCATAAAATACTATAATTAATAAAGTCCATGAAAATACTAAAACATATATAGATATAGTCCACATGTGAAATACTGAAATACATAAACATGTACATATAGAGTCCATGAAATGTACTAAAACATATATGTCTAACTCCTATCATCCCTATAATCTAGAGACCTCTTCACTTCACATTGAGTAGGATGATTTGAATCTGTCTAAACAATACAAAGATTTACTTGAAATCAGATTTAAAATGTTTAGAAATGATAATTTAATTCAATTTAATTTATTAAATCATAAAAAATACAGTATCAAGTTGCTCATCTCCTGTGACAACCTGCTCTGCATGCTTCTTCTATTGTTCCTTATTCACACATCTTAAGATATTGTTCCTTATCCACACATCTTAAGAAGTTTCCATCCACTCCTTTCTTATATAAATTCCCTTCCCAGAGAACATATTTCATAGCCTTAAGTTTCAGGTTCCTTTTCTCCTTAGTGGATAAGTGAGGTAGGCATTCACCATATGTCGACAGATAGAAAATGTTTGAAAACCACTCATCAATAGTACTTGCGAACAAGACTAGGGGTAGCTCTTCATCTTCAGTTGGTTTAATCTCAGTAATCATTTTGCATAAGCCTCTGCCTATAACCAAGTTAGTAGGCTTGAGATCGATGTCATACTCCTGTACTTTTGCCACCCAAGCTCCTCTTTTGTTGCAGCCAATCTATTGTTGGGTGTGAATGCTCTTGATAGTAGGGTAAGGAATAGACAATAGCATGAGTATGCAGAATATAAAACCTAAAATTTTCAATGACTTCACTACTGCATAAGCATTCTTTTCCTGGGGAGAGTATTTCAACTCATGCTTCTTTAGGGGAACACTCATTAATGCAATCAGGGATTCAATCTCTTTCTCATTTTTTTGCAATAAAATAGCTGATAGAGTATGCTCGATGCATAACAATAGATAACAGAATCTTTCTCAAAATCAGGATGCACTAAGGTAGGAGCATTAGCAATGGAAACCTTAATATCTTCAAAAGATTCCTTACCTTCTTCATTCTACTTAATGATAGGATGATTCTTCATCATTTCTGTAATGTGTCTTGTCAATTCAGCAAAGTTAGGAATAAATCTCCTCAAAATTTTGACCTGACCGAAGAATGATCTAGTATTGCTCTTTGTTGGAGGAAGAATCAATTGCTGAATATCTTTAATCCTCTCAAGGTTAATCTTTTTACCATCCTTGGAAACAACATGACCTAACAACTTTCCTTCAATGACTGTGAATAACAACTATTTAGGGTTCAAGGAGATATATGATCTCTGCATCGCTGCAACACCACTTGAAGATCATGAAGATGATCTTCTCTCTTCTTGGAGAAGAGGGTTAGGTCATCGAGGTAAACAACAATAATCTTATTCTTCAGATCTCCAAAGGTTAAGTCCATTGCTCTTTGAAATGTGGCCACTACATTGATGAGGTCAAATGGCATCCTATTATATGCAAACACACCAACTAAAGTGGTAAACGTTGTTTTGTGTTGATCTTCTAGGGATACCTCTATCTAATTATACCCCCAAAAGTCATCTAGCATAGAAATCATCTCTGAACCTGATATAGTCTACAAGATGTGATTCATCACTGGTATAGGATAGTTATCCTTTAGGGATGCTTGGTTTAGAATGTGAAAATCAACACATATTTTGATCTCCCCATTCTTCTTTCTAACTGGTACAATATTTGTAACCCACGTAGAGTGGTGAATGGGATAGATGGTATTTGCTTTCAACATTTTATCAATTTCACTAAATATAGCCTTGGCCACTTTAGGATTATATGTACTTTGTTTCTGTTTGAATGGTGAAGTGTCAAGGTTCAATGGGATTTGGTGCTGCAGTTTCCCATTTCTAAACTTTTTCAAGTCTGCATAACACCATGAAAAGACATCTCTGTAATGAATCAATAAAGAAATCAAACACTCCATTTCCTCAGGAGAGCAACATTTTCCAATACAAAAAATTTTGTCATCTTCTTTGGTGCCTATGTTGATACGATCATATTCAGATAATAATTTGATAGATACTTTTATCTTTTGTTTTATATATTGATCATGTATGTTAAAGAGGTCCTCAACAGAGACCAAACCATTAGGAATATTGTTCCCCTTTAACTGTATTACCTTAGTCCCTTGGCCATTTTGAGAAATGGCCTCTCCCTCAAGAATGTTATTATTTTCATAAAAACTACCTCCAAAGAAAATATTAGCAAATGTCTCAGCTTTTTCTAGAAAAGAAATAATTTACTGGTCATTATTGAAAAGTTGCTAGTGGTTGACATTATGAGGCATGTTGGGTCGATAGACTATCTCAACCCTATAAGGTTTGTGCTTGAAGTTTGGGTGAGACAGGAGAAGAGATCCAAATATAACCAATGAATCAGCCCTAGTATTACAATCTCTAGAAACAAATTCTATCGAGAAGGCATCAAAATCCTCAATACAATCCCATACTCTATTCCAGTAATCCCTTAGTCTCCCATTTTTAACTGAATATAGTTTCCTCACTTGCTTAACTGTCAGTTTAGCATCACCCTTTGCCTTCAATGTTTAATGCCCTTTTCTTTGTCCATGACTAACCCTAACAACAAGGGCCTCATATTCGGCTGTATTGTTGGTGTTGTCAAACTCCAACTTATAAGCAAAAGGAAACTTGTAATCATCAAGAGAAATTAAAACAATACTAGCACCTAATCCAGTAGTGGAACAACTTACGTCAAACTCCAAGGTCCATACTTCATTAGTCAAGTCAGCACTGATTATGTTGGGATTTTCTTCAGTAGTTGAGGTAAACATATATGTGCCTAGTCCAGTCTCTACATATAATATATTCACCCTCTAATCTCCAGATTTTAGCACTGTAAACCTTGCTTTGGGCTCAAGGTTTAAACATACCTTCTTACCATCTATAGGTATCAGGGCATGAGACTAATCCATTTGTATCTCCTTTGCAGAAACTTCTACTCAAGAGCATTCCATAAGTATCAAGGATATTAGCCACTAGAATGGTTACCTCTTCTTCAGGTATGCTACTAGGGCAACCTGTGCATCCTTGATCTGGCCTAGAATAGGCACTTGTGAAGAATCCATAGAAAATAACCTACCATGGGAAGAGGCGATTGACAAGCTAAGGGATTTAGCTACTTGAGTGGGTGTTGGAGTCCAAAATTACTAGTTCCAAAATGTCATTATTTTCCCTCAAAAAACCTAGAAAAGTCCATCATTTTTCTACTCTACACAAAAATCAGTCAAAACCCATCAATTATACCTGATCTAAGATATTTTACATGTGTTCCCCTCTAAAAATATTCTAAGTAAAGTCCCTTTTCATTATGTTTCCTTAAGGTTATTTCCCTTGGAAAAATTTGGTCTTTTTAGTCCTTTATCAGTGAATCAATGATTTTCCTAACTTTTGAACTAGTTCAGAAGTTAGCCCCTTTTCCAATGTACCAATATAACATCTGATAGATGGTGCAAAGTCTCAAAGGTGGAATAAAAAATGTAGCATGGTGCTTTTATTAGTGCAATGGTGAACTTTGTCGACTAAGGGAAGAAGGAGGTGGTCGCAAAGAGGAGAAAATTTTCAAAGGCACGGAGAAGAAGTGATGAAGGAAGCTTTGTTGGCAAAGTTAGAGGTTTGCGAACCTCCAAGTTCACTGATGGAAGGTTCGGCTAATGGTAGATATGTTGACTAAAAGAATTAGATGGATGGAGCCATGACAAGTGCAAAAATTTCTAAAACAAGGAAAAAGGAGAATGTAAGAAAATGGTTAAGGTAGGGGGCTTTGTCAGGGAATCAACAAAGTCCCAAACTTTGTAAAAGTTCACCTTTACAAAAAATTTCTAATAGACCGATAAAAGGGGAAAACAGATGCAAAGAAGGAGAGGTTCAGAAAAGGTCACTTTTTCTGATGAAGTTGAGAATGGGAAAATAATAGCAAGAGAAAGAAAGTTTGTTAGCTGGTTCAGAAAAAGTAAAATTCCTTGAAAAAGAGGAAAAATAGTGAAAAGTCAAAGTTCGCAAAAGGGTTAGTGTTGCCGATAAGGCAAACATATGTGCTAAATTTACTAAGGCAAAATATTAGGATAGTGGCTCAGTCAGCAAACCAGAGATGGGTTGAACTTCCCAAGGGGTTAAAATATTTTGATATTTGTCAATAAGATGATAGGCGAAGGAAAAGGAAAAGAGGCATAGTAATAAAAAGGGTTCAACAAATTAAAGATTTCCCAACTAAGGGGAGATAGAGAAAGTGCCTGCCAGTTCGGCAAATTGAAGATTTGATAACCAAGGGGGAAAGACTTGCTGGTTCTAAAAAGATGGAATTCACCGATAAGGTAGTTAGTGAAGAGTGAGAAAGAGTTTGATAAAAGCAAAATTTTCTGACTGAAGAAAATGTGAGAAGACAAGCCCAATTCGCCAAATAGAAAAGTTGCTGATAAGGCAAAAGAAGAAGCTAAAGATGGAGATAAGGACAAGTTTGCCAATTCAAAGTTTTGTCCATAAGGCATAAATGAGGCCAAAAAAAAGAAAAAGAAGATGTCTCCATAGTTTGACAAATTGATAATTTGCTAATAAAGGCAAGAGGGCAAAGCTTCAAAGGTAGAAAAGGGTGACAAAGGTAGAGTTATGGTCACCTAGTTCACAAGGGTTGTTTTTTGCCAATTGAAGAAGGAAATTGTAAAGGGCATGACCGTGCTGAGAGGAAGTTGCAGATGAGGAAAAATTAAAATAAAATTCAAATTTAAGGGGTAATTGTAGGTGTCATAGTACCTTGCTGGTGGCTAGAATAGTTTATACCCAGCTACTAAATTTAATGGGAGGATGATGTGTTCCACTAGCCATATTTTCTATAGGTCCTCTCAAGGATGCAAGATCAGTTTGTAGGATATGGGCGCCCAAACTATCTACCAATTTCTCTGACTAGACCATGCACCACATTAAATGTAGTGATGGCTTGTTCACTAGTTTTCCACATCCTTTGTTGCACCGGATGAACTGATTGCTATATATACATGAAACGAACATTTAAATTTGAGGGTTGGTCTCTAAGACAATTGTCTAGTCTGGGAGAGCCTGAGGAGTTTCTTTGACATCAACACATGATTTGTCTGGTTTGTTAGTGAAGGGATTTATTCAACATAGAGTAGGAAGATTATGTAATGTAGATTTGAATGTAGTGGTATGTCTCCATAGGATTTTGTTTTGATATTTGTAAATTTATAATCGTAGTTGTATATTTTCCCTTGCTACATTTGCTAGTATGATTGTAATAGAGGTTTGGAGGTGTGTGACAATGCTGAAGTTAATACAAGGCTTTGTATTTGTAATTTCTTTGTTGCATAGGAATCATTGTAGTTCTCTTTTGGATCATTAAGTGTGTCCATTATATGAAGATCTATCTAAAAGTCATATATGTAAATGCATGCATGGTTTTGTTAGTCCTTTGCTATGTCTTTCCTTTCCTCCCTGCATTCTATGACTTTGTTTCCCAATAGAATAGACACCAGTCCATATTGGAGAGGGATCAAAGAATTTTTACAAATCAAACAAATCTTTCACCTGTGGTTTAGGAAAAAAACTATTGTTCATGTGCATGTACATTTGCATAGTTGAATTAGCTTAATGAGAGGCCTGTGCAACTAGTTTGTCTTGATCTAGTGATAGTTTTGGGGATCAAGTATACATTGGATATGGTTGTGTATCTTTATGTGTATTTCATTTCATGTCTCTAGGAATATCCCTCCTAGGTCTTGTTGAGATTGAAGAGCAAAGGAGTGTACACACTCATATAGTTAGCCAAAATTTTGCTCAACTTGTTGATAAACCTCTTCCTTTCACCTTTATAATAATCCCTAGCCTGGGTGTTTCAAGAAAGTTTTAGAGTTTTGGGTTGGAGTTATTTAGGGAACCAATAGTTGGCATGACATTGTTAGAGGCCCCAGAGTCTATAACGTAGTTTCTTATCTTGTAACCGGCAATGTATAATGATACATAAAAAGGCTCAGGCTTTTTAAAAGGATTCTTAGGATGGGAGCCTTTGTAGTGGGAGTTTGAACAATTTTGAGCCTTAGTATGGGTGGTGGCTTCATTAGACACTTGTGCATTAAGATGGGAAGGAGAGGGTTCTTGTTTGACATATCTAACAAGCCTATCCAACTCAGAAGGGTTGAGTCTAAGATACTCGGCTTGAGAGATCTGAATTTTAGTGTTCTTACAAGATTCTACAATGTCAAAAAAAATAGAAACAACATCTTCAGAGCATGAAGTAGAAGGTACCTCTATAGACATGGCCTTGGGAATAGCAGGTTCCATCTTTTTAGAACCGGAACTACCATGCCTTGATAGAATATACTTTGGGGCAACAGAGGTATTACTAGATTGGCCTTTAGGATCCTACTTCCTTTTTGTCTATTGTACTATAGTGAACACCACACAATTACGATTATCCAATTCAATATACACATCCTCTCCTAACTCAGAATCTGATTCATATTCAATGAAGTTGACACTACCATCCCTGGATTGAATAGGTTCTTCCTCCACAAATGGCTCCTCCGTGCACTCATTCATCAAAAGCATTTGCATAAACCTTGCTATCTTAGGACAAGATGCACCATCATGGTCAACGGTAAGATGGAAATTGCACACAATATGATTGTTTCTACTAGTGGAAGGGCCATTTTCAATAGCTAGCCTATGAGTAGGCCCAGTTAAAGGTAAATGTCTATTATAGTTCCCTTGTTGGCCATGATCTTTTCTAGGTATATCCTGATAGAAAGGTTGTTGAGGGCCTTTTGGCATCTACCTCTTCAAAGTGATGATTTCATTGGCCAGTCTCTAAATCACTGGATTAGTAGAGTTAACTGCTAAAGTCTTTCCCATTTACAACTCCTTTTTCCATTTACCAGTAGTTATCAGATCATATTATATGGACATAGCCATTGTCTATGCTTCTACTAGATTAGAAGCACCTTCTCTTTTTATGTGGAAGATGACATCAGGGGGAAGATTATTAATAAAGAAACACTTAAGCAGACCATCACTAGGTCTCACATTGGCAGAGATTCTATACACAACTTTATTGAATTTAGCTACAAATTCTCTCACGTGTTCGTGCACCTCCTTTTTCATTAAGGACAACAGAGCTACCAGAGTGCTCATTATCAATTGTCTTAAATCTATCCTCAAACTACCATCTCATATTTGCCCAATCCCTAATAGAACCATTAGGCAAGTGATAGAACCATTCTCCTACAACATTAGTAACAGACTCGACAAACAACCTCACAGACCCATCCTCATTTTGAATCCCAAAAATGGAACATGCAGCAAATAAGGTGTTAATATGCTCATCTGGGCTAACTTTCCCATCTCCCCTAAACTTAGGTATTATTTTACTTGATCCCCTAGGAAAATAATGCAATTGCAGCCTTAGCCTTAAAGGACCTATAGTTGCTTCCCATGGAATAGGAAGTTTTTGAGACATATTGACTAGGTTATGGGTTGGAAAGTTAACTTGCAACAACATGACAATACCATCAAGGAAAAGAGCTTGACAAGAGGAACCAGAGGTATCTCTTTGTGATGGTCTAAAGGAATATTTGACTCTATGAGTGGGAGGTAAAGGAGAAAAATTTAAATAATGTAGTAAGTCAAAATCTGAATCGGTAATACCCTTCCTTCTATCACCTCTAGTGTACCTCTTTGAAGCCAATTTTCACAAGTATAGAAAATCAAATAGAAAAAAGTCACCAATCACATACTGGTTATTACGAGGATGATTTTGTTGATTGTGCACTTGACTCCTT
The DNA here is from genome assembly GCA_027924645.1 of Cunninghamia lanceolata. NCBI lineage: Eukaryota > Viridiplantae > Streptophyta > Pinopsida > Cupressales > Cupressaceae > Cunninghamia > Cunninghamia lanceolata. The sequence continues at coordinate 414,973 of BSBN01000797.1, forward strand.
AGTCTGTTTGTAGGGATTGCTTGTATCTGAAGGGGTCTTTCTCTCCTAGGCATTAAAACTATGCCTTCAACAAATACAATTTCCTATTCTTCACCAAAATATCCTACATTTTCCCTTATTATATCCCCAAGTTCCTCCTCTTGCTCGAGAACTTCATTAACTTGGCGATACTTTAGGTTTGTTCTCCTATTCTACCAAGCCACAACTTGTAGGCCAGTTATGATATCCTCTTGGTCACCAGTAAGCCAATCTACATTAGGCTGAAGGATTGGTCTAATTCTTCCATGGAGAACCCTAAAAACCAATCATAAAGCAACTCAAAATATATATAAATAAATAAGTCCCTAGTATAGTCTCCAAAAATTTGTTGGTGTATAGATTTTGTCACCTAACTCTATATTCTCACACCCAAACAAGTGACAAGTAGACCAATAGTTGAAACAATTGCAATGATGTTTTACAATGGTTATCTTCTTATTTTACAAGGGGAAGCTACCTTCAAACCATATACAAAGAATGGAAATATGGTATAATTTTCACCATGTTGGGTGAATATTTTTTCATTAACTTACTAACGGCAAAATGGTTATATCAGCCACAACTACTCCTCTCAACAAGGGGGGGTTCCCTTTTCTAACTATTTTGAACTTATTCACAATAAAACTAATTTGGGGTGATTTCATATCATCCATTTCTCTTTTTTTAGAAATGATGTTTACAATGCTCAATGCAAAAATCAAAACAATTTACTATATCAAAAGTACCTACTTGTGTTGATAACCAAGAATCCCAAGAAAATACCAAGTTTCTTGTTGTTTCTTATGCCAATTGAAAATGAAAGATTTCATAATAGAGTACAGCTCAAAGTCTTCACTATATGTTGAGGTAAAATGACATGAACATGAACAATAATTTGCAGCCCAAAGTCTTCAAATTATTTTTCAGTCACAAACTTAAACTCTAATGTCAAAAATGAAATAGCAGCACAAAGTCTACAAATTCTGATTTGAATAACCTCCCAAACACTTGATATTCACGTTCACAATTCAAACATTCATATAAGATCATGTGATAGAAAGGGCATAAGAACAATTCTATAACATAAATACAAACTTGATCCAAGACAAAGATTGGATGCCAACTTGCTTCTTAATATTACTTGAAAACTGATTTACAAAATAAGCTGAAAGTCTCAAATTGCTTTTCAAAATGGTAGTGCTTCACTTCAACAGTCAAAAGATAAATATTACAATAGAGGCCCTCTTTATTTATAGGGAGAGACCTTGAGAAAATTTATGAAAAACCTAACTACTTTGAATTATTCAAAAATCGGAGTTCTTATTGACTTGGGACTTCCTATATTTTTAAATGTAATTACATATGAGAAAAGTACATGTAAATATGTCCATAACTACAAACAAAAGACATATGAAAACATAAAATAAATTAAGTTATAAAAAGTTGCATCAACTTGTATTGCCATCTTTCTTCAAATGAACATCATACATAGTAAATGTTGCTTGAATCCCCAAACTATCTAGACTAACAATGTTCCTAAAGATCATCCGAGCCATAATCACTGCTATGGTCACCTTTGCATGATTAGTTAACTTAGACTTCAGGTTACCTAATGTTAACTGATTATCCAGAATGTTGCCCAAAGAAGAAGTTGAGAAAACTTTATCTTCAAACTCTTTTTGGAATATATTTTTGAATTCTTGAATCATCTCATCTATAGGGAGGAAGTGATGATCCTCTGATATCAAATTACATGGAATCTCCTCCAATTTATGTAACAAACTAACATTACTTTCATCACTTAGCTCCTTGGTGCCTTCCAAATCTTTGATCAAGTCTTTTAAAACAATACTTTGATAGACAAATGTTTCTTTAGTCTCCACATAAGAATCATGATTTGGAATAACACCAACTTATATAAGAGTATTTACCTTCAGCTTCTTCATTTTGATCCACTTCTCATAGCCCCCATCCAGATATTCAATATCCTAAGAAATAGTATCAACCAGGTCATCAAGTTCTGTTATGATCTTCTCCATCTTGCTTGTCTTTTCAAATATCTTTGTGAGAAGAGACACTCCTTGTGCCTGAATCTTTTCCAAATACTCTTCAACCACTTTTCCTTTTAGGTGAGTCTTCTTAGCCTTCTGAATAACATGATCTTCTATAGAAACAACTTTAGGAGTTATTGACTTAGATGTCAGAGTAATTTTCCTCACCACCACAGCCAGCTATTCTGCCATTGCCTTGTAGTGGTCCTTCATTTCTTTTCCCTAATCAAACTTTGGAATTAAAGAATCCCATGTAGATTACATATCATCTTTTGTACTTTCATACATGATCTTTCCAAGTTCAATTCTAGAAATGGAGTAGTCATTCATACTGAAATTTTCAACAGTGACATCCTGTGGTGGTTGAGCAATCTCTACATATTTGTGGCCTTTATCTTCCATTAGCTGAGAAAGAGTTTTGGGCTTCTTTTGAGTTTTACCCTTCACTAACACCAACTTACCAAAATCAAATTCATCTAGAGAGATGGCTTGTTTCTTCCTCTTAGGTGTATACGCTGAAAGCCATGGAGGAAGTGCTAATGTACTAACATTTGGGTCAGAACCCATTGTTGGTGCAGGAGGAATTGTACTCACACTTGCGGTAGTAATGATAGGAGGAGTATTAGTAAACACTGCACCTGGCATATCCACATTAGCAACTTTCTCAGTACCCAAAACAAAATGTTCAAAGATTGAAGAATCACCAATGTCATAAGAGGGTGAGGACAAACTAGGAATTGAATCTAAAGAATGAAGAACATTATCAAAAGAAAGTTGAGGATTATCAAATATTGTTCTTGGAGATGATGGTGACTCAAAAGATGGAATATTGATGGGTGAAACTGGGGTAGTAGGAAGAACAAACAAAGGAGTTGAAATAGATACATTAGGTAGGGGAGAAGGGTTTTCAGTTCCTTGTGGCACATCCATTTGTGGAGACATGGTTGTATCCTGTAGGTCTTCCCGACTATCTCCTTCTTCTTTCTCCTATTCATCTCTTTTCTCCCCTGAAGACTAATCTTCAATATCCATTTCTTCAATAGCTTGTTCATCAACACCCTGTTCTTTAACTTCCATTTTCTTAACATCAGTCTCTTCTTCTACAACTTTGGTCTTTTTTCCTTTAGACACAAATTTGATCATTGGTTTGGAAACTGGTGCAGGAGCACCAAGGGCTTGGAGCCCATGTATATATTTTTTTGAATTTTTAGCGTGATGTTCTTTTTGATTTTCTAATAGGAAGGAGTGGGATCAATGAATGAGCCCAACGTTGAACCTCATGCTGGAGGTTCAATGGGTTCATTTGGTTCAATAGAGTGAATGAGCCTAGTGTTGAACTGTTGAATGGAGAAATCTAGTCATTGAACCTCATGCTGGAGGTTCAACGGGTTCATTTGGTTCAATAGAGTAGTGACCGACAGTGGTGATGAGGAGAACCGGTAGTAGGGAGTCAACAAATGCGTATGAGAAGACATCGGAGTAATCAGGTGTATCAGAAAACAAAGGCCAAAGTTCCACCAAAGTAGTAAGTCTGGCCGATAGGAGGACTTCAGTGCGATATGTGGCGATGAGAAGTTCAGGGAGACAAGTGCCTTTAGAGTGAGATTTCAAAGGAAGACCGATAACAAGAAGTTTGATCGATAGAAAGAGAGACTGAACGATTGAAGTCATCGACAAGTAGATGTTAAAATGACTGATAGGATTAGTCTCGACAAAGATGAATGAGGTCCGAAGGTTCCTCAGAGAGAGGTTGCATATCAGTGGGAGGAATTTGGAAGTGGCCGATAGTAATGTCTTTTGCCGATGGTTCAATGCTATGTATAGTCTAACCGTAAGGATTGTATGAACATACAAAGACAAAAGCCAACCACGTGGAGAACACCAAATAGCTAGTAAATAAAACTAATCGAATAGATAGAAAACAAACCTAATTGTGTGATAACGAAAAAAGATGAATAATATAAAAAGCTATTTTCGCTTTGTAAATCAGGTTGGAAGTTTTAGAGAATAGACATCTTTGAATGTAAGAAAAGAACTCTCAGAATAAGAATATTGCCAGTTTGATATATTCATACGTTTCTATAGAATTCTTGCATAACTTGATCTGAAGTAGAATAGTTAAATTTATTTCTGTTGTTTTGTTTCTGTTTGTACAAAATGTCTCTATTTTGATGTCCCTGTAATTTCCTCTGTATAGTCATGGAGGGCCATCAAGAAGAGATCTTGTTTCTTATTTTTATTTTTGTTGTAGTGATTGGATTGTCAATGAGAGACAATAGGAACTTGTCCTAGGTGAGCTCTTCCATAGCCTGACTAGGTTTGCAAGTTGTAGTCTAAAAGGGGCAGGGGTGAGAACAGAGTAGGAGGAATTGGGCACCAAGCAATCAGAACCCTAGACTCAAAGAGGAGGGTTGATAACGGGCTCAAGAAGGCTATAAGCCTTGGGAATTGAGAATCTTGGAAACAGTGAGGATAAAGAAGAATGCCCTCCACCAAGAATGTAGTGTCTGTATTGAGAATAATAGACTAGTAAGTTATTCACCTCTGTAATAGACTGATTAGTTTGAGTTAGGCATTTTGGGTAGAAAATGTCTAAGAGCAGTTGAATTGGTAGGGAGACCTGGGTATGACACAGGTCTTGAGGTATTTCAAGCAAGATAGGTTTTATGTGTGTCTATGGTCATTCCCTATCAGAAACCTTGGATGTGCTTGGAGTATCAATTTTATTCTTTATCCTTAACTCAACCTTTTTCCCTATTTGCTCTAAGACTTCTTCCTTAGATCCAGTTATGAAATCCTTCAAAGGAACACCTTTGCTCTAAACCAATAGATTCATATTAGCCAGAATTGGCTCAAACCTTTTCCTTAAAGAATTTACCTCCTTCTTTGACCATTGTACAATAGGCGGGGGAGAGTTAGTAATATTTTCATTGACATAGCCTCAACTGACAACTTCTTCTTCATCCACCATATCCTCTAGAATATTAGCCAAACCTACTATAGTCCAACTTTCTGAACTCCTCTTATGTTCTTAAATTAGCCCAAATATCTTCGACCATTGGCTCATGAAACTGAGTCTTCCTCTTTATTTTGTCTTTCACTCCCCTATAATTAAACCAGAGTCTCTTTTTGAACATCTTGATAGTTACCATCTGGATTTTTGTTTCCATTGCCTTGGCCTTAGCAACAGTTGCTATAGAATATCTACCAACCTCAATAAGAAACCTAAATCCAGGCTTTTTCAACTCCATCTATTTTGTATGAACAAAAATCATCTGTCAACATAACTCCATCAGGACATGTTTGTTAGAGGGGAATTTTGGAAGCATATAAGGATAACCCTAATAAAAGCCAACTCTTAAATATGTGAAAGTGGAGAATTGAAGAAACAAGCAACCATAACCATTCACCACTTCCCAAGCTTCATCTGACGCTCTTCTCTATTCCAACTAAGGATAAAAAGGACAAAAGAAAATAGTAAAGAAGGCATCATTCACCCTTTTGAAATAATGAATTGAACCTTTCAAAGTGAGCTGAGGATGTACTGATAAACTGGTATAACTCTCCTGTCTCCATTAGATGTTTAGCCTGAAAAACTTCTCATAGAAGTTGCTATATACACCAAATATGAAGCCATGTAGAACTTTGAAGTAGTTGACACCTTAATTAGCTTCTCATGAAGAGCATTACTAACTTGCTCTACCCAGAAGATATTCTTCTTACCTTGAAGTATGATCTTGATGTATGGGTACATCCATTCATGGAAATTTGAAGATGAAGATAGACCTCTAACTTACTAAGAAGAGTTATTAGATCACTTACTTCCTCCACAAAGTTTCTCCTAGCAAAACTTCTAGACCATCTAGACAAATTTAGTCTAGCAGTCTTGAGCCACTTAGTGTTTATCACCCTTTTCTCCTTTTCTATATCTTTATCATACTCACGCTAAGCAATGCCAAAATCTAGTTCTGCAACATTTTTAGCTACCAGAAACATGAACACCTTGTCTATAAATTCTACATCAAGCCTCATGATCACATTGGCAGGGGCATCTACCACTACCCTAGTATCTATGTTATAGAAATGAGCAACTTGGAGAACAAACTCCATATTGTGTGTAGCAACTAGGAATGAGGATACCAGATGAATGTTGCTTTTACCAATCTTCTGCATATAGGGACTGGGTTTATCTAACTTTGTACTATCAACAAATTCAACCATATCCACATGTCCGATCTCTATATCCTGTATTTCATCAACATTTGATATCACTAAAGTTATGGGAATGACACCTTGATATTTGTATTTCATTGCTTTGGCTTTCTTTGGAGATGGATTAGTCATCTTGAAAGAAGACTCCTTTGGGTGAGTTGAAGACCTCAGAAACTTACATGAGAAATTGTAACAAAAAGTCATGATCTTCTAGTTAGAGGAAATATTGGTAATTTTGGGAAACTGCATGTTGTCGATTATGACAGGAGGAATGAGCTTGAAAGGGATAAAGAGAAAGTGAGTCAAAAAAATAGATGAAAGTAGGCTCAGGATAGCTTTTTGGAAAATTCTCCAGAGTTGGAAAAATTATGAAGAGTGATGCACAGTGGGCAATTTTTGATGCCCTTGCATTTTAGGGGAAAATGATGATGTCAGGGTGGCAAATATTGCCGCTCCTACATGTAAGATAGGACTTTTGCAAGGCAAAATGCATAAGTGATAAATTTTTCCACCAATGCATCTAGAGTGTAAGCAAAGGTTTTGTGTTGGAGCAGTAATTTCCACCGCTATTGCATGAAATTCTGAACTCATCAAATTTGTGTAGGGGTGGCAAATTTTGCTGCCCTTACACTAGTGGTAGATCTCACAAAAAAGAAGATACAAGCGGCATTTTTTTCTGCTTTTACATTTGATGTAGTTAAATGAGTTTTATATATGGGCGGCGAAAAATACCGCCCTTACATCAGGTACTACAAATGTAAAAATAAAGTCAAGGGCAATGTTTTCCACCACCCTTACACCTAACCTATAAGAATATGTGTGCTGATGGTGATTTCTACCTCCAATACACGAGTAAAGAAAACTAAGTTACACAATGCCGACTAATGATAAAAAACACAACTTTTAAAACAGATGAGACTGATTAACACAAAACACTAAGGTTTCCATATTGGATGATGAAAAACTACCATTCCATCTCTAAACACAGATGCATAACAACTAAGGTAAAAACTAAAAGAAACCTTAAACAAGAGTGACATCCAGGAGGTAAAAGAAAACAAGAAATCAACAGAAAACATAAATGACATTTAAAAGGTAAAAACAATTTGGGTAAAGAAGAATACAAAATGAAATCATAGAGAAAAACCTACTTGATGATGATGAACAAAATTTGATCTCCGTGCCAACCATCAAATCTAAAAATCACGCACCCAAAATGTGAATGGCGATCACTAGGGTTTCAACTAAGCTCACGCGAGTGGCAAGAATAGGTTGGATTAAAATGAAAACTAAAAAATAAATAATAAAACATATTAATGTCTTTACAATCACTCACATAGAGTGCATTAATTGCACTTGATATAACTCAAAGTTGGATGTCAGACATACGCTAGCGGTGAAATTTACCGCTTTTAGACTTAGCACTAGCAATATTCACGAGTAGTAATATTCGCTGCCCCTACATTTTAACACAGACAAAAATATACTTGGGTGGTGAAAATCACCTCCCTTGCATATTTCAATGACTGAAACATGCTTTGGCAGAAAAATTTGCCATCCAAGCATGAAAACAAAAATTTCTCAAACTCCTTAAAATTGTGAAAGCCAATTCAACAACTTGCGCGAATTTTGAGAAGATACTCGAATGGATATTTAGGAGTGAGATGACCATGCACGAGGATGAGATGAATTACCTCAATTTGTGAGCTTAGAGTGTAGGCTATGAAATGGACAAGTTTCGTAGGGTCATCCTACAAAATGAGTGCAGCTAATTTTGACGACAACAGCTAGCTCTAACTGAGGAACTTCCTTCGATCATTCTTTGAAATGATCAAAGGGAGAAGAATTTAGTCTCTGAGTCCCTTCACCCATGCCATTAGGCTATAGAATCAAGCTACCAATACAAAAGGACACAAAAAGACTAAACAAAAATGAAAAACAAAAACAAAAACTATACAAATGTACAAGTGAACTTGTCTAACGCTTCATGGATTGAAATGCTTAAGATGTTGTCCACTGTGGGGCAGCAAGAATGGTGTCCCATCTTGATACTCTAACAAGAAACTATTTTCACTACAAATTTGGTGAATGATGAACGGGCATCTCCATAGGGAATCAAATGTCCCATGCATTCTTTTTAGTTGTCTCCTCTTGTCCCATAACAAGACTTGATCCCCAACTTGAAATTCTCTGGCCTTCGCCTTTTTTTCAAAAAGTTTCTTGACTTGACTTTGATGCTTAGGTATATGGTCTACCACCATAACCCACTGCTCTTCAAGTTCAGAAAGGTACATTATTCTTTTGTCAATAGAACTTTCAAAAGATCTATCTTCCACTATTTTTGCCATCTTCAAAGCCAGCAATTCCAAGGTAATAGGTATTTCTGCATTCAAACCATATAGAAGATGAAATAGTGGCATACCAATTGCTCTCTTATGGGTAATTATGTTAGCCCATAAAGAATCACACAAAGCTTTATGCCATGTTCTCTCATTGTCTTGTACAAGTTTCTTGATAATTGTAACTAGATTATTATTGCTAGATTCTACTTGACCATTCCCTTGCGGATAATAGTTTGATGAAAGTGATTAATAAACCCATATTCAAAACAAAAACTAGTGATTTCATTTGAAGAAAAACATGTAGCATTATCTTCTATAATCTTTCTTTGAAACTCCAAACAAGGAAATGATATTCTCCTTGAGGAACTTGCACACAACCTCAGAAGTAGCATGCTTAACTAGAATAGTCTCCACCCACTTGTTGAAGTAATCTATTGTAGTAAGAACAAAATTGTGTCTTGCACTTGATGGTGAATTCACAGCACCAATGAAGTTAATGTCCCATTGATGACAAGGTTCCTCAATCACAACTAGTTTTAGTGGTAATGCAACTAACTTAGGCTTACTGACAAACTGCTAGCAGAGTTCACATCTACATACTCAGTTGTACATATCTTGAAATAATGTAAGCCAATAGTACCTAGCTTGCAAAATTTTATGAGCTGTTACAGGTGCAGAAAAAAGCCCTCCACATGCCAAATTGTGAAAAGACTCCAAAAGTTTGCTTTGTTGTGCTTTATCCACACAATGGAGAAAAAATCCATCAAGACTTCTCTTATACAAACCATTATCCCATAAGACATAGTTTGTAGCCTTTGGCTTGATAGTCTGCTTCTCTTTATAAGATAAATGAGAAGGGCACTTGCCATATGGGAGAAAATAAGTGATAGTAGAATACCACTCATCTGTTGTAGTATCAAAGAGAACAATTGGAACATCTTCAACCTCTACTTCTTCATCACCTGTTTCTTTTGGAACATTATCAGCAATCAGCTGACACAAACTTCTCCCATGCACAAACTTGGTGGGTTTGATATCAAGATCAAATTCTTGAATTTTGGCAATCTAATTGCCTCTTTTAGTTTTAGACTCTAGTTGAGTCGGGATAGATTTTACTGTTGTATCTGGCACCAAAACAATAGTATGTGAATTCAAAGTGTAAAAGCTAAAATGCTTCATAGATTTAACTATAGCATAAGCATGTTTCTCCATATTTGAGTACTTAAGTTCATGAGCCTTTAGTGGGCAACTCATAAATTAAATCAAATATTCCACACCCTCCTCATTCTACTAAACCAGAATCACTGAAAGTGTATGCCCTAAAGCATAACTATACATTATGAAATCTTTAGTGTAGTTAGGACAAACCAAAACTAGAGCATGGGCTATGCCTCTCTTAATGTCCTTGAAAGTTGCTTTACCTTCCACACTCCAATGGAAATTGGTCTTACCCTTCATCATATTAACAATATGACAAGTTTTCTCTATGAATTCTAGAATGAACCTTTGCAAGAAATTCACCTTCCCAAAGAAAGAATGAACTGCAGTCTTACTAACAGGCAAAGTAAGACTTTGGATAGATTTGACTCTTTCTGAGTCAATTTTAGTTCTTTCTTTGGACACAATGTAACCAAAAAGCTTACCTTTTGTAACCCCAAAAACTGACTTCTTAGGATTAAGAGAAATACCAATTTGACGACACCGTTCCAAGACTTGTCACAAATGGTAGGCATGATCTTGATGTTTCTGAGAGAAAACGGGAAAATCATCAAGGTCCACCACAATGAACTTACCCATTTCATCTCTAAAAGCAAGGTCCATTGCTCTTTGGAAAGTAGTTCCAGCATCAATCAAACCAAATGGCATCTTGCGATATGCAAATGTGCCCCATGGTGTCATGAAAGCAGTCTTGTATTGATCCATTTCACTAACTTCTACTTGATTGTAGCATGAAAACCCGTATAACATAGACAACATCTTTGAACTAGTTATGGTTTGTAACACTTGATCCATAATAGGAAGAGGGTAGTTATCTTTTAAAGAAGATTGATTTAGATTTATAAAATCTACACAAATATGGATTTCTCTGTTCTTGTTTCTTACAGGAACAATATTTGCGATCTGAGTAGAATGGTGAATAGGAAAGATTATCCTAGCATTCAACATTTTTTGGATTTCAGCAAGAATAGTACCTGATATCTTTGGATTATACTGCCTCTTCGTTTGTTTGTGAGGCAACGATCCTACCTTGAGAGGAATCTCATGTTGGATCTCCTTGGGTCTAAAGGACATTAGATCATCATATGAATATGCTAGCACATCAATGTAGTGGTGAAGAAGTCTAATAAACTTGAATTTCTCATAAGTAGTGCAACATTTCCTGATGTTAACCATCTTGGAATCCACTTTAGAACTCAGGTTCACTTGTTCAAATTCCATTAATGAATTTGAATCAAGTTGATGTTGTTGTTTGATACATTGATCATTCTTGTCAAATAACTTTTCCAGAGAAACCAAACTTTTTGGAATTTTATTCCCTTTTAATTGAAGAATCTCCTCACCAATCTATGAATCTACTTAAAAAACATATTCCCAAGGTGGAAAGTCACTACCTTCAAAGTAGAGTTCATCAAAGCTATCTATCTTCTCTAAGAAAGCTACGATCTGATTATCACCATTGAAGACTTGCCAATGGTCAGCATTATCTGGTACACTTGGTCAAAAAACCAACTCAATTGTGTACTTATTACCTTTAAAATCCTTGTGAGGGATGATAAGGGTGGCAGAGACAACTAATGAATCATCACGATCATTAAACTCTCTTGGTACCGTGGAGATGTTGAAAGCATCAAAACCTTCAATGCAATCCTAGACACAATTGCGGTAATGTCTTAGCCTTTCATTCTTGGTTTGATAAAGATTTCTCACCTGGCAAACAACAAGTTTTGCATCACCTTGTGTGTGAAGATTTTTAATACGTTTAACATGAGCAGCCTCCATTCTGAGTAACAATGACTCATACTCAACGGTGTTGTTAGTATTGTAAAATTGTAGCTTATAGGAACAAGGAGAAATATCACCTTGAGGAGATATTAAAACTATTCCAGCCACAGATCTAATAGAAGAATAGCTACCATCAAATTCTAAAATCTGAATATCATTTGAATTTCCCACTTTGATATTTCTATGTCCAGTAGACTCTTCGTTGGAGGAGGAAGAATCCGGTACCACCATACTCTTGTTTGAACTTACGTATAAATTTTATTTTGGGTCTTCATCTAAATTATCTAAATTTTCATTTGATGAACTAGAAGTGTTTTCAGTGGTCATGAAATAATTACCCATCCCTGAAGACTCAAATAAAATTTGAGCTTTTGGATCTTCAGTTTGAGTAACAATATATTTTTCTTCCCTTTTGGGAAGCAATTTTTGCATGACACCTTTGATAGGTATCCTTGCCTCAGACAAATCCATATTTAGTTCTTCTCCCACATCCTTACAAAAATTGCATCCAAGCAAAATACCATAAGAGGCTGGAACATTAGCAACCAGGATGATCATCCTTATTCTTTTCTCTGGAAAAGCTACGAATGCAAATTGTGCATCCTTAATTTGGCCTAAGAAAGGAACTTGCTTATTTTCCATCGAAAAACATCTCTCCAAGGTCTTGGTTAAAGTGAGTCCAAGAGCATCTGCCACTTTGGCATGCATGATATTATCAGATGCTCCCAAATTTATGATACAATTACTCAATTTATGACCATTAACTAATAGAGAAACATAAAAGGGTTCAATTTTCCCTAGGGCAACAAGAGGAGTAGTAACTAGGTTGTTTTGGGTAGACCTATTCTTTGAGGAGTCATGAATAGTCTTAGGAGAATCTTGCCCTATAGGGGCAGCCTTATTTTTAACAAATTTGGCTAACCTCTCAAATTGGTCAGGGGTAGCTTGTAAATATTCTACCTTAGACATCTAGAATTTGGTTTTCCTAGCATGGTCAATTATGTAAAAGAGCTGAAATGAATTAGACATAGAGGTAAGAAATCCTTCATTCTAGGGTTTAATTGGGGTAGTACTAGTCTGAGGAATAGCAATAGAAGAAGTAGGATTGTTAGAAGAACTTACTTGTTTATTGACATCCGGGTCCCTTGATTGAAAAGGCAATGGAGTTCCTCATTTGGTAATTGAAATCATAGGTCGAGGCTCTTCTCTTGACTTTCCTTTATCAACCATTTGTTGATTTGATTGATTTTGAGACCTAGTGAAAACATAATACACTCCACCATATACATCTTCATCTCTTTCTGCTTCATCTTGATAGTTTAGGAACCCAATAGTAGATTCTCTAGCTAATTCTTCTTCTCCTTCCATAAAAAGATTAGCATTATTTTCTTGGTCTAAGTTAGGTTGGAAAGAAATATCCTATTCAGCTTCATAGTAAGCAACTGTTGAGTTGATCGATGGAGCCTCCAAAGCTAGTCTTCCTTGAGTAGGAGGAAGACGATTTTGCTGCCCTTGATTTCTCACATCATTGCCTTGATAAGAATTATTACGAAATGTCCTTCTTGGTATGTACCGATAAGGAGTGAACATATTCTGGGACATTTGATTTTTTAAATCTAGCAACTCATTTGCTAACTTTTGAACCATGGGATCTATGGTCCTTGTGGATGATAAATGAGTAGAGGGCTGACCTCTATTTTTGTTTGAATCCCTTCTTATCTTACCCGCAAGGATAAGATCATCTTCAACCTCCATAGCCAAACTTTGTGTCAGAGGAAGATTAGCGAGATTAGCTCACCTTAATAGAAAGATTACCTCAAGAAGTTGAGTGTTGATGAAGAAACATTTTAGATTCTCTGTCGTTGGTTGGGCGATTACTAAAATCTTATTTGTCAATTTTTTGAACTTAGTAATTGAATCACACATAATCATGTGGTTCTTTTTTCATTTGTGTTAGTTGGGCTAATAAAGCATGTGTGTCTTCCACAGGCTTAAACCTAGCTTCAAACATGGTTTTAAGAGTATTCCAATTATTTATGGTTTGGGCTTGAAGATGATAAAGCCAATTTGTAGTAGCATCTTGAAGTTTTTCTACAAAAAGTTTTATAGACACATCTTCGTGCTGCACCCCTAGCACACCACAAGCTATACAATAAGCTGCAATGTGTTCATCAGGATGGACTTTCCCATCTCCATGGAATTTCAGAAAATTTTTCCTTGAACTATGGAGTAGTTCAGGCAATGGTGGTGTCAAATTCAAGGGTCCAAAAGAATTACCCAATGGGCCTTGAGCTACCATTGTGCATTGATTGAAAGGTTGGATAACAAACCTTCGTGGAACTTGAACAAATAAAACTCTATTAGTATTTGAACTGGAAGCTTCACTTGGTATAGGAGACCTGACATTGGTAGGAGGAAAACTCCTTATTCACTAAAGCTAAGGTTTTGGAGGCAAAAGACAAAAATTATTTGCTGCATTAACTCAAACATAGGATCAATAATTCCTTGATCTCTCTTACTTCTTGTATACCTTGAGTCTACTAGAATGCAATGTACTTAACAAAGATTTAAAAACAACTTAAAACAATAAACAAGGATGAAATGCTTCAACTCAAAGGGTGAGGCTCCAAGTTGCACATTCTTCCCCAGTAGAATCGCTAAAAGACTGTTGGGTGAATATTTTATCATTAAATAACTAATGGCAAAATGGTTATATCATCCACAACTATGATGACAAATTTATCTCCTCTCAGCAAGGGGAGGTTCCCTTTTCTAACTATTTTAAACTTATTTACAATAAAACTAACTTTGGGGTGATTTCATATCATCCATTTCTCTTTTTTTAGAAATGATGTTTACAAAGCTCAATGCATAACTCAAAACAATTTACTATATGAAAAGTACCTACTTGTGTTGATAACCAAGAAACCTACGCAAACACAAAGTTTCTTGTTGCTTCTTATGCCAATTGTATCTAAAAGATTTCATAATAGAGTGCAGCTCAAAGTCTTAACTATATGCTGAAGTAAAATGACATGATCACGAACACTAATTTGCAGCACAAAGTCTTCAAATTACTTTAGTCTTCAAATTACTTTTTATTCACAAAATTAAGTTCTCTAATTTGAAATATGAAATAGCAGCACAAACTCTACAAATTCTAATTTGAATCACCTCCCTGACACTTGATATTCACGCTCACAATTCAAACATTCATATAAGATCATGTGATAGAAAGGACATATGAACAATTCTATAACATTCACAAACTTGTTCCAAGACAAAGATTGGATGCCAACATGCTTCTTAATATTCCTTGAAAACAAATTTACAAAATAAGCTCAAAGTCTCAAATTGCTTTTCAAAATGGCAGTGCTTCACTTCAATAGTCAAAAGATAAATATTACAATATAGGGAGAGGCCTTGAGAAAATTTAGGAAACAACTAACTACTTTGAGGGACTTCCTATATTTTTACAGTTAATTACATATGAGTGAAGTACATTAAAATATGTCCATAACTACAAACAAAAGACATATGAAAACATAAAATAAACTAAGTTATAAAAAGTTGCATCAACTTGTATTGCCATCTTTCTTCAAATGAGCCTCATACATAGTAAATGTTACTTGAATCCCCAAACTATCTAGACTAACAGTGTTCCTAAAAATCATCTGAGCCCTGATCACTAAACCCTTCACTGTTTTGGTCACCTTTGCATGACTAGTTAACTTAGACTTCATGTTATCTAAGGTTAATTGATTATCCAGAATGTTGTCCATAGAAGAAGTTCAGAAAACTTTATCTTCAAACTCTTTTTCAAATATATTTTTGAATTCTTGAATCATCTCATCTGCAGGGAGGAAGTGATGATCCTCTGATATAAAATTACATGGAAGCTCCTCGAATTTGTGCAAGAGACTAACATTACTTTGTTCACTTAGCTCCTAGGTGCTTTCCAAATCATTGATCAAGTCTTTTAAAACATTGCCTCGATAGACCAATTCTTTTTTAGTCTCCACATAAGAATCACAATTTGGAATAACACCTAATGATATCATAGTATTTATCTTCAGCTTCTTCATTTCGATCCACTTCTCATAGCCCCCATCTAGATATTTAATATCCTGAGAAATAGTATCAACCAGGTCATCAAGTTCTGTTTTGATCTTCTCCATCTTGCTTGTCTTTTTAGTTGTCTCTGTGAGAAGAGACACTCCTTGTGCCTGCATCTTTTTCAAATACTCTTCAACTAGTTTTCCTTTTAGGTGAGTCTTCTCAGCCTTCTAAATAATAGGATATTCTACAGAAACAACTTCAGGAGTTATTGACTCAGATGTCAGAGTAATTTTCCTCACCACTGCAGCCAGCTATTCTGCAATTGCCATGTAGTGGTCCTTCATTTCTTTTTCCAATCAAACTTTTGAATTAAAGAATCCAATGCAGATTGCATATCAGCTTTTGCACTTTCATGCATGATCTTCCCAAGTTCAATTCTAGAAATGGAGTAGTCATTTATACTAAAATTTTCAATAGTTACATCATGTGGTGGTCGATCAACCTCCACATATTTGTGGCCTTTATCTTCCATCATTCGAGAAAGAGTTTTGGGCTTCTTTTGAGTTTTATCCTTCATTGGCACCAACTTGACAAAATCAAAGTCATCTGGCGAGATGGCTTGTTTCTTCCTCTTAGGTGTATATGCTGAAAGCCATGGAGGAAGAACTGATGTACTAACATCTGAACTAGAACACATTATTGGTTTAGGAGGAACTATACTCACACTTGTGGTAGTAATGATAGGAGGTGTAATAGTAAACACTATAGCTTGCATATCCACATTAACAACTTGCTTAGTAACCAAAACAAAATGTTCAAAGATTGAAGAATCCCTGTTGTCAAAAGAGGGCGAGGACAAACTAGGAATTGAATCTGAGGAACAAAGAACATTATCAAAAGTAGCTTAAGGATTATCAAAAAATGTTATTGAAGATAATGGTGACTCAGAAGATGGAATATTTATGGGTGAAACTAGGGTAGTAGGAAGAACAGACAAAGCAGTTGAAATAGATACATTAGGTAGGGGAGAAGGATTTTTAGTTCCTTGTGGCACATCCCTTTGTGGAGACATGGTTGTATCCTATAGATCTTCCTGACTATCTCCTTCTTTCTCGTGTTCATCTCTTTTCTCCCCTGAAGACTTATCTTCAATATCCATTTCTTCGATAGCTTGTTCATCAACACCCTATTCTTCAACTTCCATTTCCTTAACATTAGACTCTTCTTCTGTAACTTTTGTCTTTTTTCCTTTAGACACAAATTTGATCCTTAGTTTGGAAACCTTGGATGTGCTTGGAGTATCACTTTTATTCTTTGTCCTTAACTCAATGTTTTTCCCTATTTTCTCTAATACTTCTTCTTCAAATCTAGTTATGAAATCCTTAAAACAAACACCTTTTCTATGAAGCCACAGATTCGTATTAGCCAGAATTGGCTCAAATCTTTTTGTTAAAGAAGTAACCTCCTTATTTGACCATTATACAAAATCCAAGGGTGAGTTAGCAATATTTTCATTGACATAGCTTAAACTGACAAATTCTTCATCATCCACCATATCCTCTGGAATATTAGCCAAACCTAGATATTCAATTTGATTTATGGTCAACCTTCTATAGTCCAACTTTATGATCTCTTCTTCTATTCTTAAATCAGCCTAGATATATTCGACCATTGGCTCATGAAACCGAGTCTTACTCTTTATTTTGTCTTTCACTTGTAGGAATACACTCAACACTGAGAGGGGGGGTGAATCAGTGTTGTTAACAATTTTAACACTTTTTACTCCTTTTCTTAATTTAAATTCACAATTGTAGAATTCTTCAGATAAAACAAAGAAAATATGCAGAGTATCAAAACAAAACTTGACACAAGAAATTTCCTGAGTGGAAAACCCTCCTGGGGTATACAAGCACTCAACTGCCTAACTAGCTTAACACAGATTTCTGATTACAATGGTCTCACTGACATTACAATTCTACCTCACTGGCATATTGTACTTCTCTGCATGTCTCACTGACATTACAACATCAACATTCAATGAAAATTATAACTTAGGGGATTTCCCTGTTTCAATAAAACAAAACCTTATTTCTCCCTTTTAAGACAAACAAAATAAATTCTTTGCAATCAACCTTTAACTGTCTTCAACACCTACAGTCATTCAATTTTGATCTTCAAAATACTTCATACCTCTGCAAAACAATCTCAAACTAATTCACTATTTCTTGAGCTTTCTCTCTGTGCAAAACTGAACAATTTACCCTCTCTGAGAAATTATTGTCTTTCATCACCTTCACTTTCTCTGAACAAACATTAATCCATCATGATCATTGAAGGACTCCATTCATTTATTGAATCAACATTCATTCAAAATCTCAACATAATTCCCTAAAAAATGATTCTTCATTCCTGCAAAAAAATACATTTCAAAACAAAAATTCCATTCTCCAAAAACTTCTTGCAATCTGCAACTTCATCTCTTCTCTGCAACTCTATATATCTGCCATTAAAAAAATCTTACACCATCAAGAAGAAATTCCATCATATCTACAAAAAAAACCGATTCAACTTCCAACTTCATATGTTATCTCAATCATAACATATTCTCTTCAAAAATCAAACAACAAAAAAATAAAACATCTACAAAGAAATCAGCCTTTTCATATTCTTCACATTTAGAAACATTCTAAATGACATTCTTTCTCTCACCAAAAAAAACTCCAATTTAAGTGCCTCTTCATCTTCGGTGAAAGGCCATGAAAATAGCAAGTTTTATTTCCTTTTGATAACACAGTGGTTGGCAAATTTAACCACAATAGCTAACCGTTTGAGGCAATTCAAAGTTTAAACCTTATCCCTCCGATTTACGCAGCCCGCCATATGAAGATTCAATGACGATCATTGATTTGTCGTTTCCCGCGGAGCACACAAAACATTAACCGGTTACCGGGCACCCTAGGCAACGGGGCCAGTAAGACTGTCGAGTCTTCACCCCTTAAGTTGTCACTTAAGTGACAATCACTGCTCCAACCAGTCAACAATCAATTATAATAAAAGTGCACTGACGGCTATAATAGGTTTTTAAGGAAGTTTTATTTAAGTCTTGTGAAACAATAAAGAGCATTATACACTACTATATGTGTCACTTTCACTATAAACCACTTGTAAAAGTTTTACAACCTAAAAACTGAGATGATACCAAACCTCCAAACCACTGTGATTACAACAAGTCACAATCAAAAGTGTGTCATAATTGCATGAAGACCACTCATAATGCCAACCTTAGCCACTTTCACTGAAAGCATGATTTAAACTGTCCTATGAAGAATCCTTCTAAAATATCATGTGATAAACACATCTGATCCAACAAGATGAATTCTCTGTAACCAATTCAAATTCATTAAAATGCAACTTCACAACACTGATTGCATAACCAAACATGATATGTACCTGTCAACTGCATCTTGTGAAAACAACATCCTCAACTGTGATCAACTGTGAAATGCAACATCCTGATATTTTGACATCAATGAAAAGACAATATGCTCAACTGTGAAATGCTACAAAACTCCCCCTTTGTCTTTGACATTGATGGCAAAACCATAACTCATTTCTCCCCCTTTTTGACATAAAAATGTCAAAGGCAAAAAAAATGTCATGTTCTTGTAAATGCAATCCTCTAAAAAAATTTGTCAAAAACCAACACTTTACTTCATACTGATCAAATGCTCAATACTGTAACACTGCCAACCACAAAAATATGTAAAAAAATATATACAGGTTATGTACAAATGAGATTCAGGACATCAAAAATAATCTAGAAGACAACTCCCCTTGAATCTAATATCTCTGTAACTTATTGAAGAGAGACAAGAGACAGAACTCCCAGTTTCTGTCTCAGAGTTTCAAATGTCTCCTTTGGCAAAGGCTTTGTGAAGATGTCAGCCAATTGATCACTTGTATGCACATATTCCAAAGCAACTTCATTTTCAATCACTTTCTCCCTCAGAAAATGATTTCTGATAGCAATGTGTTTAGTTCTTGAATGCATTATAGGATTCTTTGACATATTGATAGAACTTGTGTTATCACAAAGAATAGACACAGGCTTTTTAACCTCAACCTTAATATCAAGAAGTGATTGTACCATCCAAAGTACCTGTGTACAACATGATGAAGCAGCAATGTACTCAGCTTCAGCTGTAGATAGAGAAACACAATCTTGTTTCTTACTATGCCATGTAACCAATCTGCCACCCAGAAAGAAAGCTGCCTCACTTGTGTTTTTTTTGTCATCAGGACACCTTGCCCAATCTGCATCTGTATAGGCAAGAAGTGTAAAATCACTGTGTCTAGGATACCATAAACCAAAATCAAGTGTACCCTTAATATATCTAAAGATTCTCTTAACAACATTCAAATGTGATTGTTTAGGACAAGATTGAAATCTAGCAACCAAGCAAACAGCCTGCATAATATCAGGCCTAGAAGCAGTGAGATATAAAAGACTCCCAATCATAGATCTATACAAAGACTGTTCTACTTCAGGTGATTCATCATTTTTACTTAGCTTATGCCCTGTCTCCATAGGAGTACCCAAAGGTTTGCAATCATCCATTTGAAATCTCTTTAACATCTCTTTGGCATATTTATTTTGTGAGATAAATATTCCTTTTTCAAACTGAGATATCTGAAGACCAAGAAAGAAAGACAATTCTCCCAACATAGACATTTCAAATTCTGACTTCATAATGTTAGGAAATGAATGACTCATATCATCATTGTTACTACCAAAAATGATATCATCAACATAAATTTCAACAACCAGAATATCCTCACCTTTGATTAAATAGTACAAATTACTGTCCACACCTCCTTTTGTGAACCCCTGTTCCTGCAGAAACTTATCCAGTCTATAATACCAAGCTCTTGGAGCTTGCTTTAAACCATATAAAGCCTTTTTCAACCTATAAACATGATCTGAATTATCTTTATTCACAAAACCTTCTGGTTGTTCCATGTAGACTTCTTCTTCAAGATCTCCATTTAGAAATGCTGATTTTACATCCATTTGGTAAACTTTGAAATTTTTATAAACTGAAAAAGCTAAAAACATTCTTATAGCTTCTAATCTAGTAACAGGAGCAAATGTTTCTTCAAAATCAATACCTTCAATTTGTGAATACCCTTTGCAAACCAATCTGGCTTTGTTTCTAACAACTTTACCTTTATCATCAAGCTTATTCCTAAACACCCATTTTGATCCAATGACATTCTTACCTTCTAGTCTTGGAACAAGTTCCCATGTTTTGTTCTTTTCTATTTGACTTAACTCCTCTTCCATGGATTTAATCCAGGCTTCATCTTTGCTGGCCTCAACATAATTCTTTGGTTCCATTTCAGATATCAAACACACATGTGCTTGATTATGTGCAGCATCAAGCTTTCCTCTTCTTGTTAACACACCACTGTCCTTATCCCCAATGATCAACTCATGAGGATGATCTCTTTGAAAAGCCTTTGAAAGAGTCTTTGTCTTAACATCAATAGATTTTTCAGGATCTTCTTCCTCTTCTTGAATTTCTTCTTCCTTTTGTGAATGATGATCAACTTCATTGTCATGAATCAACTGCATACAGGGCTGCAAATCCTCATCCACCTTAACATTAGTACTTTCAATTATTCTTTTGAGCCTATTGTTAAAACACTTATATGCCTTGCTATGTGTAGAATAACCAAGAAATATGCCTTCATCACATCTAGACTCAAAACCACATAAGCTATCATTATCTTTCTTGATGTAACACTTACTTCCAAAAATTTTAAAATACCCAACATTTGCTGACTTACCATACCAAAGTTCATAAGGAGTATAATTTGACTTTACCCTTAATTGAACTCTGTTCATAGTATATACAGTTGTATGAATAGCTTCTCTCCAATAGACATTAGGCAGATTTGCATCATGTAGTAAGGTTCTTGCCATCTCTTTTATAGTCCTATTTTTTCTTTCAGCTACTCCAATTTGCTGTGGAGTTCTAGGAGTGGAAAATTGCCTTCTTATCCCATGTTTTTCACAATACTCTTCAAATTCCTTTGAAGTGTACTCTCCTCCATTGTCTGACCTTAAACATTTTAGCTTGAAATCAGATTCCTTTTCAACCATCTTCATGAAGATTTTGAATCTATCAAATGCCTCTGATTTATGCCTTAAGAATGTTACCCATGTCATTCTTGAAAAGTCATCAATGAAAAGTATAAAATATTTTTCTCCTCCCAAAGCTTTAGTCCTTGTAGGACCACACAGATTTGAATGTACCAGCTGCAGAGGTTTTGAAGTAAAATACTCCTTAGGCTTGAAACTAACTTTGGTTTGCTTACCCAGCTGACACTCTTTGCATATAGTATTACTTGGTTTTGAAATATGAGGCATATTTCTGACATTGTGATTCTTGCTGATTCTCACAAGATTGTCAAAATTCACATGACCAAGTCTTCTATGCCACAACTAGCTTTCCTCAATTTGACCCATGAAACAGATATGGCTATCAACACTTTTAGTTTCTGAGTTATGAAGATTGTAGATGTTACCACTAGTCCTTAGACCTGCTGCAATAACCTTACCTGATTTCTTTTTAATCTCACATCCATGTGCATCAAAAACCACACTAAAACCATTGTCACATATTTGACTGACACTTAACAGGTTGTGCTTCAGTCCTTCTACAAAATACACATCATGTAGTGGTGTTTCATCATCAAGAAGAATTGTACCTTTGCCTCTGATCATAATGCAATCATTATTTCCAAACATAACAGAACCTTCCTTAATGTCTTCAAACTTAACAAACTTATCTTTGTCCCCTATCATGTGGTTGGAGCAACCACTGTCAATCACCCACTGTTCCTTCTTTTTGGCATGAAAAGCAGCTTGTGCAATCATAACATCAAAGCTCTTATTGATTACCTTAGGTTTCCAAACAAGCAATTTCTTTTCAGAACCCAAAGAAGACAAACCTGAAACAATATTTCTTGTTGTTTGCTGCATTTGCAATGAAGGTCTACAGAATTTGGCAATATGCCCAAAATTTTTACAATTACTTCAAACTTCTTAGAAACATGAATGGATTCCTTGGAAATAAATGCATTTCTCTTCTGACTCCAAATCTGCATTCACTGGCTTTATGTCCAAACCTTTTGCAACAAAAACAATATCCAGTAAAGTGAGCATTATACCTGAAAGTATCACTTCTGTTGTAGTTTGTTGTCCCTATGATTGATTTGCCTTTTGTACTAGCCTTTTGAGAACATTGTCCCTCTTCAAATCCAAGACCTGATTTATCTTTGAATCCTTTTTGTCTATCAAGAAGATCATCAAGTTTATCACTACTTCTGCACATATCAAGTCTTCTTCTCAGACCAACAATTTCAGCTTCAAGTGTATGACATTCCTTGTCCTTGTTATCAACTCTTTGTCTTTATCATCAATAATTTTCTTACTTTCTTCAAGAGAAAGAATTAGATCAGTAATCTGTTTCTCATAACAAGTTAACTTGTTATTCATGATATCATTTTCTTTTTGAAACTGACTTCTTTGTGCAATGATTTCCTTTTTAAGTTTCTTGACTTGACTTAATGCACACATCAATTCTCCTTCAAAATCAATAATAGCTTCACAACTGTTTGATTTTTCCTCACATTTTTCATTTTGAACTTCATTTAGAATAGCCATAAATAAAGTCTGTGCATTTTCATCAAGAAAATCATCTGAATCACTTTCAGACATATCAACATTTTTGATGAACAAACTTCTTTTCTTTCTGAAATTATTTTTCCTTCTAGAAACAAACTGTTTCTTTTTAAATTGCTTCTTGTTTTCATCTTCATCACTGTCTAGGTCTTTGTAAGGACATTGAGCTACATAGTGTCCAATCTTTCCACACTCAAAACATTTGAATGGAAGCTTACCTTTGTACTTACCAACAGATCCCTTCTTCAACTTGCTTGCAAGAATATTTCTTGATCATCATCCAAATCTTCTGAATCAGAAATCTCCTTTTCTTTTCTGACTGATTTGAAAGCAGCTTCTTTGCTTGAAGGTATGTCATTGCTAATTCTCATCTCATAAGCTGTGAAAGTGCCATGAAGTTCATCAAAGGTAACTTTGCTTAAGTCTCTTTCTTCTACTGCAGACACTTTGGATTCATATTTTGGATTTAAAGTCCTTAAGACTTTTGTAACAACTGTCTTCTCTTCCAGTGTATCACCAAGTCCTTTGATAGCATTTACAATTTCTTGGACCCTTAGAAGATATTCTGCCACTTTCTCATCATCACTCATTCTGAGACTTTCAAATTTGGCTCCGTAGGATTACAGTTTTGCTTCTTTGATTTTATCATCTCCTTGATAAATATTAGACAGTTTGTCCCATATTTCCTTGGCTATTTTACACTCCATGATTTTGACAAGTATGTCATTGGTAAGACCACAACATAATGCATTTTTAGCCTTAGCATTATTTTCATATGCCCTTTTCTCATCAGCTATGCTAGGAGGATTTGTAGCAGTATATGCAGTGACAATGGTAGCATACACATCATACCCCAGAGATGACAAATATGACTCCATCCTGAATTTCCAAAAAACATAGTTAGAACCATCAAACACAGGTGCTTTATAATTAGAGTAACCTTCTTGACTTGCCATGATAAGTATTCCAGAAATATGATCTACCCAAGATGATTAAGCTTTGACAGGGTACCAAGCTCTGATACCAATTGTAGGAATACACTCAACACTGAGAGGGGGGGTGAATCAGTGTTGTTAACAATTTTAACACTTTTTACTCCTTTTCTTAATTTAAATTCACAATTGTAGAATTCTTCAGATAGAACAAAGAAAATATGCAGAGTATCAAAACAAAACTTGACATAAGAAATTTCCCGAGTGGAAAACCCTCCTGGGGTATAAAAACCACTCAACTGCCTGACTGGCTTAACACAAATTTTTGATTACAATTGTCTCACTGACATTACAACATCAACATTCAATGAAAATTATAACTCAGGGGATTTCCCTGTTTCAATAAAACAAAACCTTATTTCTCCCTTTTAAGACAAACAAAATAAATTCATTGCAATCAACCTTTAACTGTCTTCAACACCTACAGTCATTCAATTTTGATCTTCAAAATACTTCATACCTCTGCAAAACAATCTCAAACTAATTCACTATTTCTTGAGTTTTCTCTCTGTGCAAAACTGAATAATTTACCATCTCTGAAAAATTATTGTCTTTCATCACCTTCACTTTCTCTAAACAAACATTAATCCATCATGATCATTGAAGGACTCCATTCATTTATTGAATCAACATTCATTCAAAATCTCAACATAATTCCCTGAAAAATGATTCTTCATTCCTGCAAAAAAATACATTTCAAAACAAAAATTCCATTCTCCAAAAACTTCTTGCAATCTGCAACTTCATCTCTTCTCTACAACTCTATATATCTGCCATTAAAAAATCTTACACCATCAAGAAGAAATTCCATCATATCTACAAAAAAAACCGATTCAACTTCCAACTTCATATGTTATCTCAATCATAACATATTCTCTTCAAAAATCAAACAACAAAAAAAAAAACATCTACGAAGAAATCAGCCTTTTCATATTCTTCACATTTAGAAACATTTTAAATGACATTCTTTCTCTCACCAAAAAAAACTCCAATTTAAGTGCCTCTTCATCTTTGGTGAAAGGCCATGAAAATAGCAAGTTTTATTTCCTTTTGATAACACAGTGGTTGGCAAATTTAACCACAATAGCTAACCGTTTGAGGCAATTCAAAGTTTAAACCTTATCCCTCCGATTTCCACAGCCCGCCATATGAAGATTCAACGACGATCATTGATTTGCCGTTTCCTGCGGAGCACACAAAACATTAACCGGTTACCGGGCACCCTAGGCAATGGGGCCGATAAGACTGACGAGTCTTCAGACCTTAAGTTGTCACTTAAGTGACAATCACCGCTCCAGCCAATCAACAATCAATTATAATAAAAGTGCACTGACGGCTATAATAGGTTTTTAAGGAAGTATTATTTAAGTCTTGTGAAACAATAAAGAGCATTATACACTACTATATGTGTCACTTTCACTATAAACCACTTGTAAAAGTTTTACAACCTAAAAATCGAGATGATACCAAACCTCCAAACCACTGTGATTACAACAAGTCACAATCAAAAGTGTGTCATAATTGCATGAAGACCACTCATAATGCCAACCTTAGCCACTTTCACTGAAAGCATGATTTAAACTGTCCTATGAAGAATCCTTCTGAAATATCATGTGATCAACACATCTGATCCAACAAGATGAATTCTCTGTAACCAATTCGAATTCATTAAAATGCAACTTCACAACAC
The DNA here is from genome assembly GCA_027924645.1 of Cunninghamia lanceolata. Taxonomy (NCBI): domain Eukaryota; kingdom Viridiplantae; phylum Streptophyta; class Pinopsida; order Cupressales; family Cupressaceae; genus Cunninghamia; species Cunninghamia lanceolata. The sequence continues at coordinate 441,090 of BSBN01000797.1, forward strand.
TGATTGCATAACAAAACATGATATGTACCTGTCAACTGCATCTTGTGAAAACAACATCCTCAACTGTGATCAATTGTGAAATGCAACATCCTGATATTTTGACATCAATGAAAAGACAATATGCTCAACTGTGAAATGCTACATCACTCCCCTATAATCAAAATGGAGTCTCTTTTTGAACATCTTCATAGTGACCATCTGCATTTCTATTTCCATTGCCTTGGCCTTAGAAGCAGTTGCTACAGAATATCTACCTACCTCAATAGGAAACCTAAATCCAGGCTTTTTCAACTCCATCTATTTGTTATGAACAACAATTATTTGTTGACATAACTCCATCAGGACAAGTTTTTCAGAGGGGAATTTTGGAATCATATAAGGATAACTCTGATAAAAGCCAACTCTTAAATATGTGAAAGTGGAGAATTGAAGAAACAAGCAACCATAACCATTCACCACTACCCAAGCTTCATCTGAGACTCTTCTCTGTTCTTACTGAGGATAAAAAATACATAATAAATCAACAAAGAAAACATCATTCACCCTTCTAAAATGATGAATTGAGCCTTTCAAAGTGAGCTGAGGATAGTATTGATAAACCAGTACAACTCTCCTATCTCCATCAGATGTTAATCCTAGAAAACTTCTCATAGAAGCTACTATATACACTAGATATGAAGTAATGTAGAACTTTGAAGTAGTTGATACCTAAATTAGCTACTCATGAAGAGAATTACTAATATGTTCCCCTCAAAAAATATGTTGCTTACCTTGAAGTATGATCTTGATGTATGGGTACATCCATTCATGGAAAGTTGAAGATGAAGATAGACCTCTAACTCTACTGAGAAAGCTATTTCATCACTTACATGCTCCACAAAGTCGCTCCTAGGAAAACTCCTGGGCCATCTAGACAAATTTGGTCTGGCAGTCTTGAGCCACTTAGTGTTTATCACCCTTTTCTCCTTTTCTATATCTATATTATACTCATGCTGAGCAATACTAAAATCTAGTTCTGCAACATTTTCAGCTCGCAGACACATGAACACCTTATCTAAAAATTTTGCATCAAGCCTCATGATCACATTGCCATGAGCATCTACCATTGCCCTAGTATCTCTGTTGTAGAAATGAGAAACTTGGAGAACAAACTCCATATTGTGTATAACAACTGGGAATGAAGATACCAAATGAATGTTTCTTTTAACAATCTTCTGTATATATGGACTATGTTTATCTGCCTTTGTTCTCTCAACAAATTCATCCATATCCACATGCCCGCTCTCTGTATCCCATATTTCATCAACATTTAATGTCACTGAAGTTACAGGAAAGACACCTTGATATTTGTATTGTCATTGCTTTGGCTTTCTTTGGAGACGGATCAATCATCTGGAAAGAAGACTCCTTCAGATGAGTTGAAGACCTCGGTAGCTTGCATGAGAAACTATAACAAAAAGTCATGATCTTGTAGTTAGGGGAAATACTGATAATTTTGGGAAACTGCATGTTGTTGATCATGACCAGAGGAATGAGCTTGAAAGGGCTAAAGAGCAAGCGTGTCAAAAAAATGGATGAAAGCCGGCTCAGGATAGCTTTTTGGAAAATTCTCCAGAGTTAGAAAAATTCTAGAGTGATGCACGGGTGGTGATTTTTACTGCCCTTTCATGTTAGGGGAAATGCTAATGTCAGGGTGACAAATACTACTACTCCTGTATGTAAAATAGAACTTTTGTAAGGCAAAATGTATAAGCGGTAAATTTTACCGCTAATGCATCTGACATTTAAGAAGAGGTTTTGTGTTGGAGCGGTGATTTCCATTGCTATTGCATGAAATTCCAAACTCATCAAACTTGTGTAGGGGTGACAAATTTCTCCATCCTTACACTTGAGGTAGATCTCACAAAAAGGAAGACATGAGCGGCAATTTTTTCTACTTTTACATCTGATGTACTTAAATGTGTTTTATGTAGGGGCAAAAAAAATGCCACCCTTACATCAGGTACTACAAATGAAAGAATAAAGGAAAGGGTGGTGTTTTCCACCACCCTTACACTTAGCCTATTAGAACATGTGTGTCAGTGGTGATTTCTACCGCTGATACATGAGTAAAGAAAACTAAGTTACACAATGCCAACCAATGATCAAAAACACCACTTTTAAAATAGACGAGACCGATTAACACAAAACACTAAGGTTTCTATATTGGACAATGAAAAACCATCATTCCATCTCTAGACATAGATGCATAACAACCAATGTAAAAACCAAAAGAAACCCTAAACAAGAATGACATCCAAGAGGTAAAAGAAAATAAGAAATCAACAAGAAACAAACATGACATTTAAAAGGTAAAAATAATTTGGGAAAAGAAGAATACAAAACAAAAGCATAGAGAAAAACATACCTGATCATAACAAACAAAAGTTAATCTTTGTGCCAACCCTCAAATCTAAAAATCATGCACCCAAAATGTGAATGGAGATCACTAGGGTTTCAACTGAGCTCACGCAAGTGGCAAGAATAGGTAAGATTAAAATGAAAACTAAAAGGTAAATAAGAAAACATATAAATGTCTTTACAATCGCTCACATGGAGTGCATTAATTGCACTTGATATTACTCAAAGTTGGATGTTAGACATACACTAGCGGCAAAATTTACTACATTTACACTTAGCACAAGCAATATGCATGGGTGGCATATTCACCATCCCTGCATTTTAACACAGACAGAAATATGCTTGGGCGGTGAAAATCACCGCCCTTGCATATTTCAAGGACTAAAACATGCTCTGGCAGCAAAATTTTTCGCCCAAGCATGAAAACAAAAATTTCTCTAACTCCTTAAAATTATGAAAACTAGTTCAAGAACTTGTACAAATTTCAAGAAACCAAAATGAGAACGTACTCAAATGGATATTCAGGAGTGAGATGACTACATACGAGGATGAGATGACTCACCTCAATTTGTGAGCTTAGAGTGGAGGCTACAAAATGGACAAGTTTCATAGGGGTCGTCCTACAAAATGAGCGCAGCTGATTTTGAGGACAACACACTAGAAAGAAGGAAAGGTGGTTCTTTTAACTAGAAAACATAAAGGCAATAAATAACAATATAATCTAAATCCAAAGAAGTGCAAAGAATTTGATATCTATAATCTCAATCATAGTATTAAAGAATCACAACAATTATAATACTAATCACCAATGGAAACCATTCATCGAGAGATAAACATCCACAACAATGAGCAAGAATAGAAATATCCAATTACTTCAACATAAAAATGATAATCAGTAAACTAGCAATGCATTCAACATAAGAAGAATAAGCATCCAATAACCATAACACAAAGTTTACAATCACTAAATTCCCATTATACCAACTTCAATTCATATATTAAATCCACTGAAAGTAACAACACATCAAAATTGATCTCTTATCAAAGCAAAGTTTACCAAAAGATTCTCAACATCAAGAGGCTCCTAGAATATATAGCCCTGTCACCATAACTATCTTTAAAAATAATAACAGCTTCTTGGGGCTGCCAATTTAAATATGTTTTAAAAATAAGGATGAATTTAAAGACAGCTCTCGAGAGCCAATAGTTTTTTTGTAAGAAAAAAAATCAAAGCATATGAAAAAGTCATCAGTTGCCAATTGTCACATGTTCATCAATTGCCAACTCCCTTTGCGCTGCTATGTTTTCTTTACTTTGTCCATCTTCTAAAGATGAATCGATCCATGTCATTTGAGTCACTAATGCCCGCAATTTTGGTTTATAAGTTGTGTCTACCAATGATCGGTGTTAACGTCTTGTCACTTGGACTACCAGTGATACTTGCCCAAAGCTTCAGTTTACTAATGATCCGATCAATGTTCACCACCCTTTTATGGATCTCATTTATTTTACTTTTGAAGGTTCTAAGATAGGTTGTCATTCTTCCATGTTTTCCAATTAACTCACTAGTGACTATATCAGTAGCCACAAGCTCCTCATTAATCATCTTCTTGAAATTTTGTTTTATCTCCTTGATTTCAAGCAATTTATCCTCATCCTCACCGAACACTTCTATGTCCAAATTCACAAAATAGCTCTTAAGAACTTTCATATTAGTAAAATAATGAGTTAATGTACTCCTCATCTCTTCCTCCACTGCTCCCAGTACAAACATTCTCCATTCAAGCGTATCCAAGCTCCACAATATAGATTCATTGTCCTTGGGGTCATTCAAGATCTTCTCTGCTACATGAATGCTAGTATCAATGTTGACCATTTTTTGCACTTCTTTAGAAACCATAAAAGACTACTATTGTCTTTTCTAACAATTTTTGATTTCACGGCCAATGTCTCCCTTTTGTTAGAAATAGAGGTGTACAACTTGGCAGCTTCTTCAATATACAATAAACCATCAAGAGTAATCTTTTCCACCCATTGCTCAAAAACATTGCCTAGGGCTTGGCACCATTTGATTTGTTGCAACAAATTGGGGTCTAGACCATCCACAACTATGCTAGGAATCTCATCTGAAGGTTGGGCAGTAATTCTCAAGATAGATTGAATAAATGAAGTCAGAGATCTCACCTGAGCCTATAATTTGAGGTTCTCTTGTTGCTCATTCTTGATTCTTTTGGATAAGGTGCTCATAGAGAACTTAGCATGATAGATTTCACCTTCAACTATAATGCTCCTTTTCCCCATATTTATTTAATTATTTGTAGCAGATTTATTATGGTGAATATTTAGAGTTAGGATAATATAGAATATTAAATAATGTGTAAACAACAAAAGTAAATTACAACTTTGATAATTTAATAAGATCTCTAATATAAATCAGTAACAAGACAAATTGGATAACATAATCACACAATCACATATATATAATATTCCCAATATCTTTATTAACAATAAGTTCAATACTTATCCATATGAAATTTGTAAGAATACAAAGATTGCTGGAATGGACCCTAGTTTAGCCTCTTTCGTCTATTTACAATCTAGGAGAAATAAGTGTACTTTGCCTCTATACATGAGTGATGGTTCCTCTAGAACAATGCTCAACACCCATGCAATAACCAAGCCCTCGCCAAGACAGTCATGAGTGCACCTATGTACCCCAAGTTGGACACACAGATAAGATGTGCCCCCTTCTCCGTCTTGCTCACAACCTTCTCGAGTGTTTTATATGCTTCTTCTTTCTTTGAGTGATGCTTTATGCCCTTTCCAAGTCTCACACAAATGCCTTATATAACCTTTTAAGGGGTGGTTTCTAAACAATGACACCCCTTCACAAAGTTTGTCATTAACAATTAGTTAATAAACTTAATAATTCATCCCTTTTAAAAGGGGTTTTCATAATTATTATTTATTTATCTCTATTTTAACCAAAGGATCATAAAATTCTTTATTTTCCCACCCCCCTTTTAATTATAAAGGGTAAATAAACTTTATCTTCTTATAATTTCAAAGTCTTATTCATAAAATAGCCTTCTTTTCCATTTTGGAGAAAAAGTCCCATAACATTTCTCCCCCTGTAAATCAACTATTGTCCTCAATAGCTCAAGTTGAATATACAATATATTTCAACAAAATAATTAGTCAGGTAACATTATCGATATCACAATGAATCTTCTTCATTTATAATCATATTTCTCAAATTTTTTTGATCTTCCTAATAAATCTTTTGCTTTAACTATAACCACAATTAAATCACATAGAAATACTTTTTTAATCAATAACATGATCATAACTATAAGTACATTTTCACATGAAATAGATCATGAATTTATACTTGAGAAGCTAATAAAGTGTATACAATAAATCTCCTATCAAAAAATCTTTTAAATTGGGTCATCAATGTGTAACCTTATCTTTAATACAAATGTTTTAATCATTTAGGTGTCAGTTCAACATAAAATATATAAAAGTATTAGCATGTGAATGACATACATATCCCATACATGTAGTCTCTCATCATTGAGTATTATATACTCAAAATTTATTCAAAGATGATAGTCATGCCTTCCAGACTACATGAATATCCTCTTTTCATATACCAAATACAATTGGATAGAAACAAATACATCAAAACACATGTACAATTTTATCGGGTTGATCAAGTCAAATAATGAAGTACAATAAAACAAAGATGGTACAAAACAATCTTACAAGGTAACTCAAGCAACAAAACATCAACAACTATTAACATCATAAAGTACTTCATAGAAAAACACTAGGTCTGATATTTTCTTTAAATAATTAGCTTAAGTAAATATCTTTCTTCATCTTTTCCATCTTGATTAATCTCACAACCATCTAGTTATGACATCCTAAAATAATTAAAAATAACCCAGAAACCCACGAAAACACAAAGTTTCTCATTGCTTCTTATGCCAGTAGAAAATGAAAGATTTCATAATAGATTGGAGCTCAAAGTATTAACTATATGTTGAGGTAAAATGACACAATCATGAACAATAATTTGTAGCACAAAGTCTTCAAATTACTTTTCATTCACAAAATTAAGTTCTCTAATCTGAAATATGAAATAGCAGCACAAACTCTACAAATTCTGATTTGAATAACCTCCCAGACACTTGATATTCATGCTCACAATTCAAACATTCATGTAAGATCATGTGATAGAAAGGACATAAGAACAATTCTATAACATTCACAAACTTGCTCCAAGACAAAGATTGGATGCCAACTTGCTTCTTAATATTCCTTGAAAACTGATTTACAAAATAAGCTCAAAGTCTCAAATTGCTTTTCAAAATGGCAGTGCTTCACTTCGATAGTCAAAAGATAAATATTACAATATAGGGAGAGGCCTTGAGAAAATTTAGGAAAAACCTAACTACTTTGACTTATTTCAAAATAGGAGTCCTTATTTACTTGGGACTTCCCATATTTTTACATGTAATTACATATGAGAAAAGTACATGTAAATATATCCATAACTACAAACAAAAGACATATGAAAATATAAAATGAACTAAGTTATAAAAAGTTGCATCAAATTGTATCGCCATATTTCTTCAAATGAGCCTCATACATAGTAAATGTTTCTTGAATCCCCAAACTATCTGGACTAATAGTGTTCCTAAAGATCATCTGAGCCTTGATCACTGCATCTTTCACTATTCTGGTTGCCTTTGCATGACTAGTTAACTTAGACTTCAGGTTATCTAATGTTAACTAATTATCGAGAATGTTGTCCAAAGAAGAAGTTCATAAAACTTTATCTTCAAACTCTTTTTGGAATATATTTTTGAATTCTTGAATCATCTCATCTACAGGGAGGAAGTGATGATGCTCTAATATCATATTACATGGAAGCTCCTCCAATTTATGCAAGAGACTAACATTACTTTTTTCACTTAGCTCCTTGGTGCTTTCCAAATCATTGATCAAGTCTTTTAAAACATTACTTCGATAGACCAATGCTTCTTTAGTCTCCACATAAGAATCATGATTTGGAATAACACCAAATGATATCAGAGTATTTATCTTTAGATTCTTCATTTCGATCCACTTCTCATAGCTCACATCCAGATATTCAATATCCTGAGAAATAGTATCAACCAGGTCATCAAGTTCTGTTATGATCTTCTCCATCTTACTTGTCTTTTTAGTTGTCTCTATGAGAAGAGACACTCATTGTGCCTGCATCTTTTCAAAATATGCTTCAACTCCTTTTCATTTTAGGTGAGTCTTCTCAGCCTTCTGAATAATAGGATATTCTACATAACCAGCCTCAAGAGTTATTGACTCAAATGTCAGAGTAATTTTCCTCACCACTGCAGTCAATTGTTTTGCCATTGCCATGTAGCAGTCCTTCATTTCTTTTTCCTGATGAAACTTTTGAATTAAAGAATCTAGTGTAGATTGCATATCAGTTTTTGCACTTTCATGCGTGTTCTTTCCAAGTTCAATTCTAGAAATGGAGTAGTCATTCATACTAAAATTTTCAACAGTTACACCCTGTGGTGGTCGATCAATCTCCACATATTTGTGGCCTTTATTTTCCATCAGTCAAGAAAGAGTTGTGGGCTTCTTTTAAGTTTTATCCTTCATTGGCACCAACTTGAAAAAATTAAAGTCATCTAGAGAGATCACTTGTTTCTTCCTCTTAGGTGTATACATTGAAATCCATGGAGGAAGCACTGATGTACTAACATTTGGATCAGAACCCATTGTTGGTGTAGGAGGAACTATACTCACAATTGTGGTAGTAATGATAGGAGGAGTAATAGTAAACATTGCACCTGGCATAGCCATGTTAGCAACATGCTCAGTACCCAAAACACAATGTTCAAAGATTGAAGAATCAACAATGTCATAAGAGGGCGAGGACAAACTAGGAATTGAATCTAAGGAACAAAGAACATTATCAAATGAAGCTTGAGGATTATCAAAAATTGTTCTTGAAGATTATGGTGACTAAGAAGATGGAATATTTATGGGTGAAACTAGGGTAGTAGGAAGAACAAACAGAGCAATTGAAATAGATACATTAGGTAGGGGAGAAGGGTTTTCAGTTTCTTGTGGCACATCCCTTTGTGGAGACATGGTTGTATCTTGTAGATCTTCCTAACTATCTCCTTCTTCTTTCTACTGTTCATCTCTTTTCTCCCTTGAAGACTTATCTTCAATATCCATTTCTTCAGTAGCTTGTTCATCAACACCCTATTCTTCAACTTCCATTTCCTTAACACCAGACTCTTCTTCTATAACTTTGGTCTTTTTTCCTTTGCACGCAAATTTGATCCTTGGTTTGGAAACCTTGGATGTGCTTGGAGTATCACTTTTATTCTTTGTCCTTAACTCAATCTTTTTCCCTGTTTGCTCTAAGACTTCTTCCTCAGATCTAGTTATGAAATCCTTCAAAGCAACACCTTTTCTTTGAAGCCATAGACTTATATCAGCCAGAATTGGCTCAAAACTTTTCCTCAAATAAGTTACCTCCTTATTTGACCATTGTACAATAGGCAAGGGTCAGTTAGCAATATTTTCATTGACATAGCTTGAACTGACAACTTCTTCATCATCCAACATATCCTTTGGAATATTAGCCAAACCTAGATATTCAATTTGATTTAGGGTCAACCTACTATAGTCCAAGTTTCTAATATCTTCTTCTATTCTTAAATCAGCCCAGATATCTTCGACCATTGGTTCATGAAACTGAGTCTTCCTCTTTATTCTGTCTTTCACTCCCCTATAATCAAACTGGAGTCTCTTTGTAAACTTCTTCATAGTGACCATATGCATTTCTATTTCTATTGCCTTGGCCTTAGCAATAGTTGCTATAGGATATCTACCAACCTCAATAGGAAACCTAAATCTAGGCTTTTTTAACTCCATCTATTTGTTATTAACAACAATCATCTGTTGACATAACTCCATCAAGACAAGTTTTTCAGAGGGAAATTTTAGAATCATATAAGGATAACATTGATAAAATCCAACTCTTAAATATGTGAAAGTGGAGAATTAAAGAAACAGGCAACCATAACCATTCACCATTGTCCAAGCTTCATCTAAGACTCTTCTCTGTTCCAACTGAGGATCAAAAAGACACAATAAAACAATAAAGAAGGCATCATTCACCCTTCTAAAATGATAAATTGAGCCTTTCAAAGTGAGCTGAGGATAGTATTGATAAACTGGTACAACTCTCCTATCTCCATCAGATGTTAAGCTTGAAAAACTTCTCATAGAAGCTGCTATATACACCAGATATGAAGTAATGTAAAAATTTGAAGTGATTGACACCTAAATTAGTTGCTCATGAAAAGCATTACTAACTTGTTCTCCGCGAAAGATATTTTTCTTACCTTGAAGTATGATCTTGATGTATGGGTACATCCATTCATGGAAAGTTGAAGATGAAGATAGACCTCTAACTCTACTAAGAAGATTTATTAGATCACATACATCCTCCACAAAGTCACTCATGGGCCATCTAGACAAATTTGGTCTAGCAGTCTTGAGCCACTTAGTGTTTATCACCCTTTTCACCATTTCTATATCTATATCATACTCACGCTGAGCAATACCAAAATCTAGTTTTGTAACATTTTCAGCGCCTGGACACATGAAAACCTTATCTATCAATTTTACATCAAGACTCATGATCACATTGCTATGAGCATCTACCATTTCCTTGGTATCTCTGTTGTAGAAATGAACAACTTGGAGAACAAACTCCATATTGTGTGCAGCAATTGGGAATAAAGATACTAAATGAATGTTGTTTTAACAATCTTCTGTATATAGGGACTGGGTTTATCTGACTTTGTTCTCTCAATAAATGCAGCCATATCCACATGGACAATCTTTGTATCCTATATTTCATCAACATTTGATGTCACTGAAGTTATGGGAAAGACACCTTGATATTTGTATTGTTAGATTTAGGGTAGACAACTGAGAGGGGAGGGTGAATCAATTGTGCAAAACTTTTCTTTTATCTAAACACTTGCATTCACTTAGCAGTATAATGATAAATCAATCATGAAACTTAATGCTTTAATTCAAGAGCATAAACACATCAACACATGAGACATCAAGATTTTAATGTGGAAAACCTGGTTAAGGGAAAAACCATGGGGTGACTAACCCAAGATTGTATTCTCTATTAGAAGAATAGAAAGAATAAGATGGCACTTGCCAATTAGGGCTCACTGCCCGAGCACACTGCTCACAAGAGGCTCACTACCTACAAGAGACACACTGTCTACACAAGAATAAGTATCACATACTTAAACTAGTAAATAGCATCTTTACCATGCTTGAGTCAGTTCCATTTAATCCCAAAACTTTTGCTCTTCTCCTCGCTACCACACACTCATCCTCACTAGCACACCTTTGAAATGACTTTGCAATCCCTTATTTATACATGACATCAACTTATGAATGATCATCTAAGTCAGCTAACAACCATAAGAACATCTGCAAGATGTATAACTCATCCAGTCAGCCAGTCATAGAAAGAACACCATCATCCAGAAGCTATTCTTCAATTGTGAGCTCTAACTTCAATGCGGACCACCAACACAAATTGGACATGATCCAAAGACCACCACAAGCTTGCCTGAATCACCAAGAACATCCACACTTCATCTGCTTACTGAATCCTTCTCTCCTTCATTTGAAACCTCAAGAACATAGTCTGTCATCACTGTCACAAAACAATAGATGCTTGCGGACCTTCAAACCATGAACCAATTGAGCTGACACTCCATAAAGACTTCCTCAACACATCCAAATATCCGCAGAATAGGATAATGCATTTCTAGATCTCACCGGACCTATCTGTATCATTCTGCCACCACTAAACATCTGCTGGAACTGGTTTTACTTGAGTAGCCACAACTTCTTCAGATCTTCATGCGGACCTCTGAAATCTCTACTAGACCACCTTAAGACACATATCAATAAACCCTTTAATCTACATCCTCTGATCCTCAATCTATTTTGGACTTTTACCTTGCTGTCATCACTATTCTTCACTGTTCCTGATTGAGACTAATTTTCTCAATATCCTCAACACACAGCTCATCCAATCCTTATCATTAATGCAACAGGAGTATGTTGACATCAATGATAACACCAGTTAGGCCCATACTTGCAACAATCTCCCCCTTTGTCATTGATGGCAACATATGATGTAAAAAATTGTTTTAACCATCAAGACAAGAACTTCTTCTCACTGTCACAACTCCCCCTATCAACAACAACTATTCACATGTCTTCTCTCCCTTTACTGCTCCTCCTTTGAACAACAACCACTTTTTTTCACATGTCTTCTCTCCCCCTTTGACATCAATGGCAAAGGGCACATACTTACAATTTTTCCACTTTCAGAATCATATCTGCTGCTCCCCCTGAGTAGCAGCTCCCCATCATCAATCTAGCCCACATGATGTGACTATGATATCCATCGGACTGATGCACATCAGTGCACCTTAGTTCATCATTGGAGGGGCAATAACCCCTAACTTCTCCCTTAGATACTCAAAAGAGTCCTTAGGTAGAGGTTTAGTAAAGACACCGGTATGCTTTGCTTTGAGTAGAGTAACCCAAGAATATTCCTTCATCACTTCTAGCATCAAACTTTCCTAGGTCTTCATCTCTTTTAATGTAGCATTTGCTACCAAAAACTCTGAAATACCTCACAGTGGGAGTGATGCCAAACCAAAGTTCATAAGAAGTCTTACCGGTATTGCTTCTGATTTAAACTTGATTTAGACTGTAGACTGCAGTGCTAATAGCTTCTCTCCAATAGATCTGAGGAATATTTTCTTCCATCATCATGGTCCTAGATGCTTCCTGGATGGTCTAGTTCTTTCTCTCAACTACTTCATTCTGCTATGGAGTCCTAGGAGTAGACAACTGTCTCTTTATTCCATGTTTCTCACAGAAGTCTATGAACTCACCAGATGTGAATTCTTGACCTCTATCAGACCTCAGACATTTCAATTTTAATCCAGTTTCATTTTCTACCATAGCCTTGAATATTTTGAATTTCTCAAGTGCTTCAGATTTCTCCTTTAGAAAGGTTAGCCACATCATCCAAGAATAGTCATCAATTAGCAACATGAAGTATCTATTACCTTGCACACTCCTGATTCTTACCGAACCACAAAGATTAGTATGAACTAAGTCTAATAATCTAGTAGAAGACGGTTCCTTACTTTTGAATGAAACTCTGCTTAACTTACCCAACTGACATTCTTTGCACAAGCTATTAGTAGGTTTCACCAATTTAAGAAGATCTCTTATAGCCTGAGTATTGCTTATATTGATGATATTATCAAAATTCACATGACACATTCTCCTATGCCATAGCCAACTCTAATCAACTTGAGCAAATAAACAACTTTTACTAGCACCAACCAAGTGGAAGATATTACCTTTAGTTTGAGTACCGGATGCAATCTTTGTTTCAGAACTTTCAAGGATCTTGCATTTTCCATTCCCAAATCTGAGATCATAGCCTTTGTCCACCAACTGTCCAACACTGAGAAGATTGTGCTTTAATCCTTCAACATACACTACATTACCAGTTTTGTTCTTTCCATCAAAAGAAATAGTTGCTCTACCTCTGATTCTGGCAGCAGAATTATCACCAAACTTTACCACTCCTCCTTCATACCTTTCCAAATCTATGAACTTATTTTTGTCACCTGTCATATGGTGAGAGCATCCACTGTCAATGACCCAATCATCCTTTTCTTCAACTTGGGCAGCCAGAGCTCTTTCTTCAACTTTTTGATTGATAGATTCAGAGGGCATTGGATCTTCTTCTTTGATGGCAATGAACATCCAATCACTTCCAGATTTGTTTCCTATCTCTGATTCATCATCTATTACTCCTTCATCATCTCCTTCATGAGCATAGTAACAATTCTTCTGGAATCTTGGTCTATTAGTATTTTGCGTTAAAAATCTTTCCGGACACCTTGATGCAAAATTACCAACCTTATTGCAGTTAAAACATTTAAAAGGCAATTTCCCTTCATACTTACCAGATCCTCTTGGCAGTCTTTTTGCAATAAGAGCTTCAAGATGAGTAGTTTCAGCTTCTTCTTCCAAGTCTTTTCTTGCTTTTTCATACCATGGTAGTTTCCTTGAAGAGTTTTCTCCCAGATCAAACCTTTGTTTCCCTTTTACAAAGGCATCAGCTTTGAATGTAGATTATGTCTTTGGGGGATCATCTCCAAACTCAGCCATCTCAAATGCAGCTAATTTACCAACCAATTGATCTCTTGTGACAGTTGTGTGAGCTCTGAATTCTTCAATTGCAGCAGCCTTGATTTTATAAGAAGCAAGAAGGGATCTAAGAACTTTACCAACAATCTCATCTTCACTCAAGACTCCACCAACATTTCTAATTCCACAAACAACCTCATTTACTCTTGGCATAAAAGTAGCAATAGTTTCATTATCTCTCATCTTCAGATTTTCAAATCTCCCTTTCAAACTCTGTAGCCTTGCACTTTTAACATACTTGTCTCCTTCATGCAATACTTCCAGTTTTTGCCAAATTTCAAAAGTAGTTGGTAGGTCAATGACATTTGAGAACTCTGAATCAGATAATGTGCTTAGAAGAGCCTCAATGGTCCATAGATTATTTTCAGCATCAGTGATTTCATTCAAGGTTTTTGGACCACCCTGTGGAGGTGCATGCTGTGTTGTAACCATGTTCCAATATGCCATTCCCATACATTGCAAGTGACATTTCATGCGACCTTTCCAAAGATTAAAATTGGTTCCATCAAATTTTGAACTATCCTTTTTCTACGATGACATCTTGGATCTCCTCAAGTGGTTAATCTCCTTTTAGAGGAACTTGGCTCTGATAACAATTGTTAGATTTAGGGTAGACAACTAAGAGGGGGGTGAATCAGTTGTCCAAAACATTTCTTTTATCCAAACACTTGCATTCACTTAGTAGTATAATGATAAATCAATCATGAAACTTAAAACATTTATTTCAAGAGCAGAAACACATCAACAAATGAGACATCAAGATTTTAATGTGGAAAACCTAGTTAAGGAAAAAACCATGGGGTGACTAACCCAAGATTGTATTCTCTGTTAGAAGAATAGAAAGAATAAGATGGCGCTTGCCAATTAGGGCTCACTGCCTGAGTACACTGCTCACGAGAGGCTCACTGCCAACAAGAGACACACTGTCTACACAAGAATAAGTATCACATACTTGAACTGGTAAATAACATCTTTACCATGCTTGAGTCAGTTCCATTTAAGCCCAAAACTTTTGCTCTGCCTTTCACTCTTCTCCTCGCTACCACACACTCATCCTCACTAGCACACCTTTGAAATGACTTTTCAATCCCCTATTTATACACAACATCAACTTAGGAATGATTATCTAAGTCGATGAACAACCATAAGAACATCTACAAGATGTATAACTCATCTAGTCGGCCAGTCACAGAAAGAACACCATCATCCGGAAGCTATTCTCCAATTGTGAGCTCCAACTTCAATGCGGACCACCAACATGAACTAGACATGATCCAAAGACCACCACAAGCTTTCCTAAATCACCAAGAACATCCACACTTCATCTGGTTACTAAAATCCTTGTCTCCTTCATCCAGAACCTCAAGAACACAGTCTGTCATCACTGTCACAAAAGAATAGATTCTTGGAAACCTTCAAACCATGACCCAATCGAGCTGACACTCCACAAAGACTTCCTCAACACATCCTCAAATCCACAGAACAGGATAATGCATTTCTAGATCTCACTGGACCTATCTATATCACTCTACTACTACTAAACATCTGCCAGAACTGGTTTTACTTGAGCGGCCACAACTTCTTCAGATCCTCATACGGGCCTCTGAAATTTCTACTGGACCACCTTAGGACACATATCAATAAACCCTTTAATCCATATCCTCTGATCCTCAACCTATCTTGGATGTTTACCTTGTTGTCATCATTGTTCTTCACTATTCTTGATTGAGACTAATTTTCTCAATATCCTCAGCACACAACTCATCCAATCCTTATCATTAATGCAATAGGAGTATGTTAACATCAATGAGAACACCGGTTAGGCCCATACTTGCAACATGTATTTCATTTCTTTAGATTTCTTTGGAGATGGATTAGTCATCTGGAAAGAAGACTCCTTTGGATGAGTTAAAGACCTTGGCAACTTGCATGAGAAATTAAAACAAAAAGTCAGGATTGTGTAGGTAGGGGAAATACTAGTAATTTTGGGAAACTGCCTGTTGTCGATCATGACCAAAGGAATTAGCTTGAAAGGGCTAAAGAGCAAGCGAGTTGAAAAAATGGATGAAAGATGGCTTAGGATAGCTTTTTGGAAAATTTTCCAAAGTTAGAAAAATTCTAAAGAGTGATGTCCGGGCAACGATTTTTTCCGCCCTTGCATGTTAGGGGAAATGCTGATGTTAGGGCAGCAAATATTGTTGCTCCTACATGTAAGATAGAACTTTTGTAAGGCAAAATGAATAAGCAGTAAATTTTGCCACCAATGCATCTGAAGTTTAAGAAAAGGTTTTGTATTGGAGTGGTGATTTCCACCGCTATTGTATGAAATTCCAAACTCATCAAAGTTGTGTAGGGGTGGTGAATTTCAGCACCCTTACAGTTGGGGTAAATCTCACACGAGCAACAATTTTTGTTGCTTTTACATCTGATGTAGTTAAATGCATTTTATGTAGGGGCGAAAAAAAACACTTCCCTTACATCAGGTACTACAAATGCAAGAATAAAGGAAAAAGTGATGTTTTCCGCTGCTCTTACACTTAGCCTATAAGAACATGTGTGTCAATGGCGATTTCTACCGCTGATACATGAGTAAAGAAAACTAAGTTACACAACGCTGACCAACGATCAAAAACACCACTTTTAAAACAAACAAGACCAATTAACACAAAACACTAAGGGTTCTATATTGGACGATGAAAAACCATCATTCCATCTCTAAACATAGATGAATAACAACTAAGGTAAAAACCAAAAGAAACCCTAAACAAGAATAACATCCAAGAGGTAAAAGAAAACAAGAAATCAACAAGAAACAAAAACAACATTTAAAAGGTAAAAACAATTTGGGAAAAGAAGAATACAAAATGAAAGCATAGATAAAAACCTACATAATGATAACAAACAAAAGTTGATCTTCATGCCAACCCTCAAATCTGAAAATCATGCACCCAAAATGCAAATGGAGATCACTAGGGTTTCAACTGAGCTCACGTGAGTGGCAAGAACAATTAAGATTAAAATGAAAACTAAAAAGTAAATAATAAAAGATATAAATTTATTTACAGTCGCTCACATAGAGTGCATTAATTGCACTTGATATAACTCAAAGTTGGATGTCAGACATACGCTAACGGCAAAATTTACTGCTTTTACATTTAGCACAAACAATTTGCACGGGTGGCATATTCACTACCCTTGCACTTTAACATAGATAAAAATATGCTTGGGAGGTGAAAATCACCATCCTTGCATATTTCAAGGACTAAAACATGCTCTGGTAGAAAAATTTGCCACCCAAGTATGAAAACAAAAATTTCTCTAACTCCTTAAAATTATGAAAACCAGTTCAACAACTTGCATGAATTTTGAGAAACCAAAGTGAGAAGATACTTGAATGGATATTTAGGAATGAGATGACTATGCAAAGGGATGAGATGACTCACCTCAAATTGCGAGCTTAGTGTGGAGGCTATGAAATGGACAAGTTTCGTAGGGGTCATCCTACAAAATGAGCACAGCTGATTTTGATGACAACACACCAGAAAGAAGGAAAGGTGGTGCTTTTAACCAGAAAACATAAAGGCAATAAATATCAATATAATTTGAATCCAAATAAGTACAAAGAATTTGATATCTATAATCTCAATCACAATATTAAAGAATCACAACAATTATAATACAAATCACCAATGTAAACCATTCAGCGAAAGATAAACATCCACAACAATGAGCAAGAATAGAAATATCCAATTACTTCAACATAAAAATGATAATTAGTAAACTAGAAACACATTCAACATAAGAAGATTAAGCATCCAATAACCATAACACAAAGTTTAAAATAAATGAATTGCAACTGTACCAACTTCAATTCATATATTAAAGCAACTAAAAGTAACAACACATCAAAATTGATCTCTTATCAAAGAAAAGTTTACCAAAAGATTATCAACATTGAGAGGCTCCCAGAATATATAGCCCTGTCACCATAACTATCTTTAAAAATAATAACAGCTTCTTGGAATAGCCAATTTAAAGATGTTTTAAAAATAAGCATTAATTTAAAGAGAGCTCTTGAGAGCCAATAGTTTTTTTGTAAGAAAAAAAATCAAAGCATATGAAAAAGTCATCAGTTGCCAATTGTCACATCTTTATCAAGTGCCACATCTCTTTGTGTCGCTACCTTTTCTTTGCTTTGTCCATCTTCCAAAGATGAACCAATCTATGTTGTTTGCTTCACTAATGCCCGCAATTTTTCTTTATAAGTTTTGTGCCTTCCAATGATTGGTGTTAACGTCTTGTCACTTGGACTGCCAGTGATATTTTCCTGAAGCTTCAGTTTACTAATCATCCGATCAATGTTCACCACCCTTTTATGGATCTGATCAATTTCACTTTTGAAGGTTCTAAGATAGGTTGTCATCCTTCCACGTTTTCCAATTAACTCACTAGTGACTATATTAGTAGCCACAAGCTCATCATTAATCATCTTCTTAAAATTTTGTTTTATCTCCTTGATTTCAAGTAACTTATCCTCATCCTCACTAAACACTTCTATGTCCAAATTCACAAAATAGCTCTTAAGAACTTTCATATCAGTAAAATAATGAGTTAATGTACTCCTCATCTCTTCCTCCACTGTTCCCAGTACAAACATTCTCTATTCAAGCGTATCCAGGCTCCACACTGTAGATTCATTCTCCTTGGGTTCATTCAAGATCTTCTCTGCTACATGAATACTGGTATCAATGTTGACCATTTTTTGCACTTCTTTAGAAATCATAAAAGACTACTATTGTCTTTTCTAACAATTTTTAATTTGATGGCCAATGTCTCCCTTTTGCTAGAAATAGAGATGTATAACTTGACATCTTCTTCAATATATAATAAACCATCAAGAGTAATCTTCTCCACCCATTGCTCAAAAACATTGCCTATGTCTTGGTACCTTTTGATTTGTTGCAACAAATTGGGGTCTGGACCATCCACAACTATGCTGGGCATCTCATCTGAAGGTTGAGCAGTAATTCTCAAGATAGATTGAACAGATGAAGTTAGAGATCTCACCTGATCCTATAATTTGAGGTTCTCTTGTTGCTCATTCTTGATTCTTTTGGATAAGGTGCTCATAGAGAACTTAGCATGATAGATTTCACCTTCAGCTGTAATGCTCCTTTTCCCCATATTTATTTAATTATTTGTAGCAGATTTATTGTGGTGAATATTTAGAGTTAGGATAATATAGAATATTAAATAATGTGTAAACAACAAAAGTATATTACAACTTTGATAATTTTATAAGATCTCTAATATAAATCAGTAACAAGACAAATTGAATAACATAATCACACAATCACATATATATAATATTCCCCATATCTTTATTAGCAATAAGTTCAATACTTATCTCTATGAAATTTGTAAGAATCCAAAGATTGTTGGAATGGACCCTAGTTTAGCCTCTTCCATTTGTGAGCAATCTGGGAGAAATAAGTGTACTTTTCCTCTATAAACGAGTGATGGTTCCTCTAGAACAATGCTCAACACCCATGCAATAACCAAGCCTTGGCCAAGACTATCCTGAGTGCACCTCTGTACCCCAGGTTGGACACACACATAAGATGTGCCCCCTTCTCCTTCTTGGTCACAACTTTCTAACTTGGAATCTTATTCCTGCAATGTACAGTGCTTTATTATTTCCTTCTTTTCTTGAGTGTTTTCTATGCTTCTTCTTTCTTTGAGTGATGGTCTATGCCCTTTCCAAGTCTCACACAAATGCCTTATATAACCTTTTAAGGGGTGGTTTCTAAAGCATGACACCCTTTGACAAAGTTTGTCATAAACAATTAGTTAATAAACTTAATAATTAATCCTTTTTAAAAGGGGTATTCATAATTATTGTTTATTTATCTCTATTTTAACCAAAGGATCATAAAATTCTTTATTTTGGCATCTCCCTTTTAATTATAAAGGGTAAATAAAGTTTATGCTCTTATAATTTCAAAGTCTTATTCATAAAATAGCCTTCTTTTCCATTTTGGGGAAAATGTCCCATAACATTTCTCCCCCTATAAATCAACTATCGTCCTCAGTAGCTCAAGTTGAATATACAACATATTTCAACAAAATAATTAGTCAAGTAACATTATCGATATCACAATGAATCTTCTTCATTTATAATCATATTTTTCAAAAAAAAAATTATCTTCCCAATAACTTTTTTGCTTTAACTGAAACCATAATTAAATCACATAGAAATACTTTTTTAATTGAAATAACATGATTATAACTATAAGTGGTTTTTCACATGAAATAGACCATGAATTTATACTTGAGAAGCTAATACAAGTGTATACAATAAATCTCCTATCAAAAAATCTTTTAAATTGGGTCATTAATGTGTAACCTTATCTTTAGTACAAATGTTTTAGTCTTTTAGGTGTCACTTCAACATAAAATATATAAAAGTATTATCATGTGAATGACATACATATCCCATACACGTAGTCTCTCATCATTGAGTATTATATACTCAAAATATATTCAAAGATGATAGTCATGCATTCCAGTCTACATGAATATCATCTTTTCATATACCAAATACAATTGGATAGAAAGAAATACATCAAAGCACATGTACAGGTTTATTGGATTGATCAAGTCCAATAATGAAGTACAATAAAACAAAGATGGTACAAAACAATCTTACAAGGCAACTCAAGCAACAAAACATCAACAACTATTAACATCATAAAGTACTTCATAGAAAAACACTAGGTCTGATATTTCCTTTAAGTAGTTAGGTTAAGTGAATATATTTCTTCATCTTTTCCATCCTGATTAATCTCACAACCATCTAATTATGACTTCCTAAAATAATTAAAGACACAATTCAAGGTCTTTTGATTGATTTTCCAAACCCAATTCCCCAAACAACATTTAAAAACTCAATATTTCAAAAGATGGGTTACCAATACAATTATAGTAGCTATGATCATGGATTTGTTTTCATCTTGTGCCTTTCCTTGGGGTTATATTTTAATCTTATATAGTTAGCTCAAAGGAATTTTGAATAAATATCCATGTGCCTAGGATGTGTAAGATTATTAGAATTTTACTCACAACAATGAGCTCAACAAAAAAATTTCTATAAAATATAGAACATGTTGATGATTTATACATTACATAAAGCAGTTCTTTCCCAAAAAAGTTCTTGAGGAACTTGTATATCACAAAAAAGGTTTTATCTTATCTAAGAATTGCTTGAGTTTGGGATTGGCTCTCCCCCTATAAATTCCAACATGTCCTCATGATATATGCTAAGATAATCATTTTGATTTCATATCTTGTAACAACATTATTTCATTTCACCTAAACAACACCATATTGTCCAAAGTTTAAGATGTGAAAATAATCCTGGGATCTGTGAGTTATGGGCCCACAATGTAACTTATGTTAAACAAATACTTGGTCTATTCTTTATTTCATGATTATTGTTGGATCCTTTATTGTTATAATACTTTTGATGTTACTGTTTGTATAATGTCAGCTCAACTATAAAGTTGTTGATAAAAAATATTAATAATGACACACTAAAATGGATATATACATTGAGAGATGACTAACTTACAAATTGAGGAGCCAATCAAAGATAATGAGGAAAGATAATGGGATATATCAATATGAGAGCACAGATAGAAGACATGAGTGTGAGCATAACCAACTGTTTAGAAAGACCATCTAGTTGAAGATTGATTAGTTAAAGTGACTATTACTAAATTATGTTCACACCTAATTTATCAAGGCCTGAGTTGTAGTTGTCACAAAAGAATAAAAGAAAATTTTTTAGGTGTATGATCAGTCAATTGAATGTATGATATCATGGCAAGAGAATAGCAAGGATCATTTGTCAGGATAATGTGACAGTCCAATCAGAACTGTCAAACCATCTTGACAAGTGAAGTATATCAAATGACAAGAGATCAGACATTAAATGAATGATAGGTGGTATGTAACTAGTTTTATCTTTTAGTTATGATGTGATTGAATTATTCAGATATCACAATTTAGTGTGAATGAATGGTATTTATAAACTATCATTTCATTATCATGTTTTAAACATATGTTTTAAATCAAATTTAGTTATTCTATCCTAGGAACTTGATTCAGAAAAGAAAAACATACATAAATCATTTACATAAGGTAAAATAACTGATTATATTTAAGAGAATGTTTAAATGTGTCCCACACAAGCCATAGGAGTGACTAAACTAAGCCAATGCAAACATTGTGCAAGCTATACATCGTTGGATAAAGCAAAGGAAAAGAACACATGAGAAAAATAGATATCCATCATTGCCTTATCGAAGGTTGATTCTCTTGTCTGATAGCTTGGTCTTCATGTCTGCATCTTCTTGCTCCTGATCAGTATAGTGGACCTGCATGGTTGAAGAAAAGTTTTTTAGAAGCTCTGGATATGAAGATTCATCATATGCTTTATCAACAGACATATAAAACTTGAAAATATTATGCATTAATATGATTGGATTAAAATCAGACATGTGCAATGAAATAGATCATCATGAGAGAGATCAATCAACTTCAAGAGGTATGTTTTATGCTAACTTGTTTGTTCACTGTGCAGGTACAGGAAAAGGTAATGTTCCTGATTTGAAGACATTAAAGCATGTGGAGAAAATGTGGCTCCCACAAGGGTAGAGACCAGTATGCTTCCTTCTTATTCACCCAAGAAGGACATCAGATTACAATAAACAAAGTACATTATTCAAGAGATGTTATGCATTGCATCAATCAACATAACGAATAGAGTGAAGTCATCATAAGAGAAATGAAGAGGAGTAGTTGCTCCTATAAACTATGATCACTCCAAAAAAGACTTATCAATATCAGATAACTATGTTTTACTTCATCATATGCATGCTAGGGAATGAACAATGATTCCATTCAAGAGAGATCAATATGTAAAGATAGAAGTACTGCGATCAAAGAAATGGAGTACAGTCATGAAAGAGGCTCCAAAATGATACATCAACAAAAGGAGAAATACTATTATAAAATGCAAAGAAGAGGGCAGCAGGTTCATGACCAAGTACCCAGACACATGCAAAAACACAAGGTACTGTTCCATTCTTGTTTTAAATAAGGTGTGAGGTGGCAGTCCTGTATCATCAATAGGTACAGCCATACAAATATGAATGAATTTAGACGTGCTATGGAATTGAATAAGCAAGAGCAAGGACATCATATTTTGCTATCATGTGATGTTTTCATGACATCATAAGCCATGTTCATATAAAGAAGTACAAAGAAGAGTAATGAATAGGTAGCATAAAGTACAAGAAGTGCAAGATCTAACATAAGAAAGGTACAATTATAGGCTTCAATAATAATGCAACAACTTATACAAGGAGCAGTTCAGAATGTTCATGCCATACAGAAGGAGAAGAAGCATAAACATTAGAGTTTATTGTTACATCAGATGTATCAAATATGAAGAAGAGGATACAATTTTTAAATCTATGCCATTTCTTTGCATTCTCAAAAGAGAAAGAGTGAGTAACCCCTATTGGAATGACTTTAGTTAAATGTTTTGCAAACAAAAGAATAGTAAGTGTCTTTATTTTCTACATATACAAAATGATGATGTCTAGTTTGTATTGTCACTAGAACATAACATTTTGCATAATGAAGCCACAGATCTAGAGAGAGCATTTAAAACACCTAGGGTTTTGATATCATTCAGAGTGTTATAAATAGCCAGTAAATGAATAGTCACAATGAAATAAAAGATTTATCTATTGGAACTGTGATATATTATTTTTTGCATACTGGAAATGACCCATTCGGTGTTAATGAAGCCACAGTCAGAGAAAAGGCAAAAAGGATCTCTCAACACAGAGTAAAACCCATATGGGGTTTTCATACAAAATTGTAGATAGAAATAAGGAGAATCTAAACTTTCAAACTAAAGAATATTCATAGAAACATATCATTCATGGTAGTTTTTTATAGTAGAAATGCAAGAGACAGATACAGAAAATAGAAAGGCGTAACAGGCCATGTTCGCGGGGGAGTTTTCTATAATAAATTTACAAAAACCATATCATTTTTTTGAAAACCTTTTGATTTTCTTCATTCTTGCAAGGGTTTTGTCTTTTTTTTTTTGCCAAACAATCTAGTCGAAGGTGACACAAGCTAGATTTTTGTGGGTTGTTTTATTTCTTTAAGAAATAAAGAAAAGAAGATACAATGGTCATGGCCATAGAAAAAAAGAACTTTTCCTTCAAAAATATCACAGACCCATGTGATTTTTTTAAACCCTTATCAGTATAAAAGATACAATAAAAAAGAAATCTGAATGGTGAAGCAAAATGGAACATTACCTTGTGTTTTGCAATGGAGGAGAAGCTACAGGTCGCGGGCCTGTGTATTTTTAACTCTTAAAAAATTCATCAAGATAGTCGCCAAAAAGGAGGAATGCAAAAATCAAAGAAAGCACAGTGAGAAAATGGAGTGCATGACTCATAAAAGGCTCAAAGAAAATGGAATTCCATATGGCCATGGCCCAATTGAAGAAACTAGATTGGAAACTTAGAAAAAAGTCTTCAAAATCAACACAGAGGAGCTCACCTTTCATTCTTATGCCAAAACATAGAGGAAATACATCAAGACAAAGCTTCAAAAGTTCTAGAAGACTATGAGTTTCTACTTCAAACCCTAGTCGAGGATGGAATTGGTAGAGAGAGAGAGCTCAAGTGAATGACAATGATCAAAATGATTAAGTTAGGGTTTACAATCTCTTTTGGTCAACATTTGCTTCATGTTTTCTCATTTTTGTTTGACTTTTAAAACAAAAATCATTACCTTATCTCGTGTCATGGTCAAGACTTAGTAAGTGTTGAGACCTAATGATAAAGCCACAGGGGCCCGTGAGGTCAAATCACCTTTGAATTATTCCCTTTATTAATTTTTGCAAACTCAAAAAGATAAATCATGTCAAGATAAGGCTTTAAGCCTTTTTCTTTTTCCTTAATGCCTTATGCATTTTTTCAAAAAAACATATGCTATTAAAGTCAACAAAGGGAATTATTCAAAGGTATGGAGGAAAACAAACATGATGGTTAAGGTATATGATGCATACTGATGCATGAAGTGATAAGGTGGTATATTTTTATACCTTGTATGCACATATGATGCATGTTGTATTTTTCTTTCTTGCATGGAGTTATAAGGTTGTTTACATGTGCAAGAAGTATTAAGTTGCATGGAGAAATAAGGTGTTATTTTTGCAAATTATATAAATCAAATGGCAGAGATAAGGTGTTGATTTCTTTTAGTCCATTCTTGCAGGTTTTTACAACTAAAAATAGATGTAAACAAATAATAAAGTAATATTTTTATAAATTACTTTATTATTTGGTCACAAGTTGTAAAAATCATAGAGATAGAGCAAAGTGTAACTCATAACAGAGTAATTATCTCAAAATTACTTTATTCCTTGCCCACATCATATGCAATGCAAAATCATGCAAAATTGGAGGAGTTGAGTTAATTGAAGATCTTGGAGTCCTTTTTGCATGGTTTGGAGGACAAATTGGAGAGTTTTGGTCAACATTTTGGTCAAACACATAGAGAGGATTAGTTTGGAGCTATTTTTGCTCATTTTGGGAATGTTTTGGCCCTTATTTTGAGGGATTTCATTGTTTGCTCATGGATCAATTTGGAGAACCCATTTTTAGAGGCAGTTGACTGTAGTTGACCTTTCGAGGTCTCCTGGAGAGATCAAACTATATATTGTAAGAAAAACTCAGGTTTTTCTAGTTCTTGCCTTTTTTGCTCTTTACACTATGAGAGAGAGAGAAGGTTTTGTAACTCATTATTATAGATTTATATATATTATAGGAGGTTACAGGTTCTATGCTTTGTCTTTTATGCAATTATTTCCTTTATTTTTTAGTTGAATCAAGTGTCTACCTTTCCATTAATGCAGCTTTTGTGAATGATTTGATGAGATTTTATTGTGTTTGAGCATCAAAACCTTTAAAATCATTACCTCATTTATTCTTGCATGTGTTAGATAGCATTGAAAATCACAGGTCTTAGGATGTGCAATTGGAAAAGTTTCCTTTTATGTTGTGAAAAATCCCATTGCCTTCAAAAAGAATTTCTTTTCTAACCTCCCTTAGAATTATTTATGTGGTCAAATTGCCAGAAGTGGTTTTTGTGGATAGATTTTTTGAGATCTATTGTGAGTTATATTGCCAAGTTTTTCAATCAATTTTAGGTGCATCACCATATTTTATATTACAGTTTTAATTTTTTAGTAGACCTTTTAACCCTATTTCATACCAAAGTCATAGATCCAATTGAATATTTTAAGAAAACCAGCCCATAATTTGGAGGTTCAAGCTTGCCATAGGTCATGCACAACTTGATTTTGATCCCATGTTATACAAATTGTTGAGTTTCACACCTTTGGATAACGGGTGCAATCTTGCTCATCAATAATTTTTGGCACGCTTGGTGGGACCTTTGAACTAATTTTTAGTTTGAGAAAATAACTTATTTTTCTATTGTTTTGGTACGATCGACAGTTATTATAGCCTTTCAAAAGTTTTTATTTCAAATACCTAGCAACTCTAACTTTCTGGTTTGATAGATCAGAATTTTGTAGCCTATGAGAGGGATTCACAAGATCAGGTGTTATTTTATTTCAAGTAGCTCTGGTTTCAGTTGTTTTCTATCTTTTGAATGAGTAAGCATGTCTATCCTTCATGGGAACATAACATATCATCCATCATATTATGGAAATGCTGCTAATCCACCATCTTATCAGCCATATCAGATCAGCCATGCTACTGATTTCAACCCAAATTCTATGGTTTCTCAAGGAAACCAACATGTTCAATATGCTTACCTCCCACCCACCCTTGGTCAACCTTCATATCAGCATGCATATGTCCAAAATCAACCTCAAGAAATATCTCTGAGATAAAATCAACTCAAACAGTATCACCTCTAAGGGGTTGAAGATATTAAGAACATCACGAATGATATGAAAGATACATTATTAGACTTCACAAAATAGATAGAGGAGTTCAAGAAGCAATAAGAATATGACCAGCAATAGGAAGAGATGGCTTATCAGGCCTATCTCTATGAGCAAGACTTGTTGATGTGGAGGAGACTGTTCACAACACACCCCATTATGCTCCTTAGCAAAACGAGGACCCCTGCTGATGTTTTGCTTTTTGCTTCTGCTTGTGTTTTTCTGCTTTCTGGCGGTTTGGTAAAAATGAAGGTCAGGTGCATCATCATCATGAGGTCAGTTTGTCAAAGTTCATATTTTGTTTCTGTGACCTCATATTTAGAAAGAGCTTGAAATTCCATGCAGGTTTGCCTTTTACTTTACTTGAAAATTCATCCATATGTGGAAGTTATGCACGGTCAAAGTTTTGGTCAAACCTGATATTCGCAGGAGGATCATCATATTTTTATATCCTAAGTCATGTTGACAAGATCATCATGATCTTGGTCTATCACCCGATAAAAATCATGCAGTCGCAATATCTGGACGTCAATCTTAGGTGGTAGTGCCCTTTACCCGTCAAATGGCCTTATGCGCATCATCAGCATCATGATTTTTTTAGGAAGGTCATATTTTATTATAAACTCGGTTTTGCTGCATGAACATCATCATCATCATATTTGAACCCCCCCTGATAATATCCTGAGGTTCAAATATCATGATGACATCAACTTTAAAGTCAAGGTAAGTTCCCCCGTCGAGCGGTCTTTGTATCGCGAGCATCATCATGATATCTTTGCTTCGCCTAAAATTAAAATATCATGCTGATAATATAAGATCACCCTGACTTAGAAAATTCATCATCGGCATATTTGCATGCGCACGTTCAAATCCTATCAGAGGATCATCATCATGATATTTGCTGAACCTCGCTAATATGATGATGACGACTTCATATCATCCTGATCTTTCACGAGGGTCATTTGCTGAAATTCGCTAAGTGATGGAGACATCATCATCATAATTTGACGAAGAGGATCATCATCTTCATATCCTCCTGATCTCTGCTTAGCGAAATATCATGATGATCACCCTATCTATTCAGAAGAAGTCGATATTGCATTCCTCAACAACATGATCATATTTTACAATATCACCCTAGCGCGAATATCATGATGACCTCAACTCATCCTTGTGCTTCGAAGACAAAATATCATGATGACGTCATCATGATAATTTGATGAGGATCATCATCATCATATTTTTATCCTGTCCTGTTGTCAAGATCATCATGATCTTGTTTGTTCACCCGATATTTCGTAAAGTCCTCCTGCCGATGAAGTAAGACCTTTTGAAAATACCCTGATGATCATCATGATCACATTTTCCCTTCGGCAGGATATTTTCCAAAACATGATCCGGAAGCGAAATATCATGATGACGTCATGTTCTAAGTTTAACGAAAGCTCCGGATATCATGATGACGTCATCCCGATCTGATAAACGAAGAAGCTAATATCCTGATCATCATCATCATCATTTTTTCTTTCAACAGGATATTTTCCAAAACACAATCTGGTTCGCGAAATATGATGATGATGTCTTATTCTAAATTCGACAAAAACAAATATCCTCCTGATGATCGTCATCATCACATTTTTCCTTCAACAGGATATTTTTCGAAGCACGATCCGTTTGCCGAATATGATGATGACGTCTTATTCCAAGTTCGACAGAAGTAAATATCCTGATCATCATCATCATCACATTTTTTCGAGAGGGTTGCCTTGGCCGCAAAAGGGTCATATTACATTCATCATCCTGATCATGCTCCTTAGGTGACCCGATATCACAATTATTCCCTGATCTTAACTGAACATGATGATGACGTCATCCATAGCATTTCAATGAAGCCCGAATATCATGATGACGTCACCATCATTTTCCTTTCCTCGGCAGCATGATCATATTCATATCCTCCTATTCTTCTTCAACATGATGATGATGATGATGATGTTCTTTTCTCCAATATGCAGAAGCGAAATATCATGATGACGTCATCGGACCTTCAGGAGGGAGTGCATCATATTTCCGGAATATCATGATGATGAAGTGAATGTCGGCTAACATGTTTTTTGACGCGCCGATAGCGCTGGTCATGCCGATGGGCGGGAAATGAAGCGGTGGAATTTTAAAGTGTTTTTTTAGCGCCTGTGGCATTTTCCCGGTCAGCGATAGTTGACCCGATGAACTTTGGGCAGTCTGAACGCATTTTTGACGCGTTTTGAGGAGTATTCTGATCTAATTTCCACAATCTTGCGCAGTCACCTGGATTTAAACGCCTATTTTAATTTTCTGCTGTTTATGTGATAAATGAAATACTTATTGCTTGTCTTGTCTTGCAGGCTTGCAGTTGAGGAAGCAGTTGGAAAGTCAACACAGTGACCTCATGGAGGCAGAAGATCTGATCTCAGGAGCAAGAAGATAAGGATGAAGTGCGAAAAAGTCAAGGCCATTCAAGTGAAGAACAGAGTTGCAGCTGAAAGTATTATCACAACAGACAAACAGAAGTTATTACCCAGCTGCCGGAACTTCTCAGAAGGGGCAATATTTCACCCAGATTTGACAACTGCTCAGAGATATTTTGAAGAGCTGGTTCACCTGTATTTATTGCTGTAACCAGGGGTTTGAACTAGGGGTTCAGTTAGGTTTTTTGCTGTAGTGAGGACAATCAGAATGTCTTTATATTGTGCCTCTCTACACTGTAATACTTTACACACAGGGATTTTAGGATTTTGCCAGAATTGTAGAGCCTTTCTGGGCATAGTTTAGTGTAGAAGAAGGAGGTCGCCTGTTGTCTGCAGTAAGGTGCGCGTGGAATGTCTGGCTGCCTTACTGTATCTGTAAAGCTTGTAAGTTCTCTGTAGTATGATCAATGAAACTAAGAGTCATTCTTACATTGTAAATCATGTATGACTATTTGTTTCTAATACAATAGAATCTGGAGTTCTGCATCTATCTTCTGAGTGTTCTCCTGCCCTTCTTTGTGTTTTGAAATATCTTCTTTGAGAGCTTGCAATTTTAAATGTATGTTTGTGAAAATGCTCAGAACTTACATTTAAGGTTTTTACTGTGGATTTGATCAAATTACTGTGGTATTTACATAGTGCATAACAGAAACAATTAGATCCTTCGGTAGATTAAATGAGGTATAGAGTAGATCTTTCTAACTTTTCCCAACCCATCTGAAATATTTAGCTGAAAACGTAGAAATCTAAAGGAAATTGTCTCAAATTTGAAGAAGCATGCATAACAGAGCTATAAGTAGACAATTTTCATAAACAGATAAAGAAGAAAGCTGCAAAAAATCCAAGAAAACCATCTAAAACTTGCAGCCCGGTAACACTTGTATGCAGATGAACAGAATACTTGTTGAAATCTATGACCTTTTTGCATATTCTTAGTCTAGTAAACCACAAAACAAACCTAAACTACATAAGGCCCCTTGAACATTACAGCTTCACATTGACCAACTGAACTTGACCAACCGAACCATTGTAGACTTGGGATTAGTTGAATCTCAAATGATTCCTTCTTATCTTTCAAGTATAGTTTCAATTCATTATATGTGAATTTTAACTTATTGTTATGATTGCATCAAAACAGTCATCAACAATTTTCTGGCGCTAGAAGGAGGGCTAGAAGGCTATATATCGCAATCATCAACAGTTTTCTGGTGCTAGAAGGAGGGCCTTCCTGAGTTAGGTTTCATTTCAAACTGGCTAACGACAGTAATAGAGTGACTAGGTCTAGGTCCAGTTCAGGAGATATATTTGTGCAACTACCTGATACAAGGCGAAGTAAAAGCCCTTTAATTTGGAATCCAAAAATATCGCAAGCGGGAAGTTCATCTGGAACACCTCCTGAGTCACCTTTTAACATCCGTAGTATTGTAAGTCCTGATAGATCGCTATTCAGATCTTTAAATCTTGGTTCAGGCACTCCTGGAGGTCTCAATCCTCCTCTAAATCCTAATCCACCAATCATTCCAGGTATTTCTGCAAGTTCAAGTCAAGCTCAAACACCTGCAATGGCTTATTTCGATGTCAATTCTCCCATATTCTTCAATGATTATCATGACATGCCAAAAAATCTGGAAAAGATATGTCCCAAATACCAGTTGCATCAGGACCCAGAAGATCATATTAGAATATTTTAGGAAGCATGTTTTAGGGCTATGTTAGAGCACGAGGATGTTGTGTGTAGATTGTTTCCTTACACCTTTAATGAGCAGGCCTCTAGATGGTACGTAAACTTACCCAATGGTTATATTTCTTCCTGGGCACTTATGGAAGAAGCATTTCTATCAAGATTTAGGGGACCCATTGACCCTTGTGCTTTGTATCATAAATTGGCTGCTATAAAACGAGGTGAGGGAGAGCTAATTGATAATTTCAATGACAGATTTCAAAAGGCCTATTCTAGGCTGGTAGCCCCTTATACCATAGATGATGCTCCCTTGTTGGCTATGTACTATGCTACTTTGGATCCTTTAACTACCATGTTTGTCAAAAGAAAACCTGACATTGATTCAATCTCCAAAGCCTATAAAGAGGCAGCCTCAGTGAACCAAGAAATGAGACATACAACTTACAGTCCATTTGGAGGAAATTTTGGGGTGCAGAATCAGGCACACCCATGGAATGGAGTCCCTGTGCAGCATGCTCCACTAATAAATCCGATTCCTTCTTACACACCTGTGTATAATCCTACTCCAATCCAAGCTATAACTCCTTACACGGCTAGTACTTCCAATAACAATCAAAATAATGGTCAGCCTTTCTTCCAACTTCCTAGGGATGTAACTGTGGCAAAAGCACAAGAGGATAGGGAAGACATCAAAGAGATTACTGCACATTTGAAAAGGTTAACAACTGAAGTGACACAGCTAAGAAATGAGAACCTCTATGGAAGAAGCAACCAAAACTACAATCCACATCAAAATCACAACCAAGGCCAAAATTAGAATTATAGTCTCAACCAAAATCAGCAGTACAATCAGAACCAAAGCTACAATCAGCATCAAGGCCCCAGTCAGGGGCAACCAATGCAAAATAGGGGGCCAGTGATAGATAATAGGACCTGGGGCAATAATAACAAAAATCAGAATCAACCTAGGCCACCCAAGACATGGAACACTGGGCCCAATAACGGTACTCTGGCTTCTCCTTTTGAGAATACAGATAATCATGGTGCAAAACAAACAACTAGCATACAAATGGCTAATACAGCACCCAAAAATTGGTGCAGATTTCACAATACCAATGCCCATGCTGAGTACGACTGCCCACAGTTCCACTTGGCAGCTAGTATTTTCAAAGTAGATGTACAGCCTCCTACCTCTGAATTTCTCATTCCTAAGGGTAATGAGGTAGTACCCTCAGAATATGACACAACATTAGTCTTAGAAACGTTTACCTTTGCAACTGCAGAAGAGAAAGAGGATGAATTGCTAGAGGATGAACCATACTGTTGTGAAAGTCTTTATCCAGAATCAGCCTTTGTGTTAAATGCTTTTCAGTTTCCTTTTGAATCTGAAAATGAGATATTAAATGAAACAGAAGAGGTGCAGGCCTTTCAATAGACAAATAAAAGCCACACCTACAGTTTGAGGAACAACCCTAGGCCGGGAGGACCTTTCACCACTTCCACTCCCCCGAATAACATCAATACACCCCCAGATCAGAATGCTAGCAACAATCCTGCCATACTTAAAGCTAGTCAGCACACAAATAACGGAATAGCAGTGCAAAAGGATCAAACAAGTAAGATAGAAACAATAGAGACAACAAGACTAATGAATTACTTATCAGAGGAAATAAAGAAAATGAAGGTCAGTATACCTCTAAATGAATTATTGAAGACCCCAGGGATCAGAAATGCTTTTTTAAAATCCCTGGATACATCCATAACAAACAAGGTGTCTGCTGATATAACTGTTCCTAATAGTGATTCACCACCTAAGGAGAAAGGTAAGAAAGTTGAGCAGCCTTCCAATACAAATGTGGTAATACATGCGGATAAGAGGGATACTCAACCTTTCTTGTTAACTGTTAGGTTGTGTGGGAAGAATATACACAATTGCATGGTAGATTCTGGTGCTTCAGCCAATGTAATGCCCTTAGGAATATGTAAAACTCTCGGGCTGACTCCCACCAAATCTGCCAAGGTTGTCACGCAATTAGATAAGACCGAGGTTAGCGTGATAGGAGAACTCATGAACATACAAGTGCAGTTAGCTTCAGACCCTAGGGTAAGCCAAATCATTGACATTCAAGTAGTGGATATACCCGTAAATTATGGAATGTTGCTAAGTAGGGATTGGTCCAAGACATTAAACGGATATATGGCTACTGACTTTTCACACATGTGGTTACCATGGAGAGGCATCCCAAACCAGATCAGAATAGGGGCAGAGCCCAGAATGAAACATATGATAACAGAGTATAATCGAACTAATGAAATATTATATGCTGCTGTTGAACCAGGTGTCTATAGAATTACCAACAATGGGATGCAGATTGAAGAGATTATGATGTTAAACATTAGAAAGAAGTGTGTCAGCAATAGAATGGCACTATTCATTGAGTCTGACGGAAATTCTTCAGATGAGGAAAACAATGCAATAGACAAATTTGGTCATGCCATTAGACAAGAGGTGGAAGAGTGCGTTACACACAATCTCCCAGTCCAATGTAAGTTATATAAAAATAGGTGTAGAGTCCATGATAGGCAACATTTTGAGGAGAATTGTGAAATATACAAAGACATCATTGAATATGAATACAAAAAGTGCATAGGGAGGGTAGAGTCACAAGAGAAAAATGAGAATCCTGATCCAACACAGAGATATGTTCAGGATAATATGGATGTCTTGATTCCAGATTTAGGGAAAGAAATAGAGGACGAGGGTAGTTATCTTCCTGAGTTGCAAACTAAAAACATACATATGCAAGATAACCAAACGGAAAAACCCATGAATAAACAAGATAACACCCCACAGGCAATAAAAGGGACAAAGTATGCCAAGGTAAAAGATCAGAAAAGTAAAGATGGCATGTGGACGTTAAAATGTGATGGGTCCAAATCAAAACAGGGCACAGGTGCGGGTATTGAACTCATAAATCCTCAAGGTAAATCACATTTGGCAGCATATAGATTACAATTTTCCTGCACTAACAATATTGCTGAATATGAGGCCCTAATTTTAAGACTTGTCATGGCCATCAGGAAAGGGGTAAAAACCATCAGAGTATTTTTAGACTTTGAATTAGT
Source organism: Cunninghamia lanceolata (assembly GCA_027924645.1). Lineage (NCBI taxonomy): Eukaryota > Viridiplantae > Streptophyta > Pinopsida > Cupressales > Cupressaceae > Cunninghamia > Cunninghamia lanceolata. The sequence goes on from BSBN01000797.1 coordinate 475,255, forward strand.
AGTCAGACAAGTGAGGAAACTATATGCCTACAATTATAAGAAGATGATCAGTTACAGACATAGAGTTTGGGATTTAATGGATTCATTTGATGCTTTTAACATAGAGCACATTCCTAGAGAGATAAACCACAGGCCAGATGCGTTAGCAGTTGCTGCTAGTACATTAGAACCATTGACACTGTCAGGGTTAAGACGATTTGCTGTTGAGCTAGTTAACGTGCCCAGTATACCAGACAACGTTACACACTTTCAGGTATTTGGAGAGGATCAGCAAATTATTGATTTTCTGACTTGTAATGAGGCATTTGAGGCCCAAATTATTGATGAACAAGAAAGGCCTGAAGTAACATGGAACGAAGAAGATATGATCAACTTAAAGAGCAACTTCTTGCCAAAAGGAGTAATTGAATTAGAACACATCTTTGACTTCGACAGAATAATAAGACAGAAAGACTTACCCAAAACAGAAGGGGGTAAGTGTGATTTACATAACTTAGGGACTGAGCTAAATCCACAAAATGTACTAATTGGGAAAGCTTGCTATGAGAAAATCAGAAAAGAGGTTTTGGATGTTCTGAAAGAATATCAACATGTCATAGCATGGACTTATGAAGACTTGAAAACATTTGATGAGTCCATCATAACTCACGTAATACCTTTAAGAAAAGAAGTCAAACCATTTAGGCAGAAACAGAGGCCTGTAAACGCCATTCTAGAGCCTTTAATCTTTGAGGAAGTTAAAAAACTACTGTCCGCTAGAATAATTTTTCCAGTCAGACATTCTGTCTGGGTAGCTAACTTAGTACCAGTGAGGAAGAAAAACGGAGACATCAGGTTGTGCGTAGACTTTAGAAATTTAAACAGGGCATCTGAAAAAGATAATTATCCTTTGCCCCCAATAGACGAAGTACTGCAAGCAGTAAATGGCGCAAAGATGATGTCTTTTTTAGATGGTTTTTCAGGTTATAACCAGGTTTTAATTGACAGAGAAGATAGACTAAAAACCACCTTCACTTGCAAATGGGGAAATTATGCATATAGAAGAATGCCTTTTGGACTAATTAATGCAGGTGCCACTTTTCAGAGGGCCATGGACGTTACATTCCGTGGATTATCAGGTAAATGCATTGTTGTGTATATGGATGATTTAACTGTGTATTCCAAGGATGCATCCACCCATGCTGAGGACCTCAGAAAAGTACTCCAGCGATGTGAAAGGTATGGGATTTCCCTTAATCCTAAGAAATGTATATTTGGCGTAACTGAAGGTAAATTATTAGGCCATGTCATTTCTGAAAATGGAATTTCAATTGATCCGGATAGAATAGAATCCATAAAAAATTTGCAAATACCAAACAGTAGGAAAGAATTGAAATCATTTTTTGGTAAAATTAACTTTGTTCAGAAGTTTATAACAGGTTTTGCAGAGATTGTGCAGCCGTTGAATGCCATGTTAAAGAAAGATGCACAGATGGAATGGACGCCAGTGGCCAAAGCCGCATTTGAAGATATCGAGGAGGCAATTTCTAATGCCCCTATATTGGCAAGTCCAGACTACACATGCCCGTTTTACATCTACTCCTTTGCATCTTCTCATTCAGTCGCTGCTGTCTTGACACAGAAAGGTGAAAATAATGAAGAGAGGCCCATAGCATTTATGAGTGCGCCGCTGAAGGATGCACAGCTGAGATATCTAGATATCGAAAGACAGGCATTTGCATTAGTAAAGGCTATGAAAAAATTCAGACACTATATTCTGCGCAGCCAGATTAAAGCCATAGTACCAGACACAGCAATAAAAATGTTGCTGATGCAGAACGAGCCTGGAGAAAAAAGAGCCAAATGGATCACCACACTGCAAGAATTTGACATGGAGATCATTCCCGCCAAGCTGGTCAGAGGGTAGGCGTTGGTGCAGACAATAGCAAACATGGATCCAAATATGATAAAATAGCAATATGTATTGAATTCCCAAGACGCATCAGGCTGGTACGATGATTTAAGCACCTTCCTGATAGCTGGAAAGTACCCGAGCAAGATGAAGGCTTCTCAGAGGAGAGCTTTGAAGATTAAGGCACAAAATTATATGGTGCAAGGAGGTCTTCTATTCAGGAAGAACCATGATGGAATTTATTTGAGATGCATAAACAGAACTGAAGCTGATAGAGTGTTGACAGAACTACATGATAAGTACGGAACCGGCCATGGTTCCCATCTAGCTACAACACACAAAATACTGAGAGCGGGCTATTACTAGCCCACTATATTCAAAGATACTAAGCGTCACATCAAAGGTTGCCACACCTGTCAGACTGCAGCAGACAAAGGGAGAAATCTGGCCAATCCACTGCAGCCTGTGATCGAGTCCAGACCATTTGCACAATGGGGCTTGGATTTTATCGGAGTCATCAATCCCCCATCTTCTGCAGGACACAAATTTATATTGACGATAACGGACTATTGTACAAGGTGGACTGAGGCCACCTGCTGCAAGTTTTCCACAACTGAGGTAGTTATCAAGTTCCTTGAAGAAAACATTATCACCAGGTTTGGAACGCCCTATTCATTGGTATGTGATAACGGCCCTGCTTTCTCTTCTTTAAAATTTTCTAAATGGGCATTTGAATATGGGATCATTCTAAGGTTTTCTTCGAATTATTACCCTCAAGGTAATGGACTGGCTGAATCAACAAACAAAATTTTATTAGACATCATCAAGAGGTTAATTGCCAAAAGTCCTAGAGAGTGGAATACCCTATTAAGATATGCATTATGGGTAGACAGGACCAAGTTCAAAACAGCTTTAGGTAGCACACCTTATCACTTAGTTTATGGGACTGATCCTATACTTCCGGTTAATCTGAGAATACCGACCTGGAAGTTTGCCAATGAATATCTAGGCTTTGATAACCATAGGGAAGCCAGAATAGTGCAAATGTTACAACTAGAGGAGAAAAGAGGTCAAGCCCTCGAGAAGTTTGCCAAACACCAAGCGGTTGTTAAGAGGTGGTTTGACAAAAGGGCAAGAGTCAAAACATTTAGGATATCAGACTTAGTGTTGTGCTGGGACAAAGCACATGAAAAGAAAGGAAGCCATGGAAAATTTGATAAATTATGGCTGGGTCCATTACAAATCTCAGAAATAATAGGAGATAACACCTTTAGACTTAAGACCTTGACTGGAGAAGATGTGCCATTACCAGTTAATGGCCAGCATTTGAAACACTACTTCCAGGATTGAAGGTCAGGATGAGGCAGTCCTTTCTTTCTTAATGTAAAGTGCTGTAGATAATGTACAGTTCTGCTTTTGCTGTTTTCTTTTGGGTTGGCTGTTTGTATAGCTTGTCTTCTGTTGGTTTTTTCTTTTGTTTCTTTCTGTTTGTATAGTTTTTCTTTTGTTCTGTTGTTTGTACAGCCTGTTTGTTTGGTTTGTTTGTTGTCTCCTCAGCAGGGATCTTTATTTTACTGTAGAGTATTAAGGAGCAAAACTAGCAACCATTCAAAACAGTATATAATTTAGGATATTCAGGTTAACCATTTGCAATTTACGCATAATTTGTCACTGTCATGAATGTAGAGAGTTGTTCATCTTCTGAAGTTTTGTATTCAATAAATGTGATTGAGAATTCGAAGCAGGTTTCTCACGATGACACACCTAAAATCCTTGGGTTTGTTGAACCTACCAGTGTAGATATTAGGTGAAAAATTAGAGGTCACCCTTGCTACCATTACAATTCTCAGCTTAATTTCAGCAAGTGCCCACTCCTTGCATCATGAAGTTACAAATTGCTATATCTTATGAAATCTTTCAAAATTAGAAAATAAAAATAATAATAATAAATAAATAAATGAATAAAGCAGATTATACTAAAAATCCAGATTAAGCCATCTAAGTAACTCTACCAGGGCTATGGACGCTCGCTGGCAGTGGGGCTCTACTTAGGAGAATTGTAACGATAACCTTGCCGGGGCTATAGACGCTCGCTGGCAGCAAGGCTCTATCCGGTCGGCTATGAGGGAATATCCTCACCTACGTAGGCTAATGTCAGTCACTGGTTTGTTCAACCGATCTTCAAGATGAGGATAATTAATCACATGCACACAACTAAACTGAAAATGGAAATTCATGCATCTTTATTGAATACTTTGAGTCTCAAGCTGAATAGTAATTTGCAGGAAAGATAGTTGGAAGTTATGAGTTCATTTCATCTAGTTTCCTTGAACACTCTGAATTTAATTGTTTTGTTTTGGTTGCTAGTTGTTGTGATGTTCACAACACGCCCCATTATGCTCCTTAGCAAAATGGGGACCCCTGCTGATGTTTTGCTTTTTGCTTCTGCTTGTGTTTTTTCTGCCTTCTGGCGGTTTAGTAAAAATGAAGGTCAGGGGCATCATCATCATGATATTGGATAAGGTTGGTCATCATCATGAGGTCAGTTTGTCAAAGTTCATATTTTGTTTCTGTGACCTCATATTTAGAAAGAGCTTGAAATTCCATGCAGGTTTGCCTTTTACTTTACTTGAAAATTCGTCCATATGTGGAAGTTATGCCCGGTCAAAGTTTTGGTCAAACCTGATATTCGCAGGAGGATCATCATATTTTTATATCCTAAGTCATGTTGACAAGATCATCATGATCTTGGTCTATCACCCAATAAAAATCATGCAGTCGCAATATCCAGACGTCAATCTTAGGTGGTAGTGCCCTTTACCCGTCAAATGGCCTTATGCGCATCATCAGCATCATGATTTTTTTAGGAAGGTCATATTTTATTATAAACTCGGTTTTGCTGCATGAACATCATCATCATCATATTTGAACCCCCCCCGATAATATCCTGAGGTTCAAATATCATGATGACATCAACTTTAAAGTCAAGGTAAGTTCCCCCGTCGAGCGGTCTTTGTATCGCGAGCATCATCATGATATCTTTGCATCGCCTAAAATTAAAATATCATGCTGATAATATAAGATCACCCTGACTTAGAAAATTCATCATCGGCATATTTGCATGCGCACGTTCAAATCCTATCGGAGGATCATCATCATGATATTTGCTGAACCTCGCTAATATGATGATGACGACTTCATATCATCCTGATCTTTCACGAGGGTCATTTGCTAAAATTTGCTAAGTGATGGAGACATCATCATCATAATTCGACGAAGAGGATCATCATCTTCATATCCTCCTAATCTCCGCTTAGCGAAATATCATGATGATCACCCTATCTATTCAAAAGAAGTCGATATTGCATTCCTCAACAGCATGATCATATTTTACAATATCACCCTAGCGCGAATATCATGATGACCTCAACTCATCCTTGTGCTTCGAAGACAAAATATCATGATGACGTCATCATGATAATTCGATGAGGATCATCATCATCATATTTTTATCCTGTCCTGTTGTCAAGATCATCATGATCTTGTTTGTTCACCCGATATTTCGTAAAGTCCTCCTGTCGATGAAGTAAGACCTTTTGAAAATATCCTGATGATCATCATGATCACATTTTCCCTTCAGCAGGATATTTTCCAAAACATGATCCGGAAGCAAAATATCATGATGACGTCATGTTCTAAGTTTAACAAAAGCTCCGGATATCATGATGACGTCATCCCGATCTGATAAACGAAGAAGCTAATATCCTGATGATCATCATCATCATTTTTTCTTTCAACAGGATATTTTCCAAAACACGATCTGGTTCACGAAATATGATGATGATGTCTTATTCTAAATTCGACAAAAACAAATATCCTCCTGATGATCATCATCATCACATTTTTCCTTCAACAGGATATTTTCCGAAGCACGATCCGTTTGCCGAATATGATGATGACATCTTATTCCAAGTTCAACAGAAGTAAATATCCTGATCATCATCATCATCACATTTTTTTGAGAGGGTTGCCTTGGCCGCAAAAGGGTCATATTACATTCATCATCCTGATCATGCTCCTTAGGTGACCCGATATCACAATTATTCCCTGATCTTAACTGAACATGATGATGATGTCATCCATAGCATTTCAATGAAGCCCGAATATCATGATGACGTCACCATCATTTTCCTTTCCTCGGCAGCATGATCATATTCATATCCTCCTATTCTTCTTCAACATGATGATGATGATGATGTTGTTCTTTTCTCCAATATGCAGAAGCGAAATATCATGATGACGTCATCTGGACCTTCAGGAGGGAGTGCATCATATTTCTGGAATATCATGATGATGAAGTGAATGTCGGCTAACATGTTTTTTGACGCGCCGATAGCGCTGGTCATGCCGATGGGCAGGAAATGAAGCGGTGGAATTTTAAAGTGTTTTTTTGGCGCCTGTGACATTTTCCCGGTCAGCGATAGTTGACCCGATGAACTTTGGGCAGTCTGAACGCATTTTTGACGCATTTTGAGGAGTATTCTGATCCGATTTCCACAATCTTACGCAGTCACCTGGATTTAAATGCCTATTTTAATTTTCTGTTGTTTATGTGATAAATGAAATACTTATTGCTTGTCTTGTCTTGCAGGCTTGCAGTTGAGGAAGCAGCTGGAAAGTCAACACAGTGACCTCATGGAGGTAGAAGATCTGATCTCAGGAGCAAGAAGATAAGGATGAAGTGTGAAAAAGTCAAGGCCATTCAAGTGAAGAACAGAGTTGCAGCTGAAAGTATTATCACAACAGACAAACAGAAGTTATTACCCAGCTGTCGGAACTTCTCAGAAGGGGCAATATTTCGCCCAGATTTGACAACTTCTCAGAGATATTTTGAAGAGCTGGTTCACCTGTATTTATTGCTGTAACCAGGGGTTTGAACCAGGGGTTCAGTTAGGTTTTTTGCTGTAGTGAGGACAATCAGAATGTCTTTATATTGTGCCTCTCTACACTGTAATACTTTACACACAGGGATTTTAGGATTTTGCCAGAATTGTAGAGCCTTTCTGGGCATAGTTTAGTGTAGAAGAAGGAGGTCGCCTGTTGTCTGCAGTAAGGTGTGCGTGGAATGTCTGGCTGCCTTACTGTATCTGTAAAGCTTGTAAGTTCTCTGTAGTATGATCAATGAAACTAAGAGTCATTCTTACATTGTAAATCATGTATGACTATTTGTTTCTAATACAATAGAATCTGGAGTTCTGCATCTATCTTCTGAGTGTTCTCCTGCCCTTCTTTGTGTTTTGAAATATCTTCTTTGAGAGCTTGCAATTTTAAATGTATGTTTGTGAAAATGCTCAGAACTTACATTTAAGGTTTTTACTGTGGATTTGATCAAATTACTGTGGTATTTACATAGTGCATAACAGAAACAATTAGATCCTTCGGTAGATTAAATGAGGTATAGAGTAGATCTTTCTAACTTTTCCCAACCCATCTGAAATATTTAGCTGAAAACGTAGAAATCTAAAGGAAATTGTCTCAAATTTGAAGAAGCATGCATAACAGAGCTATAAGTAGATAGTTTTCATAAACAGATAAAGAAGAAAGCTGCAAAAAATCCAAGAAAACCATCTAAAACTTGCATCCCGGTAACACTTGTATGCAGATGAACAGAATACTTGTTGAAATCTATGACCTTTTTGCATATTCTTAGTCCAGTAAACCACAAAACAAACCTAAACTACGTAAGGCCCCTTGAACATTACAGCTTCACATTGACCAACTGAACTTGACCAACCGAACCATTGTAGACTTGGGATTAGTTGAATCTCAAATGATTCCTTCTTATCTTTCAAGTATAGTTTCAGTTCATTATATGTGAATTTTAACTTATTGTTATGATTGCATCAAAACAGTCATCAACAGAGACAATATGAAGAAGATCATACAAGGGAGGTTGCAGCCAAAGAAGCACAAATGAATCACTTTCTTTCACAAGTACAAAGGCAAGAGATCTAGATAGCTGCACTCATTTCAGATCAGCCTATTCAAAATGAGGTTAGTAGGTATCAAATTTCAAGTTTCAAAAGTTTTGATTTTAATCAGAAGCTTCTTTGCATTCAAAATTAGTCTATTAGTCCTCAGTATTAGTCACATCAAGTACCGAAACCAATTCATCATAGTTTTGAGCAACCATGACAGCCTTCTTGTACCAAATTTCTTGATTATAAAATGCCAAATCTTGTAAAACCTACCCCTTCCATACCAAGCTAAAATAAGGAAGGAGAAGAGGTAGTCAAATCTAAGCCTATCAAAACTCTAAGTTTCAGTCCAACAGCTAAAGGTGTTGTTGTTTTTACTGTGTTCCTAGCTAAAAGTAAACATAATGCATATGATGTGGAGCAAGAGGTCACTGTTGTTCCAAATCTTTTACATTTTGAATCATTTGAAAATTTCTCTAATGTTGTTCACAAGATAAATGAAAGCAGAATACAAAGATTGGAAGAGCAAAATCTTTAATTACAAAGACAGGTTACCCACATTCTAAGGGAGAATAAACCAAACAAAGAAGAAGATTAAGTTTCTTTGTTTGATCAATTGCCTTCTTTTGTTGACCAAGATGAAGACATCATACAAGTACCCAAATTACTAGCCAGTTTGAGACAGCTAGATGATATTGTAGAACATGATGTACTGCTATTCCATAAGGACAAGGGTGAGGTTGAGGCTTCAGGTCAACTAGAAGAGCAAAAGGATAGTGCCATGTTTTAGGATAACAATCTTGTTTTGCATGAACATTGGATTGATTACCAGGATGAACATGAAAATAAATCAAATGACATTCTCTGTGAAAATAAAACATCTAATTTATTTTTAGAGAAACCAAGTACACTAATTGAAGATATTTAATCTTTTCAAGATAACGTAATATTTGATTGTCAAGATCCTAATTGTTCAGCTTGTAGGGAGCTAGTCAATCTACTAGATTCTTGCAATGATCAACAACCTAAGCCAATAAATGATGAAGACAACAAGGTAAATAGGTTTCTAAACTTCTACCTTTTTCATTTAAACAATATGAGGCTAATCAGTTTGAGGATAGCAAGGAAAGTATGCAGATGGAGCTTTAGGAAAATGAGCAATGTTTGATTGAATTAACATCAGTGCCTAGTTTTACATAGCAGGGTGATGAAATTCATCAAGTTTCAGTACAAGACTATGAGTTTGATGATAAAATTTTCTCTAGAATCATAGAAGATTTTTGCTCTAACATTGATTGTGATGTGATACCATGTTAATCGACAGTATGTGATCAGTAGGATCAGGTCAAAGAGTTAAGCTTTCCTTCATTTTATTCATGTGAGCTAACTTTTCCAAATTAGGTTGAAATTGCAGATAAAAGGAGCACAACAAATCTTAATAAAGAGAACAGGAGTATAAACCTAAAGTTCATCATTGCAAGAGGGTGCCCCATCAGGGATTTAGCTAGAAAAGATCTTAAGAAGGAGATACATATTTTTTTTGTACCAAGAGAGGAGATCCCAACCTTAGAGTAGTAGAATCAGATCATCAATTCACCTCATAATTGAAGTACCTATGATTAGATTTAGACAGTGAGTAAGTTTATTTTTGTTCTTCAGAGAGTTTTGCAACATTCTATAAGGTATGTCCTTATGAATCATATCTTATCAGTAGCAAAACACCTTACAGAGCATCCTTTCTTAATCAGAAAAGGAAGTTATTTTACAAATCCAATTAATGGATTTGTTTGATCAGTAACCATGGCTAGTTAGAGTAGGGTAGAGTAGAATTTCAATTCAATATTTCATTTTCCAAGAAGTTCATATGCACATTTTGTTGGCTATGTCTTAAATAGGTGAGAATAGTTTCAATTTTAGTTTTGTTTTCCTGCTGTAGTTTTCTATCAATTTGAGTTGCAAGAGGTTTTTTAAAGATTCAGGAAGAAAAAGACTCATATGCCCAAGGGAAATGCAAGGCCACTAGTTCTATTCTTTTTAGTAGGTAAACAACCCTAAGAGGTCACCAAAAATGTTACTAAATTATGTTCACAGCTAATTTAGCAAGGCCTGAGTTGTAGTTGTCACAAAAGGAATAAAAGAAAAAAATTTAAGTGTATGATCAATCAGTTGAATGTATGATATCTGGGCAAGAGAACAACAAGGATCATTTGTCAGGATAATCTCGTAGTCTAATAAGAACTAGAAAACCATCATGACAAGTGAAGTTTATCAAATGACAAGAGATCAGACATTCAAGGAATGACAGGTGGTATCTAACTAGTTTTATCTTTCAGTTATGATGTGATGGAATTATTCAAATATCACAATTTAGTGTGAAATAATGGTATTTATAAACTATCATTTCATTATCATATTTTAAACATATGTTTCAAATAAGATTTAGTTATTCTATCCTATGCACTTGATTTAGAAAAGAAAAACATAGATAAATCATTTGTATAAGGTAAAATAACTAATCATATTTAAGAGAATGTTTAAATGTGTCCCACACAAGCCATGGGAGTTAATAAACTAAGCCAATGCAAACATTGTACAAGCTATACATCTATGGATAAAGGAAAGGAAAAGAACACATGAGGAAAATGGATATCCATCATTGCCTTATCGAAGGTTGATTCTCTTGTCTGGTAGCTTGGTCTTCATGTCTTCATCTTTTTTCTCTTGATATACGGATTCATCATATGCTATATCAACAAACATATAAAACTTGTAAACATTATGCATTAATATGATTGGATCAAAATCAAACATGTGCAATGAATCAGATCATCATGAGAGAGATCAATCAACTTCAAGAGGTATTTTTTATGCTAACTTGTTTGTTCATTGTGCAGGTATATGAGAAGGTAATGTTGATTTGAAGACATTAAAGCATGTGGAGAAAATGTGGCTCCCACAAGGGTAGAGCCCAGCATGCTTCCTTCTTATTCACCCAAGAATGACAGCAGATTGCAATAAACAAAGTACATTATTCAAGAGATGTTATGCATTGGAACAATCAACATAAAAGATAGAGTGAAGTCATTATAAGAGAAATGAAGAGGAGGAGTAGTTACTCCTATAAACTATGATCACTCCAAAAAAGACTTATCAAAATCAGATAACTATGTTTTGCTTCATCATATGCATAATAGGGAATGAACAATGATTCTATTCAAGAGAGATCACTATGCAAAGACAAAAGTACTATGATCAAAGAAATGGAGTACAGTCATGAAAGAGGCTCCAAATTGATACATCAACAAAAGGAGAGATACTATTATAGAATGCAAAGAAGAGGGCAACAGGTTCATGACCAAGTACCAATACACATGCAAAAATAGAAGGTATTGTTCCATTCTTGTTTTAAATAAGGTGTGATGTGGCAGTCGTGTATCATCAATAGGTACAGTCACACAAATAGCAAAAAAATAGACATGCTATGGAATTGAATAAGCAAGAGCAAGGACATCATATGTTGTTATCATGACATCATAAGCCATGTTCATATAAGGAAGTACAAAGAAGAGTAATGAAAAGCTAGCATGAAGGACAAGAAGTGCAAGATCTAACATAGGAAAGGTACAGTTATAGGCTTCAATAATAATGGAACAACTTATACAAGGAGTAGTTCAGAATGTTCATGCCATACAAAAGGAGAAGAAGCATAAACATTGGAGTTTAATGCTACATCAGATGTATCAAATGCGAAGAAGAAGAGGATACAGTTTTTAAATCTATGCCTTTTCTTTGCATTCTCAAAAGGGAAAGAGTGAGTAACCCCTATTGGAAAGATTTCAATTAAATGTTTTGCAAAATAAAGAATAGTAAGTGTCTTTATTTTCTGCATATGCAAAATGATGATGCCCAGTTTGTATTGTCACTAGAACATAACATTTTTGCAAACCCTTATCACATTTTGCATAATGAAGCCATAGATCAAGAGATAGAGGATTTAAAACCCCTAGGGTTTTGATATCATTCAGAGTGTTATAAATAGCTGGAAAATGAACAGTCACAACCAATTAAAAGATTTATCTATTGCAACTTTGATTATATTGTCTTTTGCATACTAGAAATGACCCATTTGGTGTTAATGAAGCCACAATCAGAGCAAAGGTTAAAAGGGTCTCTCAACATAGAGTAAAACCCATATGAGGTTTTCATACAAAACTATAGATACAGATAAGGAGAATCTAAACTTTCAAACAAAAGAATATACCCAGATACATATTATTCATGGCAGTTTTTGATAGCAGAAATGCAAGAGACAGATACAGAAAAGAGAAAGGAGTAACAGGTCATGGCCAAGGGGGAGTTTTTGTAATAAATTTACAAAACCCATATAATTTTTTTGAAACTCTTGTGATTTTCTTCAGCCTACAAGGGTTTTGTTTTTTCTTTTTTGCCAAATGAACCAGTCGAAGGTGACACAAGCTACAATTTTGTGGGTCATTTTCTTTCTTTAAGAAATGAAGAAAAGAAGATAAAATGGTCATAGCCATAGGAAAAAAAAAACTTTTCCTTCAAAAATATCATAGACCCATGTCATTTTTTTTAAACCCTTATCATTATAAAAGCTATAGTAAAAAAGAAATCTGAATGGTGAAGCAGAATGGAACATTACCTTGTGTTTTGCAACGTAGGAGAAGCTACAAGCCTCGGGCCTATGTATTTTTTACTCTTAAAACATGCATGAAGATAGTCGCCAAAAAGGAGGAATGCAGAAAACAAAGAAACCATAGTGAGAAAATGGAATGCAGGACTCATAGAAGGCTCAGAGAAAACCATATGGCTGCAGTCTAAGTGAAGAAACTAGACAAGAAACTTAGAAAAAACTCTTCAAAATCAACACAGAGGAGCTCACCTTTCATTTTTATGCCAAAACACAGAGGAAATCCATCAAGACAAAGCTTTAGAAGTTCCAAAAGACTATGAGTTTCTACTTCAAACCCTAGCCGAGCATGGAATCGGAAGAGAGAGAGCTCAAGTGAATGACAAAGATCAAAATGATGAAGTTAGGGTTCACAATCTCTTTTGGTCAATGTTTGCTTCATGTTTTCTCATTTTTCTTTGACTTCTTAAAACAGAAATCATTACCTTATCTCATGTCGTGGTTGAGACTTATTAAGTCTTGAGACCTAATGATAAAGCCATAGGGGCCCGTGAGGCCAAGTTACCTCTGAATTATTCCCTTTATTAATTTTTGCAAAGTCAAAAAGATAAATCATGTCAAGATAAGTCTTTAAGTTGTTTTCTTTTTCCCTAAGGATCGGCAGCATCAAGAAAAGGCTGAATGCCTTATGCATTTTTTCAAATAATATATGCTATTAAAGTCAACAAAGGGAATTATTCAATGGTATGGAGGAAAACAAAGATGATGAATAAGGTATATGATGCATAATGATGCATGGAGTGATAAGGTGGTATATTTTTATACCTTGTATGCACATATGATGCATCGTGTATTTTTCTTTCTTGCATGGAGGTATAAGGTTGTTCACATGTGCAAGATGTATTAAGTTGCATGGAGAAATAAAGTGTTATTTTTGCAAATTATGTAAATCAAATGGGAGAGATAAGGTGTTGATTTCTTTTCATCCATTCTTGTAAGTTTTTACAACTAAAAAAAAATGTAAACAAATAATAAAGTAATATTTTATAAATTACTTTATTATTTTGTCACAAGTTGTAAAAATCATAGAGATAGAGCAAACTGTAACTCATAATAGAGTAATTATATCTAAAAATTACTTTATTCCTTGTCCACATCATTTGCAATGCAACATCATGCAAAATTGGAGGAGTTGAATTAACTGAAGACCTTGGAGTCCTTTTTGCATGGTTTGAAGGACAAATTGGAGATTTTGTTTCAACTTTTTGGTCAAACACATAGAGAGGATTAGTTTGGAGCTAATTTTCCTAATTTTGGGACAATTTTGGCCCTTGTTTTTAGGGATTTCATTATTTTCTTGTGGATCAATTCAGAGAGCTTATTTTTAGAGGCAGTTCACTGTAGTTGACCTCTAGGTCTCTTGGAGAGAGCAAACTATATATTGTAAGAAAAATTTAGGTTTTTTTAGTTCTTGTCTTTTTTTCTCTTTACACTTTGAGAGAGAAAGAAGGTTTTGTAACTCATTATTATAGATTTATAGAGATTACAATAGGTTACAGGTTCTATACTTTATCTTTTATGCAATTATTTCATTTATTTTTCATCTGAATCAAGTGTCTACATTTCCATTAATGCAGCTTTTGTGAATGATTTGATGAAATTTTATTGTGTTTGAGCATCAAGACCTTTAAAATCATTGTCTCATTTATTCTTGCATGTGTTAGATAGCATTGAAAATCATAGGTCTTAGGTTGTGCAATTGGAAAATTTTTCTTTTATGTTGTGAAAAACCCCATTTCCTTCAAGAATAATTTCTTTTCTAGCCTCCCTTAGAATTACTTATGTGATCAAATTGTCAAAAGTGGTTTGTGTGGATAGATTTTCTGAGATCTTTTGAGTTATATTTCCATATTTTTCAAACAATTTTAGGTGCATCACCATATTTTATATTACAATTTTAGTGTTTTAGTAGCCCTTTTAACCCTTTTTCATACCAAAGTCATAGATCCAATTAAATATTTTAGGGGAACCAACCCATAATCTAGAGGTTCAAGTTCACCATAGGTCACCCACATCCTGAGTTTGATCCCATGTTACACAAGATTGCTGAGTTTCACAACTTTGCATAATAGATGCAATCCTACTCACCAACAGTGACATCTACCCTATCACTTGTCAAAGTATTTTCTTAACTTTATTGAAGATATATATGGTAGAAAAGATCAAGAATTAGAATGATAAGTAATGTTCATACGTACAAGGAGAGGCATCATTAGAAAGAAGATAATTAATTAGATGACTTATGTCATCAAACGAGTTAATGAACTTACATCCAAATAAAGGAGACACTATAAAAGTAAAGAAACAATAAAGATGATTGAGAAAAGAAGTAAAATGAAAGCTATGGAAGGAAACAAAATTCTAATACCAAACAAGCAACTCGATCCCAATTGGAAACTTGAGCTAGAGAGACCTAAAGTTAGGAAGTAGTTTGTCACCCATGAAAAAACAAGTGACCAAAAATTATTGTATAGTTATCCATTCTTGATTGAGAAGATGAAGTCTCCATCTTGATATAGAACTTTACAGTTTCATCATGGGTGAAAAGTGAAATGCATATATGGATAATGAGGCTTACTAACTAATCAATGATAAAAATAGAGTTTTAGAACATTTAGAGATAAAGTTTCTTGATAGAAGGAAAGTTTAAAGGTCAGGGCATATTGGAGAGAATAGGAATGTTCATGACACACACGCAGGAAATACAAAGTCTAATAACCCATACAAAGGAACAAGAAAGTCTAAAAGTGATGGCTAATCCTTTGAGTCTTAGCTAGAAGAGGTAGACATTGTTCATGTTTATTAGTGATGAGACAAAATAACCTATTAGACACTCTGGAATGTGCATACAAGTTTAAATATCCATTAGACAGGCAAATGCATATCATTAGTGGAAGTAATCTTCAACTACTCTTACCTGGAATGACAATCCATGGGTATATCATCATATCAATGTAACACCTTAGAAAATTACAAAATGATTTTGAGAAAGCATTTAAATTGATTAGGGACAAAATGATTCTAACAACATTGCCACTAAAATTACACCTTCCAACAAAGGAAACACGAGTCTATTAGGGTCTTCAAGAAAAACGTTCAAGGAATTACTAAGATAGTTTAAGAAGAATCAAATGTTGGACTTAAGAAATCTTAGGTCATTGAGGAATTAATACCTATTCTAAGGAAAAAAAATGAAGGTGTTACCGCCATCTTATGAGAGTGCATGCAATAGAGTAATGTGTATGGAATGTGAGAATATGATGTCTATGTAATGTGTTGTACCTGTTTGTATTTTTTAAAAATATTTATTGTGTGATTTTTATTAGATTTTTGTCTATTCTTTTAGATAGACAGAAGATGCAGAAGGGGGTTTTATGTTTTCCCATATGAAAATATGCAACTTGGTACGGCCGCCAGAAATGGACCAGTAAGTGGGTATGGCTGGAAATGCATAAAATCTCCATAGAATGTCACAATTGTCTCATACAAAATATAAGAGCAACAACTGAGGCGCTAAACACCTCCCAGAGATCATGAATGAGTAGTAGAAACAAAGAGGGAAGCTTCCCTACAATACCCATGTCCCTCCTTGACATGGTACAGCCTTGGCTATTGTGTGCTTGCAAACAACACTAAAACTACTCTAAATCCTTTGCAAAACTAATAGGAAGTACTTGCTACAACTAGGCGACTAGCTATCCAATGGTTTCAGCCCCAAATAACACTCCAAAACTCCTCTTTATGCAGTACAGCCAACAATGGGAAAGGTATAGTAGCAAGGAACTACTTCAAACACTCTAATTTCTACCTTTTATACCATCCATTATCAGCTTATAACAGCAATAGAAAAAGATCTTTCCATTAGAACAAGAAACAACCTCAAATGTCTCCATTTCAGCACATATTTGAATGTTGAATACATCCACCATCAATGGCACCATTGGGTGATCTTTCACACCTGTGGGATACCATCACTAATGGAGGTTTCCATCTCCAATAGCCTGATACAATTTCTCAAACTCTAGAAACCCTAACAGAGCTCTCACAAGCAAATATCATAAAACATAGCATAAAATGAAATGAGCTCCAAATAAACCTTATATTCTCCATCCAACTTGGCATTAGAATAAAAGAGGGAGTTTTATCATTTAAAAACACTTTTTACTTGCCTTAGGATGGGTACCCAAGGTCACAACTTGAAATAAGACTTTGATTTTTCATAAAGTCACTTTTCTGGCAATAGTAATAAAGTCCATATGAATATAAATTAATATACCTTCAAACTTTAAAATAACTATGAAGACGACATCAGAATTCCATGATCTTGAGCTCATTAGAAAGGTCTTGACGAAACGTATCTGATTGAACTCTAAAATTCTAGTACCGACACCATACCCAAACTTACTAAAAATAGTAAGTAACGACCAAGAGCCCACTTAGCCAACCACGAGGGTGCCAAATGGATCCACTGAATGTGAAACAAAACTCCAACACTGACTAGAACCTCTAGAGCCAACTAATTACTATTCCCTAACCAAACTGCTAGTCCACGAGAACCCCATGATGAGCTAGCCATGTGTCTAGAAGGGGACATTATAGTCTGCCCTCCCTAAGATTGCTTGCCTCAAGCAATCTCAACTTAGGATGCTCTAGAATCCACTCATTTTCCCATGTAGCATCCTCGACCAGTAGGTTCTTCCATTTGATTAGGTATTCTCTGATAACTCTCCTCCTCAAATTTTGATCCCTGGTGTCAATAATTGCTTCAGGTACTAATATCAGCTTTCCCTCTTCATCAAGAGGAGGTGACTCCACTGAGGGAATCACATTCTGCCCAAGTGCCTTCTTGAGGTGAGAAACATGGAACACATTATGTACCCTGCTCCCTGCTAGTAATTCCAACTCATAAGCCACCTCACCAATTCTCCTAGTGACCCTGAAGGGTCCATAATACCATGGCTTCAACTTCTCCACTCCACTCTTCTTGAAAGTAGATTGCCTATAAGGCTGCAGCATGAGGTAAACCATGTCACCGACCTCAAATGATCACTCAGTCCTCTGCTGATTTGCATACTACTTCTACTGATTCTAAGCCTTCTGTATGTTTTCCTTCAATGCCCTCATGATATCCTGACTCTCCTGGAGGAAATCTTTTGCCTTCAGTACCCTACTATCACCAAATAGTAAATCAATAAAGCTCAATGCCTCATAACCATACAATGCCATGAAGGGTGACATCTAAATGGACATGTGGTAAGTGGAATTGTAGAAATACTGCCCCGTGTGAAGCCACCTAACCCATGCCTTCTGCTGCCCTGAAACATAGTTCTGGAGGTATCCTTCCACCCACTTATTCACTATCTCCGTCTAACCATCAGTTTGGGGGTGATAACTTGTACTGGGTGTGAGCTCTGTCCCTAACAAGCTGAAGATCTCTTGCCAAAAATTATTGAGGAACCTATTATCCCTGTCACTGACGATACTCCTCGGCAACCCGTGAAGTTGAAATACCTCCCAAAAGAACAACTCTACAATCTGAGCTGCAATATAAGTGGTACAAATAGCGAAGAAGTGTGTATACTTCATCAATCTGTCCACTACCAAATAAATACAATCCTTGCCTTAGACTCTAGGTAACCCTGTGATAAAGTCCATAGAAATGTTGTCCCACTTCTTGTCAAGAATGGGCAGGAGCTGCAATAAACCTCCTGGAAGTAAGTGCTCTTGCTTGTTCCGCTGACATATTGGGCACTCTCTCACATACTGCATCACCTCAGTCTTGAGACCCTTCCAGGTGAACCTCTCTCTGACCTGCCTATAAGTTTTGAAGTATCCAGGATGCCCTACCATAGGCAAGTCATGAAATGGCCTCAAAACTTTTTGCTTCATCTATGAACCAGACACCAAAAATTATCTTATCCTTGTAAATAATCAAATCATTTACCACTATGTACCTATCATCTTTGATGGTGCCATCAATCACTCCAGTAGCCCACTCATCCTTGGCATACTCTACTGAAATCAACTCTCTCTAATCATCAACAATAGTAGCTAGTGCACACAAATGAGGCCTCCTGGATAACGCGTCGGCAACAACATTCTTCTTTCCTTTGACATATACAATGTCAAAGTTGTAGGCCTGTAACTTACTGACCCACTTCTGTTGCCTCTCACTTAAATCCTTCTACCCAAGGAAATGCTTCAGGCTGTTCTGATCCATCTTAACCACAAATTTGCTGCCCACCAAGTACTATCTGAAATTAGGCAATGCATGCATGATGGCTAACATCTCCTTATCATAAATGGTGTAACTCCTCTCCACAACCCTCAACTTCCTACTCTCAAATGCAATGGGGTGCTTATCCTGCATGATTACTGCACCAATGCCTACACTCGAGGCATCACACTATAGCTCAAAAGGCTTGCTGAAATTAGGGATGGCTAACACAGGGAAAGTACTCATGATCTGTTTGAACCTGTTGAAACACTCTCGTGCCTTATTAGACCAACTGAAAGCATCCTTATCACTCAAATTAGTAAGGGGAGAAGCTAATTGAGAGAACCCCTTCACAAACTGGCTGTAATATCCATAGAGACCAAGAAATCCCTTGAGATATGAGAGATTTTTCGGCTGTGGCCAGTCCACAATTGCTTGAATTTTTTTCAGGTCTACCTTCACACTACCAGCACTGATGATATGACCCAAGTATAGCAACTCAGTCATCCCAAACTCACAATTTGACATTTTGGCATACAATGACTCACTCTCCAAGATGCTCAGAACAATGTCAATGTGTTTCAGATGCTCTTCCCATGTCCTGCTCTAAATCAATATATCATCAAAGAAAATTAGCACAAATCTCCTCAACTACTCTCTGAACACCCTGTTCATACAGGATTGGAAGGTAGCTGGTGCATTGGTCAAACCGAATGGCATGACTAGGAACTCAAAGTGCCCATAATGACACCTGAATGTTGTCTTCTCCACATCCTCATCTCTAACCTGTATCTGATGGTAAATGGATCTCAAATCGATCTTGGAGATGTAACAGGCCCCATGCAACTCATCAATTAGCTCATTGATTCTGGGAATCAGGTACCTATTCTTGATTATTTTCTTATTGAGTTCCTTGTAATCGATACACATTCAAAGAGTCCTATCCTTTTTCTAGAACCAATTCCACGGATGATGCAAATGGACTCTTACTAGGCCTGATGTGACCCATCTCGAGAAGCTCTTTGATAGCCTTCTCGATCTCATCCTTATACCTCTTTGGGTGCCTATAAGGTGTCATGATTACTGGCTTAGCACCCTCCTCCAACTTGATCACATGCTCAAAACCTCTATTAGGAGGCTTTCCGTGTGGAATATCACTAAACACTTTAGTGTGTTTAGTAAGTATAGACTGTATGTTAGGAGGATACGCATGCTTCTGCTGATCTACTGCAAGCATCACCATAACCTTGGCTGCCCACTCCACCTGATCATGACAAATCAATCACTCCATCCGCTTGAGAGAAACAACTCTCAACCCACCATCTGAAATGCCTATGAGCACATGTCTAACTCTATCCACCTCAAACTTCATTTCCATTGTCCGCAAGTTGAGTGTGAACTCCTCAATATCATTCAACCACTTCATACCTAACACAATGTCCATCTCACCCATGTCGACCACATAGAACTCTGATTGGCAAGTGTATTTGTTCAGCTAGATCGATAGATTGGGTATCCTCCTAGTGCAGGTGAGTACAAAACCATCTGCAACCTTCACCTTAAAGCCCTCGAATTCCTCCATTTTCAGCCCTCTCTTAGCGACCAAGCCCTCATCTATGAAGTTATGAGTGGCACCTGTGTTAAGTAAAGTAATACATCACTACCCACTCAGTACTCCTTGTATCCTAAATGACCCTTCCTTCTGGATACTAGTGATACATGCTATAGGTAGACCTAAGTCATCCTCTCTATTTGATGCTTCCCCTAAACCCTCTGATTCTGCACCCTCAGTCTCTGAATTGTAATCTGAGTGGGGCTCCCCATCAACAGACTCATCGGCTGAAAAGTACTCTAATTATTTGGCCTTTCCTTGGGCAACCCACTTGTGCTTAGGATCCCAAGGCTCATGACACTGCAAGCAAAGCTTCTTCCTCCTCAAGTCATTTAGCTAATCATTGTCCAATCGGGAAGAAGTCCTATGCTATTGTCCTGCATCTCTCTGGAATGGTCTCCTATGTCTCTCCTTATCTCTCCTTGGCAGAAACCCTTTGGATTGGAACTTATTTCTCCAAAATGATGACTCCATGTCCCGAGCCTTCTTCATGGCCTCCTGGAGTGTAATAGGGTCAAAACCCTTCAGCTAACCGCGAAGTTGATCTGACAACCCGTCAATGAAAAGAACAACCAATCTACGCTTAGTAATATCCAGAACCATAACGGATATATCCTAGAAATTAGAAATGTAGGAGTCTGCAGATCCACTCTGTCTCAGCTGAGTCAACTCCTTGAATTGTAACTTTGGGTCCTTTTTGTCAAACCTATCATTCAGTCTAGCTATAAACTCCACATATGAGGTGACCTAATCATGGCCTAGTGTGACCTTCCCATTACTCCAACATTTGTGAGCAGTCCCCTCCAAGTGTAAAGATACATTTGTAATAGTGTCCTCCTCTGCAATGGGACTAATTTGCAAGTAGCTGTCCAATTTCTAGACCCAAGCTCTCGCGGTGGTCTTACCTGATCCATTGAAGTAAGGAAGTGTCATCTTACTTACTTTCCTCTATAATTCTTGGTTCTGTGACCTGCCTCCCCTCCGAAGTTTACACCTAATCCTCATTTCAGAATATTCAATAAATGTCATCTCATTTATGAAATCCTCACTGGATACTCTCCAGTCCCTCAAGATCTCATCCTGTCACTCCGCCTGAGTGGGATCTTGTTCAGGAACTTGGTTCCTGGGAGAAAATATCAGGATGCCGGGTCTATCTCCTGCAGTGAACTGTGGAGCCCTTTGGTGGTTAACTGAAACCTCATCCTCATCATCTCTATCCCTACGTCTATCATCATGATTCTTGTCCCCATTATTCCATTCTCCCTAGTTCCTATCACCATTATGTCTATCATTCCCATCATTCATGTTCCTTTCTCCTCCGTCATGTCTATTTCTATCACCATCCTAGTACCTATTCCTATCACCTCTATTGTATCTGTTCCTATCACCTCCATGGTACCTGTTCCTATCACCTCCATTATACCTATTCCTGTCACAGTGATTGTCCATGTCATTACCCAACCATTCGATGGCATGTGTAAACTCGGCCTGTGCCTCTACCATTTCTCATCGAGACTCCCTCATCTCTCGAGTGAGTGCGATCAAAATATCACACGCACTAAGTTCTAATTCTTCCCTATCACCCATCTCTCCTATAGGACCTATAACTGGTGGAAGCTCTCCAGAAAATGGGTCCGTCCATGATACCTGAGAATCGTCCCTAGTAGCTACTACCTCTATCTCTGGTTCTGACTCAAAAGGATCTATTATGGGTACTGGATTCTCTGGAATAACCAACTGTGGAACCTGTATTTCTTGCCTTGCCCTTGTGTTTCTAAGAGGATATCTATCTATAGGTTGCATGTCACAACTGAACTTCACAGGATGACAAGATCTTTATCTCTGATACCACTATAATGTGTCATACCTATTTGTATTTTTTTAAAATCTTTATTGTGTGATTTTTATTAGATTTTTGTGTGTTCTTTCAGACAGACAGAAGATGCAGAAGGGGGTTTTATGTTTTCCCATATGAAAATATGCAACTTGGTACGGCCGCTGAAAATGGACCAGCAAGTGGGTATGACTGGAAATGCATCAAATCTCCATAGAATGTCACAAATGTCTCATACAAAATATAAGAGCAACAACTAAGGCACTAAACACCTCCCAGAGACCATGAATGAGTAGTAGAAACAAAGAGGGAAGCTTCCCTACAATACCCACGTCCCTCCTTGACATGGTGCGGCCATGGCTATTGTGTGCTTGCAAACAACACTGAAACTACTCTAAATCCTTTGCAAAACTAATAGGAAGTACTTGCTATAGCTAGGTGACTAGCTATCCAATGGTTTCAGCCCCAAATAACACTCCAAAACTCCTCTTTATGCAGTACGGCCAGCAATGGGAAAGGTACAACAGCAAGGAACTACTTCAAACACTCTGATTTATGCCTTCTATACCATCCATTATCAGCTTACAACAGCAACAGAAAAAGATCTTTCAATAAGCACAAGAAACAACCCCAAATGTCTCCATTTTAGTACATATGTGAATGCTAAATACATCCACCGTCAATGGCACCATTGGGTGATCTTTCAACTTGTGGGGTACCGTCACTAATGGAGGTTTCCGTCTCCAATAGCTTGATACAATTTCTCAAATTCCAGAAACCCTACCAGAGCTCTCACAAGAAAATATCATAAAACATAGCATAAAATGAAATGAGCTCCAAATAAACCTTATATTCTCCCTCCAAGTTGGTGTTGGAATTCAAGAGGGAGTTTTATCATTTAAAAACACTTTTTACGTGCCTTGGGATGGGTGCCCAAGGTCACAACTTGAAATAAGACTTTAATTTTTCATAGTCACTTTTCCGGCAATAGTAATAAAGTCCATATGAATATAAATTAATATACCTTCAAACATTAAAATAACTATGAAGACGGCATCAGAATTCCATGATCTTGATCTCGTCAGAAAGGTCTCGACGAACTGTATCTGATCCAACTCTAAAAATCTAGAATTGACACCATACCCAAACTTACTAAAAATAGTAAGTAATAGCCAAGAGCCCACTGAGCCAACCACAAGGGTGCCAACTGGATCCACTGAATGTGAAACAAAACTCTAACACTGACAAGGACCTCTAGAGCCAACTAACCACTGTTCCTTAACCAAACTGCTAGTCTATGGGAACCCCATGATGGACTAGCCATGTGTCTAGAAGGGGACATTACAGTCTATGCAATCAATAATGTAACGTGATTATTGTAATGTCTATAGAAGCTTTTGAGAATGATATAATGTGATTGATGTGCAAGCTTAAACACAATGAAAGATATACTTTATTCCAAGATGAGGAGGAGAACGTGGATGCACTTATTCCTTCCTCTTTTTCTTTAAAAAAATACTATTTATAAAGTTTTTAAATTTTAAAAAATAAAATAAAATAAATACATATGTAAAAAATTAAATTATATGGTTAAAGGTGATTTTTTTTAATTGTTTGAATTTCAATAATAAAATTATATGGATCAATTTTTTTTAATAAATTTGGTTATAAGTTTAGAATTAATTTTAATTTATTTATTTATTATCATAAATTAGTAAAAATATAAGTAATTAATCTCATAACTATAATATATAAGGAGAGAAAACAACTAGAAAATAAGGCATAGTCCTTAATGTAATTAAGGACAAGATGCCAACAAGTAATCTCGTAACATAAGCTTTGAAGGAATGTTCTCATATGCATAAGATCGTTTAAGACTCATATAACCCTAAAAATGACTGAAAACATCTTACAATTCATATCAAATACATAGGAACTTCTAGAAATGTCAATGTATTTGATGTTGCTATAGGTACAATGTGTCTAGGATGTGTATCTTGTCATATTTCAATCCAATTTGGATGTTCTTATGTTTATCATGATTTTATAACATAAATGGGTCATTGGTAATAGGGAGCTCCTTAGAACTTGTAAAATTGAGTTTGTTATCTCATAGGTTAGGGTGAATGTAAAAGGTTGGATATACATAAAGAGTATATTAAAGATTGTTCAATATGAAATTTGAAAGCATATAGCACACTTTAGATAGGAAGTCTTGATCATTAGGCTCTAATACCAAATCTAATGTTCATTTTCCCCATATTTATTTAATTATTTGTAGCGGATTTATTATGGTTAATATTTAGAGTTAGGATAATATAGAATATTAAATAAAGTGTAAACAACAAAAGTAAATTACAACTTTGATAATTTAATAAGATCTCTAATATAAATCAGTAACAAGACAATTTGGATAATATAATCACACAATCACATATATATAATATTCCCAATATCTTTATTAACAATAAGTTCAATACTTATCTATATGAAATTTGTAAGAATCCACAGATTGCTATAATGGACCCTAGTTCAGTCTCTTCCATCTATGAGCAATCTGGGACAAATAAGTGTACTTTGATGTTGTACATGAGTGTTGGTTCCTCTGGAACAATGCTCAACACTCGTGCAATACCCAAGCCCTGGCTAGGACTGTCCTAAGTGCACCTATGTACCCCAGGTTGGACACACACATAAGATGTGCCCACCTGAAATCCTATTCCCGCAATGTACAGTGCTTGATTTTTTTTTCTTTTTCTTGAGTGTTTTCTATGCTTCTTCTTTCTTTGAGTGATGCTTTTATGCCCCTTCCAAGTCTCACACAAATGCCTTATGTAACCTTTTAAGGGGCGGTTTCTAAACCATGACACCCTTTCACAAAGGTTGTCATTAACAATTAGTTAATAAACTTAATAATTCATCCCTTTTAAAAGAGGTTTTCATAACTATTCTTTATTTATCTCTATTTTAACCAAAGGATCATAATATCCTTTTTTTTTCAATCTCCCTTTTAATTATAAAGGGTAAATAAAATTTATCCTCTAATAATTTGAAAGTCTTATTCTTAAAATAGCCTTTTTCTCCATTTTGGGGAAAAAGTTGCATAACATCAACAGTGGAAAGTCGCATATCAACTCAGCTCATATTAAATTTAGCTTTAGTGACTTCATCTTCATTTTTATCACCTACAGGATCTGCAATTTCTAGAATATGATGTCCTATAGAAGGATTTGCCACCATTCTAGACATTCTCTTAGCCCTCTTGGGTTTAGTTGTATCCTGCAACAACTTGGCCATAGTGTCTATGTTTGTATATAGCAAGGGCACATATCTTTTCTTCTTCTCAACAACCTTCTTTAGCCATGAGGGAGAGGGGAAGTAGAAACACTAGCATTGACATTAGTATTCAAAATCACACCATCCAAATGCATAGGAGTACTTTGTCCTAGAGGATCATTCAAACTAGGAGAATTAGGATTACCAAATAAAGACTAAAAAAACATTATCATCACCAATTTGATAAAAAAAATTAAAGAGTCACTATTATGTACCAAACAGGGGGAAGGATGCACATGGTCTTCTTGCAACTGTCATGAAGCATCTAATCTCTTTTCTATTCTAGTTTTCACAAACATAGGTTGGCCATCTTGCTCATAGGTAGTCTTCAACCTTCTGCTATCTTCAGGTTGCTCTCCATCTCCACCCAATTGTGAGCCAACTCTATGAACAGTTGTATCCAAACTTGATGTACTTCTGGAACTGTAAGATAGTTGAGATTTTGTTTGTTCTTTTGTAGTTGATTACTTTGGTGTTGAAGAGCTAGCATGCTCTTTGAATTTCTTACTAAGCCACTTCTTAGTTCTTCTCAATACATGGAAAGAATAAATCAATATCCATGACTTCCTTCTCTGACCAATATACTTGAGGGAAGGGTTGCACAATAGTGTTATGATAACCTTCATCCAAAATGTCTGAGTTATCATCTATACCTTATGTGACTTGTAATGGCATCTCAAAAGCATGGACTTGGTCAATTGTTAACCTCATCCATCTTCGTTGTTGCACTTCCTTTTCATCCATACAGTCTTCCCAGTAGTCCTAGAGATGAGGATAATGTAGATAAAGGCCACACTCATGCATATTCCTTTTCACAAAATGTTTTCTATCAAAGGCTAGTCTCACAGGCAGTGAATGGAGATTATACTCAGCTAAAAATTTCTCCACACTTTGGGCATTGTCATTGCTCTTGTAAGAAAAGAAAGAGAAAGACATAGGAAAGGAATATACTTTCTTCTTCATAGCATGGTACTTGATATTTACCGTCATCATTTGGTGGCAAACTTCTAGTAACAATAGAAAATCTGAAGGATACCTTGACAATTTCAATGGGACATTTTCAAAACGCCCAATTCTTAAATAAGAAAAACAATCAAACTAAATATAAAAACTACCAAAATTAATTACCAATGTGGCCACTTCAAGGGAGATTCTCTTCTCTAAAGAACCTTCAATTTTCTTTGTAGAGCGCATGAGGAAAGCATCATTCACCCTGTAAATATCTCTCATTATGATATCCTTTTGCATCTATGGGAAATAACAGTACACAGGTGTGTCTGGAGTAAGAGACCCTTGGGTTCTCAAACCAAGCCAGATAGCCTGTTTGCTAGCTAGAATGTACACCAAAAGAGAACACATATGAAAAGTCACCTTCTTCTGAAAGTTCACTAGTTGTTCGTGCATGTGTTCACTTGTCAATTTGGCCCAGTCTATGTGTTGAGAATCACTACGAATGAGCAAACTAAATTGGCACATCCAGTTTTCAAAAGAGTCAGATTTAACACTCCCAATGATATGATGAAATAGACTAATCATATTAGATATTTCCTCTTTAAAGCAACCTCTTTCCAAACTGGTAGGGAATCTAGACTTCCCTTTCTTCTCAACCTTAAGCCATCTTTTGGCAATACAACTTTGACACCAATCTTTCTTATCCAAGAAATACCCCTAGCCACTACTGACAAATACATCAACAAATTTCTCACTATCTATCAACTTTAGAGAATGTGACATGGCTTCCAAATCAATTTTTACTATCACAGAGCCCTCAAAGGCTCATATCTCTTGCGAGATAGGGTAGTAATTCTTTGCACATGCCAATTAAGTCTGGACAAGGTACAATAGGTGGGAAACCTCCAACTCGGGCTAACCCACTGCTTACAATTTTCTCTACAAGGGAGGACCTAGTTTCTTGCCAAATTCTCTCCTAGAAATCCTCTAAATCTACGTGACCAAGGTCTGTATCGATTATATTTGATAAACAATCCTCAACAACGGAGAGAATTAGGGACCCTTAGAACTTATATTTCATTATGACTTCTTTGAGAAACTAGAAAGGAAATAATTCTGAACCAGTCAAGGATGTAAAAGAGGTTCATAGGACATTTGGGGAAAACCAGCTATCCAGACTCATGAAAGAAAAATTATTCTTTCCAGACCAAATGAATCACAATTACAAATTGTCACAGTAAGAGAGATGAGGAAAAGCTAATTATTCTAACCTGTTTGTGAAGAGTTCTATGAATTCTCTGTTAATGGCAGGACTGGAAGCTCCTTCAGTGTATTCTCCTTCGCAATGAAAAAATGAGGCTTTTCCTTACTAGGTGATGAATTTAACCAAGTCTCATATCAAAGCTTATTAAATTCTCCATAAATTTTAATTAAGCCTGGCAATGAACTGTACTTCAAAATTCATAAATGGCCCCTTTTATTTTCCTCCAAAAAGTATGCAAACACTTTTCCCAACTTTCTAAATTTATGATGGACTAACATGTGTCACTTCTTCCTACACATCGATACCTCAAAGGATGACGCTTTGGGAGTAATGAACATATTCATTCGGGGCATCAGAGATTTTCTAAACAAATGAACAAACCAACCGAGAGTTTGAAAGTTTAAAGTTCTTCTGACTCTCCAAATACAAAGGGTTTTCTCTTAACAAAACAACACAAGACCGAAAGACAAGTCTTATGATGCTTACTTTTGTGAATAGTTAGGTAATTAGGAGGTTTAGGAACTTTTGAACTTGCCAATAGAGGTACAAAAAGGCATGAGATCACTGACTATATATAAAAATGACTAAGGGGTCATAACTCATAAGGAAGGTGCAAATAATAAACAATAAGGGTGGAACAATGACTTAACATATGAATGACTTAGAAAATTTTGAAAATCGTGTAACAATACAGAATGGGTGTTCTCCCTGCAATAGATGTTTATGGATTATCCTACAAAAAGATAATTTAAAATTTAGAATATGCTCATTTTATGCCCCAAATGAATACAATGATAGGATAGATGTGTGGAAGTGGATGTCTAATGAATTGAAAAAAATTCCATGGATAGTGAGAGGGGATTTTAACATGGTAGAGAAAAGAGAAGACAAAATTGGTGGTAACAAGTAGGAATGGAAGGGCAATAAGTTGTTCTTTTAGAACAAGATGAAAAAAATGTTAAAGCTCTTAGATCCATTGGAAGGTAAGAAAAAGGAAAGTAAGAGCATCTGGTTCACATGGTGCAATAGTCAGAAAGGTAATAAAATAAGTTTTCTATATTGGATAGATTTTATGTGAATGGGAATATCTTTTATTTTTAGAGATTAAATGAATCCAATTGGGCTAAAGTTCTTCCCTCCACTTTTTCTAATCATCATCCAATAAGTGCAAATATTATGATGAAAGATCAATAGTCTAGCTCGAAAGTAAAAAGGGATAATATCTTTAGGGTCAATACTTCTCTACTACAAGATAATAATTGCATGGAAGGTATGAAAAGTCTAAGGAACATTACTAGAGAACTGTCATCCCAAAACAATAGAATACAATACTGGGAAACTTTATTAAAAAATAGTAAATCTCTATTTCAAATAGTTGGAAAAAAATATGTAATGGAGAGGATGAAAGAGGAAGGAAGTTTGCAAGAAGAATCTTTGGAAGCTGAAAAGAATATGCAGCTACAATATAATAATGAGGAGAAGATTAAGAGGCTAGGATAAAATAAGCACAAGCTTAGGAAATTTCAAACTTTCAAGAACCAGGGTGTTAAATTTGGAGCTAGAATTAATTGGTTGAAGGAAGGTGATAGAGGAAAAAAATATTTTTTATTCTACTAAAAACCAAGAATATTAGAGAAAATGTTGGGCCTATTATTGAAGATTATGTATGTTTTAAGAATAATGATGATATTAAAGAAATCTTCAGGGCCTTCTATAAATCTATTTTCACAGTTGAAGATGGAAGTAGGAATTCCAAGGAGGCACAAAAATTATGCAAGATGATATTCCCAAAGAAGATAACTCAAGAGATGTGCAAGGTTTAAGGTAGGGTATTTCTAAAGAAGAAATAAGGAAATCTATTATGTCTATGGAAAATGGGAAATCACCAAGGATTGATGGATTACTAGTAGAGTTTTATAAAGTCAATGTAGAGTGGGTTGTAGATGACCTTTCTGAAGTATATCAGGAGACTATTATAAAAGAAACCCTAGGTAAAAGCATACATAGAGAATCATAAAGCCTTTACCTAAGGAGGGTGATAAAAAAAATATTGTAAGTACATGCAGTTAGTGTTGTCATTGATGTCAACAAGCTTGTGTTGTCATTGATGTCAATTGTATGACCAAGAGAATATTGTATGAGTGTGAGAAAGTTGGTGTTGAGTGGATGTTGTCCCTAATGATGAGGAAGTGCTAAAGATGGTGATAATATGATTCTGGTACTTAGTTCCCAAGTGCTTTTGAGAAAATTTGAATAATAAAGGAAATAGTGTATTGTAAAGATGTTATGTGTTGCAGAGTAGTATTTTGGTTTTGCTCTATATTTATTTTATATTCAAGATCTAGTTCTGCAGTTTGGATATGTTGTTCAGAGGTGTTTAGAGATGCTACATTCAGAATTTGCCATGTTGGATCGATGTGTAGAGGAAGATGTGTTCACCAGTGTATGAACTATGTTGTGCAGAGGTGTCTAGGAGAAATGTCTTTTCGCCACATTTCTCTGCAAAATGGTTTCAGGTATTACAATTCTAGAAGTGTTCTTATAAGGTTAATATCTATCTTCAGTTGAAGTTGCTCATGTTTTTGTGCTCCAAAAGCTAATTTCTTGAGTTCCAGTGCATGACTGAGGCAATTGAGTATGCTGGGTAAACAAGATAAGGTTGTGCGATAGGTAAAAGTTGTTGTGAAGGAATTTGTTGGATTTTAGAATATTTTTAGAATACTCTAGATCATGTTCACGTATTATGTGTGATCAACAAGGTGTTTTTCATTTTGAGCAAGCATGTACATAAGTGTTTATGTGTTAACACAGCTGACCTTTGGTGTTTACACTAATTGCAGAGTTACTTCGATGATTGTGGAAGAGTGGTGTAATGTGTATGAGTGGATTTAGGTCCAAAATAAGGTGTGTTGTGGTCCACCTTCATTCCTCTCCACTGTGAGAATGTTTTTGTGCCCACCTCATTTGAATTTGCATGATCAAGGTGCTTTGCTAACATTGGAGAATGTTCCTAAGATTGAAGATGGTATAAATAAGTGTTAAGTTGTTGAAGGATGACAAGATAGAAGAGTATGTTGTATGTGATGCAAATTACAGAGTTATAGAGTGCAAATTTGTGCAGTGCAATGCAAACTTTCATGTGTTAGATTACTAGATGCAGTGAGTAGAAGCTGTCTACAATTCCTTAGTGAGACTGTAGAGGTGATGATGGCATTGTGGTAGACTTCTCTATTGCATTGAGATAGTTTTCTCTTTGTAACAATCTTCTCTATCTTCTTTTCTATTCTGGCAGTGAGCCTTTAGCAGTTAGTCTTTCTTTCTTTCAGGTAGTGTGCTCTCTGGCAGTGAACCTTTTGGCAACGAACCTTCCGTAGTGACCCCTATTGTATTTTGGTGTTGATATTAATTGATATTATAAGATAATCCTCACCATGGTATTTCCCTTCTTGCGTTTTCCACGTAGATCTAGTGTTCTCTTATGTTTGATGTTGCTTTGAATCAGTCTCTATTATTTGCTTTCACACTTAATCATCATAACATTTTAAGGGTTAATTGAATTGATATGTATCTAAATGTGTTTAAAGGTTTTGTAATTATAAGTTACAACTGATTCACCCCCCCTCTTAGTTGTCTTGTGCATTCAACAAGTAATAAACGAAATTGGAGACCTATTACTCTATTAAATGTGTCCTATAAAATCATAGAAAAAATCTTTGTCATGAGGTTAATAGATATATCCTGCCTCATATTATTAATCCAAATCAAACATGATTTATTAAAGGGAGATATCTGTTAGAAAATTTGATTAAAAGTTGGGAAGCCATGGATTGGGCAAAATACTCAAGACAAGATGCATGTATACTTCTGTTGGACTTTGAAAAAGCCTATGATAGGATAGAGTGGTCTTTTGTGATTATGATGTTGGAATCATTAGGCTTTCCTAAACAATTCTGTATAATGGTAAAAATCCTCTTTAAGGATGCTTCTATTCAAATTGATATAAATGGGTCCTTATCTAATTCATTTGACATGGAATGGTCTATTAGGCAGGGTTGTCCATTAGCTCCTACCTTTTTTGTAATAGCTTCAGAAGAAATTTACTATCCCCTAAGGATAAAAGTAATTGAAGGGGGGATAAAAGGTATTGTTATTCCAAACAAAGAAAGTCTACTGAATATTCAATTTGTTGATGATACCACCTTATTTCATATCATTGAAAAGAATAACTTAAAGAGGTTGGGAAATAGATTGAATGTTTTCTACTAGGCCTCAGGTGCAAAGGCATCGTTCTCCAAATCTATTTTGTTAAGCTGGAATGCAAACCTACCATATTGGTTTGAGCCAAAGAGTTGGTAGTGGGTGGATGCAAATAAGTAGGTAAGGTTTCTTGGCATTCCTTTCTCTATGAATCCATCTTTAAAAAATATGGGACTAGATTTATGAAAAAAATGATATGAAGTTAGGGAAGTGGGATAAACAATTTCTTTCTGGCAGGGAGAGTGCAAGTATGCCAGAAAATCCTATCTTCTTATTCCATCTATTATGCTTCTATGTAGTTTTTTGCAAGCTACCAAATTTATAATATCCAAAAAATAATAAGAGACTTCCTCTGGTCTAATGGTAAAAGGAAAAGAATAGGCATGTTGTTTCTTGGAGTTGGTGTTGTCTAGTAAAGGTTTATGGGGATTAGGGATTAAAAATTTAAAAATTCAGGGTGTAGGCTTGGTTGCAAAATGGATTGTTAAGGCTTTGGTAGGGACTAAACCTTGGAAAATTCTTATTATGAGCAACTTGGTGAGAGCACTTCCAAAGAAAGTCAGTGTCTGGAAGTGTCTAAACAGTCAAGACATTGTCTTAGGAGAATTTAATTTTAACCCTTTTGGGTCTGTTGTTTTTTCCACCATTTGGAAAGCATTGAAGAATGTGGAACCCTTCACTCATAATAGAAATGCTATGAATAGAGTTACCAAATGTATTCAAGGTGGTATATCTATTTGGTGGAACCTTAGTCATAAGGATAAGTTGTTAGCCCATCTTCGAGGGTGCTCAACTAAGAAATGGCATAAATTGGGTATTGATACTTTTAATGATATCATCTTGAATAACTCTTTAAAGAGCTGGTCCCAGTTAAAAGAAGAATTTGCTGTGACTGAATCACAGAAAAGAACTTATTCAGTCCTGTGTAATTCCATCAAAGATGACTTATCTCAATTTACTATTGTGAGCAATCATGAGCAGGTGAGAATAAAATGGTTGGATAGGATGGAATTAGTGAAGATGAAAACCAATAGACTATATGATTTGATGACTAATTCGAAGGTGGTTTATGAGCACATTAACTCTTCTTGGAATGTTAAATTAGAACATAAATTGTTGTCTAAATCCCTTGTTGTCATTTGGTCCAAAGTAATTGACCCAAAAAAGGTTCCTTTAGGTGGTTGTTATTTCTTAAGAAACTAGCCTTAGGATTTGATAATAATATGTGTTCTATGTGTAACCTGCCTCAAACCTGTGATCATGTGTTTTTTTAATGTAAATTTTTTTGCAAAGACTAGAGGGATTTTTGAATAAATTGTATGGTTTGTTGTCTAAAATTAGTATAAGTAAGATAGATATCATTTGTGGTTTTGTTAGTGAAGTAGACACCAATGCTAATCTATTTTGGATTTTATTTTCTACTAACATCTTGTTGTCATTATGGAAGGCAAGGAATGAGGATGAACACTAGGGAAGGAAAAGGGTTGATACTGAGTCTTTTTTTAGACTTATTTTTCATTGTATACACTACAACAAAACAAGCAATTAGCACCTAAAATAGCACCAGAATCTAGTGCATTTGAGTTCATGAATTGGACACTTCTGCCAGTGCAAAACTTGACACCAAAATGCATTTTTACTTTGGTGTTGGGTTTCGCACTGGTTTTAATGCTGCGTTTAGTACTAGGTTTATCGCCAGGTTTATCACCGAGTTTAGCGCTAGATTTAGCACTAGGTTTTAGCGCCAGGTTTAGCACCGAATTTTGTTGCTTCCAGTTTGGCTTCTGGTTTTGCTTCTAGTTTTGCTTCTTGTGTTGCTTCCAGGTTTGCTTCCAAGTTTGCTTCTAGTTTTTCTTCCAAGTTTGCTTCTAGTTTTGCTTCCAAGTTTGCTTCTAGTTTTGCTTCCAATTTTGCTTTTGGTTTTACTTCCAATTTTACTTCTAATTTTGCTTTTAGTTTTACTTCTAGTTTTTCTTCCAATTTTGCTTCCACTTTTGCTTCCAGTTTTGCTTCCAGTTTTGCTTCCCGGTTTGCTTCCAATTTTGCTTCCAATTTTTCTTCTAGTTTTGCTTCCAATTTTGCTTCTTGTTTTTCTTCCAGTTTTACTTTCAAGTTTTCTTCCAATTTTGTTCTAGTTTTTCTTCTAGGTTTGCTTCCGGTTTTGCTTCCAGTTTTGCTTCCAATTTTGCTTCCAGGTTTGCTTCTAATTTTTCTTCCGATATAACATCACTTGTTGCTTCCATTTTTGTGTCTTTTGTTGCTTCTAATATAGCTTCTATTATTGCATCTTTTGTTTCTTCTAAAATTGCTACCATTATTTATTACTTCTTTGTTTGCTTCCTTAATTGCTTCTATTTTTGCTTCCTAGATAACGTGAAGTTTTGCTTCCAAGACTGCTTCTAGTTTGGCTTCCATTGTTGCTTCCTTTTTTTATTCTAAAAATGCTTCTTATTTTTCTTACATTTACTAATTTAATATGTTTTATTTCAATTTAATTAGTTAAATATATCATGCCTCTTAAATAACTCATATGATTATAGAGTAAGTAATTTAATTATTTAACTCATATGATTAAATAATAAGATAATTATAATAACATGATCATCATCTATAATTAAAACAAGTGAGTCAAATATCTATAATTTAATTGAATTTGACATCCATCTTGAGTAGTAAATTAAACTCATCATACATAAAAAATATCCATCCAAAAATCAATGACCACTTTCAATATATATAAATTGACAAGTCAATACTAATAAGATCATCATCATATATAACTAAAACAAGTGAAAGTCATATATGCCAGTAGATCAATGACATGTCAAAATGATACATGTCTAACAGTTGACATAAGTCAAAATGATACATGTACAAATGATATAAGTAAAAATGATAAATTATGTAACTCAAAATGATACAAGTCAAGATGATACATGTCCCAATGATATAAGTAAAAATGATACATAAATTTATGATACAATTCATTAATATGGTACTGTAGGCTGTGAAAATGATACATATGATAGTAACAATGAAAAGAGGCATCATAACGATATATCAGCAATGATCCATGATGTAGTCTATATGATCATGAATGTCACTGGCTACTACTAGCAACTACTTCATCATCATCATCACCATCATTCTCATCATCATCATGATCATCATCATAATGATCATCATCGTTGTCATCATCATCGTCACTAGCCTCGGTGTCTTCTATATCTACGTCATCATCATCCTCTGCCATGTGATTTGTACCAAAACCAACATAATCTGGATCTATATCATGATGATCATATTGATCTTCTGGAAGACCCGTGTTCTACAAAAAAAACATTTAAAATGAAAAGTTATTATTTATTTCATGCAATAATTTATTTTTCTATTATATATCTAATGATGAAACATATGAAATGAAACCATAATCATATTACATCATATCAAAGTGCACATACCATAATAAAATTTCAAAAAAGATACAGCTAATATGTCATTCCTGTTAGGGTTAGCCGGTAGAAGATATCAATTAAATGCAAATAAAGATTAAATAGAGAAATGGAAATACACAGAATTAATAATAGCGAGAGACAAGTTTTAACGTGGTTCACCCAAACTCAGGCTACATCCACCAAATAGAGAGTCCAATATTATTATCCAGTAAATCAAACTGATTACAACCAGCAATCCCTGCAACTCAATACTGTTGCAAGTGCTACAATACAATATATCAAAACCCTAACCCTTAGCCGCTTTTATCAAGCTTTTTGTCAGTTACAAAAATAGGGTTTTCTTATGTCGGTCAATGAAAAATAACTCTTGGTGCCCCTGGACCCCGCAAGGGGCACTGCCCCTTGACCCCATCTTGGGGGTGCTGCTCCCAAACCCCCGCAAGGGGCACTACCCCTTGACCCCGTAGGAATTTGGGGGGAAACCACACCGATAAAAGTGGGGAAATGTAACCTCTGACTCTGATTAGGCTCCATATAACAACAATTCCAATGATGTAAAACATGCAACAATTCTAATAGATGCTAGTAAAGATCATAAAAAAAATTGTTATACAATTTAACTATCAACTGTAAATTATATTACATAACCTTAAGTGCCACAAATTTCTTTGTCCATGTATGTTCTTTTTCATTATTAATCTAATAACCTACTTTAGACAAAAACGTTAAAGAGTTTTTAATTAGTAGTTGATTAAATTCTCTTACATGTCATTAAGGAATGCACAGTTTGTTTCAATAATTATTTATCTTAAGGTTCATGAGTAACCTTAAGATAAAGATCTATTTTGTTTTAAAAAAAATGAAGTTAGCAATATGGCTTTATCTAGCCGATTTTAGAAAGGAAAAATGTTAGCCCTATTCCCACTCATAGATCTTCAATGTGAGTAGGAATAGGGAAAATTTGGGGATTTAGAAAGAAATATAAAGTTTAGGTGTCTTCACGATAGCCAACACAGGCAAGGAGGTCAACCATGAACACATAATGATCAACTATAGGTGTAATGCAATAAGGGTTACAAATGTGATTGAAGTATGTACAGATCTCATCCACTAAACATGCATGGCTGCATGCACCTAAAATACAAATAAAGCTTACAATGTTAGGACATGTTCTAGAGTGCTTCATTAATTCAAAGATTTTGAGAGGATCCTTGCAAAATCCATTTTGTGCATATCCTACAATCATTGTATTCCATGAGATGACATGTCTTTGAGGAATTATGTCAAACAATTCGTGTTTTTGTCTATGATTCCATATTTTGTGCATATCCTACAATCACTATAGTCCATGAGACCACATTTCTTTGAGGCATTTTGTCAAATAGTTCATGTGCCTTGTCTATGCTTCCACATTTTGCATACATGTCTAACATGATAGTTGTAACTACAACATCTGACAAAATTCATCTATTCTTTATGTTTATGATGAACAAAGTGCCACACTAAGGGGCATACAACTACAAACTATCTAGTGGTGGGAGCTCAAGATATTAATGCCACATAGTTCCCTCTTGCTCAACATATACCTAATTGCACCATATGTCATGAGACTCATGAAATTGTCTGCTACTGTAAAAGTGACAGGATGTTCCTATCAATTACTAATGCAAGGTTTGTCAGACATCAATCTCTTGAAGGCAAGAGGAAGTTGCAAAATCTTTACCTAGGATTTGGTGTAAGGAGGCAAGGACAGAAGTGAGTCTCAATGGAAGTAAGTGGAATGAGTACAGAAGTACTGCTAAAGTGCAAATCAGTTGCGGGCTCAACATAGTCTGTCCACTCATTTGCTAGCCTTGGGATCTACAGGCTTTGATGAAGCCTCTCAAGGATTCTATAAAACAAGAGACCGTCATAGGAGAAGTAGGAGAATCCTCGAGTACGATATTATGGTAGACTCTAAAAATGAACCTACAAATGGAGGTGGTCCTGCAAGATGTGAATGTACCACCTTCCCATAGGTGGCAAAATCCCGTGGATGGAATGGTGATCCTCAAGATTGGAGGTCAAGGGAGAACTTGCCCATAGGCTTTTTTTAAGCTAATATGAGATTAAAGTAGATTATGTTGTTTTTTCTCAAGAATGGTCAAAATGAAGCGATGCCTCAGCATTTCAGAGTGGAGTGTCACTACTGTTAGTTAACAGATTTGTCCTTCAAAAATAGTTTTAGAAAACAACTCAGACTGCCCAAAAAGAAGAACAATCAGTACTAATAGTTGGAGAATTTGCCATTGAATTGGCAACTTTCATCTAAATTTTGGAGGTACAACTCCCTCTTATGATATGCAATGAATGGAATTTGGGGTATGCTTTTGACCAAAAAGCAGAAAAGGAAACTAACACCTATTCATAACCATGAAATAGATGCGAAAGACTAAATTAGAAACAAAAAGGATGCATATAAATGACACAAAATTCATGTTCCCCACACCCACAAACAATACCCAGGAAAAGGATGAATAGTAGACCCCCTTGCAACAAATGAATTAATTTATGAATTCAAAGTTATAGAAATAAATACATACATAGTTCCATGTAACAGAAAAAACCATTGAAGATTGCAAAGATACAAAGTTCATTTGCAATTAAAGAAAACATGAACAAATGCACAACTCTAAAATGTATTCTTTATTCTCTAATATCAGAATGAGAGTTCATAGACTCTACCCCCTCGTATAATGAGAACTAAGAAAAGAATGGTTCTTCCCCTCCTCGAATAGCTGAAAGAAAAAGACCCCTTTTGGCCAGCCTTCGATGAGTTTCTAAAGGTCCCTATCAATAACAACTTCTTGAAAATAAATCAAAATCTTTTTTTTTTGGCAACTGATTCTTGAAAATGACTCTTCATTATATATATCTCTACTTTTTGAATAACTCTTTTTTAAGATTAATTTACCAAATCATCGAGCTTTTCCCAATGTATGTGATTGCTATAATATAACCACTTTACATTTTTCTTTGTTTTTCACCTTCACACTAGCATTAGTATTATTTTCTAGTGAAGTCTGATGTCTTTTTATTATATCATTGGATATCCTTAGCCCACAAGAAGATACCGATAAAATCTTCATCAAACTGAAGCTCTTCCACAAAACATACTCTTTTAAAAATGTGATAGTTTGTGTCTTGCATACTAGATGATTTAGGTCCTATGACTGCTCAACACACATCTATTTGGCATGTCCTCCATTAGCCTATTCTTTCACAGACTTCTTATTCCATTATCTTCAAAGATTTGAGACTTCTAAAACTTTTCGGCAAAATCAACAATGGAATTCACAAAAATTCAGTGAAAGATTTTCCACATTATTGGCTTCAGGTGATGAGGTATATCACACTCTCTTTAAAGAAATCATTTCAAATTCTCCCTTCATTACCAACTTCCATTCTATATTATTGCATAACTGCATGTATCCTTTACTGAGGTCATCCTCATTTAAACTGAAAATGATAGAAACAAATGAAGGATGGTAAGTTATAACGGAGCATTCTTTCAAAGAAAATTATATGCCCATGGTCCCTTCAAAAATCCACTGATACACATCTTAATTACTATGTTTCATCTGGAATGATGTACTATTCTTTCTCTAAAATCATAACATTTGGCTTCTCTAGACTTATCAAATAGACCTTCTCTGGAAGCATGTATATACCCTTGATAAAAGTGGCCAGCTCTACAAGAGTGACAACCAACTTCAACCATTCTTGTAATGCTTCACTATTAACTTTCTCATTTACTTCTAAGACCCTCAAGTATAGTATGATTAGCATGTATCAAAATAAGCGCCATTGCCAAATCTAATTGTAGCAAGGGTTTAACCTCTTTCTAAACAAGGTCTACCATGTGTCCCTGATCCTTCAAGTTCAATCAGTCAATTACCTCTGAGAAAGGTTGTAGTAGTTTAGTAGTACCAAGTACTCCTTGAGATCATGTTTCCTTGAGCAGAACATTTCATGTGTATTGTTTGGTGGTCCTCATCTTTCACACTTGCTTATTAGAGCATTTCACATTGTAATGTCTGATATAAAAACCTTTCATCCTTTATTTTGTGATCGATGATCATTTTGTCACTGATGGGGAATATGTTGTTAAGACTCTCCTTCTTATTTCTTACTCCTCACTCCTTCGTCAATCATAGCTAGGTAAGAATTCCATATCATTCTTTGAGTTCTTCATGTTGGAGGCTTCAGTTTCGACAAACTAGGGTTTTGATTACGTTGTAGTGTTCTCAACATACTGAAAGGATTGAGGATTTCCATTGAATCAAACCACCATTTGTTTCCTTGAACACATTGAACTTGGGCAAGAAAGAGCACTGAGTCATGGAGCACATAAATTCTTCAAATCTTCTCCCTTCATAAACCAATCTGGAGTCGACTATGTTAAATGTATTATCATTGAGTAGAATACCCTGAAAAAATGCCAGAGAAACAATTGAATTGGTCTTTTTAGGTTGGTTATAATGTCCATAAACTGCCAAGAGAGTACATATTGTAACAACATTTGGCCAAGCTTCAGTTCAGTAGCTTTGAAACTTCTTCTCAGCTTCTTGTAGCATCAACATAAAAAGCATTATTTTTCAAGGCAACTAATCTTTTCCCCTTGGGCCGCAGTAATTGGAGAAGTATCATATAAAAGGTATATAGCTGGCTAGCACTTCTCATACTCCTCCATTGGAATGAAGCATTCTTTCACATAAAACTTATTGGTTGGTAAAACTTCCCAAGGAAGATACTTGTATTCGGTAGGAACATCCTTCACATAATATTTAACGGTTTCACTAGTATCTTAAACAATGCAAACAACTCCATCGAGTGAATTGTACATTCTAGAGTATTTTGACCCAAAAGAAAGACCATGAACAATGTGAATGACATTAACATGTGTTGCATCCTCAAATATTGGCTGGGCAAAAATGATGTTCAATCCACGGACTGAAATGTGGAAGTTTCCAACAATCCTCTGAACATATAGAACACTAAAGACCGACATGCTTCATCATCACTTAGTGCACTCTTGATCCTTATTGCCATATTCACAAGATCTCTTCCAAGTCCATGTAAGTATTTATATTATTGTGATCATATATGTATTTAGATCCAAGTATATGTGCATCTTTGTGCTCCAAGTTTTGAATACTTGATCTGATCCCTCCCCATTTTGTATACTTGTCTGTCAGAGAAAATCAAAACATAATATTTGATAAACATCACTCTGTCAATAAATACTTAATATGAATATCTGGCAATCTTTACATCTTCTAAGACTGTGTGCCTTTTGATCTCCATTAGAATAGCATGGCATCTATATTGAAAGTTCCTACTTCAGCCCGAGTTGAGAGGATGATAGTAAACATTGTAGAGTTTTGGCTTCAATATCACCTGGCACATTTGCTTAATAGCTCATAAGGCCTTTCCAATAAGATCCTTTTGTATATACCCTGAGATCGTGGCAATCCAGAAGACCACATTCCATTGAGGTATTCTATCAAATGTTCATGTGCTTTGGTGGTGACTCCACATTTTGCACACAAGTCTGCTATGGCATTATTAACTATTACCTCAATTATGATCAAAACAATACTACTAGAGATTTGTACATCATTTCTATAGTTAATCACCATTATATCATGAGTCGTTCCTCTGTAGACTTGAATCTAGACACCTGAATTCTTCATTGAATGACAATAACCTCAAAAAAAAATTATATCAACTTCCATTGAGCTTAGTGGCAGGAGCAATCCATCCAAACTCATTCTTAACACCAATCTCAATGTCTTCTAGTACAATACCATCAATACCTATCTTAGCATGGTCTTGCATATAATTTTATCCTCTGACTAGGTCAATTCAGCATGAATGGTTTGCAAAAAGAGGTGATTCGGGCTATCGGGCCTTTTAAGAACTCTTGAACCATGTGGTCAAAAGTTTTTAGAATTCTAAAACTTGGAAAGCCCACGACAAGAAAGAGTCAGGGAGTAGAGAAATATAGGAACCTAGAAAATATTGCTTCAAAGTTTTCACAAACCCCCGACATCAAAGAACAAAAATCTTTAAACTCTACTGGGACCCACTCTTTACATAAAGCATAAAGAAACATATGATTTTAACAAACTTTGAAAGTATAATTTGTTCCTTTGAAAATATTATCCTGTGAATAGACTTGAGACCTCTATACGGAAAACATTATAGCTTCCACATAGTAACTCAGGTTTGCACAAAATTTGGACAACATACTAATTCAACTTCTCAGAACAAAACCTAGAAACAATTTCTACTCCAACAATGAAAAAGTTGGTTTTGAATCAGCTTATGGATCACATGCAAAAAAATGTGAAGTTAAAATTTTCACAAATGGTAAGCATATGGACAAGAGGAATGACTAGATTGGATAACATGAAATTATGGTTAATCTCATAAAAGGATTTAAAACCAGATTTTACAGATTTTTAAGTTTAATCATTTCTATGACTTGGCAAGGTTTTGGGGTGTATAGGAAATTGTATAAAATTTGAAAAAATTTTGAGTTCAAATTTTGTGGTAATAGCTGCAAGGAAGATGAAATCAGAGGGTAATGGATTATGTACTTATTCAACAAAGCCTCTGATGAAGAAAAAGTGGCCATCTTGAAAGTGATTAGGGCTGGTTTTTGGTCAAGAGGGTAGATGCATGACGGACAAGTGCTGGAATGATTTTTCTAGAACTATGTACAGGTTGTGGGAGAAAGGCTCTGGGGCTAAGAGCTGTGATGGGATTGCTGAGGGAAGATCTGATGGACATGGTCAAGACTGCCATGGATGGTGTGGCAGTGGAGCCCAAGTAGGGATTTCCTCTTGCCATCCTCATCTTGAATGAGGAGAAGAAGAAGGTGAATCTGTACAAAGCCTGGGCCCTCTACAAAAAGAGCATGGAGAAAGAAAATAACATAGGAGAGTTCTTGAAATTCCTGGAAGCCAACCCAGGTCTGATTGATGAAAATGCAATAGCTAGGATGGTGGATATTGTTTAAGGCATAGGTTATATATATCACTAGATGTAATGCCTTAGCTTTCTATGTAACCTTTTTTCTAATATTTTAATATAGGGAGATACCCCCATATCTGGTAGTGCTTACCAAAAAGACATTTCTTTGAAGCATTCTGCGAAACAATTCACATGCATTGTCTATGCTTCCACATTTTGCATACATTTCTAACAGGGCAGTTGCAACTACAACATTTGACAAAATTCCTCTATCCTTTATGTATTGATGGATGTCCATACCCTATTCGAAAGCTCCCATTTTGGCATAGGTAGGGAGGATGCTGGCAAAGGTTGTGGAATTTGGCTTTACACTAGCCAATTGCATTTGCTTTAAAATTTCTGAAGCCTTTTCAAGAAATCCATTTTGTGCATATCTTGCAGTCATTGTAGTCCATGAGACCACATTTCTTTGAGGTATTATGTCAAATAGTTCACGTACCTTGTCTCTGCTTCCACATTTTGCATACATGTCTAACAGGGTAGTTACAACTACAACATCTAACAAAGGAGGACTTAAGCATTCAGAAACCTAACCATGCCACCTTGTGTGGATTTGATGAATGGCTTGTAGCCATCAAATCCATTGAACTCTTAAATCATGTCTTCCTTAATCTAGACCGGTAATGTAGAGACAGTCCTCTATATCCATCCCCTTGGCAGTCCCAAGGGCCACCTTGAGACAAAAATGCTAATGTACTATTATGATAGTTATGATTGTCCTCCATCATTTCATTGTGCATTTGAAACTTAAGATGAGGATTGGGGAGGTCTCCATTGGTATTTTATCGTAGACAATTTGGGAATAGTAGACCCCCATCTTATCAATAATGAAGATTATATAAATCTTGAATAACATAAGAAAAACCTCATGTCTGTCTTGCATGTTAGCAAATTGACTGTGACAGTAGTAAGGTTAGTCAATAATTTTCACACCTTTATATTCAATCTTTGGATCATTAGGGGGGTAAAAGCATGGAAAACACTCATGGAAAGATCTTTAAAATAGGCATATTCAACTTTAGGCATTTTTGCAGACCCTAGGAAGGTGGATGTAAACAAGTAGTGACTATAATTACCACCACAAAGACTATCTCCTTTATGACTATGACAAGGTAACACTGTCATGCTCTTTATGACAATCCCTTCTCCAATGGGTGATGGCCTAATAACATTTATCTCCTTTGTGATTTTAATGCCTCTCTAATGCACTATCATAGAAGTCTTGACATTCCTTATGTATCAGTGAAGAAGGATTCCAACAAGTCAAAAAGGAGGGCTTAAGATTACATACAAAGTCCTAGCCTTCATACCCTAGTCACATATCACCTCTGTAAGAAGACCTCAAAACTTTATGGGTTCCAAACATAACACAAACCCAATCCTATATGACTGTCACTACCCCAGGTCCCTCAAAATTCTTATATCAACCTTCCCTTGGCTGGAAAGGGTCTTGAAACTCCATTGTCCATGATAGTCTGAACTTGGAATGGTCAACTACTACAATGCATAGTTAGGGCTACACTAAGGA
Source organism: Cunninghamia lanceolata (assembly GCA_027924645.1). NCBI lineage: Eukaryota > Viridiplantae > Streptophyta > Pinopsida > Cupressales > Cupressaceae > Cunninghamia > Cunninghamia lanceolata. The sequence continues at coordinate 519,372 of BSBN01000797.1, forward strand.
AGTCCTACCTACCCTAAGGAATTCCTACCTGCACCTAAACTATGATGTATCCATGATCTTATTATAGTGTTTGGACTGAACCTGTATAGTTTTAGGGCATTCACACATCTTAATTATGGTGTGGTATGTGAGGAATTATTACTAAATGGTTGCTACCATGCACATAAACTATACACATATCTGAAGACTATAATATGACATTATTGTGATGGAATCCTAGGTTGGAATGAAAGCTAGGCCTCAGACCATTTTAAATTGATTCCTTGGAAAAAAATCTGATATGAGAGCCATTGTGTCCTCGAATACCATTCCACTAGCCTGTGGACCTAGTGCAAGGTGTGCAAAAAGTCTTAGAAGCAACAACATCCTTCTTTTTGTCATACTGAGAACCACAAAATAATGGATTTAAATCATGGAACATATATAATTGATACCTTTAATTTATCTTCCATGCAAGTGAGTTTAAAACTAAAGATTTGGGTGTAGGAAAGGGTTTTTGAATAAATGTTCATTAGAAAAGAAAGAAAACAAATAGTTTTAAATGGAAAAAACAAAAATCACAAAATCTAAAGGTTTCCATATTCTGTAAAGCCCTTCTTTATCAACACATCTACTTGAAGTGCAACTTTGATCTTCCTTCAAATCACCCTGACATCATAACAAATCCAAAATGGGATAAGTCATAAGAATAAGGTAGGCAAACAAGTGTTTGTTGTTCATTATTAGTCTGTCAAACTTAAGCATATGAGATAGCATGGCACACAGAAAATATTGTGGATAATGACCACAAGATTAGGTTAATTGCAACCGCTTTTCGTAAGCAAGCACAAGACTAGTATACTCATTATTATCCTAATGGCACCAAGAATGATCTTGCTAAACTGCTAAGAGATTTCCTTCGCAATTTTAATTGCCCGAAGATGGTGCATCATAATATTGTGGGATTAAAGGAAATAAGGCAACAATCAGGAGAGATTGTGTGTAGGTATGATCAATGCTCTAAGGAATTGATGTTAAAGATTGACCCAACTATAAAATATTTAAATTTAGAAGGAATGATTTATTGGTAGGCTAATTGCACGTATCCAACATGAACTAGTTTAGCTCACTCTCCCTAATTAAAAAGTTTCCTTAAAAGTTGTGTTGAGATTATAATAATTAGGGGATCCCCCAACATATGATTCTACTACATGCCTAAAAGAACAAATGGAAAAATGGTCATGCAAATAGCACAACTTGCAAGTGAAACTCTTAATCAAGGTGGTTTATGATGAACAAAGTGGCACACTAATGGACATACAACTACAAACTATCTAGTGGTGGGAGCTCAAGCTATTAATGCCACATACTTCCCTCTTGCTCAACACATACCTAATGATTCAATAAAGGATCTATTGTCCATACATTAATTTAATATAAACAAATGTGTGGAAGATTCAGTGGCCTATTCACATAACTCACGTTTGTATATAAGTGATTGCCCTTACAGTTGTTGAGCTTTGTGGATTAAAATTATTGTGAAAAATGTCCAACAATTGTTTTGTAAAGGTAAAAAGGTGCATTCATAATGAGAGTGACTGAAGTTCAAATCTCAACACTGCAATAAGGTAACTAGTATGACATGTGCACATGTCCAGGACTGAAAATAATGGGACAATTGGGTGGAATCTAGGGCCAACATAGAAGCACTTTAGAACTCATCCTACGCATCAATAAACAACTCAACACAAGAAATGTAAATTGACATATTAACACAACAATATCCAACTAAGTTATTTAAAGTTAATAATTGATACCTCATTCTCCATCCAGATTACAAAATCAGTCCACATTTTTCTTTGTAACATTTCCTTTTCAAATTAGCCTGGATGCCAACCATATTTCTCCTCCTGTCAAAAAATGGCACATGGACTAGTTAAACTAATTAATATGCAATCATTTACTTTTTTCTAGGAAATGAAAAATTATCATTTAACTTATTAAATATACTTACAAATGTACAGATCAAGGCCTATAAACCTTTCTGGCCCCTGTGATGTGTGGGACGAAGTTTGTCAAGCCTAGCTTTGGAGGCCTTGTCCTGAAACATATACTAATTCAATTTAACTATGTACAAATAACATTTAAAAATTGTTTAATAAATTTGATATAATCTTATGAGCAAATTCAAATACCTATGTACTCTCCTCACTAGACTTCCTCTGTGCATCAGACTTCTCACATGCTTTTATGAGCTCTTTCCATACACTCAAAATTACATCAATTGGCCTTTTTTTAGCCTTAGCTCGGGAGGAAGTTTTTTTATCTTCTTTGTTTGGTTGCACTGAAATCTCTTGCACTTTTGAGACATTCGTAACTTTATCTTCTTTACAGACAAACCTATGCCAAATTCAATCTCCATGTCTTAGATAATTGCTTTTTGCAGGTGCATGGGTATCTTTGAGAATGGAAAATGTAGATCATCTTTGAACCATTGAAGGCATGATTCCTTCAACCTATTCACAAACATTTTTCCAGAATCTGTCATTTAGACTTCCCCTGAAACCACATCATATTCTATCTTGGTATCGTAGCTACCAATGCAAGATGTAAAACATGGCGTTGTGGTTGAAGAAGTCTGTGTCCCAAGAGTGGCTGGGACATTGGAATCCTCTGGTCCTTGTTCCACATTCTTAGAGGTTACTATTGTTGATTTCCTCCTAGATCTTTTGCCCAATCCATGACTGGTTGGGGAATCAATTGATTCCCTTTGACACTATTGATTTGGTTGCAATGTTTTAGGGGCTTTACTATATCATTTTTCTATGTATCTGGCAAGCATTATCAAGTCCACACCATCCAATTTGTTCACTGCCTCTACCCCCAATATGGAAGCCAATGTATTTTTATCTTTGTCAATCTCATGATATATATATATTTCTTCTTTTAAATTTAGAAATAAAAACCTAAAAAAAGAAATCAAAGAAACAATGGAAAAATTTACAAATCTATAAATTGACAATGAATTACATTTTGAGGTGACCTAGGGCAAATTATTTCCATCCAGTCTATGGAGGCAAATGAAGTACACACTACCAAGTATGAAAGTTTTCATCTAGTTTTTCTATATTCCTCAAGGTTTTTGACCTTTACTTTGTAGAGAAAATCATAAAGTTGTTTTCCTCTGTAAGTTTGCTGCAAGAAAGTAAGCTTATACATCAATTGAAATAAAGCACACATTTATAATATTATGGAATGTGGAAATTTGTCATCTATTATTAAAAGCCTTGCTCAGAATTATTGTCAATAGATGCCTTATGAATATTACAAGACCCACATTTGTCCAAATGAATCTAACATCTGATGGGAAAAAAAGAGTAGATGAAATAGATGTGATGCCCTTACCTGGCATGAATAGAAGAAGAGCAACACAAATTGAAAGGCTAAGATATTTGGAAGCAAAGGATGTCGTGGCTCGAACCCGGGACTTTTTAGATGTAAGAAAGTGAGTATGCACTTTAGGTGTGGAAAGGAAATTGGGGTTGGAATACAACTCCCGCCATGGCCAAGGATCTTCCCAAAATAAGCGTGAACACAAAAAACCCAAATGCTCGATCTCCAAATGCAAAATGAACACCAAAAATCAATAAAGTTTTTTTTTTTTAGGGGCGGTTTGTGCAGGCAGGAAATTATTTTGTTTTTATCCATTAGACAGCACTGTAGTTGGAGTAGTTAGTGATAACTTTAGCACCGACTTTTAGGCTTAAATGTGATCATTTTGGGGCGCAAAAGGTGGCACAAAGTGCACCTAATTTAGCGCCTATCAGTGCAAAATGATGTATTTTTCTTGGAAGTTGATATCACTATCTAATGGAATGCCAAATTTTCTTGCTTGTAGCAACCTCACAAAATTTGGATTGTCCTTATAATAAGTAACTACATCTTGTTTCAATGATAGCATTTTGACTTCATGCTTCTCTTATGATTAGGTCAATGATAACTCACTCTTTCACAACCTTACACAGATGGCTGGTGACAATCCTTATGCAAGTGATATGGCTTTGGAAAAACCAAACAAATCTTCTCTTAGTATCATGGCAAGATATTGGGACTATATTGGCAACTTATGGCAATGCTTATGGTATTCTAATTTTCATTTCTATGTTCTCATTAACCTATTTTAGGTTGAAGCATGGCAACTAACCCACTAGCTATTATGACAGTCATAAAATGACTAGACAATCCTCTCCACTTTGACTATGACAGTCCTATGAATGGTGTTTTCTTCATGGCAGTCCCCAATAATGTGAATTATTAATAGTAGCTAGTTCAAATAGAGTTTTGGATGGTGTAGCAAGTTGTCCTCATGGCTCATGATAGTGCAAAATGTTACAATATCCTAGCTTGTTTTTAATAGTGTGTCTTAATGAAAAGCGAGTGTATTAACAAGATAATTTCAACAATAATATCTTGGTGCACAACTATTATGTGACTATTTTCATTGTTGTGTATTACAAGATCTAGAGGAGTCCATAGAGAGAGGACGTGGATGGCATAGAACTACTAAATCACAAAGAGGAAAGTGGGTGGAAATAGATATGAAAACAAAATTTGCAAATACAATAGAGGTAAGAAGACAAAGCAACCTCAACCAAAGGAAGAAGGTGTTTATGAATTCCCAAATGCTACAACATAGAGGAGATAAAGTCATTTTTCTATCCATGAGGCCTCTGAGGTCAAACTTATTGGTTGAAAATGCATAAGAATGGTGATTAAATGTGATTTTATGATCAAGGGAAAAGTTTGAAAATTAGGATGGCCAAAACATGATATCAATATGTCAAATATATGACTAAAGTGAGGTTTTGTGTTGGATAGCATATTTGTTGAAATGATATAATTGGTGTACTAAAAATTATTTACTATGTTGTGTATTATAGGGGCCAGACGAGGCCATGGCAACAGATCATGTCATACAAAATGAGGACACAACAGATGAAGTGGGACATTAGGTACTCAAATTTTGACTTAACTTAGGAAAAAATGATCTAATGGCATTTTGTGATACGCCCATCTTTTTTCATAGTATTATTAAAATTTATAATGTATTATCCAATCTTGACATAAATTAATGCATGTTGTTGATTATTTTAGATGGAGATTGGAGAAAATGTAGAGCCTAAGCATTCAACTAGCAAAAGAAAAAGATATGTACGTGGACATGGACCTAAAATTGTTAAATCATGTAGAGGACAGTGGGTGGAAGAGGATATGACAATGGATCCTATAGACACAAAAAATGATTGCACTGAACAAGAGGTTGGTCAGGACTATAGTACATGGGATGAATACTTTGAGAAAATTGTTGTTTGTGGATGTTCTGTATGTCGTGGAAAGAAACAATTGAAATGAGCAATTGTACAAAGACATTAAATATATGATGAGCTTCCAGTCAGTAGTATGCCTCCTACAATCGATTCAAATCCAATAGGAATTGTGGTAAGGAATTTTGCAATTTGATATAAATAACATGCATACTTCATTTAAACATTGTTTTATATTATTTAAATAACTAAAATTTTTTCTTAATGGATACTTGTAGGATAAAGTTATTGGTTTAAAGTTTCCTGGATCACTGACTTCTAACCTAGAGGGCAATGATCATTTATTATATGATACATCTAACAAAAATATGTGCTGATATACCATCTCAAAAGATGAGGAATTGATGAAAATAAGCAACAGAACAAGAACCAGTTTACAGATGTATAATTTTCTTAAAGATAAGGGGAAGGTGGACTACATACCCTATGAGAATGAATGCGATGGAGATGATGACTTGCCCCTAAGTTTGAGATCAATGTACAAAGAGACATTTGATTGTCGACTATATTGTGCTTGGCCTAGTGATCAACAACTACCTAGAGTGTACGAGGTGTTTCAATTTTAGGGATACAGCTACATGATATGACCCTCCAATATTCATGGAGTGAATCTAGGCCTCTTTATTGTCCAAAATATACATGTGGGATCTAAACATAGAAATAGTTTAGAACAAACCACTAGGAGATTCATGCCATATTATGGTCCATCATATTATAGTGGTGAATGGTGAAGGCTAGCAGAATATAAGCCTAGCATGTCAGCATATGGTCTAAATTTGAATATGTATACACATCATCTCCAATTGGAAAGTGGAAAAGAAATGAATAGAGGTCATCTTATATATATATATGGATGTGCATACACATAAAAATACTACAGGATTTATAAATAGGAGTAAGGGAAGGAACCCTATTGTAAGACCGAATTGTCAATTTGTTGAGGTTATAAATGATAAAGATTGAGATATGGAAAGAGAGGTTGATAGATTGATAATGGTTGAGTCTAATATGGACCTTACAATTGGGGATGAGTTATTCATTGATTACCCCTTCTTAAAACACACTCCTGTGCGAAAGAAGAGGGAAGAACAAGGTATCCCTAAGGATGTTCTTAAGGGTAGAAAACCAAAGAATAATAAATGAGTGTGGACTAATGTTTTATAAACTATGTTGTCAAAATTGTGTTTTATTTAAATTATTGTATAAAAAAAGGTAGTCTATAAAATAATGTTCCATTATTCAATTGATGTATATATGTTCATACAATTTATTTTTTATTTTTTAAGCCATATTTGATTATATTTCTTTGAAATTGATACATTTATGATTTATCCAATTATTGTTAGACATTAAATAATGCTTGCATTTGTTGATAGGTAGAAGGTGTTGATGAAACACATACTAATACCCAAGATCCAACTGGGTTATTAGGATTTAGACAGGATGATCCAAACCATCCTTTAAACCATACCAGGGTGAAAAGACCAACATTGAAGAGAATACTACCAGCTAAGAAATTTGAAGAGCTGATGAGATCTGCATACATTAATGGCATGCCACCTAGCCTTAATGATGATGATCATGATAGTCAAAATGCAATGCATGAAGAAGGATTGAATGAAATACTTACAGATTTCTTTGGGGATGGAATCAATGATGACAATAATGATCATATGGTTGACAATAACAATGATAGCAGGGGTAATTACCACCAACGTAATGTTGATGATAACAACCTACAAGATTCCATCAAGCAAGCAGTGAAGACACCTGTGTTCAAATTGGGTGCAAGTGGAACCTCAAAACTGACATCCACATTAATATTATTAGAAATCAAGTCACTATTTGGTTGGTCAGACAAAGGATTCACTACCCTACTGAAGTGAATTGAAATCTATTTCTTACTTTGCAATTGTCAATTGGTGTACATAATTCGTAAACATTCATCAACTTCATTTATATTTATTTAAGGGGATTTTAAAACCATATATTTTATATAAACAACACTAGTATATATTGAGGGTAAATGCACAAATATGAGTCCACTTAAGGTGGAAGTTTTAGACTTAGAAAAGAACCCGAAATCAGGTAAACTAAAACGGGATCCCACTTTTTATGAAACGGGATCCCATTATGTTTCGGGATCCCAAGCCAAAAGCAGGATCTCATTTTCAAGAAATAGGAGTCCATTTTGAAATGACATCCTGTTTTAAAATGGGATCTTGTTTCATAAAAGGTTAATATATTAATCTTTTATGTAACGGGATCTCGTTTCAAAATGGGATCCCATTTCATAAATTTTGAATTTACGACTTGATTTTTGCTATGGGTTTTGGTTTGGAAAAAAGGCTTGGGAACCTGACGCTTGGCTTTGGACCTGGTTTGACCTGCAAGTTGAAGGTCATGTCAATGTCACAACAAAATAGTGACTTTTTTGACAAAATTAAAACCCAATATAGATGAGATAGTGTAGATTCCAAATATGTAAATTTTTTCACAATTGGATTACTTTTCTATTTTTCAATTAATTTCTAATGAAACAGGTCCATAAACTTGAATTATCAGGGTTTTTTAATATTTTAATAACTTTTTATCAAAATATTTTTTGTAAAAAAAATTGTACGAAAATGTACTTCAGGCAATTCTTTTCAATTTGAAAAAAAAATTCAAAAATGGATAAGTTTAGGTCATCTTATGCATGACGTACACGATGATTTTTTAAAACACCAAAAATTGCCAGTAAAAAATTAACAAAAAAATTCAATAAAAAATGACAAAAAAATATGAAAAACATGCTTCATTGAGTTACAAATCTTTTCCCAAAAGTATTTAGAAAAATATGATTATTTAGGTCAAAATATGGATGACGTACACATGCATGGTATAGTAAAAAAAAGTGGCTTTTAAACAGTGGTTTTTAGAAATGCTATTAAAAATCAATTTGTATCATCTGGGTATTAAAAAAATTTACATATTTGGAAACTAAACTCCAAGTACTACATTTCATATTTATTGACTTTTTCCAAGATTCCACCTTTAAGTGCTTCAAATTTTTAGGTCAAATGTGACAAATTCTGAAAATTAGGGAAAACACTTCCACTTTTTGGCCAAAAAGTGGACTCAACTTATTGCACACACCTTTGACATATCAAACATGTTTATCATAAGTCAAACATTTAATTGATTTAATCTTTGGCAATCTTACAGGGAACTAAAAACTAAAATATTACTTGAAGAGAATGTGTTTCCATCAACTTGCAGAGAGGCACGTCTATTGTTAGTTGAGTTGGGGATTGAAAATAAGTAAATTCTTTCATATAAAAATGATTGCATTTTATATAGAGATGAATATCAAAACAAAGTAGAATGCCCTGTATGCAAAAATAAGAGATATCGTACAGATGTACAAGGTCCTATAGTTCCAAAGAAGGTTTTATGTCACATGCCAATTATACCTAGACTTCAACAAATGTTTCATTGTAAGTCACTTGCACAATTGATGGACTGGCATGAAAAGAACAAGAGTAAAGATGGATTCATGTGAATTCTAGCTGACTCCAAAGCAATGAAACATAGAGGAAAAATGGCCAAGAAAATTCAAAGATGAACCCCATAGTATCAGGTTTGGTCTTGCAATTGATGGAGTGTGCCCATTCTCTTTCCTGAGCTCAAATTATAGTGTTTGGCCAGTTAGATTGATAGTATACAATATCCCCCCATGGATGAGTGTTAGAAAGGAGCACCTTATGCTGACTCTCATTATTCCAGGAAAACATCAAGTTAAAAACATGGATGTTTATCTTTTACCTTTTATTGATGAGATGCAACTACTATAGAAAGGCATAAGAATGTATGACATATCACATCCCTATCAAATAGGTCCTTCATGTTGTACGGTGTGCTATGTTGGACTATTCATGATTTTCCAGGACTGGGTCTTTGCTCTGGTAAGATAAAATATTTACATATTTACACTCATAATTTATTTTCATCCTAACTTTCATACTTAGTTTTATACAATTGTTTGATGTTATTAACATTATTTATTGAATTACAGTGCTTCAAATAAAGGGGATATTTGCATGTCCAAGATGTGTAGAACAATTTCAAGGGTGGCATTCTAAAGATCTACATAAATTTATTTACGCAAACAACAAGGTTTTTCTACCACTAGATCACAAGTTTAGAAATCGCCTGAAGAATCAATTTGATGGAAAAGTTGAAAATAGAGGCCCTCCCATGATTATGGATCTAGGTGATTGGCTTAAGAAGTATGCAGATGCTAAATTGATAGGTTGGGAGGATTTTTTTGATCGGGGTGATTCAACTGAAGAACTAGAACAAGTTGTAGTTAATATGCTAGAAGGAATGAAAAGGAAAACCATATTTTATGAGCTCCCTTACTGAAAGGATCTATTAATATCTCACTTATTAGATCCTATGCACGTCTTAAAAAATGTCCCACATTCTATATTTTGACATATATTAGGCAAAGAGAAGGACACATGGTCTTAGAGGAGAGATATTGCTCTTTCGCGTACTAAAATTGATAGAAAATATTTGTGGCCAAACAGGGAAAATGAAACATATGCAGAAGCTCCATGGATTTTGAAAAAAAAAGAGCTAGACCAACTAAAAAATGTCATCCATTCAATAAGGACACCTACTAGCTACGAGTCATCATTAGCTAAAGCTTTTATAGTTGACGGACATATCACAAAATTTATGAAGGTATTATATATCATGATTTAACATTTACTGGTAACATGGATTAAGTGCTAAATATAAATTTTGATATTTTGTTGTGTGAGAAAAAAATACTAATGACATTTTCATAATGTGTTTGATAACATATCATGCCATTGGCAATTGGGGGGATTCATGTCTTACAGTTGACTTAAGGAATGCCATAAGTCGATTGTCAACATTTACAAGGTATGTGGTTATATGAAATGTTCATGTCTGAGAGACGTAGAGATATTATATTGCATTTTAATTTTTGACTAAAGGTTCATACTAATTTACTATTCTTATTTTAGGTGGATGATCTCCAAGGAGATCCACGAATGTGAAGTGCCAAAATGGAAGAAGGAAATTGCAAAAATTGTATGTGTATTTGAGAAGGAGCTCCCTACAAGTTTCATGGACCTACAAGTCCATTTACTTATACACCTAGTTGATGACATTGAATTGGTGGGTGTTGTATCAATGAGGTGGATGTTTTTCTTTGAGAGGTATATGAAAACTCTAAAAAGATATGTCTGACAAAAGACACATCCAGAGGGTTGCATGGCCAAAGGGTATGTATTGAATAAAGCATTTTTCTTCCTGTGTGAATTCGTTGGTAAGGATTTTGAAGATGGGCAACACATCTGGGATGAAGAATGAGCATCAGATATTATTGATGGAGAAAAACAACAATCTAATGGTGTTCAAGTAGAAATTAGTAAGTAAATTCATGATTAGTGTGGTTGTTTTTCTTGCAATCATTAATTTACTCTATAATTTATTTTTCAAATTAATAGCATGGCATTTGGAGTTTGAAATAAACATGTTGACATGTAATAGGTGTAGATGAAAGTGCTATACTTGACAAGTTCATTCTATACCACATGGACTTTATGAACAAATGGATTGATCTGTATGATAAAAAGAGAGAAGAAGTGTTATAAGCAAGGAGACAATTTAAGAGATCGAACCTAAGGAATACTCCACTTCCCATTGATCTTCTTGGGGAATGGGGCAAAGATTGAACATTAGAATGGGTTATTGAACAAATTCAAAATCAAATAGAAGATGCAGGGATAGATTCAAACATAAAAGAAGATGAAATCAACATGTCTAGAGGATGTGAAAGAAAGGTACAGTTGGAATTTTACAAAATATTGTTTCCTTACAGTTTTGACACTGTTAACTATTTTAATATTCATCATTATATTTGTTCTCACTAAAATAAATGGTCTTTCACAGGTGAGGAAATATCTAGCAATGTGGGCATATGGTCGACATTATCATGTAGAAAGTGTAGATGGAAAGAGACGATCCTTCAATTGTGGCATCACGGTTGACTTCAAGCAATCCAGTCGATCAAGCTCAAAAGATAAGAATATAATTGAAGGGAATCTACAATATGTTGGAAAAATACAAGAAATTATTATGTTGGATTACAGCTCTTTTAAATGTTGTATTTTTAGGTGTAGATGGTATGAAGCATTTGAGAGGACATGAAGACATGATAACCATAGTAGATTGTTTTCTATAGATTCCTCATGTTTCCTACCAGAGGATAAGGAGCCTTATGTTCTACCAAGTCATTGTGAGCAGCTATTTCTTTAACTCAAACAAGAAGTGGTAGTAATCATTAATCTATTAATTCATAGTTTATTGTGAATATATACATGTGTTTATTAATCACTAAAATTGTTATACCATACGTCTAATATATGTATGTCATTCATGTGCAGGTATTTTTCTATGAAGATATTTTGGACCCAAAATGGATATTTTTCATACATTATGATCCAAGATTATGACATGTATTTGACAATGCATTAGTGGATACTAAGCAAATCAATGATGGCCAACAAAATGAGAGAGAGGGATTAGAGAACATCAAAGAAATTGACATCCATGATTTTGAAGATGGTTATGTTCAAGCACAAGAAGACAACAATCCAAAGTTGGATGATGTTATGGAAGACAACAATATGGATCCAATATACAAAATGATGATCCAAATACATCTAGTAACAATATAGATGGTCTACAATCAGATTTCAATGATGATGATAATATTAAATACTTGAAAGAACATATGAACATTGATAATGATACACTAGATGACATTGTAGTAGACAATAATGTTAATGACCAAGACTTCTAAATTTTTAGAATTATTTGCAATCCATGCTTCAAAAAGGATGATTAAATTGTTGGCAATAATGTTAATTAAATAGATTGTTCAATTGTTGACAAATTACCTATTTCAATATCTTTAAATTCTTCAATTGTTGGTATTAATTGTTGGCAATAATGTTAATTAAATGGATTGATTGATGTTCTTCATAACTTGTTAATGGATAATCCTTATGTGATGGAAGTATTAAATGATATAGGTCAAAGGATAAGCTCATCAATGGATTGATTGATTTTCTTCATAACTTGTTAATGGATAATCAGGTTATGTTATGGAAGTATTAAGTGATATATGTCAAAGGATAATCTCATCAAGTTCCTTAAATAGTGGGTGTTACCTTGTTTCACCAATGACAATTTACTTTCAGGTTTGCTCGTGACTCTAGAACAGATTAAGAAGCTTATGTAATTTTGTCAATTAAATCATCCACTTCACTTAACCCAATCTGGCATATGATTTGGATTAATTTATTCTATAAATCTTTAAACCCTGCTCCTAAAACAAAAAACAAATTTGGATTTTAAAAATATATACAAGGGAATGATTTCTGAAAGAGAAAGAATGGTGCCTACCACATGAGCAATTTGTTTATCTTTAATTATTTTTCATATATACCCTTAATTGCATCTCTGCTCTATTATCTTGTGATAAGTACTTGAGTAAGACCATCAATGAAAAATGAAGTGGACATATTGTCATCTATATTAGCTAATTGATTGCACAAATATTTCAATTTATCAATGATCTCATGTTTCTATGTAGGAGAAAGAGGTATTCAAGTTTGCAAGGTGAGGGTTTGACCTAGTACTTTGTTGAAGGGGGCATAAGGATCCTAGATGTTTCTTAGGAATGCAAAATTAAAGGCATTGGGTTGTTTCCAACAAATACAAACCACAATAATCTCAAAATAAAAAATCAATCTTTTTTATCCTAAACATAGGCATGGAAATTGCAAGTTCAAAAAAATGTAGGGAAATAAATCATACCTTATAATAGATTATTTAAGTCCAATCCTAGATTTAATTAAACTTTAAAGTACAATGAGTTGAGAGTGGAATAAAATATTGCAATATTAAGTAATTACGATAGAGAAATGAAATAGTTAAGAAGAAATACAAAACTTATTTGATCTTTTTTGCATGATGTCAAATGTGAAGTGTGTGATTCACTAATGCATTATGAAAAAAGAATGACAACTAGGATTTTCTACTAGAATAATGATCATGAGATTGTGGTAGTGATTAACTAATTTTTTGCATTCCTTCTATAGTGCCCCTCCGTTCTCACCTTGGATGTACAGGTGAACTGATCAAGGCGCATGAGGATGAAGGTAAAATAACAGGAATAATTATTGGTAAGGTATACAATTGATGTTGTACAGTATAGATAGATGTTTCATTCATGTGAGGTTTCATATGATAGTTAATGTGTTTTATTGATAATCTCTATTGCAACACTGATAATGCAGGCCTTGACATTATTTTACATTCCAATGATCAAGATGTCGATCTTACTACAATGGTTATATGCTAGAATGGATCTCATGGACTGATTCTATTAGATTTATTTGTTATGATGATGCTTCTGGGACTTATTCAATGTCATGCACCTATATGTTTAGTGTATAGTTCTGTTCAGATAATGAGGTAGATTCGAGTGGTTATGATCACGTGTTATCTAATCTAGATTGATATGATGTGGAGAGGATGATGTCACATCACTTGCTTGCGAGTGCCCTATGATATTGTGATTCCTTTTTCACCTAGTGATAGCTTTTGTGCATTTATATATATGCTGAACTGTGTCATTTGCTGCAGGATGCAGGTATCTGGCATCGACTCCACCTGAAATAACAGGTCTGAGCGTGCCTTGAACCCAATGGATAAGCTGTTCTGGAGATAACTTAAGGTCCCACATCCCAAGTCATCATCCTCAATCAGGATATGACATGTCTAGTTAAATTGTCAGTTCTGTCAGTATGTCAGGTCTTGCAATTGAGGTATATTTGATGGAGCTTGTTTGGCTAAGTGTGTTTTCGCCTAGCTTGTGAACATGTTTGATTCGGCTTTTAACGACTGTCCTACTCAGTGGGTTATGTTGTATGCTTAGACTGCGTTATATAGTCATGCTATTATTTGATCCACTATAATACTTAACAGGATTACATCAATTATCATTTTTAATATTAAATAAGGTTAAAATGATAACTGATAATTACCTAGCTCAAGGTAATTATCCTAAGTTGTTTGAATGTGAATTACTGTTATTAAATTGAGTTATTTGGGGGTAATTATAGATGTAAATAAGTTTTAGTATCTTAATATTTTATTATGATTTCGCAATATTTATTTTAGTTTAGGGAACAATATTTCTCATAGTTATGTTCGTAAAAAGGTTCAGATTATTACTCAGGTTATACTAAATAAAATACATAAATTAATATGTGTCTTGGTTCAAAGGTTATACAAATAAGGTATAAATAATTATAACATATATGTTAAATATATATCTATAGTATAATACTAAAATAAAACATTATAGTGTTTAGTTGAAAATTAAACTATGAGCTGTAAGGAGATAAATTTAATTAATAGTTGTTATAGTTGGCATTGGATCATGTGCCAAGCCTTCTACAAAGGTGGGAAAAACCTGGAAACAAGGGGCAGATCTCTCTCTCTCTCGCTCTCGGGGGGAAAGGGGAAGGAATGGAGGAGAAGGAACAACAAGCAGGGGAGATTGGTTTAGGTTGCAGCCGGAGAGGTTTCGGCATCAAATCCAGGTTGCATCTTTTCTATTTTGGCCGCAGCAAAGGAAGCACAATTTCCCCATTGTTTGCAAGCAAATCAGCGATCTTATAAATTCAAACATCAGTGTTTGCTTCGCATCGATCGCTATTTCCGTGTGATTATTTCAGAGGGTTTGGGCAATCGCAGGAAGAGGAATAATATCAAACCAGGTATGCGTTCTGATTATTTATTGCAGTAGAATACAGATTTATATTTATTTGCTCCCGATTTTGCTCTTGTTTTGGTTTTGTGATAACTATTTTTAAAGCTCTTGACATTGCAACTGTGCGATTAAAATATAATTTGATCGCCCGTGCTCTCAAGATTTTGAAGATTTATTTACATTGAATTTGATAAGGGCAAGGGCGCGGGGTTTTCATTATGTATATGTGTGTGCACAACCTAGTTATTGGATTCGTAGGTCAAGATGGAATTGTTATAATGGAAAATTTTGATAAAGAGTCGGAAGGTCTAGTTCAGAAAACAATTTATTTAAATCTGTTATTGTAGAAATGAAAATTTATTTTAATTTTGATTAGTAGCGTAAATCGCTTGGTTTGTTTAAACCCGGGTCAGTCGGGATCTGAGGAAGATCTTTTACGGAAAGGCAAAGGTTGTGATTTTATGTTATGTATACAAATAAGAGCTTAGCTCCCTTTATGCAGCTCAAGGCTTTTTAATTGATCCCACCTAGTAGGATTTGGGAACAGTAACATAATTGTTACGGCCTAGGTTAGGTTACGGCCAAGTTAAATGCCATATTTGCATGTGAGACATTAACTTCATTTGTGAAGCATGGGATTAGATTTGTCTCCTATCAGATCTGGCAGGAACTGCTTAGTTTCATATAAAGGTGAAATTGAAGGCTGAGATGTTTTGTTTGTAGCCGTCAATTTGCATGGGGAAACCTTATTTGCCGATGAGGGAAAATACAAAGGGTTGCGATTTTAGTTTATTGTCAAGGCTGTGATTATAGACTAAGAAGATCCCTGCACACAGTTCTGAACCTCCTCGACCAAGTTCATAATAAATCATAGGAAAACTACCAAATTCCATGGTTTAAAGATCAAGCCTTGGATCTATCTTCGCATTATCATGACTGTAGGTATTATTCTACCAAAATAGAGTACCTTATGAGCGGCAGGAACCCAGATTTCATAGTAAGAAATGGGCAAACTGTATAGCTATGGTTATATCATATCTTTTGACCCTGCATGGTAAATAATATATCTTTTCCCGTCATCAGTGTGGTGGATAATGGTAGACAGTTCTAGGGTTCCAAAATTAGCGAAGGAAGGCGGTAAATATGAAGTTCATCGTATGAAATTAAAATAGCATCTAATATGTATTCGAGTGTTTAATAGTAGATAATTCACACGATTTCAACTGCATTGGAATCATATGTTTCCTAGTCCCATCTGGCTGAGCTTAACAAACGATTTGTCAACATCGTAGTTCAGTGTATAATCATTTTACATACCTACTGTAAAAGTTGACAGGTGGCTTTCAACCGTAGGTTTGTTTTAAACATTTGTATTAGCTGCAATTATAGATCTTGACATTTTTAGTTGTAGTAGAATTGCCTATAAATGATGCACTAAAAGCTGTTCTAACAATTATCACACAGCTTATCTAAATGCCTGTAAATGATGAACTAAAAACTGTTCTAACAATTATCTCTCGGCTTATCTTTTTATACTAAAGCATCTCCATGTAACTATCACAGGTTTAGTTGGCCTCTTAATAATTCAGATTAGTGTGTTCCCATGATAGCCTCTATTGTTATGAATGTCAACCATGTACTCATATGAATCGATTAAAGCTGAAGTGCAATAGGGATGCTCATGTGAATGTCCAGCTCTTTTTGTCTGTAAACCATCTTCTTTACCCTCGGTGGATGTCCATACGATGTTCCAAAGCTCCCATTTTGACGCATGAGGAATGGACGCAGGCATAGGGCAGGGAATATGATTCACCTTGCCCATTTCAAAAGCTTTCAAAATCTTTTTTTTCTTTCCCCAGCATAGTTTTTGGGTGCCTAAATAGTTGTAAGTCTGCCATAAAGACGCTTAGGGCAGGCCAAGCTGGTAATTGATCTTCATTAAAAGTTAGGGTTGCATCTTTCCATAAATTAGAATTAGATCTGTATATATTTCTATGTTTGCCATATATTGGCGATAGATATTCCTGTATCCTTGAGCTAATGTATGCCATATAATGGCGATATTTATTCTCAAACCCTCAGTTTTGTCAGCCATAAATCGGCATTAGTTATTCACATAACTGAATGTTTGTGTCTACCATATTTATATTAATTTCTATTTGCCTTTGATAAGTATTATACCCTGAGATGCTAGAAACTATAACCTCTTTTCTGATTAATTTATCTCAACATGTTAGTCTGAGTATATCGAGTTTTGCATGAGTAATTCTTTAATCTATATCTAGATTTAGAATAGTTTGATGTATATAAGTTTAATATTTTTTTTATGAATGTATTATAGTCATTGGTGAATTGACCTCAAGGCATAGCCATATGGTTACATTGTGGATCTGAAGTCTATTACGTAAAGTGCATATTTAATTCATTTAGGAAGAATGAAAATTGCCTTAGGTTATACTGTGATACGTGAGGAAGAGAAGTAGGTTGCTGAAGGGATGTCATTGATGATCATTAGTATCTTCATACACATTTCAATAGTCAATTTTTCTGCTAAATCATTCACATGACTTATAGTTCAAATCTATGCACCAAGTTTAGTGTCACACTGTGGGAAATTAGATCTGCATACATGTAGGTATGCCAAAACCATGTGTCCCATCAGTTTAGGGTTTGATATCATGATCTTTCCAATTAAAGAGCTATATAATGATTGTTTTTATTGCATTGGAATAATTTATTAAGTTAAATGCATATGCTCAAGATAGATAAATTATGTATGATGCATGTAATATTCAGTTGTTAATAAATTTAATATTGTAATTGAGTTTATTATGATGTCTTGATAATGGTTTGTTAAGATTGGGAATTGGATTGGTAGGTTGGAATTAGAGGTATAATCATGGTAAGAAGTAATTGATTTATAAGAATTTTGTAACTAATATTACCTATGCATTTGTTTAGCTTGAAGGTTATGTTTATATGTAATTGATGATTAATTTATTATATCAGATAGAATTAATATTTATTAAACTAGATCGAAGATATATGAATTCTTGTGGAGATATTACTTGTATTTGGTTGTTAATACAATTAAATGTAAATTGATATGATTAAATAATTAGTGTGGATGAAATTTAATCTAGGTTGATTGGTTTGGTAAAGATCTTTTCATAAGGCTTTTGTTAAGTTGAAGTTGGATTGAAAGCTTGGAGTTAGGTGAAACAACAATGTACTTGAAAATTTTAGCCTTATAAATAAAACCTATAGGTAACTGAATAACTAAGAGATTGAATTGCTTTTGTAATAAAAATTTATGTTGTCAATGAGTTGATTAGTTGAAATCTCTTATTGCAAGCAAAATTTTCATGAGAGTGGGTCTATGTGTAAATTGTCAAGTTTAGGTTCCAGAGGCATAAGGTAATAGGATTTGTTCGTATGTATTCTATTCATAGTTGTCTTGAAATGAAGATGTTGTAAGAACATGATGTCTCTTATCTGTGTATGTGGGTCTTGGTAAACAATAATGTAAGATGATGTACATACTGTGTCATGAATTTATTACAATGGGTTTAAATTTCCTTCATGTATGTGTTGATATCAAGCTTGTGATTAGTATGGAAATGGGGAGATCTTGTAATTGTAATGAGAAACTATTTTGGTTCATATCTGTGATTGGAAGAGCAAGATGACCCATACCTTGCTCTGGATATGTGTTATGATTATTGCGATTGATGACTGGAAGTTTTTGGACAATGATCTAAAGGTTGGTTATCGTGACTATGTTTTGTATGCAAGAAGGGAAATGCCTTGCATTGTTTATGTATACTTATCAGTATGAAAGTGATTGTCTTGCTTGATGGTTCGGGTTTCTAGATGTAGGTAGGGGAGTGGCTTTCAATGTGGGGCCGGCACCCAAAGTGGCTGTGAGGATAACCCATTGAAATTTGTTAATTAAGTGAAAACCTAAAAATAAACTGGGGGGGAAAGGGTAAAATACACATTAACAAGATAATTGGATTTCCTCTCCCATGCCTGTAGTGCTCGTTTAGACTAAGGATGGGTAGAGAAGGCCTGGTCGGCAAGATCAACTTCCTTGTCCTCACAAAAGGAAGGTTGATACCGCATGAGTCACCCTATGGGGCCGACGCCTAGTGAGAGGCTGTCAGGATAACCATAGATGGGGGTCGGCGCCTAGTGAGAGGCTGTCAGGATAACCCATGTTAGGACCGTGCGATGACACTCTCCCTACTGCAGCCTAGCATTCCCTAGTCATATTCTCCCCATTTGTCATGTGTTGCCTCTGGAAGTGATATTGAGTTGTTTGTGATGTGGTCATGTGTTGTGATGGAGTTAAGCTTAGTCCTTGTTCTTGTTAGGCACTTGTCTACCTAACTATATGATGTTGTGGGACCTTATGTTATCTCCTAGCACGGGGGGGTGGACCTCAGGGTTCCACATGGTTGGGTGGATGTGCTTAATCTCCATTGGTTTTTTTTCCTTGCCATTATTCGTGTGCAAGAAGGTTGTAACTCCTGTAGCAGATTCAGATCATGTACCAATTTATGAAGACAGTTATTTATGCTCATGTACCATCCTGTGTATCAGGTTATTAATAATGTTTGTAATTCTTTGTAATCGAAAGTTGGTGATGTAAACAATATTATGTTGTATCCTTATATGTATGAAAAAACTATAGTTGTATTTGTTATGGATGATTATTTATTTGATGTCATGGAAATGTATAAGGTTATTTAATTAATGTAATAAATTTAGAATGAATTATTGTTGTCAAGTTAATGTGTGAGAGAACATGATAGTAGTTTTGTCAGTAATGCAGCCATGGAACCCTGGGAGAATGTTACTTAGTATATCTAAGTTAAATGTTACCTTGTTATTCCTTGTATTTAAAAAAAAAATTTTCCGATTTGTTTAGTGTAATTGTGTTGTTCTCTAGTGTTTCATGGTGGGGCATTACATCTGGTATCAAAGCCAAGTTTACAACACTAGGATCTCTGGATTCTTGTCATTGTTCTAGGTTAGACATTTTTCTCCTTATGGTGAGTTAGTAATAGTACCTCTCACCTAAGAGCCTTAGTATGGTATTAGAAAGAAGATAAGCTCACACACTTGTGGTTGACTGTAGAAGAAACAAATCCTTTATTCTTTGTTCTACTTGTGTGTCTGTTATGCGAAAATGTGATGATATATCTAAAAATATTTTATTCCCTGAACACTAGTGCTTGCCGATTGTTGAGGCCTCCAGTTCCTCTTCTGGTCTTTGGTGCTTTAGAAGCTAGAAGCACGGTTACTTTTAGTGCATGGAATCAAGAGAGTGAAATTTACCCCCTCTAGTGAAGTATTGCAAAAGTACAATGGTTCTTTGTTTTCCCTGGTTTGCTAAATAACCATACCTTGGGAGGTTATGTTTAGGGCGGGGAAGCACCATAGTATCTTTATGTTAATGACATTATTTGTGTAAGTATTGGAATTATTTGGAGGCATCATGCATTACAAAATATGTGGTTAAGTGGTATAGTCATAGTTCGACATCTATTTTATTTTAGTGGCCATGACTTCATGTGGAAGTTCTTTTGTGGATTATGAAGGTTATCATTGTATAAGTATGTAAAAACCAAATGCAGGAGATCAAATTGGAGCTTGTGTTAGACCCATCTCATATAAATGTGATACTTAAAGTAAAATGTAGCCTTGATTAAGTATGTTCATGTGTGCAATATTATCTATTCTTCCTCACATAAAGAAATTGTTGTAAATAAATAACGAATTGTTTTCCTTAAATCCTTGTATAAAAGTTGTTTAGGTATGAGGATGTAGATAACCTAATTATCTGTGTTGTTGTACATTCTCTAACGCATTCTGGAACCTATGTCCTTGGGTGTTGTGTGGCAGATACCCCTTTATGTGGCCAAAATTAGCCACTTTGCGATGTGGGTTTGTTTGCAATTTGGGTAATTTGAGAATTCTGATGGTTGTTTCATGTGTTGTTAGGGGCTAACAGTGAATTTATTTTCTTTGAAATTTCTTATGTCAGGAATGGTCACTAAAACTCTTTTCTCTATACTTGAGTTATTGTAGGAAATTGCCGGCGTTTTCTGACTTAAGATTTGATTTGGTTATTTTCCCACTTGGGTTTTTACCTCCTTTAAAACTTTGATGGTGACTATTCTGAATGTTTGTTTGTTAGCCCTGTACTGTGTCAAGTGTTGTTTCTATCATGTTCATGTTGAACCTCTGATAGTGTGTACAAGGGAGGATTCTGCGGAGAATTGTACTTGAATGCAGGTAATTAGTCAGAACCATGGTGGAAATAAGAAATGAGATGTAATTTTCCTTGATAATATGTAAACATAGATCCTTGAATCGAATGAAATTCTCAAAATATGTGTGAATGGATGTAAGTAGATCACATGATACACCTTAAAGGTAAGGAATTGATGTCTTTTATGCCTGTATTGAACGATTGTGTTTGGTTTGGGAAAAATTGCTTAATGTGAATGCATATGTTGGCAATAGAAAATTGTAATACTAATATGTTATGTTTCCACCCTAGTCTGTGACTTCCAGGAGTAAGTCAGGTTTTAGGGGGGGAGGATGTAGTGCCCCTTCGTTCTCACCTTGGATGTACAGGTGAACTGATCAAGGTGCATGAGGATGAAGGTAAAATAACAGGAATAATTATTGGTAAGGTATACAATTGATGTTGTACAATATAGATAGATGTTTCATCCATGTGAGGTTTCATATGATAGTTAATGTGTTTTATTGATAATCTCTATTGCGACACTGATAATGTAGGCCTTGACATTATTTTGCATTCCAATGATCAAGATGTCGATCTTACTACAATGGTTATATGTTAGAATGGATCTCATGGACTGATTCTATTAGATTTATTTGTTATGATGATGCTTCTGGGACTTATTCAATGTCATGCACCTATATGTTTAGTGTATGGTTCTGTTCAGATAATGAGGTAGATTCGAGTGGTTATGATCACATGTTATCTAATCTAGATTGATATGATGTGGAGAGGATGATGTCACATCACTTGCTTGCGAGTGCCCTGTGATATTGTGATTCCTTTTTCACCTAGTGATAGCTTTTGTGCATTTATATATATGCTTACCTGTGTCATTTGCTGCAGGATGCAGGTATCTGGCATCAACTCCACCTGAAATAACAGGTCTGAGCGTGCCTTAAACCCAATGGATAAGTTGTTCCGGAGATAACTTAAGGTCCCACATCCCAAGTCATCATCCTCAATCAGGATGCATGACATGTCTAGTTAAATTGTCAGTTCTGTCAGTATGTCAGGTCTTGCAATTGAGGTATATTTGATGGAGCTTGTTTGGTTAAGTGTGTTTTGGCCTAGCTTGTGAACATGTTTGATTCGGCTTTTAACGGCTGTCCTACTCAGTGGGTTATGTTGTATGCTTAGATTGCGTTATATAGTCATGCTATCATTTGATCCACTATAATACTTAACAGGATTACATCAATTATCATTTTTAATATTAAATAAGGTTAAAATGATAACTGATAATTACCTAGCTCAAGGTAATTATCCTAAGTTGTTTGAATGTGAATTACTGTTATTAAATTGAGTTATTTGGGGGTAATTATAGATGTAAATAAGTTTTAGTATCTTAATATTTTATTATGATTTCGCAATATTTATTTTAGTTTAGGGAACAATATTTCTCATAGTTATGTTTGTAAAAAGGTTCAGATTATTACTCAGGTTATACTAAATAAAATACATAAATTAATATGTGTCTTGGTTCAAAGGTTATACAAATAAGGTATAAATAATTATAACATATATGATAAATATATATATCTATAGTATAATACTAAAATAAAACATTATAGTGTTTAGTTGAAAATTAAACTATGAGCTGTAAGGAGATAAATTTAATTAATAGTTGTTATAGTTGGCATTGGATCATGTGCCAAGCCTTCTACAAAGGTGGGAAAAATCTGGAAACAAGGGGCAGATCTCTCTCTCTCTCTCGCTCTCGGGGGGAAAGGGGGAGGAATGGAGGAGAAGGAACAACAAGCAGGGGAGATTGGTTTAGGTTGCAGCCGGAGAGGTTTCGGCATCAAATCCAGGTTGCATCTTTTCTATTTTGGCCGCAGCAAAGGAAGCACAATTTCCCCATTGTTTGCAAGCAAATCAGTGATCTTATAAATTCAAACATCAGTGTTCGCTTCGCATCGATCGCTATTTCCATGTGATTATTTCAGAGGGTTTAGGCAATCGCAGGAAGAGGAATAATATCAAACCAGGTATGCGTTCTGATTATTTATTGCAGTAGAATACATATTTATATTTATTTGCTCCCGATTTTGCTCTTGTTTTGGTTTTGTGATAACTGTTTTTAAAGCTCTTGACATTGCAACCGTGCGATTAAAATATGATTTGATCGCCTGTGCTCTCAAGATTTTGAAGATTTATTTACATTGAATTCGATAAGGGCAAGGGCGCGGGGTTTTCGTTATGTATATGTGTGTGCGCAACCTAGTTATTGGATTCGTAGGTCAAGATGGAATTGTTATAATGGAAAATTTTGATAAAGAGTCGGAAGGTCTAGTTCAGAAAACAATTTATTTAAATCTATTATTGTAGAAATGAAAATTTATTTTAATTTTGATTAGCAGAGTAAATCGCTTGGTTTGTTTAAACCTGGGTCAGTCAGGATCTGAGGAAGATCTTTTACGGAAAGGCAAAGGTTGTGATTTTATGTTATGTATACAAATAAGAGCTTAGCTCCCTTTATGCAGCTCAAGGCTTTTTAATTGATCCCACCTAGTAGGATTTGGGAACAGTAACATAACTGTTACGGCCTAGGTTAGGTTACGGCCAAGTTAAACGCCATATTTGCATGCGAGACATTAACTTCATTTGTGAAGCATGGGATTAGATTTGTCTCCTATCAAATCTGGCAGGAACTGCTTAGTTTCATATAAAGGTGAAATTGAAGGCTGAGATGTTTTGTTTGTAGCCATCAATTTGCATGGGGAAACCTTATTTGCCGATGAGGGAAAATACAAAGGGTTGCGATTTTAGTTTATTGTCAAGGCTGTGATTATAGACTAAGAAGATCCCTGCACACAGTTCTGAACCTCCTCGACCAAGTTCATAATAAATCGTAGGAAAACTACCAAATTCCATGGTTTAAAGATCAAGCCTTGGATCTATCTTCGCATTATCATGACTGTAGGTATTATTCTACCAAAATAGAGTACCTTATGAGCGGCAAGAACCCAGATTTCATAGTAAGAAATGGGCAAACTGTATAGCTATAGTTATATCATATCTTTTGACCCTGCATGGTAAATAATATATCTTTTCCCATCATCAGTGTGGTGGATAATGGTAGACAGTTCTAGGGTTCCAAAATTAGCGAAGGAAGGCGGTAAATATGAAGTTCA
This sequence comes from Cunninghamia lanceolata, assembly GCA_027924645.1. Lineage (NCBI taxonomy): Eukaryota > Viridiplantae > Streptophyta > Pinopsida > Cupressales > Cupressaceae > Cunninghamia > Cunninghamia lanceolata. The sequence continues at coordinate 544,056 of BSBN01000797.1, forward strand.
TCGTATGAAATTAAAATAGCATCTAATATGTATTCGAGTGTTTAATAGTAGATAATTCACATGATTTCAACTGCATTGGAATCATATGTTTCCTAGTCCCATCTGGCTGAGCTTAACAAACGATTTGTCAACATCATAGTTCAGTGTATAATCATTTTACATACCTGCTATAAAAGTTGACAGGTGGCTTTCAACCGTAGGTTTGTTTTAAACATTTGTATTAGCTGCAATTATAGATCTTAACATTTTTAGTTGTAGTAGAAATGCCTATAAATGATGCACTAAAAGCTGTTCTAACAATTATCACATAGCATATCTAAATGCCTGTAAATGATGAACTAAAAACTGTTCTAACAATTATCGCTCGGCTTATCTTTTTATACTAAAGCATCTCCATGTAACTATCACAGGTTTAGTTGGCCTCTTAATAATTAAGTTTAGTGTGTTCCCATGATAGCCTCTATTGTTATGAATGTCAACCATGTACTCATATGAATCAATTAAAGCTGAAGTGCAATAGGGATGCTCATGTGAATGTCCAGCTCTTTTTGTCTGTAAACCATCTACTTTACCCTCGGTGGATGTCCATACGATGTTCCAAAGCTCCCATTTTGACGCATGAGGAATGGACGCAGGCATAGGGCAGGGAATATGATTCACCTTGCCCATTTCAAAAGCTTTCAAAATCTTTTTTTTCTTTCCCCAGCATAGTTTTCGGGTGCCTAAATAGTTGTAAGTCTGCCATAAAGACGCTTAGGGCAGGCCAAGCTGGTAATTGATCTTCATTAAAATTTAGGGTTGCATCTTCCCATAAATTAGAATTAGATCTATACATATTTCTATGTTTGCCATATATTGGCGATAGATATTCCTGTATCCTTGAGCTAGTGTATGCCATATAATGGCGATATTTATTCTCAAACCCTAAGTTTTGTCAACCATAAATCGGCATTAGTTATTCACATAACTAAATGTTTGTGTCTACCATATTTATATTAATTTCTATTTGTCTTTGATAAGTATTATACCCTGAGATGCCAGAAACTATAACCTCTTTTCTGATTAATTTATCTTAACATGTTAGTCTGAGTATATCGAGTTTTGCATGAGTAATTCTTTAATCTATATCTAGATTTAGAATAGTTTGATGTATATAAGTTTAATATTTTTTTTATGAATGTATTATAGTCATTGGTGAATTGACCTCAAGGCATAGCCATATGGTTACATTGTGGATCTGAAGTCTATTACGTAATGTGCATATTTAATTCATTTAGGAAGAATGAAAATTGCCTTAGGTTATACTGTGATACGTGAGGAAGAGAAGTAGGTTGCTGAAGGGACGTCATTGATGATCATTAGTATCTTCATACACATTTCAATAGTCAATTTTTCTGCTAAATCATTCACATGACTTATAGTTCAAATCTGTGCACCAAGTTCAGTGTCACACTGTGGGAAATTAGATCTACATACATGTAGGTATACCAAAACCATGTGTCCCATCAGTTTAGGGTTTGATATCATGATCTTTCCAATTAAAGAGCTATATAATGATTGTTTTTATTACATTGGAATAATTTATTAAGTTAAATGCATATGCTCAAGATAGATAAATTATGTATGATGCATGTAATATTCAGTTGTTAATAAATTTAATATTGTAATTGAGTTTATTATGATGTCTTGATAATGGTTTGTTAAGATTGGGAATTGGATTGGTAGGTTGGAATTAGAGGTATAATCATGGTAAGAAGTAATTGATTTATAAGAATTTTGTAACTAATATTACCTATGCATTTGTTTAGCTTGAAGGTCATGTTTATATGTAATTGATGATTTATTTATTATATCAGATAGAATTAATATTTATTAAACTAGATCGAAGATATATGAATTCTTGTGGAGATATTACCTGTATTTGGTTGTTAATAGGATTAAATGTAAATTGATATGATTAAATAATTAGTGTGGATGAAATTTAATCTAGGTTGATTGGTTTGGTAAAGATCTTTTCATAAGGCTTTTGTTAAGTTGAAGTTGGATTGAAAGCTTGGAGTTAGGTGAAACAACAATGTACTTGAAAATTTTAGCATTATAAATAAAACCTATAGGTAACTGAATAACTAAAAGATTGAATTGCTTTTGTAATAAAAATTTATGTTGTCAATGAGTTGATTAGTTGAAATCTCTTATTGCAAGCAAAATTTTCATGAGAGTGGGTCTATGTGTAAATTGTCAAGTTTAGGTTCTAGAGGCATAAGGTAATAGGATTTGTTCGTATGTATTCTATTCATAGTTGTCTTGAAATGAAGATGTTGTAAGAACATGATGTCTCTTGTCTGTGTATGTGGGTCTTGGTAAACAATAATGTAAGATGATGTACATACCGTGTCATGAATTTATTACAATGGGTTTAAATTTCCTTCATGTATGTGTTGATATCAAGCTTGTGATTAGTATGGAAATGGGGAGATCTTGTAATTGTAATGAGAAACTATTTTGATTCATATCTGTGATTGGAAGATCAAGATGACCCATACCTTGCTCTGGATATGTGTTATGATTATTTCGATTGATGACTGGAAGTTTTTGGACAATGATCTAAAGGTTGGTTATCGTGACTATGTTTTGTATGCAAGAAGGGAAATGCCTTGCATTGTTTATGTATACTTATCAGTATGAAAGTGATTGTCTTGCTTGATGGTTCAGGTTTCTAGATGCAGGTAGGGGAGTGGCTTTCAATGTGGGGCCGGCGCCCAAAGTGGCTGTGACGATAACCCATTGAAAGTTGTTAATTAAGTGAAAACCTCAAAATAAACTGGGGGGGGAAAGGGTAAAATACACATTAACAAGATAATTGGATTTCCTCTCCCATGCCTGTAGTGCTCGTTTAGACTAAGGATGGGTAGAGAAGGCCTAGTCGGCAAGATCAAATTCCTTGTCCTCACGAAAGGAAGGTTGATACCGCATGAGTCACCCTATGGGGCCGGCGCCTAGTGAGAGGCTGTCAGGATAACCATAGATGGGGGTCGGTGCCTAGTGAGAGGCTGTCAGGATAACCCATGTTAGGACCGTGCGATGACACTCTCCCTACTGCAGCCTAGCATTCCCTAGTCGTATTCTCCCCATTTGTCGTGTGTTGCCTCTGGAAGTGATATTGAGTTGTTTGTGATGTGGTCATGTGTTGTGATGGAGTTAAGCTTAGTCCTTGTTCTTGTTAGGCACTTGTCTACCTAACTATATGATGTTGTGGGACCTTATGTTATCTCCTAGCATGGGGGAGTGGACCTCAGGGTTCCACATGGTTGGGTGGATGTGCTTTATCTGCATTGGTTTTTTTTCCTTGCCATTATTCGTGTGCAAGAAGGTTGTAACTCCTGTAGCAGATTCAGATCATGTACCAGTTTATGAAGACAGTTATTTATCCTCATGTACCATCCTGTGTATCAGGTTATTAATAATGTTTGTAATTCTTTGTAATCAAAAGTTGGTGATGTAAACAATATTATGTTGTATCCTCATATGTATGAAAAAACTATAGTTGTATTTGTTATGGATGATTATTTATTTGATGTCATGGAAATGTATAACGTTATTCAATTAATGTAATAAATTTAGAATGAATTATTGTTGTCAAGTTAATGTGTGATGTGTGAGAGAACATGATAGTAGTTTTGTCAGTAATGCAGCCATGGAACCCTGGGAGAATGTTACTTAGTATAGCTAAGTTAAATGTTACCTTGTTATTCCTTGTATTTAAAAAAAAAATTGTCCGATTTGTTTAGTGTAATTGTGTTGTTCTCTAGTGTTTCATGGTGGGGCGTTACATCTAGTATCAGAACCAAGTTTACAACACTGGGATCTCTGGATTCTTGTCATTGTTCTAGGTTAGACATTTTTCTCCTTATGGTGAGTTAGTAATAGTACCTCTCACCTAAGAGCCTTAGTATGGTATTGGAAAGATGATAAGCTTACAGACTTGCGGTTGATTGTAGAAGAAACAAATCCTTTATGCTTTGTTCTACTTGTGTGTCTGTTATGCGAAAATGTGATGATATATCTAACAATATGTATTCCCTGAACCCTAGTGCTTGCCGATTGTTAAGGCCTCCAGTTCCTCTTGTGGTCTTTGGTGCTTTAGAAGCTAGAAGCACGGTTACATTTAGTGCATGGAATCAAGAGAGTGAAATTTACCCCCTCTAGTGAAGTATTGCAAAAGTACAATGGTTCTTTGTTTTCCCTGGTTTGCTAAATAACCATACCTTGGGAGGTTATGTTTAGGGTGGGGAAGCACCATAGTATCTTTATGTTAATGACATTATTTGTGTAAGTATTGGAATGATTTGGAGGCATCATGCATTACAAGATATGTGGTTAAGTGGTATAGTCATAGTTCGACATCTATTTTATTTTAGTGGCCATGACTTCATGTGGAAGTTCTTTTGTGGATTATGAAGGTTATCATTGTATAAGTATGTAAAAACCAAATGCAGGAGATCAAATTGGAGCTTGTGTTAGACCCATCTCATATAAATGTGATACTTAAAGTAAAATGTAGCCTTGATTAAGTATGTTCGTGTGTGCAATATTATCTATTCTTCCTCACATAAAGAAATTGTATCACATTTAAGGTAGAAATTGTTGTAAATAAATAACGAATTGTTTTCCTTAAATCCTTGTATAAAAGTTGTTTAGGTATGAGGATGTAGATAACCTAATTATCTGTGTTGTTGTACATTCTCTAACGCATTCTGGACCCTATGTCCTTGGGTGTTGTGTAGCAGATACCCCTTTATGTGGCCAAAATTAGCCACTTTGCGATGTGGGTTTGTTTGCAATTTAGGTAATTTGAGAATTCTGATGGTTGTTTCATGTGTTGTTAGGGGCTAACAGTGAATTTATTTTCTTTGAAATTTCTTATGTCAGGAATGGTCACTAAAACTCTTTTCTCTATACTTGAGTTATTGTTGGAAATTGCCAGCATTTTTTGACTTAAGATTTGATTTGGTTATTTTCCCACTTGGGTTTTTACCTCCTTTAAAACTTGGATGGTGACTATTCCGAATGTTTGTATGTTAGCCCTGTACTGTGTCAAGTGTTGTTTCTATCATGTTCATGTCGAACCTCTGATAGTGTGTACAAGGGAGGATTCTGTGGAGAATTGTACATGAATGCAGGTAATTAGTCAGAACCATGGTGGAAATAAGAAATGAGATGTAATTTTCCTTGATAATATGTAAACACAGATCCTTGAATCGAATGAAATTCTCAAAATACGTGTGAATGGATGTAAGTAGATCACATGATACACCTTAAAGGTAAGGAATTGATGTCTTTTATGCCTGTATTGAACGATTGTGTTTGGTTTGGGAACAATTGCTTAATGTGAATGCATATGTTGGCAATAGAAAATTGTAATACTAATATGTTATGTTTCCACCCTAGTTTGTGACTTCCAGGAGTAAGTCAGGTTTTAGGGGGGGAGGATGTACTGCCCCTCCGTTCTCACCTTGGATGTACAGGTGAACTGATCAAGGCGCATGAGGATGAAGGTAAAATAACAGGAATAATTATTGGTAAGGTTTACAATTGATGTTGTACAATATAGATAGATGTTTCATTCATGTGAGGTTTCATATGATAGTTAATGTGTTTTATTGATAATCTCTATTGCGACACTGATAATGCAGGCCTTGATATTATTTTGCATTCCAATGATCAAGATGTCGATCTTACTACAATGGTTATATGTTAGAATGGATCTCATGGACTGATTCTATTAGATTTATTTGTTATGATGATGCTTCTAGGACTTATTCAATGTCATGCACCTATATGTTTAGTGTATGGTTCTGTTCAGATAATGAGGTAGATTCGAGTGGTTATGATCACGTGTTATCTAATCTAGATTGATATGATGTGGAGAGGACGATGTCACATCACTTGCTTGCGAGTGCCCTGTGATATTGTGATTCCTTTTTCACCTAGTGATAGCTTTTGTGCATTTATAGATATGCTTAACTGTGTCATTTGCTGCAGGATGCAGGTATTTGGCATCAACTCCACCTGAAATAACAGGTCTGAGCGTGCCTTGAACCCAATGGATAAGTTGTTCCGGAGATAACTTAAGGTCCCACATCCCAAGTCATCATCCTCAATCAGGATGCATGACATGTCTAGTTAAATTGTCAGTTCTGTCAGTATGTCAGGTCTTGCAATTGAGGTATATTTGATGGAGCTTGTTTGGTTAAGTATGTTTTGGCCTGGCTTGTGAACATGTTTGATTCGGCTTTTAACGGCTGTCCTACTCAGTGGGTTATGTTGTATGCTTAGATTGCGTTATATAGTCATGCTATTATTTGATCCACTATAATACTTAACAGGATTACATCAATTATCATTTTTAATATTAAATTAGGTTAAAATGATAACTGATAATTACCTAGCTCAAGGTAATTATCCTAAGTTGTTTGAATGTGAATTACTGTTATTAAATTGAGTTATTTGGGGGTAATTATAGATGTAAATAAGTTTTAGTATCTTAATATTTTATTATGATTTCGCAATATTTATTTTAGTTTAGGGAACAATATTTCTCATAGTTATGTTTGTAAAAAGGTTTAGATTATTGCTCAGGTTATACTAAATAAAATACATAAATTAATATGTGTCTTGGTTCAAAGGTTATACAAATAAGGTATAAATAATTATAACATATATGATAAATATATATCTATAGTATAATACTAAAATAAAACATTATAGTGTTTAGTTGAAAATTAAACTATGAGCTGTAAGGAGATAAATTTAATTAATAGTTGTTATAGTTGGCATTGGATCATGTGCCAAGCCTTCTACAAAGGTGGGAAAAATCTGGAAACAAGGGGCAGATCTCTCTCTCTCTCGCTCTCGGGGGGAAAGGGGGAGGAATGGAGGAGAAGGAACAATAAGTAGGGGAGATTGGTTTAGGTTGCAGCCGGAGAGGTTTCGGCATCAAATCCAGGTTGCATCTTTTCTATTTTGGCCGCAGCAAAGGAAGCACAATTTCCCCATTGTTTGCAAGCAAATCAGCGATCTTATAAATTCAAACATCAGTGTTCACTTCGCATCGATCGCTATTTCCGTGTGATTATTTCAGAGGGTTTGGGCAATCGCAGGAAGAGGAATAATATCAAACCAGGTATGCATTCTAATTATTTATTGCAGTAGAATACAGATTTATATTTATTTGCTCCCGATTTTGCTCTTGTTTTGGTTTTGTGATAACTATTTTTAAAGCTCTTGACATTTAAACCGTGCGATTAAAATATGATTTGATGGCCCGTGCTCTCAAGATTTTGAAGATTTATTTACATTGAATTCGATAAGGGCCAGGGCGCGGGGTTTTCGTTATGTATATGTGTGTGCGCAACCTAGTTATTGGATTCGTAGGTCAAGATGGAATTGTTATAATGGAAAATTTTGATAAAGAGTCGGAAGGTCTAGTTCAGAAAACAATTTATTTAAATCTGTTATTGTAGAAATGAAAATTTATTTTAATTTTGATTAGCAGAGTAAATCGCTTGGTTTGTTTAAACCCGGGTCAGTCGGGATCTGAGGAAGATCTTTTACGGAAAGGCAAAGGTTGTGATTTTATGTTATGTATACAAATAAGAGCTTAGCTCCCTTTATGCAGCTCAAGGCTTTTTAATTGATCCCACCTAGTAGGATTTGGGAACAGTAACATAATTGTTACGGCCTAGGTTAGGTTACGGCCAAGTTAAACGCCATATTTGCATGCGAGACATTAACTTCATTTGTGAAGCATGGGATTAGATTTGTCTCCTATCAGATCTGGCAGGAACTGCTTAGTTTCATATAAAGGTGAAATTGAAGGCTGAGATGTTTTGTTTGTAGCCATCAATTTGCATGGGGAAACCTTATTTGCTGATGAGGGAAAATACAAAGGGTTTTGATTTTAGTTTATTGTCCATGCTGTGATTATAGACTAAGAAGATCCCTGCACACAGTTCTGAACCTCCTCGACCAAGTTCACAATAAATCATAGGAAAACTACCAAATTCCATGGTTTAAAGATCAAGCCTTGGATCTATCTTCACATTATCATGACTGTAGGTATTATTCTACCAAAATAGAGTACCTTATGAGCGGCAGGAACCCAGATTTCATAGTAAGAAATGGGCAAACTGTATAGCTACGGTTATATCATATCTTTTGACCTTGCATGGTAAATAATATATCTTTTCTCGTCATCAGTGTGGTGGATAATGGTAGACAATTCTAGGGTTCCAAAATTAGCGAAGGAAGGCGGTAAATATGAAGTTCATCGTATGAAATTAAAATAGCATCTAATATGTATTCAAGTGTTTAATAGTAGATAATTCACATGATTTCAACTACATTGGAATCATATGTTTCCTAGTCCCATCTGGCTGAGCTTAACAAATGATTTGTCAACATCGTAGTTCAGTGTATAATCATTTTACATACCTGCTATAAAAGTTGACAGGTGGCTTTCAACCGTAGGTTTGTTTTAAACATTTGTATTAGCTGCAATTATAGATCTTAACATTTTTAGTTGTAGTAGAAATGCCTATAAATGATGCACTAAAAGCTGTTCTAACAATTATCACACAGCTTATCTAAATGCCTGTAAATGATGAACTAAAAACTGTTCTAACAATTATCGCTCGGCTTATCTTTTTATACTAAAGCATCTCCATGTAACTATCACAGGTTTAGTTGGCCTCTTAATAATTAAGTTTAGTGTGTTCCCATGATAGCCACTATTGTTATGAATGTCAACCATGTACTCATATGAATCGATTAAAGCTGAAGTGCAATAGGGATGCTCATGTGAATGTCCAGCTCTTTTTGTCTATAAACCATCTTCTTTACCCTCGGTGGATGTCCATACGATGTTCCAAAGCTCCCATTTTGACGCATGAGGAATGGACGCAGGCATAGGGAAGGGAATATGATTCACCTTGCCCATTTCAAAAGCTTTCAAAATCTTTTTTTTCTTTCCCCAGCACAGTTTTCGGGTGCCTAAATAGTTGTAAGTCTGCAATAAAGACACTTAGGGCAGGCCAAGTTGGTAATTGATCTTCATTAAAATTTAGGGTTGCATCTTCCCATAAATTAGAATTAGATCTGTATATATTTCTATGTTTGCCATATATTGGCGATAGATATTCCTGTATCCTTGAGCTAATGTATGCCATATAATGGTGATATTTATTCTCAAACCCTAAGTTTTGTCAGCCAGAAATCGGCATTAGTTATTCACATAACTGAATGTTTGTGTCTACCATATTTATATTAATTTCTATTTGCCTTTGATAAGTATTATACCCTGAGATGCCAGAAACTATAACCTCTTTTCTGATTAATTTATCTCAACATGTTAGTCTGAGTATATCGAGTTTTGAATGAGTAATTCTTTAATCTATATCTAGATTTAGAATAGTTTGATGTATATAAGTTTAATATTTTTTTTATGAATGTATTATAGTCATTGGTGAATTGACCTCAAGGCATAGCCATATGGTTACATTGTGGATCTGATGTCTATTACGTAATGTGCATATTTAATTCATTTAGGAAGAATGAAAATTGCCTTAGGTTATACTGTGATACGTGAGGAAGAGAAGTAGGTTGCTGAAGGGACGTCATTGATGATCATTAGTATCTTCATACACATTTCAATAGTCGATTTTTCTGCTAAATCATTCACATGACTTATAGTTCAAATCTGTGCACCAAGTTCAGTGTCACACTGTGGGAAATTAGATCTGCATACATGTAGGTATGCCAAAACCATGTGTCCCATCAGTTTAGGGTTTGATATCATGATCTTTCCAATTAAAGAGCTATATAATGATTGTTTTTATTACATTGGAATAATTTATTAAGTTAAATGCATATGCTCAAGATAGATAAATTATGTATGATGCATGTAATATTCAGTTGTTAATAAATTTAATATTGTAATTGAGTTTATTATGATGTCTTGATAATGGTTTGTTAAGTTTGGGAATTGGATTGGTAGGTTGGAATTAGAGGTGTAATCATGGTAAGAAGTAATTGATTTATAAGAATTTTGTAACTAATATTACCTATGCATTTGTTTAGCTTGAAGGTTATGTTTATATGTAATTGATGATTAATTTATTATATCAGATAGAATTAATATTTATTAAACTAGATCGAAGATATATGAATTCTTGTGGAGATATTACTTGTATTTGGTTGTTAATACGATTAAATGTAAATTGATATGATTAAATAATTAGTGTGGATGAAATTTAATCTAGGTTGATTGGTTTGGTAAAGATCTTTTCATAAGGCTTTTGTTAAGTTGAAGTTGGATTGAAAGCTTGGAGTTAGGTGAAACAACAATGTACTTGAAAATTTTAGCCTTATAAATAAAACCTATAGGTAACTAAATAACTAAGAGATTGAATTGCTTTTGTAATAAAAATTTATGTTGTCAATGAGTTGATTAGTTGAAATCTCTTATTGCAAGCAAAATTTTCATGAGAGTGGGTCTATGTGTAAATTGTCAAGTTTAGGTTCCAGAGGCATAAGGTAATAGGATTTGTTCGTATGTATTCTATTCATAGTTGTCTTGAAATGAAGATGTTGTAAGAACATGATGTCTCTTGTCTGTGTATGTGGGTCTTGGTAAACAATAATGTAAGATGATGTACATACTGTGTCATGAATTTATTACAATGGGTTTAAATTTCCTTCATGTATGTGTTGATATCAAGCTTGTGATTAGTATGGAAATGGGGAGATCTTGTAATTGTAATGAGAAACTATTTTGGTTCATATCTGTGGTTGGAAGAGCAAGATGACCCATACCTTGCTCTGGATATGTGTTATGATTATTGCGATTGATGACTGGAAGTTTTTGGACAATGATCTAAAGGTTGGTTATCGTGACTATGTTTTATATGCAAGAAGGGAAATGCCTTGCATTGTTTATGTATACTTATCAGTATGAAAGTGATTGTCTTGCTTGATGGTTCGGGTTTCTAGATGCAGGTAGGGGAGTTGCTTTCAATGTGGGGCCGGCGCCCAAAGTGGCTGTGAGGATAACCCATTGAAAGTTGTTAATTAAGTGAAAACCTAAAAATAAACTGGGGGGGGGGGGGAAAGGGTAAAATACACATTAACAAGATAATTGGATTTCCTCTCCCATGCCTGTAGTGCTCGTTTAGACTAAGGATGGGTAGAGAAGGCCTGGTCGGCAAGATCAACTTCCTTGTCCTCACAAAAGGAAGGTTGATACCGCATGAGTCACCCTATGGGGCCAGCGCCTAGTGAGAGGCTGTCAGGATAACCATAGTTGGGGGTTGGCACCTAGTGAGAGGCTGTCAGGATAACCCATGTTAGGACCGTGCGATGACACTCTCCCTACTGTAGCCTAGCATTCCCTAGTCGTATTCTCCCCATTTGTCGTGTGTTGCCTCTGGAAGTGATATTGAGTTGTTTGTGATGTGGTCATGTGTTGTGATGGAGTTAGGCTTAGTCCTTGTTCTTGTTAGGCACTTGTCTACCTAACTATATGATGTTGTGGGACCTTATGTTATCTCCTAGCACGGGGGGGGTGGACCTCAGGGTTCCACATGGTCGGGTGGATGTGCTTTATCTCCGTTGGTTTTTTTTCCTTGCCATTATTCGTGTGCAAGAAGGTTGTAACTCCTGTAGCAGATTCAGATCATGTACTAGTTTATGAAGACAATTATTTATGCTCATGTACCATCCTATGTATCAGGTTATTAATAATGTTTGTAATTCTTTGTAATCGAAAGTTGGTGATGTAAACAATATTATGTTGTATCCTCATATGTATGAAAAAACTATAGTTGTATTTGTTATGGATGATTATTTATTTGATGTCATGGAAATGTATAAGGTTATTCAATTAATGTAATAAATTTAGAATGAATTATTGTTGTCAAGTTAATGTGTGATGTGTGAGAGAACATGATAGTAGTTTTGTCAGTAATGCAGCCATGGAACCCTGGGAGAATGTTACTTAGTATAGCTAAGTTAAATGTTACCTTGATATTCCTTGTATTTAAAAAAAAAAATTGTCTGATTTGTTTAGTGTAATTGTGTTGTTATCTAGTGTTTCATGGTGGGGCATTACATCTGGTATCAGAGCCAAGTTTACAACACTGGGATCTCTGGATTCTTGTCATTGTTCTAGGTTAGACATTTTTCTCCTTATGGTGAGTTAGTAATAGTACCTCTCACCTAAGAGCCTTAGTATGGTATTAGAAAGATGATAAGCTTACAGACTTGTAGTTGACTGAAGAAGAAACAAATCCTTTATGCTTTGTTCTACTTGTGTGTCTGTTATGCGAAAATGTGATGATATATCTAACAATATGTATTCCCTGAACACTAGTGCTTGCCGATTGTTGAGGCCTCTAGTTCCTCTTGTGGTCTTTGGTACTTTAGAAGCTAGAAGCACGGTTACTTTTAGTGCATGGAATCAAGAGAGTGAAATTTACCCCCTCTAGTGAAGTATTGCAAAAGTACAATGGTTCTTTGTTTTCCCTGGTTTGCTAAATAACCATACCTTGGGAGGTTATGTTTAGGGCGGGGAAGCACCATAGTATCTTTATGTTAATGACATTAAATTTGTGTAAGTATTGGAATGATTTGGAGGCATCATGCATTACAAGATATGTGGTTAAGTGGTATAGTCGTAGTTCGACATCTATTTTATTTTAGTGGCCATGACTTCATGTGGAAGTTCTTTTGTGGATTATGAAGGTTATCATTGTATAAGTATGTAAAAACCAAATGCAGGAGATCAAATTGGAGCTTGTGTTAGACCCATCTCATATAAATGTGATACTTAAAGTAAAATGTAGCCTTGATTAAGTATGTTCATGTGTGCAATATTATCTATTCTTCCTCACATAAAGAAATTGTATCACATTTAAGGTAGAAATTGTTGTAAATAAATAACGAATTGTTTTCCTTAAATCCTTGTATAAAAGTTGTTTAGGTATGAGGATGTAGATAACCTAATTATCTGTGTTGTTGTACATTCTCTAACGCATTCTGGACCCTATGTCCTTGGGTGTTGTGTAGCAGATACCCCTTTATGTGGCCAAAATTAGCCACTTTGCGATGTGGGTTTGTTTGCAATTTGGGTAATTTGAGAATTTTGATGGTTGTTTCATGTGTTGTTAGGGGCTAACAGTGAATTTATTTTCTTTGAAATTTCTTATCTCAGGAATGGTCACTAAAACTCTTTTCTCTATACTTGAGTTATTGTTGGAAATTGCCGGCGTTTTCTGACTTAAGATTTGATTTGGTTATTTTCCCACTTGGGTTTTTACCTCCTTTAAAACTTCGATGGTGACTATTCCGAATGTTTGTTTGTTAGCCCTATACTGTGTCAAGTGTTGTTTCTATCATGTTCATGTCGAACCTCTGATAGTGTGTACAAGGGAGGATTCTGTGAAGAATTGTACTTGAATGCAGGTAATTAGTCAGAACCATGGTGGAAATAAGAAATGAGATGTAATTTTCCTTGATAATATGTAAACACAGATCCTTGAGTCGAATGAAATTCTCAAAATACGTGTGAATGGATGTAAGTAGATCACATGATACACCTTAAAGGTAAGGAATTGATGTCTTTTATGCCTGTATTGAACGATTGTGTTTGGTTTGGGAACAATTGCTTAATGTGAATGCATATGTTGGCAATAGAAAATTGTAATACTAATATGTTATGTTTCCACCCTAGTCTATGACTTCCAGGAGTAAGTCAGGTTTTAGGGGGGGAGGATGTAGTGCCCCTCCGTTCTCACCTTGGATGTACAGGTGAACTGATCAAGGCGCATGAGGATGAAGGTAAAATAATAGGAATAATTATTGGTAAGGTATACAATTGATGTTGTACAATATAGATAGATGTTTCATCCATGTGAGGTTTCATACGATAGTTAATGTGTTTTATTGATAATCTCTATTGCGACACTGATAATGCAGGCCTTGACATTATTTTGCATTCCAATGATCAAGATGTCGATCTTACTACAATGGTTATATGTTAGAATGGATCTCATGGACTGATTCTATTAGATTTATTTGTTATGATGATGCTTCTGGGACTTATTCAATGTCATGTACCTATATGTTTAGTGTATGGTTCTGTTCAGATGATGAGGTAGATTCAAGTGATTATGATCACATGTTATCTAATCTAGATTGATATGATGTGGAGAGGACGATGTCACATCACTTGCTTGTGAGTGCCCTGTGATATTGTGATTCCTTTTTCACATAGTGATAGCTTTTGTGCATTAATATATATGCTTAACTGTGTCATTTGCTGCAGGATGCAGGTATCTGGCATCAACTCCACCTTAAATAACAGGTCTGAGCGTGCCTTGAACCCAATGGATAAGTTGTTCCGGAGATAACTTAAGGTCCCACATCCCAAGTCATCATCCTCAATCAGGATGCATGACATGTCTAGTTAAATTGTCAGTTCTGTCAGTATGTCAGGTCTTGCAATTGAGGTATATTTGATGGAGCTTGTTTGGTTAAGTGTGTTTTGGCCTGGCTTGTGAACATGTTTGATTCGGCTTTTAACGGCTGTCCTACTTAGTGGGTTATGTTGTATGCTTAGATTGCATTATATAGTCATGCTATTATTTGATCCACTATAATACTTAACAGGATTACATCAATTATCATTTTTAATATTAAATAAGGTTAAAATGATAACTGATAATTACCTAGCTCAAGGTAATTATCCTAAGTTGTTTGAATGTGAATTACTGTTATTAAATTGAGTTATTTGGGGGTAATTATAGATGTAAATAAGTTTTAGTATCTTAATATTTTATTATGATTTCGCAATATTTATTTTAGTTTAGGGAACAATATTTCTCATAGTTATGTTTGTAAAAAGGTTCAGATTATTACTCAGGTTATACTAAATAAAATACATAAATTAATATGTGTCTTGGTTCAAAGGTTATACAAATAAGGTATAAATAATTATAACATATATGATAAATATATATCTATAGTATAATACTAAAATAAAACATTATAGTGTTTAGTTGAAAATTAAACTATGAGTTGTAAGGAGATAAATTTAATTAATAGTTGTTATAGTTGGCATTGGATCATGTGCCAAGCCTTCTACAAAGGTGGGAAAAATCTGGAAACAAGGGGCAGATCTCTCTCTCTCTCGCTCTCGGGGGGAAAGGGGGAGGAATGGAGGAGAAGGAACAACAAGCAAGGGAGATTGGTTTAGGTTGCAGCCGGAGAGGTTTCGGCATCAAATCCAGGTTGCATCTTTTCTATTTTGGCCGCAGCAAAGGAAGCACAATTTCCCCATTGTTTGCAAGCAAATCAGCGATCTTATAAATTCAAACATCAGTGTTCGCTTCGCATCGATCACTATTTCCATGTGATTATTTCAGAGGGTTTGGGCAATCGCAGGAAGAGGAATAATATCAAACCAGGTATGCGTTCTGATTATTTATTGCAGTAGAATATAGATTTATATTTATTTGCTCCCGATTTTGCTCTTGTTTTAGTTTTGTGATAACTATTTTTAAATCTCTTGACATTGCAACCGTGTGATTAAAATATGATTTGATCGCCTGTGCTCTCAAGATTTTGAAGATTTATTTACATCGAATTTGATAAGGGCAAGGGCGCGGGGTTTTCGTTATGTATATGTGTGTGCGCAACCTAGTTATTGGATTCGTAGGTCAAGATGGAATTGTTATAATGGAAAATTTTGATAAAGAGTCAGAAGGTCTAGTTCAGAAAACAATTTATTTAAATCTGTTATTGTAGAAATGAAAATTTATTTTAATTTTGATTAGCAGAGTAAATTGCTTGGTTTGTTTAAACCCAGGTCAGTCGGGATCTGAGGAAGATCTTTTACGGAAAGACAAAGGTTGTGATTTTATGTTATGTATACAAATAAGAGCTTAGCTCCCTTTATGCAGCTCAAGGCTTTTTAATTGATCCCACCTAGTAGGATTTGCGAACAGTAACATAATTGTTAAGGCCTAGGTTAGGTTACGGCCAAGTTAAACGCCATATTTGCATGCGAGACATTAACTTCATTTGTGAAGCATGGGATTAGATTTGTCTCCTATCAGATCTGGTAGGAACTGCTTAGTTTCATATAAAGGTGAAATTGAAGGCTAAGATGTTTTGTTTGTAGCCGTCAATTTGCATGGGGAAACCTTATTTGCCGATGAGGGAAAATACAAAGGGTTTTGATTTTAGTTTATTGTCAAGGCTGTGATTATAGACTAAGAAGATCCCTGCACACAGTTCTGAACCTCCTTGACCAAGTTCATAATAAATCGTAGGAAAACTACCAAATTCCATGGTTTAAAGATCAAGCCTTGGATCTATCTTTGCATTATCATGACTGTAGGTATTATTCTACCAAAATAGAGTACCTTATGAGCGGCAGGAACCCAGATTTCATAGTAAGAAATGGGCAAACTGTATAGCTACGGTTATATCATATCTTTTGACCCTGCATGGTAAATACTATATCTTTTCCCGTCATCAGTGTGGTGGATAATGGTAGATAGTTCTAGGGTTCCAAAATTAGCAAAGGAAGGTGGTAAATATGAAGTTCATCGTATGAAATTAAAATAGCATCTAATATGTATTTGAGTGTTTAATAGTAGATAATTCACACGATTTCAACTACATTGGAATCATATGTTTCCTAGTCCCATCTGGCTGAGCTTAACAAACAATTTGTCAACATCATAGTTCAGTGTATAATCATTTTACATACCTGCTGTAAAAGTTGACAGGTGGCTTTCAACCGTAGGTTTGTTTTAAACATTTGTATTAGCTGCAATTATAGATCTTGACATTTTTAGTTGTAGTAGAAATGCCTATAAATGATGCACTAAAAGCTATTCTAACAATTATCACACAGCTTATCTAAATGCCTGTAAATGATGAACTAAAAACTGTTCTAACAATTATCGCTCAGCTTATCTTTTTATACTAAAGCATCTCCATGTAACTATCACAGGTTTAGTTGGCCTCTTAATAATTAAGTTTAGTGTGTTCCCATGATAGCCTCTATTGTTATGAATGTCAACCATGTACTCATATGAATCGATTAAAGATGAAGTGCAATAGGGATGCTCATGTGAATGTCCAGCTCTTTTTGTCTGTAAACCATCTTCTTTACCCTCAGTGGATGTCCATACGATGTTCCAAAGCTCCCATTTTGACGCATGAGGAATGGACGCAGGCATAGGGCAGGGAATATGATTCACCTTGCCCATTTCAAAATCTTTCAAAATCTTTTTTTCCTTTCCCCAGGATAGTTTTCAGGTGCCTAAATAGTTGTAAGTCTGCCATAAAGACGCTTAGGGCAGGCCAAGCTGGTAATTGATCTTCATTAAAATTTAGGGTTGCATCTTCCCATAAATTAGAATTAGATCTGTATATATTTCTATGTTTGCCATATATTGGCGATAGATATTCCTGTATCCTTGAGCTAATGTATGCCATATAATGGCGATATTTATTCTCAAACCCTAAGTTTTGTCAGCCATAAATTGGCATTAGTTATTCACATAACTGAATGTTTGTGTCTACCATATTTATATTAATTTCTATTTGCCTTTGATAGGTATTATACCCTGAGATGCCAGAAACTATAACCTCTTTTCTGATTAATTTATCTCAACATGTTAGTCTGAGTGTATCGAGTTTTGCATGAGTAATTCTTTAATCTATATCTAGATTTAGAATAGTTTGATGTATATAAGTTTAATATTTTTTTTTATGAATGTATTATAGTCATTGGTGAATTGACCTCAAGGCATAGCCATATGGTTACATTGTGGATCTGAAGTCTATTACGTAATGTGCATATTTAATTCATTTAGGAAGAATGAAAATTGGCTTAGGTTATACTGTGATATGTGAGGAAGAGAAGTAGGTTGCTGAAGGGACGTCATTGATGATCATTAGTATCTTCATACACATTTCAATAGTCGATTTTTCTGCTAAATCATTCACATGACTTATAGTTCAAATCTGTGCACCAAGTTCAGTGTCACACTGTGGGAAATTAGATCTGCATACATGTAGGTATGCCAAAACCATGTGTCCCATTAGTTTAGGGTTTGATATCATGATCTTTCCAATTAAAGAGCTATATAATGATTGTTTTTATTACATTGGAATAATTTATTAAGTTAAATGCATATGCTCAAGATAGATAAATTATGTATGATGCATGTAATATTCAGTTGTTAATAAATTTAATATTGTAATTGAGTTTATTATGATGTCTTGATAATGGTTTGTTAAGATTGGGAATTGGATTGGTAGGTTGGAATTAGAGGTATAATCATGGTAAGAAGTAATTGATTTATAAGAATTTTGTAACTAATATTACCTATGCATTTGTTTAGCTTGAAGGTTATGTTTATATGTAATTGATGATTAATTTATTATATCAGATAGAATTAATATTTATTAAACTAGATCGAAGATATATGAATTCTTGTGGAGATATTACTTGTATTTGGTTGTTAATACGATTAAATGTAAATTGATATGATTAAATAATTAGTGTGGATGAAATTTAATCTAGGTTGATTGGTTTGGTAAAGATCTTTTCATAAGGCTTTTGTTAAGTTGAAGTTGGATTGAAAGCTTGGAGTTAGGTGAAACAACAATGTACTTGAAAATTTTAGCCTTATAAATAAAACCTATAGGTAATTGAATAACTAAGAGATTGAATTGCTTTTGTAATAAAAATTTATGTTGTCAATGAGTTGATTAGTTGAAATCTCTTATTGCAAGCAAAATTTTCATGAGAGTGGGTCTATGTGTAAATTGTCAAGTTTAGGTTCCAGAGGCATAAGGTAATAGGATTTGTTCATATGTATTCTATTCATAGTTGTCTTGAAATGAAGATATTGTAAGAACATGATGTCTCTTGTCTGTGTATGTGGGTCTTGGTAAACAATAATGTAAGATGATGTACATACTATGTCATGAATTTATTACAATGGGTTTAAATTTCCTTCATGTATGTGTTGATATCAAGCTTGTGATTAGTATGGAAATGGGGAGATCTTGTAATTGTAATGAGAAACTATTTTGGTTCATATCTGTGATTGGAAGAGCAAGATGACCCATACCTTGCTCTAGATATGTGTTATGATTAGTGCGATTGATGACTGGAAGTTTTTGGACAATGATCTAAAGGTTGGTTATCATGACTATGTTTTGTATGCAAGAAGGGAAATGCCTTGCATTGTTTATGTATACTTATCAATATGAAAGTGATTGTCTTGCTTGATGGTTTGGGTTTCTAGATGCTGGTAGGGGAGTGGCTTTCAATGTGGGGCCGGCGCCCAAAGTGGCTGTGAGGATAACCCATTAAAAGTTGTTAATTAAGTGAAAACCTAAAAATAAACTGGGGGGGGAAATAAGGGTAAAATACACATTAACAAGATAATTGGATTTCCTCTCCCATGCCTGTAGTGCTCGTTTAGACTAAGGATGGGTAGAGAAGGCCTGGTCGGCAAGATCAACTTCTTTGTCCTCACGAAAGGAAGGTTGATACTGCATGAGTCACCCTATGGGGCCGGCGCCTAGTGAGAGGCTGTCAGGATAACCATAGATGGGGGCCGGCGCCTAGTGAGAGGCTGTCAGGATAACCCATGTTAGGACCATGCGATGACACTCTCCCTACTGCAGCCTAGCATTCCCTAGTCGTATTCTCCCCATTTGTCGTGTGTTGCCTCTGGAAGTGATATTGAGTTGTTTGTGATGTGGTCATGTGTTGTGATGGAGTTAGGCTTAGTCCTTGTTCCTATTAGGCACTTGTCTACCTAACTATATGATGTTGTGGGACCTTATGTTATCTCCTAGCACGGGGGGGTGGACCTCAGGGTTCCACATGGTCAGGTGGATGTGCTTTATCTCCATTGGTTTTTTTTCCTTGCCATTATTCGTGTGCAAGAAGGTTGTAACTCCTGTAGCAGATTCAGATCATGTACCAGTTTATGAAGACAATTATTTATGCTCATGTACCATCCTGTGTATCAGGTTATTAATAATGTTTGTAATTCTTTGTAATCAAAAGTTGGTGATGTAAACAATATTATGTTGTATCCTCATATGTATGAAAAAACTGTAGTTGTATTTGTTATGGATGATTATTTATTTGATGTCATGGAAATGTATAAGGTTATTCAATTAATGTAGTAAATTTAGAATGAATTATTGTTGTCAAGTTAATGTGTGATGTGTGAGAGAACATGATAGTAGTTTTGTCAATAATGCAGCCATGGAACCCTGGGAGAATGTTACTTAGTATAACTAAGTTAAATGTTACCTTGTTATTCCTTGTTTTAAAAAAAAAAATTGTCTGATGTGTTTAGTGTAATTGTGTTGTTCTCTAGTGTTTCATGGTGGGGCATTACACCTTCTTCACTTGTCCTCTTTTTCCATATTTCCAAAACTTTACTCTTATATTCCTAGAGATTCTAGATTTTCCTCTTGACTTGGATTGATATTTATACCATTCCCCTTCAGATCCACTTTTGTCATTTGGCCTTTGTATAACATGCAAGGCATCCTTAGAACCTTCATCATTGAACTTTCTCCTCATATCTCCATTGAGCATTGTAACAATAAAGGATTCCATAGTCACCTTTGCAACACTACCATTTATAACAAGCATTATGTTCTCCTAATTTTTGGGTAAAGAAAAAAGTGAGAAATACATTTGTCTTCCTCATCAATTTTAACATTTATTGAACCTATTTGACTAAAAATCATATTAAAGGTGTCAAAATGTTCTATGGTAGAATATCCTTCCTTCATTTTTAAATGATATAAACATCTTTTGAGATATAACTTATTACTCTATAATTTTAGTTTGATAAATATCACCTATCCTCTATTGTAATGTGAATGCAGGGGTCTCTTTTGATTTGAATAACAAAAAAAAAGTAAATTGGAGACAACCAGATAAATTATTAGCAATCCAATTCAACAAACAAATGAAAACCAAAAGTTGACTACTAGAGAATAGCAACTTTTATATTGATTTGCTTCAAAGTACAGGCAGTACAATGTCTCTTTCAAAAAATCAAAATCCTAGATAGATTCTGAGCCATAAGGTCTTGGTTTCCTTTTATAAAGGAATCAACAAGCTTCAGACCTTTCACAATCAAAATGGCTCTTTATATTCCTAACCCTTGATATTACAATATTTGTCTTTTACTGGTCCAATTTAGATTTTTAGATATATTTGAATACATTTTAAAAACATGAAGAAAACATAAAGAGACAAAAGGAGAGTGTTCAAGATGTGGTGGTTCTATTTAACACAAGAATATGGATCATTGCTCCTCTTCACCTGAACTTGTGTTGTTGATGATTCATCTCTAAGATATTTCTCCTCTCATTTATATATTGTAAAATCACCATGCCATTGGTATGCCTGAATTTGAAGCAAGTTCTCATGGTGATCTTTCCATCTTTTATCAAGCAAAACTCTAACATCCATCACAAATTTTGCATACCCGGCATCCAAGGCAATTACTTGGTCCAATATCATGTTGAAACTAAGAATGCTAACATCTCCATCCTTCTTCAAAAAATCCATAACTTGGAATACTGTTTGGCCGAATTCCATCTTCCATGTGTCAAGACTTTTGATTTTCTATTCTTCTGTCAGTATGAAAGGAATAAATTTATGATTGAACGTAGTAAAAGATTCAACTTTTCTTGCATCATCTGGCTTTCCCCATTCACATGCTGGTATTCATCAATGATCATTTTAACTATTTTCTTAGTGGGCTTCAAAGTTGTAGGGGCATCAAGATTCCTTTGCGCTACTAAGCACATTGTAACCAAATTGTGATGATAGGGTTGCCATTTTTTAAACAACAAATCCAAAATAGAAAAGTTTATCTTCAATTGCTCAATGGATAAAGATAAAGAAGAGTAGCAATCATGCACACTCTCAAGCTTATCCACAACCAATTTTACTTGATGCTCCAAAATTTTCTCAAAAATTTCATCTTTGCCTCATTCTTTGTCATTTTATTTTATTTATTCAAACTTTCAATTTCCTTTTCAAATTTCAATCTTGTCGCATTAAATTCTTCAGTAGACATTGTGACATCACTAGTTGTTTGTGGCACAGGGGGCTGATAGGGTACAATGGCTTGACCTTGAGAAGAATTCACAGCTTCCAATTGTTTCTTTAATTTCACATTTTCAAACTACAACTTGTTTACTTCATGATTCATTACTTTCTGAGTTTTCTCATAATCTATTAGCCTTTGTTATAACCTCTTCACAACAACATGAGTAAACATAATAGTATGAACGTTGAGAGTAGTTGCTTCTATTGCTGATGTATCTTGTAAATTCTTTACCACAACTATACCCCTCATTTATTGAACAATGTCCAGCAATCTTGGTTTGCTTGTATTCTTCTGATTAGTCTAGATTGCAAGGGTCTCATACTTTGGACTAAAACCACATCCACTTATGCCATCATCATAATCAAATTCTGAAACAAGTTGTGGATCATCCTGACTTCTAACTTGGTCAAGTAAAATTACCTTTTTCAATTCAAGGCCAGGGATGATAAGCATATTACTTTTCAACACCATTTGTCTTGCCTCCTCTAGAATCACATCAATTTTATCTACTTTTAATTCTTTGAAAGTTTATGTAATGATTTGATCATGTTGTGCTTCATTAACACCCATTTAATTTATTGCCACTCTTTCATTATATTCTTTCATTTTCATTTTCAACCAAAAATCCTTAATCTCTGGAGTTTCGATGAAGTTGCCATCTTCTATGAACCCCATGGATTCTATAATCCTTTCATCCTCCTCTAACTTTGCTTTAGCTTGGGTTTACTCATACTTCCTAGCCTCAGGTTTATGTGCATCAGTGGGTTGACAAACCAATGGTTGATCAACCTCTTGCTCATCTCCCATGTGCCTCAAGATGTTAGTCTCCTCATTAGTATCCCCCACTTCTTTAGTCATTTCATAGGGCACAAGTGGAGATACCTCTTCTATCCTCTGCTTCTTTGCTAGTGGTGATTCTGGGACCTGTGGATCTTGCATTGACATAACATTAGGAGTAGACTCATGAATCTCAATCCTTGCAGACCGTTTCACTAGAAGTTTAGTAGCCTTAGGAGGCTGCTTCTCAGATTTACCATAAATATTTTTGAAATTATCAATGATTGCATCAATTCTCTTCAGAGGGTCTTTTTCTTCAACAAAAAATCTAAGAAATAGGGGATTCTTCTTTTTCTTTTCATCTTCAATATTTTTCAAGATATCCCATTTTCTCTTGCTACTGTATACCTCATCAAAAGTGACAAGATTTCTTATCACATCCCCATCAAACAAGCCCTGATGGGATATAATCATTTTAGTCAGAATTGATTGTCTCACAAGGTCCATATGACCCTTGGGGTCACAATTCCTCTCGATACACAATTTCAAAGAATATTTTGCCTTTAAAAAGGCTTCCAAAATTTCAAGAGTGTTAGATCCAATAGACCAATCACCAAAAATTGTAGCATTAGGTTGAAATGTACCTTTCTTTTGTCTTTTCATTACCTCATTTTCCATCCACATCATTTGCCACATAAACTCCATAAATACAATTCTGTCTGATATAAATTTTGGCAATATGTGAGGTGGCTAGGGGCAACCATACACTCTAATTATAGTATGGTCCCTCACCATCCCTTTTTGCATAAAAATACCAAAGAAAATCCCAC
This sequence comes from Cunninghamia lanceolata, assembly GCA_027924645.1. Classification (NCBI taxonomy): domain Eukaryota; kingdom Viridiplantae; phylum Streptophyta; class Pinopsida; order Cupressales; family Cupressaceae; genus Cunninghamia; species Cunninghamia lanceolata. The sequence goes on from BSBN01000797.1 coordinate 567,901, forward strand.
CCAGAGATAGGGATTGTAGTATCCTGACACCCTTCTGCTACGTCTTTGAACATCTTCTTTGGAACCTTGTCTATGGACTGAGGCAATACTTCTAGTAGAGATTGTTGAAGTGGTCCTTTCATGGGATGTATAGGCTCATTACCTTTACTGGCAGACTTAGCCCTCTTGGGTCCCATGTTTAATGACTTGAATAGGCTATAGTTTTTCAAAATTTAACTTACTATACCAGCAACTAAAAAAAAAGCAAAGAGCAAATGAACTTGACATGGCCAATTAATGTAGGTAGACATAGGAATAAAAGAATAGTATTTAAAATTAAAAATAAATGCATTTAAGAATGGATAAGAATAGGATTTGTATCTTCAATCAGCATCACAATCAAATTGGGGAATTTTGCAAGTAGCAGAGATAGAATAGACTATAGCCTCCCTACTGTATAACACAAAAGCTTAGTCCCAACCTTTTTTTTAAAGAGAAGTTTTATATTAACAAAAGATGAAATTACAAGAACCCCTAGTAGCAACAACTAAAAAACAAAGAAAAATATACGCCAACTTCTAATTAGAGAGTGTAGGAATGAACTTACTCGATCAATTGCAGTTTGCAGGAAACACAATGAGCTGAGTTGCACCTTCTTTAAGTTACATCTAAATTCATTGAAATGAGCAAATGCCAAGAAATCTTTGAATCTTATTCATCCAAGGATTCATCATATCTCCATTACTCTGGCTCATGCCATGAGATCATGAAATCACAACATTCCATTTGTTTCTCAAGATTTGATAGCAATTCTCAATAATCGTGACCCCATATTGCATTTGCTTTCCATTTATTTCTTTTACCGCATCACCCCAAGGATCACCCAGACCAGCTACTAGATAGTAGGGGCTTACATCCATTACACTTCTATTTCATCCTTTACTGCCAAACTACAAATTCTTAGATTGACCCATGCAAGACTGCAGGAGATTATTGCCTGATGTCCTTCTATTTACTACCCACCTACAAATGTTATGAATGACTATCGTGGGATAGCGGTGGCTAACAACCACTACACTTCTATTTCGTCCTTTACTACCAGACTATAAATTCTTAGATTGACCCCTCCATGACCGTGGGAAATTATTACCTAATGTCCTTCTATTTATTGCCCATCCACAAATGTTATGAATGACCATCACGAGACGGCGGGGTGAAAACCCATTACATTCTCCTCTTGTCGCTCTACCGCAGGCCTCAGTTGAAACCCTTGTGTGGACATGGTAAGTGATACCTCATGATGTTATTACCACAATGCCACCAGTTACTTTTCAAAGCTCTACGGGACCGCGAGAAGAGACTATCTACACCCAAACACTACCAAGCTGCAAGCATGAGATGAACCATCCAAGGGATAGCGGTAGCTTCTTCACATCAACCGCTTCCTACCACCAAGTTGGAACCTATTCTTTTATACTCTACAAGAATGTAGTATGTACCATAGTTCATTCCTCTTGTTCCCACATAATTGCAAAAGATAATCAGTTAACCTGCAGGACAATGTTAATAAACAAAAGCACTCATATAGTAAAAAATAGTCAAGATTCTTTCACAATGGCCTTGATATATATGTATTTAATTAATTGTGGGGGACTGTTAGGGATGACTGATTTAATAGATAAATGTGGATTTATTTAATTAAGGATGAGACTTTAGAGGAATGGTTAATATTTAATTAATGTCAGAAGAATTGTTAGATTTATTAATTAAATAGTGTGACTTATTAAACTGATATTAGGAGGAATGATCAAAGTGGTTAATTAATTAAATATGATTTATTTAATTAACATTGTAAGAGGAGATGTGGGATAGATCTGGTGTGATGTTATGTAATGTCCCCTTCTAGTAAGCCAAAATTTTTCTCAACCTTACACAATTTCTGTGAAGGATAGAGGGGTTTAACTTTATTATTGATGATAGAAATATAATGTTGATGCTCTGATAAAATGATTTACCATTGTCAAAATATAATTGCCTAGGTAGAATGACTATCTAGATTCTGATTTCGCACAGAAAACATTGCAGATTGATTTTGAGTATTGTGGGCTTGATCCCAACTGTTGCGGTTTTGATCTATCACGTGGATCTGATCTGTGATTTGGAAGGATTGAATAATGTATGCTTGAAGACTTGTTTGCCATCATTATATTCTTACTGAATTTAACAGTATGCAAATGGCAAAGCCTTTTATAGTAGTGAATATAGATCTGCTGTGACAAAATACGTATGTTCAAATTGAATGTAGTGCAATAATTCTTTTAATGCTTCAACTGTATAATTGATCCATAATCCTTATAGGTCTAGCTATTAGCATTCTATATAAGTTCAATTTCTTATAACCTTGAAACTTTAGAAATCTTTGAAGGATATGATAATCGAGTGCGTACTAGGGAACTATGGAGAAATGGCATAGGATACTTCAATTATTGTTGTGTTATGAGTTTTATACTATAGAAGGATTGGTATAATCTAATGAGCTGTTTTAATAGATGGATTTGTTTAATTTAAATATTTATTGGTGATGAATCAATTGATGAATGTTTTGAAGTTATTGATTATTATTATTATTATTATTATTATTATTATTATTATTGTTATTCTTATTATTATTATTATTATTATTATTATTTCAAAAGTATAGTTGATTGTTTTAAAGCCAAATGAAATTGGGAATTTAGAATAATGTTGTCATTATGTATCTAAAAGAAAATCGCTGTGATTATATTTTTGGTTAATGAAATTTAGTTTAGTTTGACATTGGTTTTAATTTGGTTTCTTTATTTTGTTATGATAATGGATTAAGGATTAGGTATATAATTATTGTATTGGAAATTTGATTTAAAGGTATTAGATAATTAGTTAGTGTGAATTGATATTGTATGAAATGGTCAAAGTATAAGTTGTCAAGGGTTCATTTCCAGAGGCCAGGGTTGTTGTGTTTGATTTCATGTAATGTGTTGATAAGTGTCCTGAGTTATTGAAGTCGTGTCGCCTTTTGTTATGTATAAGGAATTTGGTTATGGCATTGTGGAAGAATGTAAATATTTTGAATGCATCTTGATGTGTAGGAAGGCTCTTTATGAATGTTGTGGTTGATTTATTTATTGGTTTGGGATGTTGTGTTGGATTAGACAATGGGGAGACGTCAGTATTCATGAAAAAGTATTTTTCTTATGAGTTACTTCATTGGAAGCCATGGAAAATGTATTAAGAGTATGTCTATGTAATTGAGATGATATGCAAGAAGGTAAATGCCTTGCATTATTACATGTATATGTTCATATCAGAATAATGGTTATGCAAGATGGTTAATGCCTTGCATGGTTTATGTATCATGGTCGTCATGATGATGTTTGCTGTGTTTTGTTGAGTAGGGTATTCTAGATGCAGGTAGGGGAGTGGCTTTCAACGTGGGGCCGGCGCCCAAAGTGGTAGTCAGGATAACCCGTTGGAAGTAGATTAATCAAGTGATAACCTAAATAATGAATCTGGGGGTTGGGTAGTTAGGCACACTAAACAAGATAAGTGGATGCCTCACCCATGCCTGTAGTGCTCGTTTAGACTAAGGATGGGTAGAGAAGGCCTGGTTGGCAAGATCAACTTCCTTGTCCTCATGAAAGGAAGGTTGATTCCGCATGTGTCACCCTATGGGGCCGGTGCCTAGTGAGAGGCTGTCAGGATAACCATAGATGGGGGCCGGTGCCTAGTGAGAGGCTATCAGGATAACCCATGTCAGGACCATGTGATGACACTCTCCCTACTGCAGCCTAGCATTCCCTAGTTGTTCTCTCCCCATTTGTCTTGTGTTGCCTCTGGAAGTTCAATCAAGTTGTGTTGTGTTGTTATTGCCATGTGTTGTATTGGCGTTTGGTCATCCTTTGTTCATGTTAGTCTTTGTCTACCTGACTGTCATTGTATGGGACCTCATGTTAACTCCTAGCTCGGGGGGTGGACCTTAGGGTTCCACATGGTCAGGTGGAAGAGCTATTTTATCCATTGGTTATTCTTGTCAAGTTCAAATGCAGAAAAGATTTGTTCCAGTCGTACTTGTACCAGTTGATGAAGATGTATGTGTAACCTTGTACCAGATTTGTGTAGCAGATCATTCATAATGTATGTGATTCTGATGCAGTCTACAAATGGCAAAGTAATGATGTATTTATATGAAAGCATTTCAATTATGTATTTAATCTTGTAGATTGTATTACATTATTGTCGACATGCAAGGAGTATGAATTAGTTATTCAATTATGCATTGGATTTAGATTAGTTACTGATGAATGTTAAATTATGTTAGTTGGTTTGTAAAGTAATGCAGCCTTGTATCCTTAGAGAATGTGTCGTAGTTCGTTATGTTAACATTATTTGTTATCTTAATCTTAAAAAAAAAAGTTTCCGTTTCATGTAGTATAAATGTGTATTTCTTTGAGGGTACAAGGCGGGCGTTACAATTTCGACTTAGTAAAAGAGAACATTAGTATTCGATTCATCTTTTATTTCAATATAAATTCATTAAGACTATCACATATTAGATTATATTCACATTAAGTTCATATATTTGTTTCGTCATCATGCATTAAGACATTTTCAATTTATAAGCACATTCACATTATTCATTGTTATCATTGGTTCATGATATGACTTGTGAGGGACTTATGGTAGACTCTTGTGTTAACTAGCTCTAGATCACCAAGTATGATTTCATTAAGGAAATAGTTCCATCTCTTACGGAGGCCCAAAGGTTTCACTCACACATGGAGTCCCTCACCATTTGGCTCGTGGGATTTCACTCACACACGGAGTACCTCATCCGGACGAGAGTCACCATCCATAGAGCAACTCTTACGAGTTCTCCTAGGCCCAAGGATTTCACCCACACACGGGGTTCCTCATCACTTGGTCGAGGGACTTACATCCAGTCGAGAGATCCCTACGCTGAAATAAACTATTTCAACTACATCATACCTTAGAGGTGATAGAGGGGTTAAAGGGAGAGTCTGAGTCAGCTCATACATACCACCAACTTATCTTTTTATTTGATTTAATAAATATCATAATTGTTCTTATTGGCATTTAACACAAGATGCCTTATATTAATATTGATCATATATCATTACATTTATTCATTATATTAGTTTATGCACATTCATAGTTTTGTCTAAGTTAAGTGCATTTATTTATATTAACATCATAATTATATCAATTAACTTGACAGTCCATTTATATTCATATTATTCTTCTACAACATCTATATTGCCTAACCTATTAATAAGGAAAGTGCACGTACCTCTTTATGCTACTTGTCTTGTTGAATTTGCTCACTAGATTCTATTCTCTTTTGCCTATTCTTTAATATTTATATATTATAATATTTGTTATAATATTAATAATATCTCTATATTGTATTATTATATATGTTATTAATATTATTGTATATATATATATTTATTTATACATATATATATATATATATTTACACCCACATATATAGATATATTACATCTTAATAATTAAATATATTAAAATACTTACCTATTGTTTAGACGATCTACAGGTACCTTTTTGGATGTGGTAGATATTTATTCTCTTCCTTCCTTTTTTTATTCCTTTCCCCTTTTGTTAGAGGGGCCAGTTAATATTTATAAGTTTGAAGGGATGCAATTTACCACTCGTCACCACCCTTAATAAATTAATATTATTAAACTTGATGATACTCGATATTTGTTTGTATTAGTTAAGCACTCCTTATTATGAGATCGACATCTTCTCAAGAGGCTCAATTCCATATATGAATGCCCTTATATTATGCAATGAATAAATATATATTTACTATTATATATTATTATTATTATTATTATTATATTTATTTTTACTTGAATAATTCCTCCCTATATATATTTATGGGATATTATTTATTTATTGCCCATCTTCTTTTCTTTCTATCCCACAGCCTTTATTTATTTTCCTTTCAAGAGATATTTATTATCCCTGGTGGTAAAAGACATACTTACCTTTTTATAATTTTTATTAATTTATATTAATTCTCTTTTGTGGTAAAACTAGTTCTAACCATAAGTAACTCTCTTATTATAAGAGGATAGGTTAAAAGATGTTTATTTATATTATTTGTATTTATATTATATCATTTATATTATAAATAATATATTATTTATTTTATTTAATTTATATTATATCATAATAAATGATATATGATTTATATTATATTATTTATATTTATATTATAATATAAGATAAATATAAGAATATTTGTATTTATATTATTAGATATATTTATAATATATTATTATTTTTTACATGTGTTATTTATAAATATAATAATACTTATCTTGTTAATTGTTTTAAATAAATATTATTTAAATAATACATATTAATAATATATTTTAAATAAATATATTATATATTCTATTTAACTAAACAATTCAATTATAAATCATTATAGGGACATGACAACCCTCCCCACTCAAGATTGCTTGTCCTCATGCAACTATAAGTAGGTATCCAAAACTAATATTTAATAACATTATAATTTATTAAATTTCCTTTGTATCAAAGAACATTACACTCACCAATAAAATAACCCCTATAGAATGTAACAAATTAATATAGCTAATAAACTATAGTGCTATAAATAATATAGGGGCCGAAAATAATAATTTATAAATTTGGGTTTACCCTTTTAAATTTTCAGCACTAAATTTGCATAAAGGCATTTCTATTTATTTAATTATCAAAAATGTTTTAATGACTACTAATATTATTTTAATGCCATGATTAACCAATAGCATCAAATGAACAATCCAAACCAAATAACCAAATGTCAAACATACCTGACACAACCAAAGTGAAAACAGAGGGGCACTACATGTTAGGCCAGGGTAAGATTTAGGTGTCTACATTTCTAACAGTGAATTAGTTTTTGGGTCAATGAATAATGATCACAATTTTATCTTTGGTAGTTTTTTCCTTCACCATAGATCATGAGACAATTTTGAAGAACAAAATTGATGACAAATTTCTCTATGGGTTTCCCATGTATTTATTTTCCTTCACTATTAAGATAGATTGAATTAGGAATAGGAGAGCATCAAACAAGGATTAAATTAATGAGTGCAATCATGATTATGTTATTGGATTTTATACACTATCAAATTCCTAATGGTGAATTTGATACACTATCAAATTCTTAAGTCTAATGCACTTAAATATCGATCTCATCCTACAAATTTTCAATAGGAAAATTTAGTTTTCAAATGGGTGAAAATAAGCAAGAAATTCAACAAAATACTCACCATGTTGTTAATTTACAATCAACTTTAGATGTTATTTAATCTAATTCCCAACGTGAACTGAGGGACAATCCTATAGTATATATTAATATAATAAGATCATAGAATGCATAAAGGAAAATAGATATGTAAACCAAAACACATTCAAATATAGAAGGGTTCTAACATATATGTCACTTCTATTCATAATGAACAAAGGAAATATATAGAGAGGTAAGATGAAAATTTGTTATACCTCACTTTTAATCTATAAAATGTACAAAGTAGGCATTTGTTCAAGAATACCATCAGTTATGCTCCATGTAGATGTTGACAAGTATCCAACATATTGTATGGTACATTTCTTCTATGGATGGGATGAGAACAAATGTACTCAAACTTGTATGGTGCCAACTAGTAGATCATTGTGGCATGTGGCATATGTGGACATTACCGTGTATCAGATGCATATAGTGCCAAATATATGATCATGTTTTACAGTACAAATGTCATTAGATGGCACATGTGTATGGAAGCATAACATGTGGTTGTTGATGTTCCATGTGTCTAACTAGCCACACTATCTAGATCCTTGAAGATATGTAAACCTTGAATAATGCCCCTAATAACCCTAACCCCTAACCCCTAAACCATAAAACCCTAACCCCTGACCCGCTATAAACCCTAAACCTGAGAAACCCTAAACCCCTAAATCCTAAACCGTAAACCCCTAAACCCTAAACACTAAACCCAAGCAACCCTAAACCTCTATCTCCCTATCTCCCCATCTCCCCATCTCTATCATTCCTCTACCTCTTCATATCTCTCCCTATGTATCTACCCATGTCCCTCACTCTCTATATCTCCCTATTAGTCCTCTCTCTCTAAACACTAAACCCTAAACCTCTAAACCTTTGGCCTGAACCTGAGCAACCCTAAACCCCAAACTCCTAAACTCTAAATCCAATCAACTCTCTCTCTCTCTCTCTCTCTCTCTCTCTCTCTCTCTCTCTAGCTATCTCCAAACCTGAGCAACCCTAAACCACTAAACCCAAAACTCCTAAACTCTAAATCTAATCAACTCTAAACCTCTATCTCCATATCTCTTCCCTATCTCCATATCTCTCCCCTATCTCCCTATCTCTATCATCCCTACATGCCTCTCAATCTCTCTCCCTATGTCCCTGGCCATGTACTGCTATTAAACCCTAGTAAACTCTAAACCCTAAAATTGAGCAATGCTAAACTCATAAATGCTAAATAATGCCCCTAAACCCTGACTGCTAAGCCCAAGCAACTCTTTGTCTTTGTCTTTTTCTCTCTCTCTTACATATATTCTCTACCAGCTCCTAGTTAAATCCTTTTCCTAGCTTTCCTTGTTTTCCTTTTCCTTTCCAATTTCCCTTTAGATCCCACCAATTTTTCCCTATTTTACTATTTTCCACCTCTTCTCTCATCATTCTTCCCATCCAATGAACTTGAGTTTTATCTTGTTTCCATTTCGTCTTGCCAATTTATATCCTCAACCCTCTTTTATTGTCCTAGTTTTCTTGTTTCCATTTGCTTTGTTGATAAGAGAGAGAGAGAGAGAGTCCTAGTTTTCTTGTTCATTTCCTTCATCGATAAGGGAGAGGGAGAATTAATAGAAGGGTGAGATAGGAAGATATAGGAATGATAGGGGAGAGAGGCAAGAGATAGAGAGATAGGGAGAGATATCTATGTAGAGAAAGATAGGGAGGAGACAGATAGGGAGAGATAGAGGAGATAGAGGGGAGAGATAGGGAGATAGAGGAATGATAGGGGAGAGAAAGGCAAGAGATAGGGAGATATAGATAGGTAGAGAGAGAGAGAGGAGACAGATTTGGAGAGATAGAGAAGACAGAGCGAGATATAGGGAGATAAAGAGCGAGTGAGATGTCTAGAGAGATTGAGATGTAGAGGGATGATAGAGAGTGGGAGATAAGGGAGAGATAGGGAGATAGAGGTTTAGGGTTGCTCATGTTTAGGGTTTAGGGGTTATGGGTTAGGGGTTAGGGATTAGGGGCATTATTTAGGATTGAGGGATTTAGAGAGAGAGAGAGAGACTTCTTTTGACATGTAACCATAAACCTTGAATAATGCCCCTAAACCCTAAACCTGAGCAACCCTAAACCTCTAAACCTTAAATAATGCCCCTAAACCCTAAACCCTAACCCCTAACCACTAAAACATATATAAACCCTAATTAATGCCCCTGAACCCTAACCTCTAACCTATAAACCCTAAACTTAAGAAACCCTAAACCCCTAAATCCTAAACCCTAAACCCCTAAACCCTAAACACTAAACCCAAGAAACCCTAAACCTCTATCTCCCTATATCTCTATCTCTATCATTCCTCTACCTCTCAATATCTCTCCTTGTGTCTCTGGCCATGTACATCACTCTCCATATCCCTATCTCTTTCAGCTATGTCTCTAGCCATGTACCTTACTCTCTATATCTCCTAGTTATTGGTCCTCTCTCTAAACGCTAAACCCTAAACCGTAAACCCTAAATAATGCTCCTAAACATTAACCCCTAACCCCTAAACCTCTCTCTCTCTCTAGCTATCTGCAAACTTGAGTTACCCTAAACTCTAAATCCAAGCAACTCTAAACCTCTATCTCCCTATCTATCCCATATCTCCCTATCTCTATCATCCCTCTACCTCTCAATCTCTCTCTCTCTCTATGTCCCTGGCCATGTTACTCACTCTCTATCTCCCTATCTCTCTCCAGAATCTCCTCTATAGCTCCCTATCATTCCTCTCTCTCTATAAACCCTAAACCTCTAAATCTAAACCCTTAACCCCTAAACAATAAACCCTAAACCCTAAATAATGCCCCTAAACCCTAACCCCTAACCCCTAATCCTGAAAAACCCTAAACCTGAGAAACGCTAAACCTCTATCTCCCTATCTCTCCCCTCTGTCCCTATCACCTTTGTCCCTCTACCTCTCAATCTCTCTCCCTATGTCTCTAGCCATGTCCCTCACTCTCTATCTCCCTATCTCTCCCCTTGGTCTCCTGTATATCTCCCTATTGGTCCTCTGTCTCTTTCTAAACCTTAAACCCTAAACCTCTAAACCTTAACCCCTAACCCCACAACCATAAACCCTAAACCCTATTTAATACTTGTAAACCCAAGTAACCATAAATTAGGCAGTCAATTAGGTGCTAAAATAGGCACTAAATCAATCACTAAATAATGTGCTAAATCAGATGATAAATCAGGTGTTAAATGTGGTGCTAAATTAGGTGCTAAAAGAGGAGCTAAAGTAGGCACTAATTTGTGCCTAATTTAGCGTCGACTTGTTCTAATCAGCACAAAAAATGCCAAAAAAAGTGCCATCCTGATAAATAGTGCTAACTTTTTTTCAAAAATGGAGAAAAATACATTAAAATAGTGGGTGGAAGCAAAAAAGGGAGCTAATCATAGGGATGTTGGCAAGAGACACTATATGGATTCATGGTTGTTGTCATTGATGGCAACAAAGGTCATCCCACATATCCGCAAGTCATGGTGTGTCTCTACCGGAAGTCAGAATAAAGATTGTTGTGGTCCAGTGAACAAGAACAGAGCATGTGGCAAGGTCCAACAGATTGGTCCAGATCTCTCAGAGGAAGTGTCTTGGTATAGTGCAGATTTGGGGAAGTCAAGAGGACTACCTTGAGTGGTATATTCCAAGGATTTAGCCTCCGGTGATGGACAAGGAAAAAGATATGAATAGTTGAGTACCGGATTCCTGAGAGACAGTGAAAACAGAGGAAGAACTGACTGACAGAGTATCAGACTACTTTCCGGATGTGTTATTGTTGATGATAAAGGTTGTGAAGGCATGAATCATGTTTGGCCGACATGATTAATGATATCTACAAGTATATGCTTGATCTGCATTGCTTGGTGAGCAAGGATTCAGCCGACAGAATAGAGTTTGTAAGAAACTAGACTGTTCCGGATGCCGACTAGAAAGGTGATGAAATTACTTGTGCGGATATATATAGAGGATGGATTTAGTTGTGAAGGGTGTGACGATGTCAAGATATATGCGAAGAAGAACAGAACAGAGCAGAAGTACCAAGACAGATCTGGTATGTGAAAGGATAGCAGAATAAAGAATAGAGAAAAGATGAAGTGCAGCAGATCAGTGTACTGAGCCTAACCGGAACTGAACTCCAGCATATGCAGATGCTTCCAATCAGTTCAAGACTGTGATTCTTATCACTTGTAGACAGTGTGTCTTCTTGTAGGCAGTGGGCCTCTTGTGAGGAGTGTGCTCGGGTAGTGAGCCCTAATTGGCAAGTGCCATTTTGTAATTTCCTATTCTTCTAACAGAGAATAATTTTGGGTTAATCACCCCGTGGTTTTCTCCCTTAACAGGGTTTCCACGTCAAAAATATTGTGTCATGTGTTTCTTATTTCATGGCAATGTTTTTGTGTTTGATTCAATGCTGCATTAATTAATAAGAAAGTTCAAAAAGGGAAATAATTAGGATAACTGATTCACCCCCCCCCCCTCTCAGTTATCAACAATTGGTATCAGAGCTAAGTTCCTCCTAATAGAGCCTAACAGCTTGAGGAAGATCTGGGAGTTCAAATGGATGCATATGGTTTAAGGGAGCAACTCAAGACTGCCCTTGAGGATCTTGAACAGTCAAATTCTGAAGTCAATGAATTAAAGGAAAGACTCAAACAGGCTGATGAATTCATGAAAGAATTAAAAGACAAATTAAGTCTCTCTATGAAAAAGAGAAAGGAGCTACTCCAACAGTTGGCAAGACAAAGTGAAGAAAGCAATACAAATGAAGAATTGACTGAGCAAACCAAGTTATGTGAAAAGTTATCAAAAGAAGTCATTATGTTAAGACATGAAATGGAATCAGGAACTATAAAGTTTGCTCAAGAGATTGAAGAAAAAAGAAAGGCTGAAGACAATCTAAAACAATCTCTTAAAGAAAAATCAGAAGAATGCCACCAGATGGACAGGATTGTCAGACATCTTGAATCTGATCTTGAAGATGCCAAAGATAATGAAGAAAAACTTGAGGATCAAATTGCCTCTCTCAAAAGAGACCTTCAAACAGCAAATGAATATAAAGAGAAATTCAAGATAAGTTCTGCTCAACTTGAAGTTCTTCTTGGAAGTAAAAAAAGGACAGATGACAAGTATGGTTTGGGATATGAGAAAGGAGAAAGCTCCGGATCCGGTCAAAAGAATTTTGCATCAGAAAATCCAAGAAACAGGCCTAGAAGACCTCCGGTAAGACAGCCCAATGCTCAAAGATATTCATCTTTCAATGGATACTGCCACAGCTGCAACCACTTTGGTCACAAAGCTAATCAGTGCAGGAAGAGAATGAATCAGATTAATTCATCCTTCTCCGGACAGTGCTTCAACTGCAAAAGGTATGGACACAAATCCCATGAATGCAGAAATATGCAAGTAAACAAATCATTCAAAGGTAGATGCTTTACATGCAATAGAGTAGGTCATATGGCTAATCAATGCAGATCAAGAGGATATCAGTCAATTATGCAAAGAAATGTTATTTGCCAAATCTGTAATAGGTCCGGTCATAATGCTAAAGTCTGCAGAAGCAAGAATCAGGACAAAAGAGGTCCAGTGTATAATCAGAATCAAGACAAGGGTAAACAAAAGATGAATGCGGATGAAGTTAGGAATCAGATGAGCAAGATTTGGGTGAGGAAAAGTTCAGAGAATGTAGAGGTTGGATCCGCACCAGACTCTGGTGCTGATATTTCTTCTGGAAATTAAAAAGTTAGCTCTGGCTCAGGGGGAGACTCAAAGAAAATCCTGTTCCCCCAGCCAATCAAGTGGTGCCTGATGTGGCACAAGATGCGGAGTAAAAGGTTTAAAGATATAAGTCTTGAGATGATCCAAATAAGATTTCAGAGGTCCGCATGGAGTTATGAAGAAGCTGTGATCGATCAAGTAAGACCTGTTTCAGGAGATGCTCCGGTATGACAGAGGATTACAAAAGGGTCCGGAGAGATCTGGAAGTGCACTATCTTATTCTGCGGATTGGACAGAGTGTTTGGGATGTTCTTGTAATGTGTCACCTTGATTTATTCATGATTGAAAGATCCGGATGATGTTCACAGATCAGGACTGATCCGGGATACTCCAAGCTATCCAGACAAGGCAAACCAGAATAATATAGGTGAAGCATTTATTGCAAACAGATATTAGGGTTTGCGGAGCAATATAAGGGATTTCTCAAAAATCATTTGCTCATTCTGCACTCAAGAAGAAGCGAAAAGTGGAGCTCTGCAACAAGATTCATCAAGCACACCAAAGATCTCCTGCCGAAGTCATTGCATAAAGAAATCAATCCCACCACTCCGTGCAAACTGAAGGCGCATAAGGTATTCTCTGTTTTTCATTATCTCACTGTAAATCTTTGAAGAATGGCTACTCCAAATATAGTTAAGATCTCTGATAGACCTCGCCCCACATTCAAGAAACATCCTTACAAATCATTGGAGGTAGATCCACTAGGAGCCTTCTCTAGTGTTCCTCATGGTGTATTGCATACGGAAGATATTAGGGTTTACATCCATGTGAATCTTGAAGACTTTGGAGAATCAAAGCTGATGGATATCTATCACAAACAATTGATAGATGATTCCTTTGAGATCAAACCTCAATACAAAGCCATCCGGGACAAACATTTTACACAGTGCATTCATTTCCCCTGTTTTGAAGAAGATGAATGGGTCCGGTATGTACTAAGTAGAGTACATGACAACTTCCTATGGTTGAACTAGCCCTTCAAGATCACCAAAGATGTAATTAGGGCTGTAACCGGTCTGCACTCATCCGGTGGATTACCTGTTCTCAAGTCTGTCAAAAATTAGACAGTTAGTGATGCAACCGGATCCAAGTTTGACAAGAGAGCTATGACAGTTGATGACATCACTGAACCGGATGTCAAATTTGCAGCTATGATAATTGGTTACAAAATCTATCATTCCAGTAGGGAAAATTCAGTACCGGGAACTGTAATCTACACAGCTTATCAAATGTTAAAGGAGAATGCAAACTATGACTTGTGTGAGCTTCTTGTGAACCAACTCTTTGAAAATCTGCAGAAGATCAAGAAGGACAAGAAAAACTCCTTCAAGTATGGCAATCTGATCCTTTGTCTCTTCTTTTACTACATGAATGAGCTTCCCGGATCGAGTGGATGGATATGGCAGAATGACAGACCGGTTGCCATCCAAATCAGAGACTATTTGCATGGACTTGGGGATGCTAAAGCAAGAAATACAGCTCTATGGGGTTACTTCAAGAACTTCCAAAGCATGATGCATGCAAGAGAGAATACCCCAATCCCTTGTTGAAAAGTACAAAGACACAGTATGCTTCATGGTAGAAACAGATCAGTGTTTAATGGAGGCAGTGGAGCCAAGGACTGTTTAGATCATGCCCATGGGGTATGAAGTGGATGAACAGATAGTAGAGCTGCATGTTCAAACACATGCTAAGCCAGCCCAAAGATCCTAAGGCAGAAAGGTTTGGAACCTTTGAGGAACTGAGTGTAAAGATACATGTAGAACTCAGGGAACCGGAGATAAAGAGGAAGGTAAGAAAAGAAGTTGAGCATATTGCTCAAGGCCTAGGCATCTCAAAAGAGGCACTTGATGCCAGCCGGGAAAAGAGGAGGAAGGCTGAGGAAGAAGAGAAAAGTAAAGAAAGTGTTCCGGTTGAAACTCCCACCCGGACCAGATCATCAAAAAGATCTGCACCTCCCACAACCAAAAGTTCAAAACTGGAAGTCTAGGCATCTGGTAAAAGATCCAAGACAAAAGCCACAAGGGCTTATGAAAGCCAAAAGGATGAAGAGGAAACAGAGTCAGATGAGGGAGTAAAAGAAATAAAGAAGCAGAAGAAGAAAGGATCCGGTAAACCCTCCACAGGCCAAGACAAGGATGAAATGGCAGAGGTATCTGTTGAAAAGCCCACTCTGTCTCTAGAGAGTGTAATCAAGTCAGTCACGGTGGATGGAAACCTTCAACCAATGACTAAATTTTATGATGACTACAGTGAGGCTGACCAAAAGATTTTGCAGGAAGCCACAGTCAAATATCTGAACATATACAATAAGGCCTTCATTGAGATCATATCTCTTATTCCTAAAAGCCTAGAAAAGGAATTAGAAATAAGAAAGAATAATGCTCATGCAAAAGATCTTGAGATCTGGGAGCAGATAGCTATTCAGCTATATCCTCAAATTGATCCCAAGACAATGAACATAATCTTCAAAGACTGCAAAGATGAGTTCAGAAGTAAAGCCAGGATGAATCAACTCATGCTTGGTGAGACTGACAAAGTGGCTCAAGAGACAGAAGAGATCCTCCGGAAGGCCTTCAAAAGGTTCAATCTTCCTGTTGTAGAGGACTTAGGTGCAGAAACAGCTGCGGATTTGGAATCATCTATTCCGGAAGAAGTGGGCTCTGAACAGACAAACATCTCTCCTCCGGTTTCCCCTACAGTCTCCGGATCCAAAGAAGAAAAGAAATTACAGGAGAAGGAAGCAGGGGTGAAAGATAAAGAGGTTGACAGTTCCAAGACTGCAGAAGAAAAGAAACATCTGTCTCCGGCAAGAGACACTGCACAAACTGTTCAACAATTTTTGAGCAAAGCCACTATAGAAATTGATGAACCGGACCTGCTAAAAGGACCATTAGATTTTGACTCTTTGTCACCGGTGCAAACAATGAAAATAGCCTCATTTGCAAATGAGAAAGTCAAAGAGAAGCTGCTGAAATCTCACATGGAAGACTGTGAGCTTATGGAGGTAGCATCTGGAGTGCTAGAAAAGATCATGCCATCCTTTCAAAAGGATCCCACAGCCTCCTCTTCCGGTAATCTCAAAACCTTAGTCAGCAGTGTTAGTACACATTTTGAATCTCTAGAAAAATCTGCTGAAGAAAAGGTCCGGAAGGAATTTTTGGATAAAAGATTTTCAGAAGTATTAGAATTAATCTCTAAAGATAGGAAGATTGTGAGTATTGGAATAAAGAGCTTAGAGAATGCTCTTAAGGATGGCGGTGACATTTACAAATTTTGTATATCCTGGTCAAAGGCAACAGTAGCAATTGATAAGAAAATAAAAGAGGAATAGGACAAGCTACAAAGCTTATCTCAAAGTTTTGATCCTCTCTCTTCCTCCATAATAAATCAAGAATGTCAGACTATTACAGTCTTGAATGAAATAAAGAATCTTGAGAAGGAAAGGAAGAATATCACTAACCGGATGGGAGAACTTAGAAGGATTATAATCCCTAAGTTTGAAACTATGCATGAGGCCATCAGTGATGCTCAGACCACCACCCAAACAAATGATCCGATAGATCTCAAGCGGGCAGAAGATTTTGCATTTTTGTTGAGTGGTCACATTTCAATTTTGGATAGAATGAAGCAAAGTTGGGCTACAGAAATGATCCAATTGCAGACATCCTTTGCAGACATTCTTCAGTATATGTGAGTATGTAAATATGTGGCTATGTATAGAAAATTTTTGAAAATTTTGGTGTGCGGACCCTACCCTTTGCCATTGATGTCAAAGGGGGAGTGAGGAGCAGTGAAAAATGAGGAATCCAACTAAGGGGGAGTTCCATAAATTGTATATAAAGATAGAGCATCAGCCAAGGGGGAGCATAGTGTAAACACTTAGTCATTTTTCACTAAGTGTTGCCATCAATGCCAAAAGGGGAGATTGTTGGCAAGAGACACTATATGGATTCATGGTTGTTGTCATTGATGGCAACAAAGGTCATCCCACATATCTGCAAGTCATGGTGTGTCTCTACCGGAAGTCAGAATAAAGATTGTTGTGGTCCGGTGAACAAGAACAGAGCATGTGGCAAGGTCCGACAGATTGGTCCGGATCTCTCAGAGGAAGTGTCTTGGTACAGTGCAGATTTGGGGAAGTCAAGAGGACTACCTTGAGTGGTATATTCCAAGGATTTAGCCTCCGGTGATGGACAAGGAAAAAGATATGAATAGTTGAGTACCGGATTCCTGAGAGACAGTGAAAACAGAGGAAGAACTGACTGACAGAGTATCAGACTACTTTTTGGATGTGTTACTGTTGATGATAAAGGTTGTGAAGGCATGAATCATGTTTGGCCGACATGATTAATGATATCTACAAGTATATGCTTGATCCGCATTGCTTGGTGAGAAAGGATTCAGCCGACAGAACAGAGTTTGTAAGAAACTAGACTGTTCCGGATGCCGACTAGAAAGGTGATGAAATTACTTGTGCGGATATATATAGAGGATGGATTTAGTTGTGAAGGGTGTGACGATGTCAAGATATATGCGAAGAAGAACAGAACAGAGCAGAAGTACCAAGACAGATCCGGTATGTGAAAGGATAGCAGAATAAAGAACAGAGAAAAGATGAAGTGCAGCAGATCAGTGTACTGAGCCTAACCGGAACTGAACTCCAGCATATGCAGATGCTTCCAATTAGTTCAAGACTATGATTCTTATCACTTGTAGACAGTGTGTCTTCTTGTAGGCAGTGGGCCTCTTGTGAGCAGTGTGCTCGGGCAGTGAGCCCTAATTGGCAAGTGCCATTTTGTAATTTCCTATTCTTCTAACAGAGAATAATTTTGGGTTAATCACCCCGTGGTTTTCTCCCTTAACAGGGTTTCCACGTCAAAAATACTGTGTCATGTGTTTCTTATTTCATGGCAATGTTTTTGTGTTTGATTCAATGCTGCATTAATTAATAAGAAAGTTCAAAAAGGGAAATAATTAGGATAACTGATTCACCCCCCCCCTCTCAGTTATCAACAAGGGATTTGTTGTAGTGATATGTGAACAGATTACTGCTACAATGAAGATTCCTATTGACAAATTCATGAAGATCTTGCATGATGGGTCCATAATGGTATACATATATGATATCCAAACTATAGAGTTTTGGCCTCATGAGCAAATGAAATTGGATACTAGATTTTCATAAAGAGTACATGGAAATGCATAATAGGTACAATAATCATTCACTAGCAGAGAATAGAGTAGTAGAAGACATTGGAGCTATGGAATTTACTTGCCAAAATTTTGATATAGACAACAATTTACTAAGGGTCGCTCCAAAGATAGGTACCTTTAAGGAGTGGTACTCTTTCATAAGTAGTGACAATAGGGTATACGTGAACAATGAAGTTAGGGTGCAGAAAGGATAGCAATGGATGACTTCTATGATGGATGTGGATCACAGGGAACCAAAATTTGATAACCAAGATACTAAAATGATAGGGATATGACAAACAAAGGCAGTGAGAGAATAGTTAGAAATATGTTATAATCTAATTGGATATGTAGTTTTTAAGTTACTGTTGTGAATCATGTGTTTTTAACTTGTAATAATTGTGGTAAGATGATACAATATGGACTGTAATTTTAATTTTAAATTTTATTAATTTAATACTTTTATATTTTGCAAATTTATTTTTTACAATTTTTATTTTGTAATTGTATTAATTTTATAAGTTTATTTATTTTATTAGTTTTATAATTTTATAAATTTTTAATTCTTTTTTTCGCTAACTAAAAAAATTATTAAAATTATTATGTAGTTCAATGAATAAAAATATAATAGTAAAGAGTTATCTAGTTCCATGAATAAAAATATAATATAAGTGATATAGTTTATAGTTATAAATAAATAATTGAGTAATTTTTTTTAAATTATTTATTTTAGCTTTTACTTAGAATTTCAATAGTAAAAAAATACTTTAAATTTTATTTCATGGGTTATTTGAATATCATTTTTAATATTTATTATCAACATTGTTTACATCACAAATTACATGCAAATGATATTTATATGGGATGTCATTTAAAAGTTATTTTTAGAATTATTATTATTTAGTAATTTATGGTCATGACCTCTCCATTTATTTAAATAACTAATAAAATATAATTAAATGCATCAAACCCATAAACAAGGGTGCATCAAAATAAAACTCAAGCCTATAAGTTCCTATCTGTCTTAGACATCTCTACCCATTTTATCATGGGAGTGCAAAGTCATCAGAAAAAATTGCCATAGTTCCCTTCTTCCCTCACTTACAGGTCAGTCATCAAAAGGATCTTTAAATCAATCATCTACACTTGAATTTTGGCTAATTGCATCCAACCCCATTGGGAATGTTTGCTACAATCTCCATTTGAGTTTTATAATTATTTTATTTTATTTTATTTTATTACATGTAAATGATATTTATATGGGATGTCTTTAAAAGTTATGGAGTATAATGCCTTGAGGAACTAAAAGGATGACTATGATCGTGTACATAAAAATAAAATAGAGCCAACATAGTTTTTTTTAAATAACTAGACATATTTTTTAAAATAATTATAAGTATATAGCCGACATAGTTTATTAAATCAATAAACATTAAAATATAGCTAATAAAAAAGATGAGTATAAATATAGTAGTACTCAAACATAAATTTGAGGAAAAATCAAATCAAATAAAAATAGAGCAAATTGAAATGAGAGAAGAATTTTAATCGATAAGGAGAGAAGTTTAATTGGTAAGGGCACTATGCAACCTTTTTTTTTGTATTTTTCTTGCAAAATGAATTTATGAAGTGACTGCAATGCTATTTGTAGAAGGTTAGATTAACATTGCATATTATTTATTCTTATTGTTTTTACATGCTACTCAATAAAATAAAAATAAAAATTGCAGTTAACAAATCTTTCAAAACAACAAAGAAAATTAACAACACGATAAATTATTTACTTTAGTTTAATGAGAGATAGAGTTAGGGTTCTTCTATTTTTTTTAAAACTTTGAAAGGATTTGTTTTTATGTTTGAAATTATGGGATTTTCCTAGACCCTTTAAACAGACAGATTCCCAGACAAGTACCTTATCTGGGCAATAGAGTCAATCAATTAATTAGTTTATTTTAATGATAGGTAGAGTTAGGGTTCTTCTATCTAGTTGCACTAGAGGGATGACTATGATTGTGTACATAAAAATAAAATAGAGCAAACATAGTTTTTAAACAACTAGACATATTTATTTTTAATAATTATAATTACACAAGATGAATTGTCTAGTTGCACTAAAGGGATGACTATGACAATGTACATAAAAATAAAATAGAGCCAACATAGTTTTTTTAAACAACTAGACATATTTTTTTTAAATAATTATAAATATATAGCCAACATAGTTTATTAAATCAATGAACATTAAAATAAGGCTAATAAAATAATGTGTATAAATATAGTACTACTCAAACATAAATGTGAGAAAAATCAAATCAAATAAAAATAGAGCAATTTGAATTGGGAGAAGAGGTTCGATAAGGAAAGAAGTTTAATTGGTAAGGGCACTATGCAACCTTTTTTTTGTATTTTTCTTGCAAAATGAATTTATGAAGTGATGCAATGCTCCTTGATGGTATTATTTATAAATAAAAAGAAAATTGTAGTTAACAGATCTTTGTAAACAACAAAGAAAATTAAGGCACAGTAAATTATTTACTTTATTTTAATGAGAGGTAGACTTAGGGTTCTTCTATTTTTCTTTTAAGATAACGCACCTTGTAAACTTTCCACTTTAGTTTAATGAGAGGTATAATTAGGGTTCTTCTATCTTTTTTTTTAAATAATGCCCCTGGTAAACTTTCCACTTTAATTTAATGAGAGGTAAATTATTTACTTTAGCTTAATGAGAGGTAGACTTTAGGATTCTTCTATCTTTTTTTATAAAGATAATGCATTTGGTAAACTTTCCACTTTAGTTTAATGTGCTTCAAAATAAACCGCAAAGGCTAAAAGTTTCTTATCATGGGAATGCAAAGTCATAAAAAAATTGACCTTTTTCCCTTCTTCCCTTGCTTAACGAGGTCCAACCATCAAAGGATCCTTAAATCGATCATCTACACTTGAATTTTGGCTAATTTCATCCAACACCATTGAGAATGTTTGCTACAATCTACATTTGAGTTTTAGAATTATTTTATTTTATTTTATTACATGTAAATGATATTTATATGGGATGTCTTTAAAAGTTATGGAGTGTAATGGTTTAAACGTGTTAACAAAAACTATTAAAGAGCCTAATATAAAAATAATTACACTACAGGAATTATCTAGTTGCACTAAAGGGATGACTATGATGGTGTACATATAAATATATTAGAGCCAACATAGATTTTTTAAAACAACTAGACATATTTTGTTAAATAATTATAATTAAACGAGAGGAATTATTTAGTTGCACTAAAAGAATGACTATGATCGTGTACATAAAAATAAAATAGAGCCAACAAAGTTTTTTAAACAACTAGACATATTTTTATTAAATAATTATAAATATATAGTTGACATAGTTTATTAAATCAATTAACATATAAAATAATGTGTATAAATATATTAGTACTCAAACATAAATTTGAGAAAAATCTAATCAAATAAAAAAAGATCAAATTGAATTGGGAGAAGAAATTTAATGATAAGGAGAGAAATTTAATTGGTAAGGGCACTATGGAGCCATTTTTTGTATAAATATAGTAGTACTCAAACATAAATTTGAGAAAAATCAAATTAAATAAAAAAAGATCAAATTGAATTGGGAGAAGAAGTTTAATGATAAGGAGAGAAATTTAATTGGTAAGGGCACTATGCAGCCATTTTTTGATATATTTTTCTTGCAAAATGAATTATTATTTACTTTAGTTGAATGAGAGGTAGAGTTAGGGCTCTTCTATCAATTATTCACTTTAGTTTTTTTTTAAAGATAATGTGCCTAATAAACTTTCTACTTTAGTTTAATGAGAGGTAGAATTGTAGAGTTAGGTTCTTCTATCTTTAAATGAAAGGTAGATTTAGGGTTCTTTTATCTTTAAATGAGAGGTAGAGTTAGGGTTCTTCTATTTTTTTTAAAGATAATCAACATTGTAAACTTTCTTTTTTACACTTTTAGCATAATGAGAGGTAGATGCACTCATTAGCCCATCAGTCTTCTATCTTTTTTTCAGCAAACTTTAATGAGAGGTAGAGTTGGGGCTCTTCTATCTTTTTTTTTTAAAGATAATGCATTGGAACCTCGTCGATTAATTCCTTTAAAAATTATAAGTACGTTTTGGTATCATTTGGATTTAAATTAATGAAAA
Source organism: Cunninghamia lanceolata (assembly GCA_027924645.1). NCBI lineage: Eukaryota > Viridiplantae > Streptophyta > Pinopsida > Cupressales > Cupressaceae > Cunninghamia > Cunninghamia lanceolata. Next base: position 590,426 of record BSBN01000797.1, read on the forward strand.
TTATTCCCAACTAAGAATTGTGGAAAAATAAGAAAATTAAGGATAGGGTAAATTACTTTATTTTAGTTTAATGAGGGCTAGTCTTATAGTTTTTCAATCTTTAAAAGCCACAAAGAAAATTAATATTTAGTTTAATAACCTTTCTTTTAGATTTTTACTATGGGTTTAATTTTATTAAAAAACTATAATTAAGTTTTTCGTATCATTTGGATTAAATTATTGAACCATTAAAAACTAATTGTTACAGCTAAGAATTGTAGGGTAAATTACTTTAGTTTAATGCTGGGTAAGATTATAGTTCATCAATCTTTAAAACATCAAAGATTTTTTCTATGGGAATTAATTATTAAAATTATTAAACTACCATGGATATCTTAAATACATCTATCTGCAATAACAATTTCAAAAATATTTTTATTTTATTTTATTTAGTTAAAATTTATTTTTTACTTTATTTTACTTAAAAGTTATTTTATGTTTTAGTTTTTATTGATGAGCATAGATGACATGGCTTATCTATACTTGGATGTGTTGCCTACGTATCTACTAAGACAATTACAACTACAATATGTGACAAAATTCCTGTATCCTTTATACTTTGATGGATGTCTATATACCATCTTCAAAAGTAATGACGCATCCTCGCTTCCCTGCGATATGGGGTTACTGTAATCAAATAAGTAAATATAAGTAAATGCGAAAACTTTGATTATAAACATATAACTATTCTGTGTTAAATTGTTAATCATGTAATCAGTCTTAATTTAACTTAAAATAAGGACCTCCTCATTACTTATGATTTTTTTTTGGGAAAAAGACGAAAACAAACCCTCAATGGAGCTTAAATTTGACAGTTTACCTTGTGTGTCAAGAATTTCTTTTCCTAAAAAAATTTAAGACGGTTTTAATGTAGTCATATAAGGTATTTCAAATAATGTATGCATTCCAATTCTTTCTAATTTTTATAACTACCAGATCCTTATCCTTCAATACAAAGTTTAATTATTTGATGTGCTAAAAAAGCTTGAAGATTGAAATAAATATAAAATATAAAAAAAAAAAACATAAAAATATTGAGAACTTAAAAAAATTTAAAAACATAAAAAAAAAATTTAAATAATAGAAATTTCTATTAAAGAATTTAAAAATAATATATATATTTAAAGAGCATTGAAAACTTCTCAAGAAAATCTTAAAATTTGGATTTTTTTAAACAATAAAATTTTTATTATATATATAATTTCTAAAATAAATTAGGTATATGTTAATACAGTCAAATATTTATGTAAAATCATACCCAAAAGCACGGAAAAACAAGGAAAAGCAATATCACTGAACCAAATAAAGCAATTTGACACGCAGGCAGGGCTTTTACGGGTTACAAGAATCTTAACACTACTTAACAAATGAAGTAACAGGTGAAAATTCATTATTGAAGGGCTTAAACAGCGTGAATGTTCAGTAGGGTTAATCTTTTAATAAAAGTGAAACGTTTTAATCAAATACAAAATTTTGGACTTTTTGGTAAAAAAAATTTGCACCTTAAATAAAGGTCGAGGATAAAACAATGTGATATTTTGGTTTTCCAATATACAAATTCTGAACGCGTTTTTTATTATTAACCTTTGTAACCGTCCCTGTATCAGTATGATATTTTAAAATTTTGAGTAATTTGATATTTGAAAAAAGCTACTAACATGTGATCCGCAAATCTGCAGTGGAAAGACTCGAGAAGGAAAAAAAAGGAACTTTACACGCTTGGAGTACAGCAGTCATTCGAGAGTTTTTACTCTCTTATGCAGATAGATATGATTTTGTAAATCTCAGAAATAGCAGGTATAGGTCCGAGTAAGTAGAAATGAGCAGAGAGGAACAGTACTTACCTTGGGGGTTTAGAAATGATGTTTCTCAAGAAAATGAAAATGAAAATGAAGATGATGAATATCAGTACTTACCTATGGAGATGCGTGAAGATGAAGATGAGGACTTACTCGTGCAGCGGGAAGAAACTACTTATTCTCCGGAAGATGAAGACGACATACGTTGTGCTCGGAGAAATTGGAGGACTACCGATGAAAGTATTCGAAGATTACAATCCTCTCTGAAAATTGCTGTTGATGATTATTGTGAGCAGTTTCATGACATGGAAGCTGACATAATTAGAGCTAAATCAGAAATTAAGGAGTTGGCTGAAAGAAACAAGAAACTAGAGAAGGAGCTCCACGAGGCTAAAGAACGAGAAAACTCCAGCAAACGAGATCTCCACCAAACAAGAAACAAGCTGCAGCAGCTGTGTACTACAGTCGCTGCACTCAAAGAAGAATGTGCATCAGCGGCTCCACAACTTGCTAAGAAGAGAAAATATGTTCTTAAGGTTTACGAGGTTAATGACTGCGTGAATTGTCCAATTTGCTTGGAACCATGGACTGAATACGGGGAGCATAATATCTGGTATGTTGTAGATGCAAATGGGTTTTCAATACTAGAAACTTCTATTTCTTTTTGGGTTTTATATGTTAAAGGTATATAATTTATTAAAAAATGAGCTACATCTAAACCAAAACTGGATTTGTTATCAAAAGGGTTGCTAGTTCAATGGTAGAGTATTCAGGAAGCAAATGGGAGGTCTTGGGTTCAACTTTTAACTTGGCTCATGAAAAGTTTAACATAACATTAGTGTCTAGGCCAGCAGAGCTAGGTCAAGCTAGATTCCACAAACACCTATAATGTTAGGTCAAATGGAGGTGTTGGATAATGAACCACACCCAAACCATTGTCAGTAACTTAGTGGTAGAGTACTCCACGAACAAATAATTGATCCTATTTAATGTCACATTTAATGCTAGGTCAAGTTAGATTCCACAAACACCTATAATGTTAGCTCAAATGGAGGTGTTGGATAATGAACCACACCCAAACCATTTTCACTAACTTAGTGGTATAGTACCCCACCAACAAATAATTGGTCCTATTTTATTTCAAATTAATCAATACAAAAGAATAAAAGACTAATTTTATAAAATTAAAAATACTTTATTTTATATATATCTCAATATATTAATTTAATGTTAATGGTGTTAGTTGGATAGAATAGTTTAGCAAAAGATTTTTAATCAAGGGGTCATGTAGTCACCAGTTGCACTTAACAAGAAGTGGCTTTCTCCTCTTAAATCTGGTACTTGGTATTTAATTCTGTTAAACTTTTGTTATTTTAACAATGTAATTGGTTGAAGTTACTAATATGTTTTTTATGTCACATAATAGAAAATTTTTTAAGCTGCACCTAATTTAATTGACCTCCACTGTTCCACAATAATCCATTATGCAGTTTTTCAAAAATTATAAACATATAATATTTCTAAAGTAAGATACAAAATTCCTTTATTAAATATTTTAATTTTACAATTGTAAATGAAAAACAAGAGCTCTCATGTTTTATTGATACAGAATTCCTTTATTAAATATTTTAATTTTACAATTGTAAATAAAAAACAAGAGTTCTCATGTTTTATTATCTTGAGAATACGTTCTTTCAATGTCTAACAACTTTCTAACATTCCTATTGCGGAACTCCAGTTCTCTTTCATGTGGTCATTTCTTTGGCAGATCATGCATAACACAATGGATTTCTAAAGGTGGAAGTCGTGGTTCCTCTACCGTAAGTCAAATTTGATTCGTATTTTCTTTATCTTGTTATTCAGTGGCCTCATTTGATCGGATCACATACCCTTTTCAATCAAACTAAATTTGTATATAAATGATTACAGTGTCCAGTATGCTCGAGTAGGGTTACTTTAGCAGATATAAGATATCACTATGTATCCCAATTCTATGATGGGGATGTGAAGATTCAACAGGTAGATCAGTCACTCCTATTAATATATCTTACCAAAACAATTACTATATTAGCTATGTTAATTGAAATTTATGTACACTCACATCAGTCGTGTGTTTTTACAGGGTGGATGAAAATTGTGAAGGGAGGCTCAAGCTCTATATCTGACTACATTTTGTTTCAATTTTGGAAATCTGAATACTCGCCTGAAACTTTAATCAAATACGAGATTATGTTTAAAGTGAGTCATAGGGACTTTGGAAGATACAATTTTGAATTATTCAGGAAATTGTTCTAATTTACACAGTAAACATGACACATTTTGGCTGTTATTAAAACTGACATGCATACGCTAAAATGGCATATATTGCTTTTTGAAATGCTAAAAGTTGTTTTCTCCAATGGAGAGAATTGCTGCTTTTTTTAATTATTATTTAAAAATGGCATGTGATTTGCATTATTCTTGAGATTTGGAACTTCAGCTGCCATGTTAATCTTGTTTGCAACGAAATCATCATTCCAATATTCATTACAACAAATTTTGATGTTGCCGAAGATTCAAGATTAAAAAGTTGAATTGATGGTAGGGTGTGCATTGGATTCAAAATTAGTTTTAACTTAACAAGTATTGAGAGTTTAGAAGACAAAGTTTACGATAAAGAACAGAAATAAAATTCAATTCAAAAGGATTTTTTTATTGTATTGTAATACTTACATAGTATATTTGAGTAGGGAAATAATACTTTTTAATATAGAAATTAGGTTAATTGAATTAATGCATTTAAATAGCCACAATCAATTTATATTAATTAGGTTTAAAAATTTGTTTGTTTGAAATAAACATTGAAAATCAAATGAAATGAACACTAATATTTACTTTGATAATTAAAGAATAATATCAAATGGATAAGATTATGCTCCAATTTAAGAATAGTGCTTCTTCATTAGTGAAACTATCTTGAATTTTGCAATATATCTCTTTCTTGTTAGAGGATAAGTTTGTGGGCTTATGAGTAATTGTGGGTGTGAATCTATATTAATGCTTTGAATTTGTAGTAGAGTTCTATCCTACACCTTTGCATGATCTGCAGTCTTCTATTCTGCCTTTTCTTTTAAGAGAATTTGGGACTGATGGTATAAATAAATACCTTATTAGGTTGTCACGTGACTGACCCATGAGGGCATTATACATTGATCAAATCCATGAAATTGAACAATATCAAAAATGGTAAGCAAGTGCCTAAGATGTAGATTCTTAGTCTTTGTAGTACACCAAATGTTAAAAATTGAACAATATCAAAAATAGTAAGCAAGTGTCTGAGATATAGATTCTTAGTCTTTTTGTTATGTACCAAATTTAAACGTGTCACTACTGATTTTTCTCTAGAATGAATGATTATTTTCTTGGATGATTATAAGATGACTAGAATGACTGCATTAAATGTGTTTAAATATTAGTGCTTCACATCAAATTGTGATAAAACTGTGTATATTGGCTCAAAGTAAGAGTGTAAATAGCCCTAGTTAGCCAAATTTTAATTTTAAATTTTAAAATTAAAATTGAAGGGGGGAGGAATTTTGCCACATGTGGTAGTTGGCAATACCCTAATAGATACAAATGCAAAATGTAGAAACATGCACAAGGTACACAAGAGTATTAATTGTTAGATTATTAATAAACTATACATAATGATAGTTTGGACCTCCCATTCATAATTTCCAAGAAGAAATGTATGTAGTAAGTTCACATCCATTTATTTTTTATAGTTGGTTACTATGTGTATATGTGATGTATGCATGAGTTAGTCACTATGTATACATGATGTATGAATGAGCTAGTCACTATGTTTATATGTGATGTATGTTGAGTTGATCATTGTGTGTACATGTGATGTACATATGACCTAGAAACTATGTAGTTTTATGTTCCTAATTGTTTTTGACATTGTACTAACATTTGTGTAATGCCCCGTCATGCAACCTCAGAGTGAAAGACTAACCAGAGCATAAAATAGAACTATTTATTTTTTTTATTTTTTTTAAAACAATAAAGCACAAAACATAATTAAAGAATATTACGAACACGTTAAATAGAAATGTACACTTCTAACCACTCTAAGGCAACATAACTGCATTAGGAAATTAAGTAAACCATAAGAGTGATAACCATCAATCTGCAGAGGTAACTAATCCAATAACTTTTCAACAACAACAATATAATTTGATTTCATAGACTCAGTGCCAAATAACATGTTTACAAGAATAAAAGATTATAAGGATACAAGATTGCACGAATGCAAGATTTCAAGATCGATCTCGTCGATATATAAAATAGTACATAAGATGGTATACAGTACTGCTGTAGAATAAAAGCCACCAAAACTGGAACATCTCCGCACAGGGCCCAAATTGAATCTCCAAGAAAACCAATGGATAGCTCTACCTCCCAACCATGTGGAACCCTGAGGTCCACCCCACCAAGCTAGGAGATAACAAGAGGATTACCACTAGGTCAAGGCTGCAGTCAAGAACACAACTACCAATACCAGACTCCAAGAAGACAACATGATGAATGGACTGCATAGGACCAACAGTACTCAACTAGACAGATCAAAACATCAGACTAGATCAAACATGAAAACAAGGTCACACTCCAGAGGTACCAACAAGAATGAAGAGAAAATAATTGAACTGTGTAAGGAGAGTGTCATCGCATGGCCCCAGCATGGGTTACCCAGGCTATCTCTCACCAAAAGCTGGCCCCCATCTATGGTTACCCTGGCAGCCTCTCTCTAGGTGCCAGCCCCATAGGGTGACACATGCGGAGCCAACATGTCCTCTCATGAAGACGAGGAGGTTAGCCTTGCTAACCAAGCCTTCTCATCCCTCCCTTAGCCTATGGAAGCACTCAAGGTGTGGGTGAGGTCATATTATTTATCTTGTTTAGTGTATTACTACCCAACCCTCCTAAGTACATTATTACGTTTCCACTTGCTTACAACTTCCATGGGGTTACCCAGGTGACCTCTCACTAGGCGCCAGCCCCACCATGGAAGCCACTCCCTTAGTGTTCTCTGAACAACCATACCAACCACAACAAATAAGATGAAGGGTTACAAAATGGTTCTGACACATAACATATTCACCAAGCCACAACAATATGAGTCCCCATATCTTTCTCAACACATTCGGGAGCAATACCTCAAGAATCAATATGGCACAAGCATTAAGAAGGATATCAAACAATTGGCCTCTGGAGTCAGTGACTAAACACATTACCAAAAACAACGTTACCTTTTTGATAGGGAACTAGGCTTGGATGATCATAACACTGACAAAAGATCAAAAAAAAGAATGAAGATATCACAACCCCAATGTATTCATGACACTCCAACACACTGGATTCCAAGGTGACTAGATCCAAGAGTCACACAAATAAAAATATGTCTATCAATAATCAACTAGACAAAACATGATGCTTACCAACTTGACCCCCTAAAAGCTCACTTGACCACTGTTGTATTAACTAGACAAGGCTTAACATCAAGACTTAGAAACAATCAACATGCACTTGCCCACTTGTATCGGTGATACTCATCAGTAACAAACAAAATTCCAGAAAACCATTCAAGGCCCAAGGACACATTACCACACAACAACATTTAACACACTAATATTTACATAGTACACCATAGTCTCCCAAATTAAGGAAATGTAAAGCAATAATTTCATTGTGTTCACAAGGTTATACTTGCCAAGAGAAATCGCCGTTTCATCAACTACTAGATTATTTAATATCTTCAATAACGCTTGATATGAAACAAGAATCTAAGATGGAACCAAATTTAAATAACAAGAACTTTTAGCTAATGACCTAGATCAACACATGTCCTTCTAGATAATTAAACTACCCATTTAAGCTCCTGATTTGCCTTTTAATTGATTTCGCTATTATTTAACACTAGAATGCGAGATTCCACATCCTAAACCAATAACCACACTACTATTCCAAACCAAGGTTTTTTTTTTAAAAAAAAAACAAAGACTTCCTTAATATTAACTAGCTATTCCAACACATGATTATGTTCCAAGAGCTTAAAATTAGCAATTAACTTCCATAAGAACACTCTACTACGTTAGCTCAAAACCTACTTAGATTCTATCTAATTACTTACTTGCTAATCAAGGCATAGAAGTACATTATTAGAATGCCTATAGAAAAAACAAAAGATCTTGCTAAAAACAACGCTAACTTACAAAACCCCCACTACGCTACTACCCACATCACTCTCTAACTCACTACATGCCATAGCCAAAGTTAATAATGAAACATATTGGTGAAAACTGCTAAATGATTAAAGCACATAGGCAGAATCGGGCTTAGCAATGATCACAAAAATTATTACTATCCTAAGACTTACCCAGAAAAAAATGATTAGAGTATTCTAATACTACTGACAACTATTCTAAATCCCACAATATTTGTTAATAAAATAGCAACTATTCTCATTACAGAAAACTAACAGCTATACGTCTATCTAAGGAAACTTAACTCATGACATTACTACCCAGACATAGGAAACCGCAGTAAGCAACACGACTATTCTATGAAAACTTTCCATGCCACAAAAAGCTTAACTTCCATAAGGAAAATAATTAGAAAAAAAAAAAAACTTGTAATGATAATTCAACATGGCAAGAAAATGGAACACGAATTGCAGAAGTTAAGATGAGGAGGAAGCAACAAGGGGACAACAGCGAAAATCCATTTGCACAACGGCCCTGCAGACGTTAGAAATTTAATAGGAAGAACCACTCAATGCTTCCAAGTTGTGGAGCCAAAACAATAAAAAAGGTTGGGTCAGAAGGAGCTTGCTATACCGAAGGGGCAATGAAGATGTAGGGTGGCCACGGCGGCTAAGGAGAAAAGTGTTGCTGCCAGCGATCTACACGTATTTACATCAGCATTACAACAGTTCGCTGGGTCGACCAACTAGATCTCTAAGCACCAAGGGTTGAAAAGGATTTCAAACTTGTGAAAGAAATGGCATCGTAAGATGAAAAAAAGCCTAAAACAACATGTCAAAAGTCAACCACCAAGATATTAGCAAGCCGGGATACATTGGTTCCCATCCGCAAACACAAACTAAATTTGCAGAGCCACAGGATCAAAACTCTCTTCTGAGAACAATAATTATTTGAATTTGTAACTGAAGAAGCTACGGCATGAGAGGTTTGGAGCACTAAGGTGGTGACCTTCGCATGAGTCGCTTTATCTAACCAATGCATATACAAATGCTAGGTTCGACTCTAACAGAGGCACCAAGTGCAAGACAGAAGATTTAAACTCAAGGGATCGGCAATGCACGGCGGAAACCAGAGAGGAGCAGTTAACTGAATCCAACCAAATTTATATCAGTGTTAGGTAGATTAGTAGGGATCAGCCAAGGCATCCCAAAGAGCAAAATGTAGGATAAGATTCAAGGAATAATGTTTAAAAGAGTAGGAGAGTGGAATTAGTTTCGATTTAACTGAAGTTGCGTAATATTTTACCATACAGTGATATTCTCCAGAAGTTTCATTGATTACTGATTAAGATTAATAAAGTTCTATCGTGGAGGTTTCATGTGCCTTCCAGAATGATGAGGCTGCTACCGCGACCATCACCAAGGGTTAGAAAAGGTATTGAAGGCTAGAGAAAAAATACAAGGATATCAGAAATTTGAAGGATGAAGCAAGGTAAGATTCACAAGCACATTAATCAAGACCCAGAAGTAGAATGCCGTCATTTAAGAAAAGTTCAAGAATTGGTCTATGGGCAAAAATCTGCAGTAATACACCAAAGAGATACGTTGTGGTTGAAGAGATTTCAAGAAGAATTAAAAAAAAGCTTTCCCATGCCTACCAACGAGCAACCAACACATGCAAGGAGTTTACAAATGTGAGAAAAGTGCCTAACAGGATGAATCTATGCCAGAGTAACCATCAACCAGGATTCAACAAGCAAAACAAAACAGAGGAAATACAGAAAATTCATTAGACATACCCAGTCGAACATGCTCCAGAAATTGATCCTTCTTCCAATTTACCTCCTCCTCTCTCCTAGCCAAAATCCCCTCTTCCCACTTCCCCCCCCAAAAATCACAGGCATAGGAACCTTTCTCATACCAAAACCTCCTGAGACCAAAATAGGCAACCGCCATTAATTCTCGTAACTCCCAAATAACTGCACAATCCCACTCTCTAAGGAAATTTCAAATTTTTCCTAACATAGGGATTCTCAGATCTCCCAAGAACATCTGACAACTCTCCGAAAATAAATTATGCACCCAAAATTATATTTTAAAACAACTATGCATTAATTACCTTCATAAAAATTTATAACATTGCAATAATTGTTTCTAACAACAAGGCTTCACATAACCAATGATTCAATTTTTTTATGATTATTCACAATACTATAAAATCAATAAGGTACAAGGGACACATAAACAAGTATAAACAACTTCAACAACACTCCACTACACGCGACGACCAACAATAGAACTAAGGGCAACATCGCAACATGCACAAGACTATGACAAGTACACAAGATGAGGGCAAAGACACAAGACTATAACAAAGACTAGAATCGTCCTAGCGGTATAATAGCTCATGTTATCTCCATCACAATATCCATGTGTAGGGCCCGCTCAAACCTGCTAAGTCAGGTGGAGTCGAGGCCCGGTACCTGCAACCTGTGTAAAAACCAATGGATTACATATAATCATCTATACATGTATATATATCACACACATCGAGATAGGGAATCATGGCATAGTAGGGTGCTCGATCCGAGCAGTACTACACCGTCCTCGCTCCAAATCAAGACCATAATCAAAAGCATAAACATGATATCATCTAACCATCACTAAGCATATCCATCTCATCATAGCTGAAGTAATCATAATGTCATCCAAGTTCATAACACATGGCTCAATACATCCACTGAGCATAGTCCAACAAGATTAAGGAAAACATAAACCCATACATATTAGTCCCAATGTCTCAAACTGTAATTATGCAATAAAACTATCAACTGTTCCAGAACTGACAAAAGTAATGATAGAAATAACGTCTAACACAAGCCAAATAGTGAGGGGCATTACAATTTGTCTCATATACACTTGATATTATACTATTATATATGGATTGAATTTTGAAGCATAAGATTAAGTAATTGGTGAGTTTTAAAACATGGGTTGAAGATCTAATCCCAATTGTGTGGATGGGGTCTTTTTATATTGGTGTGTGAACTATGGAGCCTCTAACTCCATTAAAGGAATATGTAGGTAGGGCCATTTTAAATGAACTATTGAGGAACAAGTTTGGGTCTAGGAAATTATCATGATATAGAGAGGTTACTCTATCTAGGGAAAGAATGTGAGTTCTATAATGATAAGGTTATTAAACTAGAACTTTTAAATTGGAATGAAGTTGCATGGATGATTAAGCTTGTACTTATGATGTAATGAAACCAATTTAAAGAAAAAAAGATGGTTGTAACCAATGGTGGTTATTACAAACATGTCCATCAAAGAAACCAAACATATAGAGGAAGCAAACCAATAAACCATCAAATGGTAAATGAGAAGCCATTGGAAAAGCCACCAAGAGGTATGGTGCCCAAAATCTCAAGCCAAACATACAGTACCTATTCCAAGGTAGGTCTTAAGGCTATTTTTAGAATTTGATTTCATGCATCATAAAGGTCTCACAAACCTTGGCACTCTATTTTGTCTCTATTATCTCTATATGAAGATGATATATGATGTATCATTCCTACATCATATTATAAATTGGTCAAACACTATGTAACCTTCCTCTTATATGTTCTTATACACATCATAAATCATTATAGAATATCTTATATCTTATATCTTATAATTTTATATATATTCTTCCATGTCTCACATTCCATTAGATATTATTATAAACACCATAATACAAAATAAAACTGACATAAATGACACCTTAAAGTTGGAGAATCTTTATGATAATTTCACATAAAATAATTACAAAACTAATTAAATAACTAAATATTTAGATTGAAATGTGTATCATACTTATCCTATCACTCTCCCACTTGTCTCATATATCTTGTAAGAGAGAAAAGAAAATACAACTATTTCTAAACTATTTACTAAGGTTCATGAGACTAATGGACTCGCTGCACCATTTGAACTTCTTTGTATTAAATGGCTCTCTTCTTGCCCTTTCTTCTTTTGCCTCCACAAGCTTATTCATAGTCTTCTTCATACCTACATCCACACTTTCAAACAAATCAATAGAAAATGAATCAAGAAACCAGAATGTCTCTTCAAGTGCCTCTTCCATAGACACTTTCTTCTCCTCTTCTTCTAATGCTCTTTTTTGCACTTTCTCTTTTCTTCTTTCCTTACTGTCTTTATTCAAGTCCTCTACAATGAGAACTTTCCTCTTCTCTTTTTGTCCACTTTTTGCAATTACCACCTTATCAGGAAACTAAATCTTTTCTAAAATATCCATTCTTCTTGCAATCTCTTCCAATTCCTCTTAGAATTTTCTGTTTCCTACTTCATCGCAATATCTATCCCAAAATGGGATTATGAGTGTTCTCCTTACACTAATACCCATCTTCTCACTGTTGCAATAGAATCTCTTACCTTCCACAACTACCCTCTACCCAACAAGGACTGTGCAAGATGTTACTCTCAAAACCCCTTTTCCTCACTCTCTCTTCGTGGAGGAAGTTATACACCTTCTACCTAGTTTATCTCTGTTGGAGGATAGTAGTTAGAAGCTCTTTATCATGCCTGCAACAACAAATGCTCTCAAGTCTATGACTAACTCCTCTTTCACAACTCTCTCATACCTTATTCTTCAACATACTTTTCATCATGCTAGTGGTCTTATTCCTCTATCAATCAAACTACAACATACATTAGACTGCAACACTCATATAACAACACCCATGAAAATCAAGAACACACGAAATGCTCTCTGTCTAGATCTTTTAGGACTCTAGGTTTCTTCCACAACTCAGTAAATTTGTAAACACACATATCACTCCAAGATTCTTATAAATATCAAACTCCCAAAACCTATAACAAATTTTTATCAACCAGATTTTTTAGGTCTCTGATACCAATCTGATGGCATGGGGTCAATAACACAACAAATGATCTACTTTTTTCAATGGTTGCCTTATCAGTCACAGCTCAAATACCTAATTATAGGAAACTCAATCAAAGAGATGTGCAGAATAATGACATGTGGTTAAGAAGTCTTCTTCACAGTCTTAAACGGTCAAATACAAAATGATAGGAACTAAATATATGCAAACTGTAATCAAGCATTTCTAGAAATTCAAAACAATGACATGAGAGAAGATGTATTCCTTATGGTCTTAACACTCAAATACCAAAAGTGACAGGAAGTAGTGATATTCAAATTCTTATTAATGTTGAAATCACAAATATAGAATGGCACACGACATCACTGCTACTTATCCAAACATAACCATACAACCAAATATTGGCCAGCAACAATTGGCCTTCTCTAGTGCACCAAACAAGAACTCTTTACAACTAGCTACTCTTAAAGCCTTCTATCTCTCTATCAATCTGTAATCTCCTCCATTCCTGTAGGCCTCATTTCTTCAAATTCTTCATACGGTTTGACTATCTACGGCCTCAATTTTCAAATATGCTAGCGGCCTCTAACTCTGTCTTCAACCATTCTCTCCTCTATCCATCCCTTCCTCCTTCAAAAGTAACTATTGGCCCTTCTCCTTAGGCACTGACGGCCCCAAACATTACATTGGCCATTTCTTGGACCTCCACTCCTTCCACACAGCTTCCTCCCAATCGATCCTCTCTCCCTCGATATCTATCTCTTCCATTCGTTCCTTCCATCTGTCTTATGATTGTTTGCTGCCCCCTACCAATTCATCTAACCATCTATTATAATAATGGTTTGATAGCTAAAAGATTCCCTTCGAATGAGTACCAATCATTTAGTTGGATTTGTAAACTGACCTTTTAGTAACCGTCAATGAACAACTGATGTTTATTCTTCTTCTCACGTGGCGAGAGGAACCTGCCTCATTTTCTGATGATTTCTTTTTCAAGACTTTCTTCATAGTTGTTTTCCTCTAACTATTTTCCCCAACCTTGAACTCTTCATATATCAACTGCCATGTTGCGTAATTTTAAGAGAAAATGGTTTCCAATTTATAATCATCATTAATACAACCAGAACTCTTCTCTAAAGCATTCGATCTCTAAGGATGGTAAATCATTCACATTGACACCACAAGATGACACAGTGTCTATAACTGAATTCAATTCAACAATCATTTTCCACAACACATAAAGCTCCTGACAATAGGAGACACATGAATAATAAAGTTAGGGTGCAGAAAGAACAACAGATGGCTACTATGATGGATGTGGATCATAGGTAACTAGAATTCAATAATTAAGATACTAGAAAGGATAGGGATAAGACAGACGAAGGCGGTGAGAGACTAGTGATTAAAGTTAGAAATATGTTTTGATCTAGTTGGATATGTAGTTTTTAATTTACGAGTATGAATCATGTGTTTTTAACTTGTAATAATTGTGGTAAGATGATACAATATGGACTGTAATTTTTGATGGAGTGGTTCTCTTAGCTACTTAATGTACTCGTCTTATCTATTAGTAATCTATATGCAAATTAAAAAAAGAGGTATTGTAGTTTTAATAATTTAATAATTTTGAATTTTATTAATTTAATACATTTATATTTTTCAAATTTATTTATTTATTATTTATATTTTGTAATTGTATTAATTTTATAAGTTTATTTATTTTATTAGTTTTATAATTTTATAAATTTTTAATTATTTTTTTTGCTAAATGAAAAAATTATTGAAATTATTATGTAATATAGTAAGGAGTTATGTAGTTCAAATGAATAAAAATATAATATAAGTGATATAGTTTATAGTTTATAAATAACTTAGTGAGTAAATTTTTTTTAAATTATTTATTTTAACTTTTACGAAGAATTGCAATAGTAAAAAAATACTTTCATTTTTATCTCATGGGTTATTTGAATATCATTTTTAATATTTATTATCAACAATGTTTTATTCACAAATTACATGTAAATAATATTTATATGGGATGTCCATAAAAACATTTTTTTAGAATTATTATTATTTGTTATTTAGCGATTTATTTATATTACCAATAAAATATAATCAAATGCATCAAACCCATAAACAAAGGTGCATCAAAATAAAACTCTAAGAATAAAAGTTGACCTACACCTCTCTACCCATTTTATCATGAGAGTGCAAAGTCCTCCAAAAATTTGACATTTTTCCCTTCTTCCCTCACTTGACAAGTCAGTCATTAGAAGGATCCTTAAATCGATCATCTAGGCTGAATTTTGGCTAATTTTGTCCATGGTGGAAATGGATTTCTCTTGAGTCCGCTTTCTTTTTACCACTAGAAGAGGTCATTTAGCCTGAATTTTGGCTGATTTTGTCCATGGTGGAAATGGCTTTCTTTTTACCACTAGAAGCAGTCATCTAGCCTAAATTTTGGCTAATTTTGTCCACGGTGGAAATGGCTTTCTCTAATCTGATGAAGCTTTAACTCCAATGGGAATGTTTACTACAATCTTCATTTGAGGTTTAGAATTATTATTTTTTTTTATTATCACATGTAAATGATATTTATTCTCGGCGTAACCTACAGTAGTAGTATGGGGTGGACTGTAATGGCTTGAGTGTGTTAACAAAAAGAAATAAAAAAAGATTATATAGCTAACATATTAAAATAATAATCATAAACAATACAAAAATAATCATAAACAATACAAAAATATAGTCAACAAATGAAAATTAATATTTAAAAAATATATGTAAAGTATGAGAGATGTCCTTCTAGAGGCACCTATTCCACCTATGTGTGGTAAATTGACTAAAAAAATAGACACCTCGAGAAGGAGAAGGATATTTCTCGACATACTTTAGATATATTTTTTTAAATATAGTAATGCTAGTAACATTTGGAGCACAAGCCTAATTCTAACTATATTATATATCTTAAGAATAATTATAATTATATAATATAATATTATAATATAGGATAGATATATTATTATAATATATTATACATAATATAACCCTAACCTTAACCCTAACATTAATCTTGAGAGTAATTCTAGCCCTAATTCTACCCTTAGATCTACTTAAACCTAATTCTATTTCTAATTCAAACCCTTATTCCAACCTTAATTCTAACAGTACTTCTATATATAGATATAAATGTAAATGACTTTTGGTGTTTTATTGTAACTATAACCCTAACCCTAATGTTCATGCCAATAAAAACCCTAATTGTAACCCCAACCCTAACCTTGATTCTAATCATAGTTTTAACCCTAATTTTCTAACCTAAACCCTAACCCTAAATCCAATTATAATTCTAATCTTGATTTTATCCCTAACCCTAATTCATACCCCAATACTAATTCAAACCCAAATTATAACTATAACCCTAACCCTTATCTTAATCTTGATAGTAATGCTAACCCTAACTCTAATTCTAACCCTAACCCTAATTGTAACCCTAACCTTAATTCTACCCTTATAACTGTTCCTATATAAAATAATATGTATGCTATAATTATATATAATATAACACTAACCTTAACCCTAATGTTAATCCTAATAGTAATTCTAGCCCTAAATCTAATTCTATCCCTAACCCTAATAGTAACTATATATATAACCGAAATTCTAACTTGAACCTGAACCATAATCCTAACCCTAATTGTAGTCATAACTTCTAATTTAAAACCAAATTGTAACTATAACCCTAACCCTAACATTAATCCTAACAATAATTCTAACCCTAATTCTACCCCTAGATCTACTTAACCCTAATTCTATTCCTAATTCCAACCTAATCCCAACCCTAATTCTAACCATAGTTCTATATATAGATATAAATGTAAATAACCTTTGTTATTTTATTGTAACTATAACCATAACCCTAACATTCACCCTAATTCTAACCCCAATTCTAACCCCAGCCCTAACCCCGATTCTAGTCACAGCTTTAACCCTGATTCTAACCTAAACCCTAACCCTAGCCCTAATTCTAACACTAATTCTAATGGTAATCCTGACCCTAATTGAAACCATAACCCTAAATCCAATTATAATTCCAATCTTGATTTTATCTCGAACCCTAATTCTAACCCCAATACTACTTATATTACTAATTCAAGCCCAAATTATAACTATAACACTAACCCTACTCTAATTCTAACCCTAACCATAATTCTAACCCTAGTGATAACCCTAATTCTAACCTAATCCTTATTCTAACCCTAACCCTCGCTCTATCACTAAGCTTAATTATATCCTTAACTCTAACCCATGTCATAAAACTCATTTCTCACCTCAATATTTGTGTTCCATTATCCCACATCAATATTTAAAAGTCATATTACATCACATGAAATTGACCCCTGAATTTCATAATTTAAAACTTATAATTTTCTTGACTCTTGCCCATTTCATTCCACCATGAGCTGACTTGGTATGATAGATCACTTTTAGAATCTTAGATATGTGATTTCTAATGGCATTATCATTTTTTAAATTTTTTGAGGGATTGTATTCTTACTTATCATTATTCCATTATTATATCTTTTCTTTTAGAGTTTTGTACTATGTTGAGATCTATCCTTTACCCACCCTAGCCACCCTTGCCAATCCCATTGGGTTTCCATTTTCATATCTAATATACCACTAATTCTAACACTGGAGTTAGTGTTAGGGTAGGATTGGGTCATTTCAAATGATTTCATTGTTACAATATTAATTCCCAAATTTATATTAATAGATAAAACTATTTGGTATGGAGTAATTTTTTAAAGACATCATTTTACATCATAATCAAAACACTTAATGTGAGGTATTCTAACACATGTACATTTCCACCATAGTAGCTGTACATATAAGAATAGCATTTGTCAACATAATATTATTTAACTATTTCTTTGCAAATACTCTTACCTTTCAAAATTACACAAATCATTTATATCATGGTTTTTTTTATTTGAGTTCTACAAATAACTCATGTTTTGTTTGAATCTCTTAGCCTTCTGTTAGGATCTTACTTTTTAACCCCAAAATTACACTCTTTTGGTTTAAACTTTTCTTGCCTAATAAATTATATATTAAAATTTTTAGTAACTATTCTAATTTAAGCTTGTAGTCTAAATATTTCAATAATATTGATGCATTTCTTTCCAATTTGTAATCTATTTTATATTGTGTTGTGTGAATTTTTCACAATACAATTGAATTGTATACCAAAAGCCAATTTCTTAATAGTTATGTTTTCAATGCAACCTTGGAAATGTTAGTTTTGTTGAAACAATTTGGTATGTACCTTGTTAAACACTTTTTAATGGTGTTTATTCTTCATTTCACCTTGATAATCTTTCATGCAACCATGGGAGATAGAATGTCAACAATTGACATAATTATAATATTAGAGAACTATGTGATTCTAAGCTCTTTTTATGTAGTATGATGTTTGAAAATTTTACTTTTTTTGGAGGATTATGCATTTAATATCTTCCAATGATGGAATTCCCAATGTAACCCTAATTACTAATATATGTTATATATTACCAATAAAAATAATAATATTATATATACATTGCTTATATTTAGTATTTTTTTTCCAAATGTGGTTGTAGTAGTTATTATAAAGGCCATGAATAATGTAATTAATTAGTTTTTACTTCATCACCAAGATAAAGAATGAATACTATTTTTAAATTTTAATATAACACTTAAAAAATTTATGAAAGAAAATAAAATAGACATTTTGTGGGTTTGCATAAAATATTTAAAAAAATTAAATTCATATAATCTTGAGGATTTTACAGGTCTTCAATTGACCCCATGTCATATGCTATGTTTTCTTGCGATTGATATATATATATAGTAAAAATGAAAAATTATTTAATTTAATTTTTTTAATATTCCAACTATGCATACACCATTAACACCAAGCTAAAACATTGAGAGATGATTATTTAAATTTTTATGAATAGTTATTTTGATTTTTTTTCGTGTTTCTTGATTTTTATTTTGTGCTTTTCTTTGCAATCCATGATTTTATTTTTTAACTTTTAATATAGCACTTATCATAAAGAAAATAAAATAGACATTTTGTGGGCTTGCATAAAATATTTTTAAATATTTTTAGAAAGAAAACTAAATTCATATAATATTAAAAGTAAATGGAGATTTTACTTTCAATTGACCCCATTTCATGTGTCATGTTTTTCTTGGGAATATATATTATGATGCTCATAAATTGTAAAAAGTAAATAAAATAACATAGATAATGGGTATCATGAAAAATTATTTAAATTAATTTTTTTACTATTCTAGGAATATGAAATGATATACGCATAACCATTAACACCAAACTAAAGCATACAAATTAACACCAAGCTAATAATTTTGACAGATGATTTGAATTTTTTTCTTTTCTTGATTTAGAGTTGTTAAACATTTATGTTATACATATATATGTTTTAATTATTAATTTGCATTTGTGAGCTATATTTTTGTAATATTTATGATTATTATTTTAATACGTGAGCTATATAATTATTTTTTTAAAAAAATTGTTAACACACTCACGCCTGCTGCCACTATAGGTTACGCCTCTCAATGTAATAACATAAATGTTTGACAACTCTCCAATACCAAAAACAATTAGATAATTTATGTGGGAGCGAAAGTCCAATATCATGGAATAGAAATCAAAAACAAATGCAATGTATTGAAAATGAACTAATTGGTTTACAACCGAACTGGTATAAATAGGTGAAGCTTGAGGAACAAGTCTCCACGAGAATAGGAAAGGTGGTGAAATTGGAACCAAGAGAATAGCTCAAGGTTCAACTTCCCTCCAAAATAGTAGCGATGTGTCAAAGATGTATTAACACATCGACTAATGACTTAACAAGAGGACTTAGTCTTTCCACATGTGAGGAAAACCACTAACTATGATTAAGTTAGGTATAACTCATATGATTTTATATACCAACAATTTATAGTAGAACTAAGAAGGAGCTTATGTGGGTTTATGAAATATGAGTCCTGGCTATGCACCATTTTAGGTACTCATTTACAAAACATCACTCATAAAACAGAGAAAGAAAGAAAACCCTATGGGAAAAAACTTTCCTCCTAAAGAGAGAAAAAAAAGAGAGGACTTTAGATGGCCCCTCCAGATGATGATGATTCCGATGTAGACCTAAATGCTAATGTTGAGAACTCTCCAAGCAAAATATGTTGTAAATTCTAAATTTTTTGAATATTTAGAAAAATAGACAAATCATCTCCAATGTGTACAGAAGTTGGTATATTGAAACCTGATAAAAGGATGTGCATATGTGCACATGCGAATGAGATAAATAATCTATGTGACTCTTTGAGAAGTGATTGTTCCCCCCACTACACTTTATAATTTAGTGTATATACAATTCTCAATTTTCATGATATATTACACAAGGGATTTTTATTTGACACTTTTTTTAAGTGCAAGTACAATAAAATAGCTTTATTGGAGTCCTAATAATCATCTATATTGAGCCAACTCAGATGAGACTTGAATTGATACTAGGCTCTGAATTAACTTCTTCATTAGCTGTAAAGTGTGAAAATATGAAGTAGGCGTCTGGATGGCAGACTTTACCAACTGCAACTAGTTTTCTATCTTTTGACTCTCTGATGAGGGCACCATATTTAGAATACCATTCCCTAGTTTAACTGTGCCTTTACCAATGACAACATAAAACTTTTGGTTCATTAAAATCTTGTAGAATCTACAAGGTTCTAGTTTTATAAACATTTCCAGAAATGGTGACATGTGATCACCAACAACTGAACTTATGAATCATCAGTTTAACTCTGTTTTAGATGGTGGCATTTTTATCTCTTTTATCCCTATTAGAGTTGATGAATGGATTTAGTTTTAAATTTAGTTTTGGGAATTAAGGTGGTGCTTTAGTGATAGAAGAAGTGATTGTGTGCACTCTTCTTATTTATCTACCCCCCTTAAAGCGACACTTTATAAGTAGTGCATGACATCATACAACAATATTTGACCTTTTTTTTTTCTCTTGCAACAAGCTTGCAAATTAAGATGAAATATTTTAAGAACCCTAAACCTAACTTACTTTGGCACTTTATAATGATAGTGAAATTAGTAGCTATAATGATAGAGGTCAAAAAATTAGGCACCATTGCCTTTTGAATGACTCAATTACTAGATCATATGCAAAAGTTATAGCCTTTACAATTTGTGCATATGCAAAAAATTACTCCTTCAAAAGATATTTTCAATGTGCTTAAAAATAAAATTTTGTGCAAACTAATATTTGGAGAAAAAATTGATAGGGAAAGAGTTAAGCCCCCTGTGGTAGGCTATGACCAGAGGCTTAAAAATAATATGACTATGGGCTTATTATTAACAATTTTGTGCCGTGCCCTCCCTTTTTATTTTACCTCTCTGCTTATGTCACCCCCCCAGTTTCTTATGTGAGCAAAATTGACATAAGTTACAATGAATAGTGCTGCTAATACTCTCTTCAAATTTGATGACCATCGCTATTCACGTGCCTCCCTAAGCACTTTCAAATTCCAACGACCCACCTGGCTTTTCAAAGCTAATTCAACTCTACATTCCTACCCAGAAACGGGGCCTTTGCTCCACCATTTTGGCGTGGGCAATATGGATTAAGCCATCGTGGTTGAGAGGACTCAATCAAATGAGCATATGTGATGAAAATGCCATAGAGAAAGGTGGCGACGTGGCTTGAATGCCATAGTATGAGGCAGCGATGAGGATGAGTTGGACCGCGTCATGGATGAGAGGACCAGGCGTCTTGGAGGTGCTGTAGAATGCAACTTGCAGAGGCAACTTTGGCCTGTGATGCATGCTCAAACAAGCATGGATACAGCTTCTTGTATGAGGCTGTGAGGCATGACTACCACAGAGAATACGCCTCTATTGAGGCTTCCTTTGCTGTGATTTGACCTCACTATGGTGAGGGTCGATGAGCTCTTCCAATGACGATTATGACCTGCAAAAGAAAACTTGTTTCAAATTTGCTTTGAAACAAAATTTTACCTCCTTGATATGCAGTGATAGAAGGTCGGATTGAGCCTAGCATGCAAGAGAAGTTGCAGAGATTTGTCAATGGAGCTATGTAATCAACGAGCAAATGATTTGACATTATTCCACTCGCTCTGATACCATGTGGGAGCAGAAGTCTAAGATCATGGAACAGAAATCAAACACAAATGCAATGTATTGAAAACAAACTAATTGGTTTACAATCAAACTGGTATAAATAGGTGAAACTTGAGGAACTAGTCTCCACGAGAATAGGAAAGGTGGCAAAATTGGAACCAAGAGAATAGCTCAAGGTTTAACCTCCCTTCAAAATAGCAGCGATGTGTCAAAGATGGATTGACACATCAACTAATGACTCAACAAGAGGACTTAGTCTTTCCACATGTGAGGAAAACCACTAAGTATGATTAAGTTAGGTATAACTTGTATGAGTTTATACACCAACAATTTATAGCAGAACAAGGAAGGAGCTGAAACAAGAAGAAGCCACAACAAAAGAAAGAAGCACAAAATCAAAATCAAAATAACTATTGATAAAAAATTTAAATAATCATCTCTCAAAATTATTTTTGCTTGCTATTAATTTGTATGCTTTAGGTTGGTGTTAATGGTGTATGCATAAATCATTTCATATTGCTGCAATATTAAAAAAGTTAAACTAAATAACTTTTCATAATATGGAACTTAGCATTATCTAAATTATTTTATTTACATTTTACAATTTACAAATATCATAGTATATATTCCCAAAAAAATATGGGACATGACATGGGGTCAATTGAACACCCATAAAATCCTTGATTATGGGTAAAAGTACAAACTTGTGTCACACTTTATAGAGGAATCAGCCAACATAAAATAAAATCTCAACTTCAACCACATAAAAGTGGTCTTTATGTTTTGAATTTCAAAATGATGTAAACTAAGAAAATGTAGATCTTTTGTTGAAGCTTATTACTCTAATTGTTTATATATTTAAAAAAATTGTTTTGATATTTTTTTTATCAATTTAAGAGTAGATTTTGAAATGCTAATAATTTGAAGAAAAAGTGACGTTTAGTTGACATCAAGAAACAAATTGAAAAAAAAATGCTTTTTCTCCTGATTTTTTTTCCCAAATAGGTGACTTCAATATCTAGGGCATAGAAAAAAATGAATTTTTGATCTATATTTTTCTCGTAATAACATTTTAAAGTCAAACTTACCTATTTTTGATAGTTTTCAATTCAAGTCAACTATTGTTTAAATTTTTTTTTCATTTTCATAAAACAAATTGTACCCTTTTGAAGAGGATTCTCTCTTCTAGGGCATCATATATTATCCAATTTTTAAAATCATTTTTAACTTTTTTTAAAAAAAATTCAAATTAGCCTCTTTTTGAACTTGAAAAACCTACTTGCATTATTTTCAAATATTTATATCCTAAAATTACTCAAAATATAAATATTTAGCAAAAGTTGGAAGTTTGAGAAAATGGTGACTTAGCTATCCAATAGGATGCCACATAGACATATTAGACCTAATGGGATTCAGCCAAATCCCATTTGGTTGAAACTACTCCTTTTCTTTTTTTTAAAAAGAATTTGTGGCTTTTTTATTTATTTTTTAATTATTGAATTACAGTAAATTTAAAAAAAATGATTTCGACAGGGAATAGTCATATTCAAAAACACAATGATGTGAAAGTGTTTGTTTAATGTCCTTTTTGGATTTTTTTTAGCTTTTTTAGTTTTTTGAGCATTTTTAAATTAATAAATTATAGAAATTTGGAGAAAAAAGAACCACTGATTTCAATAGGGGTAGAGTCATATTCAAAAACACAATGATCTTTAAGTATTTTTTAATGTCTTTTTTGGCTTTTTTAGTTTTTTTTTAGTTTTTTGGGCTTTTTTAAATTATTAAATTATAGAAATTTGGAGAAAAAAGAACCATTGATTTCAATAGGGGCAGAGTTGTATTCTCAGGTACCATGATCAAGCTATTGATTTAAGTGCTACACGTAGAGCATTAATGACTGTAATTTCTCATATTGAAGACAAGTTCAAGCAATTTCCCAATTACTCAATGTTTCTAGGAGAACTATTCAAATATATATTGCAAAGAGAAATAGATTGGATGGAAATGTTGAGAATAATTAGGTAAATATTTGCAGGGTTCCCTGAAAAAGATAGAATCTCAGAAGATGTAAAGGAACAGGTGACTGAATATTGGACCAGCCACTCTCATGTTTCTTCCAATAGAAGGGACACTATACAGATAAAAGGTGAAGATGGTACAAAAATTTGACATCCAAAACATTTTATAGATACAACACAAAGTGAACTTTTTGAAGCATTCAAGCAAGAATTTTTAGATGTGAATATTTGTCAAAGGATGTTTGAGAGACTACGGCCAAGTTTTGTACATATAAATAAGGTACGTGAGGCTTGTTGTCGAAATCATGTCAAATTTCATCTACACCTACATTCATATAAAAATCTATGGCAGTAATTAATCCAAATATAGTCATCCTTGGAAGTACAACACAATTTGTGAAGTCTCTTCTATGTGAAAAATCAGAAGATTTAGATGAATTAAAAGTGTAGTGTATAAAAAATATATGTAAAGATTGTGGAAATTTAAAGAATCTTGTACAGGTTGACGATATTGATCATTCGATACAAGTTATGAGGAGATTTGAATATGAGAAGTACTCAACAAAGTCAGGAGTTGAGAGTAGAAAAATTATTCTCAAAGAGAGTGAATTGTCAAGCAATGAGTTTATGAAATTTTTTTGCAATACCATATATCCACATATTGATCATTGTCATGGTGCTAGATGCCAAGGTAAGCAATTTCGTGACTCAAAGAATTACTTTCCACCAGGTTGTATTCTCTCTATTGTTGATTTCTCTGAGAACTATACATTTAGTCCTCAAATTGAGATTCAAAGTTAATATTATCATTCAGAGCAAGTTGCAATATTTATACCAGTTTGTTATAGGCATGCTGAAGAACATGTAAATGGTGTACAAAGTAGCAAAGATGAATGAATTATCATCAAAGAGGTTCACGTTTATATTAGTGATGATATAGGTCATGATAGAAGGTATGTAGCCCATTATTTTGCAATGTTTTTTGAAGACCTGAGATGACATAAAATAGATACTTCACAACATTGGATATGGTCTGATAGATGTGTTGGTAAGTGCTGATTTAATTTTTTAACAAAATTATATTATATTTATTTGTGTAATTAACTCATAGACTTGAATTGTTTAGTTACTTAAATATGTTGTACATATATGTATATAGTTTTTTAAAAAATATTTTGGTATTAAATTTGAAATTGTTTGTAATTTCATAGGATAATTTAAGTCTGCAAAATTTTTTAATTGGTTAAGCCAACAACATATTAAATAGAACATACATGTTTTGTGGAACTTCTATGAGAGTGGACATGGAAAAGGACAGCATGATGGAGCTAGAGCATGTGTGAAGCGTGCACTTCGGCAACATGAACTTGCAGGTAATACCATATGGACTACAAATTTAAATTCTTAAATATATTTTAAATAAATTTAAACCTATTAGGAAAAAAGTGTAGATCTCAAAATATTGCATGTGTTGAGAAGTAGCAGCTTAAGCCATTATGCAATTTAGTGGTTTTGATATATATCCAATGTTGCAGATTTTTAATATTTCTCCTGTTACATTTAAAAACAAATCTAATTATGTTTTTTGAGATCATCTTTTCCTTTCAACTAGAAAACCTCTTAACTTGACATTTCACCAACATGAACTTGTAGGTAATGCCATAAGGAATGCAAATGAAAGTGTTGAATGGTACAAAAGTCATTTTATTGTCCGTGACTCAATATACAACACACGCTATTTTTGGGAAGTTAGAGGTACATAAATATTTTGTTTTGAATTTCGATGTGTGTACATGAATTGAATTTTTAATTTTCTATAGTTTTAAATTGGATGATTGAAATTTAAACTGATACTGATCGATCAACTCTTACTAATTGTCAAACAATTAATGGTATTAGAAGTTTGCATCAAATCATGACAGTAGGACGTAGCAGGCCTCCTGTAATTCAAGTGAGAAAAATAATGTTTTTGTGTTGATTGCATTGAGAATAATGCAAATACTCTACAATGTGAGAATATTAGAGATAGGTATCTTTCAGAATGGTAAATAATATAATTAGTGGCCACCTCAGACCCTTCTGAAGATAATGACATTGTAGATGTCTATCATCCTTTGTATTTAGCTGATTATGAACGTGTATCAAATTTAGGTATTACAGGTAAATTTGAAATTTTTAAATTAAATTTTAACTTGTGCATTTGATTTATAATATATTCTACTTAATTTGAGCATGGTTTACTATATGGTGTGTACATGAGATATTTTTGTTGTTCTTACAGATCTAGACAATACAGAAGGTGTAGATTACTATCTACTAAGAAGTACGCAACCAAAATGCAAACTATTAGAATCAATGATAGATGGTGATGGACAAGAGTATCCAATTGGATCAGTGGTTGTTGAAGACACATACTATCAACAAACAAAGATAGATACAAATGGTATTATATTTATTGATTATATGCCAAGTCAAAAGGTTCTACATTATAGTCACTTAGTTATAGCAACACGAATAAATCTTGAAACTTTACCAAAAAGAGGACGTGCCAAACAAAGGTGGAGGTTACCTATTGAAGATCATGAAAAGATTTTAGAGATAATAAAAGATAGAGAGGATCCAGATTATATGTACCAAGAACTTTAAGCTATTTTTGTACATGTATATATTTTCTATGACAATTTATTTTATGTTGAATTTAAATAATTTCATTCAATGTGTTGATATATTACTCTTTTCTTAATCATCGAAATAGAGATGTCATCAATTAATTGTAGCCCACATGTTTCATTTTCTTACATTTTGGTGTTTAAATCTTACCTGGTATTCAGGTCACCCTAAGATATTGTGATTTGATGAAATTAGAGGCTATCTTCTATGGCTCAGAAATTCTAGATGTCATGGATGTCATGATAAAGTTATTGGCTATCTTCTTTTATCTTAATGTAGCCTAATTGAATTGAGTTATTTTTGGATGTCATGATAAAGATTAGTTTTAAGGCCTAATAAGTATTTATATGGTTCAAAAATTATACATGATTGAGTATGATGCATGTGTGTAGTCATTTATGTGTTCACCAAGTTGTTTGTTAAATAAACATGTTGGTGATTTGAGCTATTTTCTATTGACTATATGGTGTAAGCTTAGTTCTTGAGGGTAGGGAATGCCAATCTCAAGACCAATTTAGTTATAGCTTATAATTAGGCAAAGGATAGTTCAAGGCCAATGCTTAAGGCAAGATTAAAACTCTTCTCTTTAGGATAGATAAGATTGGGAGGTTAGTCCCTAAGATTTGAGGTGTATACTAATTAAAGTGAAAAGGAAAAAATATAAGCAAGCTTGATAGCAATCCCATCATGAGCACATGAAACTCCTAGAAATTTGTCACTAAATTTCTTATACAAGCTTGTTTAATCATGGTTTTTGAACCACTCTTGGCAATATCCATATGTCATGCATGAAAATAATTGTAAATTAGGTTTATATTTCCCCTTCAAATATATAGTTCTACATCATGCATTATTATTTTAACAAGTGCAAGACAACATAACAATCTTTTAAATTTTCTTTGAAGGGCTCTCATTATATATAGGTATTTTAAATTCAAATATATGAAGTTAAATTCTAGTTGGAAATCAAAATAAAATAGAGAAAAATGAATAGAGAAATAAAAGAGGCAAAGGGGCCTCATGAGGTGGAGTTTTTGACATTTTTTCATATCCTATGTCTCAAATATATGATGACAATCTAATTTGATTCCATGCTTGTAGCTCTAAATACCGTATTTTGAACTTGAAGAGATCTAGACTGGTCGAATTACACAGGTCATCAATTAATTGTATCTAGATGAATACTAAATAGACTATCTAGAATTTTTGTCCTAGAACTTAAATTTGGATTTGCAAGCATAGAGGGAAAGGTCGTTTAGTTCCAAAATGTTTTCTTTCTTTATCTCCCACTAATCTTCTCATGTTTTCTCTTTGTTCTAGTATGCTAGAAATTACTAATAAAATATCTAATTTTTAATATTTCAGCATAGATAGATAATCCCTAAATTAATCATATCTCAAAATTACTAAATTTTTAAGGATAATTTGTTGTGAGGATTTACCCAACATGGCTATGTACCTTCCATAGTTTTTTTTAGATGACCCTAATTCATAAAATGGAAGTTCATTTAGACATACCAACTTTTTTTATAACAATTTCAATTTCAATTTTTTAAATTTATTTCCCAAATTCCAAATTCACTCAATTTTAGGTATAAATGACAAATATATTTCTCCAAAACATTATATATAGTTACAAAAAAATTATGAATTCATTCATAAAAAGTACCCCATAAGATCATAAACCTATTTACTATGGAATCCATCTTCCTAATTGTATAGATACACTAAGACTTCCAATCACAACATAGATCCATTAATTACATTTGATTCATACTTACACACATTAAGTTTTATAATCTTTATTACACATATTTAGTTTCAAAATCCTTATTTGTTTTTTATAATATAAGGTGGCTAAACAAGGGGCCGAACCCTTACAAAAAATAGAGAGGCCCGAAGGTAGCAAGCATCAACAGTGCCTTAATCCAGAAACATCATATACAACCATAACAAAATACCAGCAAAACCAGCAAAACTAGCCGCTAAGATGAAAGTCAAAAAACTGAGAAACAGGGTATCAACAGTATAACAACAAAGATGAAGGAGACAACAGCTCTCCTTTCTAGACCATAGATTTAATAATATCATCTAATTTTTTAGCCAGATCATCACTGTCAGTATTAACAGTAACCCCTAGATTCTTTAGCACATAGAGGTTGAGGAGTATAGAGGTCCTAAGCACAATGGAGAAATTCTACTCCAGCTTCGCAATGCGATCGCGCAGACCAGCAAGATCAGCTCCCAGACCATCATCAGTCTCCATAGCATCCTCAGCCTCTTCCACAAACATGGCACCTGCTGTGTCAGCATTTCCAGCAGAGTTAGCAGCATCCTCCGTGGTAGCCCCTGTATCATGCGTCTCCTGCTTGTCTTCATCATCACCAGAAATGTCCTAAATCTCCACATCCCTATCATCCTCTCCCCGGGTGGATTCATCCGAGCCGCTCTCAGAATAGTCAATGAGCTTTGCTGAAGGAGCTAGTTTGCCTGCAATATGCCCCAACCGCCGAACACCAGAGGAAAGCCCCTCCCTACAAATCTTCACCGAAGAATCCTTTCTCTATCCCACTAGGGTCCTACTAAGGGTTTTGGGGGTCCCAACCACTGCCTTCCCAATGCTCATATCACCAGCAACCTTCCACTTTTTACCCTTCTTAGAGGCAGTAGGGCCCGGGGTATCAACAGGATTTTCCATAGGAGTGCAAGAGGAGACTTCAATAGTTTTGATAGGAACAGGGGAGGGCCCGGGTTCAGCAACATCAGGAATATTCTTAGGGTTTGAGGAGGGCTCCCCGTCCCCACTATTAGCGGGAATGGTTTTGGAGGGTTTGAGGGCAAGATGATGATTATACAAATAGAGAATGAGGCCCTGGTGAAGAGGGATAGGCTTCATAGTAGTGTTTTTAGTCAATTTCACTTGAACCCTAAGGACGGAATGCTCCAGGGAGGAAAGAAAATAAAACAGAAAACTAATTTTAGCATTGCGATGAAAATGATTTAACAGGGGGAGATGGTAGTTATAAAACCTGGTAAAGCACCCTTCGAGGGTGAAGTACTTCATGAGGATAAAACACATAGCGTCCCATAAATCCGGCAACTTGGCTCTGTCAAAACCACCCTAGTAAGGGACTAATTCTTCGCCAACCCTAAGGAAGAGCTGCTGACTGGAGAGGTCCGCGATTTTAGTTTTTCATTGCTGCTTCAAGCCCTGAGTAGACATACCAGTGGCCAAAGTGATCACATGTTTAGAAACCTCAAATCTGATTCCACCCACTAAAACCCATCTGTTCTGCCAAGACCACGCAAACTGTTCAGAAAGAGCTTCATTGTACCCATTAAGCCTCTCCAAATAGGGGCTAATCCCGCCCTCTTTGCAGTAATG
Organism: Cunninghamia lanceolata; assembly: GCA_027924645.1. Lineage (NCBI taxonomy): Eukaryota > Viridiplantae > Streptophyta > Pinopsida > Cupressales > Cupressaceae > Cunninghamia > Cunninghamia lanceolata. Next base: position 620,708 of record BSBN01000797.1, read on the forward strand.
CCAAGGTACCAGATTGTCTTTGAATTCATAGCACGAGACGGGCTCAGTTTGAATTCTGTCTCCTCCCATAGCGGAATTACATCGCATGCCATATAAACCCTCAGTCTCCTTAGTCATCTTAATAGGAGAATTACTAACATTAACAAGGCTAATAATAACATCACACACAAACTCATAATAATAGGAAGCCTTACAAACCCCAATCCCATGCTTAACCATAATTACCCGGCACAGGCCATGATGATTCGGCCATCCGCTCACCTTATGAGAAAAATGAGTGGATTTGACAGTAGAGAAAGTACAAGAGGACTCGTACTTCAAAAGACACGTCAGCCCCCTCCCAAGGAGCTAACAGTATGAGCTGGCTTTCAAATACATCTAACTCATCTAGACTCGGCCATGTCTTTGAGAATGAGATTCTTAAGATTTAAAGGAAGATGATCAAATTGGCGCCAAACCCTCCAATTTGAAAATCGCTGCCCAAGTTCAGCACAGGCGTCTGCAACTCCGTTACCCTCACGGTAAATATGTGAGATCTGCACATTAGTAATCCTCTGCAAGAGAAACTAAAAATCCCTAATAACATCTTTCAACTGAATGCCAACATTCGACACTTTAGTAACGGCATCAATAACCATTTTAGAATCTCCCTGAATCTCTAAATTCCTAATACCAAGTGATATGGCCAATTTAAGCCCCCAAAGAAGAGCCATAGCTTCCACATAGTTATTGTTGTGACAGCCCAGACCTCCAGCATAGACAACAAACATCCTCCCTTCATCATCTCGGATGATCCTGCCCCCGCTAGTAGTACCATCAAGCTTAGAAGCCCCATCAAAATTGAGCCTCATCTAGTTAGAAATCGGAGGCTTCCATCTAGTGTTGAGTGTCTGTAATAATTTAGTATTGTTATAAGCAGGAATATGATTGAGAATCCTTTAGTTTACCGTAATTTGTTCTTCCTCCTAGGTCAGAGGTTTCACTGCAGTGCGGATATGGGCCATAGTGACACTCTCCAAGAGAGTCTTCATGAAAGTATGAGAGACCTAAGAGGCATCTCTAGTAGTATCCCTAAAAATCTGATGGTTGTGCTCTTTCCACAAAGTCCAGCTCAGGCACGACAGAGTTTGGTTCCATAACTCAACAAGCCAGGGATGGGAGAACGGAGGATACCAATTGTTAAAAACTTCCTGAATATCAGAATTGCAAGCCCACTGAATACCAAAATTGCTGAGGATGAGGCTCCAAATGTCCCTAGCAAATTCACAGTGGAAGAATAAATGAGAAAGTGTTTCCTCCTTTTCACAACATAGAGAGCATCTGTTGGCCAGAGTGAAACCTCTCTTCTGCAAATTATCTTGGGTTAGAATTTTGTTATGAACAGAGGCCCACCAGAACATGTTAATTTTCGGGATCAGTTTGTGATTCCACACTTTTCTCCATATATCCTTTTTATGAATCTCAGGGACCAATAAGTGATAGGCAGACTTAATAGAGAATTGGCCATTCTTATCTGGCCACCAAAATTGCTCATCTTCACGAGGGAAGAGAGGAATTCTGACTTCTTGAATCAACTTTTGAACCATCTGAGCTTTAGGGACGAGATCAGGGCGATGGGGACAGCAATCCAACAAAGTTTTCCAGCTCCTGTGACCATTATTGGTTGACATATAATCACTGACCTTATTGCCAAAGAACTGAGTAGCAATGCCAGCAATCTCAACCAAATCCTTCTGAGAGATGAAAGCCTTATCTTTTAGCCAAATATCAGTCCAAAACTTGATACCCATACCATTACCCAACTTCCATCTGATCCCTTGCATGAGCAGATTTCTAGATTTCAACATTTTGTTCCAGATGACCGATCCCTTAGGAAGACCTTCTTGCTGGAGGAAGATAGACCAATTAGTGTCATGCAAATATTTGGCTTGCATGATGTCTCCCCAATCTTTATGATGATAAATTAGGTTCCAATTAATTTTAGAGAGCAGGGCTTTATTCATACTCCGTATAGTTCTAATATTGAGACCTCCATGGGATTTAGGAAGACACACTTTATCCCAGCTGACCAGGGACATCCGCTATTTATCTTCAGCTCCCGTCCATAAAAATTTTCTTTGAATCTATTCCAACTTGGCAGCAAAAGAAGTAGGAATTTTAAAAAGAGAGAGGAAATAGGTGGGTATACCTTGCAAGGAGGCCTGAAGAAGCTGCAATTTACTAGCACTACTGAGGACTTTTCCTTTCCAACCAATCAATTTCCATTGAGTTCTTTCCAAAAGGTTACTCTAGAAATTTGGAGAAACTTCTTTAACCATAAAGGGGAGACCCAAATAGACAACAGGAAGAATATCTTCAGCACAATACAGAATATGTATGATTTTTTGCCGGAGAGTAGTGGGAGTATTGAAAAAATACACATTACTCTTTTGGAAATTGATGTTTTGCCCAGAGGCAATGGCATAAAGGTTAAAAATATTCTTCCATCTCCGGACTTCAATCACTGAAGAGATGCCAAAAAGAAGGGTATCATCAACAAATTGTTGCACAGACATAGGGGCAAGGGAGGAAGCAGGTTTAATGCCCACAAGATGCTTAGAGACCACATTAGCTTGAATGAATCTCCCAAGAGCCTCAGCCATGATGATAAACAAGTAAGGAGAAAGGGGATCCCCCTACCGGAGTCTGCGCGAGGAGGAGAAGAAACCCCTAGGAATCCCATTAACCAAGATAGAAAATTTGGCAGAAGAGACAGCCGTCCAGATGAGGAGATGAATTTTGTCATTAAACCCAAATTTTCTAAGAACTTGAAACAGAAAATCCCATGAGACCCTATCATATGCTTTAGAGATATCCAACTTAAGGGCCATACCTGGAATTTTGCTCTTCTCCATGGAATGAATAGTTTCATGGGTGGAGATCACAGCATCCAAAATTTGACGCCCTGGGATGAAACCTTTTTGAGAAGGAGAGATAAATTTATCATGAAAAGGTTGAAGTCTCATGACAAGGGCTTTGGTGCAAAGCTTATAGACAGTATTACATAGGCTAATAGGTCTGAAATCAGAAAGATTGGTGGATTTCAGCTTTTTAGGGACAAGGACAATAAAGGTGTTATTGAGCTGCTTTAAGATCTTACCAGTATTGAAAAAATTATGAACCGCATCCGTGAGGTCAGCCCCCACAATATCCCAATACTCCTGAAAAAAGATAGGATGGAAGCCATCTGGACCCGGAGCTTTAAAGAGACCCATAGAGAATAAAACAACATGAACCTCCTCCTTAAAAATAGGCCTCAGCATTTCCAGATTATCTTCCTCAGTTATGAGACAGGGGATCTTGTCAATAAACTGCTTAGTAGCCCTGTCGTTATCATCACCAATGGCTTGTTCTGTCAACAAGTTCTGAAAAAATAATACAGCTTGTTCCCCAATCTCATTGTCCTCAGTGATAACATCACCATTGTCCAAGCACAGTTTTGTGATGGAGTTAGCCTTCCTATGTTTCATAGCAGAAATATGGAAAAAAGTAGTATTATGATCTCCCTCCTTAAGCCACTGAACCCTGGATTTTTGCTTCCAAAAGACCTCTTCATGGCCCATAAGATTCTTCCATGCCGAAATCAGATCTTGTTCTTTCTTAGAAGTATCTTCGGAAACATCCCCTTGAGCAATCCGTTGCTGAATATCCTCAAGTTGCCTAGTTAAAGTTTTCTTCTGCCAAAACACATGACCAAAACTGAGTCTATTCCAGCCACGAACCTCCTATTTGATATGCAGAAGCTTCTTAACTAACCTTAACATAGGAGCACCCTGGATAGGAATTTGCCACCATTGTGTCACCAGTTGTCTGAAATCCTTATGCTTAATCCACATAGCTTCAAATCGGAAAGAGAAAGGACCCCGATGACATTGATCATACCAATGAAGGAAAATAGGGCAGTGATTAGATATGGTTCTAGGAAAAGCCTGCAATTGCATATTATGAAAATTTTCCCAGTTGCTCGATATAATGACCCTGTCTAATTTAACCTAAATCAAATTATCCCCACGTCTCCTGTTGGACTAGGTAAAAATCTGATTTTGTAGCTCCACATCAAGCAATCCCCAAGCATTAATAAACTCGGCAAAGTCAAACATGCTATCAGAGTAATCAAGGTTCCCACCATATTTCTCAGAGGGATACAAAGGAGTGTTGAAGTCACCAGCCAACATCCATTTGGAGCGCAGAAACTTGGTCAGGGTACTACTCAAATCAGTCCATAAAGATTGTCTCTGGGCTCTAGTATTAGGAGCATAAATATTGATTAAATACCATTTGAAAGAGGGAGAGGAGAAATTGGTAACCAGGAGATGCTTGCCAGAAGCCACAAGAGAACCCTGAATTTTCGAACTGTTCCACATTGTAACAATCCCGCCAGAAGCCCCAATAGCAGGGCTAATACAAAACTCAACCTTAGGCCATATGTAATCTACAATCTTCTTAAAGTTTTCCTCAGTCATCTTGACCTCCTGCAGGAGCAAGATGTCTAATTTATTTTCCAGAATACAGTTCTTGACCTCAAACTATTTTGAGGGGTTGTTGAAACCCCTCAGATTCTAGGATAAGATCCTCATTTCAAAGATTTGAGGGATGGGACCTCCAGTGTTTTCTGCTTACCACTGGCAATTTCCCTGCCAATCTCTCTTTGCTGAGTTTCCCCGTAGGGTTGGTCGCCCTTGGCAATCCTTATTTGTTTCCATTATTAGTTAATGATATTTAAGTATTAATTTTTAAGTGATAATAAATTAAATACTCTTTTTTTATTCATGCACTTTACTTAGAAAACATCTATTAATAAAATAATAGCTTTTATAATTTATTTATTATTTAGTTCATACATAACTCGAGCAAGGAAATCATCTAACCTTTGATTATCCAAAAATAAATTATTATTATTATTTATTTCTAATTTCCAAATTATGAAGTTTCATTCTCAATAAATTAATTTAAACAAGTTTAAATTGCTTTATTAATCTAAATTTAATTTATAATTAAAATTTGAAATTAGTTACCATTTTAGTCTTTGAATTTCTTTGTTCGGAATGTAGACTAGATAGAACTATTTTAATCTTTAATAGCTTAATGTTAGTGATATATATTGTTATACTTAGATATTTATTTTATCTAAATATCCAAATTCAATGTAATTGTGTCTATACAAGTGAATGAAATTTTATTGAGTTTCAATATCATTCCTTAGTTTACTTATATGTTTGATATGATTTTTTTTTTCATAACTTGAACAATAGTGATAGTAAACATTAGGTTCTATTATGCATAATCCCCTTAAATGATTGGATTGTGATTCCTAGATTAGTATTAGCCAAATTAACTAGTCATGCAAATTTCCTTTCATCAACTAGCAATGCACTATATATGTGATGTCTTTTTTGTACGTTTTTCTTAAATTTGATTATGAACATTAAATTAACTCAATTTTTTATATAGATTTAAAGTGAGCAAGAATATATGTTAAAAACCATAATATAAAATGTATATATTGTAAAACATAATAAGACATGAACCATATAACGTGAAAGGTCATAACATGTGAAACCATAACAAGTCAGAGAGTAGGGTGTCTAATATGACTACATATGTCTAGATCTATCTCCTGAGCCATGTGTGGATCCATGTCTCGATCTCTCTCTAGATCTCGATCCATGTGTGGATCCATGTCTCGATCTCTCTCTGGGTCTTGATGCACCTCCCTGCATAAGAAAGTACATAATTTAATTTAATGTAATGTGTATATATATGTTTAAAGTCATCTTAAAGTTAAATTGTACTTTCAACATGTCTAAATTTATCAAGTAATATATATATTATAAATGTACCTCAAACGAATCATGCACGAGATCCTCTACATGCTCCAAATCTCTGAAGTGTGACAAGTTATCCCCTTGTTGCTAGAAATTTTCAAATACAAGATTTCAATGAATAGTGAGAACTAATTTTAAGTCAAGTTTATTTAATATATACACATGTGAATTTGTAGAATGCAAAATATAGAAATTATTCAAGTATCTACACATCCTGGAGCACTCTACCAATCCCACTAATGTCAGAAGAATGAATGGTAACATTAGGGACACCTATATCTGAAGGTAAATGACCAGTGCCAAAGAGAAGTGTGCTATATGTGCCATGTACATGAGGTGCAACCTAATGTTGTGCAGGGGCTATACGCTGGTCTAGAATATTCTGGTTCTCTGAAGTCATCTCACCCTAACTCGACTGCCTACCATTATGTCGTCTAATATGAGTTGGTACAACATCCAAAGGAATCCCATACTCATTACTGATATACTGGTATGCTGATAGTAAATCAATAAAGGTAGTTTAACATGCATCACATACAATGGTGTCACTCATATGGGCCACATCTGATGGGGATGGTATATCTGCATGAATGTAGGGGTCATAATTTATGGATGTAGCCTCAGTGGGAGGAAGGATAATCCATGAACGTAATAAGTATCTCTCTACACAATCAGATGACATCTGATCAACCTGACTAGCAATCATGTTCATCCTATCAAAAAGCCTGGATCTAGTTGGTGTGACTGCTGCGTCACCTGCTGCTACTAGTTCCAAATGTTTTGGAAGAACCAAAAGGTTTGGACCAACTAATGCCCTTCTGTTTTCAAGTGGTGCCAAATTTGGACATCTAAATTTAGGTTTATCAGCAAACCTCCCCTTGCCATGTCCAGCATGTCGTCTAATATGAGTTGGTACAACATCCAAAGGAATCCCATACTCGTTACTAATATACTAGTATGTTGATAGTAAATCAATAAAGGTAGTTTAACATGCATCACATACAATGGTGTCACTCATATGGGCCACATCTGATGGGGATGGTATATCCGCATGAATGTAGGGGTCATAATTTACGGATGTAGCCTCAGTGGGAGGAAGGATAATCGATGGACGTAATAAGTATCTCTCTACACAATCAGATGACATCTGATCAACCTGACTAGCAATCATGGTCATCCTATCAAAAAGCCTGGATCTAGTCGGTGTGACTGCTGCATCACCTACTGCGACTAGTTCCAAACGTTTTGGAAGAACCAAAAGGTTTGGACCAACTAATGCCCTCTTGTTTTCAGGTGGTGCCAAATTTGGACATCTAAATTTAGGTTTATCAACAAACCTCCCCTTGCCATGTCCAGCATGTACGAGCATAGATGTGTAATTCATAGATAATCCTAAATGGAACTCAACATTTAACTGTTTCCAAAAATATAGTGGCAACTCATCATTATGAGGCCATCTATGATTGGCTGCCAAAAATATGGGATATATAAATGGACCAACAAGTGGATCTATAAACTTGGTAACAATATATCCTCTAACTTTGGTTTTCCCACTATAAAAAGGGAACATACTATGCACTTTATGTAATGAAACTCTATCAAAAATAGATTTGATATTCTCTGTGCCAGTAACAGTCCTAGAAAGGGACGTATAAAACTCCACAGTGCTAATATCATCATATGGATTGTATGATTTTATCATCTCAATCATATCTTTAATCTCAAACTGAATATTGACTAATTTATCTCTATTAGCCAAATTTGGGGAGTTCTGTATTGTTTGGTCCAAACATTTCAAAACATTATCTAATCTACAAATGCTATCGTTATAAAAATTATTCCTAGTCTCAGCTTCACACTGAGACTACGTGGAATGATGAGATCCCTCAGCATAAGCCATATCTAGATATAAGAGATCTGCATTTAATTAAAACAAAAAGTTTAATATGTACAATAAGAATTTTGGCCAATAAGAATAGGACAAATATTTTTAATGTGTACAAAAAAGCACATGCATTTCATACAAAGTGTTACAAAGTATGCTGATAAACTCAAGCTGACCGGCAAATCAAAGGTATGGTTCATTTTACATCGTACATTAGCTTTGTATTACTAGCCCAACATTTCTTTTAGGAAGTTTTCACTTTTCTTTAATACATTATCTACAGAGTGGGAAACATATTTTATGGTTATTGCAATTTTAACAGTCTTCTTTAATGCTTAACCTGAAGTATCTATATACAATTTTACCAGTCTTCATTAATGCTTCACCTTGCTATAATATTTGGTTATATAATAGAATAGTGTCTTTGCAATGCGTTTTTACGTTTTTACCAAGTGCATGTCTTCTTTCAAATTTCAAATTGTAATTTTCTATACAAAATTAAAGTGGCAGATTTTGAATGAAAAAAAAGTTTAAATGCATACCCAATATTAAGTTGCATCTCAGAGCTTTGTGCTCATCTTTAGATAGGGTCATGATAAAATTAGAAAAAAATCTGTCAGAATAGAAGTCATCTCTTTACAACTATGTATGAAGGTAGCTCTGGGTATTTGTTGGGATGAACTCACTTATAGGATGATACTTCTTTGTAGTTCTTTTATTCATTATGATGTAGTGAGGCCTATGATTTCATAAAAATGTATAGGATTATTCATAAATGGTTTCTTGATATCTTAAAGAAGTATATATGAACAAACCATTATTCCACTGACTAGTTCAAATTTATATAAGGTTATGAGCTCAGTGATACACTCATTAGGACTGTTGTCTACCAAGAAAATTTCTATAATTTGCTTTAGTAGGCTAGTTCTTTGTAAAAAATTTTAATATTGGACCTCATTCAACTAGCAAGTGCCTGATGGAAAATGTTAGTTTTCATATTTTGGTATCCAAATTCAAACCAATTATTCTCATTTTGAGTTTGTGGATCTTTGCTGTCATTTATAGTGTTGCAGGGCTTCCGTTTCTCTGCCTGATTAAGTGCTGCTAGGATTTGTGTCTCTTTTTTGGTTGTTTTTTGTTGGAATAGGTTTTGAGGCATAAACAGTTTAATTCATTTAGCACATAAATTTTATAATTAAATCATTCAGTAACTGACAACCTTTCTTCTTGTCTGGTCTTCTACTAGCAACATTGCCTATGACAAAAAAACCATAATGGTAGCATCAGGTGTTTGCTGATTTATTGTAGAATATTATATTTGTTGTACTATAATGAATTGACTTGGTGAATGATCATTGATGTTGCATTTTAACGAAACTTTATTTCCTTTATATTTAAAAGCTTCTTATTTAAATGCCTCTAAAACTATGTTCTACATAATTTAAATGTTTAAAATAAAAAAAATTAGTTTCAATTCATACTATTAGTTTTACAATGTAAATTTGATTTCCTGACATAGTTCAGAATAAGTACAACATTTTTATTTACCCCATTGTAAACAGTGACCACATTGACTAGTTCTTTATGTAGCCAGGGTGAGTGACTGTCATGAGTTGGCAATCTTCAAAGAGATCCTTAGTGCCATAGACAACATTTTGCAGTTCGCAAAGCCAAATTTTAAGTGCCTCTTCTCAAATACTCCTCCAATTCACACCAATCAAGAGTGCCCTAATAGACTTGAGCCAATCAATCAACTCTTCTAAATTATCCTTGAAATAAATTACAAGAGATGTGTGCTGGACAAGTATAGTCGTCAGTCTGTCTACAATGATCTAAACAATGGCATCAGTCATATTTGTTGTTTCCCTTCCTTTCTCATCCGAACCCCACATATCACTAATAAAAGCTGATGAGATTTAGGTTTTGGCAGGGTTTCAAGGCCTCTTTTTTTTTTTCCACTCCCAGATGATAAAATAGAATAGAATAGAATAGAATAAATTATAATTTAATAGAATAGAAAGGAAATTTTTTAATAATGTTTTATAAGACCAAGCTTTCTATGGGACCCAAGAGTAACTCAATAGACATCAAAACTAGTCACAATTGTTATTTATTTCTCGATAAAACTCCATAGCTCTTAGCATAAAGAACTAGTCAATGTGCTCACTGTTTACAGTGGGGTAGCTTTTAGTAAATTAAGAGAGGGTGCTCAACTACTAGCTCCTTCATAAACATTTTCATTTCAACCATTTAAATTTTTAGGGTTAAAAAAAAACATATAGAAATGCTAGGGTTTAAAAGCGACTAACTACATTACGAGCTCAAGAATACGTTTTCCTTGTTTTATTTTATTTTATTAAAAAGGGGAAGAGTATTATAGGATAACTCATCCATGCCTACTTTTGCACATTCCGATCAAATGGGAAAAAATAAAAATGGGGTTCCCAAGTTTTACTAGTACCTACTTTTTGGAACATTAAAGGAAAATAATTATAGTATAACCACATGGTGTTTTTTAAGGAAAGAGATTAAATGGTCGACACTTACTATTCAATGAGTGATGTCATAATAAAATAATGGTGGTGGGTGAGAATCTTTTGAATGTGCAGATTCGGGGTAAATTACTAAATGAAGTTGTGAGCCATTATTTTTCGTGCGGTCTAAGTTTTGAGTTATCTCATTATAGGTAACTATGTTTGTGTCCCAAATATGGATTCCTATTTTTCGTTTAATACTAGGATTTAAAAAAAATATTGAGAGATGCTACCTGGTTTTAAAAAACAACAATACAGACCCAAAAAAAACAATAACTAAGCTTAAAAAATGCAATAACCGAACTTAAAAAACAATAATCCATTGAGAAATGCTAGGGTTTCATACCTGGGTTGAATGTATTTGTAGTGGGGGTGTCGGTCGAGCATTGTCTAGACACCTTCTATTCTGCCAAAAACATAAAAAATGATGCCTCCATAGTTTTTTTTTCTTTTTTTTTAAAGGACTCACCCGAAACCCACTCGTCTGAGTGGGTTTCAGCTGAGACTATATGCACCACATCATTGCCACGTCAGTGCCAAAGGCACCACATGGATTCAGCCGAATACCACTTGGCCGACTCCCACTTAGCTGAGTGGGAGTTAGCCAAAATTAGTCAGTTAGCCTAAAGTGTGACACATGTTTGTACTCTTACCCTTACATTTATTTAGTTTTCTTTTTAAAAATATTTGATGCAAGTCCACAAAATGTCTATTTTATTTTCTTTCATAAGTGTTATACTAAAAGTTAAAATAGTATTATTTTTTATCATAGAGTCTTTGGTGATAAAGTGACAGCTAAATATATAAAACTAATTAATTACATTATTCATGGGCCTTTATAATAACCACTACAACCACTTTTGGAAAAAACTAAATATAAGCAATGTATTTAGTAAAAGTAATATATGTTGTTATATGGATCCTAATTAGACTCAGAGGTTAAATTTTCCCTAGTTTTATTGGCATTGTGTCTGCCAAGTTATTTAATGGGAGTTTGGGGGTAGTGCCCCCAAGACGGGGTCAAGGGGTAGTGTCCCTAGTGGGATCCCTATCACGATACAAGGTGGGTCGAGGGGCAGTGGCCCTAAAAGCTCAAATGACTTTTATTATTTTATAAAGGCATCGAGAGTTATTTTTTCTATTATCTAACATAAAAAACCCTATTTTGTAACTAACATAAGTCTTGATAAAAATGGCTAAGGGTTAGGATTTCTAGGAATATTGTATTGTAGCATTTGTAGCAGTATTGAGTTGCAAGGATTGCTATTCGTAATCCATTTGATTTCCTAGATAATAATATTAGACTCTCTGTTGGTGGATGTAGCCTGGGTTTGGGTGAACCATGTTAAAAATTGTCTCACTATTATTATTTCTTTGTATTTTCATTCCTTTGTTTAATCTTTATTTGCTATGACTATTATGCCAACATTCCTCCCCTTATTACATTGTTCTTACAATGGTACCAAGGGACCCCTCCCGAATGCTAATATAATCAACAAAGCTGATTACATAATATCAATACATAGTTTATAGAGGATTTTCTCCTAAAGAACAAATCTTGAACCAAGCAGGGCTCCATCATGTTGTCTCATCTACTGTTGGAAAGGTGTAGATTTGAGCTATGTTCTTGAGCTCTTTGGTCCCAAACTCTCAAATCACAAAGTCTTGAATTATTCGACAACAATCCCTAAGAGATATGACATATCTCTATCATTGTCTAGTGACCGCAAAAGGGTATAATTCTTGATCATATACTCTGACACTTGCTAGACAATAATCTATATTGAGCTCAACACCAAATCCCAAACCTATCTCCAAAACAAAATCTTCACAAAACATACATTCTTCAAATCCATTAGCATCAACAAAGAAAAGTAAAACAACCAAAACCAAAAATGCTTCTTATGCAAAGCATCATCTCAAAGAAAGAAGCTAACTTGAGATAATGGAAAATCCTCCATCCTCTGATGCCGCCTACCTCCAATATGACTCTCTTAGTCCTTACCCTCCAAAGATAGCATCAGAGGAAGTACTACAATTCTTGAAAGCATAATCATTCTTTAGCATACAAGACTTATATGAAGTAACTATTGGTGTAATAGTTATAGTATTACATTGTTTATACATAACTACATCTATTGGTTACTTTAGTTACACTATATAGTTATTCTATAACTGTTGTATCAACCAGCTACACCACAGTATATATATGTATATATGTGTGTGTGTGTGTGTGTGTGTGTGTTGTATCTACATTTATCATCAATAAAATTATTGCCCCTTCATTTGGTATCAGAGTGATGTGCTCTCCAAACTTGCAGAGGCTTGATAATGAAGTCTGTGTAAGAATGTTGATAGATCTTGTATTGTGCATGGGAACTAGCGCCTGGAAAGAACAAAAGAGACATGGAGATTGGAGAGCATAGTTAAAGTGTGGCGCTTGTAGTAAAACAAGTCACAAAAATTGTAGATAGGGGTTGCTGCAGCAACAAACTCATCTGGTCATTTAATTAGAGAAGAAATTGTTGGGCTCAACATTGGGCATAAAGGAGAAAGCATGCTTCGAACAACCACATATTAATCTTTTTTTGGTTGTTGTTGTGGCCATAGACAACATCTTCACAGTTCACACCTGCATGATAGTTTGCCATGAGTTTTCCTTGATGTCTTTGTGACTATAAAAATGGTGTGAGAGGGTGCACTTGTGCATTTGACTATAGTTAATGTGCATCAGTAATGAATATGGGTGGTGTTATTTCCTTCTATTGTTGCGTTGAAGTTCTATGAAGGTTCATAGTTTGATCCTAAGTGGTGGCATAAAGACGTGATAGGCATAAAGTCACAACTATGGGACTCAAATGGCGTGGTAACCAAATGGCTGTGTTGAATATCTTGAATGGCCATTCAAAACCAATGTGCATTTTTCTACGCCTGTGAAAAGAACTATTTTTCTGAAATCTCCATTCAATTTGTTAAACCTTTGTTGACCACTATCATTGTTGATTTCTACTGGTTTTGTGTGCTATTCTACAATATCTATGGTGCCCTAGCATTAATTGACTATACTTGAGCATATATTTTGCAATGTTGAATGGAAATAGTGATAAAAACATGATAAAATTGTCTAGATTTTACGCAGGACTTGTGATAGCTTTGTATGATTTTTAGAATCTATGGGTGGTTACGATATGGACATTCCTTGTATGCTGGTAGATGAAACGCATTCTGACAAGAAAGATGTAGGCCTGAAAGGTGCAAATTATATTTGTAGGGCTATCTCCATTTGCGTGAAGGAGAAGAAAGATTTTTTAGGCCGATTGAGACATAAGTGTTGTTAGGAAGGGCTATGCATCCTACACTTCATAGAACTTTTGAAGGTATGCATGCACATATGTCAAAGATCATTTATGCCATCAAGGACATCTTTTCTATTCCTAATGAGGCCTCCAAAGATTCATCCAAGACATCATTTGGATAAAGTGTAATAGGGTCATATTGGAGGTAGGCAGTGTCAGAGGATGGAGGATTTTCCATCATCTCAAGTTAGCTTCTCGCTTCAATGAGATGATGCTTTGCATGAGAAGCATTTTTAGTTTTAGTTGTTTTGCTTTTCTTGGTTGATGCTGACGGATTTGAAGAATGCATTTTTTGTGAATATTTTCTTTTGGAGATAGGTTTGGGATTTGGTGTTGAGCTCAATATGGATTGTTGTCCAACAAGCTTAAAAGAGTATAAGATCAAGAATTATACCCTTTCGCAGTCACTAGACAATGATAGAGATTTGTTGTATCTCTTAGGGTTCATTGCCAAATAATTCAATACTCTGTGATTTGAGAGTTTGGGACTAAAGAGCTCAAGAACACAGCTCGAAACTATGCCTTTCTGAGGGTAGACGAGACAACATGATGGAGCCCTGCTTCATTCAGGATTTGTTCTTTGGGAGAAGATCTTCTATAAAATATGTATTCATATTATGTAATCATCTTTGTTGAGTATTTTAGCATTAAGGGGGGTCCCTTGGTACTATTGTAGGAATAATGTAATAATGGGGGAATGTTGGCATAATAGTTATAGTATTACATTGTTTATATGTAACTACATTTGTTGGTTATGTTAGTTGCACTATATAGTTACTCTATAACTATTGTATCAACCAACTACACCACAATATATATCTATGTGGTGTATCTACATTTATCATCAATAAAATTATTGCCCCTTCAGTAGCCATGTAATATGTGTGGCTATAATGAAAAGCAAAAGATTCGGTGTCAGATACAACTGATAATACACCTATTACATTAAACACCTTATACATCCCAATTAGATGCATATTTTAAATAAATCCAATTACAATTACCTCCGAAATAAACCCTTACAATCATAACAACTTATTCAAGTTTAAAAAATCAACTACTTCTCTTTTCAAGAATACTACATGCCTTTAACACAAAAGAATCTCTCCTTTTTAATGTGCCTGATTTAAAAATAATACTTCTTTACACATCCATTTTCCACATAGTCACTTTGGTAATACAATCCACTCTTGGCTGACTTCAAACTCATACAACTTCAATGGTTAACTTGAAAGTTTACCAATACACTGGGAAGCGCCGACCTTTATCATTTCACAGAGTACGTTGTCTCATTCTTTCAAATAAACTACCGCACATGTTTCTCTACCAAAAATAGCATCAGTAAATATTTCTACACAGCAGTAATATAAGAAGCCCAACAAATGACATTAAAATTCCTAACGCCTAATCAGATCATGACTTAATTTGCATCCTCTCGCTAAGTATGAATGAGATCAAATCAATCTGTATCTGCTATAACAGAAAGTCACGCCTTGCTTTTCATTTCCACAGTCACATAAAATTGCTCCTTTCATTCTTTAACTCTCCCACATTTTACATCAAAACCCTAACTACAATGGCAACCGTGAAAGTAATGCACTGGAGTCTGAATATTATTGTTAGTTAATTTGTATGCAGCAAAATATGGAATGACAACCTCAAGCGCGGAATCTAATTCATCTATCACTCATTGATTACATTCATCCATTTACATATCTATTATTGGAAAGAGTTAAGTTTGAATGAAATACTAAGTGTCAATAAACTTTAAATGTTGTTAAAACTTATCTCACTTTCTCTATAGCAATAGTCTTCCCCTAACTATCAGCAATATCAAATGCAAATCTATTGATTTTCCAGATTGACGGACTTGCTCAACAATCATTTTCTTCACAGCCCATTTTCAAAATGCTCTGATACCATGTTGAAATATGGTGAGTACAAACACAGATAACCAAATCAAACTATTTTAACATAGCAAAACATAAAACATAGAATAATATATTATTGTCTTCAGATAATTTTTACATTACATTACATTGGCTTTATAAAAGCATCTTCCTTTTAACTATTTGATAACTACCTACATAACTTCCATATAGGAATGTAACTCCCACAAACTAAGGTTTATTTAATAAGCATAAACTAACCTATAAATGCAAATTTAACAATGTAATACCATTGTTGTACTATGCCTATTATATCAACAAATTATGGAAATATTTAGACTACAAGCATAATAGAATAGTTACTAAAAATTTTAATATATAATTTTTTTGCGATTTTAAATAAGAAAAGTTTGAACCAAAAGAGTGTAATATTGGGGTCAAAAAAGTAATATCCTAAAACAAGGCTAAGAGATCCAAACAAAACATGAGTGATTTGTGGAACTCAAATCAAATAACCATGATATGAATGATTTGTGTAATTCTAAAAAGTAAAAGTATTTTCAAAGAAATACATCAAAATATTGTGTTGACAAATACTATTCTTATGTGTACAAGTATTAGGGTGGCAATGCACTTGCATTGGAATACTTCATATTATATGTTTCACTTATGATGTCAAATGATGTCTGTAAACAATTACTCCATACCAAATAGTTTTATCTATTAATATAAATTTGGGAATTAATATTGTACAAATGAAATCATTTAAAATGATCCAATCCTAACCCTAACCCTAACCCTAACACTAGAGTAGGGTTAGGCTTAGAATTAGTGGTATAATAGATATGAAATTGGAAACCTAAAGGAGAGATCTCCACATAGCACAAAACTCTAAAAGAAAAGATATAATAATGGAATAATGATAAGTAAGAATACAATCCCTTAAAATATCTAAAAAATGATAATGCCATTAGAGATCACATATCTAGGACCCTCAAAGTAATATATCATACAAAATGTGTACCAAGTTAGCTCATGGTGGGAAAGAAAAGGGCTAGAGTCAACAAATCTATAAGTTTTAAAATTCAAAATTTAGGGGTCAATTCCATGTGATGCAATATGAGTTTTAAATATTAGTGTGGGACAATGGAACACTAATATTGAAATAAGAAATGAGTTTTATGACATGGGTTAGTGTTAGAATTAGGGTTAGAGTTAAGGATAGAATTAAGCTTAGTGATAAAATTAGGGTTAGGGGTAGAATTAGGGTTAGGTTAGAATTAGGGTTATGGATAGAATTGGGCTTATTGTTAGGGTTAGAATTATAGTTAGGATTAGGGTTAGGGTTAGAATTAGAGTTAGGATTAGTATTACTATCAGAATTAAGGATAGGATTAGGGTGATAGTTATAATTTGAGTTTGAATTAGTAATATAAGCATTATTGGGGCGAGAATTAGGGTTACGAATAAAATCAAGATTAGAATTATAATTGGATTTAGGTTACCATTACAATTAGGGTTAGGGTTACCATTAGAATTAGGGTTAGGGTTATAGTTTAGGTTAGAATTAAGGTAAAAACTATGATTACAATCAAGGTTAGGGTTGGGGTTAGAATTGGGGTTAGAATTAGGGTGAATGTTAGGGTTAGGGTTATAGTTACAATAAAATAACAAAGGTCAATTACATTTTTATCTATATATGGAACTATTGTTAGAATTAAGGTTGGGATTAGGGATGGAATTAGTAATATAATTAGACTTAAGGACATATAGGGGTAAAGTTAGGGTTAGAATTCTTGTGAGGATTAATGTTAGGGTTAGGGTTATAGTTACAATTTGTGTTCAAATTAGAAGTTAGGCCTACAATTAGGGTTAGGGATAGGGTTCAGGTTCAAGTTAAAATTAGGGATATAAATAATGTTACTATTAGCTCGTTTGGGGATAGAATTAGGCTTCAGTTTAGAATTATTGTCAAGATTAACATTAGGGTTAGGGTTATATTATATATAATTCTAGAATACCTATTATATTATATGGGGACAAATATAAGGATAGAATTAGGGTTAGGGTTATAATTAAGGTTAGGGATAGAATTAGAGTTAGTGTTAGCATTACTATCATGATTAAGGTCAGGGTTAGGGTTATAGTTATAATTTGGGTTTGAATTAGGATTTGAACTAGTATTTGGATAACAATTAGAGTTAGCAATAAAATCAAGATTAGAATTATAGTTGGATTTAGTGTTAGGGTTAAAATTACAGTTTGATTTACAGTTAGAATTAGGGCTAAAACTACAACTAGAATTAGGGTTAGGGTTGGGGTTACACTTAGGGTTAGTATTGGCCTGAATGTTAGGGTTAGGGTTATAGTTACAATAAAACACCAAAAATCATTTATATTTATATCTATATATAGATCTATGGTTAGAATTAAGGTTGAGATAAGGGTTGGAATTAGGAATAGAATTAGGTTTAAGTAGATCTAAAGATATATAATATAGTTAGAATTAAGCTTGTTGCATCAGATGCTACTAGAATATCTATATTTAAAAAATATATCTAAAGTACACTGAGAGATATTCTTGAGGCACCCATTTTTTAATCAATATACCACAGATAGGTGGAATAGGTGCCTCAAGAGGGATATCTCTCAGTGTACTTTAGATATATTTTTAAATATAGATATCCTAGTAGAATTATTAATGTTGAGAGGCATTCTATAATGGCAGCAAGGCGTGGAGTGTAATGGCGTGAGTTTGTTAAGAAAACACTTACCTTTTATTTTAAAATTGGCGGTCATTTGCATGTCAAATTATTAATATTTAATAATAAATATAATATAAATCCCAAAAATAAACATATGTTCTCATCAATGGACAAATTTGGATAATATCTTTCTTCTCATTTTCAAAGTGCAAAAAAATGATCATGGGTTAAGAAAGAAAATATTTTAATTTCTTAATTTGAGAATTTTTTTTTTTAATTTGTTAATTATAGTTGAGAAATTGATGGACATAGGGTTGAGTGAGGAAAAAATGTGCATAGATATCAATTTGAAATAAAATAAAATAACTTAAAAGTAAAGAAAATAACTTCAAATTAATATCTATTTAATATTATATTTAATAATAAAATAAAATATTAATATTTTTTTGGTGCATAAAACTGATTTTTATATATATTAATATTCAGAAATTACATGAAAAGAGGCTGCCATAGCCAGACTACTGGAAATCCCTTTTATGAACTCCCCTAAAAATGACCTTGCAGGGTCTCAAGCATATATGATAAGGCCACACAAGGCCATAGCAAAACCCAAAATTGGCCATGCAAACTAGGAACACATTTCAATGGTGCTTCCACAATAATAGGTTACACTTTTTGGGACATCCTATTTTTTTCTGAAATCACATATTTTTTGAAAATATAATGATTTAAGCCTTGAAAGGCTCTATTTAAAGGATTTTAATTGAAGAGGGTTTGATAAAACCCCCTTAGATTCAAACCCCCTTGGATAGAACCCCGCTAGTTTTAAACCATACCTATAATGGAGTCTCCTCTACACCTATCAAAATGCTGATAAAAAAACAATTTTGATTTATCTTTTGAGGGATCAAATGAATTCATTTAAAATTTATGCTTTGTAAGTATGTAGTCCTTATTATGATCTTCCCAAAAAATATAATTTTAAATATATTGAATTTGATTATTATATTTATTTTTTATTTCTTCTGAATGTATGTTTTTCACCAAACATTAAGTTCTCTATTCTACACACATGGAAAATTAGTAAATTACTAAAAAAAATCTAAAAAATATCTATGCATTAGGTATTGAGTCATTGTTTCAACAAAACAAAAAAATTGAATTTTGATACATACAGAAAACATTATGTTTTACAGAATATGCCTATGTCTAAATTATAATTGGTTTGACTTTAAAAATAAATTAAAATATATATATTCAACAAAACATTATGAAACTAAATGCATACACTATATATCGGTGTTACCAATCTAAATTAAAAAGAAATAGAATTTTATCCTTTGTAAAAAGAAGTTATGTGCTACAAAATACACATCACTTAAAAAAAATGTTGTTTACTATTAAAAACTAGTTATCAAAGTAGATGCAAAAAAAATTACAATTTAAGCTCCAAATTTTTTTAAAAAAATATATTTAGAATCTACAAACAAAATCTCACAAATCACTAGTTCACATCATCTTCAAATTCCTGATGGTTTAGTGGCTATAGGTGTCAGAACATGAAGATTTAGTTCAAAATATTTATCTAAATGTCAAGTTTGGCTAAAAAGTGTAACCCATTATTGTGGGATGATCAAGAGCAGGACAAAGAGCAATATGAACCTTCATATTACACCTAAACCATGCATGAAGACTTGAAATTCCTGGACTCATTCAAACTATCAATCAACTACTTCCACCTGCACTAGCTTCTTGAGGGAGGATGTTGCCTTCTCAGCCTTTTCTCTGTGCTCCAGTAGAGCCACACCCTTTAGGTCAAGTAGAAACAAATATAGTTTCACAACTTCATCTGGGTCCTGTAACATGGGAATGTCTTTTGGATGAGGTGCCACAACTCCATTGAATACTACTTTGATTGTGTCTTTGATCCTGCCTAAAAGTTCTACCTTGAAGATTTTAGAAACTAGCAATTCTGCTTCAACCTTTGGTGCACCTGTGTCAAGCACCAAAGCTAGAAATCTCGATGCTATGCTTGTATCCACTCAATAACCCCTTTTTCTAGAAAACCCCTTCCCAAAACAATTTTGACTACTGCCACAGTGACCCCATCCTTCAGTCGCAAGACTCGCTTTAGCCTTTGGTTAGTGACCACACCTTTGAAGGCCGTCTATCTTATTGTGCTCTTAATTTGGATTGGGGTGTCTACCCCTAAGTTTACAATTCCCTCTTGAGCGATGCACGCTACAAATCTTGACCTGTCTACCATGAGGGCCTGGAAACTTACGTAGAAAACCCTCTTTGACTTGAGAATGAGAAAATGTGACGCGTTGCAGGATAAAGGATGGTATACGAGTGTAAATAACCACAAAGCCACTACCTCTACCACTCATGTCTCATCAAGTACCATGGTGGCTAATAAAAGCGATGCAATCTTTTCCCCTGAGAAACACTCAAACATGATTACATTCCTCTTTGGTAGATTTGGATGTAGACAATCAAATTTGTCCCAAAATTATCCATGTCTTACAACACCTTATTAAAACATTACTTGGACATCAAGAAACATTTTGTCCTAATCCCACTCTTAACTCAACTTATTCCCATTAGCCAATTAATTAAATAAATTTTATTTATTTAAGTAATTAAAATCCCATCGTAATCCCATCCTTATCCCACTTTCCAATTAATTAAGTAAATTTTATTTATTTAATTAATTTTCTAACACATATCCCAACTAATTCAAATAAAATATTTGAATTAGATCCTCACCTCTCACCACATTGTAACACTTGTCTACCTCCCATTTAAATCATGTGTGGTAGTACAACTTTCATTTAATATCCTTTTTGTGTACACCATCATACATGAACTTACTAAATAAAGGTTTTTATGTACACGATGACTCATGAGCTTTATCCTCCTTCTTACACTTGTCACATGACTACAACTTCCTTTAAGAGTGGGAATAACTAATTAATCCTAGCTATCCACATCATTCAATTAGTCTTTCAATCTCAACCATCCATTTGAATCAACCCTTGCCTATAAATCTACTCTCTCACAAGCCATTTGGGGGATCCACCTTTCATGCATCCTCATGCTGCCAAAATTTCTCTACAATCTTCTATCTTCTCATCTATCATCTTCATCTTGGTGTTATGTTTCTAAAATTGTGAGAAACCAACATATCAAATCAATCAATCAATTCATCATGCATGCATCATTCAATCTTGCATTTATCTATCTAAGGTATTGAAGATTTGGATTGGGTAATGCATTTTATTATTTTATCATTTTTTATTTATCCAAATTTTCCGATCACACTAGTTGTGTTCATGTGATGATGTTTGATCAAGCCTCCTCTAACAGTCTATTTATTTCTCCGTATGCCACAATCCTTCCTTCTCCCATGTCAAGTGTTGGTATTGGCTATCTGTGCTCACCTTTCCTTCTACCATGTTTACGTAATTCATCATTCCTCTCATTTGTAATCAACCCTTCCACAACACTTGTGTGGATAGGGTGCCTGTCCATCCGCCCACAAATATTAATATTTAATAATAAACATGGTATTTCAAAAATAATGAGGTAAAACAAAGATATGCCATCGTTTACTTCTCCATCATATTTGGATATATCATTTTTTCTACAATTTTGTAAAGCCCTTCTACAACGCCTATGGCCTCTAGCATGAAAGAAAATAAAAATAAAAAAATGAGAAGATGAAACATTACTTTGTGTATATTAAATGCAAGAAAATAGCTGTAATTTTCTCAAAAAAAATGTTAGAAAATGGAACATTACTTTATATATATTAAATGAAAGAAAACTATTGTAGTTTTTTTGTGTAATGTTAGAAATAATTTCAACCAGAATTTTATACATATTTGAGGTTTGAACCTTAATTAATTTATATAAAAAATGTAGTAGTGTAATAATCAATAAAAAGTTTAAATTTGATTTGTTAATTTAATGAAAATTTGATGGACAAGATATAAACCTTAAATAATTAAATAATTAACCAAAATCATTTATATAGTAAATAAATTGGTTTTAATGTGAAGTAAATAAAATAGCTTCAAATTGATATCTCTCATAATTTTTTTAGATAGATGTATTTAAGATATCTATACTAGTTAAGCCAAGAGATGTAACTATAGTGGCAGAGTGTAATTGTGTGAGTGTGTTAACAAAAAATATTAAAGAGCTGAATACAAAAGTAATTACACTGAGAGGAGATATTGAGTGGCACTAACGGGATGACTATGACCGTGTACATAAAAGTAAAATAGAGCTAACATCATGTTTCTAAAAAAAATGAAAATGAAGAAGATGAAGGTGAACACTACTTACCTCAGCAACATGAATATCCTATATCTCTAGAAGATGAAGAAGAGGACTATACTATTTCTCCAAAAGATGAAGACAACATACATTATGCTTGTAGGAGAAATTCAGCTGGGAGAAATACCAAAGAATGTATTCAAAGTTTACAATCCTCTCTAAAACTTGTATTTGATGAATATTGTGAGCAGTTCTATGACATGGAAGCTGACTTAATTAGAGAAAAATCAGAAATTAAGGAGTTGACTGAAAGAAACAAGATAGTAGAGGAGGAGCTCCAAAAGGCTAAAGAATGTGAAAACTCCAGCAAATGAGATCTCGACCAAACAAGAAACAAGCTTCAAGAGCTGTGTACAACATTCGATGTAGTGAAAGAAGAATGTGATCAAGTATGTACGCAACAAGAGTATCCAGGATTGGCTCCACAACTTCCTAAGAAGAGAAAATATGTTCTTAAAGTTTATGAGGTTAATGACTATGTGAATTGCCCAATTTGCTTGGAACCATGGACTGAATATGGGGAGCATAATATTTGGTATGTTGTAGAAGCAAATGGGTTTCCAATACTAGAAACTTCTTTTTTTTTGTTGGTTTTTACATGTTATGGTATATAATTTGTTAAAAAATGAGCAACATCTATTGCTAGTTCAGTGGTAGAGTACTCCAGAAGTAAATGGAAGGTCTTATGTAACTTAGGTCATGGAAATTTGAACATGGTATTAGAGCCTAGGCCAACAGAGCTAGGTCAAGTTAGGTTCTACGAGCACCTATAGTGTTAGCTTATGTGGGGGTGTTGGAAAATGATCCACACTCAAACCAAAGATGAACTAATTACCAAAATTGTTATTTTTCATACATTATGATCCAAGATTAAGACATGTATTTGATAATACATTAGTGGATACTGACAAAATCATTGATGGCCAACAAAATGAGAGATTGTGATTAGAGAACATCAATGAAATTGACATCCATGATGATGTTGAAGATGGTTATGTTCAAGCACAAGAAGACAACAATCCAGAGTTGGATGATGTTATGGAAGACAACAATATGGATCCAATATACAAAATGATGATCCAAATACATCTGGTAACAATATAGATGGTCTATAGTCAGATTTCAATGATGATGATAATATTAAATACTTGAAAGAGCATATGAACATTGATAATGATACACTGGATGACATTGTAGCAGACAATAATGTTAATGACTAAGACTTCTAAATTTTTAGAATTATATGCAATCCATGTTTCAAAAAGGATGATTAAATTGATGGCAATAATGTTAATTAAATGAATTGTTCAATTGTTGACAAATTAGCTATTTCAATATCCTTAAATTGTTCAATCTTTGGTATGAATTGTTGGCAATAATGTTAATTAAATCGATTGATGATTTAAGTCCAATCCTAGATTTAATTAAACTTTAAAGTACAAGGAGTTGAGAGTAGAATAAAATATTGAGATATTAAGTAATTAATATAGAGAAATGAAATAGTTGAGAAGAAATACAAAACTTATTTGATCTTTTTAGCATGATGTGAAATGTGAAGTGTGTGATTCACTAATGCATTATGAAAAAAGAATGAAAACTAAGATTTTCTACTAGAATAATGATCATGAGATTGTGGCAGTGATTAACTAATTTTTTGCATTCCTTCTTCACTTGTCCTCTTTTTCCATATTTCTAAAACTTTACTCTTATATTCCTAGGGATTCTAGATTTTCCTCTTGACTTGGATTGATATTTATACCATTCCTCTTTAGATCCACGTTTGTCCTTGGGCCTTTGCAGACCATGCAAGGCATCCTTAGAACCTTCATCATTGAACTTTCTCCTCATATCTCCATTGATCATTGTAACAGTAAAGGATGCCATAGTCACCTTTGCAACACTACCATTTATAACAAGCATTATGTTCTCCTAATTTTTGGGTAAAGAAAAAAGTGAGAAGATACATTTGTCTTCCTCATCAATTTTAACATTTATTGAACCTATTCAAGACTCAAAATCATATTAAAGGTGTCAAAATGTTCTACAGTAGAATATCCTTCCTTCATTTTAAAATGATATAAACATCTTTTGAGATATAACTTATTAATTTATAATTTTAGTTTGATAAATATCACCTATCCTCTATTGTAATGTGAATGCAGGGGTCTCTTTTGATTTAAATAACAAAGAAAAAGTAAATTGGAGACAACCAGATAAATTATTAGCAATCCATTTCAACAAACAAATGAGAACCAAAAGTTGACCACTAGAGAATAGCAGCTTTTATATTGATTTGCTTCAAAGTACAGGTAGTGCAATGTCTCTTTCAAAAAATTAAAATCCTAGATAGATTTTGAGCCATAAGGTCCTGGTTTCCTTTTATAAAGGAATCAACAAGCTTCAGATCTTTCACATTCAAAATGGCTCTTTGTATCCCTAACCCTTCATATTACAATATTTGTCTTTTATTAGTCCAATTTAGATTTTTAAATATATTTGAATACGTTTTGAAAACATGAAGAAAATAAAAAGAGACAAAAGGAGAGTGTTCAAGATGTGGTGGTTCTATTTAACACCAGCATATGGCTCATTGCTCCTCTTCACATGAACTTGTGCTACTGATGATTCATCTCTAAGATATTTCTCCTCTCATTTATATATTATAAAATCACCATGCCATTGGTATGCCTGAATTTGAAGCAAGTTCTCATGGTGATCTTTCTATCTTTTATCAAGCAAAGCTTTGACATCCATCACAAATTTTGCATACCCAGCATCCAAGGCAATTACTCAGTCCAATATCATGTTGAAACTAAGAATGCTAACATCTCCATCCTTCTTCAAAAAATCCATAACTTGGAATACTCTTTGGCTAAATTCCATCTTCCATGTGTCAAGACTTTTGATTTTCTATTCTTCTGTCAGTATGAAAGGAATAAATTTATGCTTGAATGTAGAAAAAGATTCAACCTTTGTTTGCATCTTCTGGCTTTCCCCATTCACATACTGGTATTCATCAATGATCATTTTGACTATTTTCTTAGTGCGCTTCAAAGTTGTAGGGGCATCAAGATTCCTTTGCACTACTAAGCCCATCATAACCAAATTGTGATGATAGGGTTACCATTTTTTAAACAACAAATCCAAAATAGAAAAGTTTATCTTCAATTATTCAATGGCCTGAAATAAAGAAGAGTAGCAATAATGCACATTCCCAAGCTTATCCACAACCAATTTTACTCTAAGCTCCAAAATTTTCTCAAAAATTTCAAAAACTTTCATCTTTGGCTCATTCTTTGTCATTTCATTTTGTTTATTCAAACTTTTAGTTTCCTTTTCAAATTTTAATCTTGTTGCATTAAATTCTTCAGTAGACATTGTGACATCACTAGTTGTTTGTGGCATAGGGGGCTGATAGGGTACAATGGCTTGACCTTGAGAAGAATTCACAGCTTGCAATTGTTTCTTTAATTTCACATTTTCAAACTACAACAACTTGTTTACTTCATCATTCATTACTTTTTGAGTTTTCTCATAATCTATTAGCCTTTATTCTAACCTCTTCACAACAACATGAGTAAACATAATAGTATGAACATTGAGAATAGTTGCTTATATTGCTGATGTATCTTGTAAAGTCTTTAAAACAACTATTCCCCTCACTTCTTGAACAATGTCCAACAATCTTGGTTTGCTTGTATTCTTCTGAGTAGTCCAGATTGCAAGGGTCTCGTAATTTGGATTAAAACCACATCCACTTATGCCATCATCATAATCAAATTTTGAAACAAGTTGTGGATCATCTTGACTTCTAACTTGGTCAAGCAAAATTACCTTTTTCAATTCAAGGCCAAGGATGATGAGCATATTACTTTTCAACACCATTTGTCTTGCCTCCTCTAGAATCACATCAATTTCATCTACATTCAATTCTTTGAAAGTGTATGTAATGATTTGATCATGTTGTGCTTCATCAGCACCCATTTGATTTATTGCCACTTTTTCATTATATTGTTTCATTTTCATTTTCAGCCAAAAATCCTTAATCTTTGGAGTTTTGATGAAGTCATCATCTTCTATCAACCTCATGGATTCTATAATCCTTTCATCCTCCTCCAACTTTGGTTTAGATTGGCTTTGCTCATGCTTCCTAGCCTCAGGCTTATGTGCATCAATGGGTTGACAAACCAATGGTTGATCAACCTCTTGCTCATCTCCCATGTGCCTCAAGATGTTAGTCACCTCATCAATATCCCCCACTTCTTTATTCATTTCATAGGGGACAAGTGGAGATAGCTCTTTTGACCTATGCTTCTTTGTTGGTGCTGATTCTGGGACCTATGGATCTTGCACTGACATAACATCAGGAGTAGATTCATGAATCTCAATACCTACAGACCTTTTTACTAGAAGTTTAGTAGCCTTAGGAGGCTACTTCTTAGATTTACCATAAATACTTTCAAAATTATCAATGATTGCATCAATTCTCTTTAGAAGGTCTTTTTCTTCAACAAAGAATCTAAGAAATAGGGGATTCTACTCTTTCTTTTCATCTTCAATATTTTTAAAGATATCCCATTTTCTCTTCCTACTATATACCTCATCAAAAGTGAAAAGATTTCTTATCACATCCTCATCAAACAAGACCTGATGGGATACAATCATTTTAGTCATAATTGATTGTCTCACAAGGTTCATATGAGCCTCAGGTTCACAATTCCTCTTGATACACAATTTCAAAGAATATTTCGCCTTTAAAAAGGCTTGTAAATTTTCAAGAGTGATAGAGCCAATAGACCAATCACCAAAAATTGTAGCATTAGCTTCAAATGTACCTTTCTTTTGTCTTTTCATTACTTCATTTTCCATCCACATCATTTGCCACAAACTCCATGAATACAATTTTGGCTGATATAAATTTTGGCAATATGTGAGGTGGCTGGGGGCAACCATACACTCTAATTATAGTATGATTTGACATAAAAAAACCAATCAGCAAAATTACAGTTGTCGCCCTGCTCTAGTTTGTGTGCAAGAGGCCTCAGAATTACCCTAACTTCCTTAGTCAACCTAGGAAACTAAATACCAAGAGAATTTAATATCTTGACAACAAACAAATCATGAAATACAATGTAGTCACTATTCTGGCAACAGGAATCCCACTTATAACACCAAAATTGAGTTGGCAATCTTTGTCCTTTATCATCAACCATACTCAGATCCATTTTGCTTGACCATCTCCCTCTGTTCTGATACAGAATCAAGTGACACAATAAAGAATAGAATTTGAAATCTAAGGGTTGCTTGTTCTCCTTCACACACAAGAATCCTTCATGTAGTTTTTTCTCAATATGAGATGCAAAGGCATATTCAGTGTTCACCTCTGGATGTTGTATTTTCATAGCCATCATCATTAAGCTAGTTGGCATTATTCCTTGTGCATCAATTCCCAAGACCTAGCACAGTGCAAAATAGGTTCTCTTGAAATATACAACAAATTCTTCCATAGGGAAAGGCTCAATAGCATTTGATGGAATCTCAATTTTTCTATTGTTGGCTCCCCTTCTCATATATATTGGCAATTCATCTCTCCTAAGTGTTTTCCTCAAGCTTGT
This sequence comes from Cunninghamia lanceolata, assembly GCA_027924645.1. Taxonomy (NCBI): domain Eukaryota; kingdom Viridiplantae; phylum Streptophyta; class Pinopsida; order Cupressales; family Cupressaceae; genus Cunninghamia; species Cunninghamia lanceolata. The sequence continues at coordinate 648,900 of BSBN01000797.1, forward strand.
GTAATCTTGTTCAAATCTCTGCAAATCCACTTGAGTGAGAGCTTGCTTGTTCAACATAAAATAGTCAACAATTGCATTCCTGTCTACTATCACCAATGGGAATCCATTTGGCATTCTAACTATTTTAGTGGCAAGATGGTAAAATTGTGCTAGTGCCCTATTCACTTCCACATCCACAAATACAGTGGGCACCACCAACTTTGCCAAATCCAATTTCCATGGATTTCCCATTGGTCCCTTGCCATCCCTTTTTGCATAAAAATACCAAAACAAATCCCACCCAAAGATAGGGATTGTAGCATCCTGACACCCTTCTGCTACGTCTCTAAACATCTTCTTTCGAACCTTGTCTATGGACTGAGGCAAAACTTCTAGCAAAGATTGTTGAAGTGGTCTTTTCGTGGGAACTATAGGCTATTTACCTTTATTGGTAGACTTAGACCTCTTGGGTGCCATGTTTAATGACTTGAATAGGCTATGGTTTTTCAAAATTTAACTTACTATACCAACAACTAAAAAACAAAGCGAAAGAGCAAATGAACTTGACATGGCCAATTAATGTAGGTAGACATAGGAATAAAAGAATGGTATTTAAAATTAAAAATAAATGCATTCAAAAATGGATAAGAATAGAATTTGTATGTTCAGTCAACATCACAATCAAATTGGGGAACTTTGCAAGTAGTAGAGATAGAACAGACTACATCCCCCCTACTGTATAACGCAAAAGCTTAGTCCCAGCCTTTTTTTTAAAGAGAAATTTTATATTAACAAAAGATGTAATTACAAGAACCCCTAGTACTAGCAACTGAAAAACAAAGTGAAATATACGCCAACTTCTAATCAAAGAGTGTAGGAATGAACTTACTCGATCAATTGCAGTTTGCAAGAAACACAGTGAGCTGAGTTGCACCTTCTCCAAGTTACGTCTAAATTCTTTGAAATGAGCAAATGCCAAGAAATATTTGAATCTTATTCAGCCAAGGATTCATCATATCACCATTACTTTGGTTCATTCCACGAGATCATGAAATCTTAGCATTCAATTCCTTTCTCAAGATTTGATAGCAATTCTTGATAACCATGACCCCATATTGCATTTGCTTGCCATTTATTTCTTTTACCGTGTCACCCCAAGTCTCGCCCAGAATAGCTATGGGATAGCGGGGGTTTACATCCATTACACTTCTATTTCATCCTTTACTGCCAAACAACAAATTCTTAGATTGACCCCTGCAAGACTGTGGGAGATTATTGCCTGATGTCCATTTGTTTACTGCTCACCCGCAAATGTTATGAATGACTATCATGGAATAGCGATGGCTCATAGCCACTACACTTCTATTTCATCCTTTACCACTAAATTGTAAATGCTTAGATTGACCCCTGTGAGACCGCGGGAAATTATTACCTGATGTCTTTCTGTTTATTGCCCACCCGCAAATGTTATGAATGACCATCACAAGACGGAGGGTGAAAACATATTACATTCTCCTCTTGTTACTCTACTGCAGGCCTCAGTTGAAACCCTTGCGTGGATGCAGTAAGTGATACCTCATGATGTTATTACCACAATGCCACCGGTTACTTTTCAAAGCTCCACGGGACCACGGGAAGAGATTATCTGCACTCGAACACTACCAAGCCGCAAGCATGAGATGAACCATCCAAGGGATGGCGGTAGCTTCTTCATATCAACTGCTTCCTACCACTAAGATGCAACATGTTCTTTTATACTCTACAGGAATGCGGTATGTACCATATTTTATTCCTCTTGTTCCCGCATAACCACAAAAGATAATCAATTAACCTGCTCGATAGCGTTAATAAACAAAAGCACTCATATAATAAAAAATAGTCAAGATTGTTTCACAATGGCCATGATATATATGTATTGATTTGATTGTGGGGTAATGTTAGGAGTGATTGATTCAATAAATAAATGTGGATTTATTTAATTAAGGATGAGACTTTAGAGGAAGGGTTAATATTTAATTAATGTCAGAAGAACAGTTAGATTTATTAATTAAATAGTGTGACTTATTAAACTGATACTAGGAAGAATGATCAAAGTGGTTAATTAAATAAATATGATTTATTTAATTAACATTATAAGAGGAGATGTGGGATAGATCTTGTGTGATGTTAGGCCATGGTAAGATTTAGGTGTCTACATTTCTAATAGTGCATTAGTTTTTGGGTCGATGAATAATGATCACAATTTATCTTTGGTAATTTTTTCCTTCACCATAGATCATGAGACAATTTTGAAGAACAAAATTGATGACAAATTTCTCTATGGGTTGCCCATGTATTTATTTTCCTTCACTATTAAGATAGATTGAATTAGGAATAGGAGAGCATCAAACAAGGATCAAATTAATGAGTGCAATCATGATTATGTTATTGGATTTCAAAGTTTGTCAACAAAGATACACTGTCAAATTCCTAATGATGAATTTGATACACTATCAAATTCTTAAGTCTAATGCACTTAAATATCGATCTCATCCTTCAAAATTTCAATAGGAAAATTTAGTTTTGAAAAGGGTGAAAATAAGCAAGAAATTCAACAAAATACTCACCATGTTAATTTACAATCAACTTCAAATGTTATTTAATCTAATTCCCAAGGTGAACTGAAGGACAATCCTATATTATCTATTAATGTAATAAGATCATAGAATACCTAAATGAAAATAGATATGTAAACCAAAACACATTCAAATATAGAAGGGTTCTAACATATATGTCACTTCTATTCAAAATGAACAAAGGAAATATACAGAGAGGTAAGATGAAAATTTGATATACCTCGTTTTTAATCTACAAAATGTATAAAGTAGGCATTTGTTCAAGAATACCATCAGTTATGCTTCATGTAGATGTTGACAAGTATCCAACATATTGTATGATACATTTCTTATATGGATGGGATGAAAATAAATGTACTCAAACTTGTATGGTGCCAACTAGTAGCTCATTGTGGAATGTGGTGTACGTGGACATCACCATGTGTCAGACGCATACAGTGCCAATTAAATGATCATGTTTTGCAGTACAAATGTCATTAGGTGGTACACGTGTATGGAAGAATAACATGTGGTTGTTGATGTTCCATGTGTCTAACTAGCCACCAACACGTGTAGCAATGTGTATAGCCACACTATCTAGATCCTTGAAGATATGTAAACCTTGAATAATGCCCCTAATAACCCTAACCCCTAACCCCTAAACCATAAACCCTAAATAATGTCCCAAATCCCTAACCCCTAACCCACCATAAACCCTATACCTGAGAAACCCTAAACCGCTAAATCCTAAATCATAAAACCCTAAACCCTAAGCACTAAACCCAAGCAACCCTAAACCTCTATCTCCCTATTTCTCCATCTCCCTATCTCTATCATTCCTCTACCTCTTAATATCTCTCCCTATGTCTCTGCCCATGTCCCTCACTCTCTATATCTCCCTATTGGTCCTCTATCTAAACATTAAACCCTAAAGTTCTAAACCTTCAGCCTAAACCTGAGCAACTCTAAACCCCTAAACTTTAAATCCAATCAACTCTCTCTCTCTCTATCTCTCTCTCTTTCTCTCTCCAAACTTGAGCAACCCTAAACCACTAAACCCAAAACTCCTAAACTCTAAATCCAATCAACTCTAAACCTCTATCTCCATATCTCTCCCCTATCTCCCTATCTCTATCATCCCTAGATACCTCTCAATCTCTCTCCCCTGTGTCCCTAGCCATGTACTGCTATTAAACCCTAATAAACTCTAAACCCTAAAATTGAGCAATGCTAAACTCATAAATGCTAAATAATGCCCCTAAACCCTAACCGCTAAACCCTAAGGAACTCTTTGTCTTTGTCTCTGTCTCTCTGTCTCTCTCTCTCTGACCTATATATTCTCTACCAGCTCCTAGTTAAATCCTTTTCCTAGCTTTCCTAGTTTTCCTTTTCCTTTCCAATTTCCCTTTGGATCCCACCAATTTTTCCCTATTTTACTATTTTCCACCTCTCCTCTCATCATTCTTCCCATCCAATGAACTTTAGTTTTATCTTGTTTCCATTTCATCATGCCAATTTATATCCTCATCCCTCTTTTTATGTCCTAGTTTTCTTGTTTCCATTTGCTTTGTTGATAAGGGAGATAGATAGAGACAAAGAGAGAGAGAGAGAGAGAGAGAGAGAGAGAGAGAGAGAGAGAGAGAGAGAGTCCTAGTTTTCTTGTTCATTTCCTTCATTGATAAGGGAGAGGGAGAATTAATAGAAGGGAGAGATAGGAAGATATAAGAATGATAGCGGGAGAGAGGCAAGAGATAGAGAGATAGGGAGAGATACTTAGGTATAGAAAGATAGAGAGGAGACAGATAGGGAGAGATAGAGGAGACAGATAGGGAGAGATAGAGGAGATAGAGAGAGACTAGAGAGATGTCTAGAGAGATAGGGAGATAGAGGAATGATAGGGGAGAGAAAGGCAAGAGATAGGGGGATTTAGATAGGTAGAGAGAGAGGAGATATATTTGGTGAGATAGAGTAGGCAGAGCAAGAGATAGGGAGGCAAAGAGTGAGTGAGATGTCTAGAGAGATAGGGAGAGAGATTGAGAGGTAGAGGGATGATAGAGACAGGGAGATAAGGGAGAGATAGGGAGATAGATGTTTAGAGTTGCTTAGGTTTAGGGTTTAGGGCTTATGAGTTAGGGGTTAGGGATTAGGGGCATTATTTAGGGTTGAGGAATTTAGAGAGAGAGAGAGAGAAACTTCTTTTGAAATGCAACTATAAACACTGAATAATGCCCCTAAACCCTAAACCCTAACACCTAACACCTAAAGCATATATAAACCCTAAATAATGCCCCTAAACCCTAAACTCCTAAATCCTAAACCCCAAAACCCTAAACCTTAAACACTAAACCCAAGCAACCCTAAACCTCTATCTCCCTATCTCTCTATCTCTATCATTCCTCTACATCTCAATCTCTCTCCCTGTGTCTCTGGCCATGTCCCTCACTCTCCATATCCCTATCTCTTTTGGCTATGTCTCTGGCCATGTACATTACTCTCTATATCTCCCAGCTATTGGTTCTCTCTCTAAACACTAAACCCTAAACCTCTGAACCCTAAACTATAAACCCTAAATTATGCTCCTAAACCTTAATCCCTAACCCCTAACCCCTAAACCCCTATCTCCCTATCTTTATCATCCCTCTACGTCTCAATCCTTCTCCCTATCTCTCTGGATATCTCGCTCACTCTCTATCTCCCTATCTCCCCCCTCTCTCTCTCTAGCTATCTCCAAACCTGAGCAACCCTAAACTCCAAACTCCTAAGCCCTAAATCAAAGCAACTCTAAAAATCTATCCCCCTATCTATCCTGTATCTTCTTATCTCTATCATCCTTCTACCTCTCAATCTCTCTCTCTATGTCCGTGGCCATGTGCCTCACTCTCTATCTCCTTATCTTTCTCCATAGTCTCCCCTATATCTCCCTATCATTCCTCTTTCTATAAACCCTAAACCTCTAAGCCTGAACCCCTAACCCCTAAACAATAAACCGTAAACCCTAAGTAATGCCCCTAAACCCTAACCCCTAAACCTGAGAAACCCTAAACCCCTAAACCCTACACCTCTATCTCCCTATCTCTCCCCTCTGTCCCTATCGCCTTTGTCCCTCTGCCTCTCAATCTCTCTCCCTATGTCTCTAGCCATGTCCCTTAATCTCTATCTCCCTATCTCTCCCCTCGGTCTCCTCTATATCTCCCTATTGGTCCTCTATCTCTCTCTAAACCCTAAACCCTAAACCTCTAAACCTTAACCCCTAACCCGAAAACCATACTCCCTAAAGCCTAAATAGTACTCCTACACCCAAGTAACCATAAATTAGGAACTCAATTAGGTGCTAAAATAGGCACTAAATCAAGCGCTAAATTTAGGTGCCACATTAGGTGCTAAATAATGCACTAAATTAGGTACTAAATTAGATGCTAAATGTGGCGCTAAATTAGGTGCTAAAATAGGAGCTAAAGTAGGTGTTAAACTAGGCACTAATTTGTGCCTAATTTAGCATTGACTTGTTCTGATCGGCACAAAAAATGCCAAAAATATTGCCATCCTAATAAATAGCGTTACCTTTTTGAAAAAATGGAGAAAAATACATTAAAATAGTGGGTGGAAGCAAAAATGGGAGCTAATCACAGGGATTTGTTGTAGTGATATGTGAATAGACTATTGGTATAATGAAGATTCCTATTGACAAATTCATGAAGATCTTGGATGATGGGTCCATAATGGTATACATATCTGATATCCAAACTATAGAGTTTTGGCCTCACGAGCAAATGAAATTGGATCCTAGCTTTTCATAAAGAGTACATGGAAATGCATAATAGGTACAATAATCATTCACTGGCAGAGAAGAGAGTAGAAGAAGACTTTGGAGCTGTAGAATTTACTTGCCAAAATTTTGCTATAGACAACAATTTACTAAGGGTCTCTCCAAAGATAGGTACCTTTAAGGATTCGTACACTTTCATAAGTAGTGACAACAAGTATACGTGAACAATGAAGTTAGGGTGCAGAAAGAATAGCAATGGATGGCTTCTATGATGGATGTGGATCACAGGGAACCAAAATTTGATAACCAAGATACTAAAAGGATAGGGATATGAGAAACAAAGGCAGTGAGAGAATAGTGATTAAAGTTAGAAATATGTTCTGATCTAATTGGATATGTAGTTTTTAATTTAATCATGTGTTTTTAACTTGTAATAATAGTGGTAAGATGATACAATATGGACTGTAATTTTAATTTTAAATTTTATTAATTTAATACTTTTATATTTTTCAAATTTATTTATTTACAATTTTTATTTTGTAATTGTATTAATTTTATAATTTTATTTATTTTATTAGTTTTATAATTTTATAAATTTTTAATTCTTTTTTTTGCTAACTAAAAAGATTTTTAAAATTATTATGTAGTTCAATGAATAAAAATATAATAGTAAAGAGTTATGTAGTTCCATGAAAAAAAATATAATATAAGTGATATAGTTTATAGTTATAAATAAATAATTGAGTAATTTTTTTAAAATTATTTATTTTAGTTTTTACTTATAATTGCAATAGTAAAAACATAATTTAATTTTTATTTCATGGGTTATTTGAATATCATTTTTAATATTTATTATCAACATTATTTACATCACAAATTACATGTAAATGATATTTATATGGGATGTCCTTTAAAAGTTACTTTTAGAATTATTATTATTTAGTAAATTATGGTCACGACCTCTCCATTTATTTAAATAACTAATAAAATATAATTAAATGCATCAAACCCATAAACAAGGGTGCATCAAAATAAAACTCAAGGCTAAAAGTTCCTATCCATCTTAAACATCTCTACCCATTTTATTGTGGGAGTGCAAAGTCATATGAAAAATTGACATTTTTCCCTTCTTCCCTCGCTTACAGGTCAGTCATCAAAATGATCCTTAAATCGATCATCTACACTTGAATTTTGGCTAATTTCATCCAACCGCATTGGGAATGTTTGCTACAATCTCCATTTGATTTTTATAATTATTTTATTTTATTTTATTTTATTACATGTAAATGATATTTATATGGGTTGTCTTTAAAAGTTACGGAGTCTAATTGAATTGGGAGAAGAAGTTTAATTCGTAAGGGCGCTATGCAATCTTTTTTTTTTTGTATTTTTCTTGCAAAATGAATTTATGAAGTGACTGCAATGCTATTTCTAGAAGGTTAGATTAACATTGCGTATTATTTATTCTTATTGTATTTACATGCTACTCATTAAAATTAAAAAAAAAAATTGTAATTAACAAATTTTTGAAAACAACAAAGAAAATTAACAACATGGTAAACTAGTTTAGTTTAATGAGAGGTAGAGTTAGGGTTCTTCTATTTAGTTGCACTAGAGGGATGACTATGATCGTGTACATAAAAATAAAATAGAGCAAACATAGTTTTTTTAAACAACTAGACATATTTTTTTTAAATAATTATAATTACACAAGATGAATTGTCTAGTTACACTAAAAGAATGACTATGACAATGTACATAAAAATAAAATAGAGCCAACATAGTTTTTTTAAACAACTAGACACATTTTTTAAAAATAATTATAAATATATAGCCGAAATAGTTTATTAAATCAATGAACATTATAATAAGGCTAATAAAATAATGTGTATAAATATAGTACTACTCAAACATCAAATAAAAATAGAGCAAATTGAATTGGGAGAAGAGGTTTAATCCATAAGGAGAGAAGTTTAATTGGTAAGGGCACTATGAAACCTTTTTTTTGTATTTTTCTTCCAAAATAAATTTATGAACTGATACAATGCTCCTTGCTGGTATTATTTATAAACAAGTGCCACGTAGTGGTTAGTACCTGCCTTGTAGTGTTGTTATTATAGTATTTGTTTAATTGTAATTTTTTTGTTGATTAGCTATTGGTTGTATATAGTATTTGTTTAGTTGTAATTTTTTTGTTGATTAAGTATTGGTTGTATAGACAAATTGCATTCCAATAATTAAAAATTTAATTTAGGTAAATAAAATTGAAATCTCAAAAACAATCTAATTTGGTAAAAAAAAATAGGACTAAAATATTTCCTAACTATAAAACTAAACTTTTACAAAGTCTATTAAATAACACAAATATTTCCTTAAAATGTAATAATACTAATACTTTTATAATTTAAAATGCATTAAAATATTATAAGTTTGAAGAATAAAATAAAAAATGTAATAACATGGTAAAATATTTTTTGTGATAATGTAGATTTTTAACTTTTGACTAAATAAAATTGAAATTCTAGATTTTTAATGACTAAATGAAATTGAAATCCCAAAAATAATCTAATTTCATAAAATAAAATGTGTAGAACCCTAACCCTAACTGGGTGTGGATAGATTTGAAATGTCTACCTAAAATATTAAAATGTAATAATATTGAATACCATTACAATTTAAAATGCATTAAAATATTGTATGTTTGAAAATTAATTACATAATATAATAACAGTGTGGATAGATTTGAAATATCTGCCTAAAATATTAAAATGTAATAATATTGAATACTATTACAATTTAAAATGCATTAAAATATTGTAAGTTTGAAGAATAATTACATAATATAATAACAAAAACATATTCATATTTACATCACTACAGTATTTTATCTTAGTAACTTAATTTTTTATTTAAGTAATAATAGTAAGTACTTTTAACAACATGATTTTAATTATTTTAATTAATGTAATATTATGGTTTACTAATAATTTTGGGTGCATTCATTTAATAAAAATATGTAGTTTAGCTCCATTTAATTAAACATCAATGGTTAAGATCAAATGAATAGTTAAGAAATATTTTAGTGAAATTAGGTTATTTATGTGTAGAACCCTAAAGTATAGTAATAATACTAATACTTTTATAATTTAAAATGCATTAAAATATTGTAAGTTTGAAGAATAAAATAAAAAATATAATTAAATTCATGATACTATAGATTTTAAAGTTTTGACTAAATAAAATAAATAATCTAATTACATAAAATAAAATCTGTAGAACACTAAAAACTAAATTAAAATTATATTACTTTTAGTTAATGAAGCAAAAAATTAATCGCCATCCATTTAGGCATGACTTAACTAGTGGGAGACAAAATTTGTGTTCATAATTTGTTTACTTGCCACGTACTCCCTTCAAATCAAAATTCTCTCCACATTTATAATTTTTTGGTTGCACTCTCCCGACAAACCGACAATCCACAGAGAAGAGGTCATTTTTTTTCAGCCAATGACAATACAGATAAATCATTTCTAAATAATTTTTTGTTAAAAATTTATCATGTTCACATAGGAAAAGTACAAATTTAAATCAAATTTGTCCAACAAGAAAAATAATCCTATCTTTTGATTGGTTTGCAATCAATAGATTAATAACTAGATAAGTTGAACTCATTGCAATAGTACCAGCCGAAGGCAGGTACTAATAAAAAGAAAATTGCAGTTAACAAATCTTTGAAAACAACAAAGAAAATTAACGGCACAATAAATTATTTATTTTAGTTTAATGAGAGGTAGACTTAAGGCTCTTCTATTTTTTTTAAATATAATGCACCTCATAAACTTTCCACTTTAGTTTAATCAGAGGTAGTTAGGGTTCTTCTATCTTTTTTTTTAAGATAATGCCCCTGGTAAACTTTCCACTTTAGTTTAATGAGAGGTAAATTATTTACTTTTAGTTTAATGAGAGGTAGACTTTAGGGTTCTTCTATCTTTTTTAATAAAATAATGTGTATAAATATAGTAGTACTCAAACATAAATTTGAGAAAAATCAAATCAAATAAAAAAACATCTAATTGAATTGGGAGAAGAAGATTAATGATAAGGAGAGAAATTTAATTGGTAAGGGCACTATCTAGCCATTCTTTGTATAAATATAGTAGTACTCAAACATAAATTTGAAAAAAATCAAATCAAATAAAAAAAGATCAAATTGAATTGGGAGAAGAAGTTTAATGATAAGGAGAAGAATTTAATTGGTAAGGGCACTATGTAGCCATTTTTTAATATATTTTTCTTGCAAAATGAATTATTATTTACTTTAGTTGAATGAGAGGTAGAGTTAGGGCTCTTCTATCAATTATTCACTTTAATTTTTCTTAAAGATAGTGTGACTAATAAACTTTCTACTTGAATTTGATGAGAGGTAGAGTTAGGGTTCTTCTATCTTTAAATGATAGGTAGAGTTAGGATTCTTCTATCTTTAAATGAGAGGTAGAGTTAGGGTTCATCTATCAATTAATTACTTTAGTTTAATGAGAGGTAGAGTGGTAGAGTTAGGGTTCTTCTATCTTTAAATGAGAGGTAGATTTAGGGTTCTTTTATCTTTAAATGAGAGGTAGAGTTAGGGTTCTTCTATCTTTTTTTTAAAGACAATCCACCTTGTAAACTTTCTTTTTTTTACACTTTTAGTTTAATGAGAGGTAGATGCACTCATTAGCCAGTAGTCTTCTATCTTTTTCCTTTTTTTTTTACACTTTAGCTTAATGAGAAGTTTTTTACACTTTTAGCTTAATGAGAGGTAGATGCACTCATTTGCCCAGTAGTCTTCTATCTTTTTTCTTTCTTTTTTTTTACACTTTAGCTTAATGAGAGGTAGATGCACTGGTTCAGTAGTCTTCTATCTTTTTTCTTTCTTTTTTTTTACACTTTAGCTTAATCAGAGGTTTTTTACACTTTTAGCTTAATGAGAGGTAGATGCACTGGTTCACCCATCAGTCTTCTATCTTTTTTTCAGCAGACTTTAACGAGAGGTAGAGTTAGGGCTCTTCTATCTTTTTTCTTAAACGATAGTGCATTGGAACCCTGGTCGATTAATTCTTTTAAAAAATTATAATTAAGTTTTGGTATCATTTGGATTTAAATTATTGAAAATTATTCCCAACTAAGAATTGTGGAAAAATAAGAAAATTAAAGACAGGGTAAATTACTTTATTTTAGTTTAATGAGAGCCAGCCTTATAATTTTTCAATCTTTAAAAGCCACAAAGAAAGTTAGTATTTAGTTTAATAACCTTTGTTTTAGATTTTTACCATGGGTTTAATTTTATTAAAAAAATATAATTAAGTTTTTCATATCATTTGGATTAAATTATTGAACCATTAAAAACTAATTGTTAGAGCTAAGAATTGCAGGGTAAATTACTTTAGTTTAATGTTGGGTAAGATTATAGTTCATCAATCTTTAAAACATCAAAGATTTTTTCTATGGGAATTAATTACCATGGATATCTTAAATACATCTATCTGCAATAACAATTTCAAAGATATTTTTATTTTATTTTATTTATTTAAAATTGATTTTCTACTTTATTTTACTTAAGAGTTATTTTATGTTTTAGTTTTTATTAATTTTTTGCATGTAGGCTCTTTAATAGTTTTTATTAACACAGTCACACCATTACCATCCATCCCTTACTTCCATTGTAGTCTATAGTTAAGGCTCTCACCATAACTAGGTGGACAATTTTGATTAAAATTATATAATCTCCAAAGCATGTATTAATATGATTATTGTGAAAAGTTACATGCATATTAAATGTAGCCTATTAACCCAACACATATACACTACAATTATGGTGAGCATAGATGACATGGCTTATCTATACTTGGATGTGTTGCCTACGTATCTACTAAGACAATTACAACTACAATATGTGACAAAATTCCTATATCCTTTATACTTTGATGGATGTCTATATGCCATCTTCAAAAGTAATGACGCATCCTCGCTTCCCTGCGATAAGGGGTTACCATAATCAAATAAGTAAAATATAAGCATATGTGAAAACTTTGATTATAAACATATAACTATTCTGTGTTAAATTGTTAATCATGTAACCAGTCCTAATTTAACTTAAAATAAGGTCTTCCTCATTATTTATGATTTTTTTTGGGAAAAAGATGACAACAAACCTTCAATGGAGCTTAAATTTGACAGTTTATTTTGTGTGTCAAGAATTTTTTTTCTTAAAAAAATTTAAGACGATTTTAATGTATTCATATAAGGTATTTCAAATAATGTATGCATTCCAATTCTTTCTAATTTTTATAACTACCAGATCCTTATCCTTCAATGCAAAATTTAATTATTTGATGTGCTAGAAAAGCTTGGAGATTGAAATGAATATAAAATATTTTTAAAAAAAACATAAAAATATTGAGAACTTCTTAAAAAAAAATTTAAAAACATAAATTTTTTTTTTAAATAATTGAAGTTTCTATTAAAGAATTTAAAAATAATATATATATCTTTAAAGAGCATTAAAACTTCTCAAGAAAATCTTAAAATTTGGATTTTTTTAAACAATAAAATTTTTATTATATATATAATTTCTAATGTAACAACCCCCCCTGTCTTGCTACGTTGGCATTGAAGTTGGTAGATTTTTTTTAATGCTTGGGGAGGATGAAACCATTAAATGCAAAAAAAAGATCTGATCTAAGGGAGGTGAGTCAATGCATTTTGGAGAGAGAAGAAAGGGGGAGTTTATGCAAACAGAGAAGGAAGGAAGGAGGAGAGCAAAAATAAAGTAGTTTCAGAGAGATTTTGGACAATTTCCAGATACAGATCAGCATCACAGCCAACTGCAATTTGGTGATACAGGTCAGTCTTGAATCATCTATGGTTTATTTATTGTTGTGATGATTTGTGATTTTTTTTATTTCAATTTTTCATTGATCGGGGCACAGTCAATAGAAATATTTAACGCAATCATAAGCCTGTAGGTTTAGGATTTGTGATCTGGCAATAGATCGCATTAGATCTTCAATTAGAATGTTAGAAACCTAACTATTTTATTAAATATATTTATGCAATCATATAACTTGTGGGTCATAAGTCCCCTTCCATAAATTTTATTAGAAGATTTGGTTAAGAGTTGTTTAATGCGAATTGTATGGAGAGAATCGATTGTGGGTTGTTGCGGTCGACTGTATTCAAGGGTGACACCTTTTTCTACCAGCAATGAGATCTATAATTTCGCTATTACAAATTCCTCCTGCCACTCTTCTTTCTCTCTCCAAAATTCTGGTGGTGTAGATTATATAAACCCAAAGACAAATTGCAGCAGTAAATCTGATGAAACGGGCAAAAAAAAAAAGATGGAGTAATGACTACAAAAGACATCCACAAATTTGTTGAAAGAAAAAGGCGGAGAGACATGAGATCACTATTTTCTGCATTGAGATCCTTAGTGCCGGAAGAATACATTATGTGCTCTGGGTGTCTAGGGAAAATGTTCAACAGTAGAACAGCTATCAGAAAGCATTAACTATATTAACCATCTGCATGATAAAATTAAGGAGCTTATACAAACAAGAGAGGAGATGAGAAAAGAAAAATTGTAAAGAGATCTGTCTTTTTCTGTCTCATCTGAGACTTTCCCTATTGTTAAAGTAAATTCTCATGGCTGGGGTGTTTTGGTGTCAACAAACACATTTAAGTGTCAGATTGTCTTGTCTGATCTTCTGTTTACTCTGGGAAATAATGGCCTTGATATCGTTAGTGCTATTACTTGTGCCATGAACAAAAAAGTCTTTCACACTATTCATGCCAAGGTTACAGATCTTCATAGTTTTGACATCAGAACTTTATATCAAAATATTTGGAACATGGTAGGTGAAAAGGGTTAGGATGCAAATGCACTTCACAAGTGAGGATTGACCATAGCTTGTAATAATCTATTTTCTAACGCACTCCTTTTACTCATTACAACTCTTCTTGAGAAAATAGAGTGGTTTTGCTTTGGTCATATAGTCATTTTCTACTAAACAGTTAGCCTTGAGAAAACGGTGATTTCTTTCGAGTTAAAGAATGTTATGGCACTAAAATACTGTAGAGGCAGCGATTAGTGTTTGGGCATTGAGATTTAGTCACATAATTTCTCATATAGAAAACTAGTCACACAACACAAAGATGTGAGGGATCTACTATAGGAAGGAAAAATTAAGATTACCATTTTTTAAAGTCTTTTTACATATTTTTTTGTTATGTTAAACATGGTTGACAATATATAAAATTAGGCTGTGAGTTGACTTGTGTCACCATTTGCCATATTTCCCTTATGATATCCATGCATCCCTTTGTGAAGAGTAATTAAATTGGGGGTCTCGGGAGTGATTATAAACTGATCTAACTGGTAGAAGGCCATTTTCAACAAATCACACTGTCCAAGAGAGTTTGGATCTTGTAGATCATATTTTTTCTCCTTTACCATTTTAATTTATAACTCAAGGATTTTAGTCTTTTGTATGCCTCGTTAAGTCAAATGAGATGAACAAGGTCTAGGCATTAGAGTGGTCATTTGGAGTGGCTCTCTATGGGCCCAGGGCCCGCAAGCGGCTGCTAGGGGAACTAGTAACAGAGTTACATTAATAAGTGATAACTAAAACTAAAACATTGGGTTAAAAACACTATTAAGATAATTAAACCTCATGCATGGCCTTGAGCGCTTGTATAGGCTAAAGATGCAACAAAAAGGCCTATCCGTCTGCGGGGCGTGGAGTCATCCGTCTGTGGGATGTGGATTCAGGTACGATTGAGTTTCCTCGTCTGTAAGAGAGGTACTTGGTCCTGTGTGTGCCATCCTTTCGAGCACATATGATGACACTCCATATGATTACACTCTAGTATCTAGCACCTTAGCAGTAATGAGTAGTACCTGACCTATAACTTAGATGAGTACACCTTTATTATGACCTTGACTGTAAGCACTGTTCTCTGTGTCTGCTCTGTGTTTGATGTGTGTGTTGGCCATCTTGTACCCCCCTTATTGTTGTTCATCCGTGTGGGCCTTGTGACTATCTTTGAGCACAGTGGGTTGGTCTCTTAGGAGTCTACATGGTTGGGAGGCGTTGCCACCACCATTGGGGACCAGCGAATAGGTTTTGGAGCGCCATTTGGAGATGACCTCTCTCTCCATCACTTCATTCAATTATTGTACATATTCAGTCTTTGTATTATACTCAGGACTATGCTATGTACCAGTTTCATATTTTGGAATATATCATTTTAATTGTATATGCAGTTATGTCATTGAACTCTCTTAGAAGAGAAGTTGTAATCATTGTATTTAATGAGAAGAAATGTGATGTTCCTTTATTGCCTTACAGATTCCGGTGTGGGTATCGGGTCTGACTGTATTTAATGCTTATGGATTCGTGTTTTTATCAGATGGGATTAGGAACATTTGCTTTGGTGTTTAAAATGAATGGTATCAATCTATCTAATTGACAACTAAACTGGTGTATGTTGTTTACTTATGTCAAAAAAAAATTTATCTTGTCCCCTTTGTGGCTCTTACCCTTCGGGGTTACATAGCAGGCCGTTACATCTAGTATCAGAGCCCATGTTCACACACTGGGAGATCTGGCATACTTGAGCCTTCTATGTTTTGTTGTGTTTGGCGTGTGTGGCGTGAGCTTGTTATATTGTTCTATAGTCATGTTGTTATGCCTTCATGCCTTAGTATGGTGATTAGGCTGTCTTTATGAGGATCTATTTTGATGTGTTCTTTGTTTCTTTAGGATGCCTCCTAAGGGTAGAGCCAGAGGCAGAATTAGAGGTATAGCCACTATTCTTCGATGTAGCACCCGGCATGATGCTAATCAGGGAAATCAAGATAATCAGGGCAATCAAAGCAATTAGGGTGAGCATCGAGAGGAACCGCGTGTTGAGAATCAAACCAAAGGGCTTGGGGGTGCTCATGTTTTAGCTATTTTACAGCAGATTTTAGACCAATTAGGACCTCATCAGGAGGTATCTCATGAGGCAGAGTCACACCCTTCTCGTCAGGATGGTTAGGATGCTAGAGCTGAGCGTGAGTGTTCTCGTAGTCTAGATCATTTGAGAGCAGTTGTTGTGAGGGATAGGGTGGATGGAGACAGTGTTACTACAGGTCACATGAGGGATCTTCTTAGGGCTCATCCCCCTAATTTTGATGGTTCTGGTACAGGTACCGAGGCAGAGATTTGGTTGATCGATCTCGATCGATGCTTTGCTATGCATCCTTATAGTAGCAATACTAGAGCTCGATGTGCCATTATGCATCTCAGAGGATTTGCATCTACATGGTGGAGAGTAGAGGAGCAGAAACTTCACCTAGACATTGCTTCTGTGTCATGGGGACTGTTCTTAGACAGGTTCTGTGCACGATTTCTTTTAGACTACTATCGATAGAGATGTGCTGATGAGTTCCATGAACTTTGTCAATTGACTATGACTGTAGATCAGTATGAGCACTACTTCTTTGAGCTAAAGCAATATGCTAGCATTTCCGATGATGAGCCGATGTTAGTACAGCATTTCATCAGGGGCTTGAATGCCCATATCAGTGGTGGTGTCCGTGTGTTTGAGCCAAAGACCTTAGAGGTTGCCGTGGAGAAAGTGAGGTTGATAGAGGAGAATTTGACTAGAAGTTTTGGTGGTCAGGTAGGTGTTTAGTTTGGTAGTGCCCCTCCTTCAGAATCAGTTGCTTGGGGTACACAGTCTTAGGGAGCTGGACCATCTAGATCTCATACTGTACCTCGTACACATGGTCAGTGATAGAGGCATAGGCCTGCTCAGTCTCAGTAGAGTGGGAAGAATCATGGTACTCCACTTGCTACAGATCGTTCACATCATTGTTCTTAGAGTAGGTAGCAGAGTGGTCCGTCATAGAGTTTTCAGAGTGCTCAGCAGAGTTCTAGGGGTGGTGGATCCCAGTAGTCATGTGCACCATTTCCAGGCTGAGGTTTTGGCAGGGGTGGTTATTATGCTTGTGGGCAGCATGGTCATATAGCTGCTTAATGTCCTCAAAGATCAGTGGCTGGAGGTAGTCAGAGACAGGCTACTTCAAAGCCTACAGTAGGTGAAGCTGGCAGATCACATAGAGTTTTTGCGGCGGTTGATAACCGTCAGGCTGAGCATCAAGGCACCATAGTCAAGTATTCATGTGTGTTATGTGGGATTACCACATCTATCTTCTTTGATTCAGGAGCTTCAAATTCTTTCATTTCTCCTTCTCTCGTGGAGCATTGTGGACTCGTGGTGGCAAGGCAAGACATTGGTTGGCAGGTTGAGTTAGCTACTAGATCCAAGGTGGCTGTAGACTCCCTTGTTCGTGGTTGTGTGTTGGATTTGGGCACCTTCACTACCACAATGGATCTACGTGTGTTGCCTTTGGGGTCCTATGGGATTGTTTTAGGCATGAATTGGTTGGAGACCCACCTAGCCAGTATAGATTGTCGGCGTAGGTTAGTTTAGTGTGTTGACGATGTTGGGGAGCGTGTTGAGTTAATTGGGGTTCAGAGACCCATTTCTCTCCTTGTGATTTCAGTAATGTAGCTGAAGTGTGCCATGCGGAAAGGCTATCAAATGTTCACTATTTTAGTTAGTGATCTTGCTGAGGGTGAGATTCATGAGGTATCTCTTGATGATCATCCTATTCTTTAGGAGTTTGCAGATGTCTTTCCAAGTGATATTCCAGGCATGTCACCTAAGCGCGACATAGACTTCCATATCGATCTCATTCCTGGTGCGGAGCCTATTTCTCAGGCACCTTATCGCATGACTACTCAAGAGTTGGGTGAGTTGCCATTGCAGTTAGAGGATTTACTGGAGAAGGGTTTCATTCATCCTAGTGTATCCCCTTGGGGTACACCTGTCATCTTCATGAAGAAGGACGGATCTCTTCACTTGTGCATTGATTATCGCCAGTTGAACAAAGTGACGGTGAAGAATCGATACCTGTTGCCTCAGATAGATGATTTGTTCGATTAGATGAGGGGAGCCAAAGTGTTCTCCAAGATAGATCTGAAGTCAGTATACCATCAACTTCGCATTCATGAGGCAAACATTCATCACACAGCATTTCATACACGATATAGGCATTATGAGTTCACGGTTGTCCCTTTTAGGTTGACCAATGCTCCATCAATTTTCATGAGTTTGATGAATGGGGTGTTTTGCACCTATCTTGATCAGTTTGTTCTCGTGTTCCTTGACGATATTTTGATTTATTCGAGGACTATGGAGGAGCATGAAGGCCATTTCTGGCAACTGTTGCAGTGCTTGCAGGATAATCAGTTGTTTGGCAATTTGGCCAAAGGTGAGTTCTTCCAGACTGAGGTGAGATATTTAGGCCACATCATCTTAGGAGAGGGTATCTCAGTGGATCCTTCTAAGATTCAGGCTATTGTGGATTGGCCAGCACTAACGAATGTGACTGAGGTTCGCAGGTTCATGGGATTGGCGGGTTACTATCACCGATTTGTGAGAGATTTCTCTCGGGTAGCCCATCCCATCACTTCTCTTTAGTAGAAAGGGAAGAAGTTTGTGTGGTTAGATCAATGTGAGTCAGCTTTTTAGGCTCTTAAGGAGTGGTTGACTAGTGCACCTATCCTGGTAGTGCCAGATCCTACAGGTGATTTTGTAGTGTGCACCGATGCATCATTGGAGGGTGTGGGGGCAGTTCTCATGCAGGAGGGATGAGTGATTGCATGAGTCCCATAAGCTCAAGGATCATGAGTTGAACTACCCCACCCATGATTTGGAGTTAGCAGCTATCGTCCATACACTTGTGCGTTGGAGACATTTCCTTTTGGGACATCAGCTTGAGTTACATAGTGATCATCGCAGTTTGCAGTATATCTTCACTTAGCCAAATTTGAATGCTCGGCAGTGCTGTTGGATGGAGTTCCTCTGTGAGTACGACATCGAGGTTCACTACATTCAGGGTAAGGAGAATGTTGTTGTGGATGCATTGAGCAGAAGGAGACATGAGATTTTAGTTTTGTCTCTTGGAGTGGATTTGCGGAGCTGTATTTTAGAGTCACTTCCTAGTGATACTTGGTATCAGGAGGTGAGAGCAGAGATTGAGTCTGGGAGAGTCCTTGAGGGTAGGTTTATAGGGTTCTCTATTGAGCTTGATGGACCTTTGTGACATCTTGGTCGTATTTATGTTCCAGATTCTGGTGATCTTTGTTCCTTGGTTTTATCAGAAGCCCATCGTGCACCCTATTCAGCTCATCTGGGTGTCACGAAGATGCATGCTGATCTTCGATAGTTGTATCATTGGGTAGGTTTGCGATGAGATATTGCTGACTTTGTGGCTCGATGTCTTGAGTGTCAGCGAGTGAAGGTAGAGCATCAGCACCCAGCAGGATTGTTGCAGCCTCATTCCATCCCTGGATGGAAGTGGGATACGATATCTCTAGATTTTATAGTGGGGCAACCTATGTCTTCGCATCGTCATGATGCTATTATGGTCACAGTGGACAAGTTGTCCAAGGTGGCACACTTCTCACCCATGAGATCTTCCTACACTGCAGCGTCTACAGCTTGAGTGTTTATGGAGGATATTGTGCATTTGCATGGTATTCCTCATAGGATCAGTTCTGATTGTGATCTAGTGTTCACTTCAACTTTGTGGACTTCTCTTCAGCATGCTTTGGGAGCTCAGCTTAATTTCAGCTCTGCATACCATCCCGAGACTGATGGACAGATGGAGCGAGTTAATTAGGTCTTAAAGGATATGCTTCGGATGTACGTTATGGATCGACAGTCTCATTGGGAGGACTATTTGTACCTAGTAGAGTTTGCTTATAACAATGGGTATCACAGTTCTCTCGGTATGTCTCCCTTCCAGGCCTTGTATGGTAGGCCATGCCGCACTCTGTTGAGTTGGGATCGCTTAGAGGACCAAGTTATTTTGGGTTTAGAGATGATTCAGGATATGGAGCAGCAGGTAGTGTAGATCAGAGAGCATTTGGCTACAGCTCAGGATCAGCAGAGGAAGTATGCCGATGCCCGTAGGTTGGATCGCCACTTTTCAGTAGGTGACCGTGTGTTTTTGAGAGTTCATCTGCGGAAGAGCCCCATCCATTATGGGAAAGGCTTGAAGCTGGCACCTCGTTTTGTTGGACCTTTTGAGATCCTTGAGAGGATTGGTCCTATCACCTATCGCCTTGCATTACCACTGAGTCTATCACGCATCCACGATGTGTTCCATGTTTCAGATCTTAGACAGTATATTCCTGATGTGACCCATGTTCTTGATTGGACTGCTTTGCAGGTCGAGGCAGACGGGCAGCTTTCTTTGGAACCCATACGTATCCTTCAGCATCGGAGGTTGACCCTCAGGGGTCAGGACATAGAGCAGGTAAGGGTCCAATGGGATCCTGATGGTGAGTCTTCAGCATCTTGGGAAGATGCGACGAGGATGAGAGACCTTTATCCTTATCTTTTTGCAGACTTCTAGGGGATGTAATGACCTTGTGTTCAGAGTATGTTTTTCTTATCTTGATGGACTTGAATGATTGTATATTTTATTTTGGATTACGCATCTTGTTATTATTTTGTATTGGCATTGGTGATGTGCAATCTCGATACTATTATGATGTGGACATTATTATTACTTATGATGGATTTCATGCTTATATGATTATTGTTGCTTCGGCTATATGATGTATATATGCGCAGGTACCTTGACGTGTGCTTGGAGTGACGTGTGCTTGGAGTGCTGCAGGTACTGAGTATTGACTCCGCCCAGATTCACATGCCTGAGCATACTCTTATTATCCCCGATCATGGTTACTGGAGATAGTCACAGGCCCTATTTCCTATACCCTACCCTAGCCACTGCACCCAGTTAGTGCAGTGTTTCCGTGTTGTGGTCTTACCGTTTGGATGTCCTTATGGTTATGTGTAGTTTGCCATTCCTTTTGTTGAGACTTTTCTCCTTGGTTTCCTTTGACTGTATCAAGTTTCTTGGTTTAGTGTGTGCTTGGGCTACATCTTAGCATTGGCAGGCTTCCAGGGGTAAGCCTAGTCCTAGGGGGGTAGGAGCATTGAAAAAAATGTACCAACTTCAATGCCAACGTAGCAAGAGGGGGGGGGTTGTTACATCTAAAATAAATTAGGTATATGTTAATACAGTCAAATATTTATGTAAAAGTCAATCATACCCAAAAGCACGGAAAAACAAGGAAAAGCAATATCACTGAACAAAATAAAGCAATTTGACACGCAGGCAGGGCTTTTACGGGTTACAAGAATCTTAACACTACTTAACAAATGAAGTAACAGGTGAAAATTCATTATTGAAGGTCTTAAACAGCGTGAATGTTCAATAGGGTTAATCTTTTAATAAAAGTGAAACGTTTTAATCAAATACAAAATTTTGGACTTTTTGGTAAAAAAAATTTGCACCTTAAATAAAGGTCGAGGATAAAACAATGTGATATTTTGGTTTTCCAATATACAAATTCTTAACGCGTTTTTTATTAACCTTTGTAACCGTCCCCGTATCAGTATGATATTTTAAAATTTTGAGTAATTTGATATTTGAAAAAAGCTACTAACATGTGATCCGCAAATCTGCAGTGAAAAGACTTGAGAAGGAAAAAAAGGAACTTTACACGCTTGGAGTACAGCAGTCATTCGAGAGTTTTTACTCTCTTATGCAGAAAATTACAATGAATTGTTATTACATGCATCGCAGATGGATATGATTTTGTAAATCTCAGAAATAGCAGGTTGTAAAGGTACAGGTCCGAGTAAGTAGAAATGAGCAGAGAGGAACCTTGGGGGTTTAGAAATGATGTTTCTCAAGAAAATGAAAATGAAAATGAATTTGGACAGTACTTACCTATGGAGATGCATGAAGATCCTATTTCGATAGAAGATGAAGATGAAGATGAGGACTTACTCGTGCAGCGGGAAGAAACTAATTCTCGGGAAGATGAAGACAACATACGTTTTGCTCGGAGAAATTGGAGAACTACCGATGAAAGTATTCGAAGATTACAATCCTCTCTGAAAACTGCTTTTGATTAGATGGAAACCGACTTAATTAGGGCTAAATCAGAAATTAAGGAGTTGGCTGAAAGAAACAAGAAACTAGAGAAGGCGCTCCACGAGGCTAAAGAACGAGGAAACTCCAGTAAACGAGATCTCCACCAAACAAGAAATAAGCTGCAGCAGCTGTGTACTACAGTGGCTGCACTCAAAGAAGAATGTGCAGCAGCGGCTCCACAACTTGCTAAGAAGAGAAAATATGTTCTTAAGGTTTACGAGGTTAATGACTGCGTGAATTGTCCAATTTGCTTGGAACCATGGACTGAATACGGGGAGCATAATATCTGGTATGTTTTAGATGCAAATGGGTTTTCAATACTAGAAACTTCTATTTCTTTTTGGGTTTTTATATGTTAAGGTATATAATTTGTTAAAAAATGAGCTACATCTAAGCCAAAACTGGATTTCTTATCAAGAGGGTTGCTAGTTCAGTGGTAGAGTATTCTGGAAGCAAATGGGAGGTCTTGGGTTCAACTTTTAACTTGGCTCATGAAAAGTTTAACATAATATTAGTGTTTAGGCCAGCAGAGCTAGGTCAAGTTAGATTCTACAAATACCTATAGTGTTAGCTCAAATGGAGGTGTTGGATAATGAACCACACCCAAACCATTGTCACTAACTTAGTGGTAGAGTACCCCACCAACAAATAATTGGTCCTATTTTATGTCACATTTAATGCTTTAAGATTTATGGGGTTAAAAGGGAGGTTGGTGTATCCATAATTGGTCCTATTTTATGTCACATTTAATGCTTTAAGATTTATGGGGTTAAAAGGGAGGTTGGTGTATCCACCACAAGGGAGTAGGATAATTCCAATCTCTTCTTGATTTCTTGTTTACAAATTGAGAATATTGTATGACAGTGATAGGAATAGATGGCCTCCTAATTTTCAGTTTAGTGCATTTATAGTTTTGGTTTTCATGTTTAGTTTTGTGTATGTAGTATGATGTTTATATTTTTAATTTTCTTCTTTTTGAGTTTTGATGAGGAACATTACTTTAGTAGAGTTATGCTATTTTGTTTCCAGCCTCTTGATTAGTAGGGGAGAAAGTATGTCTTCATGATTATTCTACAACTAGTTGTACCTTTAATGAATGTTTTCTATGTTAAAGGAGTAGAGATAAAGTGTGGTCCTGATGTGTGAATGGTTAGATAGTTGGACATTGATTATGGATACACTTGACCATTGTGGGTACAAGAGAATCACAAGGACAATAATCATTACAGTTTGAAAGCAACACATCTTGCTCATACTACATATGGTGCAGATGGTTAAAGGTGTGTTAGAAAATGAATTACAACATGAAAGATAGTGTTAGAGAGATGCAATGGATTTTCATATTGCAATATACAGTTGCACACTAGATGCACAAGATTAGTAGGTATTATTGTTAGAGGAATGCAGAACAAATGATTAGACATATGAAGGAAAATAGAAATATTGATCCAAATTAATCAATACAAAAGAATAAAAGACTAATTTTATAACATTAAAAATACTTTATTTTATATATATCTCAATATATTAATTTAATGTTAATGGTATTAGTTGGATAGAATAGTTAAGCAAAAGATTTTTAATCAAGGGGTCATGTAGTCACCAGTTGCACTTAACAAGAAGTGGCTTTCTCCTCTTAAATCTGGTACTTGGTATTTAATTCTGTTAAGCTTTTGTTATTTTAACAATGTAATTGGTTGAAGTTATTAATATCTTTTTAAAAAAAAAAAAAATAGAAAAGGGGAGTGGACACCCATAAATTAAGATAGATAAAAAAACTTACAAGAGCCATGGCCAAAGCCTAGTCCAGAGAAATAAAACATAACAGAAACCATAACCGGTCTAAATCATCACCAAAATTAACAACAAAATAAATACAAAGCAGGAAAAAAGTCACCTGAACGAACACCACTGAAGCTCCTCCACATAGGAAGGCCAAAGGAGAGACCCCGTGGTAAGACAAAAGACTTCACCCATAGACGCCACCAAAGCAAACATGAAGAAAACAAAATAGACAACCACCCCCCACACCAGACCGCTAAGGACGCCACCCGTCACTACCTCAACCCGCCAAGAGCACAACCCACCACCCCTGCCTCACGCCACTATTGGAGCTGTCGGAAGACCATGCACATCCAGTTTGACGACCGCAGAAGCATACCTAGGCATACCTAGGCATGCCTGGAGTTAGGGGCATGAATCCGAAGGAATCGAATGGCCGTAAAAACAGCCTTAATCCTTTCTATTTTTTTCTTTGTGAGTAGAAAGCAATGGGACCTCAACGCAACATCAATATCTCCATTGCTCAAGGATAGAATACTGGATTGTAAAGCCCTGTATATTGCTTGTTGCGGGGCAGAGGTACGTAAAGCTGCAAAGTTGAAAAGGCCACCGATAAGAGCATCCCCCTATTCCATTCTGTAAGCAGAAACCGCCGCAAGAGCATGAACAAATTCCCCATCCATCACCAGATCCATTATATTAGAAAGTAGTTGTGACACCACATCTAAAAAATTGAGCATGCGTCCCTCATACCCTCTTATCCATGCATGGCCAACTATGTTTCAAACAGCAATCTGGGTGAGGGTGCAATCCTTATCTAACAAAGTCATCAAATCTAACGACTTTACCCGCCCTCTTATCTCAGGTTCCCTCTCCAGAGCTAGAAAAGACATTCGCTGATTAAGACGTGTATCTGCCATGTAAGTTGTCCTTGAGGGGTAGAGAGGGCAAGGATGAGATAGTCACCGAGAAAAGAGGGAGATGTAGAGCTACGTAGGCTTTCTGCAGAAAACACAGAACAAAAATTCTTTGTCCATCCTAATAGCACCAAATGTAGTAGATATTCTAAGCAAAGAGCCATTATGTTGCAATTAAGAAAGCTAAGGACATCTATGACATCACAAGATCAACTAGGGAAGTTGGCAAGATCACCAAAATTAACAACAAAGTAAACACAAAGCAGGAAAAAAGTCACCTGAACGAACACCACTGAAACTCCTCCACACAGGAAGGCCAAAGGAGAGACCCCATGGTAAGACAAAAGACTTCACCCACAGACGCCACCAAAGAACACACGAAGAAAACAAAATAGACAACCACCCCCCACACCAGACTGCCAAGGACGCCACCCGTCACCACCTCAAACTGCCAAGAGCACAACCCACCACCCCCGCCTCACGCCATTGCCGGAGCTGCAAGAAGACCATGCACATCCAGTTTGACGACCGTAGAAGCATACCTAGGCATACCTAGGCATGCCTGGAGTCAGGGGCATGAATCTGAAGGAATCGAATGGCCGTAAAAACAGCCATAATCCTTTCTATTTTTTTCTTTGTGAGTAGAAAGCAATGGGACCTCAGCGTAACATCAATATCTCCATTGCTCAAGGATAGAATACTGGCTTGTAAAGCCCTGTATATTGCTTGTTGCGGGGCAGAGGTACGTAAAGCTGCAAAGTTGAAAAGGCCACCGATAAGAGCATCCCCCTGTTCCATTTTGTAAGCAGAAACCGCCGCTTCCCATCTATCCAAAGTGTAAATGTTTTTGAAAAATAAACCTACCACAAGAACATGAACAAATTCCCCATCCATCACCAGATCCATTATATTGGAAAGTAGTTGTGACACCACATCTGAAAAAATGAGCACGCGTCACTCATACCCTCTTATCCATGCATGGCCAACTATGTTTCAAACAACAATCTAGGTGAGGGTGCAGTCCTTATCTAACAAAGTCATCAAATCTAACGACTTTACCCGCCCTCTTATCTCAGGATCCCTCTCCAGAGCTGGAAAAAACCATTCACTGATTAAGATGTGTATCTGCCATGTAAGTTGTCCTTGAGGGGTAGAGAGAGCAAGGATGGGATAGGCACCGAGAAAAGAGGGAGATGTAGAGCTACGTAGGCTTTCTGCAGAAAACACAGAACAAAATTTTTTTGTCCATCCCAATAGCACCAAATGTAGTAGATATTCTAAGCAAAGAGCCATTATGTCGGAATTAAGAAAGCTAAGGACATCTATGACGTCACAAGATCAACTCGCGAAGTTGGCAGGATATGAGGTACGTTGCCATGAGAAAACCACCATAAAATTTTTGCAGCGTGTCCAATACATGGCCACCCCATACATGGCCACCCCATCAAATAAAGGCTAGTCGTTATGCCTCCAAAGAATCCATTTACTCAGGGCAGTTAGAGCTAGTCCCCTCCATTTAATGAGGCATGATCTAAGTGAGATACGCAATCCCCACCTGTCCTCAATAAACTGAAAGAGCCAAAAACGACTTGATTCACCTTCCCTCATGAACACTTGCGATCATCTTGTACGGACTATGTCACATAATATCTTTTTTATGTCACATAATAGAAATTTTTTTAAGCTGCGCCTAATTTAATTGACTTCCACTGTTCCACAATAATCCATTATGCCATTTTTCAAAAATTATAAACATATAATATTTCTAAGATAATTTACAAAATTCCTTTATTAAATATTTTAATTTTACAATTGTAAATGAAAAAAAAAGAGCTCTCATGTTTTATTGATACAGAATTCCTTTATTAAATATTTTAATTTTACAATTGTAAATAAAAAACAAGAGTTCTGATGTTTTATTATCATGAGAATACGTTCTTTCAATGTCTAACAACTTTCTAACATTCCTATTGTGGAACTCCAGTTCTCTTTCATGTGGTCATTTCTTTGGCAGATCATGCATAACACAATGGATTTCTAAAGGTGGAAGTCGTGGTTCCTCTACCGTAAGTCAAATTTGATTCGTATTTTCTTTATCTTGTTATTCAGTGGCCTCATTTGATCGGATTACATACCCTTTTCAATCAAACTAAATTTGTATATAAATGATTACAGTGTCCAGTATGCTCGAGTAGCGTTACTTTAGCAGATATAAGATATCACTATGTATCCCAGTTCTATGATGGGGATGTGAAGATTCAACAGGTAGATCAGTCACTCCTATTAATATATCCTACCAAAACAATTACTATATTAGCTATGTTAATTGAAATTTATGTACACTCACATCAGTCGTGTGTTTTTACAGGATGGATGAATATTGTGAAGGGAGGCTCAAGCGCTATATCTGACTACATTTTGTTTCAATTTTGGAAATCTGAATACTTGCCTGGAACTTTAATCAAATACGAGATTATGGTTAAAGTGAGTCATAGGTTCTTCGGAAGATACAATTTTGAATTATTCAGGAAATTGTTCTAATTTACACAGTAAACATGACACATTTTGGCTGTTATTAAAACTGACATGCATACGTTAAAATGGTATATATTGCTTTTTGAAAATGTAAAAGTTGTTTTCTCCAATGGAGAGAATTGCTGTTTTTTTAATTATTATTTAAAAATGGCATGTGATTTGCATTATTCTTGAGATTTGGAACTTCAGCTACCATGTTAATCTTGTTTGCAACGAAATCATCATTCCAATATTCATTAGTACAAATTTTGATGTTGCCAAAGATCCAAGATTAAAAAGTTGAATTGATGGTAGGGTGCGCATTGGATTCAAAATTAGTTTTTAACTTAATAAGTATTGAGAGCTTCGAAGACAAAGTTTACGAACAAGAACAGAAATAAATTCAATTCAAAAGGACTTTTTTATTGTATTGTAATACTTACATAGTATATTTGAGCAGGGAAATAATACTTTTTAATATAGAAATTAGGTTAATTGAATTAATGCATTTAAATAGCCACAATCAATTTATATTAATTAGTTTTAAAAAATTGTCTGTTTGGAATAAACATTGAAAATCAAATGAAATGAACACTAATATTTACTTTGATAATTAAAGAATAATATCAAATGGATAAGATTATGCTCCAATTTAAGAATACTGCTTCTTCATTAGTGAAACTATTTTGAATTTTGCAATATATCTCTTTCTTGTTAGAGGATAAGTTTGAGGGCTTATGAGTAATTGTGGGTGTGAATCTATATTAATGCTTCAAATTTGTAGTAGAGTTCTATCCTACACCTTTTCATGATCTGCAGTCTTCTATTCTGCCTTTTCTTTTAAGAGAATTTGGGACTGATGGTACTAATAAATACCTTATTATGTTGTCACATGACTAACCTATGAGGGCATTATACATTGATCAAACCCATGAAATTGAACAATATCAAAAATGGTAAGCAAGTGGCTAAGATGTAGATTCTTAGTCTTTGTATTACACCAAATGTTAAAAATTGAACAATATCAAAAATAGTAAGCAAGTGTTTGAGATATAGATTCTTAGTCTTTTTATTATGTACCAAATTTAAACGTGTCACTACTGATTTTTCTCTAGAATGAATGATTATTTTCTTGGATGATTATAAGATGACTAGAATGACTGCATTAAATGTGTTTAAATATTAGTGCATCACATCAAATTGTGATAAAAGTGTGTATATTGGCTCAAAGTAAGAGTGTAAGGAGCACTAGTTAGCCAAATTTAAATTTTAAATTTTAAATTGGAAACAGACAAGATTGTTACAAAAGAAATTTAGATA
The DNA here is from genome assembly GCA_027924645.1 of Cunninghamia lanceolata. NCBI lineage: Eukaryota > Viridiplantae > Streptophyta > Pinopsida > Cupressales > Cupressaceae > Cunninghamia > Cunninghamia lanceolata. Next base: position 677,883 of record BSBN01000797.1, read on the forward strand.
GAATAGGACACTTCTTACATTACTCTTGAAAGGAGAGACATGCAATACAAACTAAGATGATTCAACCATTTGAGAAAGATTATACATACATAGAATAACAGGCAACCATATAGAATAGATATAGTAGAGTGATTATGGAAATTCTTAAAAAAGCTCCCCCAACAAAAGGAGCCTCAATGTATTATTATTCACCAGTATTATATGTATGTATGTATAACAAAAGGAGCCTAAAATCTAATAGGGGTATACCACTGTCATATATAAAGTATTTTGATACATGAAATGTCACTTTATAAATCTTTATATTTTTAAATTCCCTCTAAAGCTCTATCTTTTTCATCTCTTCCTCTCCAATTACTTTCTATAGACATCTACACTGAAGTAAATTTTCCTCTTACCAAACAAATGGATAAATCCTTTACTTGGATCAAGGGTGAAAGGCCCATAAATGAAAAAATAATTAAAAGGTCTCAACAACAATTGAGGAACTCCACAACCAACAATTACTACAAAAAACATGGGGAGCTTTAGAACATGGTATGGACATCCATAAAAGATTAAAGGGGAGAGGAATTTTGCCACATGTGGTAGTTGGCACTACCCTAAAAGATATGAATGCAAAATGTAGAAGCATGCACAAGGTACAAAAGAGTATTAATTGCTAGTTTATTAATAAACTATACATAATGATAGTTTGGACCTCCCATTCATAATTTCCAAGAAGAAATTTATGTAGTAAGTTCACATCCATTTATTTTTGATAGTTGGTCACTATGTGTATATGTGATGTATGCATGAGTTAGTCACTATGTATACATGATGTATGAATGAGCTAGTCACTATGTTTATATGTGATGTATGTTGAGTTGATCATTGTGTGTACATGTGATGTACACATGACCTAGAAACTATGTAGTTTTATGTTCCTACTTGTTTTTGACATTGTACTAACATTTGTCTCATATACACTTGATATTATACTATTATATATGGATTGAATTTTGAAGCATAAGATTAAGTAATTGGTGAGTTTTAAAAGATGGCTTGAAGATCTAATCCCAATTGTGTGGATGGGGTCTTTTTATATTGGTGTGTGAACTATTGAGCCTCTAACTCCATTAAAGGAATATGTAGGTAGGGCCATTTTAAATGAACTATTGAGGAACAAGTTTGGGTCTAGGAAATTATCATGATATAGAGAGGTTACTCTATCTAGGGAAAGAATGTGAGTTCTATAATGATAAGGTTATTAAACTAGAACTTTTAAATTGGAATGAAGTTGCATGGATGATTAAGCTTGTACTTATGATGTAATGAAACCAATTTTAAAAAAAAAGATGGTTGCAACCAATGGTGGTTTTTACAAACATTTCCATCCAAGAAACCAAACATATAGAGGAAGCAAACCAATAAACCATCAAATGGTAAATGAGAAGCCATGAGAAAAGCCACCAAGAGGTATGATGTCCAAAATCTCAAGCCAAACATACAATACCCTATTCCAGGGTAGGTCTTAAGGCTATTTTTAGAATTTGATTTCATGCATCATAAAGGTGTCACAAAGCTTGGCACTCTATTTTGTCTCTATTATCTCTATACAGAGATGATATATGATGTATCATTCCTACATCGTATTATAAGTTGGTCAAACACTATGTAACCTTCCTATTATATGCTCTTATGCACATCATAAATCATTATAGAATATCTTATATCTTATATCTTATGATTTTATATATATTCTTCCATGTCTCACATTCCATTAGATACTATTATACACACCATAATACAAAATAAAACTGACATAAATAACACCTTAAAGCTGGAGATTCTTTACGATAATTTCACAAAAAATAATTGCAAAACTAATTAAATAACTAAATATTCAGATTGAAAGGTGTATCATACTTATCCTATCACTCTCCCACTTGTCTCATATATCTTGTAAGAGAGAAAAGAAAAAACAAGTATTTCTAAACTATTTACTAAGGTTCATGAGACTAATGGACTCACTGCACCATTTGAACTTTTTTGTATTAAATGGCTCTCTTTTTGCCCTTTCTTCTGTTGCCTCCAAAAGATTATTCTTAGTCTTCTTCATACCTGCATCCACACTTTCAAACAAATCAATAGAAAATGAATCTAGAAACTAGAATGTCTCTTCAAGTGCCTCTTCCATAGACACTTTCTTCTCCTCTTATTCTAGTGCTCTTTGTTGCATTTTCTCTTTTCTTCTTTCCTTACTATCTTTATCCAAGTCCTCTACAATGAGAACTTTCCTATTCTCTTTTTGTCCACTTTTTGCAATTACCACCTTATCAGGAAACTAAATCTTTCCCAAAATATCCATTCTTCTTGCAATCTCTTCCAATTCCTCTCAGAATTTTCTATTTCCTACTTCATCCCAATATTTATCCCAAAATGGGATTATGAGTGGTCTCCTTACACTAATACCCATCTTCTCACTGCTGCAACAAAATCTCTTACCTTCCACAACTACCCTCTACCCAACAAGGACCGTGTAAGATGTTACTCTCAAAACCCCTTCTACACACTCTCCCTTCGTGGAGGCAGTTATACACCTTCTACCCAGTTTATCTCTGCTGGAGGATAGCAGTTACAAGTCCTATATCATGCCTACAACAACAAATGCTCTCAGGTCTATGACTAACTCCTCTTTCATAACTCTATCAACTCTCTCATACCTTATTCTTTAGCATCCTTTCCACCATTCCAGTGATCTTATTCCTCTATCAATCAAACTGCATCATACATTAGACTGTAACACTCATATAACAACACCCATCAAAATCAAGAACACACTTAATGCTCTCTGCCTAGATCTTTTAGGACTCTAGGTTTCTTCCTCAACTCAGTAAATCTGTAAACATACGTATCACTTCAAGATTCTTATAAATATCAAACTCCCAAAACCTATAACAAATTTTCATCACTTAGATTTTTTAGGTCTCTGATACCAGTCTGATGGCATGGGGTCAATAACACAACAAATGCTCTGCTTGTTTTAATGGCTACCTTATTAGTCATAGCTCAAATACCCAATTATAGGAAACTCAATCAAAGAGATATGCAGAATAATGACATGAGCTTAAGAAGTCTTCTTCACAGTCTTAAATGGTCAAATACAAAATGATAGGAACTAAATATATGCAAACTGTAATCAAGCATTTCTAGAAATTCAAAACAATGACAGGAGAGAAGATGTATTCCTTACGCTCTTAACACTCAAATACCAAAAGTGATAGGAAGTAGTGATATTCAAATTCTTATTAATGTTGAAATCACAAATACAGAATGGCACATGGCATCACACTGCTACTTATCCAAACATAATCATACAACCAAATATTGGCCAGCAACAATCAGCCTTTTCTAGTGTACCAAACAAGAACTCTTTACAACTAGCTACTCTTAAATCCTTCTGTCTCTTTGTTGATCTATAATATCCTCCATTCCTGTAGGCCTCATTTCTTAAAATTCTTCCTACAATCTAACTATCTATGACCTCAATTTTCAAATATGCTAGCGGTCTCTAACTCTGTCTTCCAACCATTCTCTCCTCTATCCATCCCTTCCTCCTTCAAAAGCAACCATTGGCCCTTCTCCTTAGGCACTGATGGCCCCAAACATTACATTGGCCATTTCTTGGACCTCCTCTCCTTCCATACGGCTTCCTCCCAATTGATCCTCTCTCCCTCGATATCCATCTCTTCCATTCGTTCCTTCCATCTATCGTATGATTTTTCATTGCCCCCTAACAATTCATCTAACGATTAATTATAATAATGGTTTGATAGCTAAAAGATTCCCTTTGAATGAGTACCAGTCACTTAGTTGGATTCGTAAATTGACCTTTTAGTAACCGTCAATGAACAACTGATGTTTATTCTTCTTCTCACATGGTGACAGGAACCTGCCTCATTTCTGACGGTTTCTCTTCCAACACTTTCTTCGTACTTGTTTTCCTCTAACTATTTTTCCCAACCTTGAACTCTTGATATATCGGCTACCATGCTGCATAATTCTAAGAGAAAATGGTTTCCAATTTATAACCATCATTAATACAACTAGAACTCTTCTCCAAAGCATTCAATCTAAGGATGGTAAATCATTTGCATCGACACCACAACATGACACAGTGTCTATAACTGAATTTGATTCAACAATCATTTTCCACAACACATAAAGCTCCTGACCCAAATGCAATAGAAAGATACACCAACAACACACAAACCACTAAAATAGAACCAGAAAACCCAAAACTAAATAAAATTCTAAACCAAAATTACGATGGAGAGTGATGCCCCTACATCACTTTAGGTGGTTGTTATTTCTTAAGAAATTAGATTTAGGATTTGATAATAAAGTGTGTTCTATGTGTAACCTGCATGAAACTTGTGATCATGTGTTTTTTGAATGTAAATTTTCTTGTGATGTCTAGAGCAATTTTTTGAATAAGTTGGATGGCTTGTTGTCTAAAATTAGTATAAGTAAGATATATATCCTTTGTGGTTTTGTTAGTGAAGTAGACACTAATGCTAATCTATTTTAGACTTTATTTTCTATTAAAATCTTGTGGTCATTATGGAAGGCAAGGAATGAGGATGAATACCAAGGAAGGAAAAGGGTTCCCATTGAGTCTTTTTTTAGAATCATTTTTCATTCTATACGTGAACATGATATTGCTATAATGAAGATTCCTCTTGATAGATTCATGAGGATCTTAGATGATAGTAATGCTAGTAACATCTAGAGGACAAGCTTAATTCTAACTATATTATATATCTTAAAAATTATTATAATTATATAATATAATATTACAATATAGGATAGATATATTATTATAATATATTATACATAATATAACTCTGACCCTAACCCTAACATTAATCTTGATAGTAATTCTACCCTTAGATCTACTTAAACCTAATTCAACTTCTAATTCAAACCCTTATTCCAACCTTAATTCTAACGGTACTTCTATATATAGATATAAATGTAAATGACTTTTGGTGTTTTATAGTAACTATAACCCTAACCCTAATTGTAACCCCAACCCTAACCTTGATTCTAATCATAGTTTTAACCCTAATTCTAACCATAGTTTTAACCCTAACCCTAAATCTAATTATAATTCTAACCTTGATTTTATCCCTAACCCTAATTCTTACCCCAATACTAATTCAAACCCAAATTATAACTATAACCCTAACCCTTATCTTAATCTTGATAGTAATGCTAACCCTAACTCTAATTCTAACCCTAACCCTAATTGTAACCCTAACCTTAATTCTACCCTTCTAACTGTCCCTATATAAAATAATAGGTATGCTATAATTATATATAATATAACACTAACGTTAACCCTAATGTTAATCCTAATAGTAATTCTAGCCCTAAACCTAATTCTATTCCTAACCCTAATAGTAACCATATTTATAACCAAAATTCTATCTTGAACCTGAACCTTAATCCTAACCCTAATTATAGGCCTAACTTCTAATTTAAACCCAAATTGTAACTATAAACCTAACCCTAACATTGATCTTGACAATAATTCTAACCCTAATTTTACCCCTAGATCTACTTAACACAATCACACCATTACCATCCATCCCTTACTTCCATTGTAGTCTATAGTTAAGGCTCTCACCATAACTAGGTAGACAATTTTGATTACAATAATATAATCTCCAAAGCATGTATTAATATGATTATTGTGAAAAGTTACATGCATATTAAATGTAGCCTATTAACCCAACACATATACACTACAATTATGGTGAGCATAGATGACATGGCTTATCTATACTTGGATGTGTTGCCTACGTATCTACTAAGACAATTACAACTACAATATGTGACAAAATTCCTATATCCTTTATACTTTGATGGATGTCTATATGCCATCTTCAAAAGTAATGACGCATCCTCGCTTCCCTGCGATAAGGGGTTACCATAATCAAATAAGTAAAATATAAGCATATGTGAAAACTTTGATTATAAACATATAACTATTCTGTGTTAAATTGTTAATCATGTAACCAGTCCTAATTTAACTTAAAATAAGGTCCTCCTCATTATTTATGATTTTTTTTTGGAAAAAGATGAAAACAAACCTTCAATGGAGCTTAAATTTGACAGTTTACTTTGTGTGTCAAGAATTTTTTTTCCTAAAAAAATTTAAGACGATTTTAATGTATTCATATAAGGTATTTCAAATAATGTATGCATTCCAGTTCTTTCTAATTTTTATAACTACAGATCCTTATCCTTCAATGCAAAATTTAATTATTTGATGTGCTAGAAAAGCTTGGAGATTGAAATGAATATAAAATATTTAAAAAAAAAACATAAAAATATTGAGAACTTCTTTAAAAAAATTTAAAAACATAATTTTTTTTTTAAAATAATTGAGGTTTCTATTAAAGAATTTAAAAATAATAAATATATCTTTAAAGAGCATTAAAACTTCTCAGGAAAATCTTAAAATTTGGATTTTTTTAAACAATAAAATTTTTATTATATATATAATTTCTAATGTAACAACCCCCCCTGTCTTGCTACGTTGGCATTGAAGTTGGTAGATTTTTTTTAATGCTTGGGGAGGATGAAACCATTAAATGCAAAAAAAAGATCTGATCTACGGGAGGTGAGTCAATGCATTTTGGAGAGAGAAGAAAGGGGGAGTTTATGCAAACAGAGAAGGAAGGAAGGAGGAGAGCAAAAAAAAAGTAGTTTCAGAGAGATTTTGGACAATTTCCAGATACAGATCAGCATCACAGCCAACTGCAATTTGGTGATACAGGTCAGTCTTGAATCATCTATGGTTTATTTATTGTTGTGATGATTTGTCATTTTTTTTATTTCAATTTTTCATTGATCGGGGCATAGTCAATAGAAATATTTAACGCAATCATAAGCCTGCAGGTTTAGGATTTGTGATCTGGCAATAGATCGCATTAGATCTTCAATTAGAATGTTAGAAACCTAACTATTTTATTAAATATATTTATGCAATCGTATAACTTGTGGGTCATAAGTCCCCTTCCATAAATTTTATTAGAAGATTTGGTTAAGAGTTGTTTAATGCGAATTGTATGGAGAGAATCGATTGTGGGTTGTTGCGGTCGACTGTATTCAAGGGTGACACCTTTTTCTACCAGCAATGAGATCTATAATTTCGCTATTGCAAATTCCTCCTGCCACTCTTCTTTCTCTCTCCAAAATTCTGGTGGTGTAGATTATATAAACCCAAAGACAAATTGCAGCAGTAAATCTGATGAAACGGGCAAAAAAAAAAGATGGAGTAATGACTACAAAAGACATCCACAAATTTGTTGAAAGAAAAAGGCGGAGAGACATGAGATCACTATTTTCTGCGTTGAGATCCTTAGTGCCGAAAGAATACATTATGTGCTCTGGGTGTCTAGGGAAAATGTTCAACAGCAGAACAACTATCAGAAAGCATTAACTATATTAACCATCTGCATGATAAAATTAAGGAGCTTATACAAACAAGAGAGGAGATGAGAAAAGAAAAATTGTAAAGAGATCTGTCTTTTTCTGTCTCATTTGAGACTTTCCCTATTGTTAAAGTAAATTCTCATGGCTGCGGTGTTTTGGTGTCAACAAACACATTTAAGTGTCAGATTGTCTTGTCTGATCTTCTGTTTACTCTGGGAAATAATGGCCTTGATATCATTAGTGCTGTTACTTGTGCCATGAACAAAAAAGTCTTTCACACTATTCATGCCAAGGTTACAGATCTTCATAGTTTTGACATCAGAACTTTATATCAAAATATTTGGAACTTGGTAGGTGAAAAGGGTTAGGATGCAAATGCACTTCACAAGTGAGGATTGACCATAGCTTGTAATAATCTATTTTCTAACGCACTCCTTTTACTCAGTACAACTCTTCTTGAGAAAATAGAGTGGTTTTGCTTTGGTCGTATAGTCATTTTCTACTAAACAGTTAGCCTTGAGAAAACGGTGATTTCTTTCGAGTTAAAGAATGTTATGGCACTAAAATACTGTAGAGGCAGCGATTAGTGTTTGGGCATTGAGATTTAGTCACATAATTTCTCATATAGAAAACTAGTCACACAACACAAGGATGTGAGGGATCTACTGTAGGAAGGAAAAATTAAGATTACCATTTTTTTAAGTCTTTTTACATTTTTTTTGTTATGTTAAACATGGTTGACAATATATAAAATTAGGCTGTGAGTTGACTTGTGTCACCATTTGCCATACTTCCCTTATGATATCCATGCATCCCTTTGTGAAGAGTAATTAAATTGGGGGTCTCGGGAGTGATTATAAACTGATCTAACTGGTAGAAGTCCATTTTCAATAAATCACACTGTCCAAAAGAGTTTGGGTCTTGTAGATCATATTTTTTCTCCTTTACCATTTTAATTTATAACTCAAGGATTTTAGTCTTTTGTATGCCTCGTTAAGTCAAACGAGATGAACAAGGTCTAGGCATTAGAGTGGTCATCTGGAGTGGCTCTCTATGGGCCCAGGGCCCGCAAGTGGCTGCTAGGGGAACTAGTAGCAGAGTTACATTAATAAGTGATAACTAAAACTAAAACATTGGGGTAAAAATACTATTAAGATAATTAAACCTCGTGCATGGCCTTGAGCGCTTGTATAGGCTAAAGATGCAACAAGAAGGGCTATCCGTCTGCGGGGCGTGGAGTCATCCGTCTGCGGGACGTGGATTTAGGTACGATTGACTCTTCTCGTCTGTAAGAGAGGTACTTGGTCCCGTGTGTGCCATCCTTTCAAGCACATATGATGACACTCCATATGATTACACTCTAGTATCTAGCACCTTAGCAGTAATGAGTAGTACCTGACCTATGACTTAGATGAGTACACCTTTATTATGACCTTGACTGTAAGCACTGTTCTCTGTGTCTGCTCTGTGTCTGATGTGTGTGTTGGCCATCTTGTACCCCCCTTATTGTTGTTCATCTGTGTGGGCCTTGTGACTATCTTTGAGCATGGTGGGTTGGTCTCTTAGGAGTCTACATGGTTGGGAGGCGTTGCCACCACCATTGGGGACTGGCGAACAGGTTTTGGAGCACCATTTGGAGATGACCTCTCTCTCCATCACTTCATTCAATTATTGTACATATTCAGTCTTTGTATTATACTCAGGACTATGCTATGTACCTGTTTCATATTTTGGAATATATCATTTTAATTGTATATGCAGTTATGTCATTGAACTCTCTTAGAAGAGAAGTTGTAATCATTGTATTTAATGAGAAGAAATGTGATGTTCCTTTATTGCCTTACGGATTCCGGTGTGGGTATCAGATCCGACTGTATTTAATGCTTATGGATTTGTGTTTTTATCAGATGGGATTAGGAACATTTGCTTTGGTGTTTAAAATGAATGGTATCAATCTATCTAATTGACAACTAAATTGGTGTATGTTGTTTACTTATGTCAAAAAAAAATTTATCTTGTCCCCTTTGTGGCTCTTACCCTTCGGGGTTACATAGCAGGCCATTACATCTAGTATCAGAGCCCATGTTCACACACTGGGAGCTCTGGCATACTTGAGCCTTCTATATTTTGTTGTGTTTGGCGTGTGTGGCGTGAGCTTGTTATATTGTTCTATAGTCATGTTGTTATGCCTTCATGCCTTAGTATGGTGATTAGGCTGTCTTTATGATGATCTATTTTGATGTGTTCTTTGTTTCTTTAGGATGCCTCCTAAGGGTAGAGCCAGAGGCAGAATTAGAGGTATAGCCACTATTTTTTGACGTAGCACCCGGCATGATGCTAATCAGGGAAATCAAGATAATCAGGGCAATCAGAGCAATCAGGGTGAGCATCAGGAGGAACCGCGTGTTGAGAATCAAACCAAAGGGCTTGGGGGTGCTCATGTTTTAGCTATTTTACAGCAGATTTTAGACCAATTAGGACCTCATCAGGAGGTATCTCATGAGGCAGAGTCACACCCTTCTCGTCAGGATGGTCAGGATGCTAGAGCTGATCGTGAGTGTTCTCGTAGTCTAGATCATTCGAGAGCAGTTGTTGTGAGGGATAGGGTGGATGGAGATAGTGTTACTACAGGTCACATGAGGGATCTTCTTAGGGCTCATCCCCCTACTTTTGATGGTTCTGGTACAGGTACCGAGGCAGAGATTTGGTTGATCGATCTCGATCGATGCTTTGCTATGCATCCTTATAGTACCAATACTAGAACTCGATGTGCCATTATGCATCTCAGAGGATTTGCATCTACATGGTGGAGAGTAGAGGAGCAAAAACTTCACCTAGACATTGGTTCTGTGTCATGGGGACTGTTCTTAGACAGGAGTTCCATGAACTTCGTCAGTTGACTATGACTGTAGATCAGTATGAGCACTACTTCTTTGAGATGAAGCAATATGCTAGCATTTCTGATGATGAGCCGATGTTAGTACAGCATTTCATCAGGGGCTTGAATGCCCATATCAGTGGTGGTGTCCGTGTGTTTGAGCCAAAGACCTTAGAGGTTGCCGTGGAGAAGGCGAGGTTGATAGAGGAGAATTTGACTAGAGGTTTTGGTGGTCAGGTAGGTGTTTAGATTGGTAGTGCCCCTCCTTCAGGATCAGTCGCTTGGGGTACACAGTCTTAGGGAGCTGGACCATCTAGATCTCATACTATACCTCGTACACATGGTCAGCGATAGAGGCATAGGCCTGCTCAGTCTCAGCAGAGTGGGCAGAATCATGGTACTCCACTTGCTACAGATTGTTCACATCATTGTTCTCAGAGTAGGTAGCAGAGTGGTCCGTCATAGAGTTTTCAGAGTGCTCAGCAGAGTTCTAGGGGTGGTGGATCCCAGTAGTCATGTGCACCATTTCCAGGCTGAGGTTTTGGCAGGGGTGGTTGTTATGCTTGTGGGCAGCATGGTCATATAGCTGCTCAATGTCCTCAAAGATCAGTGGTTGGAGGTAGTCAGAGATAGGCTACTTCAAAGCCTATAGTAGGTGAGGCTGGCAGATCACATAGAGTTTTTGCGGCGGTTGATAATCGTCAGGCTGAGCATCAGGGCACCATAGTCAAGTATTCATGTGTGTTATGTGGGATTACCACATCTATCTTGTTTGATTCAGGAGCTTCAAATTCTTTCATTTCTCCTTCTCTCGTGGAGCATTGTGGACTCGTGGTGGCAAGGCAAGACATTGGTTGGCAGGTTGAGTTAGCTACTAGATCCAAGGTGGCTGTAGACTCCCTTGTTCGTGTTGTGTGTTGGATTTGGGCACCTTCACTACCACAATGGATCTACGTGTGTTGCCTTTGGGGTCCTATGGGATTGTTTTAGGCATGAATTGGTTGGAGACCCACCTAGCCAGTATAGATTGTCGGCGTAAGTTAGTTTAGTGTGTTGACAATGTTGGGGAGTGTGTTGAGTTAATTAGGGTTCAGAGACCCATTTCTCTCCGTGTGATTTCAGCGATGTAGCTGAAGTGTGCCATGCGGAAAGGCTGTCAAATGTTCACTATTTTAGTTAGTGATCTTACTTAGGGTGAGATTCAGGAGGTATCTCTTGATGATCATCCTATTCTTTAGGAGTTTGCAGATGTCTTTCCAAGTGATATTCCAGGCATGTCGCCTAAGCGTGACATAGACTTCCATATCGATCTCATTCCTGGTGCGGAGCCTATTTCTCAGGCACCTTATCGCATGACTACTCAAGAGTTGGGTGAGTTGCCATTGCAGTTAGAGGATTTACTGGAGAAGGGTTTCATTCATCCTAGTGTATCCCCTTGGGGTGCACCTGTCATCTTCATGAAGAAGGACGGATCTCTTCGCTTGTGCATTGATTATCGCCAGTTGAACAAAGTGACGGTGAAGAATCGATACCTGTTGCCTCAGATAGATGATTTGTTCGATTAGATGAGGGGAGCCAAAGTGTTCTCCAAGATAGATCTGAAGTCAGTATACCATTAGCTTCGCATTCATGAGGCAAACATTCATCAGACAGCATTTCGTACATGATATAGGCATTATGAGTTCACGGTTGTCCCTTTTAGGTTGACCAATGCTCCATCAGTTTTCATGAGTTTGATGAATGGGGTGTTTTGCACCTATCTTGATCAGTTTGTTCTCGTGTTCCTTGATGATATTTTGATTTATTCGAGGACTATGGAGGAGCGTGAAGGCCATTTCCGGCAACTGTTGCAGTGCTTGCAGGATAATCAGTTGTTTGGTAATTTGGCCAAAGGTGAGTTCTTCCAGACTGAGGTGAGATATTTAGGCCACATCATCTTAGGAGAGGGTATCTTAGTGGATCCTTCTAAGATTCAGGCTATTGTGGATTGGCCAGCACTAACGAATGTGACTGAGGTTCGCAGGTTCATGGGATTGGTGGGTTACTATCACCGATTTGTGAGAGATTTCTCTCAGGTAGCCCATCCCATCACTTCTCTTTAGCAGAAAGGGAAGAAGTTTGTGTGGTCAGATCAGTGTGAGTCAGCGTTTTAGGCTCTTAAGGAGCAGTTGACTAGTGCACCTATCCTGGTAGTGCCAAATCCTATAGGTGATTTTGTAGTGTGCACCGATGCATCATTGGAGGGTGTGGGGGCAGTTCTCATGCAGGAGGGATGAGTGATTGCATGAGTCCCGTAAGCTCAAGGATCATGAGTTGAACTACCCCACCCATGATTTGGAGTTAGCAGCTATCATCCATACACTTGTGCATTGGAGACATTTCCTTTTGGGACATCAGCTTGAGTTACATAGTGATCATCGCAGTTTGCAGTATATCTTCACTTAGCCAAATTTGAATGCTCGGCAGCGCCATTGGATGGAGTTCCTCTGTGAGTACGACATCGAGGTTCACTACATTCAGGGTAAGGAGAATGTTGTTGCAGATGCCTTGAGCAGGAGGAGACATGAGATTTTAGTTTTGTCTCTTGGAGTGGATTTGCGGAGCTGTATTTTAGAGTCACTTCCTAGTGATACTTGGTATCAAGAGGTGAGAGCAGAGATTGAGTCTGGGAGAGTCCTTGAGGATAGGTTTACAGGGTTCTCTCTTGAGCTTGATGGACCTTTGTGACATCTTGGTTGTATTTATGTTCCTGATTCTGGTGATCTTTGTTCCTTAGTTTTATCAGAAGCCCATCCTGCACCCTATTCAGCTCATCTGGGTGTCACGAAGATGCATGCTGATCTTTGATAGTTGTATCATTGGGTAGGTTTGCGATGAGATATTGCCAACTTTGTGGCTCGATGTATTGAGTGTCAGTGGGTGAAGGCAGAGCATCAGCACCCAGTAGGATTGTTGCAGCCTCATTCCATCCCTGGATGGAAGTGGGATACGATATCTCTAGATTTTGTAGTGGGGCAACCTATGTCTTCGTGTTGTCATGATGCTATTATGGTCACAGTGGACAAGTTGTCCAAGGTGGCACACTTCTCACCCATGAGATCTTCCTACACTGCAGCATCTGCAGCTTGAGTGTTTATGGAGGATATTGTGCATCTGCATGGTATTCCTCATAGGATCAGTTCTAATCGTGATCTAGTGTTCACTTCAACTTTTTGGACTTCTCTTCAGCATGCTTTGGGAGCTCAGCTTAATTTCAGCTCTGCATACCATCCCGAGACTGATGGACAAATGGAGCGAGTTAATTAGGTCTTAAAGGATATGCTTCAGATGTACGTTATGGATCGACAGTCTCATTGGGAGGACTATTTGTACCTAGTAGAGTTTGCTTATAACAATGGGTATCACAGTTCTCTCGGTATGTCTCCCTTCTAGGCCTTGTATGGTAGGCCATGCCGCACTCTGTTGAGTTGGGATCGCTTAGAGGACCGAGTTATTTTGGGTTTAGAGATGATTCAGGATATGGAGTAGCAGGTAGTGCAGATCAGAGAGCATTTGGCTATAGCTTAGGATCGGCAGAGGAAGTATGCCGATGCCCGTAGGTTGGATCGCCACTTTTCGGTAGGTGACTGTGTGTTTTTGAGAGTTCATCTACGGAAGAGCCCCATCCATTATGGGAAAGGCTTGAAGCTGGCACCTCATTTTGTTGGACCTTTTGAGATCCTTGAGAGGATTGGTCCTATCACCTATCACCTTGTATTACCACTGAGTCTATCACGCATCCACGATGTGTTCCATGTTTCAGATCTTAGACAGTATATTCCTGATGTGACCCATGTTCTTGATTGGACTGCTTTGCAGGTCGAGGCAGACGGGCAGCTTTCTTTGGAACCCATACATATCCTTCAGCATCGGAGGTTGACCCTCAGGGGTCAGGACATAGAGCAGGTAAGGGTCCAATGGGATCCTGATGGTGAGTCCTCAGCATCTTGGGAAGATGCGACGAGGATGAGAGACCTTTATCCTTATCTTTTTGCAGACTTCTAGGGGATGTAATGACCTTGTGTTCAGATTATGTTTTTCTTATCTTGATGGACTTGAATGACTATATATTTTATTTTGGATTATGCATCTTGTTATTATTTTGTATTGGCATTGGTGATGTGCAATCTTGATACTATTATGATGTGGACATTATTATTACTTATGATGGATTTCATGCTTATATGATTATTGTTGCTTCAGCTATATGATGTATATATATGCGCAGGTACCTTGACGTGTGCTTGGAGTGTTGCAGGTACTGAGTATCGACTCCGCCCAGATTCACATGCCTGAGCATACTCTTATTATCCCCGATCATGGTTACTGGAGATAGTCACAGGCCCTATTTCCTATACCCTACCCTAGCCACTGCACCCAGTTAGTGCAGTGTTTCCGTGTTGTGGTCTTACCGTTTGGATGTCCTTATGGTTATGTGTAGTTTGCCATTCCTTTTGTTGAGACTTTTCTCCTTGGTTTCCTTTGACTGTATCAAGTTTCTTGGTCTAGTGTGTGCTTGGGCTACATCTTAGCATTGGCAGGCTTCCAGGGGTAAGCCTAGTCCTAGTGGGGTAGGAGCATTGAAAAAAATGTACCAACTTCAATGCCAACGTAGCAAGAGGGGGGGGGTTGTTACATCTAAAATAAATTAGGTATATGTTAATACAGTCAAATATTTATGTAAAAGTCAATCATACCCAAAAGCACGGAAAAACAAGGAAAAGTAATATCACTGAACCAAATAAAGCAATTTGACATGCAGGCAGGGCTTTTACGGGTTACAAGAATCTTAACACTACTTAACAAATGAAGTAACAGGTGAAAATTCATTATTGAAGGTCTTAAACAGCGTGAATGTTCAATAGGGTTAATCTTTTAATAAAAGTGAAACGTTTTAATCAAATACAAAATTTTGGACTTTTTGGTAAAAAAATTTGCACCTTAAATAAAGGTCAAGGATAAAACAATGTGATATTTTGGTTTTCCAATATACAAATTCTTAACGCGTTTTTTATTAACCTTTGTAACCGTCCCCGTATCAGTATGATATTTTAAAATTTTGAGTAATTTGATATTTGAAAAAAGCTACTAACATGTGATCCGCAAATCTGCAGTGAAAAGACTTGAGAAGGAAAAAAAGGAACTTTACACGCTTGGAGTACAGCAGTCATTCGAGAGTTTTTACTCTCTTATGTTAAAAACAGTCCCAAGATAATAAAAACAGAACAGCAATAGCAAAACAGAGAGAAAACAGGGCAAACAGAGTTCAATAAACTCAGAAATATTTATTCATCTAACTTGCATTACATCCAAAATGCTTATCCGGCAACTCTCTCTAAACACATATATATAGCTACAGAAGCTTTGAGGCCTGGAAGCTTCTGGCATTCTAGATGATTCTAAATTCCTAGAATGTTCTTTTCTAGAACAGCTGGAAGTTTCTCTTAAAAAGTTCTTTTCTAGAACAACTGGAAGCTTCTTCCTGGAATGTTCTTTGGAAGACTTCTAGAAACATTCTAGACAATCTTAATAATTCCTAACATCCCCCCTTAAGATTGGCTAGAATAATACAAACATAATACTAAAGGAGAGGGGAAATACAAAGGAGAGGGGAACATTATACTACTATCCCCGCTTAATGTTCACCTCTAACATACCAAGCATGCCTCTTAATTTTAAGAATTTGGCTTCAGTCATACTCTTAGTGAATATATCAGCTACTTGTTCTTCACTTGGATAAAACTGAAGAGTGATAATAGATGCTTGAACAAGATCCCGAAGGTAGTGAACATCTATCTCAATGTGCTTTGTTTTAGCATGAAAGACTGGATTGTTGGCAACCTGTATGGTACTTTGATTGTCACAATACAGAGTGCTGGTTGAACTTTGTAGAAAACCAATCTCAAATAGAAGATTCCGAATCCAAACTGCTTCCTTGCCTGCTTCTTTTGCTGCTCTATATTCTGCTTCACATGAAGATAATGATGTAGTTGTTTGTTTCTTGCTACTCCATGTAATAGGGCCTGATCCAAGATTGAAAACATAACCACCAGTAGATTTTTGATCATCTATATCACCACCCCAATCTGAATCAGTAAATCCAACCAAAGAAATTGAAGACTTATAGCCATAGTAGATTCCAAAGTGTATGGTTCCATGGATGTATCATAAAATTCTCTTAGCAGCCAGCCAATGACTTTGTTTAGGTGCCTGCATGAATCTAGATACATGATTGACTGCAAAACAAATATCTGGTCTAGTATGAGTTAGATAAACCAAACTACCAACAAGCTGTCTATATAAAGTGGCATCGACACTCTTGGAAGTACATTCTTTAGTAGGCTTGACTCCGGATTGAAACGGGGAAGATGCTGGCTTGCATTCAAGCATGTTAAACTTTTCTAAAAGGTCCAAAGCATATTTTGATTGTGAGATGAACAATCCATCATGTAATCGACAAACTTGTAAGCCAAGAAAATAGTTTAGTTCACCCAAATCACTCATATGAAATGTCCTCTTAAGATCTGATTTTAATTCATTGATTAACCCAATATTCAGTCCAGCAATGAGTAAATCATCTACATAAAGTGCAACAAGAAGAATATCATCTTGAACTTTCTTCACATAAAGATTGGGATCTGACTTACATCTCTTAAATCCATGAAGCTGAAAATACTTGTCAATCTTCTCATTCCATGCTCGTGGTGCTTGTTTAAGACCATAAAGTGACTTCTTTAATCTGTAAACAAGATCAGGATGTTGCTAATCTACAAAACCTGGTGGTTGATCCATATAGATTTCTTCATATAAATCTCCATTTAAAAAAGCATTTTTAACATCCATTTGATGGATATGCCACCCAAGACTTGCAGCCAAAGAAAGAATAATTCTAACTGTGTTCATTTTAATGACAGGAGCAAATGTTTCTTCATAATCAACACCCTCTTTTTGATTGAACCCCTTAGCAACCAATCTAGCTTTGAATTTTTCTATAGCACCATCTAATTTAAATTTAGTTTTGTAAACCCATTTGCAACCAATAACATTCTTACCTTTGGGCCGGGGCACAAGTTCCCAAGTTTTATTCTCTAACAATGCATCATATTCCTCTTTCATGGCTTGCTCCCATTCCTTCTTTCCTCTAGCTTGCTCATATGAGATTGGGTCATTTACTTGTAATACTTTGGCCATGAGAGCACTACCATGTCTATATATTTCTTCAACACTCCTTGTCTTTTGTCTAGCTGAAATGACATCTTCTTCATCATCACTACCTGCAGAAAATGGCTGAGTACAAGCATTAGTAGTTTCATTTTCAATAGTATTATCATCATCAGTAGTGCTCACCTCATCCTCATCAATATTGGCTTCATTTCTTTCTAAAATATCTGAAAAATCAGAAACATTTGCTGTTGTAGAGTGAGAGGAAGTGGCTGTAAGTTGTGAAAGCTCATCAAATTTTACATCTCTACTAACAAAGACCTTTCTTGTTGTCAAATCATATAACCTGTAAGCCTTTGATTATTCACTATAACCCACAAACAAACACTTATGACTCTTTGGTTCTAACTTTTTCCTCTTTTCATCAGGAATATGTGTCCAAGCAATGCATCCAAATACTTTAAAATACCCAATGTGGGGCTTTCTACCACTCCAAGCTTCTTCAGGGGTAATATTTGGGAGGGCTTTAGTTGGAATTCTATTCACAATATATGCAGCACAAGAAACAGCCAAACCCCAAAATTTGTTTTGCAAACTTTTAAAATGCAACATACAACGAGCCATTTCTAAAAGAGTTCTATTCATTCGTTCAGCCACCCCATTTTGTTGAGGAGTATAAGGAACCGTTCTTTGTACCTTAATACCACAATTTTCACAAAATGACTCAAATGCATAGTTGCAATATTCACCCCCATTATCCGTCCTTAAACACTTAATTCTTTTTCCACTTTGATTTTCAACTAATGCCTTAAACTTTTGAAAAACTTCAAATACTTCATTTTTCCTTTCAAGAAAATAAACCCATACTCTCCTGCTGTAATCATCAATAAAAGTCAGAAGGTACCTGGCACCTGAAAGTGAAGGATATCCTGGTTCACATAGATCACTATGAATGAGCTACAACGGATGATTAGCTCTCCATGCTTTCCCTGAATCAAAAGGATCTCGATGATGTTTTCCTAACACACATCCTTCACACACACCTTCAGAAGCTGAAATTTTTGTCAATCCACTAAATACATCCATTCTAACCATATCTTGTAATTTTCTATAATTTATATGTCCAAGTCTAGCATGCCAAAGTTTTGACATATAATCAGCCTGAGCAATAAAAGCATGAGAGAGTGTATATTCATCATCAACAAACCCAACAAATTTAAATAAACTCTCTTTATGATCAACTCTACCAATAGCAATTATATTGCTTGGGTCTTTTCTATCTCTAACAATAACTTGATCAGTGGTGACAACAAACTCATATCCAACTTGAACAATTTTATATACTGAAATAAGATTCACCCCTAATCCTTCAACTAGCAGAACATTTTTCAAAGACCCATTCGTTACATTAACAGTCCCCGTTCCTAAAACTGGAAGTCTCATTTTATTGCCAATAGTAATTTCTTGGTCTGAATTCTTCCCTTCATAAAAATCAATAAACAAAGATCTATCCCCAGTCATGTGATATGATGCCCCTGAATCTAAAATCCATTCTTTATTAGAATCTGAAGCAAAGTATCCCCCCTTAACACTACTTTTAGGTCTAGCAATTACCTCCTTATTTGATTTCTCTGGTCTTTTTAGAGAAATAGCTACGAAGCTATGCCTATCCTTCTTGCCATCCTTGAACCTTTCTTGCTTGGGCTTGTATTGCTGCCTTTCGTTATCCCTCTTCTTCAAACAAAATTTCTCCATATGATTTTCACCTCCACAATACCTGCAAATAATCTATTTCCTTCCAACTTGCTTTTCTGCAGAGTCATTTCTAGAGAAATGGTTAGAACCGTCATTTCAAAATTTATAATTTCCTTTCCAATTCTTCTTTCCATCATATCTAGAAAATTTACTCTTGGCTGCATATGCATGATTCTTCTTAATATGCCCTTCTTTAATAAGCTGAACCTCTTCATCTAAAACAGACTTACTAAATTGATCAAAAGTTTGCTGGGGGGCATTGGGAGTTAGTTGGAGAACCCTTTTCCTTGATTCCTTAAATACCTTGTATGGCTGGGGAAGCTTACTTTCAACCATTGCAATCAACTGAAAATCTTTTTTTGCATATTCAGCACCTATTTTCTTCAGCTGAGCATTTAAAAATGTAACTTCATTAAAGTAATCAGACATTTTTTCAAAATCAGAAGGATCTAAATTCACCAATCTTTCTTCTATGCTAAACATGCTAGCAATATCTGCATCTTTATAATCTTTTTCTAAACTCTCCCATAGCTCTATTGGATTATCAGTATCAACAAATCTTCTATTGAGATTGGGGCTTAAAGCTTTACCAATAATACCTCTAGCTTGTTCCAGCTTGCATTTCCATAGCTCCTTTTCTTTTTCACTTTGGGGTTCTCCAATTTCTTTATTCACTATCCTCCATAGAGCCTTTTCTCTCAAAGCATTCTTGACTGCAATCTTCCAATCTGCAAAACCACTTCCATCAAATATTGGCAACACTTCATTTGTAGATCCCATGTTAGCCAAAAAATAAGAGCCCTGCAGACAAATCACTTCCAACAATATATATGCCCTGCAAACATATCACTTCCAACAATATATATGCCCTGCAAACAAATCACTTCAGCATTATATTTCCAAATGAGACTCTAACTGAATCTCTAGCTGAACCTGGAGAAAAAAAAATCTAGCTGAACCAGGCTCTGATACCATGTTAAAAACAGTCCCAAGATAATAAAAACAGAATAGCAACAGCAAAACAGAGAGAAAACAGGGCAAATAGAGTTCAATAAACTCAGAAATATTTATTCATCTAACTTGCATTACATCCAAAATGCTTATCCGGCAGCTCTCTCTAAACACATATAAATAGCTACAGAAGCTTCGAGGCCTGGAAGCTTCTGGCATTCTAGATGATTCTAAATTCCTAGAATGTTCTTTTCTAGAACAGCTGGAAGTTTCTCTTAAAAAGTTCTTTTCTAGAACAATTGGAAGCTTCTTCCTGGAATGTTCTTTGGAAGACTTCTAGAAACATTCTAGACAATCTTAATAATTCCTAACATCTTATGCAGAAAATTACAATGAATTGTTATTACATGCATCGCAGATGGATATGATTTTATAAATCTCAGAAATAGCAGGTTGTAAAGGTACAGGTCCGAGTAAGTAGAAATGAGCAGAGAGGAACCTTGGGGGTTTAGAAATGATGTTTCTCAAGAAAATGAAAATGAAAATGAATTTGGACAGTACTTACCTATGGAGATGCATGAAGATCCTATTTCGATAGAAGATGAAGATGAAGATGAGGACTTACTCGTGCAGCGGGAAGAAACTAATTCTCGGGAAGATGAAGACAACATACGTTTTGCTCGGAGAAATTGGAGAACTACCGATGAAAGTATTCGAAGATTACAATCCTCTCTGAAAACTGCTTTTGATGAGATGGAAACCGACTTAATTAGAGCTAAATCAGAAATTAAGGAGTTGGCTGAAAGAAACAAGAAACTAGAGAAGGCGCTCCATGAGGCTAAAGAACGAGGAAACTCCAGTAAACGAGATCTCCACCAAACAAGAAATAAGCTGTAGCAGCTGTGTACTACAGTGGCTGCACTCAAAGAAGAATGTGCAGCAGCGGCTCCACAACTTGCTAAGAAGAGAAAATATGTTCTTAAGGTTTACGAGGTTAATGACTGCGTGAATTGTCCAATTTGCTTGGAACCATGGACTGAATACGGGGAGCATAATATCTGGTATGTTTTAGATGCAAATGGGTTTTCAATACTAGAAACTTCTATTTCTTTTTGGGTTTTTATATGTTAAGGTATATAATTTGTTAAAAAATGAGCTACATCTAAGCCAAAACTGGATTTGTTATCAAGAGGGTTGCTAGTTCAGTGGTAGAGTATTCTGGAAGCAAATGAGAGGTCTTGGGTTCAACTTTTAACTTGGCTCATGAAAAGTTTAACATAATATTAGTGTTTAGGCCAGCAGAGCTAGGTCAAGTTAGATTCCACAAATACCTATAATGTTAGCTCAAATGGAGGTGTTGGATAATGAACCACACCCAAACCATTGTCACTAACTTAGTGGTAGAGTACCCCACCAACAAATAATTGGTCCTATTTTATGTCACATTTAATGCTTTAAGATTTATGGGGTTAAAAGGGAGGTTGGTGTATCCACCACAAGGGAGTAAGATAATTCCAATCTCTTCTTGATTTCTTGTTTAGAAATTGACAATATTGTATGACAGTGATAGGAATAGATGGCCTCCTATTTTTCAGTTTAGTGCATTTATAGTTTTGGTTTTCATGTTTAGTTTTGTGTATGTAGTATGATGTTTATATTTTTAATTTTCTTCTTTTTGAGTTTTGATGAGGAACATTACTTTAGTAGAGTTATGCCATTTTGTTTCCAACCTCTTGATTGGTAGGGGAGAAAGTATGTCTTCATGATTATTCTACAACTAGTTGTACCTTTAATGAATGTTTTCTATGTTAAAGGAGTAGAGATAAAGTGTGGCCCTGATGTGTGAATGGTTAGATAGTTGGACATTGATTATGGATACACTTGACCATTGTGGGTACAAGAGAATCACAAGGACAATAATCATTACAGTTTGAAAGCAACACATCTTGCTTATACTACATATGGTGCAAATGGTTAAAGGTGTGTTAGAAAATGAATTACAACATGAAAGATAGTGTTAGAGAGATGCAATGGATTTTCATATTGCAATATACAGTTGCACATTAGATGTACAAGATTATATACAGTTGCACACTAGATGTACAAGATTATATACAGTTGCACGAGGAATGCAGAACAAATAATTAGACATATGAAGGAAAATAGAAATATTGATCCAAATTAATCAATACAAAAGAATAAAGGACTAATTTTATAAAATTAAAAATACTTTATTTTATATATATCTCAATATATTAATTTAATGTTAATGGTATTAGTTGGATAGAATAATTAAGCAAAAGATTTTTAATCAAGGGGTCATGTAGTCACCAGTTGCACTTAACAAGAAGTGGCTTTCTCCTTTTAAATCTGGTACTTGGTATCTAATTCTGTTAAGCTTTTGTTATTTTAACAATGTAATTGGTTGAAGTTATTAATATCTTTCTTTTTAAAAAAAAAACAGAAAAGGGGAGTGGACACCCGTAAATTAAGATAGATAAAAAATTTACAAGAGTCATGGCCAAAGCCCAGTCGAGAGAAATAAAACATAACAGAAACCATAACCGGTCTAAATCATCAACAAAATTAACAAGTAAACACAAAGCAGGAAAAAATTCACCCGAACGAACACCACTGAAACTCCTCCACACAGGAAGGCCAAAGGAGAGACCCCGTGGCAAGACAAAAGACTTCACCCGCAGACGCCACCAAAGCAAGCACGAAGAAAACAAAACAGACAACCACCCCCCACACTAGACCACCAAGGACGCCACCGTCACCACCTCAGACCTCCAAGAGCACAACCCACCACCCCCGCCTCATGCCACTGCCGGAGCTACCGGAAGACCATGTACATCCAGTTTGACAACCGCAGAAGCATACCTAGGCATACCTAGGCATGCCTGGAGTCAGGGGCATGAATCCGAAGGAATTGAATGGCCGTAAAAATAGCCTTAATCCTTTCCATTTTTTTCTTTGTGAGTAGAAAGCAATGGGACCTCAGCACAACATCAATATCTCCACTGCTCAGGGATAGAATACTAGCTTGTGAAGCCCTGTATATTGCTTGTTACGGGGCAGAGGTACGTAAAGCTGCAAAGTTGAAAAGGCCACCAATAAGAGCATCCCCTGTTCCATTTTGTAAGCAGAAACCGCCGCTTCCCATCTATCCAAAGTGTAAATATTTTTGAAAAATAAACCCACCGCAAGAGCATGAACAAATTCCCCATCCATCACCAGATCCATTATATTGGAAAGTAGTTGTGACACCACATCTGAAAAATTGAGCACGCGTCCCTCATACCCTCTTATCCATGCATGGCCAACTATGTTTCAAACAGCAATCTGGGTGAGGGTGCAGTCCTTATCTAACAAAGTCATCAAATCTAACGACTTTACCCGCCCTCTTATCTCAGGTTCCCTCTCCAGAGCTGGAAAAAACATTCACTGATTAAGATGTGTATCCACCATGTAAGTTGTCCTTGAGGGGTAGAGAAGGCAAGGATGGGATAGGCACCGAGAAAAGAGGGAGATGTAGAGCTACGTAGGCTTTCTGCAGAAAACACACAACAAAAATTCTTTGTCCATCCCAATAGCACCAAATGTAGTAGATATTCTAAGCAAAGAGCCATTATGTCGGAATTAAGAAAGCTAAGGACATCTATGACGTCACAAGATCAACTGGCGAAGTTGGCAGGATATGAGATACGTTGCCATGAGAAAACCACCATAAAGTTTTTGCAGCGTGTCCAATACATGGCCACCCCATCAAATAAAGGCTAGCCGTTATGCCTCCAAAGAATCCATTTACTCAAGGCAGTTAGAGCTAGTCCCCTCCATTTAATGAGGCATGATCTAAGTGAGATACGCAATCCCCACCTGTCCTCAATAAACTGAAAGAGCCAAAAACGACTCGATTCACCTTCCCTCATGAACACTTGCGATCCTCTTGTACGGACTATGTCACATAATATCTTTTTTTATGTCACATAATAGAAATTTTTTTAAGCTGCGCCTAATTTAATTGACCTCCACTGTTCCACAATAATCCATTATGCCGTTTTTCAAAAATTATAAACATATAATATTTCTAAGATAATTTACAAAATTCCTTTATTAAATATTTTAATTTTACAATTGTAAATGAAAAAAAAAGAGCTCTCATGTTTTATTGATACAGAATTCCTTTATTAAATATTTTAATTTTACAATTGTAAATACAAAACAAGAGTTCTGATGTTTTATTATCTTGAGAATACGTTCTTTCAATGTCTAACAACTTTCTAACATTCCTATTGTGGAACTCCAGTTCTCTTTCATGTGGTCATTTCTTTGGCAGATCATGCATAACACAATGGATTTCTAAAGGTGGAAGTCGTGGTTCCTCTACCGTAAGTCAAATTTGATTCGTATTTTCTTTATCTTGTTATTCAGTGGCCTCATTTGATCGGATCACATACCCTTTTCAATCAAACTAAATTTGTATATAAATGATTACAGTGTCCAGTATGCTCGAGTAGGGTTACTTTAGCAGATATAAGATATCACTATGTATCCCAGTTCTATAATGGGGATGTGAAGATTCAACAGGTAGATCAGTCACTCCTATTAATATATCTTACCAGAACAATTACTATATTTGCTATGTTAATTGAAATTTATGTACACTCACATCAGTCGTGTGTTTTTACAGGATGGATGAAAATTTTGAAGGGAGGCTCAAGCTCTATATTTGACTACATTTTGTTTCAATTTTGGAAATCTGAATACTTGCCTGGAACTTTAATCAAATACGAGATTATGGTTAAAGTGAGTCATACGGACTTCGGAAGATACAATTTTGAATTATTCAGGAAATTGTTCTAATTTACACAGTAAACATGACACATTTTGGCTGTTATTAAAACTGACATGCATACGCTAAAATGGTATATATTGCTTTTTGAAATGCTAAAAGTTGTTTTCTCCAATGGAGAGAATTGCTGTTTTTTTAATTATTATTTAAAAATGGCATGTGATTTGCATTATTCTTGAGATTTGGAACTTCAGCTACCATGTTAATCTTGTTTGCAACGAAATCATCATTCCAATATTCATTAGGACAAATTTTGATGTTGCCAAAGATCCAAGATTAAAAAGTTGAATTGATGGTAGGGTGCGCATTGGATTCAAAATTAGTTTTTAACTTAACAAGTATTGAGAGCTTAGAAGACAAAGTTTATGAAAAAGAACAGAAATAAATTTAATTCAAAAGGACTTTTTTATTGCATTGTAATATTTAATAGTATATTTCAGCAGGGAAATAATACTTTTTAATATAGAAATTAGGTTAATTGAATTAATGCATTTAAATAGCCACAATCAATTTATATTAATTAGGTTTAAAAAATTGTTTGTTTGGAATAAACATTGAAAATCAAATGAAATGAACACTAATATTTACTTTGATAATTAAAGAACAATATCAAATGGATAAGATTATGCTCCAATTTAAGAATGCTACTTCTTAATTAGTGAAACTATTTTGAATTTTGCAATATATCTCTTTCTTGTTAGAGGATAAGTTTGTGGGCTTATGAGTAATTGTGGGTGTGAATCTATATTAATGCTTCGAATTTGTAGTAGAGTTCTATCCTACACCTTTGCATGATCTGCAGTCTTCTATTCTGCCTTTTCTTTTAAGAGAATTTGGGACTGATGGTATGAATAAATACCTTATTAGGTTGTCACGTGACTAACCTATGAGGGCATTATACATTGATCAAACCCATGAAATTGAATAATATCAAAAATGGTAAGCAAGTGCCTAAGATGTAGATTCTTAGTCTTTGTATTACACCAAATGTTAAAAATTGAACAATATCAAAAATAGTAAGCAAGTGTCTGAGATATAGATTCTTAGTCTTTTTATTATGTACCAAATTTAAACGTGCCACTACTGATTTTTCTCTAGAACGAATGATTATTTTCTTGGATGATTATAAGATGACTAGAATGACTGCATTAAATGTGTTTAAATATTAGTGCATCACATCAAATTGTGATAAAAGTGTGTATATTGGCTCAAAGTAAGAGTGTAAGGAGCACTAGTTAGCCAAATTTAAATTTTAAATTTTAAATTGGAAACAGACAAGATTGTTAGAAAAGAAATTTAGATAGAATAGGACATGTCTTGCATTGCTCTTGAAAGGAGAGACATGCAATACAAACTAAGATGATTCAACCATTTGAGAAAGATTATACATACATAGAATAATAGGCAACCATATAGAATAGATATAGTAAAGTGATTATGGAAATTCTTAAAAAAGCTCCCCCAACAAAAGGAGCCTCAATGTATTATTATTCACCAATATTATATGTATGTATGTATAACAAAAGGAGCCTAAAATCTAATATTGGTATACCACTATCATATATAAAGTATTTTGATACATGAAATGTCACTTTATGAATCTTTATATTTTTAAATTCCCTCTGAAGCTCTATCTTTTTCATCTCTTCCTCTCCAATTACTTTCTATAGACATCTACACTGAAGTAAATTTTCCTCTTACCAAACAAATGGATAAATCCTTTGCTTGGATCAAGGGTGAAAGGCCCATAAATGAAATAATAATTAAAAGGTCTCAACAACAATTGAGGAACTCCGCAACCAACAATTACTACAAAAAACATGGGGAGGTTTAGAACATGGTGTGGACATCCATAAAAGATTGATTAAAGGGGAGAGGAATTTTACCACATGTGGTAGTTGCCTAAAAGATATGAATGCAAAATGTAGAAGCATGCACAAGGTACAAAAGAGTATTAATTGCTAGTTTATTAATAAACTATACATAATGATAGTTTGGATCTCCCATTCATAATTTCCAAGAAGAAATTTATGTAGTAAGTTCACATCCATTTATTTTTGATAGTTGGTCACTATGTGTATATGTGATATATGCATGAGTTAGTCACTATGTATACATGATGTATGAATGAGCTAGTCACTATGTTTATATGTGATGTATGTTGAGTTGATCATTGTGTGTACATGCGATATACACATAACCTAGAAACTATGTAGTTTTATGTTCCTACTTGTTTTTGACATTGTACTAACATTTGTCTCATATACACTTGATATTATACTATTATATATGGATTGAATTTTGAAGCATAAGATTAAGTAATTGGTGAGTTTTAAAAGATGGGTTGAAGATCTAATCCCAATTGTGTGGACGGGGTCTTTTTATATTGGTGTGTGAACTATGGAGCCTCTAACTCCATTAAAGGAATATGTAGGTAGGGCCATTTTAAATGAACTATTGAGGAACAAGTTTGGGTCTAGGAAATTATCATGATATAGAGAGGTTACTCTATCTAGGGAAAGAATGTGAGTTCTATAATGATAAGGTTATTAAACTAGAACTTTTAAATTGGAATGAAGTTGCATGGATGATTAAGCTTGTACTTATGATGTAATGAAACCAATTTAAAAAATAAAGATGGTTGTAACCAATGGTGGTTTTGACAAACATTTCCATCCAAGAAACCAAACATATAGAGGAAGCAAACCAATAAACCATCAAATGGTAAATGAGAAGCCATGAGAAAAGCCACCAAGAGGTACGGTGCCCAAAATCTCAAGCCAAACATACAATACCCTAATCCAAGGTAGGTATTAAGGCTATTTTTAGAATTTGATTTCATGCATCATAAAGGTGTCACAAACCTTGGTACTCTATTTTGTCTCTATTATCTCTATATGGAGATGATATATGATGTATCATTCCTACATCGTATTATAAGTTGGTCAAACACTATGTAACCTTCCTATTATATGCTCTTATGCACATCATAAATCATTATAGAATATCTTATATCTTATGATTTTATATATATTCTTCCATGTCTCACATTCCATTAGATATTATTATACACACAATAATACAAAATAAAATTGACATAAATGACACCTTAAAGTTGGAGAATCTTTAGGATAATTTCACATAAAATAATTGCAAAACTAATTAAATAACTAAATATTCAAATTGAAAGGTGTATCATACTTATCCTATCACTCTCCCACTTGTCTCATATATCTTGTAAGAGAGAAAAGAAAAAACAACTATTTCTAAACTATTTACTAAGGTTCATGAGACTAATGGACTCATTGCACCATTTGAACTTTTTTGTATTAAATGGCTCTTTTTTTGCCCTTTCTTCTTTTGCCTCCAAAATATTATTCTTAGTCTTCTTCATACCTACATCCACACTTTCAAACAAATCAATAGAAAATGAATCTAGAAACCAGAATGTCTCTTCAAGTGCCTCTTCCATAGACACTTTCTTCTCCTCTTATTCTAGTGCTCTTTGTTGCACTTTCTCTTTTCTTCTTTCCTTACTATCTTTATCCAAGTCCTCTACAATGAGAACTTTCCTATTCTCTTTTTGTCCACTTTTTGCAATTACCACCTTATCAGGAAACTAAATCTTTTCCAAAATATCCATTCTTCTTGCAATCTCTTCCAATTCCTCTCAGAATTTTCTATTTCCTACTTCATCCTAATATCTATCCCAAAATGGGATTATGAGTGGTCTCCTTATGCTAATACCCATCTTCTCATTGGTGCAATAGAATCTCTTACCTTCCACAACTACCCTCTACTCAACAAGGACCGTGTAAGATGTTACTCTCAAAACCCCTTCTACCTACTCTCCCTTCGTGGAGGTAGTTATACACCTTCTACTCAGTTTATCTCTGCTGGAGGAGAGCAATTACATGTCCTGTATCATGCGTGCAACAACAAATGCTCTCAGGTCTATGACTAACTCCTCTTTCATAACTCTATCAACTCTCTCATACCTTATTCTTCAGCATCCTTTCCACCATGCCAGTGATGTTATTCCTCTATCAATCAAACTACATCATACATTAGACTATAACATTCATATAACAACACCCATCAAAATCAAGAACACACTTAATGCTCTCTGCCTAGATCTTTTAGGACTCTAGGTTTCTTCCACAACTCAGTAAATCTGTAAATACATGTATCACTTCAAGATTCTTATAAATATCAAACTCCCAAAACCTATAACAAATTTTTATGACCCAGGTTTTTTAGGTCTCTGATACCAATCTAATGGCATGGGGTCAATAACACAACAAATGCTCTGCTTGTTTTAATGGCTGCCTTATCAGTCATAGCTCAAATACCCAATTATAGGAAACTCAATCAAAGAGATATGCAGAATAATGACATGAGCTTAGGAAGTCTTCTTCACAGTCTTAAATAGTCAAATACAAAATGATAGGAACTAAATATATGCAAACTGTAATCAAGCATTTCTAGAAATTCAAAACAATGACAGGAGAGAAGATGTATTCCTTACACTCTTAACACTCAAATACCAAAAGTGATAGGAAGTAGTGATATTTAAATTCTTATTAATGTTGCAATCACAAATACCGAATGGCACATGGCATCACAGTGCTACTTATCCGAACATAATCATACAGCCAAATATTGGCCAGCAACAATCAGCCTTTTCTACTGTACCAAACAAGAACTCTTTACAACTAGCTACTCTTAAAGCCTTCTGTCTCTTTGTTGATCTATAATCTCCTCCATTCCTGTAGGCCTCATTTCTTTAAATTCTTCCTACGATCTGACTATCTACGACCTCAATTTTCAAATATTCTAGCGGCCTCTAACTCTATTTTCCCATCCATTCTCTCCTCTATCCATCCCTTCCTCCTTCAAAAGCAACCATTGCCCTTCTCCTTAGGCACTGATGGCCCCAAACATTACATTGGTCATTTCTTGGACCTCCTCTCCTTCCACACGGCTTCCTGCCAATCGATCCTCTCTCCCTTGATATCCATCTCTTCCATTCGTTCCTTCCATCTATCTTATGATTTTTCATTGCCCCTTACCAATTCATTTAACCATCAATTATAATAATGGTTTGATAGCTAAAAGATTCCCTTCAAATCAGTACTAGTCGCTTAGTTGGATTCGTAAATTGACCTTTTAGTAACCATCGATGGACAACTGATGTTTATTCTTCTTCTCATGTGGCAACAGGTACCTGCCTCATTTTCTAACAGTTTATCTTCCAACACTTTCTTCGTAGTTGTTTTCCTCTAACTATTTTCCCCAACCTTGAACTCTTCATATATCAGCTGCCATGCAGTATAATTCTAAGAGAAAATGGTTTGCAATTTATAATCATCATTAATACAACTAGAACTCTTCTCCAAAGCATTCGATCTAAGGCTGGTAAATCATTTGCATCGACACCACAAGATGACACAGTGTCTATAACTGAATTCAATTCAACAATCATTTTCCACAACACATAAAGCTCCTGACCCAAATGCAATAGGAAGATACACCAACAACACACAAACCACTGAAACAGAACCAGAAAACCCAAAACTAAACAAAATTCTAAACCAAAATTACGATGGAGAGTGATGCCCCTGCATCACTTTAGGTGGTTGTTATTTCTTAAGAAACTAGCCTTAGGATTTGATAATAAAGTGTGTTCTATGTGTAACTTGCATGAAACTTGTGATCATGTGTTTTTTGAATGTAAATTTTCTTGTGATGTCTAGAGCGATTTTTTGAATAAGTTGGATGGCTTGTTGTCTAAAATTAGTATAAGTAAGATATATATCCTTTGTGGTTTTGTTAGTGAAGTAGACACTAATGCTAATCTATTTTAAACTTTATTTTCTACTAAAATCTTGTGGTCATTATGGAAGGCAAGAAATGAGGATGAATACCAGGGAAGGAAAAGGGTTCCCATTGAGTCTTTTTTTAGAATCATTTTTCATTCTATACGTGAACATGATATTGCTACAATGAAGATTCCTATTGATAGATTCATGAGGATCTTAGATGATAGTAATGCTAGTAACATTTGGAGGACAAGCTTAATTCTAACTATCTTATATATCTTAAAAAATATTATAATTATATAATATAATATTACAATATAGGATAGATATATTATTATAATATATTATACATATTATGACTCTAACCCTAACCCTAACATTAATCTTGACAGTAATTCTAACCCTAATTCTACCCTTAGATCTACTTAAACCTAATTCAATTTCTAATTCAAACCCTTATTCTAACCTTAATTCTAACGGTACTTCTATATATAGATATAAATGTAAATGACTTTTGGTGTTTTATCGTAACTATAACCCTAACCCTAATTGTAACCCCAACCCTAACCTTGATTCTAATCATAGTTTTAACCCTAATTCTAACCATAGTTTTAACCCTAACCCTGATTCTTACCCCAATACTAATTCAAACCCAAATTATAACTATAACCCTAACCCTTATCTTAATCTTGATAGTAATGCTAACCCTAACTCTAGTTCTAACCCTAACCCTAATTGTAACCCTAACCTTAATTCTACCCTTCTAACTGTCCCTATATAAAATAATAGGTAAGCTATAATTATATATAATATAACACTAACCTTAACCCTAATGCTAATCCTAATAGTAATTCTATCCCTAAACCTAATTCTATCCATAACCCTAATAGTAAACATATTTATAACCAAAATTCTAACTTGAACCTGAACCCTAATCCTAACCCTAATTGTAGGCCTAACTTCTAATTTAAACCCAAATTGTAACTATAAACCTAACCCTAACGTTGATCTTGACAATAATTCTAATCCTAATTTTACCCCTAGATCTACTTAACCCTAATTCTATTCCTAATTCCAACCTAATCCCAACCCTAATTCTAACCATAGTTCTATATATAGATATAAATGCAAATGACCTTTGTTATTTTATTTTAACGATAACCCTAACCCTAACATTCACCCTAATTCTAACTTCAATTCTAACCCCAGCCCTAACCCTGATTCTAATCATAGCTTTAAGCCTGATTCTAACCTAAACCCTAACCCTAGCCCTAATTCTAACACTAATTCTAATAGTAATCCTACCCCTGATTGAAACCATAACCCTAAATCCAATTATAATTCCAATCTTGATTTTATCTCTAACCCTAATTCTCACCCCAATACTAATTATATTACTAATTCAAACCCAAATTATAACTATAACACTAACCCTAACTCCAATTCTAACCCTATCCTTAACCCTAACCATAATTCTAACCCTAGCAATAACCCTAATTCTATCCCTAACCCTAATTCTAACCTAATCCTTATTCTAACCCTAACCCTCGCTGTATCACTAAGCTTAATTATATCCTTAACTCTAACCCTAATTCTAACTCTAACCCATGTCATAAAACTAATTTCTCACCTCAATATTAGTGTTCCATTGTCCCACATCAATATTTAAAAGTCATATTGCATCACATGAAATTGACCCCTGAATTTCATAATTTATAGCTGACTTGGTATGATAGATCACTTTTAGGGTCTTAGATATGTGATTTGTAATGGCATTATCATTTTTTAGATTTTTTGAGAGATTGTATTCTTACTTATCATTATTCCATTATTATATCTTTTCTTTTAGATTTTTGTACTATGTTCAGATCTATCCTTTACCCACCCTAGCCACCCTTGCCAATCCCATTAGGTTTCCATTTTTCATATCTAATATACCACTAATTCTAACCCTAAGCCTAATTCTAACACTGTAGTTAGTGTTAGGGTAGGATTGGGTCATTTCAAAAGATTTCATTGGTACAATATTAATTCCCAAATTTATATTAATAGATAAAACCATTTGGTATGGAGTAATTGTTTAATGACATCATTTTACATCATAATCAAAACATATAATGTGATGTATTCCAACACATGTATATTTCCACCATAGTACTTGTACACATAAGAATAGTATTTGTCAACATAATATTCTTAACTATTTCTTTGCAAATACTCTTACCTTTCAAAATTACACAAATAATTCATATCATCATTTTTTTATTTGAGTCCTACAAATAACTCATGTTTTGTTTCAATCTCTTAGCCTTCTTTTAGGATCTTACTTTTTAACCCCAAAATTACACTCTTTTGGTTTAAACTTTTCTTGCCAAAAAAATTATATATTAAAAATGTTAGTAGCTATGCTAATTTAAGCTTATAGTCTAAATATTTTCATAATCTAGATGCATTTCTTTCCAATTTGTAATCTATTTTATATTGTGTTGTGTGAATTTTTCACAATACAATTGAATTGTATACCAAAAGCCTATTTCTTAATAGTTATGTTTTCAATGCAACCTTGGAAATGTTAGTTCTTGTTGGAACAATTTGGCATGTACATTGTTAAACACTTTTTAATGGTGTTTATTCTTCATATTTGTTCACCTCTCTCTCTCTCTCTCTCTCTCTCTCTCTCTCTCTCTAGCTATCTCCAAACCTGAGCAACCCTAAACTCCAAACCCCTAAACCCTAAATCCAAGCAACTCTAAACCTCTATCTCCCTATCTATCCCCTATCTCCCTATCTCAATCATCCCTCTACCTCTCAATCTCTCTCTCTATGTCCATGGCCATGTGCCTCACTCTCTATCTCCCTATCATTCCTCTCTCTATAAACCCTAAACCTCTAAACCTGAACCCCTAACCCCTAAACAATAAACCCTAAACCCTAAGTAATGCCCCTAAACCCTAACCCCTAACCCCTAAACATGAGAAAGCCTAAACCCATAAACCCTAAACATCTATCTCCCTATCTCTCCCCTCGGTCTCCTCTATATCTCCCTATTGGTCCTCTATCTCTCTCTAAACCCTAAACCCTAAACCTCTAAACCTTAACCCCTAACCCCAAAACCATAAACCCTAAATCCTAAATAATACTCCTAAACCTAAGTAACCATAAATTAGGCACTCAATTAGGTGCTAAAATAGGCACTAAACCAAGCTCTAAATTTAGGTGCCACATTAGGTGATAAATAATGCACTACATCAGGTGTTAAATCAGACACTAAATCAGGTGCTAAATGTGGCGCTAAATTAGGTGCTAAAATAGGAGGTAAAGTAGGTGTTAAATTAGGCACTAATTTGTGCCTAATTTAGCATCGACTTGTTCTGATCGGCATAAAAAATGCCAAAAATAGTGTCATCCTGATAAATAGCACCGACATTTTTTAAAAAATGGAGAAAAATACATTGAAACAGTGGGTGGAAGCAAAAATGGGAGCTAATCATAGAGATTTGTTGTAGTGATATGTGAACAGACTATTGCTACAATGAAGATTCCTATTGACAAATTCATGAAGATTTTGGATGATGGATCCATAGTGGTATACATCTCTAATATCCAAACTATAGAGTTTTGGCCTCTCGAGCAAATGAAATTGGATCCTAGCTTTTCATAAAGAGTACATGGAAATGCATAACAGGTACAATAATCATTCACTAGCAGAGAATAGAGTAGAAGAAGACTTTGGAGCTGTGGAATTTACTTGCCAAAATTTTGATATATAGAAAACAATTTACTAAGGGTCTCTCCAAATATAGGTACCTTTAAGGAGTAGTACTCTTTCATAAGTAGTGACAATAGGGTATACGTGAATAATGAAGTTAGGGTGTAGAAAGAATAGCAATGGATGGCTTCTATGATGGATGTGGATCACAGGAACCAAAATTTGATAACCAAGATACTAAAAGGATAGGGATATGACAAACAAATGCAATGAGAGAACAATGATCAAAGTAGAAATATGTTTTGATCTAATTGGATATGTAGTTTTTAATTTACTGTTGTGAATCATGTGTTTTTAACTTGTAATAATTGTGGTAAGATGATACAATATGGACTGTAATTTTAATTTTAAATTTTATTAATTTAATACTTTTATATTTTTCAAATTTATTTATTTACAATTTTTATTTTGTAATTTTTTTTTTTTTTTTTTTTTTTTTTTTTAAATGCGCCTGGTA
The DNA here is from genome assembly GCA_027924645.1 of Cunninghamia lanceolata. Taxonomy (NCBI): domain Eukaryota; kingdom Viridiplantae; phylum Streptophyta; class Pinopsida; order Cupressales; family Cupressaceae; genus Cunninghamia; species Cunninghamia lanceolata. The sequence continues at coordinate 713,058 of BSBN01000797.1, forward strand.
AACTTTTTAACGTGACCGGCGACGCTGGTGCGACACGCCCTCCGGGTCCACGCGAATGCTTTTTCCCGGAGCAATGAACCGGTGAGGCCACAACTGGGGGACCTCATCCCCTAGGAAGAACACTTCAAACCCGCGAGCTCATTGGCCCAGCGAAGGCGTAAAGCCTTGCGAGCTCGTTGGCCCAGCGGGGGTTTGAACTCTGGTGGTCGCCACTACAACTGAACGACTTAACCACCGAACCATGCCATCATCGGCTATTTTGTAATTGTATTAATTTTATAAGTTTATTTATTTTATTAGTTTTATAATTTTATAAATTTTTAATTCATTTTTTTGCTAACTAAAAAATTATTAAAATTATTATGTAGTTCAATGAATAAAAATATAATAGTAAAGAGTTATGTAGTTCCATGAATAAAAATATAATATAAGTGATACAGTTTATAGTTATAAATAAATAATTGAGTAATTTTTTTAAAATTATTTATTTTAGTTTTTACTTAGAATTGAATAGTAAAAACATACTTTAGCTTTTATTTCATGGGTTATTTGAATATCATTTTTAATATTTATTGTCAACATTGTTTACATCTCAAATTACATGTAAATGATATTTATATGGGATGTCCTTTAAAATTTATTTTTAGAATTATTATTATTTTGTAAATTATGGTCACGACCTCTCCATTTAGTTAAATAACTAATAAAATATAATTAAATGCATCAAACCCATAAACAAGGGTGCATCAAAATAAAACTCAAGGCTAAAAGTTCCTATCCGTCTTAAACATCTCTACCCATTTTATTGTGGGAGTACAAAGTCATCAGAAAAATTGACATTTTTCCCTTTTTTCCTCGCTTACAGGTCAGTCATCAAAAGGATCCTTAAATCGATCATCTACACTTGAATTTTGGCTAATTTCCTCCAACCCCATTGGGAATGTTTGCTACAATCTCCATTTGAGTTTTATAATTATTTTATTTTATTTTATTACATGTAAATGATATTTATATGGGATGTCTTTAAAAGTTATGCACTGTAATGACTTGAGCATGTTAACAAAAACTATTAAAGAGTCGAATATAATACACTAGATGAATTATCTAATTGCACTAAAAGGATGACTATGACCATGTACATTAAAAATAAACTAGAGCAAACACAGTTTTTTTTAAACAACTACACATTTTTAAAAAATAATTATAATTACATGAGAGGAATTATCTAGTTGCACTAAAGGGATGACTATGTTCGTGTACATAAAAATAAAATATAGCCAACATAGTTTTTTTTAAATAACTATAAGTATATAGCTGACATAGTTTATTAAATCAATAAACATTAAAATAAAGCTAATAAAAAGATGTGTATAAATATAGTGGTACTCAAACATAAAGTTGAGAAAAAATCAAATCAAATAAAAATAGAGTAACTTGAATTGGGAGAAGAAGTTTAACCGATGAGGAGAGAATTTAATTGCTAATGGTGCTATGCAACCTTTTTTTTTTGTTTTTTTTTTGCAAAATGAATTTATGAAGTGACTGCAAGCTAGAAGGTTAGATTAACATTGCATATTATTTATTCTTATTGTATTTACATGCTACTCATTAAAATAAAAAGAAAAATTGTAGTTAACAAAATTTTGAAAACAACAAAGAAAATTAATGACACAGTAAATTAGTTACTTTAGTTTAATGAGACGTAGATTTAGGGTTCTTCTATTTTTTTTAAAGATAATGCACCTGGTAAACTTTCCACTTTAGTTTAATGAGAGGTAGAGTTAGGGTTCTATCAATTAATTAGTTTAGTTTAATGAGAGGTAGAGTTAGGGTTCTTCTATTTAGTTGCACTAAAGGGATGACTATGATCGTGTACATAAAAATAAAATAGAGCCAACATAGTTTTTCTAAACAACTAGACATATTTTTTAAAAATAATTATGAATATATAGCCGACATAATTTATTAAATCAATGAACATTATAATAAGGCTAATAAAATAATCTATATAAATATAGGACTACTCAAACATAAATTTGAGAAAAATCAAATCAAATAAAAATAGAGCAAATTGAATTGGGAGAAGAGGTTTAATCCATAAGGAGAGAAGCTTAATTGGTAAGGGCACTATGCACCCTTTTTTTGTATTTTTCTTACAAAATGAATTTATGAATTGATGCAATGCTCCTTGCTGGTATTATTTATAAATAAAAAGAAAATTGCAGTTAACAAATCTTTGAAAACAACAAAGAAAATTAATGGCACAGTAAATTATTTACTTTAGTTTAATGAAAGTTAGACTTAAGGTTCTTCTTTTTTTTTTAAAGATAATGCACCTGGTAAACTTTCCACTTTAGTTTAATGAGAGGTAGACTTTAGGGTTCTTCTATCCTTTTTTATAAAGATAATGCATTTGGTAAACTTTTCAATTTAGTTTAATGCGCATCAAAATAAACCTCTAAGGCTAAAAGTTTCTTATCATGGGAGTGCAAAGTCATTAAAAAATTTGACATTTTTCCTTTCTTCCCTTGCTTAACAAGGTCCAGTCAGGATCCTTAAATCAATCATCTACACTTGAATTTTAGCTAATTTCATCCAACCCCATTGAGAATGTTTGCTCCAATCTACATTTGAGATTTAGAATTATTTTATTTTATTTTATTACATGTAAATGATATTTATATGGGATGTCTTTAAAAGTTATGGAGTGTAATGGTTTAAACATGTTAAGAAAAACTATTAAAGAGCCTAATATAAAAATAATTACACTAGAGGAATTATCTAGTTGCACTAAAGGGATGACTATGATGGTGTATATAAAAATATATTAGAGCCAACATAGTTTTTTTAAACAACTAGACATATTTTATTAAATAATTATAATTAAACGAGAGGAATTATTTAGTTGCACTAAAAGAATGACTATGATCGTGTACATAAAAATAAAATAGAGCCAACATAGTTTTTTAAACAACTAGACATATTTTTATTAAATAATTATAAATATATAACTGACATAGTTTATTAAATCAATTAACATTAAAATAAAGCTAATAAAATAATGTGTATAAATATAGTAGTACTCAAACATAAATTTGAGAAAAATCAAATCAAATAAAAAAACATCTAATTGAATTGGGAGAAGTTTAATGATAAGGAGAGAAATTTAATTGGTAAGGGCACTATGCAGCCATTCTTTGTATAAATATAGTAGTACTCAAACATAAATTTGGTAAAAATCAAATCAAATAAAAAAAGATCAAATTGAATTGGGAGAAAAAGTTTAATGATAAGGAGAGAAATTTAATTGGTAAGGGCACTATGCAGCCATTTTTTAATATATTTTTCTTGCAAAATGAATTATTATTTAATTTAATTAATGAGAGGTAGAGTTAGGGCTCTTCTATCAATTATTCACTTTAATTTTTTTTAAAGATAATGTGCCTAATAAACTTTCTACTTTAGTTTAATGAGAGGTAGAGTTAGGGTTCTTCTATCTTTAAATGATAGGTAGAGTTAGGATTCTTCTATCTTTAAATGAGAGGTAGAGTTAGGGTTCATCTATCAATTAATTACTTTAGTTTAATGAGAGGTAGAGTGGTAGAGTTAGGGTTCTTCTATCTTTAAATGAGAGGTAGATTTAAGGTTCTTTTATCTTTAAATGAGAGGTAGAGTTAGGGTTGTTCTATCTTTTTTTAAAGACAATCCACCTTGTAAACTTTCTTTTTTTGCACTTTTAGTTTAATGAGAGGTAGATGTACTTGTTAGCCCAACAGTCTTTTTTTTTTTTCTTTTTTTTTTTACACTTTAGCTTAATGAGTTGTTTTTTACACTTTTAGCTTAATGAGAGGTAGATGCACTGGTTCGCCCATCAGTCTTCTACTTTTTTTCAGCAGACTTTAATGAGAGGTAGAGTTAGGACTCTTCTATATTTTTTTCTTAAAAGATAATGCGTTAGAACCCTGGTCGATTAATTCCTTTAAAAAATTATAATTAAGTTTTGGTATCATTTGGATTTATATTGAAAATTATTCCCAACTAAGAATTGTGGAAAAATAAGAAAATTAAAGATAGGGTAAATTACTTTATTTTAGTTTAATGAGGGCTAGCCTTATAGTTTTTCAATCTTTAAAAGCCACTAAAAAAATTAATATTTAGTTTAATAACCTTTGTTTTAAATTTTTACTATGGGTTTAATTTTATTAAAAAAATATAAATAAGTTTTTCATATCATTTGGATTAAATTATTGAACCATTAAAAACTAATTGTTAGAGTCAAGAATTGCAGGGCAAATTACTTTAGTTTAATGCTGGGTAAGATTTTAGTTCATCAATCTTTAAAACATCAAAAAATTTTCTATGAGAATTAATTATTAAAATTATTAAACTACCATGGATATCTTAAATACATCTATTGCAATAACAATTTCAAAGATATTTTTATTTTATTTTATTTAGTTAAAATTGATTTTCTACTTTATTTTACTTAAGAGTTATTTTATGTTTTAGTTTTTATTATTTTTTTGCATGTAGGCTCTTTAATAGTTTTTGTTAACACATTCACGCCATTACCATCCATCCCTTGCTTCCATTGTAGTCTGTAGTTAAGGCTCTCACCATAACTAGTTAGATAATTTTGATTACAATAATATAATCGCCAAAGCATATATTAATATGATTATTGTGAAAAGTTACATGCATATTAAATGCAGCCTATTAACCCAACACATATACACTACAATTATGGTGAGCATGCATGGCCTGCTTAACCCAGCACATCTGCACAGACACTACAATTATGGTGAGCATAATCATGGCTTATCTATACTTGGATGTGTTGCCTATGTATCTACTAAGACAATTACAACTACAATATGTGACAAAATTCCTATATCCTTTATACTTCGATGGATGTCTATATACCATCTTCAAAAGTAATATAAGGGGTTACCGTAATCAAATAAGTAAAATATAAGCATATGCAAAAACTTTGATTATAAACATATAACTATTCTGTGTTAAATTGTTAATCATGTAACCAGTCCTAATTTAACTTAAAATAAGGTCCTCCTCATTATTTATGATTTTTTTTTTGGAAAAAGATGAAAACAAACCCTCAATGGAGCTTAAAAATTTTACAGTTTACTTTGTGTGTCAAGAATTTTTTTTCCTAAAAAAATTTAAGACAATTTTAATGTATTCATATAAAGTATTTCAAATAATGTATGCATTCCAGTTCTTTCTAATTTTTATAACTACCAGATCCTTATCCTTCAATGCAAAATTTAATTATTTGATGTGCTAGAAAAACTTAGAGATTGAAATGAACATAAAATATTTAAAAAAAAAACATAAAAATATTGAGAACTTCTTAAAAAAAATTCTAAAAACATAATATTTTTTTTTTTAAATAATTAAAGTTTCTATTAAAGAATTTAAATATAATATATATATTTAAAGAGCATTGAAAACTTCTCAAAAAAATCTTAAAATTTAGATTTTTTTAAACAATAAAATTTTTATTATATATATAATTTCTAAAATAAATTAGGTATATGTTAATACAGTCAAATATTTATGTAAAAGTCAATCATACCCAAAAGCACGGAAAAACAAAGAAAAGCAATATCACTGAACCAAATAAAGCAATTTGACACGCAGGCAGGGCTTTTACGGGTTACAAGAATCTTAACACTACTTAACAAATGAACAGGTGAAAATTCATTATTGAAGGTCTTAAAACAGCGTGAATGTTCAATACGGTGAATCTTTTAGTAAAAGTGAAACGTTTTAATCAAATACAAAATTTTGGACTTTTTGGTAAAAAAATTTGCACCTTAAATAAAGGTCGAGGATAAAACAATGTGATATTTTGGTTTTCCAATATACCAATTCTGAACGCGTTTTTTATTAACCTTTGTAACCGTCCGCGTATCAGTATGATATTTTAAAATTTTGAGAAATTTGATATTTCAAAAAAGCTACTAACATGTGATCCGCAAATCTGCAGTGAAAAGACTTGAGAAGGAAAAAAAGGAACTTTACACGCTTGGAGTACAGCAGTTATTCGAGAGATTGTAAATCTAAAAAATAGCAGGTTGTAAAGGTATAAGTCCCAGTAATTAGAAATGAGTGGGGAGGAACCTTGGAGGTTTATAAATCCTATTTCTGAAGAAAATGAAAATGAAGAATATGAAGGTGGACACTACGTACCTGTGCAGCGACATGGATATCCTATTTCTCTAGAAGATGAAGATGAAGATGATGAATATATTATTTCTCCTGAAGATGAAGACGCCATACGTTTTTCTTGTAGGAGAAATTCAGCTGGGAGAAATACCAAAGAACGTATTCAAAGTTTACAATCCTCTCTGAAATCTGCGTTTGATGAATAATATAAGCAGTTTCATGACATGGAAGCCGACTTAATTAGAGCTAAATCAGAAATTAAGGAGTTGGCTGAAAGAAACAAAAAACTAGAGAAGGCGCTCCACGAGGCTAAAGAATGAGAAAACTCCAGCAAACGAGATCTCCACCAAACAAGAAACAAGCTGCAGCAGCTGTGTACTACAGTCGCTGCACTCAAAGAAGAATGTACAGCAGCGGCTCCACAACTTGCTAAGAAGAGAAAATATGTTCTTAAGGTTTTCGAGGTTAATGACTGCGTGAATTGTCCAATTTGCTTGGAACCATGGACTGAATACGGGGAGCATAATATCTGGTATGTTGTAGATGCAAATGGGTTTTCAATACTAGAAACTTCGATTTCTTTTTGGGATTTTATATGTTAAGGTATATAATTTGTTAAAAAATGAGCTACATCTAAACCAAAATTGGATTTGTTATCAAAAGGGTTGCTAGTTCAATGGTAGAGTATTCAGGAAGCAAATGGGAGGTCTTTGGTTCAACTTTTAACTTGGCTCATGAAAAGTCTAACATAATATAAGTGTCTAGGCCAGCAGAGCTAGGTCAAGTTAGATTCCACAAACACCTATAATGTTAGCTCAAATGGAGGTGTTGGATAATGAACCACACCCAAACCATTTATTGAAAAAAAACAGAGAAAATAAAATAGAGTGCAGCAAATACAAAACACTTAAATATATTATTGCACAGAAAATCTCCAGAATCTTTCTTAGTTACAATGGCAGCCTTGCTGCTATTTTAGAATGACTAAGAGAAGTGTTGAGAAAGTTTCTTAGTTACAATGGCAGCCTTGCTGCTATTTTAGAATGACTAAGAGAAGTGTTGAGAAAGGAAAGATCTGGAGGTTTCTACTTAGAGATGGAAGTTTCCATATTCTGGAACATTCCATAATAAATATTATCTCCAACCCATAATGTTTATTTGGAGAAGATAATTACAAAAGATTACTATATAGTAACTTCCTTGAGATTTAACAAGTCTCTAAATTTGATAAATTTCACTTCAGGTAGTGCTTTTGTAAATATGTCAGCAATTTGATTTTCTGTTCCACAAAATTTTAACTCCACCACTTGATCTTCTATCAGATCACGAACAAAATGATGATGCACTTCTATATGCTTTGATCTAGCATGATAAATTGGATTTTTTGCTAGCTTGATAGTACTCTGATTATCATAGAATATAGTAGTTGGACAAACTTGTGGATGTTGAGTTTCTTCAAGTAGTCTTCTAAGCCATAATGCTTCTTGAGATGCCTTTGATGAACCAACATAGTCAGCTTCTGTAGATGATAGTGATACTATTGCTTGTTTCTTGCTGCTCCAAGAAATTGGTCCTGACCCAAGATGAAACATGTACCCTGAAGTTGATTTTCTGTCATCAATATCACCTGCATAATCAGAATCTGTATATCCAACTAATGTTGGCTCTCCTCCATATTTGTACTCAATTGCAAGTTGATAAGTGCCTTTAATATATTTTAATATTCTCTTAGCTGCTTTCCAATGCTCAATGTGTGGATCTAACATGTACCTGGATACAATACCAACTGCATATGCAATGTCTGGTCTAGTTATGGTGAGATACAAAAGACTCCCAACTAATTGTCTATATAATTTTCCATCCACCTTCTTTTGAGTAGAATTAGCACTCAACTTTAAGCCTACTTCACATGGTGTATTAGATGCTTTACAGTCAATCATATTAAACTTTTTCAATACATCAAGAGCATATTTGGTTTGAGACAACATGATTCTTCCTTCTTCTTGCCATATTTGCATACCCAAAAAATAGTGCATCAACCCTAAATCAGTTATTTCAAAAGCTTGTTTGAGTTGATCCTTGATTATTTCAATATTATGTGTGTGATCCCCTGTAATAATCAAGTCATCCACATATAATACAATAATAACAATTTTACCATCACTATGTTTTACATACACATCTGGATCAGCTTTACTTCTTTTAAATCCTGCGTTTATAAAGTACTCATTTATTTTGGAGTACCATGCCCTTGGTGCTTGCTTAAGACCATATAATGATTTTTTTAATCTACACACTAGATGTTCTTCACCACTTTTAACAAATCCAGGTGGTTGTTGCATGTAAATTTCTTCTTGAAGATCACCATGTAGAAAGGCACTTTTTACATCCATTTGATAAATTTTCCAACCAAATTTTGTAGCTAGAGCAACTATTGTACGAATTGAACTCATTTTAGCGACTGGAGAAAAGGTTTCAGTATAATCAATACCTTCTGTTTGTGAGAAGCCTTTAGCCACTAGTCTTGCTTTATATTTTTCAATAGCTCCATCTGATGTGAACTTTACTTTGTAGGTCCACTTGCAGCCAACCACACTTTTACCTTTTGGAAGAGTTGTCAATTCCCAAGTTCCATTTTTCATCAAAGAATTGTATTCATCTTGCATTGCTTCTTCCCATTCTTCATTGCCTTTTGCTTCCTCATATGTACTTGGAGTGTCAACCTGCATCACCTTAGTCATAAGAGCATAGTTAGCAAACATATTTCTAGGGCCTTCTTGGTATATTTCTTGAATTCTTATAGTCTGCTGTGTGTCTTCATCATCACTTTCACTTGATGCTTCAATTTGTGTTCCTTCTCCTCCTACAGAAGATTGTACACCTTGATTTTGAGCATTAGTATAAGTAGACTTATCTTATTCAATCAATATTGGAAAGTAAGATAATGTAGGAGAATGTTCACTTTCAATATCTTCATCAAACCATACATTCCTTTTGATATAAATTTTATTTGTTTTAGGATTATATAACCTATATCCTTTTGATTCCTCACTATACCCAACCATTATACACTTCTCACTCTTTCTTTCTAACTTGCTCCTTTTTTCATCAGGGATGTGGGCATATGCATTACATCCAAAGACTCTAAAATGAGATACTGTAGGCTTCCTACCACTCCATGCCTCTTCTGGTGTTATATTCAAAACTGCCTTAGTAGGTGTTCTATTCAAAATGTAAACTGCAGTACAAATTGCTTCAGCCCAGAATTTAACTTCTATATTTCTAGAGTGAAGCATGCACCTAGCCATTTCTATTATAGTTCTATTCTTCCTTTCTGCAACTCCGTTTTGTTGGGGTGAGTAGGAGACTGTTGATTCCTTCTTTATACCATGTTGTTTACAAAAATCTAAAAAAACTTTGTTCATATATTCCATACCTCTATCTGTTCTTATTATCTTCAGAGATCTTCCACTTTGATTTTCAGCCAATGCCTTAAACTCTTTAAACTTATCAAACACTTCATCCTTCTTTTTTAAAAAATAAACCCAAATTCTTCTAGTATAGTCATCAATAAAGGTGAGGGCATACCTTGATCCTGCAAGAGATGGTGTTCTGAAAGGACCCATTACACAACTATGAACCAAATGTAAAGGAGTCTTTGCTCTCCATGATTTACCTTGTGGGAAACTTTCCACATGTTGCTTTCCCATAGCACATCCTTCACACACCTTGTGACTTGATGAGATTTTTGGAAGCCCATGCACCATATATAGTTTCTCCATAAGCTTGAGGCTTTGATAATTGACATGTCCCATACGCTCATGCCATAACCTGCTCATATCATTATATCTGGCAATAGCACACATATTCTTATTTCCATATTTAGAAGTAAATTCTTGAAACCTATATAATCCATTCTCCATTTTACCAATTGCAGTCACTTTGTAGTTATTACTCACATCCTAGACATTTGTCATTGTAGAATTCTATTTTATACCCCTAATTTGCAATTTCAGATACAGAAAGAAGATTTGTCTTCAATTCTGGAACTGACTTCACATTTTTGAACACACCATTATCTACTTTAACATTTCCAGTTCCTTTAACTTCCAAAGCACTGTTATTCTCCAAAAATATTTTCTCTGGATTGTTATCATTTCTTAGTGATGCAAATTGTTCTTTATTATAACACATATGTTGTGTGGCCCCAGAATCAATAACCCAGTCATCTTTATAAGAATCATTTGCTTTAAGTGCAATACAGAGAGCATTACTTTTAGAATCAAATTTTTTTGTAAACTTATTTGTCTTCCTTTCTGTATCTTTGATCCTCTTATAGCATTCATTTGCTTTATGACCCAACTTACCACAGTAATTACATTTCCATTTGCTTCTATTATAATCCTTGGCTGGAATATACCAATTGTCATACTTTCAATTTTTCTCTCTTGAATGATTTTCTTGTGTACTTCTGTAATTTTGTTTCCCTCTTATTATGAAAGCTTCATCATTAAATGACTCCCTTTCTTTGATTTGACATTTTTCTTCTTGCACTAATTTAGCACATAACTCTTCATATTTTATGCTCTTTAATTTATCAGCAGTATCTAGCCCTCTTAATTGATAAGATTCTGGGAGACTTTGTAAAACTATTTGCACAAAATCTTTTTCACCTATATCCTTTCCAAGAGAAGCAAGTTCATTTCTCTTTTCCTTTAATTTACTTAGATGAGGGACTAACTCTTGTGAATTTGATAATTTCATGTTGTATAGTTCTGCAGTGAGGGTTAGAATCCATATATCACCTGAATTTTCATATGTAGTTTTCAAAATATCCCACACTTTAACTCCACTTCTTTCATTGCGAACTTCTAGAAAAACTTCTTCTGAAAGTGTAAGCTTGATCAGTGCTGCTACCCTTTTATCTCTTTTATCCCAATCTTCTTGATCTTTTCCACTGTTTGCTGTTCTTTTTTCACTACCATTAACAATTTCAAAGCAATTTTGAAGCATTAGAAAAATCTCCATGCAAGACACCCAATCATAATAATTTTTTCCATTTAATTTAATTGTAGGTAAATGAATACCAATTGAATCCATTGTATCAAACTCCCTCTTTTTAAGATGAGAATTAAAATCAGAAATCTCTCACCAATTTTTGCTGATTTGATTCTTCTCTTTGCTGCAATATTTTGTTTCTTTACCACAAACAATGGTGATCAGCCTCCAATCACACAACCTGCATAATGCACAGCCAACACTACAAAAACCACAGATTACAGCCCCAAGATTTGAGAGGGCTCTGATACCATATTAAAAAAAAATAGAGAAAATAAAACAGAGTGCAACAAATACAAAACACTTAAATATATTATTGCACAGAAAATCTCCAGAATCTTTCTTAGTTACAATGGCAGCCTTGCTGCTATTTTTATAACATTCATAGAAATCTCCAGAATATTTTAGAATGACTAAGAGAAGTGTCGAGAAAGGAAAGATCTGGAGGTTTCTACTTAGAGATGGAAGTTTCCATATTCTGGAACATTCCATAATAAATATTATCTCCAACATTCTGGAACATTCTATAATAAACATTATCTCCAACACCATTGTCACTAACTTAGTGGTATAGTACCCCACCAGCAAATAATTGGTCCTATTTTATGTCAAATTAATCAATACAAAAGAATAAAAGACTAATTTTATAAAATTAAAAGTACTTTATTTTATATATATCTCAATATATTAATTTAATGTTAATGGTGTTAGTTGGAGAGAATAGTTTAGCAAAAGATTTTTAATCAAGGGGTCATGTAGAAACCAGTTGCACTTAACAAGAAGTGGCTTTCTCCTCTTAAATCTGGTACTTGGTATTTAATTGTGTTAAGCTTTTGTTATTTTAAGAATGTAATTAGTTGAAGTTATTAATATCTTTTTTATGTCACATAATAGAAATTTTTTAAACTGCACCTAATTTAGTTGACCTCCACTGTTCCACAATAATCCATTATGCAGTTTTCCAAAAATTATAAACATATAATATTTCTAAGATAATTTACAAAATTCTTTTATTAAATATTTTAATTTTACAATTGTAAATGAAAAACAAGAGCTCTCATGTTTTATTGATACAGAATTCCTTTATTAAATATTTTAATTTTACAATTGTAAATAAAAAACAACGGTTCTCATGTTTTATTATCTTGAGAATACGTTCTTTCAATGTCTAACAACTTTCTAACATTCCTATTGTGGAACTCCAGTTCTCTTTCATGTGGTCATTTCTTTGGCAGATCATGCATAACACAATGGATTTCTAAAGGTGGAAGTCGTGGTTCCTCTACCGTAAGTCAAATTTGATTCGTATTTTCTTTATCTTGTTATTCAGTGGCCTCATTTGATCGGATCACATACCCTTTTCAATCAAACTAAATTTGTATATAAATGATTACAGTGTCCAGTATGCTCGAGTAGGGTTACTTTAGCAGATATAAGATATCACTATGTATCCCAATTCTATGATGGGGATGTGAAGATTCAACAGGTAGATCAGTCACTCCTATTAATATATCTTACCAAAACAATTACTATATTAGCTATGTTAATTGAAATTTATGTACACTCACATCAGTCTTGTGTTTTTACAGGGTGGATAAAAATTGTGAAGGGAGGCTCGAGCTCTATATCTGACTACATTTTGTTTCAATTTTGGAAATCTGAATACTTGCCTGAAACTTTAATCAAATAGGAGATTATGTTTAAAGTGAGTCATAGGGACTTTGGAAGATACAATTTTGAATTATTCAGGAAATTGTTCTAATTTACACAGTAAACATGACACATTTTGGCTGTTATTAAAACTGACATGCATACGCTAAAATGGCATATATTGCTTTTTGAAATGCTAAAAGTTGTTTTCTCCAATGGAGAGAATTGCTGCTTTTTTTAATTATTATTTAAAAATGGCATGTGATTTGCATTATTCTTGAGATTTGGAACTTCAGCTGCCATGTTAATCTTGTTTGCAACGAAATCATCATTCCAATATTCATTACTACAAATTTTGATGTTGCCAAAGATCCAAGATTAAAAAGTTGAATTGATGGTAGGGTGCGCATTGGATTCAAAACTAGTTTTTAACTTAACAAGTATTGAGAACTTAGAAGACAAAGTTTACGAGAAAGAACAGAAATAAAATTCAATTCAAAAGGATATTTTTATTGTATTGTAATACTTACATAGTATTTTTGAGCAAGGAAATAATATTTTTTAATATAGAAATTAGGTTAATTGAATTAATGCATTTAAATAGCCACAATCAATTTATATTAATTAGGTTTAAAAATTTGTTTGTTTGGAATAAACATTGAAAATCAAATGAAATGAACACTAATACTTACTTTGATAATTAAAGAAATATATCAAATGGATAAGATTATGCTCCAATTTAAGAATAGTGCTTCTTTATTAGTGAAACTATCTTGAATTTTGCAATATATCTCTTTCTTGTTAGAGGATAAGTTTGTGGGCTTATGAGTAATTGTGGGTGTGAATTTATATTAATGCCTTGAATTTGGAGTAGAGTTCTATCCTACACCTTTGCATGATCTGTAGTCTTCTATTCTGCCTTTTTGTTTTAAGACAATTTGGGACTGATGGTACGAATAAATACCTTATTAGGTTGTCACATGACTGACCCATGAGGGCATTATACATTGATCAAATCCATGAAATTGAACAATATAAAAAATGGTAAGCAAGTGCCTAAGATGTAGATTCTTAGTCTTTGTATTACACCAAATGTTAAAAATTGAACAAAATAAAAAATAGTAAGCAAGTGTCTGAGATGTAGATTCTTAGTCTTTTTATTATGTACCAAATTTAAACGTGTCACTACTGATTTTTCTCTAGAATGAATGATTATTTTTTTGGATGATTATAAGATGACTAGAATGACTGCATTAAATGTGTTTAAATATTAGTGCATCACATCAAATTGTGATAAAACTATGTATATTGGCTCAAAGTAAGAGTATAAGGAGCACTAGTTAGCCAAATTTTAATTTTAAATTTTAAAATTAAAATTAAAGGGGAGAGGAATTTTGCCACATGTGGTAGTTGGCACTAACCTAATAGATATGAATGCAAAATGTAGAAGCATGCACAAGGTACAAAAGAGTATTAATTACTAAGGTTCATATATATTGTAAGAGAGAAAAGAAAAAACAACTATTTCTAAACTATTTACTAAGGTTCATGAGACTAATGGACTCACTGCACCATTTGAACTTCTTTGTATTAAATGGCTCTCTTCTTGCCCTTTCTTCTTTTGCCTCCAAAAGCTTATTCTTAGTCTTCTTCATACCTGCATCCACACTTGCAAACAAATCAATAGAAAATGAATCAAGAAACCAGAATGTCTCTTTAAATGCCTCTTCCGTAGACACTTTCTTCTCCTCTTCTTCTAGTGCTCTTTGTTGCACTTCCTCTTTTCTTCTTTCCTTACTATCTTTATTCAAGTCCTCTACAATGAGAACTTTCCTCTTCTCTTTTTGTCCACTTTTTGGAATTACCACCTTATCAGGAAACTAAATCTTTTCCAAAATATGCATTTTTCTTGCAATCTCTTCCAATTCCTCTCAGAATTTTCTGTTTCCTACTTCATCCCAATATCTATCCTAAAATAGGATTATGAGTGTTCTCCTTACACTAATACCCATCTTCTCACTGCTGCAACAGAATCTCTTACTTTCCACAACTACTCTCTACCCAACAAGGACGGTGCAAGATGTTACTCTTAAAACCCCTTCTACCCACTCTCTCTTCATGGAGGAAGTTATACACCTTCTACCCAGTTTATCTCTGTTGGAGGATAGCAGTTACAAGCTCTTTATCCTACCTACAACAACAAATGCTCTCAAGTCTATGACTAACTCCTTTTTCACAACTCTATCAACTCTCTCATACCTTATTCTTCAGCGTACTTTTCACCATGCTAGTGATCTTATTCCTCTATCAATCAAACTACAGCATACATTAGACTGCAACACTCATATAACAACACCCATCAAAATCAAGAACACACTTAATGCTCTCTGCCTAGATCTTTTAGGACTCTAGGTTTTCTTCCACAACTCAGTAAATCTGTAAACACAAATATCACTCCAAGATTCTTATAAATATCAAACTCCCAAAACCTATAACAAATTTTTATCACCTAGATTTTTTAGGTCTCTGGTACCAATCTGATGGCATGGGGTCAATAACACAGCAAATGCTCTGCTTCTTTTAATGGCTACCTTATCAGTCACAGCTCAAATATGCAATTATAGGAAACTCAATCAAAGAGATATGCAGAATAATGACATGTGGTTAAGAAGTCTTCTTCACAGTCTTAAACGGTCAAATACAAAATGATAGGAACTAAATATATGCAAACTGTAATCAAGCATTTCTTGAAATTCAAAACAATGACAGGAGAGAAGATGTATTCCTGACAGTCTTAACACTCAGATACCGAAAGTGATAGAAAGTAGTGATATTTAAATTCTTATTAATGTTGAAATCACAAATACAGAATGGCACACGACATCACACTGCTACTTATCCAAACATAACCATACAACCAAATATTGGCCAGCAACAATCGGCCTTCTCTAGTGCACCAAACAAGAACTCTTTACAACTAGCTACTCTTAAAGCGTTCTATCTCTCTGTCGATCTGTAATCTCCTCCATTCCTGTAGGCCTCATTTCTTCAAATTCTTCATGTGGTCTAACTATCTACGGCCTCAATTTTCAAATATGCTAGCGGCCTCTAACTCTGTCTTCCAACCATTCTCTCCTCTATCCATCCCTTCCTCCTTCAAAAGTAACTGTTGGCCCTTCTCCTTAGGCACTCACGGCCCCAAACATTACATTGGCCATTTCTTGGACCTCCACTCCTTCCACACGGCTTCCTCCCAATCGATCCTCTCTCCCTCGATATCTATCTCTTCCATTCGTTCCTTCCATCTATCTTATGATTGTTCGCGCCCCCCTACCAATTCATATAACCATCTATTATAATAACGGTTTGATAGCTAAAATATTCCCTTCGAATGAGTACCAATCATTTAGTTGGATTTGTAAACTGACCTTTTAGTAACCGTCAATGAACAACTGATGTTTATTCTTCTTCTCACGTGGCGAGAGGAACCTGCCTCATTTTCTGATGATTTCTTTTTCAAGACTTTCTTCATAGTTGTTTTCCTCTAACTATTTTCCCCAACCTTGAACTCTTCATATAGCAACTGCCATGTTGCGTAATTTTAAGAGAAAATGGTTTCCAATTTATAATCATCATTAATACAACCAGAACTCTTCTCTAAAGCATTCGATCTCTAAGGATGGTAAATCATTCACATTGACACCACAAGATGACACAGTGTCTATAACTGAATTCAATTCAACAATCATTTTCCACAACACATAAAGCTCCTGACAATAGGAGACACATGAATAATAAAGTTAGGGTGCAGAAAGAACAACAGATGGCTACTATGATGGATGTGGATCATAGGTAACTAGAATTCAATAATTAAGATACTAGAAAGGATAGGGATATGACAGACGAAGGCGGTGAGAGACTAGTGATTAAAGTTAGAAATATGTTTTGATCTAGTTGGATATGTAGTTTTTAATTTACGAGTATGAATCATGTGTTTTTAACTTGTAATAATTGTGGTAAGATGATACAATATGGACTGTAATTTTTGATGGAGTGGTTCTCTTAGCTACTTAATGTACTCGTCTTATCTATTAGTAATCTATATGCAAATTAAAAAAAGAGGTATTGTAGTTTTAATAATTTAATAATTTTGAATTTTATTAATTTAATACATTTATATTTTTCAAATTTATTTATTTATTATTTATATTTTGTAATTGTATTAATTTTATAAGTTTATTTATTTTATTAGTTTTATAATTTTATAAATTTTTAATTATTTTTTTTGCTAAATGAAAAAATTATTGAAATTATTATGTAATATAGTAAGGAGTTATATAGTTCAAATGAATAAAAATATAATATAAGTGATATAGTTTATAGTTTATAAATAACTTAGTGAGTAAATTTTTTTTAAATTATTTATTTTAACTTTTACGAAGAATTGCAATAGTAAAAAAATACTTTCATTTTTATCTCATGGGTTATTTGAATATCATTTTTAATATTTATTATCAACAATGTTTTATTCACAAATTACATGTAAATAATATTTATATGGGATGTCCATAAAAACATTTTTTTAGAATTATTATTATTTGTTATTTAGCGATTTATTTATATTACCAATAAAATATAATCAAATGCATCAAACCCATAAACAAAGGTGCATCAAAATAAAACTCTAAGAATAAAAGTTGACCTACACCTCTCTACCCATTTTATCATGAGAGTGCAAAGTCCTCCAAAAATTTGACATTTTTCCCTTCTTCCCTCACTTGACAAGTCAGTCATTAGAAGGATCCTTAAATCGATCATCTAGGCTGAATTTTGGCTAATTTTGTCCATGGTGGAAATGGATTTCTCTTGAGTCCGCTTTCTTTTTACCACTAGAAGAGGTCATTTAGCCTGAATTTTGGCTGATTTTGTCCATGGTGGAAATGGCTTTCTTTTTACCACTAGAAGCAGTCATCTAGCCTAAATTTTGGCTAGTTTTGTCCACGGTGGAAATGGCTTTCTCTAATCTGATGAAGCTTTAACTCCAATGGGAATGTTTACTACAATCTTCATTTGAGGTTTAGAATTATTTTTTTTTTTATTATCACATGTAAATGATATTTATTCTCGGCGTAACCTACAGTAGTAGTATGGGGTGGATTGTAATGGCTTGAGTGTGTTAACAAAAAGAAATAAAAAAAGATTATATAGCTAACATATTAAAATAATAATCATAAACAATACAAAAATATAGTCAACAAATGAAAATTAATATTTAAAAAATATATGTAAAGTATGAGAGATGTCCTTCTAGAGGCACCTATTCCACCTATGTGTGGTAAATTGACTAAAAAAATAGACACCTCGAGAAGGAGAAGGATATTTCTCGACATACTTTAGATATATTTTCTTAAATATAGTAATGCTAGTAACATTTGGAGCACAAGCCTAATTCTAACTATATTATATATCTTAAGAATAATTATAATTATATAATATAATATTATAATATAGGATAGATATATTATTATAATATATTATACATAATATAACCCTAACCCTAACATTAATCTTGAGAGTAATTCTAGCCCTAATTCTACCCTTAGATCTACTTAAACCTAATTCTATTTCTAATTCAAACCCTTATTCCAACCTTAATTCTAACAGTACTTCTATATATAGATATAAATGTAAATGACTTTTGGTGTTTTATTGTAACTATAACCCTAACCCTAATGTTCATGCCAATAAAAACCCTAATTGTAACCCCAACCCTAACCTTGATTCTAATCATAGTTTTAACCCTAATTTTCTAACCTAAACCCTAACCCTAAATCCAATTATAATTCTAATCTTGATTTTATCTCTAACCCTAATTCTTACCCCAATACTAATTCAAACCCAAATTATAACTATAACCCTAACCCTTATCTTAATCTTGATAGTAATGCTAACCCTAACTCTAATTCTAACCCTAACCCTAATTGTAACCCTAACCTTAATTCTACCCTTATAACTGTTCCTATATAAAATAATATGTATGCTATAATTATATATAATATAACACTAACCTTAACCCTAATGTTAATCCTAATAGTAATTCTAGCCCTAAATCTAATTCTATCCCTAACCCTAATAGTAACTATATATATAACCGAAATTCTAACTTGAACCTGAACCATAATCCTAACCCTAATTGTAGTCATAACTTCTAATTTAAAACCAAATTGTAACTATAACCCTAACCCTAACATTAATCCTGACAATAATTCTAACCCTAATTCTACCCCTAGATCTACTTAACCCTAATTCTATTCCTAATTCCAACCTAATCCCAACCCTAATTCTAACCATAGTTCTATATATAGATATAAATGTAAATAACCTTTGTTATTTTATTGTAACTATAACCATAACCCTAACATTCACCCTAATTCTAACCCCAATTCTAACCCCAGCCCTAACCCCGATTCTAGTCACAGCTTTAACCCTGATTCTAACCTAAACCCTAACCCTAGCCCTAATTCTAACACTAATTCTAACGGTAATCCTGACCCTAATTGAAACCATAACCCTAAATCCAATTATAATTCCAATCTTGATTTTATCTCGAACCCTAATTCTAACCCCAATACTACTTATATTACTAATTCAAACCCAAATTATAACTATAACACTAACCCTACTCTAATTCTAACCCTAACCATAATTCTAACCCTAGTGATAACCCTAATTCTAACCTAATCCTTATTCTAACCCTAACCCTCGCTCTATCACTAAGCTTAATTATATCCTTAACTCTAACCCATGTCATAAAACTCATTTCTCACCTCAATATTTGTGTTCCATTATCCCACATCAATATTTAAAAGTCATATTACATCACATGAAATTGACCCCTGAATTTCATAATTTAAAACTTATAATTTTCTTGACTCTTGCCCATTTCATTCCACCATGAGCTGACTTGGTATGATAGATCACTTTTAGAATCTTAGATATGTGATTTCTAATGGCATTATCATTTTTTAAATTTTTTGAGGGATTGTATTCTTACTTATCATTATTCCATTATTATATCTTTTCTTTTAGAGTTTTGTACTATGTTGAGATCTATCCTTTACCCACCCTAGCCACCCTTGCCAATCCCATTGGGTTTCCATTTTCATATCTAATATACCACTAATTCTAACACTGGAGTTAGTGTTAGGGTAGGATTGGGTCATTTCAAATGATTTCATTGTTACAATATTAATTCCCAAATTTATATTAATAGATAAAACTATTTGGTATGGAGTAATTTTTTAAAGACATCATTTTACATCATAATCAAAACACTTAATGTGAGGTATTCTAACACATGTACATTTCCACCATAGTAGGTGTACATATAAGAATAGCATTTGTCAACATAATATTATTTAACTATTTCTTTGCAAATACTCTTACCTTTCAAAATTACACAAATCATTTATATCATGGTTTTTTTTATTTGAGTTCTACAAATAACTCATGTTTTGTTTGAATCTCTTAGCCTTCTGTTAGGATCTTACTTTTTAACCCCAAAATTACACTCTTTTGGTTTAAACTTTTCTTGCCTAATAAATTATATATTAAAATTTTTAGTAACTATTCTAATTTAAGCTTGTAGTCTAAATATTTCAATAATATTGATGCATTTCTTTCTTTGTAATCTATTTTATATTGTGTTGTGTGAATTTTTCACAATACAATTGAATTGTATACCAAAAGCCAATTTCTTAATAGTTATGTTTTCAATGCAACCTTGGAAATGTTAGTTTTGTTGAAACAATTTGGTATGTACCTTGTTAAACACTTTTTAATGGTGTTTATTCTTCATTTCACCTTGATAATCTTTCATGCAACCATGGGAGATAGAATGTCAACAATTGACATAATTATAATATTAGAGAACTATGTGATTCTAAGCTCTTTTTATGTAGTATGATGTTTGAAAATTTTACTTTTTTTGGAGGATTATGCATTTAATATCTTCCAAAGATGGAATTCCCAATGTAACCCTAATTACTAATATATGTTATATATTACCAATAAAAATAATAATATTATATATACATTGCTTATATTTAGTATTTTTTTTCCAAATGTGGTTGTAGTAGTTATTATAAAGGCCATGAATAATGTAATTAATTAGTTTTTACTTCATCACCAAGATAAAGAATGAATACTATTTTTAAATTTTAATATAACACTTAAAAAATTTATGAAAGAAAATAAAATAGAAATTTTGTGGGTTTGCATAAAATATTTAAAAAAATTAAATTCATATAATCTTGAGGATTTTACAGGTCTTCAATTGACCCCATGTCATATGCTATGTTTTCTTGCGATTGATATATATATAGTAAAAATGAAAAATTATTTAATTTAATTTTTTTAATATTCCAACTATGCATACACCATTAACACCAAGCTAAAACATTGAGAGATGATTATTTAAATTTTTATGAATAGTTATTTTGATTTTTTTTAGTGTTTCTTGATTTTTATTTTGTGCTTTTCTTTGCAATCCATGATTTTATTTTTTAACTTTTAATATAGCACTTATCATAAAGAAAATAAAATAGACATTTTGTGGGCTTGCATAAAATATTTTTAAATATTTTTAGAAAGAAAACTAAATTTATATAATATTAAAAGTAAATGGAGATTTTACTTTCAATTGACCCCATTTCATGTGTCATGTTTTTCTTGGGAATATATATTATGATGTTCATAAATTGTAAAAAGTAAATAAAATAACATAGATAATGGGTATCATGAAAAATTATTTAAATTAATTTTTTTACTATTCTAGGAATATGAAATGATATACGCATAACCATTAACACCAAACTAAAGCATACAAATTAACACCAAGCTAATAATTTTGACATGATTTGAATTTTTTTATCAATAGTTATTTTGATTTTGATTTTTTTCTTTTCTTGATTTAGAGTTGTTAAACATTTATGTTATACATATATATGTTTTAATTATTAATTTGCATTTGTGAGCTATATTTTTGTAATATTTATGATTATTATTTTAATACGTGAGCTATATAATTATTTTTAAAAAAAATTGTTAACACACTCACGCCTGCTGCCACTATAGGTTACGCCTCTCAATGTAATAACATAAATGTTTGACAACTCTCCAATACCAAAAACAATTAGATAATTTATGTGGGAGCGAAAGTCCAATATCATGGAATAGAAATCAAAAACAAATGCAATGTATTGAAAATGAACTAATTGGTTTACAACCGAACTGGTATAAATAGGTGAAGCTTGAGGAACAAGTCTCCACGAGAATAGGAAAGGTGGTGAAATTGGAACCAAGAGAATAGCTCAAGGTTCAACTTCCCTCCAAAATAGTAGCGATGTGTCAAAGATGTATTAACACATCGACTAATGACTTAACAAGAGGACTTAGTCTTTCCACATGTGAGGAAAACCACTAACTATGATTAAGTTAGGTATAACTCATATGATTTTATATACCAACAATTTATAGTAGAACTAAGAAGGAGCTTATGTGGGTTTATGAAATATGAGTCCTGGCTATGCACCATTTTAGGTACTCATTTACAAAACATCACTCATAAAACAGAGAAAGAAAGAAAACCCTATGGGAAAAAACTTTCCTCCTAAAGAGAGAAAAAAAGAGAGGACTTTAGATGGCCCCTCCAGATGATGATGATTCCGATGTAGACCTAAATGCTAATGTTGAGAACTCTCCAAGCAAAATATGTTGTAAATTCTAAATTTTTTGAATATTTAGAAAAATAGACAAATCATCTCCAATGTGTACAGAAGTTGGTATATTGAAACCTGATAAAAGGATGTGCATATGTGCACATGCGAATGAGATAAATAATCTATGTGACTCTTTGAGAAGTGATTGTTCCCCCCACTACACTTTATAATTTAGTGTATATACAATTCTCAATTTTCATGATATATTACACAAGGGATTTTTATTTGACACTTTTTTTAAGTGCAAGTACAATAAAATAGCTTTATTGGAGTCCTAATAATCATCTATATTGAGCCAACTCAGATGAGCCTTGAATTGATACTAGGCTCTGAATTAACTTCTTCATTAGCTGTAAAGTGTGAAAATATGAAGTAGGCGTCTGGATGGCAGACTTTACCAACTGCAACTAGTTTTCTATCTTTTGACTCTCTGATGAGGGCACCATATTTAGAATACCATTCCCTAGTTTAACTGTGCCTTTACCAATGACAACATAAAACTTTTGGTTCATTAAAATCTTGTAGAATCTACAAGGTTCTAGTTTTATAAACATTTCCAGAAATGGTGACATGTGATCACCAACAACTGAACTTATGAATCATCAGTTTAACTCTGTTTTAGATGGTGGCATTTTTATCTCTTTTATCCCTATTAGAGTTGATGAATGGATTTAGTTTTAAATTTAGTTTTGGGAATTAAGGTGGTGCTTTAGTGATAGAAGAAGTGATTGTGTGCACTCTTCTTATTTATCTACCCCCCTTAAAGCGACACTTTATAAGTAGTGCATGACATCATACAACAATATTTGACCTTTTTTTTTTCTCTTGCAACAAGCTTGCAAATTAAGATGAAATATTTTAAGAACCCTAAACCTAACTTACTTTGGCACTTTATAATGATAGTGAAATTAGTAGCTATAATGATAGAGGTCAAAAAATTAGGCACCATTGCCTTTTGAATGACTCAATTACTAGATCATATGCAAAAGTTATAGCCTTTACAATTTGTGCATATGCAAAAAATTACTCCTTCAAAAGATATTTTCAATGTGCTTAAAAATAAAATTTTGTGCAAACTAATATTTGGAGAAAAAATTGATAGGGAAAGAGTTAAGCCCCCTGTGGTAGGCTATGACCAGAGGCTTAAAAATAATATGACTATGGGCTTATTATTAACAATTTTGTGCCGTGCCCTCCCTTTTTATTTTACCTCTCTGCTTATGTCACCCCCCCAGTTTCTTATGTGAGCAAAATTGACATAAGTTACAATGAATAGTGCTGCTAATACTCTCTTCAAATTTGATGACCATCGCTATTCACGTGCCTCCCTAAGCACTTTCAAATTCCAACGACCCACCTGGCTTTTCAAAGCTAATTCAACTCTACATTCCTACCCAGAAACGGGGCCTTTGCTCCACCATTTTGGCGTGGGCAATATGGATTAAGCCATCGTGGCTGAGAGGACTCGATCAAATGAGCATATGTGATGAAAATGCCATAGAGAAAGGTGGCGACGTGGCTTGAATGCCATAGTATGAGGCAGCGATGAGGATGAGTTGGACCGCGTCATGGATGAGAGGACCAGGCGTCTTGGAGGTGCTGTAGAATGCAACTTGCAGAGGCAACTTTGGCCTGTGATGCATGCTCAAACAAGCATGGATACAGCTTCTTGTATGAGGCTGTGAGGCATGACTACCACAGAGAATACGCCTCTATTGAGGCTTCCTTTGCTGTGATTTGACCTCACTATGGTGAGGGTCGATGAGCTCTTCCAATGACGATTATGACCTGCAAAAGAAAACTTGTTTCAAATGTGCTTTGAAACAAAATTTTACCTCCTTGATATGTAGTGATAGAAGGTCGGATTGAGCCTAGCATGCAAGAGAAGTTGCAGAGATTTGTCAATGGAGCTATGTAATCAACGAGCAAATGATTTGACATTATTCCACTCGCTCTAATACCATGTGGGAGCAGAAGTCTAAGATCATGGAACAGAAATCAAACACAAATGCAATGTATTGAAAACAAACTAATTGGTTTACAATCAAACTGGTATAAATAGGTGAAACTTGAGGAACTAGTCTCCATGAGAATAGGAAAGGTGGCAAAATTGGAACCAAGAGAATAGCTCAAGGTTTAACCTCCCTTCAAAATAGCAGCGATGTGTTAAAGATGGATTGACACATCAACTAATGACTCAACAAGAGGACTTAGTCTTTCCACATGTGAGGAAAACCACTAAGTATGATTAAGTTAGGTATAACTTGTATGAGTTTATACACCAACAATTTATAGCAGAACAAGGAAGGAGCTGAAACAAGAAGAAGCCACAACAAAAGAAAGAAGCACAAAATCAAAATCAAAATAACTATTGATAAAAAATTTAAATAATCATCTCTCAAAATTATTTTTGCTTGCTATTAATTTGTATGCTTTAGGTTGGTGTTAATGGTGTATGCATAAATCATTTCATATTGCTGCAATATTAAAAAAGTTAAACTAAATAACTTTTCATAATATGGAACTTAGCATTATCTAAATTATTTTATTTACATTTTACAATTTACAAATATCATAGTATATATTCCCAAAAAAATATGGGACATGACATGGGGTCAATTGAACACCCATAAAATCCTTGATTATGGGTAAAAGTACAAACTTGTGTCACACTTTATAGAGGAATCAGCCAACATAAAATAAAATCTCAACTTCAACCACATAAAAGTGGTCTTTATGTTTTGAATTTCAAAATGATGTAAACTAAGAAAATGTAGATCTTTTGTTGAAGCTTATTACTCTAATTGTTTATATATTTAAAAAAATTGTTTTGATATTTTTTTTATCAATTTAAGAGTAGATTTTGAAATGCTAATAATTTGAAGAAAAAGTGACGTTTAGTTGACATCAAGAAACAAATTGAAAAAAAAATGCTTTTTCTCCTGATTTTTTTTCCCAAATAGGTGACTTCAATATCTAGGGCATAGAAAAAAATGAATTTTTGATCTATATTTTTCTCGTAATAACATTTTAAAGTCAAACTTACCTATTTTTGATAGTTTTCAATTCAAGTCAACTATTGTTTAAATTTTTTTTTCATTTTCATAAAACAAATTGTACCCTTTTGAAGAGGATTCTCTCTTCTAGGGCATCATATATTATCCAATTTTTAAAATCATTTTTTACTTTTTTAAACAAAAATTCAAATTAGCCTCTTTTTGAACTTGAAAAACCTACTTGCATTATTTTCAAATATTTATATCCTAAAATTACTCAAAATATAAATATTTAGCAAAAGTTGGAAGTTTGAGAAAATGGTGACTTAGCTATCCAATAGGATGCCACATAGACATATTAGACCTAATGGGATTCAGCCAAATCCCATTTGGTTGAAACTACTCCTTTTCTTTTTTTTAAAAAGAATTTGTGGCTTTTTTATTTATTTTTTAATTATTGAATTACAGTAAATTTTAAAAAAATGATTTCGACAGGGAATAGTCATATTCAAAAACACAATGATGTGAAAGTGTTTGTTTAATGTCCTTTTTGGAATTTTTTTAGCTTTTTTAGTTTTTTGAGCATTTTTAAATTAATAAATTATAGAAATTTGGAGAAAAAAGAACCACTGATTTCAATAGGGGTAGAGTCATATTCAAAAACACAATGATCTTTAAGTATTTTTTAATGTCTTTTTTGGCTTTTTTAGTTTTTTTTAGTTTTTTGGGCTTTTTTAAATTATTAAATTATAGAAATTTGGAGAAAAAAGAACCATTGATTTCAATAGGGGCAGAGTTGTATTCTCAGGTACCATGATCAAGCTATTGATTTAAGTGCTACACGTAGAGCATTAATGACTGTAATTTCTCATATTGAAGACAAGTTCAAGCAATTTCCCAATTACTCAATGTTTCTAGGAGAACTATTCAAATATATATTGCAAAGAGAAATAGATTGGATGGAAATGTTGAGAATAATTAGGTAAATATTTGCAGGGTTCCTTGAAAAAGATAGAATCTCAGAAGATGTAAAGGAACAGGTGATTGAATATTGGACCAGCCACTCTCATGTTTCTTCCAATAGAAGGGACACTATACAGATAAAAGGTGAAGATGGTACAAAAATTTGACATCCAAAACATTTTATAGATACAACACAAAGTGAACTTTTTGAAGCATTCAAGCAAGAATTTTTAGATGTGAATATTTGTCAAAGGATGTTTGAGAGACTACGGCCAAGTTTTGTACATATAAATAAGGTACGTGAGGCTTGTTGTCGAAATCATGTCAAATTTCATCTACACCTACATTCATATAAAAATCTATGGCAGTAATTAATCCAAATATAGTCATCCTTGGAAGTACAACACAATTTGTGAAGTCTCTTCTATGTGAAAAATCAGAAGATTTAGATGAATTAAAAGTGTAGTGTATAAAAAATATATGTAAAGATTGTGGAAATTTAAAGAATCTTGTACAGGTTGACGATATTGATCATTCGATACAAGTTATGTGGAGGAGATTTGAATATGAGAAGTACTCAACAAAGTCAGGAGTTGAGAGTAGAAAAATTATTCTCAAAGAGAGTGAATTGTCAAGCAATGAGTTTATGAAATTTTTTTGCAATACCATATATCCACATATTGATCATTGTCATGGTGCTAGATGGAAAGGTAAGTAATTTCGTGACTCAAAGAATTACTTTCCACCAGGTTGTATTCTCTCTATTGTTGATTTCTCTGAGAACTATACATTTAGTCCTCAAATTGAGATTCAAAGTTAATATTATCATTCAGAGCAAGTTGCAATATTTATACCAGTTTGTTATAGGCATGCTGAAGAACATGTAAATGGTGTACAAAGTAGCAAAGATGAATGAATTATCATCAAAGAGGTTCACGTTTATATTAGTGATGATATAGGTCATGATAGAAGGTATGTAGCCCATTATTTTGCAATGTTTTTTGAAGACCTGAGATGACATAAAATAGATACTTCACAACATTGGATATGGTCTGATAGATATGTTGGTAAGTGCTGATTTAATTTTTTAACAAAATTATATTATATTTATTTGTGTAATTAACTCATAGACTTGAATTGTTTAGTTACTTAAATATGTTGTACCTATATGTATATAGTTTTTAAAAAAATATTTTGGTATTAAATTTGAAATTGTTTGTAATTTCATAGGATAATTTAAGTCTGCAAAAGTTTTTAATTGGTTAAGCCAACAACATATTAAATAGAACATACATGTTTTGTGGAACTTCTATGAGAGTGGACATGGAAAAGGACAGCATGATGGAGCTAGAGCATGTGTGAAGCGTGCACTTCGGCAACATGAACTTGCAGGTAATACCATATGGACTACAAATTTAAATTCTTAAATATATTTTAAATAAATTTAAACCTATTAGGAAAAAAGTGTAGATCTCAAAATATTGCATGTGTTGAGAAGTAGCAGCTTAAGCCATTATGCAATTTAGTGGTTTTGATATATATCCAATGTTGCAGATTTTTAATATTTCTCCTGTTACATTTAAAAACAAATCTAATTATGTTTTTTGAGATCATCTTTTCCTTTCAACTAGAAAACCTCTTAACTTGACATTTCACCAACATGAACTTGTAGGTAATGCCATAAGGAATGCAAATGAAAGTGTTGAATGGTACAAAAGTCATTTTATTATCCGTGACTCAATATACAACACACGCTATTTTTGGGAAGTTAGAGGTACATAAATATTTTGTTTTGAATTTCGATGTGTGTACATGAATTGAATTTTTAATTTTCTATAGTTTTAAATTGGATGATTGAAATTTAAACTGATACTGATCGATCAACTCTTACTAATTGTCAAACAATTAATGGTATTAGAAGTTTGCATCAAATCATGACAGTAGGACGTAGCAGGCCTCCTGTAATTCAAGTGAGAAAAATAATGTTTTTGTGTTGATTGCATTGAGAATAATGCAAATACTCTACAATGTGAGAATATTAGAGATAGGTATCTTTCAGAATGGTAAATAATATAATTAGTGGCCACCTCAGACCCTTTTGAAGATAATGACATTGTAGATGTCTATCATCCTTTGTATTTAGCTGATTATGAACGTGTATCAAATTTAGGTATTACAGGTAAATTTGAAATTTTTAAATTAAATTTTAACTTGTGCATTTGATTTATAATATATTCTACTTAATTTGAGCATGGTTTACTATATGGTGTGTACATGAGATATTTTTGTTGTTCTTACAGATCTAGACAATACAGAAGGTGTAGATTACTATCTACTAAGAAGTACGCAACCAAAATGCAAACTATTAGAATCAATGATAGATGGTGATGGACAAGAGTATCCAATTGGATCAGTGGTTGTTGAAGACACATACTATCAACAAACAAAGATAGATACAAATGGTATTATATTTATTGATTATATGCCAAGTCAAAAGGTTCTACATTATAGTCACTTAGTTATAGCAACACGAATAAATCTTGAAACTTTACCAAAAAGAGGACGTGCCAAACAAAGGTGGAGGTTACCTATTGAAGATCATGAAAAGATTTTAGAGATAATAAAAGATAGAGAGGATCCAGATTATATGTACCAAGAACTTTAAGCTATTTTTGTACATGTATATATTTTCTATGACAATTTATTTTATGTTGAATTTAAATAATTTCATTCAATGTGTTGATATATTACTCTTTTCTTAATCATCGAAATAGAGATGTCATCAATTAATTGTAGCCCACATGTTTCATTTTCTTACATTTTGGTGTTTAAATCTTACCTGGTATTCAGGTCACCCTAAGATATTGTGATTTGATGAAATTAGAGGCTATCTTCTATGGCTCAGAAATTCTAGATGTCATGGATGTCATGATAAAGTTATTGGCTATCTTCTTTTATCTTAATGTAGCCTAATTGAATTGAGTTATTTTTGGATGTCATGATAAAGATTAGTTTTAAGGCCTAATAAGTATTTATATGGTTCAAAAATTATACATGATTGAGTATGATGCATGTGTGTAGTCATTTATGTGTTCACCAAGTTGTTTGTTAAATAAACATGTTGGTGATTTGAGCTATTTTCTATTGACTATATGGTGTAAGCTTAGTTCTTGAGGGTAGGGAATGCCAATCTCAAGACCAATTTAGTTATAGCTTATAATTAGGCAAAGGATAGTTCAAGGCCAATGCTTAAGGCAAGATTAAAACTCTTCTCTTTAGGATAGATAAGATTGGGAGGTTAGTCCCTAAGATTTGAGGTGTATACTAATTAAAGTGAAAAGGAAAAAATATAAGCAAGCTTGATAGCAATCCCATCATGAGCACATGAAACTCCTAGAAATTTGTCACTAAATTTCTTATACAAGCTTGTTTAATCATGGTTTTTGAACCACTCTTGGCAATATCCATATGTCATGCATGAAAATAATTGTAAATTAGGTTTATATTTCCCCTTCAAATATATAGTTCTACATCATGCATTATTATTTTAACAAGTGCAAGACAACATAACAATCTTTTAAATTTTCTTTGAAGGGCTCTCATTATATATAGGTATTTTAAATTCAAATATATGAAGTTAAATTCTAGTTGGAAATCAAAATAAAATAGAGAAAAATGAATAGAGAAATAAAAGAGGCAAAGGGGCCTCATGAGGTGTAGTTTTTGACATTTTTTCATATCCTATGTCTCAAATATATGATGACAATCTAATTTGATTCCATGCTTGTAGCTCTGAACACCGTATTTTGAACTTGAAGAGATCTAGACTGGTCGAATTACACAGGTCATCAATTAATTGTATCTAGATGAATACTAAATAGACTATCTAGAATTTTTGTCCTAGAACTTAAATTTGGATTTGCAAGCATAGAGGGAAAGGTCGTTTAGTTCCAAAATGTTTTCTTTCTTTATCTTCCACTAATCTTCTCATGTTTTCTCTTTGTTCTAGTATGCTAGAAATTACTAATAAAATATCTAATTTTTAATATTTCAGCATAGATAGATAATCCCTAAATTAATCATATCTCAAAATTACTAAATTTTTAAGGATAATTTGTTGTGAGGATTTACCCAACATGGCTATGTACCTTCCATAGTTTTTTTTAGATGACCCTAATTCATAAAATGGAAGTTCATTTAGACATACCAACTTTTTTTATAACAATTTCAATTTCAATTTTTTAAATTTATTTCCCAAATTCCAAATTCACTCAATTTTAGGTATAAATGACAAATATATTTCTCCAAAACATTATATATAGTTACAAAAAAATTATGAATTCATTCATAAAAAGTACCCCATAAGATCATAAACCTATTTACTATGGAATCCATCTTCCTAATTGTATAGATACACTAAGACTTCCAATCACAACATAGATCCATTAATTACATTTGATTCATACTTACACACATTAAGTTTTATAATATTTATTACACATATTTAGTTTCAAAATCCTTATTTGTTTTTTATAATATAAGGTGGCTAAACAAGGGGCCGAACCCTTACAAAAAATAGAGAGGCCCGAAGGTAGCAAGCATCAACAGTGCCTTAATCCAGAAACATCATATACAACCATAACAAAATACCAGCAAAACCAGCAAAACTAGCCACTAAGATGAAAGTCAAAAAACTGAGAAACAGGGTATCAACAGTATAACAACAAAGATGAAGGAGACAACAGCTCTCCTTTCTAGACCATAGATTTAATAATATCATCCAATTTTTTAGCCAGATCATCACTGTCAGTATTAACAGTAACCCCTAGATTCTTTAGCACAGAGAGGTTGAGGAGTATAGAGGTCCTAAGCACAATGGAGAAATTCTACTCCAGCTTCGCAATGCGATCGCGCAGACCAGCAAGATCAGCTCCCAGACCATCATCAGTCTCCATAGCATCCTCAGCCTCTTCCACAAACATGGCACCTGCTGTGTCAGCATTTCCAGCAGAGTTAGCAGCATCCTCCGTGGTAGCCCCTGTATCATGCGTCTCCTGCTTGTCTTCATCATCACCAGAAATGTCCTAAATCTCCACATCCCTATCATCCTCTCCCCAGGTGGATTCATCCGAGCCGCTCTCAGAATAGTCAATGAGCTTTGCTGAAGGAGCTGGTTTGCCTGCAATATGCCCCAACCGCCGAACACCAGAGGAAAGCCCCTCCCTACAAATCTTCACCGAAGAATCCTTTCTCTGTCCCACTAGGGTCCTACTAAGGGTTTTGGGGGTCCCAACCACTGCCTTCCCAATGCTCATATCACCAGCAACCTTCCGCTTTTTACCCTTCTTAGAGGCAGTAGGGCCCGGGGTATCAACAGGATTTTCCGTAGGAGTGCAAGAGGAGACTTCAATAGTTTTGATAGGAACAGGGGAGGGCCCGGGTTCAGCAACATCAGGAATATTCTTAGGGTTTGAGGAGGGCTCCCCATCCCCACTATTAGCGGGAATGGTTTTGGAGGGTTTGAGGGCAAGATGATGATTATACAAATAGAGAATGAGGCCCTGGTGAAGAGGGATAGGCTTCATAGTAGTGTTTTTAGCCAATTTCACTTGAACCCTAAGGACGGAATGCTCCAGGGAGGAAAGAAAATAAAACAGAAAACTAATTTTAGCATTGCGATGAAAATGATTTAACAGGGGGAGATGGTAGTTATAAAACCTGGTAAAGCACCCTTCGAGGGTGAAGTACTTCATGAGGATAAAACACATAGCGTCCCATAAATCCGGCAACTTGGCTCTGTCAAAACCACCCTAGTAAGGGACTAATTCTTCGCCAACCCTAAGGAAGAGCTGCTGACTGGAGAGGTCCGCGATTTTAGTTTTTCATTGCTGCTTCAAGCCCTGAGTAGACATACCAGTGGCCAAAGTGATCACATGTTTAGAAACCTCAAATCTGATTCCACCCACTAAAACCCATCTGTTCTGCCAAGACCACGCAAATTGTTCAGAAAGAGCTTCATTGTACCCATTAAGCCTCTCCAAATAGGGGCTAATCCCGCCCTCTTTGCAGTAATGCCAAGGTACCAGATTGTCTTTGAATTCATAGCACGAGACGGGCTCAGTTTGAATTCTGTCTCCTCCCATAGCGGAATTACATCGCATGCCATATAAACCCTCAGTCTCCTTAGTCGTCTTAATAGGAGAATTACTAACATTAACAAGGCTAATAATAACATCACACACAAACTCATAATAATAGGAAGCCTTACAAACCCCAATCCCATGCTTAACCATAATTACCCGGCACAGGCCATGATGATCCGGCCATCCGCTCACCTTATGAGAAAAATGAGTGGATTTGACAGTAGAGAAAGTACAAGAGGACTCGTACTTCAAAAGACACGTCAGCCCCCTCCCAAGGAGCTAACAGTATGAGCTGGCTTTCAAATACATCTAACTCATCTAGACTCGGCCATGTCTTTGAGAATGAGATTCTTAAGATTTAAAGGAAGATGATCAAATTGGCGCCAAACCCTCCAATTTGAAAATCGCTGCCCAAGTTCAGCACAGGCGTCTGCAACTCCGTTACCCTCACGGTAAATATGTGAGATCTGCACATTAGTAATCCTCTGCAAGAGAAACTAAAAATCCCTAATAACATCTTTCAACTGAATGCCAACATTCGACACTTTAGTAACGGCATCAATAACCATTTTAGAATCTCCCTGAATCTCTAAATTCCTAATACCAAGTGATATGGCCAATTTAAGCCCCCAAAGAAGAGCCATAGCTTCCACATAGTTATTGTTGTGACAGCCCAGACCTCCAGCATAGACAACAAACATCCTCCCTTCATCATCTCGGATGATCCTGCCCCCGCTAGTAGTACCATCAAGCTTAGAAGCCCCATCAAAATTGAGCCTCATCTAGTTAGAAATCGGAGGCTTCCATCTAGTGTTGAGTGTCTGTAATAATTTAGTATTGTTATAAGCAGGAATATGATTGAGAATCCTTTAGTTTACCGTAATTTGTTCTTCCTCCTAGGTCAGAGGTTTCACTGCAGTGCGGATATGGGCCATAGTGACACTCTCCAAGAGAGTCTTCATGAAAGTATGAGAGACCTAAGAGGCATCTCTAGTAGTATCCCTAAAAATCTGATGGTTGTGCTCTTTCCACAAAGTCCAGCTCAGGCACGACAGAGTTTGGTTCCATAACTCAACAAGCCAGGGATGGGAGAAGGGAGGATACCAATTGTTAAAAACTTCCTGAATATCAGAATTGCAAGCCCACTGAATACCAAAATTGCTGAGGATGAGGCTCCAAATGTCCCTAGCAAATTCACAGTGGAAGAATAAATGAGAAAGTGTTTCCTCCTTTTCACAACATAGAGAGCATCTGTTGGCCAAAGTGAAACCTCTCTTCTGCAAATTATCTTGGGTTAGAATTTTGTTATGAACAGAGGCCCACCAGAACATGTTAATTTTCGGGATCAGTTTGTGATTCCACACTTTTCTCCATATATCCTTTTTATGAATCTCAGGGACCAATAAGTGATAGGCAGACTTAATAGAGAATTGGCCATTCTTATCTGGCCACCAAAATTGCTCATCTTCACGAGGGAAGAGAGGAATTCTGACTTCCTGAATCAACTTTTGAACCATCTGAGCTTTAGGGACGAGATCAGGGCGATGGGGACAGCAATCCAACAAAGTTTTCCAGCTCCTGTGACCATTATTGGTTGACATATAATCACTGACCTTATTGCCAAAGAACTGAGTAGCAATGCCAGCAATCTCAACCAAATCCTTCTAAGAGATGAAAGCCTTATCTTTTAGCCAAATATCAGTCCAAAACTTGATACCCATACCATTACCCAACTTCCATCTGATCCCTTGCATGAGCAGATTTCTAGATTTCAACATTTTGTTCCAGATGACCGATCCCTTAGGAAGACCTTCTTGCTGGAGGAAGTTAGACCAATTAGTGTCATGCAAATATTTGGCTTGCATGATGTCTCCCCAATCTTTATGATGATAAATTAGGTTCCAATTAATTTTAGAGAGCAGGGCTTTATTCATACTCCGTATAGTTCTAATATTGAGACCTCCATGGGATTTAGGAAGACACACTTTATCCCAGCTGACCAGGGACATCCGCTATTTATCTTCAGCTCCCGTCCATAAAAATTTTCTTTGAATCTATTCCAACTTGGCAGCAAAAGAAGTAGGAATTTTAAAAAGAGAGAGGAAATAGGTGGGTATACCTTGCAAGGAGGCCTGAAGAAGCTGCAATTTACTAGCACTACTGAGGACTTTTCCTTTCCAACCAATCAATTTCCATTGAGTTCTTTCCAAAAGGTTACTCTAGAAATTTGGAGAAACTTCTTTAACCATAAAGGGGAGACCCAAATAGACAACAGGAAGAATATCTTCAGCACAATCTAGAATATGTATGATTTTTTGCCGGAGAGTAGTGGGAGTATTGAAAAAATACACATTACTCTTTTGGAAATTGATGTTTTGCCCAGAGGCAATGGCATAAAGGTTAAAAATATTCTTCCATCTCCGGACTTCAATCACTGAAGAGATGCCAAAAAGAAGGGTATCATCAACAAATTGTTGCACAGACATAGGGGCAAGGGAGGAAGCAGGTTTAATGCCCACAAGATGCTTAGAGACCACATTAGCTTGAATGAATCTCCCAAGAGCCTCAGCCATGATGATAAACAAGTAAGGAGAAAGGGGATCCCCCTACCGGAGTCTGCGCGAGGAGGAGAAGAAACCCCTAGGAATCCCATTAACCAAGATAGAAAATTTGGCAGAAGAGACAGCCGTCCAGATGAGGAGATGAATTTTGTCATTAAACCCAAATTTTCTAAGAACTTGAAACAGAAAATCCCATGAGACCCTATCATATGCTTTAGAGATATCCAACTTAAGGGCCATACCCGGAATTTTGCTCTTCTCCATGGAATGAATAGTTTCATGGGTGGAGATCACAGCATCCAAAATTTGACGCCCTGGGATGAAACCTTTTTGAGAAGGAGAGATAAATTTATCATGAAAAGGTTGAAGTCTCATGACAAGGGCTTTGGTGCAAAGCTTATAGACAGTATTACATAGGCTAATAGGTCTGAAATCAGAAAGATTGGTGGATTTCAGCTTTTTAGGGACAAGGACAATAAAGGTGTTATTGAGCTGCTTTAAGATCTTACCAGTATTGAAAAAATTATGAACCGCATCCGTGAGGTCAGCCCCCACAATATCCCAATACTCCTGAAAAAAGATAGGATGGAAGCCATCTGGACCCGGAGCTTTAAAGAGACCCATAGAGAATAAAACAACATGAACCTCCTCCTTAAAAATAGGCCTCAGCATTTCTAGATTATCTTCCTCAGTTATGAGACAGGGGATCTTGTCAATAAACTGCTTAGTAGCCCTGTCGTTATCATCACCAATGGCTTGTTCTGTCAACAAGTTCTGAAAAAATAATACAGCTTGTTCCCCAATCTCATTGTCCTCAGTGATAACATCACCATTGTCCAAGCACAGTTTTGTGATGGAGTTAGCCTTCCTATGTTTCATAGCAGAAATATGGAAAAAAGTAGTATTATGATCTCCCTCCTTAAGCCACTGAACCCTGGATTTTTGCTTCCAAAAGACCTCTTCATGGCCCATAAGATTCTTCCATGCCGAAATCAGATCTTGTTCTTTCTTAGAAGTATCTTCGGAAACATCCCCTTGAGCAATCCGCTGCTGAATATCCTCAAGTTGCCTAGTTAAAGTTTTCTTCTGCCAAAACACATGACCAAAACTGAGTCTATTCTAGCCACGAACCTCCTATTTGATATGCAGAAGCTTCTTAACTAACCTTAACATAGGAGCACCCTGGATAGGAATTTGCCACCATTGTGTCACCAGTTGTCTGAAATCCTTATGCTTAATCCACATAGCTTCAAATCGAAAAGGGAAAGGACCCCGATGACATTAATCATACCAATGAAGGAAAATAGGGCAGTGATTAGATATGGTTCTAGGAAAAGCCTGCAATTGCATATTATGAAAATTTTCCCAGTTGCTCGATATAATGACCCTGTCTAATTTAACCTAAATCAAATTATCCCCACATCTCCTGTTGGACTAGGTAAAAATCTGATTTTGTAGCTCCACATCAAGCAATCCCCAAGCATTAATAAACTCGGCAAAGTCAAACATGCTATCAGAGTAATCAAGGTTCCCACCATATTTCTCAGAGGGATACAAAGGAGTGTTGAAGTCACCAGCCAACATCCATTTGGAGCGCAGAAACTTGGTCAGGGTACTACTCAAATCAGTCCATAAAGATTGTCTCTGGGCTCTAGTATTAGGAGCATAAATATTGATTAAATACCATTTGAAAGAGGGAGAGGAGAAATTGGTAACCAGGAGATGCTTGCCAGAAGCCACAAGAGAACCCTGAATTTTCAAACTGTTCCACATTGTAACAATCCCGCCAGAAGCCCCAATAGCAGGGCTAATACAAAACTCAACCTTAGGCCATATGTAATCTACAATCTTCTTAAAGTTTTCCTCAGTCATCTTGACCTCCTGCAGGAGCAAGATGTCTAATTTATTTTCCAGAATACAGTTCTTGACCTCAAACTATTTTGAGGGGTTGTTGAAACCCCTCAGATTCTAGGATAAGATCCTCATTTCAAAGATTTGAGGGATGGGACCTCCAGTGTTTTCTGCTTACCACTGGCAATTTCCCTGCCAATCTCTCTTTGCCGAGTTTCCCCGTAGGGTTGGTCGCCCTTGGCAATCCTTATTTGTTTCCATTATTAGTTAATGATATTTAAGTATTAATTTTTAAGTGATAATAAATTAAATACTCTTTTTTTATTCATGCACTTTACTTAGAAAACATCTATTAATAAAATAATAGCTTTTATAATTTATTTATTATTTAGTTCATACATAACTCGAGCAAGGAAATCATCTAACCTTTAATTATCCAAAAATAAATTATTATTATTATTTATTTCTAATTTCCAAATTATGAAGTTTCATTCTCAATAAATTAATTTAAACAAGTTTAAATTGCTTTATTAATCTAAATTTAATTTATAATTAAAATTTGAAATTAGTTACCATTTTAGTCTTTGAATTTCTTTGTTCGGAATGTAGACTAGATAGAACTATTTTAATCTTTAATAGCTTAATGTTAGTGATATATATTGTTATACTTAGATATTTATTTTATCTAAATATCCAAATTCAATGTAATTGTGTCTATACAAGTGAATGAAATTTTATTGAGTTTCAATATCATTCCTTAGTTTACTTATATGTTTGATATGATTTTTTTTTTCATAACTTGAACAATAGTGACAGTAAACATTAGGTTCTATTATGCATAATCCCCTTAAATGATTGGATTGTGATTCCTAGATTAGTATTAGCCAAATTAACTAGTCATGCAAATTTCCTTTCATCAACTAGCAATGCACTATATATGTGATGTCTTTTTTGTACGTTTTTCTTAAATTTGATTATGAACATTAAATTAACTCAATTTTTTATATATATTTAAAGTGAGCAAGAATATATGTTAAAAACCATAATATAAAATGTATATAATGTGAAACCATGTAATGTAAAATGTATATATTGTAAAACATAATAAGACATGAACCATATAACGTGAAAGGTCATAACATGTGAAACCATAACAAGTCAGAGAGTAGGGTGTCTAATATGACTACATATGTCTAGATCTATCTCCTGAGCCATGTGTGGATCCATGTCTCGATCTCTCTCTAGATCTCGATCCATGTGTGGATCCATGTCTCGATCTCTCTCTGGGTCTTGATGCACCTCCCTGCATAAGAAAGTACATAATTTAATTTAATGTAATGTGTATATATATGTTTAAAGTCATCTTAAAGTTAAATTGTACTTTCAACATGTCTAAATTTATCAAGTAATATATATATTATAAATGTACCTCAAACGAATCATGCACGAGATCCTCTACATGCTCCAAATCTCTGAAGTGTGACAAGTTATCCCCTTGTTGCTAGAAATTTTCAAATACAAGATTTCAATGAATAGTGAGAACTAATTTTAAGTCAAGTTTATTTAATATATACACATGTGAATTTGTAGAATGCAAAATATAGAAATTATTCAAGTATCTACACATCCTGGAGCACTCTACCAATCCCACTAATGTCAGAAGAATGAATGGTAACATTAGGGACACCTATATCTGAAGGTAAATGACCAGTGCCAAAGAGAAGTGTGCTATATGTGCCATGTACATGAGGTGCAACCTAATGTTGTGCAGGGGCTATACGCTGGTCTAGAATATTCTGGTTCTCTGAAGTCATCTCACCCTAACTCGACTGCCTACCATTATGTCGTCTAATATGAGTTGGTACAACATCCAAAGGAATCCCATACTCATTACTGATATACTGGTATGCTGATAGTAAATCAATAAAGGTAGTTTAACATGCATCACATACAATGGTGTCACTCATATGGGCCACATCTGATGGGGATGGTATATCTGCATGAATGTAGGGGTCATAATTTACGGATGTAGCCTCAGTGGGAGGAAGGATAATCCATGAACGTAATAAGTATCTCTCTACACAATCAGATGACATCTGATCAACCTGACTAGCAATCATGTTCATCCTATCAAAAAGCCTGGATCTAGTTGGTGTGACTGCTGTGTCACCTGCTGCTACTAGTTCCAAATGTTTTGGAAGAACCAAAAGGTTTGGACCAACTAATGCCCTTCTGTTTTCAAGTGGTGCCAAATTTGGACATCTAAATTTAGGTTTATCAGCAAACCTCCCCTTGCCATGTCCAGCATGTCGTCTAATATGAGTTGGTACAACATCCAAAGGAATCCCATACTCGTTACTAATATACTAGTATGTTGATAGTAAATCAATAAAGGTAGTTTAACATGCATCACATACAATGGTGTCACTCATATGGGCCACATCTGATGGGGATGGTATATCCGCATGAATGTAGGGGTCATAATTTACGGATGTA
Organism: Cunninghamia lanceolata; assembly: GCA_027924645.1. Classification (NCBI taxonomy): domain Eukaryota; kingdom Viridiplantae; phylum Streptophyta; class Pinopsida; order Cupressales; family Cupressaceae; genus Cunninghamia; species Cunninghamia lanceolata. The sequence goes on from BSBN01000797.1 coordinate 752,744, forward strand.
GCCTCAGTGGGAGGAAGGATAATCGATGGACGTAATAAGTATCTCTCTACACAATCAGATGACATCTAATCAACCTGACTAGCAATCATGGTCATCCTATCAAAAAGCCTGGATCTAGTCGGTGTGACTGCTGCATCACCTACTACGACTAGTTCCAAACGTTTTGGAAGAACCAAAAGGTTTGGACCAATTAATGCCCTCTTGTTTTCAGGTGGTGCCAAATTTGGACATCTAAATTTAGGTTTATCAACAAACCTCCCCTTGCCATGTCCAGCATGTACGAGCATAGATGTGTAATTCATAGATAATCCTAAATGGAACTCAACATTTAACTGTTTCCAAAAATATAGTGGCAACTCATCATTATGAGGCCATCTATGATTGGCTGCCAAAAATATGGGATATATAAATGGACCAACAAGTGGATCTATAAACTTGGTAACAATATATCCTCTAACTTTGGTTTTCCCACTATAAAAAGGGAACATACTATGCACTTTATGTAATGAAACTCTATCAAAAATAGATTTGATATTCTTTGTGCCAGTAACAGTCCTAGAAAGGGACGTATAAAACTCCACAGTGCTAATATCATCATATGGATTGTATGATTTTATCATCTCAATCATATCTTTAATCTCAAACTGAATATTGACTAATTTATCTCTATTAGCCAAATTTGGGGAGTTCTGTATTGTTTGGTCCAAACATTTCAAAACATTATCTAATCTACAAATGCTATCGTTATAAAAATTATTCCTAGTCTCAGCTTCACACTGAGACTACGTGGAATGATGAGATCCCTCAGCATAAGCCATATCTAGATATAAGAGATCTGCATTTAATTAAAACAAAAAGTTTAATATGTACAATAAGAATTTTGGCCAATAAGAATAGGACAAATATTTTTAATGTGTACAAAAAAGCACATGCATTTCTTACAAAGTGTTACAAAGTATGCTGATAAACTCAAGCTGACTGGCAAATCAAAGGTATGGTTCATTTTACATCGTACATTAGCTTTGTATTACTAGCCCAACATTTCTTTTAGGAAGTTTTCACTTTTCTTTAATACATTATCTACGGAGTGGGAAACATATTTTATGGTTATTGCAATTTTAACAGTCTTCTTTAATGCTTAACCTGAAGTATCTATATACAATTTTACCAGTCTTCATTAATGCTTCACCTTGCTATAATATTTGGTTATATAATAGAATAGTGTCTTTGCAATGCATTTTTACGTTTTTACCAAGTGCATGTCTTCTTTCAAATTTCAAATTGTAATTTTCTATACAAAATTAAAGTGGCAGATTTTGAATGAAAAAAATGTTTAAATGCATACCCAATATTAAGTTGCATCTCAGAGCTTTGTGCTCATCTTTAGATAGGGTCATGATAAAATTAGAAAAAAATCTGTCAGAATAGAAGTCATCTCTTTACAACTATGTACGAAGGTAGCTCTGGGTATTTGTTGGGATGAACTCACTTATAGGATGATACTTCTTTGTAGTTCTTTTATTCATTATGATGTAGTGAGGCTTATGATTTCATAAAAATGTATAGGATTATTCATAAATGGTTTCTTGATATCTTAAAGAAGTATATATGAACAAACCATTATTCCACTGACTAGTTCAAATTTATATAAGGTTATGAGCTCAGTGATACACTCATTAGGACTGTTGTCTACCAAGAAATTTTCTATAATTTGCTTTAGTAGGCTAGTTCTTTGTAAAAAATTTTAATATTGGACCTCATTCAACTAGCAAGTGCCTGATGGAAAATGTTAGTTTTCATATTTTGGTATCCAAATTCAAACCAATTATTCTCATTTTGAGTTTGTGGATCTTTGCTGTCATTTATAGTGTTGCAGGGCTTCCGTTTCTCTGCCTGATTAAGTGCTGCTAGGATTTGTGTCTCTTTTTTGGTTGTTTTTTGTTGGAATAGGTTTTGAGGCATAAACAGTTTAATTCATTTAGCACATAAATTTTATAATTAAATCATTCAGTAACTGACAACCTTTCTTCTTGTCTGGTCTTCTACTAGCAACATTGCCTATGACAAAAAAACCATAATGGTAGCATCAGGTGTTTGCTGATTTATTGTAGAATATTATATTTGTTGTACTATAATGAATTGACTTGGTGAATGATCATTGATGTTGCATTTTAACGAAACTTTATTTCCTTTATATTTAAAAGCTTCTTATTTAAATGCCTTTAAAACTATGTTCTACATAATTTAAATGTTTAAAATAAAAAAAATTAGTTTCAATTCATACTATTAGTTTTACAATGTAAATTTGATTTCCTGACATAGTTCAGAATAAGTACAACATTTTTATTTACCCCATTGTAAACAGTGACCACATTGACTAGTTCTTTATGTAGCCAGGGTGAGTGACTGTCATGAGTTGGCAATCTTCAAAGATATCCTTAGTGCCATAGACAACATTTTGCAGTTCGCAAAGCCAAATTTTAAGTGCCTCTTCTCAAATACTCCTCCAATTCACACCAATCAAGAGTGCCCTAATAGACTTGAGCCAATCAATCAACTCTTCTCAATTATCCTTGAAATAAATTACAATAGATGTGTGCTGGACAAGTATAGTCGTCAGTCTGTCTACAATGATCTAAACAATGGCATCAGTCATATTTGTTGTTTCCCTTCCTTTCTCATCCGAACCCCACATATCACTAATAAAAGCTGATGAGATTTAGGTTTTGGCAGGGTTTCAAGGCCTCTTTTTTTTTTCCACTCCCAGATGATAAAATAGAATAGAATAAATTATAATTTAATAGAATAGAAAGGAAATTTTTTAATAATGTTTTATAAGACCAAGCTTTCTATGGGACCCAAGAGTAACTCAATAGACATCAAAACTAGTCACAATTGTTATTTATTTCTCGATAAAACTCCATAGCTCTTAGCATAAAGAACTAGTCAATGTGCTCACTGTTTACAGTGGGGTAGCTTTTAGTAAATTAAGAGAGGGTGCTCAACTACTAGCTCCTTCAAAAACATTTTCATTTCAACCATTTAAATTTTTAGGGTTAAAAAAAAACATATAGAAATGCTAGGGTTTAAAAGCGACTAACTACATTACGAGCTCAAGAATACGTTTTCCTTGTTTTATTTTATTTTATTAAAAAGGGGAAGAGTATTACAGGATAACTCATCCATGCCTACTTTTGCACATTCCGATCAAATGGGAAAAAATAAAAATGGGGTTCCCAAGGTTTACTAGTACCTACTTTTTGGAACATTAAAGGAAAATAATTATAGTATAACCACATGGTGTTTTTTAAGGAAAGAGATTAAATGGTCGACACTTACTATTCAATGAGTGATGTCATAATAAAATTATGGTGGTGGGTGAGAATCTTTTGAATGTGCAGATTCGGGGTAAATTACTAAATGAAGTTGTGAGCCATTATTTTTCGTGCGGTCTAAGTTTTGAGTTATCTCATTATAGGTAACTATGTTTGTGTCCCAAATATGGATTCCTATTTTTCGTTTAATACTAGGATTTAAAAAAAATATTGAGAGATGCTACCTGGTTTTAAAAAACAACAATACAGACCCAAAAAAAACAATAACTAAGCTTAAAAAATGCAATAACCGAACTTAAAAAACAATAATCCATTGAGAAATGCTAGGGTTTCATACCTGGGTTGAATGTATTTGTAGTGGGGGTGTCGGTCGAGCATTGTCTAGACACCTTCTATTCTGCCAAAAACATAAAAAATGATGCCTCCATAGTTTTTTTTTCTTTTTTTTTAAAGGACTCACCCGAAACCCACTCGTCTGAGTGGGTTTCAGCTGAGACTATATGCACCACATCATTGCCACGTCAGTGCCAAAGGCACCACATGGATTCGGCCGAATACCACTTGGCTGACTCCCACTTAGCTGAGTGGGAGTTAGCCAAAATTAGTCAGTTAGCCTAAAGTGTGACACATGTTTGTACTCTTACCCTTACATTTATTTAGTTTTCTTTTTAAAAATATTTGATGCAAGTCCACAAAATGTCTATTTTATTTTCTTTCATAAGTGTTATACTAAAAGTTAAAATAGTATTATTTTTTATCATAGAGTCTTTGGTGATAAAGTGACAGCTAAATATATAAAACTAATTAATTACATTATTCATGGGCCTTTATAATAACCACTACAACCACTTTTGGAAAAAACTAAATATAAGCAATGTATTTAGTAAAAGTAATATATGTTGTTATATGGATCCTAATTAGACTCAGAGGTTAAATTTTCCCTAGTTTTATTGGCATTGTGTCTGCCAAGTTATTTAATGGGAGTTTGGGGGTAGTGCCCCCAAGACGGGGTCAAGGGGTAGTGTCCCTAGTGGGATCCCTATCACGATACAAGGTGGGTCGAGGGGCAGTGGCCCTAAAAGCTCAAATGACTTTTATTATTTTATAAAGGCATCGGGAGTTGTTTTTTCTATTAGCTAACATAAAAAACCCTATTTTGTAACTAACATAAGTCTTGATAAAAATGGCTAAGGGTTAGGATTTCTAGGAATATTGTATTGTAGCATTTGTAGCAGTATTGAGTTGCAAGGATTGCTATTCGTAATCCATTTGATTTCCTAGATAATAATATTAGACTCTCTGTTGGTGGATGTAGCCCGGGTTTGGGTGAACCATGTTAAAAATTGTCTCACTATTATTATTTCTTTGTATTTTCATTCCTTTGTTTAATCTTTATTTGCTATGACTATTATGCCAACATTCCTCCCCTTATTACATTGTTCTTACAATGGTACCAAGGGACCCCTCCCGAATGCTAATATAATCAACAAAGCTGATTACATAATATCAATACATAGTTTATAGAGGATTTTCTCCTAAAGAACAAATCTTGAACCAAGCAGGGCTCCATCATGTTGTCTCATCTACTGTTGGAAAGGTGTAGATTTGAGCTATGTTCTTGAGCTCTTTGGTCCCAAACTCTCAAATCACAAAGTCTTGAATTATTTGACAACAATCCCTAAGAGATATGACATATCTCTATCATTGTCTAGTGACCGCAAAAGGGTATAATTCTTGATCATATACTCTGACACTTGCTAGACAATAATCTATATTGAGCTCAACACCAAATCCCAAACCTATCTCCAAAACAAAATCTTCACAAAACATACATTCTTCAAATCCATTAGCATCAACAAAGAAAAGTAAAACAACCAAAACCAAAAATGCTTCTTATGCAAAGCATCATCTCAAAGAAAGAAGCTAACTTGAGATAATGGAAAATCCTCCATCCTCTGATGCCGCCTACCTCCAATATGACTCTCTTAGTCCTTACCCTCCAAAGATAGCATCAGAGGAAGTACTACAATTGTTGAAAGCATAATCATTCTTCAGCATACAAGACTTATATGAAGTAACTATTGGTGTAATAGTTATAGTATTACATTGTTTATACATAACTACATCTATTGGTTACTTTAGTTACACTATATAGTTATTCTATAACTGTTGTATCAACCAGCTACACCACAGTATATATATATATATATGTGTGTGTGTGTGTGTGTGTGTGTGTGTGTGTGTGTGTGTGTGTGTGTGTGTGTGTGTGTGTGTGTGTGTTGTATCTACATTTATCATCAATAAAATTATTGCCCCTTCATTTGGTATCAGAGTGATGTGCTCTCCAAACTTGCAGAGGCTTGATAATGAAGTCTGTGTAAGAATGTTGATAGATCTTGTATTGTGCATGGGAACTAGCGCCTGGAAAGAACAAAAGAGACATGGAGATTGGAGAGCATAGTTAAAGTGTGGCGCTTGTAGTAAAACAAGTCACAAAAATTGTAGATAGGGGTTGCTGCAGCAACAAACTCATCTGGTCATTTAATTAGAGAAGAAATTGTTGGGCTCAACATTGGGCATAAAGGAGAAAGCATGCTTCGAACAACCACATATTAATCTTTTTTTGGTTGTTGTTGTGGCCATAGACAACGTCTTCACAGTTCACACCTGCATGATAGTTTGCCATGAGTTTTCCTTGATGTCTTTGTGACTATAAAAATGGTGTGAGAGGGTGCACTTGTGCATTTGACTATAGTTAATGTGCATCAGTAATGAATATGGGTGGTGTTATTTCCTTCTATTGTTGCGTTGAAGTTCTATGAAGGTTCATAGTTTGATCCTAAGTGGTGGCATAAAGACGTGATAGGCATAAAGTCACAACTATGGGACTCAAATGGCGTGGTAACCAAATGGCTGTGTTGAATATCTTGAATGGCCATTCAAAACCAATGTGCATTTTTCTACGCCTGTGAAAAGAACTATTTTTCTGAAATCTCCATTCAATTTGTTAAACCTTTGTTGACCACTATCATTGTTGATTTCTACTAGTTTTGTGTGCTATTCTACAATATCTATGGTGCCCTAGCATTAATTGACTATACTTGAGCATATATTTTGCAATGTTGAATGGAAATAGTGATAAAAACATGATAAAATTGTCTAGATTTTACGCAGGACTTGTGATAGCTTTGTATGATTTTTAGAATCTATGGGTGGTTACGATATGGACATTCCTTGTATGCTGGTAGATGAAACGCATTCTGACAAGAAAGATGTAGGCCTGAAAGGTGCAAATTATATTTGTAGGGCTATCTCCATTTGCGTGAAGGAGAAGAAAGATTTTTTAGGCCGATTGAGACATAAGTGTTGTTAGGAAGGGCTATGCATCCTACACTTGATAGAACTTTTGAAGGTATGCATGCACATATGTCAAAGATCATTTATGCCATCAAGGACATCTTTTCTATTCCTAATGAGGCCTCCAAAGATTCATCCAAGACATCATTTGGATAAAGTGTAATAGGGTCATATTGGAGGTAGGCAGTGTCAGAGGATGGAGGATTTTCCATCATCTCAAGTTAGCTTCTCGCTTCAATGAGATGATGCTTTGCATGAGAAGCATTTTTAGTTTTAGTTGTTTTGCTTTTCTTGGTTGATGCTGACGGATTTGAAGAATGCATTTTTTGTGAATATTTTCTTTTGGAGATAGGTTTGGGATTTGGTGTTGAGCTCAATATGGATTGTTGTCCAACAAGCTTAAAAGAGTATAAGATCAAGAATTATACCCTTTCGCAGTCACTAGACAATGATAGAGATTTGTTGTATCTCTTAGGGTTCATTGCCAAATAATTCAATACTCTGTGATTTGAGAGTTTGGGACTAAAGAGCTCAAGAACACAGCTTGAAGCTATGCCTTTCTGAGGGTAGATGAGACAACATGATGGAGCCCTGCTTCATTCAGGATTTGTTCTTTGGGAGAAGATCTTCTATAAAATATGTATTCATATTATGTAATCATCTTTGTTGAGTATTTTAGCATTAAGGGGGGTCCCTTGGTACTATTGTAGGAATAATGTAATAATGGGGGAATGTTGGCATAATAGTTATAGTATTACATTGTTTATACGTAACTACATTTGTTGGTTATGTTAGTTGCACTATATAGTTACTCTATAACTATCGTATCAACCAACTACACCACAATATATATCTATGTGGTGTATCTACATTTATCATCAATAAAATTATTGCCCCTTCAGTAGCCATGTAATATGTGTGGCTATAATGAAAAGCAAAAGATTCGGTGTCAGATACAACTGATAATACACCTATTACATTAAACACCTTATACATCCCAATTAGATGCATATTTTAAATAAATCCAATTACAATTACCTCCGAAATAAACCCTTACAATCATAACAACTTATTTAAGTTTAAAAAATCAACTACTTCTCTTTTCAAGAATACTACATGCCTTTAACACAAAAGAATCTCTCCTTTTTAATGTGCCTGATTTAAAAATAATACTTCTTTACACATCCATTTTCCACATAGTCACTTTGGTAATACAATCCACTCTTGGCTGACTTCAAACTCATACAACTTCAATGGTTAACTTGAAAGTTTACCAATACACTGGGAAGCGCCGACCTTTATCATTTCACAGAGTACATTGTCTCATTCTTTCAAATAAACTACCGCACATGTTTCTCTACCAAAAATAGCATCAGTAAATATTTCTACACAGCAGTAATATAAGAAGCCCAACAAATGACATTAAAATTCCTAACGCCTAATCAGATCATGACTTAATTTGCATCCTCTCGCTAAGTATGAATGAGATCAAATCAATCTGTATCTGCTATAACAGAAAGTCACGCCTTGCTTTTCATTTCCACAGTCACATAAAATTGCTCCTTTCATTCTTTAACTCTCCCACATTTTACATCAAAACCCTAACTACAATGGCAACCGTGAAAGTAATGCATTGGAGTCTGAATATTATTGTTAGTTAATTTGTATGCAGCAAAATATGGAATGACAACCTCAAGCGTGGAATCTAATTCATCTATCACTCATTGATTACATTCATCCATTTACATATCTATTATTGGAAAGAGTTAAGTTTGAATGAAATACTAAGTGTCAATAAACTTTAAATGTTGTTAAAACTTATCTCGCTTTCTCTATAGCAATAGTCTTCCCCTAACTATCAGCAATATCAAATGCAAATCTATTTGATTTTCCAGATTGACAGACTTGCTCAACAATCATTTTCTTCACAGCCCATTTTCAAAATGCTCTGATACCATGTTGAAATATGGTGAGTACAAACACAGATAACCAAATCAAACTATTTTAACATAGCAAAACATAAAACATAGAATAATATATTATTGTCTTCAGATAATTTTTACATTACATTACATTGGCTTTATAAAAGCATCTTCCTTTTAACTATTTGATAACTACCTACATAACTTCCATATAGGAATGTAACTCCCACAAACTAAGGTTTATTTAATAAGCATAAACTAACCTATAAATGCAAATTTAACAATGTAATACCATTGTTGTACTATGCCTATTATATCAACAAATTATGGAAATATTTAGACTACAAGCATAATAGAATAGTTACTAAAAATTTTAATATATAATTTTTTTGCGATTTTAAATAAGAAAAGTTTGAACCAAAAGAGTGTAATATTGGGGTCAAAAAAGTAATATCCTAAAACAAGGATAAGAGATCCAAACAAAACATGAGTGATTTGTGGAACTCAAATCAAATAACCATGATATGAATGATTTGTGTAATTCTAAAAAGTAAAAGTATTTTCAAAGAAATACATCAAAATATTGTGTTGACAAATACTATTCTTATGTGTACAAGTATTAGGGTGGCAATGCACTTGCATTGGAATACTTCATATTATATGTTTCACTTATGATGTCAAATGATGTCTGTAAACAATTACTCCATACCAAATAGTTTTATCTATTAATATAAATTTGGGAATTAATATTGTACAAATGAAATCATTTAAAATGATCCAATCCTAACCCTAACCCTAACCCTAACACTAGAGTAGGGTTAGGCTTAGAATTAGTGGTATAATAGATATGAAATTGGAAACCTAAAGGAGAGATCTCCACATAGCACAAAACTCTAAAAGAAAAGATATAATAATGGAATAATGATAAGTAAGAATACAATCCCTTAAAATATGTAAAAAATGATAATGCCATTAGAGATCACATATCTAGGACCCTCAAAATAATATATCATACAAAATGTGTACCAAGTTAGCTCATGGTGGGAAAGAAAAGGGCTAGAGTCAACAAATCTATAAGTTTTAAAATTCAAAATTTAGGGGTCAATTCCATGTGATGCAATATGAGTTTTAAATATTAGTGTGGGACAATGGAACACTAATATTGAAATAAGAAATGAGTTTTATGACATGGGTTAGTGTTAGAATTAGGGTTAGAGTTAAGGATAGAATTAAGCTTAGTGATAAAATTAGGGTTAGGTGTAGAATTAGGGTTAGGTTAGAATTAGGGTTATGGATAGAATTGGGGTTATTGTTAGGGTTAGAATTATAGTTAGGATTAGGGTTAGGGTTAGAATTAGAGTTAGGATTAGCATTACTATCAGAATTAAGGATAGGATTAGGGTGATAGTTATAATTTGAGTTTGAATTAGTAATATAAGCATTATTGGGGCGAGAATTAGGGTTACGAATAAAATCAAGATTAGAATTATAATTGGATTTAGGTTACCATTACAATTAGGGTTAGGGTTACCATTAGAATTAGGGTTAGGGTTATAGTTTAGGTTAGAATTAAGGTAAAAACTATGATTACAATCAAGGTTAGGGTTGGGGTTAGAATTGGGGTTAGAATTAGGGTGAATGTTAGGGTTAGGGTTATAGTTACAATAAAATAACAAAGGTCAATTACATTTTTATCTATATATGGAACTATTGTTAGAATTAAGGTTGGGATTAGGGATGGAATTAGTAATATAATTAGACTTAAGTACATATAGGGGTAAAGTTAGGGTTAGAATTATTGTGAGGATTAATGTTAGGGTTAGGGTTATAGTTACAATTTGTGTTCAAATTAGAAGTTAGGCCTACAATTAGGGTTAGGGATAGGGTTCAGGTTCAAGTTAAAATTAGGGATATAAATAATGTTACTATTAGCTCGTTTGGGGATAGAATTAGGCTTCAGTTTAGAATTATTGTCAAGATTAACATTAGGGTTAGGGTTATATTATATATAATTCTAGAATACCTATTATATTATATGGGGACAAATATAAGGATAGAATTAGGGTTAGGGTTATAATTAAGGTTAGGGATAGAATTAGAGTTAGTGTTAGCATTACTATCATGATTAAGGTCAGGGTTAGGGTTATAGTTATAATTTGGGTTTGAATTAGGATTTGAACTAGTATTTGGATAACAATTAGAGTTAGCAATAAAATCAAGATTAGAATTATAGTTGGATTTAGTGTTAGGGTTAAAATTACAGTTTGATTTACAGTTAGAATTAGGGCTAAAACTACAACTAGAATTAGGGTTAGGGTTGGGGTTACACTTAGGGTTAGTATTGGCCTGAATGTTAGGGTTAGGGTTATAGTTACAATAAAACACCAAAAATCATTTATATTTATATCTATATATAGATCTATGGTTAGAATTAAGGTTGAGATAAGGGTTGGAATTAGGAATAGAATTAGGTTTAAGTAGATCTAAAGATATATAATATAGTTAGAATTAAGCTTGTTGCATCAGATGCTACTAGAATATCTATATTTAAAAAATATATCTAAAGTACACTGAGAGATATTCTTGAGGCACCCATTTTTTAATCAATATACCACAGATAGGTGGAATAGGTGCCTCAAGAGGGATATCTCTCAGTGTACTTTAGATATATTTTTAAATATAGATATCCTAGTAGAATTATTAATGTTGAGAGGCATTCTATAATGGCAGCAAGGCGTGGAGTGTAATGGCGTGAGTTTGTTAAGAAAACACTTACCTTTTATTTTAAAATTGGCGGTCATTTGCATGTCAAATTATTAATATTTAATAATAAATATAATATAAATCCCAAAAATAAACATATATTCTCATCAATGGACAAATTTGGATAATATCTTTCTTCTCATTTTCAAAGTGCAAAAAAATGATCATGGGTTAAGAAAGAAAATATTTTAATTTCTTAATTTGAGAATTTTTTTTTTAATTTGTTAATTATAGTTGAGAAATTGATGGACATAGGGTTGAGTGAGGAAAAAATGTGCATAGATATCAATTTGAAATAAAATAAAATAACTTAAAAGTAAAGAAAATAACTTCAAATTAATATCTATTTAATATTATATTTAATAATAAAATAAAATATTAATATTTTTTTGGTGCATAAAACTGATTTTTATATATATTAATATTCAGAAATTACATGAAAAGAGGCTGCCATAGCCAGACTACTGGAAATCCCTTTTATGAACTCCCCTAAAAATGACCTCGCAGGGTCTCAAGCATATATGATAAGGCCACACAAGGCCATAGCAAAACCCAAAATTGGCCATGCAAACTAGGAACACATTTCAATGGTGCTTCCACAATAATAGGTTACACTTTTTGGGACATCCTATTTTTTTCTGAAATCACATATTTTTTGAAAATATAATGATTTAAGCCTTGAAAGGCTCTATTTAAAGGATTTTAATTGAAGAGGGTTTGATAAAACTCCCTTAGATTCAAACCCCCTTGGATAGAACCCCGCTAGTTTTAAACCATACCTATAATGGAGTCTCCTCTACACCTATCAAAATGCCGATAAAAAAACAATTTTGATTTATCTTTTGAGGGATCAAATGAATTCATTTAAAATTTATGCTTTGTAAGTATGTAGTCCTTATTATGATCTTCCCAAAAAATATAATTTTAAATATATTGAATTTGATTATTATATTTATTTTTTATTTCTTCTGAATGTATGTTTTTCACCAAACATTAAGTTCTCTATTCTACACACATGGAAAATTAGTAAATTACTAAAAAAAAATCTAAAAAATATCTATGCATTAGGTATTGAGTCATTGTTTCAACAAAACAAAAAAATTGAATTTTGATACATACAGAAAACATTATGTTTTACAGAATATGCCTATGTCTAAATTATAATTGGTTTGACTTTAAAAATAAATTAAAAAATATATATTCAACAAAACATTATGAAACTAAATGCATACACTATATATCGGTGTTACCAATCTAAATTAAAAAGAAACAGAATTTTATCCTTTGTAAAAAGAAGTTATGTGCTACAAAATACACATCACTTAAAAAAAATGTTGTTTACTATTAAAAACTAGTTATCAAAGTAGATGCAAAAAAAATTACAATTTAAGCTCCAAATTTTTTTAAAAAAATATATTTAGAATCTACAAACAAAATCTCACAAATCACTAGTTCACATCATCTTCAAATTCCTGATGGTTTAGTGGCTATAGGTGTCAGAACATGAAGATTTAGTTCAAAATATTTATCTAAATGTCAAGTTTGGCTAAAAAGTGTAACCCATTATTGTGGGATGATCAAGAGCAGGACAAAGAGCAATATGAACCTTCATATTACACCTAAACCATGCATGAAGACTTGAAATTCCTGGACTCATTCAAACTGTCAATCAACTACTTCCACCTGCACTAGCTTCTTGAGGGAGGATGTTGCCTTCTCAGCCTTTTCTCTGTGCTCCAGTAGAGCCACACCCTTTAGGTCAAGTAGAAACAAATATAGTTTCACAACTTCATCTGGGTCCTGTAACATGGGAATGTCTTTTGGATGAGGTGCCACAACTCCATTGAATACTACTTTGATTGTGTCTTTGATACTGCCTAAAAGTTCTACCTTGAAGATTTTAGAAACTAGAAATTCTGCTTCAACCTTTGGTGCACCTGTGTCAAGCACCAAAGCTAGAAATCTCGATGCTATGCTTGTATCCACTCAATAACCCCTTTTTCTAGAAAACCCCTTCCCAAAACAATTTTGACTACTGCCACAGTGACCCCATCCTTCAGTCGCAAGACTCGCTTTAGCCTTTGGTTAGTGACCACACCTTTGAAGGCCGTCTATCTTATTGTGCTCTCAATTTGGATTGGGGTGTCTACCCCTAAGTTTACAATTCCCTCTTGAGCGATGCACGCTACAAATCTTGACCTGTCTACCATGAGGGCCTGGAAACTTACGTAGAAAACCCTCTTTGAGTTGAGAATGAGAAAATGTGACGCATTGCAGGATAAAGGATGGTATACGAGTGTAAATAACCACAAAGCCACTACCTCTACCACTCATGTCTCATCAAGTACCATGGTGGCTAATAAAAGCGATGCAATCTTTTCCCCTGAGAAACACTCAAACATGATTACATTCCTCTTTGGTAGATTTGGATGTAGACAATCAAATTTGTCCCAAAATTATCCATGTCTTACAACACCTTATTAAAACATTACTTGGACATCAAGAAACATTTTGTCCTAATCCCACTCTTAACTCAACTTATTCCCATTAGCCAATTAATTAAATAAATTTTATTTATTTAAGTAATTAAAATCCCATCGTAATCCCATCCTTATCCCACTTTCCAATTAATTAAGTAAATTTTATTTATTTAATTAATTTTCTAACACATATCCCAACTAATTCAAATAAAATATTTGAATTAGATCCTCACCTCTCACCACATTGTAACACTTGTCTACCTCCCATTTAAATCATGTGTGGTAGTACAACTTTCATTTAATATCCTTTTTGTGTACACCATCATACATGAACTTATTAAATAAAGGTTTTTATGTACACGATGACTCATGAGCTTTATCCTCCTTCTTACACTTGTCACATGACTACAACTTCCTTTAAGAGTGGGAATAACTAATTAATCCTAGCTATCCACATCATTCAATTAGTCTTTCAATCTCAACCATCCATTTGAATCAACCCTTGCCTATAAATCTACTCTCTCACAAGCCATTTGGGGGATCCACCTTTCATGCATCCTCATGCTGCCAAAATTTCTCTACAATCTTCTATCTTCTCATCTATCATCTTCATCTTGGTGTTATGTTTCTAAAATTGTGAGAAACCAACATATCAAATCAATCAATCAATTCATCATGCATGCATCATTCAATCTTGCATTTATCTATCTAAGGTATTGAAGATTTGGATTGGGTAATGCATTTTATTATTTTATCATTTTTTATTTATCCAAATTTTCCGATCACACTAGTTGTGTTCATGTGATGATGTTTGATCAAGCCTCCTCTGACAGTCTATTTATTTCTTCGTATGCCACAATCCTTCCTTCTCCCATGTCAAGTGTTGGTATTGGCTATCTGTGCTCACCTTTCCTTCTACCATGTTTACGTAATTCATCATTCCTCTCATTTGTAATCAACCCTTCCACAACACTTGTGTGGATAGGGTGCATGTCCATCCGCCCACAAATATTAATATTTAATAATAAACATGGTATTTCAAAAATAATGAGGTAAAACAAAGATATACCATCGTTTACTTCTCCATCATATTTGGATATATCATTTTTTCTACAATTTTGTAAAGCCCTTCTACAACGCCTATGGCCTCTAGCATGAAAGAAAATAAAAATAAAAAAATGAGAAGATGAAACATTACTTTGTGTATATTAAATGCAAGAAAATAGCTGTAATTTTCTCAAAAAAAATGTTAGAAAATGGAACATTACTTTATATATATTAAATGAAAGAAAACTATTGTAGTTTTTTTGTGTAATGTTAGAAATAATTTCAACCAGAATTTTATACATATTTGAGGTTTGAACCTTAATTAATTTATATAAAAAATGTAGTAGTGTAATAATCAATAAAAAGTTTAAATTTGATTTGTTAATTTAATGAAAATTTGATGGACAAGATATAAACCTTAAATAATTAAATAATTAACCAAAATCATTTATATAGTAAATAAATTGGTTTTAATGTGAAGTAAATAAAATAGCTTCAAATTGATATCTCTCATAATTTTTTTAGATAGAAGTATTTAAGATATCTATACTAGTTAAGCCAAGAGATGTAACTATAGTGGCAGAGTGTAATTGTGTGAGTGTGTTAACAAAAAATATTAAAGAGCTGAATACAAAAGTAATTACACTGAGAGGAGATATTGAGTGGCACTAACGGGATGACTATGACCGTGTACATAAAAGTAAAATAGAGCTAACATCATGTTTCTAAAAAAAATGAAAATGAAGAAGATGAAGGTGAACACTACTTACCTCAGCAACATGAATATCCTATATCTCTAGAAGATGAAGAAGAGGACTATACTATTTCTCCAAAAGATGAAGACAACATACATTATGCTTGTAGGAGAAATTCAGCTGGGAGAAATACCAAAGAATGTATTCAAAGTTTACAATCCTCTCTAGAACTTGTATTTGATGAATATTGTGAGCAGTTCTATGACATGGAAGCTGACTTAATTAGAGAAAAATCAGAAATTAAGGAGTTGACTGAAAGAAACAAGATAGTAGAGGAGGAGCTCCAAAAGGCTAAAGAATGTGAAAACTCCAGCAAATGAGATCTCGACCAAACAAGAAACAAGCTTCAAGAGCTGTGTACAACATTCGATGTAGTGAAAGAAGAATGTGATCAAGTATGTACGCAACAAGAGTATCCAGGATTGGCTCCACAACTTCCTAAGAAGAGAAAATATGTTCTTAAAGTTTATGAGGTTAATGACTATGTGAATTGCCCAATTTGCTTGGAACCATGGACTGAATATGGGGAGCATAATATTTGGTATGTTGTAGAAGCAAATGGGTTTCCAATACTAGAAACTTCTTTTTTTTTGTTGGTTTTTACATGTTATGGTATATAATTTGTTAAAAAATGAGCAACATCTACTGCTAGTTCAGTGGTAGAGTACTCCAGAAGTAAATGGAAGGTCTTATGTAACTTAGGTCATGGAAATTTGAACATGGTATTAGAGCCTAGGCCAACAGAGCTAGGTCAAGTTAGGTTCTACGAGCACCTATAGTGTTAGCTTATGTGGGGGTGTTGGAAAATGATCCACACTCAAACCAAAGATGAACTAATTACCAAAATTATTATTTTTCATACATTATGATCCAAGATTAAGACATGTATTTGATAATACATTAGTGGATACTGACAAAATCATTGATGGCCAACAAAATGAGAGATTGTGATTAGAGAACATCAATGAAACTGACATCCATGATGATGTTGAAGATGGTTATGTTCAAGCACAAGAAGACAACAATCCAGAGTTGGATGATGTTATGGAAGACAACAATATGGATCCAATATACAAAATGATGATCCAAATACATCTGGTAACAATATAGATGGTCTATAGTCAGATTTCAATGATGATGATAATATTAAATACTTGAAAGAGCATATGAACATTGATAATGATACACTGGATGACATTGTAGCAGACAATAATGTTAATGACTAAGACTTCTAAATTTTTAGAATTATATGCAATCCATGTTTCAAAAAGGATGATTAAATTGATGGCAATAATGTTAATTAAACGAATTGTTCAATTGTTGACAAATTAGCTATTTCAATGTCCTTAAATTGTTCAATCTTTGGTATGAATTGTTGGCAATAATGTTAATTAAATCGATTGATGATTTAAGTCCAATCCTAGATTTAATTAAACTTTAAAGTACAAGGAGTTGAGAGTAGAATAAAATATTGAGATATTAAGTAATTAATATAGAGAAATGAAATAGTTGAGAAGAAATACAAAACTTATTTGATCTTTTTAGCATGATGTGAAATGTGAAGTGTGTGATTCACTAATGCATTATGAAAAAAGAATGAAAACTAAGATTTTCTACTAGAATAATGATCATGAGATTGTGGCAGTGATTAACTAATTTTTTGCATTCCTTCTTCACTTGTCCTCTTTTTCCATATTTCTAAAACTTTACTCTTATATTCCTAGGGATTCTAGATTTTCCTCTTGACTTGGATTGATATTTATACCATTCCCCTTTAGATCCACGTTTGTCCTTGGGCCTTTGCAGACCATGCAAGGCATCCTTAGAACCTTCATCATTGAACTTTCTCCTCATATCTCCATTGATCATTGTAACAGTAAAGGATGCCATAGTCACCTTTGCAACACTACCATTTATAACAAGCATTATGTTCTCCTAATTTTTGGGTAAAGAAAAAAGTGAGAAGATACATTTGTCTTCCTCATCAATTTTAACATTTATTGAACCTATTCAAGACTCAAAATCATATTAAAGGTGTCAAAATGTTCTACAGTAGAATATCCTTCCTTCATTTTAAAATGATATAAACATCTTTTGAGATATAACTTATTAATTTATAATTTTAGTTTGATAAATATCGCCTATCCTCTATTGTAATGTGAATGCAGGGGTCTCTTTTGATTTAAATAACAAAGAAAAAGTAAATTGGAGACGACCAGATAAATTATTAGCAATCCATTTCAACAAACAAATGAGAACCAAAAGTTGACCACTAGAGAATAGCAGCTTTTATATTGATTTGCTTCAAAGTACAGGTAGTGCAATGTCTCTTTCAAAAAATTAAAATCCTAGATAGATTTTGAGCCATAAGGTCCTGGTTTCCTTTTATAAAGGAATCAACAAGCTTCAGATCTTTCACATTCAAAATGGCTCTTTGTATCCCTAACCCTTCATATTACAATATTTGTCTTTTATTAGTCCAATTTAGATTTTTAAATATATTTGAATACGTTTTGAAAACATGAAGAAAATAAAAAGAGACAAAAGGAGAGTGTTCAAGATGTGGTGGTTCTATTTAACACCAGCATATGGCTCATTGCTCCTCTTCACATGAACTTGTGCTACTGATGATTCATCTCTAAGATATTTCTCCTCTCATTTATATATTATAAAATCACCATGCCATTGGTATGCCTGAATTTGAAGCAAGTTCTCATGGTGATCTTTCTATCTTTTATCAAGCAAAGCTTTGACATCCATCACAAATTTTGCATACCCAACATCCAAGGCAATTGCTCGGTCCAATATCATGTTGAAACTAAGAATGCTAACATCTCCATCCTTCTTCAAAAAATCCATAACTTGGAATACTCTTTGGCTAAATTCCATCTTCCATGTGTCAAGACTTTTGATTTTCTATTCTTCTGTCAGTATGAAAGGAATAAATTTATGCTTGAATGTAGAAAAAGATTCAACCTTTGTTTGCATCTTCTGGCTTTCCCCATTCACATACTGGTATTCATCAATGATCATTTTGACTATTTTCTTAGTGCGCTTCAAAGTTGTAGGGGCATCAAGATTCCTTTGCACTACTAAGCCCATCATAACCAAATTGTGATGATAGGGTTGCCATTTTTTAAACAACAAATCCAAAATAGAAAAGTTTATCTTCAATTATTCAATGGCCTGAAATAAAGAAGAGTAGCAATAATGCACATTCCCAAGCTTATCCACAACCAATTTTACTCTAAGCTCCAAAATTTTCTCAAAAATTTCAAAAACTTTCATCTTTGGCTCATTCTTTGTCATTTCATTTTGTTTATTCAAACTTTTAGTTTCCTTTTCAAATTTTAATGTTGTTGCATTAAATTCTTCAGTAGACATTGTGACATCACTAGTTGTTTGTGGCATAGGGGGCTGATAGGGTACAATGGCTTGACCTTGAGAAGAATTCACAGCTTGCAATTGTTTCTTTAATTTCACATTTTCAAACTACAACAACTTGTTTACTTCATCATTCATTACTTTTTGAGTTTTCTCATAATCTATTAGCCTTTATTCTAACCTCTTCACAACAACATGAGTAAACATAATAGTATGAACATTGAGAATAGTTGCTTATATTGCTGATGTATCTTGTAAAGTCTTTAAAACAACTATTCCCCTCACTTCTTGAACAATGTCCAACAATCTTGGTTTGCTTGTATTCTTCTGAGTAGTCCAGATTGCAAGGGTCTCGTAATTTGGATTAAAACCACATCCACTTATGCCATCATCATAATCAAATTTTGAAACAAGTTGTGGATCATCTTGACTTCTAACTTGGTCAAGCAAAATTACCTTTTTCAATTCAAGGCCAAGGATGATGAGCATATTACTTTTCAACACCATTTGTCTTGCCTCCTCTAGAATCACATCAATTTCATCTACATTCAATTCTTTGAAAGTGTATGTAATGATTTGATCATGTTGTGCTTCATCAGCACCCATTTGATTTATTGCCACTTTTTCATTATATTGTTTCATTTTCATTTTCAGCCAAAAATCCTTAATCTTTGGAGTTTTGATGAAGTCGTCATCTTCTATCAACCTCATGGATTCTATAATCCTTTCATCCTCCTCCAACTTTGGTTTAGATTGGCTTTGCTCATGCTTCCTAGCCTCAGGCTTATGTGCATCAATGGGTTGACAAACCAATGGTTGATCAACCTCTTGCTCATCTCCCATGTGCCTCAAGATGTTAGTCACCTCATCAATATCCCCCACTTCTTTATTCATTTCATAGGGGACAAGTGGAGATAGCTCTTTTGACCTATGCTTCTTTGTTGGTGCTGATTCTGGGACCTATGGATCTTGCACTGACATAACATCAGGAGTAGATTCATGAATCTCAATACCTACAGACCTTTTTACTAGAAGTTTAGTAGCCTTAGGAGGCTACTTCTTAGATTTACCATAAATACTTTCAAAATTATCAATGATTGCATCAATTCTCTTTAGAAGGTCTTTTTCTTCAACAAAGAATCTAAGAAATAGGGGATTCTACTCTTTCTTTTCATCTTCAATATTTTTAAAGATATCCCATTTTCTCTTCCTACTATATACCTCATCAAAAGTGAAAAGATTTCTTATCACATCCTCATCAAACAAGACCTGATGGGATACAATCATTTTAGTCATAATTGATTGTCTCACAAGATTCATATGAGCCTCAGGTTCACAATTCCTCTTGATACACAATTTCAAAGAATATTTCGCCTTTAAAAAGGCTTGTAAATTTTCAAGAGTGATAGAGCCAATAGACCAATCACCAAAAATTGTAGCATTAGCTTGAAATGTACCTTTCTTTTGTCTTTTCATTACTTCATTTTCCATCCACATCATTTGCCACAAACTCCATGAATACAATTTTGGCTGATATAAATTTTGGCAATATGTGAGGTGGCTGGGGGCAACCATACACTCTAATTATAGTATGATTTGACATAAAAAAACCAATCAGCAAAATTACAGTTGTCGCCCTGCTCTAGTTTGTGTGCAAGAGGCCTCAGAATTACCCTAACTTCCTTAGTCAACCTAGGAAACTAAATACCAAGAGAATTTAATATCTTGACAACAAACAAATCATGAAATACAATGTAGTCACTATTCTGGCAACAGGAATCCCACTTATAACACCAAAATTGAGTTGGCAATCTTTGTCCTTTATCATCAACCATACTCAGATCCATTTTGCTTGACCATCTCCCTCTGTTCTGATACAGAATCAAGTGACACAATAAAGAATAGAATTTGAAATCTAAGGGTTGCTTGTTCTCCTTCACACACAAGAATCCTTCATGTAGTTTTTTCTCAATATGAGATGCAAAGTCATATTCAGTGTTCACCTCTGGATGTTGTATTTTCATAGCCATCATCATTAAGCTAGTTGGCATTATTCCTTGTGCATCAATTCCCAAGACCTAGCACAGTGCAAAATAGGTTCTCTTGAAATATACAGCAAATTCTTCCATAGGGAAAGGCTCAATAGCATTTGATGGAATCTCAATTTTTCTATTGTTGGCCCCCCTTCTCATATATATTGGCAATTCATCTCTCCTAAGTGTTTTCCTCAAGCTTGTGTAATCTTGTTCAAATCTCTGCAAATCCACTTGAGTGAGAGCTTGCTTGTTCAACATAAAATAGTCAACAATTGCATTCCTGTCTACTATCACCAATGGGAATCCATTTGGCATTCTAACTATTTTAGTGGCAAGATGGTAAAATTGTGCTAGTGCCCTATTCACTTCCACATCCACAAATACAGTGGGCACCACCAACTTTGCCAAATCCAATTTCCATGGATTTCCCATTGGTCCCTTGCCATCCCTTTTTGCATAAAAATACCAAAACAAATCCCACCCAAAGATAGGGATTGTAGCATCCTGACACCCTTCTGCTACGTCTCTAAACATCTTCTTTCGAACCTTGTCTATGGACTGAGGCAAAACTTCTAGCAAAGATTGTTGAAGTGGTCTTTTCGTGGGAACTATAGGCTAATTACCTTTATTGGTAGACTTAGACCTCTTGGGTGCCATGTTTAATGACTTGAATAGGCTACGGTTTTTCAAAATTTAACTTACTATACCAACAACTAAAAAACAAAGCGAAAGAGCAAATGAACTTGACATGGCCAATTAATGTAGGTAGACATAGGAATAAAAGAATGGTATTTAAAATTAAAAATAAATGCATTCAAAAATGGATAAGAATAGAATTTGTATGTTCAGTCAACATCACAATCAAATTGGGGAACTTTGCAAGTAGTAGAGATAGAACAGACTACATCCCCCCTACTGTATAACGCAAAAGCTTAGTCCCAGCCTTTTTTTTAAAGAGAAATTTTATATTAACAAAAGATGTAATTACAAGAACCCCTAGTACTAGCAACTGAAAAACAAAGTGAAATATACGCCAACTTCTAATCAAAGAGTGTAGGAATGAACTTACTCGATCAATTGCAGTTTGCAAGAAACACAGTGAGCTGAGTTGTACCTTCTCCAAGTTACGTCTAAATTCTTTGAAATGTGCAAATGCCAAGAAATATTTGAATCTTATTCAGCCAAGGATTTATCATATCACCATTACTTTGGTTCATTCCACGAGATCATGAAATCTTAGCATTCAATTCCTTTCTTAAGATTTGATAGCAATTCTTGATAACCATGACCCCATATTGCATTTGCTTGCCATTTATTTCTTTTACCGTGTCACCCCAAGTCTCGCCCAGAATAGCTATGGGATAGCGGGGGTTTACATCCATTACACTTCTATTTCATCATTTACTGCCAAACAACAAATTCTTAGATTGACCCCTGCAAGACTGTGGGAGATTATTGCCTGATGTCCATTTGTTTACTGCTCACCCGCAAATGTTATGAATGACTATCATGGAATAGCAATGGCTCATAGCCACTACACTTCTATTTCATCCTTTACCACTAAACTGTAAATGCTTAGATTGACCCCTGTGAGACCGCGGGAAATTATTACCTGATGTCTTTCTGTTTATTGCCCACCCGCAAATGTTATGAATGACCATCACAAGACGGAGGGTGAAAACATATTACATTCTCCTCTTGTTACTCTACTGCAGGCCTCAGTTGAAACCCTTGCGTGGATGCAGTAAGTGATACCTCATGATGTTATTACCACAATGCCACCGGTTACTTTTCAAAGCTCCACGGGACCACGGGAAGAGATTATCTGCACTCGAACACTACCAAGCCGCAAGCATGAGATGAACCATCCAAGGGATGGCGGTCGCTTCTTCATATCAACCGCTTCCTACCACTAAGATGCAACATGTTCTTTTATACTCTACGGGAACGCGGTATGTACCATATTTTATTCCTCTTGTTCCCGCATAACCACAAAAGATAATCAATTAACCTGCTCGATAGCGTTAATAAACAAAAGCACTCATATAATAAAAAATAGTCAAGATTGTTTCACAATGGCCATGATATATATGTATTGATTTGATTGTGGGGTAATGTTAGGAGTGATTGATTCAATAAATAAATGTGGATTTATTTAATTAAGGATGAGACTTTAGAGGAAGGGTTAATATTTAATTAATGTCAGAAGAACAGTTAGATTTATTAATTAAATAGTGTGACTTATTAAACTGATACTAGGAAGAATGATCAAAGTGGTTAATTAAATAAATATGATTTATTTAATTAACATTATAAGAGGAGATGTGGGATAGATCTTGTGTGATGTTAGGCCATGGTAAGATTTAGGTGTCTACATTTCTAATAGTGCATTAGTTTTTGGGTCGATGAATAATGATCACAATTTATCTTTGGTAATTTTTTCCTTCACCATAGATCATGAGACAATTTTGAAGAACAAAATTGATGACAAATTTCTCTATGGGTTGCCCATGTATTTATTTTCCTTCACTATTAAGATAGATTGAATTAGGAATAGGAGAGCATCAAACAAGGATCAAATTAATGAGTGCAATCATGATTATGTTATTGGATTTCAAAGTTTGTCAACAAAGATACACTATCAAATTCCTAATGATGAATTTGATACACTATCAAATTCTTAAGTCTAATGCACTTAAATATCGATCTCATCCTTCAAAATTTCAATAGGAAAATTTAGTTTTGAAAAGGGTGAAAATAAGCAAGAAATTCAACAAAATACTCACCATGTTAATTTACAATCAACTTCAAATGTTATTTAATCTAATTCCCAAGGTGAACTGAAGGACAATCCTATATTATCTATTAATGTAATAAGATCATAGAATACCTAAATGAAAATAGATATGTAAACCAAAACACATTCAAATATAGAAGGGTTCTAACATATATGTCACTTCTATTCAAAATGAACAAAGGAAATATACAGAGAGGTAAGATGAAAATTTGATATACCTCGTTTTTAATCTACAAAATGTATAAAGTAGGCATTTGTTCAAGAATACCATCAGTTATGCTCCATGTAGATGTTGACAAGTATCCAACATATTGTATGATACATTTCTTATATGGATGGGATGAAAATAAATGTACTCAAACTTGTATGGTGCCAACTAGTAGCTCATTGTGGAATGTGGTGTACGTGGACATCACCATGTGTCAGACGCATACAGTGCCAATTAAATGATCATGTTTTGCAGTACAAATGTCATTAGGTGGTACATGTGTATGGAAGCATAACATGTGGTTGTTGATGTTCCATGTGTCTAACTAGCCACCAACACATGTAGCAATGTGTATACCCACACTATCTAGATCCTTGAAGATATGTAAACCTTGAATAATGCCCCTAATAACCCTAACCCCTAACCCCTAAACCATAAACCCTAAATAATGTCCCAAATCCCTAACCCCTAACCCACCATAAACCCTATACCTGAGAAACCCTAAACCGCTAAATCCTAAATCATAAAACCCTAAACCCTAAGCACTAAACCCAAGCAACCCTAAACCTCTATCTCCCTATTTCTCCATCTCCCTATCTCTATCATTCCTCTACCTCTTAATATCTCTCCCTATGTCTCTGCCCATGTCCCTCACTCTCTATATCTCCCTATTGGTCCTCTATCTAAACATTAAACCCTAAAGTTCTAAACCTTCAGCCTAAACCTGAGCAACTCTAAACCCCTAAACTTTAAATCCAATCAACTCTCTCTCTCTCTATCTCTCTCTCTTTCTCTCTCCAAACTTGAGCAACCCTAAACCACTAAACCCAAAACTCCTAAACTCTAAATCCAATCAACTCTAAACCTCTATCTCCATATCTCTCCCCTATCTCCCTATCTCTATCATCCCTAGATACCTCTCAATCTCTCTCCCCTGTGTCCCTAGCCATGTACTGCTATTAAACCCTAATAAACTCTAAACCCTAAACTTGAGCAATGCTAAACTCATAAATGCTAAATAATGCCCCTAAACCCTAACCGCTAAACCCTAAGGAACTCTTTGTCTTTGTCTCTGTCTCTCTGTCTCTCTCTCTCTGACCTATATATTCTCTACCAGCTCCTAGTTAAATCCTTTTCCTAGCTTTCCTAGTTTTCCTTTTCCTTTCCAATTTCCCTTTGGATCCCACCAATTTTTCCCTATTTTACTATTTTCCACCTCTCCTCTCATCATTCTTCCCATCCAATGAACTTTAGTTTTATCTTGTTTCCATTTCATCATGCCAATTTATATCCTCATCCCTCTTTTTATGTCCTAGTTTTCTTGTTTCCATTTGCTTTGTTGATAAGGGAGATAGATAGAGACAAAGAGAGAGAGAGAGAGAGAGAGAGAGAGAGAGAGAGAGAGTCCTAGTTTTCTTGTTCATTTCCTTCATTGATAAGGGAGAGGGAGAATTAATAGAAGGGAGAGATAGGAAGATATAAGAATGATAGCGGGAGAGAGGCAAGAGATAGAGAGATAGGGAGAGATACTTAGGTATAGAAAGATAGAGAGGAGACAGATAGGGAGAGATAGAGGAGACAGATAGGGAGAGATAGAGGAGATAGAGAGAGACTAGAGAGATGTCTAGAGAGATAGGGAGATAGAGGAATGATAGGGGAGAGAAAGGCAAGAGATAGGGGGATTTAGATAGGTAGAGAGAGAGGAGATATATTTGGTGAGATAGAGTAGGCAGAGCAAGAGATAGGGAGACAAAGAGTGAGTGAGATGTCTAGAGAGATAGGGAGAGAGATTGAGAGGTAGAGGGATGATAGAGACAGGGAGATAAGGGAGAGATAGGGAGATAGATGTTTAGAGTTGCTTAGGTTTAGGGTTTAGGGCTTATGGGTTAGGGGTTAGGGATTAGGGGCATTATTTAGGGTTGAGGAATTTAGAGAGAGAGAGAGAGAAACTTCTTTTGAAATGCAACTATAAACACTGAATAATGCCCCTAAACCCTAAACCCTAACACCTAACACCTAAAGCATATATAAACCCTAAATAATGCCCCTAAACCCTAAACTCCTAAATCCTAAACCCCAAAACCCTAAACCTTAAACACTAAACCCAAGCAACCCTAAACCTCTATCTCCCTATCTCTCTATCTCTATCATTCCTCTACATCTCAATCTCTCTCCCTGTGTCTCTGGCCATGTCCCTCACTCTCCATATCCCTATCTCTTTTGGCTATGTCTCTGGCCATGTACATTACTCTCTATATCTCCCAGCTATTGGTTCTCTCTCTAAACACTAAACCCTAAACCTCTGAACCCTAAACTATAAACCCTAAATTATGCTCCTAAACCTTAACCCCTAACCCCTAACCCCTAAACCCCTATCTCCCTATCTTTATCATCCCTCTACGTCTCATCCTTCTCCCTATCTCTCTGGATATCTCGCTCACTCTCTATCTCCCTATCTCCCCCCTCTCTCTCTCTAGCTATCTCCAAACCTGAGCAACCCTAAACTCCAAACTCCTAAGCCCTAAATCAAAGCAACTCTAAACCTCTATCCCCCTATCTATCCTGTATCTTCTTATCTCTATCATCCTTCTACCTCTCAATCTCTCTCTCTATGTCCGTGGCCATGTGCCTCACTCTCTATCTCCTTATCTTTCTCCATAGTCTCCCCTATATCTCCCTATCATTCCTCTTTCTATAAACCCTAAACCTCTAAACCTGAACCCCTAACCCCTAAACAATAAACCGTAAACCCTAAGTAATGCCCCTAAACCCTAACCCCTAAACCTAAGAAACCCTAAACCCCTAAACCCTACACCTCTATCTCCCTATCTCTCCCCTCTGTCCCTATCGCCTTTGTCCCTCTGCCTCTCAATCTCTCTCCCTATGTCTCTAGCCATGTCCCTTAATATCTATCTCCCTATCTCTCCCCTCGGTCTCCTCTATATCTCCCTATTGGTCCTCTATCTCTCTCTAAACCCTAAACCCTAAACCTCTAAACCTTAACCCCTAACCCGAAAACCATACTCCCTAAAGCCTAAATAGTACTCCTACACCCAAGTAACCATAAATTAGGAACTCAATTAGGTGCTAAAATAGGCACTAAATCAAGTGCTAAATTTAGGTGCCACATTAGGTGCTAAATAATGCACTAAATTAGGTACTAAATTAGATGCTAAATGTGGCGCTAAATGTGGCGCTAAATTAGGTGCTAAAATAGGAGCTAAAGTAGGTGTTAAACTAGGCACTAATTTGTGCCTAATTTAGCATTGACTTGTTCTGATCGGCACAAAAAATGCCAAAAATATTGCCATCCTAATAAATAGCGTTACCTTTTTGAAAAAATGGAGAAAAATACATTAAAATAGTGGGTGGAAGCAAAAATGGGAGCTAATCACAGGGATTTGTTGTAGTGATATGTGAATAGACTATTGGTATAATGAAGATTCCTCTTGACAAATTCATGAAGATCTTGGATGATGGGTCCATAATGGTATACATATCTGATATCCAAACTATAGAGTTTTGGCCTCACGAGCAAATGAAATTGGATCCTAGCTTTTCATAAAGAGTACATGGAAATGCATAATAGGTACAATAATCATTCACTGGCAGAGAAGAGAGTAGAAGAAGACTTTGGAGCTGTAGAATTTACTTGCCAAAATTTTGCTATAGACAACAATTTACTAAGGGTCTCTCCAAAGATAGGTACCTTTAAGGATTCGTACACTTTCATAAGTAGTGACAACAAGTATACGTGAACAATGAAGTTAGGGTGCAGAAAGAATAGCAATGGATGGCTTCTATGATGGATGTGGATCACAGGGAACCAAAATTTGATAACCAAGATACTAAAAGGATAGGGATATGAGAAACAAAGGCAGTGAGAGAATAGTGATTAAAGTTAGAAATATGTTCTGATCTAATTGGATATGTAGTTTTTAATTTAATCATGTGTTTTTAACTTGTAATAATAGTGGTAAGATGATACAATATGGACTGTAATTTTAATTTTAAATTTTATTAATTTAATACTTTTATATTTTTCAAATTTATTTATTTACAATTTTTATTTTGTAATTGTATTAATTTTATAATTTTATTTATTTTATTAGTTTTATAATTTTATAAATTTTTAATTCTTTTTTTTGCTAACTAAAAAGATTTTTAAAATTATTATGTAGTTCAATGAATAAAAATATAATAGTAAAGAGTTATGTAGTTCCATGAAAAAAAATATAATATAAGTGATATAGTTTATAGTTATAAATAAATAATTGAGTAATTTTTTTTAAATTATTTATTTTAGTTTTTACTTATAATTGCAATAGTAAAAACATAATTTAATTTTTATTTCATGGGTTATTTGAATATCATTTTTAATATTTATTATCAACATTATTTACATCACAAATTACATGTAAATGATATTTATATGGGATGTCCTTTAAAAGTTACTTTTAGAATTATTATTATTTAGTAAATTATGGTCACGACCTCTCCATTTATTTAAATAACTAATAAAATATAATTAAATGCATCAAACCCATAAACAAGGGTGCATCAAAATAAAACTCAAGGCTAAAAGTTCCTATCCATCTTAAACATCTCTACCCATTTTATTGTGGGAGTGCAAAGTCATATGAAAAATTGACATTTTTCCCTTCTTCCCTCGCTTACAGGTCAGTCATCAAAATGATCCTTAAATCGATCATCTACACTTGAATTTTGGCTAATTTCATCCAACCGCATTGGGAATGTTTGCTACAATCTCCATTTGATTTTTATAATTATTTTATTTTATTTTATTTTATTACATGTAAATGATATTTATATGGGTTGTCTTTAAAAGTTACGGAGTCTAATTGAATTGGGAGAAGAAGTTTAATGGATAAGGAGAGAAGTTTAATTGGTAAGGGCGCTATGCAATCTTTTTTTTTTTGTATTTTTCTTGCAAAATGAATTTATGAAGTGACTGCAATGCTATTTCTAGAAGGTTAGATTAACATTGCGTATTATTTATTCTTATTGTATTTACATGCTACTCATTAAAATTAAAAAAAAAAATTGTAATTAACAAATTTTTGAAAACAACAAAGAAAATTAACAACACGGTAAATTAGTTTAGTTTAATGAGAGGTAGAGTTAGGGTTCTTCTATTTAGTTGCACTAGAGGGATGACTATGATCGTGTACATAAAAATAAAATAGAGCAAACATAGTTTTTTTAAACAACTAGACATATTTTTTTTAAATAATTATAATTACACAAGATGAATTGTCTAGTTACACTAAAAGAATGACTATGACAATGTACATAAAAATAAAATAGAGCCAACATAGTTTTTTTAAACAACTAGACACATTTTTTAAAAATAATTATAAATATATAGCCAAAATAGTTTATTAAATCAATGAACATTATAATAAGGCTAATAAAATAATGTGTATAAATATAGTACTACTCAAACATCAAATAAAAATAGAGCAAATTGAATTGGGAGAAGAGGTTTAATCCATAAGGAGAGAAGTTTAATTGGTAAGGGCACTATGAAACCTTTTTTTTGTATTTTTCTTCCAAAATAAATTTATGAACTGATACAATGCTCCTTGCTGGTATTATTTATAAACAAGTGCCACGTAGTGGTTAGTACCTGCCTTGTAGTGTTGTTATTATAGTATTTGTTTAATTGTAATTTTTTTGTTGATTAGCTATTGGTTGTATATAGTATTTGTTTAGTTGTAATTTTTTTGTTGATTAAGTATTGGTTGTATAGACAAATTGCATTCCAATAATTAAAAATTTAATTTAGGTAAATAAAATTGAAATCTCAAAAACAATCTAATTTGGTAAAAAAAAATAGGACTAAAATATTTCCTAACTATAAAACTAAACTTTTACAAAGTCTATTAAATAACACAAATATTTCCTTAAAATGTAATAATACTAATACTTTTATAATTTAAAATGCATTAAAATATTATAAGTTTGAAGAATAAAATAAAAAATGTAATAACATGGTAAAATATTTTTTGTGATAATGTAGATTTTTAACTTTTGACTAAATAAAATTGAAATTCTAGATTTTTAATGACTAAATGAAATTGAAATCCCAAAAATAATCTAATTTCATAAAATAAAATGTGTAGAACCCTAACCCTAACTGGGTGTGGATAGATTTGAAATGTCTACCTAAAATATTAAAATGTAATAATATTGAATACCATTACAATTTAAAATGCATTAAAATATTGTATGTTTGAAAAATAATTACATAATATAATAACAGTGTGGATAGGTTTGAAATATCTGCCTAAAATATTAAAATGTAATAATATTGAATACTATTACAATTTAAAATGCATTAAAATATTGTAAGTTTGAAGAATAATTACATAATATAATAACAAAAACATATTCATATTTACATCACTACAGTATTTTATCTTAGTAACTTAATTTTTTATTTAAGTAATAATAGTAAGTACTTTTAACAACATGATTTTAATTATTTTAATTAATGTAATATTATGGTTTACTAATAATTTTGGGTGCATTCATTTAATAAAAATATGTAGTTTAGCTCCATTTAATTAAACATCAATGGTTAAGATCAAATGAATAGTTAAGAAATATTTTAGTGAAATTAGGTTATTTATGTGTAGAACCCTAAAGTATAGTAATAATACTAATACTTTTATAATTTAAAATGCATTAAAATATTGTAAGTTTGAAGAATAAAATAAAAAATATAATTAAATTCATGATACTATAGATTTTAAAGTTTTGACTAAATAAAATAAATAATCTAATTACATAAAATAAAATCTGTAGAACACTAAAAACTAAATTAAAATTATATTACTTTTAGTTAATGAAGCAAAAAATTAATCGCCATCCATTTAGGCATGACTTAACTAGTGGGAGACAAAATTTGTGTTCATAATTTGTTTACTTGCCACGTACTCCCTTCAAATCAAAATTCTCTCCACATTTATAATTTTTTGGTTGCACTCTCCCGACAAACCGACAATCCACAGAGAAGAGGTCATTTTTTTTCAGCCAATGACAATACAGATAAATCATTTCTAAATAATTTTTTGTTAAAAATTTATCATGTTCACATAGGAAAAGTACAAATTTAAATCAAATTTGTCCAACAAGAAAAATAATCCTATCTTTTGATTGGTTTGCAATCAATAGATTAATAACTAGATAAGTTGAACTCATTGCAATAGTACCAGCCGAAGGCAGGTACTAATAAAAAGAAAATTGCAGTTAACAAATCTTTGAAAACAACAAAGAAAATTAACGGCACAATAAATTATTTATTTTAGTTTAATGAGAGGTAGACTTAAGGCTCTTCTATTTTTTTTAAATATAATGCACCTCATAAACTTTCCACTTTAGTTTAATCAGAGGTAGTTAGGGTTCTTCTATCTTTTTTTTTAAGATAATGCCCCTGGTAAACTTTCCACTTTAGTTTAATGAGAGGTAAATTATTTACTTTTAGTTTAATGAGAGGTAGACTTTAGGGTTCTTCTATCTTTTTTAATAAAATAATGTGTATAAATATAGTAGTACTCAAACATAAATTTGAGAAAAATCAAATCAAATAAAAAAACATCTAATTGAATTGGGAGAAGAAGATTAATGATAAGGAGAGAAATTTAATTGGTAAGGGCACTATCTAGCCATTCTTTGTATAAATATAGTAGTACTCAAACATAAATTTGAAAAAAATCAAATCAAATAAAAAAAGATCAAATTGAATTGGGAGAAGAAGTTTAATGATAAGGAGAAGAATTTAATTGGTAAGGGCACTATGTAGCCATTTTTTAATATATTTTTCTTACAAAATGAATTATTATTTACTTTAGTTGAATGAGAGGTAGAGTTAGGGCTCTTCTATCAATTATTCACTTTAATTTTTTTTAAAGATAGTGTGACTAATAAACTTTCTACTTGAATTTGATGAGAGGTAGAGTTAGGGTTCTTCTATCTTTAAATGATAGGTAGAGTTAGGATTCTTCTATCTTTAAATGAGAGGTAGAGTTAGGGTTCATCTATCAATTAATTACTTTAGTTTAATGAGAGGTAGAGTGGTAGAGTTAGGGTTCTTCTATCTTTAAATGAGAGGTAGATTTAGGGTTCTTTTATCTTTAAATGAGAGGTAGAGTTAGGGTTCTTCTATCTTTTTTTAAAGACAATCCACCTTGTAAACTTTCTTTTTTTTACACTTTTAGTTTAATGAGAGGTAGATGCACTCATTAGCCAGTAGTCTTCTATCTTTTTCCTTTTTTTTTTACACTTTAACTTAATGAGAAGTTTTTTACACTTTTAGCTTAATGAGAGGTAGATGCACTCATTTGCCCAGTAGTCTTCTATCTTTTTTCTTTCTTTTTTTTTACACTTTAGCTTAATGAGAGGTAGATGCACTGGTTCAGTAGTCTTCTATCTTTTTTCTTTCTTTTTTTTTACACTTTAGCTTAATCAGAGGTTTTTTACACTTTTAGCTTAATGAGAGGTAGATGCACTGGTTCACCCATCAGTCTTCTATCTTTTTTTCAGCAGACTTTAACGAGAGGTAGAGTTAGGGCTCTTCTATCTTTTTTCTTAAAAGATAGTGCATTGGAACCCTGGTCGATTAATTCTTTTAAAAAATTATAATTAAGTTTTGGTATCATTTGGATTTAAATTATTGAAAATTATTCCCAACTAAGAATTGTGGAAAAATAAGAAAATTAAAGACAGGGTAAATTACTTTATTTTAGTTTAATGAGGGCCAGCCTTATAATTTTTCAATCTTTAAAAGCCACAAAGAAAGTTAATATTTAGTTTAATAACCTTTGTTTTAGATTTTTACCATGGGTTTAATTTTATTAAAAAAATATAATTAAGTTTTTCATATCATTTGGATTAAATTATTGAACCATTAAAAACTAATTGTTAGAGCTAAGAATTGCAGGGTAAATTACTTTAGTTTAATGTTGGGTAAGATTATAGTTCATCAATCTTTAAAACATCAAAGATTTTTTCTATGGGAATTAATTACCATGGATATCTTAAATACATCTATCTGCAATAACAATTTCAAAGATATTTTTATTTTATTTTATTTATTTAAAATTGATTTTCTACTTTATTTTACTTAAGAGTTATTTTATGTTTTAGTTTTTATTAATTTTTTGCATGTAGGCTCTTTAATAGTTTTTATTAACACAGTCACACCATTACCATCCATCCCTTACTTCCATTGTAGTCTATAGTTAAGGCTCTCACCATAACTAGGTAGACAATTTTGTTTAAAATTATATAATCTCCAAAGCATGTATTAATATGATTATTGTGAAAAGTTACATGCATATTAAATGTAGCCTATTAACCCAACACATATACACTACAATTATGGTGAGCATAGATGACATGGCTTATCTATTCTTGGATGTGTTGCCTACGTATCTACTAAGACAATTACAACTACAATATGTGACAAAATTCCTATATCCTTTATACTTTGATGGATGTCTATATGCCATCTTCAAAAGTAATGACGCATCCTCGCTTCCCTGCGATAAGGGGTTACCATAATCAAATAAGTAAAATATAAGCATATGTGAAAACTTTGATTATAAACATATAACTATTCTGTGTTAAATTGTTAATCATGTAACCAGTCCTAATTTAACTTACAATAAGGTCTTCCTCATTATTTATGATTTTTTTTTGGAAAAAGATGACAACAAACCTTCAATGGAGCTTAAATTTGACAGTTTATTTTGTGTGTCAAGAATTTTTTTTCTTAAAAAAATTTAAGACGATTTTAATGTATTCATATAAGGTATTTCAAATAATGTATGCATTCCAATTCTTTCTAATTTTTATAACTACCAGATCCTTATCCTTCAATGCAAAATTTAATTATTTGATGTGCTAGAAAAGCTTGGAGATTGAAATGAATATAAAATATTTTTAAAAAAAACATAAAAATATTGAGAACTTCTTAAAAAAAATTTAAAAACATAAATTTTTTTTTAAATAATTGAAGTTTCTATTAAAGAATTTAAAAATAATATATATATCTTTAAAGAGCATTAAAACTTCTCAAGAAAATCTTAAAATTTGGATTTTTTTAAACAATAAAATTTTTATTATATATATAATTTCTAATGTAACAACCCCCCTGTCTTGTCTTGCTACGTTGGCATTGAAGTTGGTAGATTTTTTTTAATGCTTGGGGAGGATGAAACCATTAAATGCAAAAAAAAGATCTGATCTAAGGGAGGTGAGTCAATGCATTTTGGAGAGAGAAGAAAGGGGGAGTTTATGCAAACAGAGAAGGAAGGAAGGAGGAGAGCAAAAATAAAGTAGTTTCAGAGAGATTTTGGACAATTTCCAGATACAGATCAGCATCACAGCCAACTGCAATTTGGTGATACAGGTCAGTCTTGAATCATCTATGGTTTATTTATTGTTGTGATGATTTGTGATTTTTTTATTTCAATTTTTCATTGATCGGGGCACAGTCAATAGAAATATTTAACGCAATCATAAGCCTGTAGGTTTAGGATTTGTGATCTGGCAATAGATCGCATTAGATCTTCAATTAGAATGTTAGAAACCTAACTATTTTATTAAATATATTTATGCAATCGTATAACTTGTGGGTCATAAGTCCCCTTCCATAAATTTTATTAGAAGATTTGGTTAAGAGTTGTTTAATGCGAATTGTATGGAGAGAATCGATTGTGGGTTGTTGCGGTCGACTGTATTCAAGGGTGACACCTTTTTCTACCAGCAATGAGATCTATAATTTCGCTATTACAAATTCCTCCTGCCACTCTTCTTTCTCTCTCCAAAATTCTGGTGGTGTAGATTATATAAACCCAAAGACAAATTGCAGCAGTAAATCTGATGAAACGGGCAAAAAAAAAAGATGGAGTAATGACTACAAAAGACATCCACAAATTTGTTGAAAGAAAAAGGCGGAGAGACATGAGATCACTATTTTCTGCATTGAGATCCTTAGTGCCGGAAGAATACATTATGTGCTCTGAGTGTCTAGGGAAAATGTTCAACAGTAGAACAGCTATCAGAAAGCATTAACTATATTAACCATCTGCATGATAAAATTAAGGAGCTTATACAAACAAGAGAGGAGATAAGAAAAGAAAAATTGTAAAGAGATCTGTCTTTTTCTGTCTCATCTGAGACTTTCCCTATTGTTAAAGTAAATTCTCATGGCTGGGGTGTTTTGGTGTCAACAAACACATTTAAGTGTCAGATTGTCTTGTCTGATCTTCTGTTTACTCTGGGAAATAATGGCCTTGATATCGTTAGTGCTATTACTTGTGCCATGAACAAAAAAGTCTTTCACACTATTCATGCCAAGGTTACAGATCTTCATAGTTTTGACATCAGAACTTTATATCAAAATATTTGGAACATGGTAGGTGAAAAGGGTTAGGATGCAAATGCACTTCACAAGTGAGGATTGACCATAGCTTGTAATAATCTATTTTCTAACGCACTCCTTTTACTCATTACAACTCTTCTTGAGAAAATAGAGTGGTTTTGCTTTGGTCATATAGTCATTTTCTACTAAACAGTTAGCCTTGAGAAAACGGTGATTTCTTTCGAGTTAAAGAATGTTATGGCACTAAAATACTGTAGAGGCAGCGATTAGTGTTTGGGCATTGAGATTTAGTCACATAATTTCTCATATAGAAAACTAGTCACACAACACAAAGATGTGAGGGATCTACTGTAGGAAGGAAAAATTAAGATTACCATTTTTTTAAGTCTTTTTACATATTTTTTTGTTATGTTAAACATGGTTGACAATATATAAAATTAGGCTGTGAGTTGACTTGTGTCACCATTTGCCATATTTCCCTTATGATATCCATGCATCCCTTTGTGAAGAGTAATTAAATTGGGGGTCTCGGGAGTGATTATAAACTGATCTAACTGGTAGAAGGCCATTTTCAACAAATCACACTGTCCAAGAGAGTTTGGATCTTGTAGATCATATTTTTTCTCCTTTACCATTTTAATTTATAACTCAAGGATTTTAGTCTTTTGTATGCCTCGTTAAGTCAAATGAGATGAACAAGGTCTAGGCATTAGAGTGGTCATCTGGAGTGGCTCTCTATGGGCCCAGGGCCCGCAAGTGGCTGCTAGGGGAACTAGTAACAGAGTTACATTAATAAGTGATAACTAAAACTAAAACATTGGGGTAAAAACACTATTAAGATAATTAAACCTCATGCATGGCCTTGAGCGCTTGTATAGGCTAAAGATGCAACAAGAAGGCCTATCCGTCTGCGGGGCGTGGAGTCATCCGTCTGTGGGATGTGGATTCAGGTACAATTGAGTCTCCTCGTCTGTAAGAGAGGTACTTGGTCCTGTGTGTGCCATCCTTTCGAGCACATATGATGACACTCCATATGATTACACTCTAGTATCTAGCACCTTAGCAGTAATGAGTAGTACCCGACCTATAACTTAGATGAGTACACCTTTATTATGACCTTGACTGTAAGCACTGTTCTCTGTGTCTGCTTTGTGTCTGATGTGTGTGTTGGCCATCTTGTACCCCCTTATTGTTGTTCATCCGTGTGGGCCTTGTGACTATCTTTGAGCACAGTGGGTTGGTCTATTAGGAGTCTACATGGTTGGGAGGCGTTGCCACCACCATTGGGGACCAGCGAATAGGTTTTGGAGCGCCATTTGGAGATGACCTCTCTCTCCATCACTTCATTCAATTATTGTACATATTCAGTCTTTGTATTATACTCAGGACTATGCTATGTACCAGTTTCATATTTTGGAATATATCATTTTAATTGTATATGCAGTTATGTCATTGAACTCTCTTAGAAGAGAAGTTGTAATCATTGTATTTAATGAGAAGAAATGTGATGTTCCTTTATTGCCTTACAGATTCCGGTGTGGGTATCGGATCTGACTGTATTTAATGCTTATGGATTCGTGTTTTTATCAGATGGGATTAGGAACATTTGCTTTGGTGTTTAAAATGAATGGTATCAATCTATCTAATTGACAACTAAACTGGTGTATGTTGTTTACTTATGTCAAAAAAAAATTTATCTTGTCCCCTTTGTGGCTCTTACCCTTCGGGGTTACATAGCAGGCCGTTACATCTAGTATCAGAGCCCATGTTCACACACTGGGAGCTCTGGCATACTTGAGCCTTCTATGTTTTGTTGTGTTTGGCGTGTGTGGCGTGAGCTTGTTATATTGTTCTATAGTCATGTTGTTATGCCTTCATGCCTTAGTATGGTGATTAGGCTGTCTTTATGAGGATCTATTTTGATGTGTTCTTTGTTTCTTTAGGATGCCTCCTAAGGGTAGAGCCAAAGGCAGAATTAGAGGTATAGCCACTATTCTTCGATGTAGCACCCGGCATGATGCTAATCAGGGAAATCAAGATAATCAGGGCAATCAAAGCAATTAGGGTGAGCATCGGGAGGAACCGCGTGTTGAAAATCAAACCAAAGGGCTTGGGGGTGCTCATGTTTTAGCTATTTTACAACAGATTTTAGACCAATTAGGACCTCATCAGGAGGTAGCTCATGAGGCAGAGTCACACCCTTCTCGTCAGGATGGTTAGGATGCTAGAGCTGAGCGTGAGTGTTCTCGTAGTCTAGATCATTTGAGAGCAGTTGTTGTGAGGGATAGGGTGGATGGAGACAGTGTTACTACAGGTCACATGAGGGATCTTCTTAGGGCTCATCCCCCTACTTTTGATGGTTCTGGTACAGGTACCGAGGCAGAGATTTGGTTGATCGATCTCGATCGATGCTTTGCTATGCATCCTTATAGTAGCAATACTAGAGCTCGATGTGCCATTATGCATCTCAGAGGATTTGCATCTACATGGTGGAGAGTAGAGGAGTAGAAACTTCACCTAGACATTGCTTCTATGTCATGGGGACTGTTCTTAGACAGGTTCTGTGCACGATTTCTTTTAGACTACTATCGATAGAGATGTGCTGATGAGTTCCATGAACTTTGTCAATTGACTATGACTGTAGATCAGTATGAGCACTACTTCTTTGAGCTGAAGCAATATGCTAGCATTTCTGATGATGAGCCGATGTTAGTACAGCATTTCATCAGGGGCTTGAATGCCCATATCAGTGGTGGTGTCCGTGTGTTTGAGCCAAAGACCTTAGAGGTTGCCGTGGAGAAGGTGAGGTTGATAGAGGAGAATTTGACTAGAAGTTTTGGTGGTCAGGTAGGTGTTTAGTTTGGTAGTGCCCCTCCTTCAGAATCAGTTGCTTGGGGTACACAGTCTTAGGGAGCTGGACCATCTAGATCTCATACTGTACCTCGTACACATGGTCAGTGACAGAGGCATAGGCCTGCTCAGTCTCAGTAGAGTGGGAAGAATCATGGTACTCCACTTGCTACAGATCGTTCACATCATTGTTCTTAGAGTAGGTAGCAGAGTGGTCCGTCATAGAGTTTTCAGAGTGCTCAGCAGAGTTCTAGGGGTGGTGGATCCCAGTAGTCATGTGCACCATTTCCAGGCTGAGGTTTTGGTAGGGGTGGTTGCTATGCTTGTGGGCAGCATGGTCATATAGCTGCTTAATGTCCTCAAAGATCAGTGGCTGGAGGTAGTCAGAGACAGGCTACTTCAAAGCCTACAGTAGGTGAAGCTGGCAGATCACATAGAGTTTTTGCGGCGGTTGATAACCGTCAGGCTGAGCATCAAGGCACCATAGTCAAGTATTCATGTGTGTTATGTGGGATTACCACATCTATCTTCTTTGATTCAGGAGCTTCAAATTCTTTCATTTCTCCTTCTCTCGTGGAGCATTGTGGACTCGTGGTGGCAAGGCAAGACATTGGTTGGCAGGTTGAGTTAGCTACTAGATCCAAGGTGGCTGTAGACTCCCTTGTTCGTGGTTGTGTGTTGGATTTGGGCACCTTCACTACCACAATGGATCTACGTGTGTTGCCTTTGGGGTCCTATGGGATTGTTTTAGGCATGAATTGGTTGGAGACCCACCTAGCCAGTATAGATTGTCGGCGTAGGTTAGTTTAGTGTGTTGACGATGTTGGGGAGCGTGTTGAGTTAATTGGGGTTCAGAGACCCATTTCTCTCCGTGTGATTTCAGTAATGTAGCTGAAGTGTGCCATGCGGAAAGCCTATCAAATGTTCACTATTTTAGTTAGTGATCTTGCTGAGGGTGAGATTCATGAGGTATCTCTTGATGATCATCCTATTCTTTAGGAGTTTGCAGATGTCTTTCCAAGTGATATTCCAGGCATGTCGCCTAAGCGCGACATAGACTTCCATATCGATCTCATTCCTGGTGCGGAGCCTATTTCTCAGGCACCTTATCGCATGACTACTCAAGAGTTGGGTGAGTTGCCATTGCAGTTAGAGGATTTACTGGAGAAGGGTTTCATTCATCCTAGTGTATCCCCTTGGGGTACACCTGTCATCTTCATGAAGAAGGACGGATCTCTTCACTTGTGCATTGATTATCGCCAGTTGAACAAAGTGACGGTGAAGAATCGATACCTGTTGCCTTAGATAGATGATTTGTTCGATTAGATGAGGGGAGCCAAAGTGTTCTCCAAGATAGATCTGAAGTCAGTATACCATCAGCTTCGCATTCATGAGGCAAACATTCATCAGACAGCATTTCCTACACGATATAGGCATTATGAGTTCACGGTTGTCCCTTTTAGGTTGACCAATGCTCCATCAGTTTTCATGAGTTTGATGAATGGGGTGTTTTGCACCTATCTTGATCAGTTTGTTCTCGTGTTCCTTGATGATATTTTGATTTATTCGAGGACTATGGAGGAGCATGAAGGCCATTTCTGGCAACTGTTGCAGTGCTTGCAGGATAATCAGTTGTTTGGCAATTTGGCCAAAGGTGAGTTCTTCCAGACTGAGGTGAGATATTTAGGCCACATCATCTTAGGAGAGGGTATCTCAGTGGATCCTTCTAAGATTCAGGCTATTGTGGATTGGCCAGCACTAACGAATGTGACTGAGGTTCGCAGGTTCATGGGATTGGCGGGTTACTATCACCGATTTGTGAGAGATTTCTCTCGGGTAGCCCATCCCATCACTTCTCTTTAGCAGAAAGGGAAGAAGTTTGTGTGGTTAGATCAATGTGAGTTAGCTTTTTAGGCTCTTAAGGAGTGGTTGACTAGTGCACCTATCCTGGTAGTGCCAGATCCTACAGGTGATTTTGTAGTGTGCACCGATGCATCATTGGAGGGTGTGGGGGCAGTTCTCATGCAGGAGGGATGAGTGATTGCATGAGTCCCATAAGCTCAAGGATCATGAGTTGAACTACCCCACCCATGATTTGGAGTTAGCAGCTATCGTCCATACACTTGTGCGTTGGAGACATTTCCTTTTGGGACATCAGCTTGAGTTACATAGTGATCATCGCAGTTTGCAGTATATCTTCACTTAGCCAAATTTGAATGCTCGGCAGTGCTGTTGGATGGAGTTCCTCTGTGAGTACGACATCGAGGTTCACTACATTCAGGGTAAGGAGAATGTTGTTGTGGATGCATTGAGCAGAAGGAGACATGAGATTTTAGTTTTGTCTCTTGGAGTGGATTTGCGGAGCTGTATTTTAGAGTCACTTCCTAGTGATACTTGGTATCAGGAGGTGAGAGCAGAGATTGAGTCTGGGAGAGTCCTTGAGGGTAGGTTTACAGGGTTCTCTCTTGAGCTTGATGGACCTTTGTGACATCTTGGTCGTATTTATGTTCCAGATTCTGGTGATCTTTGTTCCTTGGTTTTATCAGAAGCCCATCGTGCACCCTATTCAGCTCATCTGGGTGTCACGAAGATGCATGCTGATCTTCGATAGTTGTATCATTGGGTAGGTTTGCGATGAGATATTGCTAACTTTGTGGCTCGATGTCTTGAGTGTCAGCGAGTGAAGGTAGAGCATCAGCACCCAGCAGGATTGTTGCAGCCTCATTCCATCCCTGGATGGAAGTGGGATACGATATCTCTAGATTTTATAGTGGGGCAACCTATGTCTTCGTATCGTCATGATGCTATTATGGTCACAGTGGACAAGTTGTCCAAGGTGGCACACTTCTCACCCATGAGATCTTCCTACACTGCAGCGTCTACAGCTTGAGTGTTTATGGAGGATATTGTGCATTTGCATGGTATTCCTTGTAGGATCAGTTCTGATCGTGATCTAGTGTTCACTTCAACTTTGTGGACTTCTCTTCAGCATGCTTTGGGAGCTCAGCTTAATTTCAGCTCTGCATACCATCCCGAGACTGATGGACAGATGGAGCGAGTTAATTAGGTCTTAAAGGATATGCTTCGGATGTACGTTATGGATCGACAGTCTCATTGGGAGGACTATTTGTACCTAGTAGAGTTTGCTTATAACAATGGGTATCACAGTTCTCTCGGTATGT
The DNA here is from genome assembly GCA_027924645.1 of Cunninghamia lanceolata. NCBI lineage: Eukaryota > Viridiplantae > Streptophyta > Pinopsida > Cupressales > Cupressaceae > Cunninghamia > Cunninghamia lanceolata. The sequence goes on from BSBN01000797.1 coordinate 794,273, forward strand.
CTCCCTTCCAGGCCTTGTATGGTAGGCCATGCCGCACTCTGTTGAGTTGGGATCGCTTAGAGGACCAAGTTATTTTGGGTTTAGAGATGATTCAGGATATGGAGCAGCAGGTAGTGTAGATCAGAGAGCATTTGGCTACAGCTCAGGATCAGCAGAGGAAGTATGCCGATGCCCGTAGGTTGGATCGCCACTTTTCAGTAGGTGACCGTGTGTTTTTGAGAGTCATCTGTGGAAGAGCCCCATCCATTATGGGAAAGGCTTGAAGCTGGCACCTCGTTTTGTTGGACCTTTTGAGATCCTTGAGAGGATTGGTCCTATCGCCTATCGCCTTGCATTACCACTGAGTCTATCACGCATCCACGATGTGTTCCATGTTTCAGATCTTAGACAGTATATTCCTGATGTGACCCATGTTCTTGATTGGACTGCTTTGCAGGTCGAGGCAGACGGGCAGCTTTCTTTGGAACCCATACGTATCCTTCAGCATCGGAGGTTGACCCTCAGGGGTCAGGACATAGAGCAGGTAAGGATCCAATGGGATCCTGATGGTGAGTCTTCAGCATCTTGGGAAGATGCGACGAGGATGAGAGACCTTTATCCTTATCTTTTTGCAGACTTCTAGGGGATGTAATGACCTTGTGTTCAGAGTATGTTTTTCTTATCTTGATGGACTTGAATGATTGTATATTTTATTTTGGATTACGCATCTTGTTATTATTTTGTATTGGCATTGGTGATGTGCAATCTCGATACTATTATGATGTGGACATTATTATTACTTATGATGGATTTCATGCTTATATGATTATTGTTGCTTCGGCTATATGATGTATATATATGCGCAGGTACCTTGACGTGTGCTTGGAGTGCTGCAGGTACTGAGTATTGACTCCGCCCAGATTCACATGCCTGAGCATACTCTTATTATCCCCGATCATGGTTACTGGAGATAGTCACAGGCCCTATTTCCTATACCCTACCCTAGCCACTGCACCCAGTTAGTGCAGTGTTTCCGTGTTGTGGTCTTACCGTTTGGATGTCCTTATGGTTATGTGTAGTTCGCCATTCCTTTTGTTGAGACTTTTCTCCTTGGTTTCCTTTGACTGTATCAAGTTTCTTGGTTTAGTGTGTGCTTGGGCTACATCTTAACATTGGCAGGCTTCCAGGGGTAAGCCTAGTCCTAGGGGGGTAGGAGCATTGAAAAAAATGTACCAACTTCAATGCCAACGTAGCAAGAGGGGGGGGTTGTTACATCTAAAATAAATTAGGTATATGTTAATACAGTCAAATATTTATGTAAAAGTCAATCATACCCAAAAGCACGGAAAAACAAGGAAAAGCAATATCACTGAACCAAATAAAGCAATTTGACACGCAGGCAGGGCTTTTACGGGTTACAAGAATCTTAACACTACTTAACAAATGAAGTAACAGGTGAAAATTCATTATTGAAGGTCTTAAACAGCGTGAATGTTCAATAGGGTTAATCTTTTAATAAAAGTGAAACGTTTTAATCAAATACAAAATTTTGGACTTTTTGGTAAAAAAAATTTGCACCTTAAATAAAGGTCGAGGATAAAACAATGTGATATTTTGGTTTTCCAATATACAAATTCTTAACGCGTTTTTTATTAACCTTTGTAACCGTCCCCGTATCAGTATGATATTTTAAAATTTTGAGTAATTTGATATTTGAAAAAAGCTACTAACATGTGATCCGCAAATCTGCAGTGAAAAGACTTGAGAAGGAAAAAAAGGAACTTTACACGCTTGGAGTACAGCAGTCATTCGAGAGTTTTTACTCTCTTATGCAGAAAATTACAATGAATTGTTATTACATGCATCGCAGATGGATATGATTTTGTAAATCTCAGAAATAGCAGGTTGTAAAGGTACAGGTCCGAGTAAGTAGAAATGAGCAGAGAGGAACCTTGGGGGTTTAGAAATGATGTTTCTCAAGAAAATGAAAATGAAAATGAATTTGGACAGTACTTACCTATGGAGATGCATGAAGATCCTATTTCGATAGAAGATGAAGATGAAGATGAGGACTTACTCGTGCAGCGGGAAGAAACTAATTCTCGGGAAGATGAAGACAACATACGTTTTGCTCGGAGAAATTGGAGAACTACCGATGAAAGTATTCGAAGATTACAATCCTCTCTGAAAACTGCTTTTGATTAGATGGAAACCGACTTAATTAGGGCTAAATCAGAAATTAAGGAGTTGGCTGAAAGAAACAAGAAACTAGAGAAGGCGCTCCGCGAGGCTAAAGAACGAGGAAACTCCAGTAAACGAGATCTCCACCAAACAAGAAATAAGCTGCAGCAGCTGTGTACTACAGTGGCTGCACTCAAAGAAGAATGTGCAGCAGCGGCTCCACAACTTGCTAAGAAGAGAAAATATGTTCTTAAGGTTTACGAGGTTAATGACTGCGTGAATTGTCCAATTTGCTTGGAACCATGGACTGAATACGGGGAGCATAATATCTGGTATGTTTTAGATGCAAATGGGTTTTCAATACTAGAAACTTCTATTTCTTTTTGGGTTTTTATATGTTAAGGTATATAATTTGTTAAAAAATGAGCTACATCTAAGCCAAAACTGGATTTCTTATAAGAGGGTTGCTAGTTCAGTGGTAGAGTATTCTGGAAGCAAATGGGAGGTCTTGGGTTCAACTTTTAACTTGGCTCATGAAAAGTTTAACATAATATTAGTGTTTAGGCCAGCAGAGCTAGGTCAAGTTAGATTCTACAAATACCTATAATGTTAGCTCAAATAGAGGTGTTGGATAATGAACCACACCCAAACCATTGTCACTAACTTAGTGGTAGAGTACCCCACCAACAAATAATTGGTCCTATTTTATGTCACATTTAATGCTTTAAGATTTATGGGGTTAAAAGGGAGGTTGGTGTATCCACCACAAGGGAGTAGGATAATTCCAATCTCTTCTTGATTTCTTGTTTAGAAATTGAGAATATTGTATGACAGTGATAGGAATAGATGGCCTCCTATTTTTCAGTTTAGTGCATTTATAGTTTTGGTTTTCATGTTTAGTTTTGTGTATGTAGTATGATGTTTATATTTTTAATTTTCTTCTTTTTGAGTTTTGATGAGGAACATTACTTTAGTAGAGTTATGCTATTTTGTTTCCAACCTCTTGATTGGTAGGGGAGAAAGTATGTCTTCATGATTATTCTACAACTAGTTGTACCTTTAATGAATGTTTTCTATGTTAAAGGAGTAGAGATAAAGTGTGGCCCTGATGTGTGAATGGTTAGATAGTTGGACATTGATTATGGATACACTTGACCATTGTGGGTACAAGAGAATCACAAGGACAATAATCATTACAGTTTGAAAGCAACACATCTTGCTTATACTACATATGGTGCAGATGGTTAAAGGTGTGTTAGAAAATGAATTACAACATGAAAGATAGTGTTAGAGAGATGCAATGGATTTTCATATTGCAATATACAGTTGCACATTAGATGTACAAGATTATATACAGTTGCACACTAGATGTACAAGATTATATACAGTTGCACGAGGAATGCAGAGCAAATAATTAGACATATGAAGGAAAATAGAAATATTGATCCAAATTAATCAATACAAAAGAATAAAGGACTAATTTTATAAAATTAAAAATACTTTATTTTATATATATCTCAATATATTAATTTAATGTTAATGGTATTAGTTGGATAGAATAGTTAAGCAAAAGATTTTTAATCAAGGGGTCATGTAGTCACCAGTTGCACTTAACAAGAAGTGGCTTTCTCCTTTTAAATCTGGTACTTGGTATCTAATTCTGTTAAGCTTTTGTTATTTTAACAATGTAATTGGTTGAAGTTATTAATATCTTTCTTTTTTTAAAAAAAAACAGAAAAGGGGAGTGGACACCTGTAAATTAAGATAGATAAAAAATTTACAAGAGTCATGGCCAAAGCCCAGTCCAGAGAAATAAAACATAACAGAAACCATAACCGGTCTAAATCATCAACAAAATTAACAAGTAAACACAAAGCAGGAAAAAAGTCACCCGAACGAACACCACTGAAACTCCTCCACACAGGAAGGCCAAAGGAGAGACCCTGTGGCAAGACAAAAGACTTCACCCGCAGACGCCACCAAAGCAAGCACGAAGAAAACAAAATAGACAACCACCCCCCACACTAGACCACCAAGGATGCCACCGTCACCACCTCAGACCTCCAAGAGCACAACCCACCACCCCCGCCTCATGCCACTGCCAGAGCTACCGAAAGACCATGCACATCCAGTTTGACAACCGCAGAAGCATACCTAGGCATACCTAGGCATGCCTGGAGTCAGGGGCATGAATCCGAAGGAATCGAATGGCCCTAAAAATAGCCTTAATCCTTTCCATTTTTTTCTTTGTGAGTAGAAAGCAATGGGACCTCAGCACAACATCAATATCTCCACTGCTCAGGGATAGAATACTGGCTTGTAAAGCCCTATATATTGCTTGTTGCGGGGCAGAGGTACGTAAAGCTGCAAAGTTGAAAAGGCCACCGATAAGAGCATCCCCTATTCCATTCTGTAAGCAGAAACTGCTACTTCCCATCTATCCAAAGTGTAAATGTTTTTGAAAAATAAACCCACCGCAAGAGCATGAACAAATTCCCCATCCATCACCAGATCCATTATATTGGAAAGTAGTTGTGACACCACATCTGAAAAATTGAGCACGCGTCCCTCATACCCTCTTATCCATGCATGGCCAACTATGTTTCAAACAGCAATCTGGGTGAGGGTGCAGTCCTTATCTAACAAAGTCATCAAATCTAACGACTTTACCCGCCCTCTTATCTCAGGTTCCCTCTCCAGAGCTGGAAAAAACATTCACTGATTAAGACGTGTATCCACCATGTAAGTTGTCCTTGAGGGGTAGAGAGGGCAAGGATGGGATAGGCACCGAGAAAAGAGGGAGATGTAGAGCTACGTAGGCTTTCTGCAGAAAACACACAACAAAAATTCTTTGTCCATCCCAATAGCACGAAATGTAGTAGATATTCTAAGCAAAGAGCCATTATGTCGGAATTAAGAAAGCTAAGGACATCTATGACGTCACAAGATCAACTGGCGAAGTTGGCAGGATATGAGATACGTTGCCATGAGAAAACCACCATAATGTTTTTGCAGCTTGTCCAATACATGGCCACCCCATCAAATAAAGGCTAGCCATTATGCCTCCAAAGAATCCATTTACTCAAGGCAGTTAGAGCTAGTCCCCTCCATTTAATGAGGCACGATCTAAGTGAGATACGCAATCCCCACCTGTCCTCAATAAACTGAAAGAGCCAAAAACGACTCGATTCACCTTCCCTCATGAACACTTGCGATCCTCTTGTACGGACTATGTCACATAATATCTTTTTTATGTCACATAATAGAAATTTTTTTAAGCTGCGCCTAATTTAATTGACCTCCACTGTTCCACAATAATCCATTATGCCGTTTTTCAAAAATTATAAACATATAATATTTCTAAGATAATTTACAAAATTCCTTTATTAAATATTTTAATTTTACAATTGTAAATGAAAAAAAAAGAGCTCTCATGTTTTATTGATACAGAATTCCTTTATTAAATATTTTAATTTTACAATTGTAAATACAAAACAAGAGTTCTGATGTTTTATTATCTGGAGAATACGTTCTTTCAATGTCTAACAACTTTCTAACATTCCTATTGTGGAACTCCAGTTCTCTTTCATTTGGTCATTTCTTTGGCAGATCATGCATAACACAATGGATTTCTAAAGGTGGAAGTCGTGGTTCCTCTACCGTAAGTCAAATTTGATTCGTATTTTCTTTATCTTGTTATTCAGTGGCCTCATTTGATCGGATCACATACCCTTTTCAATCAAACTAAATTTGTATATAAATGATTACAGTGTCCAGTATGCTCGAGTAGGGTTACTTTAGCAGATATAAGATATCACTATGTATCCCAGTTCTATAATGGGGATGTGAAGATTCAACAGGTAGATCAGTCACTCCTATTAATATATCTTACCAAAACAATTACTATATTTGCTATGTTAATTGAAATTTATGTACACTCACATCAGTCGTGTGTTTTTACAGGATGGATAAAAATTTTGAAGGGAGGCTCAAGCTCTATATTTGACTACATTTTGTTTCAATTTTGGAAATCTGAATACTTGCCTGGAACTTTAATCAAATACGAGATTATGGTTAAAGTGAGTCATACGGACTTCGGAAGATACAATTTTGAATTATTCAGGAAATTGTTCTAATTTACACAGTAAACATGACACATTTTGGCTGTTATTAAAACTGACATGCATACGCTAAAATGGTATATATTGCTTTTTGAAATGCTAAAAGTAGTTTTCTCCAATGGAGAGAATTGCTGTTTTTTTAATTATTATTTAAAAATGGCATGTGATTTGCAGTATTCTTGAGATTTGGAACTTCAGCTACCATGTTAATCTTGTTTGCAACGAAATCATCATTCCAATATTCATTAGTACAAATTTTGATGTTGCCAAAGATCTAAGATTAAAAAGTTGAATTGATGGTAGGGTGCGCATTGGATTCAAAATTAGTTTTTAACTTAACAAGTATTGAGAGCTTAGAAGACAAAGTTTATGAAAAAGAACAGAAATAAATTTAATTCAAAAGGACTTTTTTATTGCATTGTAATACTTAATAGTATATTTCAGCAGGGAAATAATACTTTTTAATATAGAAATTAGGTTAATTGAATTAATGCATTTAAATAGCCACAATCAATTTATATTAATTAGGTTTAAAAAATTGTTTGTTTGGAATAAACATTGAAAATCAAATGAAATGAACACTAATATTTACTTTGATAATTAAAGAACAATATCAAATGGATAAGATTATGCTCCAATTTAAGAATGCTACTTCTTAATTAGTGAAACTATTTTGAATTTTGCAATATATCTCTTTCTTGTTAGAGGATAAGTTTGTGGGCTTATGAGTAATTGTTGGTGTGAATCTATATTAATGCTTCGAATTTGTAGTAGAGTTCTATCCTACACCTTTGCATGATCTGCAGTCTTCTATTCTGCCTTTTCTTTTAAGAGAATTTGGGACTGATGGTACGAATAAATACCTTATTAGGTTGTCACGTGACTAACCTATGAGGGCATTATACATTCATCAAACCCATGAAATTGAATAATATCAAAAATGGTAAGCAAGTGCCTAAGATGTAGATTCTTAGTCTTTGTATTACACCAAATGTTAAAAATTGAACAATATCAAAAATAGTAAGCAAGTGTCTGAGATATAGATTCTTAGTCTTTTTATTATGTACCAAATTTAAACGTGCCACTACTAATTTTTCTCTAGAACGAATGATTATTTTCTTGGATGATTATAAGATGACTAGAATGACTGCATTAAATGTGTTTAAATATTAGTGCATCACATCAAATTGTGATAAAAGTGTGTATATTGGCTCAAAGTAAGAGTGTAAGGAGCACTAGTTAGCCAAATTTAAATTTTAAATTTTAAATTGGAAACAGACAAGATTGTTACAAAAGAAATTTAGATAGAATAGGACACTTCTTGCATTACTCTTGAAAGGAGAGACATGTAATACAAACTAAGATGATTCAACCATTTGAGAAAGATTATACATACATAGAATAATAGGCAACCATATAGAATAGATATAGTAAAGTGATTATGGAAATTCTTAAAAAAGCTCCCCCAACAAAAGGAGCCTCAATGTATTATTATTCACCAATATTATATGTATGTATGTATAACAAAAGGAGCCTAAAATCTAATATTGGTATACCACTATCATATATAAAGTATTTTGATACATGAAATGTCACTTTATGAATCTTTATATTTTTAAATTCCCTCTGAAGCTCTATCTTTTTCATCTCTTCCTCTCCAATTACTTTCTATAGACATCTACACTGAAGTAAATTTTCCTCTTACCAAACAAATGGATAAATCCTTTGCTTGGATCAAGGGTGAAAGGCACATAAATGAAATAATAATTAAAAGGTCTCAACAACAATTGAGGAACTCCGCAACCAACAATTACTACAAAAAACATGGGGAGGTTTAGAACATGGTATGGACATCTATAAAAGATTGATTAAACGGGAGAGGAATTTTGCCACATGTGGTAGTTGCCTAAAAGATATGAATGCAAAATGTAGAAGCATGCACAAGGTACAAAAGAGTATTAATTGCTAGTTTATTAATAAACTATACATAATGATAGTTTGGATCTTCCATTCATAATTTCCAAGAAGAAATTTATGTAGTAAGTTCACATCCATTTATTTTTGATAGTTGGTCACTATGTGTATATGTGATACATGCATGAGTTAGTCACTATGTATACATGATGTATGAATGAGCTAGTCACTATGTTTATATGTGATGTATGTTGAGTTGATCATTGTGTGTACATGTGATGTACACATAACCTAGAAACTATGTAGTTTTATGTTCCTACTTGTTTTTGACATTGTACTAACATTTGTCTCATATACACTTGATATTATACTATTATATATGGATTGAATTTTGAAGCATAAGATTAAGTAATTGGTGAGTTTTAAAACATGGGTTGAAGATCTAATCCCAATTGTGTGGACGGGGTCTTTTTATATTGGTGTGTGAACTATGGAGCCTCTAACTCCATTAAAGGAATATGTAGGTAGGGCCATTTTAAATGAACTATTGAGGAACAAGTTTGGGTCTAGGAAATTATCATGATATAGAGAAGTTACTCTATCTATGGAAAGAATGTGAGTTCTATAATGATAAGGTTATTAAACTAGAACTTTTAAATTGGAATGAAGTTGCATGGATGATTAAGCTTGTACTTATGATGTAATGAAACCAATTTTAAAAAAAAAGATGGTTGTAACCAACGGTGGTTTTGACAAACATTTCCATCCAAGAAACCAAACATATAGAGGAAGCAAACCAATAAACCATCAAATGGTAAATGAGAAGCCATGAGAAAAGCCACCAAGAGGTATGGTGCCCAAAATCTCAAGCCAAACATACAATACCCTAATCCAAGGTAGGTCTTAAGGCTATTTTTAGAATTTGATTTCATGCATCATAAAGGTGTCACAAACCTTGGTACTCTATTTTGTCTCTATTATCTCTATATGGAGATGATATATTATGTATCATTCCTACATCGTATTATAAGTTGGTCAAACACTATGTAACCTTCCTATTATATGCTCTTATGCACATCATAAATCATTATAGAATATCTTATATCTTATGATTTTATATATATTCTTCCATGTCTCACATTCCATTAGATATTATTATACACACAATAATACAAAATAAAACTGACATAAATGACACCTTAAAGTTGGAGAATCTTTAGGATAATTTCACATAAAATAATTGCAAAACTAATTAAATAACTAAATATTCAAATTGAAAGGTGTATCATACTTATCCTATCACTCTCCCACTTGTCTCATATATCTTGTAAGAGAGAAAAGAAAAAACAACTATTTCTAAACTATTTACTAAGGTTCATGAGACTAATGGACTCATTGCACCATTTGAACTTTTTTGTATTAAATGGCTCTTTTTTTGCCCTTTCTTCTTTTGCCTCCAAAAGATTATTCTTAGTCTTCTTCATACCTACATCCACACTTTCAAACAAATCAATAGAAAATGAATCTAGAAACCAGAATGTCTCTTCAAGTGCCTCTTCCATAGACACTTTCTTCTCCTCTTATTCTAGTGCTCTTTGTTGCACTTTCTCTTTTCTTCTTTCCTTACTATCTTTATCCAAGTCCTCTACAATGAGAACTTTCCTATTCTCTTTTTGTCCACTTTTTGCAATTACCACCTTATCAGGAAACTAAATCTTTTCCAAAATATCCATTCTTCTTGCAATCTCTTCCAATTCCTCTTAGAATTTTCTGTTTCCTACTTCATGCCAATATCTATCCCAAAATGGGATTATGAGTGGTCTCCTTACGCTAATACCCATCTTCTCACTACTGCAATAGAATCTCTTACCTTCCACAACTACCCTCTACTCAACAAGGACTGTGTAAGATGTTACTCTCAAAACCCCTTCTACCCACTCTCCCTTCATGGAGGCAGTTATACACCTTCTACCCAGTTTATCTCTGCTGGAGGATAGCAATTACATGTCCTGTATCATGCCTGCAACAACAAATGCTCTCAGGTCTATGACTAACTCCTCTTTCATAACTCTATCAACTCTCTCATACCTTATTCTTCAGCATCCTTTCCACCATGCCAGTGATGTTATTCCTCTATCAATCAAACTACATCATACATTAGACTAAAACACTCATATAACAACACCCATCAAAATCAAGAACACACTTAATGCTCTCTGCCTAGATCTTTTAGGACTCTAGGTTTCTTCCACAACTCAGTAAATCTATAAATACATGTATCACTTCAAGATTCTTATAAATATTAAACTCCCAAAACTTATAACAAATTTTTATGACCCAGATTTTTTAGGTCTCTGATACCAATCTAATGGCATGGGGTCAATAACACAACAAATGCTCTGCTTATTTTAATGGCTGCCTTATCAGTCATAGCTCAAATACCCAATTATAGGAAACTCAATCAAAGAGATATGCAGAATAATGACATGAGCTTAAGAAGTCTTCTTCACAGTCTTAAACAGTCAAATACAAAATGATAGGAACTAAATATATGCAAACTGTAATCAAGCATTTCTAGAAATTCAAAACAATGACAGGAGAGAAGATGTATTCCTTACACTCTTAACACTCAAATACCAAAAGTGACAGGAAGTAGTGATATTTAAATTCTTATTAATGTTGCAATCACAAATACAGAATGGCACATGGCATCACACTGCTACTTATCCGAACATAATCATACAGCCAAATATTGGCCAGCAACAATCGGCCTTTTCTAGTGTACCAAACAAGAACTCTTTACAACTAGCTACTCTTAAATCCTTCTATCTCTTTGTTGATCTATAATCTCCTCCATTCATGTAGGCCTCATTTCTTCAAATTCTTCCTACGATCTGACTATCTACGACCTCAATTTTCAAATATGCTAGTGGCCTCTAACTCTATTTTCCCATCCATTCTCTCCTCTATCCATCCCTTCCTCCTTCAAAAGCAACCATTGGCCCTTCTCCTTAGGCACTGATGGCCCCAAACATTACATTGGCCATTTCTTGGACCTCCTCTCCTTCCACACGGCTTCCTCCCAACCGATCCTCTCTCCCTCGATATCCATCTCTTCCATTCGTTCCTTCCATCTATCTTATGATTTTTCATTGCCCCTTACCAATTCATTTAACCATCAATTATAATAATGGTTTGATAGCTAAAAGATTCCCTTCGAATCAGTACTAGTCACTTAGTTGGATTCATAAATTAACCTTTTAGTAACCGTCGATGAACAACTGATGTTTATTCTTCTTCTCATGTGGCAACAGGAACCTACCTCATTTTCTAACAGTTTCTCTTCCAACACTTTCTTCGTAGTTGTTTTCCTCTAATTATTTTCCCCAACCTTGAACTCTTCATATATCAGTTGCCATGCAGCATAATTCTAAGATAAAATGGTTTCCAATTTATAATCATCATTAATACAACTAGAACTCTTCTCCAAAGCATTCGATCTAAGGATGGTAAATCATTTGCATCGACACCACAAGATGACACAGTGTCTATAACTGAATTCAATTCAACAATCATTTTCCACAACACATAAAGCTCCTGACCCAAATGCAATGGGAAGATACACCAACAACACACAAACCACTGAAACAGAACCAGAAAACCCAAAACTAAACAAAATTCTAAACCAAAATTACGGTGGAGAGTGATGCCCCTGCATCACTTTAGGTGGTTGTTATTTCTTAAGAAACTAGCCTTAGGATTTGATAATAAAGTGTGTTCTATGTGTAACTTGCATGAAACTTGTGATCATGTGTTTTTTGAATGTAAATTTTCTTGTGATGTCTAGAGCGATTTTTTGAATAAGTTGGATGGCTTTTTGTCTAAAATTAGTATAATTAAGATATATATCCTTTGTGGTTTTGTTAGTGAAGTAGACACTAATGCTAATCTATTTTAAACTTTATTTTCTACTAAAATCTTGTGGTCATTATGGAAGGCAAGAAATGAGGATGAATACCAGGGAAGGAAAAGGGTTCCCATTGAGTCTTTTTTTAGAATCATTTTTCATTCTATACGTGAACATGATATTGCTACAATGAAGATTCCTATTGATAGATTCATGAGGATCTTAGATGATAGTAATGCTAGTAACATCTGGAGGACAAGCTTAATTCTAACTATCTTATATATCTTAAAAATTATTATAATTATATAATATAATATTACAATATAGGATAGATATATTATTATAATATATTATACATATTATGACTCTAACCCTAACCCTAACATTAATCTTGACAGTAATTCTAACCCTAATTCTACCCTTAGATCTACTTAAACCTAATTCAATTTCTAATTCAAACCCTTATTCTAACCTTAATTCTAACGGTACTTCTATATATAGATATAAATGTAAATGACTTTTAGTGTTTTATCGTAACTATAACCCTAACCCTAATTGTAACCCCAACCCTAACCTTGATTCTAATCATAGTTTTAACCCTAATTCTAACCATAGTTTTAACCCTAACCCTAATTCTTACCCCAATACTAATTCAAACCTAAATTATAACTATAACCCTAACCCTTATCTTAATCTTGATAGTAATGCTAACCCTAACTCTAGTTCTAACCCTAACCCTAATTGTAACCCTAACCTTAATTCTACCCTTCTAACTGTCCCTATATAAAATAATAGGTAACTATAATTATATATAATATAACACTAACCTTAACCCTAATGCTAATCCTAATAGTAATTCTATCCCTAACCCTAATAGTAACCATATTTATAACCAAAATTCTAACTTGAACCTGAACCCTAATCCTAACCCTAATTGTAGGCCTAACTTCTAATTTAAACCCAAATTGTAACTATAAACCTAACCCTAACGTTGATCTTGACAATAATTCTAACCCTAATTTTACCCCTAGATCTACTTAACCCTAATTCTATTCCTAATTCCAACCTAATCCCAACCCTAATTCTAACCATAGTTCTATATATAGATATAAATGCAAATGACCTTTGTTATTTTATTTTAACGATAACCCTAACCCTAACATTCACCCTAATTCTAACTTCAATTCTAACCCTAGCCCTAACCCTGATTCTAATCATAGCTTTAACCCTGATTCTAACCTAAACCCTAACCCTAGCCCTAATTCTAACACTAATTCTAATAGTAATCCTACCCCTGATTGAAACCATAACCCTAAATCCAATTATAATTCCAATCTTGATTTTATCTCTAACCCTAATTCTCACCCCAATACTAATTATATTACTAATTCAAACCCAAATTATAACTATAACACTAACCCTAACTCCAATTCTAACCCTAACCGTAACCCTAACCATAATTCTAACCCTAGCAATAACCCTAATTTTATCCCTAACCCTAATTCTAAGCTAATCCTTATTCTAACCCTAACCCTCGCTGTATCACTAAGCTTAATTATATCCTTAACTCTAACCCTAATTCTAACTCTAACCCATGTCATAAAACTAATTTCTCACCTCAATATTAGTGTTCCATTGTCCCACATCAATATTTAAAAGTCATATTGCATCACATGAAATTGACCCCTGAATTTCATAATTTAAAGCTGACTTGGTATGATAGATCACTTTTAGGGTCTTAGATATGTGATTTGTAATGGCATTATCATTTTTTAGATTTTTTGAGAGATTGTATTCTTACTTATCATTATTCCATTATTATATCTTTTCTTTTAGATTTTTGTACTATGTTCAGATCTATCCTTTACCCACCCTAGCCACCCTTGCCAATCCCATTAGGTTTCCATTTTTCATATCTAATATACCACTAATTCTAACCCTAAGCCTAATTCTAACACCGTAGTTAGTTTTAGGGTAGGATTGGGTCATTTCAAATGATTTCATTGGTACAATATTAATTCCCAAATTTATATTAATAGATAAAACCATTTGGTATGGAGTAATTGTTTAATGACATCATTTTACATCATAATCAAAACATATAATGTGATGTATTCCAACACATGTATATTTCCACCGTATTACTTGTACACATAAGAATAGTATTTGTCAACATAATATTCTTAACTATTTCTTTGCAAATACTCTTACCTTTCAAAATTACACAAATAATTCATATCATGGTTTTTTTATTTGAGTCCTACAAATAACTCATGTTTTGTTTCAATCTCTTAGCCTTCTTTTAGGATCTTACTTTTTAACCCCAAAATTACACTCTTTTGGTTTAAACTTTTCTTGCCAAAAAAATTATATATTAAAAACTTTAGTAGCTATGCTAATTTAAGCTTATAGTCTAAATATATTCATAATCTAGATGCATTTCTTTCCAATTTGTAATCTATTTTATATTGTGTTGTGTGAATTTTTCACAATACAATTGAATTGTATACCAAAAGCCTATTTCTTAATAGTTATGTTTTCAATGCAACCTTGGAAATGTTAGTTCTTGTTGAAACAATTTGGTATGTACATTGTTAAACACTTTTTAATGGTGTTTATTCTTCATATTTGTTCACCTCTCTCTCTCTCTCTCTCTCTCTCTCTCTCTCTCTCTCTCTCTCTCTCTCTAGCTATCTCCAAACCTGAGCAACCCTAAACTCCAAACCCCTAAACCCTAAATCCAAGCAACTCTAAACCTCTATCTCCCTATCTATCCCCTATCTCCCTATCTCAATCATCCCTCTACCTCTCAATCTCTCTCTCTATGTCCATGGCCATGTGCCTCACTCTCTATCTCCCTATCATTCCTCTCTCTATAAACCCTAAACCTCTAAACCTGAACCCCTAACCCCTAAACAATAAACCCTAAACCCTAAGTAATGCCCCTAAACCCTAACCCCTAAACCCTAAACCTCTATCTCCCTATCTCTCCCCTCTGTCCCTATCACCTTTGTCCCTCTGCCTCTCAATCTCTCTCCCTATGTCTCTAGCCATGTCCCTCAATCTCTATCTCCCTATCTCTCCCCTCGGTCTACTCTATATCTCCCTATTGGTCCTCTATCTCTCTCTAAACCCTAAACCCTAAACCTCTAAACCTTAACCCCTAACCCAAAAACCATACTCCCTCAACCCTAAATAATACTCCTACACCCAAGTAACCATAAATTAGGAACTCAATTAGGTGCTAAAATAGACACTAAATCAAGTGCTAAATTTAGGTGCCACATTAGGTGCTAAATAATGCACTAAATCAGGTGCTAAATTAGACACTAAATCAGGCACTAAATGTGGCACTAAATTAGGTACTAAAATAGGAGCTAAAGTAGGTGTTAAATTAGGCACTAATTTGTGCCTAATTTAGCATCAACTTGTTCTGATCGGCACAAAAAATGCCAAAAATATTGCCATCCTGATAAATAGCACTGCCTTTTTAAAAAAATGGAGAAAAATACATTAAAATAGTGGGTGGAAGCAAAAATGGGAGCTAATCATAGGGATTTGTTGTAGTGATATGTTAATAGACTATTGGTACAATGAAGATTCCTATTGACAAATTCATGAAGATCTTGGAAGATGGGTCCATAATGGTATACATATCTAATATCCAAACTATAGAGTTTTGGCCTCACGAGCAAATGAAATTGGATCCTAGCTTTTCATAAAGTGTACATGGAAATGCATAACAGGTACAATAATCATTCACTAGCAGAGAAGAGAGTAGAAGAAGACTTTGGAGCTATGGAATTTACTTGCCAAAATTTTGATATAGACAACAATTTACTAAGGGTCTCTCCAAAGATAGGTACCTTTAAGGATTCGTATGCTTTCATAAGTAGTGACAATAGGGTATACATAAACAATGAAGTTAGGGTGTAGAAAGAATAGCAATGGATGGCTTCTATGATGGATGTGGATCACAGGGAACCAAAATTTGATAACCAAGATACTAAAAGGATAGGGATATGACAAACAAAGGCAGTGAGAGAACAGTGATTAAAGTTAGAAATATGTTCTGATCTAATTAGATATGTAGTTTTTAATTTAATCATGTGTTTTTAACTTGTAATAATAGTGGTAAGAGGATACAATATGGATTGTAATTTTAATTTTAAATTTTATTAATTTCATAATTTTATATTTTTCAAATTTATTTATTTACAATTTTTATTTTGTAATTGTATTAATTTTATAATGTTATTTATTTTATTAGTTTTATAATTTTATAAATTTTTAATTCTTTTTTTTGCTAACTAAAAACATTATTAAAATTGTTATGTAGTTCAATGAATAAAAATATAATAGTAAAGAGTTATGTAGTTCCATGAAAAAAAATATAATATAAGTGATATAGTTTATAGTTATAAATAAATAATTGAGTAATTTTTTTTAAATTATTTATTTTAGTTTTTACTTAGAATTGCAATAGTAAAAACATAATTTAATTTTTATTTCATGGGTTATTTGAATATCAGTTTTAATATTTATTATCAACATTATTTACATCACAAATTACATATAAATGATATTTATATGGGATGTCCTTTAAAAGTTATTTTTAGTATTATTATTATTTAGTAAATTATGGTCACGACCTCTCCATTTATTTAAATAACTAATAAAATATAATTAAATGCATCAAACCCATAAACAAGGGTGCATCAAAATAAAACTCAAAGGTAAAAGTTCCTGCCAATGATGGCATGGTTCGGTGGTTAAGTCGCTCGGTTGTAGTGGCGGCCACCAGAGTTCAAACCCCCGCTGGGCCAACGAGCTCGCAAGGCTTTACGCCTTCGCTGGGCCAATGAGCTCGCGGGTTTGAAGTGTTCTTCCTAGGGGATGAGGTCCTCCAGTTGTGGCCTCACCGGTTCATTGCTCCGGGCAAAAGCATTCGCGTGGACCCGGAGGGCGTGTCGCACCAGCGTCGCCGGTCACGTTAAAAAGTTTACCAGGCGCATTTTTTAAAAAAAAAAAAAAGGTAAAAGTTCCTATCCGTCTTAAACATCTCTACCAATTTTATTCTGGGAGTGCAAAGTCATCAGAAAAATTGACATTTTTCCCTTCTTCCCTCGCTTACAGGTCAATCATCAAAATGATCCTTAAATTGATCATCTACACTTGAATTTTGGCTAATTTCATCCAACCGCATTGGGAATGTTTGCTACAATCTCCATTTGAGTTTTATAATTGTTTTATTTTATTACATGTAAATGATATTTATATGGGTTGTCTTTAAAAGTTATGGAGTCTAATTCAATTGGGAGAAGAAGTTTAATGGATAAGGAGAGAAGTTTAATTGGTAAGGGCGCTATGCAATCTTTTTTTTTTTTGTATTTTTCTTGCCAAATGAATTTATGAAGTGACTGAAATGCTATTTCTAGAAGGATAGATTAACATTGCGTATTATTTATTCTTATTGTATTTACATGCTACTCATTAAAATTAAAAAAAAAAATTGTAATTAACAAATTTTTGAAAACAACAAAAAAAATTAACGACACGGTAAATTAGTTACTTTAGTTTAATGAGAGGTAGAGTTAGGGTTCTATCAAATAATTAGTTTGGTTTAATGAGAGGTAGAGTTAGGGTTCTTCTATTTAGTTGTGCTAAAGGGATGACTATGATTGTGTACATAAAAATAAAATAGAGCAAACATAGTTTTTTTAAACAACTAGACATATTTTTTAAAATAATTATAATTACACAAGATGAATTGTCTAGTTACACTAAAGGGATGACTATGACAATGTACATAAAAATAAAATAGAGCCAACATAGTTTTTTTAAACAACTAGACATATTTTTTAAAAATAATTATAAATATATAGCTGACATAGTTTATTAAATCAATGAACAATATAATAAGGCTAATAAAATAATGTGTATAAATATAGTACTACTCAAACATCAAATAAAAATAGAGCAAATTGAATTGGGAGAAGAGGTTTAATCCATAAGGAGAGAAGTTTAATTGGTAAGGGCACTATGCAACCTTTTTTTGTATTTTTCTTGCAAAATAAATTTATGAATTGATACAATGCTCCTTGCTGGTATTATTTATAAATAAAAAGAAAATTGCAATTAACAAATCTTTGAAAACAACAAAGAAAATTAACGGCACAATAAATTATTTATTTTAGTTTAATGAGAGGTAGACTTAAGGTTCTTCTATTCTTTTTAAGTATAATGCACCTCATAAACTTTCCACTTTAGTTTAATCAGAGGTAGTTAGGGTTCTTCTATCTTATTTTTTAAGATAATGCCCCTGGTAAAGTTTCCACTTTAGTTTAATGAGAGGTAGACTTTAGGGTTCTTCTATCTTTTTTAATAAAATAATGTGTATAAATATAGTAGTACTCAAACATAAATTTGAGAATAATCAAATCAAATAAAAAAACATCTAATTGAATTGGAAGAAGAAGATTAATGACAAGGAGAGAAATTTAATTGGTAAGGGCACTATGCAGCCATTCTTTGTATAAATATAGTAGTACTCAAACATAAATTTGAAAAAAATCAAATCAAATAAAAAAAGATCAAATTGAATTGGGAGACGAAGTTTAATGATAAGGAGAAAAATTTAATTGGTAAGGGCACTATGTAGCCATTTTTTAATATATTTTTCTTGCAAAATGAATTATTATTTACTTTAGTTGAATGAGAGGTAGAGTTAGGGCTCTTCTATCAATTATTCACTTTAATTTTTTTTAAAGATAATGTGACTAATAAACTTTCTACTTGAATTTAATGAGAGGTAGAGTTAGGGTTCTTCTATCTTTAAATGATAGGTAGAGTTAGGATTCTTGTATCTTTAAATGAGAGGTAGAGTTAGGGTTCATCTATCAATTAATTACTTTAGTTTAATGAGAGGTAGAGTGGTAGGGTTAGGGTTCTTCTATCTTTAAATGAGAGGTAGATTTAGGGTTTTTTAATCTTTAAATGAGAGGTAGAGTTAGGGTTCTTCTATCTTTTTTTTAAAGACAATCCACCTTGTAAACTTTCTTTTTTTTACACTTTTAGTTTAATGAGAGGTAGATGCACTCATTAGCTAGTAGTCTTCTATCTTTTTTTTTTTTTTTTTTAACACTTTAGCTTAATGAGAAGTTTTTTACACTTTTTGCTTAATGAGAGGTAGATGCACTCATTTGCCCAGCAGTCTTCTATCTTTTTTCTTTCTTTTTTTTTACACTTTAGCTTAATGAGAGGTAGATGCAGTGGTTCAGTAGTCTTCTATCTTTTTTTCAGCAGACTTTAACGAGAGGTAGAGTTAGGGCTCTTCTATCTTTTTTCTTAAAGGATAATGCATTGGAACCCTCGTCGATTAATTCTTTTAAAAAATTATAATTAAGTTTTGGTATCATTTGGATTTAAATTATTGAAAATTATTCCCAACTAAGAATTGTGGAAAAATAAGAAAATTAAAGATAGGGTAAATTACTTTATTTTAGTTTAATGAGGGCCAGCCTTATAATTTTTCAATCTTTAAAAGCCACAAAGAAAGTTAATATTTAGTTTAATAACCTTTGTTTTAGATTTTTACCATGGGTTTAATTTTATTAAAAAAATATAATTAAGTTTTTCATATCATTTGGATTAAATTATTGAACCATTAAAAACTAATTGTTAGAGCTAAGAATTGTAGGGTAAATTACTTTAGTTTTATGTTGGGTAAGATTATAGTTCATCAATCTTTAAAACATCAAAGATTTTTTCTATGGGAATTAATTACCATGGATATCTTAAATACATCTATCTACAATAACAATTTCAAAGATATTTTTATTTTATTTTATTTATTTAAAATTGATTTTCTACTTTATTTTACTTAAGAGTTATTTTATGTTTTAGTTTTTATTATTTTTTTGCATGTAGACTCTTTAATAGTTTTTGTTAACACATTCATGCCATTACCATCCATCCCTTACTTCCATTGTAGTCTATAGTTAAGGCTCTCACCATAACTAGTTAGACAATTTTGATTACAATAATATAATCTCCAAAGCATGTATTAATATGATTATTGTGAAAAGTCACATGCATATTAAATGCAGCCTATTAACCCAACACATATACACTACAATTATGGTGAGCATAGATGACATGGCTTATCTATACTTGGATGTGTTGCCTACATATCTACTAAGACAATTACAACTAAAATATGTGAAAAAATTCCTATATCCTTTATACTTTAATGGATGTCTATATACCATCTTCAAAAGTAATGATGCATCCTCGTTTCCCTGCAATAAGGGGTTACCGTAATCAAATAAGTAAAATATAAGCATATGTGAAAACTTTGATTATAAACATATAACTATTCTGTGTTAAATTGTTAATCATGTAATTAGTCCTAATTTAACTTAAAATAATGTCCTCCTCATTATTTATGATTTTTTTTTGGAAAAAGATGAAAACAAACCCTCAATGGAGCTTAAATTTGACAGTTTACTTTGTGTGTCAAGAATTTTTTTTCCTAAAAAAATTTAAGATGATTTTAATGTATTCATATAAGGTATTTCAAATAATGTATGCATTCTAGTTCTTTCTAATTTTTATAACTACCAGATCCTTATCCTTTAATGCAAAATTTAATTATTTGATGTGCTAGAAAAGCTTGGAGATTGAAATGAATATAAAATATTTAAAAATAAAATAAAAATATTGAAAACTTCTTTAAAAAAATTCTAAAAACATAATTTTTTTTTTAAATAATTGAAGTTTCTATTAAAAAATTTAAAAATAATATATATATTTAAAGAGCATTAAAACTTCTCAGGAAAATCTTAAAATTTGGATTTTTTTAAACAATAAAATTTTTATTATATATATAATTTCTAATGTAACAACCCCCCCTTGTCTTGCTACGTTGGCATTGAAGTTGGTAGATTTTTTTTAATGCTTGGGGAGGATGAAACCATTAAATGCAAAAAAAAGATCTGATCTAGGGGAGGTGAGTCAACGCGTTTTGTAGAGAGAAGAAAAGGGGGAGTTTATACAAACGGAGAAGGAAGGAAGGAGGAGAGCAAAAAAAAGCAGTTTCAGAGGGATTTTAGACAGTTTCCAGATACAGATCAGCATCTCAGCTAACTGCAATTTGGTGATATAGGTCAGTCTTGAATCATCTTTGGTTTATTTATTGTTGTGATGATTTGTGATTTTTTTTAATTTCAAATTTTCATTGATCGGGGCATATTCAATAGAAATATTTAAGGCAATCATAAGCCTACAGGTTTAGGATTTGTGATCTGGCAATAGATCGCATTAGATCTTCAGTCAGAATGTTAGAAACCTAACTATTTTATTAAATATATTTATGCAATTGTATAACTTGTGGGTCATAAGTCCCTTTCCATAAATTTTATTAGAAGATTTGGTTAAGAGTTGTTTAATGCGAATTGTATGGAGAGAATCGATTGTGGGTTGTTGCGGTCGACTGTATTCAAGGGCAACACCTTTTCTACCAGCAATGAGATCTATAATTTTGCTATTACAAATTGATCCTACCACTCTTCTTTCTCTCTCCAAAATTCTGGTGGTGTAGATTATATAAACCTAAAGACAAATTGTAGCAGTAAATCTGATGAAACAGGGAAAAAAAAAGATGGAGTAATGACTACAAAAGGCATCCACAAATTTGTTGAAAGAAAAAGGCGGAGAGACATGAGATCACTATTTTCTGCATTGAGATCCTTAGTGCCGGAAGAATACATTATGTACTCTGGGTGTCTAGGGAAAATGTTCAACAACAGAACAGCTATCAGAAAGCATTAACTATATTAACCATCTGCATGATAAAATTAAGGAGCTTATACAAACAAGAGAGGAGTGTTGCAGGTACTGAGTATCGACTCCGTCCGGATTCACGTGCCTGAGCATACTCTTATTATCCCTGATGGTGGTTACTGGAGATAGTCACAGGCCCTATTTCCTATACCCCACCCTAGCCACTGCACCCAGTTAGTGCAGTGTTTCCGTGTTGTGGTCTTACCGTATGGATGTCCTTATGGTCATGTGTAGTTTGCCATTCTTTTTGTTGAGACTTTTCTCATTGGTTTCCTTTGACTGTATCAAGTTTCTTGGTCTAGTGTGTGCTTGGGCTACATCTTAGCATTGGCAGGCTTCCAGGAGTAAGCTTAGTCCTAGGGGGGTAAGAGCATTAAAAAAAATCTACCAACTTCAATGCCAACGTAGCAAGACGGGGGGTTGTTACATCTAAAATAAATTAGGTAATACCGTCAAATATTTATGTAAAAGTCAATCATACCCAAAAGCATGGAAAAACTGTTGGAAATTTAATTCTTCGTTAGACATTTATTGCTAACTGCCCCGCGTCAGACCTGGGGATCTCCCGCATCCTCTTCCCAGCACCGTTGGCCTGTCAGAAGTTCTGGTAGGTGCATTTGAATTTGAAATAGTTGAGCACCCATTTTGCTGGGCATGAAGAAGAGACAAAAAGGGAGGGAAAAGTTAGAAGACAGAGTAGAATGTGTTGAACCTATAGCAGCAGAGGAATGAGAAGGTTCCAGAGAGCAGCAGAAGGAGAACAGCAGAGAGGAATGTTGCAGCAGCAATAGTAGACAGCTACGGAGTTCCAAAAAGCTCCGGAT
This sequence comes from Cunninghamia lanceolata, assembly GCA_027924645.1. Classification (NCBI taxonomy): domain Eukaryota; kingdom Viridiplantae; phylum Streptophyta; class Pinopsida; order Cupressales; family Cupressaceae; genus Cunninghamia; species Cunninghamia lanceolata. The sequence goes on from BSBN01000797.1 coordinate 817,042, forward strand.
ATACAGTGTGCAGCTCCAGAGATTGGGGCAGAGTAAGAAAACAGAGCAGCAGCTCTGTCTGTAGTTTGTACATGAAATTAAATGTAATCTGAAAATAGAGAAATATATATAAAGATATATTGTTGTCCTTCTGTGTTTGGTTTCTCCCTGTGTGTGTATTTATTTTTTGCTGTTCTTTATTTTGCTGTAGCATTGTATTTGAAATCAGAACAGCATGTTCTGCCCGCTCCCCTGTTCTGTCCTATTTTTTGTGCTGTCCATATTTCTGTAGAAATCCTTTGAACAGCCATTAGCCTGCCAACAAAAACAAGGAAAAGCAATATCACTGAACCAAATAAAGCAATTTGACACGCAGGCATGGCTTTTACGGGTTACAAGAATCTTAACACTACTTAACAAATGAAGTAACAGGTGAAAATTCATTATTGAAGGTCTTAAACAGCGTGAATGTTCAATAGGGTTAATCTTTTAATAAAAGTGAAACGTTTTAATCAAATACAAAATTTTCGACATTTTGGTAAAAAAAATTGCACCTTAAATAAAGGTCGAGGATAAAACAATGTGATATTTTGGTTTTCCAATATACAAATTCTTAACGCGTTTTTTATTAACCTTTGTAACCGTCCCCGTATCAGTATGATATTTTAAAATTTTGAGTAATTTGATATTTGAAAAAAGCTACTAACATGTGATCCGCAAATCTGCAGTGAAAAGACTTGAGAAGGAAAAAACAGGAACTTTACACGCTTGGAGTACAGCAGTCATTCGAGAGTTTTTACTCTCTTATGCAGAAAATTACAATGAATTGTTATTACATGCATCGCAGATGGATATGATTTTGTAAATCTCAGAAATAGCAGGTTGTAAAGGTATAGGTCCGAGTAAGTAGAAATGAGCAGAGAGGAACCTTGGGGGTTTAGAAATGATGTTTCTCAAGAAAATGAAAATGAAAATGAATTTGGACAGTACTTACCTATGGAGATGCATGAAGATCCTATTTCGATAGAAGATGAAGATGAAGATGAGGACTTACTCGTGCAGCGGGAAGAAACTACTTATTCTCGGGAAGATGAAGACAACATACGTTTTGCTCGGAGAAATTGGAGAACTACCGATGAAAGTATTCGAAGATTACAATCCTCTCTGAAAACTGCTTTTGATGAGATGGAAACCGACTTAATTAGAGCTAAATCAGAAATTAAGGAGTTGGCTGAAAGAAACAAGAAACTAGAGAAGGCGCTCCACAAGGCTAAAGAACGAGAAAATTCCAGTAAACGAGATCTCCACCAAACAAGAAATAAGCTGCAGCAGCTGTGTACTACAGTGGCTGCACTCAAAGAAGAATGTGCAGCAGCGGCTCCACAACTTGCTAAGAAGAGAAAATATGTTCTTAAGGTTTACGAGGTTAATGACTGCGTGAATTGTCCAATTTGCTTGGAACCATGGACTGAATACGGGGAGCACAATATCTGGTATGTTTTAGATGCAAATGGGTTTTCAATACTAGAAACTTCTATTTCTTTTTGGGTTTTTATATGTTAAGGTATATAATGTGTTAAAAAATGAGCTACATCTAAGTCAAAACTGGATTTGTTATCAAGAGGGTTGCTAGTTCAGTGGTAGAGTATTCTGGAAGCAAATGGGAGGTCTTGGGTTCAACTTTTAACTTGGCTCATGAAAAGTTTATCATAATATTAGTGTCTAGGCCAGCAGAGCTAGGTCAAGTTAGATTCCACAAATACCTATAATGTTAGCTCAAATGGAAGTGTTGGATAATGAACCACACCCAAACTATTGTCACTAACTTAGTAGTAGAGTACCCCACCAACAAATAATTGGCCCTATTTTATGTCACATTTAATGCTTTAAGATTTCTGGGGTTAAAAGGGAGGTTGGTGTATCCACCACAAGGGAGTAGGATAATTCCAATCTCTTCTTGATTTCTTGTTTACAAATTGAGAATATTGTATGACAGTGATAGGAATAGATGGCCTCCTAATTTTCAGTTTAGTGCATTTATAGTTTTGGTTTTCATGTTTAGTTTTGTGTATGTAGTATGATGTTTATATTTTTAATTTTCTTCTTTTTGAGTTTTGATGAGGAACATTACTTTAGTAGAGTTATGCTATTTTGTTTCCAGCCTCTTGATTAGTAGGGGAGAAAGTATGTCTTCATGATTATTCTACAACTAGTTGTACCTTTAATGAATGTTTTCTATGTTAAAGGAGTAGAGATAAAGTGTGGTCCTGATGTGTGAATGGTTAGATAGTTGGACATTGATTATGGATACACTTGACCATTGTGGGTACAAGAGAATCACAAGGACAATAATCATTACAGTTTGAAAGCAACACATCTTGCTCATACTACATATGGTGCAGATGGTTAAAGGTGTGTTAGAAAATGAATTACAACATGAAAGATAGTGTTAGAGAGATGCAATGGATTTTCATATTGCAATATACAGTTGCACACTAGATGTACAAGATTAGTAGGTATTATTGTTAGAGGAATGCAGAACAAATGATTAGACATATGAAGGAAAATAGAAATATTGATCCAAATTAATCAATACAAAAGAATAAAAGACTAATTTTATAACATTAAAAATACTTTATTTTATATATATCTCAATATATTAATTTAATGTTAATGGTATTAGTTGGATAGAATAGTTAAGCAAAAGATTTTTAATCAAGGGGTCATGTAGTCACCAGTTGCACTTAACAAGAAGTGGCTTTCTCCTTTTAAATCTGGTACTTGGTATTTAATTCTGTTAAGCTTTTGTTATTTTAACAATGTAATTGGTTGAAGTTATTAATATCTTTTTAAAAAAAAAAAAAAATAGAAAAGGGGAGTGGACACCCATAAATTAAGATAGATAAAAAAACTTACAAGAGCCATGGCCAAAGCCTAGTCCAGAGAAATAAAACATAACAGAAACCATAACCGGTCTAAATCATCACCAAAATTAACAACAAAATAAATACAAAGCAGGAAAAAAGTCACCTGAACGAACACCACTGAAACTCCTCCACACAGGAAGGCCAAAGGAGAGACCCCGTGGTAAGACAAAAGACTTCACCCACAGACGCCACCAAAGCAAACATGAAGAAAACAAAATAGACAACCACCCCCCACACCAGACCGCTAAGGACGCCACCCGTCACTACCTCAAACCGCCAAGAGCACAACCCACCACCCCTGCCTCACGCCACTATTGGAGTTGTCGGAAGACCATGCACATCCAGTTTGACGACCGCAGAAGCATACCTAGGCATACCTAGGCATGCCTGGAGTTAGGGGCATGAATCCGAAGGAATCGAATGGCCGTAAAAACAGCCTTAATCCTTTCTATTTTTTTCTTTGTGAGTAGAAAGCAATGGGACCTCAACGCAACATCAATATCTCCATTGCTCAAGGATAGAATACTGGATTGTAAAGCCCTGTATATTGCTTGTTGCGGGGCAGAGGTACATAAAGCTGCAAAGTTGAAAAGGCCACCGATAAGAGCATCCCCCTATTCCATTCTGTAAGCAGAAACCGCCGCAAGAGCATGAACAAATTCCCCATCCATCACCAGATCCATTATATTAGAAAGTAGTTGTGACACCACATCTAAAAAATTGAGCATGCGTCCCTCATACCCTCTTATCCATGCATGGCCAACTATGTTTCAAACAGCAATCTGGGTGAGGGTGCAATCCTTATCTAACAAAGTCATCAAATCTAACGACTTTACCCGCCCTCTTATCTCAGGTTCCCTCTCCAGAGCTAGAAAAGACATTCGCTGATTAAGACGTGTATCTGCCATGTAAGTTGTCCTTGAGGGGTAGAGAGGCCAAGGATGAGATAGTCACCGAGAAAAGAGGGAGATGTAGAGCTACGTAGGCTTTCTGCAGAAAACACAGAACAAAAATTCTTTGTCCATCCCAATAGCACCAAATGTAGTAGATATTCTAAGCAAAGAGCCATTATGTTGCAATTAAGAAAGCTAAGGACATCTATGACATCACAAGATCAACTAGGGAAGTTGGCAAGATCACCAAAATTAACAACAAAGTAAACACAAAGCAGGAAAAAAGTCACCTGAACGAACACCACTGAAACTCCTCCACACAGGAAGGCCAAAGGAGAGACCCCATGGTAAGACAAAAGACTTCACCCACAGACGCCACCAAAGCACACACGAAGAAAACAAAATAGACAACCACCCCCCACACCAGACTGCCAAGGACGCCACCCGTCACCACCTCAAACTGCCAAGGGCACAACCCACCACCCCCGCCTCACGCCATTGCCGGAGCTGCCAGAAGACCATGCACATCCAGTTTGACGACCGTAGAAGCATACCTAGGCATACCTAGGCATGCCTGGAGTCAGGGGCATGAATCTGAAGGAATCGAATGGCCGTAAAAACAGCCATAATCCTTTCTATTTTTTTCTTTGTGAGTAGAAAGCAATGGGACCTCAGCGTAACATCAATATCTCCATTGCTCAAGGATAGAATACTGGCTTGTAAAGCCCTGTATATTGCTTGTTGCGGGGCAGAGGTACGTAAAGCTGCAAAGTTGAAAAGGCCACCGATAAGAGCATCCCCCTGTTCCATTTTGTAAGCAAAAACTGCCGCTTCCCATCTATCCAAAGTGTAAATGTTTTTGAAAAATAAACCTACCACAAGAACATGAACAAATTCCCCATCCATCACCAGATCCATTATATTGGAAAGTAGTTGTGACACCACATCTGAAAAAATGAGCACGCGTCCCTCATACCCTCTTATCCATGCATGGCCAACTATGTTTCAAACAGCAATCTAGGTGAGGGTGTAGTCCTTATCTAACAAAGTCATCAAATCTAACGACTTTACCCGCCCTCTTATCTCAGGATCCCTCTCCAGAGCTGGAAAAAACCATTCACTGATTAAGATGTGTATCCGCCATGTAAGTTGTCCTTGAGGGGTAGAGAGAGCAAGGATGGGATAGGCACCGAGAAAAGAGGGAGATATAGAGCTACGTAGGCTTTCTGCAGAAAACACAGAACAAAAATTTTTTGTCCATCCCAATAGCACCAAATGTAGTAGATATTCTAAGCAAAGAGCCATTATGTCGGAATTAAGAAAGCTAAGGACATCTATGACGTCACAAGATCAACTCGCGAAGTTGGCAGGATATGAGGTACGTTGCCATGAGAAAACCACCATAAAATTTTTGCAGCGTGTCCAATACATGGCCACCCCATCAAATAAAGGCTAGTCGTTATGCCTCCAAAGAATCCATTTACTCAGGGCAGTTAGAGCTAGTCCCCTCCATTTAATGAGGCATGATCTAAGTGAGATACGCAATCCCCACCTGTCCTCAATAAACTGAAAGAGCCAAAAACGACTTGATTCACCTTCCCTCATGAACACTTGCGATCATCTTGTACGGACTATGTCACATAATATCTTTTTTATGTCACATAATAGAAATTTTTTTAAGCTGCGCCTAATTTAATTGACTTCCACTGTTCCACAATAATCCATTATGCCATTTTTCAAAAATTATAAACATATAATATTTCTAAGATAATTTACAAAATTCCTTTATTAAATATTTTAATTTTACAATTGTAAATGAAAAAAAAAGAGCTCTCATGTTTTATTGATACAGAATTCCTTTATTAAATATTTTAATTTTACAATTGTAAATAAAAAACAAGAGTTCTGATGTTTTATTATCATGAGAATACGTTCTTTCAATGTCTAACAACTTTCTAACATTCCTATTGTGGAACTCCAGTTCTCTTTCATGTGGTCATTTCTTTGGCAGATCATGCATAACACAATGGATTTCTAAAGGTGGAAGTCGTGGTTCCTCTACCGTAAGTCAAATTTGATTCGTATTTTCTTTATCTTGTTATTCAGTGGCCTCATTTGATCGGATTACATACCCTTTTCAATCAAACTAAATTTGTATATAAATGATTACAGTGTCCAGTATGCTCGAGTAGCGTTACTTTAGCAGATATAAGATATCACTATGTATCCCAGTTCTATGATGGGGATGTGAAGATTCAACAGGTAGATCAGTCACTCCTATTAATATATCCTACCAAAACAATTACTATATTAGCTATGTTAATTGAAATTTATGTACACTCACATCAGTCGTGTGTTTTTACAGGATGGATGAATATTGTGAAGGGAGGCTCAAGCGCTATATCTGACTACATTTTGTTTCAATTTTGGAAATCTGAATACTTGCCTGGAACTTTAATCAAATACGAGATTATGGTTAAAGTGAGTCATAGGTTCTTCGGAAGATACAATTTTGAATTATTCAGGAAATTGTTCTAATTTACACAGTAAACATGACACATTTTGGCTGTTATTAAAACTGACATGCATACGTTAAAATGGTATATATTGCTTTTTGAAATTGTAAAAGTTGTTTTCTCCAATGGAGAGAATTGCTGTTTTTTTAATTATTATATAAAAATGGCATGTGATTTGCATTATTCTTGAGATTTGGAACTTCAGCTACCATGTTAATCTTGTTTGCAACGAAATCATCATTCCAATATTCATTAGTACAAATTTTGATGTTGCCAAAGATCCAAGATTAAAAAGTTGAATTGATGGTAGGGTGCCCATTGGATTCAAAATTAGTTTTTAACTTAATAAGTATTGAGAGCTTCGAAGACAAAGTTTACGAACAAGAACAGAAATAAATTCAATTCAAAAGGACTTTTTTATTGTATTGTAATACTTACATAGTATATTTGAGCAGGGAAATAATACTTTTTAATATAGAAATTAGGTTAATTGAATTAATGCATTTAAATAGCCACAATCAATTTATATTAATTAGTTTTAAAAAATTGTCTGTTTGGAATAAACATTGAAAATCAAATGAAATGAACACTAATATTTACTTTGATAATTAAAGAATAATATCAAATGGATAAGATTATGCTCCAATTTAAGAATACTGCTTCTTCATTAGTGAAACTATTTTGAATTTTGCAATATATCTCTTTCTTGTTAGAGGATAAGTTTGAGGGCTTATGAGTAATTGTGGGTGTGAATCTATATTAATGCTTCAAATTTGTAGTAGAGTTCTATCCTACACCTTTTCATGATCTGCAGTCTTCTATTCTGCCTTTTCTTTTAAGAGAATTTGGGACTGATGGTACTAATAAATACCTTATTATGTTGTCACATGACTAACCTATGAGGGCATTATACATTGATCAAACCCATGAAATTGAACAATATCAAAAATGGTAAGCAAGTGGCTAAGATGTAGATTCTTAGTCTTTGTATTACACCAAATGTTAAAAATTGAACAATATCAAAAATAGTAAGCAAGTGTTTGAGATATAGATTCTTAGTCTTTTTATTATGTACCAAATTTAAACGTGTCACTACTGATTTTTCTCTAGAATGAATGATTATTTTCTTGGATGATTATAAGATGACTAGAATGACTGCATTAAATGTGTTTAAATATTAGTGCATCACATCAAATTGTGATAAAAGTGTGTATATTGGCTCAAAGTAAGAGTGTAAGGAGCACTAGTTAGCCAAATTTAAATTTTAAATTTTAAATTGGAAACAGACAAGATTGTTACAAAAGAAATTTAGATAGAATAGGACACTTCTTACATTACTCTTGAAAGGAGAGACATGCAATACAAACTAAGATGATTCAACCATTTGAGAAAGATTATACATACATAGAATAACAGGCAACCATATAGAATAGATATAGTAGAGTGATTATGGAAATTCTTAAAAAAGCTCCGCCAACAAAAGGAGCCTCAATGTATTATTATTCACCAGTATTATATGTATGTATGTATAACAAAAGGAGCCTAAAATCTAATAGGGGTATACCACTGTCATATATAAAGTATTTTGATACATGAAATGTCACTTTATAAATCTTTATATTTTTAAATTCCCTCTACAGCTCTATCTTTTTCATCTCTTCCTCTCCAATTACTTTCTATAGACATCTACACTGAAGTAAATTTTCCTCTTACCAAACAAATGGATAAATCCTTTACTTGGATCAAAGGTGAAAGGCCCATAAATGAAATAATAATTAAAAGGTCTCAACAACAATTGAGGAACTCCACAACCAACAATTACTACAAAAAACATGGGGAGCTTTAGAACATGGTATGGACATCCATAAAAGATTAAAGGGGAGAGGAATTTTGCCACATGTGGTAGTTGGCACTACCCTAAAAGATATGAATGCAAAATGTAGAAGCATGCACAAGGTACAAAAGAGTATTAATTGCTAGTTTATTAATAAACTATACATAATGATAGTTTGGACCTCCCATTCATAATTTCCAAGAAGAAATTTATGTAGTAAGTTCACATCCATTTATTTTTGATAGTTGGTCACTATGTGTATATGTGATGTATGCATGAGTTAGTCACTATGTATACATGATGTATGAATGAGCTAGTCACTATGTTTATATGTGATGTATGTTGAGTTGATCATTGTGTGTACATGTGATGTACACATGACCTAGAAACTATGTAGTTTTATGTTCCTACTTGTTTTTGACATTTTACTAACATTTGTCTCATATACACTTGATATTATACTATTATATATGGATTGAATTTTGAAGCATAAGATTAAGTAATTGGTGAGTTTTAAAATATGGCTTGAAGATCTAATCCCAATTGTGTGGACGGGGTCTTTTTATATTGGTGTGTGAACTATTGAGCCTCTAACTCCATTAAAGGAATATGTAGGTAGGGCCATTTTAAATGAACTATTGAGGAACAAGTTTGGGTCTAGGAAATTATCATGATATAGAGAGGTTACTCTATCTAGGGAAAGAATGTGAGTTCTATAATGATAAGGTTATTAAACTAGAACTTTTAAATTGGAATGAAGTTGCATGGATGATTAAGCTTGCACTTATGATGTAATGAAACCAATTTTAAAAAAAAAGATGGTTGCAACCAATGGTGGTTTTTACAAACATTTCCATCCAAGAAACCAAACATATAGAGGAAGCAAACCAATAAACCATCAAATGGTAAATGAGAAGCCATGAGAAAAGCCACCAAGAGGTATGATGTCCAAAATCTCAAGCCAAACATACAATACCCTATTCCAGGGTAGGTCTTAAGGCTATTTTTAGAATTTGATTTCATGCATCATAAAGGTGTCACAAAGCTTGGCACTCTATTTTGTCTCTATTATCTCTATACAGAGATGATATATGATGTATCATTCCTACATCGTATTATAAGTTGGTCAAACACTATGTAACCTTCCTATTATATGCTCTTATGCACATCATAAATCATTATAGAATATCTTATATCTTATATCTTATGATTTTATATATATTCTTCCATGTCTCACATTCCATTAGATACTATTATACACACCATAATACAAAATAAAACTGACATAAATAACACCTTAAAGCTGGAGATTCTTTACGATAATTTCACAAAAAATAATTGCAAAACTAATTAAATAACTAAATATTCAGATTGAAAGGTGTATCATACTTATCCTATCACTCTCCCACTTGTCTCATATATCTTGTAAGAGAGAAAAGAAAAAACAACTATTTCTAAACTATTTACTAAGGTTCATGAGACTAATGGACTCACTGCACCATTTGAACTTTTTTGTATTAAATGGCTCTCTTTTTGCCCTTTCTTCTGTTGCCTCCAAAAGATTATTCTTAGTCTTCTTCATACCTGCATCCACACTTTCAAACAAATCAATAGAAAATGAATCTAGAAACTAGAATGTCTCTTCAAGTGCCTCTTCCATAGACACTTTCTTCTCCTCTTATTCTAGTGCTCTTTGTTGCATTTTCTCTTTTCTTCTTTCCTTACTGTCTTTATCGAAGTCCTCTACAATGAGAACTTTCCTATTCTCTTTTTGTCCACTTTTTGCAATTACCACCTTATCAGGAAACTAAATCTTTCCCAAAATATCCATTCTTCTTGCAATCTCTTCCAATTCCTCTCAGAATTTTCTATTTCCTACTTCATCCCAATATTTATCCCAAAATGGGATTATGAGTGGTCTCCTTACACTAATACCCATCTTCTCACTGCTGCAACAAAATCTCTTACCTTCCACAACTACCCTCTACCCAACAAGGACCGTGTAAGATGTTACTCTCAAAACCCCTTCTACACACTCTCCCTTCGTGGAGGCAGTTATACACCTTCTACCCAGTTTATCTCTGCTGGAGGATAGCAGTTACAAGTTCTATATCATGCCTACAACAACAAATGCTCTCAGGTCTATGACTAACTCCTCTTTCATAACTCTATCAACTCTCTCATACCTTATTCTTTAGCATCCTTTCCACCATGCCAGTGATCTTATTCCTCTATCAATCAAACTGCATCATACATTAGACTGTAACACTCATATAACAACACCCATCAAAATCAAGAACACACTTAATGATCTCTGCCTAGATCTTTTAGGACTCTAGGTTTCTTCCTCAACTCAGTAAATCTGTAAACATACGTATCACTTCAAGATTCTTATAAATATCAAACTCCCAAAACCTATAACAAATTTTCATCACCTATATTTTTTAGGTCTCTGATACCAGTCTGATGGCATGGGGTCAATAACACAACAAATGCTCTGCTTGTTTTAATGGCTACCTTATTAGTCATAGCTCAAATACCCAATTATAGGAAACTCAATCAAAGAGATATGCAGAATAATGACATGAGCTTAAGAAGTCTTCTTCACAGTCTTAAATGGTCAAATACAAAATGATAGGAACTAAATATATGCAAACTGTAATCAAGCATTTCTAGAAATTCAAAACAATGACAGGAGAGAAGATGTATTCCTTACGCTCTTAACACTCAAATACCAAAAGTGATAGGAAGTAGTGATATTCAAATTCTTATTAATGTTGAAATCACAAATACAGAATGGCACATGGCATCACACTGCTACTTATCCAAACATAATCATACAACCAAATATTGGCCAGCAACAATCAGCCTTTTCTAGTGTACCAAACAAGAACTCTTTACAACTAGATACTCTTAAATCCTTCTGTCTCTTTGTTGATCTATAATATCCTCCATTCCTGTAGGCCTCATTTCTTAAAATTCTTCCTACGATCTGACTATCTATGACCTCAATTTTCAAATATGCTAGCGGTCTCTAACTCTGTCTTCCAACCATTCTCTCCTCTATCCATCCCTTCCTCCTTCAAAAGCAACCATTGGCCCTTCTCCTTAGGCACTGATGGCCCCAAACATTACATTGGCCATTTCTTGGACCTCCTCTCCTTCCATACGGCTTCCTCCCAATCGATCCTCTCTCCCTCGATATCCATCTCTTCCATTCGTTCCTTCCATCTATCGTATGATTTTTCATTGCCCCCTAGCAATTCATCTAACGATTAATTATAATAATGGTTTGATAGCTAAAAGATTCCCTTTGAATGAGTACCAGTCACTTAGTTGGATTCGTAAATTGACCTTTTAGTAACCGTCAATGAACAACTGATGTTTATTCTTCTTCTCACATGGTGACAGGAACCTGCCTCATTTCTGACAGTTTCTCTTCCAACACTTTCTTCGTAGTTGTTTTCCTCTCACTATTTTTCCCAACCTTGAACTCTTGATATATCGGCTACCATGCTGCATAATTCTAAGAGAAAATGGTTTCCAATTTATAACCATCATTAATACAACTAGAACTCTTCTCCAAAGCATTCAATCTAAGGATGGTAAATCATTTGCATCGACACCACAACATGACACAGTGTCTATAACTGAATTTGATTCAACAATCATTTTCCACAACACATAAAGCTCCTGACCCAAATGCAATAGAAAGATACACCAACAACACACAAACCACTAAAATAGAACCAGAAAACCCAAAACTAAATAAAATTCTAAACCAAAATTATGATGGAGAGTGATGCCCCTACATCACTTTAGGTGGTTGTTATTTCTTAAGAAATTAGATTTAGGATTTGATAATAAAGTGTGTTCTATGTGTAACCTGCATGAAACTTGTGATCATGTGTTTTTTGAATGTAAATTTTCTTGTGATGTCTAGAGCAATTTTTTGAATAAGTTGGATGGCTTGTTGTCTAAAATTAGTATAAGTAAGATATATATCCTTTGTGGTTTTGTTAGTGAAGTAGACACTAATGCTAATCTATTTTAGACTTTATTTTCTATTAAAATCTTGTGGTCATTATGGAAGGCAAGGAATGAGGATGAATACCAAGGAAGGAAAAGGGTTCCCATTGAGTCTTTTTTTAGAATCATTTTTCATTCTATACGTGAACATGATATTGCTATAATGAAGATTCCTCTTGATAGATTCATGAGGATCTTAGATGATAGTAATGCTAGTAACATCTAGAGGACAAGCTTAATTCTAACTATATTATATATCTTAAAAATTATTATAATTATATAATATAATATTACAATATAGGATAGATATATTATTATAATATATTATACATAATATAACTCTGACCCTAACCCTAACATTAATCTTGATAGTAATTCTACCCTTAGATCTACTTAAACCTAATTCAACTTCTAATTCAAACCCTTATTCCAACCTTAATTCTAACGGTACTTCTATATATAGATATAAATGTAAATGACTTTTGGTGTTTTATAGTAACTATAACCCTAACCCTAATTGTAACCCCAACCCTAACCTTGATTCTAATCATAGTTTTAACCCTAATTCTAACCATAGTTTTAACCCTAACCCTAAATCTAATTATAATTCTAACCTTGATTTTATCCCTAACCCTAATTCTTACCCCAATACTAATTCAAACCCAAATTATAACTATAACCCTAACCCTTATCTTAATCTTGATAGTAATGCTAACCCTAACTCTAATTCTAACCCTAACCCTAATTGTAACCCTAACCTTAATTCTACCCTTCTAACTGTCCCTATATAAAATAATAGGTATGCTATAATTATATATAATATAATACTAACGTTAACCCTAATGTTAATCCTAATAGTAATTCTAGCCCTAAACCTAATTCTATTCCTAACCCTAATAGTAACCATATTTATAACCAAAATTCTATCTTGAACCTGAACCTTAATCCTAACCCTAATTGTAGGCCTAACTTCTAATTTAAACCCAAATTGTAACTATAAACCTAACCCTAACATTGATCTTGACAATAATTCTAACCCTAATTTTACCCCTAGATCTACTTAACACAATCACACCATTACCATCCATCCCTTACTTCCATTGTAGTCTATAGTTAAGGCTCTCACCATAACTAGGTAGACAATTTTGATTACAATAATATAATCTCCAAAGCATGTATTAATATGATTATTGTGAAAAGTTACATGCATATTAAATGTAGCCTATTAACCCAACACATATACACTACAATTATGGTGAGCATAGATGACATGGCTTATCTATACTTGGATGTGTTGCCTACGTATCTACTAAGACAATTACAACTACAATATGTGACAAAATTCCTATATCCTTTATACTTTGATGGATGTCTATATGCCATCTTCAAAAGTAATGACGCATCCTCGCTTCCCTGCGATAAGGGGTTACCATAATCAAATAAGTAAAATATAAGCATATGTGAAAACTTTGATTATAAACATATAACTATTCTGTGTTAAATTGTTAATCATGTAACCAGTCCTAATTTAACTTAAAATAAGGTCCTCCTCATTATTTATGATTTTTTTTTGGAAAAAGATGAAAACAAACCTTCAATGGAGCTTAAATTTGACAGTTTACTTTGTGTGTCAAGAATTTTTTTTCCTAAAAAAATTTAAGACGATTTTAATGTATTCATATAAGGTATTTCAAATAATGTATGCATTCCAGTTCTTTCTAATTTTTATAACTACCAGATCCTTATCCTTTAATGCAAAATTTAATTATTTGATGTGCTAGAAAAGCTTGGAGATTGAAATGAATATAAAATATTTTAAAAAAAAACATAAAAATATTGAGAACTTCTTTAAAAAAATTTAAAAACATAATTTTTTTTTTAAAATAATTGAGGTTTCTATTAAAGAATTTAAAAATAATAAATATATCTTTAAAGAGCATTAAAACTTCTCAGGAAAATCTTAAAATTTGGATTTTTTTTAAACAATAAAATTTTTATTATATATATAATTTCTAATGTAACAACCCCCCTGTCTTGCTACGTTGGCATTGAAGTTGGTAGATTTTTTTTAATGCTTGGGGAGGATGAAACCATTAAATGCAAAAAAAAGATCTGATCTACGGGAGGTGAGTCAATGCATTTTGGAGAGAGAAGAAAGGGGGAGTTTATGCAAACAGAGAAGGAAGGAAGGAGGAGAGCAAAAAAAAAGTAGTTTCAGAGAGATTTTGGACAATTTCCAGATACAGATCAGCATCACAGCCAACTGCAATTTGGTGATATAGGTCAGTCTTGAATCATCTATGGTTTATTTATTGTTGTGATGATTTGTGATTTTTTTTATTTCAATTTTTCATTGATCGGGGCATAGTCAATAGAAATATTTAACGCAATCATAAGCCTGCAGGTTTAGGATTTGTGATCTGGCAATAGATCGCATTAGATCTTCAATTAGAATGTTAGAAACCTAACTATTTTATTAAATATATTTATGCAATCGTATAACTTGTGGGTCATAAGTCCCCTTCCATAAATTTTATTAGAAGATTTGGTTAAGAGTTGTTTAATGTGAATTGTATGGAGAGAATCGATTGTGGGTTGTTGCGGTCGACTGTATTCAAGGGTGACACCTTTTTCTACCAGCAATGAGATCTATAATTTCACTATTGCAAATTCCTCCTGCCACTCTTCTTTCTCTCTCCAAAATTCTAGTGGTGTAGATTATATAAACCCAAAGACAAATTGCAGCAGTAAATCTGATGAAACGGGCAAAAAAAAAAGATGGAGTAATGACTACAAAAGACATCCACAAATTTGTTGAAAGAAAAAGGCGGAGAGACATGAGATCACTATTTTCTGCGTTGAGATCCTTAGTGCCGAAAGAATACATTATGTGCTCTGGGTGTCTAGGGAAAATGTTCAACAGCAGAACAACTATCAGAAAGCATTAACTATATTAACCATCTGCATGATAAAATTAAGGAGCTTATACAAACAAGAGAGGAGATGAGAAAAGAAAAATTGTAAAGAGATCTGTCTTTTTCTGTCTCATCTGAGACTTTCCCTATTGTTAAAGTAAATTCTCATGGCTGCGGTGTTTTGGTGTCAACAAACACATTTAAGTGTCAGATTGTCTTGTCTGATCTTCTGTTTACTCTGGGAAATAATGGCCTTGATATCGTTAGTGCTGTTACTTGTGCCATGAACAAAAAAGTCTTTCACACTATTCATGCCAAGGTTACAGATCTTCATAGTTTTGACATCAGAACTTTATATCAAAATATTTGGAACTTGGTAGGTGAAAAGGGTTAGGATGCAAATGCACTTCACAAGTGAGGATTGACCATAGCTTGTAATAATCTATTTTCTAACGCACTCCTTTTACTCATTACAACTCTTCTTGAGAAAATGGAGTGGTTTTGCTTTGGTCATATAGTCATTTTCTACTAAACAGTTAGCCTTGAGAAAACAGTGATTTCTTTCGAGTTAAAGAATGTTATGGCACTAAAATACTGTAGAGGCAGCGATTAGTGTTTGGGCATTGAGATTTAGTCACATAATTTCTCATATAGAAAACTAGTCACACAACACAAGGATGTGAGGGATCTACTGTAGGAAGGAAAAATTAAGATTACCATTTTTTTAAGTCTTTTTACATTTTTTTTTGTTATGTTAAACATGGTTGACAATATATAAAATTAGGCTGTGAGTTGACTTGTGTCACCATTTGCCATACTTCCCTTATGATATCCATGCATCCCTTTGTGAAGAGTAATTAAATTGGGGGTCTCGGGAGTGATTATAAACTGATCTAACTGGTAGAAGTCCATTTTCAACAAATCACATTGTCCAAAAGAGTTTGGGTCTTGTAGATCATATTTTTTCTCCTTTACCATTTTAATTTATAACTCAAGGATTTTAGTCTTTTGTATGCCTCGTTAAGTCAAACGAGATGAACAAGGTCTAGGCATTAGAGTGGTCATCTGGAGTGGCTCTCTATGGGCCCAGGGCCCGCAAGTGGCTGCTAGGGGAACTAGTAGCAGAGTTACATTAATAAGTGATAACTAAAACTAAAACATTGGGGTAAAAACACTATTAAGATAATTAAACCTCATGCATGGCCTTGAGCGCTTGTATAGGCTAAAGATGCAACAAGAAGGGCTATCTGTCTGTGGGGCGTGGAGTCATCCGTCTGCGGGATGTGGATTTAGGTACGATTAACTCTTCTCGTCTGTAAGAGAGGTACTTGGTCCCGTGTGTGCCATCCTTTCAAGCACATATGATGACACTCCATATGATTACACTCTAGTATCTAGCACCTTAGCAGTAATGAGTAGTACCCAACCTATGACTTAGATGAGTACACCTTTATTATGACCTTGACTGTAAGCACTGTTCTCTGTGTCTGCTCTGTGTCTGATGTGTGTGTTGGCCATCTTGTACCCCCCTTATTGTTGTTCATTTGTGTGGGCCTTGCGACTATCTTTGAGCATGGTGGGTTGGTCTCTTAGGAGTCTACATGGTTGGGAGGCGTTGCCACCACCATTGGGGACTGGCGAACAGGTTTTGGAGCACCATTTGGAGATGACCTCTCTCTCCATCACTTCATTCAATTATTGTACATATTCAGTCTTTGTATTATACTCAGGACTATGCTATGTACCTGTTTCATATTTTGGAATATATCATTTTAATTGTATATGCAGTTATGTCATTGAACTCTCTTAGAAGAGAAGTTGTAATCATTGTATTTAATGAGAAGAAATGTGATGTTCCTTTATTGCCTTACGGATTCCGGTGTGGGTATCGGATCCGACTGTATTTAATGCTTATGGATTTGTGTTTTTATCAGATGGGATTAGGAACATTTGCTTTGGTGTTTAAAATGAATGGTATCAATCTATCTAATTGATAACTAAATTGGTGTATGTTGTTTACTTATGTCAAAAAAAAATTTATCTTGTCCCCTTTGTGGCTCTTACCCTTTGGGGTTACATAGCAGGCCGTTACATCTAGTATCAGAGCCCATGTTCACACACTGGGAGCTCTGGCATACTTGAGCCTTCTATATTTTGTTGTGTTTGGCGTGTGTGGCGTGAGCTTGTTATATTGTTCTATAGTCATGTTGTTATGCCTTCATGCCTTAGTATGGTGATTAGGCTGTCTTTATGATGATCTATTTTGATGTGTTCTTTGTTTCTTTAGGATGCCTCCTAAGGGTAGAGCCAGAGGCAGAATTAGAGGTATAGCCACTATTCTTTGACGTAGCACCCGGCATGATGCTAATCAGGGAAATCAAGATAATCAGGGCAATCAGAGCAATCAGGGTGAGCATCAGGAGGAACCGCGTGTTCAAAATCAAACCAAAGGGCTTGGGGGTGCTCATGTTTTAGCTATTTTACAGCAGATTTTAGACCAATTAGGACCTCATCAGGAGGTATCTCATGAGGCAGAGTCACACCCTTCTCGTCAGGATGGTCAGGATGCTAGAGCTGATTGTGAGTGTTCTCGTAGTCTAGATCATTCGAGAGCAGTTGTTGTGAGGGATAGGGTGGATGGAGATAGTGTTACTACAGGTCACATGAGGGATCTTCTTAGGGCTCATCCCCCTACTTTTGATGGTTCTGGTACAGGTACCGAGGCAGAGATTTGGTTGATCGATCTCGATCGATGCTTTGCTATGCATCCTTATAGTACCAATACTAGAGCTCGATGTGCCATTATGCATCTCAGAGGATTTGCATCTACATGGTGGAGAGTAGAGGAGCAAAAACTTCACCTAGACATTGCTTCTGTGTCATGGGGACTGTTCTTAGACAGGAGTTCCATGAACTTCGTCAGTTGACTATGACTGTAGATCAGTATGAGAACTACTTCTTTGAGCTGAAGCAATATGCTAGCATTTCTGATGATGAGCCGATGTTAGTACAACATTTCATCAGGGGCTTGAATGCCCATATCAGTGGTGGTGTCCGTGTGTTTGAGCCAAAGACCTTAGAGGTTGCCGTGGAGAAGGCGAGGTTGATAGAGGAGAATTTGACTAGAGGTTTTGGTGGTCAGGTAGGTGTTTAGATTGGTAGTGCCCCTCCTTCAGGATCAGTCGCTTGGGGTACACAGTCTTAGGGAGCTGGACCATCTAGATCTCATACTATACCTCGTACACATGGTCAGCGATAGAGGCATAGGCCTGCTCAGTCTCAGCAGAGTGGGCAGAATCATGGTACTCCACTTGCTACAGATCGTTCACATCATTGTTCTCAGAGTAGGTAGCAGAGTGGTCTGTCATAGAGTTTTTAGAGTGCTCAGCAGAGTTCTAGGGGTGGTGGATCCCAGTAGTCATGTGCACCATTTCCAGGCTAAGGTTTTGGCAGGGGTGGTTGTTATGCTTGTGGGCAGCATGGTCATATAGCTGCTCAATGTCCTCAAAGATCAGTGGTTGGAGGTAGTCAGAGATAGGCTACTTCAAAGCCTATAGTAGGTGAGGCTGGCAGATCACATAGAGTTTTTGCGGCGGTTGATAATCGTCAGGCTGAGCATCAGGGCACCATAGTCAAGTATTCATGTGTGTTATGTGGGATTACCACATCTATCTTGTTTGATTCAGGAGCTTCAAATTCTTTCATTTCTCCTTCTCTCGTGGAGCATTGTGGACTCGTGGTGGCAAGGCAAGACATTGGTTGGCAGGTTGAGTTAGCTACTAGATCCAAGGTGGCTGTAGACTCCCTTGTTCGTGTTGTGTGTTGGATTTGGGCACCTTCACTACCACAATGGATCTACGTGTGTTGCCTTTGGGGTCCTATGGGATTGTTTTAGGTATGAATTGGTTGGAGACCCACCTAGCCAGTATAGATTGTCGGCGTAAGTTAGTTTAGTGTGTTGACAATGTTGGGGAGTGTGTTGAGTTAATTGGGGTTCAGAGACCCATTTCTCTCCATGTGATTTCAGCGATGTAGCTGAAGTGTGCCTTGTGGAAAGGCTGTCAAATGTTCACTATTTTAATTAGTGATCTTACTTAGGGTGAGATTCAGGAGGTATCTCTTGATGATCATCCTATTCTTTAGGAGTTTGCAGATGTCTTTCCAAGTGATATTCCAGGCATGTCGCCTAAGCGTGACATAGACTTCCATATCGATCTCATTCCTGGTGCGGAGCCTATTTCTCAGGCACCTTATCGCATGACTACTCAAGAGTTGGGTGAGTTGCCATTGCAGTTAGAGGATTTACTGGAGAAGGGTTTCATTCATCCTAGTGTATCCCCTTGGGGTGCACCTGTCATCTTCATGAAGAAGGACGGATCTCTTCGCTTGTGCATTGATTATCGCCAGTTGAACAAAGTGACGGTGAAGAATCGATACCTGTTGCCTCAGATAGATGATTTGTTCGATTAGATGAGGGGAGCCAAAGTGTTCTCCAAGATAGATCTGAAGTCAGTATACCATCAGCTTCGCATTCATGAGGCAAACATTCATCAGACAGCATTTCGTACACGATATAGGCATTATGAGTTCACGGTTGTCCCTTTTAGGTTGACCAATGCTCCATCAGTTTTCATGAGTTTGATGAATGGGGTGTTTTGCACCTATCTTGATCAGTTTGTTCTCGTGTTCCTTGATGATATTTTGATTTATTCGAGGACTATGGAGGAGCGTGAAGGCCATTTCTGGCAACTGTTGCAGTGCTTGCAGGATAATCAGTTGTTTGGCAATTTGGCCAAAGGTGAGTTCTTGCAGACTGAGGTGAGATATTTAGGCCACATCATCTTAGGAGAGGGTATCTTAGTGGATCCTTCTAAGATTCAGGCTATTGTGGATTGGCCAGCACTAACGAATGTGACTGAGGTTCGCAGGTTCATGGGATTGGCGGGTTACTATCACCGATTTGTGAGAGATTTCTCTCAGGTAGCCCATCCCATCACTTCTCTTTAGCAGAAAGGGAAGAAGTTTGTGTGGTCAGATCAGTGTGAGTCAGCATTTTAGGCTCTTAAGGAGCAGTTGACTAGTGCACCTATCCTGGTAGTGCCAAATCCTACAGGTGATTTTGTAGTGTGCACCGATGCATCATTGGAGGGTGTGGGGGTAGTTCTCATGCAGGAGGGATGAGTGATTGCATGAGTCCCGTAAGCTCAAGGATCATGAGTTGAACTACCCCACCCATGATTTGGAGTTAGCAGCTATCATCCATACACTTGTGCATTGGAGACATTTCCTTTTGGGACATCAGCTTGAGTTACATAGTGATCATCGCAGTTTGCAGTATATCTTCACTTAGCCAAATTTGAATGCTCGGCAGCGCCATTGGATGGAGTTCCTCTGTGAGTACGACATCGAGGTTCACTACATTCAGGGTAAGGAGAATGTTGTTGCAGATGCCTTGAGCAGGAGGAGACATGAGATTTTAGTTTTGTATCTTGGAGTGGATTTGCGGAGCTGTATTTTAGAGTCACTTCCTAGTGATACTTGGTATCAAGAGGTGAGAGCAGAGATTGAGTCTGGGAGAGTCCTTGAGGATAGGTTTACAGGGTTCTCTCTTGAGCTTGATGGACCTTTGTGACATCTTGGTTGTATTTATGTTCCTGATTCTGGTGATCTTTGTTCCTTAGTTTTATCAGAAGCCCATCCTGCACCCTATTCAGCTCATCTGGGTGTCACGAAGATGCATGCCAATCTTTGACAGTTGTATCATTGGGTAGGTTTGCGATGAGATATTGCCAACTTTGTGGCTCGATGTATTGAGTGTCAGTGGGTGAAGGCAGAGCATCAGCACCCAGTAGGATTGTTGCAGCCTCATTCCATCCCTGGATGGAAGTGGGATACGATATCTCTAGATTTTGTAGTGGGGCAACCTATGTCTTCGTGTTGTCATGATGCTATTATGGTCACAGTGGACAAGTTGTCCAAGGTGGCACACTTCTCACCCATGAGATCTTCCTACACTGCAGCGTCTGCAGCTTGAGTGTTTATGGAGGATATTGTGCATCTGCATGGTATTCCTCATAGGATCAGTTCTAATCGTGATCTAGTGTTCACTTCAACTTTGTGGACTTCTCTTCAGCATGCTTTGGGAGCTCAGCTTAATTTCATCTCTGCATACCATCCCGAGACTGATGGACAAATGGAGCGAGTTAATTAGGTCTTAAAGGATATGCTTCAGATGTACGTTATGGATCGACAGTCTCATTGGGAGGACTATTTGTACCTAGTAGAGTTTGCTTATAACAATGGGTATCACAGTTCTCTCGGTATGTCTCCCTTCTAGGCCTTGTATGGTAGGCCATGCCGCACTCTGTTGAGTTGGGATCGCTTAGAGGACCGAGTTATTTTGGGTTTAGAGATGATTCAGGATATGGAGTAGCAGGTAGTGCAGATCAGAGAGCATTTGGCTATAGCTTAGGATCGGCAGAGGAAGTATGCCGATGCCCGTAGGTTGGATCGCCACTTTTCGGTAGGTGACCGTGTGTTTTTGAGAGTTCATCTGCGGAAGAGCCCCATCCATTATGGGAAAGGCTTGAAGCTGGCACCTCATTTTGTTGGACCTTTTGAGATCCTTGAGAGGATTGGTCCTATCACCTATCACCTTGTATTACCACCGAGTCTATCATGCATCCACGATGTGTTCCATGTTTCAGATCTTAGACAGTATATTCCTGATGTGACCCATGTTCTTGATTGGACTGCTTTGCAAGTCGAGGCAGACGGGCAGCTTTCTTTGGAACCCATACATATCCTTCAGCATCAGAGGTTGACCCTCAGGGGTCAGGACATAGAGCAGGTAAGGGTCCAATGGGATCCTGATGGTGAGTCCTCAGCATCTTGGGAAGATGCGACGAGGATGAGAGACCTTTATCCTTATCTTTTTGCAGACTTCTAGGGGATGTAATGACCTTGTGTTCAGATTATGTTTTTCTTATCTTGATGGACTTGAATGACTGTATATTTTATTTTGGATTATGCATCTTGTTATTATTTTGTATTGGCATTGGTGATGTGCAATCTCGATACTATTATGATGTGGACATTATTATTACTTATGATGGATTTCATGCTTATATGATTATTGTTGCTTCAGCTATATGATGTATATATATGCGCAGGTACCTTGACGTGTGCTTGGAGTGTTGCAGGTACTGAGTATCGACTCCGCCCAGATTCACATGCCTGAGCATACTCTTATTATCCCCGATCATGGTTACTGGAGATAGTCACAGGCCCTATTTCCTATACCCTACCCTAGCCACTGCACCCAGTTAGTGCAGTGTTTCCGTGTTGTGGTCTTACCGTTTGGATGTCCTTATGGTTATGTGTAGTTTGCCATTCCTTTTGTTGAGACTTTTCTCCTTGGTTTCCTTTGACTGTATCAAGTTTCTTGGTCTAGTGTGTGCTTGGGCTACATCTTAGCATTGGCAGGCTTCCAGGGGTAAGCCTAGTCCTAGTGGGGTAGGAGCATTGAAAAAAATGTACCAACTTCAATGCCAACGTAGCAAGAGGGGGGGGGTTGTTACATCTAAAATAAATTAGGTATATGTTAATACAGTCAAATATTTATGTAAAAGTCAATCATACCCAAAAGCACGGAAAAACAAGGAAAAGCAATATCACTGAACCAAATAAAGCAATTTGACACGCAGGCAGGGCTTTTACGGGTTACAAGAATCTTAACACTACTTAACAAATGAAGTAACAGGTGAAAATTCATTATTGAAGGTCTTAAACAGCGTGAATGTTCAATAGGGTTAATCTTTTAATAAAAGTGAAACGTTTTAATCAAATACAAAATTTTGGACTTTTTGGTAAAAAAATTTGCACCTTAAATAAAGGTCAAGGATAAAACAATGTGATATTTTGGTTTTCCAATATACAAATTCTTAACGCGTTTTTTATTAACCTTTGTAACCGTCCCCGTATCAGTATGATATTTTAAAATTTTGAGTAATTTGATATTTGAAAAAAGCTACTAACATGTGATCCGCAAATCTGCAGTGAAAAGACTTGAGAAGGAAAAAAAGGAAATTTACACGCTTGGAGTACAGCAGTCATTCGAGAGTTTTTACTCTCTTATGTTAAAAACAGTCCCAAGATAATAAAAACAGAACAGCAATAGCAAAACAGAGAGAAAACAGGGCAAACGGAGTTCAATAAACTTAGAAATATTTATTCATCTAACTTGCATTACATCTAAAATGCTTATCCGGCAGCTCTCTCTAAACACATATATATAGCTACAGAAGCTTTGAGGCCTGGAAGCTTCTGGCATTCTAGATGATTCTAAATTCCTAGAATGTTCTTTTCTAGAACAGCTGGAAGTTTCTCTTAAAAAGTTCTTTTCTAGAACAACTGGAAGCTTCTTCCTGGAATGTTCTTTGGAAGACTTCTAGAAACATTCTAGACAATCTTAATAATTCCTAACATCCCCCCTTAAGATTGGCTAGAATAATACAAACATAATACTAAAGGAGAGGGGAAATACAAAGGAGAGGGGAACATTATACTACTATCCCCGCTTAATGTTCACCTCTAACATACCAAGCATGCCTCTTAATTTTAAGAATTTGGCTTCAGTCATACTCTTAGTGAATATATCAGCTACTTGTTCTTCACTTGGACAAAACTGAAGAGTGATAATAGATGCTTGAACAAGATCCCGAAGGTAGTGAACATCTATCTCAATGTGCTTTGTTTTAGCATGAAAGACTGGATTGTTGGCAACCTGTATGGTACTTTGATTGTCACAATACAGAGTGCTGGTTGAACTTTGTAGAAAACCAATCTCAAATAGAAGATTCTGAATCCAAACTGCTTCCTTGCCTGCTTCTTTTGCTGCTCTATATTCTGCTTCACATGAAGATAATGATGTAGTTGTTTGTTTCTTGCTACTCCATGTAATAGGGCCTGATCCAAGATTGAAAACATAACCACCAGTAGATTTTTGATCATCTATATCACCACCCCAATCTGAATCAGTAAATCCAACCAAAGAAATTGAAGACTTATAGCCATAGTAGATTCCAAAGTGTATGGTTCCATGGATGTATCATAAAATTCTCTTAGCAGCCAGCCAATGACTTTGTTTAGGTGCCTGCATGAATCTAGATACAAGATTGACTGCAAAACAAATATCTGGTCTAGTATGAGTTAGATAAACCAAACTACCAACAAGCTGTCTATATAAAGTGGCATCGACACTCTTGGAAGTACATTCTTTAGTAGGCTTGACTCCGGATTGAAACGGGGAAGATGCTGGCTTGCATTCAAGCATGTTAAACTTTTCTAAAAGGTCCAAAGCATATTTTGATTGTGAGATGAACAATCCATCATGTAATCGACAAACTTGTAAGCTAAGAAAATAGTTTAGTTCACCCAAATCACTCATATGAAATGTCCTCTTAAGATCTGATTTTAATTCATTGATTAACCCAATATTCGGTCCAGCAATGAGTAAATCATCTACATAAAGTGCAACAAGAAGAATATCATCTTGAACTTTCTTCACATAAAGATTGGGATCTGACTTACATCTCTTAAATCCATGAAGCTGAAAATACTTGTCAATCTTCTCATTCCATGCTCGTGGTGCTTGTTTAAGACCATAAAGTGACTTCTTTAATCTGCAAACAAGATCAGGATGTTGCTAATCTACAAAACCTGGTGGTTGATCCATATAGATTTCTTCATATAAATCTCCATTTAAGAAAGCATTTTTAACATCCATTTGATGGATATGCCACCCAAGACTTGCAGCCAAAGAAAGAATAATTCTAACTGTGTTCATTTTAATGACAGGAGCAAATGTTTCTTCATAATCAACACCCTCTTTTTGATTGAACCCCTTAGCAACCAATCTAGCTTTGAATTTTTCTATAGCACCATCTAATTTAAATTTAGTTTTGTAAACCCATTTGCAACCAATAACATTCTTACCTTTGGGCCGGGGCACAAGTTCCCAAGTTTTATTCTCTAACAATGCATCATATTCCTCTTTCATGGCTTGCTCCCATTCCTTCTTTCCTCTAGCTTGCTCATATGAGATTGGGTCATTTACTTGTAATACTTTGGCCATGAGAGCACTACCATGTCTATATATTTCTTCAACACTCCTTGTCTTTTGTCTAGCTGAAATGACATCTTCTTCATCATCACTACCTGCAGAAAATGGCTGAGTACAAGCATTAGTAGTTTCATTTTCAATAGTATTATCATCATCAGTAGTGCTCACCTCATCCTCATCAATATTGGCTTCATTTCTTTCTAAAATATCTGAAAAATCAGAAACATTTGCTGTTGTAGAGTGAGAGGAAGTGGCTGTAAGTTGTGAAAGCTCATCAAATTTTACATCTCTACTAACAAAGACCTTTCTTGTTGTCAAATCATATAACCTGTAAGCCTTTGATTCTTCACTATAACCCACAAACAAACACTTATGACTCTTTGGTTCTAACTTTTTCCTCTTTTCATCAGGAATATGTGTCCAAGCAATGCATCCAAATACTTTAAAATACCCAATGTGGGGCTTTCTACCACTCCAAGCTTCTTCAGGGGTAATATTTGGGAGGGCTTTAGTTGGAATTCTATTCACAATATATGCAGCACAAGAAACAGCCAAACCCCAAAATTTGTTTTGCAAACTTTTAAAATGCAACATACAATGAGCCATTTCTAAAAGAGTTCTATTCATTCGTTCAGCCACCCCATTTTGTTGAGGAGTATAAGGAACCGTTCTTTGTACCTTAATACCACAATTTTCACAAAATGACTCAAATGCATAGTTGCAATATTCACCCCCATTATCCGTCCTTAAACACTTAATTCTTTTTCCACTTTGATTTTCAACTAATGCCTTAAACTTTTGAAAAACTTCAAATACTTCATTTTTCCTTTCAAGAAAATAAACCCATACTCTCCTGCTGTAATCATCAATAAAAGTCAGAAGGTACCTGGCACCTGAAAGTGAAGGATATCCTGGTTCACATAGATCACTATGAATGAGCTACAACGGATGATTAGCTCTCTATGCTTTCCCTGAATCAAAAGGATCTCGATGATGTTTTCCTAACACACATCCTTCACACACACCTTCAGAAGCTGAAATTTTTGTCAATCCACTAACCACATCCATTCTAACCATATCTTGTAATTTTCTATAATTTATATGTCCAAGTCTAGCATGCCAAAGTTTTGACATATAATCAGCCTGAGCAATAAAAGCATGAGAGAGTGTATATTCATCATCAACAAACCCAACAAATTTAAATAAACTCTCTTTATGATCAACTCTACCAATAGCAATTATATTGCTTGGGTCTTTTCTATCTCTAACAATAACTTGATCAGCGGTGACAACAAACTCATATCCAACTTGAACAATTTTATATACTGAAATAAGATTCACCCCTAATCCTTCAACTAGCAGAACATTTTTCAAAGACCCATTCGTTACATTAACAGTCCCCGTTCCTAAAACTGGAAGTCTCATTTTATTGCCAATAGTAATTTCTTGGTCTGAATTCTTCCCTTCATAAAAATCAATAAACAAAGATCTATCCCCAGTCATGTGATATGATGCCCCTGAATCTAAAATCCATTCTTTATTAGAATCTGAAGCAAAGTATCCCCCCTTAACACTACTTTTAGGTCTAGCAATTACCTCCTTATTTGATTTCTCTGGTCTTTTTAGAGAAATGGCTACGAAGCTATGCCTATCCTTCTTGCCATCCTTGAACCTTTCTTGCTTGGGCTTGTATTGCTGCCTTTCGTTATCCCTCTTCTTCAAACAAAATTTCTCCATATGATTTTCACCTCCACAATACCTGCAAATAATCTATTTCCTTCCAACTTGCTTTTCTGCAGAGTCATTTCTAGAGAAATGGTTAGAACCGTCATTTCAAAATTTATAATTTCCTTTCCAATTCTTCTTTCCATCATATCTAGAAAATTTACTCTTGGCTGCATATGCATGATTCTTCTTAATATGCCCTTCTTTAATAAGCTGAACCTCTTCATCTAAAACAGACTTACTAAATTGATCAAAAGTTTGCTGGGGGGCATTGGGAGTTAGTTGGAGAACCCTTTTCCTTGATTCCTTAAATACCTTGTATGGCTGGGGAAGCTTACTTTCAACCATTGCAATCAACTGAAAATCTTTTTTTGCATATTCAGCACCTATTTTCTTCAGCTGAGCATTTAAAAATGTAACTTCATTAAAGTAATCAGACATTTTTTCAAAATCAGAAGGATCTAAATTCACCAATCTTTCTTCTATGCTAAACATGCTAGCAATATCTGCATCTTTATAATCTTTTTCTAAACTCTCCCATAGCTCTATTGGATTATCAGTATCAACAAATCTTCTATTGAGATTGGGGCTTAAAGCTTTACCAATAATACCTCTAGCTTGTTCCAGCTTGCATTTCCATAGCTCCTTTTCTTTTTCACTTTGGGGTTCTCCAATTTCTTTATTCACTATCCTCCATAGAGCCTTTTCTCTCAAAGCATTCTTGACTGCAATCTTCCAATCTACAAAACCACTTCCATCAAATATTGGCAACACTTCATTTGTAGATCCCATGTTAGCCAAAAAATAAGAGCCCTGCAGACAAATCACTTCCAACAATATATATGCCCTGCAAACATATCACTTCCAACAATATATATGCCCTGCAAACAAATCACTTCAGCATTATATTTCCAAATGAGACTCTAACTGAATCTCTAGCTGAACCTGGAGAAAAAAAAATCTAGCTGAACCAAGCTCTGATACCATGTTGAAAACAGTCCCAAGATAATAAAAACAGAATAGCAACAGCAAAACAGAGAGAAAACAGGGCAAATAGAGCTCAATAAACTCAGAAATATTTATTCATCTAACTTGCATTACATCCAAAATGCTTATCCGGCAGCTCTCTCTAAACACATATATATAGCTACAGAAGCTTCGAGGCCTGGAAGCTTCTGGCATTCTAGATGATTCTAAATTTCTAGAATGTTCTTTTCTAGAACAGCTGGAAGTTTCTCTTAAAAAGTTCTTTTCTAGAACAACTGGAAGCTTCTTCCTGGAATGTTCTTTGGAAGACTTCTAGAAACATTCTAGACAATCTTAATAATTCCTAACATCTTATGCAGAAAATTACAATGAATTGTTATTACATGCATCGCAGATGGATATGATTTTATAAATCTCAGAAATAGCAGGTTGTAAAGGTACAGGTCCGAGTAAGTAGAAATGAGCAGAGAGGAACCTTGGGGGTTTAGAAATGATGTTTCTCAAGAAAATGAAAATGAAAATGAATTTGGACAGTACTTACCTATGGAGATGCATGAAGATCCTATTTCGATAGAAGATGAAGATGAAGATGAGGACTTACTCGTGCAGCGGGAAGAAACTAATTCTCGGGAAGATGAAGACAACATACGTTTTGCTCGGAGAAATTGGAGAACTACCGATGAAAGTATTCGAAGATTACAATCCTCTCTGAAAACTGCTTTTGATGAGATGGAAACCGACTTAATTAGAGCTAAATCAGAAATTAAGGAGTTGGCTGAAAGAAACAAGAAACTAGAGAAGGCGCTCCATGAGGCTAAAGAACGAGGAAACTCCAGTAAACGAGATCTCCACCAAACAAGAAATAAGCTGTAGCAGCTGTGTACTACAGTGGCTGCACTCAAAGAAGAATGTGCAGCAGCGGCTCCACAACTTGCTAAGAAGAGAAAATATGTTCTTAAGGTTTACGAGGTTAATGACTGCGTGAATTGTCCAATTTGCTTGGAACCATGGACTGAATACGGGGAGCATAATATCTGGTATGTTTTAGATGCAAATGGGTTTTCAATAATAGAAACTTCTATTTCTTTTTGGGTTTTTATATGTTAAGGTATATAATTTGTTAAAAAATGAGCTACATCTAAGCCAAAACTGGATTTGTTATCAAGAGGGTTGCTAGTTCAGTGGTAGAGTATTCTGGAAGCAAATGAGAGGTCTTGGGTTCAACTTTTAACTTGGCTCATGAAAAGTTTAACATAATATTAGTGTTTAGGCCAGCAGAGCTAGGTCAAGTTAGATTCCACAAATACCTATAATGTTAGCTCAAATGGAGGTGTTGGATAATAAACCACACCCAAACCATTGTCACTAACTTAGTGGTAGAGTACCCCACCAACAAATAATTGGTCCTATTTTATGTCACATTTAATGCTTTAAGATTTATGGGGTTAAAAGGGAGGTTGGTGTATCCACCACAAGGGAGTAGGATAATTCCAATCTCTTCTTGATTTCTTGTTTAGAAATTGAGAATATTGTATGACAGTGATAGGAATAGATGGCCTCCTATTTTTCAGTTTAGTGCATTTATAGTTTTGGTTTTCATGTTTAGTTTTGTGTATGTAGTATGATGTTTATATTTTTAATTTTCTTCTTTTTGAGTTTTGATGAGGAACATTACTTTAGTAGAGTTATGCCATTTTGTTTCCAACCTCTTGATTGGTAGGGGAGAAAGTATGTCTTCATGATTATTCTACAACTAGTTGTACCTTTAATGAATGTTTTCTATGTTAAAGGAGTAGAGATAAAGTGTGGCCCTGATGTGTGAATGGTTAGATAGTTGGACATTGATTATGGATACACTTGACCATTGTGGGTACAAGAGAATCACAAGGACAATAATCATTACAGTTTGAAAGCAACACATCTTGCTTATACTACATATGGTGCAAATGGTTAAAGGTGTGTTAGAAAATGAATTACAACATGAAAGATAGTGTTAGAGAGATGCAATGGATTTTCATATTGCAATATACAGTTGCACATTAGATGTACAAGATTATATACAGTTGCACACTAGATGTACAAGATTATATACAGTTGCACGAGGAATGCAGAACAAATAATTAGACATATGAAGGAAAATAGAAATATTGATCCAAATTAATCAATACAAAAGAATAAAGGACTAATTTTATAAAATTAAAAATACTTTATTTTATATATATCTCAATATATTAATTTAATGTTAATGGTATTAGTTGGATAGAATAGTTAAGCAAAAGATTTTTAATCAAGGGGTCATGTAGTCACCAGTTGCACTTAACAAGAAGTGGCTTTCTCCTTTTAAATCTGGTACTTGGTATCTAATTCTGTTAAGCTTTTGTTATTTTAACAATGTAATTGGTTGAAGTTATTAATATCTTTCTTTTTAAAAAAAAAACAGAAAAGGGGAGTGGACACCCGTAAATTAAGATAGATAAAAAATTTACAAGAGTCATGGCCAAAGCCCAGTCGAGAGAAATAAAACATAACAGAAACCATAACCGGTCTAAATCATCAACAAAATTAACAAGTAAACACAAAGCAGGAAAAAAGTCACCCGAACGAACACCACTGAAACTCCTCCACACAGGAAGGCCAAAGGAGAGACCCCGTGGCAAGACAAAAGACTTCACCCGCAGACGCCACCAAAGCAAGCACGAAGAAAACAAAACAGACAACCACCCCCCACACTAGACCACCAAGGACGCCACCGTCACCACCTCAGACCTCCAAGAGCACAACCCACCACCCCCGCCTCATGCCACTGCCGGAGCTACCGGAAGACCATGTACATCCAGTTTGACAACCGCAGAAGCATACCTAGGCATACCTAGGCATGCCTGGAGTCAGGGGCATGAATCCGAAGGAATTGAATGGCCGTAAAAATAGCCTTAATCCTTTCCATTTTTTTCTTTGTGAGTAGAAAGCAATGGGACCTCAGCACAACATCAATATCTCCACTGCTCAGGGATAGAATACTAGCTTGTAAAGCCCTGTATATTGCTTGTTACGGGGCAGAGGTACGTAAAGCTGCAAAGTTGAAAAGGCCACCGATAAGAGCATCCCCTGTTCCATTTTGTAAGCAGAAACCGCCGCTTCCCATCTATCCAAAGTGTAAATATTTTTGAAAAATAAACCCACCGCAAGAGCATGAACAAATTCCCCATCCATCACCAGATCCATTATATTGGAAAGTAGTTGTGACACCACATCTGAAAAATTGAGCACGCGTCCCTCATACCCTCTTATCCATGCATGGCCAACTATGTTTCAAACAGCAATCTGGGTGAGGGTGCAGTCCTTATCTAACAAAGTCATCAAATCTAACGACTTTACCCGCCCTCTTATCTCAGGTTCCCTCTCCAGAGCTGGAAAAAACATTCACTGATTAAGATGTGTATCCACCATGTAAGTTGTCCTTGAGGGGTAGAGAAGGCAAGGATGGGATAGGCACCGAGAAAAGAGGGAGATGTAGAGCTACGTAGGCTTTCTGCAGAAAACACACAACAAAAATTCTTTGTCCATCCCAATAGCACCAAATGTAGTAGATATTCTAAGCAAAGAGCCATTATGTCGGAATTAAGAAAGCTAAGGACATCTATGACGTCACAAGATCAACTGGCGAAGTTGGCAGGATATGAGATACGTTGCCATGAGAAAACCACCATAAAGTTTTTGCAGCGTGTCCAATACATGGCCACCCCATCAAATAAAGGCTAGCCGTTATGCCTCCAAAGAATCCATTTACTCAAGGCAGTTAGAGCTAGTCCCCTCCATTTAATGAGGCATGATCTAAGTGAGATACGCAATCCCCACCTGTCCTCAATAAACTGAAAGAGCCAAAAACGACTCGATTCACCTTCCCTCATGAACACTTGCGATCCTCTTGTACGGACTATGTCACATAATATCTTTTTTTATGTCACATAATAGAAATTTTTTTAAGCTGCGCCTAATTTAATTGACCTCCACTGTTCCACAATAATCCATTATGCCGTTTTTCAAAAATTATAAACATATAATATTTCTAAGATAATTTACAAAATTCCTTTATTAAATATTTTAATTTTACAATTGTAAATGAAAAAAAAAGAGCTCTCATGTTTTATTGATACAGAATTCCTTTATTAAATATTTTAATTTTACAATTGTAAATACAAAACAAGAGTTCTGATGTTTTATTATCTTGAGAATACGTTCTTTCAATGTCTAACAACTTTCTAACATTCCTATTGTGGAACTCCAGTTCTCTTTCATGTGGTCATTTCTTTGGCAGATCATGCATAACACAATGGATTTCTAAAGGTGGAAGTCGTGGTTCCTCTACCGTAAGTCAAATTTGATTCGTATTTTCTTTATCTTGTTATTCAGTGGCCTCATTTGATCGGATCACATACCCTTTTCAATCAAACTAAATTTGTATATAAATGATTACAGTGTCCAGTATGCTCGAGTAGGGTTACTTTAGCAGATATAAGATATCACTATGTATCCCAGTTCTATAATGGGGATGTGAAGATTCAACAGGTAGATCAGTCACTCCTATTAATATATCTTACCAGAACAATTACTATATTTGCTATGTTAATTGAAATTTATGTACACTCACATCAGTCGTGTGTTTTTACAGGATGGATGAAAATTTTGAAGGGAGGCTCAAGCTCTATATTTGACTACATTTTGTTTCAATTTTGGAAATCTGAATACTTGCCTGGAACTTTAATCAAATACGAGATTATGGTTAAAGTGAGTCATACGGACTTCGGAAGATACAATTTTGAATTATTCAGGAAATTGTTCTAATTTACACAGTAAACATGACACATTTTGGCTGTTATTAAAACTGACATGCATACGCTAAAATGGTATATATTGCTTTTTGAAATGCTAAAAGTTGTTTTCTCCAATGGAGAGAATTGCTGTTTTTTTAATTATTATTTAAAAATGGCATGTGATTTGCATTATTCTTGAGATTTGGAACTTCAGCTACCATGTTAATCTTGTTTGCAACGAAATCATCATTCCAATATTCATTAGGACAAATTTTGATGTTGCCAAAGATCCAAGATTAAAAAGTTGAATTGATGGTAGGGTGCGCATTGGATTCAAAATTAGTTTTTAACTTAACAAGTATTGAGAGCTTAGAAGACAAAGTTTATGAAAAAGAACAGAAATAAATTTAATTCAAAAGGACTTTTTTATTGCATTGTAATATTTAATAGTATATTTCAGCAGGGAAATAATACTTTTTAATATAGAAATTAGGTTAATTGAATTAATGCATTTAAATAGCCAGAATCAATTTATATTAATTAGGTTTAAAAAATTGTTTGTTTGGAATAAACATTGAAAATCAAATGAAATGAACACTAATATTTACTTTGATAATTAAAGAACAATATCAAATGGATAAGATTATGCTCCAATTTAAGAATGCTACTTCTTAATTAGTGAAACTATTTTGAATTTTGCAATATATCTCTTTCTTGTTAGAGGATAAGTTTGTGGGCTTATGAGTAATTGTGGGTGTGAATCTATATTAATGCTTCGAATTTGTAGTAGAGTTCTATCCTACACCTTTGCATGATCTGCAGTCTTCTATTCTGCCTTT
Organism: Cunninghamia lanceolata; assembly: GCA_027924645.1. Taxonomy (NCBI): domain Eukaryota; kingdom Viridiplantae; phylum Streptophyta; class Pinopsida; order Cupressales; family Cupressaceae; genus Cunninghamia; species Cunninghamia lanceolata. The sequence goes on from BSBN01000797.1 coordinate 850,620, forward strand.
TCTTTTAAGAGAATTTGGGACTGATGGTATGAATAAATACCTTATTAGGTTGTCACGTGACTAACCTATGAGGGCATTATACATTGATCAAACCCATGAAATTGAATAATATCAAAAATGGTAAGCAAGTGCCTAAGATGTAGATTCTTAGTCTTTGTATTACACCAAATGTTAAAAATTGAACAATATCAAAAATAGTAAGCAAGTGTCTGAGATATAGATTCTTAGTCTTTTTATTATGTACCAAATTTAAACGTGCCACTACTGATTTTTCTCTAGAACGAATGATTATTTTCTTGGATGATTATAAGATGACTAGAATGACTGCATTAAATGTGTTTAAATATTAGTGCATCACATCAAATTGTGATAAAAGTGTGTATATTGGCTCAAAGTAAGAGTGTAAGGAGCACTAGTTAGCCAAATTTAAATTTTAAATTTTAAATTGGAAACAGACAAGATTGTTAGAAAAGAAATTTAGATAGAATAGGACACGTCTTGCATTGCTCTTGAAAGGAGAGACATGCAATACAAACTAAGATGATTCAACCATTTGAGAAAGATTATACATACATAGAATAATAGGCAACCATATAGAATAGATATAGTAAAGTGATTATGGAAATTCTTAAAAAAGCTCCCCCAACAAAAGGAGCCTCAATGTATTATTATTCACCAATATTATATGTATGTATGTATAACAAAAGGAGCCTAAAATCTAATATTGGTATACCACTATCATATATAAAGTATTTTGATACATGAAATGTCACTTTATGAATCTTTATATTTTTAAATTCCCTCTGAAGCTCTATCTTTTTCATCTCTTCCTCTCCAATTACTTTCTATAGACATCTACACTGAAGTAAATTTTCCTCTTACCAAACAAATGGATAAATCCTTTGCTTGGATCAAGGGTGAAAGGCCCATAAATGAAATAATAATTAAAAGGTCTCAACAACAATTGAGGAACTCCGCAACCAACAATTACTACAAAAAACATGGGGAGGTTTAGAACATGGTATGGACATCCATAAAAGATTGATTAAAGGGGAGAGGAATTTTGCCACATGTGGTAGTTGCCTAAAAGATATGAATGCAAAATGTAGAAGCATGCACAAGGTACAAAAGAGTATTAATTGCTAGTTTATTAATAAACTATACATAATGATAGTTTGGATCTCCCATTCATAATTTCCAAGAAGAAATTTATGTAGTAAGTTCACATCCATTTATTTTTGATAGTTGGTCACTATGTGTATATGTGATGTATGTTGAGTTGATCATTGTGTGTACATGCGATATACACATAACCTAGAAACTATGTAGTTTTATGTTCCTACTTGTTTTTGACATTGTACTAACATTTGTCTCATATACACTTGATATTATACTATTATATATGGATTGAATTTTGAAGCATAAGATTAAGTAATTGGTGAGTTTTAAAAGATGGGTTGAAGATCTAATCCCAATTGTGTGGACGGGGTCTTTTTATATTGGTGTGTGAACTATGGAGCCTCTAACTCCATTAAAGGAATATGTAGGTAGGGCCATTTTAAATGAACTATTGAGGAACAAGTTTGGGTCTAGGAAATTATCATGATATAGAGAGGTTACTCTATCTAGGGAAAGAATGTGAGTTCTATAATGATAAGGTTATTAAACTAGAACTTTTAAATTGGAATGAAGTTGCATGGATGATTAAGCTTGTACTTATGATGTAATGAAACCAATTTAAAAAATAAAGATGGTTGTAACCAATGGTGGTTTTGACAAACATTTCCATCCAAGAAACCAAACATATAGAGGAAGCAAACCAATAAACCATCAAATGGTAAATGAGAAGCCATGAGAAAAGCCACCAAGAGGTATGGTGCCCAAAATCTCAAGCCAAACATACAATACCCTAATCCAAGGTAGGTCTTAAGGCTATTTTTAGAATTTGATTTCATGCATCATAAATGTGTCACAAACCTTGGTACTCTATTTTGTCTCTATTATCTCTATATGGAGATGATATATGATGTATCATTCCTACATCGTATTATAAGTTGGTCAAACACTATGTAACCTTCCTATTATATGCTCTTATGCACATCATAAATCATTATAGAATATCTTATATCTTATGATTTTATATATATTCTTCCATGTCTCACATTCCATTAGATATTATTATACACACAATAATACAAAATAAAACTGACATAAATGACACCTTAAAGTTGGAGAATCTTTAGGATAATTTCACATAAAATAATTGCAAAACTAATCAAATAACTAAATATTCAAATTGAAAGGTGTATCATACTTATCCTATCACTCTCCCACTTGTCTCATATATCTTGTAAGAGAGAAAAGAAAAAACAACTATTTCTAAACTATTTACTAAGGTTCATGAGACTAACAGACTCATTGCACCATTTGAACTTTTTTGTATTAAATGGCTCTTTTTTTGCCCTTTCTTCTTTTACCTCCAAAATATTATTCTTAGTCTTCTTCATACCTACATCCACACTTTCAAACAAATCAATAGAAAATGAATCTAGAAACCAGAATGTCTCTTCAAGTGCCTCTTCCATAGACACTTTCTTCTCCTCTTATTCTAGTGCTCTTTGTTGCACTTTCTCTTTTCTTCTTTCCTTACTATCTTTATCCAAGTCCTCTACAATGAGAACTTTCCTATTCTCTTTTTGTCCACTTTTTGCAATTACCACCTTATCAGGAAACTAAATCTTTTCCAAAATATCCATTCTTCTTGCAATCTCTTCCAATTCCTCTCAGAATTTTCTATTTCCTACTTCATCCTAATATCTATCCCAAAATGGGATTATGAGTGGTCTCCTTACGCTAATACCCATCTTCTCATTGCTGCAATAGAATCTCTTACCTTCCACAACTACCCTCTACTCAACAAGGACCGTGTAAGATGTTACTCTCAAAAGCCCTTCTACCTACTCTCCCTTCGTGGAGGTAGTTATACACCTTCTACCCAGTTTATCTCTGCTGGAGGATAGCAATTACATGTCCTGTATCATGCGTGCAACAACAAATGCTCTCAGGTCTATGACTAACTCCTCTTTCATAACTCTATCAACTCTCTCATACCTTATTCTTCAGCATCCTTTCCACCATGCCAGTGATGTTATTCCTCTATCAATCAAACTACATCATACATTAGACTATAACATTCATATAACAACACCCATCAAAATCAAGAACACACTAAATGCTCTCTGCCTAGATCTTTTAGGACTCTAGGTTTCTTCCACAACTCAGTAAATCTGTAAATACATGTATCACTTCAAGATTCTTATAAATATCAAACTCCCAAAACCTATAACAAATTTTTATGACCCAGGTTTTTTAGGTCTCTGATACCAATCTAATGGCATGGGGTCAATAACACAACAAATGCTCTGCTTGTTTTAATGGCTGCCTTATCAGTCATAGCTCAAATACCCAATTATAGGAAACTCAATCAAAGAGATATGCAGAATAATGACATGAGCTTAGGAAGTCTTCTTCACAGTCTTAAATAGTCAAATACAAAATGATAGGAACTAAATATATGCAAACTGTAATCAAGCATTTCTAGAAATTCAAAACAATGACAGGAGAGAAGATGTATTCCTTACACTCTTAACACTCAAATAACAAAAGTGATAGGAAGTAGTGATATTCAAATTCTTATTAATGTTGCAATCACAAATACCGAATGGCACATGGCATCACAGTGCTACTTATCCGAACATAATCATACAGCCAAATATTGGCCAGCAACAATCAGCCTTTTCTACTGTACCAAACAAGAACTCTTTACAACTAGCTACTCTTAAAGCCTTCTGTCTCTTTGTTGATCTATAATCTCCTCCATTCCCGTAGGCCTCATTTCTTCAAATTCTTCCTACGATCTGACTATCTACGACCTCAATTTTCAAATATTCTAGCGGCCTCTAACTCTATTTTCCCATCCATTCTCTCCTCTATCCATCCCTTCCTCCTTCATAAGCAACCATTGCCCTTCTCCTTAGGCACTGATGGCCCCAAACATTACATTGGTCATTTCTTGGACCTCCTCTCCTTCCACACGGCTTCCTGCCAATCGATCCTCTCTCCCTTGATATCCATCTCTTCCATTCGTTCCTTCCATCTATCTTATGATTTTTCATTGCCCCTTACCAATTCATTTAACCATCAATTATAATAATGGTTTGATAGCTAAAAGATTCCCTTCAAATCAGTACTAGTCGCTTAGTTGGATTCGTAAATTGACCTTTTAGTAACCGTCGATGGACAACTGATGTTTATTCTTCTTCTCATGTGGCAACAGGAACCTGCCTCATTTTCTAACAGTTTATCTTCCAACACTTTCTTCGTAGTTGTTTTCCTCTAACTATTTTCCCCAACCTTGAACTCTTCATATATCAGCTGCCATGCAGTATAATTCTAAGAGAAAATGGTTTGCAATTTATAATCATCATTAATACAACTAGAACTCTTCTCCAAAGCATTCGATCTAAGGCTGGTAAATCATTTGCATCGACACCACAAGATGACACAGTGTCTATAACTGAATTCAATTCAACAATCATTTTCCACAACACATAAAGCTCCTGACCCAAATGCAATAGGAAGATACACCAACAACACACAAACCACTGAAACAGAACCAGAAAACCCAAAACTAAACAAAATTCTAAACCAAAATTACGGTGGAGAGTGATGCCCCTGCATCACTTTAGGTGGTTGTTATTTCTTAAGAAACTAGCCTTAGGATTTGATAATAAAGTGTGTTCTATGTGTAACTTGCATGAAACTTGTGATCATGTGTTTTTTGAATGTAAATTTTCTTGTGATGTCTAGAGCGATTTTTTGAATAAGTTGGATGGCTTGTTGTCTAAAATTAGTATAAGTAAGATATATATCCTTTGTGGTTTTGTTAGTGAAGTAGACACTAATGCTAATCTATTTTAAACTTTATTTTCTACTAAAATCTTGTGGTCATTATGGAAGGCAAGAAATGAGGATGAATACCAGGGAAGGAAAAGGGTTCCCATTGAGTCTTTTTTTAGAATCATTTTTCATTCTATACGTGAACATGATATTGCTACAATGAAGATTCCTATTGATAGATTCATGAGGATCTTAGATGATAGTAATGCTAGTAACATTTGGAGGACAAGCTTAATTCTAACTATCTTATATATCTTAAAAAATATTATAATTATATAATATAATATTACAATATAGGATAGATATATTATTATAATATATTATACATATTATGACTCTAACCCTAACCCTAACATTAATCTTGACAGTAATTCTAACCCTAATTCTACCCTTAGATCTACTTAAACCTAATTCAATTTCTAATTCAAACCCTTATTCTAACCTTAATTCTAACGCTACTTCTATATATAGATATAAATGTAAATGACTTTTGGTGTTTTATCGTAACTATAACCCTAACCCTAATTGTAACCCCAACCCTAACCTTGATTCTAATCATAGTTTTAACCCTAATTCTAACCATAGTTTTAACCCTAACCCTGATTCTTACCCCAATACTAATTCAAACCCAAATTATAACTATAACCCTAACCCTTATCTTAATCTTGATAGTAATGCTAACCCTAACTCTAGTTCTAACCCTAACCCTAATTGTAACCCTAACCTTAATTCTACCCTTCTAACTGTCCCTATATAAAATAATAGGTAAGCTATAATTATATATAATATAACACTAACCTTAACCCTAATGCTAATCCTAATAGTAATTCTATCCCTAAACCTAATTCTATCCATAACCCTAATAGTAAACATATTTATAACCAAAATTCTAACTTGAACCTGAACCCTAATCCTAACCCTAATTGTAGGCCTAACTTCTAATTTAAACCCAAATTGTAACTATAAACCTAACCCTAACGTTGATCTTGACAATAATTCTAATCCTAATTTTACCCCTAGATCTACTTAACCCTAATTCTATTCCTAATTCCAACCTAATCCCAACCCTAATTCTAACCATAGTTCTATATATAGATATAAATGCAAATGACCTTTGTTATTTTATTTTAACGATAACCCTAACCCTAACATTCACCCTAATTCTAACTTCAATTCTAACCCCAGCCCTAACCCTGATTCTAATCATAGCTTTAAGCCTGATTCTAACCTAAACCCTAACCCTAGCCCTAATTCTAACACTAATTCTAATAGTAATCCTACCCCTGATTGAAACCATAACCCTAAATCCAATTATAATTCCAATCTTGATTTTATCTCTAACCCTAATTCTCACCCCAATACTAATTATATTACTAATTCAAACCCAAATTATAACTATAACACTAACCCTAACTCCAATTCTAACCCTATCTGTAACCCTAACCATAATTCTAACCCTAGCAATAACCCTAATTCTATCCCTAACCCTAATTCTAACCTAATCCTTATTCTAACCCTAACCCTCGCTGTATCACTAAGCTTAATTATATCCTTAACTCTAACCTTAATTCTAACTCTAACCCATGTCATAAAACTAATTTCTCACCTCAATATTAGTGTTCCATTGTCCCACATCAATATTTGAAAGTCATATTGCATCACATGAAATTGACCCCTGAATTTCATAATTTATAGCTGACTTGGTATGATAGATCACTTTTAGGGTCTTAGATATGTGATTTGTAATGGCATTATCATTTTTTAGATTTTTTGAGAGATTGTATTCTTACTTATCATTATTCCATTATTATATCTTTTCTTTTAGATTTTTGTACTATGTTCAGATCTATCCTTTACCCACCCTAGCCACCCTTGCCAATCCCATTAGGTTTCCATTTTTCATATCTAATATACCACTAATTCTAACCCTAAGCCTAATTCTAACACTGTAGTTAGTGTTAGGGTAGGATTGGGTCATTTCAAAAGATTTCATTGGTACAATATTAATTCCCAAATTTATATTAATAGATAAAACCATTTGGTATGGAGTAATTGTTTAATGACATCATTTTACATCATAATCAAAACATATAATGTGATGTATTCCAACACATGTATATTTCCACCATAGTACTTGTACACATAAGAATAGTATTTGTCAACATAATATTCTTAACTATTTCTTTGCAAATACTCTTACCTTTCAAAATTACACAAATAATTCATATCATCGTTTTTTTATTTGAGTCCTACAAATAACTCATGTTTTGTTTCAATCTCTTAACCTTCTTTTAGGATCTTACTTTTTAACCCCAAAATTACACTCTTTTGGTTTAAACTTTTCTTGCCAAAAAAATTATATATTAAAAATGTTAGTAGCTATGCTAATTTAAGCTTATAGTCTAAATATTTTCATAATCTAGATGCATTTCTTTCCAATTTGTAATCTATTTTATATTGTGTTGTGTGAATTTTTCACAATACAATTGAATTGTATACCAAAAGCCTATTTCTTAATAGTTATGTTTTCAATGCAACCTTGGAAATGTTAGTTCTTGTTGGAACAATTTGGTATGTACATTGTTAAACACTTTTTAATGGTGTTTATTCTTCATATTTGTTCACCTCTCTCTCTCTCTCTCTCTCTCTCTCTCTCTCTCTCTCTCTCTCTAGCTATCTCCAAACCTGAGCAACCCTAAACTCCAAACCCCTAAACCCTAAATCCAAGCAACTCTAAACCTCTATCTCCCTATCTATCCCCTATCTCCCTATCTCAATCATCCCTCTACCTCTCAATCTCTCTCTCTCTATGTCCATGGCCATGTGCCTCACTCTCTATCTCCCTATCATTCCTCTGTCTATAAACCCTAAACCTCTAAACCTGAACCCCTAACCCCTAAACAATAAACCCTAAACCCTAAGTAATGCCCCTAAACCCTAACCCCTAACCCCTAAACATGAGAAAGCCTAAACCCATAAACCCTAAACATCTATCTCCCTATCTCTCCCCTCGGTCTCCTCTATATCTTCCTATTGGTCCTCTATCTCTCTCTAAACCCTAAACCCTAAACCTCTAAACCTTAACCCCTAACCCCAAAACCATAAACCCTAAACCCTAAATAATACTCCTAAACCTAAGTAACCATAAATTAGGCACTCAATTAGGTGCTAAAATAGGCACTAAACCAAGCTCTAAATTTAGGTGCCACATTAGGTGATAAATAATGCACTACATCAGGTGTTAAATCAGACACTAAATCAGGTGCTAAATGTGGCGCTAAATTAGGTGCTAAAATAGGAGGTAAAGTAGGTGTTAAATTAGGCACTAATTTGTGCCTAATTTAGCATCGACTTGTTCTGATCGGCATAAAAAATGCCAAAAATAGTGTCATCCTGATAAATAGCACCGACATTTTTTTTAAAATGGAGAAAAATACATTGAAACAGTGGGTGGAAGCAAAAATGGGAGCTAATCATAGAGATTTGTTGTAGTGATATGTGAACAGACTATTGCTACAATGAAGATTCCTATTGACAAATTCATGAAGATTTTGGATGATGGATCCATAGTGGTATACATCTCTAATATCCAAACTATAGAGTTTTGGCCTCTCGAGCAAATGAAATTGGATCCTAGCTTTTCATAAAGAGTACATGGAAATGCATAACAGGTACAATAATCATTCACTAGCAGAGAATAGAGTAGAAGAAGACTTTGGAGCTGTGGAATTTACTTGCCAAAATTTTGATATATAGAAAACAATTTACTAAGGGTCTCTCCAAATATAGGTACCTTTAAGGAGTAGTACTCTTTCATAAGTAGTGACAATAGGGTATACGTGAATAATGAAGTTAGGGTGTAGAAAGAATAGCAATGGATGGCTTCTATGATGGATGTGGATCACAGGAACCAAAATTTGATAACCAAGATACTAAAAGGATAGGGATATGACAAACAAATGCAATGAGAGAACAATGATCAAAGTAGAAATATGTTTTGATCTAATTGGATATGTAGTTTTTAATTTACTGTTGTGAATCATGTGTTTTTAACTTGTAATAATTGTGGTAAGATGATACAATATGGACTGTAATTTTAATTTTAAATTTTATTAATTTAATACTTTTATATTTTTCAAATTTATTTATTTACAATTTTTATTTTGTAATTGTATTAATTTTATAAGTTTATTTATTTTATTAGTTTTATAATTTTATAAATTTTTAATTCATTTTTTTGCTAACTAAAAAATTATTAAAATTATTATGTAGTTCAATGAATAAAAATATAATAGTAAAGAGTTATGTAGTTCCATGAATAAAAATATAATATAAGTGATACAGTTTATAGTTATAAATAAATAATTGAGTAATTTTTTAAAAATTATTTATTTTAGTTTTTACTTAGAATTGAATAGTAAAAACATACTTTAGCTTTTATTTCATGGGTTATTTGAATATCATTTTTAATATTTATTGTCAACATTGTTTACATCTCAAATTACATGTAAATGATATTTATATGGGATGTCCTTTAAAATTTATTTTTAGAATTATTATTATTTTGTAAATTATGGTCACGACCTCTCCATTTAGTTAAATAACTAATAAAATATAATTAAATGCATCAAACCCATAAACAAGGGTGCATCAAAATAAAACTCAAGGCTAAAAGTTCCTATCCGTCTTAAACATCTCTACCCATTTTATTGTGGGAGTACAAAGTCATCAGAAAAATTGACATTTTTCCCTTTTTTCCTCGCTTACAGGTCAGTCATCAAAAGGATCCTTAAATCGATCTTCTACACTTGAATTTTGGCTAATTTCCTCCAACCCCATTGGGAATGTTTGCTACAATCTCCATTTGAGTTTTATAATTATTTTATTTTATTTTATTACATGTAAATGATATTTATATGGGATGTCTTTAAAAGTTATGCACTGTAATGACTTGAGCATGTTAACAAAAACTATTAAAGAGTCGAATATAATACACTAGATGAATTATCTAATTGCACTAAAAGGATGACTATGACCATGTACATTAAAAATAAACTAGAGCAAACACAGTTTTTTTTAAACAACTACACATTTTTAAAAAATAATTATAATTACATGAGAGGAATTATCTAGTTGCACTAAAGGGATGACTATGTTCGTGTACATAAAAATAAAATATAGCCAACATAGTTTTTTTTAAATAACTATAAGTATATAGCTGACATAGTTTATTAAATCAATAAACATTAAAATAAAGCTAATAAAAAGATGTGTATAAATATAGTGGTACTCAAACATAAAGTTGAGAAAAAATCAAATCAAATAAAAATAGAGTAACTTGAATTGGGAGAAGAAGTTTAACCGATGAGGAGAGAATTTAATTGGTAATGGTGCTATGCAACCTTTTTGTTTTGTATTTTTTTTGCAAAATGAATTTATGAAGTGACTGCAAGCTAGAAGGTTAGATTAACATTGCATATTCTTTATTCTTATTGTATTTACATGCTACTCATTAAAATAAAAAGAAAAATTGTAGTTAACAAAATTTTGAAAACAACAAAGAAAATTAATGACACAGTAAATTAGTTACTTTAGTTTAATGAGACGTGGATTTAGGGTTCTTCTATTTTTTTTAAAGATAATGCACCTGGTAAACTTTCCACTTTAGTTTAATGAGAGGTAGAGTTAGGGTTCTATCAATTAATTAGTTTATTTTAATGAGAGGTAGAGTTAGGGTTCTTCTATTTAGTTGCACTAAAGGGATGACTATGATCGTGTACATAAAAATAAAATAGAGCCAACATAGTTTTTCTAAACAACTAGACATATTTTTTAAAAATAATTATGAATATATAGCCGACATAATTTATTAAATCAATGAACATTATAATAAGGCTAATAAAATAATCTATATAAATATAGTACTACTCAAACATAAATTTGAGAAAAATCAAATCAAATAAAAATAGAGCAAATTGAATTGGGAGAAGAGGTTTAATCCATAAGGAGAGAAGCTTAATTGGTAAGGGCACTATGCACCCTTTTTTTGTATTTTTCTTACAAAATGAATTTATGAATTGATGCAATGCTCCTTGCTGGTATTATTTATAAATAAAAAGAAAATTGCAGTTAACAAATCTTTGAAAACAACAAAGAAAATTAATGGCATAGTAAATTATTTACTTTAGTTTAATGAAAGTTAGACTTAAGGTTCTTCTTTTTTTTTTTAAAGATAATGCACCTGGTAAACTTTCCACTTTAGTTTAATGAGAGGTAGACTTTAGGGTTCTTCTATCCTTTTTTATAAAGATAATGCATTTGGTAAACTTTTCAATTTAGTTTAATGCGCATCAAAATAAACCTCTAAGGCTAAAAGTTTCTTATCATGGGAGTGCAAAGTCATTAAAAAATTTGACATTTTTCCTTTCTTCCCTTGCTTAACAAGGTCCAGTCAGGATCCTTAAATCAATCATCTACACTTGAATTTTAGCTAATTTCATCCAACCCCATTGAGAATGTTTGCTCCAATCTACATTTGAGATTTAGAATTATTTTATTTTATTTTATTACATGTAAATGATATTTATATGGGATGTCTTTAAAAGTTATGGAGTGTAATGGTTTAAACATGTTAAGAAAAACTATTAAAGAGCCTAATATAAAAATAATTACACTAGAGGAATTATCTAGTTGCACTAAAGGGATGACTATGATGGTGTATATAAAAATATATTAGAGCCAACATAGTTTTTTTAAACAACTAGACATATTTTATTAAATAATTATAATTAAACGAGAGGAATTATTTAGTTGCACTAAAAGAATGACTATGATCGTGTACATAAAAATAAAATAGAGCCAACATAGTTTTTTAAACAACTAGACATATTTTTATTAAATAATTATAAATATATAACTGACATAGTTTATTAAATCAATTAACATTAAAATAAAGCTAATAAAATAATGTGTATAAATATAGTAGTACTCAAACATAAATTTGAGAAAAATCAAATCAAATAAAAAAACATCTAATTGAATTGGGAGAAGTTTAATGATAAGGAGAGAAATTTAATTGGTAAGGGCACTATGCAGCCATTCTTTGTATAAATATAGTAGTACTCAAACATAAATTTGGTAAAAATCAAATCAAATAAAAAAAGATCAAATTGAATTGGGAGAAAAAGTTTAATGATAAGGAGAGAAATTTAATTGGTAAGGGCACTATGCAGCCATTTTTTAATATATTTTTCTTGCAAAATGAATTATTATTTAATTTAATTAATGAGAGGTAGAGTTAGGGCTCTTCTATCAATTATTCACTTTAATTTTTTTTAAAGATAATGTGCCTAATAAACTTTCTACTTTAGTTTAATGAGAGGTAGAGTTAGGGTTCTTCTATCTTTAAATGATAGGTAGAGTTAGGATTCTTCTATCTTTAAATGAGAGGTAGAGTTAGGGTTCATCTATCAATTAATTACTTTAGTTTAATGAGAGGTAGAGTGGTAGAGTTAGGGTTCTTCTATCTTTAAATGAGAGGTAGATTTAAGGTTCTTTTATCTTTAAATGAGAGGTAGAGTTAGGGTTGTTCTATCTTTTTTTTAAAGACAATCCACCTTGTAAACTTTCTTTTTTTGCACTTTTAGTTTAATGAGAGGTAGATGTACTTGTTAGCCCAACAGTCTTTTTTTTTTTTCTTTTTTTTTTTACACTTTAGCTTAATGAGTTGTTTTTTACACTTTTAGCTTAATGAGAGGTAGATGCACTGGTTCGCCCATCAGTCTTCTACTTTTTTTCAGCAGACTTTAATGAGAGGTAGAGTTAGGACTCTTCTATATTTTTTTCTTAAAAGATAATGCGTTAGAACCCTGGTCGATTAATTCCTTTAAAAAATTATAATTAAGTTTTGGTATCATTTGGATTTATATTGAAAATTATTCCCAACTAAGAATTGTGGAAAAATAAGAAAATTAAAGATAGGGTAAATTACTTTATTTTAGTTTAATGAGGGCTAGCCTTATAGTTTTTCAATCTTTAAAAGCCACTAAAAAAATTAATATTTAGTTTAATAACCTTTGTTTTAAATTTTTACTATGGGTTTAATTTTATTAAAAAAATATAAATAAGTTTTTCATATCATTTGGATTAAATTATTGAACCATTAAAAACTAATTGTTAGAGTCAAGAATTGCAGGGCAAATTACTTTAGTTTAATGCTGGGTAAGATTTTAGTTCATCAATCTTTAAAACATCAAAAAATTTTCTATGAGAATTAATTATTAAAATTATTAAACTACCATGGATATTTTAAATACATCTATTGCAATAACAATTTCAAAGATATTTTTATTTTATTTTATTTAGTTAAAATTGATTTTCTACTTTATTTTACTTAAGAGTTATTTTATGTTTTAGTTTTTATTATTCCATTGTAGTCTGTAGTTAAGGCTCTCACCATAACTAGTTAGATAATTTTGATTACAATAATATAATCGCCAAAGCATATATTAATATGATTATTGTGAAAAGTTACATGCATATTAAATGCAGCCTATTAACCCAACACATATACACTACAATTATGGTGAGCATGCATGGCCTGCTTAACCCAGCACATCTGCACAGACACTACAATTATGGTGAGCATAATCATGGCTTATCTATACTTAGATGTGTTGCCTATGTATCTACTAAGACAATTACAACTACAATATGTGACAAAATTCCTATATCCTTTATACTTCGATGGATGTCTATATACCATCTTCAAAAGTAATATAAGGGGTTACCGTAATCAAATAAGTAAAATATAAGCATATGCAAAAACTTTGATTATAAACATATAACTATTCTGTGTTAAATTGTTAATCATGTAACCAGTCCTAATTTAACTTAAAATAAGGTCCTCCTCATTATTTATGATTTTTTTTTTGGAAAAAGATGAAAACAAACCCTCAATGGAGCTTAAAAATTTTACAGTTTACTTTGTGTGTCAAGAATTTTTTTTCCTAAAAAAATTTAAGACAATTTTAATGTATTCATATAAAGTATTTCAAATAATGTATGCATTCCAGTTCTTTCTAATTTTTATAACTACCAGATCCTTATCCTTCAATGCAAAATTTAATTATTTGATGTGCTAGAAAAACTTAGAGATTGAAATGAACATAAAATATTTTAAAAAAAAACATAAAAATATTGAGAACTTCTTAAAAAAAATTCTAAAAACATAATATTTTTTTTTTTAAATAATTGAAGTTTCTATTAAAGAATTTAAATATAATATATATATTGAAAGAGCATTGAAAACTTCTCAAAAAAATCTTAAAATTTAGATTTTTTTAAACAATAAAATTTTTATTATATATATAATTTCTAAAATAAATTAGGTATATGTTAATACAGTCAAATATTTATGTAAAAGTCAATCATACCCAAAAGCACGGAAAAACAAAGAAAAGCAATATCACTGAACCAAATAAAGCAATTTGACACGCAGGCAGGGCTTTTACGGGTTACAAGAATCTTAACACTACTTAACAAATGAACAGGTGAAAATTCATTATTGAAGGTCTTAAAACAGCGTGAATGTTCAATACGGTGAATCTTTTAGTAAAAGTGAAACGTTTTAATCAAATACAAAATTTTGGACTTTTTGGTAAAAAAATTTGCACCTTAAATAAAGGTCGAGGATAAAACAATGTGATATTTTGGTTTTCCAATATACCAATTCTGAACGCGTTTTTTATTAACCTTTGTAACCGTCCGCGTATCAGTATGATATTTTAAAATTTTGAGAAATTTGATATTTCAAAAAAGCTACTAACATGTGATCCGCAAATCTGCAGTGAAAAGACTTGAGAAGGAAAAAAAGGAACTTTACACGCTTGGAGTACAGCAGTTATTCGAGAGATTGTAAATCTAAAAAATAGCAGGTTGTAAAGGTATAAGTCCCAGTAATTAGAAATGAGTGGGGAGGAACCTTGGAGGTTTATAAATCCTATTTCTGAAGAAAATGAAAATGAAGAATATGAAGGTGAACACTACGTACCTGTGCAGCGACATGGATATCCTATTTCTCTAGAAGATGAAGATGAAGATGATGAATATATTATTTCTCCTGAAGATGAAGACGCCATACGTTTTTCTTGTAGGAGAAATTCAGCTGGGAGAAATACCAAAGAACGTATTCAAAGTTTACAATCCTCTCTGAAATCTGCGTTTGATGAATAATATAAGCAGTTTCATGACATGGAAGCCGACTTAATTAGAGCTAAATCAGAAATTAAGGAGTTGGCTGAAAGAAACAAAAAACTAGAGAAGGCGCTCCACGAGGCTAAAGAATGAGAAAACTCCAGCAAACGAGATCTCCACCAAACAAGAAACAAGCTGCAGCAGCTGTGTACTACAGTCGCTGCACTCAAAGAAGAATGTACAGCAGCGGCTCCACAACTTGCTAAGAAGAGAAAATATGTTCTTAAGGTTTTCGAGGTTAATGACTGCGTGAATTGTCCAATTTGCTTGGAACCATGGACTGAATACGGGGAGCATAATATCTGGTATGTTGTAGATGCAAATGGGTTTTCAATACTAGAAACTTCGATTTCTTTTTGGGATTTTATATGTTAAGGTATATAATTTGTTAAAAAATGAGCTACATCTAAACCAAAATTGGATTTGTTATCAAAAGGGTTGCTAGTTCAATGGTAGAGTATTCAGGAAGCAAATGGGAGGTCTTTGGTTCAACTTTTAACTTGGCTCATGAAAAGTTTAACATAATATAAGTGTCTAGGCCAGCAGAGCTAGGTCAAGTTAGATTCCACAAACACCTATAATGTTAGCTCAAATGGAGGTGTTGGATAATGAACCACACCCAAACCATTTATTGAAAAAAAACAGAGAAAATAAAATAGAGTGCAGCAAATACAAAACACTTAAATATATTATTGCACAGAAAATCTCCAGAATCTTTCTTAGTTACAATGGCAGCCTTGCTGCTATTTTAGAATGACTAAGAGAAGTGTTGAGAAAGTTTCTTAGTTACAATGGCAGCCTTGCTGCTATTTTAGAATGACTAAGAGAAGTGTTGAGAAAGGAAAGATCTGGAGGTTTCTACTTAGAGATGGAAGTTTCCATATTTTGGAACATTCCATAATAAATATTATCTCCAACCCATAATGTTTATTTGGAGAAGATAATTACAAAAGATTACTATATAGTAACTTCCTTGAGATTTAACAAGTCTCTAAATTTGATAAATTTCACTTCAGGTAGTGCTTTTGTAAATATGTCAGCAATTTGATTTTCTGTTCCACAAAATTTTAACTCCACCACTTGATCTTCTATCAGATCACGAACAAAATGATGATGCACTTCTATATGCTTTGATCTAGCATGATAAATTGGATTTTTTGCTAGCTTGATAGTACTCTGATTATCATAGAATATAGTAGTTGGACAAACTTGTGGATGTTGAGTTTCTTCAAGTAGTCTTCTAAGCCATAATGCTTCTTGAGATGCCTTTGATGAACCAACATAGTCAGCTTCTGTAGATGATAGTGATACTATTGCTTGTTTCTTGCTGCTCCAAGAAATTGGTCCTGACCCAAGATGAAACATGTACCCTGAAGTTGATTTTCTGTCATCAATATCACCTGCATAATCAGAATCTGTATATCCAACTAATGTTGGCTCTCCTCCATATTTGTACTCAATTGCAAGTTGATAAGTGCCTTTAATATATTTTAATATTCTCTTAGCTACTTTCCAATGCTCAATGTGTGGATCTAACATGTACCTGGATACAATACCAACTGCATATGCAATGTCTGGTCTAGTTATGGTGAGATACAAAAGACTCCCAACTAATTGTCTATATAATTTTCCATCCACCTTCTTTTGAGTAGAATTAGCACTCAACTTTAAGCCTACTTCACATGGTGTATTAGATGCTTTACAGTCAGTCATATTAAACTTTTTCAATACATCAAGAGCATATTTGGTTTGAGACAACATGATTCTTCCTTCTTCTTGCCATATTTGCATACCCAAAAAATAGTGCATCAACCCTAAATCAGTTATTTCAAAAGCTTGTTTGAGTTGATCCTTGATTATTTCAATATTATGTGTGTGATCCCCTATAATAATCAAGTCATCCACATATAATACAATAATAACAATTTTACCATCACTATGTTTTACATACACATCTGGATCAGCTTTACTTCTTTTAAATCCTGCGTTTATAAAGTACTCATTTATTTTGGAGTACCATGCCCTTGGTGCTTGCTTAAGACCATATAATGATTTTTTTAATCTACACACTAGATGTTCTTCACCACTTTTAACAAATCCAGGTGGTTGTTGCATGTAAATTTCTTCTTGAAGATCACCATGTAGAAAGGCACTTTTTACATCCATTTGATAAATTTTCCAACCAAATTTTGTAGCTAGAGCAACTATTGTACGAATTGAACTCATTTTAGCGACTGGAGAAAAGGTTTCAGTATAATCAATACCTTCTGTTTGTGAGAAGCCTTTAGCCACTAGTCTTGCTTTATATTTTTCAATAGCTCCATCTGATGTGAACTTTACTTTGTAGGTCCACTTGCAGCCAACCACACTTTTACCTTTTGGAAGAGTTGTCAATTCCCAAGTTCCATTTTTCATCAAAGAATTGTATTCATCTTGCATTGCTTCTTCCCATTCTTCATTGCCTTTTGCTTCCTCATATGTACTTGGAGTGTCAACCTGCATCACCTTAGTCATAAGAGCATAGTTAGCAAACATATTTCTAGGGCCTTCTTGGTATATTTCTTGAATGCTTATAGTCTGCTGTGTGTCTTCATCATCACTTTCACTTGATGCTTCAATTTGTGTTCCTTCTCCTCCTACAGAAGATTGTACACCTTGATTTTGAGCATTAGTATAAGTAGACTTATCTTATTCAATCAATATTGGAAAGTAAGATAATGTAGGAGAATGTTCACTTTCAATATCTTCATCAAACCATACATTCCTTTTGATATAAATTTTATTTGTCTTAGGATTATATAACCTATATCCTTTTGATTCCTCACTATACCCAACCATTATACACTTCTCACTCTTTCTTTCTAACTTGCTCCTTTTTTCATCAGGGATGTGGGCATATGCATTACATCCAAAGACTCTAAAATGAGATACTGTAGGCTTCCTACCACTCCATGCCTCTTCTGGTGTTATATTCAAAACTGCCTTAGTAGGTGTTCTATTCAAAATGTAAACTGCAGTACAAATTGCTTCAGCCCAGAATTTAACTTCTATATTTCTAGAGTGAAGCATGCACCTAGCCATTTCTATTATAGTTCTATTCTTCCTTTCTGCAACTCCGTTTTGTTGGTGTGAGTAGGAGACTGTTGATTCCTTCTTTATACCATGTTGTTTACAAAAATCTAAAAAAACTTTGTTCATATATTCCATACCTCTATCTGTTCTTATTATCTTCAGAGATCTTCCACTTTGATTTTCAGCCAATGCCTTAAACTCTTTAAACTTATCAAACACTTCATCCTTCTTTTTTAAAAAATAAACCCAAATTCTTCTAGTATAGTCATCAATAAAGGTGAGGGCATACCTTGATCCTGCAAGAGATGGTGTTCTGAAAGGACCCATTACATCACTATGAACCAAATGTAAAGGAGTCTTTGCTCTCCATGATTTACCTTGTGGGAAACTTTCCACATGTTGCTTTCCCATAGCACATCCTTCACACACCTTGTGACTTGATGAGATTTTTGGAAGCCCATGCACCATATAGAGTTTCTCCATAAGCTTGAGGCTTTGATAATTGACATGTCCCATACGCTCATGCCATAACCTGCTCATATCATTATATCTGGCAATAGCACACATATTCTTATTTCCATATTTAGAAGTAAATTCTTGAAACCTATATAATCCATTCTCCATTTTACCAATTGCAGTCACTTTGTAGTTATTACTCACATCGTAGACATTTGTCATTGTAGAATTCTATTTTATACCCCTAATTTGCAATTTCAGATATAGAAAGAAGATTTGTCTTCAATTCTGGAACTGACTTCACATTTTTGAACACACCATTATCTACTTTAACATTTCCCGTTCCTTTAACTTCCAAAGCACTGTTATTCTCCAAATATATTTTCTCTGGATTGTTATCATTTCTTAGTGATGCAAATTGTTCTTTATTATAACACATATGTTGTGTGGCCCCAGAATCAATAACCCAGTCATCTTTATAAGAATCATTTGCTTTAAGTGCAATACAGAGAGCATTACTTTTAGAATCAAATTTTTTTGTAAACTTATTTGTCTTCCTTTCTGTATCTTTGATCCTCTTATAGCATTCATTTGCTTTATGACCCAACTTACCACAGTAATTACATTTCCATTTGCTTCTATTATAATCCTTGGCTGGAATATACCAATTGTCATACTTTCAATTTTTCTCTCTTGAATGATTTTCTTGTGTACTTCTGTAATTTTGTTTCCCTCTTATTATGAAAGCTTCATCATTAAATGACTCCCTTTCTTTGATTTGACATTTTTCTTCTTGCACTAATTTAGCACATAACTCTTCATATTTTATGCTCTTTAATTTATCAGCAGTATCTAGCCCTCTTAATTGATAAGATTCTGGGAGACTTTGTAAAACTATTTGCACAAAATCTTTTTCACCTATATCCTTTCCAAGAGAAGCAAGTTCATTTCTCTTTTCCTTTAATTTACTTAGATGAGGGACTAACTCTTGTGAATTTGATAATTTCATGTTGTATAGTTCTGCAGTGAGGGTTATAATCCATATATCACCTGAATTTTCATATGTAGTTTTCAAAATATCCCACACTTTAACTCCACTTCTTTCATTGCGAACTTCTAGAAAAACTTCTTCTGAAAGTGTAAGCTTGATCAGTGCTGCTACCCTTTTATCTCTTTTATCCCAATCTTCTTGATCTTTTCCACTGTTTGCTGTTCTTTTTTCACTACCATTAACAATTTCAAAGCAATTTTGAAGCATTAGAAAAATCTCCATGCAAGACACCCAATCATAATATTTTTTTCCATTTAATTTAATTGTAGGTAAATGAATACCAATTGAATCCATTGTATCAAACTCCCTCTTTTTAAGATGAGAATTAAAATCAGAAATCTCTCACCAATTTTTGCTGATTTGATTCTTCTCTTTGCTGCAATATTTTGTTTCTTTACCACAAACAATGGTGATCAGCCTCCAATCACACAACCTGCATAATGCACAGCCAACACTACAAAAACCACAGATTACAGCCCCAAGATTTGAGAGGGCTCTGATACCATATTAAAAAAAAATAGAGAAAATAAAACAGAGTGCAACAAATACAAAACACTTAAATATATTATTGCACAGAAAATCTCCAGAATCTTTCTTAGTTACAATGGCAGCCTTGCTGCTATTTTTATAACATTCATAGAAATCTCCAGAATATCTTAGAATGACTAAGAGAAGTGTCGAGAAAGGAAAGATCTGGAGGTTTCTACTTAGAGATGGAAGTTTCCATATTCTGGAACATTCCATAATAAATATTATCTCCAACATTCTGGAACATTCTATAATAAACATTATCTCCAACACCATTGTCACTAACTTAGTGGTATAGTACCCCACCAGCAAATAATTGGTCCTATTTTATGTCAAATTAATCAATACAAAAGAATAAAAGACTAATTTTATAAAATTAAAAATACTTTATTTTATATATATCTCAATATATTAATTTAATGTTAATGGTGTTAGTTGGAGAGAATAGTTTAGCAAAAGATTTTTAATCAAGGGGTCATGTAGAAACCAGTTGCACTTAACAAGAAGTGGCTTTCTCCTCTTAAATCTGGTACTTGGTATTTAATTGTGTTAAGCTTTTGTTATTTTAAGAATGTAATTAGTTGAAGTTATTAATATCTTTTTTATGTCACATAATAGAAATTTTTTAAACTGCACCTAATTTAGTTGACCTCCACTGTTCCACAATAATCCATTATGCAGTTTTCCAAAAATTATAAACATATAATATTTCTAAGATAATTTACAAAATTCTTTTATTAAATATTTTAATTTTACAATTGTAAATGAAAAACAAGAGCTCTCATGTTTTATTGATACAGAATTCCTTTATTAAATATTTTAATTTTACAATTGTAAATAAAAAACAACGGTTCTCATGTTTTATTATCTTGAGAATACGTTCTTTCAATGTCTAACAACTTTCTAACATTCCTATTGTGGAACTCCAGTTCTCTTTCATGTGGTCATTTCTTTGGCAGATCATGCATAACACAATGGATTTCTAAAGGTGGAAGTCGTGGTTCCTCTACCGTAAGTCAAATTTGATTCGTATTTTCTTTATCTTGTTATTCAGTGGCCTCATTTGGTCGGATCACATACCCTTTTCAATCAAACTAAATTTGTATATAAATGATTACAGTGTCCAGTATGCTCGAGTAGTGTTACTTTAGCAGATATAAGATATCACTATGTATCCCAATTCTATGATGGGGATGTGAAGATTCAACAGGTAGATCAGTCACTCCTATTAATATATCTTACCAAAACAATTACTATATTAGCTATGTTAATTGAAATTTATGTACACTCACATCAGTCTTGTGTTTTTACAGGGTGGATAAAAATTGTGAAGGGAGGCTCGAGCTCTATATCTGACTACATTTTGTTTCAATTTTGGAAATCTGAATACTTGCCTGAAACTTTAATCAAATAGGAGATTATGTTTAAAGTGAGTCATAGGGACTTTGGAAGATACAATTTTGAATTATTCAGGAAATTGTTCTAATTTACACAGTAAACATGACACATTTTGGCTGTTATTAAAACTGACATGCATACGCTAAAATGGCATATATTGCTTTTTGAAATGCTAAAAGTTGTTTTCTCCAATGGAGAGAATTGCTGCTTTTTTTAATTATTATTTAAAAATGGCATGTGATTTTCATTATTCTTGAGATTTGGAACTTCAGCTGCCATGTTAATCTTGTTTGCAACGAAATCATCATTCCAATATTCATTACTACAAATTTTGATGTTGCCAAAGATCCAAGATTAAAAAGTTGAATTGATGGTAGGGTGCGCATTGGATTCAAAACTAGTTTTTAACTTAACAAGTATTGAGAACTTAGAAGACAAAGTTTACGAGAAAGAACAGAAATAAAATTCAATTCAAAAGGATATTTTTATTGTATTGTAATACTTACATAGTATTTTTGAGCAAGGAAATAATATTTTTTAATATAGAAATTAGGTTAATTGAATTAATGCATTTAAATAGCCACAATCAATTTATATTAATTAGGTTTAAAAATTTGTTTGTTTGGAATAAACATTGAAAATCAAATGAAATGAACACTAATACTTACTTTGATAATTAAAGAAATATATCAAATGGATAAGATTATGCTCCAATTTAAGAATAGTGCTTCTTTATTAGTGAAACTATCTTGAATTTTGCAATATATCTCTTTCTTGTTAGAGGATAAGTTTGTGGGCTTATGAGTAATTGTGGGTGTGAATTTATATTAATGCCTTGAATTTGGAGTAGAGTTCTATCCTACACCTTTGCATGATCTGTAGTCTTCTATTCTGCCTTTTTGTTTTAAGACAATTTGGGACTGATGGTACGAATAAATACCTTATTAGGTTGTCACATGACTGACCCATGAGGGCATTATACATTGATCAAATCCATGAAATTGAACAATATAAAAAATGGTAAGCAAGTGCCTAAGATGTAGATTCTTAGTCTTTGTATTACACCAAATGTTAAAAATTGAACAAAATAAAAAATAGTAAGCAAGTGTCTGAGATGTAGATTCTTAGTCTTTTTATTATGTACCAAATTTAAACGTGTCACTACTGATTTTTCTCTAGAATGAATGATTATTTTTTTGGATGATTATAAGATGACTAGAATGACTGCATTAAATGTGTTTAAATATTAGTGCATCACATCAAATTGTGATAAAACTATGTATATTGGCTCAAAGTAAGAGTATAAGGAGCACTAGTTAGCCAAATTTTAATTTTAAATTTTAAAATTAAAATTAAAGGGGAGAGGAATTTTGCCACATGTGGTAGTTGGCACTAACCTAATAGATATGAATGCAAAATGTAGAAGCATGCACAAGGTACAAAAGAGTATTAATTACTAAGGTTCATATATATTGTAAGAGAGAAAAGAAAAAACAACTATTTCTAAACTATTTACTAAGGTTCATGAGACTAATGGACTCACTGCACCATTTGAACTTCTTTGTATTAAATGGCTCTCTTCTTGCCCTTTCTTCTTTTGCCTCCAAAAGCTTATTCTTAGTCTTCTTTATACCTGCATCCACACTTGCAAACAAATCAATAGAAAATGAATCAAGAAACCAGAATGTCTCTTTAAATGCCTCTTCCGTAGACACTTTCTTCTCCTCTTCTTCTAGTGCTCTTTGTTGCACTTCCTCTTTTCTTCTTTCCTTACTATCTTTATTCAAGTCCTCTACAATGAGAACTTTCCTCTTCTCTTTTTGTCCACTTTTTGGAATTACCACCTTATCAGGAAACTAAATCTTTTCCAAAATATGTATTTTTCTTGCAATCTCTTCCAATTCCTCTCAGAATTTTCTGTTTCCTACTTCATCCCAATATCTATCCTAAAATAGGATTATGAGTGTTCTCCTTACACTAATACCCATCTTCTCACTGCTGCAACAGAATCTCTTACTTTCCACAACTACTCTCTACCCAACAAGGACGGTGCAAGATGTTACTCTTAAAACCCCTTCTACCCACTCTCTCTTCATGGAGGAAGTTATACACCTTCTACCCAGTTTATCTCTGTTGGAGGATAGTAGTTACAAGCTCTTTATCATGCCTACAACAACAAATGCTCTCAAGTCTATGACTAACTCCTTTTTCACAACTCTATCAACTCTCTCATACCTTATTCTTCAGCGTACTTTTCACCATGCCAGTGATCTTATTCCTCTATCAATCAAACTACAGCATACATTAGACTGCAACACTCATATAACAACACCCATCAAAATCAAGAACACACTTAATGCTCTCTGCCTAGATCTTTTAGGACTCTAGGTTTTCTTCCACAACTCAGTAAATCTGTAAACACAAATATCACTCCAAGATTCTTATAAATATCAAACTCCCAAAACATATAACAAATTTTTATCACCTAGATTTTTTAGGTCTCTGGTACCAATCTGATGGTATGGGGTCAATAACACAGCAAATGCTCTGCTTCTTTTAATGGCTACCTTATCAGTCACAGCTCAAATATGCAATTATAGGAAACTCAATCAAAGAGATATGCAGAATAATGACATGTGGTTAAGAAGTCTTCTTCACAGTCTTAAACGGTCAAATACAAAATGATAGGAACTAAATATATGCAAACTGTAATCAAGCATTTCTTGAAATTCAAAACAATGACAGGAGAGAAGATGTATTCCTGACAGTCTTAACACTCAGATACCGAAAGTGATAGAAAGTAGTGATATTTAAATTCTTATTAATGTTGAAATCACAAATACAGAATGGCACACGACATCACACTGCTACTTATCCAAACATAACCATACAACCAAATATTGGCCAGCAACAATCGGCCTTCTCTAGTGCACCAAACAAGAACTCTTTACAACTAGCTACTCTTAAAGCGTTCTATCTCTCTGTCGATCTGTAATCTCCTCCATTCCTGTAGGCCTCATTTCTTCAAATTCTTCATGTGGTCTAACTATCTACGGCCTCAATTTTCAAATATGCTAGCGGCCTCTAACTCTGTCTTCCAACCATTCTCTCCTCTATCCATCCCTTCCTCCTTCAAAAGTAACTGTTGGCCCTTCTCCTTAGGCACTCACGGCCCCAAACATTACATTGGCCATTTCTTGGACCTCCACTCCTTCCACACGGCTTCCTCCCAATCGATCCTCTCTCCCTTGATATCTATCTCTTCCATTCGTTCCTTCCATCTATCTTATGATTGTTCGCTGCCCCCTACCAATTCATATAACCATCTATTATAATAACGGTTTGATAGCTAAAATATTCCCTTCGAATGAGTACCAATCATTTAGTTGGATTTGTAAACTGGCCTTTTAGTAACCGTCGATGAACAACTAATGTTTATTCTTCTTCTCACTGGCGACAGGAACCTGCCTCATTTTCTGACGGTTTCTCTTCAAAGACTTTCTTTGTAGTTGTTTTCCTCTAACTATTTTACCCAACCTTGAACTCTTCATATATCAACTGCCATGTTGCATGTTGCATAATTTTAAGAGAAAATGATTTCCAATTTATAATCATCATTAATACAACCAGAACTCTTCTCCAAAGCATTCAATCTAAAGATGGTAAATCATTCACATTGACACCACAAGATGACACAGTGTCTATAACTGAATTCGATACAACAATCATTTTCCACAACACATAAAGCTCCTGACAATAGGAGATACATGAATAATAAAGTTAGGGTGCAGAAAGAACAACAAATGGCTACTATGATGGATGTGGATCATAGGTAACCGAAATTCAATAATTAAGATACTAGAAAGGATAGGGATATGATGGACAAAGGCGGTGAGAGACTAGTGATTAAAGTTAGAAATATGTTTTGATCTAGTTGGATATGTAGTTTTTAATTTATGAGTATGAATCATGTGTTTTTAACTTGTAATAATTGTGGTAAGATGATACAATATGGACTGTAATTTTTGATGGAGTGGTTCTCTTAGCTACTTAATGTACTTGTCTTATCTATTAGTAACTTATATGTAAATTAAAAAAAGAGGTATTGTAGTTTAATAATTTAATAATTTTGAATTTTATTAATTTAATACATTTATATTTTTCAAATTTATTTATTTATTGTTTATATTTTGTAATTGTATTAATTTTATAAGTTTATTTATTTTATTAGTTTTTTAATTTTATAAATTTTTAATTTTTTTTTTTGCTAAATGAAAAAAATATTGAAATTATTATGTAATATAGTAAGGAGTTATGTAGTTCAAATGAATAAAAATATAATATAAGTGATATAGTTTATAGTTTATAAATAACTTAGTGAGTAAATTTTTTTAAAATTATTTATTTTAACTTTTACAAAGAATTGCAATAGTAAAAAAATACTTTAATTTTTATCTCATGGGTTATTTGAATATCATTTTTAATATTTATTATCAACAATGTTTTATTCACAAATTACATGTAAATAATATTTATATGGGATGTCCATAAAAACATTTTTTTAGAATTATTATTATTTGTTATTTAGCGATTTATTTAAATTACCAATAAAATATAATCAAATGCATCAAACCCATAAACAAAGGTGCATCAAAATAAAACTCTAAGAATAAAAGTTGGCCTACACCTCTCTACCCATTTTATCATGAGAGTGCAAAGTCCTCCAAAAATTTGACATTTTTCCCTTCTTCCCAGTCATTAGAAGGATCCTTAAATCGATCATCTAGGCTGAATTTGGGCTAATTTTGTCCATGGTGGAAATGGATTTCTCTTGAGTCCGCTTTCTTTTTACCACTAGAAGAGGTCATTTAGCCTAATTTTGGCTAACTTTGTCCATGGTGGAAATGGCTTTCTTTTTTACCACTAGAAGCAGTCATCTAGCTTTGGCTAATTTTGTCCATGGTGGAAATGGCTTTCTCTAATCTGATGAAGCTTTAACTCCAATGGGAATGTTTACTACAATCTTCATTTGAGGTTTAGAATTATTTTATTTTTTATTATCACATGTAAATGATATTTATTCTCGGTGTAACCTACAGTGGTAGTATGGGGTGGACTGTAATGGCTTGAGTGTGTTAACAAAAAGAAATAAAAAAAGACTATATAGCTGACATATTAAAATAATAATCATAAACAATACAAAAATATAGTCAACAAATGAAAATTAATATTTAAAAAATATATCTACTAGCATATCTATATTTAAAAAATATACGTAAAGTATGAGAGGTGTCCTTCTAGAGGCACCTATTCCACCTATGTGTGGTAAATTGACTAAAAAAATAGGCACCTCGAGAAGGAGAAGGATATTTCTCGACATACTTTAGATATATTTTTTAAAATATAGTAATGCTAGTAACCTTTGGAGCACAAGCCTAATTCTAACTATATTATATATCTTAAGAATAATTATAATTATATAATATAATATTATAATATAGGATAGATATATTATTATAATATATTATACATAATATAACCCTAACCCTAACCCTAACATTAATCTTGAGAGTAATTCTAGCCCTAATTCTACCCTTAGATCTACTTAAACCTAATTCTATTTCTAATTCAAACCCTTATTCCAACCTTAATTCTAACAGTACTTCTATATATAGATATAAATGTATATGACTTTTGGTGTTTTATTGTAACTATAACCCTAACCCTAATGTTTAAGCCAATACTAACCCTAATTGTAACCCCAACCCTAACCTTGATTCTAATCATAGTTTTAACCCTAATTCTAACCTAAACCCTAACCCTAACTCTAATTCTAACCATAGTTTTAACCCTAACCCTAAATCCAATTATAATTCTAATCTTGATTTTATCCCTAACCCTAATTCTTACCCCAATACTAATTCAAACCCAAATTATATCTATAACCCTAACCCTTATCTTAATCTTGATAGTAATGCTAACCCTAACTCTAATTGTAACCCTAACCCTAATTGTAACCCTAACCTTAATTCTACCCTTATAACTGTCCCTATATAAAATAATATGTATGCTATAATTATATATAATATAACACTAACCTTAACCCTAATGTTAATCCTAATAGTAATTCTAGCCCTAAATCTAATTCTGTCCCTAACCCTAATAGTAACCATATATATAACCAAAATTCTAACTTGAACCTGAACCCTAATCCTAACCCTAATTGTAGGCATAACTTCTAATTTAAACCCAAATTGTAACTATAACCCTAACCCTAACATTAATCCTGACAATAATTCTAACCCTAATTTTACCCCTAGATCTACTTAACCCTAATTCTATTCCTAATTCCAACCTAATCCCAACCCTAATTCTAACCATAGTTCTATATATAGATATAAATGTAAATAACCTTTGTTATTTTATTGTAACTATAACCATAACCCTAACATTCACCCTAATTCTAACCTTAATTCTAACCCCAGCCCTAACCCCGATTCTAGTCATAGCTTTAACCCTGATTCTAACCTAAACCCTAACCCTAGCCCTAATTCTAACACTAATTCTAACGGTAATCCTAACCCTAATTGAAACCATAACCCTAAATCCAATTATAATTCCAATCTTGATTTTATCTCTAACCCTAATTCTAACCCCAATACTACTTATATTACTAATTCAAACCCAAATTATAACTATAACACTAACCCTACTCTAATTCTAACCCTAACCATAATTCTAACCCTAGCGATAACCCTAATTCTAACCTAATCCTTATTCTAACCCTAACCCTCGCTCTATCACTAAGCTTAATTATATCCTTAACTCTAACCCATGTCATAAAACTCATTTCTCACCTCAATATTAGTGTTCCATTATCCCACATCAATATTTAAAAGTCATATTACATCACATGAAATTGACCCCTGAATTTCATAATTTAAAACTTATAATTTTCTTGACTCTTGCCCATTTCATTCCACCATGAGCTGACTTGGTATGATAGATCACTTTTAGAATCTTAGATATGTGATTTCTAATGGCATTATCATTTTTTAGATTTTTTGAGGGATTGTATTCTTACTTATCATTATTCCATTATTATATCTTTTCTTTTAGTGTTTTGTACTATGTTGAAATCTATCCTTTACCCTCCCTAGCCACCCTTGCCAATCCCATTGGGTTTCCATTTTCATATCTAATATACCACTAATTCTAACCCAAACCCTAATTCTAACACTGGAGTTAGTGTTAGGGTAGGATTGGGTCATTTCAAATGATTTCATTGGTACAATATTAATTCCCAAATTTATATTAATAGATAAAACCATTTGGTATGGAGTAATTGTTTAAAGACATCGTTTTAAATCATAATCAAAACACTTAATGTGAGGTATCCTAACACATGTACATTTCCACCGTAGTAGTTGTACATATAAGAATAGTATTTGTCAACATAATATTCTTTAACTATTTCTTTGCAAATACTCTTACCTTTCAAAATTAGACAAATCATTTATATCATGGTTTTTTTTATTTGAGTTCTACAAATAACTCGTGTTTTGTTTGAATCTCTTAGCCTTCTTTTAGTATCTTACTTTTTAACCCAAAAAATTACACTCTTTTGGTTTAAACTTTTCTTGCCAAATAAATTATATATTAAAATTTTTAGTAACTATTCTAATTTAAGCTTGTAGTCTAAATATTTCCATAATATTGATGCATTTCTTTCCAATTTGTAATCTATCTTATATTGTGTTGTGTGAATTTTTCACAATACAATTGAATTGTATACCAAAAGCCAATTTCTTAATAGTTATGTTTTCAATGCAACCTTGGAAATGTTAGTTTTGTTGAAACAATTTGGTATGTACCTTGTTAAACACTTTTTAATAGTGTTTATTCTTCATTTCACCTTGATAATCTTTCATGCGAGATAGAATGTCAACAATTGACATAATTATAATATTAGAGAACTATGTGATTCTAAGCTCTTTTTATGTAGTATGATGTTTGAAAATTTTACTTTTTGGAGGATTATGCATTTAATATCTTCCAAAATGGAATTCCCAATGTAACCCCAATTACTAATATACATTATATATTACCAATAAAAATAATAATATTATATATACATTGCTTATATTTAGTATTTTTTTTCCAAATGTGGTTGTAGTAGTTATTATAAAGGCCATGAATAATGTAATTAATTAGTTTTTACTTCATCACCAAGATAAAGAATGAATACTATTTTTAAATTTTAATATAACACTTAAAAAATTTATGAAAGAAAATAAAATAGACATTTTGTGGGTTTGCATAAAATATTTAAAAAAACTAAATTCATATAATCTTGAGGATTTTATAGGTCTTCAATTGACCCCATGTCATATGCTATGTTTTCTTGTATATATATATATATATATATATATATATATATATATATATATATATATATATATATATATATATATATATATATATATATATATATATATATATATATATATATATATAATGTTTGTAAATTGTAAAAATGAAAAATTATTTAATTAAAATTTTTTAATATTCCAACTATGCATACACCATTAACACCAAGCTAAAACATTGAGAGATGATTATTTAAATTTTTATGAATAGTTATTTTGATTTTTTTTAGTGTTTCTTGATTTTTATTTTGTGCTTTTCTTTGCAATCCATGATTTTATGTTTTAACTTTTAATATAGCACTTAACATAAAGAAAATCAAATAGACATTTTGTGGGCTTGCATAAAATATTTTAAAATATTTTTAGAAAGAAAACTAAATTCATATAATATTAAAAGTAAATGGAGATTTTACTTTCAATTGACCCCATTTCATGTGCCATGTTTTTTTTGGGAATATATATTATGATGTTTGTAAATTGTAAAAAATAAATAAAATAACATAGATAATGGGTATCATGAAAAATTATTTAAATTAATTTTTTTTACTATTCTAGGAATATGAAATGATATATGCATAACCATTAACACCAAACTAAAGCATACAAATTAACACCAAGCTAATAATTTTGACAAATGATTTGGATTTTTTTATCAATAGTTATTTTGATTTTAATTTTTTTCTTTTCTTGATTTAGAGTTGTTAAACATTTATGTTATTAATTTGCATTTGTGAGCTATATTTTTATAATATTTATGATTATTATTTTAATACGTGAGCTATATAATTATTCAAAAAAAAAAATTGTTAACACACTCACGCCTACTGCCACTATAGGTTACGCCTCTCGACATAATAACATAAATGTTTGACAACTCTCCAATACCAAAAACAATTAGATAATTTATGTGGGAGCGGAAGTCCAAGATCATGGAACATAAATCAAAAACAAATGCAATGTATTGAAAATGAACTAATTGGTTTACAACCGAACTGGTATAAATAGGTATAACTCATATGATTTTATATACCGACAATTTATAGTAGAACTAAGAAGGAGCTTAGGTGGGTTTATGAAATATGAGTCCTGGCTATGCGCCATTTTAGGGTACTCATTTACAAAACATCACTCATAAAATAGAGAAAGAAAGAAAACCCTATGGGAAAAAAATTTCATCCTAAAGAGAGAAAACAAAGAGAGGACTTTAGATGGCCCCTCCAGATGATGATGATGCCGATGTAGACCTGGATGCTGATGTTGAGAACTCTCCAAGCAAAATATGTTGTAAATTCTAAAGTTTTTGAATATTTAGAAAAATAGACAAATCATCTCCAATGTGTACAGAAGTTGGTATATTGAAACCTGATAAAAGGATGTGCAATATGTGCACATGCGAATGAGATAAATAATCTGTGCGACTCTTTGAGAAGTGATTGTTCCCCCCATTACACTTTATAATTTAGTGTATATACAATTCTCAATTTTTATGATATATTACACAAGTGATTTTTATTTGACACTTTTTTTTAAGTGCAAGTACAATAAAATAGCTTTATTGGAGTCCTAATAATCATCTATATTGAGCCAACTTAGATGAGCCTTGAATTGATACTAGACTCTGAATTAACTTCTTCATCAGTTTAACTCTATTTTAGATGGTGGCATTTTTATCTCTTTTATCCCTATTAGAGTTGATGAATGGATTTAGTTTTAAATTCAGTTTTGGGAATTAAGGTGGTGCTTTAGTGATAGAAGAAGTGATTGTGTGCACTCTTCTTATTTATCTACCCCCTTAAAGCGACACTTTATAAGTAGTGCATGACATCATACAACAATATTTGACCTTTTTTTTTCTCTTGCAACAAGCTTGTAAATTGAGATGAAATTTTTTAAGAACCCTGAACCTAACTTACTTTGGCACTTTATAATGATAGTGAAATTAGTAGCTACAATGATAGAGGTCAAAAAATTAGGCACCATTGCCTTTTGAATGACTCGATTACGAGATCGTATGCAAAAGTTATAGCCCTTTACAATTTGTGCATATGCAAAAAATTACTCCTTCAAAAGATATTTTCAATGTGCTTGAAAATAAAATTTTGTGCAAACTAATATTTGGAGAAAAAATTGATAGGGAAAGAGTTAAGCCCCCTATGGTAGGCTGTGACAAGAGGCTTAAAAACCATATGACTAGGGGCTTATTATTAACAATTTTGTGCCGTGCCCTCCCTTTTTATTTTACCTCTCTGCTTATGTCACCCCCCCCTAGTTTCTTATGTGAGAAAAATTGACATAAGTTACAATGAATAGTGCTGCTAATACTCTCTTCAAATTTGATGACCATCGCTATTCACGTGCCTCCCTAAGCACTTTCAAATTCCAACGACCCACTTGGCTTTTCAAGCTGATTCAACTCTACATTCCTGACCAGAAACGGGGGCCTTTGCTCCACCATTTTGGCATGGGCAATATGGCTTAAGCCATCGTGGCTGAGAGGACTTGGTCAAATGAGCATATGTGACAAAAATGCCATAGTGAAAGGTGGCGACGTGGCTTGAATGCCATAGTATGAGGCAGCGACGAGGATGAGTTGGAACGCATCATGGATGAGAGGACCGGGCATCTTGGAGGTGCCATAGAATGCATCTTGCAGAGGCAACTTTGGCTTGTGATACATGCTCAAACAAGCATGGATATAGCTTCTTGTATGAGGCTGTGAGGCATGACTACCACAGAGAATACACATCTATTGAGGCTTCCTTTGCTATGATTCAACCTCACTATGGTGAGGGTTGATGAGCTCTTCCAATGACGATTATGACCTGCAAAAGAAAACTTGTTTCAAATGTGCTTTGAAACAAAATTTTACCTCCTTGATATGTAGTGATAGAAGGTCAGATTGAGCCTAGCATGCAAGAGAAGTTGTAGAGATTTGTCAATGGAGCTATGTAATCAATGAGAAAATGATTTGACATTATTCCACTCGCTCTGAGACCATGTGGGAGCGGAAGTCCAAGATCATGGAACAGAAATCAAACACAAATGCAATGTATTGAAAACAAACTAATTGGTTTACAATCAAACTGGTATAAATAGGTGAAACTTGAGGAACAAGTCTCCACGAGAATAGGAAAGGTGGCAAAATTGGAACGAAGAGAATAGCTCAAGGTTTGACCTCCCTCCAAAATAGCAGCGATGTGTCGAAGATGGATTGACACATCGACTAATGACTCAACAAGAGGACTTAGTCTTTCCACATGTGAGGAAAACCACTAACTATGATTAAGTTAGGTATAACTCGTATGAGTTTATACACCAACAATTTATAGCAGAACAAGGAAGGAGCTGAAACACAGAAGAAGCCACAACAAAAGAAAGAAGCACAAAATCAAAATCAAAATAACTATTGATAAAAAATTTAAATAATCATCTCTCAAAATTAATTTTGCTTGCTGTTAATTTATATGCTTTAGGTTGGTGTTAATGGTGTATGCATAAATCATTTCATATTGCTGCAATATTAAAAAAGTTAAACTAAATAACTTTTCATAATATGGAACTTAGCATTATCTAAATTATTTTATTTACATTTTACAATTTACAAACATCATAGTATATATTCCCAAAAAAATATGGCACATGACATGGGGTTAATTGAACACCCATAAAATCCTTGATTATGGGTAAAAGTACAAACTTGTGTCACACTTTATAAATGAATCGGCCAACATAAAAAAAAATCTCAACTTCGACCACATAAAAGTGGTCTTTATGTTTTGAATTTCAAAATGATGTAAACTAAGAAAATGTAGATCTTTTGTTGAAGTTTATTACTCTAATTGTTTATATATTTAAAAAAATGTTTTGATATTTTTTTTTATCAATTTAAGAGTAGATTTTGAAATGCTAATAATTTGAAGAAAAAATGACGTTCAGTTGATGTCAAGAAACAAATAGAAAAAAAAATACATTTTCTCCTAATCTTTTTTCCCAAATAGCTGACTTCAATATCTAGGGCATAGAAAAAAATGAATTTTTGATCTATATTTTTCTTGTAATAACATTTTAAAGTCAAACTTACCTGATTTTGATAGTTTTCAATTCAAGTCAACTATTGTTTAATTTTTTTTTTCATTTTCAAAAAACAAATTGTACCCTTTTGAAGAGGATTCTCTCTTCTAGGGCATCATATATTTTCCAAATTTTAAAATCATGTTTTACTTTTTTTTTTTAAATTTTAAATTAGCCTCTTTTTGAACTTGAAAAACCTACTTGCATTATTTTCAAATATTTATATCCTAAAATTACTCAAACTATAAATATTTAGCAAAAGTTGGAAGTTTGAGAAAATGGTGACTTGGCTATCCAATAGGATGCCACATAGACATATTCGACCTAATGGGATTCAGCCGAATCCCATTCGGTTGAAACTACTCCTTTGCTTTTTTTTTAAAGAATTTGTGGCTTTTAATTTTTTTTTTAATTATTGAATTACAGTAAATTTTTTAAAAATGATTTCGATAGGGAAGAGTCATATTCAAAAACACAATGATGTGAAAGTGTTTGTTTAATGTCTTTTTTGGATTTTTTTAGCTTTTTTAGTTTTTTGAGCATTTTTAAATTAATAAATTATAGAAATTTGGAGAAAAAAAGAACCACTGATTTCAATAGGGGTAGAGTCATATTCAAAAACACAATGATCTTTAAGTGTTTTTTAATGTCTTTTTTGGCTTTTTTAGTTTTTTGGGCTTTTTTAAATTATTAAATTATAGAAATTTAGAGAAAAAAGAACCATTGATTTCAACATAGGCAGAGTTGTATTCTCAGGTACCATGATCTAAAATGTGTAATTGATTGAATCATTGATTTATTGAATGTAGACCTAGATCTTCAAAAAATAGAGGATAAAGTATTTGTACATGTGTTATTTTTGCATGCAAGTGAATTTAAATTTGATCAATTTATGATGGGCAATAAAAAGACAAGAAAAAGGTTGTATGATCGAAGCAGAGATGTTACAAATGTCGATGAAGGAACATCTACTCAAGAACAACCCATGAAAATTGTTGATGACCAAGGAGTACAGGTACCAGAACAAATTGAAGGTGGTGATAGAAATTTTATCCTTGGTATGGAAAATTTGATGGAGATGGATGAGGATTCTCTTTTCAAAAATATTTCATCTGAAGATATGGTACCTGGAAGCACAGTAAAATTACACTCTAAAAAATATATGGGATGAATTTTTTGAAAATAAGTCTATAATTTGAAGAGCACAGTTAGTTGCAATGTTATTTAGGAAGAAAGAGATGACCCCTATCTTCGAGTTGTTAGGGGTTGATAATAAGAAAAAGTCATTAGGTTCATTAAAGCAAACAATAGTTGAAAACCTACAAGAAGCATTGAATTCTATTGAAAGCAAGAGTCGAGCTGTTGATTTAAGTGCTACACGTAGAGCATTAATGACTGTAATTTCTCATATTGAAGACAAGTTCAAGCAATTTCTCAATTACTCAATGTTTCTAGGAGAACTGTTCAAATATATATTGCAAAGAGAAATAGATTGGATGGAAATGTTGATAATAATTGGGTAAATATTTACAGGGTTCCTCGAAAAAGATAGAATCTCAGAAGATGTAAAGGAACAGGTGATTGAATATTGGACCAGCCACTCTCATGTTTCTTCCAATAGAAGGGACACTATACAGATAAAAGGTGGAGATGGTACAAAAATTTGACATCCAAAACATTTTATAGATACAACACAAAGTGAATTTTTTCAAGCATTCAAGCAAGACTTTTTAGATGTGAATATTTGTCAAAGGATGTTTGAGAGACTACGGCCAAGTTTTGTACACATAAATAAGGTATGTGAGACTTGTTGTTGTTGAAATCATGTCAAATTTCATCTACACCTACAGTCATATAAAAATCTATGGCAGTAATTAATCCAAATATAGTCATCCTTGGAAGTACAACACAATTTGTGAAGTCTCTTCTATGTGAAAAATCAGAAGATTTAGATGAATTAAAAGTGTAGTGTATAAAAAATATATGTAATGATTGTGGAAATTTGAAGAATCTTGTACAAGTTGACAATATTGATCATTTGATGCAAGTTATGTGGAGGAGATTTGAATATGAGAAGTACTCAACAAAGTCAGGAGTTGAGAGAATTACTTTCGTGACTAGATGGCAAGGTAAGCAATTTCGTGACTCAGAGAATTACTTTCCCCCAGGTTGTATTCTCTCTATTGTTGATTTCTCTGAGAACTATACATTTAGTCCTCAAATTGAGATTCAAAGTCAATATTATCATTCAGAGCAAGTTGCAATATTTGTACTAGTTTGTTATAGGCATGCTGAAGAACATGTAAATGGTGTACAAAGTAGCAAAGATGAATGAATTATCATCAAAGAGGTTCACTTTTATATTAGTGATGATATAGTTCATGATAGAAGGTATGTAGCCCATTATTTTGCAATGTTTTTTGAAGACCTGAGATGACGTAAAATAGATACTTCACAACATTGGATATGGTCTGATAGATGTGTTGGTAAGTGCTGATTTAATTTTTTAACAAGATTATATTATATTTATTTGTGTAATTAACTCAGACTTGAATTGTTCAGTTACTTAAATATGTTGTACCTATATGTATATAGTTTTTTAAAAAATATTTTGGTATTAAATTTGAAATTGTTTGTAATTTCATAGGACAATTTAAGTCTGCAAAAGCTTTTAATTAGTTAAGCCAACAACATATTAAATAGAACATACATGTTTTGTGGAACTTCTATGAGAGTGGACATGGAAAAGCAGAGCATGATGGAGCTGGAGCATGTGTGAAGCGTGCACTTCAACAACATGAACTTGCAGGTAATACCATATGGATTACAAATTTAAATTCTTAAATATATTTTAAATGAATTTAAACCTATTAGGAAAAAAGTGTAGATCTTAATATATTGCATGTGTTGAGAAGTGGTAGCTTAAGCCATTATGCAATTTAGTGGTTTTGATATATATCCAATGTTGCAGATTTTCAATATTTCTCCTGTTGCATTTAAAAACAAATCTAATTATATTTTTTGAGATCATCTTTTCCTTTCAACTAGAAAACCTCTTAACTTGACATTTCACCAACATGAACTTGTAGGTAATGCCATAATGAATGCAAATGAAAGTGTTGAATGGTACAAAAGTTATTTTGTTGTCCATGACTCAATATACAACACACACTATTTTTGGGAAGTTAGAGGTACATAAATATTTTGTTTTGAATTTTGATGTGTGTACATGAATTGAATTTTCAATTTTATATACTTTTTAATTGGATGATTGAAATTTAAACAGATATTAATCGATCAACTCTTACTAATTGTAAAACAATTAGTGGTATTAGAAGTTTGCATCAAATCATGCCAGTAGGACATAGCAGGCCTCCTGTAATTCAAGTGAGAAAAATAATGTTTTTGTGTTGATTGCATTGAGAACAATGCAAATACTCTGCAATGTGAGAATATTAGAGATGGGTATCTTTTAGAATGGTAAATAAAATAATTAGTGGCCACCTCAGACCCTTTTGAAGATAATGACATTGTAGATGTCTATCATCCTTTGTATTTAGCTGATTATGAATGTGTATCAAATTTAGGTATTACAGGTAAATTTTAAATTTTTAAATTGAATTTTAACTTGTACATTTGATTTATAATATATTCTACTTAATTTGAGCATGGTTTACTATATGGTGTTCAGGAGATATTTTGTTGTTCTTACAAATCTAGACAATACAGAAGGTGTAGATTACTATCTACTAAGAAATATGCAACCAAAATGCAAATTATTAGAATCAATGATAGATGGTGATGGACAAGAGTATCCAATTAGATCAGTGGTTGTTGAAGACACATACTATCAACAAACAAAGATAGATACAAATGGTATTATATTTATTGATTATATGCCAAGTCAAAAGGTTTTACATTATAGTCACTTAGTTATAGCAACACGAATAAATCTTGAAACTTTACCAAAAAGAGGACGTGCCAAACAAAGGTGGAGGTTACCTATTGAAGATCGTGAAAAGATTTTAGATATAATAAAAGATAGAGAGGATCCAGATTATATGTACCAAGAACTTTAAGCTATTTTTGTACATGTATATATTTTCTATGACAATTTATTTTATGTTGAATTTAAATAATTTCATTCAATGTGTTGATATATTACTCTTTTCTTAATCATCGAAATAGACATGTCATCAATTAATTGTAGCCCACATGTTTCATTTTCCTACATTTTGGTGTTCAAATCTTACCTAGTATTCAGGTCATCCTAAGATATTGTGATTTGATGAAATTAGAGGCTATCTTCTATGGCTAAAAAATTCTAGATGTCATGGATGTCATGATAAAGTTATTGGCTATCTTCTTTTATCTTAATGTAGCCTAATTGAATTGAGTTATTTTTGGATGTCATGATAAAGATTAGTTTTAAGGCCTAATAAGTATTTATAGGTTCAAAAATTATACATGATTGAGTATGATGCATGTGTGTAGTCATTTATGTGTTCACCAAGTTGTTTGTTAAATCAACATGTTGGTGATATGAGCTATTTTCTATTGACTATATGGTGTAAGCTTAGTTCTTGAGGGTAGGGAATGCCAATCTCAAGACCAATTTAGTTATAGCTTATAATTAGGCAAAGGATAGTTCAAGGCCAATGCTTAAGGCAAGATTAAAACTCTTCTCTTTAGGATAGATAAGATTGGGAGGTTAGTCCCTAAGATTTGAGGTGTATACTAATTAAAGTGAAAAAGATAAAATATAAGCAAGCTTGATAGCAATCCCATCATGAGCACATGAAACTCCTAGAAATTTATCACTAAATTTCATTATACAAGCTTGTTTAATCATGGTTTTTGAACCACTCTTGGCAATATCCATATGTCATGCATGAAAATAATTGTAAATTAGGTTTATATTTCCCCTTAAAATATATAGTTCTACATCATGCATTATTATTTTAACAAGTGCAAGACAACGTAACAATCTTTTAAATTTTCTTTGAAGGGCTCTCATTATATATAGGTATTTTAAATTCAAATATATGAAGTTAAATTCTAGTTGGAAATTGAAATAAAATAGAGAAATAATAGAGGCAAAGGGGCCTCATGAGGTGTAGTTTTTGACATTTTTTCATATCCTATGTCTCAAATATATGATGACAATCTAATTTGATTGCATGCTTGTAGCTCTGAATACCCTATTTTGAACTTGAAGAGATCTAGACTGGTCGAATTACATAGGTCATCAATTAATTGTATCTAGATGAATACTAAATAGACTATCTAGAATTTTGGTCCTAGAACTTAAATTTGGATTTGCAAGCATAGAGGGAAAGGTTGCTTAGTTCCAAAATGTTTCCTTTCTTTATCTCCCACTAATCTTCTCATGTTTTCTCTTTGTTCTAGTATGCTAGAAATTACTAAGAAAATATCTAATTTTTAAAATTTCAGCATAGATAGATAATCCCTAAATTAATCATATCTCAGAATTACTAAATTTTTAAGGATAATTTGTTGTGAGGATTTACCCAACATGGCTATGTACCTCCCATAGTTTTTTTTCGATGACCCTAATTCATAAAATGGAAGTTCATTTAGACATACCAACTTTTTTTATAACAATTTCAATTTACATTTTTTAAATTTATTTCCCAAATTCCAAATTCACTCAATTTTAGGTAAAAATGACAAATATATTTCTCCAAAACATTATATATAGTTACAAAAAAATTATGAATTCATTCATAAAAAGTACCCCATAAGATCATAAACCTATTTACTTTCAAATCCATCTTCCTAATTGTATAGATACACTAAGACTTCCAATCACAACATAGATCCATTAATTCCATTTGATTCATACTTACACACATTAAGTTTTATAATCTTTATTACACATATTTAGTTTCAAAATCCTTATTTGTTTCCATTATCATTCCTGACTCATATTTCAAGAATATTCAAATTCAAAACCCTCTAATCTTTTGATCCCTCCTAGTTTCTTCTATATTTCTTATTTCTCAAGAAATCCCTAGATATTTTTTTAGATTCCAATCTAGATGAAAAAAAATAAGTTTCAATGAAGATTTCGAGTTCGTCTAATCATTTTTCTATGATCATAAATATCAATTTGAATTTCTAATTTCTATGGACTTTATAAATAACAAGTTTGTTCAATGGTCTCTTATTGAGTAGGAAAGATCAATCTCAAACGAGTGCATATCACCTCTTTCACAAATAAGAATCTAGATTTATTATTAAATCCAAAATGAAATATTTTCTATAATATTTTCATGATGAGATCCTACCTAAAGATTCTTATGAAATTTGAAAAATTACATGACAAAAATTCACTATCCAAACACAATCTGTTATTGCTAAAATACATACAATCCAATCACTTCAATATTCAAACTTTGATAATTTTCATTCTAGAATGAAAATGCAATTTAGCATCTTACTAAAATTTTCTTTCTTTTTAATCCAAGTATAATTTCACTTTTGCTTCACAAATCTAATCAAGTAGAAATAAATCTTAGTTAATAATATTTAAGTTTAATTTTTAAGTGATAAAAAATTAAATACTCTTTTTTTATTCATGCACTTTACTTAGAAAACATCTATTAATAAAATAATAGCTTTTATAATTTATTTATTATTTAATTCATACATAACTCAAGCAAGGAAATCATCTAACCTTTAATTCTCCAAAAATAAATTATTATTATTATTTATTTCTAATTTCCAAATAATGAACTTTCATACTCAATAAATTAATTTAAACAAGTTTAAATTGCTTTATTAATCTAAATTTAATTTATAACTAAAATTTGAAATTAGTTACCATTTTAGTCTTTAAATTTTTTTGTGTGGGATGTAGACTAGATAGAACTATTTTAATATTTAATAGCTTAATGTTAGTGATATATATTGTTATACTTAGATATTTATTTTATCTAAATATCCAAATTCAATGTAATTGTGTCTATACAAGTGAATGAAATTTTATTGAGTTTCAATATCATTCCTTAGTTTACTTATATGTTTGATATGATTTTTTTTTCATAACTTGAACAATAGTGACATAAACATTAGGTTCTATTATGCATAATCCCCCTAAATGATTGGATTGTGATTCTTAGATTAGTATTAGCCAAATTAACTAGTCATGCAAATTTCCTTTCATCAACTAGCAATGCACTATATATGTGATGTCTTTTTTGCACGTTTTTCTTAAATTTGATTATGAACATTAAATTAACTCAAATTTTTATATAGATTTAAAGTGAGCAAGAATATATGTTAAAAACCATAATATAAAATGTATATAATGTGAAACCATGTAATGTAAAATGTATATATTGTAAAACATAATAAGACATGAACCATATAACGTGAAAGGTCATAACATGTGAAACCATAACAAGTCAGAGAGTAGGGTGTCTAATATGACTACATATGTCTAGATCTATCTCCCAAGCCATGTGTGGATCCATGTCTCGATCTCTCTCTAGATCCCGATCCATGTGTGGATCCATGTCTCGATCTCTCTCTGGGTCTTGATGCACCTCCCTGTACAAGAAAGTACATAATTTAATTTAATGTACATGTGTATATATATGTTTAAAGTCATCTTAAAGTTAAATTGTACTTTCAACATGTCTAAATTTATCAAGTAATTTATATATTATAAATGTACCTCAAATGTATCATGCACGAGATCCTCTGCATGCTCCAAATCTCTGAAGTGTGACAAGTTATCCCCTTGTTGCTAGAAATTTTCAAATACAAGATTTCAATGAATAGTGAGAACTACTTTTAAGTCAAGTTTATTTAATATATACACATGTGAATTTGTAGAATGCAAAATATAGAAATTATTCAAGTATCTACACATCCTGGAGCACTCTACCAATCCCACTAATTTCAGAAGAATGAATGGTAACATCAGGGACACCTATATCTGAAGGTAAATGACCAGTGCCAAAGAGAGGTGTGCTATATGTGCCATGTACATGAGGTGCAACCTAATGTTGTGTGGGGGCTATACACTAGTTTTGAATATTCTGGTTCTTTGAAGCCATCTCACCCTAACCCGACTGTCTACCATTATGTCGTCTAATATGAGTTGGTAAAACATCCAAAGGAATCCCATACTCATTACTAATATACTGGTATGCTGATAGTAAATCAATAAAGTTAGTTTAACACGCATCACGTACAATGGTGTCACTCATATGGGCCACATCTGATGGGGATGGTATATCCGCATGAACGTAGGGGTCATAATTTACGGATGTAGCCTCAGTGGGAGGAAGGATAATCCATGGACGTAATAAGTATCTCTCTACACAATTAGATGACATCTGATCAACCTGACTAGCAATCATGGTCATCCTATCAAAAAGCCTGGATCTAGTTGGTGTGACTGCTGCATCACCTGCTGCTACTAGTTCCAAACATTTTGGAAGAACCAAAAGGTTTGGACCAACTAATGCCCTCTTGTTTTCAGGTGGTGCCAAATTTGGACGTCTAAATTCAGGTTTATCAGCAAACCTCCCCTTGCCATGTCCAGCATGTCATCTAATATGAGTTGGTACAACATCCAAAGGAATCCCATACTTGTTACTGATATACTGGTATGCTGATAGTAAATCAATAAAGGTAGTTTAACATGCATCACATACAATGGTGTCACTCATAGGGGCCACATCTGATGGGGATGGTATATCTGCATGAATGTATGGGTCATAATTTACAGATGTAGCCTCAGTGGGAATCCATAGATGTAATAAGTATCTCTCTACACAATCAGATGACATCTGATCAACCTGACTAGCAATCATGGTCATCCTATCAAAATGCCTAGATCTAGTCGGTGTGATTGCTACATCACCTGCTGCTACTAGTTCCAAACATTTTGGAAGAACCAAAAGGTTTGGACCAACTAATGCCCTCTTGTTTTCAGGTGGTGCCAAATTTAGACGTCTAAATTTAGGTTTATCAGCAAACCTCCCCTTGCCATGTCCAGCATGTATGGGCATAGATGTGTAATCCACAGATAATCCTAAATGGAACTCAACATTTAACTGTTTCCAAAAATATAGTGGCAACTCATCATTATGAGGCCATCTATGATTGGCTGCCAAAAATATGGGATATATAAATGGACCAACAAGTGGATCTATAAACTTGGTAACAATATATCCTTTAACTTTGGTTTTCCCACTATAAAAAGGGAACATACTATGCACTTTATGTAATGAAACTCTATCAAAAATAGATTTGATATTCTCTGTGCCAGTAACAGTCCTAGAAAGGGATGTATAAAACTCCTCAGTGCTAATATCATCATATGGATTGTATGATTTTATCATCTCAATCATATGTTTAATCTCAAACTGAATATTGACTAATTTATCTCTATTAGCCAAATTTGGTGAGTTCTGTATTGTTTGGTCCAAGCATTTCAAAGCATTATCTAATCTACAAATGCTATTGTTATAAAAATTATTCCTAGTCTCAGCTTCACACTAAGACTACGTGGAATGATGATATCCCTCATCATAAGCCATATCTAGATATAAAAGATCTGCATTTAATTAAAACAAAAAATTTAATATGTACAATAAGAATTTTGGCCAATAAGGATATGACAAATATTTTTAATGTGTACAAAAAATCACATGCATAGGACAAATATTTGAATGCACAATAAAGCACATGCATTTCTTACAAAGTGTTACAAAGTATGCTGATAAAGTCAAGCTGACTGGCAAATCAAAGGTATGGTTCATTTTACATTGTACATTAGCTTTGTATTACTAGCTCAACATTTCTTTTAGGAAGTATTCACTTTTCTTTAATA
Source organism: Cunninghamia lanceolata (assembly GCA_027924645.1). Taxonomy (NCBI): domain Eukaryota; kingdom Viridiplantae; phylum Streptophyta; class Pinopsida; order Cupressales; family Cupressaceae; genus Cunninghamia; species Cunninghamia lanceolata. Next base: position 894,709 of record BSBN01000797.1, read on the forward strand.
CATTATCTACGGAGTGGGAAACATATTTTATCTTTATTGCAATTTTAATAGTCTTCTTTAATGCTTAACCTAAAGTATCTATATACAATTTTACCAGTCTTCATTAATGCTTCACCTTGCTGTAATATTTGGTTATATAATAGAATAGTGTCTTTGCAATGTGTTTTTACATTTTTACCAAGTGCATGTCTTCTTTCAAATTTCAAATTGTAATTTTCTATACAAAATTAAAGTAGCAGATTTTGAATGAAAAAAAAGTTTAAATGCATACCCAATATTAAGTTGCATCTCAGAGCTTTATGCTCATCTTTAGATAGGGTCATGATAAAATTACAAAAATATCTGTTAGAATAGAAGTCATCTCTTTACAACTAGGTACGAAGGTAGCTCTGGGTATTTGTTGGGATGAACTCACTTATAGGATGATACTTCTTTGTAGTTCTTTTATTCATTATGATGTAGTGAGGCCTATGATTTCATAAAAATGTTTAGGATTATTCATAAATGGTTTCTTGATATCTTAAAGAAGTATATATGAACAAACCATTATTCCACTGACTAGTTCAAATTTATATAAGGTTATGAGCTCAGTGATACACTCATTAGGACTGTTGTCTGCCAAGAAAATTTCTATAATTTGCTTCAGTAGGCTAGTTCTTTGTAAAAAATGTTAATATTGGACCTCATTCAACTAGCAAGTGCCTGATGGAAAATGTTAGTTTTCATATTTTGGTATCCAAATTCAAACCAATTATTCTCATTTTGAGTTTGTGGATCTTTGCTGTCATTTATAGTGTTGCAGGGCTTCCGTTTCTCTGCCTGATTAAGTGTTGCTAGGATTTGTGTCTCTTTTTTGGTTGTTTTTTGTTGGAATAGGTTTTGAAGCATAAACAGTTTAATTCATTTAGCACATAAAATTTATAATTAAATCATTCAGTAACTGACAACCTTTCTTCTTGTCTGGTCTTCTACTAGCAACATTGCCTATGACAAAAAAACCATAATGGTAGCATCAAGTGTTTGCTGATTTATTGTAGAATGTTATATTTGTTGTACTATAATGAATTGACTTGGTGAATGATCATTGATGTTGCATTTTAAGGAAACTTTATTTCCTTTATATTTAAAAGCTTCTTATTTAAATTCCTTTAAAACTATGTTCTACATAATTTAAATTTTTAAAATAAAAAAAATTAGTTTCAATTCATACTATTAGTTTTACAATGTAAATTTGATTTCCTGACATAGTTCAAAATAAGTACAACATTTTTATTTAACCCATTGTAAACAGTGACCACATTGACCAGTTCTTTATGTAGCCAGGGTGAGTGACTGTCATGAGTTGGCAATCTTCAAAGAGATCCTTAGTGCCATAGACAACATTTTATAGGTCGCAAAGCCAAATTTTAAGTGCCTCTTCTCAACTACTCCAATTCGCACCAATCAAGAGTGCCCTAATATACATGAGCCAATCAATCAACTCTTCTAAATTCTCCCTGAAATAAATTACAAGAGATGTGCACTGGACAAGTATAGTCGTCAGTCTGTCTACAACGATCTAAACAATGGCATCAGTCATATTTGTTGTTTCCCTTCCTTTCTCATCCGAACCCCATATATCACCAATAAAAGCTGATGAGATTCAGGTTTTGGCAAGGTTTTAGGGCCTCTTATTTTTTTCCACTCCCAGATGATAAAATAGAATAGAATAGAATAGAATAAATTATAATTTAATAGAATAGAAAGGAAACTTTTTAATAATGTTTTATAAGACCAAGCTTTCTATGGGACCCGAGAGTAACTCAATAGACATCAAAACTAGTCACAATTGTTATTTCTTTCCTAATAAAACACCATAGCTCTCAGCATAAAGAATTGGTCAGTGTGCTCACTGTTTACAGTGGGCTAGCTTTTAGTAAATTAAGAGAGGGTGCTCAACTACTAGCTCCTTCATAAACATTTTCATTTCAACCATTTAAATTTTTAGGGTTAAAAAAAAACATATAGAAATGCTAGGGTTTAAAAGCGACTAACTACGTTACGAGCTCAAGAATATGTTTTCCTTGTTTTATTTTATTTTATTAAAAAGGGGAAGAGTATTACAGGATAACTCATCCATGCCTACTTTTGCACATTCCGATCAAATGGGAAAAAATAAAAGTGGGGTTCCTGAGTTTTACTAGTACCTACTTTTTGGAACCTTAAAGAAAAATAATTATAATATAACCACATGGTGTTCTTTAAGGAAAGAGATTAAACGGTCGACACTTACTATTCAATGAGTGATGTCATAATAAAGTAATGGTGGTGGGTGAGAATCTTTTGAATGTGCAGATTCGGGGTAAATTACTAAATGAAGTTGTAAGCCATTATTTTTCGTGCGGTCTAAGTTTTGAGTTATCTCATTATAGCTAACTATGTTTGTGTCCCAAATATGGATTGTTATTTTTTGTTTAATGCTAGGATTTAAATAAAACATTGAGAGATGCTACCTAGTTTAAAAAAACAACAATACAGACCAAAAAAAACAATAACTGAGCTTAAAAAATGCAATAACCGAACTTAAAAAATAATAATCCATTGAGAAATTCTAGGGTTTCATACCTGGGTTGAATGTATTTGTAGTGGGGGTGTCGGTCGAGCATTGTCTAGACACCTTCTATTTTGCCAAAAACATAAAAAATGATGTCTCCATAGTTTTTTTTTCTTTTATTTTTAAAGGACTTAGCCGAAACCCACTCGTCTGAGTGGGTTTCAGCTGAGACTATATGCACCACATCATTGCCATGTCAGTGCCAAAGGCACCCCATGGATTCGGCCGAATACCACTCGGCCGACTCCCACTCAGCCAAGTGGGAGTTAGCCAAAATTAGTTGATTAACCTAAAGTGTGACACATGTTTGTACTCTTAACCTTACATTTATTTAGTTTTCTTTCTAAAAATATTTGATGCAAGTCCACAAAATGTCTATTTTATTTTCTTTCATAAGTGTTATACTAAAAGTTAAAATAGTATTATTTTTTATCATAGAGTCTTTGGTGATGAAGTGACAACTAAATATGTAAAACTAATTAATTACATTATTCATGGGCCTTTATAATAACCACTACAACCACTTTTGGAAAAAACTAAATATAAGAAATGTATATAGTAAAAGTAATATATGTTGTTACATGGATCCTAATCAGAATCAGAGGTTAAATTTTCCCTAGTTTTATTGGCGTTGTCTCTGCCAAGTTATTTAACAAGGGTTTGGGGGTAGTGCCCCCAAGACGGGGTCAAGGGGTAGTGTCCCTAGTGGGATCCCTATCACAATATAAGGCGGGTCAAGGGGCAGCACCCCTAAAACCTCAAATGACTTTTATTATTTTATAAAGGCATCGGGAGTTGTTTTTTCTATTAGCTAACATAAAAAACCCTATTTTGTAACTAACATAAGTCTTGATAAAAATGGCTAAGGGTTAGGATTTCTGGGGATATTGTATTGTAGCATTTGTTGCAGTATTGAGTTGCAAGGATTGCTATTCATAATCCATTTGATTTCCTGGATAATAATATTGGACTCTCTGTTGGTGGATGTAGCCCAGGTTTGGGTGACCATGTTAAAAATTGTCTCGCTATTATTATTTCTGTGTATTTTCATTCCTCTGTTTAATCTTTATTTGTTATGACTATTATGCCAACATTCCTCCCCTTATTACATTGTTACTATGACTATTATGCCGACATTCCTCCCCTTATTACATTGTTCCTACAATGGTACCAAGGGACCCCTCCCAAATGCTAATATAATCAACAAAGCTGATTACATAATATGAATACATATTTTATAGACGATTTTCTCCCAAAGAACAAATCCTGAACCAAGCGGGGCTCCATCATGTTGTCTCATCTACCGTTGGAAAGATGTAGCTTTGAGTTGTGTTCTTGAGCTCTTTGGTCCCAAACTCTCAAATCATAGAGTCTTGAATTATTCGACAACAATCCCTAAGAGATACGACATATCTCTATCATTGTCTAGTGACCACGAAAGGGTATAATTTTTGATCATATACTCTAACACTTGCTAGACAATAATCCATATTGAGCTCAACCCCATATCCCAAACCTATCTCCAAAATCAAATCTTCACAAAACATACATTCTTCAAATCCATCAGCATCAACAAAGAAAAGCAAAACAACCAAAACCAAAAATGCTTCTTATGCAAAGCATCATCTCAAAGAAAGAAGCTAACTTGAGATAATGGAAAATCCTCCATCCTCTGACGCTACCTACCTCCAATATGACTCTTTTAGTCCTTACCCTCCAAAGATAGAATCACAGGAAGTACTACAATTCTTGAAAGCATAATCATTCTTTAGCATACAAGATTTATATGAAGTAGCTATTGGCATAATAGTTATAGTATTACGTTGTTTATACGTAACTACATCTATTGGTTACTTTAGTTACACTATATAGTTACTCTATAACTGTTGTATCAACCAGCTACACCACAGTATATATATGTGTGTGTTGTATCTACATTTATCATCAATAAAATTATTGCCCCTTCATTTGGTATTAGACTGATGTGATCTCCAAACTTGCAGAGGCTTGATAATGAAGTCTGTGTAAGAATGTTGATAGATCTTGTATTGTGCATGGGAACTAGGCATGGAAAGAACAAAAGAGACCTGGAGATTGGAGATTACAGTTAAAGTGTGGCGCTTGTAGTAAAACAAGTCACAAAAATTGTAGATAGGGGTTGCTGCAGCAACAAACTCATTTGGTCATTTAATTAGAGGAGAAAGCATGCTTCGAACAACCACATATTGATCTTTTTTTGGTTGTTGTTGTGGCAGTAGACAATGTCTTCACAGTTCACACCTACATGATAGTTTGCCATGAGTTTTCCTTGATGTCTTTGTGACTATAAAAATGGTGTGAGAGGGTGTGCTTGTGCATTTGACTATAGTTAATGTGCATCAGTTATGAATATGGGAGGTGTTATTTCCTTCTATTGTTGCGTTGAAGTTCTATGAAGGTTCGTAGTTTGATCCTAAGTGGTGGCATAAAGATGTGATAGGCATAAAGTCACAACTGTGGGACTCAAATGGCGTGGTAACCAAATAGCTGTGTTGAATATCTTGAATGGCCATTCAAAACCAATGTGTGTTTTTCTATGCCTGTGGAAAGAAATATTTTTCTGAAATCTCCATTCAATTTGTTAAACCTTTGTTGACCGCTATCATTGTTGATTTCTGCTAGTTTTGTGTGCTATTCTGCAATATCTGTGGTGCCCTAGAATTAATTGACTATACCTGAGCATATATTTTGCAATGTTGAATGGAAATAGTGATAAAAACATGATAAAATTGTCTAGATTTTACACAAGACTTGTGATAGCTTTGTATGATTTTTAGAATCTGTGGGTGGTTACGATATGGACATTCCTTGTATGCTGGTAGATGAAGCGCATTCTGACAAGAAAGATGTATGCCTGAAAGGTGCAAATTATATTTGTAGGGCTATCTCCATTTGCGTGAAGGAGAAGAAAGATGTTTTAGGCCAATTGAGACATAAGTGTTGTTAGGAAGGGCTATGCATCCTACACTTGATAGAACTTTTGAAGGTATGCATGCACATATGTCAAAGATCACTTATGCCATCAAGGACATCTTTTCTATTCCTAATGAGGCCTCCAAAGATTCATCCAAGACATCACTTGGATAAAGTGTAATAGGGTCATATTGGAGGTAGGCAGCATCAAAGGATGGAGGATTTTCCATCATCTCAAGTTAGCTTCTCGCTTCAATGAGATGATGCTTTGCACGAGAAGCATTTTTAGTTTTAGTTGTTTTTCTTTTCCTTGTTGATGCTGACGGATTTGAAGAATGTATTTTTTGTGAAGATTTTGTTTTGGAGATAGGTTTGGGATTTGGTGTTGAGCTCAATATGGATTGTTGTCCAGCGAGCTTAAAAGAGTATAAGATCAAAAATTATACCCTTTCGTAGTCACTAGACAATGATAGAGATTTGTCATATCTCTTAGGGTTCATTGTCAAATAATTCAATACTCTGTGATTTGAGAGTTTGGGACTAAAGAGCTCAAGAACACAGCTTGAAGCTATGCCTTTTTGAGGGTAGACAAGACAACATGATGGAGCCCTGCTTCATTCAAGATTTGTTCTTTGGGAGAAGATCTTCTATAAAATGTGTATTCATATTATGTAATCATCTTTGTTGAGTATTTTAGCATTAAGGGGGGTCCCTTGGTACTATTGTAGGAATAATGTAATAAGGGGGGAATGTTGGCGTAATAGTTATAGTATTACATTGTTTATACGTAACTACATCTGTTGGTTACGTTAGTTACACTATATAGTTAATCTATAACTATTGTATCAATCAACTACACAACAATATATATCTATGTGGTGTATCTACATTTATCATCAATAAAATTATTGCCCCTTCAGTAGCCATGTAATATGTGTGGCTATAATGAAAAGCAAAAGATTCGGTGTCAGATACAACTGATAATACACCTATTACATTAAACACCTTATACATCCCAATTAGATGCATATTTTAAATAAATCCAATTACAATTACCTCCAAAATAAACCCTTACAATCATAACAACTTATTTAAGTTTAAAAAATCAACTACTTCTCTTTTCAAGAATACTACATGCCTTTAACACAAAAGAATCTCTCCTTTTTAATGTACCTGATTTAAAAATAATACCTCTTTACACATCCATTTTCCACATAGTCACTTTGGCAATACAATCCACTCTTGGCTGAATTCAAACTGATACAACTTCAATGGTTAACTTGAAAGTTTACCAATACATTGGGAAGCGCCGACCTTTATCATTTCACAGAGTACACTGTCTCATTCTTTCAAACAAACTACTGCACATGTTTCTCTACCAGATAAAGCATCAGTAAATAGTTCTACACAACAGTAATATAAGAAGCCCAACAAATGACATTAAAATTCCTGATGCCTAATCAGATCATGACTTAATTTGCATCCTCTCGCTAAGTATGAATGAGATCAAATCAATCTGTATCTGCTATAACAGAAAGTCACGCCTTGCTTTGCATTTCCACAAAGTCACATAAAATTGCTCCTTTCATTCTTTAACTCTCCCACATTTTACATCAAAACCCTAACTACAATGGCAACCATGAAAGTAATGCACTGGAGTCTAAATATTATTGTCAGTTAATTTGTATGCAGCAAAATATGGAATGACAACCTCAAGCGTGGAATCCAATTCATCTATCACTCATTGATTACATTCATCCATTTACATAACTATTATTGAAAAGAGTTAAGTTTGAATGAAATGCTAAGTGTCAACAAACTTTAAATGTTGTTAAAACTTATCTCTCTTTCTCCATAGCAATAGTCTTCCCCTAACTGTCAGCAATATCAAATGCAAATCTATTTGATTTTCCAGATTGATGGACTTGCTCAACAATCATTTTCTTCACAGCCCATTTTCAAAATGCTCTGATACCATGTTGAAATATGGTGAGCACAAACAGAGATAACCAAATCAAACCATTTTAACATAGCAAAACATAAAACATAGAATAATATATTATTGTCTTCAGATAATTTTTACATTGCATTACATTGGCTTTATAAAAGCATCTTCCCTTTAACTATTTGATAACTACCTACATAACTTCCATACAAGAATGTAACTCCCACAAACTAAGATTTATTTAATAAGCACAAACTAACCTATGAATGCAAATTTAACAATGTAATACCATTGTTGTACTATGACTATTATATCAACAAATTATGGAAATATTTAGACTACAAGCTTAATACAATAGTTACTAAAAATTTTAATATATAATTTTTTTGCGATTTTAAATAAGAAAAGTTTGAACCAAAAGAGTGTAATATTGGGGTCAAAAAAGTAATATCCTAAAACAAGGCTAAGAGATCCAAATAAAACATAAGTGATTTGTGGAACTCAAATCAAATAACCATGATATGAATGATTTGTGTAATTCTAAAAAGTAAGAGTATTTTCAAAGAAATACATCAAAATATTGTGTTGACAAATACTATTCTTATGTGTACAAGTATTAGGGTGGCAGTGCACTTGCATTGGAATACTTCATATTATATGTTTCACTTATGATGTCAAATGATGTCTGTAAACAATTACTCCATACCAAATAGTTTTATCTATTAATATAAATTTGGGAATTAATATTGTACAAATGAAATCATTTAAAATGATCCAGTCCCAACCCTAACCCTAACACTAGAGTAGGGTTAGGCTTAGAATTAGTGGTATAATAGATATGAAATTGGAAACCTAAAGGAGAGATCTCCACATAGCACAAAACTCTAAAAGAAAAGATATAATAATGGAATAATGATAAGTAAGAATACAATCCCTAAAAATATCTAAAAACTGATAATGCCATTAGAAATCACATATCGAGGACCCTCAAAGTAATATATCATACAAAATGTCTACCAAGTCAGCTCATGGTGGGAAAGAAAAGGACAAGAGTCAACAAATCTATAAGTTTTAAAATTCAAAATTTAGGGGTCAATTCCATGTGATGCAATATGAGTTTTAAATATTAGTGTGGGACAATGGAACACTAATATTGACATAAGAAATGAGTTTTATGACATGGGTTAGAGTTAGAATTAGGTTTAGAGTTAAGGATAGAATTAAGCTTAGTGATAAAATTAGGGTTAGGGGTAGAATTAGGGTTAGGTTAGAATTAGGGTTATGGATAGAATTGGGGTTATTGTTAGGGTTAGAATTAGAGTTAGGATTAGCATTACTATAAGAATTAAGGATAGGGTTAGGGTTATAGTTATAATTTGAGTTTGAATTAGTAATATAAGTAGTATTGGGGCGAGAATTAGGGTTAGGAATAAAATCAAGATTAGAATTATAATTGGATTTAGGTTACCATCACAATTAGGGTTAGGGTTACCATTAGAATTAGGGTTAGGGTTACGGTTTAGGTTAGAATTAGGGTAAAAACTATGATTACAATCAGGGTTAGGGTTGGGGTTAGAATTGGGGTTAGAATTAGGGTGAATGTTAGGGTTAGGGTTATAGTTACAATAAAATAACAAAGGTCAATTACATTTTTATCTATATATGGAACTATTGTTAGAATTAAGGTTGGGATTAGGGATGGAATTAGTAATATAATTAGACTTAAGTACATATAGGGGTAAAGTTAGGGTTAGAATTATTGTGAGGATTAATGTTAGGGTTAGAGTTATAGTTACAATTTGCGTTCAAATTAGAAGTTAGGCCTAAAATTAGGGTTAGGGATAGGGTTCAGGTTCAAGTTAGAATTAGGGTTATAAATAATGTTACTATTAGCTTGTTGGGGGATAGAATTAGGCTTCAGTTTAGAATTATTGTCAAGATTAACATTAGGGTTAGGGTAATATTATATATAATTCTAGAATACCTATTATATTATATGGGGACAAATATAAGGGTAGAATTAGGGTTAGGGTTATAATTAAGGTTAGGGTTAGAATTAGAGTTAGCATTAGCATTACTATCATGATTAAGGTCAGGGTTAGGGTTATAGTTATAATTTGGGTTTGAATTAGGATTTGAACTAGTATTTGGATAACAATTAGAGTTAGCAATAAAATCAAGATTAGAATTATAGTTGGATTTAGTGTTAGGGTTAAAATTATAGTTTGATTTACAATTAGAATTAGGGCTAAAACTACAACTAGAATTAGGGTTAGGGTTGGGGGTTACACTTAGGGTTAGTATTGGCCTGAATGTTAGGGTTAGGGTTATAGTTACAATAAAACACCAAAAATCATTTATATTTATATCTATATATAGATCTATGGTTAGAATTAAGGTTGAGATAAGGGTTGGAATTAGGAATAGAATTAGGTTTAAGTAGATCTAAAGATATATAATATAGTTAGAATTAAGCTTGTTGCACCAGATGCTACTAGAATATCTATATTTAAAAAATATATCTAAAGTACGCTAAGAGATATTCTCGAGGCACCCATTTTTTAATCAATATACCACAAATAGGTGGAATAGGTGCCTTAAGAGGGATATCCCTCAGCGTAATTTAGATATATTTTTAAATATAGATATGCTAGTAGAATTATTAATGTTGAGAGGCATTCTATAATGGCAGCAAGGCGTGGAGTGTAATGGCGTGAGTTTGTTAAGAAAACACTTACCTTTTATTTTAAAATTGGTGGTCATTTGCATGTCAAATTATTAATATTTAATAATAAATATAATATAAATCCCAAAAATAAACATATGTTCTCATCAATGGACAAATTTGGATAATATCTTTCTTCTCATTTTCAAAGTGCAAAAAAATGTTCATGGGTTAAGAAAGAAAATATTTTAATTTCTTAATTTGAGATTTTTTTTTAATTTGTTAATTATAGTTGAGAAATTGATGGACATAGGGTTGAGTGAGGAGAAAATGTGCACAGATATCAATTTGAAATAAAATAAAATAACTTAAAAGTAAAGAAAATAACTTCAAATTAATATCTATTTAATATTATATTTAATAATAAAATAAAATATTAATATTTTTTTGGTGCATAAAACTGATTTTTATATATATTAATATTCAGAAATTACATGAAAAGAGGCTGCCATAGCTAGACTACTGGAAATCCCTTTTATGAACTCCCCTAAAAATGACCTTGCAAGGTCTCAAGCATATATGATAAGGCCACACAGGGCCATAGCAAAACCCAAAATTGGCCATGCATGCCTCATAGACATAACTATTCGACTAAAAAACATGAAGTCAAAATAAAGCTTTATACCTAATGTAGATAATGTTGACATTATAGGGGCATCTAACCATGAACCAAAAAAAATTTTAAATAGCAGACTAGGAACACAGTTCAATGGTGCTTCCACAATAATAGGTTACACTTTCTGGGACATCCTGATTTTTTTTCTGAAATCACATATTTTTCAAAAATATAATGATTTAAGCCCTGAAAGGCTCCATTTAAAGGATTTTAATTGAAAAGAGTTTGATAAAACCCCCTTAGATTCAAACCCCCTTGGATAGAACCCCGCTAGTTTTAAACCATACCTATAATGGAGTCTCCTCTACACCTATCAAAATGCTGATAAAAAAATAATTTTGATTTATCTTTTGAGGGATCAAATGAATTCATTTAAAATTTATGCTTTGTAAGTATGTAGTCCTTATTATGAGCTTCCCAAAAAATATAATTTTAAATATATTGAATTTGATTATTATATTTATTTTTTATTTCTTCTCAATGTATGTTTTTCACCAAACATTAAGTTCTCTATTCTACAGACATGGAAAATAAGTAAATTACTAAAAAAATTCTAAAAAATATCTATGCATTAGGTATTGAGTCGTTGTTTCAACAAAACAAAAAAATTGAATTTTGATACATATAGAAAAAGTTATGTTTTACGGAATATGCCTATGTCTAAATTATAATTTGTTTGACTTCAAAAATTAATTAAAATATATATATTCAACAAAACATTATGAAACCAAATGCATACACTATATATCGGTGTTACCAATCTAAATTAAAAAAAATAGAATTTTATCCTTTGTAAAAAGAAGTTATGTGCTACAGAATACACATCACTTAAAAAAAATGTTGTTTACTATTAAAAACTAGTTATCAAAGCAGATGCAAAAAAAATTATAATTTAACTCCAATTTTTTTAAAAAATATATATTTAGAATCTACAACCAAAATCTCACAAATCACTAGTTCACATCATCTTCAAATTCCTGATGGTTTAGTGGCTATAGGTGTTAGAACATGAAGATTTAGTTCAAAATATTTATCTATTTGTCAAGTTTAGCCAAAAAGTGTAACCCATTATTGTGGGATGATCAAGAACAGGACAAAGAGCAATATAAACCTTCATATTACACCTAAACCATGCATGAAGACTTGAAATTCCTAGATTCATTCAAATCATCAATCAACTACTTCCACCTGCACTAGCTTCTTGAGGGAGGATGCTGCCTTCTTAGCCTTTTCTCTGTGCTCCAGTAGAGCCACACCCTTTAGGTCAAGTAGAAACAAGTATAGTTTCACAACTTCATCTGGGTCCTGTAACATGGGAATGTCTTTTGGATGAGGCACCACAACTCCATTGAATACTACTTTGATTGTCTCTTTGAGCCTGCCTAAAAGTTCTACCTTGAAGATTTTAGAAACTAGCAATTCTACTTCAACCTTTGGTACACCTGTGTCAAGCACCGAAGCTAGAAATCTTGATGCTATGCTTGTATCCACTCTATAGATTTCCCCTTTTTCTAGAAAATCCCTTCCCAAAACAATTTTGACTGCCGCCACAGTGACCCCATCATTCAGTCACAAGACTCGCTTTAGCCTTTGGTAAGTGACCACATCTTTGAAGGCCGTCTATCTTATTATGCTCTCAATTTGGATTGGGGTGTCTACCCCTAAGTTTATAATTCCCTCTTAAGCGATGTGCGCTACAAATCTTGACCCGTCTGCCATGAGGGCCTGGAAACTTACGTAGAAAACCCTCTTTGAGTTGAGAATGAGAAAATGTGGCGCATTTTAGGATAAAGGATGGTATACAAGTGTAAATAACCACAGAGCCACTACCTCTACCACTCATGTCTCATCAAGTACCATGGTGGCTAATAAAAGTGATGCAATCTTTCCCCCTGAGAAACACTCAAACATGATTACATTCCTCTTTGGTAGATTTGGCTGTAGACAATCAAATTTGTCCCAAAATTATCCATGTCTTACAACACCTTATTAAAACATTACTTAGACATCAAGAAACATTTTTTCCTAATCCCACTCTTAACTCAACTTATTCCCATTAGCCAATTAATTAAATAAATTTTATTTATTTATTTAATTAAAATCCCATCGTAATCCCATCCTTATCCCACTTTCCAATTAATTAAGTAAATTTTATTTATTTAATTAATTTTATAACACATATCCCAACTAATTCAAATAAAATATTTGAATTAGATCCTCACCTCTCACCACATTGTAACACTTGTCTACCTCCCATTTAAATCATGTGTGGTAGTACAACTTTCATTTAATATCCTTTTTGTGTACACCATCATACATGAACTTATTAAATAAAAAATTTTATGTACACGATGACTCATGAGCTTTATCCTCCTTCTTACACTTGTCACATGACTACAACTTCCTTTAAGAGTGGGAATAACTAATTAATACTAGCTATCCACATCATTCAATTAGTCTTTCAATCTCAACCATCCATTGGAATCAACTCTTGCCTATAAATCTACCCTCTCACAAGCCATTTGGGGGATCAACCTTTCATGCATCCTCATGCTGCCAAAATTTCTCTACAATCTTCTATCTTCTCATCTATCATCTTCCATCTATCATCTTCATCTTAGTGTTATGTTTCTAAAATTCTGAGAAACCAACATATCAAATCAATCAATCAATTCATCATGCATGCATCATTCAATCTTGCATTTATCTATCTAAGGTATTGAAGATTTGGATTGGGTAATGCATTTTATTATTTTATCATTTTTCATTTATCCAATTTTTTTGATCACACTAGTTGTGTTCATGTGATGATGTTTGATCAAGCCTCCTCTGACAGTCTATTTATTTCTCCGTATGCCACATTCCTTCCTTCTCTTGTGTCAAGTGTTGGTATTGGCTATCTGTGCTCACCTTTCCTTCTGCCATGTTTACTTAATTCATCATTCCTCTCATTTGTAATCAGCCCTTCCACAATGTAGTGCCCCTCAACTTGTCTTCTGTCAAACTAATAGTCATGCTAGTAGGATTAGACACTATGACACTCTATTTGATGATGTACTCCTTGTTAATATGCTAGCTGATTGTGGATCTATGTTGGGATGATGTTTGATTACTGGTACTTTATTCTTTCACAGTTTGATGGACATATTTGATGTTATAGATTAATGTTATTCTGAGTTTAATGTGATATTTAATCATGGTTATGATGCTTTAACAATAATTGTTATACTAGATCCTATTGTTATTGATTATTCTATTTTCTTGTAGACAACTGAATACTTAATTGTTGATATATTTATGTGAATAGAACAGTGTCGCATTACTCGTGTCTGAGTACCCTGCCATGCTGCGATTTCTATTCACTGTGTGCATGACTTCATGTTTGTATATATATGTTTAACCTTGAGGTTTACTGCAAGATGCAGGTACGAGGCATCGACTCCACCTGAACTAGCAGGTCTGAGCATGCCCTAGCCAATGGAATTGTTGATCGGAGTTAGCATAAGGTTCCCTGGTCATCCGTCATCCTTGTAAAGGATAAGTCTTTAGTTTTGTATCAAGTCATTGTTCTCAGTTTCATTTGTCTCCATGGGTTGTCATCTTGCTTTCTTTGCATGCTTGATGGTCAAGTAATGTCAAGAATTGCATGATTTATGATTGGTTAATTGTGGTATATAAATAGATAAATTTGATTAATGACTATTAGATAGATTTATGAATAATTATTAGTTGTTATAAAATAAATATATATATATATATATTAAATATTAAATAAATAAAAATAAAAGCTATTTTGTACGGTTGTAAATAAAATTAATAGCAAAATTGAAAAGGTGGTTATTAGTTATAAATAATTTAATTAATTTGTTAATTGATAAAATGAAAATAAATAAATAAACAAATATATGATTTGTTAAATGATTATAAAAATAAATTTATAAATTATCATAAAACAAAAATATAGTAAGCATTGAAATAAATAAAATAAAAGTCACCTTGTAATATGATAAATTTAATTAGTGGAGAGGTGGAAATAGTTGGCCTAGGATCATGTGCCTAGTTTCCTTCAATGGTGGGAAAAATCTGGAAAAGGGGAATCTTCTTATCTCTCTCCCAGGGGGAGAGGAGCGGAAGAAGATTGGAGAGCTGGAGGATTGAAGCTTGGAACAGTATTCTACTCACAGCCAGCCAAGCGAAAGGAAACCAGGTTCAATGAAATTTTATCTCTGCTCCTTTGTGAATTTTCTTGTCAATTGAATCGCTGAGTTGTTTGTGTATGAAATAAAACTAATTCGAGCATACCCTGAAATCATGTAAATTACATTTGTTTGATCATTCCTAAAGCCTTTAATTAAATCCATTTGGTGTATATCATGCAAACAATTTGTCTTATTACCCAGATCTGGTTTCCTGAGGTGATTTGTTAAACCGTTCTTAGATCAAGATTTTACACTAGACAATTGTATTTGCTAAAACAATTTTAATCCATTTTGTGTGTCTTTCTGCAATCTTTGCATTCTAGGGATCACACTTTCCTAAGAAGTTAGGCACTGGCTGGGAAGTATACTGGCAGAGGTGGCAAATCTGGCGTACACCAGGCAATATTAATTGTTAAATGTCTGCACATGCTATGACCTTTCCCTTTATTTATAATGTTTCCTTAGAAACTCTATTAATTACTCTTTACAAATCGTATTATGGAGATTTTATCCTTTGGGGTAATTTGCCAAACATGTCGTGGCCTGTCTATGCATCCAGTACTGTATACTATCTGCTAGAGTTTATTTTGAGCAATGACATTCTATTTGGTGTATAACTTGCAATTATTTTTCTATGATGGATCGATGGCCATATCCTGTCCAAAGCGCCCAATTTTAGCTTAGTTAGGAAAGAAACTGGTAAAGGTTTCAGATCAGGTTTCATTCATTTTAATCTCTTTGCCTATGATCTTTCACCAATCTCTTAATTTGTTGGAGTCTCACCTCGTCGCTGTAAATACTCTAAGCCTTTACTCATATGTAATCTACAGGCATTAAGAAATCATATCTGCACTTTGTCCACACTCCAATTACAATCATAAAAGTGATTGATATCCACAAATCATCTCAATCTCACAGCATTTTGTGGAGAGGACCAGTTGAAGGAGGTGCTGCACATTTTGTTTGATACACACAACTATTAATTTTTATGTAGCTTGGATAGGTGTTCTAGTCTCAGGTGGTGATTACGAGGCTGGAAACATAGCTGGAATAATTATCTCCATACCTAGATAATTGATTTTTTGAGAGACTTCTAGATATTAGGGTTTAGAGTCTAATTAATCCTAGCCATTCATTTAGATTAAATCATGGCCATTCATTTAGATTAAATCATGGCCATTCATTTAGATTAAATCATGGCCATTGGTTTCCAATGAGGGGATTATAAAAGAGGATCAATAGGCATTTGGAGAACACAGATCTGAGAAGTATTTGCAGCGATAGCAAATAAATAAATTTGCGGTGATAGCAAATTGATTTGCAGTGAGAGCAAGGGCGCAGCGATAGCGTTCGAGACAGCAGTAGTGGAATTTCTGTAGGAGAAATTGGGAGAAGAATTTCCGGAGGAGATCATTGCCGGAGCTCTGCCAGTAAGAGGTAAGCAGTCTATGTATTTCCTGATTTGATTTAATAAAGTTCCTCATCTGCAGTACTGGTTTTCCCTTCGGGGTTTTTCCAGGGACAATTTGTCCAAAATGTTGTGTTGATTTTATTTTTCTATCTCCATGATTTTTCCGTGAAGTTGCAGCTGTGTTACTATTTAATATTTGCTGTAAATTAATTTTTTTTCTGCAGCCAAATAATCTTATAAGATAGGAAATTAATAATCAGTAGCTGCAATAGATTTTTCACATGGTATCAGAGTGGATCTGAGTGCAGAACAGGCACAGGGAGAAAGGAAAAATAATAAATAAAAAATATAGGGTTTATAAAACCCAGTTTGACCTCTTCAAATTATTATTTTCTTTTGAGATGGCCTCAGCAAGTTTAAGAGATCAGGACAGATTGGATGGAGCCTCAAATTTTGGTGTCTGGAAAGCCAGAATTTCTTTATTGCTGGAAGAGAATGGTATCAAGGATTATGTGACCACTGTTGTACCTGTACCTACAGATGCAACATAGCTCGTAGCATATAAGAAGGAAGATGCCAAGGCAAGGAGGCTGATTCTTGATGGTGTTAAGGATCATATTATTCCACATATTGCAGAGTTAGATACAGCAAAGACGATGTGGGACGCCATTATGAATCTGTACCAGAATGCTACCCTTAACCGAAAGCTGATTCTCCGAGAAAAGTTAAGGAATACCCGGATGAATAAGGGAGAAGACGTCACAAGTTACCTCACCAGACTTAGACTTGTCAAGGATGAATTGGCAGCTGTTGGAGACAAACCAAAGGATGATGAGCTAGTACGAATAGCCCTGAATGGGTTTACTAAGCAGTGGGATGTCTTTGTTCAAATTATTAATGGACGAGACACCTTACCGAGTTGGGATCAACTATGGAGTGACTTCACTCAGGAGGAGCTTAGACTAAGTCTTGTCAATGGAACTAGCAGTAATAGTCAGAAAAGTGAGGTGGAACAAGAAAACGTTGCCCTAGCAGGAAAAGGGAAAGCGAAGAAGGGGTCTGGCAAAGGATCAAATTCAAAAAGTGAGAAGAAGAAGGACTTATCTAAGATCAAATGCTATGGCTATCACGAGTTCGGCCACTATGTCAGCGATTGCCCACAAGGGAAGAAAAATGAAAAGAAGGGCAAGAAGCAGACGGCAGCTTCAGCAAGTGTAGATGAGCTTTCTAGTAGAATGGAGGATGAGTTTGCACTCATAGCTTGCCTGACTAGCTCAACCTCACAGGGTGTTTGGTATATAGACAGTGGGGCGTCATTTCATATGACAGGAGTTAGGGAGTACTTCTCCAGATTCAGATGGGGAACAAGTCCAAGTGCAATCCAGTTGGGAGAGGGACTGTTCTATTTTAGAGGGAGAATGGCAAGCCTATTTCCATTCATGATGTGTTGTATGTGCCAGGCTTGGGCATGAATCTAATTTCCATATCTGTCCTTCAGGATAAAGGCTACAATGTACTCTTTAGAGGGGCGCATGTTTTAATCAAGCATAAGGATTGGAAATCACCCATAGCTATTGGAGTTAGGAGCGGCCGACTTTATAGGTTGCAGTTTGATACTCCTAAGGCACTAGTGAGCAGCAGTAATCCTAGAGATCAAGGAGAGCTATGGCATAGAAGGATGGGCCATAGACATCATAGAGCACTTAAATTGCTTCGTGAGACAGTGACAGGTGTTCCAGACGTGAGCATAAAGCATGATGATGTATGTAAGGGATGTGTATTGGGGAAGTTTGTGAAAGCAGCTTTTCCAAGGAGTGACACCAGATCCAAGGGGGTTCTTGATCTAGTACATTCAGATATATGTGGACCAATGTCAACGAAGTCTCTCAGAGGATATGAGTACTTTGTTACTTTTATTGATGATTTCTCCAGGAAGACCTGGATATACTTCTTGAAGACCAAGGATGAGGTCTTCAGTCACTTCCAGGAGTTCAAAGCTCTTGTGGAGAATTCGACAGGCAGGAAGGTAAAGGTTCTTCGGTCAGACAATGGAGGCGAGTACAAAGGGAAAGAGTTCCAGGAGTTCTGTACCAGGGAAGGAATCAAGAGAGAGTGGACCGTTCCTTACAACCCGCAGCAGAATGGGGTTGCTGAGAGGAAGAATCGTTCTATATCGGAGGCAGCAAGGGCTATGTTGTATGACCAAGATATGCCACGATACTTATGGGCAGAGGCATGTAGTACAGCAGTATAAATACAGAACAGGGTTCCACATAAGGTATTAGGCAAGATGACACCAGAGGAGGCATTCTCAGGGAAGAAGCCAGATGTTAGTCACTTCCAGATATTTGGGAGTTTGGCATTTTGTCACATTCCAGGGGCTACACGTTCCAAGTTAGATCAGACTGCAGAGAGAGGGTACTTTGTGGGGTACAGCGAGACCTCAAAGGCATATCGGATATTTATTCCAGGGACCAGGAGGATTATAGTCAGGCGTGATGTCAAATTTATGGAGGACAAGGCATATAGGAGGTCCAGAGATTTGCCAGCAGATGATCAGAATGAGCAGCCAACAGAAGCTCCAAGGATTGTTCAACCAGAACAGGGGCAGCAAAGCACGAGTACAGTTACTAGTACAAGCACAGGCTCAGGTGCTGAGAGTTCACAGAGTATGGAGCAATAGATACAGCAAATCCAAGAGATGCATCAAGAAGATATGGAGTTTGATATTTCATCCTCTATAGTTGACAGGAGGAACCGTGAGGTTCAACAGACACATAAGGATACTCAGGAGTTTGTGGGAGCTCCTAGGACGAGTAATAGACAGCGGAAACAACCAGCTAGGTATAATGACTATGTGGCATTGGTTAGTCAGTTGGTAGATAGTGAGCCTTCTAGCTATCAGGAGGCTGCACAGCAACAGGTGTGGCAAGATGCAATGGTTGAGGAATATACCTCAATAATGCAGAATGATGTGTGGGAGATTGTGCCTAGACTGACAGATAGGGCAGTGGTTGGATCATGCTAGATCTATAAGATTAAGCATGGTGCAGATGGTAGCATCAAAAAATCCAAGGCAAGGTTCATGGCCAAGGGGTTCTCTCAAAAGGAGGGAATAGACTATGAGGAGACATTCACTCCAGTGGCCAGGTATACTTCTATACGAGCCGTAATCTCACTTGCAGCACATATGGGATGGCAGATCCATCAAATGGATGTCAAGACGACATTTCTTAATGGTGAATTGTTAGAAGAGGTATACATAGAACAACCAGAGGGCTTTGTAGCACACAGCAGTGAAACCCACGTGTGCAGATTGAAGAAAGCTTTGTATGGACTCAAGCAGGCTCCCAGGGCGTGGTATGAGCGCATTGATAGATACTTGCAGGGAATAGGCTTTGTGAAGAGTGAGGCAGATGCTAACCTCTACTACTTGGTGGTTGGGGGTGAAATTCTCATTCTTGTTCTATATGTGGATGAGTTGTTTTTAACAGGTTCACTGGGGCTTATAGAGGAGTGCAAGAGGGACCTTGCAGCAGAGTTCGAGATGAAGGATTTGGGGCTTATGCACTACTTTCTAGGCATGGAAGTGTGGCAGACAGATGGAGAGATTTTCCTTGGACAAGGGAAATACTGCATTGAAATCTTGAAGAGGTTTGAGATGCAAGATTGCAGAGCCATGTCTACACCTATGATCACGAATTGGAAGAAGGTAGACGCATCCAAGGAGAAGGATGTAGACCCCACCTTATACAGGATGTTGATTGGATCTCTCATGTATTTGGTCAACACTAGGCCAGATATATCCTTTGCAGTAAACTCTCTTAGTCAGTTCATGGTTGAGCCGAAGAGAGTGCATTGGATAGCGGCAAAGCATGTATTGTGGTATTTGCGTGGTATAATCAAGTATGGGATCAGATATGCTCGAGGTGATGGTATCAAGTTGATAGGCTATACTGATGCAGATTGGGCAGGTAGTGCGATGGACAGGAAAAGCACTTCAGGGTGCTGCTTTAGTTTGGGATCAGGAGTTGTCTCTTGGTATAGCAGGAAGCAAAAGTCTATGGCTCTGAGTTCTGCAGAAGCAGAATACATAGCAGCTAGCATGGCAACGTGTGAGGCTATATGGCTTTGGAAGTTGCTGGTAGCCTTGTTTGGTCAGAGGGTTGAGACTACAGTGATACACTGTGATAATCAGAGTTGCATCAGATTATCTGAGAATCCAGTGTTTCATGATAGGTCTAAGCATATAGACATCAGATATCATTTCATCAGGGATTGTGTCAGCAGAGGGTTGTTCAGCTATAGTATATACCTACAGATCAGCAGGTAGCAGACATTTTGACAAAGGCATTGGGGAAGGCAAAATTCATCTTCTTCAGAGGTAAGTTGGGTGTTATGCAGAACACCTTCCTCGCTAAGAGGGAGTGTTAATTTTTATGTAGCTTGGACAGGTGTTCTAGTCTCAGGTGGTGATTACGAGGCTGGAAACATAGCTGGAATAATTATCTCCATACCTAGATAATTGATTTCTCGAGAGACTTCTAGATATTAGGGTTTAGAGTCTAATTAATCCTAGCCATTCATTTAGATTAAATCATGGCCATTGGTTTCCAATGAGGGGATTATAAAAGAGGATCAATAGGCATTTGGAGAACACAGATCCGAGAAGTATTTGCAGCGATAGCAAATAAATAAATTTGCGGTGATAGCAAATTGATTTGCAGTGAGAGCAAGGGCGCAGCGATAGCGTTCGAGATAGCAGTAGTGGAATTTCTATAGGAGAAATTGGGAGAAGAATTTTCGGAGGAGATCATTGCCGGAGCTCTGCCAGTAAGAGGCAAGCAGTCTATGTATTTCCTGATTTGATTTAATAAAGTTCCTCAGTACTGGTTTTCCCTTCGGGGTTTTTCCAGGGACAATTTGTCCAAAATGTTGTGTTGATTTTATTTTTCTATCTCTGTGATTTTTCCGTGAAGTTGCAGCTGTGTTATTATTTAATATTTGCTGTAAATTAATTTTTTTTCGGCAGCCAAATAATCTTATAAGATAGGAAATTAATAATCAGTAGCTGCAATAGATTTTTCACAACAACCCTCCGGGAGACTCCTTTACATAGGTTCTATTATTGTAGACCTGCATTCTCAAGTTCACTCTTTTAATAGGGAAAAGCCCACTCTTTCATCGCTCTCAGGCGATTTCCAATTGCTATAAGCATAACTAATTTGAATAACCTTATCAACATATATGTATGGCTCAGTGCACTGCATCATTATTAGGCTGGGGATAGTAAATATTCTTCAAAGTTTGTTTTGTGCAGTCAGTAAAATTTTGCAAGACTTGATCTTGACTATTTTCATTTTTAGATTGTTTATGCGTCCAATATCTATTGTATCCTGCATTAGTGATAGAACACGCTCATTTGATTTTCACTTCTATAACTCTCACCTCCTCAAATTTATCTTTATGCATGTTCATGAAGGTTGCATTTCATCTAGCTTGAGGAAATGATTGAATGA
The DNA here is from genome assembly GCA_027924645.1 of Cunninghamia lanceolata. Taxonomy (NCBI): domain Eukaryota; kingdom Viridiplantae; phylum Streptophyta; class Pinopsida; order Cupressales; family Cupressaceae; genus Cunninghamia; species Cunninghamia lanceolata. Next base: position 916,669 of record BSBN01000797.1, read on the forward strand.
CACTAATAGTCCTTACCTGAAATATGAGTCTTTGATCCCTAACAACTTTCTCACATGTATCTATTCAGAATGAGTTTGATTGTGTAGTATAGAGGACATTAAAATTTAGCCAAATTAAAATTAAATTTCCTTTGAATGAGGGACGCACCTAGCTGCCCATGTCTCAGTTAAATCCATGCTCACAAGTCTTCTTCCCAAAAGGCTTCATAATTTCAGATGCCTTTAATCTATAAGATTCTATTACAGTAGGAAATGAGTGGAAATTATATCTCCTTGGGCTATTTTTCACCTGCAAATGAATAGCTGCATATAGACATTTTAGCTGTAAAATACAACTAAAATTTTTAAAGATTTTGATCAAACTGTTAAAAATTATATCCGATCATGATGTTATTAGGTTTTATATAAATTACTTAAGCTGTAAGTTATAGTAATTTTGAAGGCACAATTGAATAGATAATTTTCACGTAAAAAAAAATATAATAATAAACTAGATTATTTTCAATGTTAGTGTATGAAATTATTTAGTATTCAATGATCCATGGTTTTTGTATTTAATAGTAGTTGATTTATTGAATCCCTAAATCATTTGAAACCTACAATAATGTTATTCCTAAAATCATTAGGAAGTTAATAGGAAAATGAGTTAGAAAATATTTATATAAATATATAAATATTTTGTATTGGATTATCAATAATAAAAAAAAATCAAATATAGATTTAATATTTTAAATACAATAGTTTAATTAGAAGTGTTAGGTAATTTTATTACCTAAACATTATTGCAAAAAGTGATTACATTGATATCAAAAAAAAAAAAAATATGTAGTAATTGTAAAATTTTAAGTGGGTGGAAAATATTTATTATCCTAAGATTTAAGGTAATTTATTATAGTAAATATTCATAATATTGTTATGGGTAAAATCATTAGGTTAAGATGAATATATATATATATATATATATATATATATATATATTTATATATATATATATATATATATATATAGGGTTAGCTTTTTAGAGTAAATATTAGGATTTATGTTGTGAGAGATGTGAACCATTTTCTACATAGGTAAATGATTTGTAAAATAATAGTTCGTCCAAAATCTCTCCTTTCATATGATATAGTCCCTCTAAAATTATGTTTGTAATTCACAATTAAAATGTTTTATAAGGTTAATTATAATTTTATAAGGTTAAATATAAGATTAAATATAGTATATTGTAAAAAGGTTAGTTATACAACTAGTATATTTATATATAAAAAAATATACGTAGTTGATGAGTTAATTTTAAGACAAACTTTATTATAGGAGATCAAGTTCTATTTAAAGATATATATAAAGTGAGTGGATTAAATAATATTTTTTTAGGGTTTTCTCTTATATGAGAATTAAATTATGTGTTCCCTTTTATAATTATATTAATTTTCCTCATAAATTAAATATAGAATGATGCTATTATTAATATTAGGGTTGAGATTTGCCGATGATGGCATGGTTCGGTGGTTAAGTCACTTGGTTGTAGTGGCGGCCACCAGAGTTCAAACCCCCGCTGGGCCAACGAGCTCGCAAGGCTTTACGCCTTCGCTGGGCCAATGAGCTCGTGGGTTTGAAGTGTTTTTCTTAGGGGATGAGGTCCCCCAGTTGTGGCCTCACCGGTTCATTGCTCCAGGCAAAAGCATTTGCGTGGAGCTGGAGGGCTTGTCGCACCAGCGTCACCGGTCACGTTAAAAAGTTTACTAGGTGCATTTCAAAAAAAAAAAATATTAGGGTTGAGATTTAAATTATAGGTAGATATTTACCTTATTTACATTATTTTCTAGTGTTGTTGTTATAGTTTTATAATTATGGATTTGATATGTAATTATATTTATTTCCTCGTATTTTATTTAAATCTTAAATAATATTTATATCGTGTAATAACTTTTAGAGTGTAACTAAATATAGAAGTAATTTATTCTTGTAAGTTATGTTTAAATCTGATAATGTTAATTTACTTAAATGATATTGTTAATTTGATTAAAAGATAATTGTTGTGACTATATATTAATGGTTAATGAAATTTAATTTAAATTGACATAGTTTTTAATATGATTTCTTCATTTTGATAAGATGCAATTAGATTAATGGGTTAAGGATTAGGTATAAAAATATTGTTTGGGAAATTTGATTTGAAGGTAGTAGACAATTAGTTTAGTGTGAATTGAAATTGTATAACATAAGTGGAATGTATAGGAAATGGTCATAGTGTAGGTTGTCAAGGGTTTATTCCAAAGGTCAAGGTTGTTTGACGTCATGTAACGTGTTGATAAGTGTCTTGAGTTGATGAAGCTATGCCATCTTTTGTTTTGTACAAGGAATTTGGTTATGGTGGTGTGAAAGAATGTAAATAATCTAAATGCATCATGATGTGTAGAAAGGTTCTTCATGGATGTTATGATTTATTTATTTGTTTGGGATGTTATGTTGGGTTAGACAATGGGGAGACATCGTTCTCTATAAAGGAGATTTTGCTTATGAGTTGCTTCATTTGGGAGCCATGGACATTATATTGAGAGTATGTTCTTGTGATTAAATTGATATGCAAGATGGATAATGCCTTGCATTGTTATATATACATGTTGATATGAGGATAATTGTAATGCAAGATGGTTAATGCCTTGCATGGTTCATGTATCATCGTTGTCATGATGATGTTTGATGTGCTTGTTGAGTAGGGTCTTCTAGATGCAGGTAGGGGAGTGGCTCTCAATGGAGCCAGAGCCCAAAGTGGCATCCAGGACAACCCATGTGGGAGTTTGTTAACTCAGTGATAACCTAAATAATGAATTAGGGGGTTGGGTAGCTAATCACACTAAACAAGATAAGTGGATACCTCACTCATGGCTCAAGTGCTTGTTTAGGCTTGAGATGAGATGAGAAGGCCTGGAATGGCAAGATCAACTACCTTGTCCTCATGAAAGGTATGTTGATTCTGCATGAGCATTGTATGGGGGCTGGGAGTCGGGAGAGGCTGCCAGGGTAACCCAAGATGGGGGCCAGGGCCTAGGAAGGCTTACTAGGACAACCCATGACAAGCCATGTGATGACACTCCTCCCTACTGTAGCCTAGCATTCCCTAGTTGTACTCTCCCCATTCATTATGTGTTTGCCTCTGGAAGTGTTGTTAAGTTTCTTGTGATATTGACTTGTGTTGTTGGAGTCATGTGTTGTCTTTGTTCTTATAGTCTACTATCTACCTGACTATATGTTGTAGTGGGGACCTTATGTTAACTCCTAGCTCGGGGGGTGGACCTCAGGGTTCCACATGGTCGGGTGGAAGAGCTTTTATATCCATTGGTTTTTCCCTTGCTATTGTTCGTGTATGAGGAGGATGTATCTTGTGTATCAGATGTTAGATCTTGTACCATTTTATGTATCAGTTGATTCATAATGTATGTATTCAGATGAATTTAGAAGGTGATAATGTAACAATGTAATATTGTACTCATATGTGAGGAGAAATTGTAACAATGTACTAGATCCTGATGATTACTTATTTGATGTTATGGAGATGTAAATGTTTATTGATTTAATGCAATAGGTTTAGAATGATCTACCGATGTTAATTCATGATGTGTGTTAGATTATGTTAATTGTTTTGTCAAGTAATGCAACCATGATATCTTAGAGGACAAGTCGTTAGTTCAAATGATGTGTTTAGATATGTTAACATTACTTTGTTACTTTATTCATTTAAAAAAAAAATTATCCTGTTTGTATAGCATGGATGTGTTGTTCTCTAAGGTGTTCATGGCAGGGCTTTACACACAACACTTGTGTGGATAGGGTGCTTGCCCATCTGCCCACAAATATTAATATTTAATAATAAACATGATATTTAAAAAATAAGGAGGTAAAACAAAGATATGTCATCGTTTACTTCTCCATCATATTTGGATATATCATTTTTTCTATAATTTTGTAAAGCCCTTCTACAAAGCCTATGGCTTCTAGCATGAAAGAAAATAAAAATAAAAAAATGAGAAGATGAAACATTACTTTGTGTATATTAAATGCAAGAAAATAGCTGTAATTTTCTCAAAAAAAATGTTAGAAAATGGAACATTACTTTATATATATAAAATGAAAGAAAACTATTGTAGTTTTTTGGTGTAATGTTAGAAATAATTTCAACCAAAATTTTATACATATTTGAGGTTTGAACCTTAATTAATTTATATAAAAAATGTAGTAGTGTAATAATCAATAAAAAGTTTAAATTTGATTTGTTAATTTGAAATATTATTTTATTTGTTAATTTAATGAAAATTTGATGGACAAGATATAAACCTTAAATAATTAAATAATTAACCAAAATCATTTATATAGTAAATAAAATAGCTTCAAATTGATATCTCTCATAATTTTTTTAGATAGATGTATTTAAGATATCTATACTAGTTAAGCCAAGAGATGTAACTATAGTGGCAGAGTATAATTGTCCGAGTGTGTTAACAAAAAATATTAAAGAGCTGAATACAAAAGTAATTACACTGAGAGGAGTTATTGAGTGGCACTAACGGGATGACTATGACTGTGTACATAAAAGTAAAATCGAGCTAACATCATATTTCTGAAGAAAATGAAAATGAAGAAGATGAAGGTGAACACTACTTACCTCAGCAACATGAATATCCTATATCTCTAGAAGATGAAGAAGAGGACTATACTATCTCTCCAAAAGATGAAGACAACATACGTTATGCTTGTAGGAGAAATTTAGCTGGGAGAAATACCAAAGAATGTATTCAAAGTTTACAATCCTCTCTAAAACTTGTATTTGATGAATATTGTGAGCAGTTCTATGACATGGAAGCTGACTTAATTAGAGAAAAATCAGAAATTAAGGAGTTGACTAAAAGAAACAAGATAGGAGAGGAGGAGCTACAAAAGGCTAAAGAATGTGAAAACTCCAACAAATGAGATCTTGACCAAACAAGAAACAAGCTTCAAGAGTTGTGTACAACATTCGATGTAGTGAAAGAAGAATGTGATCAAGTATGTAAGCAACAAGAGTATCCAGGAGTGGCTCCACAACTTCCTAAGAAGAGAAAATATGTTCTTAAGGTTTATGAGGTTAATGACTATGTGAATTGCTCAATTTGCTTGGAACCATGCACTGAATATGGGGAGCATAATATTTGGTATGTTGTAGATGTAAATGGGTTTCCAATACTAGAAACTTCTATTTATTTTTTGGTTTTTACATGTTATGGTATATAATTTGTTAAAAAATGAGCAACATCTACTGCTAGTTCAGTGGTAGAGTACTCCAGAGGTAAATGGGAGGTCTTATGTAACTTAGGTCATGGAAATTTGAACATGGTATTAGAGCCTAGGCCAATAGAGCTAGGTCAAGTTAGGTTCTACGAGCACCTATAGTGTTAGCTTAAGTGGGGGTGTTGGAAAATGATCCACACTCAAACCAAAGATGAACTAATCACCAAAATTGTTATTTTTCATACATTATGATCTAAGATTAAGACTTGTATTTGATAATACATTAGTAGATACTGAGAAAATCATTGATGGCCAACAAAATGAGAGAGAGAGATTAGAGAACATCGATGAAATTGACATCCATGATGATGTTGAAGATGGTTATGTTCAAGCACAAGAAGACAACAATCCAGAGTTGGATGATGCTATGGAAGACAACAATATGGATCCAGTATACAAAATGATGATCCAAATACATCTAGTAACAATATAGATGGTCTATAGTTAGATTTCAATGATGATGAAGTGATGCAGGTCAAGATGAGGATGATGATAATATTAAATACTTGAAAGAACATATGAACATTGATAATGATACACTGGATGACATTGTAGCAGACAATAATGTTAATGACTAAGACTTCTAAATTTTTAGAATTATTTGCAATCCATGTTTCAAAAAGGATGATTAAATTGTTGGCAATAATGTTACTTAAATGGATTGTTCAATTGTTGACAAATTAGCTATTTCAATGTCCTTAAATTGTTCAATCTTTGGTATGAGTTATTGGCAATAATGTTAATTAAATCGATTGATTGATCTTCTTCATAACTTGTTAATGGATAATCCTTATGTGATGGAAGTATTAAGTGATATAGGTCAAAGGATAAGCTCATCAATGGATTGATTGATGTTCTTCATAACTTGTTAATGGATAATCCTTATGTGATGGAAGTATTAAGTGATATATGTCGAAGGATAATCTCATCAAGTTCCTTAAATAGTGGGTGTTACCTTGTTTCACCAATGACAATTTACTTTTAGGTTTGCTGGTGACTTCATAACATATTAAGGAGCTTATGTAATTTTGTCAATTAAATCATCCACTTCACTTAACCCAATCTGGCATATGATTTGGATTAATGTTTTCTATAAATATTTAATCCCTGCTCCTAAAACAAAAAAACAAATTTGGATTTTGAAAATATATACAAGGGAATGATTTCCAAAGAGAAAGACTGGTGCCTACCACATGAGAAATTTGTTTAGCTTTAATTATTTTTCATATGTATCCTTAATTGAATCTATGCCCTATTACCTTGTGATAAGTACTTGAGTAAGACCATCAATGAAAAATGAAGTGGACATATTATCATCTATATTAGCTAATTGATTGCACAAATATTTTAATTTGTTGGCAGTGAGCTGCCCCCTTGTTAATGAGGTGTTCAATGCTGACCTGAGGATTCGTGACATGGTAGTGAGCCTCCCGTGGATCTGGGTTAAGTCTGGCATTTGTAGTGAGCGTTGATAGCTTGAGCTTTTGGCACAACGGCAAACGATTCCAACAATTGGTATCAGAGCCATGGCTCACGGGTTCGAATCCCTCAGTTTGCGTTGAGGGGGGGATTGTTGGCAGTGAGCTGCCCCCTTGTTAGTGAGGCATTCAATTCTTACCTTGGGATTCGTGACATGGTAGTGAGCCTCCCATGGATCTAGGTTAAGTCTGGCATTTGTAGCGAGCGTTGATAGCTCAAGCTTTTGGCACAATGGCAAATGATTCTAACACAATTTATCAACGATCTCATGTTTCTCTTCATTTTCAACACTTTTAATAAAGACATCATGATCATAATATTCTTCTTCATCATTAGAATGCAACATGTGATCGTCATAGGAAGTAGGAGAAAGAGGTAGTCTAGTTTGCAAGGTGAGGGTTTGACCTAGTACTTTGTTGAAGGGGACATAAGGATCCTAGATGTTTCTTAGGAATGTAAAATTAAAGGCATTGGGTTGTTTCCAACAAATGCAAACCACAAAAATCTCAAAATAAAAAATCAATCTTTTTTATCCTAAACATAGGCATGGAAATTGCAAGTTCAAAAAAATGTAGGGAAATAAATCATACCCTATAATAGATGATTTAAGTCCAATCCTAGATTTAATTAAACTTTAAAGTACAAGGAGTTGAGAGTAGAATAAAATATTGAGATATTAAGTAATTAATATAGAGAAATGAAATAGTTGAGAAGAAATACAAAACTTATTTGATCTTTTTAGCATGATGTGAAATGTGAAGTGTGTGATTCACTAATGCATTATGAAAAAAGAATGAAAACTAAGATTTTCTACTAGAATAATGATCATGAGATTGTGGCAGTGATTAACTAATTTTTTGCATTCCTTCTTCACTTGTCCTCTTTTTCCATATTTCCAAAACTTTACTCTTATATTCCTAGGGATTCTAGATTTTCCTCTTGACTTGGATTGATATTTATACCATTCCCCTTTAGATCCACTTTTGTCCTTGGGCCTTTGCAGTCCATGCAAGGCATCCTTAGAACCTTCATCATTGTACTTTCTCCTCATATCTCCATTGATCATTGTAACAATAAAGGATGCCATAGTCACCTTTGCAACACTACCATTTATAACAAGCATTATGTTCTCCTAATTTTTCGGTAAAGAAAAAAGTGAGAAGATACATTTGTCTTCCTCATCAATTTTAACATTTATTGAACCTATTCAAGACTCAAAATCATATTAAAGGTGTCAAAATGTTCTACAGTAGAATATCCTTCCTTCATTTTTAAATGATATAAACATCTTTTAAGATATAACTTATTACTTTATAATTTTAGTTTGATAAATATCACCTATCCTCTATTGTAATGTGAATGCAGGGGTCTCTTTTGATTTAAATAACAAAGAAAAAGTAAATTGGAGACAATGAGATAAATTATTAGCAATCCATTTCAACAAACAAATGAGAACCAAAATTTGACCACTAGAGAATAGCAGCTTTTATATTGATTTGCTTCAAAGTATAGGTAGTACAATGTCTCTTTCAAAAAATTAAAATCCTAGATAGATTTTGAGCCATAAGGTCCTGGTTTCCTTTTATAAAGGAAGCAACAAGCTTCAGACCTTTCACATTCAAAATGGCTCTTTGTATTCCTAACCCTTCATATTACAATATTTGTCTTTTATTAGTCCAATTTAGATTTTTAAATATATTTGAATACATTCTGAAAACACAAAGAAAACAAAAAGAGACAAAAGGAGAGTGTTCAAGATGTGGTGGTTCTATTTAACACCAGCATATGGCTCAGTGCTCCTCTTCACATGAACTTGTGCTACTGATGATAGGGTTGCCATTTTTTAAACAACAAATCCAAAATAGAAAAGTTTATCTTCAATTGTTCAATGGCCTGAGATAAAGAAGAGTAGCAATAATGCACACTCCCAAGCTTATCCACAACCAATTTTACTCTAAGCTCCAAAATTTCTCAAAAATTTCAAAAACTTTCATCTTTGCCTCATTCTTTGTCATTTCATTTTGTTTATTCAAACTTTTAATTTCCTTTTCAAATTTTAATCTTGTTGCATTAAATTCTTCAGTAGACATTGTGACATCACTGGTTGTTTGTGGCATAGGGGGCTTATAGGGTACAATAGCTTGACCTTGAGAAGAATTAACATCTTGTAATTGTTTCTTTAATTTCACATTTTCAAACTACAACAACTTGTTTACTTCATCATTCATTACTTTTTTAGTTTTCTCATAATCTATTAGCCTTTATTCTAACCTCTTCACAACAACATGAGTAAACATAACAGTATGAACATTGAGAGTAGTTGCTTCTATTGCTGATGTATCTTGTAAAGTCTTTACCACAACTATACCCCTCACTTCTTGAACAATGTCCAACAATCTTGGTTTGCTTGTATTCTTCTGAGTAGTCCAGATTGCAAGGGTCTCATAATTTGGATTAAAACCACATCCACTTATGCCATCATCATAATCAAATTTTGAAACCAGTTGTGGATCATCTTGACTTCTAACTTGGTCAAGCAAAATTACCTTTTTCAATTCAAGGCCAAGGATGATGAGCATATTACTTTTCAACGCCATTTGTCTCTTGCCTCCTCTAGAATCACATCAATTTCATCTACATTCAATTCTTTGAAAGTATATGTAATGATTTGATCATGTTGTGCTTCATCAGCACCCATTTGATTTATTGCCACTTTTTCATTATATTGTTTCATTTTCATTTTCAGCCAAAAATCCTTAATCTTTGGAGTTTTGATGAAGTCGTCATATTCTATGAACCCCATGGATTCTATAATCCTTTCATCCTCCTCCAACTTTGGTTTAGCTTGGCTTTGCTCACACTTCCTAGCCTCAGGCTTATGTGCATCAGTGGGTTGACAAACCAATGGTTGATCAACCTCTTGCTCATCTCCCATGTGCCTCAAGATGTTAGTCACCTCATCAATATCCCCCACTTCTTTAGTCATTTCATAGGGGACAAGTGGAGATAGCTTTTCTGACCTATGCTTCTTTATTGGTGGTGATTCTGGGAACTATGGATCTTGCACTGACATAACATCAGGAGTATATTCATGAATCTCAATCCCTATAGACCTTTTTACTAGAAGTTTAGTAGCCTTAGGAGGCTACTTCTCAGATTTACCATAAACACTTTCAAAATTATCAATGATTGCATCATTTCTCTTTAGAAGGTCTTTTTCTTCAACAAAGAATCTAAGAAATAGGGGATTCTACTTTTTCTTTTCATCTTCAATATTTTTAAAGATATCCCATTTTCTCTTCCTACTATATACCTCATCAAAAGTGACAAGATTTCTTATCACATCCTCATCAAACAAGACCTGATGGGATACAATCATTTTAGTCATAATTGATTGTCTCACAAGGTTCATATGACCCTCAGGGTCACAATTCCTTTCGATACACAATTTCAAAGAATATTTTGCCTTTAAAAAGGCTTGCAAATTTTCAAGAGTGACAGAGCCAATAGACCAATCACCAAAAATTGTAGCATTAGGTTGAAAAGTACCTTTCTTTTTTCTTTTCATTACCTCATTTTCCATCCACATCATTGGCCACATAAACTCCATGAATACAATTTTGGCTGAATAAATTTTGGCAATATGTGAGGTGGTTGGGGGCAACCATACACTCTAATTATAGTATGATCTGACATAAAAAAAATAATCAATAAAATTACAGTTGTCGCCCTGCTCTAGTTTGTGTGCAAGAGGCCTCAGCATTACCCTCACATCCTTAGTCAGCCTAGGAAACCAGATACCAAGAGAATTCAATATCTTGACAACAAACAAATCATGAAATACAATGTAGTCACTATTCTGGCAACAGGAATCCCACTTATAACACCAAAATTGAGTTGGCAATCTTTGTCCTTTATCATCAACCATACTCAGATCCATTTTGCTTGACCATCTCCCTCTGTTTTGATACAGAATCAAGTGACACAATAAAGAATAGAATTTGAAATCTAAGGGTTGATTGTTCTCCTTCACACACAAGAATCCTTCATGTAGTTTTTTCTCAATATGAGATGCAAAGTCATATTTAGTGTTCACCTCTGGATGTTGTATTTTCATAGCCATCATCATTAAGCTAGTTGTTATTATTCCTTATGCATCAATTCCCAAGACCTAGCACAGTGCAAAATAGGTTCTCTTGAAATATACAGCAAATTCTTCCATAGGGAAAGGCTCAATAGCATTTGATGGAATCTCAATTTTTCTATTGTTGGCCCCCTTTCTCATATATATTGGCAATTCATCTCTCCTAAGTGTTTTCCTTAGGCTTGTGTAATCTTGTTCAAATCTCTGCAAATCCACTTGAGTGAGAGCTTGCTTGTTCAACATAAAATAGTCAACAATTGCATTCCTGTCTATTGTCACCAATGGGAATCCATTTGGCATTTTAACTATTTTAGTGGCAAGATGGTAAAATTGTGCTAGTGCCCTAATCAATTCCACATACACAAATACAGTGGGCACCACCAACTTTGCCAAATCCAATTTCCATGGATTTCCCATTGGTCCCTCGCCATCCCTTTTTGCATAAAAATACCAAAACAAATCACACCCAGAGATAGGGATTGTAGCATCCTGACACCCTTCTGCTACGTCTCTAAACATCTTCATTGGAACCTTGTCAATGGACTGAGGCAAAACTTCTAGCAGAGATTGTTGAAGTGGTATTTTCATGGGAACTATAGGCTAATTACCTTTACTAACAGACTCAGACCTCTTGGGTGCCATGTTTAATAACTTGAATAGGCTATGGTTTTTCAAAATTTAACTTACTATACCAATAACTAAAAAACAAAGTGAAAGAGCAAATGAACTTGACATGGCCAATTAATGTAGGTAGACATAGGAATAAAAGAATGGTATTTACAATTAAAAATAAATGCATTAAAAAATGGATAAGAATAGAATTTGTATGTTCAGTCAGCATCACAATCAAATTGTGGAACTTTGCAAGTAGTAGAGATATAACAGACTACATCCCCCCTACTGTATAACACAAAAGATTAGTCCCAGCCTTTTTTTTAAAGAGAAATTTTACATTAACAAAAGATGTAATTACAAGAACCCCTAGTACCAGCAACTAAAAAACAAAGTGAAATATACGCCAACTTCTAATCAGAGAGTGTAGGAATGAACTTACTTGATCAATTGTAGTTTGCAAGAAACACAGTGAGCTGAGTTGCACCTTCTCCAAGTTACGTCTAAATTCTTTGAAATGAGCAAATGCAAAGAAATATTTGAATCTTATTCAACCAAGGATTCATCATATCAGCATTACTTTGGTTCATGCCACGAGATCATGAAATCTTAGCATTCAATTCCTTTCTCAAGATTTGATAGCAATTCTTGATAACCATGAACCCACATTGCATTTGCTTGCCATTCATTTCTTTTACCGCGTCACCCCAAGGCTCACCTAGACCAGCTATGGGATAGTGGGGGTTTACATCCATTACACTTCTATTTCATCCTTTACTGCCAAACTACAAATTCTTAGATTGACCCCTGCAAGACCGTGGGAGATTATTGCCTGATGTCCTTTTGTTTACTGCTCACCCGCAAATGTTATGAATGACTGTCGCGGAATAGCGGTGGCTCATAGCCACTACACTTCTATTTCATCCTTTACCACCAAACTGTAAATGCTTAGATTGACCCCTGCGAGACCGCGGGAAATTATTACCTGATGTCCTTTTGTTTACTACCCACCCGCAAATGTTATGAATGACCATCGCAAGACGGCGGGGTGAAAACATATTACATTCTCCTCTTGTTACTCTACCGCAGGCCTCAGTTGAAACCCTTGCATGGAAGCAGTAAGTGATACCTCATGATGTTATTACCACAATGCTCCCGGTTACTTTTCAAAGCTCCGTGGGACCACGGGAAGAGATTATCTGCACTCGAACACTACCAAGGCACAAGCATGAGATGAACCATCCAAGGGATGGTGGTAGCTTCTTCATATCAACCGCTTCCTACCACTAAGATGCAACCTATTCTTTTATACTCTATGGGAATGCAGTATGTACCATATTTTATTCCTCTTGTTCCCACATAACCACAAAAGATAATCAATTAACCTACGGGATAGCGTTAATAAACAAAAGCACTCATATAGTAAAAAATAGTCAAGATTGTTTCACAATGGCCATGATATATATGTATTGATTTAATTGTGGGGAATTGTTAGGGGTGATTGATTTAATAAATAAATGTGGATTTATTTAATTAAGGATGAGACTTTAGAGGAAGGGTTAATATTTAATTAATGTCAGAACATTTAGATTTATTAATTAAATAGTGTGACTTATTAAACTGATATTAGGAAGAATGATCAAAGTGGTTAATTAAATAAATATGATATATTTAATTAACATTATCAGAGGAGATGTGGGATAGATCTTGTGTGATGTTAGGCCATGGTAAGATTTAGGTGTCTACATTTCTAATAGTGCATTAGTTTTTAATTTATCTTTGGTAATTTTTTCCTTCACCATAGATCATGAGACAATTTTGAAGAAAAAAATTGATGACAAATTTCTCTATGGGTTGCCCATGTATTTATTTTCCTTCACTATTAAGATAGATTGAATTAGGAATAGGAGAGCATAAAACAAAGATCAAATTAATGAGTGCAATCATGATTATGTTATTGGATTTCAAAGTTTGTCAACAAAGATACACTGTCAAATTCCTAATGATGAATTTGATACACTATCAAATTCTTAAGTCTAATGCACTTAAATATCGATCTCATCCTTCAAAAATTCAATAGGAAAATTTAGTTTTCAAAAGGGTGAAAATAAGTAAGAAATTCAACAAAATACTCACCATGTTAATTTACAGTCAACTTCAGATGTTATTTAATCTAATTCCCAAGGTGAACTGAAGGACAATCCTATATTATCTATTAATGTAATAAGATCATAGAATACCTAAATTAAAATAGATATGTAAACCAAAACACATTCAAATATAGAAGGGTTCTAACATATATGTCACTTCTATTCAAAATGAACAAAGGAAATATACATAGAGGTAAGATGAAAATTTGATATACCTCGCTTTTAATCTACAAAATGTACAAAGTAGGCATTTGTTCAAGAATACCATTAGTTATGCTCCATGTAGATGTTGACAAGTATCCAACATATTGTATGGTACATTTTTTATATGGATGGGATGAGAATAAATGTACTCAAACTTGTATGGTGCCAACTAGTAGGTCATTGTGGCATGTGGCGTACATGGACATCACCATGTGTCAGACACATACAATGCCAATTATATGATCATGTTTCGCAGTACAAATGTCATTAGGTGGCACATGTGTATGGAAGCATAACATGTGGTTGTTGATGTTCCATGTGTCTAACTAGCCACCAACATGTGTAGCAATGTGTATAGCCACACTATCTAGATCCTTGAAGATATGTAAACCTCAAATAATGCCCCTAATAACCCTAACCCCTAACCCCTAAACCATAAACCCTAAATAATGTCCCAAATCCCTAACCCCTGACCCACCATAAACCCTATACCTAAGAAACCCTAAACCCCTAAATCCTAAATTGTAAAACCCTAAACACTAAACCCAAGCAAGCCTAAACCTCTACCTCCCTATTTCTCCATCTCCCTATCTCTATCATTCCTCTACCTCTTAATATCTCTCCCTATGTCTCTGCCCATGTCCCTCACTCTCTATATCTCCCTATTGTTCCTCTCTCTAAACACTAAACCTGAGCAACACTAAACCCCTAAACTCTAAATCCAATCAACTCTCTCTCTCTCTCTCTCTCTCTCTCTCTCTCTCTCTCTCTCTCTCTCTCTCTCTCTCTCTCTCTCTCTCCAAACTTGAGCAACCCTAAACCACTAAACCCAAAACTCCTAAACTCTAAATCCAATCAACTCTAAACCTCTATCTCCATATCTCTCCCCTATCTCCCTATCTCTATCATCCCTAGATACCTCTCAATCTCTCTCCCTATGTCCCTAGCCATGTACTACTATTAAACCCTAATAAACTCTAAACCCTAAACTTGAGCAATGCTAAACTCATAAATGCTAAATAATGCCCCTAAACCCTGACCGCTAAACCCTAAGCAACTCTTTGTCTTTGTCTCTGTCTCTCTCTCTTTCTATGACCTATACATTCTCTACCAACTCCTAGTTAAATCATTTTCCTAGCTTTCCTAGTTTTCCTTTTCCTTTCCAATTTCCCTTTGGATCCCACCAATTTTTCCCTATTTTACTATTTTCCACCTCTCCTCTCATCATTCTTCCCATCCAATGAACTTTAGTTTTATCTTGTTTCCATTTCATCATGCCAATTTATATCCTCATCCCTCTTTTTATGTCCTAGTTTTCTTGTTTCCATTTGCTTTGTTGATAAGGGAGACAGATAGAGACAAAGAGAGAGAGAGAGACAGAGAGACAGAGAGACAGAGAGACAGAGAGAGAGAGAGTCCTAGTTTTCTTGTTCATTTCCTTCATCAATAAGGGAGAGATAGGAAGATATAGGAATGATAGGGGGAGAGAGACAAGAGATAGAGAGATAGGGAGAGATACTTAGGTAGAGAAAGATAGAGAGGAGACAGATAGGGAGAGATAGAGGAGATAGAGGGAAGCGATAGGAAGATAGAGAGACTAGAGAGATGTCTAGAGGGATAGGGAGATAGAGGAATGATAGGGGAGAGAAAGGCAAGAGATAGGGGATATAGATAGGCAGAGAGAGAGAGGAGATATATTTGGTGAGATAGAGTAGGCAGAGTGAGAGATAGGGAGATAGAGAGTGAGTGAGATGTCTAGAGAGATAGGGAGAGAGATTGAGAGGTAGATGGATGATAGAGATAGGGAGATAGAGGTTTAGAGTTGCTTAGGTTTAGGGTTTAGGGGTTATGGGATAGGGTTTAGGGATTAGGGGCATTATTTAGGGTTGAGGGATTTAGAGAGAGAGAGAGAGAGAAACTTCTTTTGAAATGCAACTATAAACCCTAAATAATGCCCCTAAACCCTAAACCTGAGAAACCCTAAACCTGAGAAACCCTAAACCTCTAAACCTTAAATAATGCCCCTAAACCCTAAACCCTAACACCTAACACCTAAAACATATATAAACCCTAAATAATGCCCCTAAACCCTAACCTATAAACCCTAAACTTGAGAAACCCTAAACTCCTAAATCCTAAACCCCAAACCCCTAAACCCTAAATACTAAACCCAAGCAACCCTAAACCTCTATCTCCCTATCTGTCTATCTCTATCATTCCTCTACATCTCAATCTCTCTCCCTATGTCTCTGGCCATGTCCCTCACTCTCCATATCCCTATCTCTTTTGGCTATGTCTCTGGCCATGTACATTACTTGTGACGACACTAGAAAGCCACAAAACCAAACCCTAAATTTTTTTTTTAAAATATAAATCTAAATACATGTCTTTCTCTGAAGAAGGGATAGATTTCCTAACCTAGGGAAAAACCAGCTCTTGATTTTTAACATAACAATAGTCTTATATAATGAAAAGAGTATAATCTTTCCAAAACTAATTATGCATTTATGTAATTTATAAGGAATGCATAAAGCTTAGCATTTAACTAAATTTATTTTATTAATTCTAATAAAGAATGTATAAGGTCTAGCCTTTATCTAAATTTATTTTATTAATTCTAATAAAGAAGGAATAAAAGCTTGACGCATTATTAAGAGGGAATACATTAAATTAATTAAGAATTTAATATCATTTAACAAGGCAACAACAATAACATACGTGAAATTAATTATTTATTTTTATAAGGATGATAATTATAATTACAATTGAAAACTTTCAAATTTCCTTAAAAGTAAGTAACATCAAAAAAATAATATTCCAACAAAGAACAATTACAATTCCTTAAAAATAACTAACATCAAATAAATTATCTTCTAGCAAACAACAATTACTTTTACATGTTAAAGAAAACAATAAAAATAAATAACATCAAATAAATAATCTTGGAGCGAGGGACAAGTAATTTTACGCGCTAAAGAAAAGAATAAATAAAGAACTTAAAGGAAAATGAATTTTACCCGTCTAGAATTATAAACTAATGTATATGGGTTTAAACACCAAGATTTAGTTTACACAACCAATATGCATTTAACTACGAATGATTAAATACAATAATCAGAATTTTATTTAAGACTGAGTGGTAGGGATCCTCCTTTAATTTGTTATAAGTAATCATGCATCTAAGGTAAAAAGGAAGTCATGTGAAAGGGAAAAGTTTAACCCATGCATGTGAATATAGCACCTACACCAAGGAAAGTTCCAAAATAGACAATAAGGTTAAATGTATTGCTGACTTGGAAGATACACTCTTTCTAAACAGTGGGTAAGATGAGTGTCCTAATTAGGGCTACGTCATCTTGCAACCCTAATTCTTGTTTATTTTTACATGCTTATCACTTCCCCAAAACTCACAATTAGGTTTACAAGGAAGCGGTGGCCAAGGCTCTGCACATGCCATTTTTATTCTTCAACTGAGCTAAATGCTCTTTAAATCTTTTCTAGAGTGAGGGACACAAGCAAGATTTGTAGTTTTTTTTGAATCTTTCAATCATTTGTTTTCTTTCCTTTATTGATCTTAGGGAAAGTAATAGATGTTTAATTAATACACAAAATCTGTAGCTAAGAAGTGCTATTTATTTGATATAAAACATTTCATCTCTTCTGCTTTATTTATTTATTTATTTTTCCTTTCTTTTGAGATTAGTTTGCATCTGATAAGAGTAACATTTGCATTTTGTAGAAAGATATTGTGAGTTAATGTGGGGGTTATAGCCGATGGCTTTCAGACTATGTCAAATATGGCAGCAACCATTATTCCTTCTATGTTACTTCTTTTCAAAACATTCTACGCTCTACAATTATACATTAAGCATCTTCATCATTTTACTGCCCCTTTTAACTAAGAGAGATTAGGCATAGGATATCTTGTTTCCCCTTTTAAAAATACAAGGCAATGATAAACTGAAATTTATTACTAAGAGAGATTAGGCATAGGATATCTTGTTTCCTATTTGGTCAAAGCAAAACAGCAAACCAGAGGGCGGCTCTTGATGTGATAATGTTCCTAATGCATTGTATCTAGTCTATCTGCTTATTCTAGGCTATTTCACATATGTTTAGGGTAATATTGTTTTCCTACAGGTAGTATTAATGAGTAGATATCTATGTTTGCTTATACTCTCTTTTGGTTCTTATTTTAAGTTACTGGTTTACTAAATGATCCATACATACAGCATAAAAGGCTTTTGTTTAAAGATCTTAGCCATTCTTTTTGACTCTTTTACAATGCTAGTGAGGTGAGGATTATTGAGGGTAAATTTTAGTAAGCATGCACATGATTTGGTTTTTAAATGAACAACAAATGTCCCCCAAGGAAAGTGGGTTATAAAAAAAAAATCTTTGTTTTTCTTCATTCCAGTTCTTTATTCTCTCTCATATACATAAGATATAAAACTTAATCTCATAACTAGAAAATTAGTCTTTTTCCTATAGAAAGAAACTATAACTCATTCAAAATTAACTTTTCATTATTCTATTATATTTCTAGCTGCACTTCACTGAAATATGCAATGTTTTTCTTATTTGCTCTGTATCCGTAACAATGTATAAATAAGACTGTTTTCTCACGAATATTTGCATTTCTAGTTACATTTCTTAAGAGAAACCACCTCAAATGAAAACACAGAAACATGTTTATTACATAGCTCTACTGAGATTCCTTCCAAATCTAGTTTTTCTATAGGAAAATAAATGCCACTCATTCCAAATCTAGTTTTTCTGTAGGAAAATAGATACCACAAATACTCTTGTTTTATATGTTTCAACAGAGATATCTTGTTGTTTCACAAATCTGTATCAAAAGAACTTTTCTAGAATCTATTTTATATTTTGTTTACCTAATTTTCAATCTATGTATTCTCCTAGTCAGTACAAAGAAAGATAAATATGTAAGGAAAGTAGAAGGAAAATTGAATACTTTCTGCAGAGATTATTCTCTTTCTTTTGTGTAGCCTATGAGCCTTCCTTGATAGCCTCTCAAGTAATCTCTTGTTCAATTTTCGAACTCCTTTTCATCTCCTGTAGAAGTCTGCAACACTACAAAGATAACCCATATGTACAGCCAGTGGAAGCTCACCTCCCAGCCTAGGGCAATACCTGCCCACCCCCGAGCTAGGAGAAAACATAGGGAGACCTAGGAATTTGGCACGTTTTCAACTATTGAACCCACAGCACTCACATACATGTGGATACTCACAACACAGAATATTGGCTTCACATAGGTGGATTTCACAATTTACAAGAAGGCTTTCTATAGACCTTCATGAAGGGGGTAAAGATATGCCGTCAACCTGTAGGATTAAATTTAGCTCATTACACATGGGTACTCATACCCTTAGAAAAATTTCTCTTGTAGGGTACTCTTACCCTTTCAATTTCAATTTCAAGTAATTTTGCTTTAGGTACTCTTACCCAATTTCACAGAATAATAATAAGGGTACTCTTACCCAATTTTCACAGAATAATAAGGGTTCTCTTACCCAATTTTCAAAGAATAATAACAAGGGTACTCTTACCCAATTTCCACAGAATAATAGCAAGGGTACTCTTACCCATCAATAAACCTACAGGCAGCATCCCTTTTACCCCCATACACAATTAATAACAAAGAAAACAACCTACCTCAATCATCAATAAGTCTATTCCCATACCACAGTCATAATAGTAACATAACAGAACTATTTTCAGAGGAGACATTTCACAACACTAAAAGAACTATCTTCAGACTTATTGCACAACACACAACACAGAAAACCATTGCACAACACACAACACAAAAAAAACCATTGCACAGCACACAAAATAGAAACCACAGTATTATCAAATTCTTATAGAAAAGGATTTGTTTACTTAATTAACAGTGACATTTATAATCAAAAAATTTCTTTACACAGTTTCTCTCTTTTTTTCTTTTCCACAATGTTGAATGAGGGCCTACCTAGAATTTCCAACAGAAATTGGGTGTTGATTAAGCTCCACTATATCTCCCTCTCTTCTTCTTCCTCTTCTCCATCCAAAAATGTATTTTCCCATTAGAACCCCCTTCTACCCTTTTCCGAACATGTTTTTATTTCTTTATTCCTCCTTCTTTCCCCTTCACACCTGTCCCCATGTGCACCTTGTATCCTCCTCCATGTGTCAACTGTGGACAACATGTGTCTTTGCTTGGCTGCTCCACTAAGCCTTCCCCTTTCTGGGCACTTATTTAAATTAATCAAATTATTCTCCCCTTTTAATTAACTAAATTTTTGGCACATACAAATAGCCCAAAAAGAAATGTTTCAAAGACATTTGTTTATTGTGCTTTTCTCAAGGGTATATATATAGTAAGGAAGGGTATTAAGTTTTTTCTAATTAACATTGTTTAACATTGTGATTAGAACAATTATTTGATCCCCTTTACCCCAAGAATAACTTTACAAGATTATCACTCAATACAACACAACACACAATTATAACATATGCTTCACATTTCAATATAACAATTTTACTATCACCTGGACAAGACACCGTCACGAAGACATGGACATCACACACACATGACCATACAAGTGACATAAGCCTCTCCAAATAGGCTAGGCTAGCTTACTAGGGAACCACAATAGGTCTCCAAGTGTTTTCCCCATTTCCCACTGGCACAAACCTGCACACTTGTTTCCACATCGTCAGTCACAATAACAATAGTTAAAGTATGCTACAATTAACCATCCATTATTGCATATGCATACATTTTAATCATTCTACAACATATAAAAAGAATCTTTCTTCCACTAGGTTAATACAATTGATTTTAGTGCACATGAGATAATATATATATATATAAACAATGGAACTAGATATGAAGCAACAGTTATCACAATTTAATTGCAACTGTATATGTCAATGAGTCCCAATCACGCACAACAACGTTCATGAATACACACAACATAATCCAAGGAGCTATATGATGCTACATCTCAATAACACATAGTTTGCTAAAATAAGGTACAAGACCTACGCTAAACAACATCACATAATGTCAAATGAGGATATGTGAATATAAAAGTATTTATCAATCATGGTCTAAATCAACATCATATGTCTCAAACTAGTATATAACCCCTAGCCAGAATCAAATAAGTTGGGATAGGCAAACATAAAATGTCTCAACATAAAAGCATAGTAGCAAAATGTATTATCACTTCACATAAAAGAATGTGCTTCCTATAGCAATACACTAAAGAGCTTTAGAATTTCTTAACTTACCCAAGAGAGAGAGAAACGGTAACACCACCAATTCTTAGCCAAATTTATCAATGCGCCAAGAGCCAGAAGGAAAGGCATATGAATTAGAGGTTGACTTATGACTAGTTTAAACCACCTTATAGAGAAGACATTCATATCCTTAGGATAAACACAAGATAGAGATTTCATAACCAAAATATAAATCGATATTGAAAGATTTACTAATAATTATCTAGGGCTTCTACACAACCTAAGTAATAAGTTCATATCATGACAATATCCTTAGGGATGTTTCAAGAGGGCCTTACATTACTCTCTATATCTCCCAGCTTTTGGTCCTCTCTCTAAACACTAAACCCTAAACCTCTGAACCCTAAACTGTAAACCCTAAATTATGCTCCTAAACCTTAACCCCTAACCCCTAACCCCTAAACCCCTATCTCCCTATCTTTATCATCCCTCTACCTCTCAATCCTTCTCCCTATCTCTCTGGATATTTTGCTCACTCTCTATCTCCCTATCTCTCCCCCCTCTCTCTCTATCTATCTCCAAAACTGAGCAACCCTAAATTCCAAACCCCTAAGCCCTAAATCCAAGCAACTCTAAACCTCTATCTCCCTATCTATCATGTATCTTCCTATCTCTATCATCCCTCTACCTCTCAATCTCTCTCTCTATGTCTGTGGCCATGTGCCTCACTCTCTATCTCCTTATCTCTCTCCATAGTCTCCTCTATATCTCCCTATCATTCCTCTCTCTATAAACCCTAAACCTCTAAACCTGAACCCCTAACCCCTAAACAATAAACCCTAAACCCTAAGTAATGCCCCTAAACCCTAAACCTCTATCTCCCTATCTCTCCCCTCTGTCCCTATCACCTTTGTCCCTCCGCCTCTCAATCTCTCTCCCTATATCTCTAGCCATGTCCCTCAATCTCTATCTCCCTATCTCTCCCCTCGGTCTCCTCTATATCTCCCTATTGGTCCTCTATCTCTCTCTAAACCCTAAACCCTAAACCTCTAAACCTTAACCCCTAACCCAAAAACCATACTCCCTAAACCCTAAATAATACTCCTACACCCAAGTAACCATAAATTAGGAAATCAATTAGGTGCTAAAATAGACACTAAATCAAGTGCTAAATTTAGGTGCCACATTAGGCGCTAAATAATGCACTAAATCAGGTGCTAAATTAGACACTAAATCAGGCATTAAATGTGGCACTAAATTAGGTGCTAAAATAGGAGCTAAAGTAGGTGTTAAATTAGGCACTAATTTGTGCCTAATTTAGCATCGACTTGTTCTGATCGGCACAAAAAATGCCAAAAATATTGCCATCCTGATAAATAGCACTGCCTTTTTAAAAAAATGGAGAAAAATATAATAGTAAAGAGTTATGTAGTTCCATGAATAAAAATATAATATAAGTGATATAGTTTATAGTTATAAATAAATAATTGAGTAATTTTTTTAAAATTATTTATTTTAGTTTTTACTTAGAATTGCAATAGTAAAAACATAATTTAATTTTTATTTCATGGGTTATTTGAATATCATTTTTAATATTTATTATCAACATTATTTACATCACAAATTACATGTAAATGATATTTATATGGGATGTCCTTTAAAAGTTATTTTTAGTATTATTATTATTTAGTAAATTATGGTCACGACCTCTCCATTTATTTAAACAACTAATAAAATATAATTAAATGCATCAAACCCATAAACAAGGGTGCATCAAAATAAAACTCAAAGTAAAAGTTCCTATCCGTCTTAAACATCTCTACCCATTTTATTGTGGGAGTGCAAAGTCATCAGAAAAATTGACATTTTTCCCTTCTTCCCTCGCTTACAGGTCAGTCATCAAAATGATCCTTAAATTGATCATCTACACTTGAATTTTGGCTAATTTCATCCAACCGCATTGGGAATGTTTGCTACAATCTCCATTTGAGTTTTATAATTGTTTTATTTTATTACATGTAAATGATATTTATATGGGTTGTCTTTAAAAGTTATGGAGTCTAATTCAATTGGGAGAAGAAGTTTAATGGATAAGGAGAGAAGTTTAATTGGTAAGGGCGCTATGCAATCTTTTTTTTTTTGTATTTTTCTTGCCAAATGAATTTATGAAGTGACTGCAATGCTATTTCTAGAAGGATAGATTAACATTGCGTATTATTTATTCTTATTGTATTTACATGCTACTCATTAAAATTAAAAAAAAAAAATTGTAATTAACAAATTTTTGAAAACAACAAAGAAAATTAACGACACGGTAAATTAGTTACTTTAGTTTAATGAGAGGTAGAGTTAGGGTTCTATCAATTAATTAGTTTGGTTTAATGAGAGGTAGAGTTAGGGTTCTTCTATTTAGTTGTGCTAAAGGGATGACTATGATTGTGTACATAAAAATAAAATAGAGCAAACATAGTTTTTTTAAACAACTAGACATATTTTTTAAAAATAATTATAATTACACAAGATGAATTGTCTAGTTACACTAAAGGGATGACTATGACAATGTACATAAAAATAAAATAGAGCCATCATAGTTTTTTTAAACAACTAGACATATTTTTTAAAAATAATTATAAATATATAGCTGACATAGTTTATTAAACCAATGAACAATATAATAAGGCTAATAAAATAATGTGTATAAATATAGTACTACTCAAACATCAAATAAAAATAGAGCAAATTGAATTGGGAGAAGAGGTTTAATCCATAAGGAGAGAAGTTTAATTGGTAAGGGCACTATGCAACCTTTTTTTGTATTTTTCTTGCAAAATAAATTTATGAATTGATACAATGCTCCTTGCTGGTATTATTTATAAATAAAAAGAAAATTGCAATTAACAAATCTTTGAAAACAACAAAGAAAATTAACGGCACAATAAATTATTTATTTTAGTTTAATGAGAGGTAGACTTAAGGTTCTTCTATTCTTTTTAAGTATAATGCACCTCATAAACTTTCCACTTTAGTTTAATCAGAGGTAGTTAGGGTTCTTCTATCTTTTTTTTTAAGATAATGCCCTTGGTAAAGTTTCCACTTTAGTTTAATGAGAGGTAGACTTTAGGGTTCTTCTATCTTTTTTAATAAAATAATGTGTATAAATATAGTAGTACTCAAACATAAATTTGAGAATAATCAAATCAAATAAAAAAACATCTAATTGAATTGGGAGAAGAAGATTAATGACAAGGAGAGAAATTTAATTGGTAAGGGCACTATGCAGCCATTCTTTGTATAAATATAGTAGTACTCAAACATAAATTTGAAAAAAATCAAATCAAATAAAAAAAGATCAAATTGAATTGGGAGACGAAGTTTAATGATAAGGAGAAAAATTTAATTGGTAAGGGCACTATGTAGCCATTTTTTAATATATTTTTCTTGCAAAATGAATTATTATTTACTTTAGTTGAATGAGAGGTAGAGTTAGGGCTCTTCTATCAATTATTCACTTTAATTTTTTTTAAAGATAATGTGACTAATAAACTTTCTACTTGAATTTAATGAGAGGTAGAGTTAGGGTTCTTCTATCTTTAAATGATAGGTAGAGTTAGGATTCTTGTATCTTTAAATGAGAGGTAGAGTTAGGGTTCATCTATCAATTAATTACTTTAGTTTAATGAGAGGTAGAGTGGTAGGGTTAGGGTTCTTCTATCTTTAAATGAGAGGTAGATTTAGGGTTTTTTAATCTTTAAATGAGAGGTAGAGTTAGGGTTCTTCTATCTTTTTTTTTAAAGACAATCCACCTTGTAAACTTTCTTTTTTTTACACTTTTAGTTTAATGAAAGGTAGATGCACTCATTAGCCAGTAGTCTTCTATCTTTTTTTTTTTTTTTTTACACTTTAGCTTAATGAGAAGTTTTTTACACTTTTAGCTTAATGAGAGGTAGATGCACTCATTTGCCCAGCAGTCTTCTATCTTTTTTCTTTCTTTTTTTTTACACTTTAGCTTAATGAGAGGTAGATGCACTGGTTCAGTAGTCTTCTATCTTTTTTTCAGCAGACTTTCACGAGAGCTAGAGTTAGGGCTCTTCTATCTTTTTTCTTAAAGGATAATGCATTGGAACCCTGGTCGATTAATTCTTTTAAAAAATTATAATTAAGTTTTGGTATCATTTGGATTTAAATTATTGAAAATTATTCCCAACTAAGAATTGTGGAAAAATAAGAAAATTAAAGATAGGGTAAATTACTTTATTTTAGTTTAATGAGGGCCAGCCTTATAATTTTTCAATCTTTAAAAGCCACAAAGAAAGTTAATATTTAGTTTAATAACCTTTGTTTTAGATTTTTACCATGGGTTTAATTTTATTAAAAAAATATAATTAAGTTTTTCATATCATTTGGATTAAATTATTGAACCATTAAAAACTAATTGTTAGAGCTAAGAATTGCAAGGTAAATTACTTTAGTTTTATGTTGGGTAAGATTATAGTTCATCAATCTTTAAAACATCAAAGATTTTTTCTATGGGAATTAATTACCATGGATATCTTAAATACATCTATCTACAATAACAATTTCAAAGATATTTTTATTTTATTTTATTTATTTAAAATTGATTTTCTACTTTATTTTACTTAAGAGTTATTTTATGTTTTAGTTTTTATTATTTTTTTGCATGTAGACTCTTTAATAGTTTTTGTTAACACATTCACGCCATTACCATCCATCCCTTACTTCCATTGTAGTCTATAGTTAAGGCTCTCACCATAACTAGTTAGACAATTTTGATTACAATAATATAATCTCCAAAGCATGTATTAATATGATTATTGTGAAAAGTCACATGCATATTAAATGCAGCCTATTAACCCAACACATATACACTACAATTATGGTGAGCATAGATGACATGGCTTATCTATACTTGGATGTGTTGCCTACATATCTACTAAGACAATTACAACTAAATATATGTGAAAAAATTCCTATATCCTTTATACTTTGATGGATGTCTATATACCATCTTCAAAAGTAATGACGCATCCTCGCTTCGCTGTGATAAGGGGTTACCATAATCAAATAAGTAAAATATAAGCATATGTGAAAACTTTGATTATAAACATATAACTATTCTGTGTTAAATTGTTAATCATGTAATTAGTCCTAATTTAACTTAAAATAATGTCCTCCTCATTATTTATGATTTTTTTTTGGAAAAAGATGAAAACAAACCCTCAATGGAGCTTAAATTTGACAGTTTACTTTGTGTGTCAAGAATTTTTTTTCCTAAAAAAATTTAAGACGATTTTAATGTATTCATATAAGGTATTTCAAATAATGTATGCATTCTAGTTCTTTCTAATTTTTATAACTACCAGATCCTTATCCTTCAATGCAAAATTTAATTATTTGATGTGCTAGAAAAGCTTGGAGATTGAAATGAATATAAAATATTTAAAAAAAAACATAAAAATATTGAAAACTTCTTAAAAAAAATTCTAAAAACATAATTTTTTTTTTAAAATAATTGAAGTTTCTATTAAAAAATTTAAAAATAATATATATATTTAAAGAGCATTAAAACTTCTCAGGAAAATCTTAAAATTTGGATTTTTTTAAACAATAAAATTTTTATTATATATATAATTTCTAATGTAACAACCCCCTTGTCTTGCTATGTTGGCATTGAAGTTGGTAGATTTTTTTTAATGCTTGGGGAGGATGAAACCATTAAATGCAAAAAAAAAATCTGATCTACGGGAGGTGAGTCAACGCATTTTGCAGAGAGAAGAAAAGGGGGAGTTTATGCAAACGGAGAAGGAAGGAAGGAGGAGAGCAAAAAAAAGCAGTTTCAGAGGGATTTTAGACAGTTCCCAGATACAGATCAGCATCTTAGCCAACTGCAATTTGGTGATACAGGTCAGTCTTGAATCATCTTTGGTTTATTTATTGTTGTGATGATTTGTGATTTTTTTTTATTTCAAATTTTCATTGATCGGGGCATAGTCAATAGAAATATTTAAGGCAATCATAAGCCTGCAGGTTTAGGATTTGTGATCTGGCAATAGATCGCATTAGATCTTCAGTCAGAATGTTAGAAACCTAACTATTTTATTAAATATATTTATGCAATCGTATAACTTGTGGGTCATAAGTCCCTTTCCATAAATTTTATTAGAAGATTTGGTTAAGAGTTGTTTAATGCGAATTGTATGGAGAGAATCGATTGTGGGTTGTTGTGGTCGACTGTATTCAAGGGTGACACCTTTTCTACCAGCAATGAGATCTATAATTTTGCTATTACAAATTCCTCCTACCACTCTTCTTTCTCTCTCCAAAATTCTGGTGGTGTAGATTATATAAACCTAAAGACAAATTGCAGTAGTAAATCTGATGAAACAGGGAAAAAAAAAGATGGAGTAATGACTACAAAAGGCATCCACAAATTTGTTGAAAGAAAAAGGTGGAGAGACATGAGATCACTATTTTCTGCGTTGAGATCCTTAGTGCCGGAAGAATACATTATGTACTCTGGGTGTCTAGGAAAAATGTTCAACAACAGAACAGCTATCAGAAAGCATTAACTATATTAACCATCTGCATGATAAAATTAAGGAGCTTATACAAACAAGAGAGGAGTGTTGCAGGTACTGAGTATCGACTCCGTCCGGATTCACATGCCTGAGCATACTCTTATTATCCCCGATGGTGGTTACTGGAGATAGTCACAGGCCCTATTTCCTATACCCTACCCTAGCCACTGCACCCAGTTAGTGAAGTGTTTCCATGTTGTGGTCTTACCGTATGGATGTCCTTATGGTCATGTGTAGTTTGCCATTCTTTTTGTTGAGACTTTTCTCATTGGTTTCCTTTGACTGTATCAAGTTTCTTGGTCTAGTGTGTGCTTGGGCTACATCTTAGCATTGGCAGGCTTCCAGGAGTAAGCCTAGTCCTAGGGGGGTAGGAGCATTAAAAAAAATCTACCAACTTCAATGCCAACGTAGCAAGACGGGGGGTTGTTACATCTAAAATAAATTAGGTAATACCATCAAATATTTATGTAAAAGTCAATCATACCCAAAAGCATGGAAAAACTGTTGGAAATTTAATTCTTCGTCAGACATTTATTGCTGACTGCCCCGCGTCAGACCTGGGGATCTCCCGCATCCTCTTCCCAGCACCGTTGGCCTGTCAAAAGTTCTGGTAGGTGCATTTGAATTTGAAATAGTTGAGCACCCATTTTGTTGGGCATGAAGAAGAGACAAAAAGGGAGGGAAAAGTTAGAAGACAGAGTAGAATGTGTTGAACTTGTAGCAGCAGAGGAATGAGAAGGTTCCAGAGAGCAGCAGAAGGAGAACAGCAGAGAGGAATGTTGCAGCAGCAATAGTAGACAGCTACGGAGTTCCAGAAAGCTCCGGATATACAGTGTGCAGCTCCAGAGATTGGGGCAGAGTAAGAAAACAGAGCAGTAGCTCTGTCTGTAGTTTGTACATGAAATTAAATGTAATTTGAAAATAGAGAAATATATATAAAGATATATTGTTGTCCTTCTGTGTTTGGTTTCTCCCTGTGTGTGTATTTGTTTTTTGCTGTTCTTTATTTTGCTGTAGCATTGTATTTGAAATCAGAACAGCATGTTCTGCCCCCTCCCCTGTTCTGTCCTATTTTTTGTGCGGTCCATATTTCTGTAGAAATCCTTTGAACAGCCATTAGCCTGCCAACAAAAACAAGGAAAAGCAATATCACTGAACCAAATAAAGCAATTTGACACGCAGGCATGGCTTTTACGGGTTACAAGAATCTTAACACTACTTAACAAATGAAGTAACAGGTGAAAATTCATTATTGAAGGTCTTAAACAGCGTGAATGTTCAATAGGGTTAATCTTTTAATAAAAGTGAAACGTTTTAATCAAATACAAAATTTTGGACTTTTTGGTAAAAAAAATTGCACCTTAAATAAAGGTCGAGGATAAAACAATGTGATATTTTGGTTTTCCAATATACAAATTCTTAACGCGTTTTTTATTAACCTTTGTAACCGTCCCCGTATCAGTATGATATTTTAAAATTTTGAGTAATTTGATATTTGAAAAAAGCTACTAACATGTGATCCGCAAATCTGCAGTGAAAAGACTTGAGAAGGAAAAAACAGGAACTTTACACGCTTGGAGTACAGCAGTCATTCGAGAGTTTTTACTCTCTTATGCAGAAAATTACAATGAATTGTTATTACATGCATCGCAGATGGATATGATTTTGTAAATCTCAGAAATAGCAGGTTGTAAAGGTATAGGTCCGAGTAAGTAGAAATGAGCAGAGAGGAACCTTGGGGGTTTAGAAATGATGTTTCTCAAGAAAATGAAAATGAAAACGAATTTGGACAGTACTTACCTATGGAGATGCATGAAGATCCTATTTCGATAGAAGATGAAGATGAAGATGAGGACTTACTCGTGCAGCGGGAAGAAACTACTTATTCTCGGGAAGATGAAGACAACATACGTTTTGCTCGGAGAAATTGGAGAACTACCGATGAAAGTATTCGAAGATTACAATCCTCTCTGAAAACTGCTTTTGATGAGATGGAAACCGACTTAATTAGAGCTAAATCAGAAATTAAGGAGTTGGCTGAAAGAAACAAGAAACTAGAGAAGGCGCTCCACAAGGCTAAAGAACGAGAAAATTCCAGTAAACGAGATCTCCACCAAACAAGAAATAAGCTGCAGCAGCTGTGTACTACAGTGGCTGCACTCAAAGAAGAATGTGCAGCAGCGGCTCCACAACTTGCTAAGAAGAGAAAATATGTTCTTAAGGTTTACGAGGTTAATGACTGCGTGAATTGTCCAATTTGCTTGGAACCATGGACTGAATACGGGGAGCACAATATCTGGTATGTTTTAGATGCAAATGGGTTTTCAATACTAGAAACTTCTATTTCTTTTTGGGTTTTTATATGTTAAGGTATATAATGTGTTAAAAAATGAGCTACATCTAAGTCAAAACTGGATTTGTTATCAAGAGGGTTGCTAGTTCAGTGGTAGAGTATTCTGGAAGCAAATGGGAGGTCTTGGGTTCAACTTTTAACTTGGCTCATGAAAAGTTTATCATAATATTAGTGTCTAGGCCAGCAGAGCTAGGTCAAGTTAGATTCCACAAATACCTATAATGTTAGCTCAAATGGAAGTGTTGGATAATGAACCACACCCAAACTATTGTCACTAACTTAGTGGTAGAGTACCCCACCAACAAATAATTGGCCCTATTTTATGACACATTTAATGCTTTAAGATTTATGGGGTTAAAAGGGAGGTTGGTGTATCCACCACAAGGGAGTAGGATAATTCCAATCTCTTCTTGATTTCTTGTTTACAAATTGAGAATATTGTATGACAGTGATAGGAATAGATGGCCTCCTAATTTTCAGTTTAGTGCATTTATAGTTTTGGTTTTCATGTTTAGTTTTGTGTACGTAGTATGATGTTTATATTTTTAATTTTCTTCTTTTTGAGTTTTGATGAGGAACATTACTTTAGTAGAGTTATGCTATTTTGTTTCCAGCCTCTTGATTAGTAGGGGAGAAAGTATGTCTTCATGATTATTCTGCAACTAGTTGTACCTTTAATGAATGTTTTCTATGTTAAAGGAGTAGAGATAAAGTGTGGTCCTGATGTGTGAATGGTTAGATAGTTGGACATTGATTATGGATACAGTTGACCATTGTGGGTACAAGAGAATCACAAGGACAATAATCATTACAGTTTGAAAGCAACACATCTTGCTCATACTACATATGGTGCAGATGGTTAAAGGTGTGTTAGAAAATGAATTACAACATGAAAGATAGTGTTAGAGAGATGCAATGGATTTTCATATTGCAATATACAGTTGCACACTAGATGTACAAGATTAGTAGGTATTATTGTTAGAGGAATGCAGAACAAATGATTAGACATATGAAGGAAAATAGAAATATTGATCCAAATTAATCAATACAAAAGAATAAAAGACTAATTTTATAACATTAAAAATACTTTATTTTATATATATCTCAATATATTAATTTAATGTTAATGGTATTAGTTGGATAGAATAGTTAAGCAAAAGATTTTTAATCAAGGGGTCATGTAGTCACCAGTTGCACTTAACAAGAAGTGGCTTTCTCCTCTTAAATCTTGTACTTGGTATTTAATTCTATTAAGCTTTTGTTATTTTAACAATGTAATTGGTTGAAGTTATTAATATCTTTTTAAAAAAAAAAAAAAATAGAAAAGGGGAGTGGACACCCGTAAATTAAGATAGATAAAAAACTTACAAGAGCCATGGCCAAAGCCTAGTCCAGAGAAATAAAACATAACAGAAACCATAACCGGTCTAAATCATCACCAAAATTAACAACAAAATAAATACAAAGCAGGAAAAAAGTCACCTGAACAAACACCACTGAAACTCCTCCACACAGGAAGGCCAAAGGAGAGACCCCGTGGTAAGACAAAAGACTTCACCCACAGACGCCACCAAAGCAAATATGAAGAAAACAAAATAGACAACCACCCCCCACACTAGACCGCTAAGGACGCCACCCGTCACTACCTCAAACCGCCAAGAGCACAACCCACCACCCCTGCCTCACGCCACTTTGGAGCTGTCGGAAGACCATGCACATCTAGTTTGACGACCGCAGAAGCATACCTAGGCATACCTAGGCATGCCTGGAGTTAGGGGCATGAATCCGAAGGAATCGAATGGCCGTAAAAACAGCCTTAATCCTTTCTATTTTTTTCTTTGTGAGTAGAAAGCAATGGGACCTCAACGCAACATCAATATCTCCATTGCTCAAGGATAGAATACTGGATTGTAAAGCCCTGTATATTGCTTGTTGCGAGGCAGAGGTATGTAAAGCTGCAAAGTTGAAAAGGGCACCGATAAGAGCATCCCCCTATTCCATTCTGTAAGCAGAAACCACCGCAAGAGCATGACCAAATTCCCCATCCATCACCAGATCCATTATATTAGAAAGTAGTTGTGACACCACATCTAAAAAATTGAGCATGCGTCCCTCATACCCTCTTATCCATGCATGGCCAACTATGTTTCAAACAGCAATCTGGGTGAGGGTGCAATCCTTATCTAACAAAGTCATCAAATCTAACGACTTTACCCGCCCTCTTATCTCAGGTTCCCTCTCCAGAGCTAGAAAAGACATTCGCTGATTAAGACGTGTATCTGCCATGTAAGTTGTCCTTGAGGGGTAGAGAGGGCAAGGATGAGATAGTCACCGAGAAAAGAGGGAGATGTAGAGCTACGTAAGCTTTCTACAGAAAACACAGAACAAAAATTCTTTGTCCATCCCAATAGCACCAAATGTAGTAGATATTCTAAGAAAAGAGCCATTATGTTGCAATTAAGAAAGCTAAGGACATCTATGACATCACAAGATCAACTGGGGAAGTTGGCAAGATCACCAAAATTAACAACAAAGTAAACACAAAGCAGGAAAAAAGTCACCTGAACGAACACCACTGAAACTCCTCCACACAGGAAGGCCAAAGGAGAGACCCCATGGTAAGACAAAAGACTTCACCCACAGACGCCACCAAAGCACACACGAAGAAAACAAAATAGACAACCACCCCCCACACCAGACTGCCAAGGACGCCACCCGTCACCACCTCAAACTGCCAAGAGCACAACCCACCACCCCCGCCTCACGCCACTGCCGGAGCTGCCAGAAGACCATGCACATCCAGTTTGACGACCGCAGAAGCATACCTAGGCATACCTAGGCATGCCTGGAATCAGGGGCATGAATCCGAAGGAATCGAATGGCCGTAAAAACAGCCTTAATCCTTTCTATTTTTTTCTTTGTGAGTAGAAAGCAATGGGACCTCAGCGTAACATCAATATCTCCATTGCTCAGGGATAGAATACTGGCTTGTAAAGCCCTGTATATTGCTTGTTGCGGGGCAGAGGTACGTAAAGCTGCAAAGTTGAAAAGGGCACCGATAAGAGCATCCCCCTATTCCATTCTGTAAGCAGAAGCCGCCGCTTCCCATCTATCCAAAGTGTAAATATTTTTGAAAAATAAACCTACCACAAGAACATGAACAAATTCCCCATCCATCACCAGATCCATTATATTGGAAAGTAGTTGTGACACCACATCTGAAAAAATGAGCACGCGTCCCTCATACCCTCTTATCCATGCATGGCCAACTATGTTTCAAACAGCAATCTGGGTGAGGGTGCAGTCCTTATCTAACAAAGTCATCAAATCTAACGACTTTACCCGCCCTCTTATCTCAGGATCCCTCTCCAGAGCTGGAAAAAACCATTCACTGATTAAGACGTGTATCCGCCATGTAAGTTGTCCTTGAGGGGTAGAGAGAGCAAGGATGGGATAGGCACCGAGAAAAGAGGGAGATGTAGAGCTACGTAGGCTTTCTGCAGAAAACACAGAACAAAAATTCTTTGTCCATCCCAATAGCACCAAATGTAGTAGATATTCTAAGCAAAGAGCCATTATGTCGGAATTAAGAAAGCTAAGGACATCTATGACGTCACAAGATCAACTCGCGAAGTTGGTAGGATATAAGGTACGTTGCCATGAGAAAACCAACATAGAATTTTTGCAGCGTGTCCAATACATGGCCACCCCATACATGGCCACCCCATCAAATAAAGGCTAGCCGTTATGCCTCCAAAGAATCCATTTACTCAGGGCAGTTAGAGCTAGTCCCCTCCATTTAATGAGGCATGATCTAAGTGAGATACGCAATCCCCACCTGTCCTCAATAAACTGAAAGAGCCAAAAACGACTCGATTCACCTTCCCTCATGAACACTTGCGATCATCTTGTACGGACTATGTCACATAATATCTTTTTTATGTCACATAATAGAAATTTTTTTAAGCTGCGCCTAATTTAATTGACTTCCACTGTTCCACAATAATCCATTATGTCATTTTTCAAAAATTCTAAACATATAATATTTCTAAGATAATTTACAAAATTCCTTTATTAAATATTTTAATTTTACAATTGTAAATGAAAAAAAAAGAGCTCTCATGTTTTATTGATACAGAATTCCTTTATTAAATATTTTAATTTTACAATTGTAAATAAAAAACAAGAGTTCTGATGTTTTATTATCATGAGAATACGTTCTTTCAATGTCTAACAACTTTCTAACATTCCTATTGTGGAACTCCAGTTCTCTTTCATGTGGTCATTTCTTTGGCAGATCATGCATAACACAATGGATTTCTAAAGGTGGAAGTCGTGGTTCCTCTACCGTAAGTCAAATTTGATTCGTATTTTCTTTATCTTGTTATTCAGTGGCCTCATTTGATCGGATTACATACCCTTTTCAATCAAACTAAATTTGTATATAAATGATTACAGTGTCCAGTATGCTCGAGTAGCGTTACTTTAGCAGATATAAGATATCACTATGTATCCCAGTTCTATGATGGGGATGTGAAGATTCAACAGGTAGATCAGTCACTCCTATTAATATATCTTACCAAAACAATTACTATATTAGCTATGTTAATTGAAATTTATGTACACTCACATCAGTCGTGTGTTTTTACAGGATGGATGAATATTGTGAAGGGAGGCTCAAGCGCTATATCTGACTACATTTTGTTTCAATTTTGGAAATCTGAATACTTGCCTGGAACTTTAATCAAATACGAGATTATGGTTAAAGTGAGTCATAGGTTCTTCGGAAGATACAATTTGAATTATTCAGGAAATTGTTCTAATTTACATAGTAAACATGACACATTTTGGCTGTTATTAAAACTGACATGCATACGTTAAAATGGTATATATTGCTTTTTGAAATTGTAAAAGTTGTTTTCTCCAATGGAGAGAATTGCTGTTTTTTTAATTATTATTTAAAAATGGCATGTGATTTGCATTATTCTTGAGATTTGGAACTTCAGCTACCATGTTAATCTTGTTTGCAACGAAATCATCATTCCAATATTCATTAGTACAAATTTTGATGTTGCCAAAGATCCAAGATTAAAAAGTTGAATTGATGGTAGGGTGCGCAGTGGATTCAAAATTAGTTTTTAACTTAATAAGTATTGAGAGCTTAGAAGACAAAGTTTACGAACAAGAACAGAAATAAATTCAATTCAAAAGGACTTTTTTATTGTATTGTAATACTTACATAGTATATTTGAGCAGGGAAATAATACTTTTTAATATAGAAATTAGGTTAATTGAATTAATGCATTTAAATAGCCACAATCAATTTATATTAATTAGTTTTAAAAAATTGTCTGTTTGGAATAAACATTGAAAATCAAATGAAATGAACACTAATATTTACTTTGATAATTAAAGAATAATATCAAATGGATAAGATTATGCTCCAATTTAAGAATACTGCTTCTTCATTAGTGAAACTATTTTGAATTTTGCAATATATCTCTTTCTTGTTAGAGGATAAGTTTGAGGGCTTATGAGTAATTGTGGGTGTGAATCTATATTAATGCTTCAAATTTGTAGTAGAGTTCTATCCTACACCTTTGCATGATCTGCAGTCTTCTATTCTGCCTTTTCTTTTAAGAGAATTTGGGACTGATGGTACGAATAAATACCTTATTAGGTTGTCACATGACTAACCTATGAGGGCATTATACATTGATCAAACCCATGAAATTGAACAATATCAAAAATGGTAAGCAAGTGCCTAAGATGTAGATTCTTAGTCTTTGTATTACACCAAATGTTAAAAATTGAACAATATCAAAAATAGTAAGCAAGTGTTTGAGATATAGATTCTTAGTCTTTTTATTATGTACCAAATTTAAACGTGTCACTACTGATTTTTCTCTAGAATGAATGATTATTTTCTTGGATGATTATAAGATGACTAGAATGACTGCATTAAATGTGTTTAAATATTAGTGCATCACATCAAATTGTGATAAAAGTGTGTATATTGGCTCAAAGTAAGAGTGTAAGGAGCACTAGTTAGCCAAATTTAAATTTTAAATTTTAAATTGGAAACAGACAAGATTGTTACAAAAGAAATTTAGATAGAATAGGACACTTCTTACATTACTCTTGAAAGGAGAGACATGCAATACAAACTAAGATGATTCAACCATTTGAGAAAGATTATACATACATAGAATAACAGGCAACCATATAGAATAGATATAGTAGAGTGATTATGGAAATTCTTAAAAAAGCTCCCCCAACAAAAGGAGCCTCAATGTATTATTATTCACCAATATTATATGTATGTATGTATAACAAAAGGAGCCTAAAATCTAATAGGGGTATACCACTGTCATAAATAAAGTATTTTGATACATGAAATGTCACTTTATAAATCTTTCTATTTTTAAATTCCCTCTAAAGCTCTATCTTTTTCATCTCTTCCTCTCCAATTACTTTCTATAGACATCTACACTGAAGTAAATTTTCCTCTTACCAAACAAATCGATAAATCCTTTACTTGGATCAAGGGTGAAAGGCCCATAAATGAAATAATAATTAAAAGGTCTCAACAACAATTGAGGAACTCTGCAACCAACAATTACTACAAAAAACATGGGGAGCTTTAGAACATGGTATGGACATCCATAAAAGATTAAAGGGGAGAGGAATTTTGCCACATGTGGTAGTTGGCACTACCCTAAAAGATATGAATGCAAAATGTAGAAGCATGCACAAGGTACAAAAGAGTATTAATTGCTAGTTTATTAATAAACTATACATAATGATAGTTTGGACCTCCCATTCATAATTTCCAAGAAGAAATTTATGTAGTAAGTTCACATCCATTTATTTTTGATAGTTGGTCACTATGTGTATATGTGATGTATGCATGAGTTAGTCACTATGTATACATGATGTATGAATGAGCTAGTCACTATGTTTATATGTGATGTATGTTGAGTTGATCATTGTGTGTACATGTGATGTACACATGACCTAGAAACTATGTAGTTTTATGTTCCTACTTGTTTTTGACATTGTACTAACATTTGTCTCATATACACTTGATATTATACTATTATATATGGATTGAATTTTGAAGCATAAGATTAAGTAATTGGTGAGTTTTAAAAGATGGCTTGAAGATCTAATCCCAATTGTGTGGACGGGGTCTTTTTATATTGGTGTGTGAACTATTGAGCCTCTAACTCCATTAAAGGAATATGTAGGTAGGGCCATTTTAAATGAACTATTGAGGAACACGTTTGGGTCTAGGAAATTATCATGATATAGAGAGGTTACTCTATCTAGGGAAAGAATGTGAGTTCTATAATGATAAGGTTATTAAACTAGAACTTTTAAATTGGAATGAAGTTGCATGGATGATTAAGCTTGTACTTATGATGTAATGAAACCAATTTTAAAAAAAAAGATGGTTGCAATCAATGGTGGTTTTTACAAACATTTCCATCCAAGAAACCAAACATATAGAGGAAACAAACCAATAAACCATCAAATGGTAAATGAGAAGCCATGAGAAAAGCCACCAAGAGGTATGATGTCCAAAATCTCAAGCCAAACATACAATACCCTATTCCAAGGTAGGTCTTAAGGCTATTTTTAGAATTTGATTTCATGCATCATAAAGGTGTCACAAAGCTTGGCACTCTATTTTGTCTCTATTATCTCTATACAGAGATGATATATGATGTATCATTCCTACATCGTATTATAAGTTGGTCAAACACTATGTAACCTTCCTATTATATGCTCTTATGCACATCATAAATCATTATAGAATATCTTATATCTTATATCTTATGATTTTATATATATTCTTCCATGTCTCACATTCCATTAGATACTATTATACACACCATAATACAAAATAAAACTGACATAAATAACACCTTAAAGCTGGAGATTCTTTACGATAATTTCACAAAAAATAATTGCAAAACTAATTAAATAACTAAATATTCAGATTGAAAGGTGTATCATACTTATCCTATCACTCTCCCACTTGTCTCATATATCTTGTAAGAGAGAAAAGAAAAAACAAGTATTTCTAAACTATTTACTAAGGTTCATGAGACTAATGGACTCACTGCACCATTTGAACTTTTTTGTATTAAATGGCTCTCTTTTTGCCCTTTCTTCTGTTGCCTCCAAAAGATTATTCTTAGTCTTCTTCATACCTGCATCCACACTTTCAAAAAAATCAATAGAAAATGAATCTAGAAACTAGAATGTCTCTTCAAGTGCCTCTTCCATAGACACTTTCTTCTCCTCTTATTCTAGTGCTCTTTGTTGCACTTTCTCTTTTCTTCTTTCCTTACTGTCTTTATCCAAGTCCTCTACAATGAGAACTTTCCTATTCTCTTTTTGTCCACTTTTTGCAATTACCACCTTATCAGGAAACTAAATCTTTTCCAAAATATCCATTCTTCTTGCAATCTCTTCCAATTCCTCTCAGAATTTTCTATTTCCTACTTCATCCCAATATCTATCCCAAAATGGGATTATGAGTGGTCTCCTTACACTAATACCCATCTTCTCACTGCTGCAACAAAATCTCTTACCTTCCACAACTACCCTCTACCCAACAAGGACCGTGTAAGATGTTACTCTCAAAACCCCTTCTACACACTCTCCCTTCGTGGAGGCAGTTATACACCTTCTACCCAGTTTATCTCTGTTGGAGGATAGCAGTTACAAGTCCTATATCATGCCTACAACAACAAATGCTCTCAGGTCTATGACTAACTCCTCTTTCATAACTCTATCAACTCTCTCATACCTTATTCTTTAGCATCCTTTCCACCATGCTAGTGCTCTTATTCCTCTATCAATCAAACTGCATCATACATTAGACTGTAACACTCATATAACAACACCCATCAAAATCAAGAACACACTTAATGCTCTCTGCCTAGATCTTTTAGGACTCTAGGTTTCTTCCTCAACTCAGTAAATCTGTAAACATACGTATCACTTCAAGATTCTTATAAATATCAAACTCCCAAAACCTATAACAAATTTTCATCACCTAGATTTTTTAGGTCTCTGATACCAGTCTGATGGCATGGGGTCAATAACACAACAAATGCTCTGCTTGTTTTAATGGCTGCCTTATTAGTCATAGCTCAAATACCCAATTATAGGAAACTCAATCAAAGAGATATGCGGAATAATGACATGAGCTTAAGAAGTCTTCTTCACAGTCTTAAATGGTCAAATACAAAATGATAGGAACTAAATATATGCAAACTGTAATCAAGCATTTCTAGAAATTCAAAACAATGACAAGAGAGAAGATGTATTCCTTACGCTCTTAACACTCAAATACCAAAAGTGATAAGAAGTAGTGATATTCAAATTCTTATTAATGTTGAAATCACAAATACAGAATGGCACATGGCATCACACTGCTACTTATCCATACATAATCATACAACCAAATATTGGCCAGCAACAATCAGCCTTTTCTAGTGTACCAAACAAGAACTCTTTACAACTAGCTACTCTTAAATCCTTCTGTCTCTTTGTTGATCTATAATATCCTCCATTCCTGTAGGCCTCATTTCTTAAAATTCTTCCTACGATCTGACTATCTATGACCTCAATTTTCAAATATGCTAGCGGCCTCTAACTCTGTCTTCCAACCATTCTCTCCTCTATCCATCCCTTCCTCCTTCAAAAGAAACCATTGGCCCTTCTCCTTAGGCACTAATGGCCCCAAACATTACATTGGCCATTTCTTGGACCTCCTCTCCTTCCACACGGCTTCCTCCCAATCGATCCTCTCTCCCTCGATATCCATCTCTTCCATTCGTTCCTTCCATCTATCTTATGATTTTTCATTGCCCCCTACCAATTCATCTAACCATCAATTATAATAATGGTTTGATAGCTAAAAGATTCCCTTTGAGTGAGTACCAGTCGCTTAGTTGGATTCGTAAATTGACCTTTTAGTAACCGTCAATGAACAACTGATGTTTATTCTTCTTCTCACATGGTGACAGGAACCTGCCTCATTTCTGACGGTTTCTCTTCCAACACTTTCTTCATAGTTGTTTTCCTCTAACTATTTTTCCCAACCTTGAACTCTTGATATATCGGCTACCATGCTGCATAATTCTAAGAGAAAATGGTTTCCAATTTATAACCATCATTAATACAACTAGAACTTTTCTCCAAAGCATTCAATCTAAGGATGGTAAATCATTTGCTTCGACACCACAACATGACACAGTGTCTATAATTGAATTTGATTCAACAATCATTTTCCACAACACATAAAGCTCCTGACCCAAATGCAATAGGAAGATACACCAACAACACACAAACTACTGAAATAGAACCAGAAAACCCAAAACTAAATAAAATTCTAAACCAAAATTACGATGGAGAGTGATGCCCCTACATCACTTTAGGTGGTTGTTATTTCTTAAGAAATTAGATTTAGGATTTGATAATAAAGTGTGTTCTATGTGTAACCTGCATGAAACTTGTGATCATGTGTTTTTTGAATGTAAATTTTCTTGTGATGTCTAGAGCAATTTTTTGAATAAGTTGGATGGCTTGTTGTCTAAAATTAGTATAAGTAACATATATATCCTTTGTGGTTTTGTTAGTGAAGTAGACACTAATGCTAATCTATTTTAGACTTTATTTTCTATTAAAATCTTGTGGTCATTATGGAAGGCAAGGAATGAGGATGAATACCAGGGAAGGAAAAGGGTTCCCATTGAGTCTTTTTTTAGAATCATTTTTCATTCTATACGTGAACATGATATTGCTATAATGAAGATTCCTCTTGATAGATTCATGAGGATCTTAGATGATAGTAATACTAGTAACATCTAGAGGACAAGCTTAATTCTAACTATATTATATATCTTAAAAATTATTATAATTATATAATATAATATTACAATATAGGATAGATATATTATTATAATATATTATACATAATATAACTCTGACCCTAACCCTAACATTAATCTTGTTAGTAATTCTACCCTTAGATCTACTTAAACCTAATTCAACTTCTAATTCAAACCCTTATTCCAACCTTAATTCTAACGGTACTTCTATATATAGATATAAATGTAAATGACTTTTGGTATTTTATCGTAACTATAACCCTAACCCTAATTGTAACCCCAACCCTAACCTTGATTCTAATCATAGTTTTAACCCTAATTCTAACCATAGTTTTAACCCTAACCCTAAATCTAATTATAATTCTAACATTGATTTTATCCCTAACCTTAATTCTTACCCCAATACTAATTCAAACCCAAATTATAACTATAACCCTAA
Organism: Cunninghamia lanceolata; assembly: GCA_027924645.1. Lineage (NCBI taxonomy): Eukaryota > Viridiplantae > Streptophyta > Pinopsida > Cupressales > Cupressaceae > Cunninghamia > Cunninghamia lanceolata. Next base: position 958,132 of record BSBN01000797.1, read on the forward strand.
CCCTTATCTTAATCTTGATAGTAATGCTAACCCTAACTCTAATTCTAACCCTAACCCTAATTGTAACCCTAACCTTAATTCTACCCTTCTAACTGTCCCTATATAAAATAATAGGTATGCTATAATTATATATAATATAACACTAACGTTAACCCTAATGTTAATCCTAATAGTAATTCTAGCCCTAAACCTAATTCTATCCCTAACCCTAATAGTAACCATATTTATAACCAAAATTCTAACTTGAACCTGAACCTTAATCCTAACCCTAATTGTAGGCCTAACTTCTAATTTAAACCCAAATTGTAACTATAAACCTAACCCTAACGTTGATCTTGACAATAATTCTAACCCTAATTTTACCCCGAGATCTACTTAACACAATCACACCATTACCATCCATCCCTTACTTCCATTGTAGTCTATAGTTAAGGCTCTCACCATAACTAGGTAGACAATTTTGATTACAAAAATATAATCTCCAAAGCATGTATTAATATGATTATTGTGAAAAGTTACATGCATATTAAATGTAGCCTATTAACCCAACACATATACACTACAATTATGGTGAGGATAGATGACATGGCTTATCTATACTTGGATGTGTTGCCTACGTATCTACTAAGACAATTACAACTACAATATGTGACAAAATTCCTATATCCTTTATACTTTGATGGATGTCTATATGCCATCTTCAAAAGTAATGACGCATCCTCGCTTCCCTGCGATAAGGGGTTACCATAATCAAATAAGTAAAATATAAGCATATGTGAAAACTTTGATTATACACATATAACTATTCTGTGTTAAATTGTTAATCATGTAACCAGTCCTAATTTAACTTAAAATAAGGTCCTCCTCATTATTTATGATTTTTTTTTGGAAAAAGATGAAAACAAACCTTCAATGGAGCTTAAATTTGACAGTTTACTTTGTGTGTCAAGAATTTTTTTTCCTAAAAAAATTTAAGACGATTTTAATGTATTCATATAAGGTATTTCAAATAATGTATGCATTCCAGTTCTTTCTAATTTTTATAACTACCAGATCCTTATCCTTCAATGCAAAATTTAATTATTTGATGTGCTAGAAAAGCTTGGAGATTGAAATGAATATAAAATATTTTAAAAAAAAACATAAAAATATTGAGAACTTCTTAAAAAAAATTTAAAAACATAATTTTTTTTTTTATAATTGAAGTTTCTATTAAAGAATTTAAAAATAATATATATATATCTTTAAAGAGCATTAAAACTTCTCAGGAAAATCTTAAAATTTGGATTTTTTTAAACAATAAAATTTTTATTATATATATAATTTCTAATGTAACAACCCCCCCTGTCTTGCTACGTTGGCATTGAAGTTGGTAGATTTTTTTTAATGCTTGGGGAGGATGAAACCATTAAATGCAAAAAAAAGATCTGATCTACGGGAGGTGAGTCAATGCATTTTGGAGAGAGAAGAAAGGGGGAGTTTATGCAAACAGAGAAGGAAGGAAGGAGGAGAGCAAAAAAAAAGTAGTTTCAGAGAGATTTTGGACAATTTCCAGATACAGATCAGCATCACAGCCAACTGCAATTTGGTGATACAGGTCAGTCTTGAATCATCTATGGTTTATTTATTGTTGCGATGATTTGTGATTTTTTTTATTTTAATTTTTCATTGATCGGGGCACAGTCAATAGAAATATTTAACGCAATCATAAGCCTGCAGGTTTAGGATTTGTGATCTGGCAATAGATCGCATTAGATCTTCAATTAGAATGTTGGAAACCTAACTATTTTATTAAATATATTTATGCAACCGTATAACTTGTGGGTCATAAGTCCCCTTCCATAAATTTTATTAGAAGATTTGGTTAAGAGTTGTTTAATGTGAATTGTATGGAGAGAATCGATTGTGGGTTGTTGCGGTCGACTGTATTCAAGGGTGACACCTTTTTCTACCAGCAATGAGATCTATAATTTTGCTATTACAAATTCCTCCTGCCACTCTTCTTTCTCTCTCCAAAATTCTGGTGGTGTAGATTATATAAACCCAAAGACAAATTGCAGCAGTAAATCTGATGAAACGGGCAAAAAAAAAAGATGGAGTAATGACTACAAAAGACATCCACAAATTTGTTGAAAGAAAAAGGCGGAGAGACATGAGATCACTATTTTCTGCGTTGAGATCCTTAGTGCCGAAAGAATACATTATGTGCTCTGGGTGTCTAGGGAAAATGTTCAACAGCAGAACAACTATCAGAAAGCATTAACTATATTAACCATCTGCATGATAAAATTAAGGAGCTTATACAAACAAGAGAGGAGATGAGAAAAGAAAAATTGTAAAGAGATCTGTCTTTTTCTGTCTCATCTGAGACTTTCCCTATTGTTAAAGTAAATTCTCATGGCTGGGGTGTTTTGGTGTCAACAAACACATTTAAGTGTCAGATTGTCTTGTCTGATCTTCTGTTTACTCTGGGAAATAATGGCCTTGATATCGTTAGTACTGTTACTTGTGCCATGAACAAAAAAGTCTTTCACACTATTCATGCCAAGGTTACAGATCTTCGTAGTTTTGACATCAGAACTTTATATCAAAATATTTGGAACTTGGTAGGTGAAAAGGGTTAGGATGCAAATGCACTTCACAAGTGAGGATTGACCATAGCTTGTAATAATCTATTTTCTAATGCACTCCTTTTACTCATTACAACTCTTCTTGAGAAAATAGAGTGGTTTTGCTTTGGTCATATAGTCATTTTCTACTAAACAGTTAGCCTTGAGAAAACGGTGATTTCTTTCGAGTTAAAGAATGTTATGGCACTAAAATACTGTAGAGGTAGCGATTAGTGTTTGGGCATTGAGATTTAGTCACATAATTTCTCTTATAGAAAACTAGTCACACAACACAAGGATGTGAGGGATCTACTGTAGGAAGGAAAAATTAAGATTACCATTTTTTTAAGTCTTTTTACATTTTTTTTTGTTATGTTAAACATGGTTGACAATATATAAAATTAGGCTGTGAGTTGACTTGTGTCACCATTTGCCATACTTCCCTTATGATATCCATGCATCCCTTTGTGAAGAGTAATTAAATTGGGGGTCTTGGGAGTGATTATAAACTGATCTAACTGGTAGAAGGCCATTTTCAACAAATCACACTGTCCAAGAGAGTTTGGGTCTTGTAGATCATATTTTTTCTCCTTTACCATTTTAATTTATAACTCAAGCATTTTAGTCTTTTGTATGCCTCGTTAAGTCAAGCGAGATGAACAAGGTCTAGGCATTAGAGTGGTCATCTGGAGTGGCTCTCTATGGGCCCAGGGCCCGCAAGTGGCTGCTAGGGGAACTAGTAGCAGAGTTACATTAATAAGTGATAACTAAAACTAAAACATTGGGGTAAAAACACTATAAAGATAATTAAACCTCGTGCATGGCCTTGAGTGCTTGTATAGGCTAAAGATGCAACAAGAAGGCCTATCCGTCTGCGGGGCGTGGAGTCATCCGTCTGCGGGACGTGGATTTAGGTACGATTGGCTCTCCTCATCTATAAGAGAGGTACTTGGTCCCGTGTGTGCCATCCTTTCAAGCACATATGATGACACTCCATATGATTACACTCTAGTATCTAGCACCTTAGTAGTAATGAGTAGTACCTGACCTATGACTTAGATGAGTACACCTTTATTATGACCTTGACTGTAAGCACTGTTCTCAGTGTCTGCTCTGTGTCTGATGTGTGTGTTGGCCATCTTGTACCCCCCTTATTGTTGTTCATCTGTGTGGGCCTTGTGACTATCTTTGAGCACGGTGGGTTGGTCTCTTAGGAGTCTACATGGTTGGGAGGCATTGCCACCACCATTGGGGACCGGCGAACAGGCTTTGGAGCGCCATTTGGAGATGACCTCTCTCTCCATCACTTCATTCAATTATTGTACATATTCAGTCTTTGTATTATACTCAGGACTATGCTATGTACCTATTTCATATTTTGGAATATATCATTTTAATTGTATATGCAGTTATGTCATTGAACTCTCTTAGAAGAGAAGTTGTAATCATTGTATTTAATGAGAAGAAATGTGATGTTCCTTTATTGCCTTACGGATTCTGGTGTGGGTATCAGATCCGACTGTATTTAATGGTTATGGATTTGTGTTTTTATCAGATGGGATTAGGAACATTTGCTTTGGTGTTTAAAATGAATGGTATCAATCTATCTAATTGACAACTAAACTAGTGTATGTTGTTTACTTATGTCAAAAAAAAAATTATCTTGTCCCCTTTGTGGCTCTTACCCTTTGGGGTTACATAGCAGGCCATTACATCTAGTATCAAATCCCATGTTCACACACTGGGAGCTCTGGCATACTTGAGCCTTCTATGTTTTGTTGTGTTTGGCATGTGTGGCGTGAGCTTGTTATATTGTTCTATAGTCATGTTGTTATGCCTTCATGCCTTAGTATGGTGATTAGGCTGTCTTTATGATGATCTATTTTGATGTGTTCTTTGTTTCTTTAGGATGTCTCCTAAGGGTAGAGCCAGAGGCAGAATTAGAGGTATAGCCACTATTCTTCGACGTAGCACCCGGCATGATGCTAATCAGGGAAATCAAGATAATCAGGGCAATCAGAGCAATCAGGGTGAGCATTGGGAGGAACCGCGTGTTGAGAATCAAACCAAAGGGCTTGGGGGTGCTCATGTTTTAGCTATTTTACAGCAGATTTTAGACCAATTAGGACCTCATCAGGAGGTATCTCATGAGGCAGAGTCACACCCTTCTCGTCAGGATGGTCAGGATGCTAGAGCTGAGCGTGAGTGTTCTTGTAGTCTAGATCATTCGAGAGCAGTTGTTGTGAGGGATAGGGTGGATGGAGACAGTGTTACTACAGGTCACATGAGGGATCTTCTTAGGGCTCATCCCCCTACTTTTGATGGTTCTGGTACAGGTACCGAGGCAGAGATTTGGTTGATCGATCTCGATCGATGCTTTGCTATGCATCCTTATAGTAGCAATACTAGAGCTCGATGTGCCATTATGCATCTCAGAGGATTTGCATCTACATGGTGGAGAGTAGAGGAGCAGAAACTTCACCTAGACATTGCCTCTGTGTCATGGGGACTGTTCTTAGACAGGTTCTGTGCATGATTTCTTTTAGACTAATATCGATAGAGATGTGCTGATGAGTTCCATGAACTTCGTCAGTTGACTATGACTGTAGATCAGTATGAGCACTACTTCTTTGAGCTGAAGCAATATGCTAGCATTTCTGATGATGAGCCAATGTTAGTACAGCATTTCATCAGGGGCTTGAATGCCCATATCAGTGGTGGTGTCCGTGTGTTTGAGCCAAAGACCTTAGAGGTTGCCGTGGAGAAGGCGAGGTTGATAGAGGAGAATTTGACTAGAGGTTTTGGTGGTCAGGTAGGTGTTTACATTGGTAGTGCCCCTCCTTCAAGATCAGTTGCTTGGGGTACACAGTCTTAGGGAGCTGGACCATCTAGATCTCATACTGTACCTTGTACACATGGTCAGCGACAGAGGCATAGGCCTGCTCAGTCTTAGCAGAGTGGGCAGAATCATGGTACTCCACTTGCTACAGATCGTTCACATCATTGTTCTCAGAGTAGGTAGCAGAGTGGTCCGTCATAGAGTTTTCAGAGTGCTCAGCAGAGTTCTAGGGGTGGTGGATCCCAGTAGTCATATGCACCATTTCCAGGCTGAGGTTTTGGCAGGGGTGGTTGTTATGCTTGTGGGCAGCATGGTCATATAGCTGCTCAATGTCCTCAAAGATCAGTGGCTGGAGGTAGTCAGAGACAGGCTACTTCAAAGCCTATAGTAGGTGAGGCTAGTAGATCACATAGAGTTTTTGCGGCGGTTGATAACCGTCAGGCTGAGCATCAGGGCACCATAGTCAAGTATTCATGTGTGTTATGTGGGATTACCACATCTATCTTATTTGATTCAGGAGCTTCAAATTCTTTCATTTCTCCTTCTCTCGTGGATTATTGTGGACTCATGGTGGCAAGGCAAGACATTGGTTGGTAGGTTGAGTTAGCTACTAGATCCAAGGTGGCTATAGACTCCCTTGTTCGTGGTTGTGTGTTGGATTTGGGCACCTTCACTACCACAATGGATCTACGTGTGTTGCCTTTGGGGTCCTATGGGATTGTTTTAGGCATGAATTGGTTGGAGACCCACCTAGCTAGTATAGATTGTCAGCGTAAGTTAGTTTAGTGTGTTGACAATGTTGGGGAGCGTGTTGAGTTAATTGGGGTTCAGAGACCCATTTCTCTCCGTGTGATTTTAGCGATGTAGCTGAAGTGTGCCATGCGGAAAGGCTGTCAAATGTTCACTATTTTAGTTAGTGATCTTGCTGAGGGTGAGATTCAGGAGGTGTCTCTTGATGATCATCCTATTCTTTAGGAGTTTGCAGATGTCTTTCCAAGTGATATTCCAGGCATGTCGCCTAAGCGCGACATAGACTTCCATATCGATCTCATTCCTGGTGCGGAGCCTATTTCTCAGGCACCTTATCGCATGACTACTCAAGAGTTGGGTGAGTTGCCATTGCAGTTAGAGGATTTACTGGAGAAGGGTTTCATTCATCCTAGTGTATCCCCTTGGGGTGCACCTGTCATCTTTATGAAGAAGGACGGATCTCTTTGCTTGTGCATTGATTATCGCCAGTTGAACAAAGTGACGGTGAAGAATCGATACCTGTTGCCTCAGATAGATGATTTGTTCGATTAGATGAGGGGAGCCAAAGTGTTCTCCAAGATAGATCTGAAGTCAATATACCATCAGCTTCGCATTCATGAGGCAAACATTCATCAGACAGCATTTCATACACGATATAGGCATTATGAGTTCACGGTTGTCCCTTTTAGGTTGACCAATGCTCCATCAGTTTTCATGAGTTTGATGAATGGGGTGTTTTGCACCTATCTTGATCAGTTTGTTCTCGTGTTCCTTGATGATATTTTGATTTATTTGAGGACTATGGAGGAGCATGAAGGCCATTTCTGGCAACTGTTGCAGTGCTTGCAGGATAATCAGTTGTTTAGCAATTTGGCCAAAGGTGAGTTCTTCCAGACTGAGGTGAGATATTTAGGCCACATCATCTTAGGAGAGGGTATCTCAGTGGATCCTTCTAAGATTCAGGCTATTGTGGATTGGCCAGCACTAACGAATGTGACTGAGGTTCGCAGGTTCATGGGATTGGCGGGTTACTATCACCGATTTGTGAGAGATTTCTCTCGGGTAGCCCATCCCATCACTTCTCTTTAGTAGAAAGGGAAGAATTTTGTGTGGTCAGATCAGTGTGAGTCAGCGTTTTAGGCTCTTAAGGAGCGGTTGACTAGTGCACCTATCCTGGTAGTGCCAAATCCTACAGGTGATTTTGTAGTGTGCACCGATGCATCATTGGAGGGTGTGGGGGCAGTTCTCATGCAGGAGGGATGAGTGATTGCATGAGTCCTGTAAGCTCAAGGATCATGAGTTGAACTACCCCACCCATGATTTGGAGTTAGCAGCTATCGTCCATACACTTGTGCATTGGAGACATTTCCTTTTGGGACATCAGCTTGAGTTACATAGTGATCATCGCAGTTTGCAGTATATCTTCACTTAGCCAAATTTGAATGCTCGGCAGTGCCGTTGGATAAAGTTCCTCTGTGAGTACGACATCGAGGTTCACTACATTCAAGGTAAGGAGAATGTTGTTGCGGATGCCTTGAGCAGGAGGAGACATGAGATTTTAGTTTTGTCTCTTGGAGTGGATTTGCGGAGCTGTATTTTAGAGTCACTTCCTAGTGATACTTGGTATCAAGAGGTGAGAGCAGAGATTGAGTCTGGGAGAGTCCTTGAGGGTAGGTTTACAGGGTTCTCTCTTGAGCTTGATGGACCTTTGTGACATCTTGGTTGTATTTATGTTCCAGATTCTGGTGATCTTTGTTCCTTGGTTTTATCAGAAGCCCATCGTGCACCTTATTCAGCTCATCTGGGTGTCACGAAGATGCATGTCGATCTTCGACAGTTGTATCATTGGGTAGGTTTGTGATGAGATATTGCCGACTTTGTGGCTCGATGTCTTGAGTGTCAGCAGGTGAAGGCAGAGCATCAGCACCCAGCAGGATTGTTGCAGCCTCATTCCATCCCTGGATGGAAGTGGGATATGATATCTCTAGATTTTATAGTGGGGCAACCTATGTCTTCGCGTCGTCATGATGCTATTATGGTCACAGTGGACAAGTTGTCCAAGGTGGCACACTTCTCACCCATGAGATCTTCCTACACTGTAGCGCCTGCAGCTTGAGTGTTTATGGAGGATATTGTGCATCTGCATGGTATTCCTCGTAGGATCAGTTCTGATCATGATCTAGTGTTCACTTCAACTTTGTGGACTTCTCTTCAGCATGCTTTGGGAGCTCAGCTTAATTTCAGCTCTGCATACCATCCCGAGACTGATGGACAGATGGAGCGAGTTAATTAGGTCTTAAAGGATATGCTTCGGATGTACGTTATGGATCGACAGTCTCATTGGGAGGACTATTTGTACCTAGTAGAGTTTGCTTATAACAATGGGTATCACAGTTCTCTCGGTATGTCTCCCTTCCAGGCCTTGTATGGTAGGCCATGCCGCACTCTGTTGAGTTGGGATCGCTTAGTGGACCGAGTTATTTTGGGTTTAGAGATGATTCAAGATATGGAGTAGCAGGTAGTACAGATCAAAGAGCATTTGGCTATAGCTCAGGATCGGCAGAGGAAGTATGCCGATGCCCGTAGGTTGGATCGCGACTTTTCGGTAGGTGACCGTGTGTTTTTGAGAGTTTGTCTGCAGAAGAGCCCCATCCATTATGGGAAAGGCTTGAAGCTGGCACCTCGTTTTGTTGGACCTTTTGAGATCCTTGAGAGGATTGGTCCTATCACCTATCACCTTGCATTACCACCGAGTCTATCACGCATCCACGATGTGTTCCATGTTTCAGATCTTAGACAGTATATTCCTGATGTGACCCATGTTCTTGATTGGACTGCTTTGCAGGTCGAGGCAGACGGGCAGCTTTCTTTGGAACCCATACGTATCCTTCAGCATCGGAGGTTGACCCTCAGGGGTCAGGACATAGAGCAGGTAAGGGTCCAATGGGATCCTGATGGTGAGTCCTCAGCATCTTGGGAAGATGCGACGAGGATGAGAGACCTTTATCCTTATCTTTTTGCAGACTTCTAGGGGATGTAATGACCTTGTGTTCAGATTATGTTTTTCTTATCTTGATGGACTTGAATGACTGTATATTTTATTTTGGATTACGCATCTTGTTATTATTTTGTATTGGCATTGGTGATGTGCAATCTCGATACTATTAGGATGTGGACATTATTATTACTTATGATGGATTTCATGCTTATATGATTATTGTTGCTTCGGCTATATGATGTATATATATGCGTAGGTACCTTGACGGGTGCTTGGAGTGTTGCAGGTACTAAGTATCGACTCCGCCTAGATTCACATGCCTGAGCATACTCTTATTATCCCCGATCGTGGTTACTGGAGATAGTCATAGGCCCTATTTCCTATACCCTACCCTAGCCACTGCACCCAGTTAGTGCAGTGTTTCCGTGTTGTGGTCTTACCGTTTGGATGTCCTTATGGTTATGTGTAGTTTGCCATTCCTTTTGTTGAGACTTTTCTCCTTGGTTTCCTTTGACTGTATCCAGGGGTAAGCCTAGTCCTAGTGGGGTAGGAGCATTGAAAAAAATGTACCAACTTCAATGCCAACGTAGCAAGAGGGGGGGGGTTGTTACATCTAAAATAAATTAGGTATATGTTGATACAGTCAAATATTTATGTAAAAGTCAATCATACCCAAAAGCACGGAAAAACAAGGAAAAGCAATATCACTGAACCAAATAAAGCAATTTGACACGCAGGCAGGGCTTTTCCGGGTTACAAGAATCTTAACACTACTTAACAAATGAAGTAACAGGTGAAAATTCATTATTGAAGGTCTTAAACAGCGTGAATGTTCAATAGGGTTAATCTTTTAATAAAAGTGAAACGTTTTAATCAAATACAAAATTTTGGACTTTTTGGTAAAAAAATTTGCACCTTAAATAAAGGTCGAGGATAAAACAATGTGATATTTTGGTTTTCCAATATACAAATTCTTAACGCGTTTTTTATTAACCTTTGTAACCGTCCCCGTATCAGTATGATATTTTAAAATTTTGAGTAATTTGATATTTGAAAAAAGCTACTAACATGTGATCCGCAAATCTGCAGTGAAAAGACTTGAGAAGGAAAAAAAGGAACTTTACACGCTTGGAGTACAGCAGTCATTCGAGAGTTTTTACTCTCTTATGCAGAAAATTACAATGAATTGTTATTACATGCATCGCAGATGGATATGATTTTATAAATCTCAGAAATAGCAGGTTGTAAAGGTACAGGTCCGAGTAAGTAGAAATGAGCAGAGAGGAACCTTGGGGGTTTAGAAATGATGTTTCTCAAGAAAATGAAAATGAAAATGAATTTGGACAGTACTTACCTATGGAGATGCATGAAGATCCTATTTCGATAGAAGATGAAGATGAAGATGAGGACTTACTCGTGCAGCGGGAAGAAACTAATTCTCGGGAAGATGAAGACAACATACGTTTTGCTCGGAGAAATTGGAGAACTACCGATGAAAGTATTCGAAGATTACAATCCTCTCTGAAAACTGCTTTTGATGAGATGGAAACCGACTTAATTAGAGCTAAATCAGAAATTAAGGAGTTGGCTGAAAGAAACAAGAAACTAGAGAAGGCGCTCCACGAGGCTAAAGAACGAGGAAACTCCAGTAAACGAGATCTCCACCAAACAAGAAATAAGCTGCAGCAGCTGTGTACTACAGTGGCTGCACTCAAAGAAGAATGTGCAGCAGCGGCTCCACAACTTGCTAAGAAGAGAAAATATGTTCTCAAGGTTTACGAGGTTAATGACTGCGTGAATTGTCCAATTTGCTTGGAACCATGGACTGAATACGGGGAGCATAATATCTGGTATGTTTTAGATGCAAATGGGTTTTCAATACTAGAAACTTCTATTTCTTTTTGGGTTTTTATATGTTAAGGTATATAATTTGTTAAAAAATGAGCTACATCTAAGCCAAAACTGGATTTGTTATCAAGAGGGTTGCTAGTTCAGTGGTAGAGTATTCTGGAAGCAAATGGGAGGTCTTGGGTTCAACTTTTAACTTGGCTCATGAAAAGTTTAACATAATATTAGTGTTTAGGCTAGCACAGCTAGGTCAAGTTAGATTCCACAAATACCTATAATGTTAGCTCAAATGGAGGTGTTGGATAATGAACCACACCCAAACCATTGTCACTAACTTAGTGGTAGAGTACCCCACCAACAAATAATTGGTCCTATTTTATGTCACATTTAATGCTTTAAGATTTATGGGGTTAAAAGGGAGGTTGGTGTATCCACCACAAGGGAGTAGGATAATTCCAATCTCTTCTTGATTTCTTGTTTAGAAATTGAGAATATTGTATGACAGTGATAGGAATAGATGGCCTCCTATTTTTCAGTTTAGTAAATTTATAGTTTTGGTTTTCATGTTTAGTTTTGTGTATGTAGTATGATGTTTATATTTTTAATTTTCTTCTTTTTGAGTTTTGATGAGGAACATTACTTTAGTAGAGTTATGCTATTTTGTTTCCAACCTCTTGATTGGTAGGGGAGAAAGTATGTCTTCATGATTATTCTACAACTAGTTGTACCTTTAATGAATGTTTTCTATGTTAAAGGAGTAGAGATAAAGTGTGGCCCTGATGTGTGAATGGTTAGATAGTTGGACATTGATTATGGATACACTTGACCATTGTGGGTACAAGAGAATCACAAGGACAATAATCATTACAGTTTGAAAGCAACACATCTTGCTTATACTACATATGGTGCAGATGGTTAAAGGTGTGTTAGAAAATGAATTACAACATGAAAGATAGTGTTAGAGAGATGCAATGGATTTTCATATTGCAATATACAGTTGTACATTAGATGTACAAGATTATATACAGTTGCACACTAGATGTACAAGATTATATACAGTTGCATGAGGAATGCAGAACAAATAATTAGACATATGAAGGAAAATAGAAATATTGATCCAAATTAATCAATACAAAAGAATAAAGGACTAATTTTATAAAATTAAAAATACTTTATTTTATATATATCTCAATATATTAATTTAATGTTAATGGTATTAGTTGGATAGAATAGTTAAGCAAAAGATTTTTAATCAAGGGGTCATGTAGTCACCAGTTGCACTTAACAAGAAGTGGCTTTCTCCTTTTAAATCTGGTACTTGGTATCTAATTCTGTTAAGCTTTTGTTATTTTAACAATGTAATTGGTTGAAGTTATTAATATCTTTCTTTTTTTAAAAAAAACAGAAAAGGGGTGTGGACACCCGTAAATTAAGATAGATAAAAAATTTACAAGAGTCATGGCCAAAGCCCAGTCTAGAGAAATAAAACATGACAGAAACCATAACCGGTCTAAATCATCAACAAAATTAACAAGTAAACACAAAGCAGGAAAAAAGTCACCCGAACGAACACCGCTGAAACTCCTCCACATAGGAAGGCCAAAGGAGAGACCCCGTGGCAAGACAAAAGACTTCACCCGCAGACGCCACCAAAGCAAGCACGAAGAAAACAAAACAGACAACCACCCCCCACACTAGACCACCAAGGACGCCACCGTCACCACCTCAGACCTCCAAGAGCACAACCCACCACCCCCACCTCACGCCACTGCCGGAGCTACCGGAAGACCATGCACATCCAGGTTGACAACCGCAGAAGCATACCTAGGCATACCTAGGCATCCTTGGAATCAGGGCCATGAATCCGAAGGAATCGAATGGCCGTAAAAATAGCCTTAATCCTTTCCATTTTTTTCTTTGTGAGTAGAAAGCAATGGGACCTCAGCACAACATCAATATCTCCACTGCTCAAGGATAGAATACTGTCTTGTAAAGCCTTGTATATTGCTTGTTGCGGGGCAGAGGTACATAAAGCTGCAAAGTTGAAAAGGCCACCGATAAGAGCATCCCCTGTTCCATTCTGTAAGCAGAAACCGCCGCTTCCCATCTATGCAAAGTGTAAATGTTTTTGAAAAATAAACCCACCGCAAGAGCATGAACAAATTCCCCATCCATCACCAGATCCATTATATTGGAAAGTAGTTGTGACACCACATCTGAAAAATTGAGCACGCGTCCCTCATACCCTCTTATCCATGCATGGCCAACTATGTTTCAAACAGCAATCTGGGTGAGGGTGCAGTCCTTATCTAACAAAGTCATCAAATCTAACGACTTTACCCGCCCTCTTATCTCAGGTTCCCTCTCCAGAGCTGGAAAAAACATTCACTGATTAAGACGTGTATCCACCATGTAAGTTGTCCTTGAGGGGTAGAGAAGGCAAGGATGGGATAGGCACCGAGAAAAGAGGGAGATGTAGAGCTACGTAGGCTTTCTGCAGAAAACACACAACAAAAATTCTTTGTCCATCCCAATAGCACCAAATGTAGTAGATATTCTAAGCAAAGAGCCATTATGTCGGAATTAAGAAAGCTAAGGACATCTATGACGTCACAAGATCAACTGGCGAAGTTGGTAGGATATGAGATACGTTGCCATGAGAAAACCACCATAAAGTTTTTGCAGCGTGTCCAATACATGGCCACCCCATCAAATAAAGGCTAGCCGTTATGCCTCCAAAGAATCCATTTACTCAAGGCAGTTAGAGCTAGTCCCCTCCATTTAATGAGGCATGATCTAAGTGAGATACGCAATCCCCACCTGTCCTCAATAAACTGAAAGAGCCAAAAACGACTCGATTCACCTTCCCTCATGAACACTTGCGATCCTCTTGTACGGACTATGTCACATAATATCTTTTTTTATGTCACATAATAGAAATTTTTTTAAGCTGCGCCTAATTTAATTGACCTCCACTGTTCCACAATAATCCATTATGCCGTTTTTCAAAAATTATAAACATATAATATTTCTGAGATAATTTACAAAATTCCTTTATTAAATATTTTAATTTTACAATTGTAAATGAAAAAAAAAGAGCTCTCATGTTTTATTGATACAGAATTCCTTTATTAAATATTTTAATTTTACAATTGTAAATACAAAACAAGAGTTCTGATGTTTTATTATCTTGAGAATACGTTCTTTCAATGTCTAACAACTTTCTAACATTCCTATTGTGGAACTCCAGTTCTCTTTCATGTGGTCATTTCTTTGGCAGATCATGCATAACACAATGGATTTCTAAAGGTGAAAGTCGTGGTTCCTCTACCGTAAGTCAAATTTGATTCGTATTTTCTTTATCTTGTTATTCAGTGGCCTCATTTGATCGGATCACATACCCTTTTCAATCAAACTAAATTTGTATATAAATGATTACAGTGTCCAGTATGCTCGAGTAGGGTTACTTTAGCAGATATAAGATATCACTATGTATCCCAGTTCTATAATGGGGATGTGAAGATTCAACAGGTAGATCAGTCACTCCTATTAATATATCTTACCAGAACAATTACTATATTTGCTATGTTAATTGAAATTTATGTACACTCACATCAGTCGTGTGTTTTTACAGGATGGATGAAAATTTTGAAGGGAGGCTCAAGCTCTATATTTGACTACATTTTGTTTCAATTTTGGAAATCTGAATACTTGCCTGGAACTTTAATCAAATACGAGATTATGGTTAAAGTGAGTCATACGGACTTCGGAAGATACAATTTTGAATTATTCAGGAAATTGTTCTAATTTACACAGTAAACATGACACATTTTGGCTGTTATTAAAACTGACATGCATACGCTAAAATGGTATATATTGCTTTTTGAAATGCTAAAAGTTGTTTTCTCCAATGGAGAGAATTGCTGTTTTTTTAATTATTATTTAAAAATGGCATGTGATTTGCATTATTCTTGAGATTTGGAACTTCAGCTACCATGTTAATCTTGTTTGCAACGAAATCATCATTCCAATATTCATTAGGACAAATTTTCATGTTGCCAAAGATCTAAGATTAAAAAGTTGAATTGATGGTAGGGTGCGCATTGGATTCAAAATTAGTTTTTAACTTAACAAGTATTGAGAGCTTAGAAGACAAAGTTTATGAAAAAGAACAGAAATAAATTTAATTCAAAAGGACTTTTTTATTGCATTGTAATACTTAATAGTATATTTCAGCAGGGAAATAATACTTTTTAATATAGAAATTAGGTTAATTGAATTAATGCATTTAAATAGCCACAATCAATTTATATTAATTAGGTTTTAAAAATTGTTTGTTTGGAATAAACATTGAAAATCAAATGAAATGAACACTAATATTTACTTTGATAATTAAAGAACAATATCAAATGGATAAGATTATGCTCCAATTTAAGAATGCTACTTCTTAATTAGTGAAACTATTTTGAATTTTGTAATATATCTCTTTCTTGTTAGAGGATAAGTTTGTGGGCTTATGAGTAATTGTGGGTGTGAATCTATATTAATGCTTCGAATTTGTAGTAGAGTTCTATCCTACACCTTTGCATGATCTGCAGTCTTCTATTCTGCCTTTTCTTTTAAGAGAATTTGGGACTGATGGTATGAATAAATACCTTATTAGGTTGTCACGTGACTAACCTATGAGAGCATTATACATTGATCAAACCCATGAAATTGAATAATATCAAAAATGGTAAGCAAGTGCCTAAGATGTAGATTCTTAGTCTTTGTATTACACCAAATGTTAAAAATTGAACAATATCAAAAATAGTAAGCAAGTGTCTGAGATATAGATTCTTAGTCTTTTTATTATGTACCAAATTTAAATGTGCCACTACTGATTTTTCTCTAGAACGAATGATTATTTTCTTGGATGATTATAAGATGACTAGAATGACTGCATTAAATGTGTTTAAATATTAGTGCATCACATCAAATTGTGATAAAAGTGTGTATATTGGCTCAAAGTAAGAGTGTAAGGAGCACTAGTTAGCCAAATTTAAATTTTAAATTTTAAATTGGAAACAGACAAGATTGTTACAAAAGAAATTTAGATAGAATAGGACACGTCTTGCATTGCTCTTGAAAGGAGAGACATGCAATACAAACTAAGATGATTCAACCATTTGAGAAAGATTATACATACATAGAATAATAGGCAACCATATAGGATAGATATAGTAAAGTGATTATGGAAATTCTTAAAAAAGCTCCCCCAACAAAAGGAGCCTCAATGTATTATTATTCACCAATATTATATGTATGTATGTATAACAAAAGGAGCCTAAAATCTAATATTGGTATACCACTATCATATATAAAGTATTTTGATACATGAAATGTCACTTTATGAATCTTTATATTTTTAAATTCCCTCTGAAGCTCTATCTTTTTCATCTCTTCCTCTCCAATTACTTTCTATAGACATCTACACTGAAGTAAATTTTCCTCTTACCAAACAAATGGATAAATCCTTTGCTTGGATCAAGGGTGAAAGGCCCATAAATGAAATAATAATTAAAAGGTCTCAACAACAATTGAGGAACTCCGCAACCAACAATTACTACAAAAAACATGGGGAGGTTTAGAACATGGTATGGACATCCATAAAAGATTGATTAAAGGGGAGAGGAATTTTGCCATATGTGGTAGTTGCCTAAAAGATATGAATGCAAAATGTAGAAGCATGCACAAGGTACAAAAGAGTATTAATTGCTAGTTTATTAATAAACTATACATAATGATAGTTTGGATCTCCCATTCATAATTTCCAAGAAGAAATTTATGTAGTAAGTTCACATCCATTTATTTTTGATAGTTGGTCACTATGTGTATATGTGATATATGCATGAGTTAGTCACTATGTATACATGATGTATGAATGAGCTAGTCACTATGTTTATATGTGATGTATGTTGAGTTGATCATTGTGTGTACATGTGATGTACACATGACCTAGAAACTATGTAGTTTTATGTTCCTACTTGTTTTTGACATTGTACTAACATTTGTCTCATATACACTTGATATTATACTATTATATATGGATTGAATTTTGAAGCATAAGATTAAGTAATTGGTGAGTTTTAAAAGATGGCTTGAAGATCTAATCCCAATTGTGTGGACGGGGTCTTTTTATATTGGTGTGTGAACTATTGAGCCTCTAACTCCATTAAAGGAATATGTAGGTAGGGCCATTTTAAATGAACTATTGAGGAACAAGTTTGGGTCTAGGAAATTATCATGATATAGAGAGGTTACTCTATCTAGGGAAAGAATGTGAGTTCTATAATGATAAGGTTATTGAACTAGAACTTTTAAATTGGAATGAAGTTGCATGGATGATTAAGCTTGTACTTATGATGTAATGAAACCAATTTTAAAAAAAAAGATGGTTGCAACCAATGGTGGTTTTGACAAACATTTCCATCCAAGAAACCAAACATATAGAGGAAGCAAACCAATAAACCATCAAATGGTAAATGAGAAGCCATGAGAAAAGCCACCAAGAGGTATGGTGCCCAAAATCTCAAGCCAAACATACAATACCCTAATCCAAGGTAGGTCTTAAGGCTATTTTTAGAATTTGATTTCATGCATCATAAAGGTGTCACAAACCTTGGTACTCTATTTTGTCTCTATTATCTCTATATGGAGATGATATATGATGTATCATTCCTACATCGTATTATAAGTTGGTCAAACACTATGTAACCTTCCTATTATATGCTCTTATGCACATCATAAATCATTATAGAATATCTTATATCTTATGATTTTATATATATTCTTCCATGTCTCACATTCCATTAGATATTATTATACACACAATAATACAAAATAAAACTGACATAAATGACACCTTAAAGTTGGAGAATCTTTAGGATAATTTCACATAAAATAATTGCAAAACTAATTAAATAACTAAATATTCAAATTGAAAGGTGTATCATACTTATCTTATCACTCTCCCACTTGTCTCATATATCTTGTAAGAGAGAAAAGAAAAAACAACTATTTCTAAACTATTTACTAAGGTTCATGAGACTAATGGACTCATTGCACCATTTGAACTTTTTTGTATTAAATGGCTCTTTTTTTGCCCTTTCTTCTTTTGCCTCCAAAAGATTATTCTTAGTCTTCTTCATACCTACATCCACACTTTCAAACAAATCAATAGAAAATGAATCTAGAAACCAGAATGTCTCTTCAAGTGCCTCTTCCATAGACACTTTCTTCTCCTCTTATTCTAGTGCTCTTTGTTGCACTTTCTCTTTTCTTCTTTCCTTACTATCTTTATCCAAGTCCTCTACAATGAGAACATTCCTATTCTCTTTTTGTCCACTTTTTGCAATTACCACCTTATCAGGAAACTAAATCTTTTCTAAAATATCCATTCTTCTTGCAATCTCTTCCAATTCCTCTCAGAATTTTCTATTTCCTACTTCATCCCAATATCTATCCCAAAATGGGATTATGAGTGGTCTCCTTACGCTAATACCCATCTTCTCACTGCTGCAATAGAATCTCTTACCTTCCACAACTACCCTCTACTCAACAAGGACCATGTAAGATGTTACTCTCAAAACCCCTTCTACCTACTCTCCCTTCGTGGAGGTAGTTATACACCTTCTACCCAGTTTATCTCTGCTGGAGGATAGCAGTTACATGTCCTGTATCATGCCTGCAACAACAAATGCTCTTAGGTCTATGACTAACTCCTCTTTCATAACTCTATCAAATCTCTCATACCTTATTCTTCAGCATCCTTTCCACCATGCCAGTGATGTTATTCCTCTATCAATCAAACTACATCATACATTAGACTATAACACTCATATAACAACACCCATCAAAATCAAGAACACACTTAATGCTCTCTGCCTAGATCTTTTAGGACTCTAGGTTTCTTCCACAACTCAGTAAATCTGTAAATACATGTATCACTTCAAGATTCTTATAAATATCAAACTCCCAAAACCTATAACAAATTTTTATGACCCAGATTTTTTAGGTCTCTGATACCAATCTAATGGTATGGGGTCAATAACACAACAAATGCTCTGCTTGTTTTAATGGCTGCCTTATCAGTCATAGCTCAAATACCCAATTATAGGAAACTCAATCAAAGAGATATGCAGAATAATGACATGAGCTTAAGAAGTCTTCTTCACAGTCTTAAACAGTCAAATACAAAATGACAGGAACTAAATATATGCAAACTGTAATCAAGCATTTCTAGAAATTCAAAACAATGATAGGAGAGAAGATGTATTCCTTACACTCTTAACACTCAAATACCAAAAGTGACAGGAAGTAGTGATATTCAAATTCTTATTAATGTTGCAATCACAAATACAGAATGGCACATGGCATCACACTGCTACTTATCCGAACATAATCATATAGCCAAATATTGGCCAGCAACAATCAGCCTTTTCTAGTGTACCAAACAAGAAATCTTTACAACTAGCTACTCTTAAATCCTTCTGTCTCTTTGTTGATCTATAATCTCCTCCATTCCTGTAGGCCTCATTTCTTCAAATTCTTCCTACGATCTGACTATCTACGACCTCAATTTTCAAATATGCTAGCGGCCTCTAACTCTATTTTCCCATCCATTCTCTCCTCTATCCATCCCTTCCTCCTTCAAAAGCAACCATTGGCCCTTCTCCTTAGGCACTGATGGCCCCAAACATTACATTGGCCATTTCTTGGACCTCCTCTCCTTCCACACGGCTTCCTCCCAATCGATCCTCTCTCCCTCGATATCCATCTCTTCCATTCGTTCCTTCCATCTATCTTATGATTTTTCATTGCCCCTTACCAATTCATTTAACCATCAATTATAATAATGGTTTGATAGCTAAAAGATTCCCTTCGAATCAGTACTAGTTGCTTAGTTGGATTCATAAATTGACCTTTTAGTAACCGTCGATGAACAACTGATGTTTATTCTTCTTCTCATGTGGCAACAGGAACCTGCCTCATTTTCTAACAGTTTATCTTCCAACACTTTCTTCGTAGTTGTTTTCCTCTAACTATTTTCCCCAACCTTGAACTCTTCATATATCAGCTGCCATGCAGTATAATTCTAAGAGAAAATGGTTTCCAATTTATAATCATCATTAATACAACTAGAACTCTTCTCCAAAGCATTCGATCTAAGGCTGGTAAATCATTTGCATCGACACCACAAGATGACACAGTGTCTATAACTGAATTCAATTCAACAATCATTTTCCACAACACATAAAGCTCCTGACCCAAATGCAATAGGAAGATACACCAACAACACACAAACCACTGAAACAGAACCAGAAAACCTAAAACTAAACAAAATTCTAAACCAAAATTACGATGGAGAGTGATGCCCCTGCATCACTTTAGGTGGTTGTTATTTCTTAAGAAACTAGCCTTAGGATTTGATAATAAAGTGTGTTCTATGTGTAACTTGCATGAAACTTGTGATCATGTGTTTTTTGACTGTAAATTTTCTTGTGATGTCTAGAGCGATTTTTTGAATAAGTTGGATGGCTTGTTGTCTAAAATTAGTATAAGTAAGATATATATCCTTTGTGGTTTTGTTAGTGAAGTAGACACTAATGCTAATCTATTTTAAACTTTATTTTCTACTAAAATCTTGTGGTCATTATGGAAGGCAAGAAATGAGGATGAATACCAGGGAAGGAAAAGGGTTCCCATTGAGTCTTTTTTTAGAATCATTTTTCATTCTATACGTGAACATGATATTGCTACAATGAAGATTCCTATTGATAGATTCATGAGGATCTTAGATGATAGTAATGCTAGTAACATTTGGAGGACAAGCTTAATTCTAACTATCTTATATATCTTAAAAAATATTATAATTATATAATATAATATTACAATATAGGACAGATATATTATTATAATATATTATACATATTATGACTCTAACCCTAACCCTCAGATTAATCTTGACAGTAATTCTAACCCTAATTCTACCCTTAGATCTACTTAAACCTAATTCAATTTCTAATTCAAACCCTTATTCTAACCTTAATTCTAACGGTACTTCTATATATAGATATAAATGTAAATGACTTTTGGTGTTTTATCGTAACTATAAGCCTAACCCTAATTGTAACTCCAACCCTAACCTTGATTCTAATCATAGTTTTAACCCTAATTCTAACCATAGTTTTAACCCTAA
Organism: Cunninghamia lanceolata; assembly: GCA_027924645.1. Classification (NCBI taxonomy): domain Eukaryota; kingdom Viridiplantae; phylum Streptophyta; class Pinopsida; order Cupressales; family Cupressaceae; genus Cunninghamia; species Cunninghamia lanceolata. Next base: position 979,416 of record BSBN01000797.1, read on the forward strand.
CCCTGATTCTTACCCCAATACTAATTCAAACCCAAATTATAACTATAACCCTAACCCTTATCTTAATCTTGATAGTAATGCTATCCCTAACTCTAGTTCTAACCCTAACCCTAATTGTAACCCTAACCTTAATTCTACCCTTCTAACTGTCCCTATATAAAATAATAGGTAAGCTATAATTATATATAATATAACACTAACCTTAACCCTAATGCTAATCCTAATAGTAATTCTATCCCTAAACCTAATTCTATCCATAACCCTAATAGTAACCATATTTATAACCAAAATTCTAACTTGAACCTGAACCCTAATCCTAACCCTAATTGTAGGCCTAACTTCTAATTTAAACCCAAATTGTAACTATAAACCTAACCCTAACGTTGATCTTGACAATAATTCTAACCCTAATTTTACCCCTAGATCTACTTAACCCTAATTCTATTCCTAATTCCAACCTAATCCCAACCCTAATTCTAACCATAGTTCTATATATAGATATAAATGCAAATGACCTTTGTTATTTTATTTTAACGATAACCCTAACCCTAACATTCACCCTAATTCTAACTTCAATTCTAACCCCAGCCCTAACACTGATTCTAATCATAGCTTTAAGCCTGATTCTAACCTAAACCCTAACCCTAGCCCTAATTCTAACACTAATTCTAATAGTAATCCTACCCTTGATTGAAACCATAACCCTAAATCCAATTATAATTCCAATCTTGATTTTATCTCTAACCCTAATTCTCACCCCAATACTAATTATATTGCTAATTCAAACCCAAATTATAACTATAACACTAACCCTAACTCCAATTCTAACCCTAACCGTAACCCTAACCATAATTCTAACCCTAGCAATAACCCTAATTCTATCCCTAACCCTAATTCTAACCTAATCCTTATTCTAACCCTAACCCTCGCTGTATCACTAAGCTTAATTATATCCTTAACTCTAACCCTAATTCTAACTCTAACCCATGTCATAAAACTAATTTCTCACCTCAATATTAGTGTTCCATTGTCCCACATTAATATTTAAAAGTCATATTGCATCACATGAAATTGACCCCTGAATTTCATAATTTAAAGCTGACTTGGTATGATAAATCACTTTTAGGGTCTTAGATATGTGATTTGTAATGGTATTATCATTTTTTAGATTTTTTGAGAGATTGTATTCTTACTTATCATTATTCCATTATTATATCTTTTCTTTTAGATTTTTGTACTATGTTCAGATCTATCCTTTACCCACCCTAGCCACCCTTGCCAATCCCATTAGGTTTCCATTTTTCATATCTAATATACCACTAATTCTAACCCTAAGCCTAATTCTAACACTGTAGTTAGTGTTAGGGTAGGATTGGGTCATTTCAAAAGATTTCATTGGTACAATATTAATTCCCAAATTTATATTAATAGATAAAACCATTTGGTATGGAGTAATTGTTTAATGACATCATTTTACATCATAATCAAAACATATAATGTGATGTATTCCAACACATGTATATTTCCACCATAGTACTTGTACACATAAGAATAGTATTTGTCAACATAATATTCTTAACTATTTCTTTGCAAATACTCTTACCTTTCAAAATTACACAAATAATTCATATCATGGTTTTTTTATTTGAGTCCTACAAATAACTCATGTTTTGTTTCAATCTCTTAGCCTTCTTTTAGGATCTTACTTTTTAACCCCAAAATTACACTCTTTTGGTTTAAACTTTTCTTGCCAAAAAAATTATATATTAAAAATTTTAGTAGCTATGCTAATTTAAGCTTATAGTCTAAATATTTTCATAATCTAGATGCATTTCTTTCCAATTTGTAATCTATTTTATATTGTGTTGTGTGAATTTTTCACAATACAATTGAATTGTATACCAAAAGCCTATTTCTTAATAGTTATGTTTTCAATGCAACCTTGGAAATGTTAGTTCTTGTTGAAACAATTTGGTATGTACATTGTTAAACACTTTTTAATGGTGTTTATTCTTCATATTTGTTCACCTCTCTCTCTCTCTCTCTCTCTCTCTCTCTCTCTCTCTCTCTCTAGCTATCTCCAAACCTGAGCAACCCTAAACTCCAAACCCCTAAACCCTAAATCCAAGCAACTCTAAACCTCTATCTCCCTATCTATCCCCTATCTCCCTATCTCAATCATCCCTCTACCTCTCAATCTCTCTCTCTATGTCCATGGCCATGTGCCTCACTCTCTATCTCCCTATCATTCCTCTCTCTATAAACCCTAAACCTCTAAACCTGAACCCCTAACCCCTAAACCCTAAGTAATGCCCCTAAACCCTAACCCCTAACCCCTAAACATGAGAAAGCCTAAACCCATAAACCCTAAACATCTATCTCCCTATCTCTCCCCTCTGTCCCTATCACCTTTCTCCCTCTGCCTCTCAATCTCTCTCCCTATGTCTCTAGCCATGTCCCTCAGTCTCTATCTCACTATCTCTCCCCTCGATCTCCTCTATATCTCCCTATTGGTCCTCTATCTCTCTCTAAACCCTAAACCCTAAACCTCTAAACCTTAACCCCTAACCCCAAAACCATAAACCCTAAACCCTAAATAATACTCCTAAACCTAAGTAACCATAAATTAGGCACTCAATTAGGTGCTAAAATAGGCACTAAATCAAGCTCTAAATTTAGGTGCCACATTAGGTGATAAATAATGCACTACATCAGGTGTTAAATCAAACACTAAATCAGGTGCTAAATGTGGCGCTAAATTAGGTGCTAAAATAGGAGGTAAAGTAGGTGTTAAATTAGGCACTAATTTGTGCCTAATTTAGCATCGACTTGTTCTGATCGGCATAAAAAATGCCAAAAATAGTGTCGTCCTGATAAATAGCACCGACATTTTTTTAAAAATGGAGAAAAATACATTGAAACAGTGGGTGGAAGCAAAAATGGGAGCTAATCATAGAGATTTGTTGTAGTGATATGTGAACAGACTATTGCTACAATGAAGATTCCTATTGACAAATTCATGAAGATTTTGGATGATGGATCCATAGTGGTATACATATCTAATATCCAAACTATAGAGTTTTGGCCTCTCGAGCAAATGAAATTGGATCCTAGCTTTTCATAAAGAGTACATGGAAATGCATAACAGGTACAATAATCATTCACTAGCAGAGAATAGAGTAGAAGAAGACTTTGGAGCTGTGGAATTTACTTGCCAAAATTTTGATATATAGAAAACAATTTACTAAGGGTCTCTCCAAATATAGGTACCTTTAAGGAGTAGTACTCTTTCATAAGTAGTGACAATAGGGTATACGTGAATAATGAAGTTAGGGTGTAGAAAGAATAGCAATGGATGGCTTCTATGATGGATGTGGATCACAGGAACCAAAATTTGATAACCAAGATACTAAAAGGATAGGGATATGACAAACAAATGCAGTGAGAGAACAATGATCAAAGTAGAAATATGTTTTGATCTAATTGGATATGTAGTTTTTAATTTACTGTTGTGAATCATGTGTTTTTAACTTGGAATAATTGTGGTAAGATGATACAATATGGACTGTAATTTTAATTTTAAATTTTATTAATTTAATACTTTTATATTTTTCAAATTTATTTATTTACAATTTTTATTTTGTAATTGTATTAATTTTATAAGTTTATTTATTTTATTAGTTTTATAATTTTATAAATTTTTAATTCATTTTTTTGCTAACTAAAAAATTATTAAAATTATTATGTAGTTCAATGAATAAAAATATAATAGTAAAGAGTTATGTAGTTCCATGAATAAAAATATAATATAAGTGATACAGTTTATAGTTATAAATAAATAATTGAGTAATTTTTTTAAAATTATTTATTTTAGTTTTTACTTAGAATTGAATAGTAAAAACATACTTTAGCTTTTATTTCATGGGTTATTTGAATATCATTTTTAATATTTATTGTCAACATTATTTACATCTCAAATTACATTAAATGATATTTTATATGGGATGTCCTTTAAAATTTATTTTTAGAATTATTATTATTTTGTAAATTATGGTCACGACCTCTCCATTTAGTTAAATAACTAATAAAATATAATTAAATGCATCAAACCCATAAACAAGGGTGCATCAAAATAAAACTCAAGGCTAAAAGTTCCTATCCGTCTTAAACATCTCTACCCATTTTATTGTGGGAGTACAAAGTCATCAGAAAAATTGACATTTTTCCCTTTTTTCCTTGCTTACAGGTCAGTCGTCAAAAGGATCCTTAAATTGATCATCTACACTTGAATTTTGGCTAATTTCCTCCAACCCCATTGGGAATGTTTGCTACAATCTCCATTTGAGTTTTATAATTATTTTATTTTATTTTATTACATGTAAATGATATTTATATGGGATGTCTTTAAAAGTTATGCACTGTAATGACTTGAGCATGTTAACAAAAACTATTAAAGAGTCGAATATAATACACTAGATGAATTATCTAATTGCACTAAAAGGATGACTATGACCATGTACATTAAAAATAAACTAGAGCAAACACAGTTTTTTTTAAACAACTACACATTTTTTTAAAATAATTATAATTACATGAGAGGAATTATCTAGTTGCACTAAAGGGATGACTATGATCGTGTACATAAAAATAAAATATAGCCAACATAGTTTTTTTTAAATAACTATAAGTATATAGCTGACATAGTTTATTAAATCAATAAACATTAAAATAAAGCTAATAAAAAGATGTGTATAAATATAGTAGTACTCAAACATAAAGTTGAGAAAAAATCAAATCAAATAAAAATAGAGTAAATTGAATTGGGAGAAGAAGTTTAACCGATGAGGAGAGAATTTAATTGGTAAGGGTGCTATGCAACCTTTTTTTTTTTGTATTTTTTTTGCAAAATGAATTTATGAAGTGACTGCAAGTTAGAAGGTTAGATTAACATTGCATATTATTTATTCTTATTGTATTTACATGCTACTCATTAAAATAAAAAGAAAAATTGTAGTTAACAAATTTTTGAAAACAACAAAGAAAATTAATGACACAGTAAATTAGTTACTTTAGTTTAATGAGACGTAGATTTAGGGTTCTTCTATTTTTTTAAAAGATAATGCACCTGGTAAACTTTCCACTTTAGTTTAATGAGAGGTAGAGTTAGGGTTCTATCAATTAATTAGTTTAGTTTAATGAGAGGTAGAGTTAGGGTTCTTCTATTTAGTTGCACTAAAGGGATGACTATGATTGTGTACATAAAAATAAAATAGAGCCAACATAGTTTTTCTAAACAACTAGACATATTTTTTTAAAATAATTATAAATATATAGCCGACATAATTTATTAAATCAATGAACATTATAATAAGGCTAATAAAATAATCTGTATAAATATAGTACTACTCAAACATAAATTTGAGAAAAATCAAATCAAATAAAAATAGAGCAAATTGAATTGGGAGAAGAGGTTTAATCCATAAGGAGAGAAGTTTAATTGGTAAGGGCACTATGCACCCTTTTTTTCGTATTTTTCTTACAAAATGAATTTATGAATTGATGCAATGCTCCTTGCTGGTATTATTTATAAATAAAAAGAAAATTGCAGTTAACAAATCTTTGAAAACAACAAAGAAAATTAATGGCACAGTAAATTATTTACTTTAGTTTAATGAAAGTTAGACTTAAGGTTCTTCTTTTTTTTTTTAAAGATAATGCACCTGGTAAACTTTCCACTTTAGTTTAATGAGAGGTAGACTTTAGGGTTCTTCTATCCTTTTTTATAAAGATAATGCATTTGGTAAACTTTTCAATTTAGTTTAATGCGCATCAAAATAAACCTCTAAGGCTAAAAGTTTCTTATCATGGGAGTGCAAAGTCATAAAAAAATTTGACATTTTTCCTTTCTTCCCTTACTTAACAAGGTCCAGTCAGGATCCTTAAATCAATCATCTACACTTGAATTTTGGCTAATTTCATCCAACCCCATTGAGAATGTTTGCTCCAATCTACATTTGAGATTTAGAATTATTTTATTTTATTTTATTACATGTAAATGATATTTATATGGGATGTCTTTAAAAGTTATGGAGTGTAATGGTTTAAACATGTTAAGAAAAACTATTAAAGAGTCTAATATAAAAATAATTACACTAGAGGAATTATCTAGTTGCACTAAAGGGATGACTATGATGGTGTATATAAAAATATATTAGAGCCAACATAGTTTTTTTAAACAACTAGACATATTTTATTAAATAATTATAATTAAACGAGAGGAATTATTTAGTTGCACTAAAAGAATGACTATGATCGTGTACATAAAAATAAAATAGAGCCAACATAGTTTTTTAAACAACTAGACATATTTTTATTAAATAATTATAAATATATAACTGACATAGTTTATTAAATCAATTAACATTAAAATAAAGCTAATAAAATAATGTGTATAAATATAGTAGTACTCAAACATAAATTTGAGAAAAATCAAATCAAATAAAAAAACATCTAATTGAATTGGGAGAAGTTTAATGATAAGGAGAGAAATTTAATTGGTAAGGGCACTATGCAGCCATTCTTTGTATAAATATAGTAGTACTCAAACATAAATTTGGTAAAAATCAAATCAAATAAAAAAAGATCAAATTGAATTGGGAGAAAAAGTTTAATGATAAGGAGAGAAATTTAATTGGTAAGGGCACTATGCAGCCATTTTTTAATATATTTTTCTTGCAAAATGAATTATTATTTAATTTAATTAATGAGAGGTAGAGTTAGGGCTCTTCTATCAATTATTCACTTTAATTCTTTTTAAAGATAATGTGCCTAATAAACTTTCTACTTTAGTTTAATGAGAGGTAGAGTTAGGGTTCTTCTATCTTTAAATGATAGGTAGAGTTAGGATTCTTCTATCTTTAAATGAGAGGTAGAGTTAGGGTTCATCTATCAATTAATTACTTCAGTTTAATGAGAGGTAGAGTGGTAGAGTTAGGGTTCTTCTATCTTTAAATGAGAGGTAGATTTAAGGTTCTTTTATCTTTAAATGAGAGGTAGAGTTAAATGAGAGGTAGAGTTAGGGTTGTTCTATCTTTTTTTTAAAGACAATCCACCTTGTAAACTTTCTTTTTTTGCACTTTTAGTTTAATGAGAGGTAGATGTACTTGTTAGCCCAACAGTCTTTTTTTTTTCTTTTTTTTTTACACTTTAGCTTAATGAGATGTTTTTTACACTTTTAGCTTAATGAGAGGTAGATGCACTGGTTCGCCCATCAGTCTTCTACTTTTTTTCAGCAGACTTTAATGAGAGGTAGAGTTAGGACTCTTCTATATTTTTTTCTTAAAAGATAATGCGTTAGAACCCTGGTCGATTAATTCCTTTAAAAAATTATAATTAAGTTTTGGTATCATTTGGATTTATATTGAAAATTATTCCCAACTAAGAATTGTGGAAAAATAAGAAAATTAAAGATAGGGTAAATTACTTTATTTTAGTTTAATGAGGGCTAGCCTTATAGTTTTTCAATCTTTAAAAGCCACTAAGAAAATTAATATTTAGTTTAATAACCTTTGTTTTAGATTTTTACTATGGGTTTAATTTTATTAAAAAAATATAAATAAGTTTTTCATATCATTTGGATTAAATTATTGAACCATTAAAAACTAATTGTTAGAGTTAAGAATTGCAGGGCAAATTACTTTAGTTTAATGTTGGGTAAGATTTTAGTTCATCAATCTTTAAAAGTTCAAAAAATTTTCTATGGGAATTAATTATTAAAATTATTAAACTACCATGGATATCTTAAATACATCTATTGCAATAACAATTTCAAAGATATTTTTATTTTATTTTATTTAGTTAAAATTGATTTTCTACTTTATTTTACTTAAGAGTTATTTTATGTTTTAGTTTTTATTATTTTTTTGCATGTAGGCTCTTTAATAGTTTTTGTTAACACATTTACGCCATTACCATCCATCCCTTGCTTCCATTGTAGTCTGTAGTTAAGGCTCTCACCATAACTAGTTAGATAATTTTGATTACAATAATATAATCGCCAAAACATATATTAATATGATTATTGTGAAAAGTTACATGCATATTAAATGCAGCCTATTAACCCAACACATATACACTACAATTATGGTGAGCATGCATGGCCTGCTTAACCCAGCACATCTGCACAGACACTACAATTATGGTGAGCATAATCATGGCTTATCTATACTTGGATGTGTTGCCTATGTATCTACTAAGACAATTACAACTACAATATGTGACAAAATTCCTATATCCTTTATACTTCGATGGATGTCTATATACCATCTTCAAAAGTAATATAAGGGGTTACCGTAATCAAATAAGTAAAATATAAGCATATGTGAAAACTTTGATTATAAACATATAACTATTTTGTGTTAAATTGTTAATCATGTAACCAGTCCTAATTTAACTTAAAATAAGGTCCTCCTCATTATTTATGATTTTTTTTTGGAAAAAGATGAAAACAAACCCTCAATGGAGCTTAAAAATTTTACAGTTTACTTTGTGTGTCAAGAATTTTTTTTCCTAAAAAAATTTAAGACAATTTTAATGTATTCATATAAAGTATTTCAAATAATGTATGCATTCCAGTTCTTTCTAATTTTTATAACTACCAGATCCTTATCCTTCAATGCAAAATTTAATTATTTGATGTGCTAGAAAAACTTAGAGATTGAAATGAACATAAAATATTTAAAAAAAAAACATAAAAATATTGAGAACTTCTTAAAAAAAATTCTAAAAACATAATATTTTTTTTTTTTAAATAATTGAAGTTTCTATTAAAGAATTTAAAAATAATATATATATTTAAAGAGCATTGAAAACTTCTCAGGAAAATCTTAAAATTTAGATTTTTTTAAACAATAAAATTTTTATTATATATATAATTTCTAAAATAAATTAGGTATATGTTAATACAGTCAAATATTTATGTAAAAGTCAATCATACCCAAAAGCACGGAAAAACAAAGAAAAGCAATATCACTGAACCAAATAAAGCAATTTGACACGCAGGCAGGGCTTTTACGGGTTACAAGAATCTTAACACTACTTAACAAATGAACAGGTGAAAATTCATTATTGAAGGTCTTAAAACAGCGTGAATGTTCAATACGGTGAATCTTTTAATAAAAGTGAAACGTTTTAATCAAATACAAAATTTTGGACTTTTTGGTAAAAAAATCTGCACCTTAAATAAAGGTCGAGGATAAAACAATGTGATATTTTGGTTTTCCAATATACCAATTCTGAACGCGTGTTTTATTAACCTTTGTAACCGTCCGCGTATCAGTATGATATTTTAAAATTTTGAGAAATTTGATATTTGAAAAAAGCTACTAACATGTGATCCGCAAATCTGCAGTGAAAAGACTTGAGAAGGAAAAAAAGGAACTTTACACGCTTGGAGTACAGCAGTTATTCGAGAGATTGTAAATCTAAAAAATAGCAGGTTGTAAAGGTATAAGTCCCAGTAATTAGAAATGAGTGGGGAGGAACCTTGGAGGTTTATAAATCCTATTTCTGAAGAAAATGAAAATGAAGAATATGAAGGTGAACACTACGTACCTGTGCAGCGACATGGATATCCTATTTCTCTAGAAGATGAAGATGAAGATGATGAATATATTATTTCTCCTGAAGATGAACACGCCATACGTTTTTCTTGTAGGAGAAATTCAGCTGGGAGAAATACCAAAGAACGTATTCAAAGTTTACAATCCTCTCTGAAATCTGCGTTTGATGAATAATATAAGCAGTTTCATGACATGGAAGCCGACTTAATTAGAGCTAAATCAGAAATTAAGGAGTTGGCTGAAAGAAACAAGAAACTAGAGAAGGCGCTCCACGAGGCTAAAGAATGAGAAAACTCCAGCAAACGAGATCTCCACCAAACAAGAAACAAGCTGCAGCAGCTGTGTACTACAGTCGCTGCACTCAAAGAAGAATGTACAGCAGCGGCTCCACAACTTGCTAAGAAGAGAAAATATGTTCTTAAGGTTTTCGAGGTTAATGACTGCGTGAATTGTCCAATTTGCTTGGAACCATGGACTGAATACGGGGAGCATAATATCTGGTATGTTGTAGATGCAAATGGGTTTTCAATACTAGAAACTTCGATTTCTTTTTGGGATTTTATATGTTAAGGTATATAATTTGTTAAAAAATGAGCTACATCTTTACCAAAATTGGATTTGTTATCAAAAGGGTTGCTAGTTCAATGGTAGAGTATTCAGGAAGCAAATGGGAGGTCTTTGGTTCAACTTTTAACTTGGCTCATAAAAAGTTTAACATAATATAAGTGTCTAGGCCAGCAGAGCTAGGTCAAGTTAGATTCCACAAACACCTATAATGTTACCTCAAATGGAGGTGTTGGATAATGAACCACACCCAAACCATTTATTGAAAAAAAACAGAGAAAATAAAATAGAGTGCAGCAAATACAAAACACTTAAATAAAATAGAGTGCTTTTGTAAATATGTCAGCAATTTGATTTTCTGTTCCACAAAATTTTAACTCCACCACTTGATCTTCTATCAGATCACGAACAAAATGATGATGCACTTCTATATGCTTTGATCTAGCATGATAAATTGGATTTTTTGCTAGCTTGATAGTACTCTGATTATCATAGAATATAGTAGTTGGACAAACTTGTGGATGTTGAGTTTCTTCAAGTAGTCTTCTAAGCCATAATGCTTCTTGAGATGCCTTTGATGAACCAACATAGTCAGCTTCTGTAGATGATAGTGATACTATTGCTTGTTTCTTGCTGCTCCAAGAAATTGGTCCTGACCCAAGATGAAACATGTACCCTGAAGTTGATTTTCTGTCATCAATATCACCTGCATAATCAGAATCTGTATATCCAACTAATGTTGGCTCTCCTCCATATTTGTACTCAATTGCAAGTTGATAAGTGCCTTTAATATATTTTAATATTCTCTTAGCTGCTTTCCAATGCTCAATGTGTGGATCTAACATGTACCTGGATACAATACCAACTGCATATGCAATGTCTGGTCTAGTTATGGTGAGATACAAAAGACTCCCAACTAATTGTCTATATAATTTTCCATCCACCTTCTTTTGAGTAGAATTAGCACTCAACTTTAAGCCTACTTCACATGGTGTATTAGATGCTTTACAATCAGTCATATTAAACTTTTTCAATACATCAAGAGCATATTTGGTTTGAGACAACATGATTCTTCCTTCTTCTTTCCATACTTGCATACCCAAAAAATAGTGCATCAACCCTAAATCAGTTATTTCAAAAGCTTGTTTGAGTTGATCCTTGATTATTTCAATATTATGTGTGTGATACCCTGTAATAATCAAGTCATCCACATATAATACAATAATAACAACTTTACCATCACTATGTTTTACATACACATCTGGATCAGCTTTACTTCTTTTAAATCCTGCGTTTATAAAGTACTCATTTATTTTGGAGTACCATGCCCTTGGTGCTTGCTTAAGACCATATAATGATTTTTTTAATCTACACACTAGATGTTCTTCACCACTTTTAACAAATCCAGGTGGTTGTTGCATGTAAATTTCTTCTTGAAGATCACCATGTAGAAAGGCACTTTTTACATCCATTTGATAAATTTTCCAACCAAATTTTGTAGCTAGAGCAACTATTGTACGAATTGAACTCATTTTAGCGACTGGAGAAAAGGTTTCAGTATAATCAATACCTTCTGTTTGTGAGAAGCCTTTAGCCACTAGTTTTGCTTTATATTTTTCAATAGCTCCATCTGATGTGAACTTTACTTTGTAGGTCCACTTGCAGCCAACCACACTTTTACCTTTTGGAAGAGTTGTCAATTCCCAAGTTCCATTTTTCATCAAAGAATTGTATTCATCTTGCATTGCTTCTTCCCATTCTTCGTTGCCTTTTGCTTCCTCATATGTACTTGGAGTGTCAACCTGCATCACCTTAGTCATAAGAGCATAGTTAGCAAACATATTTCTAGGGCCTTCTTGGTATATTTCTTGAATGCTTATAGTCTGCTGTGTGTCTTCATCATCACTTTCACTTGATGCTTCAATTTGTGTTCCTTCTCCTCCTACAGAAGATTGTACACCTTGATTTTGAGCATTAGTATAAGTAGACTTATCTTATTCAATCAATATTGGAAAGTAAGATAATGCAGGAGAATGTTCACTTTCAATATCTTCATCAAACCATACATTCCTTTTGATATAAATTTTATTTGTTTTAGGATTATATAACCTATATCCTTTTGTTTCCTCACTATACCCAACCATTATACACTTCTCACTCTTTCTTTCTAACTTGCTCCTTTTTTCATCAGGGATGTGGGCATATGCATTACATCCAAAGACTCTAAAATGAGATACTGTAGGCTTCCTACCACTCCATGCCTCTTCTGGTGTTATATTCAAAACTGCCTTAGTAGGTGTTCTATTCAAAATGTAAACTGCAGTACAAATTGCTTCAGCCCAGAATTTAACTTCTATATTTCTAGAGTGAAGCATGCACCTAGCCATTTCTATTATAGTTCTATTCTTCCTTTCTGCAACTCCATTTTGTTGGGTTGAGTAGGAGACTGTTGATTCCTTCTTTATACCATGTTGTTTACAAAAATCTAAAAAAACTTTGTTCATATATTCCATACCTCTATCTGTTCTTATTATCTTCAGAGATCTTCCACTTTGATTTTCAGCCAATGCCTTAAACTCTTTAAACTTATCAAACACTTCATCCTTCTTTTTTAAAAAATAAACCCAAATTCTTCTAGTATAGTCATCAATAAAGGTGAGGGCATACCTTGATCCTGCAAGAGATGGTGTTCTGAAAGGACCCATTACATCACTATGAACCAAATGTAAAGGAGTGATTTACCTTGTGGGAAACTTTTCACATGTTGCTTTCCCATAGCACATCCTTCACACACCTTGTGACTTGATGAGATTTTTGGAAGCCCATGCACCATATATAGTTTCTCCATAAGCTTGAGGCTTTGATAATTGACATGTCCCATACGCTCATGCCATAACCTGCTCATATCATTATATCTGGCAATAGCACACATATTCTTATTTCCATATTTAGAAGTAAATTCTTGAAACCTATATAATCCATTCTCCATTTTACCAATTGCAGTCACTTTGTAGTTATTACTCACATCCTAGACATTTGTCATTGTAGAATTCTATTTTATACCCCTGATTTGCAATTTGAGATACAGAAAGAAGATTTGTCTTCAATTCTGGAACTAACTTCACATTTTTGAACACACCATTATCTACTTTAACATTTCCAGTTCCTTTAACTTCCAAAGCACTGTTATTCCCCAAATATATTTTCTCTAGATTGTTATCATTTCTTAGTGATACAAATTGTTCTTTATTATAACACATATGTTGTGTAGCCCCAGAATCAATAACCCAGTCATCTTTATAAGAATCATTTGCTTTAAGTGCAATACAGAGAGCATTACTTTTAGAATCAAATTTTTTTGTAAACTTATTTGTCTTCCTTTCTGTATCTTTGATCCTCTTATAGCATTCATTTGCTTTATGACCCAACTTACCACAGTAATTACATTTCCATTTGCTTCTATTATAATCCTTGGCTGGAATATACCAATTGTCATACTTCCAATTTTTCTCTCTTGAATGATTTTCTTGTGTACTTCTGTAATTTTGTTTCCCTCTTATTATGAAAGCTTCATCATTAAATGACTCCCTTTCTTTGATTTGACGTTTTTCTTCTTGCACTAATTTAGCACATAACTCTTCATATTTTATGCTCTTTAATTTATCAGCAGTATCTAGCCCTCTTAATTGATAAGATCCTAGGAGACTTTGTAAAACTATTTGCACAAAATCTTTTTCACCTATATCCTTTCCAAGAGAAGCAAGTTCATTTCTCTTTTCCTTTAATTTACTTAGATGAGGGACTAACTCTTGTGAATTTGATAATTTCATGTTGTATAGTTCTGCAGTGAGGGTTAGAATCCATATATCACCTGAATTTTCATATGTAGTTTTCAAAATATCCCACACTTTAACTCCACTTCTTTCATTGCGAACTTCTGGAAAAACTTCTTCTGAAAGTGTAAGCTTGATCAGTGCTGCTGCCCTTTTATCTCTTTTATCCCAATCTTCTTGATCTTTTCCACTGTTTGCTGGTCTTTTTTCACTACCATTAACAATTTCAAAGCATTTTTGAAGCGTTAGAAAAATCTCCATGCAAGACACCCAATCATAATATTTTGTTTCTTTACCACAAACAATGGTGATCAGCCTCCAATCACACAACCTGCATAATGCATAGCCAACACTACAAAAACTACAGATTACAGCCCCAAGATTTGAGAGGGCTCTGATACCATATTAAAAAAAAATAGAGAAAATAAAACAGAGTGCAGCAAATACAAAACACTTAAATATATTATTGCACAAAAAATCTCCAGAATCTTTCTTAGTTACAATGGCAGCCTTGCTGCTATTTTTATAACATTCATAGAAATCTCCAGAATATCTTAGAATGACTAAGAGAAGTGTCGAGAAAGGAAAGATCTGGAGGTTTCTACTTAGAGATGGAAGTTTCCATATTCTGGAACATTCCATAATAAATATTATCTCCAACATTCTGGAACATTCTATAATAAACATTATCTCCAACACCATTGTCACTAACTTAGTGGTATAGTACCCCACCAGCAAATAATTGGTCCTATTTTATGTCAAATTAATCAATACAAAAGAATATTAGACTAATTTTATAAAATTAAAAATACTTTATTTTATATATATCTCAATATATTAATTTAATGTTAATGGTGTTAGTTGGAGAGAATAGTTTAGCAAAAGATTTTTAATCAAAAGGTCATGTAGAAACCAGTTGCACTTAACAAGAAGTGGCTTTCTCCTCTTAAATCTGGTACTTGGTATTTAATTGTGTTAAGCTTTTGTTATTTTAAGAATGTAATTGGTTGAAGTTATTAATATCTTTTTTATGTCACATAATAGAAATTTTTTAAACTGCACCTAATTTAGTTGACCTCCACTGTTCCACAATAATCCATTATGCAGTTTTCCAAAAATTATAAACATATAATATTTCTAAGATAATTTACAAAATTCTTTTATTAAATATTTTAATTTTACAATTGTAAATGAAAAACAAGAGCTCTCATGTTTTATTGATACAGAGTTCCTTTATTAAATATTTTAATTTTATAATTGTAAATAAAAAACAACGGTTCTCATGTTTTATTATCTTGAGAATACGTTCTTTCAATGTCTAACAACTTTCTAACATTCCTATTGTGGAACTCCAGTTCTCTTTCATGTGGTCATTTCTTTGGCAGATCATGCATAACACAATGGATTTCTAAAGGTGGAAGTCGTGGTTCCTCTACCGTAAGTCAAATTTGATTCGTATTTTCTTTATCTTGTTATTCAGTGGCCTCATTTGATCGGATCACATACCCTTTTCAATCAAACTAAATTTGTATATAAATGATTACAGTGTCAAGTATGCTCGAGTAGGGTTACTTTAGCAGATATAAGATATCACTATGTATCCCAATTCTATGATGGGGATGTGAAGATTCAACAGGTAGATCAGTCACTCCTATTAATATATCTTACCAAAACAATTACTATATTAGCTATGTTAATTGAAATTTATGTACACTCACATCAGTCTTGTGTTTTTACAGGGTGGATGAAAATTGTGAAGGGAGGCTAGAGCTCTATATCTGACTACATTTTGTTTCAATTTTGGAAATCTGAATACTTGCCTGAAACTTTAATCAAATAGGAGATTATGTTTAAAGTGAGTCATAGGGACTTTGGAAGATACAATTTTGAATTTAGTCAGGAAATTGTTCTAATTTACACAGTAAACATGACACATTTTGGCTGTTATTAAAACTGACATGCATACGCTAAAATGGCATATATTGTTTTTTGAAATGCTAAAAGTTGTTTTCTCCAATGGAGAGAATTGCTGCTTTTTTTAATTATTATTTAAAAATGGCATGTGATTTGCATTATTCTTGAGATTTGGAACTTCAGCTGCCATGTTAATCTTGTTTGCAACGAAATCATCATTGCAATATTCATTACTACAAATTTTGATGTTGCCAAAGATCCAAGATTAAAAAGTTGAATTGATGGTAGGGTGCGCATTGGATTCAAAACTAGTTTTTAACTTAACAAGTATTGAGAACTTAGAAGACAAAGTTTACGAGAAAGAACAGAAATAAAATTCAATTCAAAAGGATATTTTTATTGTATTGTAATACCTACATAGTATATTTGAGCAAGGAAATAATATTTTTTAATATATAAATAGCCACAATCAATTTATATTAATTAGGTTTAAAAATTTGTTTGTTTGGAATAAACATTGAAAATCAAATGAAATGAACACTAATACTTACTTTGATAATTAAAGAAAAATATCAAATGGATAAGATTATGCTCCAATTTAAGAATAGTGCTTCTTTATTAGTGAAACTATCTTGAATTTTGCAATATATCTCTTTCTTGTTAGAGGATAAGTTTGTGGGCTTATGAGTAATTGTGGGTGTGAATTTATATTAATGCCTTGAATTTGGAGTAGAGTTCTATCCTACACCTTTGCATGATCTGCAGTCTTCTATTCTGCCTTTTTGTTTTAAGACAATTTGGGACTGATGGTACGAATAAATACCTTATTAGGTTGTCACATGACTGACCCATGAGGGCATTATACATTGATCAAATCCATGAAATTGAACAATATAAAAAATGGTAAGCAAGTGCCTAAGATGTAGATTCTTAGTCTTTGTATTACACCAAATGTTAAAAATTGAACAAAATAAAAAATAGTAAGCAAGTGTCTGAGATGTAGATTCTTAGTCTTTTTATTATGTACCAAAATTAAACGTGTCACTACTGATTTTTCTCTAGAATGAATGATTATTTTCTTGGATGATTATAAGATGACTAGAATGACTGCATTAAATGTGTTTAAATATTAGTGCATCACATCAAATTGTGATAAAACTATGTATATTGGCTCAAAGTAAGACTATAAGGAGCACTAGTTAGCCAAATTTTAATTTTAAATTTTAAAATTAAAATTAAAGGGGAGAGGAATTTTCCCACATGTGGTAGTTGGCACTAACCTAATAGATATGAATGCAAAATGTAGAAGCATGCACAAAGTACAAAAGAGTATTAATTACTAAGGTTCATATATATTGTAAGAGAGAAAAGAAAAAGCAACTATTTCTAAACTATTTACTAAGGTTCATGAGACTAATGGACTCACTGCACCATTTGAACTTCTTTGTATTAAATGGCTCTCTTCTTGCCCTTTCTTCTTTTGCCTCCAAAAGCTTATTCTTAGTCTTCTTCATACCTGCATCCACACTTGCAAACAAATCAATAGAAAATGAATCAAGAAACCAGAATGTCTCTTCAAATGCCTCTTCCATAGACACTTTCTTCTCCTCTTCTTCTAGTGCTCTTTGTTGCACTTCCTCTTTTCTTCTTTCCTTACTATCTTTATTCAAGTCCTCTACAATGAGAACTTTCCTCTTCTCTTTTTGTCCACTTTTTAGAATTACCACCTTATCAGGAAACTAAATCTTTTCCAAAATATGCATTTTTCTTGCAATCTCTTCCAATTCCTCTCAGAATTTTCTGTTTCCTACTTCATCCCAATATCTATCCTAAAATGGGATTATGAGTGTTCTCCTTACACTAATACCCATCTTCTCACTGCTGCAACAGAATCTCTTACCTTCCACAACTACTCTCTACCCAACAAGGATGGTGCAAGATGTTACTCTTAAAACCCCTTCTACCCACTCTTTCTTCATGGAGGAAGTTATACACCTTCTACCCAGTTTATCTCTATTGGAGGATAGCAGTTACAAGCTCTTTATCATGCCTGCAACAACAAATGCTCTCAAGTCTATGACTAACTCCTCTTTCACAACTCTATCAACTCTCTCATACCTTATTCTTCAGCATACTTTTCACCATGCCAGTGATCTTATTCCTCTATCAATCAAACTACAGCATACATTAGACTGCAACACTCATATAACAACACCCATCAAAATCAAGAACACACTTAATGCTCTCTGCCTAGATCTTTTAGGACTCTAGGTTTTCTTCCACAAATCAGTAAATCTGTAAACACACATATCACTCCAAGATTCTTATAAATATCAAACTCCCAAAACCTATAACAAATTTTTATCACCTAGATTTTTTAGGTCTCTGGTACCAATCTGATGGCATGGGGTCAATAACACAGCAAATGCTCTGCTTCTTTTAATGGCTACCTTATCAGTCACAGCTCAAATACGCAATTACAGGAAACTAAATCAAAGAGATATGCAGAATAATGACATGTGGTTAAGAAGTCTTCTTCACAGTCTTAAACGGTCAAATACAAAATGATAGGAACTAAATATATGCAAACTGTAATCAATTATTTCTTGAAATTCAAAACAATGACAGGAGAGAAGATGTATTCCTGACAGTCTTAACACTTAGATACCGAAAGGGACAGAAAGTAGTGATATTTAAATTCTTATTAATGTTGAAATCACAAATACAGAATGGCACACGACATCACACTGCTACTTATCCAAACATAACCATACAACCAAATATTGGCCAGCAACAATCGGCCTTCTCTAGTGCACCAAACAAGAACTCTTTACAACTAGTTACTCTTAAAGCGTTCTATCTCTCTGTCGATCTGTAATCTCCTCCATTCCTGTAGGCCTCATTTCTTCAAATTCTTCATGCGGTCTAACTATCTACGGCCTCAATTTTCAAATATGCTAGCGGCCTCTAACTCTGTCTTCCAACCATTCTCTCCTCTATCCATCCCTTCCTCCTTCAAAAGTAACTGTTGGCCCTTCTCCTTAGGCACTCACTGACCCAAACATTACATTGGCCATTTCTTGGACCTCCACTCCTTCCACATGGCTTCCTCCCAATCGATCCTCTCTCCCTTGATATCTATCTCTTCCATTCGTTCCTTCCATCTATCTTATGATTGTTCGCTACCCCCTACCAATTCATATAACCATCTATTATAATAACGGTTTGATAGCTAAAATATTCCCTTCGAATGAGTACCAATCATTTAGTTGGATTTGTAAACTGAACTTTTAGTAACCATCGATAAACAACTAATGTTTATTCTTCTTCTCACGTGGCGACAGGAACCTGCCTCATTTTCTGACGGTTTCTCTTCAAAGACTTTCTTCGTAGTTGTTTTCCTCTAACTATTTTACCCAACCTTGAACTCTTCATATATCAATTGCCATGTTGCATGTTGCATAATTTTAAGAGAAAATGATTTCCAATTTATAATCATCATTAATACAACCAGAACTCTTCTCCAAAGCATTCAATCTAAAGATGGTAAATCATTCACATTGACACCACAAGATGACAGAGTGTCTATAACTGAATTCGATACAACAATCATTTTCCACAACACATAAAGCTCCTGACAATAGGAGATACATGAATAATAAAGTTAGGGTGCAGAAAGAACAACAAATGGCTACTATGATGGATGTGGATCATAGGTAACCGAAATTCAATAATTAAGATACTAGAAAGGATAGGGATATGATGGACAAAGGCGGTGAGAGACTAGTGATTAAAGTTAGAAATATGTTTTGATCTAGTTGGATATGTAGTTTTTAATTTATGAGTATGAATCATGTGTTTTTAACTTGTAATAATTGTGGTAAGATGATACAATATGGACTGTAATTTTTGATGGAGTGGTTCTCTTAGCTACTTAATGTACTTGTCTTATCTATTAGTAACTTATATGTAAATTAAAAAAAGAGGTATTGTAGTTTTAATAATTTAATAATTTTGAATTTTATTAATTTAATACATTTATATTTTTCAAATTTATTTATTTATTATTTATATTTTGTAATTGTATTAATTTTATAAGTTTATTTATTTTATTAGTTTTTTAATTTTATAAATTTTTAATTATTTTTTTTGCTAAATGAAAAAAATATTGAAATTATTATGTAATATAGTAAGGAGTTATGTAGTTCAAATGAATAAAAATATAATATAAGTGATATAGTTTATAATTTATAAATAACTTAGTGAGTAAATTTTTTTAAAATTATTTATTTTAACTTTTACAAAGAATTGCAATAGTAAAAAAATACTTTAATTTTTATCTCATGGGTTATTTGAATATCATTTTTAATATTTATTATCAACAATGTTTTATTCACAAATTACATGTAAATAATATTTATATGGGATGTCCATAAAAACATTTTTTTAGAATTATTATTATTTGTTATTTAGCGATTTATTTAAATTACCAATAAAATATAATCAAATGCATCAAACCCATAAACAAAGGTGCATCAAAATAAAACTCTAAGAATAAAAGTTGGCCTACACCTCTCTACCCATTTTATCATGAGAGTGCAAAGTCCTCCAAAAATTTGACATTTTTCCCTTCTTCCCTCGCTTGACAAGTGAGTCATTAGAAGGATCATTTTTCTCTTGAGTCCGCTTTCTTTTTACCACTAGAAGAGGTCATTTAGCCTAATTTTGGCTAATTTTGTCCATGGTGGAAATGGCTTTCTTTTTACCACTAGAAGCAGTCATCTAGCTTTGGCTAATTTTGTCCATGGTGGAAATGGCTTTCTCTAATCTGATGAAGCTTTAACTCCAATGGGAATGTTTACTACAATCTTCATTTGAGGTTTAGAATTATTTTATTTTTTATTATCACATGTAAATGATATTTATTCTCGGTGTAACCTACAGTGGTAGTATGGGGTGGACTGTAATGGCTTGAGTGTGTTAACAAAAAAGAAATAAAAAAAGACTATATAGCTAACATATTAAAATAATAATCATAAACAATACAAAAATATAGTCAAGAAATGAAAATTAATATTTAAAAAATATATCTACTAGCATATCTATATTTAAAAAATATATGTAAAGTATGAGAGGTGTCCTTCTAGAGGCACCTATTCCACCTATGTGTGGTAAATTGACTAAAAAAATAGGTGCCTCGAGAAGGAGAAGGATATTTCTCGACATACTTTAGATATATTTTTTTAAATATAGTAATGCTAGTAACCTTTGGAGCACAAGCCTAATTCTAACTATATTATATATCTTAAGAATAATTATAATTATATAATATAATATTATAATATATGATAGATATATTATTATAATATATTATACATAATATAACCCTAACCCTAACCCTAACATTAATCTTGAGAGTAATTCTAGCCCTAATTCTACCCTTAGATCTACTTAAACCTAATTCTATTTCTAATTCAAACCCTTATTCCAACCTTAATTCTAACAGTACTTCTATATATAGATATAAATGTAAATGACTTTTGGTGTTTTATTGTAACTATAACCCTAACCCTAATGTTCAAGCCAATACTAACCCTAATTGTAACCCCAACCCTAACCTTGATTCTAATCATAGTTTTAACCCTAATTCTAACCTAAACCCTAACCCTAACTCTAATTCTAACCATAGTTTTAACCCTAACCCTAAATCCAATTATAATTCTAATCTTGATTTTATCCCTAACCCTAATTCTTACCCCAATACTAATTCAAAACCAAATTATATCTATAACCCTAACCCTTATCTTAATCTTGATAGTAATGCTAACCCTAACTCTAATTCTAACCCTAACCCTAATTGTAACCCTAACCTTAATTCTACCCTTATAACTGTGCCTATATAAAATAATATGTATGCTATAATTATATATAATATAACACTAACCTTAACCCTAATGTTAATCCTAATAGTAATTCTAGCCCTAAATCTAATTCTATCCCTAACCCTAATAGTAACCATATATATAACCAAAATTCTAACTTGAACCTGAACCCTAATCCTAACCCTAATTGTAGGCATAACTTCTAATTTAAACCTAAATTGTAACTAAAACCCTAACCCTAACGTTAATCCTGACAATAATTCTAACCCTAATTTTACCCCTAGATCTACTTAACCCTAATTCTATTCCTAATTCCAACCTAATCCCAACCCTAATTCTAACCATAGTTTTATATATAGATATAAATGTAAATAACCTTTGTTATTTTATTGTAACTATAACCATAACCCTAACATTCACCCTAATTCTAACCTCAATTCTAACCCCAGCCCTAACCCTGATTCTAGTCATAGCTTTAACCCTGATTCTAACCTAAACCCTAACCCTAGCCCTAATTCTAACACTAATTCTAACGGTAATCCTAACCCTAATTGAAACCATAACCCTAAATCCAATTATAATTCCAATCTTGATTTTATCTCTAACCCTAATTCTAACCCCAATACTACTTATATTACTAATTCAAACCCAAATTATAACTATAACACTAACCCTACTCTAATTCTAACCCTAACCATAATTCTAACCCTAGCGATAACCCTAATTCTAACCTAATCCTTATTCTAACCCTAACCCTCGCTCTATCACTAAGCTTAATTATATCCTTAACTCTAACCCATGTCATAAAACTCATTTCTCACCTCAATATTAGTGTTCCATTATCCCACATCAATATTTAAAAGTCATATTACATCACATGAAATTGACCCCTGAATTTCATAATTTAAAACTTATAATTTTCTTGACTCTTGCCCATTTCATTCCACCATGAGCTGACTTGGTATGATAGATCACTTTTAGAATCTTAGATATGTGATTTCTAATGGCATTATCATTTTTTAGATTTTTTGAGGGATTGTATTCTTACTTATCATTATTCCATTATTATATCTTTTCTTTTAGTGTTTTGTACTATGTTGAAATCTATCCTTTACCCTCCCTAGCCACCCTTGCCAATCCCATTGGGTTTCCATTTTCATATCTAATATACCACTAATTCTAACCCAAACCCTAATTCTAACACTGGAGTTAGTGTTAGGGTAGGATTGGGTCATTTCAAATGATTTCATTGGTACAATATTAATTCCCAAATTTATATTAATAGATAAAACCATTTGGTATGGAGTAATTGTTTAAAGACATCGTTTTAAATCATAATCAAAACACTTAATGTGAGGTATCCTAACACATGTACATTTCCACTGTAGTAGTTGTACATATAAGAATAGTATTTGTCAACATAATATTCTTTAACTATTTCTTTGCAATTACCTTTCAAAATTAGACAAATCATTTATATCATGGTTTTTTTTATTTGAGTTCTACAAATAACTCGTGTTTTGTTTGAATCTCTTAGCCTTCTTTTAGTATCTTACTTTTTAACCCAAAAATTACACTCTTTTGGTTTAAACTTTTCTTGCCAAATAAATTATATATTAAAATTTTTAGTAACTATTCTAATTTAAGCTTGTAGTCTAAATATTTCCATAATATTGATGCATTTCTTTCCAATTTGTAATCTATCTTATATTGTGTTGTGTGAATTTTTCACAATACAATTGAATTGTATACCAAAAGCCAATTTCTTAATAGTTATGTTTTCAATGCAACCTTGGAAATGTTAGTTTTGTTGAAACAATTTGGTATGTACCTTGTTAAACACTTTTTAATGGTGTTTATTCTTCATTTCACCTTGATAATCTTTCATGCAACCATGGGAGATAGAATGTCAACAATTGACATAATTATAATATTAGAGAACTATGTGATTCTAAGCTCTTTTTATGTAGTATGATGTTTGAAAATTTTACTTTTTGGAGGATTATGCATTTAATATCTTCCAAAATGGAATTCCCAATGTAACCCCAATTACTAATATACATTATATATTACCAATAAAAATAATAATATTATATATACATTGCTTATATTTAGTATTTTTTTTCCAAATGTGGTTGTAGTAGTTATTATAAAGGCCATGAATAATGTAATTAATTAGTTTTTACTTCATCACCAAGATGAAGAATGAATACTATTTTTAAATTTTAATATAACACTTAAAAAATTTATGAAAGAAAATAAAATAGACATTTTGTGGGAATATTTAAAAAAACTAAATTCATATAATCTTGAGGATTTTATAGGTCTTCAATTGACCCCATGTCATATGCTATGTTTCTTGCAATATATATATATATATAATGTTTGTAAATTGTAAAAATGAAAAATTATTTAATTAAAATTTTTTAATATTCCAACTATGCATACACCATTAACACCAAGCTAAAACATTGAGAGATGATTATTTAAATTTTTATGAATAGTTATTTTGATTTTTTTTAGTGTTTCTTGATTTTTATTTTGTGCTTTTCTATGCAATCCATGATTTTATTTTTTAACTTTTAATATAGCACTTAACATAAAGAAAATCAAATAGACATTTTGTGGGCTTGCATAAAATATTTTAAAATATTTTTAGAAAGAAAACTAAATTCATATAATATTAAAAGTAAATGGAGATTTTACTTTCAATTGACCCCATTTCATGTGCCATGTTTTTTTTGGGAATATATATTATGATGTTTGTAAATTGTAAAAAGTAAATAAAATAACATAGATAATGGGTATCATGAAAAATTATTTAAATTAATTTTTTTTACTATTCTAGGAATATGAAATGATATATGCATAACCATTAACACCAAACCAAAGCATACAAATTAACACCAAGCTAATAATTTTGACAGATGATTTGGATTTTTTTATCAATAGTTATTTTGATTTTAATTTTTTTCTTTTCTTGATTTAGAGTTGTTAAACATTTATGTTATTAATTTGCATTTGTGAGCTATATTTTTATAATATTTATGATTATTATTTTAATAAGTGAGCTATATAATTATTTTAAAAAAAAAAATTGTTAACACACTCACGCCTGCTGCCACTATAGGTTACGCCTCTCGACATAATAACATAAATGTTTGACAACTCTCCAATACCAAAAACAATTAGATAATTTATGTGGGAGCGGAAGTCCAAGATCATGGAACATAAATCAAAAACAAATGCAATGTATTGAAAATGAACTAATTGGTTTACAACCGAACTGGTATAAATAGGTATAACTCATATGATTTTATATACCAACAATTTATAGTAGAACTAAGAAGGAGCTTAGGTGGGTTTATGAAATATGAGTCCTGGCTATGCGCCATTTTAGGTACTCATTTACAAAACATCACTCATAAAATAGAGAAAGAAAGAAAACCCTATGGGAAAAAAATTTCCTCCTAAAGAGAGAAAACAAAGAGAGGACTTTAGATGGCCCCTCTAGATGATGATGATGCCGATGTAGACCTGGATGCTGATGTTGAGAACTCTCCAAGCAAAATATGTTGTAAATTCTAAAGTTTTTGAATATTTAGAAAAATAGACAAATCATCTCCAATGTGTACAGAAGTTGGTATATTGAAACCTGATAAAAGGATGTGCATATGTGCACATGCGAATGAGATAAATAATCTGTGCGACTCTTTGAGAAGTGATTGTTCCCCCCATTACACTTTATAATTTAGTGTATATACAATTCTCAATTTTTATGATATATTACACAAGTGATTTTTATTTGACACTTTTTTTTAAGTGCAAGTACAATAAAATAGCTTTATTGGAGTCCTACTAATCAATATTGTTGAGCCAACTTAGATGAGCCTTGAATTGATACTAGACTCTGAATTAACTTCTTCATCAGTTTAACTCTATTTTAGATGGTGGCATTTTTATCTCTTTTATCCCTATTAGAGTTGATGAATGGATTTAGTTTTAAATTTAGTTTTGGGAATTAAGGTGGTGCTTTGGTGATAGAAGAAGTGATTGTGTGCACTCTTCTTATTTATCTACCCCCTTAAAGCGACACTTTATAAGTAGTGCATGACATCATACAACAATATTTGACCTTTTTTTTTCTCTTGCAACAAGCTTGCAAATTGAGATGAAATTTTTTAAGAACCCTGAACCTAACTTACTTTGGCACTTTATAATGATAGTGAAATTAGTAGCTACAATGATAGAGGTCAAAAAATTAGGCACCATTGCCTTTTGAATGACTCGATTACGAGATCGTATGCAAAAGTTATAGCCTTTACAATTTGTGCATATGCAAAAAATTACTCCTTCAAAAGATATTTTCAATGTGCTTGAAAATAAAATTTTGTGCAAACTAATATTTGGAGAAAAAATTGACAGGGAAAGAGTTAAGCCCCCTATGATAGGCTGTGACAAGAGGCTTAAAAACCATATGACTAGGGGCTTATTATTAACAATTTTGTGCCGTGCCCTCCCTTTTTATTTTACCTCTCTTCTTATGTCACCCCCCCTAGTTTCTTATGTGAGAAAAATTGACATAAGTTACAATGAATAGTGCTGCTAATACTCTCTTCAAATTTGATGACCGTCGCTATTCACGTGCCTCCCTAAGCACTTTCAAATTCCAACGACCCACCTGGCTTTTCAAGCTGATTCAACTCTATATTCCTGACCAGAAACGGGGCCTTTGCTCCACCATTTTGGCATGGGCAATATGGCTTAAGCCATCGTGGCTGAGAGGACTCGGTCAAATGAGCATATGTGACAAAAATGCCATAGTGAAAGGTGGCGACGTGGCTTGAATGCCATAGTATGAGGCAGCGACGAGGATGAGTTGGAACGCATCATGGATGAGAGGACCGGGCATCTTGGAGGTGCCATAGAATGCAGCTTGCAGAGGCAACTTTGGCCCGTGATACATGCTCAAACAAGCATGGATACATCTTCTTGTATGAGGCTGTGAGGCATGACTACCACAGAGAATACGCATCTATTGAGGCTTCCTTTGCTATGATTCAACCTCACTATGGTGAGGGTTGATGAGCTCTTCCAATGACGATTATGACCTGCAAAAGAAAACTTGTTTCAAATGTGCTTTGAAACAAAATTTTACCTCCTTGATATGTAGTGATAGAAGGTCGGATTGAGCCTAGCATGCAAGAGAAGTTGTAGAGATTTGTCAATGGAGCTATGTAATCAATGAGAAAATGATTTGACATTATTCCACTCGCTCTGAGACCATGTGGGAGCGGAAGTCCAAGATCATGGAATAGAAATCAAACACAAATGCAATGTATTGAAAACAAACTAATTGGTTTACAATCAAACCGGTATAAATAGGTGAAACTTGAGGAACAAGTCTCCACGAGAATAGGAAAGGTGGCAAAATTGGAACGAAGAGAATAGCTCAAGGTTTGACCTCCCTCCAAAATAGCAGCGATGTGTCGAAGATGGATTGACACATCGACTAATGACTCAACAAGAGGACTTAGTCTTTCCACATGTGAGGAAAACCACTAACTATGATTAAGTTAGGTATAACTCGTATGAGTTTATACACCAACAATTTATAGCAGAACAAGGAAGGAGCTGAAACACAAAAGAAGCCACAACAAAAGAAAGAAGCACAAAATCAAAATCAAAATAACTATTGATAAAAAATTTAACTAATCATCTCTCAAAATTATTTTTGCTTGCTGTTAATTTGTATGCTTTAGGTTGGTGTTAATGGTGTATGCATAAATCATTTCATATTGCTGCAATATTAAAAAAGTTAAACTAAATAACTTTTCATAATATGGAACTTAGCATGATCTAAATTATTTTATTTACATTTTACAATTTACAAATATCATAGTATATATTCCCAAAAAAATATGGCACATGACATGGGGTTAATTGAACACCCATAAAATCCTTGATTACAGGTAAAAGTACAAACTTGTGTCACACTTTATAAATGAATCAGCCAACATAAAAAAAAATCTCAATTTCGACCACATAAAAGTGGTCTTTATGTTTTGAATTTCAAAATGATGTAAACTAAGAAAATGTAGATCTTTTGTTGAAGTTTATTACTCCAATTGTTTATATATTTAAAAAAATTGTTTTGATATTTTTTTTATCAATTTAAGAGTAGATTTTGAAATGCTAATAATTTGAAGAAAAAGTGACGTTCAGTTGATGTCAAGAAACAAATAGAAAAAAAAAAAACATTTTCTCCTAATCTTTTTTCCCAAATATCTAGGGCATAGAAAAAAATGAATTTTTGATCTATATTTTTCTTGTAATAACATTTTAAAGTCAAACTTACCTGATTTTGATAGTTTTCAATTCAAGTCAACTATTATTGTTTAATTTTTTTTTTCATTTTCAAAAAACAAATTGTACCCTTTTGAAGAGGATTCTCTTTTCTAGGGCATCATATATTTTCCAAATTTTAAAATCATGTTTTACTTTTTTTTTTTAAATTTCAAATTAGCCTCTTTTTTAACTTGAAAAACCTACTTGCATTATTTTCAAATATTTATATCCTAAAATTACTCAAACTATAAATATTTAGCAAAAGTTGGAAGTTTGAGAAAATGGTGACTTGGCTATCCAATAGGATGCCACATAGACATATTCGACCTAATGGGATTCAGCCGAATCCCATTCGATTGAAACTACTCCTTTGCTTTTTTTTAAAAGAATTTGTGGCTTTTTAATTTTTTTTTAATTATTGAATTACAGTAAATTTTTTAAAAAATGATTTCGATAGGGAAGAGTCATATTCAAAAACACAATGATGTGAAAGTGTTTGTTTAATGTCTTTTTTGGATTTTTTTAGCTTTTTTTAGTTTTTTGAGCATTTTTAAATTAATAAATTATAGAAATTTGAAGAAAAAAGAACCATTGATTTCAACAGGGGTAGAGTCATATTCAAAAACACAATGATCTTTAAGTGTTTTTTAATGTCTTTTTTGGCTTTTTTAGTTTTTTGGGCTTTTTTAAATTATTAAATTATAGAAATTTAGAGAAAAAAGAACCACTGATTTCAACATAGGCAGAGTTGTATTCTCAGGTACCATGATCTAAAATGTGTAATTGATTGAATCATTGATTTACTGAATGTAGACCTAGATCTTCAAAAAATAGAGGTTAAAGTATTTGCACATGTGTTATTTTTGCATGCAAGTGAATTTAAATTTGATCAATTTATGATGGGCAATAAAAAGACAAGAAAAAGGTTGCATGATCGAAGCAGAGATGTTACAAATGTCGATGAAGGAACATCTACTCAAGAACAACCCATGAAAATTGTTGATGACCAAGGAGTACAGGTACCAGAACAAATTGAAGGTGGTGATAGAAATTTTATCCTTGGTATGGAAAATTTGATGGAGATGGATGAGGATTCTCTTTTCAAAAATATTTCATCTGAAGATATGGTACCTGGAAGCACAGTAAAATTACACTCTAAAAAATATATGGGATGAATTTTTTGAAAATAAGTCTATAATTTGAAGAGCACAGTTAGTTGCAATGTTATTTAGGAAGAAAGAGATGACCCCTATCTTGGAGTTGTTAGGGGTTGATAATAAGAAAAAGTCATTGGGTTCATTAAAGCAAACAATAGTTGAAAACCTACAAGAAGCATTGAATTCTATTGAAAGCAAGAGTCAAGCTGTTGATTTAAGTGCTACACGTAGAGCATTAATGACTGTAATTTCTCATATTGAAGACAAGTTCAAGCAATTTCTCAATTACTCAATGTTTCTAGGAGAACTGTTCAAATATATATTGCAAAGAGAAATAGATTCGATGGAAATGTTGAGAATAATTGGGTAAATATTTGCAGGGTTCCCCGAAAAAGATAGAATCTTAGAAGATGTAAAGGAACAGGTGATTGAATATTGGACCAGCCACTCTCATGTTTCTTCCAATAGAAGGGACACTATACAGATAAAAGGTGGAGATGGTACAAAAATTTGACATCCAAAACATTTTATAGATACAACACAAAGTGAACTTTTTCAAGCATTCAAGCAAGACTTTTTACATGTGAATATTTGTCAAAGGATGTTTGAGAGACTATGGCCAAGTTTTGTACACATAAATAAGGTACGTGAGACTTGTTGTTGTCGAAATCATGTCAAATTTCA
This sequence comes from Cunninghamia lanceolata, assembly GCA_027924645.1. Classification (NCBI taxonomy): domain Eukaryota; kingdom Viridiplantae; phylum Streptophyta; class Pinopsida; order Cupressales; family Cupressaceae; genus Cunninghamia; species Cunninghamia lanceolata. Next base: position 1,009,418 of record BSBN01000797.1, read on the forward strand.
TCTACACCTACAGTCATATAAAAATCTATGGCAGTAATTAATCCAAATATAGTCATCCTTGGAAGTACAACACAATTTGTGAAGTCTCTTCTATGTGAAAAATCAGAAGATTCAGATGAATTAAAAGTGTAGTGTATAAAAACTATATGTAATGATTGTGGAAATTTGAAGAATCTTGTACAAGTTGACAATATTGATCATTCGATGCAAGTTATGTGGAGGAGATTTGAATATGAGAAGTACTCAACAAAGTCAGGAGTTGAGAGAATTACTTTCGTGACTAGATGGCAAGGTAAGCAATTTCGTGACTCAGAGAATTACTTTCCACCAGGTTGTATTCTCTCTATTGTTGATTTCTCTGAGAACTATACATTTAGTCCTCAAATTGAGATTCAAAGTCAATATTATCATTCAGAGCAAGTTGCAATATTTGTACTAGTTTGTTATAGGCATGCTGAAGAACATGTAAATGGTGTACAAAGTAGCAAAGATGAATGAATTATCATCAAAGAGGTTCACTTTTATATTAGTGATGATATAGTTCATGATAGAAGGTATGTAGCCCATTATTTTGCAATGTTTTTTGAAGACCTGAGATGACGTAAAATAGATACTTCACAACATTGGATATGGTCTAATAGATGTGTTGGTAAGTGCTGATTTAATTTTTTAACAAGATTATATTATATTTATTTGTGTAATTAACTCAGACTTGAATTGTTCAGTTACTTAAATATGTTGTACCTATATGTATATAGTTTTTTAAAAAATATTTTGGTATTAAATTTGAAATTGTTTGTAATTTCATAGGACAATTTAAGTCTGCAAAAGCTTTTAATTGGTTAAGCCAACAACATATTAAATAGAACATACATGTTTTGTGGAACTTCTATGAGAGTGGACATGGAAAAGTAGAGCATGATGGAGCTAGAGCATGTGTGAAGCGTGCACTTCAACAACATGAACTTGCAGGTAATACCATATGGATTACAAATTTATATTCTTAAATATATTTTAAATGAATTTAAACCTATTAGGAAAAAAGTGTAGATCTTAATATATTGCATGTGTTGAGAAGTGGCAGCTTAAGCCATTATGCAATTTAGTGGTTTTGATTTATATCCAATGTTGCAGATTTTCAATATTTCTCCTGTTGCATTTAAAAACAAATCTAATTATATTTTTTGAGATCATCTTTTCCTTTCAACTAGAAAACCTCTTAACTTGACGTTTCACCAACATGAACTTGTAGGTAATGCCATAAGGAATGCAAATGAAAGTGTTGAATGGTACAAAAGTTATTTTGTTGTCCATGACTCAATATACAACACACGCTATTTTTGGGAAGTTAGAGGTACATAAATATTTTGTTTTGAATTTTGATGTGTGTACATGAATTGAATTTTCAATTTTATATACTTTTTAATTGGATGATTGAAATTTAAATAGATATTAATCGATCAACTCTTACCAATTGTCAAACAATTAGTGGTATTAGAAGTTTGCATCAAATCATGACAGTAGGACATAGCAGGCCTCCTGTAATTCAAGTGAGAAAAATAATGTTTTTGTGTTGATTGCATTGAGAACAATGCAAATACTCTGCAATGTGAGAATATTAGAGATGGGTATCTTTTAGAATGGTAAATAAAATAATTAGTGGCCACCTCAGACCCTTTTGAAGATAATGACATTGTAGCTGTCTATCATCCTTTGTATTTAGCTGATTATGAATGTGTATCAAATTTAGGTATTACAGGTAAATTTTAAATTTTTAAATTGAATTTTAACTTGTACATTTGATTTATAATATATTCTACTTAATTTGAGCATGGTTTACTATATGGTGTTCAGGAGATATTTTGTTGTTCTTACAAATCCAGACAATACAGAAGGTGTAGATTACTATCTACTAAGAAATATGCAACCAAAATGCAAATTATTAGAATCAATGATAGATGGTGATGGACAAGAGTATCCAATTGGATCAGTGGTTGTTGAAGACACATACTATCAACAAACAAAGATAGATACAAATGGTATTATATTTATTGATTATATGCCAAGTCAAAAGGTTTTACATTATAGTCACTTAGTTATAGCAACACGAATAAATCTTGAAACTTTACCAAAAAGAGGACGTACCAAACAAAGGTGGAGGTTACCTATTGAAGATCATGAAAAGATTTTAGATATAATAAAAGATAGAGAGGATCTAGATTATATGTACCAAGAACTTTAAGCTATTTTTGTACATGTATATATTTTCTATGACAATTTATTTTATGTTGAATTTAAATAATTTCATTCAATGTGTTGATATATTACTCTTTTCTTAATCATCGAAATAGACATGTCATCAATTAATTGTAGCCCACATGTTTCATTTTCCTACATTTTGGTGTTCAAATCTTACCTAGTATTCAGGTCATCCTAAGATATTGTGATTTGATGAAATTAGAGGCTATCTTCTATGGCTAAAAAATTCTAGATGTCATGGATGTCATGATAAAGTTATTGGCTATCTTCTTTTATCTTAATGTAGCCTAATTGAATTAAGTTATTATTGGATGTCATGATAAAGATTAGTTTTAAGGCCTAATAAGTATTTATAGGTTCAAAAATTATACATGATTGAGTATGATGCATGTGTGTAGTCATTTATGTGTTCACCAAGTTGTTTGTTAAATCAACATGTTGATGATCTGAGCTATTTTCTATTGACTATATGGTATAAGCTTAGTTCTTGAGGGTAGGGAATGCCAATCTCAAGACCAATTTAGTTATAGCTTATAATTAGGCAAAGGATAGTTCAAGGCCAATGCTTAAGGCAAGATTAAAACTCTTCTCTTTAGGATAGATAAGATTGGGAGGTTAGTCCCTAAGATTTGAGGTGTATACTAATTAAAGTGAAAAAGAAAAAATATAAGCAAGCTTGATAGCAATCCCATCATGAGCACATGAAACTCCTAGAAATTTATCACTAAATTTCATTATACAAGCTTGTTTAATCATGATTTTTGAACCACTCTTGGCAATATCCATATGTCATGCATGAAAATAATTGTAAATTAGGTTTATATTTCCCCTTAAAATATATAGTTCTACATCATGCATTATTATTTTAACAAGTGCAAGACAATGTAACAATCTTTTAAATTTTCTTTGAAGGGCTCTCATTATATATAGGTATTTTAAATTCAAATATATGAAGTTAAATTCTAGTTGGAAATTGAAATAAAATAGAGAAATAACAGAGGCAAAGGGGCCTCATGAGGTGTAGTTTTTGACATTTTTTCATATCCTATGTCTCAAATAAATGATGACAATCTAATTTGATTCCATGCTTGTAGCTCTGAATACCCTATTTTGAACTTGAAGAGATCTAGACTGGTCGAATTACATAGGTCATCAATTAATTGTATCTAGATGAATACTAAATAGACTATCTAGAATTTTGGTCCTAGAACTTAAATTTGGATTTGCAAGCATAGAGGGAAAGGTTGCTTAGTTCCAAAATGTTTCCTTTCTTTATCTCCCACTAATCTTCTCATGTTTTCTCTTTGTTCTAGAATGCTAGAAATTACTAAGAAAATATCTAATTTTTAAAATTTCAGCATAGATAGATAATCCCTAAATTAATCATATCTCAGAATTACTAAAATTTTAAGGATAATTTGTTGTGAGGATTTACCCAACATGGCTATGTACCTCCCATAGTTTTTTTAGATGACCCTAATTCATAAAATGGAAGTTCATTTAGACATGCCAACTTTTTTTATAACAATTTCAATTTACTTTTTTTAAATTTATTTCCCAAATTCCAAATTCACTCAATTTTAGGTAAAAATGACAAATATATTTCTCCAAAACATTATATATAGTTACAAAAAAATTATGAATTCATTCATAAAAAGTACCCCATAAGATCATAAACCTATTTACTATCGAATCCATCTTCCTAATTGTTACAAAAAAATTATGAATTCATTCATAAAAAGTACCCCATAAGATCATAAACCTATTTACTATCGAATCCATCTTCCTAATTGTATAGATACACTAAGACTTCCAATCACAACATAGATCCATTAATTCCATTTGATTCATACTTACACACATTAAGTTTTATAATCTTTATTACACATATTTAGTTTCAAAATCCTTATTTGTTTCCATTATCATTCCTGACTCATATTTCAAGAATATTCAAATTCAAAACCCTCTAATCTTTTGATTCCTCCTAGTTTCTTCTATATTTCTTATTTCTCAAGAAATCCCTAGATATTTTTTTAGATTCCAATCTAGATGAAAAAAAATAAGTTTCAATGAAGATTTTGAGTTCGTCTAATCATTTTTCTATGATCATATATATCAATTTGAATTTCTAATTTCTATGGACTTTATAAATAACAAGTTTGTTCAATGGTCTCTTATTGAGTAGGAAAGATCAATCTCAAACGAGTGCATATCACCTCTTTCACAAATAAGAATCTAGATTTATTATTAAATCCAAAATAAAATATTTTCTATAATATTTTCATGATGAGATCCTACCTAAAGATTCTTAGGAAATTTGAAAAATTACATGACAAAAATTCACTATCCAAACACAATCTGTTATTGCTAAAATACATGCAATCCAATCACTTCAATATTCAAACTTTGATAATTTTCATTCTAGAATGAAAATGCAATTTAGCATCTTACTAAAATTTTCTTTCTTTTTAATCCAAGTATAATTTCACTTTTGCTTCACAAATCTAATCAAGTAGAAATAAATCTTAGTTAATAATATTTAAGTTTAATTTTTAAGTGATAATAAATTAAATACTCTTTTTTTATTCATGCACTTTACTTAGAAAACATCTATTAATAAAATAATAGCTTTTATAATTTATTTATTATTTAATTCATACATAACTCAAGCAAGGAAATCATCTAACCTTTAATTCTCCAAAAATAAATTATTATTATTATTTATTTCTAATTTCCAAATAATGAACTTTCATACTCAATAAATTAATTTAAACAAGTTTAAATTGCTTTATTAATCTAAATTTAATTTATAACTAAAATTTGAAATTAGTTACCATTTTAGTCTTTAAATTTCTTTGTGTGGGATGTAGACTAGATAGAACTATTTTAATATTTAATAGCTTAATGTTAGTGATATATATTGTTATACTTAGATATTTATTTTATCTAAATATCCAAATTCAATGTAATTGTGTCTATACAAGTGAATGAAATTTTATTGAGTTTCAATATCATTCCTTAGTTTACTTATATGTTTGATATGATTTTTTTTTCATAACTTGAACAATAGTGACAGTAAACATTAGGTTCTATTATGCATAATCCCCCTAAATGATTGGATTGTGATTCTTAGATTAGTATTAGCCAAATTAAGTAGTCATGCAAATTTCCTTTCATCAACTAGCAATGCACTATATATGTGATGTCTTTTTTGTACATTTTTCTTAAATTTGATTATGAACATTAAATTAACTCAAATTTTTATATAGATTTAAAGTGAGCAAGAATATATGTTAAAAACCATAATATAAAATGTATATAATGTGAAACCATGTAATGTAAAATGTATATATTGTAAAACATAATAAGACATGAACCATATAACGTGAAAGGTCATAACATGTGAAACCATAACAAGTCAGAGAGTAGGGTGTCTAATATGACTACATATGTCTAGATCTATCTCCCGAGCCATGTGTGGATCCATGTCTCGATCTCTCTCTAGATCCTGATCCATGTGTGGATCCATGTCTCGATCTCTCTCTGGGTCTTGATGCACCTCCCTGTACAAGAAAGTACATAATTTAATTTAATGTACATGTGTATATATATGTTTAAAGTCATCTTAAAGTTAAATTGTACTTTCAACATGTCTAAATTTATCAAGTAATTTATATATTATAAATGTACCTCAAATGTATCATGCACGAGATCCTCTGCATGCTCCAAATCTCTGAAGTGTGACAAGTTATCCCCTTGTTGCTAGAAATTTTCAAATACAAGATTTCAATGAATAGTGAGAACTACTTTTAAGTCAAGTTTATTTAATATATACACATGTGAATTTGTAGAATGCAAAATATAGAAATTATTCAAGTATCTACACATCCTGGAGCAGTCTACCAATCCCACTAATTTTAGAAGAATGAATGGTAACATCAGGGACACCTATATCTGAAGGTAAATGACCAGTGCCAAAGAGAGGTGTGCTATATGTGCCATGTACATGAGGTGCAACCTAATGTTGTGTGGGGGCTATACACTAGTTTTGAATATTCTGGTTCTTTGAAGCCATCTCACCCTAACCCGACTGTCTACCATTATGTCGTCTAATATGAGTTGGTAAAACATCCAAAGGAATCCCATACTCATTACTAATATACTGGTATGCTGATAGTAAATCAATAAAGTTAGTTTAACACACATCACGTACAATGGTGTCACTCATATGGGCCACATCTGATGGGGATGGTATATCTGCATGAATGTAGGGGTCATAATTTACGGATGTAGCCTCAGTGGGAGGAAGGATAATCCATGGACGTAATAAGTATCTCTCTACACAATTAGATGACATCTGATCAACCTGACTAGCAATCATGGTCATCCTATCAAAAAGCCTGGATCTAGTTGGTGTGACTGCTGCATCACCTGCTGCTACTAGTTCCAAACATTTTGGAAGAACCAAAAGGTTTGGACCAACTAATGCCCTCTTGTTTTCAGGTGGTGCCAAATTTGGACGTCTAAATTCAAGTTTATCAGCAAACCTCCCCTTGCCATGTCCAGCATGTCATCTAATATGAGTTGGTACAACATCCAAAGGAATCCCATACTTGTTACTGATATACTAGTATGCTGATAGTAAATCAATAAAGGTAGTTTAACATGCATCTGATGGGGATGGTATATCTGCATGAATGTAGGGGTCATAATTTATAGATGTAGCCTCAGTGGGAATCCATGGATGTAATAAGTATCTCTCTACACAATCAGATGACATCTGATCAACCTGACTAGCAATCATGGTCATCCTATCAAAAAGCCTAGATCTAGTTGGTGTGATTGCTGCATCACCTGCTGCTACTAGTTCCAAACATTTTGGAAGAACCAAAAGGTTTGGACCAACTAATGTCCTCTTATTTTTAGGTGATGCCAAATTTAGACGTCTAAATCCAGGTTTATCAGCAAACCTCCCCTTGCCATGTCCAGCATGTACGGGCATAGATGTGTAATCCACAGATAATCCTAAATGGAACTCAACATTTAACTGTTTCCAAAAATATAGTGGCAACTCATCATTATGAGGCCATCTATGATTGGCTGCCAAAAATATGGGATATATAAATGGACCAACAAGTGGATCTATAAACTTGGTAACAATATATCCTTTAACTTTGGTTTTCCCACTATAAAAAGGGAACATACTATGCACTTTATGTAATGAAACTCTATCAAAAATAGATTTGATATTCTCTGTGCCAGTAACAGTCCTAGAAAGGGATGTATAAAACTCCTCAGTGCTAATATCATCATATGGATTGTATGATTTTATCATCTCAATCATATCTTTAATCTCAAACTGAATATTGACTAATTTATCTCTATTAGCCAAATTTGGGGAGTTCTGTATTGTTTGGTCCAAACATTTCAAAGCATTATCTAATCTACAAATGCTATCATTATAAAAATTATTCCTAGTCTCAGCTTCACTCTAAGACTACGTGGAATGATGATATCCCTCATCATAAGCCATATCTAGATATAAAAGATCTGCATTTAATTAAAACAAAAAATTTAATATGTACAATAAGAATTTTGGCCAATAAGGATATGACAAATATTTTTAATGTGTACAAAAAATCACATGCATAGGACCAATATTTGAATGCACAATAAAGCACATGCATTTCTTACAAAGTGTTACAAAGTATGTTGATAAACTCAAGCTGACTGGCAAATCAAAGGTATGGTTCATTTTACATTGTACATTAGCTTTGTATTACTAGCTCAACATTTCTTTTAGCAAGTATTCACTTTTCTTTAATACATTATCTACGGAGTGGGAAACATATTTTATGGTTATTGCAATTTTAATAGTCTTCTTTAATGCTTAACCTGAAGAATCTATATACAATTTTACCAGTCTTCATTAATGCTTCACCTTGCTGTAATATTTGGTTATATAATAGAATACTGTCTTTGCAATGTGTTTTTACATTTTTACCAAGTGCATGTCTTCTTTCAAATTTCAAATTGTAATTTTCTATACAAAATTAAAGTGGCAGATTTTGAATGAAAAAAAAGTTTAAATGCATACCCAATATTAAGTTGCATCTCAGAGCTTTATGCTCATCTTTAGATAGGGTCATGATAAAATTACAAAAATATCTGTTAGAATAGAAGTCATCTCTTTACAACTAGGTACGAAGGTAGCTCTGGGTATTTGTTGGGATGAACTCACTTATAGGATGATACTTCTTTGTAGTTCTTTTATTCATTATGATGTAGTGAGGCCTATGATTTCATAAAAATGTTTAGGATTATTCATAAATGGTTTCTTGATATCTTAAAGAAGTATATATGAACAAACCATTATTCCACTGACTAGTTCAAATTTATATAAGGTTATGAGCTCAGTGATACACTCATTAGGACTGTTGTCTGCCAAGAAAATTTCTATAATTTGCTTCAGTAGGCTAGTTCTTTGTAAAAAATTTTAATATTGGACCTCATTCAACTAGCAAGTGCCTGATGGAAAATGTTAGTTTTCATATTTTGGTATCCAAATTCAAACCAATTATTCTCATTTTGAGTTTGTGGATCTTTGCTGTCATTTACAGTGTTGCAGGGCTTCCGTTTCTCTGCCTGACTAAGCGCTGCTAGGATTTGTGTCTCTTTTTTGGTTGTTTTTTGTTGGAATAGGTTTTGAAGCATAAACAGTTTAATTCATTTAGCACATAAATTTTATAAATAAATCATTCAGTAACTGACAACCTTTCTTCTTGTCTGGTCTTCTACTAGCAACATTGCCTATGACAAAAAAACCATAATGGTAGCATCAAGTGTTTGCTGATTTATTGTAGAATGTTATATTTGTTGTACTATAATGAATTGACTTGGTGAATGATCATTGATGTTGCATTTTAAGGAAACTTTATTTCCTTTATATTTAAAAGCTTCTTATTTAAATGCCTTTAAAACTATGTTCTACATAATTTAAATTTTTAAAATAAAAAAAATTAGTTTCAATTCATACTATTAGTTTTACAATGTAAATTTGATTTCCTGACATAGTTCAAAATAAGTACAACATTTTTATTTAACCCATTGTAAACAGTGACCACATTGACCAGTTCTTTATGTAGCCAGGGTGAGTGACTGTCATGAGTTGGCAATCTTCAAAGAGATCCTTAGTGCCATAGACAACATTTTATAGGTCGCAAAGCCAAATTTTAAGTGCCTCTTCTCAACTACTCCAATTCGCACCAATCAAGAGTGCCCTAATATACATGAGCCAATCAATCAACTCTTCTAAATTCTCCCTGAAATAAATTACAAGAGATGCGCACTGGACAAGTATAGTCGTCAGTCTGTCTACAACGATCTAAACAATGGCATCAGTCATATTTGTTGTTTCCCTTCCTTTCTCATCCAAACCCCATATATCACCAATAAAAGCTGATGAGATTTAGGTTTTGGCAAGGTTTTAGGGCCTCTTATTTTTTTCCACTCCCAGATGATAAAATAGAATAGAATAGAATAGAATAAATTATAATTTAATAGAATAGAAAGGAAACTTTTTAATAATGTTTTATAAGACCAAGCTTTCTATGGGACCCAAGAGTAACTCAATAGACATCAAAACTAGTCACAATTGTTATTTCTTTCCTGATAAAACACCATAGCTCTCAGCATAAAGAATTGGTCAGTGTGCTCACTGTTTACAGTGGGCTAGCTTTTAGTAAATTAAGAGAGGGTGCTCAACTACTAGCTCCTTCATAAACATTTTCATTTTAACCATTTAAATTTTTAGGGTTAAAAAAAAACATATAGAAATGCTAGGGTTTAAAAGCGACTAACTACGTTACGAGCTCAAGAATATGTTTTCCTTGTTTTATTTTATTTTATTAAAAAGGGGAAGAGTATTACAGGATAACTCATCCATGCCTACTTTTGCACATTCCGATCAAATTGGAAAAAATAAAAGTGGGGTTCCTGAGTTTTACTAGTACCTACTTTTTGGAACGTTAAAGGAAAATAATTATAGTATAACCACATGGTGTTCTTTAAGGAAAGAGATTAAATGGTCGACACTTACTATTCAATGAGTGATGTCATAATAAAGTAATGGTGGTGGGTGAGAATCTTTTGAATGTGCAGATTCGGGGTAAATTACTAAATGAAGTTGTAAGCCATTATTTTTCGTGTGGTCTAAGTTTTGAGTTATCTCATTATAGCTAACTATGTTTGTGTCCCAAATATGGATTGTTATTTTTCGTTTAATGCTAGGATTTAAATAAAACATTGAGAGATGCTACCTGGTTTAAAAAAACAACAATACAGACCAAAAAATAATAATAACTGAGCTTAAAAAATGCAATAACCGAACTTAAAAAATAATAATCCATTGAGAAATTCTAGGGTTTCACACCTGGGTTGAATGTATTTGTAGTGGGGGTGTCGGTCGAGCATTGTCTAGACACCTTCTATTTTGCCAAAAACATAAAAAATGATATCTCCATAGTTTTTTTTTCTTTTATTTTTAAAGGACTCAGCTGAAACCCACTCGTCTGAGTGGGTTTCAGCCGAGACTATATGCACCACATCATTGCCATGTCAGTGCCAAAGGCACCACATGGATTCGGCCGAATACCACTCGGTCGACTCCCACTCAGCCAAGTGGGAGTTAGCCAAAATTAGTTGATTAGCCTAAAGTGTGACACATGTTTGTACTCTTAACCTTACATTTATTTAGTTTTCTTTCTAAAAATATTTGATGCAAGTCCACAAAATGTCTATTTTATTTTCTTTCATAAGTGTTATACTAAAAGTTAAAATAGTATTATTTTTTATCATAGAGTCTTTGGTGATGAAGTGACAACTAAATATGTAAAACTAATTAATTACATTATTCATGGGCCTTTATAATAACCACTACAACCACTTTTGGAAAAAACTAAATATAAGAAATGTATATAGTAAAAGTAATATATGTTGTTACATGGATCCTAATCAGACTCAGAGGTTAAATTTTCCCTAGTTTTATTGGCGTTGTGTCTGCCAAGTTATTTAACGAGGGTTTGGGGGTAGTGCCCCCAAGACGGGGTCAAGGGGTAGTGTCCCTAGTGGGATCCCTATCACGATACAAGGCAGGTCAAGGGGCAGCACCCCTAAAAACTCAAATGACTTTTATTATTTTATAAAGGCATCGGGAGTTGTTTTTTCTATTAGCTAACATAAAAAACCCTATTTTGTAACTAACATAAGTCTTGATAAAAATGGCTAAGGGTTAGGATTTCTGGGGATATTGTATTGTAGCATTTGTAGCAGTATTGAGTTGCAAGGATTGCTATTCATAATCCATTTGATTTCCTGGATAATAATATTGGACTCTCTGTTGGTGGATGTAGCCTAGGTTTGGGTGACCATGTTAAAAATTGTCTCGCTATTATTATTTCTGTGTATTTTCATTCCTTTGTTTAATCTTTATTTGTTATGACTATTATGCCAACATTCCTCCCCTTATTACATTGTTCCTACAATGGTACCAAGGGACCCCTCCCAAATGCTAATATAATCAACAAAGCTGATTACATAATATGAATACATATTTTATAGACGATTTTCTCCCAAAGAACAAATCCTGAACCAAGCGGGGCTCCATCATGTTGTCTCATCTACCGTTGGAAAGGTGTAGCTTTGAGCTGTGTTCTTGAGCTCTTTGGTCCCAAACTCTCAAATCATACAGTCTTGAATTATTTGACAACAATCCCTAAGAGATACGACATATCTCTATCATTGTCTAGTGACCATGAAAGGGTATAATTTTTTATCATATACTCTGACACTTGCCAGACAATAATCCATATTGAGCTCAACACCAAATCCCAAACCTATCTCCAAAACCAAATCTTCACAAAACATACATTCTTCAAATCCATTAGCATCAACAAAGAAAAGTAAAACAACCAAAACCAAAAATGCTTCTTATGCAAAGCATCATCTCAAAGAAAGAAGCTAACTTGAGATAATGGAAAATCCTCCATCCTCTGATGCTGCCTACCTCCAATATGACTCTCTTAGTCCTTACCCTCCAAAGATAGAATCACAGGAAGTACTACAATTCTTGAAAGCATAATCATTCTTTAGCATACAAGATTTATATGAAGTAGCTATTGGCGTAATAGTTATAGTATTACGTTGTTTATACGTAACTACATCTATTGGTTACTTTAGTTACACTATATAGTTACTCTATAACTGTTGTATCAACCAGCTACACCACAGTATATATATATATGTGTGTGTTGTATCTGCATTTATCATCAATAAAATTATTGCCCCTTCATTTGGTATCAGAGTGATGTGATCTCCAAACTTGCAGAGGCTTGATAATGAAGTCTGTGTAAGAATGTTGATAGATCTTGTATTGTGCATGGGAACTAGCACATGGAAAGAACAAAAGAGACCTGAAGATTGGAGATTACAGTTAAAGTGTGGCGCTTGTAGTAAAACAAGTCACAAAAATTGTAGATAGGGGTTGCTGCAGCAACAAACTCATCTGGTCATTTAATTAGAGGAGAAAGCATGCTTCGAACAACCACATATTGATCTTTTTTTGGTTGTTGTTGTGGCCGTAGACAATGTCTTCACAGTTCACACTTGCATGATAGTTTGCCATGAGTTTTCCTTGATGTCTCTGTGACTATAAAAATGGTGTGAGAGGGTGTGCTTGTGCATTTGACTATAGTTAATGTGCATCAGTTATGAATATGGGCGGTGTTATTTCCTTCTATTGTTGCGTTGAAGTTCTATGAAGGTTCGTAGTTTGATCCTAAGTGGTGGCATAAAGATGTGATAGGCATAAAGTCACAACTGTGGGACTCAAATGGCGTGGTAACCAAATAGCTGTGTTGAATATCTTGAATGGCCATTCAAAACCAATGTGTGTTTTTCTACGCCTGTGGAAAGAACTATTTTTCTGAAATCTCCATTCAATTTGTTAAACCTTTGTTGACTGCTATCATTGTTGATTTCTGCTAGTTTTGTGTGCTATTCTACAATATCTGTGGTGCCGTAGAATTAACTGACTATACCTGAGCATATATTTTGCAATGTTGAATGGAAATAGTGATAAAAACATGATAAAATTGTCTAGATTTTACGCAAGACTTGTGATAGCTTTGTATGATTTTTAGAATCTGTGGGTGGTTACGATATTGACATTCCTTGTATGCTGGTAGATGAAGCGCATTCTAACAAGAAAGATGTATGCCTGAAAGGTGCAAATTATATTTGTAGGGCTATCTCCATTTGCGTGAAGGAGAAGAAAGATGTTTTAGGCCAATTGAGACATAAGTGTTGTTAGGAAGGGCTATGCATCCTACACTTGATAGAACTTTTGAAGGTATGCATGCACATATGTCAAAGATCACTTATGCCATCAAGGACATCTTTTCTATTCCTAATGAGGCCTCCAAAGATTCATCCAAGACATGATTTGGATAAAGTGTAATAGGGTCATATTGGAGGTAGGCAGCATCAGAGGATGGAGGATTTTCCATCATCTCAAGTTAGCTTCTCGCTTCAATGAGATGATGCTTTGCATGAGAAGCATTTTTAGTTTTAGTTGTTTTTCTTTTCTTTGTTGATGCTGACGGATTTGAAGAATGTATTTTTTGTGAAGATTTTGTTTTGGAGATAGGTTTGGGATTTGGTGTTGAGCTCAATATGGATTGTTGTCCAGCGAGCTTAAAAGAGTATAAGATCAAAAATTATACCCTTTCGTAGTCACTAGACAATGATAGAGATTTGTCGTATCTCTTAGGGTTCATTGTCAAATAATTCAATACTCTGTGATTTGAGAGTTTGGGACTAAAGAGCTCAAGAACACAGCTTGAAGCTATGCCTTTCTAAGGGTAGACAAGACAACATGATGGAGCCCTGCTTCATTCAGGATTTGTTCTTTGGGAGAAGATCTTCTATAAAATGTGTATTCATATTATGTAATCATCTTTGTTGAGTATTTTAGCATTAAGGGGGGTCCCTTGGTACTATTGTAGGAATAATGTAATAAGGGGGGAATGTTGGCGTAATAGTTATAGTATTGCATTGTTTATACGTAACTACATCTGGTTGTTACGTTAGTTACACTATATAGTTACTCTATAACTATTGTATCAATCAACTACACAACAATATATATCTATGTGGTGTATCTACATTTATCATCAATAAAATTATTGCCCCTTCAGTAGCCATGTAATATGTGTGGCTATAATGAAAAGCAAAAGATTCGGTGTCAGATACAACTGATAATACACCTGTTACATTAAACACCTTATACATCCCAATTAGATGCATATTTTAAATAAATCCAATTACAATTACCTCCAAAATAAACCCTTACAATCATAACAACTTATTTAAGTTTAAAAAATCAACTACTTCTCTTTTCAAGAATACTACATGCCTTTAACACAAAAGAATCTCTCCTTTTTAATGTGCCTGATTTAAAAATAATACCTCTTTACACATCCATTTTCCACATAGTCACTTTGGCAATACAATCCACTCTTGGCTGACTTCAAACTGATACAACTTCAATGTTTAACTTGAAAGTTTACCAATACACTGGGAAGCGCCGACCTTTATCATTTCACAGAGTACGTTGTCTCATTCTTTCAAACAAACTACCGCACATGTTTCTCTACCAGATAAAGCATCAGTAAATAGTTCTACACAACAGTAATATAAGAAGCCCAACAAATGACATTAAAATTCCTGATGCCTAATCAGATCATGACTTAATTTGCATCCTCTCGCTAAGTATGAATGAGATCAAATCAATCTGTATCTGCTATAATAGAAAGTCACGCCTTGCTTTGCATTTCCACAAAGTCACATAAAATTGCTCCTTTCATTCTTTAACTCTCCCACATTTTACATCAAAACCCTAACTACAATGGCAACCATGAAAGTAATGCACTGGAGTCTAAATATTATTGTCAGTTAATTTGTATGCAGCAAAATATGGAATGACAACCTCAAGCGTGGAATCCAATTCATCTATCACTCATTGATTACATTCATCCATTTACATAACTATTATTGAAAAGAGTAAAGTTTGAATGAAATGCTAAGTGTCAACAAACTTTAAATGTTGTTAAAACTTATCTCGCTTTCTCCATAGCAATAGTCTTCCCCTAACTGTCAGCAATATCAAATGCAAATCTATTTGATTTTCTAGATTGACGGACTTGCTCAACAATCATTTTCTTCACAGCCCATTTTCAAAATGCTCTGATACCATGTTGAAATATGGTGAGCACAAACAGAGATAACCAAATCAAACCATTTTAACATAGCAAAACATAAAACATAGAATAATATATTATTGTCTTCAGATAATTTTTACATTGCATTACATTGGCTTTATAAAAGCATCTTCCCTTTAACTATTTGATAACTACCTACATAACTTCCATACAAGAATGTAACTCCCACAAACTAAGATTTATTTAATAAGCACAAACTAACCTATGAATGTAAATTTAACAATGTAATACCATTGTTGTACTATGACTATTATATCAACAAATTATGGAAATATTTAGACTACAAGCTTAATAGAATAGTTACTAAAAATTTTAATATATAATTTTTTTGCGATTTTAAATAAGAAAAGTTTGAACCAAAAGAGTGTAATATTGGGGTCAAAAAAGTAATATCCTAAAACAAGGCTAAGAGATCCAAATAAAACATGAGTGATTTGTGGAACTCAAATCAAATAACCATGATATGAATGATTTGTGTAATTCTAAAAAGTAAGAGTATTTTCAAAGAAATACATCAAAATATTATGTTGACAAATACTATTCTTATGTGTACAAGTATTAGGGTGGCAGTGCACTTGCATTGGAATACTTCATATTATATGTTTCACTTATGATGTCAAATGATGTCTGTAAACAATTACTCCATACCAAATAGTTTTATCTATTAATATAAATTTGGAAATTAATATTGTACAAATGAAATCATTTAAAATGATCCAGTCCCAACCCTAACCCTAACACTAGAGTAGGGTTAGGCTTAGAATTAGTGGTATAATAGATATGAAATTGGAAACCTAAAGGAGAGATCTCCAC
This sequence comes from Cunninghamia lanceolata, assembly GCA_027924645.1. Lineage (NCBI taxonomy): Eukaryota > Viridiplantae > Streptophyta > Pinopsida > Cupressales > Cupressaceae > Cunninghamia > Cunninghamia lanceolata. Next base: position 1,025,827 of record BSBN01000797.1, read on the forward strand.
ATAGCACAAAACTCTAAAAGAAAAGATATAATAATGGAATAATGATAAGTAAGAATACAATCCCTTAAAATATCTAAAAACTGATAATGCCATTAGAAATCACATATCGAGGACCCTCAAAGTAATATATCATACAAAATGTCTACCAAGTCAGCTCATGGTGGGAAAGAAAAGGACAAGAGTCAACAAATCTATAAGTTTTAAAATTCAAAATTTAGGGGTCAATTCCATGTGATGCAATATGAGTTTTAAATATTAGTGTGGGACAATGGAACACTAATATTGACATAAGAAATGAGTTTTATGACATGGATTAGAGTTAGAATTAGGGTTAGAGTTAAGGATAGAATTAAGCTTAGTGATAAAATTAGGGTTAGGGGTAGAATTAGGGTTAGGTTAGAATTAGGGTTATGGATAGAATTGGGGTTATTGTTAGGGTTAGAATTATAGTTAGAATTAGGGTTAGGGTTAGAATTAGAGTTAGGATTAGCATTACTATCATAATTAAGGATAGGGTTAGGGTTATAGTTATAATTTGAGTTTGAATTAGTAATATAAGTAGTATTGGGGCGAGAATTAGGGTTACGAATAAAATCAAGATTAGAATTATAATTGGATTTAGGTTACCATCACAATTAGGGTTAGGGTTACCATTAGAATTAGGGTTAGGATTACGGTTTAGGTTACAATTAGGGTAAAAACTATGATTACAATCAGGGTTAGGGTTGGGGTTAGAATTGGGGTTAGAATTAGGGTGAATGTTAGGGTTAGGGTTATAGTTACAATAAAATAACAAAGGTCAATTACATTTTTATCTATATATGGAACTATTGTTAGAATTAAGGTTGGGATTAGGGATGGAATTAGTAATATAATTAGACTTAAGTACATATAGGGGTAAAGTTAGGGTTAGAATTATTGTGAGGATTAATGTTAGGGTTAGAGTTATAGTTACAATTTGCGTTCAAATTAGAAGTTAGGCCTACAATTAGGGTTAGGGATAGGGTTCAGGTTAAAGTTAGAATTAGGGTTATAAATAATGTTACTATTAGCTCGTTGGGGGATAGAATTAGGCTTCAGTTTAGAGTATTTGTCAAGATTAACATTAGGGTTAGGGTTATATTATATATAATTCTAGAATACCTATTATATTATATGGGGACAAATATAAGGGTAGAATTAGGGTTAGGGTTATAATTAAGGTTAGGGTTAGAATTAGAGTTAGCATTAGCATTACTATCATGATTAAGGTTAGGGTTAGGGTTATAGTTATAATTTGGGTTTGAATTAGGATTTGAACTAGTATTTGGATAACAATTAGAGTTAGCAATAAAATCAAGATTAGAATTATAGTTGGATTTAGTGTTAGGGTTAAAATTATAGTTTGATTTACAATTAGAATTAGGGCTAAAACTACAACTAGAATTAGGGTTAGGGTTGGGGGTTACACTTAGGGTTAGTATTGGCCTGAATGTTAGGGTTAGGGTTATAGTTACAATAAAACACCAAAAATCATTTATATTTATATCTATATATAGATCTATGGTTAGAATTAAGGTTGAGATAAGGGTTGGAATTAGGAATAGAATTAGGTTTAAGTACATCTAAAGATATATAATATAGTTAGAATTAAGCTTGTTGCACCAGATGCTACTAGAATATCTATATTTAAAAAATATATCTAAAGTATGCTAAGAGATATTCTTGAGGCACCCATTTTTTAATCAATATACCACAAATAGGTGGAATAGGTGCCTCAAGAGGGATATCTCTCAGCGTAATTTAGATATATTTTTAAATATAGATATGCTAGTAGAATTATTAATGTTGAGAGGCATTCTATAATGGTAGCAAGGCGTGGAGTGTAATGGCATGAGTTTGTTAAGAAAACACTTACCTTTTATTTTAAAATTGGTGGTCATTTGCATGTCAAATTATTAATATTTAATAATAAATATAATATAAATCCCAAAAATAAACATATGTTCTCATCAATGGACAAATTTGGATAATATCTTTCTTCTCATTTTCAAAGTGCAAAAAAATGTTCATGGGTTAAGAAAGAAAATATTTTAATTTCTTAATTTGAGATTTTTTTTTTAATTTGTTAATTATAGTTGAGAAATTGATGGACATAGGGTTGAGTGAGGAAAAAATCATACATATAGAAAAATTTATGTTTTATGGAATATGCCTATGTCTAACTTATAATTTGTTTGACTTCAAAAATTAATTAAAATATATATATTCAACAAAACATTATGAAACCAAATGCATACACTATATATCAGTGTTACCAATCTAAATTAAAAAAAATAGAATTTTATCCTTTGTAAAAAGAAGTTATGTACTATAGAATACACATCACTTAAAAAAAATGTTGTTTACTATTAAAAACTAGTTATCAAAGTAGATGCAAAAAAAATTACAATTTAACTCCAATTTTTTAAAAATATATATATTTAGAATCTACAAACAAAATCTCACAAATCACTAGTTCACATCATCTTCAAATTCCTGATGGTTTAGTGGCTATAGGTGTCAGAACATGAAGATTTAGTTCAAAATATTTATCTATTTGTCAAGTTTAGCCAAAAAGTGTAACCCATTATTGTGGGATGATCAAGAATAGGACAAAGAGCAATATAAACCTTCATATTACACCTAAACCATGCATGAAGACTTGAAATTCCTAGATTCATTCAAATCATCAATCAACTACTTCCACCTGCACTAGCTTCTTGAGGGAGGATGCTGCCTTCTTAGCCTTTTCTCTGTGCTCCAGTAGAGCCACACCCTTTAGGTCAAGTAGAAACAAGTATAGTTTCACAACTTCATCTGGGTCCTGTAACATGGGAATGTCTTTTGGATGAGGCACCACAACTCCATTGAATACTACTTTGATTGTCTCTTTGAGCCTGCCTAAAAGTTCTACCTTGAAGATTTTAGAAACTAGCAATTCTACTTCAACCTTTGGTGCACCTGTGTCAAGCACCGAAGCTAGAAATCTTGATGCTATGCTTGTATCCACTCTATAGATTTCCCCTTTTTCTAGAAAATCCCTTCCCAAAACAATTTTGACTGCCGCCACAGTGACCCCATCATTCAGTCACAAGACTCGCTTTAGCCTTTGGTTAGTGACCACATCTTTGAAGGCCATCTATCTTATTATGCTCTCAATTTGGATTGGGGTGTCTACCCCTAAGTTTATAATTCCCTCTTAAGCGATGTGCGCTACAAATCTTGACTTGTCTACCATGAGGGCCTGGAAACTTACGTAGAAAACCCTCTTTGAGTTGAGAATGAGAAAATGTGACGCATTTTAGGATAAAGGATGGTATACAAGTGTAAATAACCACAGAGCCACTACCTCTGCCACTCATGTCTCATCAAGTACCATGGTGGCTAATAAAAGTGATGCAATCTTTCCCCCCGAGAAACACTCAAACATGATTACATTCCTCTTTGGTAGATTTGGCTGTAGACAATCAAATTTGTCCCAAAATTATCCATGTCTTACAACACCTTATTAAAACATTACTTAGACATCAAGAAACATTTTTTCCTAATCCCACTCTTAACTCAACTTATTCCCATTAGCCAATTAATTAAATAAATTTTATTTATTTATTTAATTAAAATCCCATCGTAATCCCATCCTTATCCCACTTTCCAATTAATTAAGTAAATTTTATTTATTTAATTAATTTTATAACACATATCCCAACTAATTCAAATAAAATATTTGAATTAGATCCTCACCTCTCACCACATTGTAACACTTGTCTACCTCTCATTTAAATCATGTGTGGTAGTACAACTTTCATTTAATATCCTTTTTGTGTACACCATCATACATGAACTTATTAAATAAAAAATTTTATGTACACGATGACTCATGAGCTTTATCCTCCTTCTTACACTTGTCACATGACTACAACTTCCTTTAAGAGTGGGAATAACTAATTAATACTAGCTATCCACATCATTCAATTAGTCTTTCAATCTCAACCATCCATTGGAATCAACTCTTGCCTATAAATCTACCCTCTCACAAGCCATTTGGGGTATCAACCTTTCATGCATCCTCATGCTGCCAAAATTTCTCTACAATCTTCTATCTTCTCATCTATCATCTTCCATCTATCATCTTCATCTTAGTGTTATGTTTCTAAAATTGTGAGAAACTAACATATCAAATCAATCAATCAATTCATCATGCATGCATCATTCAATCTTGCATTTATCTATCTGAGGTATTGAAGATTTGGATTGGGTAATGCATTTTATTATTTTATCATTTTTCATTTATCCAAATTTTTTGATCACACTAGTTGTGTTCATGTGATGATGTTTGATCAAGCCTCCTCTGACAGTCTATTTATTTCTCCGTATGCCACATTCCTTCCTTCTCCTATGTCAAGTGTTGGTATTGGCTATCTGTGCTCACCTTTCCTTCTGCCATGTTTACTTAATTCATCATTCCTCTCATTTGTAATCATCCCTTCCACAATGTAGTGCCCCTCAACTTGTCTTCTGTCGAACTAATAGTCATGCTAGTAGGACTAGACACTATGACACTCTATTTGATGATGTACTCCTTGTTAATATGCTAGCTGATTGTGGATCTATGTTGGGATGATGTTTGATTACTGGTACTTTATGCTTTCACAGTTTGATGGACATATTTGATGTTATAGATTAATGTTATTCTAAGTTTAATGTGATATTTAATCATGGTTATGATGCTTTAACAATAATTGTTATACTAGATCCTATTGTTATTGATTATTCTATTTTCTTGTAGACAACTGAATACTTAATTGTTGATATATTTATGTGAATAGAACAGTGTCGCATTACTCGTGTCCGAGTACCCTGCCATGCTGTGATTTCTGTTCACTGTGTGCATGACTTCATGTTTGTATATATATATATGTTTAACCTTGAGGTTTACTGCAAGATGTAGGTACGAGGCATCGACTCCACCTGAACTAGCAAGTCTGAGCGTGCCCTAGCCAATGGAATTGTTGATCGGAGTTAGCATAAGGTTCCCTGGTCATCCGTCATCCTTGTAAAGGATAAGTCTTTAGTTTTGTATCAAGTCGTTGTTCTCAGTTTCGTTTGTCTCCATGGGTTGTCATCTTGCTTTCTTTGCATACTTGATGGTCGAGTAATGTCAAGAATTGCATGATTTATGATTGGTTAATTGTGGTATATAAATAGATAAATTTGATTAATGACTATTAGATAGATTTATGAATAATTATTAGTTGTTATAAAACAAATATATATATATATATATATATATATATATATATATATATATATATATTAAATATTAAATAAATAAAAATAAAAGCTATTTTGTATGGTTGTAAATAAAATTAATAGCAAAATTGAAAAGGTGGTTATTAGTTATAAATAATTTAATTAATTTGTTAATTGATAAAATAAAAATAAATAAATAAACAAATATATGATTTGTTAAATGATTATAAAAATAAATTTATAAATTATCATAAAACAAAAATATAGTAAGCATTGAAATAAATAAAATAAAAGTCACCTTGTAATATGATAAATTTAATTAGTGGAGAGGTGGAAATAGTTGGCCTAGGATCATGTGCCTAGTTTCCTTCAATGGTGGGAAAAATCTAGAAAAGGGGGATCTTCTTATCTCTCTCCCAGGGGGAGAGGAGCAGAAGAAGATTGGAGAGCTGGAGGATTGAAGCTTGGAACAGTATTCTACTCATAGCCAGCCAAGCAAAAGGAAACCAGGTTCAATGAAATTTTATCTCTACTCCTTTGTGAATTTTGTTGTCAATTGAATCGCTGAGTTGTTTGTGTATGAAATAAAACTAATTCGAGCATACCCTAAAATCATGTAAATTACATTTGTTTGATCATTCCTAAAGCCTTTAATTAAATCCATTTGGTGTATATCATGCAAACAATTTGTCTTATTACCCAGATCTGGTTTCCTGAGGTGATTTGTTAAACCGTTCTCAGATCAAGATTTTACACTAGACAATTGTATTTGCTAAAACAATTTTAATCCATTTTGTGCGTCTTTCTGCAATCTTTGCATTCTAGGGATCACACTTTCCTAAGAAGTTAGGCACTGGCTGGGAAGTATACCGGTAGAGGTGGCAAATCTGGCGTACACCAGGCAATATTAATTGTTAAATGTCTGCACATGCTATGACCTTTCCCTTTATTTATAATGTTTCCTTAGAAACTCTGTTAATTACTCTTTACAAATCGTATTATGGAGATTTTATCCTTTGGGGTAATTTGCCAAACATGTCGTGGCCTGTCTATGCGTCCAGTACTGTATACTATCTGCTAGAGTTTATTTTGAGCAATGACATTCTATTTGGTGTATAACTTGCAAATTATTTTTCTATGATGGATTGATGGCCATATCCTGTCCAAAGCGCCCAATTTTAGCTTAGGTAGGAAAGAAAATGGTAAAGGTTTTAGATCAGGTTTCATTCATTTTAATCTCTTTGCCTATGATCTTTCACCAATCTCTTAATTCGTTGGAGTCTCACCTCGTCGCTGTAAATACTCTAAGCCTTTATTCATATGTAATCTACAGGCATTAAGAAATCATATCTGCACTTTGTCCACACTCCAATTACAATCATAAAAGTGATTGATATCCACAAATCATCTCAATCTCACAGCATTTTGTGGAGAGGACCAGTTGAAGGAGGTGCTGCACATTTTGTTTGATACACACAACCCTCCGGGAGAATCCTTTACATAGGTTCTATTATTGTAGACCTGCATTCTCAAGTTCACTCTTTTAATAGGGAAAAGCCCACTCTTTCATCGCTCTCAGGCGATTTCCAATTGCTATAAGCATAACTAATTTGAATAACCTTATCAACAAATATGTACGGCTCAGTGCACTGCATCATTATTAGGCTGGGGATAGTAAATATTCTTCAAAGTTTGTTTTGTGCAGTCAGTAAAATTTTGCAAGACTTGATCTTGACTATTTTCATTTTTAGATTGTTTATGCGTCCAATATCTATTGTATCCTGCATTAGTGATAGAACACGCTCATTTGATTTTCACTTCTATAACTCTCACCTCCTCAAATTTATCTTTATGCATGTTCATGAAGGTTGCATTTCATCTAGCTTGAGGAAATGATTGAATGACACTAATAGTCCTTACCTAAAATATGAGTCTTTGATCCCTAACAACATTCTCACATGTATCTATTCAGGATGAGTTTGATTGTGCAGTATAGAGGACATTAAAATTTAGCCAAATTAAAATTAAATTTCCTTTGAATGAGGGACGCACCTAGCTGCCCATGTCTCAGTTAAATCCATGCTCACAAGTCTTCTTCCCAAAAGGCTTCATAATTTCAGATGCCTTTAATCTATAAGATTCTATTAGAGTGGGAAATGAATGGAAAATATATCTCCTTGGGCTATTTTTCACCTGCAAATGAATAGCTGCATATAGACATTTTAGCTGTAAAATACAACTAAAATTTTTAAAGATTTTGATCAAACTGTTAAAAATTATATCCGATCATGATGTTATTAGGTTTTATATAAATTACTTAAGCTGTAGGTTATAGTAATTTTGAAGGCACAATTGAATAGATAATTTTCACGTAAAAAAAAAATATAATAATAAACTAGATTATTTTCAATGTTAGTGTATGAAATTATTTAGTATTCAATGATCCATGCTTTTTGTATTTAATAGTAGTTGATTTATTGAATCCCTAAATCATTTGAAACCTACAATAATGTTATTCCTAAAATCATTAGGAAGTTAATAGGAAAATGAGTTAGAAAATATTTATATAAATATATAAATATTTTGTATTGGATTATCAATAATAAAAAAATCAAATATAGATTTAATATTTTAAATACAATAGTTTAATTAGAACTGTTAGGTAATTTTATTACCTAAACATTATTGCAAAAAGTGATTACATTGATATCAAAAAAAAAAAATTATGTAGTAATTGTAAAATTTTAAGTGGGTGGAAAATATTTATTAACCTAAGATTTAAGGTAATTTATTATAGTAAATATTCATAATATTGTTATGGGTAAAATCATTAGGTTAAGATGAATATATATATATATATATATATATATATATATATATATATATATATATATATATATATATATATATATATATATAGGGTTAGCTTTTTAGAGTAAATATTAGGATTTATGTTGTGAGAGATGTGAACCATTTTCTACATAGGTAAATGATTTGTAAAATAATAGTTCGTCCAAAATCTCTCCTTTCATATGATATAGTCCCTCTAAAATTATGTTTGTAATTCACAATTAAAATGTTTTATAAGGTTAATTATAATGTTATAATGTTAAATATAAGATTAAATATAGTATATTGTAAAAAGGTTAGTTATACAACTAGTATATTTATATATAAAAAAATATACGCAGCTGATGAGTTAATTTTAAGAGACAAACTTTATTATAGGAGATCAAGTTCTATTTAAAGATATATATAAAGTGAGTGGATTAAATAATTTTTTTTAGGGTTTTCTCTTATATGAGAATTAAATTATGTGTTCCCTTTTATAATTATATTAATTTTCCTCATAAATTAAATATAGAATGATGCTATTATTAATATTAGGGTTGAGATTTGCTGATGATGGCATGGTTCAGTGGTTAAGTCGCTCGGTTGTAGTGGCGGCCACTAGAGTTCAAACCCCCGCTGGGCCAATGAGCTCACGGGTTTGAAGTGTTCTTCTTAGGGGATGAGGTCCCCCAGTTGTGGCCTCACCGGTGGAGCTGGAGGGCGTGTCGCACCAGCGTCACCGGTCACGTTAAAAAGTTTACTAGGCGCATTTTAAAAAAAAAAAAATATTAGGGTTGAGATTTAAATTATAGGTAGATATTTACCTTATTTACATTATTAGTTTTATAATTATGGATTTGATATGTAATTATATTTATTTCCTCATATTTTATTTAAATCTTAAATAATATTTATATCATGTAATAACTTTTAGAGTGTAATTTATATCATGTAATAACTTTTAGAGTGTAACTAAATATAGAAGTAATTTATTCTAGTAAGTTATGTTTAAATCTGATAATGTTAATTTGATTAAAAGATAATTGTTGTGACTATATATTAATGGTTAATGAAATTTAATTTAAATTGACATAGTTTTTAATATGATTTCTTCATTTTGATAAGATGCAATTAGATTAATGGGTTAAGGATTAGGTATAAAAATATTGTTTGGGAAATTTGATTTGAAAGTAGTAGACAATTAGTTTAGTGTGAATTGAAATTGTATAACATAAGTGGAATGTATAAGAAATGGTCATAGTGTAGGTTGTCAAGGGTTTATTCCAAAGGCCAAGGTTGTTTCATGTCATGTAACGTGTTGATAAGTGTCTTGAGTTGATGAAGCTATGCCATCTTTTGTTGTGTACAAGGAATTTGGTTATGGTGGTGTGAAAGAATGTAAATAATCTAAATGCATCATTATGTGTAGAAAGGTTCTTCATGGATGTTATGATTTATTTATTTGTTTGGGATGTTATGTTGGGTTAGACAATGGGGAGACATCGTTCTCTATAAAGGAGATTTTGCTTATGAGTTGCTTCATTTGGGAGCCATGGACATTATATTGAGAGTATGTTCTTGTGATTAAATTGATATGCAAGATGGATAATGCCTTGCATTGTTATATATACATGTTGATATGAGGATAATTGTAATGCAAGATGGTTAATGCCTTGCATGGTTCATGTATCATCATTGTCATGATGATGTTTGATGTGCTTGTTGAGTAGGGTCTTCTAGATGCAGGTAGGGGAGTGGCTCTCAATGGAGCCGGAGCCCAAAGTGGCATCCAGGACAACCCATGTGGGAGTTTGTTAACTCAGTGATAACCTAAATAATGAATTAGGGGGTTGGGTAGCTAATCACACTAAACAAGATAAGTGGATACCTCACTCATGGCTCAAGTGCTTGTTTAGGCTTGAGATGAGATGAGAAGTCCTGGAATGGCAAGATCAACTACCTTGTCCTCATGAAAGGTATGTTGATTCTGTATGAGCATTGTATGGGGGCCGGGAGACGGGAGAGGCTGCCAGGGTAACCCAAGATGGGGGCCGGGGCCTAGGAAGGCTTATTAGGACAACCCATGACAAGCCATGTGATGACACTCCTCCCTACTGCAGCCTAGCATTCCCTAGTTGTACTCTCCCCATTCGTTATGTGTTTGCCTCTGGAAGTGTTGTTAAGTTTCTTGTGATATTGACTTGTGTTGTTGGAGTCATGTGTTGTCTTTGTTCTTATAGTCTACTATCTACCTGACTGTATGTTGTAGTGGGGACCTTATGTTAACTCCTAGCTCGGGGGGTGGACCTCAGGGTTCCACATGGTCGGGTGGAAGAGCTTTTATATCCATTGGTTTTTCCCTTGCTATTGTTTGTGTATGAGGAGGATGTATCTTGTGTATCAGATGTTAGATCTTGTACCATTTTATGTATCAGTTGATTCATAACATATGTATTCAGATGAATTTAGAAGGTGATAATGTAACAATGTAATATTGTACTCATATGTGAGGAGAAATTGTAACAATGTACTAGATCCTGATGATTACTTATTTGATGTTATGGAGATGTAAATGTTTATTGATTTAATGCAATAGGTTTAGAATGATCTACCGATGTTAATTCATGATATGTGTTAGATTATGTTAATTGTTTTGTCAAGTAATGACACCATGATATCTTAGAGGACAAGTCGTTAGTTCAAATGATGTGTTTAGATATGTTAACATTACTTTGTTACTTTATTCATTTAAAAAAAAAATTATCCTGTTTGTATAGCATGGATGTGTTGTTCTCTAAGGTGTTCATGGCGGGGCATTACACACAACACTTGTGTGGATAGGGTGCTTGCCCATCTGCCCACAAATATTAATATTTAATAATAAACATGATATTTAAAAAATAAGGAGGTAAAACAAAGATATGTCATCGTTTACTTCTCCATCATATTTGGATATATCATTTTTTCTATAATTTTGTAAAGCCCTTCTACAAAGCCTATGGTCTCTAGCATGAAAGAAAATAAAAATCAAAAAATGAGAAGATGAAACATTACTTTGTGTATATTAAATGCAAGAAAATAGCTGTAATTTTCTCAAAAAAAATGTTAGAAAATGGAACATTACTTTATATATATTAAATGAAAGAAAACTATTGTAGTTTTTTTGTGTAATGTTAGAAATAATTTCAACCAAAATTTTATACATATTTGAGGTTTGAACCTTAATTAATTTATATAAAAAATGTAGTAGTGTAATAATCAATAAAAAGTTTAAATTTGATTTGTTAATTTGAAATATTATTTTATTTGTTAATTTAATGAAAATTTGATGGACAAGATATAAACCTTAAATAATTAAATAATTAACCAAAATCATTTATATAGTAAATAAAATAGCTTCAAATTGATATCTCTCATAATTTTTTTAGATAGATGTATTTAAGATATCTATACTAGTTAAGCCAAGAGATGTAACTATAGTGGCAGAGTGTAATTGTGCGAGTGTGTTAACAGAAAATATTAAAGAGCTGAATACAAAAGTAATTACACTGAGAGGAGTTATTGAGTGGCACTAATGGGATGACTATGACTGTGTACATAAAAGTAAAATCGAGCTAACATCATATTTTTGAAGAAAATGAAAATGAAGAAGATGAAGGTGAACACTACTTACCTCAGCAACATGAATATCCTATATCTCTAGAAGATGAAGAAGAGGACTATACTATCTCTCCAAAAGATGAAGACAACATACATTATTCTTGTAGGAGAAATTCAGCTGGGAGAAATACCAAAGAATGTATTCAAAGTTTACAATCCTCTCTAAAACTTGTATTTGATGAATATTGTGAGCAGTTCTATGACATGGAAGCTGACTTAATTAGAGAAAAATCAGAAATTAAGGAGTTGACTGAAAGAAACAAGATAGGAGAGGAGGAGCTACAAAAGGCTAAAGAATGTGAAAACTCCAACAAATGAGATCTTGACCAAACAAGAAACAAGCTTCAAGAGTTGTGTACAACATTCGATGTAGTGAAAGAAGAATGTGATCAAGTATGTAAGCAACAAGAGTATCCAGGAGTGGCTCCACAACTTCCTAAGAAGAGAAAATATGTTCTTAAGGTTTATGAGGTTAATGACTGTGTGAATTGCCCAATTTGCTTGGAACCATGCACTGAATATGGGGAGCATAATATTTGGTATGTTGTAGATGTAAATGGGTTTCCAATACTAGAAACTTCTATTTATTTTTTGGTTTTTACATGTTATGGTATATAATTTGTTAAAAAATGAGCAACATCTACTGCTAGTTCAGTGGTAGAGTACTCCAGAGGTAAATGGGAGGTCTTATGTAACTTAGGTCATGGAAATTTGAACATGGTATTAGAGCCTAGGCCAATAGAGCTAGGTCAAGTTAGGTTCTATGAGCACCTATAGTGTTAGCTTAAGTGGGGGTGTTGGAAAATGATCCACACTCAAACCAAAGATGAACTAATCACCAAAATTGTTATTTTTCATACATTATGATCTAAGATTAAGACATGTATTTGATAATACATTAGTGGATACTGAGAAAATCATTGATGGCCAACAAAATGAGAGAGAGTGATTAGAGAACATCAATGAAATTGACATCCATGATGATGTTGAAGATGGTTATGTTCAAGCACAAGAAGACAACAATCCAGAGTTGGATGATGTTATGGAAGACAACAATATGGATCTAGTATACAAAATGATGATCCAAATACATCTAGTAACAATATAGATGGTCTATAGTTAGATTTCAATGATGATGAAGTGATGCAGGTCAAGATGAGGATGATGATAATATTAAATACTTGAAAGAACATATGAACATTGATAATGATACACTGAATGACATTGTAGTAGACAATAATGTTAATGACTAAGACTTCTAAATTTTTAGAATTATTTGCAATCCATGTTTCAAAAAGGATGATTAAATTGTTGGCAATAATGTTACTTAAATGGATTGTTCAATTGTTGACAAATTAGCTATTTCAATGTCCTTAAATTGTTCAATCTTTGGTATGAATTGTTGGCAATAATGTTAATTAAATCGATTGATTGATGTTCTTCATAACTTGTTAATGGATAATCCTTATGTGATGGAAGTATTAAATGATATAGGTCAAAGGATAAGCTCATCAATGGATTGATTGATGTTCTTCATAACTTGTTAATGGATAATCCTTATGTGATGGAAGTATTAAGTGATATATGTCGAAGGATAATCTCATCAAGTTCCTTAAATAGTGGGTGTTACCTTGTTTCACCAATGACAATTTACTTTTAGGTTTGCTGGTGACTTCATAACAGATTAAGGAGCTTATGTAATTTTGTCAATTAAATCATCCACTTCACTTAACCCAATCTGGCATATGATTTGGATTAATGTTTTCTATAAATATTTAAACCCTGCTCCTAAAACAAAAAAACATATTTGGATTTTGAAAATATATACAAGGGAATGATTTCCAAAAGAGAAAGACTGGTGCCTACCACATGAGAAATTTGTTTATCTTTAATTATTTTTCATATGTATCCTTAATTGAATCTATGCCCTATTACCTTGTGATAAGTACTTGAGTAAGACCATCAATGAAAAATGAAGTGGACATATTATCATCTATATTAGCTAATTGATTGCACAAATATTTCAATTTGTTGGCAGTGAGCTGCCCCCTTGTCAGTGAGGTGTTCAATGCTGACCTCAGGATTCGTGACATGGTAGTGAGCCTCTCGTGGATCTGGGTTAAGTCTGGCATTTGTAGTGAGCGTTGATAGCTTGAGCTTTTGGCACAACCACAAATGATTCCAACAATTGGTATCAGAGCCATGGGTCACGGGTTCGAATCCCTCAGTTTGCGTTGAGGGGGGATTGTTGGTAGTGGGCTGCCCCCTTGTCAGTGAGGCATTCAATGCTTACCTTGGGATTCGTGACATGGTAGTGAGCCTCCCATGGATCTAGGTTAAGTCTAACATTTGTAGCGAGCATTGATAGCTCAAGCTTTTGGCACAAGGCAAATGATTCTAACACAATTTATCAACGATCTCATGTTTCTCTTCATTTTCAACACTTTTAATAAAGACATCATGATCATAATATTCTTCTTCATCATTAGAATGCAACATGTGATCGTCATAGGAAGTAGGAGAAAGAGGTAGTCTAGTTTGCAAGGTGAGGGTTTGACCTAGTACTTTGTTGAAGGGGACATAAGGATCCTAGATGTTTCTTAGGAATGTAAAATTAAAGGCATTGGGTTGTTTCCAACAAATGCAAACCACAAAAATCTCAAAATAAAAAATCAATCTTTTTTATCCTAAACATAGGCATGGAAATTGCGAGTTCAAAAAAATGTAGGGAAATAAATCATACCCTATAATAGATGATTTAAGTCCAATCCTAGATTTAATTAAACTTTAAAGTACAAGGAGTTGAGAGTAGAATAAAATATTGAGATATTAAGTAATTAATATAGAGAAATGAAATAGTTGAGAAGAAATACAAAACTTATTTGATCTTTTTAGCATGATGTGAAATGTGAAGTGTGTGATTCACTAATGCATTATGAAAAAAGAATGAAAACTAAGATTTTCTACTAGAATAATGATCATGAGATTGTGGCAGTGATTAAGTAATTTTTTGCATTCCTTCTTCACTTGTCCTCTTTTTCCATATTTCCAAAACTTTACTCTTATATTCCTAGGGATTCTAGATTTTCCTCTTGACTTGGATTGATATTTATACCATTCCCCTTTAGATCCACTTTTGTCCTTGGGCCTTTGCAGTCCATGCAAGGCATCCTTAGAACCTTCATCATTGAACTTTCTCCTCATATCTCCATTGATCATTGTAACAATAAAGGATGTCATAGTCACCTTTGCAACACTACCATTTATAACAAGCATTATGTTCTCCTAATTTTTGGGTAACGAAAAAAGTGAGAAGATACATTTGTCTTCCTCATCAATTTTAACATTTATTGAACCTATTCAAGACTCAAAATCATATTAAAGGTGTCAAATTGTTCTACAGTAGAATATCCTTCATTTTTAAATGATATAAACATCTTTTAAGATATAACTTATTACTTTATAATTTTAGTTTGATAAATATCACCTATCCTCTATTGTAATGTGAATGCAGGGGTCTCTTTTGATTTAAATAACAAAGAAAAAGTAAATTGGAGACAACTAGATAAATTATTAGCAATCCATTTCAACAAACAAATGAGAACCAAAATTTGACCACTAGAGAATAGCAGCTTTTATATTGATTTGCTTCAAAGTACAGGTAGTGCAATGTCTTTCAAAAAATTAAAATCCTAGATAGATTTTGAGCCATAAGGTCCTGGTTTCCTTTTATAAAGGAAGCAACAAGCTTTAGACCTTTCACATTCAAAATGGCTCTTTGTATTCCTAACCCTTCATATTACAATATTTGTCTTTTATTAGTCCAATTTAGATTTTTAAATATATTTGAATACATTTTGAAAACACAAAGAAAACAAAAAGAGATAAAAGGAGAGTGTTCAAGATGTGGTGGTTCTATTTAACACCAGCATATGGCTCATTGCTCCTCTTCACATGAACTTGTGCTACTGATGATAGGGTTGCCATTTTTTAAACAACAAATCCAAAATAGAAAAGTTTATCTTCAATTGTTCAATGGCCTGAGATAAAGAAGAGTAGCAATAATGCACACTCCCAAGCTTATCCACAACCAATTTTACTCTAAGCTCCAAAATTTCTCAAAAATTTCAAAAACTTTCATCTTTGCCTCATTCTTTGTCATTTCATTTTGTTTATTCAAACTTTTAATTTCCTTTTCAAATTTTAATCTTGTTGCATTAAATTCTTCAGTAGACATTGTGACATCACTGGTTCTTTGTGGCATAGGGGGCTTATAAGGTACAATGGCTTGACCTTGAGAAGAATTAACAGCTTGTAATTGTTTCTTTAATTTCACATTTTCAAACTACAACAACTTGTTTACTTCATCATTCATTACTTTTTGAGTTTTCTCATAATCTATTAGCCTTTATTCTAACCTCTTCAAAACAACATGAGTAAACATAACAATATGAACATTGAGAGTAGTTGCTTCTATTGCTAATGTATCTTGTAAAGTCTTTACCACAACTATACCCCTCACTTCTTGAACAATGTCCAACAATCTTGGTTTGCTTGTATTCTTCTAAGTAGTCCAGATTGCAAGGGTCTCATAATTTGGATTAAAACCACATCCACTTATGCCATCGTCATAATCAAATTTTGAAACCAGTTGTGGATCATCTTGACTTCTAACTTGGTCAAGCAAAATTACCTTTTTCAATTCAAGGCCAACGATGATGAGCATATTACTTTTCAACACCATTTGTCTTGCCTCCTCTAGAATCACATCAATTTCATCTACATTCAATTCTTTGAAAGTGTATGTAATGATTTGATCATGTTGTGCTTCATCAGCACCCATTTGATTTATTGCCACTTTTTCATTATATTGTTTCATTTTCATTTTTAGCCAAAAATCCTTAATCTTTGGAGTTTTGATGAAGTCGTCATATTCTATGAACCCCATGGATTCTATAATCCTTTCATCCTCCTCCAACTTTGGTTTAGCTTGGCTTTGCTCACGCTTCCTAGCCTCAGGCTTATGTGCATCAGTGGGTTGACAAACCAATGGTTGATCAACCTCTTGCTCATCTCCCATGTGCCTCAAGATGTTAGTCACCTCATCAATATCCCCCACTTCTTTAGTCATTTCATAGGGGACAAGTGATAGCTCTTCTGACCTATGCTTCTTTATTGGTGGTGATTCTGGGAACTGTGGATCTTGCACTGACATAACATCAGGAGTATATTCATGAATCTCAATCCCTACAGACCTTTTTACTAGAAGTTTAGTAGCCTTAGGAGGCTGCTTCTCAGATTCACCATAAATACTTTCAAAATTATCAATGATTGCATCAATTCTCTTTAGAAGGTCTTTTTCTTCAACAAAGAATCTAAGAAATAGGGGATTCTACTTTTTCTTTTCATCTTCAATATTTTTAAAGATATCCCATTTTCTCTTCCTACTATATACCTCATCAAAAGTGACAAGATTTCTTATCACATCCTCATCAAACAAGACCTGATGGGATACAATCATTTTAGTCATAATTGATTGTCTCACAAGGTTCATATGACCCTCAGGGTCACAATTCCTCTCGATACACAATTTCAAAGAATATTTTGCCTTTAAAAAGGCTTGCAAATTTTCAAGAGTGACAGAGCCAATAGACCAATCACCAAAAGTTGTAGCATTAGGTTGAAAAGTACCTTTCTTTTTTCTTTTCATTACCTCATTTTCCATCCACATCATTGGCCACATAAACTCCATGAATACAATTTTGGCTGATATAAATTTTGGCAATATGTGAGGTGGTTGGGGGCAACCATACACTCTAATTATAGTATGATCTGACATAAAAAAAACAATCAATAAAATTACAGTTGTCGCCCTGCTCTAGTTTGTGTGCAAGAGGCCTCAGCATTACCCTGACGTCCTTAGTCAACCTAGGAAACCAGATACCAAGAGAATTCAATATCTTGACAACAAACAAATCATGAAATACAATGTAGTCACTCTTCTGGCAACAGGAATCCCACTTATAACACCAAAATTGAGTTGGCAATCTTTGTCCTTTATCATCAACCATACTCAGATCTATTTTGCTTGACCATCTCCCTCTATTCTGATACAGAATCAACTGACACAATAAAGAATAGAATTTGAAATCTAAGGGTTGATTGTTCTCCTTCACACACAAGAATCCTTCATGTAGTTTTTTCTCAATATGAGATGCAAAGTCATATTCAGTGTTCACCTCTAGATGTTGTATTTTCATAGCCATCATCATTAAGCTAGTTGTTATTATTCCTTATGCATCAATTCCCAAGACCTAGCACAGTGCAAAATAGGTTCTCTTGAAATATACAGCAAATTCTTCCATAGGGAAAGGCTCAATAGCATTTGATGGAATCTCAATTTTTCTATTGTTGGCCCCCCTTCTCATATATATTGGCAATTCATCTCTCCTAAGTGTTTTCCTTAGGCTTGTGTCATCTTGTTCAAATCTCTGCAAATCCACTTGAGTGAGAGCTTGCTTGTTCGACATAAAATAGTCAACAATTGCATTCCTGTCTACTGTCACCAATGGGAATCCATTTGGCATTTTAACTATTTTAGTGGCAAGATGGTAAAATTGTGCTAGTGCCCTAATCAATTCCACATCCACATATACAGTGGGCACCACCAACTTTGCCAAATCCAATTTCCATGGATTTCCCATTGGTCCCTCGCCATCCCTTTTTGCATAAAAATAACAAAACAAATCCCACCCAGAGATAGGGATTGTAGCATCCTGACACCCTTCTGCTACGTCTCTAAACATCTTCATTGGAACCTTGTCTATGGATTGAGGCAAAACTTCTAGCAGAGATTGTTGAAGTGGTATTTTCATGGGAACTATAGGCTAATTACCTTTACTGATAGACTCAGACCTCTTGGGTGCCATGTTTAATGACTTGAATAGGCTATGGGTTTTCAAAATTTAACTTACTATACCAATAACTAAAAAACAAAGTGAAAGAGCAAATGAACTTGACATGGCCAATTAATGTAGGTAGACATAGGAATAAAAGAATGGTATTTACAATTAAAAATAAATGCATTAAAAAATGGATAAGAATAGAATTTGTATGTTCAGTCAGCATCACAATCAAATTGTGGAACTTTGCAAGTAGTAGAGATATAACAGACTACATCCCCCCTACTGTATAACACAAAAGATTAGTCCCAGCCTTTTTTTTAAAGAGAAATTTTACATTAACAAAAGATGTAATTACAAGAACCCCTAGTACCAGCAACTAAAAAACAAAGTGAAATATACGCCAACTTCTAATCAGAGAGTGTAGGAATGAACTTACTTGATCAATTGCAGTTTGCAAGAAACACAGTGAGCTGAGTTGCACCTTATCCAAGTTACGTCTAAATTCTTTGAAATGAGCAAATGCAAAGAAATATTTGAATCTTATTCAACCAAGGATTCATCATATCAGCATTACTTTGGTTCATGCCACGAGATCATGAAATCTTAGCATTCAATTCCTTTCTCAAGATTTGATAGCAATTCTTGATAACCATGAACCCACATTGCATTTGCTTGCCATTTATTTCTTTTACCGCATCACCCCAAGGCTCACCTAGACCAGCTATGGGATAGTGGGGGTTTACATCCATTACACTTCTATTTCATCCTTTACTGCCAAACTACAAATTCTTAGATTGACCCCTACAAGACTGTGGGAGATTATTGCCTGATGTCCTTTTGTTTACTGCTCACCCGCAAATGTTATGAATGACTGTCGCGGAATAGCGGTGGCTCATAGCCACTACACTTCTATTTCATCCTTTACCACCAAACTGTAAATGCTTAGATTGACCCCTGCGAGACCGTGGGAAATTATTACCTGATGTCCTTTTGTTTACTACCCACCCGCAAATGTTATGAATGACCATCGCAAGACGGCGGGGTGAAAACATATTACATTCTCCTCTTGTTACTCTACCGCAGGCCTCAGTTGAAACCCTTGCATGGATGCACTAAGTGATACCTCATGATGTTATTACCACAGTGCTGCCGGTTACTTTTCAAAGCTCTATGGGACCACGGGAAGAGATTATCTGCACTCGAACACTACCAAGCCGCAAGCATGAGATGAACCATCCAAGGGATGGTGGTAGCTTCTTCATATCAACCGCTTCCTACCACTAAGATGCAACCTGTTCTTTTATACTCTATGGGAATGTAGTATGTACCATATTTTATTCCTCTTGTTCCCACATAACCACAAAAGATAATCAATTAACCCACGGGATAGCGTTAATAAACAAAAGCACTCATATAGTAAAAAATAGTAAAGATTGTTTCACAATGGCCATGATATATATGTATTGATTTAATTGTGGGGGAATTTTAGGGGTGATTGATTTAATAAATAAATGTGTTAATTAAGGATGAGACTTTAGAGGAAGGGTTAATATTTAATTAATGTCAGAAGAACATTTAGATTTATTAATTAAATAGTGTGACTTATTAAACTGATATTAGGAAGAATGATCAAAGTGGTTAATTAAATAAATATGATATATTTAATTAACATTATCGAAGGAGATGTGGGATAGATCTTGTGTGATGTTAGGCCATGGTAAGATTTAGGTGTCTACATTTCTAATAGTGCATTAGTTTTTAATTTATCTTTGGTAATTTTTTCCTTCACCATAGATCATGAGACAATTTTGAAAAAAAAAATTGATGACAAATTTCTCTATGGGTTGCCCATGTATTTATTTTCCTTCACTATTAAGATAGATTGAATTAGGAATAGGAGAGCATCAAACAAAGATCAAATTAATGAGTGCAATCATGATTATGTTATTGGATTTCAAAGTTTGTCAACAAAGTTACACTGTCAAATTCCTAATGATGAATTTGATACACTATCAAATTCTTAAGTCTAATGCACTTAAATATCGATCTCATCCTTCAAAAATTCAATAGGAAAATTTAGTTTTCAAAAGGGCGAAAATAAGTAAGAAATTCAACAAAATACTCACCATGTTAATTTACAGTCAACTTTAGATGTTATTTAATCTAATTCCCAAGGTGAACTAAAGGACAATCCTATATTATCTATTAATGTAATAAGATCATAGAATACCTAAATTAAAATAGATATGTATACCAAAACACATTCAAATATAGAAGGGTTCTAACATATATGTCACTTCTATTCAAAATGAACAAAGGAAATATACATAGAGGTAAGATGAAAATTTGATATACCTCGCTTTTAATCTACAAAATGTACAAAGTAGGCATTTGTTCAAGAATACCATCAGTTATGCTCCATGTAGATGTTGACAAGTATCCAACATATTGTATGGTACATTTCTTATATGGATGGGATGAGAATAAATGTACTCAAACTTGTATGGTGCCAACTAGTAGGTCATTGTGGCATGTGGCATACATGGACATCACCATGTGTCAGACACATACAATGCCAATTATATGATCACATTTTGCAGTACAAATGTCATTAGGTGGCACATGTGTATGGAAGCATAACATGTGGTTGTTGATGTTCCATGTGTCTAACTAGCCACCAACATGTGTAGCAATGTGTATAGCCACACTATCTAGATCCTTGAAGATATGTAAACCTCAAATAATGCCCCTAATAACCCTAACCCCTAACCCCTAAACCATAAACCCTAAATAATGTCCCAAATCCCTAACCCCTGACCCACCATAAACCCTATACCTGAGAAACCCTAAACCCCTAAATCCTAAATCGTAAAACCCTAAACACTAAACCCAAGCAACCCTAAACCTCTACCTCCCTATTTCTCCATCTCCCTATCTCTATCATTCCTCTACCTCTTAATATCTCTCCCTATGTCTCTGCCCATGTCCCTCACTCTCTATATCTCCCTATTGGTCCTCTCTCTAAACACTAAACCCTAAAGTTCTAAACCTTCAACCTAAACCTGAGCAACTCTAAACCCCTAAACTCTAAATCCAATCAACTCTCTCTCTCTCTCTCTCTCTCTCTCTCTCTCTCTCTCTCTCTCTCTCTCTCTCTCTCTCCAAACTTGAGTAACCCTAAACCACTAAACCCAAAACTCCTAAACTCTAAATCCAATCAACTCTAAACCTCTATCTCCATATCTCTCCCCTATCTCCCTATCTCTATCATCCCTAGATACCTCTCAATCTCTCTCCCTATGTCCCTAGCCATGTACTGCTATTAAACCCTAATAAACTCTAAACCCTAAACTTGAGCAATGCTAAACTCATAAATGCTAAATAATGCCCCTAAACCCTGACTGCTAAACCCTAAGCAACTCTTTGTCTTTGTCTCTGTCTCTCTCTCTTTCTATGACCTATACATTCTCTACCAACTCCTAGTTAAATCCTTTTCCTGGCTTTCCTAGTTTTCCTTTTCCTTTCCAATTTCCCTTTGGATCCCACCAATTTTTCCCTATTTTACTATTTTCCACCTCTCCTCTCATCATTCTTCCCATCCAATGAACTTTAGTTTTATCTTGTTTCCATTTCATCATGCCAATTTATATCCTCATCCCTCTTTTTATGTCCTACTTTTCTTGTTTCCATTTGCTTTGTTGATAAGGGAGACAGATAGAGACAAAGAGGGAGAGAGAGAGAGTCCTAGTTTTCTTGTTCATTTCCTTCATTAATAAGGGAGAGATAGGAAGATATAGGAATGATAGGGGGAGAGAGACAAGAGATAGAGACATAGGGAGAGATACTTAGGTAGAGAAAGATAGAGAGGAGACAGATAGGGAGAGATAGAGGAGATAGAGGGGAGCGATAGGAAGATAGAGAGAGACTAGAGAGATGTCTAGAGGGATAGGGAGATAGAGGAATGATAGGGGAGAGAAAGGCAAGAGATAGGGGGATATAGATAGGCAGAGAGAGAGGAGATATATTTGGTGAGATAGAGTAGGCAGAGTGAGAGATAGGGAGATAGAGAGTGAGTGAGATGTCTAGAGAGATAGGGAGAGAGATTGAGAGGTAGAGGGATGATAGAGATAGGGAGATAAGGGAGAGATAGGGAGATAGAGGTTTAGAGTTGCTTAGGTTTAGGGTTTAGGGGTTATGGGTTAGGGTTTAGGGATTAGGGGCATTATTTAGGGTTGAGGGATTTAGAGAGAGAGAGAGAGAGAGAGAAACTTCTTTTGAAATGCAACTATAAACCCTAAATAATGCCCCTAAACCCTAAACCTGAGAAACCCTAAACCTCTAAACCTTAAATAATGCCCCTAAACCCTAAACCCTAACACCTAACACCTAAAACATATATAAACCCTAAATAATGCCCCTAAACCCTAACCTATAACCTATAAACCCTAAACTTGAGAAACCCTAAACTCCTAAATCCTAAACCCCAAACCCCTAAACCCTAAACACTAAACCCAAGCAACCCTAAACCTCTATCTCCCTATCTGTCTATCTCTATCATTCCTCTACATCTCAATCTCTCTCCCTATGTCTCTGGCCATGTCCCTCACTCTCCATATCCCTATCTCTTTTGGCTATGTCTCTAGCCATGTACATTACTTGTGACGACACTAGAAAGCCACAAAACCAAACCCTAATTTTTTTTTTTTAATATAAATCTAAATACATGTCTTTCTCTGAAGAAGGGATAGATTTCCTAACCTAGGGAAAAACCAGCTCTCTTGATTTTTAACATAACAATAGTCTTATATAATGAAAAGAGTATAAGTCTTTCCAAAACTAATTATGCATTTATGTAATTTATAAGGAATGCATAAAGCTTAGCATTTAACTAAATTTATTTTATTAATTCTAATAAAAAATGTATAAGGTTAGCCTTTAACTAAATTTATTTTATTAATTCTAATAAAGAATGTATAAGGTCTAGCCTTTATCTAAATTTATTTTATTAATTCTAATAAAGAAGGAATAAAAGCTTGACGCATTATTAAGAGGGAATAAATTAAATTAATTAAGAATTTAATATCATTTAACAAGGCAACAACAATAACATACGTGAAATTAATTATTTATTTTTATAAGGATGATAATTATAATTACAATTGAAAACTTTCAAATTTCCTTAAAAGTAAATAACATCAAAAAAATAATATTCCAACAAAGAACAATTACAATTCCTTAAAAGTAATTAACATCAAATAAATTATCTTCCAGCAAACAACAATTACTTTTACATGCTAAAGAAAACAATAAAAATAAATAACATCAAATAAATAATCTTGGAGCGAGGGACAAGTAATTTTACGCGCTAAAGAAAAGAATAAATAAAGAACTTAAAGGAAAATGAATTTTACCCGTCTAGAATTATAAACTAATGTATATGGGTTTAAACACCAAGATTTAGTTTACACAACCAATATGCATTTAACTACGAATGATTAAATGCAATAATCAAAATTTTATTTAAGACTGAGTGGTAGGGATCCTCCTTTAATTTGTTATAAGTAATCATGCATCTAAGGTAAAAAGGAAGTCATGTGAAAGGGAAAAGTTTAACCCATGCATGTGAATATAGCACCTACACCAAGGAAAGCTCCAAAATAGACAATAAGGTTAAATGTATTGCTGACTTGGAAGATACACTCTTTTTAAACAGTGGGTAAGATGAGTGCCCTAGTTAGGGCTACGTCATCTTGCAACCCTAATTCTTGTTTATTTTTACATGCTTATCACTTCCCCAAAACTCACAATTAGGTTTACAAGGAAGCGATGGCCAAGGCTCTGCACATGCCATTTTTATTCTTCAACTGAGCTAAATGCTCTTTAAATCTTTTCTAGAGTGAGGGACACAAGCAAGATTTGTAGTTTTTTGAATCTTTCAATCATTTGTTTTCTTTGCTTTATTGATCTTAGGGAAAGTAATAGATGTTTAATTAATACACAGAATCTGTAGCTAAGAAGTGCTATTTATTTGATATAAAACATTTCATCTCTTCTGCTTTATTTATTTATTTATTTTTCCTTTCTTTTGAGATTAGTTTGCATCTTATAAGAGTAACATTTGCATTTTGTAGAAAGATATTGTGAGCTAATGTGGGGGTTATAGCCGATGGCTTTCAGACTATGTCAAATATGGCAACAACCATTATTCCTTCTATGTTACTTCTTTTCAAAACATTCTACGCTCTACAATTATACATTAAGCATCTTCATCATTTTACTGCCCCTTTTAACTAAGAGAGATTAGACATAGGATATCTTGTTTCCCCTTTTAAAAATACAAGGCAATGATAAACTGAAATTTATTACTAAGAGAGATTAGGCATAGGATATCTTGTTTCCTATTTGGTCAAAGAAAAACAGCAAACCAGAGGGCGGCTCTTGATGTGATAATGTTCTTAATGCATTGTATCTAGTCTATCTGCTTATTCTAGGCTATTTCACATATGTTTAGGGTAATATTGTTTTCCTACAGGTGGTATTAATGAGTAGATATCTATGTTTGCTTATACTCTCTTTTGGTTCTTATTTTAAGTTACTGGTTTACTAAATGATCCATACATACAACATAAAAGGCTTTTGTTTAAAGATCTTAGCCATTCTTTTTGACTCTTTTACAATGCTAGTGAGGTGAGGATTATTGAGGGTAAATTTTGGTAAGAATGCACATGATTTGGTTTTTAAATGAACAACAAATGTCCCCCAAGGAAAGTGGGTTATAAAAAAAAAATCTTTTTTTTTCTTCATTCCAGTTCTTTATTCTCTCTCATATACATAAGATATAAAACTTAATCTCATAACTAGAAAATTAGTCTAAAACTTAATCTCATAACTAGAAAATTAGTCTTTTTCCTATAGAAAGAAACTATAACTCATTCAAAATTAACTTTTCATTATTCTGTTATATTTCTAGCTGCACTTCGCTGAAATATGCAATGTTTTTCTTATTTGCTCTGTATCTATAACAATGTATAAATAAGACTGTTTTCTCACGAATATTTGCATTTTTAGTTACATTTCTTAAGAGAAACCACCTCAAATAAAAACACAGAAACATGTTTATTACATAGCTCTACTGAGATTCCTTCCAAATCTAGTTTTTCTATAGGAAAATAAATGCCACTCATTCCAAATCTAGTTTTTCTGTAGGAAAATAGATACCACAAATACTCTTGTTTTATATGTTTCAACAGAGATATCTTGTTGTTTCACAAATCTGTATCAAAAGAACTTTTCTAGAATCTATTTTATATTCTGTTTACCTAATTTTCAATCTATGTATTCTCCTAGTCAGTACAAAGAAAGATAAATATGTAAGGAAAGTAGAAGGAAAATTGAATACTTTTTGCAGAGATTATTCTCTTTCTTTTGTGTAGCCTATGAGCCTTCCTTGATAGCCTCTCAAGTAATCTCTTGTCCAATTTTAGAACTCCTTTTCATCTCCTGTAGAAGTCTGCAACACTACAAAGATAACCCATATGTACAGCCAGTGGAAGCTCACCTCCCAGCCTAGGGCAATACCTGCCCACCCCCGAGCTAGGAGAAAACATAGGGAGACCTAGGAATTTGGCACGTTTTCAACTATTGAACCCATAGCACTCATATACATGTGGATACTCACAACACAGAATATTGGCTTCACACAGGTGGATTTCATAATTTACAAGAAGGCTTTCTATAGACCTTCATGAAGGGGGTAAAGATATGCCGTCAACCTGTAGGATTAAATTTAGCTCATTACACATGGGTACTCATACCCTTAGAAAAATTTCTCTTGTAGGGTACTCTTACCCTTTCAATTTCAATTTCAAGTAATTTTGCTCTAGGTACTCTTACCCAATTTCATAGAATAATAATAAGGGTACTCTTACCCAATTTTCACAGAATAATAAGGGTTCTCTTACCCAATTTTCAAAGAATAATAACAAGGGTACTCTTACCCAATTTCCACAGAATAATAGCAAGGGTACTCTTACCCATCAATAAACCTACAGGCAGCATCCCTTTTACCCCCATACACAATTAATAACAAAGAAAACAACCTACCTCAATCATCAATAAGTCTATTCCCATACCACAGTCTTAATAGTAACATAACAGAACTATCTTCAGACTTACACAGGAGACATTTCACAACACTAAAAGAACTATCTTTAGACTTACACAGGAGATATTTCACAACACTCAACATAGAGATCTTTGCACAACACACAACACAGAAAACCATTGCACAACACACAACACAAAAAGACCATTGCACAGCACACAAAATAGAAACCACAGTATTATCAAATTCTTATAGAAAAGGATTTGTTTACTTAACTAACAGTGACATTTATAATCAAAAAATTTCTTTACATAGTTTCTCTCTTTTTTTTCTCTTCCACAATGTTGAATGAGGGCCTACCTAGAATTTCCAACATAAATTGGGTGTTGATTAAGCTCCACTATATCTCCCTCTCTTCTTCTTCCTCCTCTCCATCTAAAAATGTATTTTCCCATCAGAACCCCCTTCTACCCTTTTCTGAACATGTTTTTATTTCTTTATTCCTCCTTCTTTCCCCTTCACACCTGTCCCCATGTGCACCTTGTATCCTCCTCCATGTGTCAACTGTGGACAACATGTGTCTTTGCTTGGCTGCTCCACTAAGCCTTCCCCTTTCTGGGCACTTAATCAAATTAATCAAATTATTCTCCCCTTTTAATTAACTAAATTTTTGGCACATACAAATAGCCCAAAAAGAAATGTTTCAAAGACATTTGTTTATTGTGCTTTTCTCAAGGGTATATATATAGTAAGGAAGGGTATTAAGTTTTTTCTAATTAACATTGTTTAACATTGTGATTAGAACAATTATTTGATCCCCTTTACCCCAAGAATAACTTTACAAGATTATCACTCAATACAACACAACACACAATTATAACATATGCTTCACATTTCAATATAACAATTTTACTATCACCTGGACAAGACACCATCACAAAGACATAGACATCACACACACATGACCATACAAGTGACATAAGCCTCTCCAAATAGGCTAGGCTAGCTTACTAGGGAACCACAATAGGTCTCCAAGTGTTTTCCCCATTTCCCACTGGCACAAACCTACACACTTGTTTCCACATCGTCAGTCACAATAACAATAGCTAAAGTAAGCTACAATTAACCATCCATTATTGCATATGCATACATTTTAATCATTCTACAACATATAAAAAGAATGTTTCTTCCACTAGGTTAATACAATTGATTTTAGTGCACATGAGATAATATATATATAAACAATGGAACTAGATATGAAGCAACAGTTATCACAATTTAATTGCAACTGTATATGTCAATGAGTCCCAATCACGCACAACAAGGTTCATGAATACACACAACATAATCCAAGGAGTTATATGATGCTACATCTCAATAACACATAGTTTGCTAAAATAAGGTACAAGACCTAAGCTAAACAACATCACATAATGTCAAATGAGGATATGTGAATATAAAAGTATTTATCAATCATGGTCTAAATCAACATCATATGTCTCAAAATAGTATATAACCCATAGCCAGAATCAAATAAGTTGGGATAGGCAAACATAAAATGTCTCAAAATAAAAGCATAGTAGCAAAATGTATTATCACTTCACATAAAAGAATGTGCTTCCTATAGCAATACACTAAAGAGCTTTAGAATTTCTTAACTTACCCAAGAGAGAGAGAAATGGTAACACCACCAATTCTTAGCCAAATTTATCAATGCGCCAAGAGCCAGAAGGAAAGGCATATGAATTAGAGGTTGACTTATGATTAGTTTAAACCACCTTATAGAGAAGACATTCATATCCTTAGGATAAACACAAGATAGAGATTTCATAACCAAAATATAAATCGATATTGAAAGATTTACTAATAATTATCTAGGGCTTCTACACAACCTAAGTAATAATTTCATATCATGAAAATATCCTTAGGGATGTTTCAAGAGGGCCTTACATTACTCTCTATATCTCCCAGCTTTTGGTCCTCTCTCTAAACACTAAACCCTAAACCTCTGAACCCTAAACTGTAAACCCTAAATTATGCTCCTAAACCTTAACCCCTAACCCCTAACCCCTAAACCCCTATCTCCCTATCTTTATCATCCCTCTACCTCTCAATCCTTCTCCCTATCTCTCTGGATATTTTGCTCACTCTCTATCTCCCTATCTCTCCCCCCTCTCTCTCTAGCTATCTCCAAACCTGAGCAACCCTAAATTCCAAACCCCTAAGCCCTAAATCCAAGAAACTCTAAACCTCTATCTCCCTATCTATCATGTATCTTCCTATCTCTATCATCCCTCTACCTCTCAATCTCTCTCTCTATGTCTGTGGCCATGTGCCTCACTCTCTATCTCCTTATCTCTCTCCATAGTCTCCTCTATATCTCCCTATCATTCCTCTCTCTATAAACCCTAAACCTCTAAACCTGAACCCCTAACCCCTAAAAAATAAACCCTAAACCCTAAGTAATGCCCCTAAACCCTAACCCCTAAACCCTAAACCTCTATCTCCCTATCTCTCCCCTCTGTCCCTATCACCTTTGTCCCTCTGCCTCTCAATCTCTCTCCCTATGTCTCTAGCCATGTCCCTCAATCTCTATCTCCCTATCTCTCCCCTCGGTCTCCTCTATATCTCCCTATTGGTCCTTTATCTCTCTCTAAACCCTAAACCCTAAACCTCTAAACCTTAACCCCTAACCCAAAAACCATACTCCCTAAACCCTAAATAATACTCCTACACCCAAGTAACCATAAATTAGGAACTCAATTGGGTGCTAAAACAAACACTAAATCAAGTGCTAAATTTAGGTGCCACATTAGGCGCTAAATAATGCACTAAATCAGGTGCTAAATTAGACGCTAAATTAGGCACTAAATGTGGCACTAAATTAGGTGCTAAAATAGGAGCTAAAGTAGGTGTTAAATTAGGCACTAATTTGTGCCTAATTTAGCATCGACTTGTTCTGATCGGCACAAAAAATGCCAAAAATATTTCCATCCTGATAAATAGCACTGCCTTTTTAAAAAAAATGGAGAAAAATACATTAAAATAGTGGGTGGAAGCAAAAATGGGAGCTAATCATAGGGATTTGTTGTAGTGATATGTTAATAGACTATTGGTACAATGAAGATTCCTATTGACAAATTCATGAAGATCTTGGAAGATGGGTCCATAATGGTATACATATCTAATATCCAAACTATAGAGTTTTGGCCTCACGAGCAAATGAAATTGGATCCTAGCTTTTCATAAAGATTACATGGAAATGCATAACAGGTACAATAATCATTCACTAGCAGAGAAGAGAGTAGAAGAAGACTTTGGAGCTATGGAATTTACTTGCCAAAATTTTGATATAGACAACAATTTACTAAGGGTCTCTCCAAAGATAGGTACCTTTAAGGATTCGTATGCTTTCATAAGTAGTGACAATAGGGTATACATGAACAATGAAGTTAGGGTGCAGAAAGAATAGCAATGGATGGCTTCTATGATGGATGTGGATCACAGGGAACCAAAATTTGATAACCAAGATACTAAAAGGATAGGGATATGACAAACAAAGGCAGTGGGAGAACAGTGATTAAAGTTAGAAATATGTTCTGATCTAATTAGATATGTAGTTTTTAATTTAATCATGTGTTTTTAACTTGTAATAATAGTGGTAAGATGATACAATATGGATTGTAATTTTAATTTTAAATTTTATTAATTTAATAATTTTATATTTTTCAAATTTATTTATTTACAATTTTTATTTTGTAATTGTATTAATTTTATAATGTTATTTATTTTATTAGTTTTATAATTTTATAAATTTTTAATTCTTTTTTTTGCTAACTAAAAAGATTATTAAAATTATTATGTAGTTCAATGAATAAAAATATAATAGTAAAGAGTTATGTAGTTCCATGAAAAAAAATATAATATAAGTGATATAGTTTATAGTTATAAATAAATAATTGAGTAATTTTTTTTAAATTATTTATTTTAGTTTTTACTTAGAATTGCAATAGTAAAAACATAATTTAATTTTTATTTCATGGGTTATTTGAATATCATTTTTAATATTTATTATCAACATTATTTACATCACAAATTACATGTAAATGATATTTATATGGGATGTCCTTTAAAAGTTATTTTTAGTATTATTATTATTTAGTAAATTATGGTCACGACCTCTCCATTTATTTAAATAACTAATAAAATATAATTAAATGCATCAAACCCATAAACAAGGGTGCATCAAAATAAAACTCAAAGGTAAAAGTTCCTATCCGTCTTAAACATCTCTACCCATTTTATTGTGGGAGTGCAAAGTCATTAGAAAAATTGACATTTTTCCCTTCTTCCCTCGCTTATAGGTCAGTCATCAAAATGATCCTTAAATTGATCATCTACACTTGAATTTTGGCTAATTTCATCCAACCGCATTGGGAATGTTTGCTACAATCTCCATTTGAGTTTTATAATTGTTTTATTTTATTACATGTAAATGATATTTATATGGGTTGTCTTTAAAAGTTATGGAGTTTAATTCAATTGGGAGAAGAAGTTTAATGGATAAGGAGAGAAGTTTAATTGGTAAGGGCGCTATGCAATCTTTTTTTTTTTGTATTTTTCTTGCCGAATGAATTTATGAAGTGACTGCAATGCTATTTCTAGAAGGATAGATTAACATTGCGTATTATTTATTCTTATTGTATTTACATGCTACTCATTAAAATTAAAAAAAAAATTGTAATTAACAAATTTTTGAAAACAACAAAGAAAATTAACGACACGGTAAATTAGTTACTTTAGTTTAATGAGAGGTAGAGTTAGGGTTCTATCAATTAATTAGTTTGGTTTAATGAGAGGTAGAGTTAGGGTTCTTCTATTTAGTTGTGCTAAAGGGATGACTATGATTGTGTACATAAAAATAAAATAGAGCAAACATAGTTTTTTTAAACAACTAGACATATTTTTTTAAAATAATTATAATTACACAAGATGAATTGTCTAGTTACACTAAAGGGATGACTATGACAATGTACATAAAAATAAAATAGAGCCAACATAGTTTTTTTAAACAACTAGACATATTTTTTAAAAATAATTATAAATATATAGCTGACATAGTTTATTAAATCAATGAACAATATAATAAGGCTAATAAAATAATGTGTATAAATATAGTACTACTCAAACATCAAATAAAAATAGAGCAAATTGAATTGGGAGAAGAGGTTTAATCCATAAGGAGAGAAGTTTAATTGGTAAGGGCACTATGCAACCTTTTTTTTGTATTTTTCTTGCAAAATAAATTTATGAATTGATACAATGCTCCTTGCTGGTATTATTTATAAATAAAAAGAAAATTGCAGTTAACAAATCTTTGAAAACAACAAAGAAAATTAATGGCACAATAAATTATTTATTTTAGTTTAATGAGAGGTAGACTTAAGGTTCTTCTATTCTTTTTAAGTATAATGCACCTCATAAACTTTCCACTTTAGTTTAATGAGAGGTAGACTTTAGGGTTCTTCTATCTTTTTTAATAAAATAATGTGTATAAATATAGTAGTACTCAAACATAAATTTGAGAATAATCAAATCAAATAAAAAAATATCTAATTGAATTGGGAGAAGAAGATTAATGACAAGGAGATAAATTTAATTGGTAAGGGCACTATGCAGCCATTCTTTGAATAAATATAGTAGTACTCAAACATAAATTTGAAAAAAATCAAATCAAATAAAAAAAGATCAAACTGAATTGGGAGAAGAAGTTTAATGATAAGGAGAAAAATTTAATTGGTAAGGGCACTATGTAGCCATTTTTTAATATATTTTTCTTGCAAAATGAATTATTATTTACTTTAGTTGAATGAGAGGTAGAGTTAGGGCTCTTCTATCAATTATTCACTTTAATTTTTTTTAAAGATAGTGTGACTAATAAACTTTCTACTTGAATTTAATGAGAGGTAGAGTTAGGGTTCTTCTATCTTTAAATGATAGGTAGAGTTAGGATTCTTGTATCTTTAAATGAGAGGTAGAGTTAGGGTTCATCTATCA
The DNA here is from genome assembly GCA_027924645.1 of Cunninghamia lanceolata. NCBI lineage: Eukaryota > Viridiplantae > Streptophyta > Pinopsida > Cupressales > Cupressaceae > Cunninghamia > Cunninghamia lanceolata. The sequence goes on from BSBN01000797.1 coordinate 1,058,656, forward strand.
ATTAGTTACTTTAGTTTAATGAGAGGTAGAGTGGTAGGGTTAGGGTTCTTCTATCTTTAAATGAGAGGTAGATTTAGGGTTTTTTAATCTTTAAATGAGAGGTAGAGTTAGGGTTCTTCTATCTTTTTTTTAAAGACAATCCACCTTGTAAACTTTCTTTTTTTTACACTTTTAGTTTAATGAGAGGTAGATGCACTCATTAGCCAGTAGTCTTCTATCTTTTTTTTTTTTTTTTTTACACATTAGCTTAATGAGAAGTTTTTTACACTTTTAGCTTAATGAGAGGTAGATGCACTCATTTGCCCAGCAGTCTTCTATCTTTTTTCTTCCTTTTTTTTTACACTTTAGCTTAATGAGAGGTAGATGCACTGGTTCAGTAGTCTTCTATCTTTTTTTCAGCAGACTTTAATGAGAGGTAGAGTTAGGGGCTCTTCTATCTTTTTTCTTAAAGGATAATGCATTGGAACCCTGGTCGATTAATTCTTTTAAAAAATTATAATTAAGTTTTGGTATCATTTGGATTTAAATTATTGAAAATTATTCCCAACTAAGAATTGTGGAAAAATAAGAAAATTAAAGATAGGGTAAATTACTTTATTTTAGTTTAATGAGGGCCAGCCTTATAATTTTTCAATCTTTAAAAGCCACAAAGAAAGTTAATATTTAGTTTAATAACCTTTGTTTTAGATTTTTACCATGGGTTTAATTTTATTAAAAAAATATAATTAAGTTTTTCATATCATTTGGATTAAATTATTGAACCATTAAAAACTAATTATTAGAGCTAAGAATTGCAGGGTAAATTACTTTAGTTTTATGTTGGGTAAGATTATAGTTCATCAATCTTTAAAACATCAAAGATTTTTTCTATGGGAATTAATTACCATGGATATCTTAAATACATCTATCTACAATAACAATTTCAAAGATATTTTTATTTTATTTTATTTATTTAAAATTGATTTTCTACTTTATTTTACTTAAGAGTTATTTTATGTTTTAGTTTTTATTATTTTTTTGCATGTAGACTCTTTAATAGTTTTTGTTAACACATTCACGCCATTACCATCCATCCCTTACTTCCATTGTAGTCTGTAGTTAAGGCTCTCACCATAACTAGTTAGACAATTTTGATTACAATAATATAATCTCCAAAGCATGTATTAATATGATTATTGTGAAAAGTCACATGCATATTAAATGCAGCCTATTAACCCAACACATATACACTACAATTATGGTGAGCATAGATGACATGGCTTATCTATACTTGGATGTGTTGCCTACATATCTGTTGCCTACATATCTACTAAGACAATTTCAACTAAAATATGTGAAAAAATTCCTATATCCTTTATACTTTGATGGATGTCTATATACCATCTTCAAAAGTAATGACGCATCTTCGCTTCGCTGCGATAAGGGGTTACCGTAATCAAATAAGTAAAATATAAGCATATGTGAAAACTTTGATTATAAACATATAACTATTCTGTGTTAAATTGTTAATCATGTAATTAGTCCTAATTTAACTTAAAATAATGTCCTCCTCATTATTTATGATTTTTTTTTGGAAAAAGATGAAAACAAACCCTCAATGGAGCTTAAATTTGACAGTTTACTTTGTGTGTCAAGAATTTATTTTCCTAAAAAAATTTAAGACTATTTTAATGTATTCATATAAGGTATTTCAAATAATGTATGCATTCTAGTTCTTTCTAATTTTAATAACTACCAGATCCTTATCCTTCAATGCAAAATTTAATTATTTGATGTGCTAGAAAAGCTTGGAGATTGAAATGAATATAAAATATTTTAAAAAAAACATAAAAATATTGAAAACTTCTTAAAAAAAATTCTAAAAACATAATTTTTTTTTTTAAATAATTGAAGTTTCTATTAAATAATTTAAAAATAATATCTATATTTAAAGAGCATTAAAACTTCTCAGGAAAATCTTAAAATTTGGATTTTTTTAAACAATAAAATTTTTATTATATATATAATTTCTAATGTAACAACCCCCTGTCTTGCTACGTTGGCATTGAAGTTGGTAGATTTTTTTTAATGCTTGGGGAGGAGAGGATGAAACCATTAAATGCAAAAAAAAGATCTGATCTATGGGAGGTGAGTCAACGCATTTTGCAGAGAGAAGAAAAGGGGGAGTTTATGCAAACGGAGAAGGAAGGGAGGAGGAGAGCAAAAAAAAGTAGTTTCAGAGGGATTTTGGATAGTTTCCAGATACAGATCAGCATCACAGCCAACTGCAATTTGGTGATACAGGTCAGTCTTGAATCATCTTTGGTTTATTTATTGTTGTGATGATTTGTGATTTTTTTTATTTCAAATTTTCATTGATCGGGGCATAGTCAATAGAAATATTTAAGGCAATCATAAGCCTACAGGTTTAGGATTTGTGATCTGGCAATAGATCGCATTAGATCTTCAGTCAGAATGTTAGATACCTAACTATTTTATTAAATATATTTATGCAATCGTATAACTTGTGGGTCATAAGTCCCTTTCCATAAATTTTATTAGAAGATTTGGTTAAGAGTTGTTTAATACGAATTGTATGGAGAGAATCGATTGTGGGTTGTTGCGGTCGACTGTATTCAAGGGCGACACCTTTTCTACCAGCAATGAGATCTATAATTTTGCTATTACAAATTCCTCCTACCACTCTTCTTTCTCTCTCCAAAATTCTGGTGGTGTAGATTATATAAACCCAAAGACAAATTGCGGCAGTAAATCTGATGAAACAGGGAAAAAAAAAGATGGAGTAATGACTACAAAAGGTATCCACAAATTTGTTGAAAGAAAAAGGCGGAGAGACATGAGATCACTATTTTCTGCGTTGAGATCCTTAGTGCCGAAAGAATACATTATGTACTCTGGGTGTCTAGGGAAAATGTTCAACAACAGAACAGCTATCAGAAAGCATTAACTATATTAACCATCTGCATGATAAAATTAAGGAGCTTATACAAACAAGAGAAGAGTGTTGCAGGTACTGAGTATCGACTCCATCCGGATTCACATGCCTGAGCATACTCTTATTATCCCCGATGGTGGTTACTGGAGATAGTCACAGGCCCTATTTCCTATACCCTACCCTAGCCACTGCACCCAGTTAGTGCAGTGTTTCCGTGTTGTGGTCTTACCGTATGGATGTCCTTATGGTCATGTGTAGTTTGCCATTCTTTTTGTTGAGACTTTTCTCATTGGTTTCCTTTGACTGTATCAAGTTTCTTGGTCTAGTATGTGCTTGGGCTACATCTTAGCATTGGCAGGCTTCCAGGAGTAAGCCTAGTCCTAGGGGGGTAGGAGCATTAAAAAAAATCTACCAACTTCAATGCCAACGTAGCAAGACGGGGGGTTGTTACATCTAAAATAAATTAGGTATATGTTAATACCGTCAAATATTTATGTAAAAGTCAATCATACCGAAAAGCATGGAAAAACTGTTGGAAATTTAATTCTTCGTCAGACATTTATTGCTGGCTGCCTCACGTCAGACCTGGGGATCTCCCGCATCCTCTTCCCAGCACTGTTGGCCTGTCAGAAGTTCTGGTAGGTGCATTTGAATTTGAAATAGTTGAGCGCCCATTTTGCTGGGCATGAAGAAGAGACAAAAAGGGAGGGAAAAGTTAGAAGACAGAGTAGAATGTGTTGAACCTGTAGCAGCAGAGGAATGAGAAGGTTCCAGAGAGCAGCAGAAGGAGAACAGCAGAGAGGAATGTTGCAGCAGCAACAGTAGACAGCTACGGAGTTCCAGGCAGCTCCGGATATACAGTGTGCAGCTCCAGAGATTGGGGCAGAGTAAGAAAATAGAGCAGCAGCTCTGTCTGTAGTTTGTACATGAAATTAAATGTAATCTGGAAATAGAGAAATATATATAAAGATATATTGTTGTCCTTCTGTGTTTGGTTTCTCCCTGTGTGTGTATTTGTTTTTTGCTGTTCTTTATTTTGCTGTAGCATTGTATTTGAAATCAGAACAGCATGTTCTGCCCCCTCCCCTGTTCTGTCCTATTTTTTGTGCTGTCCATATTTCTGTAGAAATCCTTTGAACAGCCATTAGCCTGCCAACAAAAACAAGGAAAAGCAATATCACTGAACCAAATAAAGCAATTTGACACACAGGCAGGGCTTTTACGGGTTACAAGAATCTTAACACTACTTAACAAATGAAGTAACAGGTGAAAATTCATTATTGAAGGTCTTAAACAGCGTGAATGTTCAATAGGGTTAATCTTTTAATAAAAGTGAAACGTTTTAATCAAATACAAAATTTTGGACTTTTTGGTAAAAAAAATTGCACCTTAAATAAAGGTCGAGGATAAAACAATGTGATATTTTGGTTTTCCAATATACAAATTCTTAACGCTTTTTTTATTAACCTTTGTAACCGTCCCCGTATCAGTATGATATTTTAAAATTTTGAGTAATTTGATATTTGAAAAAAGCTACTAACATGTGATCCGCAAATCTGCAGTGATAAGACTTGAGAAGGAAAAAACAGGAACTTTACACGCTTGGAGTACAGCAGTCATTCGAGAGTTTTTACTCTCTTATGCAGAAAATTACAATGAATTGTTATTACATGCATCGCAGATGGATATGATTTTGTAAATCTCAGAAATAGCAGGTTGTAAAGGTATAGGTCCGAGTAAGTAGAAATGAGCAGAGAGGAACCTTGGGGGTTTAGAAATGCTGTTTCTCAAGAAAATGAAAATGAAAATGAATTTGGACAGTACTTACCTATGGAGATGCATGAAGATCCTATTTCGATAGAAGATGAAGATGAAGATGAGGACTTACTCGTGCAGCGGGAAGAAACTACTTATTCTCGGGAAGATGAAGACAACATACGTTTTGCTCGGAGAAATTGGAGAACTACCGATGAAAGTATTCGAAGATTACAATCCTCTTTGAAAACTGCTTTTGATGAGATGGAAACCGACTTAATTAGAGCTAAATCAGAAATTAAGGAGTTGGCTGAAAGAAACAAGAAACTAGAGAAGGCGCTCCACAAGGCTAAAGAACGAGAAAATTCCAGTAAACGAGATCTCCACCAAACAAGAAATAAGCTGCAGCAGCTGTGTACTACAGTGGCTGCACTCAAAGAAGAATGTGCAGCAGCGGCTCCACAACTTGCTAAGAAGAGAAAATATGTTCTTAAGGTTTACGAGGTTAATGACTGCGTGAATTGTCCAATTTGCTTGGAACCATGGACTGAATACGGGGAGCATAATATCTGGTATGTTTTAGATGCAAATGGGTTTTCAATACTAGAAACTTCTATTTCTTTTTGGGTTTTTATATGTTAAGGTATATAATGGGTTAAAAAATGAGCTACATCTAAGTCAAAACTGGATTTGTTATCAAGAGGGTTGCTAGTTCAGTGGTAGAGTATTCTGGAAGCAAATGCGAGGTCTTGGGTTCAACTTTTAACTTGGCTCATGAAAAGTTTATCATAATATTAGTGTCTAGGCCAGCAGAGCTAGGTCAAGTTAGATTCCACAAATACCTATAATGTTAGCTCAAATTGAAGTGTTGGATAATGAACCACACCCAAACTATTGTCACTAACTTAGTGGTAGAGTACCCCACCAACAAATAATTGGCCCTATTTTATGTCACATTTAATGCTTTAAGATTTATGGGGTTAAAAGGGAGGTTGGTGTATCCACCACAAGGGAGTAGGATAATTCCAATCTCTTCTTGATTTCTTGTTTACAAATTGACAATATTGTATGACAGTGATAGGAATAGATGGCCTCCTATTTTTCAATTTAGTGCATTTATAGTTTTGGTTTTCATGTTTAGTTTTGTGTATGTAGTATGATGTTTATATTTTTAATTTTCTTCTTTTTGAGTTTTGATGAGGAACATTACTTTAGTAGAGTTACCCTATTTTGTTTCCAGCCTCTTGATTAGTAGGGGAGAAAGTACGTCTTCATGATTATTCTACAACTAGTTGTACCTTTAATGAATGTTTTCTATGTTAAAGGAGTAGAGATAAAGTGTGGTCCTGATGTGTGAATGGTTAGATAGTTGGACATTGATTATGGATACACTTGACCATTGTGGGTACAAGAGAATCACAAGGACAATAATCATTACAGTTTGAAAGCAACACATCTTGCTCATACTACATATGGTGCAGATGGTTAAAGGTGTGTTAGAAAATGAATTACAACATGAAAGATAGTGTTAGAGAGATGCAATGGATTTTCATATTGCAATATACAGTTGCACACTAGATGTACAAGATTAGTAGGTATTATTGTTAGAGGAATGCAAAACAAATGATTAGACATATGAAGGAAAATAGAAATATTGATCCAAATTAATCAATACAAAAGAATAAAAGACTAATTTTATAACATTAAAAATACTTTATTTTATATATATCTCAATATATTAATTTAATGTTAATGGTATTAGTTGGATAGAATAGTTAAGCAAAAGATTTTTAATCAAGGGGTCATGTAGTCACCAGTTGCACTTAACAAGAAGTGGCTTTCTCCTCTTAAATCTGGTACTTGGTATTTAATTATGTTAAGCTTTTGTTATTTTAACAATGTAATTGGTTGAAGTTATTAATATCTTTTAAAAAAAAAAAAAAAAAAAAGAAAAGGGGAGTGGACACCCGTAAATTAAGATAGATAAAAAACTTACAAGAGCCATGGCCAAAGCCTAGTCTAGAGAAATAAAACATAACAGAAACCATAACCGGTCTAAATCATCACCAAAATTAACAACAAAATAAATACAAAGCAGGAAAAAAGTCACCTGAACGAACACCACTGAAACTCCTCCACATAGGAAGGCCAAAGGAGAGACCCCGTGGTAAGACAAAAGACTTCACCCACAGACGCCACCAAAGCAAACATGAAGAAAACAAAATAGACAACCACCCCCCACACCAGACCGCTAAGGACACCACCCGTCACCACCTCAAACCGCCAAGAGCACAACCCACCACCCCTGCCTCACGCCACTGTTGGAGCTGTCGGAAGACCATGCACATCCAGTTTGACAACCGCAGAAGCATACCTAGGCATACCTAGGCATGCCTGGAGTTAGGGGCATGAATCCAAAGGAATCGAATGGCCGTAAAAACAGCCTTAATCCTTTCTATTTTTTTCTTTGTGAGTAGAAAGCAATGGGACCTCAGCGCAACATCAATATCTCCATTGCTCAAGGATAGAATACTGGATTGTAAAGCCCTGTATATTGCTTGTTGCGGGGCAGAGGTACGTAAAGCTGCAAAGTTGAAAAGGCCACCGATAAGAGCATCCCCCTATTCCATTCTGTAAGCAGAAACCGCCGCAAGAGCATGAACAAATTCCCCATCCATCACCAAATCCATTATATTAGAAAGTAGTTGTGACACCACATCTACAAAATTGAGCATGCGTCCCTCATACCCTCTTATCCATGCATGGCCAACTATGTTTCAAACAGCAATCTGGGTGAGGGTGCAATCCTTATCTAACAAAGTCATCAAATCTAACGACTTTACCCGCCCTCTTATCTCAGGTTCCCTCTCCAGAGCTAGAAAAGATATTCGCTGATTAAGACGTGTATCCGCCATGTAAGTTGTCCTTGAGGGGTAGAGAGGGCAAGGATGAGATAGTCACCGAGAAAAGAGGGAGATGTAGAGCTACGTAGGCTTTCTGCAGAAAACACAGAACAAAAATTCTTTGTCCATCCCAATAGCACCAAATGTAGTAGATATTCTAAGCAAAGAGCCATTATGTTGCAATTAAGAAAGCTAAGGACATCTATGACATCACAAGATAAACTGGGGAAGTTGGCAAGATCACCAAAATTAACAACAAAGTAAAAACAAAGCAGGAAAAAAGTCACCTGAACGAACACCACTGAAACTCCTCCACACAGGAAGGCCAAAGGAGAGACCCCGTGGTAAGACAAAAGACTTCACCCACAGACGCCACCAAAGCACACACGAAGAAAACAAAATAGACAACCACCCCCCACACTAGACCTCCAAGGACGCCACCCGTCACCACCTCAAACTGCCAAGAGCACAACCCACCACCCCCGCCTCATGCCACTGCCGGAGCTGCCAGAAGACCATGCACATCCAGTTTGACGACCGCAGAAGCATACCTAGGCATACCTAGGCATGCCTAGAGTCAGGGGCATGAATCTGAAGGAATCAAATGGCCATAAAAACAGCCTTAATCCTATCTATTTTTTTCTTTGTGAGTAGAAAGCAATGGGACCTCAGCGTAACATCAATATCTCCATTGCTCAGGGATAGAATACTGGCTTGTAAAGCCCTGTATATTGCTTGTTGCAGGGCAGAGGTACGTAAAGCTGCAAAGCTGAAAAGGCCACCGATAAGAGCATCCCCCTGTTCCATTCTGTAAGCAGAAACCGCTGCTTCCCATCTATCCAAAGTGTAAATGTTTTTGAAAAATAAACCTACCACAAAAACATGAACAAATTCCCCATCCATCACCAGATCCATTATATTGGAAAGTAGTTGTGACACCACATCTGAAAAAATGAGCACGTGTCCCTCACACCCTCTTATCCATGCATGGCCAACTATGTTTCAAACAGCAATTTGGGTGAGGGTGCAGTCCTTATCTAACAAAGTCATCAAATCTAACGACTTTACCCGCCCTCTTATCTCAAGATCCCTCTCCAGAGCTGAAAAAAACCATTCACTGATTAAGACGTGTATCCGCCATGTAAGTTGTCCTTGAGGGGTAGAGAGAGCAAGGATGGGATAGGCACCGAGAAAAGAGGGAGATGTAGAGCTACGTAGGCTTTCTGCAGAAAACACAGAACAAAAATTCTTTGTCCATCCCAATAGCACCAAATGTAGTAGATATTCTAAGCAAAGAGCCATTATGTCGGAATTAAGAAAGCTAAGGACATCTATGACATCACAAGATCAACTCGCGAAGTTGGCAGGATATGAGGTACGTTGCCATGAGAAAACCACCATAAAATTTTTGCAGCGTGTCCAATACATGGCCACCCCATCAAATAAAGGCTAGCCGTTATGCCTCCAAAGAATCCATTTACTCAGGGCAGTTAGAGCTAGTCCCCTCCATTTAATGAGGCATGATCTAAGTGAGATACGCAATCCCCACCTGTCCTCAATAAACTGAAAGAGCCAAAAACGACTCGATTCACCTTCCCTCATGAACACTTGCGATCATCTTGTACGGACTATGTCACATAATATCTTTTTTATGTCACATAATAGAAATTTTTTTAAGCTGCCCCTAATTTAATTGACTTCCACTGTTCCACAATAATCCATTATGCCATTTTTAAAAAATTATAAACATATAATATTTCTAAGATAATTTACAAAATTCCTTTATTAAATATTTTAATTTTACAATTGTAAATGAAAAAAAAAGAGCTCTCATGTTTTATTGATATAGAATTCCTTTATTAAATATTTTAATTTTACAATTGTAAATAAAAAACAAGAGTTCTGATGTTTTATTATCATGAGAATACGTTCTTTCAATGTCTAACAACTTTCTAACATTCCTATTGTGGAACTCCAGTTCTCTTTCATGTGGTCATTTCTTTGGCAGATCATGCATAACACAATGGATTTCTAAAGGTGGAAGTCGTGGTTCCTCTACCGTAAGTCAAATTTGATTCGTATTTTCTTTATCTTGTTATTCAGTGGCCTCATTTGATCGGATTACATACCCTTTTCAATCAAACTAAATTTGTATATAAATGATTACAGTGTCCAGTATGCTCGAGTAGCGTTACTTTAGCAGATATAAGATATCACTATGTATCCCAGTTCTATGATGGGGATGTGAAGATTCAACAGGTAGATCAGTCACTCCTATTAATATATCTTACCAAAACAATTACTATATTAGCTATGTTAATTGAAATTTATGTGCACTCACATCAGTCGTGTGTTTTTACAGGATGGATGAATATTGTGAAGGGAGGCTCAAGCGCTATATCTGACTACATTTTGTTTCAATTTTGGAAATCTGAATACTTGCCTGGAACTTTAATCAAATACGAGATTATGGTTAAAGTGAGTCATAGGGACTTCGGAAGATACAATTTTGAATTATTCAGGAAATTGTTCTAATTTACACAGTAAACATGACACATTTTGGCAGTTATTAAAACTGACATGCATACGCTAAAATGGTATATATTGCTTTTTGAAATTGTAAAAGTTGTTTTCTCCAATGGAGAGAATTGCTTTTTTTTTAATTATTATTTAAAAATGGCATGTGATTTGCATTATTCTTGAGATTTGGAACTTCAGCTACCATGTTAATCTTGTTTGCAATGAAATCATCATTCCAATATTCATTAGTACAAATTTTGATGTTGCCAAAGATCCAAGATTAAAAAGTTGAATTGATGGTAGGGTGCGCATTGGATTCAAAATTAGTTTTTAACTTAATAAGTATTGAGAGCTTAGAAGACAAAGTTTATGAACAAGAACAGAAATAAATTCAATTCAAAAGGACTTTTTTATTGTATTGTAATACTTACATAGTATATTTGAGCAGGGAAATAATACTTTTTAATATAGAAATTAGGTTAATTGAATTAATGCATTTAAATAGCCACAATCAATTTATATTAATTAGTTTTAAAAAATTGTCTGTTTGGAATAAACATTGAAAATCAAATGAAATGAACACTAATATTTACTTTGATAATTAAAAAATAATATCAAATGGATAAGATTATGCTCCAATTTAAGAATACTGCTTCTTCATTAGTGAAACTATTTTGAATTTTGCAATATATCTCTTTCTTGTTAGAGGATAAGTTTGTGGGCTTATGAGTAATTGTGGGTGTGAATCTATATTAATGCTTCAAATTTGTAAAGAGTTCTATCCTACACCTTTGCATGATCTGCAGTCTTCTATTCTGCCTTTTCTTTTAAGAGAATTTGGGACTGATGGTACGAATAAATACCTTATTAGGTTGTCACATGACTAACCTATGAGGGCATTATACATTGATCAAACCCATGAAATTGAACAATATCAAAAATGGTAAGCAAGTGCCTAAGATGTAGATTCTTAGTCTTTGTATTACACCAAATGTTAAAAATTGAACAATATCAAAAATAGTAAGCAAGTGTTTGAGATATAGATTCTTAGTCTTTTTATTATGTACCAAATTTAAACGTGTCACTACTGATTTTTCTCTAGAATGAATGATTATTTTCTTGGATGATTATAAGATGACTAGAATGACTGCATTAAATGTGTTTAAATATTAGTGCATCACATCAAATTGTGATAAAAGTGTGTATATTGGCTCAAAGTAAGAGTGTAAGGAGCACTAGTTAGCCAAATTTAAATTTTAAATTTTAAATTGGAAACAGACAAGATTGTTACAAAAGAAATTTAGATAGAATATGACACTTCTTACATTACTCTTGAAAGGAGAGACATGCAATACAAACTAAGATGATTCAACCATTTGAGAAAGATTATACATACATAGAATAACATGCAACCATATAGAATAGATATAGTAGAGTGATTATGGAAATTCTTAAAAAAGCTCCCCCAACAAAAGGAGCCTCAATGTATTATTATTCACCAATATTATATGTATGTATGTATAACAAAAGGAGCCTAAAATCTAATAGGGGTATACCACTATCATATATAAAGTATTTTGATACATGAAATGTCACTTTATAAATCTTTATATTTTTAAATTCCCTCTAAAGCTCTATCTTTTTCATCTCTTCCTCTCCAATTACTTTCTATAGACATCTACACTGAAGTAAATTTTCCTCTTACCAAACAAATGGATAAATCCTTTACTTGGATCAAGGGTGAAAGGCCCATAAATGAAATAATAATTAAAAGGTCTCAACAACAATTGAGGAACTCTGCAACCAACAATTGCTACAAAAAACATGGGGAGCTTTAGAACATGGTATGGACATCCATAAAAGATTAAAGGGGAGAGGAATTTTGCCACATGTGGTAGTTGGCACTACCCTAAAAGATATGAATACAAAATGTAGAAGCATGCACAAGGTACAAAAGAGTATTAATTGCTAGTTTATTAATAAACTATACATAATGATAGTTTGGACCTCCCATTCATAATTTCCAAGAAGAAATTTATGTAGTAAGTTCACATCCATTTATTTTTGATAGTTGGTCACTATGTGTATATGTGATGTATGCATGAGTTAGTCACTATGTATACATGATGTATGAATGAGCTAGTCACTATGTTTATATGTGATGTATGTTGAGTTGATCATTGTGTGTACATGTGATGTACACATGACCTAGAAACTATGTAGTTTTATGTTCCTACTTGTTTTTGACATTGTACTAACATTTGTCTCATATACACTTGATATTATACTATTATATATGGATTGAATTTTGAAGCATAAGATTAAGTAATTGGTGAGTTTTAAAAGATGGCTTGAAGATCTAATCCCAATTGTGTGGACGGGGTCTTTTATATTGGTGTGTGAACTATTGAGCCTCTAACTCCATTAAAGGAATATGTAGGTAGGGCCATTTTAAATGAACTATTGAAGAACAAGTTTGGGTCTAGGAAATTATCATGATATAGAGAGGTTACTCTATCTAGGGAAAGAATGTGAGTTCTATAATGATAAGGTTATTAAACTAGAACTTTTAAATTGGAATGAAGTTGCATGGATGATTAAGTTTGTACTTATGATGTAATGAAACCAATTTTTATAAAAAAGATGGTTGCAACCAGTGGTGGTTTTTACAAACATTTCCATCCAAGAAACCAAACATATAGAGGAAGCAAACCAATAAACCATCAAATGGTAAATGAGAAGCCATGAGAAAAGCCACCAAGAGGTATGATGTCCAAAATCTCAAGCCAAACATACAATACCCTATTCCAAGGTAGGTCTTAAGGCTATTTTTAGAATTTGATTTCATGCATCATAAAGGTGTCACAAAGCTTGGCACTCTATTTTGTCTCTATTATCTCTATACAGAGATGATATATGATGTATCATTCCTACATCGTATTATAAGTTGGTCAAACACTATGTAACCTTCCTATTATATGCTCTTATGCACATCATAAGTCATTATATAATATCTTATATCTTATATCTTATGATTTTATATATATTCTTCCATGTCTCACATTCCATTAGATACTATTATACACACCATAATACAAAATAAAACTGACATAAATAACACCTTAAAGCTGGAGATTCTTTACGATAATTTCACAAAAAATAATTGCAAAACTAATTAAATAACTAAATATTCAGATTGAAAGCTGTATCATACTTATCCTATCACTCTCCCACTTGTCTCATATATATTGTAAGAGAGAAAAGAAAAAACAAGTATTTCTAAACTATTTACTAAGGTTCATGAGACTAATGGACTCACTGCACCATTTGAACTTTTTTGTATTAAATGGCTCTCTTTTTGCCCTTTCTTCTGTTGCCTCCAAAAGATTATTCTTAGTCTTCTTCATACCTGCATCCACACTTTCAAACAAATCAATAGAAAATGAATCTAGAAACTAGAATGTCTCTTCAAGTGCCTCTTCCATAGACACTTTCTTCTCCTCTTATTCTAGTGCTCTTTGTTGCACTTTCTCTTTTCTTCTTTCCTTACTGTCTTTATCCAAGTCCTCTACAATGAGAACTTTCCTATTCTCTTTTTGTCCACTTTTTGCAATTACCACCTTATCAGGAAACTAAATCTTTTCCAAAATATCCATTCTTCTTGCAATCTCTTCCAATTCCTCTTAGAATTTTCTATTTCCTACTTCATCCCAATATCTATCCCAAAATGGGATTATGAGTGGTCTCCTTACACTAATACCCATCTTCTCACTGCTGCAACAGAATCTCTTACCTTCCACAACTACCCTCTACCCAACAAGGACCGTGTAAGATGTTACTCTCAAAACCCCTTCTACACACTCTCCCTTCGTGGAGGCAGTTATACACCTTCTACCCAGTTTATCTCTGCTGGAGGATAGCAGTTACAAGTCCTATATCATGCCTACAACAACAAATGCTCTCAGGTCTATGACTAACTCCTCTTTCATAACTCTATCAACTCTCTCATACCTTATTCTTTAGCATCCTTTCCACCATGCCAGTGATCTTATTCCTCTATCAATCAAACTGCATCATACATTAGACTGTAACACTCATATAACAACACCCATCAAAATCAAGAACACACTTAATGCTCTCTGCCTAGATCTTTTAGGACTCTAGGTTTCTACCTCAACTCAGTAAATCTATAAACATACGTATCACTTCAAGATTCTTATAAATATCAAACTCCCAAAACCTATAACAAATTTTCATCACCTAGATTTTTTAGGTCTCTGATACCAGTCTGATGGCATGGGGTCAATAACACAACAAATGCTCTGCTTGTTTTAATGGCTGCCTTATTAGTCATAGCTCAAATACCCAATTATAGGAAACTCAATCAAAGAGATATGCAGAATAATGACATGAGCTTAAGAAGTCTTCTTCACAGTCTTAAATGGTCAAATACAAAATGATAGGAACTAAATATATGCAAACTGTAATCAAGCATTTCTAGAAATTCAAAACAATGACAGGAGAGAAGATGTATTCCTTACGCTCTTAACACTCAAATACCAAAAGTGATAGGAAGTAGTGATATTCAAATTCTTATTAATGTTGAAATCACGAATACAGAATGGCACATGGCATCACACTGCTACTTATCCAAACATAATCATACAACCAAATATTGGCCAGCAACAATCAGCCTTTTCTAGTGTACCAAACAAGAACTCTTTACAACTAGCTACTCTTAAATCCTTCTGTCTCTTTGTTGATCTATAATATCCTCCATTCCTGTAGGCCTCATTTCTTAAAATTCTTCCTACGATCTGACTATCTATGACCTCAATTTTCAAATATGCTAGCGGCCTCTAACTCTGTCTTCCAACCATTCTCTCCTCTATCCATCCCTTCCTCCTTCAAAAGCAACCATTGGCCCTTCTCCTTAGGCACTGATGGCCCCAAACATTACATTGGCCATTTCTTGGACCTCCTCTCCTTCCACACGGCTTCCTCCCAATTGATCCTCTCTCCCTCGATATCCATCTCTTCCATTCGTTCCTTCCATCTATCTTATGATTTTTCATTGCCCCCTACCAATTCATCTAACCATCAATTATAATAATGGTTTGATAGCTAAAAGATTCCCTTTGAATGAGTACCAGTCACTTAGTTAGATTCGTAAATTGACCTTTTAGTAACCGTCAATGAACAACTGATGTTTATTCTTCTTCTCACATGGTGACAGGAACCTGCCTCATTTTTGACGGTTTCTCTTCCAACACTTTCTTTGTAGTTGTTTTCCTCTAACTATTTTTCCCAACCTTGAACTCTTGATATATCGGCTACCATGCTGCATAATTCTAAGAGAAAATGGTTTCCAATTTATAATCATCATTAATACAACTAGAACTCTTCTCCAAAGCATTCAATCTAAGGATGGTAAATCATTTGCATCGACACCACAACATGACACAGTGTCTATAACTGAATTTGATTCAACAATCATTTTCCACAACACATAAAGCTCCTGACCCAAATGCAATAGGAAGATACACCAACAATACACAAACCACTGAAATAGAACTAGAAAACCCAAAACTAAATAAAATTCTAAACCAAAATTACGATGGAGAGTGATGCCCCTACATCACTTTAGGTGGTTGTTATTTCTTAAGAAATTAGATTTAGGATTTGATAATAAAGTGTGTTCTATGTGTAACCTACATGAAACTTGTGATCATGTGTTTTTTGAATGTAAATTTTCTTGTGATGTCTAGAGCAATTTTTTGAATAAGTTGGATGGCTTGTTGTCTAAAATTAGTATAAGTAAGATATATATCCTTTGTGGTTTTGTTAGTGAAGTAGACATTAATGCTAATCTATTTTAGACTTTATTTTCTATTAAAATCTTGTGGTCATTATGGAAGGCAAGGAATGAGGATGAATACCAGGGAAGGAAAAGCGTTCCCATTGAGTCTTTTTTTAGAATCATTTTTCATTCTATATGTGAACATGATATTACTATAATGAAGATTCCTCTTGATAGATTCATGAGGATCTTAGATGATAGTAATGCTAGGGTGTGTGCAAGAAGTTGTGTCCACTTTTTGGCCAAAAAGTGGAAGTGTTTTTCCTGATTTTCAGAATTTGTCACATTTGACCTAAAAATTTGAAGCACTTAAAGGTGGAATCTTGGAAAAAGTCACTAAATATGAAATGTAGTACTCGGAGTCTAGTTTCCAAATATGTAATTTTTTTCAATACCCAGATGATAGAAATTGATTTTGAATAGGCGTTTCTAAAAACCACTGTTTAAAAGTCACTTTTTTTTTACTATACCATGTACGTGTACGTCATCCATATTTTGACCTAAATAATCATATTTTTCAAAATCCTTTTGGGAAAAGCTTTGTAACTCACTGAAGCACGTTTTCCATATTTATTTGTAATTTTTTATTGAATAATTTTTTTTTTATTAATTTTTTATTGGTCATTTTTTGTCTTTTAAAAAATCATCATGTACGTCACGCATAAGATGACCTAAACTTAACATTTTTTGAAATTTTTTTTTTTTAAATTGAAAAGAATTGTCTAAAGTACGTTTTCATACAATTTGTTTTACAAAAAAATATTTTAATAAAAAGTTATTAAAATATTAAAAAACCCTGATAATTCAAGGTTATGAACCTATTTCATCATAAATTGATTAAAAAATAAAAAAAATAATTTAATTGTAAAAAAAATTACATATTTAGAATCTACATTGTCTCCTCTATAATGGGTTTTAATTTTGTCAAAATATTCTGCAAAATAGGCCTTTAAATATATGCCCAAAGTCACTATTTTGTTGTAACATTGACAGGGCCTTCAAGGTGCAGGTCAAACTAGGACCAGAGGTCAGGGTCGGGTCCCCAAAGCATTTTCCGAAGCGGGTTACAAAGCAAAACCCGAGCCTAAAATTTAAATTTTGAATAATGGGATCCCGTTTATAGAACGCGATCCCGTTCTATAAAACGGGATCCCGTTTACTACTGCATCGGTGGTGAATAAAACGGGATCCCGTTTAATAAACGGGATCGCGTAGTAAACGGGATCCCGTTTTATATAACGGGATCCCGTTTTATATAACGGGATCCCGTTTTATATTTGCCCGTTTTTTTAATAAGACTGTACTATGACTGTCATTTCTGCAACTTGCCCTACAGTACGGCCGACAGCGACTCTTGCAGCATTCTTTGGCATATTTCTTTCTTTTGCAGGTCCATCAACTTGAAGTATTGTTGGTATTTTGATAGAAGCCATCATGGAGACGTTATTTGAGTGGAATTTTGTTGAATTGGTACTTGTTTGAAGGATTTGAAACACATTCAAGTTTTTGACATTACATGCTTCATAAATTTTTTAATCATGGGATCACAAAGTCGTAATAAGAGGAAAGATAGGAAGCTATTAACCCCTGAAGAAATTGAAGCAAAGAGAGTGAAGGAGGCAAAAAGGCAAAGAGATAGAAGAGTAAAGATTCAATCAATGAACAATGCTGAAGCATCCAATTCCACAACTATTGAAGATAAAAACATTGAGGAGACCATGGATATAGATGATGCAAGTTTGCAAGAGGTGAATGTGGAAACTAATACGATTATGTAAACTACTCCTGGTATGTCTTCAAATCCCTCTATTAATGCTATGGAGAATGTTTCAATGGGCACAAATCCAGGTACTTCTTCAAATCCACTTTTGAATGAAATGGAAATAGTGTTGATAGGAGATTTAAAACAAGATGGATATAACAATGTTGAGATTGATAATATTCGTAGAGATCAAAATTTGAAACAAATTGTAGTTGAAAATGAAAATGAAAATGAAAATCCTTTTGTTGAAAATGAAAATGAAAATCTTTTTGTTGTTGAAAATAAAAATGAAAACCATTTTGTTGTTGAAAATGAAAACCGTTTTGTTGTTGAAAATGAAAACGAAAATCCTTTTGTTGAAAATGAAAATGAAAACCGTTTTGTTGTTGAAAATGAAAATGAAAACCGTTTTGTTGTTGAAAATGAAAGCGAAAATCCTTTTGTTGAAAATGAAAATGAAAACCGTTTTGTTGTTGAAAATGAAAATCGTTTTGAAGTTGAAAATGAAAATGAAAATCTAGGAAGTGATGTTGAAAATGAGAAATATTTTTTCAAAATTGAAAGAGATGTTTTGGATAATCTTCCTGGTAAAATTTCTTGGAGACAAATAAGAACACATGCCAATAGATTATATAAGGAATTTTTTTATCGTAAAAAACTATCATTTCAATGTCAACTAATGATGCAATTAATGAGAATGTGGAAAATGAGAAAAGTAATGAAAATGTTAGGCATTTTTGTTAAACCAAGAAAAAAAGATCAATCACTAAAACATGCTATGTCTACTGTTGCTAGTGCCATTGAGTCTATTGGAAGTAATAGTCGATCCAAAGATAAAAATGCAGCAAGACAAGCTATAACAACTGCTATAGTGAATAAAACAACTTTGAATAGAAGAATGGTAAGCAATATTAGTGGAATTCTAAAAATACATCCTAAAACATTGGTAAGAGCGGCAAAAAGAAGAGAAAGTATAGAAAATGATCCAATTAACCAATGTTGGAGTTTTAGTGGTCGACTCCCGAGATCTGACATGAAACTAAATGTTGAAATTAGATCTTTGATCGAAAAATATTGGCATGATAATACTAGGATATCGTCTAATGTTAGAGATGTTTTAAAATTAAGAGTGGGGTCCAAAGTTCGCGATCCTCATCCAAAACACCTATTAGATACAACGCAAACTGAATTTTATAGAAAATTTTGTGATGAATTAGTGTTACCTGGTAATATTAAAATAAGTCAAAGATCTTTTGAAAAATGCAAACCATGGTATGTAAAGATTAATAAGGAACGAATATCTTGTTGTTGTAAAACGCATGTTCAATTTCATTACTATTATGATGTGTTTCAATATATACGTTGTACTTTACATCGTAACATGATTATACATGAATGTGATATTAATATGCCAACTGAAGCAATAAAAGAGTTTATATCAAGTTTGTTCTGTGAAAGATCTAATGAAAAGGGTTTTTATTTAAGTTCATGTATTTCTGGACAATGCATTAGTTGTGGCAATCTTTCTTTGTTAAGAGTTTGTATGCATGAAAGTGTTGAAAATGATTTTGGACAACAATTAGTGGATGTTAAAAGATTTAAGAATGTTGAATATTCTTTAAAAGATGGAAAATTTGGAAAGCGTTGTGATTTAATTACAGAAAAGGTTAGTGTGCATGCATTCATATCAGAATTTAAAAGTAAAATTATACCAAAATATGTCAAGCACTCTCAACAAGCTCGATGGCTTGATGGACAATTTCGTGAATGTAGAAACACATTTCCAGTTGGTACTATACTATCAGTGGTTGATTTTGCAGAAAACTATACTTTAGCTCCGCAAGAGGAAATTCAATCACAATATTACAATTCAGTGCAGGTTGCTATGTTTGTTCATATTGTTTATAGACATGCAGATGATAGCACAGAGAATGATAGAAAAGTTTTGAGGGAGTATCATTTCTATTTGAGTGACAATCGGTTACACTCGTCAGAGTTTGTTCAATATTGTTTCAATATATTTTATACAAATTTAAGAGAAAGAGGAATCCAGATGACTGAACATCTTATATGGTCAGATAATTGTACGGGGCAGTTCAAGAATGCTCGAATGTTCTATTGGTTATGTAGGGTTCACAAGGAGAATAATGTCCAACATATGTGGAATTTTTTTGAAGCTGGACATGGTAAAGGAGAACATGATGGAGCTGGTGCATGTGTTAAAAGAATTCTTGCTAGACAACAATTAAAATTTGAGGATGCAGTAAAATTTAAAGATGCACGTGGGATTGTAGATTGGTGCAATACAAGATTATGTACACCTGGATCAAGCGAGTACTCTACAGTTCGTCGATTCTTTTGGTTGGTTGAAGAAGAAAATATTTTACCTAGACTTGATTGCCAAACAATCAGTGGATCTACTAAATGGCATTCATTTAGGAGTTCGAATGCAAGTACATGGACTATCTGAACAAGGGAGCTTGCATGTTTTTGTCAGTTTTGTATTTCAGGAGATTGGGAAGCATGTGAGAATACAGAATGGGTTGAAGAGTGGAAACAAAGACCATTGACACTTGCACAAGCACATAATCAAAGTGAAACAACAATTGAAGACAATGATCAACTGTTTGTATCAGACGATTATGACCGTGTTTCAGACCTTGTACAAGAAGGTAATTTAATTCAAATCATTTCATTTTATTTCACTTTGATTACTAATTTATAGTGCTTTTATTTATTTATGTGTACATATGAATGCATGTATGTTGATTGGTCAAATTTTATGGACATGTGCAAGTTATTGAATCAAAATTTGTTTTGCAGGACATGTGTATGCTGTTGTTGCACCAAAGAATAATGAAGAGGAAACTGAATATTGGTTGGCTCGTTGTGTGGAGACTAAACATAAGTTAATAGCACCTCGAGAAGATGATGATGGCTTTCCTTATCCAACAGGTTTGATGATCCCCTTAAGACATCCCCTTAAGCATATTTTAAGAACTTCTTTGATCCCCTTAAGCAAATTTTAAGTATTTCTTTGATGATGCCTATCATTATCCAATAGGTTCGGTGGTGGTTGTTGGCACTTGGCTACGGAAATACCTAATAAGGAAGAATGGTTTGCCTGCATTCGAAGATTATGAAACACATAAGAAGATTATACACTACTCACATTTGGTGTTGGCAACAAATATAAAACTGGAGAGGTATCGCGGAAAACCTACAAATAAAGAGTTATGGAACATTTCTATGGAAGACCATGAGACAATCATCGATGCATTGGAAAAAAGAGAGGATGGAGATGGTACAATGGAATAAGTAAATACAGGTAAATATAGTTAAATAGATTTATATTGTTGTTTTAAATATGTATTAAATACATGTTTTGATATTTCTTGTGCGTTATTAGTTGAAATTGATTTAATTTATCCTTTTATATCCTCAGGCCATCATCACAAATTCATCAAATACTTTGAAACAAAAACTTGAGAGGCACTCGTAAATACAGGTACAAATTGTGTATATCTAGATAGTTTTATATAAATTAAAATACATGTTTTGATTCAGATATATTGATAAATTGCTTGTATTATTTTTATATCAGGCGGCATGAAGACCTGTTACATTCTCCTCAAGTTTTGGATTTTCTTGAGATGGCATATAACGACATTTTGTATTTACATTATTTTGAGTTGGCATATATGTACATACACAATTACATTATTACACATTTTGTTCATAAATTTGTATACATGTGTATGTACACAATTTTATACTCTACAGTATTAAATTTATCAAAATTATTATTTTATGTATTTTATTTGTTAAATGTCCATGTTTTTCTACTTAGAATTTACTTTAAATTTGATTTATTATATTGTTCAATTTGGTTGCTTTGGGCAACTTCACCAAATTTTGAGAACTTAAGACGTCCCCTTAAGACATCGTAAATTAGGACCCCTTAAGACATTCAAAAAGTTAGCATAGCTTCTCTCATTAAGGTTATGTGGAATTAGTATTTGTGGCTTGAAACTCCTAACATTTGGTATCTATAAGTAGTAAAATCACATCAAGCCTACATGACAATTTGATGATGATAAATAAGTCCTAATCATAGTCATGTAGGTGTGAATTACACTCCTACCAGTAGTTTCACTCTTGGTGGCATGTCCTGTGTATTCTTCCCCCTCTTGAGCATCTTTTTCAACCCCCAAATTGACCTTCCCTACCTCACATTTTTACCTAGTGCCCCCTTCATTTTTCCTACTTAGGGTCACCTCTTTGTGTCTTAGGGTTGCCCCTAGTGTCTCTAGGTTACTTGAGTGACCTTAATTAGTAAAAGTGGTGACCTTATTCCTAAAATGGGTGACCTTGTGGTTTTTAATGCATGAAATAACTCATATTTTTATCTTTTCTTCTTGATTTTTAACCCATTTTAACTCCCATTTTTTGTGCTAACTTGTGCTTTTCCTCACTTTATTTCTATTTTGAACTCATCATATTTTTGAGGGGTCCACCGATGTTAAGAGGAATTTGGAGGAAATATTACATCATATCATGTCCATTGAAAGTCATTAATGGTGGTCCTAAGTCATGCAGGGGAGTACTTGGGGTGGGTGGAATCTTTTGAAGAATTTGTAAAAATTTGACTTGGGACAGGGTATATGAACTTGGCAAACTTTTGCAAAAAATGTTACAAAACTTCAAGTGGGAATTGGATGAAATGAATTAAAGAAAGAAATGATTTGTTCAAGGCAGTTAGGCTTCTACAATTAGGAAGAAATGAGTGTTTCAATGTTATGGGGAAATGATGTAAAACTAGACAATAGGATAGGAAGTGGGATGGGATAAATCATATCCTAAAGTTAATCTAGCTTTCACAAAGTGGAGGGAAGGGAAGATACAAAGGAATATAAATTGTGGGAGAACCATATGGGACCATAGCTAGGAAGTGGAGGGGAGAATTTATAGATGAGATCCAGGGCCTTTTGTCTAAAAATGTAAAGTATTAAGATCTTATAAGTTCCTGCAGACCTAAACTTATTTTAAAATTTGATTCACATCCTGAGTTTGTGTTCATAGGATGAAACATGTCAAGCACAAGATTTCCTTGAGTCCTAGAATGGACACTAAAGATCGTATTAAAAGGACTAATGGACAAATCCTAATTAAAGTTACACTAAGGTTTCATTTTGTAAAATATTGGAATATCCCATCAATTTTCTTTGCATTAATGAAGTAAATCTATGATGAAATCTTTTGTCTTGTAAATTAAGTTGTTTATTAATCAACTTATCAAATCAAGTGATTTCTCATGATTATTTCTCAAATACATGTATATGAATCTTATTGTGGAGAAGACTGTGAAACAAAATAAGAAGTCAACTAGAACCAAAGTGATGAGAGTTTATTCAACTATAAATAGTTTGTGTAGAAGCATAAATGGAATCTAAGTTACTAGATTGCAAGGACACTCCATGATACCCACATAAGGCCTTGGGATTTAATTTAATATAATATTTCTTCATAGATTAGCTAGATGACAAAGGAGATGTAGTCACAAATGTTGGTAGGTTAGAGCATCCTACTTACATAGGCTGGATAGAAAATTTGATGTGTTTAACTTTTTAGATATCTTGCTAGATACTTTTAGGCATTGTACCATAAATGTAGACTATATCAATAATGTAGAAAATTAGACTATAATAATGGTGAGAGAAGTAGTTTTCAAATAAATGTTGAATTCACTTGAACCCACTTTGAGGTACAATGTTATAGTTGCAAGGTAGTGGTCTCAAGAGTATAATGTAATTGAAGTGTTAAAAGATTGGGCTAGTCCTAATGTGGATTTAAAAAGTTAAGGAATGTGGAGGATTACACAATTGTAAGTTTTCCTAGTGAAATGAAAGAGGCCATGATTATGATGTGCAAACTATTTGGGAACAAAGACTCAATACATTTAAATGCTAGATGGGTGTCATTATTAGACATGTGATTTTGGAAAGGCTAATGATTCATAACTATGGGGAGTTGAGATCATTGTAGATCTCTAAATAGGTAATTTTTGTAGGCTACCAAAGGGGAAGATTTCTACTAACTTCATTCCTAATTTGTGTCATTTATGCTACAATGAAATTCCCACCTCCACTAATAAATTGTAGGCCTAGTTCCAAAGTTATAGTTCACATGTTTTTTTAGCAACAATTATCCTTGTAGGCACTCCTCCACCCATTTGGTGAAGAAGTTGTGTCCACTTAAGACATCGTAAATTAGGACCCCTTAAGACATCTTAAATTACATGATCAACACAAGATGTTCAAGCACCAAGGCACTTGGATAAATATAACTATAACCATGCTAGGATCATTTAATATTTAACTTAGTTGATCTCTAGATGAGAAGATGTGAGAGATTGATCCCTCCTAGTAGGCAAGAGATCCTCATGAACTTATCTCACTTTTTAATGCTTTGTTTTGATTTTCTTACCATTTTATTGCTTAAAATTTGACCAGGACCTAAATATGCATACTGTGAATGAATGGAGGAACTTTATTACGACCTCATCACTACATAAATTCTTTCAATGCAATTTCTTCATTAAGCGCAAATCTAGATCAACAATCTGACACTTGTAGATTTATATATGACAATTGATTATTTCTATTGATGTCATTCTATATATCTTATTATGGTTGATCTCAAATGTTTACATTTCTTTTCCTTCATGCACATGGTTCTAGATTAGTGTTTGATTTATGATTAAATTTAGGGATGCTTGTATATACATATGTATGTGATGTTATGCTTTTATAGTTTATGATGTATATGCAATGTATGTATGCATGGATAACATATATATAAATATGGATGCACCTAAACTAACATGATGGTTTTACATGATTATTACTTTGACATGTGTATGATTTTGAACTACGACAAGATTGCATTTATTGTGTGACATGTAAAAATATATAGTCCAGGTTCAACAATATATATATAAAGTCCAGGTCCATGTTCAAAAAATATATAAAGTCCACATGTTCAACAATATATATATAAAGTCCATGACAAACAGTATATAACAAATAGTCCATGAAATAGTCAAATATATAAAGTCTAGGTCCATGTTCAAAAAAATATATAAAGTCCATGTGTTCAACAATATATATATATATAAAGTCCATGACAAACAGTATATAACAAATAGTCCATGAAATAGTCAAATATATAAAGTCCAGGTCCATGTTCAAAAAAATATATAAAGTCCATGTGTTCAACAATATATATATATAAAGTCCATGACAAACAATATATAACAAATAGTACATGAAATAGTCAAATTATACATCTAGCCTATGTTTGAAATAACCTATCAGATACTATCTCTATCATCAAGAGTCCTCTTCACACCATGCGAACTACTCAGATGACCTGAATCACTCTGCAAAAGAGAAAGATTTATATGAAATTAGATGTAAGATGATAAGGAAATAGATAATTTAATGACAATTTTTAAATTTATAATTTAAATATCATAAAATTAAATTACTGTGTGAGGCTGAGAGGCATGCTCTGGTGCACTTGGACCTGTGTCTCCATGCTCTGAATCAATCTATTTAATACAAGAGAAAGTTCAAGTTGAAATTAGATATACTTGACGATTTTAAAAATGATTTAATTGAATTTAATCTATAAGAACTATCATATTTAAAAATTATTATACCGTAAGAGGAACTTGTTGTGAATCCTCTATTCCAGGACATGTCTCTACAGGCTTAGCTCCATGACATGTATCGAGCTATAATTTAAGAAAAAAAAATTTGGAATGTACATGTCAACATATATATATATATATATATATATATATATATATATATATATATATATATATATATATATATATATATATATATATATCAAGAAATTTTCTTTAAGTTCACAACGTATATTTTAATTGTTCAATTTAAATCTAATCTAAATTTTAAATTATACCGTATCAGGTTGCCCATCTCCTCTGTCCTCCTGCTCTGCATGTGCTGTGTGTTGCTCATGAAACGTGTCACTAACAAGCTCCTACAATGTCATTTATATTTAAGTTAGCACATGTGTGTACAAATCAGGTTTTAAAACATATATATAATTGACTTACAATGTACATGTTATTAAATACGTTTTTCAACAACCTGAAATGCAGTCGACTCCTGATATAAACTTGGATTATCCAAGTGTGCTACAATGCCCATCCTCATAGTTGTGTCAACCTGCATAGACATATTTATAAAATATTAAATAGTACATGTGCACATTTTTAGATACACTGATATCAAAATAGAAAAATTTAAGTATATATATACAATTTTTTAAAACAATATGTGTACATACTGTAAGAGTGTCATGTGAGATGCCCAATGATGGAGGAGCGCTCGAGACACCCTGAGATGGAGGATTCAATGTGGAAGAACCCTGAACCAATTCATAAATAAGTTCATAAATATTTAATTGTACACACATTCAAGACTGAATTTTACAAAATTACAAATCATTGAAAATGTACCCCAAATGGGTGCCCGAGATGAACAGGTGTCGATGAAAAATTAATTCGATCAATTGTGACCCCTGTTGCCATCATCTACACCAAACAAACCAAACAATTCGATTGTTAAAATATTACAATTTAATTGATCATCTATATGTTGATTAAAAACACGTGGTTAAAAAATTGTTTTAAATTCAACATGTGTACATAACCTATATATACCTGTGTCGAATGATCAGTGGGATGATCCTCAGCAAATAGATAATCAACAAATGATTCAGTGCCCACATTATCAGATGATGCATGTGTAGCTGAAGTGGGTGCAACTGCCTGATCAGGTCCATAACACAACTGATTGCAACTCGTACATGTATGAGGCATTGACACATGTGGAGTGGCACTAGGACCACTTCCATCATCAACTCCTCCATGCTCTCTAACTCGAGCTACCATCATAGAAGTCTGCTCATGTAGGCTACCTGAGAGTGCACTCAATGTGCCTAGTGTGGATACCACTGCACGATGCTCAAAGGGCGAAGGAATGGCAGCAACAGGAGGGTCAATAAGAGGTTGAATAGGCACCGGTCGTTGGGGATCAACCCGTGCCCCCAACCTCTGTTGTGGCATGCCACCACCAACACCCTGGAATGATCTAAAATCAAAGTAGTTGGGTTTTTTATTCATAACAAACTCTACATATAATTTTCTCAAAAAATATAAAGGAACCTCACAATTAGCATGAGGTGGATAATCAAACACCATCCACCATCTATCCCAAAAATTAGCAGACATTCCTTCATGCCTACACCACCTGATTGATATTCTTTTCTTATTTGCAGGAATAGGTTCATTTGTAATGGGATGTCTAAAATATTGTGCTAAATGAGCTTTTGTGATTTTAAGATCCAAAATAGTCTTATAGGAGAGGCCATCAGCATAAAATTGGTGCCTCTCCTCTCTCCATTTCTGGAATCCATCAAAATCTGAGTCAATAGACCTCACAGAATCTACAATGTTTTGCATCAAAGATGCAAAACGTACTACGTGAGGTGGCATGAATTGTTCACTGCGAATGGAATTCAGTTTTTCTTGTATCGAATCCACATTTTCATTTATTATGGCTCACAAGCGAGCCTAGTCAGTTCCAGGTGGGGGTGGAGGTGGAGGTGGAGGCGGGTCATCTGCAGGTGGGGCATCTAGAGGCGGGGCATTTGGTGCTAGGGGTGGGGGTGGGGGTGGGGGTGGGGGTGGGGGTGCGGCCGGATCATCTTGTGCATTAATAAAGTCCTCAACATCAAAGTGAATATCATCTAGATTCATGATGTATATATAAAAATCTAGATATGAACCTGCATATAAATACATATAAACATACAAACTTCAGTACAAATTTAAAATGATATCAAGAATATATATATATGTTTCAAGAAATTACACTTGAAATAAATTTAAATTAAAAACATACAAATAATGTATACATGCATGTACAAATTTCAAAATGTAAGCGAGCTATTAGGACTACCATAATGATTGATACAATGGGCAATATATATTTCAAAATTTCAATGTGCATTTAAGTAAGGAAACTTCTCTGGACAATCATCATGTCATTCTTAAATGTGAATATGCATCCCAAATTTTGGACTATTTTAAAGAAATATGGTGCATTTAGGAACTTGGTGATTGTTGGGGTAAAGAGGAATATATGATCATGCTAGAAGAGGCACTGATTAGGCTCATAATTGGCCAAGGTTGCTTTGAATAAGGTTAAAACAAGGAGATACCCATGTTGATATTCACACCCTTTGGTCCACACCTACATTGGGATGGATTAAGCTTGAAATTTTGATGGGTAGCCAAGGGTAATCCTAGTGAAGTAGGAGGAGTATGTTATTAAGAGATGATAAGGGAAAACCTCTACCTATCTTAAAGCTTATGATTTTGGTGTCAAGAACACTAATATGGTAGATTCTAGGGCCATGATATCCAGGGCCTCAAGATGACTTGGAAACTAAACAAGATATCCCTTAGTGTGGAAGGAGATTCCAAGATCAACATTGATCATATGAAAAAGCATAGATGAAGCTTGTGGTTATTGGAAACTATTATATATTGGAAGTTAGAAACTTGGTGAATACTTGTTTAAATCTATCTCCTTCAAACATATCAAAAGAAAAGGTAATTATATTCTAGACTAGGCAGATAATGGAAGAAATCATTAAATTGCTCCTAGACATCTAGCATTTGTTGGGAAGAATATTTTTTTTACATTCAACTTGAAATCCCTAAGTTGTGCCTCCATGCTATCAAATGTTACTTGTATCTACCTTCTATACAATGATATTGAAGGGGTAGAAGGTTAGGCTAAGGATTTCTATATTGCTACTTAGATAAATTCCACATCTTCAATGTGTGGCATGAGCATATGCACAAAGCCTTGGAGGATATTTCTAAGATAATGAAGATAAACCTTCATGTCTTGATGCTAAATTGGATGATTCTATCCACTATGAGAATTAAGATGAGGAGGAGGTGACATAAATCCCTCCTATCAAATTTGAACAATGTTAAAAATGTCAAGGAAGTGGTAGAGGCTTTGTAAGGCTTGTGTAATTTGTCCCACCACCCTAGGATAAAGTTTTTTAGTTTATTAGTAATTCTAACACTACTTCAACTTATTACTCTACTAGGGTTAGGGCCACTATAATTTTCCCTACCACTAATATATCTTAAGACACCTATTGGTTTATGTTTCATGTCATTGTAGTATATTAATTTTCCCTACCACTATTGATTGAACAAACTATACCATATATATTAAGTACTCTAGCTCAATGATCTTAAGATTAATGAAATCAAGACTAACTATATCATCATTATGCTTAGATACACCCAACATGCTAATCAAGAACTTAATTACCTTCACAACCCTATTAGCATTGTATCACTCCTATTAGGGAGTGGACTTGAATGGGGCCAAAAGATTCTTTACCTCTTACGATTGTGACTTTGGGTTTGGCATGGTCAACTTGGAGAGGTTGTGTGGCATATCCCTATAAGAGGATGAAGGGTGATAGGAGGTTGTAGGATGGCTAAAAGCATTCACATGACGATAATGTTCAAGTTTAAATTTCAAGATATGCATCATGGTCTACAAGGTTCTCTTGTTCAAAAGGTTCATCATATTCTAGACAAGGCACTCACAATCATTGGTGCCAAATTCAAGACCTCCTATTACAAGTCTCCATATAGCTTTAAACATAACACCTATAAACACAAAATTTATAGGGCTTGAATACAAGCCTGCCTCCCAGTTAGGAGAAGTTTCCAAATAATTGGTGAACTCACATGCAATAAGGGAATAACACATGCATACAAAATATGTAGAAGAAATCCCTGTAGCATGACTCGTGATTAATTAAAGTTAGGGTTAGGGTTTCAATTAGGATCAGGCTTAGGGTTAGAATTGAGGTTAGGGTTAGAATTAGAATTCAAGGGTTGCTGAATTAGGGTAAGTATTAGAGCTACAATTATGGTTTGGGTTATGGCTAGAGTTAGGGTTACAATTACAATTACAAGTAGCTCGTTAGGGTTAGGGTTAGGGCTAGAGTTAGAGTTACGATTACAATTACAAGTAGAGCTAGGGTTAGGGTTATGATTAGGGTTATAATAAGGGTTAGGGTTTGAATTGCATATAGAATTAGGGTTAGGATTAGGGTTAGAATTAGTGTTAGGGTTAGGGTTGGAATTGCATATAGAATTAGGGTTCAATCTAGCTAGAAATAGATAAATTAGTCAAGATGGTTAGATAGCTCAATTTTGTTTCCTATTTCCTACAAAATGCAAAACTAGTTATTGTTTTCTATTTAGTTGTTAGTCCCAACTCTTTCCTTTTAAGAAGTATATCAAATCTAATGTAGTAGTAGATACTTCTACATATACAAGTTTCTGTTAGGAGAAAATATATTTTGCCAAATTTGTATAGAGTTGTCTATATAGTGTGTTCCAGGGTAATCAAATGATGTAAGTCACAATTTAGAGGGTTGAGGGATAAGTTTGTGTTGAGTCTATAACAGGTGTTTTCTTACATAGACCGAGCTCCATAATCTAGGTGTCTCCATGTCTAACTCAAATGTTTCAACTTGGTCCATATTATATCCAGATTAATGATAAAATTTTATATATATATGGCTATGCACAAGATCCACGACCATATCAATGTTTGGTAGAGAAAAGTTATCTAAGTTGGGGTAGATCCTTTTTTGATGTCTCAAAAGTTAGTGCAAACATGAATTCCCTTAGTTTTCTTGTTAACTAAGACCACATTAGATCTACCCATTTAGGAAAAGTAATAGTCTGAATGAACCCTGGACATCCAAGAGTTTATACAATTCTTCTATGACCACGAGGGCTACTTGGGGGTGCATTTTGCGTAGCTTTTATTGAATAGGTTTGGCATTGAGGTGAACCACAAGATGATGCATGACTTTAAAGATGGAGTCTCAAGGCATATCACCATAAGACCACATGAAGAAATCAACGTAATATTTAACATGGTGACATGGTTATATATGCCTTCTTTGATGTCAAGGTCCAGTGGAGCTACTATCTTAGAGAGTTTAGGGTCCAAGCTTCTATTCACAGGTTGATGTTTATAGCATGTCCTCAATAAGGAGAGGGGAGTCATGTCTTGTATCTAAGTGGTATCTAATGGAAGGTGAAGTTTGTCAAATTGAGGAGCTCTTGGGAAGTGTCCATTTTTATTATATCATTTTAATCGATCACAAGTTTCTTCTTATATAGATTGTTGCTATTCTGCCTAGACTAGGGTGCCTCAGGACTGAAGGGTTCTTTCTTTCTCTCCAAAATAAGCATATATGTAGGTGTTAAGTATGGTGGAAAAGTCTTTCTTATGATTACAATGGGGATGTGGTCTTGACACTTGATAAGTTTCATGATGGCTTCATCATTTTGGAAAACATCAAATCATAAAGGGTCGTGTTGGTCCCAATCGATAAGCTCAAGGTATTCTAGGTCTAAGGAGATGGTGAGGATAGTGACCTATCATGAAAGAGGTTAGTGGTGGAAAGATCTTCGTAAGCATCATGAGTGGAGCCTACATCAATGTCATTAAGATTAGGGAAAGCATTACCAATGAGGTTTCAAGCTCGTATCACAATTAACATCACGATGTTCATTCCAGGGGCATAACCTAGCTAGTGAGGATAGCTACTTGAGTATATCAAAAGTTACATAAATGTTGGCTTCATTTCATTCTTAATTAGTTGGCTATCACAAAAACTGTAAAATTTTCTCAATTCTTGATTAGTTCTAGTTGTCTCTAAATGTTTGATTATGAAGGATGTGATAACTTGGTTTTATTATGGTTTGTTGTAATTTTTTTACATGATAGTTAGCTATTCAATAATGCCTTTAAAATACAATGACATACATTGTTATAAGTAAATTTTATAAAAACCAAATATACATATCATCCCAATTTGCTATATAATTTTTGACAGTTTGTTCAAAATCTCTCCTTTCATATGATACAATCGTTTCAAAATTTCAATTGCATTTTGCAGCTAAAATGTTTAAATACACCTATTCAACATTCAAATTGAACTCAAATTTTGACAGTTTGTTCAAAATCTCTCCTTTCATATGATACAGTATTTTCAAAATTTCAATTCTATTTTACAGCTAAAATGCTTAAATAGAACTATTCAACACTCAAATTGAACTCAAATTTTGATAGTTTGTTCAAAATCTCTCCTTTCATATGATACAGTATTTTCAAAATTTCAATTGTATTTTACAACTAAAATGCCTAAATATATCTATTCAATTCTCAAATTTAAACATAATTTTGACAGTTTGTTCAAATTCTAACATTTTATATGATATAGTCTTTCAAAATTTCAATTGTATTTTACATCTAAATTGTCAAAAATCAACTACTGATTCTATAAACCCTAAACCCTAAATAACAATTCAAAATTTAAATTTTCATTGTATTTTACGTCAATTTACAAACAATGGAAGGTATATACAATTGATGGGTATTTTTTACAAGTGGAAAAATCCACTTACCTGGCTGGATGCTTTGAGAACTCGGGATCCCGTTTTCCTCTGGCGCCTGTCACTGTTGAAAATGGGGTCTCTGCTGTTTTTTAAAAAAATTTATACTTTTCAAAAACAGGATCCCATTTTATAAAACGGGATCCCGTTTCATATAACGCGATCCCGTTATATAAAACGGGATCCCGTTTATAACAGGATCCCGTTTTA
The DNA here is from genome assembly GCA_027924645.1 of Cunninghamia lanceolata. Lineage (NCBI taxonomy): Eukaryota > Viridiplantae > Streptophyta > Pinopsida > Cupressales > Cupressaceae > Cunninghamia > Cunninghamia lanceolata. Next base: position 1,091,218 of record BSBN01000797.1, read on the forward strand.
TATAACGGGATCCCGTTTATGGCCTCTAGGTTCGGGATCCCGGGAAAAACGGGATCGCGTTTTTGGTCCTAGGCTCGGGATCCCGAGGCAAAACGGGATCGTGTTTTCTATAAACGGGATCCCGTTTTATATAAACGGGATCCCGTTTTTTGTTCCCCGATTTCAGAATTTTTTCTAACTCCAAAACTTCCACCTTAAGTGGACACAACTTCTTGCATCTACCCGCTAGTAACATCTAGAGGACAAGCTTAATTCTAACTATATTATATATCTTAAAAATTATTATAATTATATAATATAATATTACAATATAGGATAGATATATTATTATAATATATTATACATAATATAACTCTGACCCTAACCCTAACATTAATCTTGATAGTAATTCTACCCTTAGATCTACTTAAACCTAATTCAACTTCTAATTCAAACCCTTATTCCAACCTTAATTCTAACGGTACTTCTATATATAGATATAAATGTAAATGACTTTTGGTGTTTTATCGTAACTATAACCCTAACCCTAATTGTAACCCCAACCCTAACCTTGATTCTAATCATAGTTTTAACCCTAATTCTAACCATAGTTTTAACCCTAACCCTAAATCTAATTATAATTCTAACCTTGATTTTATCCCTAACCATAATTCTTACCCCAATACTAATTCAAACCCAAATTATAACTATAACCCTAACCCTTATCTTAATCTTGATAGTAATGCTAACCCTAACTCTAATTCTAACCCTAACCCTAATTGTAACCCTAACCTTAATTCTACCCTTCTAACTGTCCCTATATAAAATAATAGGTATGCTATAATTATATATAATATAACACTAACATTAACCCTAATGTTAATCCTAATAGTAATTCTAGCCCTAAACCTAATTCTATCCCTAACCCTAATAGTAACCATATTTATAACCAAAATTCTAACTTGAACCTGAACCTTAATCCTAACCCTAATTGTATGCCTAACTTATAATTTAAACCCAAATTGTAACTATAAACCTAACCCTAACGTTGATCTTGACAATAATTCTAACCCTAATTTTACCCCTAGATCTACTTAACACAATCACACCATTACCATCCATCCCTTACTTCCATTGTAGTCTATAGTTAAGGCTCTCACCATAACTAGGTAGACAATTTTGATTACAATAATATAATCTCCAAAGCATGTATTATTATGATTATTGTGAAAAGTTACATGCATATTAAATGTAGCCTATTAACCCAACACATATACACTACAATTATGGTGAGCATAAATGACATGGCTTATCTATACTTGGATGTGTTGCCTACGTATCTACTAAGACAATTACAACTACAATATGTGACAAAATTCCTATATCCTTTATACTTTGATGGATGTCTATATGCCATCTTCAAAAGTAATGACGCATCCTCGCTTCCCTGCGATAAGGGGTTACCATAATCAAATAAGTAAAATATAAGCATATGTGAAAACTTCGATTATAAACATATAACTATTCTGTGTTAAATTGTTAATCATGTAACCAATCCTAATTTAACTTAAAATAAGGTCCTCCTCATTATTTATGATTTTTTTTTGGAAAAAGATGAAAACAAAGCTTCAATGGAGCTTAAATTTGACAGTTTACTTTGTGTGTCAAGAATTTTTTTTCCTAAAAAAATTTAAGACGATTTTAATGTATTCATATAAGGTATTTCAAATAATGTATGCATTCCAGTTCTTTCTAATTTTTATAACTACCAAATCCTTATCCTTCAATGCAAAATTTAATTATTTGATGTGCTAGAAAAGCTTGGAGATTGAAATGAATATAAAATATTTTTAAAAAAAACATAAAAATATTGAGAACTTCTTAAAAAAAAATTTAAAAACATAATTTTTTTTTTAAAATAATTGAAGTTTCTATTAAAGAATTTAAAAATAATATATATATCTTTAAAGAGCATTAAAACTTCTCAGGAAAATCTTAAAATTTGGATTTTTTTAAACAATAAAATTTTTATTATATATATAATTTCTAATATAACAACCCCCCCTGTCTTGCTACGTTGGCATTGAAGTTGGTAGATTTTTTTTAATGCTTGGGGAGGATGAAACCATTAAATGCAAAAAAAGATTTGATCTACGGGAGGTGAGTCAATGCATTTTGGAGAGAGAAGAAAGGGGGAGTTTATGCAAACAGAGAAGGAAGGAAGGAGGAGAGCAAAAAAAAAGTAGTTTCAGAGAGATTTTGGACAATTTCCAGATACAGATCAGCATCACAGCCAACTGCAATTTGGTGATACAGGTCAGTCTTGAATCATCTATGGTTTATTTATTGTTGTGATGATTTGTGATTTTTTTTATTTCAATTTTTCATTGATCGGGGCACAGTCAATAGAAATATTTAACGCAATCATAAGCCTGCAGGTTTAGGATTTGTGATCTGGCAATAGATCGCATTAGATCTTCAATTAGAATGTTAGAAACCTAACTATTTTATTAAATATATTTATGCAATCGTATAACTTGTGGGTCATAAGTCCCCTTCCATAAATTTTATTAGAAGATTTGGTTAAGAGTTGTTTAATGCGAATTGTATGGAGAGAATCGATTGTGGGTTGTTGCGGTCGACTGTATTCAAGGGTGACACCTTTTTCTACCAGCAATGAGATCTATAATTTCTCTATTACAAATTCCTCCTGCCACTCTTCTTTCTCTCTCCAAAATTCTGGTGGTGTAGATTATATAAACCCAAAGACAAATTGCAGCAGTAAATCTGATGAAACGGGCAAAAAAAAAAAGATGGAGTAATGACTACAAAAGACATCCACAAATTTGTTGAAAGAAAAAGGCGGAGAGACATGAGATCACTATTTTCTGCGTTGAGATCCTTAGTGCCGGAAGAATACATTATGTGCTCTAGGTGTCTAGGGAAAATGTTCAACAGCAAAACAGCTATCAGAAAGCATTAACTATATTAACCATCTGCATGATAAAATTAAGGAGCTTATACAAACAAGAGAGGAGATGAGAAAAGAAAAATTGTAAAGAGATCTGTCTTTTTCTGTCTCATCTGAGACTTTCCCTATTGTTAAAGTAAATTCTCATGGCTGTGGTGTTTTGGTGTCAACAAACACATTTAAGTGTCAGATTGTCTTGTCTGATCTTCTGTTTACTCTGGGAAATAATGGCCTTGATATCGTTAGTGCTATTACTTGTGCCATGAACAAAAAAGTCTTTCACACTATTCATGCCAAGGTTACAGATCTTCATAGTTTTGACATCAGAACTTTATATCAAAATTTTTGGAACTTGGTAGGTGAAAAGGGTTAGGATGCAAATGCACTTCACAAGTGAGGATTGACCATAGCTTGTAATAATCTATTTTCTAACGCACTCCTTTTACTCATTACAACTCTTCTTGAGAAAATAGAGTGGTTTTGCTTTGGTCATACAGTCATTTTCTACTAAACAGTTAGCCTTGAGAAAACGGTGATTTCTTTCAAGTTAAAGAATGTTATGGCACTAAAATACTGTAGAGGCAGCAATTAGTGTTTGGGCATTGAGATTTAGTCACATAATTTCTCATATAGAAAACTAGTCACACAACACAAGGATGTGAGGGATCTACTGTAGGAAGGAAAAATTAAGATTACCATTTTTTTAAGTCTTTTTACATTTTTTTTTGTTATGTTAAACATGGTTGACAATATATAAAATTAGGCTGTGAGTTGACTTGTGTCACCATTTTCCATACTTCCCTTATGATATCCATGCATCCCTTTGTGAAGAATAATTAAATTGGGGGTCTCGGGAGTGATTATAAACTGATCTAACTGGTAGAAGGCCATTTTCAACAAATCACACTATCCAAGAGAGTTTGGGTCTTGTAGATCATATTTTTTCTCCTTTACCATTTTAATTTATAACTCAAGGATTTTAGTCTTTTGTATGCCTCGTTAAGTCAAACGAGATGAACAAGGTCTAGGCATTAGAGTGGTCATCTAGAGTGGCTCTCTATGGGCCCAGGGCCCGCAAGTGGCTGCTAGGGGAACTAGTAGCAGAGTTACATTAATAAGTGATAACTAAAAGTAAAACATTGGGGTAAAAAAACTATTAAGATAATTAAACCTCATGCATGGCCTTGAGCACTTGTATAGGCTAAAGATGCAACAAGAAGGCCTATCCGTCTGCGGGGCGTGGAGTCATCTGTCTGCAGAACGTGGATTTAGGTATGATTGAGTCTCCTCGTCTGTAAGAAAGGTACTTGGTCCCGTGTGTGCCATCCTTTCAAGCACATATGATGACACTCCATATGATTACACTCTAGTATCTAGCACCTTAGCAGTAATGAGTAGTACCCGACCTTTGACTTAGATGAGTACACCTTTATTATGACCTTGACTGTAAGCACTGTTCTCTGTGTCTGCTCTGTGTCTGATGTGTGTGTTGGCCATCTTGTACCCCCCTTATTGTTGTTCATCTGTGTGGGCCTTGTGACTATCTTTGAGAACGGTGGGTTGGTCTCTTAGGAGTCTACATGGTTGGGAGGCGTTACCACCACCATTGGGGACCGGCGAACAGGTTTTGGAGCGCCATTTGGAGATGACCTCTCTCTCCATCACTTCATTCAATTATTGTACATATTCAGTCTTTGTATTATACTCAGGACTATGCTATGTACCTGTTTCATATTTTGGAATATATCATTTTAATTGTATATGCAGTTATGTCATTGAACTCTCTTAGAAGAGAAGTTGTAATCATTATATTTAATGAGAAGAAATGTGATGTTCCTTTATTGCCTTACGGATTCCGGTGTGGGTATCGGATCAGACTGTATTTACTGCTTATGGATTCGTGTTTTTATCAGATGGGATTAGGAACATTTGCTTTGGTGTTTAAAATGAATGGTATCAATCTATCTAATTGATAACTAAACTGGTGTATGTTGTTTACTTATGTCAAAAAAAAATGTATCTTGTCCCCTTTGTGGCTCTTACCCTTCGGGGTTACATAGCAGGCCGTTACATCTAGTATCAGAGCCCATGTTCACACACTAGGAGCTCTGGCATACTTGAGCCTTCTATGTTTTGTTGTGTTTGGCGTGTGTGGCGTGAGCTTGTTATATTGTTCTATAGTCATGTTGTTATGCCTTCATGCCTTAGTATGGTGATTATGCTGTCTTTATGATGATCTATTTTGATGTGTTCTTTGTTTCTTTAGGATGCCTCCTAAGGGTAGAGCCAGAGGCAGAATTAGAGGTATAGCCACTATTCTTCGACGTAGCACCCGGCATGATGCTAATCAGGGAAATCAAGATAATCAGGGCAATCAGAGCAATCAGGGTGAGCATCGGGAGGAACCGCATGTTGAGAATCAAACCAAAGGGCTTGGGGGTGCTCATGTTTTAGCTATTTTACAGCAGATTTTAGACCAATTAGGACCTCATCAGGATGTATCTCATGAGGCAGAGTCACACCCTTCTCGTCAGGATGGTCAGGATGCTAGAGCTGAGCGTGAGTGTTCTCGTAGTCTAGATCATTCGAGAGCAGTTGTTGTGAGGGATAGGGTGGATGGAGACAGTGTTACTACAGGTCACATGAGGGATCTTCTTAGGGCTCATCCCCCTACTTTTGATGGTTCTGGTACAGGTACCGAGGCAGAGATTTGGTTGATCGATCTCGATCAATGCTTTGCTATGCATCCTTATAGTAGCAATACTAGAGCTCGATGTGCCATTATGCATCTCAGAGGATTTGCATCTACATGGTGGAGAGTAGAGGAATAGAAACTTCACCTAGACATTGCTTCTGTGTCATGGGGACTATTCTTAGATAGGTTCTGTGCACGATTTCTTTTAGACTACTATCGATAGAGATGTGCTGATGAGTTCCATGAACTTTGTCAGTTGACTATGACTGTAGATCAGTATGAGCACTACTTCTTTGAGCTGAAGCAATATGCTAGCATTTCTGATGATGAGCCGATGTTAGTACAACATTTCATCAGGGGCTTGAATGCCCATATCAGTGGTGGTGTCCGTGTGTTTGAGCCAAAGACCTTAGAGGTTGCCGTGGAGAAGGCGAGGTTGATAGAGGAGAATTTGACTAGAGGTTTTGGTGGTCAGGTAGGTGTTTAGATTGGTAGTGCCCCTTCTTCAGGATCAGTTGCTTGGGGTACACAGTCTTAGGGAGCTGGACCATCTAGATCTCATACTGTACCCCGTACACATGGTCAGTGACAGAGGCATAGGCCTGCTCAGTCTCAGTAGAGTGGGCAGAATCATGGTACTCCACTTGCTACAGATCGTTCACATCATTGTTCTCAGAGTAGGTAGCAGAGTGGTCCATCATAGAGTTTTTAGAGTGCTCAGCAGAGTTCTAGGGGTTGTGGATCCCAGTAGTCATGTGCACCATTTCGAGGCTGAGGTTTTGGCAGGGGTGGTTGTTATGCTTGTGGGCAGCATGGTCATATAGCTGCTCAATGTCCTCAAAGATCAGTGGCTGGAGGTAGTTAGAGATAGGCTACTTCAAAGCCTATAGTAGGTGAGGCTGGCAGATCACATAGAGTTTTTGCGGCGGTTGATAACCATCAGGCTGAGCATCAGGGCACCATAGTCAAGTATTCATGTGTGTTATGTGGGATTACCACATCTATCTTGTTTGATTCAGGAGCTTCAAATTCTTTCATTTCTCCTTCTCTCGTGGAGCATTGTGGACTCATGGTGGCAAGGCAAGACATTGGTTGGTAGGTTGAGTTAGCTACTAGATCCAAGGTGGCTATAGACTCCCTTGTTCGTGGTTGTGTGTTGGATTTGGGCACCTTCACTACCACAATGGATCTACGTGTGTTGCCTTTGGGGTCCTATGGGATTGTTTTAGGCATGAATTAATTGGAGACCCACCTAGCCAGTATAGATTGTCGGCGTAAGTTAGTTTAGTGTGTTGACGATGTTGGGGAGCGTGTTGAGTTAATTGGGGTTCAGAGACCCATTTCTCTCCATGTGATTTCAGTGATGTAGCTGAAGTGTGCCATGCGAAAAGGCTGTCAAATGTTCACTATTTTAGTTAGTGATCTTGCTGAGGGTGAGATTCAGGAGGTATCTCTTGATGATCATCCTATTCTTTAGGAGTTTGCAGATGTCTTTCCAAGTGATATTCCAGGCATGTCACCTAAGCGCGATATAGACTTCCATATCGATCTCATTCCTGGTGCGGAGCCTATTTCTCAGGCACCTTATCGCATGACTACTCAAGAGTTGGGTGAGTTGCCATTGCAGTTAGAGGATTTACTGGAGAAGGGTTTCATTCATCCTAGTGTATCCCCTTGGGGTGCACCTGTCATCTTCATGAAGAAGGATGGATCTCTTCGCTTGTGCATTGATTATCGCTAGTTGAACAAAGTGACGGTGAAAAATCGATACCTGTTGCCTCAGATAGATGATTTGTTTGATTAGATGAGGGGAGCCAAAGTGTTCTCCAAGATAGATCTGAAGTCAGTATACCATCAGCTTCGCATTCATGAGGCAAACATTCATCAGACAGCATTTCGTACACGATATAGGCATTATGAGTTCACGGTTGTCCCTTTTAGGTTGACCAATGCTCCATCAGTTTTCATGAGTTTGATGAATGGGGTGTTTTGCACCTATCTTGATCAGTTTGTTCTCATGTTCCTTGATGATATTTTGATTTATTCGAGGACTATGGAGGAGCATGAAGGCCATTTCCGGCAACTGTTGCAGTGCTTGCAGGATAATCAGTTGTTTGGCAATTTGGCCAAAGGTGAGTTCTTCCAGATTGAGGTGAGATATTTAGGCCACATCATCTTAGGAGAGGGTATCTCGTGGATCCTTCTAAGATTCAGGCTATTGTGGATTGGCCAGCACTAACGAATGTGACTGAGGTTCGCAGGTTCATGGGATTGGCGGGTTACTATCACCGATTTGTGAGAGATTTCTCTCGGGTAGCCCATCCCGTCACTTCTCTTTAGTAGAAAGGGAAGAAGTTTGTGTGGTCAGATCAGTGTGAGTCAGTGTTTTAGGCTCTTAAGGAGTGGTTGACTAGTGCACCTATCCTGGTAGTGCCAGATCCTACAGGTGATTTTGTAGTGTGCACCGATGCATCATTGGAGGGTGTGGGGGCAGTTCTCATGCAGGAGGGATGAGTGATTGTATGAGTCCCGTAAGCTCAAGGATCATGAGTTGAACTACCCCACCCATGATTTGGAGTTAGCAGCTATCGTCCATACACTTGTGTGTTGGAGACATTTCCTTTTGGGACATTAGCTTGAGTTACATAGTGATCATCGCAGTTTGCAGTATATCTTCACTTAGCCAAATTTGAATGCTCGGTAGCGCCGTTGGATGGAGTTCCTCTGTGAGTACGACATCGAGGTTCACTACATTCAGGGTAAGGAGAATGTTGTTGCAGATGCCTTGAGCAGGAGGAGACATGAGATTTTAGTTTTGTCTCTTGGAGTGGATTTGCGGAGCTGTATTTTAGAGTCACTTCCTAGTGATACTTGGTATCAAGAGGTGAGAGCAGAGATTGAGTCTGGGAGAGTCCTTGAGGGTAGGTTTATAGGGTTCTCTCTTGAGCTTGATGGACCTTTGTGACATCTTGGTTGTATTTATGTTCCAGATTCTGGTGATCTTTGTTCCTTGGTTTTATCAGAAGCCCATCGTGCACCCTATTCAGCTCATCTGGGTGTCACAAAGATGCATGCCGATCTTCGACAGTTGTATCATTGGGTAGGTTTGTGATGAGATATTGCCAACTTTGTGGCTTGATATCTTGAGTGTCAGCGGGTGAAGGCAGAGCATCAGCACCCAGCAGGATTGTTGCAGCCTCATTCCATCCCTGGATGGAAGTGGGATACGATATCTCTAGATTTTATAGTGGGGCAACCTATGTCTTCGCGTTGTCATGATGCTATTATGGTCACAGTGGACAAGTTGTCCAAGGTGGTACACTTCTCACCCATGAGATCTTCCTACACTGCAGCGTCTGCAGCTTGAGTGTTTATGGAGGATATTGTGCATCTGCATGGTATTCCTCGTAGGATCAGTTCTGATCGTGACCTAGTGTTCACTTCAACTTTGTGGACTTCTCTTCAGCATGCTTTGGGAGCTCAGCTTAATTTCAGCTCTGCATAGCATCCCAAGACTGATGGACAGATGGAGCGAGTTAATTAGGTCTTAAAGGATATGCTTCGGATGTACGTTATGGATCGACAGTCTCATTGGGAGGACTATTTGTACCTAGTAGAGTTTGCTTATAACAATGGGTATCACAGTTCTCTTGGTATGTCTCCCTTCCAGGGCTTGTATGGTAGGTCATGCCGCACTCTGTTGAGTTGGGATCGCTTAGAGGACTGAGTTATTTTGGGTTTAGAGATGATTCAGGATATGGAGTAGCAGGTAGTGCAGATCAGAGAGCATTTGGCTACAGCTCAGGATCGGCAGAGGAAGTATGCCGATGCCCGTAGGTTGGATCGCCACTTTTTGGTAGGTGACCGTGTGTTTTTGAGAGTTCGTCTGCGGAAGAGCCCCATCCATTATGGGAAAGGCTTGAAGCTGGCACCTCATTTTGTTGGACCTTTTGAGATCCTTGAGAGGATTGGTCCTATCACCTATCGCCTTGCATTACCACCGAGTCTATCACGCATCCACGATGTGTTCCATGTTTCAGATCTTAGACAGTATATTCCTGATGTGACCCATGTTCTTGATTGGACTGCTTTGCAGGTCAAGGCAGATGGGAAGCTTTCTTTGGAACCCATACGTATCCTTCAGCATCAGAGGTTGACCCTCAGGGGTCAGGACATAGAGCAGGTAAGGGTCCAATGGGATCCTGATGGTGAGTCCTCAGCATCTTGGGAAGATGCGACGATGATGAGAGACCTTTATCCTTATCTTTTTGCAGACTTCTAGGGGATGTAATGACCTTGTGTTCAGATTATGTTTTTCTTATATTGATGGACTTGAATGACTGTATATTTTATTTTGGATTACGCATCTTGTTATTATTTTTTATTGGCATTGGTGATGTGCAATCTCGATACTATTATGATGTGGACATTATTATTACTTATGATGGATTTCATGCTTATATGATTATTGTTGCTTCGGCTATATGATGTATATATATGCGCAGGTACCTTGACGTGTGCTTGGAGTGTTGCAGGTACTGAGTATCGACTCCGCCCAGATTCACATGCCTGAGCATACTCTTATTATCCCCCATCGTGGTTACTGGAGATAGTCACAGGCCCTATTTCCTATACCGTACCCTAGCCACTGCACCCAGTTAGTGCAGTGTTTCCGTGTTGTGGTCTTACCGTTTGGATGTCCTTATGGTTATGTGTAGTTTGCCATTCCTTTTGTTGAGACTTTTCTCCTTGGTTTCCTTTGACTGTATCAAGTTTCTTGGTCTAGTGTGTGCTTGGGCTACATCTTAGCATTGGCAGGCTTCCAGGGGTAAGCCTAGTCCTAGGGGGGTAGGAGCATTGAAAAAAATGTACCAACTTCAATGCCAACGTAGCAAGAGGGGGGGGTTGTTACATCTAAAATAAATTAGGTATATGTTAATACAGTCAAATATTTATGTAAAAGTCAATCATACCCAAAAGCACGGAAAAACAAGGAAAAGCAATATCACTGAACCAAATAAAGCAATTTGACACGCAGGCAGGGCTTTTACGGGTTACAAGAATCTTAACACTACTTAACAAATGAAGTAACAGGTGAAAATTCATTATTGAAGGTCTTAAACAGCGTGAATGTTCAATAGGGTTAATCTTTTAATAAAAGTGAAACGTTTTAATCAAATACAAAATTTTGGACTTTTTGGTAAAAAAATTTGCACCTTAAATAAAGGTCGAGGATAAAACAATGTGATATTTTGGTTTTCCAATATACAAATTCTTAACGCGTTTTTTATTAACCTTTGTAACCGTCCCCGTATCAGTATGATATTTTAAAATTTTGAGTAATTTGATATTTGAAAAAAGCTACTAACATGTGATCCGCAAATCTGCAGTGAAAAGACTTGAGAAGGAAAAAAAGGAACTTTACACGCTTGGAGTACAGCAGTCATTCGAGAGTTTTTACTCTCTTATGCAGAAAATTACAATGAATTGTTATTACATGCATCGCAGATGGATACGATTTTATAAATCTCAGAAATAGCAGGTTGTAAAGGTACAGGTCCGAGTAAGTAGAAATGAGCAGAGAGGAACCTTGGGGGTTTAAAAATGATGTTTCTCAAGAAAATGAAAATGAAAATGAATTTGGACAGTACTTACCTATGGAGATGCATGAAGATCCTATTTCGATAGAAGATGAAGATGAAGATGAGGACTTACTCGTGCAGCGGGAAGAAACTAATTCTCGGGAAGATGAAGACAACATACGTTTTGCTCGGAGAAATTGGAGAACTACCGATGAAAGTATTCGAAGATTACAATCCTCTCTGAAAACTGCTTTTGATGAGATGGAAACCGACTTAATTAGAGCTAAATCAGAAATTAAGGAGTTGGCTGAAAGAAACAAGAAACTAGAGAAGGCGCTCCACGAGGCTAAAGAACGAGGAAACTCCAGTAAACGAGATCTCCACCAAACAAGAAATAAGCTGCAGCAGCTGTGTACTACAGTGGCTGCACTCAAAGAAGAATGTGCAGCAGCGGCTCCACAACTTGCTAAGAAGAGAAAATATGTTCTTAAGGTTTACGAGGTTAATGACTGCGTGAATTGTCCAATTTGCTTGGAACCATGGACTGAATACGGGGAGCATAATATCTGGTATGTTTTAGATGCAAATGGGTTTTCAATACTAGAAACTTCTATTTCTTTTTGGGTTTTTATATGTTAAGGTATATAATTTGTTAAAAAATGAGCTACATCTAAGCCAAAACTGGATTTGTTATCAAGAGGGTTGCTAGTTCAGTGGTAGAGTATTCTGGAAGCAAATGGGAGGTCTTGGGTTCAACTTTTAACTTGGCTCATGAAAAGTTTAACATAATATTAGTGTTTAGGCCAGCAGAGCTAGGTCAAGTTAGATTCCACAAATACCTATAATGTTAGCTCAAATGGAGGTGTTGGATAATGAACCACACCCAAACCATTGTCACTAACTTAGTGGTAGAGTACCCCACCAACAAATAATTGGTCCTATTTTATGTCACATTTAATGCTTTAAGATTTATGGGGTTAAAAGGGAGGTTGGTGTATCCACCACAAGGGAGTAGGATAATTCCAATCTCTTCTTGATTTCTTGTTTAGAAATTGAGAATACTGTATGACAGTGATAGGAATAGATGGCCTCCTATTTTTCAGTTTAGTGCATTTATAGTTTTGGTTTTCATGTTTAGTTTTGTGTATGTAGTATGATGTTTATATTTTTAATTTTCTTCTTTTTGAGTTTTGATGAGGAACATTACTTTAGTAGAGTTATGCTATTTTGTTTCCAACCTCTTGATTGGTAGGGGAGAAAGTATGTCTTCATGATTATTCTACAACTAGTTGTACCTTTAATGAATGTTTTCTATGTTAAAGGAGTAGAGATAAAGTGTGGCCCTGATGTGTGAATGGTTAGATAGTTGGACATTGATTATGGATACACTTGACCATTGTGGGTACAAGAGAATCACAAGGACAATAATCATTACAGTTTGAAAGCAACACATCTTGCTTATACTACATATGGTGCAGATGGTTAAAGGTGTGTTAGAAAATGAATTACAACATGAAAGATAGTGTTAGAGAGATGCAATGGATTTTCATATTGCAATATACAGTTGCACATTAGATGTACAAGATTATATACAGTTGCACACTAGATGTACAAGATTATATACAGTTGCACGAGGAATGCAGAACAAATAATTAGACATATGAAGGAAAATAGAAATATTGATCCAAATTAATCAATACAAAAGAATAAAGGACTAATTTTATAAAATTAAAAATACTTTATTTTATATATATCTCAATATATTAATTTAATGTTAATGGTATTAGTTGGACAGAATAGTTAAGCAAAAGATTTTTAATCAAGGGGTCATGTAGTCACCAGTTGCACTTAACAAGAAGTGCCTTTCTCCTTTTAAATCTGGTACTTGGTATCTAATTCTGTTAAGCTTTTGTTATTTTAACAATGTAATTGGTTGAAGTTATTAATATCTTTCTTTTTTTTAAAAAAACAGAAAAGGGGAGTGGACACCCGTAAATTAAGATAGATAAAAAATTTACAAGAGTGATGGCCAAAGCCCAGTCCAGAGAAATAAAACATAACAAAAACCATAACCGGTCTAAATCATCAACAAAATTAACAAGTAAACACAAAGCAGAAAAAAAGTCACCCGAACGAACACCACTGAAACTCCTCCACACAGGAAGGCCAAAGGAGAGACCCCGTGGCAAGACAAAAGACTTCACCCGCAGACGCCACCAAAGCAAGCACGAAGAAAACAAAACAGACAACCACCCCCCACACTAGACCACCAAGGACACCACCATCACCACCTCAGACCTCCAAGAGCACAACCCACCACCCCCGCCTCACGCCACTGCCGGAGCTACCGGAAGACCATGCACATCCAGTTTGACAACCGCAGAAGCATACCTAGGCATACCTAGGCATGCCTGGAGTCAGGGGCATGAATCCGAAGGAATCGAATGGCCGTAAAAATAGCCTTAATCCTTTCCATTTTTTTCTTTGTGAGTAGAAAGCAATGGGACCTCAGCACAACATCAATATCTCCACTGCTCAGGGATAGAATACTGGCTTGTAAAGCCCTGTATATTGCTTGCTGCGGGGCAGAGGTACGTAAAGCTGCAAAGTTGAAAAGGCCACCGATAAGAGCATCCCCTGTTCCATTCTGTAAGCAGAAACCGCCGCTTCCCATCTATCCAAAGTGTAAATGTTTTTGAAAAATAAACCCACCGCAAGAGCATGAACAAATTCCCCATCCATCACCAGATCCATTATATTGGAAAGTAGTTGTGACACCACATCTGAAAAATTGAGCACGCGTCCCTCATACCCTCTTATCCATGCATGGCCAACTATGTTTCAAACAGCAATCTGGGTGAGGGTGCAGTCCTTATCTAACAAAGTCATCAAATCTAACGACTTTACCCGCCCTCTTATCTCAGGTTCCCTCTCCAGAGCTGGAAAAAACATTCACTGATTAAGACGTGTATCCACCATGTAAGTTGTCCTTGAGGGGTAGAGAAGGCAAGGATGGGATAGGCACCGAGAAAAGAGGGAGATGTAGAGCTACGTAGGCTTTCTGCAGAAAACACACAACAAAAATTCTTTGTCCATCCCAATAGCACCAAATGTAGTAGATATTCTAAGCAAAGAACCATTATGTCGGAATTAAGAAAGCTAAGGACATCTATGACGTCACAAGATCAACTAGCGAAGTTGGCAGGATATGAGATACGTTGCCATGAGAAAACCACCATAAAGTTTTTGCAGCGTGTCCAATACATGGCCACCCCATCAAATAAAGGCTAGCCGTTATGCCTCGAAAGAATCCATTTACTCAAGGCAGTTAGAGCTAGTCCCCTCCATTTAATGAGGCATGATCTAAGTGAGATACGCAATCCCCACCTGTCCTCAATAAACTGAAAGAGCCAAAAACGACTCGATTCACCTTCCCTCATGAACACTTGCGATCCTTTTGTACGGACTGTCACATAATATCTTTTTTTATGTCACATAATAGAAATTTTTTTAAGCTGCGCCTAATTTAATTGACCTCCACTGTTCCACAATAATCCATTATGCCGTTTTTCAAAAATTATAAACATATAATATTTCTAAGATAATTTACAAAATTCCTTTATTAAATATTTTAATTTTACAATTGTAAATGAAAAAAAAAGAGCTCTCATGTTTTATTGATACAGAATTCCTTTATTAAATATTTTAATTTTACAATTGTAAATACAAAACAAGAGTTCTGATGTTTTATTATCTTGAGAATACGTTCTTTCAATGTCTCACAACTTTCTAACATTCCTATTGTGGAACTCCAGTTCTCTTTCATGTGGTCATTTCTTTGGCAGATCATGCATAACACAATGGATTTCTAAAGGTGGAAGTCGTGGTTCCTCTACCGTAAGTCAAATTTGATTCGTATTTTCTTTATCTTGTTATTCAGTGGCCTCATTTGATCGGATCACATACCCTTTTCAATCAAACTAAATTTGTATATAAATGATTACAGTGTCCAGTATGCTCGAGTAGGGTTACTTTAGCAGATATAAGATATCACTATGTATCCCAGTTCTATAATGGGGATGTGAAGATTCAACAGGTAGATCAGTCACTCCTATTAATATATCTTACCAGAACAATTACTATATTTGCTATGTTAATTGAAATTTATGTACACTCACATCAGTCGTGTGTTTTTACAGGATGGATGAAAATTTTGAAGGGAGGCTCAAGCTCTATATTTGACTACATTTTGTTTCAATTTTGGAAATCTGAATACTTGCCTGGAACTTTAATCAAATACGAGATTATGGTTAAAGTGAGTCATAGGGACTTCGGAAGATACAATTTTGAATTATTCAGGAAATTGTTCTAATTTACACAGTAAACACGACACATTTTGGCTGTTATTAAAACTGACATGCATACGCTAAAATGGTATATATTGCTTTTTGAAATGCTAAAAGTTGTTTTCTCCAATGGAGAGAATTGCTGTTTTTTTAATTATTATTTAAAAATGGCATGTGATTTGCATTATTCTTGAGATTTGGAACTTCAGCTACCATGTTAATCTTGTTTGCAACGAAATCATCATTCCAATATTCATTAGGACAAATTTTGATGTTGCCAAAGATCTAAGATTAAAAAGTTGAATTGATGGTAGGGTGCGCATTGGATTCAAAATTAGTTTTTAACTTAACAAGTATTGAGAGCTTAGAAGACAAAGTTCATGAAAAAGAACAGAAATAAATTTAATTCAAAAAGACTTTTTTATTGCATTGTAATACTTAATAGTATATTTCAGCAGGGAAATAATACTTTTTAATATAGAAATTAGCTTAATTGAATTAATGCATTTAAATAGCCACAATCAATTTATATTAATTAGATTTAAAAAATTGTTTGTTTGGAATAAACATTGAAAATCAAATGAAATGAACACTAATATTTACTTTGATAATTAAAGAACAATATCAAATGGATAAGATTATGCTCCAATTTAAGAATGCTACTTCTTAATTAGTGAAACTATTTTGAATTTTGCAATATATCTCTTTCTTGTTAGAGGATAAGTTTGTGGGCTTATGAGTAATTGTGGGTGTGAATCTATATTAATTCTTCGAATTTGTAGTAGAGTTCTATCCTACACCTTTGCATGATCTGCAGTCTTCTATTCTGCCTTTTCTTTTAAGAGAATTGGGACTGATGGTACGAATAAATACCTTATTAGGTTGTCACGTGACTAACCTATGAGGGCATTATACATTGATCAAACCCATGAAATTGAATAATATCAAAAATGGTAAGCAAGTGCCTAAGATGTAGATTCTTAGTCTTTGTATTACACCAAATGTTAAAAATTGAACAATATCAAAAATAGTAAGCAAGTGTCTGAGATATAGATTCTTAGTCTTTTTATTATGTACCAAATTTAAACGTGCCACTACTGATTTTTCTCTAGAAAGAATGATTATTTTCTTGGATGATTATAAGATGACTAGAATGACTGCATTAAATGTGTTTAAATATTAGTGCATCACGATCAAATTGTGATAAAAGTGTGTATATTGGCTCAAAGTAAGAGTGTAAGGAGCACTAGTTAGCCAAATTTAAATTTTAAATTTTAAATTGGAAACAGACAAGATTGTTACAAAAGAAATTTAGATAGAATAGGACACTTCTTGCATTGCTCTTGAAAGGAGAGACATGCAATACAAACTAAGATGATTCAACCATTTGATAAAGATTATACATACATAGAATAATAGGCAACCATATAGAATAGATATAGTAAAGTGATTATGGAAATTCTTAAAAAAGCTCCCCCAACAAAAGGAGCCTCAATGTATTATTATTCACCAATATTATATGTATGTATGTATAACAAAAGGAGCCTAAAATCTAATATTGGTATACCACTATCATATATAAAGTATTTTGATACATGAAATGTCACTTTATGAATCTTTATATTTTTAAATTCCCTCTGAAGCTCTATCTTTTTCATCTCTTCCTCTCCAATTACTTTCTATAGACATCTACACTGAAGTAAATTTTCCTCTTACCAAACAAATGGATAAATCCTTTGCTTGGATCAGGGGTGAAAGGCCCATAAATGAAATAATAATTAAAAGGTCTCAACAACAATTGAGGAACTCCGCAACCAACAATTACTACAAAAAACATGGGGAGGTTTAGAACATGGTATGGACATCCATAAAAGATTGATTAAAGGGGAGAGGAATTTTGCCACATGTGGTAGTTGCCTAAAAGATATGAATGCAAAATGTAGAAGCATGCACAAGGTACAAAAGAGTATTAATTGCTAGTTTATTAAAAAACTATACATAATGATAGTTTGGATCTCCCATTCATAATTTCCAAGAAGAAATTTATGTAGTAAGTTCACATCCATTTATTTTTGATAGTTGGTCACTATGTGTATATGTGATATATGCATGAGTTAGTCACTATGTATACATGATGTATGAATGAGCTAGTCACTATGTTTATATGTGATGTATGTTGAGTTGATCATTGTGTGTACATGTGATGTACACATAACCTAGAAACTATGTAGTTTTATGTTCCTACTTGTTTTTGACATTGTACTAACATTTGTCTCATATACACTTGATATTATACTATTATATATGGATTGAATTTTGAAGCATAAGATTAAGTAATTGGTGAGTTTTAAAAGATGGGTTGAAGATCTAATCCCAATTGTGTGGACGGGGTCTTTTTATATTGGTGTGTGAACTATGGAGCCTCTAACTCCATTAAAGGAATATGTAGGTAGGGCCATTTTAAATGAACTATTGAGGAACAAGTTTGGGTCTAGGAAATTATCATGATACAGAGAGGTTACTCTATCTAGGGAAAGAATGTGAGTTCTATAATGATAAGGTTATTAAACTAGAACTTTTAAATTGGAATGAAGTTGCATGGATGATTAAGCTTGTACTTATGATGTAATGAAACCAATTTTTTTAAAAAGATGGTTGTAACCAATGGTGGTTTTGACAAACATTTCCATCCAAGAAACCAAACATATAGAGGAAGCAAACCAATAAACCATCAAATGGTAAATGAGAAGCCATGAGAAAAGCCACCAAGAGGTATGGTGCCCAAAATCTCAAGCCAAACATACAATACCCTAATCCAAGGTAGGTCTTAAGGCTATTTTTAGAATTTGATTTCATGCATCATAAAGGTGTCACAAACCTTGGTACTCTATTTTGTCTCTATTATCTCTATATGGAGATGATATATGATGTATCATTCCTACATCGTATTATAAGTTGGTCAAACACTATGTAACCTTCCTATTATATGCTCTTATGCACATCATAAATCATTATAGAATATCTTATATCTTATGATTTTATATATATTCTTCCATGTCTCACATTCCATTAGATATTATTATACACACAATAATACAAAATAAAACTGACATAAATGACACCTTAAAGTTGGAGAATCTTTAGGATAATTTCACATAAAATAATTGCAAAACTAATTAAATAACTAAATATTCAAATTGAAAGGTGTATCATACTTATCCTATCACTCTCCCACTTGTCTCATATATCTTGTAAGAGAGAAAAGAAAAAACAACTATTTCTAAACTATTTACTAAGATTCATGAGACTAATGGACTCATTGCAGCATTTGAACTTTTTTGTATTAAATGGCTCTTTTTTTGCCCTTTCTTCTTTTGCCTCCAAAAGATTATTCTTAGTCTTCTTCATACCTACATCCACACTTTCAAACAAATCAATAGAAAATGAATCTAGAAACCAGAATGTCTCTTCAAGTGCCTCTTCCATAGACACTTTCTTCTCCTCTTATTCTAGTGCTCTTTGTTGCACTTTCTCTTTTCTTCTTTCCTTACTATCTTTATCCAAGTCCTCTACAATGAGAACTTTCCTATTCTCTTTTTGTCCACTTTTTGCAATTACCACCTTATCAGGAATCTAAATCTTTTCCAAAATATCCATTCTTCTTGCAATCTCTTCCAATTCCTCTCAGAATTTTCTGTTTCCTACTTCATCCCAATATCTATCCCAAAATGGGATTATGAGTGGTCTCCTTACGCTAATACCCATCTTCTCACTGCTGCAATAGAATCTCTTACCTTCCACAACTACCCTCTACTCAACAAGGACCGTGTAAGATGTTACTCTCAAAACCCCTTCTACCTACTCTCCCTTCGTGGAGGTAGTTATACACCTTCTACCTAGTTTATCTCTGCTGGAGGATAGCAGTTACATGTCCTATATCATGCCTGCAACAACAAATGCTCTCAGGTCTATGACTAACTCCTCTTTCATAACTCTATCAACTCTCTCATACCTTATTCTTCAACATCCTTTCCACCATGCCAGTGATGTTATTCCTCTATCAATCAAACTACATCATACATTAGACTATAACACTCATATAACAACACCCATCAAAATCAAGAACACACTTAATGCTCTCTGCCTAGATCTTTTAGGACTCTAGGTTTCTTCCACAACTCAGTACATCTGTAAATACATGTATCACTTCAAGATTCTTATAAATATCAAACTCCCAAAACCTATAACAAATTTTTATGACCCAGATTTTTTAGGTCTCTGATACCAATCTAATGGCATGGGGTCAATAACACAACAAATGCTCTGCTTGTTTTAATGGCTGCCTTATCAGTCATAGCTCAAATACCCAATTATAGGAAACTCAATCAAAGAGATATGCAGAATAATGACATGAGCTTAAGAAGTCTTCTTCACAGTCTTAAACAGTCAAATACAAAATGATAGGAACTAAATATATGCAAACTGTAATCAAGCATTTCTAGAAATTCAAAACAATGACAGGAGAGAAGATGTATTCCTTACACTCTTAACACTCAAATACCAAAAGTGACAGGAAGTAGTGATATTCAAATTCTTATTAATGTTGCAATCACAAATACAGAATGGCACATGGCATCACACTGCTACTTATCTGAACATAATCATACAGCCAAATATTGGCCAGCAACAATCGGCCTTTTCTAGTGTACCAAACAAGAACTCATTACAACTAGGTACTCTTAAATCCTTCTGTCTCTTTGTTGATCTATAATCTCCTCCATTCCTATAGGCCTCATTTCTTCAAATTCTTCCTACGATTTGACTATCTACGACCTCAATTTTCAAATATGCTAGCGGCCTCTAACTCTATTTTCCCATCCATTCTCTCCTCTATCCATCCCTTCCTCCTTCAAAAGCAACCATTGGCCCTTCTCCTTAGGCACTGATGGCCCCAAACATTACATTGGCCATTTCTTGGACCTCCTCTCCTTCCACACGGCTTCCTCCCAATCGATCCTCTCTCCCTCGATATCCATCTCTTCCATTCGTTCCTTCCATCTATCTTATGATTTTTCATTGCCCCTTACCAATTCATTTAACCATCAATTATAATAATGGTTTGATAGCTAAAAGATTTCCTTCGCATCAGTACTAGTCGCTTAGTTGGATTCGTAAATTGACCTTTTAGTAACCATCGATGAACAACTGATGTTTATTCTTCTTCTCATGTGGCAACAGGAACTTGCCTCATTTTCTAATAGTTTATCTTCCAACACTTTCTTCGTAGTTGTTTTCCTCTAACTATTTTCCCCAACCTTGAACTCTTCATATATCAGCTGCCATGCAGTATAATTCTAAGAGAAAATGGTTTCCAATTTATAATCATCATTAATACAACTAGAACTCTTCTCCAAAGCATTCGATCTAAGGATGGTAAATTATTTGCATTGACACCACAAGATGACACAGTGTCTATAACTGAATTCAATTCAACAATCATTTTCCACAACACATAAAGCTCCTGACCCAAATGCAATAGGAAGATACACCAACAACACACAAACCACTGAAACAGAACCAGAAAACCCAAAACTAAACAAAATTCTATACCAAAATTATGATGGAGAGTGATGCCCCTGCATCACTTTAGGTGGTTGTTATTTCTTAAGAAACTAGCCTTAGGATTTGATAATAAAGTGTGTTCTATGTGTAACTTGCATGAAACTTGTGATCATGTGTTTTTTGAATGTAAATTTTCTTGTGATGTCTAGAGCGATTTTTTGAATAAGTTGGATGGCTTGTTGTCTAAAATTAGTATAAGTAAGATATATATCCTTTGTGGTTTTGTTAGTGAAGTAGACACTAATGCTAATCTATTTTAAACTTTATTTTCTACTAAAATCTTGTGGTCATTATGGAAGGCAAGAAATGAGGATGAATACCAGGGAAGGAAAAGGGTTCCCATTGAGTCTTTTTTTAGAATCATTTTTCATTCTATACGTGAACATGATATTGCTACAATGAAGATTCCTATTGATAGATTCATGAGGATCTTAGATGATAGTAATGCTAGTAACATTTGGAGGACAAGCTTAATTCTAACTATCTTATATATCTTAAAAAATATTATAATTATATAATATAATATTACAATATAGGATAGATATATTATTATAATGTATTATACATATTATGACTCTAACCCTAACCCTAACATTAATCTTGACAGTAATTCTAACCCTAATTCTACCCTTAGATCTACTTAAACCTAATTCAATTTCTAATTCAAACCCTTATTCTAACCTTAATTCTAACGGTACTTCTATATATAGATATAAATGTAAATGACTTTTGGTGTTTTATCGTAACTATAACCCTAACCCTAATTGTAACCCCAACCCTAACCTTGATTCTAATCATAGTTTTAACCCTAATTCTAACCATAGTTTTAACCCTAACCCTGATTCTTACCCCAATACTAATTCAAACCCAAATTATAACTATAACCCTAACCCTTATCTTAATCTTGATAGTAATGCTAACCCTAACTCTAGTTCTAACCCTAACCCTAATTCTAACCCTAACCTTAATTCTACCCTTCTAACTGTCCCTATATAAAATAATAGGTAAGCTATAATTATATATAATATAACACTAACCTTAACCCTAATGCTAATCCTAATAGTAATTCTATCCCTAAACCTAATTCTATCCATAACCCTAATAGTAACCATATTTATAACCAAAATTCTAACTTGAACCTAAACCCTAATCCTAACCCTAATTGTAGGCCTAACTTCTAATTTAAACCCAAATTGTAACTATAAACCTAACCCTAACATTGATCTTGACAATAATTCTAACCCTAATTTTACCCCTAGATCTACTTAACCCTAATTCTCTTCCTAATTCCAACCTAATCCCAACCCTAATTCTAACCATAGTTCTATATATAGATATAAATGCAAATGACCTTTGTTATTTTATTTTAATGATAACCCTAACCCTAACATTCACCCTAATTCTAACTTCAATTCTAACCCCAGCCCTAACCCTGATTCTAATCATAGCTTTAAGCCTGATTCTAACCTAAACCCTAACCCTAGCCCTAATTCTAACACTAATTCTAATAGTAATCCTACCCCTGATTGAAACCATAACCCTAAATCCAATTATAATTCCAATCTTGATTTTATCTCTAACCCTAATTCTCACCCCAATACTAATTATATTACTAATTCAAACCCAAATTATAACTATAACACTAACCCTAACTCCAATTCTAACCCTAAACATAACCCTAACCATAATTCTAACCCTAGCAATAACCCTAATTCTATCCCTAACCCTAATTCTAACCTAATCCTTATTCTAACCCTAACCCTCGCTATATCACTGAGCTTAATTATATCCTTAACTCTAACCCTAATTCTAACTCTAACCCATGTCATAAAACTAATTTCTCACCTCAATATTAGTGTTCCATTGTCCCACATCAATATTTAAAAGTCATATTGCATCACATGAAATTGACCCCTGAATTTCATAATTTAAAGCTGACTTGGTATGATAGATCACTTTTAGGGTCTTAGATATGTGATTTGTAATGGCATTATCATTTTTTAGATTTTTTGAGAGATTGTATTCTTACTTACCATTATTCCATTATTATATCTTTTCTTTTAGATTTTTGTACTATGTTCAGATCTATCCTTTACCCACCCTAGCCACCCTTGGCAATCCCATTAGGTTTCCATTTTTCATATCTAATATACCACTAATTCTAACCCTAAGCCTAATTCTAACACTGTAGTTAGTGTTAGGGTAGGATTGGGTCATTTCAAAAGATTTCATTGGTACAATATTAATTCCCAAATTTATATTAATAGATAAAACCATTTGGTATGGAGTAATTGTTTAATGACATCATTTTACATCATAATCAAAACATATAATGTGACGGATTCCAACACATGTATATTTCCACCGTAGTACTTGTACACATAAGAATAGTATTTGTCAACATAATATTCTTAACTATTTCTTTGCAAATACTCTTACCTTTCAAAATTACACAAATAATTCATATCATGGTTTTTTTATTTGAGTCCTACAAATAACTCATGTTTTGTTTCAATCTCTTAGCCTTCTTTTAGGATCTTACTTTTTAACCCCAAAATTACACTCTTTTGGTTTAAACTTTTCTTGCCAAAAAAATTATATATTAAAAATTTTAGTAGCTATGCTAATTTAAGCTTATAGTCTAAATATTTTCATAATCTAGATGCATTTCTTTCCAATTTGTAATCTATTTTATATTGTGTTGTGTGAATTTTTCACAATACAATTGAATTGTATACCAAAAGCCTATTTCTTAATAGTTGTGTTTTCAATGCAACCTTGGAAATGTTAGTTCTTGTTGAAACAATTTGGTATGTACATTGTTAAACACTTTTTAATGGTGTTTATTCTTCATATTTGTTCACCTCTCTCTCTCTCTCTCTCTCTCTCTCTCTCTCTCTCTCTCTCTCTCTAGCTATCTCCAAAACTGAGCAACCCTAAACTCCAAACCCCTAAACCCTAAATCCAAGCAACTCTAAACCTCTATCTCCCTATCTATCCCCTATCTCCCTATCTCAATCATCCCTCTACCTCTCAATCTCTCTCTCTATGTCCATGGCCATGTGCCTCACTCTCTATCTCCCTATCATTCCTCTCTCTATAAACCCTAAACCTCTAAACCTGAACCCCTAACCCCTAAACAATAAACCCTAAACCCTAAGTAATGCCCCTAAACCCTAACCCCTAACCCCTAAACATGAGAAACCCTAAACCCATAAACCCTAAACATCTATCTCCCTATCTCTCCCCTCTGTCCCTATCACCTTTCTCCCTCTGCCTCTCAATCTCCCTCCCTATGTCTCTAGCCATGTCCCTCAGTCTCTATCTCCCTATCTCTCCCCTCGATCTCCTCTATATCTCCCTATTGGTCCTCTATCTCTCTCTAAACCCTAAACCCTAAACCTCTAAACCTTAACCCCTAACCCCAAAACCATAAACCCTAAACCCTAAATAATACTCCTAAACCTAAGTAACCATAAATTAGGCACTCAATTAGGTGCTAAAATAGGCACTAAATCAAGCTCTAAATTTAGGTGCCACATTAGGTGATAAATAATGCACTACATCAGGTGTTAAATCAGACACTAAATCAGGTGCTAAATGTGGCACTAAATTAGGTGCTAAAATAGGAGGTAAAGTAGGTGTTAAATTAGGCACTAATTTGTGCCTAATTTAGCATCGACTTGTTCTGATCGGCATAAAAAATGCCAAAAATAGTATCGTCCTGATAAATAGCGCCGACATTTTTTTAAAAATGGAGAAAAATACATTGAAATAGTGGGTGGAAGCAAAAATGGGAGCTAATCATAGAGATTTGTTGTAGTGATATGTGAACAGACTATTGCTACAATGAAGATTCCTATTGACAAATTCATGAAGATTTTGGATGATGGATCCATAGTGGTATACATATATAATATCCAAACTATAGAGTTTTGGCCTCTCGAGCAAATGAAATTGGATCCTAGCTTTTCATAAAGAGTACATGGAAATGCATAACAGGTACAATAATCATTCACTAGCAGAGAATAGAGTAGAAGAAGACTTTGGAGCTGTGGAATTTACTTGCCAAAATTTTGATATATAGAAAACAATTTACTAAGGGTCTCTCCAAATATAGGTACCTTTAAGGAGTGGTACTCTTTCATAAGTAGTGACAATAGGGTATACGTGAATAATGAAGTTAGGGTGTAGAAAGAATAGCAATGGATAGCTTCTATGATGGATGTGGATCACAGGAACCAAAATTTGATAACCAAGATACTAAAAGGATAGGGATATGACAAACAAATGCAGTGAGAGAACAATGATCAAAGTAGAAATATGTTTTGATCTAATTGGATATGTAGTTTTTAATTTACTGTTGTGAATCATGTGTTTTTAACTTGTAATAATTGTGGTAAGATGATACAATATGGACTGTAATTTTAATTTTAAATTTTATTAATTTAATACTTTTATATTTTTCAAATTTATTTATTTACAATTTTTATTTTGTAATTGTATTAATTTTATAAGTTTATTTATTTTATTAGTTTTATAATTTTATAAATTTTTAATTCGTTTTTTTGCTAACTAAAAAATTATTAAAATTATTATGTAGTTCAATGAATAAAAATATAATAGTAAAGAGTTATGTAGTTCCATGAATAAAAATATAATATAAGTGATACAGTTTATAGTTATAAATAAATAATTGAGTAATTTTTTTAAAATTATTTATTTTAGTTTTTACTTAGAATTGAATAGTAAAAACATACTTTAGCTTTTATTTCATGGGTTATTTGAATATCATTTTTAATATTTATTGTCAACATTGTTTACATCTCAAATTACATGTAAATGATATTTATATGGGATGTCCTTTAAAATTTATTTTTAAAATTATTATTATTTTGTAAATTATGGTCACGACCTCTCCATTTAGTTAAATAACTAATAAAATATAATTAAATGAATCAAACCCATAAACAAGGGTGCATCAAAATAAAACTCAAGGCTAAAAGTTCCTATCCGTCTTAAACATCTCTACCCATTTTATTGTGGGAGTACAAAGTCATCAGAAAAATTGACATTTTTCCCTTTTTTCCTCGCTTACAGGTCAGTCATCAAAAGGATCCTTAAATCGATCATCTACACTTGAATTTTGGCTAATTTCCTCCAACCCCATTGGGAATGTTTGCTACAATCTCCATTTGAGTTTTATAATTATTTTATTTTATTTTATTACATGTAAATGATATTTATATGGGATGTCTTTAAAAGTTATGCACTGTAATGACTTGAGCATGTTAACAAAAACTATTAAAGAGTCGAATATAATACACTAGATGAATTATCTAATTGCACTAAAAGGATGACTATGACCATGTACATTAAAAATAAACTAGAGCAAACACAGTTTTTTTTAAACAACTACACATTTTTTAAAAATAATTATAATTACATGAGAGGAATTATCTAGTTGCACTAAAGGGATGACTATGATTGTGTACATAAAAATAAAATATAGCCAACATAGTTTTTTTTAAATAACTATAAGTATATAGCTGACATAGTTTATTAAATCAATAAACATTAAAATAAAGCTAATAAAAAGATGTGTATAAATATAGTAGTACTCAAACATAAAGTTGAGAAAAAATCAAATCAAATAAAAACTCTCAACAACAACAACGGAGGAGGAGGAAAAGAGAGAGATTCTCTCTTTTCCTCCTCCTCCGTTGTTGTTGTTGAGAGAGATTGTATTTTTTTTGCAAAATGAATTTATGAAGTGACTGCAAGCTAGAAGGTTAGATTAACATTGCGTATTATTTATTCTTATTGTATTTACATGCTACTCATTAAAATAAAAAGAAAAATTGTAGTTAACAAAATTTTGAAAACAACAAAGAAAATTAATGACACAGTAAATTAGTTACTTTAGTTTAATGAGACGTAGATTTAGGGTTCTTCTATTTTTTTTAAAGATAATGCACCTGGTAAACTTTCCACTTTAGTTTAATGAGACGTAGATTTAGGGTTCTTCTATTTTTTTTAAAGATAATGCACCTGGTAAACTTTCCACTTTAGTTTAATGAGAGGTAGAGTTAGGGTTCTATCAATTAATTAGTTTAGTTTAATGAGAGGTAGAGTTAGGGTTCTTCTATTTAGTTGCACTAAAGGGATGACTATGATCGTGTACATAAAAATAAAATAGAGCCAACATAGTTTTTCTAAACCACTAGACATATTTTTTAAAAATAATTATAAATATATAGCCGACATAATTTATTAAATCAATGAACATTATAATAAGGCTAATAAAATAATCTGTATAAATATAGTACTACTCAAACATAAATTTGAGAAAAATCAAATCAAATAAAAATAGAGCAAATTGAATTGGGAGAAGAGGTTTAATCCATAAGGAGAGAAGTTTAATTGGTAAGGGCACTATCCACCCTTTTTTTTCGTATTTTTCTTACAAAATGAATTTATGAATTGATGCAATGCTCCTTGCTGGTATTATTTATAAATAAAAAGAAAATTGTAGTTAACAAATCTTTGAAAACAACAAAGAAAATTAATGCCATAGTAAATTATTTACTTTAGTTTAATGAAAGTTAGACTTAAGGTTCTTCTTTTTTTTTTAAAGATAATGCACCTGGTAAACTTTCCACTTTAGTTTAATGAGAGGTAGACTTTAGGGTTCTTCTATCCTTTTTTATAAAGAGAATGCATTTGGTAAACTTTTCAATTTAGTTTAATGCGCATCAAAATAAACCTCTAAGGCTAAAAGTTTCTTATCATGGGAGTGCAAAGTCATAAAAAAATTTGACATTTTTCTTTCTTCCCTTGCTTAACAAAGTCCAGTCAGGATCCTTAAATCAATCATCTACACTTGAATTTTGGATAATTTCATCCAACCCCATTGAGAATGTTTGCTCCAATCTACATTTGAGATTTAGAATTATTTTATTTTATTTTATTACATGTAAATGATATTTATATGGGATGTCTTTAAAAGTTATGGAGTGTAATGGTTTAAACATGTTAAGAAAAACTATTAAAGAGCCTAATATAAAAATAATTACACTAGAGGAATTATCTAGTTGCACTAAAGGGATGACTATGATGGTGTATATAAAAATATATTAGAGCCAACATAGTTTTTTTAAACAACTAGACATATTTTATTAAATAATTATAATTAAACGAGAGGAATTATTTAGTTGCACTAAAAGAATGACTATGATCGTGTACATAAAAATAAAATAGAGCCAACATAGTCTTTTAAACAACTAGACATATTTTTATTAAATAATTATAAATATATAACTGACATAGTTTATTAAATCAATTAACATTAAAATAAAGCTAATAAAATAATGTGTATAAATATAGTAGTACTCAAACATAAATTTGAGAAAAATCAAATCAAATAAAAAAACTTCTAATTGAATTGGGAGATGATAAGGAGAGAAATTTAATTGGTAAGGGCACTATGCAGCCATTCTTTGTATAAATATAGTAGTACTCAAACATAAATTTGGTAAAAATCAAATCAAATAAAAAAAGATCAAATTGAATTGGGAGAAAAAGTTTAATGATAAGGAGAGAAATTTAATTGGTAAGGGCACTATGCAGCCATTTTTTAATATATTTTTCTTGCAAAATGAATTATTATTTAATTTAATTAATGAGAGGTAGAGTTAGGGCTCTTCTATCAATTATTCACTTTAATTTTTTTTAAAGATAATGTGCCTAATAAACTTTCTACTTTAGTTTAATGAGAGGTAGAGTTAGGCTTCTTCTATCTTTAAATGATAGGTAGAGTTAGGATTCTTCTATCTTTAAATGAGAGGTAGAGTTAGGGTTCATCTATCAATTAATTACTTTAGTTTAATGAGAGGTAGAGTGGTAGAGTTAGGGTTCTTCTATCTTTAAATGAGAGGTAGATTTAAGGTTCTTTTATCTTTAAATGAGAGGTAGAGTTAGGGTTGTTCTATCTTTTTTTTAAAGACAATCCACCTTGTAAACTTTCTTTTTTTGCACTTTTAGTTTAATGAGAGGTAGATGTACTTGTTAGCCCAACAGTCTTTTTTTTTTTCTTTTTTTTTTTACACTTTAGCTTAATGAGATGTTTTTTACACTTTTAGCTTAATGAGAGGTAGATGCACTGGTTCGCCCATCAGTCTTCTACTTTTTTTCAGCAGACTTTAATGAGAGGTAGAGTTAGGACTCTTCTATATTTTTTTCTTAAAAGATAATGCGTTAGAACCCTGGTCGATTAATTCCTTTAAAAAATTATAATTAAGTTTTGGTATCATTTGGATTTATATTGAAAATTATTCCCAACTAAGAATTGTGGAAAAATAAGAAAATTAAAGATAGGGTAAATTACTTTATTTTAGTTTAATGAGGGCTAGCCTTATAGTTTTCAATCTTTAAAAGCCACTAAGAAAATTAATATTTAGTTTAATAACCTTTGTTTTAGATTTTTACTATGGGTTTAATTTTATTAAAAAAATATAAATAAGTTTTTCATATCATTTGGATTAAATTATTGAACCATTAAAAATTAATTGTTAGAGTTAAGAATTGTAGGGCAAATTACTTTAGTTTAATGCTGGGTAAGATTTTAGTTCATCAATCTTTAAAACATCAAAAAAATTTCTATGGGAATTAATTATTAAAATTATTAAACTACCATGGATATCTTAAATACATCTATTGCAATAACAATTTCAAAGATATTTTTATTTTATTTTATTTAGTTAAAATTGATTTTCTACTTTATTTTACTTAAGAGTTATTTTATGTTTTAGTTTTTATTATTTTTTTGCATGTAGGCTCTTTAATAGTTTTTGTTAACACATTCACGCCATTACCATCCATCCCTTGCTTCCATTGTAGTCTGTAGTTAAGGCTCTCACCATAACTAGTTAGATAATTTTGATTACAATAATATAATCGCCAAAGCATATATTAATATGATTATTGTGAAAAGTTACATGCATATTAAATGCAGCCTATTAACGCAACACATATACACTACAATTATGGTGAGCATGCATGGCCTGCTTAACCCAGCACATCTGCACAGACACTACAATTATGGTGAGCATAATCATGGCTTATCTATACTTGGATGTGTTGCCTATGTATCTACTAAGACAATTACAACTACAATATGTGACAAAATTCCTATATCCTTTATACTTCGATGGATGTCTATATACCATCTTCAAAAGTAATATAAGGGGTTACCATAATCAAATAAGTAAAATATAAGCATATGCGAAAACTTTGATTATAAACATATAACTATTTTGTGTTAAATTGTTAATCATGTAACCAGTCCTAATTTAACTTAAAATAAGGTCCTCCTCATTATTTATGATTTTTTTTTGGAAAAAGATGAAAACAAACCCTCAATGGAGCTTAAAAATTTTACAGTTTACTTTGTGTGTCAAGAATTTTTTTTCCTAAAAAAATTTAAGACAATTTTAATGTATTCATATAAAGTATTTCAAATAATGTATGCATTCCAGTTCTTTCTAATTTTTATAACTACCAGATCCTTATCCTTCAATGCAAAATTTAATTATTTGATGTGCTAGAAAAACTTAGAGATTGAAATGAACATAAAATATTTTTTAAAAAAACATAAAAATATTGAGAACTTCTTAAAAAAAATTCTAAAAACATAA
The DNA here is from genome assembly GCA_027924645.1 of Cunninghamia lanceolata. Classification (NCBI taxonomy): domain Eukaryota; kingdom Viridiplantae; phylum Streptophyta; class Pinopsida; order Cupressales; family Cupressaceae; genus Cunninghamia; species Cunninghamia lanceolata. The sequence continues at coordinate 1,122,108 of BSBN01000797.1, forward strand.
TATTTTTTTTTAAAAAATAATTGAAGTTTCTATTAAAGAATTTAAAAATAATATATATATTTAAAGAGCATTGAAAACTTCTCAGGAAAATCTTAAAATTTAGATTTTTTTAAACAATAAAATTTTTATTATATATATAATTTCTTAAATAAATTAGGTATATGTTAATACAGTCAAATATTTATGTAAAAGTCAATCATACCCAAAAGCACGGAAAAACAAAGAAAAGCAATATCACTGAACCACATAAAGCAATTTGACACGCAGGCAGGGCTTTTACGGGTTACAAGAATCTTAACACTACTTAACAAATGAACAGGTGAAAATTCATTATTGAAGGCCTTAAAACAGCGTGAATGTTCAATACGGTGAATCTTTTAATAAAAGTGAAACGTTTTAATCAAATACAAAATTTTGGACTTTTTGGTAAAAAAATTTGCACCTTAAATAAAGGTCGAGGATAAAACAATGTGATATTTTGGCTTTCCAATATACCAATTCTGAACGCGTTTTTTATTAACCTTTGTAACCGTCCGCGTATCAGTATGATATTTTAAAATTTTGAGAAATTTGATATTTGAAAAAAGCTACTAACATGTGATCCGCAAATCTGCAGTTAAAAGACTTGAGAAGGAAAAAAAGGAACTTTACACGCTTGGAGTACAGCAGTCATTCGAGAGATTGTAAATCTAAAAAATAGCAGGTTGTAAAGGTATAAGTCCCAGTAATTAGAAATGAGTGGGGAGGAACCTTGGAGGTTTATAAATCCTATTTCTGAAGAAAATGAAAATGAAGAATATGAAGGTGAACACTACGTACCTGTGCAGCGACATGGATATCCTATTTCTCTAGAAGATGAAGATGAAGATGATGAATATATTATTTCTCCTGAAGATGAAGACGCCATACGTTTTTCTTGTAGGAGAAATTCAGCTGGGAGAAATACCAAAGAACGTATTCAAAGTTTACAATCCTCTCTGAAATCTGCGTTTGATGAATAATTTAAGCAGTTTCATGACATGGAAGCCGACTTAATTAGAGCTAAATCAGAAATTAAGGAGTTGGCTGAAAGAAACAAGAAACTAGAGAAGGCGCTCCACGAGGCTAAAGAATGAGAAAACTCCAGCAAACGAGATCTCCACCAAACAAGAAACAAGCTGCAGCAGCTGTGTACTACAGTCGCTGCACTCAAAGAAGAATGTACAGCAGCGGCTCCACAACTTGCTAAGAAGAGAAAATATGTTCTTAAGGTTTTCGAGGTTAATGACTGCGTGAATTGTCCAATTTACTTGGAACCATGGACTGAATACGGGGAGCATAATATCTGGTATGTTGTAGATGCAAATGGGTTTTCAATACTAGAAACTTCGATTTCTTTTTGGGATTTTATATGTTAAGGTATATAATTTGTTAAAAAATGAGCTACATCTAAACCAAAATTGGATTTGTTATCAAAAGGGTTGCTAGTTCAATGGTAGAGTATTCAGGAAGCAAATGGGAGGTCTTTGGTTCAACTTTTAACTTGGCTCATGAAAAGTTTAACATAATATAAGTGTCTAGGCCAGCAGAGCTAGGTCAAGTTAGATTCCACAAACACCTATAATGTTAGCTCAAATGGAGGTGTTGGATAATGAACCACACCCAAACCATTTATTGAAAAAAAACAGAGAAAATAAAACAGAGTGCAGCAAATACAAAATAGAAAGGAAAGATCTGGAGGTTTCTACTTAGAGATGGAAGTTTCCATATTCTGGAACATTCCATAATAAATATTATCTCCAACATTCTGGAACATTCTATAATAAACATTATCTCCAACACCCCCCCATAATGTTTATTTGATTTTGTAAATATGTCAGCAATTTGATTTTCTGTTCCACAAAATTTTAACTCCACCACTTGATCTTCTATCAGATCACGAACAAAATGATGATGCACTTCTATATGCTTTGATCTAGCATGATAAATTGGATTTTTTGCTAGCTTGATAGTACTCTGATTATCACAGAATATAGTAGTTGGACAAACTTGTGGATGTTGAGTTTCTTCAAGTAGTCTTCTAAGCCATAATGCTTCTTGAGATGCCTTTGATGAACCAACATAGTCAGCTTCTGTAGATGATAGTGATACTATTGCTTGTTTCTTGCTGCTCCAAGAAATTGGTCCTGACCCAAGATGAAACATGTGCCCTAAAGTTGATTTTCTGTCATCAATATCACCTGCATAATCAGAATCTGTATATCCAACTAATGTTGGCTCTCCTCCATATTTGTACTCAATTGCAAGTTGATAAGTGCCTTTAATATATTTTAATATTCTCTTAGCTGCTTTCCAATGCTCAATGTGTGGATCTAACATGTACCTGGATACAATACCAACTGCATATGCAATGTCTGGTCTAGTTATGGTGAGATACAAAAGACTCCCAACTAATTGTCTATATAATTTTCCATCCACCTTCTTTTGAGTAGAATTAGCACTCAACTTTCAGCCTACTTCACATGGTGTATTAGATGCTTTACAGTCAGTCATATTAAACTTTTTCAATACATCAAGAGCATATTTGGTTTGAGGCAACATGATTCTTCCTTCTTCTTGCCATACTTGCATACCCAAAAAATAGTGCATCAACCCTAAATCAGTTATTTCAAAAGCTTGTTTGAGTTGATCCTTGATTGTTTCAATATTATGTGTGTGATCCCCTGTAATAATCAAGTCATCCACATATAATACAATAATAACAACTTTACCATCACTATGTTTTACATACACATCTGGATCAGCTTTACTTCTTTTAAATCCTGTGTTTATAAAGTACTCATTTATTTTGGAGTACCATGCCCTTGGTGCTTGCTTAAGACCATATAATGATTTTTTTAATCTACACACTAGATGTTCTTCACCACTTTTAACAAATCTAGGTGGTTGTTGCATGTAAATTTCTTCTTGAAGATCACCATGTAGAAAGGCACTTTTTACATCCATTTGATAAATTTTCCAACCAAATTTTGTAGCTAGAGCAACTATTGTACGAATTGAACTCATTTTAGCGACTGGAGAAAAGGTTTCAGTATAATCAATACCTTCTGTTTGTGAGAAGCCTTTAGCCACTAGTCTTGCTTTATATTTTTCAATAGCTCCATCTGATGTGAACTTTACTTTGTAGGTCCACTTGCAGCCAACCACACTTTTACCTTTTGGAAGAGTTGTCAATTCCCAAGTTCCATTTTTCATCAAAGAATTGTATTCATCTTGCATTGCTTCTTCCCATTCTTCGTTGCCTTTTGCTTCCTCATATGTACTTGGAGTGTCAACCTGCATCACCTTAGTCATAAGAGCATAGTTAGCAAACATATTTCTAGGGCCTTCTTGGTATATTTCTTGAATGCTTATTGTCTACTATGTGTCTTCATCATCACTTTCACTTGATGCTTCAATTTGTGTTCCTTCTCCTCCTACAAAAGATTGTACACCTTGATTTTGAGCATTAGTATAAGTAGACTTATCTTATTCAATCAATATTGGAAAGTAAGATAATGTAGGAGAATGTTCACTTTCAATATCTTCATCAAACCATACATTCCTTTTGATATAAATTTTATTTGTTTTAGGATTATATAACCTATATCCTTTTGATTCCTCACTATACCCAACCATTATACACTTCTCACTCTTTCTTTCTAACTTGCTCCTTTTTTCATCAGGGATGTGGGCATATGCATTACATCCAAAGACTCTAAAATGAGATACTGTAGGCTTCCTACCACTCCATGCCTCTTCTGGTGTTATATTCAAAACTGCCTTAGTAGGTGTTCTATTCAAAATGTAAACTGTAGTACAAATTGCTTCAGCCCAGAATTTAACTTCTATATTTCTAGAGTGAAGCATGCACCTAGCCATTTCTATTATAGTTCTATTCTTCCTTTCTGCAACTCCGTTTTGTTGGGGTGAGTAGGAGACTGTTGATTCCTTCTTTATACCATGTTTACAAAAATCTAAAAAAACTTTGTTCATATATTCCATACCTCTATCTGTTCTTATTATCTTCAGAGATCTTCCACTTTGATTTTCAGCCAATGCCTTAAACTCTTTAAACTTATCAAACACTTCATCCTTCTTTTTTAAAAAATAAACCCAAATTCTTCTAGTATAGTCATCAATAAAGGTGAGGGCATACCTTGATCCTGCAAGAGATGGTGTTCTGAAAGGACCCATTACATCACTATGAACCAAAAGTAAAGGAGTCTTTGCTCTCCATGATTTACCTTGTGGGAAACTTTCCACATGTTGCTTTCCCATAGCACATCCTTCACACACCTTGTGACTTGATGAGATTTTTGGAAGCCCATGCACCATATATAGTTTCTCCATAAGCTTGAGGCTTTGATAATTGACATGTCCCATACGCTCATGCCATACCCTGCTCATATCATTATATCTGTCAATAGCACACATATTCTTATTTCCATATTTAGAAGTAAATTCTTGAAACCTATATAATCCATTCTCCATTTTACCAATTGCAGTCACTTTGTAGTTATTACTCACATCCTAGACATTTGTCATTGTAGAATTCTATTTTATACCCCTGATTTGCAATTTGAGATATAGAAAGAAGATTTGTCTTCAATTCTAGAACTAACTTCACATTTTTGAACACACCATTATCTACTTTAACATTTCCAGTTCCTTTAACTTCCAAAGCACTGTTATTCCCCAAATATATTTTCTTTGGATTGTTATCATTTCTTAGTGATGCAAATTGTTCTTTATTATAACACATATGTTGTGTGGCCCCATAATCAATAACCCAGTCATCTTTATAAGAATCATTTGCTTTAAGTGCAATACAGAGAGCATTACTTTTAGAATCAAATTTTTTTGTAAACTTATTTGTCTTCCTTTCTGTATCTTTGATCCTCTTATAGCATTCATTTGCTTTATGACCCAACTTACCACAGTAATTACATTTCCATTTGCTTCTATTATAATCCTTGGCTAGAATATACCTATTGTCATACTTCCAATTTTTCTCTCTTGAATGATTTTCTTGTGTACTTCTGTAATTTTGTTTCCCTCTTATTATGAAAGCTTCATCATTAAATGACTCCCTTTCTTTGATTTGACGTTTTTCTTCTTGCACTAATTTATCACATAACTCTTCATATTTTATGCTCTTTAATTTATCAGCAGTATCTAGCCCTCTTAATTGATAAGATCCTGGGAGACTTTGTAAAACTATTTGCACAAAATCTTTTTCACCTATATCCTTTCCAAGAGAAGCAAGTTCATTTCTCTTTTCCTTTAATTTACTTAGATGAGGGACTAACTCTTGTGAATTTGATAATTTCATGTTGTATAGTTCTGCAGTGAGGGTTAGAAACCATATATCACCTGAATTTTCAAAATATCCCACACTTTAACTCCACTTCTTTCATTGCAAACTTCTGGAAAAACTTCTTCTGAAAGTGTAAGCTTGATCAGTGCTGCTGCCCTTTTATCTCTTTTATCCCAATCTTCTTGATCTTTTCCACTGTTTGCTGGTCTTTTTTCACTACCATTAACAATTTCAAAGCAATTTTGAAGCGTTAGAAAAATCTCCATGCAAGACACCCAATCATAATAATTTTTTCCATTTAATTTAATTGTAGGTAAATGAATATCAATTGAATCCATTGTATCAAACTCCCTCTTTTTAAGATGAGAATTAAAATTAGAAATCTCTCACCAATTTTTGCTGATTTGATTCTTCTCTTTGCTGCAATATTTTGTTTCTTTACCACAAACAATGGTGATCAGCCTCCAATCACACAACCTGCATAATGCACAGCCAACACTACAAAAACCACAGATTACAGCCCCAAGATTTGAGAGGGCTCTGATACCATATTAAAAAAAAATAGAGAAAATAAAATAGAGTGCAGCAAATACAAAAGACTTAAATATATTATTGCACAGAAAATCTCCAGAATCTTTCTTAGTTGCAATGGCAGCCTTGCTGCTATTTTTATAACATTCATAGAAATCTCCAGAATATCTTAGAATGACTAAGAGAAGTGTCGAGAAAGGAAAGATCTGGAGGTTTCTACTTAGAGATGGAACATTCCATAATAAATATTATCTCCAACATTCTGGAACATTCTATAATAAACATTATCTCCAACACCATTGTCACTAATTTAGTGGTATAGTACCCCACCAGCAAATAATTGGTCCTATTTTATGTCAAATTAATCAATACAAAAGAATAAAAGACTAATTTTATAAAATTAAAAATACTTTATTTTATATATATCTCAATATATTAATTTAATGTTAATGGTGTTAGTTGGAGAGAATAGTTTAGCAAAAGATTTTTAATCAAGGGGTCATGTAGAAACCAGTTGCACTTAACAAGAAGTGGCTTTCTCCTCTTAAATCTGGTACTTGGTATTTAATTGTGTTAAGCTTTTGTTATTTTAAGAATGTAATTGGTTGAAGTTATTAATATATTTTTTATGTCACATAATAGAAATTTTTTAAACTGCACCTAATTTAATTGACCTCCACTGTTCCACAATAATCCATTATGCAATTTTCCAAAAATTATAAACATATAATATTTCTAAGATAATTTACAAAATTCTTTTATTAAATATTTTAATTTTACAATTGTAAATGAAAAACAAGAGCTCTCATGTTTTATTGATACAGAATTCCTTTATTAAATATTTTAATTTTACAATTGTAAATAAAAAACAACGGTTCTCATGTTTTATTATCTTGAGAATACGTTCTTTCAATGTCTAACAACTTTCTAACATTCCTATTGTGGAACTCCAGTTCTCTTTCATGTGGTCATTTCTTTGGCAGATCATGCATAACACAATGGATTTCTAAAGGTGGAAGTCGTGGTTCCTCTACCGTAAGTCAAATTTGATTCGTATTTTCTTTATCTTGTTATTCAGTGGCCTCATTTGATCGGATCACATACCCTTTTTCAATCAAACTAAATTTGTATATAAATGATTACAGTGTCCAGTATGCTCGAGTAGGGTTACTTTAGCAGATATAAGATATCACTATGTATCCCAATTCTATGATGGGGATGTGAAGATTCAACAGGTAGATCAGTCACTCCTATTAATATATCTTACCAAAACAATTACTATATTAGCTATGTTAATTGAAATTTATGTACACTCACATCAGTCTGTGTTTTTACAGGGTGGATGAAAATTGTGAAGGGAGGCTCGAGCTCTATATCTGACTACATTTTGTTTCAATTTTGGAAATCTGAATACTTGCCTGAAACTTTAATCAAATAGGAGATTATGTTTAAAGTGAGTCATAGGGACTTTGGAAGATACAATTTTGAATTATTCAGGAAATTGTTCTAATTTACACAGTAAACATGACACATTTTGGCTGTTATTAAAACTGACATGCATACGCTAAAATGGCATATATTGCTTTTTGAAATGCTAAAAGTTGTTTTCTCCAATGGAGAGAATTGCTGCTTTTTTTAATTATTATTTAAAAATGGCATGTGATTTGCATTATTCTTGAGATTTGGAACTTCAGCTGCCATGTTAATCTTGTTTGCAACGAAATCATCATTCCAATATTCATTACTACAAATTTTGATGTTGCCAAAGATCCAAGATTAAAAAGTTGAATTGATGGTAGGGTGCGCATTGGATTCAAAACTAGTTTTTAACTTAACAAGTATTGAGAACTTAGAAGACAAAGTTTACGAGAAAGAACAGAAATAAAATTCAATTCAAAAGGATATTTTTATTGTATTGTAATACTTACATATTATATTTGAGCAAGGAAATAATATTTTTTAATATAGAAATTAGGTTAATTGAATTAATGCATTTAAATAGCCACAATCAATTTATATTAATTAGGTTAAAAAATTTGTTTGTTTGGAATAAACATTGAAAATCAAATGAAATGAACACTAATACTTACTTTGATAATTAAAGAAAAATGTCAAATGGATAAGATTATGCTCCAATTTAAGAATAGTGCTTCTTTATTAGTGAAACTATCTTGAATTTTGCAATATATCTCTTTCTTGTTAGAGGATAAGTTTGTGGGCTTATGAGTAATTGTGGGTGTGAATTTATATTAATGCCTTGAATTTGGAGTAGAGTTCTATCCTACACCTTTGCATGATCTGCAGTCTTCTATTCTGCCTTTTTGTTTTAAGACAATTTGGGACTGATGGTACGAATAAATACCTTATTAGGTTGTCACATGACTGACCCATGAGGGCATTATACATTGATCAAATCCATGAAATTGAACAATATCAAAAATGGTAAGCAAGTGCCTAAGATGTAGATTCTTAGTCTTTGTATTACACCAAATGTTAAAAATTGAACAAAATAAAAAATAGTAAGCAAGTGTCTGAGATGTAGATTCTTAGTCTTTTTATTATGTACCAAATTTAAACGTGTCACTACTGATTTTTCTCTAGAATGAATGATTATTTTCTTGGATGATTATAAGATGACTAGAATGACTGCATTAAATGTGTTTAAATATTAGTGCATCACATCAAATTGTGATAAAACTATGTATATTGGCTCAAAGTAAGAGTATAAGGAGCACTAGTTAACCAAATTTTAATTTTAAATTTTAAAATTAAAATTAAAGGGGAGAGGAATTTTGCCACATGTGGTAGTTGGCACTAACCTAATAGATATGAATGCAAAATGTAGAAGCATGCACAAGGTACAAAAGAGTATTAATTACTAAGGTTCATATATATTGTAAGAGAGAAAAGAAAAAAACAACTATTTCTAAACTATTTACTAAGGTTCATGAGACTAATGGACTCACTGCACCATTTGAACTTCTTTGTATTAAATGGCTCTCTTCTTGCCCTTTCTTCTTTTGCCTCCAAAAGCTTATTCTTAGTCTTCTTCATACCTGCATCCACACTTGCAAACAAATCAATAGAAAATGAATCAAGAAACCAGAATGTCTCTTCAAATGCCTCTTCCATAGACACTTTCTTCTCCTCTTCTTCTAGTGCTCTTTGTTGCACTTCCTCTTTTCTTCTTTCCTTACTATCTTTATTCAAGTCCTCTACAATGAGAACTTTCCTCTTCTCTTTTTGTCCACTTTTTGGAATTACCACCTTATCAGGAAACTAAATCTTTTCCAAAATATGCATTTTTCTTGCAATCTCTTCCAATTCCTCTCAAAATTTTCTGTTTCCTACTTCATCCCAATATCTATCCTAAAATGGGATTATGAGTGTTCTCCTTACACTAATACCCATCTTCTCACTGCTGCAACAGAATCTCTTACCTTCCACAACTACTCTCTACCCAACAAGGATGGTGCAAGATGTTACTCTTAAAACCCCTTCTACCCACTCTCTCTTCATGGAGGAAGTTATACACCTTCTACCTAGTTTATCTCTGTTGGAGGATAGCAGTTACAAGCTCTTTATCATGCCTGCAACAACAAATGCTCTCAAGTCTATGACTAACTCCTCTTTCACAACTCTATCAACTCTCTCATACCTTATTCTTCAGCATACTTTTCACCATGCCAGTGATCTTATTCCTCTATCAATCAAACTACAACATACATTAGACTGCAACACTCATATAACAACACCCATCAAAATCAAGAACACACTTAATGCTCTCTGCCTAGATCTTTTAGGACTCTAGGTTTTCTTCCACAACTCAGTAAATCTGTAAACACACATATCACTCCAAGATTCTTATAAATATCAAACTCCCAAAACCTATAACAAATTTTTATCACCTAGATTTTTTAGGTCTCTGGTACCAATCTGATGGCATGGGGTCAATAACACAGCAAATGCTCTGCTTCTTTTAATGGATACCTTATCAGTCACAGCTCAAATACGCAATTATAGGAAACTCAATCAAAGAGATATGTAGAATAATGACATGTGGTTAAGAAGTCTTCTTCACAGTCTTAAATGGTCAAATACAAAATGATAGGAACTAAATATATGCAAACTGTAATCAAGCATTTCTTGAAATTCAAAACAATGACAGGAGAGAAGATGTATTCCTGACAGTCTTAACACTTAGATACCGAAAGTGACAGAAAGTAGTGATATTTAAATTCTTATTAATGTTGAAATCACAAATACAGAATGGCACACGACATCACACTGCTACTTATCCAAACATAACCATACAACCAAATATTGGCCAGCAACAATCGGCCTTCTCTAGTGCACCAAACAAGAACTCTTTACAACTAGCTACTCTTAAAGCGTTCTATCTCTCTATCGATCTGTAATCTCCTCCATTCCTATAGGCCTCATTTCTTCAAATTCTTCATGCGGTCTAACTATCTACGGCCTCAATTTTCAAATATGCTAGCGGCCTCTAACTCTGTCTTCCAACCATTCTCTCCTCTATCCATCCCTTCCTCCTTCAAAAGTAACTGTTGGCCCTTCTCCTTAGGCACTCACGGCCCCAAACATTACATTGGCCATTTCTTGGACCTCCACTCCTTCCACACGGATTCCTCCCAATCGATCCTCTCTCCCTTGATATCTATCTCTTCCATTCGTTCCTTCCATCTATCTTATGATTGTTCGCTGCCCCCTACCAATTCATATAACCATCTATTATAATAATGGTTTGATAGCTAAAATATTCCCTTCGAATGAGTACCAATCATTTAGTTAGATTTGTAAACTAACCTTTTAGTAACCATCGATGAACAACTAATGTTTATTCTTCTTCTCACATGGCGACAGGAACCTGCCTCATTTTCTGACGGTTTCTCTTCAAAGACTTTCTTCGTAGTTGTTTTCCTCTAACTATTTTACCCAACCTTGAACTCTTCATATATCAACTGCCATCTTGCATGTTGCATAATTTTAAGAGAAAATGATTTCCAATTTATAATCATCATTAATACAACCAGAACTCTTCTCCAAAGCATTCAATCTAAAGATGGTAAATCATTCACATTGACACCACAAGATGACACAGTGTCTATAACTGAATTCGATACAACAATCATTTTCCACAACACATAAAGCTCTTGACAATAGGAGATACATGAATAATAAAGTTAGGGTGCAGAAAGAACAACAAATGGCTACTATGATGGATGTGGATCATAGGTAACCAAAATTCAATAATTAAGATACTAGAAAGGATAGGGATATGATGGACAAAGGCGGTGAGAGACTAGTGATTAAAGTTAGAAATATGTAGTTTTTAATTTATGAGTATGAATCATGTGTTTTTAACTTGTAATAATTGTGGTAAGATGATACAATATGGACTGTAATTTTTTATGGAGTCGTTCTCTTATCTACTTAATGTACTTGTCTTATCTATTAGTAACTTATATGTAAATTAAAAAAAGAGGTATTGTAGTTTTAATAATTTAATAATTTTGAATTTTATTAATTTAATACATTTATATTTTTCAAATTTATTTATTTATTATTTATATTTTGTAATTGTATTAATTTTATAAGTTTATTTATTTTATTAGTTTTTTAATTTTATAAATTTTTAATTATTTTTTTTGCTAAATGAAAAAAATATTGAAATTATTATGTAATATAGTAAGGAGTTATGTCGTTCAAATGAATAAAAATATAATATAAGTGATATAGTTTATAGTTTATAAATAACTTGGTGAGTAAATTTTTTTAAAATTATTTATTTTAACTTTTACAAAGAATTGCAATAGTAAAAAAATACTTTAATTTTTATCTCATGGGTTATTTGAATATCATTTTTAATATTTATTATCAACAATGTTTTATTCACAAATTACATGTAAATAATATTTATATGGGATGTCCATAAAAACATTTTTTTAGAATTATTATTATTTGTTATTTAGCCATTTATTTAAATTACCAATAAAATATAATCAAATGCATCAAACCCATAAACAAAGGTGCATCAAAATAAAACTCTAAGAATAAAAGTTGGCCTACACCTCTCTACCCATTTTATCATGAGAGTGCAAAGTCCTCCAAAAATTTGACATTTTTCCCTTCTTCCCTCGCTTGACAAGTCAGTCATTAGAAGGATCCTTAAATCGATCATCTAGGCTGAATTTGGGCTAATTTTGTCCATGGTGGAAATGGATTTCTCTTGAGTCCGCTTTCTTTTTACCACTAGAAGAGGTCATTTAGCCTAATTTTGGCTAATTTTGTCCATGGTGGAAATGGCTTTCTTTTTACCACTAGAAGTAGTCATCTAGCTTTGGCTAATTTTATCCATGGTGGAAATGGCTTTCTCTAATCTGATGAAGCTTTAACTCCAATGGGAATGTTTACTACAATCTTCATTTAAGGTTTAGAATTATTTTATTTTTTATTATCACATGTAAATGATATTTATTCTCGGTGTAACCTACAGTGGTAGTATGGGGTGTGTAACGCCCACCTTGTACACCTCAAAGAATTACACATCTATGCTACACCTCAAAGAATTACACATCTATGCTACATGAAACAGGAACATTTTTTTTTTAAATGTTTAAGATAACAAATAATGTTAACATAACTAACTACGACATATTCTCTAAGGATACAAGGCCACATTACTTTACAAACCAACTAACATAATTTAACATTCATCAGTAACTGATCTAAATCAAATGCATAATTGAATAACTGATTCATATTCATTACATACCATCAGATAATACAATCTACAAGATCAAAACATAACTGAAATGCTTTTATTACACATAAGTACATCATGACATCATTACATTGCCATTTTTAGACTACATCAGAATCACATACATTATGATTGATCTGTTACACAAATCTGGTACAAGATTATACACATGCATCTTCATCAACTGGAACAAGTACGACTGGAACAAATCCTTCTCTGCATATGAACTTGACAAGGGATAACCAATGGATAAAATAGCTCTTCCACCTGACCATGTGGAACCCTAAGGTCCACCCCCCGAGCTAGGAGTTAACATGAGGTCCCAAACAATAACAGTCAGGTAGATAGAACTAACATGAACAAAGGATGACCAAACGCCAATACAACACATGGCAATAACAATACATCACAACTTATCTTCCAGAGGCGAAACATAACATAAGTGGAGAGACCAAACAAGGAATGCTAGGTTGTAGTAGGGAGAGTGTCATCGCATGGTCCTAGCATGGGTTATCCTGACAGCCTCTCACTAGGTGCCGGCCCCCATCTATGGTTATCCTGACAGCCTCCCACTAGGCGCCGGCCCCATAGGGTGACACATGCGGAATCGACCTTCCTTTCATGAGGACAAGGAAGTCAATCATGCCAACCAGGCCTTCTCTACCCATCCTTAGTCTATACAAGCACTACAGGCCATGGGAGAGGAATCCATTAATCTTGTTTAGTGTGAAATCTACCCTTAACCCCCTAGTTCATTTTAGGTTATCACTTGATTAATCTACTTTCAACGGGTTATCCTGACTGCCACTTTGGGCGCCGGCCCCACGTTGAAAGCCACTCTCCTTCCTAACACCTAGTAAACCTTAACCATCATACAAGGCATTATAGCAATACACATACATGTTCATCGCAAGGCATAAACCCTCTTGCATTACAAACAGAATCATAACACCAATTGTTATCCATCGCCTATAGCATTACAACATTTTACACTTTTACAGATACCAGGTCTCTGCAAACAACAATTACGACAAAACGGATACAAGATAGTCACAACTGGTTAAATATCTCATCCCGAGAATATTATATCACAAAACACATAATCATCTTAGTCAATACTCCATTATACTTCATGCTAAATTTGAATCACATAATTGTTATAACATCACAAATACAAAAACATCCATCCACACTACGACAAACTAAGCCTCTGGAATTTTGAGTATGACCACTCTCAATTCGACTCTACGACAATAGAAATACTTAACTCACACAGTACAATTCAGATTCTAGAAATTAAACACTAAAATTCCTTCTTGGCTCATCATAAATAACTTTGTAATGAAATCAACAATGGATTACATTATCTCTTTAAATCAAACTAATTGATTTCACAATAAATACAACAATTATACTAATACATTACAATTAAACTATTTAAATATTCTACATTTGTTTCTAAAGATAGATTATAAAACACAAGTATAACAAATTTTACCCTGATTAACTTACCTTTCCAACGTTGGATTAAGTACTAAAATGATACCTTATAACTATACGGCAGTACAACAAGGACAAAGGTCCTACCATCAACAATGAACATCAATGTTTTCGTTTTCTTCTAAGTTCTACCCTAATACGGTCCTTCAGATATTCTTGACCTCAAACAGATAACAGTTTACTATGCTTGGATTTCTTTGTCATAATGATGTCTCTGAAATGTTTTAATCAAAGATGATTTAAATCTGTCTAAGAAGAAGATCGGGACTAGATATTCTTACGCCGTCGAAACTTGATAGATGTATTAATTATGTTCATTCCCAAGGCATTATAGTTTTCTGGTAAAAGCTTCTACTATATCTGTTTCAAGCATAACAACCTATTGAATTGTAAGCACTGATCGTAGAGATGGTGTGAAATTGTTAATGACCGCTTAATCAATGAAATGGATGATATTAAGTTAGTCTAACGACTTCTCTCTATTAATATAACTCTTGAACAGCATTAATCATAAAAGATGAAGGCGTTCTTTGAGATCCCAGCATCTTGTTAATGCTTCCAAATAAAATCGAAGTCACAACTCCTAAAAAGAGAACAACTCCTAAATGAGATCAAATGGAATTAGGAAATTATGGATTAACTATTCGCATTGTTGATGTTGTGGATAACTGAATGCACAACAATAGCCTACATGTTGAGTGACAATGAGAGAAAAGGATCATGTCTTGAAATGTATAGTGTTTTCCAAGGTTTCCTTATAAATGGCACCCTAAATGCGAAAGATAAAGTTAAACCTCAAGAATATGGAGATAGCTATTAGATCTACCATATGTCTTAAAAGCAATAATCCATGATGGCACCACAGATTTCTTGAGATGCTCATGGCACCACGATTTCTTAGAGCATAATGTGAATGAGATATGCCATAATAAGATTGCAGAATACAATCTGAGACTCTAAGGTTATGAAATGTTCACTGTGTATGAGGAACAAGATGCTAAACTCCACTAAGGGTGCGATCTGCATGGGTAAATCCTCCATAGATTACTGAGATGCTTATTGGCTTCAAGGAGAATAATATATACCACTGCAGACAGACATTACGCAAAACATACAGCTCTGTGACAAAGCCTACACGCACAAACTACCATGAACGGGCAGGCTCCTTATGTGAAGAAAATACAAGGCTGAGAATTAAAATAGATAGCTAATCAGTTTGCCCACAAAGCACTTATCTCATAAAGCATTATTCACTCCTGCAAATGATGTTAGAATGGGGAAGGAAAAATAGCTTAATGAGAAATGAAGCCATCCTTAGCAGAGGAAGAATACAACTGAATTTTGATAGGGCTGCCAAGCATAATCTTGGTCCTGCAAGCATGGCAGAAGTATCTTATTGACGGCCTTCTGTCTGGAGTCATGCGACAACTCATTCCTCCAGTTGCTGCAGGTGGTGGTGATTGAATCTCTATGCTTAAAAGAGATCAAGTTACAATAGTCTAATATTTCAACAATGAAAACAGAGAATTTTAGTTTGGGTTGCAACAGATCTTGTGATGATATTAGAAGTATATATAAAAATGACCAATCTTTAGAACTGGATGCCCTTGCTAATGTGCTTTGGGGTTAACTGAAGAAATCTAATTGGTGGTGTGCAAAGTCCTTTAGTCTCTCAGCTTGTGCATTAATAGCAAAACCTCAATTGTTTGTTGCCTTCCGTTTTATGCAAAAATGGTGATCTAAAAATATCTTACAGATCAAACAATAGTACCTCAGATTCAAAAACAAGCTTATGACGAAGCAGTTGCTCCAAGTTTCCAAAAGCAGCTATACCATGAGGCCAATCGTGTGAAATAAAAATGTCCAGAGGCTCCTCGACCTGCTTAAGTTTGTGAACATCATATTCACGTACGTGATATACAAACCTGATATCACTATTATTGTAAGATGCCCTTTCATAATGACCTGAATAATAATCACGTGCATTGAAGCTGGTTCCATATCTCACTGGATTAGAAACATCCCTATTCCCGTACTTCATCTTCTCCTCAGAGGAGAGCAAGAAGAACTGATGGGCTAAATCTAATAATGGCTTAACCGTCATTAGTATTATTAGCATAAATTAAACAAAATAATGTGGACAAAGCAATACATTATTTCTTTCTAATCCAAACTGATATACAGTTTAGTAAACCATCTAGTATAAATGACGCGAAATGCATTTTGGTTAGGCACCCAGTTTTGTTGGTATTACGGCAGACAGACCACCGATAGATTTGGCTATAGCCCTTAACTAAACCAATTAGGTAGGTCTCTCTCATGGCATTCAAGACAATCAAGTAATAATAATGGATAAACAATTTTACTGCCAAAATACAAGTCTTTCTGTGCATCAGGCCCAAGACAATACGCAGTAAACTTAGGAATGGACAATTATATCTGACAAAAGCAGTTGAATGGAGCCGAAAGCTTAAGTATGCAGCTTTGCCAGTATAGATGAATGTCATGGTCAAAACAAAGATTACCTACTCAAATCAAAACATTACAAATAACAATATTTCGTTTTGCTTAAGATGGAGGCCCATTTTGCAAGGACTGTATGGTAATTTTATTAACTGCCGTTGCAAAACAAATGATTTCGTTTTGAACATTCAAACTTCAAAGAAAATTCAAGTGTAAAGATATAGGAAATTGCACCTACCCGAACATAAATTGGTGAGCTTCTTGCCTAGTGTATGAAGCATGAAGGACTTTCTACCATTTCACTTCTCTAATTACTCATACACCATTTCTCCATTAAATTAAATAAAGGCAGAGGGTATCTGGTCTGTATTCAAAAGTTGAATTGTTCATTCGCCCAATTTTAAACTTTGTTCAGTATAATGGCCGCACTTATCCGGTACACGATTTCATTTTTTTTTTATTACCTAGCAGGCAAGCAGAGCCCGTTCCATAGGATACCATGGCAGTAAAGGGTAACGCTCTAATAAGTCTTCTTACCATTCATAACTGATGCAGCGACCAGTTAAAATTACAAAATGCTTGTCTGTTAGACAAAATTGCATGGGATGGACCGATTATATTAGATTGACTTTTTAAATATGAATTCACAAACGCAGATTACAAAACACCCGCTCCATGCATTGCCGTCATTACCATATCAATGGCTAGGGATCATGATGAAAAGCAGTGTCAAACGGATAAATATAGAACAATTAAATGCCTGAGAGGATAGGGAATTTACAGAGGAAAAATACGTGATTGAATCTATGCAAGGAGTTGGGCAAGAGGGATCTGAGAGATCTTAAAGAAACGTTACCTTGGATCTTCAAACCCTATCAATCATATGCTGGTCTGAGATTACTTAAAGGAGAAATTGCCAAATTACATCCCCAATGATATGACAAAGACAATCGGAATGAATGATTGCCGGGATGACAGAATCATTTGGCAAATGCAGAGGAAGGAAGACCATTGAACAATGGATTCCTTGAGCAAAAATGATTTAAAACCCTAAGAGATGTTATTGTTTAAACGTAGAGAGGACAATCTACAGCCGTGAGCACTCAGGTTTAAGATTTGACGACGAAAACTCAGAATACAAATCGATTGCAGATTGGATCATATCTTTAAGCATAAATTTAACCCAAACAAAACATTTGGAAGATTAAACAACCAACAACATTTGCAGATTCAGAAAGAGAAGGAGAGGAATAAATTAAACTTTTAATGGAACCTGGCTGCGATGCCGATTCGACAATTCCGGTTCAACTGCTGCAGTCCAAGCCTTTTTCCCTGATCTTCTTCACTTTTTCTCTACCTGCAATGCTGTCCCTTTGCTTCAACAAGCCTTTTCTTTTATAACACAGCCCCTTCCTTATTCCAAGGGGCTCGGCACGTGATCCCGTGCATCTCCCTCCTCTACTAATAGTTTTATTTAATTTAATAATCCCAAAGAAGTTCTTTATTTATTTTATTGTATTTCATTTTTTTAAAATGAAAACACATAATTCCCGACAACACTTAATGACTTTATAGCCAACCAAGCATATTTTATTTAATAAAGTTATAACATTACAACAATCCATAATTGTACAACTATATATTAATTTATTTTATTAATTTAGTTGTAAATCACTAATTACAACATAACTTACAACTATTTTATTTATTTAAATATTTAATGTAAATAATATTATATTAAATAATACAAAACATCTTACAATCTTTATTTAACAACTATACTTCTAATAAAATAATAATTTATTTACAACAATAATCAACAATTATCGACATTATACTTTCCATAATATGATTCTAATTAAAGCACAATGACACCTTACACATTCAGACACTTTCTAACCTAGTTAGACTCCAAGGTGCAATATTACTTGTCCGCAAATCATGATCGAATGATAGACAATGACCAAGAGGATAAACTGACAACCAGACCACACTGACATGGGACCTCACGTTAACTCCAACAACTAATCCATTGGCGAAGGCACGCTCAGACCTGTAATCAGGTGGAGTCGATGCCTAGTACCTACATTCCTGCAACAATGCACGGTTAAACATTCAAGATATATATCCACATACAGTCCTATAGTGAATGGAAATCGCAGTGGTGTAGGGTACTCGAAAGCGAGTAATACAACACTGTTCCATTCACATTTATGTATAAACAAGTAACTACGTTGAACAAGGTATCTGATATTAATCAACAACATAAAGCATTCAATCCAATATCGCAATTAACATCAAAACATCTATAACATCTAGTTCATTTATCAAATTCTAAAACATAAAATGATAAAATCCAACATCAACAACTATTATCATAACAATCAGATTCACAATGAAGTAACACGATAACAAGAGATCCATCATCTACGGTCTAGGACACTATAAAGTTTAAGCAAACATCAATCTGATGGACGACGAGATGAGGGGCACTACATCCTCCCCCCCTAGGATCAGGCTTACTCCTGGACGCCTGCGAACAAATATGGGTGAAATGTATTGAGTTTGGGCAGTTTTCACAACACTATGCAAACATGGGAGCACACACTGTGCATGAGATCTATTAACAGAAAAGTCTTGATATACTGACTTTACACCTTTAGCAGCATGGTACCATAATTTATCATTTTATAAGCACTATATTCATGATTTAACACACATACACGAATTCAAATTACCATGAATCACATCTCAAGGCTACACAAGGATCCATCTGGACACCGATAACTGACCTACTAAGGCATGACACAAAATCTATGAGCCAAAAGCCAACATCTATCCCACACAATCCATACCACACACTCTGAGACTTGATGGTGCTAGGGCACACACACATGGTTAGACCATCCAAACAAGACAACAATGACCTAACTCCTACAGCAAAATTAGTTAGCCTCCATGAAATAGTCCTAGCCTCGGATATCCCCATCCTCAAGGTTCCCTGTGTCTGCTTCCTCATATACACTCACCAAGTCTGCCTCATACATCCTTGGAGAGGAATCACAATACGATACACGGCCGGCATCAAAAACAATAAGGAGAAAATAGTTCAGCCACCAAAGTCATAAACAAATATCAAATAAAGATTAAATTTCTTCAATGAAACAAGAAATGCGCGCAATTCAACACTAAATCAAATGTAACTATGAGGGTTACACAAAAATGAAGATCACAAGGTGTGGCTAAACCATCACAATCAAATATAAACAAAGTGCCGACCTTTTAATTAATAGAAAATTATAAAGAAAATACACATTTTTTTTTTTTGAAGTTGCACTGTACAACACTGCATGACTAGATACTAGCCACCGAACGAGGAAGGAGGAAACAACATCAGGTTATCCTCACTGCTTTATTCTATACCATAAGGACTCTACATAAGCACTGCAAAATCCCATAATTCCTACTCCACAAGAGGGTGCACAAGCATCAAGTCCTCTAAATGACAACTCCTTTAACTACAACCAAAGCTCCTTACGGATGGGATGATCTTCGGGGAACACTTCTCCCCTAAACTCCCAAACGTTAACCATCACAACAAACAACTGACAATCTTGCCGCATACCTTTCTTCGACTGCATGGCAGAAATCAAGGGAATGGATCTCTACATGCCAACTACCTCTACCTTGACCTCTAGGCATCTACCTACGTACACACTGCCAAGGGACACCCTCACGTTGTTAGGCAAGGATGACAAAAGGAAGAAGAAAATCTGCAGAGTTTAAGCAACTAGGACAACATAATGGGACTATGCACACCCAGAGTACCCAGTGTTTAAACCTGGCTCTGATACTAGATGTAACGCCCGCCTTGTACACCTCAAAGAATTACACATTATGCTACATGAAACAGGAACATTTTTTTTAAAAAATGTTTAAGATAACAAATAATGTTAACATAACTAACTACGACATATTCTCTAAGGATACAAGGCTGCATTACTCTACAAACCAACTAACATAATTTAACATTCATCAGTAACTGATCTAAATCAAATGCATAATTGAATAACTGATTCATATTCATTACATACCGTCAGATAATACAATCTACAAGATCAAAACATAACTGAAATGCTTTTATTACACATAATTACATCATGACATCATTACATTGCCATTTTCAGACTACATCAGAATCACATACATTATGATTGATCTGTTACACAAATCTGGTACAAGATTATACACATGCATCTTCATCAACTGGGACAAGTACGACTGGAACAAATCCTTTTCTGCATATGAACTTGACAAGGGATAACCAATGGATAAAATAGCTCTTCCACCCGACCATGTGGAACCCTAAGGTCCACCCCCCGAGCTAGGAGTTAACATGAGGTCCCAAACAATAACAGTCAGGTAGATAGAACTAACATGAACAAAGGACGACCAAATGCCAATACAACACATGGCAATAACAATACAACACAACTTATCTTCCAGAGGCGAAACATAACATAAGTGGAGAGACCAAACAAGGAATGCTAGGTTGTAGTAGGGAGAGTGTCATCGCATGGTCCTAGCATGGGTTATCCTGACAGCCTCTCACTAGGCACTGGCCCCCATCTATGGTTATCCTGACAGCCTCCCACTAGGCGCCGGCCCCATAGGGTGACACATGCGGAATCGACCTTCCTTTCATGAGGACAAGGAAGTCAATCATGCCAACCAGGCCTTCTCTACCCATCCTTAGTCTATACAAGCACTACAGGCCATGGGAGAGGAATCCATTAATCTTGTTTAGTGTGAAATCTACCCTTAACCCCCTAGTTCATTTAGGTTATCACTTGATTAATCTACTTTCAACGGGTTATCCTGTCTGCCACTTTGGGCGCTGGCCCCACATTGAAAGCCACTCTCCTTCCTAACACCTAGTAAACCTTAACCATCATACAAGGCATTATAGCAATACACATACGTGTTCATCGCAAGGCATAAACCCTCTTGCATTACAAACAGAATCATAACACCAATTGTTATCCATCGCCTATAGCATTACAACATTTTACACTTTTACAGATACCAGGTCTCTCCAAACAACAATTACGACAAAATGGATACAAGATAGTCACAACTGGTTAAATATCTCATCCAGAGAATATTATATCACAAAACACATAATCATCTTAGTCAATACTCCATTATACTTCATGCTAAATTTGAATCACATAATCATTATAACATCACAAATACAAAAACATCCATCCACACTACGACAAACTAAGCCTCTAGAATTTCGAGTATGACCACTCTCAATTCGACTCTACGACAATAGAAATACTTAACTCACACAGTACAATTCAGATTCTAGAAATTAAACACTAAAATTCCTTCTTGGCTCATCATAAATAACTTTGTAATGAAATCAACAATGGACTACATTATCTCTTTAAATCAAACTAATTGATTTCACAATAAATACAACAATTATACTAATACATTACAATTAAACTATTTAAATATTCTACATTTGTTTCTAAAGATAGATTATAAAACACAAGTATAACAAATTTTACCCTGATTAACTTACCTTTCCAATGTTGGATTAAGTACTAAAATGATACCTTATAACTATACGGCAATACAACGAGGACAAAGGTCCTACCATCAACAATGAACATCAATGTTTTCGTTTTCTTCTAAGTTCTACCCTAATACGGTCCTTCAGATATTCTTGACCTCAAACAGATAACAGTTTACTATGCTTGGATTTCTTTGTCATAACGATGTCTCTGAAATGTTTTAATCAAAGATGATTTAAATCTGTCTAAGAAGAAAATCGAGACTAGACATTCTTACGCCGTCAAAACTTGATAGATGTATTAATTATGTTCGTTCCCAAGGCATTACAGTTTTCTGGTAAAAGCTTCTACTATATCTGTTTCAAGTGTAACAACCTATTGAATTGTAAGCACTGATCGTAGAGATGGTGTGAAATTGTTAATGACCGCTTAATCAATGAAATGGATAATATTAAGTTAGTCTAACGACTTCTCTCTCTTAATATAACTCTTGAACAACATTAATCATAAAAGATGAAGGCGTTCTTTGAGATCCCAGCATCTTGTTAATGCTTTCAAATAAAATCGAAGTCACAACTCCTAAAAAGAGAACAACTCCTAAATGAGATCAAATGGAATTAGGAAATTATGGATTAACTATTCGTATTGTTGATGTTGTGGATAACTGAATGCACAACAATAGCCTACATGTTGAGTGACAATGAGAGAAAAGGATCATGTCTTGAAATGTATAGTGTTTTCCAAGGTTTCCTTATAAATGGCACCCTAAATGGGAAAGATAAAGTTAAACCTCAAGAATATGGAGATAGCTATTTGATCTACCATATGTCTTAAAAGCAATAATCCATGATGGCACCACAGATTTCTTGAGATGCTCATGGCACCATGATTTCTTAGAGCATAATGTGAATGAGTTATGCCATAATAAGATTGCAGAATACAATCTGAGACTCTAAGGTTATGAAATGTTCACTGTGTATGAGGAACAAGATGCTAAACTCCACTAAGGGTGCGATCTGCATGGGTAAATCCTCCATAGTTTACTGAGATGCTTATTGGCTTCAAGGAGAATAATATATACCACTGCAGACAGACATTACGCAAAACATACAGCTTTGTGAAAAAGCCTACATGCACAGACTACCATGAACGGGCAGGCTCCTTATGTGAAGAAAATACAAGGCTGAGAATTAAAATAGATAGCTAATCAGTTTGCCCACAAAGCACTTATCTCATAAAGCATTATTCACTCCTGCAAATGATGTTAGAACAGGGAAGGAAAAACAGCTTAATGAGAAATGAAGCCATCCTTAGCAGAGGAAGAATAGAACTAAATTTTGATAGGGCTGCCAAGCATAATCTTGGTCTTGCAAGCAGGGTAGAAGTATCTTATTGACAGCCTTCTGTCTAGAGTCATGCGACAACTCATTCCTCCAGTTGCTGCAGGTGGTGGTGACTGAATCTCTATGCTTAAAAGAGATCAAGTTACAATAGTCTAATATTTCAACAATGAAAACAGAGAATTTTAGTTTGGGTTGCAACAGATCTTGTGATGATATTACAAGTATATATAAAAATGACCAATCTTTAGAACTGGATGCCCTTGCTAATGTGGTTTGGGGTTAACTGAAGAAATCTAATTGGTGGTGTGCAGAGTCCTTTAGTCTCTCAGCTTGTGCATTAACAGCAAAACCTCAATTGTTTGTTTCCTTCCCTTTTATGCAAAAATGGTGATCTAAAAATATCTTACAGATCAAACAATAGTACCTCAGATTCAAAAACAAGCTTATGACGAAGCAGTTGCTCAAGGTTTCCAAAAGTAGCTATACCACGAGGCCAATCGTGTGAAATAAAAATGTCCAGAGGCTCCTCGACCTGCTTAAGTTTGTGAACATCATATTCACGTACGTGATATACAGACCTGATATCACTATTATTGTAAGATGCCCTTTCATAATGACCTGAATAATAATCACGTGCATTGAAGCTGGTTCCATATCTCACTGGATCAGAAACATCCCTGTTCCCGTACTTCATCTTCTCCTCAGAGGAGAGCAAGAAGAACTGATGGGCTAAATCTAATAATGGCTTAACCGTCATTAGTATTATTGGCATAAATTAAACAAAATAATGTGGAAAAAAGTAATACATTATTTCTTTCTAATCCAAACTGATACACAGTTTAGTAAACCATCTAGTATAAATGACACGAAATGCATTTTGGTTAGGCACCTAGTTTTGTTGGTATTACGGCAGACAGACCACCGATAGATTTGGCTATAGCCCTTAACTAAACCAATTAGGTAAGTCTCTCTCATGGCATTCAAGACAATCAAGTAATAATAATGGATAAACAATTTTATTGCCAAAATACAAGTCTTTCTGTGCATCAGGCCCAAGACAATACGCAGTAAACTTAGGAATGGACAATTATATCTGACAAAAGCAGTTGAATGGAGCTGAAAGCTTAAGTATGCAGCTTTGCCAGTATAGATGAATGTCATGGTCAAAACAAAGATTACCTACTCAAATCAAAACATTACAAATAACAATATTTCATTTTGCTTAAGATGGAGGCCCATTTTGCAAGGACTGTATGGTAATTTTATTAACTGCCGTTGCAAAACAAATGATTTCGTTTTGAACATTCAAACTTCAAAGAAAATTCAAGTGCAAAGATAAAGGAAATTGCACCTACCCGAACATAAAGTGGTGAGCTTCTCGCCTAGTGTATGAAGCATGAAGGACTTTCTACCATTTCACTTCTCTAATTACTCATACACCATTTCTCCGTTAAATTAAATAAAGGCAGAGGGTATCTGGTCTGTATTCAAAAGTTGAATTGTTCATTCACCCAATTTTAAACTTTGTTCAGTATAATGGCCGCACTTAT
The DNA here is from genome assembly GCA_027924645.1 of Cunninghamia lanceolata. NCBI lineage: Eukaryota > Viridiplantae > Streptophyta > Pinopsida > Cupressales > Cupressaceae > Cunninghamia > Cunninghamia lanceolata. Next base: position 1,147,202 of record BSBN01000797.1, read on the forward strand.
CTGGTACACGATTTCATTTTTTTTTTAATTACCTAGCAGGCAAGCAGAGCCCGTTCCATAGGATACCATGGCAGTAAAGGGTAACGCTCTAATAAGTCTTCTTACCATTCATAACTGATGCAGCGACCGGTTAAAATTACAAAATGCTTGTCCGTTAGACAAAATTGCATGGGATGGACCGATTATATTAGATTGACTTTTTAAATATGAATTCACAAATGCAGATTACAAAACACCAGCTCCATGCATTGCCGTCATTACCATATCGATGGCTGGGGATCATGATGAAAAGCAGTGTCAAACAGATAAAGATAGAACAGTTAAATGCCTGAGAGGATAGGGAATTTACAGAGGAAAAATACGTGATTGAATCTATGCAAGGAGTTGGGCAAGAGGGATCTGAGAGATCTTAAAGAAACATTACCTTGGATCTTCAAACCCTATCAATCATATGCTGGTCTAAGATTACTTAAAGGAGGAATTGCCAAATTACATCCCCAATGATATGACGAAGACCATCAGAATGAATGATTGCCGGGATGACAGAATCATTTGGCAAATGCAGAGGAAGGAAGACCATTGAACAATGGATTCCTTGAGCAGAAATGATTTAAAACCCTAAGAGATGTTATTGTTTAAACGTAGAGAGGACAATCTACAGCCGTGAGCACTCAGGTTTAAGATTTGACGATGAAAACTCAGAATACAAATCGATTGCAGATTGGATCATATCTTTAAGCATAAATTTAACCCAAACAAAACATTTGGAAGATTAAACAACCAACAACATTTGCAGATTCAGAAAGAGAAGGAGAGGAATAAATTAAACTTTTAATGGAACCTGGCTGCGATGCCGATTCGACAATTCCGGTTCAACTGCTGCAGTCCAAGCCTTTTCCCCTGATCTTCTTCACTCTTTCTCTACCTGCAATGCTGTCCCTTTGCTTCAACAATCCTTTTCTTTTATAACACAACCCCTTCCTTCTTCCAAGGGGCTCGGCACGTGATCCCGTGCATCTCCCTCCTCTACTAATATTTTTATTTAATTTAATAATCCCAAAGAAGTTCTTTATTTATTTTATTGTATTTCATTTTTTTTAAATGAAAACACATAATTCCTGACAACACTTAATGACTTTATAGCCGACCAAGCATATTTTATTTAATAAAGTTATAACATTACAACAATCCATAATTGTACAACTATATATTAATTTATTTTATTAATTTAGTTGTAAATCACTAATTACAACATAACTTACAACTATTTTATTTATTTAAATATTTATTGTAAATAATATTTTATTAAATAATACAAAACCTCTTACAATCTTTATTTAACAACTATACTTCTAATAAAATAATAATTTATTTACAACAATAATCAACAATTATCGACATTATACTTTCCGTAATATGATTCTAATTAAAGCACAATGACACCTTACACATTCAGACACTTTCTAACCTAGTTAGACTCCAAGGTGCAATATTACTTGTCCGCAAATCATGATCGAATGACAGACAATGACTAAGAGGATAAACTGACAACCAGACCACACTGACATGGGACCTCACGTTAACTCCAACAACTAATCCATTGGCGAAGGCACGCTCAGACCTGTAATCAGGTGGAGTCGATGCCTAGTACCTACATTCCTGCAACAACACACAGTTAAACATTCAAGATATATATCCACATACAGTCCTATAGTAAATGGAAATCGCAGTGGTGTAGGGTACTCAAAAGCGAGTAATACAACATTGTTCCATTCACGTTTATGTATAAACAATTAACTACGTTGAACAAGGTATCTGATATTAATCAACAACATAAAACATTCAATCCAATATCGCAACTAACATCAAAACATCTGTAACATATAGTTCATTTATCAAATTCTAAAACATAAAATGATAAAATCCAACATCAACAACTGTTATCATAACAATCAGATTCACAATGAAGTAACAAGATAACAAGAGATCCATCATCTACGGTCTAGGACACTATAAAGTTTAAGCAAACATCAATCTGATGGACGACGAGATGAGGGGCACTACAGGGTGGACTGTAATGGCTTGAGTGTGTTAACAAAAAGAAATAAAAAAAGACTATATAGCTGACATATTAAAATAATAATCATAAACAATACAAAAATATAGTCAACAAATGAAAATTAATATTTAAAAAATATATCTACTAGCATATCTATATTTAAAAAATATATGTAAAGTATGAGAGGTGTCCTTCTAGAGGCACCTATTCCGCCTATGTGTGGTAAATTGACTAAAAAAATAGGCGCCTCGAGAAGGAGAAGGATATTTCTCGACATACTTTAGATATATTTTTTTAAATATAGTAATGCTAGTAACCTTTGGAGCACAAGCCTAATTCTAACTATATTATATATCTTAAGAATAATTATAATTATATAATATAATATTATAATATAGGATAGATATATTATTATAATATATTATACATAATATAACCCTAACCCTAACCCTAACATTAATCTTGAGAGTAATTCTAGCCCTAATTCTACCCTTAGATCTACTTAAACCTAATTCTATTTCTAATTCAAACCCTTATTCCAACCTTAATTCTAACAGTACTTCTATATATAGATATAAATGTCAATGACTTTTGGTGTTTTATTGTAACTATAACCCTAACCCTAATGTTGAAGCCAATACTAACCCTAATTGTAACCCCAACCCTAACCTTGATTCTAATCATAGTTTTAACCCTAATTCTAACCTAAACCCTAACCCTAACTCTAATTCTAACCATAGTTTTAACCCTAACCCTAAATCCAATTATAATTCTAATCTTGATTTTATCCCTAACCCTAATTCTTACCCCAATACTAATTCAAACCCAAATTATATCTATAACCCTAACCCTTATCTTAATCTTGATAGTAATGCTAACCCTAACTCTAATTCTAACCCTAACCCTAATTGTAACCCTAACCTTAATTCTACCCTTATAACTGTCCCTATATAAAATAATGTGTATGCTATAATTATATATAATATAACACTAACCTTAACCCTAATGTTAATCCTAATAGTAATTCTAGCCCTAAATCTAATTCTATCCCTAACCCTAATAGTAACCATATATATAACCAAAATTCTAACTTGAACCTGAACCCTAATCCTAACCCTAATTGTAGGCATAACTTCTAATTTAAACCCAAATTGTAACTATAACCCTAACCCTAATTTTACCCCTAGATCTACTTAACCCTAATTCTATTCCTAATTCCAACCTAATCCCAACCCTAATTCTAACCATAGTTCTATATATAGATATAAATGTAAATAACCTTTGTTATTTTATTGTAACTATAACCATAACCCTAACATTCACCCTAATTCTAACCACAATTCTAACCCCAGCCCTAACCCCAATTCTAGTCATAGCTTTAACCCTGATTCTAACCTAAACCCTAACCCTAGCCCTAATTCTAACACTAATTCTAATGGTAATCCTAACCCTAATTGAAACCATAACCCTAAATCCAATTATAATTCCAATCTTGATTTTATCTCTAACCCTAATTCTAACCCCAATACTACTTATATTACTAATTCAAACCCAAATTATAACTATAACACTAACCCTAGTCTAATTCTAACCCTAACCATAATTCTAACCCTAGCGATAACCCTAATTCTAACCTAATCCTTATTCTAACCCTAACCCTCGCTCTATCACTAAGCTTAATTATATCCTTAACTCTAACCCATGTCATAAAACTCATTTCTCACCTCAATATTAGTGTTCCATTATCCCACATCAATATTTAAAAGTCATATTACATCACATGAAATTGACCCCTGAATTTCATAATTTAAAACTTATAATTTTCTTGACTCTTGCCCATTTCATTCCACCATGAGCTGACTTGGTATGAGAGATCACTTTTAGAATCTTAGATATGTGATTTCTAATGGCATTATCATTTTTTAGATTTTTTGAGGGATTGTATTCTTACTTATCATTATTCCATTATTATATCTTTTCTTTTAGTGTTTTGTACTATGTTGAAATCTATCCTTTACCCTCCCTAGCCACCCTTCCAATCCCATTGGGTTTCCATTTTCATATCTAATATACCACTAATTCTAACCCAAACCCTAATTCTAACACTGGAGTTAGTGTTAGGGTAGGATTGGGTCATTTCAAATGATTTCATTGGTACAATATTAATTCCCAAATTTATATTAATAGATAAAACCATTTGGTATGGAGTAATTGTTTAAAGACATCGTTTTAAATCATAATCAAAACACTTAATGTGAGGTATCCTAACACATGTACATTTCCACCGTAGTAGTTGTACATATAAGAATAGTATTTGTCAACATAATATTCTTTAACTATTTCTTTGCAAATACTCTTACCTTTCAAAATTACACAAATCATTTATATCATGGTTTTTTTTATTTGAGTTCTACAAATAACTCGTGTTTTGTTTGAATCTCTTAGCCTTCTTTTAGTATCTTACTTTTTAACCCAAAAATTACACTCTTTTGGTTTAAACTTTTCTTGCCAAATAAATTATATATTAAAATTTTTAGTAACTATTCTAATTTAAGCTTGTAGTCTAAATATTTCCATAATATTGATGCATTTCTTTCCAATTTGTAATCTATCTTATATTGTGTTGTGTGAATTTTTCACAATACAATTGAATTGTATACCAAAAGCCAATTTCTTAATAGTTATGTTTTCAATGCAACCTTGGAAATGTTAGTTTTGTTGAAACAATTTGGTATGTACCTTGTTAAACACTTTTTAATGGTGTTTATTCTTCATTTCACCTTGATAATCTTTCATGCAACCATGGGAGATAGAATGTCAACAATTGACATAATTATAATATTAGAGAACTATGTGATTCTAAGCTCTTTTTATGTAGTATGATGTTTGAAAATTTTACTTTATGGAGGATTATGCATTTAATATCTTCCAAAATGGAATTTCCAATGTAACCCCAATTACTAATATACATTATATATTACCAATAAAAATAATAATATTATATATACATTGCTTATATTTAGTATTTTTTTTCCAAATGTGGTTGTAGCAGTTATTATAAAGGCCATGAATAATGTAATTAATTAGTTTTTACTTCATCACCAAGATAAAGAATGAATACTATTTTTAAATTTTAATATAACACTTAAAAAATTTATGAAAGAAAATAAAATAGACATTTTGTGGGTTTGCATAAAATATTTAAAAAAACTAAATTCATATAATCTTGAGGATTTTACAGGTCTTCAATTGACCCCATGTCATATGCTATGTTTTCTTGCGATATATATATATATATATATATATATATATATATATATATATATATATATATATATATAATGTTTGTAAATTGTAAAAATGAAAAATTATTTAATTAAAATTTTTTAATATTCCAACTATGCATACACCATTAACACCAAGCTAAAACATTGAGAGATGATTATTTAAATTTTTATGAATAGTTATTTTGATTTTTTTTAGTGTTTCTTGATTTTTATTTTGTGCTTTTCTTTGCAATCCATGATTTTATTTTTTAACTTTTAATATAGCACTTAACATAAAGAAAATCAAATAGACATTTTGTGGGCTTGCATAAAATATTTTAAAATATTTTTAGAAAGAAAACTAAATTCATATAATATTAAAAGTAAATGGAGATTTTACTTTCAATTGACCCCATTTCACGTGCCATGTTTTTTTTGGGAATATATATTATGATGTTTGTAAATTGTAAAAAGTAAATAAAATAACATAGATAATGGGTATCATGAAAAATTATTTAAATTAATTTGTTTTACTATTCTAGGAATATGAAATGATATATGCATAACCATTAACACCAAACTAAAGCATACAAATTAACACCAAGCTAATAATTTTGACAGATGATTTGGATTTTTTTATCAATAGTTATTTTGATTTTAATTTTTTTCTTTTCTTGATTTAGAGTTGTTAAACATTTATGTTATTAATTTGCATTTGTGAGCTATATTTTTATAATATTTATGATTATTATTTTAATACGTGAGCTATATAATTATTTTTAAAAAAAATTGTTAACACACTCACGCCTGCTGCCACTATAGGTTACGCCTCTCGACATAATAACATAAATGTTTGACAACTCTCCAATACCAAAAACAATTAGATAATTTATCTGGGAGCGGAAGTCCAAGATCATGGAACATAAATCAAAAACAAATGCAATGTATTGAAAATGAACTAATTGGTTTACAACCGAACTGGTATAAATAGGTATAACTCATATGATTTTATATACCAACAATTTATAGTAGAACTAAGAAGGAGCTTAGGTGGGTTTATGAAATATGAGTCCTGGCTATGCGCCATTTTAGGTACTCATTTACAAAACATCACTCATAAAATAGAGAAAGAAAGAAAACCCTATGGGAAAAAAATTTCCTCCTAAAGAGAGAAAACAAAGAGAGGACTTTAGATGGCCCCTCCAGATGATGATGATGCCGATGTAGACCTGGATGCTGATGTTGAGAACTCTCCAAGCAAAATATGTTGTAAATTCTAAAGTTTTTGAATATTTAGAAAAATAGACAAATCATCTCCAATGTGTACAGAAGTTGGTATATTGAAACCTGATAAAAGGATGTGCATATGTGCACATGCGAATGAGATAAATAATCTGTGCGACTCTTTGAGAAGTGATTGTTCCCCCCATTACACTTTATAATTTAGTGTATATACAATTCTCAATTTTTATGATATATTACACAAGTGATTTTTATTTGACACTTTTTTTTAAGTGCAAGTACAATAAAATAGCTTTATTGGAGTCCTAATAATCATCTATATTGAGCCAACTTAGATGAGCCTTGAATTGATACTAGACTCTGAACTAACTTCTTCATCAGTTTAACTCTATTTTAGATGGTGGCATTTTTATCTCTTTTATCCCTATTAGAGTTGATGAATGGATTTAGTTTTAAATTCAGTTTTGGGAATTAAGGTGGTGCTTTAGTGATAGAAGAAGTGATTGTGTGCACTCTTCTTATTTATCTACCCCCTTAAAGCGACACTTTATAAGTAGTGCATGACATCATACAACAATATTTGACCTTTTTTTTTCTCTTGCAACAAGCTTGCAAATTGAGATGAAATTTTTTAAGAACCCTGAACCTAACTTACTTTGGCACTTTATAATGATAGTGAAATTAGTAGCTACAATGATAGAGGTCAAAAAATTAGGCACCATTGCCTTTTGAATGACTCGGCAAAAGTTATAGCCTTTACAATTTGTGCATATGCAAAAAATTACTCCTTCAAAAGATATTTTCAATGTGCTTGAAAATAAAATTTTGTGCAAACTAATATTTGGAGAAAAAATTGATAGGGAAAGAGTTAAGCCCCCTATGGTAGGCTGTGACAAGAGGCTTAAAAACCATATGACTAGGGGCTTATTATTAACAATTTTGTGCCGTGCCCTCCCTTTTTATTTTACCTCTCTGCTTATGTCACCCCCCCTAGTTTCTTATGTGAGCAAAATTGACATAAGTTACAATGAAAAGTGCTACTAATACTCTCTTCAAATTTGATGACCATCGCTATTCACATGCCTCCCTAAGCACTTTCAAATTCCAACGACCCACCTGGCTTTTCAAGCTGATTCAACTCTACATTCATGACCAGAAACGGGGCCTTTGCTCCACCATTTTGGCATGGGCAATATGGCTTAAGCCATCGTGGCTGAGAGGACTCGGTCAAATGAGCATATGTGACAAAAATGCCATAGTGAAAGGTGGCAACGTGGCTTGAATGCCATAGTATGAGGCAGCGACGAGGATGAGTTGGAACGCATCATGGATGAGAGGACCGGGCATCTTGGAGGTGCCATAGAATGCAGCTTGCAGAGGCAACTTTGGCCTGTGATACATGCTCAAACAAGCATGGATACAGCTTCTTGTATGAGGCTGTGAGGCATGACTACCACAGAGAATACGCATCTATTGAGGCTTCCTTTGCTATGATTCAACCTCACTATGGTGAGGGTTGATGAGCTCTTCCAATGACGATTATGACCTGCAAAAGAAAACTTGTTTCAAATGTGCTTTGAAACAAAATTTTACCTCCTTGATATGTAGTGATAGAAGGTCGGATTGAGCCTAGCATGCAAGAGAAGTTGTAGAGATTCGTCAATGGAGCTATGTAATCAATGAGAAAATGATTTGACATTATTCCACTCGCTCTGAGACCATGTGGGAGCGGAAGTCCAAGATCATGGAACAGAAATCAAACACAAATGCAATGTATTGAAAACAAACTAATTGGTTTACAATCAAACCGGTATAAATAGGTGAAACTTGAGGAACAAGTCTCCACGAGAATAGGAAAGGTGGCAAAATTGGAACGAAGAGAATAGCTCAAGGTTTGACCTCCCTCCAAAATAGCAGCGATGTGTCGAAGATGGATTGACACATCGACTAATGACTCAACAAGAGGACTTAGTCTTTCCACATGTGAGGAAAACCACTAACTATGATTAAGTTAGGTATAACTCGTATGAGTTTATACACCAACAATTTATAGCAGAACAAGGAAGGAGCTGAAACACAGAAGAAGCCACAACAAAAGAAAGAAGCACAAAATCAAAATCAAAATAACTATTGATAAAAAATTTAAATAATCATCTCTCAAAATTATTTTTGCTTGCTGTTAATTTGTATGCTTTAGGTTGGTGTTAATGGTGTATGCATAAATCATTTCATATTGCTGCAATATTAAAAAAGTTAAACTAAATAACTTTTCATAATATGGAACTTAGCATTATCTAAATTATTTTATTTACATTTTACAATTTACAAATATCATAGTATATATTCCCAAAAAAATATGGCACATGACATGGGGTTAATTGAACACCCATAAAATCCTTGATTACGGGTAAAAGTACAAACTTGTGTCACACTTTATAAATGAATCGGCCAACATAAAAAAAATCTCAACTTCGACCACATAAAAGTGGTCTTTATGTTTTGAATTTCAAAATGATGTAAACTAAGAAAATGTAGATCTTTTGTTGAAGTTTATTACTCTAATTGTTTATATATTTAAAAAAATTGTTTTGATATTTTTTTTTATCAATTTAAGAGTAGATTTTGAAATGCTAATAATTTGAAGAAAAAGTGACGTTCAGTTGATGTCAAGAAACAAATAGAAAAAAAAATACATTTTCTCCTAATCTTTTTTCCCAAATAGCTGACTTCAATATCTAGGGCATAGAAAAAAATGAATTTTTGATCTATATTTTTCTTGTAATAACATTTTAAAGTCAAACTTACCTGATTTTGATAGTTTTCAATTCAAGTCAACTATTGTTTAATTTTTTTTTTCATTTTCAAAAAACAAATTGTACCCTTTTGAAGAGGATTCTCTCTTTTAGGGCATCATATATTTTCCAAATTTTAAAATCATGTTTTACTTTTTTTTTTTTAAATTTCAAATTAGCCTCTTTTTGAACTTGAAAAACCTACTTGTATTATTTTCAAATATTTATATCCTAAAATTACTCAAACTATAAATATTTAGCAAAAGTTGGAAGTTTGAGAAAATGGTGACTTGGCTATCCAATAGGATGCCACATAGACATATTCGACCTAATGGGATTCAGCCGAATCCCATTCAGTTGAAACTACTCCTTTGCTTTTTTTTTAAAGAATTTATGGCTTTTTAATTTTTTTTTAATTATTGAATTACAGTAAATTTAAAAAAAAATGATTTCGATAGGGAAGAGTCATATTCAAAAACACAATGATGTGAAAGTGTTTGTTTAATGTCTTTTTTGGATTTTTTTAGCTTTTTTTAGTTTTTTGAGCATTTTTAAATTAATAAATTATAGAAATTTGGAGAAAAAAGAACCACTGATTTCAACAGGGGTAGAGTCATATTCAAAAACACAATGATCTTTAAGTGTTTTTTAATGTCTTTTTTGGCTTTTTTAGTTTTTTGGGTTTTTTTAAATTATTAAATTATAGAAATTTAGAGAAAGAAGAACCACTGATTTCAACATAGGCAGAGTTGTATTCTTAGGTACCATGATCTAAAATGTGTAATTGATTGAATCATTGATTTATTGAATGTAGACCTAGATCTTCAAAAAATAGAGGTTAAAGTATTTGTACATGTGTTATTTTTGCATGCAAGTGAATTTAAATTTGATCAATTTATGATGGGCAATAAAAAGACAAGAAAAAGGTTGTATGATCGAAGCAGAGATGTTACAAATGTTGATGAAGGAACATCTACTCAAGAACAACCCATGAAAATTGTTGATGACCAAGGAGTACAGGTACCAGAACAAATTGAAGGTGGTGATAGAAATTTTATCCTTGGTATGGAAAATTTGATGGAGATGGATGAGGATTATCTTTTCAAAAATATTTCATCTGAAGATATGGTACCTGGAAGCACAGTAAAATTACACTCTAAAAAATATATGGGATGAATTTTTTGAAAATAAGTCTATAATTTGAAGAGCACAGTTAGTTGCAATGTTATTTAGGAAGAAAGAGATGACCCCTATCTTGGAGTTGTTAGGGGTTGATAATAAGAAAAAAGTCATTAGGTTCATTAAAGCAAACAATAGTTGAAAACCTACAAGAAGCATTGAATTCTATTGAAAGCAAGAGTCAAGCTGTTGATTTAAGTGCTACACATAGAGCATTAATGACTGTAATTTCTCATATTGAAGACAAGTTCAAGCAATATCTCAATTACTCAATGTTTCTAGGAGAACTGTTCAAATATATATTGCAAAGAGAAATAGATTGGATGGAAATGTTGAGAATAATTGGGTAAATATTTGCAGGGTTCCCCGAAAAAGATAGAATCTCAGAAGATGTAAAGGAACAGGTGATTGAATATTGGACCAGCCACTCTCATGTTTCTTCCAATAGAAGGGACACTATACAGATAAAAGGTGGAGATGGTACAAAAATTTGACATCCAAAACATTTTATAGATACAACACAAAGTGAACTTTTTCAAGCATTCAAGCAAGACTTTTTAGATGTGAATATTTGTCAAAGGATGTTTGAGAGACTACAGCCAAGTTTTGTACACATAAATAAGGTACGTGAGACTTGTTGTTGTCGAAATCATGTCAAATTTCATCTACACCTACAGTCATATAAAAATCTATGGCAGTAATTAATCCAAATATAGTCATCCTTGGAAGTACAACACAATTTGTGAAGTCTCTTCTATGTGAAAAATCAGAAGATTCAGATGAATTAAAAGTGTAGTGTATAAAAAATATATGTAATGATTGTGGAAATTTGAAGAATCTTGTACAAGTTGACAATATTGATCATTCGATGCAAGTTATGTGGAGGAGATTTGAATATGAGAAGTACTCAACAAAGTCAGGAGTTGAGAGAATTACTTTCATGACTAGATGGCAAGGTAAGCAATTTCGTGACTCAGAGAATTACTTTCCACCAGGTTGTATTCTCTCTATTGTTGATTTCTCTGAGAACTATACATTTAGTCCTCAAATTGAGATTCAAAGTCAATATTATCATTCAGAGCAAGTTGCAATATTTGTACTAGTTTGTTATAGGCATGCTGAAGAACATGTAAATGGTGTACAAAGTAGCAAAGATGAATGAATTATCATCAAAGAGGTTCACTTTTATATTAGTGATGATATAGTTCATGATAGAAGGTATGTAGCCCATTATTTTGCAATGTTTTTTGAAGACTTGAGATGACGTAAAATAGATACTTCACAACATTGGATATGGTCTGATAGATGTGTTGGTAAGTGCTGATTTAATTTTTTAACAAGATTATATTATACTTATTTGTGTAATTAACTCAGACTTGAATTGTTCAGTTACTTAAATATGTTGTACCTATATGTATATAGTTTTTAAAAAAATATTTTGGTATTAAATTTGAAATTGTTTGTAATTTCATAGGACAATTTAAGTCTGCAAAAGCTTTTAATTGGTTAAGCCAACAACATATTAAATAGAACATACATGTTTTGTGGAACTTCTATGAGAGTGGACATGGAAAAGCAGAGCATGATGGAGCTAGAGCATGTGTGAAGCGTGCACTTCGACAACATGAACTTACAGGTAATACCATATGGACTACAAATTTAAATTCTTAAATATATTTTAAATGAATTTAAACCTATTAGGAAAAAAGTGTAGATCTTAATATATTGCATGTGTTGAGAAGTGGCAGCTTAAGCCATTATGCAATTTAGTGGTTTTGATATATATCCAATGTTGCAGATTTTCAATATTTCTCCTGTTGCATTTAAAAACAAATCTAATTATATTTTTTGAGATCATATTTTCCTTTCAACTAGAAAACCTCTTAACTTGACATTTCACCAACATGAACTTGTAGGTAATGCCATAAGGAATGCAAATGAAAGTGTTGAATGGTACAAAAGTTATTTTGTTGTCCATGACTCAATATACAACACACGCTATTTTTGGGAAGTTAGAGGTACATAAATTTTTTGTTTTGAATTTCGATGTGTGTACATGAATTGAATTTTCAATTTTATATACTTTTTAATTGGATGATTGAAATTTAAATAGATATTAATCGATCAACTCTTACTAATTGTCAAACAATTAGTGGTATTAGAAGTTTGCATCAAATCATGACAGTAGGACATAGCAGGCCTCCTGTAATTCAAGTGAGAAAAATAATGTTTTTGTGTTGATTGCATTGAGAACAATGCAAATACTCTGCAATGTGAGAATATTACAGATGGGTATCTTTTAGAATGGTAAATAAAATAATTAGTGGCCACCTCAGACCCTTTTGAAGATAATGACATTGTAGATGTCTATCATCCTTTGTATTTAGCTGATTATGAATGTGTATCAAATTTAGGTATTACAGGTAAATTTTAAATTTTTAAATTGAATTTTAACTTGTACATTTGATTTATAATATATTCTACTTAATTTGAGCATGGTTTACTATATGGTGGTCAGGAGATATTTTGTTGTTCTTACAGATCCAGACAATACAGAAGGTGTAGATTACTATCTACTAAGAAATACGCAACCAAAATGCAAATTATTAGAATCAATGATAGATGGTGATGGACAAGAGTATCCAATTGGATCAGTGGTTGTTGAAGACACATACTATCAACAAACAAGGATAGATACAAATGGTATTATATTTATTGATTATATGCCAAGTCAAAAGGTTTTACATTATAGTCACTTAGTTATAGCAACATGAATAAATCTTGAAACTTTACCAAAAAGAGGACGTGCGAAACAAAGGTGGAGGTTAACTATTGAAGATCATGAAAAGATTTTAGATATAATAAAAGATAGAGAGGATCCAGATTATATGTACCAAGAACTTTAAGCTATTTTTGTACATGTATATATTTTCTATGACAATTTATTTTATGTTGAATTTAAATAATTTCATTCAATGTGTTGATATATTACTCTTTTCTTAATCATCAAAACAGACATGTCATCAATTAATTGTAGCCCGCATGTTTCATTTTCCTACATTTTGGTGTTCAAATCTTACCTGGTATTCAGGTCATCCTAAGATATTGTGATTTGATGAAATTAGAGGCTATCTTCTATGGCTAAAAAATTCTAGATGTCATGGATGTCATGATAAAGTTATTGGCTATCTTCTTTTATCTTAATGTAGCCTAATTGAATTGAGTTATTATTGGATGTCATGATAAAGATTAGTTTTAAGGCCTAATAAGTATTTATATGTTCAAAAATTATACATGATTGAGTATGATGCATGTGTGTAGTCATTTATGTGTTCACCAAGTTGTTTGTTAAATCAACATGTTGGTGATCTGAGCTATTTTCTATTGACTATATGGTGTAAGCTTAGTTCTTGAGGGTAGGGAATGCCAATCTCAAGACCAATTTAGTTATAGCTTATAATTAGGTAAAGGATAGTTCAAGGCCAATGCTTAAGGCAAGATTAAAACTCTTCTCTTTAGGATAGATAAGATTGGGAGGTTAGTCCCTAAGATTTGAGGTGTATACTAATTAAAGTGAAAAAGAAAAAATATAAGCAAGCTTGATAGCAATCCCATCATGAGCACATGAAACTCCTAGAAATTTATCACTAAATTTCATTATACAAGCTTGTTTAATCATGGTTTTTGAACCACTCTTGGCAATATCCATATGTCATGCATGAAAATAATTGTAAATTAGGTTTATATTTCCCCTTAAAATATATAGTTCTACATCATGCATTATTATTTTAACAAGTGCAAGACAACGTAACAATCTTTTAAATTTTCTTTGAAGGGCTCTCATTATATATAGGTATTTTAAATTCAAATATATGAAGTTAAATTCTAGTTGGAAATTGAAATAAAATAGAGAAATAACAGAGGCAAAGGGGCCTCATGAGTTGTATTTTTTGACATTTTTTCATATCCTATGTCTCAAATATATGATGACAATCTAATTTGATTCCATGCTTGTAGCTCTGAATACCCTATTTTGAACTTGAAGAGATCTAGACTAGTCGAATTACATAGGTCATCAATTAATTGTATCTAGATGAATACTAAATAGACTATCTAGAATTTTGGTCCTAGAACTTAAATTTGGATTTGCAAGCATAGAGGGAAAGGTTGCTTAGTTCCAAAATGTTTCCTTTCTTTATCTCCCACTAATCTTCTCATGTTTTCTCTTTGTTCTAGTATGCTAGAAATTACTAAGAAAATATCTAATTTTTAAAATTTCAGCATAGATAGATAATCCCTAAATTAATCATATCTCAGAATTACTAAATTTTTAAGGATAATTTGTTGTGAGGATTTACCCAACATGGATATGTACCTCCCATAGTTTTTTTTAGATGACCCTAATTCATAAAATGGAAGTTCATTTAGACATACCAACTTTTTTTATAACAATTTCAATTTACATTTTTTAAATTTATTTCCCAAATTCCAAATTCACTCAATTTTAGGTAAAAATGACAAATATATTTCTCCAAAACATTATATATAGTTACAAAAAAATTATGAATTCATTCATAAAAAGTACCCCATAAGATCATAAACCTATTTACTATTGAATCCATCTTCCTAATTGTATAGATACACTAAGACTTCCAATCACAACATAGATCCATTAATTCCATTTGATTCATACTTACACACATTAAGTTTTATAATCTTTATTACACATATTTAGTTTCAAAATCCTTATTTGTTTCCATTATCATTCCTGACTCATATTTCAAGAATATTCAAATTCAAAACCCTCTAATCTTTTGATCCCTCCTAGTTTCTTCTATATTTCTTATTTCTCAAGAAATCCCTAGATATTTTTTTAGATTCCAATCTAGATGAAAAAAAAAAAGTTTCAATGAAGATTTCAAGTTCGTCTAATCATTTTTCTATGATCATATATATCAATTTGAATTTCTAATTGCTATGGACTTTATAAATAACAAGTTTGTTCAATGGTCTCTTATTGAGTAGGAAAGATCAATCTCAAACGAGTGCATATCACCTCTTTCACAAATAAGAATCTAGATTTATTATTAAATCCAAAATGAAATATTTTATATAATATTTTCATGATGAGATCCTACCTAAAGATTCTTAGGAAATTTGAAAAATTACATGACAAAAATTCACTATCCAAACACAATCTGTTATTGCTAAAATACATGCAATCCAATCACTTCAATATTCAAACTTTGATAATTTTCATTCTAGAATGAAAATGCAATTTAGCATCTTACTAAAATTTCCTTTCTTTTTAATCCAAGTATAATTTCACTTTTGCTTCACAAATCTAATCAAGTAGAAATAAATCTTATTTAATAATATTTAAGTTTAATTTTTAAGTGATAATAAATTAAATACTCTTTTTTTATTCATGCACTTTACTTAGAAAGCATCTATTAATAAAATAATAGCTTTTATAATTTATTTATTATTTAATTCATACATAACTCAAGCAAGGAAATCATCTAACCTTTAATTCTCCAAAAATAAATTATTATTATTATTTATTTCTAATTTCCAAATAATGAACTTTCATACTCAATAAATTAATTTAAACAAATTTAAATTGCTTTATTAATCTAAATTTAATTTATAACTAAAATTTGAAATTAGTTACCATTTTAGTCTTTAAATTTCTTTGTGTGGGATGTAGACTAGATAGAACTATTTTAATATTTAATAGCTTAATGTTAGTGATATATATTGTTATACTTAGATATTTATTTTATCTAAATATCCAAATTCAATGTAATTGTGTCTATACAAGTGAATGAAATTTTATTGAGTTTCAATATCATTCCTTAGTTTACTTATATGTTTGATATGATTTTTTTTTCATAACTTGAACAATAGTGACAGTAAACATTAGGTTCTATTATGCATAATCCCCCTAAATGATTGGATTGTGATTCTTAGATTAGTATTAGCCAAATTAACTAGTCATGCAAATTTCCTTTCATCAACTAGCAATGCACTATATATGTGATGTCTTTTTTGTACGTTTTTCTTAAATTTGATTATGAACATTAAATTAACTCAAATTTTTATATAGATTTAAAGTGAGCAATAATATTGTTAAAAACCATAATATAAAATGTATATAATGTGAAACCATGTAATGTAAAATGTATATATTGTAAAACATAATAAGACATGAACCATATAACGTGAAAGGTCATAACATGTGAAACCATAACAAGTCAGAGAGTAGGGTGTCTAATATGACTACATATGTCTAGATCTATCTCCCGAGCCATGTGTGGATCCATGTCTCGATCTCTCTCTAGATCCCGATCCATGTGTGGATCCATGTCTCGATCTCTCTCTGGGTCTTGATGCACCTCCCTGTACAAGAAAGTACATAATTTAATTTAATGTACATGTGTATATATATGTTTAAAGTCATCTTAAAGTTAAATTGTACTTTCAACATGTCTAAATTTATCAAGTAATTTATATATTATAAATGTACCTCAAATGTATCATGCACGAGATCCTCTGCATGCTCCAAATCTCTGAAGTGTGACAAGTTATCCCCTTGTTGCTAGAAATTTTCAAATACAAGATTTCAATGAATAGTGAGAACTACTTTTAAGTCAAGTTTATTTAATATATACACATGTGAATTTGTAGAATGCAAAATATAGAAATTATTCAAGTATCTACACATCCTGGAGCACTCTACCAATCCCACTAATTTCAGAAGAATGAATGGTAACATCAGGGACACCTATATCTGAAGGTAAATGACCAGTGCCAAAGAGAGGTGTGCTATATGTGCCATGTACATGAGGTGCAACCTAATGTTGTGTGGGGGCTATACACTAGCTTTGAATATTCTGGTTCTTTGAAGCCATCTCACCCTAACCCGACTGTATACCATTATGTCGTCTAATATGAGTTGGTAAAACATCCAAAGGAATCCCATACTCATTACTAATATACTGGTATGCTGATAGTAAATCAATAAAGTTAGTTTAACACGCATCACGTACAATGGTGTCACTCATATGGGCCACATCTGATGGGGATGGTATATCCGCATGAATGTAGGGGTCATAATTTACGGATGTAGCCTCAGTGGGAGGAAGGATAATCCATGGACGTAATAAGTATCTCTCTACACAATTAGATGACATCTGATCAACCTGACTAGCAATCATGGTCATCCTATCAAAAAGCCTGGATCTAGTTGGTGTGACTGCTGCATCACCTGCTGCTACTAGTTCCAAACATTTTGGAAGAACCAAAAGGTTTGGACCAACTAATGCCCTCTTGTTTTCAGGTGGTGCCAAATTTGGACGTCTAAATTCAGGTTTATTAGCAAACCTCCCCTTGCCATGTCCAGCATGTCATCTAATATGAGTTGGTACAACATCCAAAGGAATCCCATACTTGTTACTGATATACTAGTATGCTGATAGTAAATCAATAAATGTAGTTTAACATGCATCACATACAATGGTGTCACTCATAGGGGCCACATCTGATGGGGATGGTATATCCGCATGAATGTAGGGGTCATAATTTACAGATGTAGCCTGAGTGGGAATCCATGGATGTAATAAGTATCTCTCTACACAATCAGATGACATCTGATCAACCTGACTAGCAATCATGGTCATCCTATCAAAAAGCCTAGATCTAGTCAGTGTGATTGCTGCATCACCTGCTGCTACTAGTTCCAAACATTTTGGAAGAACCAAAAGGTTTGGACCAAGTAATGCCCTCTTGTTTTCAGGTGGTGCCAAATTTAGACGTCTAAATTCAGGTTTATCAGCAAACCTCCCCTTGCCATGTCCAACATGTACGGGCATAGATGTGTAATCCACAGATAATCCTAAATGGAACTCAACATTTAACTATTTCCAAAAATATTGTGGCAACTCATCATTATGAGGCCATCTATGATTGGCTGCCAAAAATATGGGATATATAAATGGACCAACAAGTGGATCTATAAACTTGGTAACAATATATCCTTTAACTTTGGTTTTCCCACTATAAAAAGGGAACATACTATGCACTTTATGTAATGAAACTCTATCAAAAATAGATTTGATATTCTCTGTGCCAGTAACAGTCCTAGAAAGGGATGTATAAAACTCCTCAGTGCTAATATCATCATATGGATTGTATGATTTTATCATCTCAATCATATCTTTAATCTCAAACTGAATATTGACTAATTTATCTCTATTAGCCAAATTTGGGGAGTTCTGTATTGTTTGGTCCAAACATTTCAAAGCATTATCTAATCTACAAATGCTATCATTATAAAAATTATTCCTAGTCTCAGCTTCACACTAAGACTACATGGAATGATGATATCCCTCATCATAAGCCATATCTAGATATAAAAGATCTGCATTTAATTAAAACAAAAAATTTAATATGTACAATAAGAATTTTGGCCAATAAGGATATGACAAATATTTTTAATGTGTACAAAAAATCACATGCATAGGACAAATATTTGAATGCACAATAAAGCACATGCATTTCTTACAAAGTGTTACAAAGTATGCTGATAAACTCAAGCTGACTGGCAAATCAAAGGTATGGTTCATTTTACATTGTACATTAGCTTTGTATTACTAGCTCAACATTTCTTTTAGGAAGTATTCACTTTTCTTTAATACATTATCTACGGAGTGGGAAACATATTTTATGGTTATTGCAATTTTAATAGTCTTCTTTAATGCTGAACCTGAAGTATCTATATACAATTTTACCAGTCTTCATTAATGCTTCACCTTGCTGTAATATTTGGTTATATAATAGAATGCTGTCTTTGCAATGTGTTTTTACATTTTTACCAAGTGCATGTCTTCTTTCAAATTTCAAATTGTAATTTTCTATACAAAATTAAAGTGGCAGATTTTGAATGAAAAAAAAGTTTAAATGCATACCCAATATTAAGTTGCATCTCAGAGCTTTATGCTCATCTTTAGATAGGGTCATGATAAAATTACAAAAATATCTGTTAGAATAGAAGTCATCTCTTTACAACTAGGTACGAAGGTAGCTCTGGGTATTTGTTGGGATGAACTCACTTATAGGATGATACTTCTTTGTAGTTCTTTTATTCATTATGATGTAGTGAGGCCTATGATTTCATAAAAATGTTTAGGATTATTCATAAATGGTTTCTTGATATCTTAAAGAAGTATATATGAACAAACCATTATTCCACTGACTAGTTCAAATTTATATAAGGTTATGAGCTCAGTGATACACTCATTAGGACTGTTGTCTACCAAGAAAATTTCTATAATTTGCTTCAGTAGGCTAGTTCTTTGTAAAAAATTTTAATATTGGACCTCATTCAACTAGCAAGTGCCTGATGGAAAATGTTAGTTTCCATATTTTGGTATCCAAATTCAAACCAATTATTCTCATTTTGAGTTTGTGGATCTTTGCTGTCATTTACAGTGTTGCAGGGCTTCCGTTTCTCTGCCTGATTAAGCGCTGCTAGGATTTGTGTCTCTTTTTTGGTTGTTTTTTGTTGGAATAGGTTTTGAAGCATAAACAGTTTAATTCATTTAGCACATAAATTTTATAATTAAATCATTTAGTAACTGACAACCTTTCTTCTTGTCTGGTCTTCTACTAGCAACATTGCCTATGACAAAAAAACCATAATGGTAGCATCAAGTGTTTGCTGATTTATTGTAGAATGTTATATTTGTTGTACTATAATGAATTGACTTGGTGAATGATCATTGATGTTGCATTTTAAGGAAACTTTATTTCCTTTATATTTAAAAGCTTCTTATTTAAATGCCTTTAAAACTATGTTCTACATAATTTAAATTTTTAAAATAAAAAAAATTAGTTTCAATTCATACTATTAGTTTTACAATGTAAATTTGATTTCCTGACATAGTTCAAAATAAGTACAACATTTTTATTTAACCCATTGTAAACAGTGACCACATTGACCAGTTCTTTATGTAGCTAGGGTGAGTGACTGTCATGAGTTGGCAATCTTCAAAGAGATCCTTAGTGCCATAGACAACATTTTATAGGTCGCAAAGCCAAATTTTAAGTGCCTCTTCTCAACTACTCCAATTCGCACCAATCAAGAGTGCCCTAATATACATGAGCCAATCAATCAACTCTTCTAAATTCTCCCTGAAATAAATTACAAGAGATGCGCACTGGACAAGTATAGTCGTCAGTCTGTCTACAACGATCTAAACAATGGCATCAGTCATATTTGTTGTTTCCCTTCCTTTCTCATCCGAACCCCATATATCACCAATAAAAGCTGATGAGATTCAGGTTTTGGCAAGGTTTTAGGGCCTCTTATTTTTTTCCACTCCCAGATGATAAAATAGAATAGAATAGAATAGAATAAATTATAATTTAATAGAATAGAAAGGAAACTTTTTAATAATGTTTTATAAGACCAAGCTTTCTATGGGACCCAAGAGTAACTCAATAGACATCAAAACTAGTCACAATTGTTATTTCTTTCCTGATAAAACACCATAGCTCTCAGCATAAAGAATTGGTCAGTGTGCTCACTGTTTACAGTGGGCTAGCTTTTAGTAAATTAAGAGAGGGTGCTCAACTACTAGCTCCTTCATAAACATTTTCATTTCAACCATTTAAATTTTTAGGGTTAAAAAAAAACATATAGAAATGCTAGGGTTTAAAAGTGACTAACTATGTTACGAGCTCAAGAATATGTTTTCCTTGTTTTATTTTATTTTATTAAAAAGGGGAAGAGTATTACAGGATAACTCATCCATGCCTACTTTTGCACATTCAATCAAATGGGAAAAAATAAAAGTGGGGTTCCTGAGCTTTACTAGTACCTACTTTTTGGAACTTTAAAGAAAAATAATTATAATATAACCACATGGTGTTCTTTAAGGAAAGAGATTAAACGGTCGACACTTACTATTCAATGAGTGATGTCATAATAAAGTAATGGTGGTGGGTGAGAATCTTTTGAATGTGCAGATTCGGGGTAAATTACTAAATGAAGTTGTAAGCCATTATTTTTCATGTGGTCTAAGTTTTGAGTTATCTCATTATAGCTAACTATGTTTGTGTCCCAAATATGGATTGTTATTTTTCGTTTAATGCTAGGATTTAAATAAAACATTGAGAGATGCTACCTAGTTTAAAAAAACAACAATATAGACCAAAAAAAAACAATAACTGAGCTTAAAAAATGCAATAACCGAACTTAAAAAATAATAATCCATTGAGAAATTCTAGGGTTTCATACCTGGGTTGAATGTATTTGTAGTGGAGGTGTCGGTCGAGCATTGTCTAGACACCTTCTATTTTGCCAAAAACATAAAAAATGATGTCTCCATAGTTTTTTTTTCTTTTATTTTTAAAGGACTCAGCCGAAACCCACTCGTCTGAGTGGGTTTCAGCCGAGACTATATACACCACATCATTGCCATGTCAGTGCCAAAGGCACCACATGGATTCGGCCGAATACCACTCGGCCGACTCCCACTCAACCAAGTGGGAGTTAGCCAAAATTAGTTGATTAGCCTAAAGTGTGACACATGTTTGTACTCTTAACCTAACATTTATTTAGTTTTCTTTCTAAAAATATTTGATGCAAGTCCACAAAATGTCTATTTTATTTTCTTTCATAAGTGTTATACTAAAAGTTAAAATAGTATTATTTTTTATCATAGAGTCTTTGGTGATGAAGTGACAACTAAATATGTAAAACTAATTAATTACATTATTCATGAGCCTTTATAATAACCACTACAACCACTTTTGGAAAAAACTAAATATAAGAAATGTATATAGTAAAAGTAATATATGTTGTTACATGGATCCTAATCAGACTCAGAGGTTAAATTTTCCCTAGTTTTATTGGCGTTGTGTCTGCCAAGTTATTTAACGAGGGTTTGGGGGTAGTGCCCCCAAGATGGGGTCAAGGGGTAGTGTCCCTAGTGGGATCCCTATCACGATACAAGGCGGGTCAAGGGGCAGCACCCCTAAAACCTCAAATGACTTTTATTATTTTATAAAGGCATCGGGAGTTGTTTTTTCTATTAGATAACATAAAAAACCCTATTTTGTAACTAACATAAGTCTTGATAAAAATGGCTAAGGGTTAGGATTTCTGGGGATATTGTATTGTAGCATTTGTAGCAGTATTGAGTTGCAAGGATTGCTATTCATAATCCATTTGATTTCCTGGATAATAATATTGGACTCTCTGTTGGTGGATGTAGCCCAGGTTTGGGTGACCATGTTAAAAATTGTCTCGCTATTATTATTTCTGTGTATTTTCATTCCTCTGTTTAATCTTTATTTGTTATGACTATTATGCCAACATTCCTCCCCTTATTACATTGTTACTATGACTATTATGCCAACATTCCTCCCCTTATTACATTGTTCCTACAATGGTACCAAGGGACCCCTCCCAAATGCTAATATAATCAACAAAGCTGATTACATAATATGAATACATATTTTATAGATGATTTTCTCCCAAAGAACAAATCCTGAACCAAGCGGGGCTCCATCATGTTGTCTCATCTACCGTTGGAAAGGTGTAGCTTTGAGCTGTGTTCTTGAGCTCTTTGGTCCCAAACTCTCAAATCATAGAGTCTTGAATTATTCGACAACAATCCCTAAGAGATACGACATATCTCTATCATTGTCTAGTGACCACGAAAGGGTATAATTTTTGATCATATACTCTGACACTTGCTAGACAATAATCCATATTGAGCTCAACACCAAATCCCAAACCTATCTCCAAAACCAAATCTTCACAAAACATACATTCTTCAAATCCATCAGCATCAACAAAGAAAAGCAAAACAACCAAAACCAAAAATGCTTCTTATGCAAAGCATCATCTCAAAGAAAGAAGCTAACTTGAGATAATGGAAAATCCTCCATCCTCTGATGCTGCCTACCTCCAATATGACTCTCTTAGTCCTTACCCTCCAAAGATAGAATCACAGGAAGTACTACAATTCTTGAAAGCATAATCATTCTTTAGCATACAAGATTTATATGAAGTAGCTATTGGCATAATAGTTATAGTATTACGTTGTTTATATGTAACTACATCTATTGGTTACTTTAGTTACACTATATAGTTACTCTATAACTGTTGTATCAACCAGCTACACCATAGTATATATATATGTGTGTGTTGTATCTGCATTTATCATCAATAAAATTATTGCCCCTTCATTTGGTATCAGAGTGATGTGATCTCCAAACTTGCAGAGGCTTGATAATGAAGTCTGTGTAAGAATGTTGATAGATCTTGTATTGTGCATGGGAACTAGCGCATGGAAAGAACAAAAGAGACCTGGAGATTGGAGATTATAGTTAAAGTGTGGCGCTTGTAGTAAAACAAGTCACAAAAATTGTAGATAGGGGTTGCTGTAGAAACAAACTCATCTGGTCATTTAATTAGAGGAGAAAGCATGCTTCGAACAACCACATATTGATCTATTTTTGGTTGTTGTTGTGGCCGTAGACAATGTCTTCACAGTTCACACTTGCATGATAGTTTGCCATGAGTTTTCCTTGATGTCTCTATGACTATAAAAAAGGTGTGAGAGGGTGTGCTTGTGCATTTGACTATAGTTAATGTGCATCAGTTATGAATATGGGCGGTGTTATTTCCTTCTATTGTTGCGTTGAAGTTCTATGAAGGTTCGTAGTTTGATCCTAAGTGGTGGCATAAAGATGTGATAGGCATAAAGTCACAACTGTGAGACTCAAATGGCATGGTAACCAAATAGCTGTGTTGAATATCTTGAATGGCCATTCAAAACCAATGTGTGTTTTTCTACGCCTATGGAAAGAACTATTTTTCTGAAATCTCCATTCAATTTGTTAAACCTTTGTTGACAGCTATCATTGTTGATTTCTGCTAGTTTTGTGTGCTATTCTGCAATATCTGTGGTGCCCTAGAATTAACTGACTATACCTGAGCATATATTTTGCAATGTTGAATGGAAATAGTGATAAAAACATGATAAAATTGTCTAGATTTTACGCAAGACTTGTGATAGCTTTGTATGATTTTTAGAATCTGTGGGTGGTTACGATATGGACATTCCTTGTATGCTGGTAGATGAAGCGCATTCTGAGAAGAAAGATGTATGCCTGAAAGGTGCAAATTATATTTGTAGGGCTATCTCCATTTGCGTGAAGGAGAAGAAAGATGTTTTAGGCCAATTGAGACATAAGTGTTGTTAAGAAGGGCTATGCATCCTACACTTGATAGAACTTTTGAAGGTATGCATGCACATATGTCAAAGATCACTTATGCCATCAAGGACATCTTTTCTATTCCTAATGAGGCCTCCAAAGATTCATCCAAGACATCATTTGGATAAAGTGTAATAGGGTCATATTGGAGGTAGGCAGCATCAGAGGATGGAGGATTTTCCATCATCTCAAGTTAGCTTCTCACTTCAATGAGATGATGCTTTGCATGAGAAGCATTTTTAGTTTTAGTTGTTTTTCTTTTCTTTGTTGATGCTGACGGATTTTAAGAATGTATTTTTTGTGAAGATTTTGTTTTCGAGATAGGTTTGGGATTTGGTGTTGAGCTCAATATGGATTGTTGTCCAGCGAGCTTAAAAGAGTATAAGATCAAAAATTATACCCTTTCGCAGTCACTAGACAATGATAGAGATTTGTCGTATCTCTTAGGGTTCATTGTCAAATAATTCAATACTCTGTGATTTGAGAGTTTGGGACTAAAGAGCTCAAGAACACAGCTCGAAGCTATGCCTTTCTGAGGGTAGACAAGACAACATGATGGAGCCCTGCTTCATTCAGGATTTGTTCTTTGGGAGAAGATCTTCTATAAAATGTGTATTCATATTATGTAATCATCTTTGTTGAGTATTTTAGCATTAAGGGGGGTCCCTTGGTACTATTGTAGGAATAATGTAATAAGGGGGGAATGTTGGCGTAATAGTTATAGTATTGCATTGTTTATACGTAACTACATCTGGTTGTTACGTTAGTTACACTATATAGTTACTCTATAACTATTGTATTAATCAACTACACAACAATATATATCTATGTGGTGTATCTACATTTATCATCAATAAAATTATTGCCCCTTCAGTAGCCATGTAATATGTGTGGCTATAATGAAAAGAAAAAGATTCGGTGTCAGATACAACTGATAATACACCTATTACATTAAACACCTTATACATCCCAATTAGATGCATATTTTAAATAAATCCAATTACAATTACCTCCAAAATAAACCCTTACAATCATAACAACTTATTTAAGTTTAAAAAATTAACTACTTCTCTTTTCAAGAATACTACATGCCTTTAACACAAAACAATCTCTCCTTTTTAATGTGCCTGATTTAAAAATAATACCTCTTTACACATCCATTTTCCACATAGTCACTTTGGCAATACAATCCACTCTTGGCTGACTTCAAACTGATACAAACAGAGATAACCAAATCAAACCATTTTAACATAGCAAAACATAAAACATAGAATAATATATTATTGTCTTCAGATAATTTTTACATTGCATTACATTGGCTTTATAAAAGCATCTTCCCTTTAACTATTTGATAACTACCTACATAACTTCCATACAAGAATGTAACTCCCACAAACTAAGATTTATTTAATAAGCACAAACTAACCTATGAATGCAAATTTAACAATGTAATACCATTGTTGTACTATGACTATTATATCAACAAATTATGGAAATATTTAGACTACAAGCTTAATAGAATAGTTACTAAAAATTTTAATATATAATTTTTTTGCGATTTTAAATAAGAAAAGTTTGAACCAAAAGAGTGTAATATTGGGGTCAAAAAAGTAATATCCTAAAACAAGGCTAAGAGATCCAAATAAAACATGAGTGATTTGTGGAACTCAAATCAAATAACCATGATATGAATGATTTGTGTAATTCTAAAAAGTAAGAGTATTTTCAAAGAAATACATCAAAATATTCTATTGACAAATACTATTCTTATGTGTACAAGTATTAGGGTGGCAGTGCACTTGCATTGGAATACTTCATATTATATGTTTCACTTATGATGTCAAATGATGTATGTAAACAATTACTCCATACCAAATAGTTTTATCTATTAATATAAATTTGGGAATTAATATTGTACAAATGAAATCATTTAAAATGATCCAGTCCCAACCCTAACCCTAACATTAGAGTAGGGTTAGGCTTAGAATTAGTGGTATAATAGATATGAAATTGGAAACCTAAAGGAGAGATCTCCACATAGCACAAAACTCTAAAAGAAAAGATATAATAATGGAATAATGATAAGTAAGAATACAATCCCTTAAAATATCTAAAAACTGATAATGCCATTAGAAATCACATATCGAGGACCCTCAAAGTAATATATCATACAAAATGTCTACCAAGTCAGCTCATGGTGGGAAAGAAAAGGACAAGAGTCAACAAATCTATAAGTTTTAAAATTCAAATTTTAGGGGTCAATTCCATGTGATGCAATATGAGTTTTAAATATTAGTGTGGGACAATGGAACACTAATATTGACATAAGAAATGAGTTTTATGACATGGGTTAGAGTTAGAATTAGGGTTAGAGTTAAGGATAGAATTAAGCTTAGTGATAAAATTAGGCTTAGGGGTAGAATTAGGGTTAGGTTAGAATTAGGGTTATGGATAGAATTGGGGTTATTGTTAGGGTTAGAATTATAGTTAGAATTAGGGTTAGGGTTAGAATTAGAGTTAGGATTAGCATTACTATTAGAATTAAGGATAGGGTTAGGGTTATAGTTATAATTTGAGTTTGAATTAGTAATATAAGTAGTATTGGGGCGAGAATTAGGGTTACGAATAAAATCAAGATTAGAATTATAATTGGATTTAGGTTACCATCACAATTAGGGTTAGGGTTACCATTAGAATTAGGGTTAGGATTACGGTTTAGGTTAGAATTAGGGTAAAAACTATGATTACAATCAGGGTTAGGGTTGGGGTTAGAATTGGGGTTAGAATTAGGGTGAATGTTAGGGTTAGGGTTATAGTTACAATAAAATAACAAAGGTTAATTACATTTTTATCTATATATGGAACTATTGTTAGAATTAAGGTTGGGATTAGGGATGGAATTAGTAATATAATTAGACTTAAGTACATATAGGGGTAAAGTTAGGGTTAGAATTATTGTGAGGATTAATGTTAGGGTTAGAGTTATAGTTACAATTTCCATTCAAATTAGAAGTTAGGCCTACAATTAGGGTTAGGGATAGGGTTCAGGTTCAAGTTAGAATTAGGGTTATAAATAATGTTACTATTAGCTCGTTGGGGGATAGAATTAGGCTTCAGTTTAGAATTATTGCCAAGATTAACATTAGGGTTAGGGTTATATTATATATAATTCTAGAATACCTATTATATTATATGGGGACAAATATAAGGGTAGAATTAGGGTTAGGGTTAGAATTAGAGTTAGCATTAGCATTACTATCATGATTAAGGTCAGGGTTAGGGTTATAGTTATAATTTAGGTTTGAATTAGGATTTGAACTAGTATTTGGATAACAATTAGAGTTAGCAATAAAATCAAGATTAGAATTATAGTTGGATTTAGTGTTAGGGTTAAAATTATAGTTTGATTTACAATTAGAATTAGGGCTAAAACTACAACTAGAATTAGGGTTAGGGTTGGGGGTTACACTTAGGGTTAGTATTGGCCTGAATATTAGGGTTAGGGTTATAGTTACAATAAAACACCAAAAATCATTTATATTTATATCTATATATAGATCTATGGTTAGAATTAAGGTTGAGATAAGGGTTGGAATTAGGAATAGAATTAGGTTTAAGTAGATCTAAAGATATATAATATAGTTAGAATTAAGCTTGTTGCACCAGATGCTACTAGAATATCTATATTTAAAAAATATATCTAAAGTACGCTAAGAGATATTCTCGAGGCACCCATTTTTTAATCAATATACCACAAATAGGTGGAATAGGTGCCTCAAGAGGGATATCTCTCACCGTAATTTAGATATATTTTTAAATATAGATATGCTAGTAGAATTATTAATGTTGAGAGGCATTCTATAATGGTAGCAAGGCGTGGAGTGTAATGGTGTGAGTTTGTTAAGAAAACACTTACCTTTTATTTTAAAATTGGTGGTCATTTGCATGTCAAATTATTAATATTTAATAATAAATATAATATAAATCCCAAAAATAAACATATGTTCTCATCAATGGACAAATTTGGATAATATCTTTCTTCTCATTTTCAAAGTGCAAAAAAATGTTCATGGGTTAAGAAAGAAAATATTTTAATTTCTTAATTTGAGATTTTTTTTTAATTTGTTAATTATAGTTGAGAAATTGATGGACATAGGGTTGAGTGAGGAAAAAATGTGCATAGATATCAATTTGAAATAAAATAAAATAACTTAAAAGTAAAGAAAATAACTTCAAATTAATATCTATTTAATATTATATTTAATAATGAAATAAAATATTAATATTTTTTTGGTGCATAAAACTGATTTTTATATATATTAATATTCAGAAATTACATGAAAAGAGGCTGCCATAGCTAGACTACTGGAAATCCCTTTTATGAACTCCCCTAAAAATGACATTGCAAGGTCTCAAGCATATATGATAAGGCCACACAGGGCCATAGCAAAACCCAAAATTGAAGTCAAAATAAAGCTTTATACCTAATGTAGATAATGTTGACATTATAGGGGCATCTAACCATGAACCAAAAAAAAATTTAAATAGCAGACTAGGAACACAGTTCAATGGTGCTTCCACAATAATAGGTTACACTTTCTGGGACATCCTGATTTTTTTTCTGAAATCACATATTTTTCAAAAATATAATGATTTAAGCCCTAAAAGGCTCCATTTAAAGGATTTTAATTGAAGAGAGTTTGATAAAACCCCCTTAGATTCAAACCCCCTTGGATAGAACCCCGCTAGTTTTAAACCATACCCATAATGGAGTCTCCTCTACACCTATCAAAATGCTGATAAAAAAATAATTTTGATTTATCTTTTGAGGGATCAAATGAATTCATTTAAAATTTATGCTTTGTAAGTATGTAGTCCTTATTATGAGCTTCCCAAAAAATATAATTTTAAATATATTGAATTTGATTATTATATTTATTTTTTATTTCTTCTCAATGTATGTTTTTCACCAAACATTAAGTTCTCTATTCTACGGACATGGAAAATTAGTAAATTACTAAAAAAAATTCTAAAAAATATCTATGCATTAGGTATTGAGTCGTTGTTTCAACAAAACAAAAAAAATGAATTTTGATACATACAGAAAAATTTATGTTTTATGGAATATGCCTATGTCTAAATTATAATTTGTTTTACTTCAAAAATTAATTAAAATATATATATTCAACAAAACATTATGAAACCAAATGCATACACTATATATCAGTGTTACCAATCTAAATTAAAAAAAAAAAGAATTTTATCCTTTGTAAAAAGAAGTTATGTACTACAGAATACACATCACTTTAAAAAATGTTGTTTACTATTAAAAACTAGTTATCAAAGCAGATGCAAAAAAATTACAATTTAACTCCAACTTTTTTAAAAAATATATATTTAGAATCTACAAACAAAATCTCACAAATCACTAGTTCACATCATCTTCAAATTCCTGATGGTTTAGTGGCTATAGGTGTCAGAACATGAAGATTTAGTTCAAAATATTTATCTATTTGTCAAGTTTAGCCAAAAAGTGTAACCTATTATTGTGGGATGATCAAGAATAGGACAAAGAGCAATATAAACCTTCATATTACACCTAAACTATACATGAAGACTTGAAATTCCTAGATTCATTCAAATCATCAATCAACTACTTCCACCTGCACTAGCTTCTTGAGGGAGGATGCTACCTTCTTAGCCTTTTCTCTGTGCTCCAGTAGAGCCACACCCTTTAGGTCAAGTAGAAACAAGTATAGTTTCACAACTTCATCTGGGTCCTGTAACATGGGAATGTCTTTTGGATGAGGCACCACAACTCCATTGAATACTACTTTGATTGTCTCTTTGAGCCTGCCTAAAAGTTCTACCTTGAAGATTTTAGAAACTAGCAATTCTACTTCAACCTTTGGTGCACCTGTGTCAAGCACCGAAGCTAGAAATCTTGATGCTATGCTTGTATCCACTCTATAGATTTCCCCTTTTTCTAGAAAATCCCTTCCCAAAACAATTTTGACTGCCGCCACAGTGACCCCATCATTCAGTCACAAGACTCGCTTTAGCCTTTGGTTAGTGACCACATCTTTGAAGGCCATCTATCTTATTATGATCTCAATTTGGATTGGGTGTCTACCCCTAAGTTTATAATTCCCTCTTAAGCGATGTGCGCTACAAATCTTGACCCGTCTACCATGAGGGCCTGGAAACTTACGTAGAAAACCCTCTTTGAGTTGAGAATGAGAAAATGTGACGCATTTTAGGATAAAGGATGGTATACAAGTGTAAATAACCACAGAGCCACTACCTCTGCCACTCATGTCTCATCAAGTACCATGGTGGCTAATAAAAGTGATGCAATCTTTCCCCCCGAGAAACACTCAAACATGATTACATTCCTCTTTGGTAGATTTGGCTGTAGACAATCAAATTTGTCCCAAAATTATCCATGTCTTACAACACCTTATTAAAACATTACTTAGACATCAAGAAACATTTTTTCCTAATCCCACTCTTACCTCAACTTATTCCCATTAGCCAATTAATTAAATAAATTTTATTTATTTATTTAATTAAAATCCCATCGTAATCCCATCCTTATCCCACTTTCCAATTAATTAAGTAAATTTTATTTATTTAATTAATTTTATAACACATATCCCAACTAATTCAAATAAAATATTTGAATTAGATCCTCACCTCTCACCACATTGTAACACTTGTCTACCTCCCATTTAAATCATGTGTGGTAGTACAACTTTCATTTAATATCCTTTTTGTGTACACCATCATACATGAACTTATTAAATAAAAAATTTTATGTACACGATGACTCATGAGCTTTATCCTCCTTCTTACACTTGTCACATGACTACAACTTCCTTTAAGAGTGGGAATAACTAATTAATACTAGCTATCCACATCATTCAATTAGTCTTTCAATCTCAACCATCCATTGGAATCAACTCTTGCCTATAAATCTACCCTCTCACAAGCCATTTGGGGGATCAACCTTTCATGCATCCTCATGCTGCCAAAATTTCTCTACAATCTTCTATCTTCTCATCTATCATCTTCCATCTATCATCTTCATCTTAGTGTTATGTTTCTAAAATTGTGAGAAACCAACATATCAAATCAATCAATCAATTCATCATGCATGCATCATTCAATCTTGCATTTATCTATCTGAGGTATTGAAGATTTGGATTGGGTAATGCATTTTATTATTTTATCATTTTTCATTTATCCAAATTTTTTGATCACACTAATTGTGTTCATGTGATGATGTTTGATCAAGCCTTCTCTGACAGTCTATTTATTTCTCCGTATGCCACATTCCTTCCTTCTCCCGTGTCAAGTGTTGGTATTGGCTATCTGTGCTCACCTTTCCTTCTGCCATGTTTACTTAATTCATCATTCCTCTCATTTGTAATCAGCCCTTCCACAATGTAGTGCCCCTCAACTTGTCTTCTGTCGATCTAATAGTCATGCTAGTAGGATTAGACACTATGACACTCTATTTGATTATGTACTCCTTGTTAATATGCTAGCTAATTGTGGATCTATGTTGGGATGATGTTTGATTACTGGTACTTTATGCTTTCACAGTTTGATGGACGTATTTGATGTTATAGATTAATGTTATTCTGAGTTTAATGTGATATTTAATCATGGTTATGATGCTTTAACAATAATTGTTATACTAGATCCTATTGTTATTGATTATTCTATTTTCTTGTAGACAACTGAATACTTAATTGTTGATATATTTATGTGAACAGAACAGTGTCGCATTACTCGTGTCCGAGTACCCTGCCATGCTGCGATTTCTATTCACTATGTGCATGACTTCATGTTTGTATATATATGTTTAACCTTGAGGTTTACTGCAAGATGCAGGTATGAGGCATCGACTCCACCTGAACTAGCAGGTCTGAGTGTGCCCTAGCCAATGGAATTGTTGATCGGAGTTAGCATAAGGTTCCCTGGTCATTCGTCATCCTTGTAAAGGATAAGTCTTTAGTTTTGTATCAAGTCGTTGTTCTCAGTTTCGTTTGTCTCCATGGGTTGTCATCTTGCTTTCTTTGCATGCTTGATGGTCGAGTAATGTCAAGAATTGCATGATTTATGATTGGTTAATTGTGGTATATAAATAGATAAATTTGATTAATGACTATTAGATAGATTTATGAATAATTATTAGTTGTTATAAAACAAATATATATATATATATTAAATATTAAATAAATAAAAATAAAAGCTATTTTGTATGGTTGTAAATAAAATTAATAGCAAAATTGAAAAGGTGGTTATTAGTTATAAATAATTTAATTAATTTGTTAATTGATAAAATGAAAATAAATAAATAAACAAATATATGATTTGTTAAATGATTATAAAAATAAATTTATAAATTATCATAAAACAAAAATATAGTAAGCATTGAAATAAATAAAATAAAAGTCACCTTGTAATATGATAAATTTAATTAGTGGAGAGGTGGAAATAGTTGGCCTAGGATCATGTGCCTAGTTTCCTTCAATGGTGGGAAAAATCTGGAAAAGGGGGATCTTCTTATCTCTCTCCCAGGGGGAGAGGAGCGGAAGAAGATTAGAGAGCTGGAGGATTGAAGCTTGGAACAGTATTCTACTCATAGCCAGCCAAGCGAAAGGAAACCAGGTTCAATGAAATTTTATCTCTGCTCCTTTGTGAATTTTCTTGTCAATTGAATCACTGAGTTGTTTGTGTATGAA
The DNA here is from genome assembly GCA_027924645.1 of Cunninghamia lanceolata. Lineage (NCBI taxonomy): Eukaryota > Viridiplantae > Streptophyta > Pinopsida > Cupressales > Cupressaceae > Cunninghamia > Cunninghamia lanceolata. The sequence goes on from BSBN01000797.1 coordinate 1,180,785, forward strand.
ATAAAACTAATTCGAGCATACCCTGAAATCATGTAAATTACATTTGTTTGATCATTCCTAAAGCCTTTAATTAAATCCATTTGGTGTATATCATGCAAACAATTTGTCTTATTACCCAGATCTAGTTTCCTAAGGTGATTTGTTAAACCGTTCTCAGATCAAGATTTTACACTAGACAATTGTATTTGCTAAAACAATTTTAATCCATTTTGTGCATCTTTCTGCAATCTTTGCATTCTAGGGATCACACTTTCCTAAGAAGTTAGGCACTGGCTGGGAAGTATACCCGCAGAGGTGGCAAATCTGGCATACACCAGGCAATATTAATTGTTAAATGTCTGCACATGCTATGACCTTTCCCTTTATTTATAATGTTTCCTTAGAAACTCTGTTAATTACTCTTTACAAATTGTATTATGGAGATTTTATCCTTTGGGGTAATTTGCCAAACATGTCGTGGCCTGTCTATGCGTCCAGTACTGTATACTATCTGCTAGAGTTTATTTTGAGCAATGACATTCTATTTGGTGTATAACTTGCAAATTATTTTTCTATGATGGATCGATGGCCATATCCTGTCCAAAGCGCCCAATTTTAGCTTAGGTAGGAAAGAAACTAGTAAAGGTTTCAGATCAGGTTTCATTCATTTTAATCTCTTTGCCTATGATCTTTCACCAGTCTCTTAATTCGTTGGAGTCTCACCTCGTCGCTGTAAATACTCTAAGCCTTTATTCATATGTAATCTACAGGCATTAAGAAATCATATCTGCACTTTGTCCACACTCCAATTACAATCATAAAAGTGATTGATATCCACAAATCATCTCAATCTCACAGCATTTTGTGGAGAGGACCAGTTGAAGGAGGTGCTACACATTTTGTTTGATACACACAACCCTCCGGGAGAATCCTTTACATAGGTTCTATTATTGTAGACCTGCATTCTCAAGTTCACTCTTTTAATAGGGAAAAGCCCACTCTTTCATCGCTCTCAGGCGATTTCCAATTGCTATAAGCATAACTAATTTGAATAACCTTATCAACATATATGTATGGCTCAGTGCACTGCATCATTATTAGGCTGGGGATAGTAAATATTCTTCAAAGTTTGTTTTGTGCAGTCAGTAAAATTTTGCAAGACTTGATCTTGACTATTTTCATTTTTAGATTGTTTATGCGTCCAATATCTATTGTATCCTGCATTAGTGATAGAACACGCTCATTTGATTTTGACTTCTATAACTCTCACCTCCTCAAATTTATCTTTATGCATGTTCATGAAGGTTGCATTTCATCTAGCTTGAGGAAATGATTGAATGACACTAATAGTCCTTACCTGAAATATGAGTCTTTGATCCCTAACAACATTCTCACATGTATCTATTCAGGATGAGTTTGATTGTGCAGTATAGAGGACATTAAAATTTAGCCAAATTAAAATTAAATTTCCTTTGAATGAGGGACGCACCTAGCTGCCCATGTCTCAGTTAAATCCATGCTCACAAGTCTTCTTCCCAAAAGGCTTCATAATTTCATATGCCTTTAATCTATAAGATTCTATTAGAGTAGGAAATGAGTGGAAAATATATCTCCTTGGGCTATTTTTCACTTGCAAATGAATAGCTGCATATAGACATTTTAGCTATAAAATACAACTAAAATTTTTAAAGATTTTGATCAAACTATTAAAAATTATATCCGATCATGATGTTATTAGGTTTTATATAAATTACTTAAGCTGTAGGTTATAGTAATTTTGAAGGCACAATTGAATAGATAATTTTCACGTAAAAAAAAAAATAATAATAAACTAGATTATTTTCAATGTTAATGTATGAAATTATTTAGTATTCAATGATCCATGGTTTTTGTATTTAATAGTAGTTGATTTATTGAATCCCTAAATCATTTGAAACCTACAATAATGTTATTCCTAAAATCATTAGGAAGTTAATAGGAAAATGAGTTAGAAAATATTTATATAAATATTTTGTATTGGATTATCAATAATAAAAAAAATCAAATATAGATTTAATATTTTAAATACAATAGTTTAATTAGAACTGTTAGGTAATTTTATTACCTAAACATTATTGCAAAAAGTGATTACATTGATATCACTGGGCCAATGAGCTCGCAGGTTTGAAGTGTTCTTCTTAGGGGATGAGGTCCCCCAGTTGTGGCCTCACTGGTTCATTGTCGCACCAGCGTCACCAGTCACGTTAAAAAGTTTACTAGGCGCATTTAAAAAAAAAAAAAAATTAGGGTAACTAAATATAGAAGTAATTTATTCTTGTAAGTTATGTTTAAATCTGATAATGTTAATTTACTTAAATGATATTGTTAATTTGATTAAAAGATAATTGTTGTGACTATATATTAATGGTTAATGAAATTTAATTTAAATTGACATAGTTTTTAATATGATTTCTTCATTTTGATAAGATGCAATTAGATTAATGGGTTAAGGATTAGGTATAAAAATATTGTTTGGGAAATTTGATTTGAAGGTAGTAGACAATTAGTTTAGTGTGAATTGAAATTGTATAACATAAGTGGAATGTATAAGAAATGGTCATAGTGTAGGTTGTCAAGGGTTTATTCCAAAGGCCAAGGTTGTTTGACGTCATGTAACGTGTTGATAAGTGTCTTGAGTTGATGAAGCTATGCCATCTTTTGTTGTGTACAAGGAATTTGGTTATGGTGGTGTGAAAGAATGTAAATAATCTAAATGCATCATGATGTGTAGAAAGGTTCTTCATGGATGTTATGATTTATTTATTTGTTTGGGATGTTATGTTGGGTTAGACAATGGGGAGACATCGTTCTCTATAAAGGAGATTTTGCTTATGAGTTGCTTCATTTGGGAGCCATGGACATTATATTGAGAGTATGTTCTTGTGATTAAATTGATATGCAAGATGGATAACGCCTTGCATTGTTATATATACATGTTGATATGAGGATAATTGTAATGCAAGATGGTTAATGCCTTGCATGGTTCATGTATCATCATTGTCATGATGATGTTTGATGTGCTTGTTGAGTAGGGTCTTCTAGATGCAGGTAGGGGAGTGGCTCTCAATGGAGCCGGAGCCCAAAGTGGCATCCAGGACAACCCATGTGGGAGTTTGTTAACTCAGTGATAACCTAAATAATGAATTAGGGGGTTGGGTAGCTAATCACACTAAACAAGATAAGTGGATACCTCACTCATGGCTCAAGTGCTTGTTTAGGCTTGAGATGAGATGAGAAGGCCTGGAATGGCAAGATCAACTACCTTGTCCTCATGAAAGGTATGTTGATTCTGCATGAGCATTGTATGGGGGCCGGGAGTCGGGAGAGGCTGCCAGGGTAACCCAAGATGGGGGCCGGGGCCTAGGAAGGCTTACTAGGACAACCCATGACAAGCCATGTGATGACACTCCTCCCTACTGCAGCCTAGCATTCCCTAGTTGTACTCTCCCCATTCGTTATGTGTTTGCCTCTGGAAGTGTTGTTAAGTTTCTTGTGATATTGACTTGTGTTGTTGGAGTCATGTGTTGTCTTTGTTCTTATAGTCTACTATCTACCTGACTGTATGTTGTAGTGGGGACCTTATGTTAACTCCTAGCTCGGGGGGTGGACCTCAGGGTTCCACATGGTCGGGTGGAAAAGCTTTTATATCCATTGGTTTTTCCCTTGCTATTGTTCGTGTATGAGGAGGATGTATCTTGTGTATCAGATGTTAGATCTTGTACCATTTTATGTATCAGTTGATTCATAACATATGTATTCAGATGAATTTAGAAGGTGATAATGTAACAATGTAATATTGTACTCATATGTGAGGAGAAATTGTAACAATGTACTAGATCCTGATGATTACTTATTTGATGTTATGGAGATGTAAATGTTTATTGATTTAATGCAATAGGTTTAGAATGATCTACCAATGTTAATTCATGATGTGTGTTAGATTATGTTAATTGTTTTGTCAAGTAATGCAACCATGATATCTTAGAGGACAAGTCATTAGTTCAAATGATGTGTTTAGATATGTTAACATTGCTTTGTTACTTTATTCATTTTTAAAAAAAAAAAATCCTGTTTGTATAGCATGGATGTGTTGTTCTCTAAGGTGTTCATGACGGGGCGTTGCACACAACACTTGTGTGGATAGGGTGCTTGCCCATCTGCCCACAAATATTAATATTTAATAATAAGCATGATATTTAAAAAATAAGGAGGTAAAACAAAGATATGTCATCGTTTACTTCTCCATCATATTTGGATATATCATTTTTTCTATAATTTTGTAAAGCCCTTCTACAAAGCCTATGGCCTCTAGCATGAAAGAAAATTAAAATAAAAAAATGAGAAGATGAAACATTACTTTGTGTATATTAAATGCAAGAAAATAGCTGTAATTTTCTCAAAAAAAATGTTAGAAAATGGAACATTACTTTATATATATTAAATGAAAGAAAACTATTGCAGTTTTTTTGTGTAATGTTAGAAATAATTTCAACCAAAATTTTATACATATTTGAGGTTTGAACCTTAATTAATTTATATAAAAAATGTAGTAGTGTAATAATCAATAAAAAGTTTAAATTTGATTTGTTAATTTGAAATATTATTTTATTTGTTAATTTAATGAAAATTTGATGGACAAGATATAAACCTTAAATAATTAAATAATTAACCAAAATCATTTATATAGTAAATAAAATAGCTTCAAATTGATATCTCTCATAATTTTTTTAGATAGATGTATTTAAGATATCTATACTAGTTAAGCCAAGAGATGTAACTATAGTGGCAGAGTGTAATTGTGCGAGTGTGTTAACAAAAAATATTAAAGAGCTGAATACAAAAGTAATTACACTGAGAGGAGTTATTGAGTGGCACTAACGGGATGACTATGACTGTGTACATAAAAGTAAAATCGAGCTAACATCATATTTTTGAAGAAAATGAAAATGAAGAAGATGAAGGTGAACACTACTTACCTCAGCAACATGAATATCCTATATCTCTAGAAGATGAAGAAGAGGACTATACTATCTCTCCAAAAGATGAAGACAACATACATTATGCTTCTAGGAGAAATTCAGCTGGGAGAAATACCAAAGAATGTATTCAAAGTTTACAATCCTCTCTAAAACTTGTATTTGATGAATATTGTGAGCAGTTCTATGACATGGAAGCTGACTTAATTAGAGAAAAATCAGAAATTAAGGAGTTGACTGAAAGAAACAAGATAGGAGAGGAGGAGCTACAAAAGGCTAAAGAATGTGAAAACTCCAACAAATGAGATCTTGACCAAACAAGAAACAAGCTTCAAGAGTTGTGTACAACATTCGATGTAGTGAAAGAAGAATGTGATCAAGTATGTAAGCAACAAGAGTATCCAGGAGTGGCTCCACAACTTCCTAAGAAGAGAAAATATGTTCTTAAGGTTTATGAGGTTAATGACTATGTGAATTGCCCAATTTGCTTGGAACCATGCACTAAATATGGGGAGCATAATATTTGGTATGTTGTAGATGTAAATGGGTTTCCAATACTAGAAACTTCTATTTATTTTTTGGTTTTTACATGTTATGGTATATAATTTGTTAAAAAATGAGCAACATCTACTGCTAGTTCAGTGGTAGAGTACTCCAGAGGTAAATGGGAGGTCTTATGTAACTTAGGTCATGGAAATTTAAACATGGTATTAGAGCCTAGGCCAATAGAGCTAGGTCAAGTTAGGTTCTACGAGCACCTATAGTGTTAGCTTAAGTGGGGGTGTTGGAAAATGATCCACACTCAAACCAAAGATGAACTAATCACCAAAATTGTTATTTTTCATACATTATGATCTAAGATTAAGACATGTATTTGATAATACATTAGTAGATACTGAGAAAATCATTGATGGCCAACAAAATGAGAGAGAGCGATTAGAGAACATCAATGAAATTGACATCCATGATGATGTTGAAGATGGTTATGTTCAAGCACAAGAAGACAACAATCCAGAGTTGGATGATGTTATGGAAGACAACAATATGGATCCAGTATACAAAATGATGATCCAAATACATCTAGTAACAATATAGATGGTCTATAGTTAGATTTCAATGATGATGAAGTGATGCAAGTCAAGATGAGGATGATGATAATATTAAATACTTGAAAGAACATATGAACATTGATAATGATACACTGGATGACATTGTAGCAGACAATAATGTTAATGACTAAGACTTCTAAATTTTTAGAATTATTTGCAATCCATGTTTCAAAAAGGATGATTAAATTGTTGGCAATAATGTTACTTAAATGGATTGTTCAATTGTTGACAAATTAGCTATTTCAATGTCCTTAAATTGTTCAATCTTTGGTATGAATTGTTGGCAATAATGTTAATTAAATCGATTGATTGATGTTCTTCATAACTTGTTAATGGATAATCCTTATGTGATGGAAGTATTAAGTGATATAGGTCAAAGGATAAGCTCATCAATGGATTGATTGATGTTCTTCATAACTTGTTAATGGATAATCCTTATGTGATGGAAGTATTAAGTGATATAGGTCAAAGGATAAGCTCATCAATGGATTGATTGATGTTCTTCATAACTTGTTAATGGATAATCCTTATGTGATGGAAGTATTAAGTGATATATGTTGAAGGATAATCTCATCAAGTTCCTTAAATAGTGGGTGTTACCTTGTTTCACCAATGACAATTTACTTTTAGGTTTGCTGGTGACTTCATAACAGATTAAGGAGCTTATGTAATTTTGTCAATTAAATTGTCCACTTCACTTAACCCAATCTGGCATATGATTTGGATTAATGTTTTCTATAAATATTTAGACCCTGCTCCTAAAACAAAAAAACAAATTTGGATTTTGAAAATATGTACAAGGGAATGATTTCCAAAAGAGAAAGACTGGTGCCTACCACATGAGAAATTTGTTTATCTTTAATTATTTTTCATATGTATCCTTAATTGAATCTATGCCGTATTACCTTGTGATAAGTACTTGAGTAAGACCATCAATGAAAAATGAAGTGGACATATTATCATCTATATTAGCTAATTGATTGCACAAATATTTCAATTTGTTGGCAGTGAGCTGCCCCCTTGTCAGTGAGGTGTTCAATGCTGACCTCAGGATTCGTGACATGGTAGTGAGCCTCTCGTGGATCTGGGTTAAGTCTGGCATTTGTAGTGAGTGTTGATAGCTTGAGCTTTTGGCACAACGGCAAATGATTCCAACAATTGGTATCAGAGCCATGGGTCACGGGTTCGAATCCCTCAGTTTGCGTTGAGGGGGGGATTGTTGGCAGTGAGCTGCCCCCTTGTCAGTGAGGCACTCAATGCTTACCTTGGGATTCGTGACATGGTAGTGAGCCTCCCATGGATCTAGGTTAAGTCTGGCATTTGTAGCGAGCGTTGATAGCTCAAGCTTTTGGCACAATGGCAAATGATTCTAACACAATTTATCAACGATCTCATGTTTCTATTCATTTTCAACACTTTTAATAAAGACATCATGATCATAATATTCTTCTTCATCATTAGAATGCAACATGTGATCGTCATAGGAAGTAGGAGAAAGAGGTAGTCTAGTTTGCAAGGTGAGGGTTTGACCTAGTACTTTGTTGAAGGGGACATAAGGATCCTAGATGTTTCTTAGGAATGTAAAATTAAAGGCATTGGGTTGTTTCCAACAAATGCAAACCACAAAAATCTCAAAATAAAAAATCAATCTTTTTTATCCTAAACATAGGCATGGAAATTGCGAGTTCAAAAAAATGTAGGGAAATAAATCATACCCTATAATAGATTATTTAAGTCCAATCCTAGATTTAATTAAACTTTAAAGTACAAGGAGTTGAGAGTAGAATAAAATATTGAGATATTAAGTAATTAATATAGAGAAATGAAATAGTTGAGAAGAAATACAAAACTTATTTGATCTTTTTAGCATGATGTGAAATGTGAAGTGTGTGATTCACTAATGCATTATGAAAAAAGAATGAAAACTAAGATTTTCTACTAGAATAATGATCATGAGATTGTGGCAGTGATTAAGTAATTTTTTGCATTCCTTCTTCACTTGTCCTCTTTTTCCATATTTCCAAAACTTTACTCTTATATTCCTAGGGATTCTAGATTTTCCTCTTGACTTGGATTGATATTTATACCATTCCCCTTTAGATCCACTTTTGTCCTTGGGCCTTTGCAGTCCATGCAAGGCATCCTTAGAACCTTCATCATTGAACTTTCTCCTCATATCTCCATTGATCATTGTAACAATAAAGGATGCCATAGTCAACTTTGCAACACTACCATTTATAACAAGCATTATGTTCTCCTAATTTTTGGGTAAAGAAAAAAGTGAGAAGATACATTTGTCTTCCTCATCAATTTTAACATTTATTGAACCTATTCAAGACTCAAAATCATATTAAAGGTGTCAAAATGTTCTACAGTAGAATATCCTTCCTTCATTTTTAAATGATATAAACATCTTTTAAGATATAACTTATTACTTTATAATTTTAGTTTGATAAATATCACCTATCCTCTATTGTAATGTGAATGCAGGGGTCTCTTTTGATTTAAATAACAAAGAAAAAGTAAATTGGAGACAACTAGATAAATTATTAGCAATCCATTTCAACAAACAAATGAGAACCAAAATTTGACCACTAGAGAATAGCAGTTTTTATATTGATTTGCTTCAAAGTACAGGTAGTGCAATGTCTCTTTCAAAAAATTAAAATCCTAGATAGATTTTGAGCCATAAGGTCCTGGTTTCCTTTTATAAAGGAAGCAACAAGCTTCAGACCTTTCACATTCAAAATGGCTCTTTGTATTCCTAACCCTTCATATTACAATATTTGTCTTTTATTAGTCCAATTTAGATTTTTAAATATATTTGAATACATTTTGAAAACACAAAGAAAACAAAAAGAGACAAAAGGAGAGTGTTCAAGATGTGGTGGTTCTATTTAACACCAGCATATGGCTCATTGCTCCTCTTCACATGAACTTGTGCTACTGATGATAGGGTTGCCATTTTTTAAACAACAAATCCAAAATAGAAAAGTTTATCTTCAATTGTTCAATGGCCTGAGATGAAGAAGAGTAGCAATAATGCACACTCCCAAGCTTATCCACAACCAATTTTACTCTAAGCTCCAAAATTTCTCAAAAATTTCAAAAACTTTCATCTTTGCCTCATTCTTTGTCATTTCATTTTGTTTATTCAAACTTTTAATTTCCTTTTCACATTTTAATCTTGTTGCATTAAATTCTTCAGTAGACATTGTGACATCACTAGTTGTTTGTGGCATAGGGGGCTTATAGGGTACAATGGCTTGACCTTGAGAAGAATTAACAGCTTGTAATTGTTTCTTTAATTTCACATTTTCAAACTACAACAACTTGTTTACTTCATCATTCATTACGTTTTGAGTTTTCTCATAATCTATTAGCCTTTATTCTAACCTCTTCACAACAACATGAGTAAACATAAAAGTATGAACATTGACAGTAGTTGCTTCTATTGCTGATGTATCTTGTAAAGTCTTTACCACAACTATACCCCTCACTTCTTGAACAATGTCCAACAATCTTGGTTTGCTTGTATTCTTCTGAGTAGTCCAGATTGCAAGGGTCTCATAATTTGGATTAAAACCACATCCACTTATGCCATCGTCATAATCAAATTTTGAAACCAGTTGTGGATCATCTTGACTTCTAACTTGGTCAAGCAAAATTACCTTTTTCAATTCAAGGCCAATGATGATGAGCATATTACTTTTCAACACCATTTGTCTTGCCTCCTCTAGAATCACATCAATTTCATCTACATTCAATTCTTTGAAAGTGTATGTAATGATTTGATCATGTTGTGCTTCATCAGCACCCATTTGATTTATTGCCACTTTTTCATTATATTGTTTCATTTTCATTTTCAGCCAAAAATCCTTAATCTTTGGAGTTTTGATGAAGTCGTCATATTCTATGAACCCCATGGATTCTATAATCCTTTCATCCTCCTCCAACTTTGGTTTAGCTTGGCTTTGCTCACGCTTCCTAGCCTCAGGCTTATGTGCATCAGTGGGTTGACAAACCAATGGTTGATCAACCTCTTGCTCATCTCCCATGTGCCTCAAGATGTCAGTCACCTCATCAATATCCCCCACTTCTTTAGTTATTTCATAGGGGACAAGTGGAGATAGCTCTTCTGACCTATGCTTCTTTATTGGTGGTGATTCTGGGAACTGTGGATCTTGCACTGACATAACATCAGGAGTATATTCATGAATCTCAATCCCTACAGACCTTTTTACTAGAAGTTTAGTAGCCTTAGGAGGCTACTTCTAGTATTTACCATAAATACTTTCAAAATTATCAATGATTGCATCAATTCTCTTTAGAAGGTCTTTTTCTTCAACAAAGAATCTAAGAAATAGGGGATTCTACTTTTTCTTTTCATCTTCAATATTTTTAAAGATATCCCATTTTCTCTTCCTACTATATACCTCATCAAAAGTGACAAGATTTCTTATCACATCCTCATCAAACAAGACCTGATGGGATACAATCATTTTAGTCATAATTGATTGTCTCACAAGGTTCATATGACCCTCAGGGTCACAATTCCTCTCGATACACAATTTCAAAGAATATTTTGCCTTTAAAAAGGTTTGCAAATTTTCAAGAGTGACAGAGCCAATAGACCAATCACCAAAAATTGTAGCATTAGGTTGAAAAGTACCTTTCTTTTTTCTTTTCATTACCTCATTTTCCATCCACATCATTGGCCACATAAACTCCATGAATACAATTTTGGCTGATATAAATTTTGGCAATATGTGAGGTGGTTGGGGGCAACCATACACTCTAATTATAGTATGATCTGACATAAAAAAAAACAATCAATAAAATTACAGTTGTCGCCCTGCTCTAGTTTGTGTGCAAGAGGCCTCAGCATTACCCTGACGTCCTTAGTCAACCTAGGAAACTAAATACCAAGAGAATTCAATATCTTGACAACAAACAAATCATGAAATACAATGTAGTCACTATTCTGGCAACAGGAATCCCACTTATAACACCAAAATTGAGTTGGCAATCTTTGTCCTTTATCATCAACCATACTCAGATCCATTTTGCTTGACCATCTCCCTCTGTTCTGATACAGAATCAAGTGACACAATAAAGAATAGAATTTGAAATCTAAGGGTTGATTGTTCTCCTTCAGACACAAGAATCCTTCATGTAGTTTTTTCTCAATATGAGATGCAAAGTCATATTCAGTGTTCACCTTTGGATGTTGTATTTTCATAGCCATCATCATTAAGCTAGTTGTTATTATTCCTTATGCATCAATTCCCAAGACCTAGCACAGTGCAAAATAGGTTCTCTTGAAATATACAGCAAATTCTTCCATAGGGAAAGGCTCAATAGCATTTGATGGAATCTCAACTTTTCTATTATTGGCCCCCCTTCTAATATATATTGGCAATTCATCTATCCTAAGTGTTTTCCTTAGGCTTGTGTAATCTTGTTCAAATCTCTGCAAATCCACTTGAGTGAGAGCTTGCTTGTTCAACATAAAATAGTCAACAATTGCATTCCTGTCTACTGTCACCAATGGGAATCCATTTGGCATTTTAACTATTTTAGTGGCAAGATGGTAAAATTGTGCTAGTGCCCTAATCAATTCCACATCCACAAATACAGTGGGCACCACCAACTTTGCCAAATCCAATTTCCATGGATTTCCCATTGGTCCCTCGCCATCCCTTTTTGCATAAAAATACCAAAACAAATCCCACCTAGAGATAGGGATTGTAGCATCCTGACACCCTTCTGCTACGTCTCTAAACATCTTCATTGGAACCTTGTCTATGGATTGCGGCAAAACTTCTAGCAGAGATTGTTGAAGTGGTATTTTCATGGGAACTATAGGCTAATTACCTTTACTGACAGACTCAGACCTCTTGGGTGCCATGTTTAATGACTTGAATAGGCTATGGTTTTTCAAAATTTAACTTACTATACCAATAACTAAAAAACAAAGTGAAAGAGCAAATGAACTTGACATGGCCAATTAATGTAGGTAGACATAGGAATAAAAGAATGGTATTTACAATTAAAAATAAATGCATTTAAAAATGGATAAGAATAGAATTTGTATGTTCAGTCAGCATCACAATCAAATTGTGGAACTTTGCAAGTAGTAGAGATATAACAGACTACATCCCCCCTACTGTATAACACAAAAGATTAGTCCCAGGTTTTTTTTTAAAGAGAAATTTTACATTAACAAAAGATGTAATTACAAGAACCCCTAGTACCAGCAACTAAAAAACAAAGTGAAATATACGTCAACTTCTAATCAGAGAGTGTAGGAATGAACTTACTTGATCAATTGCAGTTTGCAAGAAACACAGTGAGCTGAGTTGCACCTTATCCAAGTTACGTCTAAATTCTTTGAAATGAGCAAATGTAAAGAAATATTTGAATCTTATTGAACCAAGGATTCATCATATTAGCATTACTTTGGTTCATGCCACGAGATCATGAAATCTTAGCATTCAATTCCTTTCTCAAGATTTGATAGCAATTCTTGATAACCATGAACCCACATTGCATTGGCTTGCCATTTATTTCTTTTACCGCGTCACTCCAAGGCTCACCTAGACCAGCTATGGGATAGTGGGGGTTTACATCCATTACACTTCTATTTCATCCTTTACTGCCAAACTACAAATTCTTAGATTGACCCCTGCAAGACCGTGGGAGATTATTGCCTGATGTCCTTTTGTTTACTGCTCACCTGCAAATGTTATGAATGACTGTCGCGGAATAGCGGTGGCTCATAGCCACTACACTTCTATTTCATCCTTTACCACCAAACTGTAAATGCTTAGATTGACCCCTGCGAGACCGCGGGAAATTATTACTTGATGTCCTTTTGTTTACTACCCACCTGCAAATGTTATGAATGACCATCGCAAGACGGCAGGGTGAAAACATATTACATTCTCCTCTTGTTACTCTACCGCAGGCCTCAGTTGAAACCCTTGCATGGATGTAGTAAGTGATACCTCATGATGTTATTACCACAGTGCTGCCGGTTACTTTTCAAAGCTCCATGGGACCACAGGAAGAGATTATCTGCACTCGAACACTACCAAGCCGCAAGCATGAGATGAACCATCCAAGGGATGGTGGTAGCTTCTTCATATCAACCGCTTCCTACCACTAAGATGCAACCTGTTCTTTCATACTCTATGGGAATGCAGTATGTACCATATTTTATTCCTCTTGTTCCCACATAACCACAAAAGATAATCAATTAACCCATGGGATAGCGTTAATAAACAAAAGCACTCATATAGTAAAAAATAGTCAAGATTGTTTCACAATGGCCATGATATATATGTATTGATTTAATTGTGGGGGAATGTTAGGGGTGATTGATTTAATAAATAAATGTGGATTTATTTAATTAAGGATGAGACTTTAGAGGAAGGGTTAATATTTAATTAATGTCAGAAGAACATTTAGATTTATTAATTAAATAGTGTGACTTATTAAATTGATATTAGGAAGAATGATCAAAGTGGTTAATTAAATAAATATGATATATTTAATTAACATTATCAAAGGAGATGTGGGATAGATCTTGTGTGATGTTAGGCCATGGTAAGATTTAGGTGTCTACATTTCTAATAGTGCATTAGTTTTTAATTTATCTTTGGTATTTTTTTCCTTCACCATAGATCATGAGACAATTTTGAAGAAAAAAATTGATGACAAATTTCTCTATGGGTTGCCCATGTATTTATTTTCCTTCACTATTAAGATAGATTGAATTAGGAATAGGAGAGCATCAAACAAAGATCAAATTAATGAGTGCAATCATGATTATGTTATTGGATTTCAAAGTTTGTCAACAAAGATACACTGTCAAATTCCTAATGATGAATTTGATACACTATCAAATTCTTAAGTCTAATGCACTTAAATATCAATCTCATCCTTCAAAAATTCAATAGGAAAATTTAGTTTTCAAAAGGGTGAAAATAAGTAAGAAATTCAACAAAATACTCACCATGTTAATTTACAGTCAACTTCAGATGTTATTTAATCTAATTCCCAAGGTGAACTGAAGGACAATCCTATATTATCTATTAATGTAATAAGATCATAGAATACCTAAATTAAAATAGATATGTAAACCAAAACACATTCAAATATAGAAGGGTTCTAACATATATGTCACTTCTATTCAAAATGAACAAAGGAAATATACATAGAGGTAAGATGAAAATTTTATATACCTCGCTTTTAATCTACAAAATGTACAAAGTAGGCATTTGTTCAAGAATACCATCAGTTATGCTCCATGTAGATGTTGACAAGTATCCAACATATTGTATGGTACATTTCTTATATGGATGGGATGAGAATAAATGTACTCAAACTTGTATGGTGCCAACTAGTAGATCATTGTGGCATGTGGCGTACATGGACATCACCATGTGTCAGACACATACAATGCCAATTATATGATCATGTTTTGCAGTACAAATGTCATTAGGTGGCACATGTGTATGGAAGCATAACATGTGGTTGTTGATGTTCCATGTGTCTAACTAGCCACCAACATGTGTAGCAATGTGTATAGCCACACTATCTAGATCCTTGAAGATATGTAAACCTCAAATAATGCCCCTAATAACCCTAACCCCTAACCCCTAAACCATAAACCCTAAATAATGTCCCAAATCCCTAACCCCTGACCCACCATAAACCCTATACCTGAGAAACCCTAAACCCCTAAATCCTAAATCGTAAAACCCTAAACACTAAACCCAAGCAACCCTAAACCTCTACCTCCCTATTTCTCCATCTCCCTATCTCTATCATTCCTCTACCTCTTAATATCTCTCCCTATGTCTCTGCCCATGTCCCTCACTCTCTATATCTCCCTATTGGTCCTCTCTCTAAACACTAAACCCTAAAGTTCTAAACCTTCAACCTAAACTTGAGCAACTCTAAACCCCTAAACTCTAAATCCAATCAACTCTCTCTCTCTCTCTCTCTCTCTCTCTCTCTCTCTCTCTCTCTCTCTCTCTCTCTCTCTCTCTCTCTCTCTCTCTCTCTCTCCAAACTTGAGCAACCCTAAACCACTAAACCCAAAACTCCTAAACTCTAAATCCAATCAACTCTAAACCTCTATCTCCATATCTCTCCCCTATCTCCCTATCTCTATCATCCCTAGATACCTCTCAATCTCTCTCCCTATGTCCCTAGCCATGTACTGCTATTAAACCCTAATAAACTCTAAACCCTAAACTTGAGCAATGCTAAACTCATAAATGCTAAATAATGCCCCTAAACCCTGACTGCTAAACCCTAAGCAACTCTTTGTCTTTGTCTCTGTCTCTCTCTCTTTCTATGACCTATACATTCTCTACCAACTCCTAGTTAAATCCTTTTCCTGGCTTTCCTAGTTTTCCTTTTCCTTTCCAATTTCCCTTTGGATCCCACCAATTTTTCCCTATTTTACTATTTTCCACCTCTCCTCTCATCATTCTTCCCATCCAATGAACTTTAGTTTTATCTTGTTTCCATTTCATCATGCCAATTTATATCCTCATCCCTCTTTTTATGTCCTAGTTTTCTTGTTTCCATTTGCTTTGTTGATAAGGGAGACAGATAGAGACAAAGAGGGAGAGAGAGAGAGTCCTAGTTTTGTTGTTCATTTCCTTCATCAATAAGGGAGAGATAGGAAGATATAGGAATGATAGGGGGAGAGAGACAAGAGATAGAGACATAGGGAGAGATACTTAGGTAGAGAAAGATAGAGAGGAGACAGATAGGGAGAGATAGAGGAGATAGAGGGGAGCGATAGGAAGATAGAGAGAGACTAGAGAGATGTCTAGAGGGATAGGGAGATAGAGGAATGATAGGGGAGAGAAAGGCAAGAGATAGGGGGATATAGATAGGCAGAGAGAGAGAGGAGATATATTTGGTGAGATAGAGTAGGCAGAGTGAGAGATAGGGAGATAGAGAGTGAGTGAGATGTCTAGAGAGATAGGGAGAGAGATTGAGAGGTAGAGGGATGATAGAGATAGGGAGATAAGGGAGATAGAGGTTTAGAGTTGCTTAGGTTTAGGGTTTAGGGGTTATGGGTTAGGGTTTAGGGATTAGGGGCATTATTTAGGGTTGAGGGATTTAGAGAGAGAGAGAGAAACTTCTTTTGAAATGCAACTATAAACCCTAAATAATGCCCCTAAACCGTAAACCTGAGAAACCCTAAACCTCTAAACCTTAAATAATGCCCCTAAACCCTAAACCCTAACGCCTAACACCTAAAACATATATAAACCCTAAATAATGCCCCTAAACCCTAACCTATAACCTATAAACCCTAAACTTGAGAAACCCTAAACTCCTAAATCCTAAACCCCAAACCCCTAAACCCTAAACACTAAACCCAAGCAACCCTAAACCTCTATCTCCCTATCTGTCTATCTCTATCATTCCTCTACATCTCAATCTCTCTCCCTATGTCTCTGGCCATGTCCCTCACTCTCCATATCCCTATCTCTTTTGGCTGTCTCTAGCCATGTACATTACTTGTGACGACACTAGAAAGCCACAAAACCAAACCCTAATTTTTTTTTTTAAATATAAATCTAAATACATGTCTTTCTCTGAAGAAGGGATAGATTTCCTAACCTAGGGAAAAACCAGCTCTCTTGATTTTTAACATAACAATAGTCTTATATAATGAAAAGAGTATAAATCTTTCCAAAACTAATTATGCATTTATGTAATTTATAAGGAATGCATAAAGCTTAGCATTTAACTAAATTTATTTTATTAATTCTAATAAAGAATGTATAAGGTCTAGCCTTTAATTAAATTTATTTTATTAATTCTAATAAAGAATGTATAAGGTCTAGCCTTTATCTAAATTTATTTTATTAATTCTAATAAAGAAGGAATAAAAGCTTGACACATTATTAAGAGGGAATAAATTAAATTAATTAAGAATTTAATATCATTTAACAAGGCAACAACAATAACATACGTGAAATTAATTATTTATTTTTATAAGGATGATAATTATAATTACAATTGAAAACTTTCAAATTTCCTTAAAAGTAAATAACATCAAAAAAATAATATTCCAACAAAGAACAATTACAATTCCTTAAAAGTAATTAACATCAAATAAATTATCTTCCAGCAAACAACAATTACTTTTACATGCTAAAGAAAACAATAAAAATAAATAACATCAAATAAATAATCTTGGAGCGAGGGACAAGTAATTTTACGCGCTAAAGAAAAGAATAAATAAAGAACTTAAAGGAAAATGAATTTTACCCGTCTAGAATTATAAACTAATGTATATGGGTTTAAACACCAAGATTTAGTTTACACAACCAATATGCATTTAACTACGAATGATTAAATACAATAATCAGAATTTTATTTAAGACTGAGTGGTAGGGATCCTCCTTTAATTTGTTATAAGTAATCATGCATCTAAGGTAAAAAGGAAGTCATGTGAAAGGGAAAAGTTTAACCCATGCATGTGAATATAGCACCTACACCAAGGAAAGTTCCAAAATAGACAATAAGGTTAAATGTATTGCTGACTTGGAAGATACACTCTTTCTAAACAGTGGGTAAGATGAGTGTCCTAATTAGGGCTACGCCATCTTGCAACCCTAATTCTTGTTTATTTTTACATGCTTATCACTTCCCCAAAACTCACAATCAGGTTTACAAGGAAGCGGTGGCCAAGGCTCTGCACATGCCATTTTTATTCTTCAACTGAGCTAAATGCTCTTTAAATCTTTTCTAGAGTGAGGGACACAAGCAAGATTTGTAGTTTTTTTAATCTTTCAAACATTTGTTTTCTTTGCTTTATTGATCTTAGGGAAAGTAATAGATGTTTAATTAATACACAGAATCTGTAGCTAAGAAGTGCTATTTATTTGATATAAAACATTTCATCTCTTCTGCTTTATTTATTTATTTATTTTTCCTTTCTTTTGAGATTAGTTTGCATCTGATAAGAGTAACATTTGCATTTTGTAGAAAGATATTGTGAGCTAATGTGGGGGTTATAGCCGATGGCTTTCAGACTATGTCAAATATGGCAGCAACCATTATTCCTTCTATGTTACTTCTTTTCAAAACATTCTACGCTCTACAATTATACATTAAGCATCTTCATCATTTTACTGCCCCTTTTAACTAAGAGAGATTAGGCATAGGATATCTTGTTTCCCCTTTTAAAAATACAAGGCAATGATAAATTGAAATTTATTACTAAGAGAGATTAGGCATAGGATATCTTGTTTCCTATTTGGTCAAAGCAAAATAGCCAACCAGAGGACGGCTCTTGATGTGATAATGTTCCTAATGCATTGTATCTAGTCTATCTGCTTATTCTAGGCTATTTCACATATGTTTAGGGTAATATTGTTTTCCTACAGGTGGTATTAATGAGTAGATATCTATGTTTGCTTATACTCTCTTTTGGTTCTTATTTTAAGTTACTGGTTTACTAAATGATCCATACATACAGCATAAAAGGCTTTTGTTTAAAGATCTTAGCCATTCTTTTTGACTCTTTTACAATGCTAGTGAGGTGAGGATTATTGAGGGTAAATTTTGGTAAGAATGCACATGATTTGGTTTTTAAATGAACAACAAATGTCCCCCAAGGAAAGTGGGTTATAAAAAAAAAATCTTTTTTTTTCTT
This sequence comes from Cunninghamia lanceolata, assembly GCA_027924645.1. Taxonomy (NCBI): domain Eukaryota; kingdom Viridiplantae; phylum Streptophyta; class Pinopsida; order Cupressales; family Cupressaceae; genus Cunninghamia; species Cunninghamia lanceolata. The sequence goes on from BSBN01000797.1 coordinate 1,199,588, forward strand.
CATTCCAGTTCTTTATTCTCTCTCATATACATAAGATATAAAACTTAATCTCATAACTAGAAAATTAGTCTTTTTCCTATAGAAAGAAACTATAACTCATTCAAAATTAACTTTTCATTATTCTGTTATATTTCTAGCTGCACTTCACTAAAATATGCAATGTTTTTCTTATTTGCTCTGTATCTATAACAATGTATAAATAAGACTGTTTTCTCACGAATATTTGCATTTCTAGTTACATTTCTTAAGAGAAACCACCTCAAATAAAAACACAGAAACATGTTTATTACATAGCTCTACTGAGATTCCTTCCAAATCTAGTTTTTCTATAGGAAAATAAATGCCACTCATTCCAAATCTAGTTTTTCTATAGGAAAATAGATACCACAAATACTCTTGTTTTATATGTTTCAACAGAGATATCTTGTTGTTTCACAAATCTGTATCAAAAGAACTTTTCTAGAATCTATTTTATATTCTGTTTACCTAATTTTCAATCTATGTATTCTCCTAGTCAGTACAAAGAAAGATAAATATGTAAGGAAAGTAGAAGGAAAATTGAATACTTTCTGTAGAGATTATTCTCTTTCTTTTGTGTAGCCTATGAGCTTTCCTTGATAGCCTCTCAAGTAATCTCTTGTCCAATTTTAGAACTCCTTTTCATCTCCTATAGGGGGTAAATATATGCCGTCAACCTGTAGGATTAAATTTAGCTCATTACACATGGGTACTCATACCCTTAGAAAAATTTCTCTTGTAGGGTACTCTTACCCTTTCAATTTCAATTTCAAGTAATTTTGCTCTAGGTACTCTTACCCAATTTCATAGAATAATAATAAGGGTACTCTTACCCAATTTTCACAGAATAATAAGGGTTCTCTTACCCAATTTTCAAAGAATAATAACAAGGGTACTCTTACCCAATTTCCACAGAATAATAGCAAGGGTACTCTTACCCATCAATAAACCTATAGGCAGCATCCCTTTTACCCCCATACACAATTAATAACAAAGAAAACAACCTACCTCAATCATCAATAAGTCTATTCCCATACCACAGTCATAATAGTAATATAACAGAACTATCTTCAGATTTACACAGGAGACATTTCACAACACTAAAAGAACTATCTTTAGACTTACACAGGAGATATTTCACAACACTCAACATAGAGATCTTTGCACAACACACAACACAGAAAACCATTGCACAACACACAACACAAAAAAAACTGTTACACAGCACACAAAATAGAAACCACAGTATTATCAAATTCTTATAGAAAAGGATTTGTTTACTTAATTAACAGTGACATTTATAATCAAAAAATTTCTTTACACAGTTTCTCTCTTTTTTTTTTTTCCACAATGTTGAATGAGGGCCTACCTAGAATTTCCAACAGAAATTGGGTGTTGATTAAGCTCCACTATATCTCCCTCTCTTCTTCTTCCTCTTCTCCATCCAAAAATGTATTTTCCCATCAGAACCCCCTTCTACCCTTTTCTGAACATGTTTTTATTTCTTTATTCCTCCTTCTTTCCCCTTCACACCTGTCCCCATGTGCACCTTGTATCCTCCTCCATGTGTCAACTGTGGACAACATGTGTCTTTGCTTGGCTGCTCCACTAAGCCTTCCCCTTTCTGGGCACTTAATCAAATTAATCAAATTATTCTCCCCTTTTAATTAACTAAATTTTTGGCACATACAAATAGCCCAAAAAGAAATGTTTCAAAGACATTTGTTTATTGTGCTTTTCTCAAGGGTATATATATAGTAAGGAAGGGTATTAAGTTTTTTCTAATTAACATTGTTTAACATTGTGATTAGAACAATTATTTGATCCCCTTTACCCCAAGAATAACTTTACAAGATTATCACTCAATACAACACAACACACAATTATAACATATGCTTCACATTTCAATATAACAATTTTACTATCACCTGGACAAGACACCGTCACGAAGACATAGACATCACACACACATGACCATACAAGTGACATAAGCCTCTCCAAATAGGCTAGGCTAGCTTACTAGGGAACCACAATAGGTCTCCAAGTGTTTTCCCCATTTCCCACTGGTACAAACCTGCACACTTGTTTCCACATCGTAAGTCACAATAACAATAGCTAAAGTAAGCTACAATTAACCATCCATTATTGCATATGCATACATTTTAATCATTCTACAACATATAAAAAGAATCTTTCTTCCACTAGGTTAATACAATTGATTTTAGTGCACATGAGATAATATATATATAAACAATGGAACTAGATATGAAGCAACAGTTATCACAATTTAATTGCAACTGTATATGTCAATGAGTCCCAATCACGCACAACAAGGTTCATGAATACACACAACATAATCCAAGGAGTTATATGATGCTACATCTCAATAACACATAGTTTGCTAAAATAAGGTACAAGACCTAAGCTAAACAACATCACATAATGTCAAATGAGGATATGTGAATATAAAAGTATTTATCAATCATGGTCTAAATCAACATCATATGTCTCAAACTAGTATATAACCCATAGCCAGAATCAAATAAGTTGGGATAGGCAAACATAAAATGTCTCAACATAAAAGCATAGTAGCAAAATGTATTATCACTTCACATAAAAGAATGTGCTTCCTATAGCAATACACTAAAGAGCTTTAGAATTTCTTAACTTACCCAAGAGAGAGAGAAACGGTAACACCACCAATTCTTAGCCAAATTTATCAATGCGCCAAGAGCCATAAGGAAAGGCATATGAATTAGAGGTTGACTTATGATTAGTTTAAACCACCTTATAGAGAAGACATTCATATCCTTAGGATAAACACAAGATAGAGATTTCATAACCAAAATATAAATCGATATTGAAAGATTTACTAATAATTATCTAGGGCTTCTACACAACCTAAGTAATAAGTTCATATCATGAAAATATCCTTAGGGATGTTTCAAGAGGGCCTTACATTACTCTCTATATCTCCCAGCTTTTGGTCCTCTATCTAAACACTAAACCCTAAACCTCTGAACCCTAAACTGTAAACCCTAAATTATGCTCCTAAACCTTAACCCCTAACCCCTAACCCCTAAACCCCTATCTCCCTATCTTTATCATCCCTCTACCTCTCAATCCTTCTCCCTATCTCTCTGGATATTTTGCTCACTCTCTATCTCCCTATCTCTCCCCCCTCTCTCTCTAGCTATCTCCAAACCTGAGCAACCCTAAATTCAAGCAACTCTAAACCTCTATCTCCCTATCTATCATGTATCTTCCTATCTCTATCATCCCTCTACCTCTCAATCTCTCTCTATGTCTGTGGCCATGTGCCTCACTCTCTATCTCCTTATCTCTCTCCATAGTCTCCTCTATATCTCCCTATCATTCCTCTCTCTATAAACCCTAAACCTCTAAACCTGAACCCCTAACCCCTAAACAATAAACCCTAAACCCTAAGTAATGCCCCTAAACCCTAACCCCTAAACCCTAAACCTCTATCTCCCTATCTCTCCCCTCTGTCCCTATCACCTTTGTCCCTCTGCCTCTCAATCTCTCTCCCTATGTCTCTAGCCATGTCCCTCAATCCCTATCTCCCTATCTCTCCCCTCGATCTCCTCTATATCTCCCTATTGGTCCTCTATCTCTCTCTAAACCCTAAACCCTAAACCCTAAACCTCTAAACCTTAACCCCTAACCCAAAAACCATACTCCCTAAACCCTAAATAATACTCCTACACCCAAGTAACCATAAATTAGGAACTCAATTAGGTGCTAAAACAGACACTAAATCAAGTGCTAAATTTAGGTGCCACATTAGGCGCTAAATAATGCACTAAATCAGGTGCTAAATTAGACGCTAAATCAGGCACTAAATGTGGCACTAAATTAGGTGCTAAAATAGGAGCTAAAGTAGGTGTTAAATTAGGCACTAATTTGTGCCTAATTTAGCATCGACTTGTTCTAATCGGCACAAAAAATGCCAAAAATATTTCCATCCTGATAAATAGCACTGCCTTTTTAAAAAAATGGAGAAAAATACATTAAAATAGTGGGTGGAAGCAAAAATGGGAGCTAATCATAGGGATTTGTTGTAGTGATATGTTAATAGACTATTGGTACAATGAAGATTCCTATTGACAAATTCATGAAGATCTTGGAAGATGGGTCCATAATGGTATACATATCTAATATCCAAACTATAGAGTTTTGGCCTCACGAGCAAATGAAATTGGATCCTAGATTTTCATAAAGAGTACATGGAAATGCATAACAGGTACAATAATCATTCACTAGCAGAGAAGAGAGTAGAAGAAGACTTTGGAGCTATGGAATTTACTTGCCAAAATTTTGATATAGACAACAATTTACTAAGGGTCTCTCCAAAGATAGGTACCTTTAAGGATTCGTATGCTTTCATAAGTAGTGACAATAGGGTATACATGAACAATGAAGTTAGGGTGCAGAAAGAATAGCAATGGATGGCTTCTATGATGGATGTGGATCACAGGGAACCAAAATTTGATAACCAAGATACTAAAAGGATAGGGATATGACAAACAAAGGCAGTGAGAGAACAGTGATTAAAGTTAGAAATATGTTCTGATCTAATTAGATATGTAGTTTTTAATTTAATCATGTGTTTTTAACTTGTAATAATAGTGGTAAGATGATACAATATGGATTGTAATTTTAATTTTAAATTTTATTAATTTAATAATTTTATATTTTTCAAATTTATTTATTTACAATTTTTATTTTGTAATTGTATTAATTTTATAATGTTATTTATTTTATTAGTTTTATAATTTTATAAATTTTTAATTCTTTTTTTTGCTAACTAAAAAGATTATTAAAATTATTATGTAGTTCAATGAATAAAAATATAATAGTAAAGAGTTATGTAGTTCCATGAAAAAAAATATAATATAAGTGATATAGTTTATAGTTATAAATAAATAATTGAGTAATTTTTTTTAAATTATTTATTTTAGTTTTTACTTAGAATTGCAATAGTAAAAACATAATTTAATTTTTATTTCATGGGTTATTTGAATATCATTTTTAATATTTATTATCAACATTATTTACATCACAAATTACATGTAAATGATATTTATATGGGATGTCCTTTAAAAGTTATTTTTAGTATTATTATTATTTAGTAAATTATGGTCACGACCTCTCCATTTATTTAAATAACTAATAAAATATAATTAAATGCATCAAACCCATAAACAAGGGTGCATCAAAATAAAACTCAAAGGTAAAAGTTCCTATCCGTCTTAAACATCTCTACCCATTTTATTGTGGGAGTGCAAAGTCATCAAAAAAATTGACATTTTTCCCTTCTTCCCTCGCTTACAGGTCAGTCATCAAAATGATCCTTAAATTGATCATCTACACTTGAATTTTGGCTAATTTCATCCAACCGCATTGGGAATGTTTGCTACAATCTCCATTTGAGTTTTATAATTGTTTTATTTTATTACATGTAAATGATATTTATATGGGTTGTCTTTAAAATTTATGGAGTCTAATTCAATTGGGAGAAGAAGTTTAATGGATAAGGAGAGAAGTTTAATTGGTAAGGGCGCTATGCAATCTTTTTTTTTTTGTATTTTTCTTGCCGAATGAATTTATGAAGTGACTGAAATGCTATTTCTAGAAGGATAGATTAACATTGCGTATTATTTATTCTTATTGTATTTACATGCTACTCATTAAAATTAAAAAAAAAAATTGTAATTAACAAATTTTTGAAAACAACAAAGAAAATTAATGACACGGTAAATTAGTTACTTTAGTTTAATGAGAGGTAGAGTTAGGGTTCTATCAATTAATTAGTTTGGTTTAATGAGAGGTAGAGTTAGGGTTCTTCTATTTAGTTGTGCTAAAGGGATGACTATGATTGTGTACATAAAAATAAAATAGAGCAAACATAGTTTTTTTAAACAACTAGACATATTTTTTAAAAATAATTATAATTACACAAGATGAATTGTCTAGTTACACTAAAGGGATAACTATGACAATGTACATAAAAATAAAATAGAGCCAACATAGTTTTTTTAAACAACTAGACATATTTTTTTAAAATAATTATAAATATATAGCTGACATAGTTTATTAAATCAATGAACAATATAATAAGGCTAATAAAATAATGTGTATAAATATAGTACTACTCAAACATCAAATAAAAATAGAGCAAATTGAATTGGGAGAAGAGGTTTAATCCATAAGGAGAGAAGTTTAATTGGTAAGGGCACTATGCAACCTTTTTTTTGTATTTTTCTTGCAAAATAAATTTATGAATTGATACAATGCTCCTTGCTGGTATTATTTATAAATAAAAAGAAAATTGCAGTTAACAAATCTTTGAAACAACAAAGAAAATTAACGGCACAATAAATTATTTATTTTAGTTTAACGAGAGGTAGACTTAAGGTTCTTCTATTCTTTTTAAGTATAATGCACCTCATAAACTTTCCACTTTAGTTTAATCAGAGGTAGTTAGGGTTCTTCTATCTTTTTTTTTAAGATAATGCCCCTGGTAAAGTTTTCACTTTAGTTTAATGAGAGGTAGACTTTAGGGTTCTTCTATCTTTTTTAATAAAATAATGTGTATAAATATAGTAGTACTCAAACATAAATTTGAGAATAATCAAATCAAATAAAAAAACATCTAATTGAATTGGGAGAAGAAGATTAATGACAAGGAGAGAAATTTAATTGGTAAGGGCACTATGCAGCCATTCTTTGTATAAATATAGTAGTACTCAAATATAAATTTGAAAAAAATCAAATCAAATAAAAACAAATCAAATTGAATTGGGAGAAGAAGTTTAATGATAAGGAGAAAAATTTAATTGGTAAGGGCACTATGTAGCCATTTTTTAATATATTTTTCTTGCAAAATGAATTATTATTTACTTTAGTTGAATGAGAGGTAGAGTTAGGGCTCTTCTATCAATTATTCACTTTAATTTTTTTTAAAGATAATGTGACTAATAAACTTTCTACTTGAATTTAATGAGAGGTAGAGTTAGGGTTCTTCTATCTTTAAATGATAGGTAGAGTTAGGATTCTTGTATCTTTAAATGAGAGGTAGAGTTAGGGTTCATCTATCAATTAATTACTTTAGTTTAATGAGAGGTAGAGTGGTAGGGTTAGGGTTCTTCTATCTTTAAATGAGGGGTAGATTTAGGGTTTTTTAATCTTTAAATGAGAGGTAGAGTTAGGGTTCTTCTATCTTTTTTTTAAAGACAATCCACCTTGTAAACTTTCTTTTTTTTACACTTTTAGTTTAATGAGAGGTAGATGCACTTATTAGCCAGTAGTCTTCTATTTTTTTTTTACACATTAGCTTAATGAGAAGTTTTTTACACTTTTAGCTTAATGAGAGGTAGATGCACTCATTTGCCCAGCAGTCTTCTATCTTTTTTCTTTCTTTTTTTTTACACTTTAGCTTAATGAGAGGTAGATGCACTGGTTCAGTAGTCTTCTATCTTTTTTTCAGCAGACTTTAACGAGAGGTAGAGTTAGGGCTCTTCTATCTTTTTTCTTAAAGGATAATGCATTGGAACCCTGGTCGATTAATTCTTTTAAAAAATTATAATTAAGTTTTGGTATCATTTGGATTTAAATTATTGAAAATTATTCCCAACTAAGAATTGTGAAAAAATAAGAAAATTAAAGATAGGGTAAATTACTTTATTTTAGTTTAATGAGGGCCAGCCTTATAATTTTTCAATCTTTAAAAGCCACAAAGAAAGTTAATATTTAGTTTAATAACCTTTGTTTTAGATTTTTACCATGGGTTTAATTTTATTAAAAAAATACAATTAAGTTTTTCATATCATTCGGATTAAATTATTGAACCATTAAAAACTAATTGTTAGAGCTAAGAATTGCAGGGTAAATTACTTTAGTTTTATGTTGGGTAAGATTATAGTTCATCAATCTTTAAAACATCAAAGATTTTTTCTATGGGAATTAATTATCATGGATATCTTAAATACATCTATCTACAATAACAATTTCAAAGATATTTTTATTTTATTTTATTTATTTAAAATTGATTTTCTACTTTATTTTACTTAAGAGTTATTTTATGTTTTAGTTTTTATTATTATTTTGCATGTAGACTCTTTAATAGTTTTTGTTAACACATTCACGCCATTACCATCCATCCCTTACTTCCATTGTAGTCTGTAGTTAAGGCTCTCACCATAACTAGTTAGACAATTTTGATTACAATAATATAATCTCCAAAGCATGTATTAATATGATTATTGTGAAAAGTCACATGCATATTAAATGCAGCCTATTAACCCAACACATATACACTACAATTATGGTGAGCATAGATGACATGGCTTATCTATACTTGGATGTGTTGCCTACATATCTGTTGCCTACATATCTACTAAGACAATTTCAACTAAAATATGTGAAAAAATTCCTATATCTACTTTGATGGATGTCTATATACCATCTTCAAAAGTAATGATGCATCCTCGCTTCGCTGCGATAAGGGGTTACCGTAATCAAATAAGTAAAATATAAGCATATGTGAAAACTTTGATTATAAACATATAACTATTCTGTGTTAAATTGTTAATCATGTAATTAGTCCTAATTTAACTTAAAATAATGTCCTCCTCATTATTTATGATTTTTTTTTGGAAAAAGATGAAAACAAACCCTCAATGGAGCTTAAATTTGATAGTTTACTTTGTGTGTCAAGAATTTTTTTTCCTAAAAAAATTTAAGACGATTTTAATGTATTCATATAAGGTATTTCAAATAATGTATGCATTCTAGTTCTTTCTAATTTTTATAACTACCAGATCCTTATCCTTCAATGCAAAATTTAATTATTTGATGTGCTAGAAAAACTTGGAGATTGAAATGAATATAAAATATTTTAAAAAAAACATAAAAATATTGAAAACTTCTTTAAAAAAATTCTAAAAACATAATTTTTTTTAAAAAATAATTGAAGTTTCTATTAAACAATTTAAAAATAATATATATATTTAAAGAGCATTAAAACTTCTCAGGAAAATCTTAAAATTTGGATTTTTTTAAACAATAAAATTTTTATTATATATATAATTTCTAATGTAACAACCCCCCTGTCTTGCTACGTTGGCATTGAAGTTGGTAGATTTTTTTTAATGCTTGGGGAGGAGAGGATGAAACCATTAAATGCAAAAAAAAGATCTGATCTACGGGAGGTGAGTCAACGCGTTTTGCAGAGAGAAGAAAAGGGGGAGTTTATGCAAACGGAGAAGGAAGGAAGGAGGAGAGCAAAAAAAAGCAGTTTCAGAGGGATTTTGGATAGTTTCCAGATACAGATCAGCATCACAGCCAACTGCAATTTGGTGATACAGGTCAGTCTTGAATCATCTTTGGTTTATTTATTGTTGTGATGATTTGTGATTTTTTTTATTTCAAATTTTCATTGATCGGGGCATAGTCAATAGAAATATTTAAGGCAATCATAAGCCTTCAGGTTTAGGATTTGTGATCTGGCAATAGATCACATTAGATCTTCAGTCAGAATGTTAGAAACCTAACTATTTTATTAAATATATTTATGCAATCGTATAACTTGTGGATCATAAGTCCCTTTCCATAAATTTTATTAGAAGATTTGGTTAAGAGTTCGACTGTATTCAAGGGCGACACCTTTTCTACCAGCAATGAGATCTATAATTTTGCTATTACAAATTCCTCCTACCACTCTTCTTTCTCTCTCCAAAATTCTGGTGGTGTAGATTATATAAACCCAAAGACAAATTGCGGCAGTAAATCTGATGAAACAGGGAAAAAAAAAGATGGAGTAATGACTACAAAAGGCATCCACAAATTTGTTGAAAGAAAAAGGCGGAGAGACATGAGATCACTATTTTCTGCGTTGAGATCCTTAGTGCCGGAAGAATACATTATGTACTCTGGGTGTCTAGGGAAAATGTTCAACAATAGAACAGCTATCAGAAAGCATTAACTATATTAACCATCTGTATGATAAAATTAAGGAGCTTATGCAAACAAGAGAGGAGTGTTGCAGGTACTGAGTATCGACTCCGTCCGGATTCACATGCCTGAGCATACTCTTATTTTCCCCGATGGTGGTTATTGGAGATAGTCACAGGCCCTATTTCCTATACCCTACCCTAGCCACTGCACCCAGTTAGTGCAGTGTTTCCATGTTGTGGTCTTACCGTATGGATGTCCTTATAGTCATGTGTAGTTTGCCATTCTTTTTGTTGAGACTTTTTTCATTGGTTTCCTTTGACTGTATCAAGTTTCTTGGTCTAGTGTGTGCTTGGGCTACATCTTAGCATTGGCAGGCTTCCAGGAGTAAGCCTAATCCTAGGGGGGTAGGAGCATTAAAAAAAATCTACCAACTTCAATGCCAACGTTGATAAATTAGGTATATGTTAATACCGTCAAATATTTATGTAAAAGTCAATCATACCCAAAAGCATGGAAAAACTGTTGGAAATTTAATTCTTCGTCAGACATTTATTGCTGACTGCCCCGCGTCAGACCTGGGGATCTCCCGCATCCTCTTCCCAGCACCGTTGGCCTATCAGAAGTTCTGGTAGGTGCATTTGAATTTGAAATAGTTGAGCGCCCATTTTGTTGGGCATGAAGAAGAGACAAAAAGGGAGGGAAAAGTTAGAAGACAGAGTAGAATGTGTTGAACCTGTAGCAGCAGAGGAATGAGAAGGTTCCAGAGAGCAGCAGAAGGAGAACAGCAGAGAGGAATGTTGCAGCAGCAACAGTAGACAGCTACGGAGTTCCAGGCAACTCCGGATATACAGTGTGCAGCTCCAGAGATTGGGGTAGAGTAAGAAAACAGAGCAGCAGCTCTGTCTGTAGTTTGTACATGAAATTAAATGTAATCTGGAAATAGAGAAATATATATAAAGATATATTGTTGTCCTTCTGTGTTTGGTTTCTCCCTGTGTGTGTATTTGTTTTTTGCTGTTCTTTATTTTGCTGTAGCATTGTATTTGAAATCAGAACAGCATGTTCTGCCCCCTCCCCTGTTCTGTCCTATTTTTTGTGCTGTCCATATTTATGTAGAAATCCTTTAAACAGCCATTAGCCTGCCAACAAAAACAAGGAAAAGCAATATCACTGAACCAAATAAAGCAATTTGACACGCAGGCAGGGCTTTTACGGGTTACAAGAATCTTAACACTACTTAACAAATGAAGTAACAGGTGAAAATTCATTATTGAAGGTCTTAAACAGCGTGAATGTTCAATAGGGTTAATCTTTTAATAAAAGTGAAACGTTTTAATCAAATACAAAATTTTGGACTTTTTGGTAAAAAAAATTGCACCTTAAATAAAGGTCGAGGATAAAACAATGTGATATTTTGGTTTTCCAATATACAAATTCTTAACGCGTTTTTTATTACCCTTTGTAACCGTCCCCGTATCAGTATGATATTTTAAAATTTTGAGTAATTTGATATTTGAAAAAAGCTACTAACATGTGATCCGCAAATCTGCAGTGAAAAGACTTGAGAAGGAAAAAACAGGAACTTTACACGCTTGGAGTACAGCAGTCATTCGAGAGTTTTTACTCTCTTATGCAGAAAATTACAATGAATTGTTATTACATGCATCGCAGATGGATATGATTTTGTAAATCTCAGAAATAGCAGGTTGTAAAGGTATAGGTCCGAGTAAGTAGAAATGAGCAGAGAGGAACCTTGGGGGTTTAGAAATGCTGTTTCTCAAGAAAATGAAAATGAAAATGAATTTGGACAGTACTTACCTATGGAGATGCATGAAGATCCTATTTCGATAGAAGATGAAGATGAAGATGAGGACTTACTCGTGCAGCGGGAAGAAACTACTTATTCTCGGGAAGATGAAGACAACATACGTTTTGCTCGGAGAAATTGGAGAACTACCGATGAAAGTATTCGAAGATTACAATCCTCTCTGAAAACTGCTTTTGATGAGATGGAAACCGACTTAATTAGAGCTAAATCAGAAATTAAGGAGTTGGCTGAAAGAAACAAGAAACTAGAGAAGGCGCTCCACAAGGCTAAAGAACGAGAAAATTCCAGTAAACGAGATCTCCACCAAACAAGAAATAAGCTGCAGCAGCTGTGTACTACAGTGGCTGCACTCAAAGAAGAATGTGCAGCAGCGGCTCCACAACTTGCTAAGAAGAGAAAATATGTTCTTAAGGTTTACGAGGTTAATGACTGCGTGAATTGTCCAATTTGCTTGGAACCATGGACTGAATACGGGGAGCATAATATCTGGTATGTTTTAGATGCAAATGGGTTTTCAATACTAGAAACTTCTATTTCTTTTTGGGTTTTTATATGTTAAGGTATATAATGTGTTAAAAAATGAGCTACATCTAAGTCAAAACTGGATTTGTTATCAAGAGGGTTGCTAGTTCAGTGGTAGAGTATTCTGGAAGCAAATGGGAGGTCTTGGGTTCAACTTTTAACTTGCCTCATGAAAAGTTTATCATAATATTAGTGTCTAGGCCAGCAGAGCTAGGTCAAGTTAGATTCCACAAATACCTATAATGTTAGCTCAAATGGAAGTGTTGGATAATGAACCACACCCAAACTATTGTCACTAACTTAGTGGTAGAGTACCCCACCAACAAATAATTGGCCCTATTTTATGTCACATTTAATGCTTTAAGATTTATGGGGTTAAAAGGGAGGTTGGTGTATCCACCACAAGGGAGTAGGATAATTCCAATCTCTTCTTGATTTCTTGTTTACAAATTGAGAATATTGTATGACAGTGATAGGAATAGATGGCCTCCTATTTTTCAGTTTAGTGCATTTATAGTTTTGGTTTTCATGTTTAGTTTTGTGTATGTAGTATGATGTTTATAATTTTAATTTTCTTCTTTTTGAGTTTTGATGAGGAACATTACTTTAGTAGAGTTATGCTATTTTGTTTCCAGCCTCTTGATTAGTAGGGGAGAAAGTATGTCTTCATGATTATTCTACAACTAGTTGTACCTTTAATGAATGTTTTCTATGTTAAAGGAGTAGAGATAAAGTGTGGTCCTGATGTGTGAATGGTTAGATAGTTGGACATTGATTATGGATACACTTGACCATTGTGGGTACAAGAGAATCATAAGGACAATAATCATTACAGTTTGAAAGCAACACATCTTGCTCATACTACATATGGTGCAGATGGTTAAAGGTGTGTTAGAAAATGAATTACAACATGAAAGATAGTGTTAGAGAGATGCAATGGATTTTCATATTGCAATATACAGTTGCACACTAGATGTACAAGATTAGTAGGTATTATTGTTAGAGGAATGCAAAACAAATGATTAGACATATGAAGGAAAATAGAAATATTGATCCAAATTAATCAATACAAAAGAATAAAAGACTAATTTTATAACATTAAAAATACTTTATTTTATATATATCTCAATATATTAATTTAATGTTAATGGTATTAGTTGGATAGAATAGTTAAGCAAATGATTTTTAATCAAGGGGTCATGTAGTCACCAGTTGCACTTAACAAGAAGTGGCTTTCTCCTCTTAAATCTGGTACTTGGTATTTAATTATGTTAAGCTTTTGTTATTTTAACAATGTAATTGGTTGAAGTTATTAATATCTTTTTAAAAAAAAAAAAAAATAGAAAAGGGGAGTGGACACCCGTAAATTAAGATAGATAAAAAACTTACAAGAGCCATGGCCAAAGCCTAGTCCAGAGAAATAAAACATAACAGAAACCATAACCGGTCTAAATCATCACCAAAATTAACAACAAAGTAAACACAAAGTAGGAAAAAAGTCACCTGAACGAACACCACTGAAACTCCTCCACACAGGAAGGCCAAAGGAGAGACCCCGTGGTAAGACAAAAGACTTCACCCACAGACGCCACCAAAGCACACACGAAGAAAACAAAATAGACAACCACCCCCCACACCAGACCGCCAAGGACGCCACCCGTCACCACCTCAAACTGCCAAGAGCACAACCCACCACCCCCGCCTCATGCCACTGCCGAAGCTGCCAGAAGACCATGCACATCCAGTTTGACGACCGCAGAAGCATACCTAGGCATACCTAGGCATGCCTGGAGTCAGGGGCATGAATCCGAAGGAATCGAATGGCCGTAAAAACAGCCTTAATCCTTTCTATTTTTTTCTTTGTGAGTAGAAAGCAATGGGACCTCAGCGTAACATCAATATCTCCATTGCTCAGGGATAGAATACTGGCTTGTAAAGCCCTGTATATTGCTTGTTGCGGGGTAAAGGTACGTAAAGCTGCAAAGTTGAAAAGGCCACCGATAAGAGCATCCCCCTGTTCCATTCTGTAAGTAGAAACCGCCACTTCCCATCTATCCAAAGTGTAAATGTTTTTGAAAAATAAACCTACCACAAGAACATGAACAAATTCCCCATCCATCACCAGATCCATTATATTGGAAAGTAGTTGTGACACCACATCTGAAAAAATGAGCACGCGTCCCTCATACCCTCTTATCCATGCATGGCCAACTATGTTTCAAACAGCAATCTGGGTGAGGGTGCAGTCCTTATCTAACAAAGTCATCAAATCTAACGACTTTACCCGCCCTCTTATCTCAGGATCCCTCTCCAGAGCTGGAAAAAACCATTCACTGATTAAGACGTGTATCCGCCATGTAAGTTGTCCTTGAGGGGTAGAGAGAGCAAGGATGGGATAGGCACCGAGAAAAGAGGGAGATGTAGAGCTACGTAGGCTTTCTGCAGAAAACACAGAACAAAAATTCTTTGTCCATCCCAATAGCACCAAATGTAGTAGATATTCTAAGCAAAGAGCCATTATGTCGGAATTAAGAAAGCTAAGGACATCTATGACATCACAAGATCAACTCGCGAAGTTGGCAGGTATGAGGTACGTTGCCATGAGAAAACCACCATAAAATTTTTGCAGCGTGTCCAATACATGGCCACCCCATCAAATAAAGGCTAGCCGTTATGCCTCCAAAGAATCCATTTACTCAGGGCAGTTAGAGCTAGTCCCCTCCATTTAATGAGGCATGATCTAAGTGAGATACGCAATCCCCACCTGTCCTCAATAAACTGAAAGAGCCAAAAACGACTCGATTCACCTTCCCTCATGAACACTTGCGATCATCTTGTACGGACTATGTTACATAATATCTTTTTTATGTCACATAATAGAAATTTTTTTAAGCTGCGCCTAATTTAATTGACTTCCACTGTTCCACAATAATCCATTATGCCATTTTTCAAAAATTATAAACATATAATATTTCTAAGATAATTTACAAAATTCCTTTATTAAATATTTTAATTTTACAATTGTAAATGAAAAAAAAAGAGCTCTCATGTTTTATTGATACAGAATTCCTTTATTAAATATTTTAATTTTACAATTGTAAATAAAAAACAAGAGTTCTGATGTTTTATTATCATGAGAATACGTTCTTTCAATGTCTAACAACTTTCTAACATTCCTATTGTGGAACTCCAGTTCTCTTTCATGTGGTCATTTCTTTGGCAGATCATGCATAACACAATGGATTTCTAAAGGTGGAAGTCGTGGTTCCTCTACCGTAAGTCAAATTTGATTCGTATTTTCTTTATCTTGTTATTCAGTGGCCTCATTTGATCGGATTACATACCCTTTTCAATCAAACTAAATTTGTATATAAATGATTACAGTGTCCAGTATGCTCGAGTAGCGTTACTTTAGCAGATATAAGATATCACTATGTATCCCAGTTCTATGATGGGGATGTGAAGATTCAACAGGTAGATCAGTCACTCCTATTAATATATCTTACCAAAACAATTACTATATTAGCTATGTTAATTGAAATTTATGTGCACTCACATCAGTCGTGTGTTTTTACAGGATGGATGAATATTGTGAAGGGAGGCTCAAGCGCTATATCTGACTACATTTTGTTTCAATTTTGGAAATCTGAATACTTGCCTGGAACTTTAATCAAATACGAGATTATGGTTAAAGTGAGTCATAGGGACTTCGGAAGATACAATTTTGAATTATTCAGGAAATTGTTCTAATTTACACAGTAAACATGACACATTTTGGCTGTTATTAAAACTGACATGCATACGCTAAAATGGTATATATTGCTTTTTGAAATTGTAAAAGTTGTTTTCTCCAATGGAGAGAATTGCTGTTTTTTTAATTATTATTTAAAAATGGCATGTGATTTGCATTATTCTTGAGATTTGGAACTTCAGCTACCATGTTAATCTTGTTTGCAACGAAATCATCATTCCAATATTCATTAGTACAAATTTTGATGTTGCCAAAGATCCAAGATTAAAAAGTTGAATTGATGGTAGGGTGCGCATTGGATTCAAAATTAGTTTTTAACTTAATAAGTATTGAGAGCTTAGAAGACAAAGTTTACGAACAAGAACAGAAATAAATTCAATTCAAAAGGACTTTTTTATTGTATTGTAATACTTACATAGTATATTTGAGCAGGGAAATAATACTTTTTAATATAGAAATTGGGTTAATTGAATTAATGCATTTAAATAGCCACAATCAATTTATATTAATTAGTTTTAAAAAATTGTCTGTTTGGAATAAACATTGAAAATCAAATGAAATGAACACTAATATTTACTTTGATAATTAAAGAATAATATCAAATGGATAAGATTATGCTCCAATTTAAGAATACTGCTTCTTCATTAGTGAAACTATTTTGAATTTTGCAATATATCTCTTTCTTGTTAGAGGATAAGTTTGTGGGCTTATGAGTAATTGTGGGTGTGAATCTATATTAATGCTTCAAATTTGTAGTAGAGTTCTATCCTACACCTTTGCATGATCTGCAGTCTTCTATTCTGCCTTTTCTTTTAAGAGAATTTGGGACTGATGGTACGAATAAATACCTTATTAGGTTGTCACATGACTAACCTATGAGGGCATTATACATTGATCAAACCCATGAAATTGAACAATATCAAAAATGGTAAGCAAGTGCCTAAGATGTAGATTCTTAGTCTTTGTATTACACCAAATGTTAAAAATTGAACAATATCAAAAATAGTAAGCAAGTGTTTGAGATATAGATTCTTAGTCTTTTTATTATGTACCAAATTTAAACGTGTCACTACTGATTTTTCTCTAGAATGAATGATTATTTTCTTGGATGATTATAAGATGACTAGAATGACTGCATTAAATGTGTTTAAATATTAGTGCATCACATCAAATTGTGATAAAAGTGTGTATATTGGCTCAAAGTAAGAGTGTAAGGAGCACTAGTTAGCCAAATTTAAATTTTAAATTTTAAATTGGAAACAGACAAGATTGTTACAAAAGAAATTTAGATAGAATAGGACACTTCTTACATTACTCTTGAAAGGAGAGACATGCAATACAAACTAAGATGATTCAACCATTTGAGAAAGATTATACATACATAGAATAATAGGCAACCATATAGAATAGATATAGTAGAGTGATTATGGAAATTCTTAAAAAAGCTCCCCTAACAAAAGGAGCCTCAATGTATTATTATTCACCAATATTATATGTATGTATGTATAACAAAAGGAGCCTAAAATCTAATAGGGGTATACCACTGTCATATATAAAGTATTTTGATACATGAAATGTCACTTTATAAATCTTTATATTTTTAAATTCCCTCTTAAGCTCTATCTTTTTCATCTCTTCCTCTCCAATTACTTTCTATAGACATCTACACTGAAGTAAATTTTCCTCTTACCAAACAAATGGATAAATCCTTTACTTGGATCAAGGGTGAAAGGCCCATAAATGAAATAATAATTAAAAGGTCTCAACAACAATTGAGGAACTCCGCAACCAACAATTACTACAAAAAACATGGGGAGCTTTAGAACATGGTATGGACATCCATAAAAGATTAAAGGGGAGAGGAATTTTGCCACATGTGGTAGTTGGCACTACCCTAAGAGATATGAATGCAAAATGTAGAAGCATACACAAGGTACAAAAGAGTATTAATTGCTAGTTTATTAATAAACTATACATAATGATAGTTTGGACCTCCCATTCATAATTTCCAAGAAGAAATTTATGTAGTAAGTTCACATCCATTTATTTTTGATAGTTGGTCACTATGTGTATATGTGATGTATGCATGAGTTAGTCACTATGTATACATGATGTATGAATGAGCTAGTCACTATGTTTATATGTGATGTATGTTGAGTTGATCATTGTGTGTACATGTGATGTACACATGACCTAGAAACTATGTAGTTTTATGTTCCTACTTGTTTTTGACATTGTACTAACATTTGTCTCATATACACTTGATATTATACTATTATATATGGATTGAATTTTGAAGCATAAGATTAAGTAATTGGTGAGTTTTAAAAGATGGCTTGAAGATCTAATCCCAATTGTGTGGACGGGGTCTTTTTATATTGGTGTGTGAACTATTGAGCCTCTAACTCCATTAAAGGAATATGTAGGTAGGGCCATTTTAAATGAACTATTGAGGAACAAGTTTGGGTCTAGGAAATTATCATGATATAGAGAGGTTACTCTATCTAGGGAAAGAATGTGAGTTCTATAATGATAAGGTTATTAAACTAGAACTTTTAAATTGGAATGAAGTTGCATGGATGATTAATCTTGTACTTATGATGTAATGAAACCAATTTAAAAAAAAAGATGGTTGCAACCAATGGTGGTTTTTACAAACATTTCCATCCAAGAAACCAAACATATAGAGGAAGCAAACCAATAAACCATCAAATGGTAAATGAGAAGCCATGAGAAAAGCCACCAAGAGGTATGATGTCCAAAATATCAAGCCAAACATACAATACCCTATTCCAAGGTAGGTCTTAAGGCTATTTTTAGAATTTGATTTCATGCATCATAAAGGTGTCACAAACCTTGGCACTCTATTTTGTCTCTATTATCTCTATACAGAGATGATATATGATGTATCATTCCTACATCGTATTATAAGTTGGTCAAACACTATGTAACCTTCCTATTATATGCTCTTATGCACATCATAAATCATTATAGAATATCTTATATCTTATATCTTGTGATTTTATATATATTCTTCCATGTCTCACATTCCATTAGATACTATTATACACACCATAATACAAAATAAAACTGACATAAATAACACCTTAAAGCTAGAGATTCTTTACGATAATTTCACAAAAAATAATTGCAAAACTAATTAAATAACTAAATATTCAGATTGAAAGGTGTATCATACTTATCCTATCACTCTCCCACTTGTCTCATATATCTTGTAAGAGAGAAAAGAAAAAACAAGTATTTCTAAACTATTTACTAAGGTTCATGAGACTAATGGACTCACTGCACCATTTGAACTTTTTTGTATTAAATGGCTCTCTTTTTTCCCTTTCTTCTTTTGCCTCCAAAAGATTATTCTTAGTCTTCTTCATACATGCATCCACACTTTCAAACAAATCAATAGAAAATGAATCTAGAAACTAGAATGTCTCTTCAAGTGCCTCTTCTAGAGACACTTTCTTCTCCTCTTATTCTAGTGCTCTTTGTTGCACTTTCTCTTTTCTTCTTTCCTTACTATCTTTATCCAAGTCCTCTACAATGAGAACTTTCCTATTCTCTTTTTGTCCACTTTTTGCAATTACCACCTTATCAGGAAACTAAATCTTTTCTAAAATATCCATTCTTCTTGCAATCTCTTCCAATTCCTCTCAAAATTTTCTATTTCCTACTTCATCCCAATATCTATCCCAAAATGGGATTATGAGTGGTCTCCTTACACTAATACCCATCTTCTCACTGCTGCAACAGAATCTCTTACCTTCCACAACTACCCTCTACCCAACAAGGACATGTAAGATGTTACTCTCAAAACCCCTTCTACACACTCTCCCTTCGTGGAGGCAGTTATACACCTTCTACCCAGTTTATCTCTGCTGGAGGATAGTAGTTACAAGTCCTATATCATGTCTACAACAACAAATGCTCTCAGGTCTATGACTAACTCCTCTTTCATAAATCTATCAACTCTCTCATACCTTATTCTTTAGCATCCTTTCCACCATGCTAGTGATCTTTTTCCTCTATCAATCAAACTGCATCATACATTAGACTGTAACACTCATATAACAACACCCATCAAAATCAAGAACACACTTAATGCTCTCTGCCTAGATCTTTTAGGACTCTAGGTTTCTTCCTCAACTCAATAAATCTATAAACATATGTATCACTTCAAGATTCTTATAAATATCAAACTCCCAAAACCTATAACAAATTTTCATCACCTAGATTTTTTAAGTCTCTGATACCAGTCTGATGACATGGGGTCAATAACACAAGAAATGCTCTGCTTGTTTTAATGGCTGCCTTATTAGTCATAGCTCAAATACCCAATTATAGGAAACTCAATCAAAGAGATATGCAGAATAATGACATGAGCTTAAGAAGTCTTCTTCACAGTCTTAAATGGTCAAATACAAAATGATAGGAACTAAATATATGCAAACTATAATCAAGCATTTCTAGAAATTCAAAACAATGACAAGAGAGAAGATGTATTCCTTACGCTCTTAACACTCAAATACCAAAAGTGACAGGAAGTAGTGATATTCAAATTCTTATTAATGTTGAAATCACAAATACAGAATGGCACATGGCATCACACTGCTACTTATCCAAACATAATCATACAACCAAATATTGGCCAGCAACAATTGGCCTTTTCTAGTGTACCAAACAAGAACTCTTTACAACTAGCTACTCTTAAATCCTTCTATCTCTTTGTTGATCTATAATATCCTCCATTCCTGTAGGCCTCATTTCTTAAAATTCTTCCTACGATCTGACTATCTATGACCTCAATTTTCAAATATGCTAGCGGCCTCTAACTCTATCTTCCAACCATTCTCTCCTCTATCCATCCCTTCCTCCTTCAAAAGCAACCATTGGCCCTTCTCCTTAGGCACTAATGGCCCCAAACATTACATTGGCCATTTCTTGGACCTCCTCTCCTTCCACACGGCTTCCTCCCAATCGATCCTCTCTCCCTCGATATCCATCTCTTCCATTCATTCCTTCCATCTATCTTATGATTTTTCATTGCCCCCTACCAATTCATCTAACCATCAATTATAATAATGGTTTGATAGCTAAAAGATTCCCTTTGAATGAGTACCAGTCGCTTAGTTGGATTCATAAATTGACCTTTTAGTAACCGTCAATGAACAACTGATGTTTATTCTTCTTCTCACATGGTGACAGGAACCTGCCTCATTTCTGACGGTTTCTCTTCCAACACTTTCTTCGTAGTTGTTTTCTTCTAACTATTTTCCCCAACCTTGAACTCTTGATATATCGGCTACCATGCTACATAATTCTAAGAGAAAATGGTTTCCAATTTATAATCATCATTAATACAACTAGAACTCTTCTCCAAAGCATTCAATCTAAGGATGGTAAATCATTTGCATCGACACCACAAGATGACACAGTGTCTATAATTGAATTTGATTCAACAATCATTTTCCACAACACATAAAGCCCCTGACCCAAATGCAATAGGAAGATACACCAACAACACACAAACCACTGAAATAGAACCAGAAAACCCAAAACTAAATAAAATTCTAAACCAAAATTACGATGGAGAGTGATGCCCCTACATCACTTTAGGTGGTTGTTATTTCTTAAGAAATTAGATTTAGGATTTGATAATAAAGTGTGTTCTATGTGTAACCTGCATGAAACTTGTGATCATGTGTTTTTTGAATGTAAATTTTCTTGTGATGTCTAGAGCAATTTTTTGAATAAGTTGGATGGCTTGTTGTCTAAAATTAGTATAAGTAAGATATATATCCTTTGTGGTTTTGTTAGTGAAGTAGACACTAATGCTAATCTATTTTAGACTTTATTTTCTATTAAAATCTTGTGGTCATTATGGAAGGCAAGGAATGAGGATGAATACCAGGGAAGTAAAAGGGTTCCCATTGAGTCTTTTTTTAGAATCATTTTTCATTCTATAGGTGAACATGATATTGCTATAATGAAGATTCCTCTTGATAGATTCATGAGGATCTTAGATGATAGTAATGCTAGTAACATCTAGAGGACAAGCTTAATTCTAACTATATTATATATCTTAAAAATTATTATAATTATATAATATAATATTACAATATAGGATAGATATATTATTATAATATATTATACATAATATAACTCTGACCCTAACCCTAACATTAATCTTGATAGTAATTCTACCTTAGATCTACTTAAACCTAATTCAACTTCTAATTCAAACCCTTATTCCAACCTTAATTCTAACGGTACTTCTATATATAGATATAAATGTAAATGACTTTTGGTGTTTTATCGTAACTATAACCCTAACCCTAATTGTAACCCCAACCCTAACCTTGATTCTAATCATAGTTTTAACCCTAATTCTAACCATAGTTTTAACCCTAACCCTAAATCTAATTATAATTCTAACCTTGATTTTATCCCTAACCCTAATTCTTACCCCAATACTAATTCAAACCCAAATTATAACTATAACCCTAACCCTTATCTTAATCTTGATAGTAATGCTAACCCTAACTCTATTTCGAACCCTAACCCTAATTGTAACCCTAACCTTAATTCTACCCTTCTAACTGTCCCTATATAAAATAATAGGTATGCTATAATTATATATAATATAACACTAACGTTAACCCTAATGTTAATACTAATAGTAATTCTAGCCCTAAACCTAATTCTATCCCTAACCGTAATAGTAACCATATTTATAACCAAAATTCTAACTTGAACCTGAACCTTAATCCTAACCCTAATTGTAGGCCTAACTTCTAATTTAAACCCAAATTGTAACTATAAACCTAACCCTAACGTTGATCTTGACAATAATTCTAACCCTAATTTTACCCCTAGATCTACTTAACCCTAATTCTATTGCTAATTCCAACCTAATCCCAACCCTAATTCTAACCATAGTTCTATATATAGATATAAATGTAAATGACCTTTGTTATTTTATTTTAACGATAACCCTAACCCTAACATTCACCCTAATTCTAACTTCAATTCTAACCCTAGCCCTAACCCTGATTCTAATCATAGCTTTAACCCTGATTCTAACCTAAACCCTAACCCTAGCCCTAATTCTAACACTAATTCTAAAAGTAATCCTACCCCTGATTGAAACCATAACCCTAAATCCAATTATAATTCCAATCTTAATTTTATCTCTAACCCTAATTCTCACCCCAATACTACTTATATTACTAATTCAAACCCAAATTATAACTATAACACTAACCCTAACTCCAATTCTAACCCTAACCATAACCCTAACCATAATTCTAACCCTAGCAATAACCCTAATTCTATCCCTAACCCTAATTCTAACCTAATCCTTATTCTAACCCTAACCCTCGCTCTATCACTAAGCTTAATTATATCCTTAACTCTAACCCTAATTCTAACTCTAACCCATGTCATAAAACTAATTTCTCACCTCAATATTAGTGTTCCATTGTCCCACATCAATATTTAAAAGTCATATTGCATCACATGAAATTAACCCCTGAATTTCATAATTTAAAGCTGACTTGGTATGATAGATCACTTTTAGGGTCTTAGATATGTGATTTGTAATGGCATTATCATTTTTTAGATTTTTTGAGGGATTGTATTCTTACTTATCATTATTCCATTATTATATCTTTTCTTTTAGATTTTTGTACTATGTTGAGATCTATCCTTTACCCACCCTAGCCACCCTTGCCAATCCCATTAGGTTTCCATTTTTCATATCTAATATACCAGTAATTCTAACCCTAAGCCTAATTCTAACACTGGAGTTAGTGTTAGGATAGGATTGGGTCATTTCAAATGATATCATTGGTACAATATTAATTCCCAAATTTATATTAATAGATAAAACCATTTGGTATGGAGTAATTGTTTAATGACATCGTTTTACATCATAATCAAAACATATAATGTGAGATATTTTAACACATGTACATTTCCACTGTAGTACTTGTACATATAAGAATAGTATTTGTCAACATAATATTCTTAACTATTTCTTTGCAAATACTCTTACCTTTCAAAATTACACAAATAATTCATATCATGGTTTTTTTATTTGAGTTCTATAAATAACTCATGTTTTGTTTCAATCTCTTAGCCTTCTTTTAGGATCTTACTTTTTAACCCCAAAATTACACTCTTTTGGTTTAAACTTTTCTTGCCAAAAAAATCATATATTAAAAATTTTAGTAACTATTCTAATTTAAGATTATAGTCTAAATATTTCCATAATATAGATGCATTTCTTTCCAATTTGTAATCTATTTTATATTGTGTTGTGTGAATTTTTCACAATACAATTGAATTGTATACCAAAAGGCAATTTCTTAATAGTTATGTTTTCAATGCAACCTTGGAAATGTTAGTTCTTGTTGAAACAATTTGGTATGTACATTGTTAAACACTTTTTTATGGTGTTTATTCTTCATATTTGTTCACCTTGATAATCTCTCTCTCTCTCTCTCTCTCTCTCTCTCTCTCTCTCTCTCTCTCTCTCTCTCTCTCTCTCTCTCTCTCTCTCTCTCTCTCTCCAAACCTGAGCAACCCTAAACTCCAAACCCCTAAACCCTAAATCCAAGCAACTCTAAACCTCTATCTTCCTATCTATCCCCTATCTCCCTATCTCTATCATCCCTCTACCTCTCAATCTCTCTCTCTCTATGTCCATGGCCATGTGCCTCACTCTCTATCTCCCTATCATTCCTCTCTCTATAAACCCTAAACCTCTAAACCTGAACCCCTAACCCCTAAACAATAAACCCTAAACCCTAAGTAATGCCCCTAAACCTTAACCCCTAAACATGAGAAACCCTAAACCCATAAACCCTAAACATCTATCTCCCTATCTCTCCCCTCTGTCCCTATCGCCTTTGTCCCTCTACCTCTCAATCTCTCTCCCTATGTCTCTAGCCATGTCCCTCAGTCTCTATCTCCCTATCTCTCCCCTTGGTCTCCTCTAGATCTCCCTATTGGTCCTCTATCTCTCTCTAAACCCTAAACCCTAAACCTCTAAACCTTAACCCCTAACCCCAAAACCATAAACCCTAAACCCTAAATAATACTCCTAAACCTAAGTAACCATAAATTAGGCACTCAATTAGGTGCTAAAATAGGCACTAAATCAAGCGCTAAATTTAGGTGCCACATTAGGCGATAAATAATGCAGTAAATCAGGTGCTAAATCAGACGCTAAATCAGGTGCTAAATGTGGTGCTAAATTAGGTGCTAAAATAGGAGCTAAAGTAGGTGTTAAATTAGGCACTAATTTGTGCCTAATTTAGCATCGACTTGTTCTGATCGGTAGAAAAAATGCCAAAAATAGTGTCATCCTAATAAATAGCGTCGAATTTTTTAAAAAAATGGAGAAAAATACATTGGGAGCAAAAATGGGAGCTAATCACAGAGATTTGTTGTAGTGATATGTGAACAGACTATTGCTACAATGAAGATTTCTATTGACAAATTCATGAAGATTTTGGATGATGGGTCCATAATGGTATACATATCTGATATCCAAACTATAGAGTTTTGGCCTCACGAGCAAATGAAATTGGATCCTAGCTTTTCATAAAGAGTACATGGAAATGCATAAAAGGTACAATAATCATTCACTAGTAGAGAATAGAGTAGAAGAAGACTTTGGAGCTGTGGAATTTACTTGCCAAAATTTTGATATAGACAACAATTTGCGGGTCTCTCCAAATATAAGTACCTTTAAGGAGTGGTACTCTTTCATAAGTAGTGACAACAGGGTATACATGAATAATGAAGTTACGGTGTAGAAAGAATAGCAATGGATGGCTTCTTTGATGGATGTGGATCACAGGGAACCAAAATTTGATAACCAAGATACTAAAAGGATAGGGATATGACAAACAAATGTAGTGAGAGAACAATGATCAAAGTTAGAAATATGTTCTGATCTAATTGGATATGTACTTTTTAATTTACTATTGTGAATCATGTGTTTTTAACTTGTAATAATTGTGGTAAGATGATACAATATGGACTGTAATTTTAATTTTAAATTTTATTAATTTAATACTTTTATATTTTTCAAATTTATTTATTTACAATTTTTATTTTGTAATTGTATTAATTTTATAAGTTTATTTATTTTATTAGTTTTATAATTTTATAAATTTTTAATTTTTTTTTTTTTAACTAAAAAATTATTAAAATTATTATGTAGTTCAATGAATAAAAATATAATAGTAAAGAGTTATGTAGTTCCATGAATAAAAATATAATATAAGTGATATAGTTTATAGTTATAAATAAATAATTGAGTAATTTTTTTAAAATTATTTATTTTAGTTTTTACTTAGAATTGCAATAGTAAAAACATACTTTAATTTTTATTTCATGGGTTATTTGAATATCATTTTTAATATTTATTGTCTACATTGTTTGCATCTCAAATTACATGTAAATGATATTTATATGGGATATCCTTTAAAAAAAAATTTATAATTATTATTATTTTGTAAATTATGGTCACGACCTCTCCATTTATTTAAATAACTAATAAAAGATAATTAAATGCATCAAACCCATAAACAAGGGTGCATCAAAATAAAACTTAAGGCTAAAAGTTCCTGTTCGTCTTAAAAATCTCTACCCATTTTATTGTGGGAGTGCAAAGTCATCAGAAAAATTGACATTTTTCCCTTTTTTTCTCGCTTATAGGTCAGTCATCAAAAGGATCCTTAAATTGATCATCTACACTTGAATTTTGGCTAATTTCCTCCAACCCCATTGGGAATGTTTGCTACAATCTCCATTTGAGTTTTATAATTATTTTATTTTATTTTATTACATGTAAATGATATTTATATTGGATGTCTTTAAAAGTTATGCACTGTAATGCCTTGAGCATGTTAACAAAAACTATTAAAGAGTTGAATATAATACACTAGATGAATTATCCAATTGCACTAAAAGGATGACTATGACCATGTACATTAAAAATAAAATAGAGCAAACATAGTTTTTTTTTAAACAACTACACATTTTTTAAAAATAATTATAATTACATGAGAGGAATTATCTAGTTGCACTAAAGGGATGACTATGATCATGTACATAAAAATAAAATAGAGCCAACATAGTTTTTTTTAAATAACTATAGAGCAAATTGAATTGGGAGAAGAAGTTTAACCAATGAGGAGAGAAGTTTAATTGGTAAGGGCGCTATGCAACCTTTTTTTTTGTATTTTTCTTGCAAAATGAATTTATGAAGTGACTGCAAGCTAGAAGGTTAGATTACCATTGCGTATTATTTATTCTTATTGTATTTACATGCTACTCATTAAAATAAAAAGAAAAATTGTAGTCAACAAATTTTTGAAAACAACAAAGAAAATTAACGACACGGTAAATTAGTTACTTTAGTTTAATGAGACGTAGAGTTAGGGTTCTTCTATTTTTTTTAAAGATAATGCACTTGGTAAACTTTCCACTTTAGTTTAATGAGAGGTAGAGTTAGGGTTATATCAATTAATTAGTTTAGTTTAATGAGAGGTAGAGTTAGGGTTCTTCTATTTAGTTGCACTAAAGGGATGACTATGATCGTGTACATAAAAATAAAATAGAGCAAACATAGTTTTTTTAAACAACTAGACATATTTTTTAAAAATAATTATAATTACACAAGATGAATTGTCTAGTTGCACTAAAGGGATGACTATGACAATGTACATAAAAAAAAATAGAGCCAACATAGTTTTTTTAAACAACTAGACATATTTTTTAAAAATAATTATAAATATATAGCCGACATAATTTATTAAATCAATGAACATTATAATAAGGCTAACAAAATAATCTATATAAATATAGTACTACTCAAACATAAATTTGAGAAAAATCAAATCAAATAAAAATAGAGCAAATTGAATTGGGAGAAGAGGTTTAATCCATAAGGAGAGAAGTTTAATTGGTAAGGGCACTATGCACCCTTTTTTTGTATTTTTCTTACAAAATGAATTTATGAATTGATGAAATGCTCCTTGCTGGTATTATCTATAAATAAAAAGAAAATTGCAGTTAACAAATCTTTGAAAACAACAAAGAAAATTAATGGCACAGTAAATTATTTACTTTAGTTTAATGAAAGGTAGACTTAAGGTTCTTCTTTTTTTTTTTTAAAGATAATGCACTTGGTAAACTTTCCACTTTAATTTAATGAGATGTAGACTTTAGGGTTCTTCTATCTTTTTTTATAAAGATAATGCATTTGGTAAACTTTTCAATTTAGTTTAATGCGCATCAAAATAAACCTCTAAGGCTAAAAGTTTCTTATCATGGGAGTGCAAAGTCATCAAAAAATTTGACATTTTTTCTTTCTTCCCTTGCTTAACAAGGTCCAGTCAGGATCCTTAAATCAATCATCTACACTTGAATTTTGGCTGATTTCATCCAACCCCATTGAGAATGTTTGCTTCAATCTACATTTGAGATTTAGAATTATTTCATTTTATTTTATTACATGTAAATGATATTTATATGGGATGTCTTTAAAAGTTATGGAGTGTAATGGTTTAAACGTGTTAAGAAAAACTATTAAAGAGCCTAATATAACAAGAGCTGCAAAGCAGTGAAGTTTCTGCCAAAATGTTTTAAGTTAGAGTTGACAATTTTGTAGTATTTACAATGAATGTTGAAAATTGAAAAACTTTGAGATTCTACATTTAATAATTAGATTGCATAAAATGAAAGTTGCAAAGTAAGTGTTTTTTATTATACCTGAAGATTTATGATTATACTTCAAGATTTAAGGTGAACTTGACAAAATGGATTATTTGATTGATACAGCCTCCTAAGACTAGAAATGGGTACCCTGGCAATTAAAACTTGGTTCTTGATGGTCTCTGACAAGAGGCAAATATAGAAGGCTATAAATGCACTAGCCTTCAATAGTTTGCACTTAAACTGCAATACAAAGAGTTGTTAGTACTATAAAAATCACTTAACATCATGAATACAAAGAGGAGTTGTTAGTGCTGTAAAAATAACTTTAACATCATTATTTTAAAGATTTGAAGTTATAGCTTATAGTGAGGGACAAGTGAAACCCTAAAAGTAGTTCTACCATATAACTAGCACTTGCACCAATAAGAGGATCATGGAATACCTTGTTTGGAATAGCAAACGAGTTTAGAAGATCTTCGAGCGTGAATGTTGTTTACAACATGAAATTCAGGGAATACGCTGATAGGAACCAAACAATTTAGAAAATTTCCCACATGTTCCAAGAAACTCAAAATATGAAGATGACTCTGCAAAGAAGATATTAGAATGTGATAGTTGATAGCACACGACAAAAGAAATATCTTCCCTCAATTTTAGATCAGATAATGAAAGAAACTGTTGAGCTAAGAAATAACTATTGCAAGAACCCAAATCAATTGAAGCCTGTGAACCAAAAATAATTTAAATTTTTCCAGTCTTGCAATACCTTGAAATTTATAAAATTTTGGCATAAAAACAGTTTGAGTAGTTGAACTGTAATAGTTAGGTGAACTGCACGAGTTTTGATTTAGGTTTTTAGGTTTGCAAATAATAAATTAAATTCCTTAATTTTAATTTTTATTTACAGAGGAAAGATTTAATTAATTAATTAAATCTTATGATTAAAGATAGATTAGGGATTAAGGGAAATTTAATTAATTAATTAAAATTAATTAAATTTCATGTGAAGGGAGGACTTGTGGAATTGATCACTGGTCAATTTTTCCTATCTATGCATAATATATATTTTAAAGTTTTGATGTATTAGTATATTATTATCCTAGATTAAGCATATTATCTATGTAAATGATATATTATTATTATTATTATTATTATTATTAATTATTAATTATTAAAGACATATATATAAATTTGGGATAAACTTATAAATTATATTTGTATTTAAATTCCTATTAGTATTAATATTGATTAGTAATAGGAATCTTATATAACTATAATATTTTTATTGTCTAATAATATTATCAATATTAATACTAATAGGAATTTAAATACACGTTTCAAAAAAATTAAATTTTTATTTTAGTTATAATATATTATTTTAGTTATAATATATTTAAATTGGTTAATAGGTGAGATGCTAAAAAAGCTTTACTGCCTAATATATATTATTATCATAGATTAAGGATATTATCTATCACAAAACTTTATAATATAAACCTTGATGATCCGCAATAATCGCCCTTATCGGGTGAAAGATTTCTGCCAATTAGATTGAAGAAAAATCATTTTTCAAATATGTTTTGTTAAAATATTTGCATCTATACAATAGCAATAGCTAAATATTTTTTAATTAGAAAAACTATTTCAGTTCTCATTGGTTGCAAAAAGAATTATTAATAACTAGTTAACAACAGGCCTCGCCTATAGTTTTCTTGGCAGAAACTAAAAATAATTACACTAGATGAATTATCTAGTTGCACTAAAGGGATGACTATGATGGTGTACATAAAAATATATTAGAGCCAACATAGTTTTTTTAAACAACTAGACATATTTTATTAAATAATTATAATTAAATGAGAGGAATTATTTAGTTGCACTAAAAGAATGACTATGATCGTGTACATAAAAATAAAATAGAGCCAACATAGTTTTTTAAGCAACTAGACATATTTTTATTAAATAATTATAAATATATAACTGACATAGTTTATTAAATCAATTAACATTAAAATAAAGCTAATAAAATAATGTGTATAAATATAGTAGTACTCAAACATAAATTTGAGAAAAATCAAATCAAATAAAAAAACATCTAATTGAATTGGGAGAAGAAGTTTAATGATAAGGAGAGAAATTTAATTGGTAAGGGCACTATGCAGCCATTCTTTGTATAAATATAGTAGTACTCAAACATAAATTTGATAAAAATCAAATCAAATAAAAAAAGATCAAATTGAATTGGGAGAAGAAGTTTAATGATAAGGAGAGAAATTTAATTGGTAAGGGCACTATGCAGCCATTTTTTAATATATTTTTCTTACAAAATGAATTATTATTTAATTTAGTTAATGAGAGGTAGAGTTAGGGCTCTTCTATCAATTATTCACTTTAATTTTTTTTAAAGATAATGTGCCTAATAAACTTTCTACTTTAGTTTAATGAGAGGTAGAGTTAGGGTTCTTCTATCTTTAAATGATAGGTAGAGTTAGAATTCTTCTATCTTTAAATGAGAGGTAGAGTTAGGGTTCATCTATCAATTAATTACTTTAGTTTAATGAGAGGTAGAGTTAGGGTTCTTCTATCTTTTTGTTTAAAGACAATCCACCTTATAAACTTTCTTTTTTTACACTTCTATTTTAATGAGAGGTTTTTTACACTTTTCGCTTAATGAGAGGTAGATGCACTCATCCACCCAGTGGTCTTCTATCTTTTTTCTTTCTTTTTTTTACACTTTAGCTTAATGAGAGGTTTTTTACACTTTTCACTTAATGAGAGGTAGATGCACTCATCCGCCCAGTGGTCTTCTATCTTTTTTCTTTCTTTTTTTTACACTTTAGCTTAATGAGAGGTTTTTTACACTTTTAGCTTAATGAGAGGTAGATGCACTGGTTCGCCCATCAGTCTTCTATCTTTTTTCACCAGACATTAATGAGAGGTAGAGTTAGGGCTCTTCTATATTTTTTCTTAAAAGATAATGCGTTGGAACCCTGGTTGATTAATTCCTTTAAAAAATTATAATTAAGTTTTGGTATCATTTGGATTTATATTGAAAATTATTCCCAACTAAGAATTGTGGAAAAATAAGAAAATTAAAGATAGGGTAAATTACTTTTTTTTAGTTTAATGAGGGCTAGCCTTATAGTTTTTCAATCTTTAAAAGCCACAAAGAAAATTAATATTTAGTTTAATAACCTTTGTTTTAGATTTTTACTATGGGTTTAATTTTATTAAAAAAATATAAATAAGTTTTTCATATCATTTGGATTAAATTATTGAACCATTAAAAACTAATTGTTAGAGTTAAGAATTGTAGGGCAAATTACTTTAGTTTAATGCTGGGTAAGATTTTAGTTCATCAATCTTTAAAACATCAAAGATTTTTCTATGGGAATTAATTATTAAAATTATTAAACTACCATGGATATCTTAAATACATCTATTGCAATAACAATTTCAAAGATATTTTTATTTTATTTTATTTAGTTAAAATTGATTTTCTACTTTATTTTACTTAAGAGTTATTTTATGTTTTATTTTTTATTTTATTTTTTTGCATGTAGGGTCTTTAATAGTTTTTGTTAACACATTCATGCCATTACCATCCATCCCTTACTTCCATTGTAGTCTGTAGTTAAGGCTCTCACCATAACTAGTTAGATAATTTTGATTACAATAATATAATCTCCAAAGCATATATTAATATGATTATTGTGAAAAGTTACATGCATATTAAATGCAGCCTATTAACCCAACACATATACACTACAATTATGGTGAGCATGCATGGCCTGCTTAACCCAGCACATATGCACAGGCACTACAATTATGGTGAGCATAATCATGGCTTATCTACACTTGGATGTGTTGCCTACGTATCTACTAAGACAATTACAACTACAATATGTGACAAAATTCCTATATCCTTTATACTTCAATGGATGTCTATATACCATCTTCAAAAGTAATATAAGGGGTTACCGTAATCAAATAAGTAGAATATAAGCATATGCGAAAACTTTGATTATAAACATATAACTATTCTGTGTTAAATTGTTAATCATGTAACCAATCCTAATTTAACTTAAAATAAGGTCCTCCTCATTATTTATGATTTTTTTTTTGGAAAAAGATGAAAACAAACCCTTAATGGAGCTTAAAAATTTTACAGTTTACTTTGTGTGTCAAGAATTTTTATTCCTAAAAGAATTTAAGACAATTTTAATGTATTCATATAAAGTATTTCAAATAATGTATGCATTCCAGTTCTTTCTAATTTTTATAACTACCAGATCCTTATCCTTCAATGCAAAATTTAATTATTTGATGTGCTAGAAAAACTTGGAGATTGAAATGAACATAAAATATTTAAAAAAAAAACATAAAAATATTGAGAACTTTAAAAAAATTCTAAAAACATAATATTTTTTTTTAAATAATTGAAGTTTCTATTAAAGAATTTAAAAATAATATATATATTTAAAGAGCATTGAAAACTTCTCAGAAAAATCTTAAAATTTAGATTTTTTTAAACAATAAAATTTTTATTATATATATAATTTCTAAAATAAATTAGGTATATGTTAATACAGTCAAATATTTATGTAAAAGTTAATCCTACCCAAAAGCACGGAAAAACAAAGAAAAGCAATATCACTGAACCAAATAAAGCAATTTGACACGCAGGCAGGGCTTTTACGGGTTACAAGAATCTTAACACTACTTAACAAATGAACAGGTGAAAATTCATTATTGAAGGTCTTAAAACAGCGTGAATGTTCAATACGGTGAATCTTTTAATAAAAGTGAAACGTTTTAATCAAATACAAAATTTGGGACTTTTAGGTAAAAAAATTTGCACCTTAAATAAAGGTCGAGGATAAAACAATGTGATATTTTGGTTTTCCAATATACCAATTCTGAACGCGTTTTTTATTAACCTTTGTAACCGTCCGCGTATCAGTATGATATTTTAAAATTTTGAGTAATTTGATATTTGAAAAAAGCTACTAACATGTGATCCGCAAATCTGCAGTTAAAAGACTTGAGAAGGAAAAAAAGGAACTTTACACGCTTGGAGTACAGCAAGCATTCGAGAGATTGTAAATCTAAAAATAGCAGGTTGTAAAGGTATAAGTCCCAGTAATTAGAAATGAGTGGGGAGGAACCTTGGAGGTTTATACATCCTATTTCTGAAGAAAATGAAAATGAAGAATATGAAGGTGAACACTACGTACCTGTGCAGCGACATGGATATCCTATTTCTCTAGAAGATGAAGATGAAGATGATGAATATATTATTTCTCCTGAAGATGAAGAAGCCATACGTTTTTCTTGTAGGAGAAATTCAGCTGGGAGAAATACCAAAGAACGTATTCAAAGTTTACAATCCTCTCTGAAATCTGCATTTGATGAATAATATAAGCAGTTTCATGACATGGAAGCCGACTTAATTAGAGCTAAATCAGAAATTAAGGAGTTGGCTGAAAGAAACAAGAAACTAGAGAAGGCGCTCCACGAGGCTAAAGAACGAGAAAACTCCAGCAAAAGAGATCTCCACCAAACAAGAAACAAGCTGCAGCAGCTGTGTACTACAGTCGCTGCACTCAAAGAAGAATGTGCAGCAGCGGCTCCACAACTTGCTAAGAAGAGAAAATATGTTCTTAAGGTTTACGAGGTTAATGTCTGCGTGAATTGTCCAATTTGCTTGGAACCATGGACTGAATACGGGGAGCATAATATCTGGTATGTTGTAGATGCAAATGGGTTTTCAATACTAGAAACTTCGATTTCTTTTTGGGATTTTATATGTTAAGGTATATAATTTGTTAAAAAATGAGCTACATCTAAACCAAAATTGGATTTGTTATCAAAAGGGTTCCTAGTTCAATGGTAGAGTATTCAGGAAGCAAATGGGAGGTCTTGGGTTCAACTTTTAACTTGCCTAATGAAAAGTTTAACATAATATAAGTGTTTAGGCCAGCAGAGCTAGGTCAAGTTAGATTCCACAAACACCTATAATGTTAGCTCAAATGGAGGTGTTGGATAATGAACCACACCCAAACCATTGTCACTAACTTAGTGGTATAGTACCCCACCAACAAATAATTGGTCCTATTTTATGTCACATTTTATGTCAAATTAATCAATACAAAAGAATAAAAGACTAATTTTATAAAATTAAAAATACTTTATTTTATATATATCTCAATATATTAATTTAATGTTAATGGTGTTAGTTGGAGAGAATAGTTTAGCAAAAGATTTTTAATCAAGGGGTCATGTAGAAACTAGTTGCACTTAACAAGAAGTGGCTTTCTCCTCTTAAATCTGGTACTTGGTATTTAATTGTGTTAAGCTTTTGTTATTTTAACAATGTAATTGGTTGAAGTTATTAATATCTTTTTTATGTCACATAATAGAAATTTTTTTAAGCTGCACCTAATTTAATTGACCTCCACTATTCCACAATAATCCATTATGCCGTTTTTCAAAAATTATAAACATATAATATTTCTAAGATAATTTACAAAATTCTTTTATTAAATATTTTAATTTTACAATTGTAAATGAAAAACAAGAGCTCTCATGTTTTATTGATACAGAATTCCTTTATTAAATATTTTAATTTTACAATTGTAAATAAAAAACAACGGTTCTCATGTTTTATTATCTTGAGAATACGTTCTTTCTTGACATACTTTAGATATATATTTTTAAATATAGTAATGCTAGTAACATTTGGAGTACAAGCCTGATTCTA
The DNA here is from genome assembly GCA_027924645.1 of Cunninghamia lanceolata. Taxonomy (NCBI): domain Eukaryota; kingdom Viridiplantae; phylum Streptophyta; class Pinopsida; order Cupressales; family Cupressaceae; genus Cunninghamia; species Cunninghamia lanceolata. The sequence goes on from BSBN01000797.1 coordinate 1,235,198, forward strand.
ACTATATTATATATCTTAAGAATAATTATAATTATATAATATAATATTATAATATAGGATAGATATATTATTATAATATATTATACATAATATAACCCTAACCCTAACCCTAACATTAATCTTGAGAGTAATTCTAGCCCTAATTCTACCCTTAGATCTACTTAAACCTAATTCTATTTCTAATTCAAACCCTTATTCCAACCTTAATTCTAACAGTACTTCTATATATAGATATAAATGTAAATGACTTCTGGTGTTTTATTGTAACAATAACCCTAACCCTAATGTTCAGGCCAATACTAACCCTAATTCTAACCCCAACCCTAACCTTGATTCTAATCATAGTTTTAACCCTAATTCTAACCTAAACCCTAACCCTAACTCTAATTCTAACCTAATTCTAACCTAAACCCTATCCCTAACCCTAATAGTAACCATATATATAACAAAAATTTTAACTTGAACCTAAACCCTAATCCTAACCCTAATTGTAGGCATAACTTCTAATTTAAACCCAAATTGTAACTATAACCCTAACCCTAACGTTACTCCTGACAATAATTCTAACCCTAATTTTACCCCTAGATCTACTTAACCCTAATTCTATTCCTAATTCCAACCTAATCCCAACCCTAATTCTAACCATAGTTCTATATATAGATATAAATGTAAATAACCTTTGTTATTTTATTGTAACTATAACCATAACCCTAACATTCACCCTAATTCTAACCTCAATTCTAACTGCAGCCCTAACCCCAATTCTAGTCATAGCTTTAACCCTGATTCTAACCTAAACCCTAACCCTAGCCCTAATTCTAACACTAATTCTAACGGTAATCCTGACCCTAATTGAAACCATAACCCTAAATCCAATTATAATTCCAATCTTGATTTTATCTCTAACCCTAATTCTAAACCCAATACTACTTATATTACTAATTCAAACCCAAATTATAACTATAACACTAACCCTACTCTAATTCTAATCCTAACCATAATTCTAACCTAATCCTTATTCTAACCCTAACCCTCGCTCTATCACTAAGCTTAATTATATCCTTAACTCTAACCCATGTCATAAAACTCATTTCTCACCTTAATATTAGTGTTCCATTATCCCACATCAATATTTAAAAGTCATATTGCATCACATGAAATTGACCCCTGAATTTCATAATTTAAAACTTATAATTTTCTTGACTCTTGCCCATTTCATTCCACCATGAGCTGACTTGGTATGATAGATCACTTTTAGAATCTTAGATATGTGATTTCTAATGGCATTATCATTTTTTAGATTTTTTGAGGGATTGTATTCTTACTTATCATTATTCCATTATTATATCTTTTCTTTTAGAGTTGTGTACTATGTTGAGATCTATCCTTTACCCACCCTAGCCACCCTTGCCAATCCCATTGGGTTTCCATTTTCATATCTAATATACCACTAATTCTAACCCAAACCCTAATTCTAACACCGGTGTTAGTGTTAGGGTAGGATTGGGTCATTTCAAATGATTTCATTGGTACAATATTAATTCCCAAATTTATATTAATACATAAAACTATTTGGTATGGAGTAATTGTTTAAAGACATCCTTTTACATCATAATCAAAACACTTAATGTGAGGTATTCTAACACATGTACATTTCCACCGTAGTAGTTGTACATATAAGAATAGTATTTGTCAACATAATATTCTTTAACTATTTCTTTGCAAATACTTTTACCTTTCAAAATTACACAAATCATTTATATCATGGTTTTTTTTTTTTGAGTTCTACAAATAACTCATGTTTTGTTTGAATCTCTTAGCCTTCTTTTAGGATCTTACTTTTTAACCCCAAAATTACACTCTTTTGGTTTAAACTTTTCTTGCCAAATAAATTATATATTAAAATTTTTAGTAACTATTCTAATTTAAGCTTGTAGTCTAAATATTTCCATAATATTGATGCATTTTTTTCCAATTTGTAATCTATTTTATATTGTGTTCTGTGAATTTTTCACAATACAATTGAATTGTATACCAAAAGCCAATTTCTTAATAGTTATGTTTTCAATGCAACCTTGGAAATATTAGTTTTGTTGAAATAATTTGGTATGTACCTTGTTAAACACTTTTTAATAGTGTTTATTCTTCATTTCACCTTGATAATCTTTCATGCAACCATGGGAGATAGAATGTCAACAATTGACATAATTATAATATTAGAGAACTATGTGATTCTAAGCTCTTTTTATGTAGTATGATGTTTGAATAATTTACTTTTTGGAGGATTATGCATTTAATATCTTCCAAAGATGGAATTCCCAATGTAACCCTAATTACTAATATATGTTATATATTACCAATAAAAATAATAATATTATATATACATTTAGTATTTTTTTTCCAAATGTGGTTGTAGTAGTTATTATAAATGCCATGAATAATGTAATTAATTAGTTTTTACTTCATCACCAAGATAAAGAATGAATACTATTTTTAAATTTTAATATAACACTTAAAAAATTTATGAAAGAAAATAAAATAGATATTTTGTGGGTTTGCATAAATTATTTAAAAAAACTAAATTCATATAATCTTGAGGATTTTACAGGGCTTCAATTGACCCCATGTCATATGCTATGTTTTCTTGCGATATATATATATATATATATATATATATGTTTGTAAATTGTAAAAATAAAAAATTATTTAATTTAATTTTTTTAATATTCCAACTATGCATACACCATTAACACCAAGCTAAAACATTGAGAGATGATTATTTAAATTTTTATGAATAGTTACTTTGATTTTTTTTCGTGTTTCTTGATTTTTATTTTGTGCTTTTCTTTGCAATCCATGATTTTATTTTTTAAATTTTAATATAGCACTTATCATAAAGAAAATAAAATAGACATTTTGTGGGCTTGCATAAAATATTTTTAAATATTTTTTGAAAGAAAACTAAATTCATATAATATTAAAAGTAAATGGTAAAAAGTAAATAAAATAACATAGATAATGGGTATCATGAAAAATTATATAAATTAATTTTTTTACTATTCTAGGAATATGAAATGATATATGCATAACCATTAACACCAAACTAAAGCATACAAATTAACACCAAGCTAATAATTTTGACAGATGATTTGAATTTTTTTATCAATAGTTATTTTGATTTTGATTTTTTTCTTTTCTTGATTTAGAGTTGTTAAACATTTATGTTATACATATATATGTTTTAATTATTAATTTGCATTTGTGAGCTATAGTTTTGAAATATTTATGATTATTATTTTAATACATGGGCTATATAATTATTTTTTTTAAAAAATGTTAACACACTCACGCCTGCTGCCACTATAGGTTACGCCTCTCGACATAATAACATAAATGTTTGACAACTCTCCAATACCAAAAACAATTAGATAATTTATGTGGGAGCGAAGTCCAAGATCATGGAATAGAAAAAAAAATGCAATGTATTGAAAATGAACTAATTTGTTTACAACCGAACTGGTATAAATAGGTGAAGCTTGAAGAACAAGTCTCCATGAGAATAGGAAAGGTGGTGAAATTGGAACCAAGAGAATAGCTCAAGGTTCAAACTCCCTCCAAAATAGCAATGATGTGTCAAAGATGTATTAACACATCAACTAATGACTTAACAAGAGGACTTAGTCTTTCCACATGTGAGGAAAACCACTAACTATGATTAAGTTAGGTATAACTCATATGATTTTATATACCAACAATTTATAGTAGAACTAAGAAGGAGCTTAGGTGGGTTTATGAAATATGAGTCCTGGCTATGTGCCATTTTAGGTACTGATTTACAAAACATCACTCATAAAATAGAGAAAGAAAGAAAACCCTATGGGAAAAAACTTTCCTCCTAAAGAGAGAAAACAAAGAGAGGACTTTAGATGGCCCCTCCAAATGATGATGATGCCGATGTAGACCTAGATGCTGATGTTGAGAACTCTCCAAGCAAAATATGTTGTAAATTCTAAAGTTTTTGAATATTTAGAAAAATAGACAAATCATCTCCAATGTGTACAGAATTTGGTATATTGAAACCCGATCAAAGGATGTGCATATGTGCACATGCGAATGAGATAAATAATCTGTGTGACTCTTTGAGAAGTGATTGTTCCCCCATTACACTTTATAATTTAGTGTATATACAATTCTTAATTTTCATGATATATTACACAAGTGATTTTTATTTGACACTTTTTTTAAGTGCAAGTACAATAAAATAGCTTTATTGGAGTCCTAATAATCATCTATATTGAGCCAACTCAGATGAGCCTTGAATTGATACTAGGCTCTAAATTAACTTCTTCATCAGCTATAAAGTTTGAAAATATGAAGTAGGCATCTGGATGGCAGACTTTACCAACTGCAACTAGTTTTCTATCTTTCGACTCTCTGATGAGGGCACCATATTTAGAATACCATTCCCTAGTTTAACTGTGCCTTTACCAATGACAACATAAAACTTTTGGTTCACTAAAATCTTGTAGATTCTACAAGGTTCTAGTTTTATAAACATTTCCAGAAATGGTGACATGTGATCACCAACAACTGAACTTATGAATCATCAGTTTAACTCTGTTTTAGATGGTGGCATTTTTATCTCTTTTATCCCTATTAGAGTTGATGAATGGATTTGGTTTTAAATTCAGTTTTGGGAATTAAGGTGGTGCTTTAGTGATAGAAGAAGTGATTGTGTGCACTCTTCTTATTTATCTACCCCCCTTAAAGTGACACTTTATAAGTAGTGCATGACATCATACAACAATATTTGACCTTTTTTTTTCTCTTGCAACAAGCTTGCAAATTGAGATGAAATATTTTAAGAACCCTGAACCTAACTTACTTTGGCACTTTATAATAATAGTGAAATTAGTGGCTATAATGATAGAGGTCAAAAAATTAGGCACCATTGTCTTTTGAATGACTCGATTACGAGATCGTATGCAAAAGTTATAGCCTTTACAATTTGTGCATATGCAAAAAATTACTCCTTCAAAAGATATTTTCAATGTGCTTGAAAATAAAATTTTGTGCAAACTAATATTTGGAGAAAAAATTGATACGGAAAGAGTTAAGCCCCCTATGGTAGGCTGTGACCAGAGGCTTAAAAACCATATGACTAGGGGCTTATTATTAACAATTTTGTGCCGTGCCCTCCCTTTTTATTTTACCTCTCTGCTTATGTCACCCCCCCTTGTTTCTTATGTGAGCAAAATTGACATAAGTTACAATGAATAGTGCTGCTAATACTTTCTTCAAATTTGATGACCGTCGCTATTCACGTGCCTCCCTAAGCACTTTCAAATTCCAATGACCCACCTGGCTTTTCAAAGCTGATTCAAATCTACATTCTTGCCCAGAAATGGGGCCTTTGCTCCACCATTTTGGCGTGGGCAATATGGCTTAAGCCATCGTGGCTGAGAGAACTCAGTCAAATGAGTATATGTGACGAAAATGCCATAGAGAAAGGTGGTGACATGGCTTGAATGCCATAGTATGAGGCAGCAATGAGGATGAGTTGGACCATGTCATGGATGAGAGGACCGGGCATCTTGGAGGTGCCGTAGAATGCAGCTTGCAGAGGCAACTTTGGCCTATGATACATGCTCAAACAAGCATGGATACAGCTTCTTGTATGAGGCTGTGAGGCATGACTACCATAGAGAATACACCTCTATTGAGGCTTCCTTTGCTATGATTCAACCTCACTATGGTGAGGGTCGATGAGCTCTTCCAATGATGATTATGACCTGCAAAAGAAAACTTGTTTCAAATGTGCTTTGAAATAAAATTTTACCTCCTTGATATGCAGTGATAGAAGGTCGGATTGAGCCTAGCATGCAAGAGAATTTGCAGAGATTTGTCAATGGAGCTATGTAATCAATGAGCAAATGATTTGACATTATTCCACTCGCTTTGATACCATGTGGGAGCGGAAGTCCAAGATCATGGAACAGAAATCAAACACAAATGCAATGTATTGAAAACAAACTAATTGGTTTACAATCAAACCGGTATAAATAGGTGAAAATTGAGGAACAAGTCTCCATGAGAATAGGAAAGGTGGCAAAATTAGAACCAAGAGAATAGCTCAAGGTTTAACCTCCCTCCAATATAGCAGCGATGTGTCAAAGATGGATTGACACATCAACTAATGACTCAACAAGAGGACTTAGTCTTTCCACATGTGAGGAAAATCACTAACTATGATTAAGTTAGGTATAAATTGTATGAGTTTATACACCAACAATTTATAGCAGAACAAGGAAGGAGCTGAAACACAGAAGAAGCCACAACAAAAGAAAGAAGCACAAAATCAAAATCAAAATAACTATTGATAAAAAATTTAAATAATCATCTCTCAAAATTATTTTGGCTTGTTGTTAATTTGTATGCTTTAGGTTGGTGTTAATGGTGTATGCATAAATCATTTCATATTGCTGCAATATTAAAAAAGTTAAACTAAATAACTTTTCATAATATGGAACTTAGCATTATCTAAATTATTTTATTTATATTTTACAATTTACAAATATCATAGTATATATTCCCAAAAAAATATGGCACATGACATGGGGTCAATTGAACACCCATAAAATCCTTGATTATAGGTAAAAGTACAAACTTGTGCCACACTTTATAAAGGAATTGACCAACATAAAAAAAAATCTCAACTTCGACCACATAAAAGTGGTCTTTATGTTTTGAATTTCAAAATGATGTAAACTAAGAAAATGTAGATCTTTTGTTGAAGTTTATTACTCCAATTGTTTATATATTTAAAAAAATTGTTTTGATATTTTTTTTATCAGTTTAAGAGTAGATTTTGAAATGCTAATAATTTGAAGAAAAAGTGATGTTCAGTTGACGTCAAGAAACAAATAGAAAAAAAAAATGCATTTTCTCCTAATTTTTTTTCCCAAATAGGTGACTTCAAATCTAGGGCATAGAAAAAAATGAAATTTTGATCTATATTTTTCTTGCAATAACATTTTAAAGTCAAACTTACCCGATTTTGATAGTTTTCAATTCAAGTCAACTATTGTTTAATTTTTTTTTACATTTTTGAAAAACAAATTGTACCCTTTTGAAGAGGATTCTCTCTTCTAGGGCATCATATATTTTCCAAATTTTAAAATCATGTTTTACTTTTTTTTTTTTAAATTTCAAATTAGCCTTTTTTTGAACTTGAAAAACCTACTTGCATTATTTTCAAATATTTATATCCTAAAATTACTCAAAATATAAATATTTAGCAAAAGTTGGAAGTTTGAGAAAATGGTGACTTGGCTATCCAATAGGATGCCACATAGACATATTCGACCTAATGGGATTTAGCCGAATCCCATTCGGTTGAAACTACTCCTTTGCTTTTTTTAAAAAAGAATTTGTGGGTTTTTTATTTATTTTTTAATTATTGAATTATAGTAAATTTTAAAAAAATGATTTCGACAGGGAAGAGTCATATTTGAAAACACAATGATGTGAAAGTGTTTGTTTAATGTCTTTTTGGATTTTTTAGCTTTTTTTAGTTTTTTTAGCATTTTTAAATTAATAAATTATAGAAATTTGGAGAAAAAAGAACCACTAATTTCAATAGGTGTAGAGTTATATTAAAAAACACAATGACCTTTAAGTGTTTTTTAATGTCTTTTTTGGCTTTTTTGGTTTTGTTTAGTTTTTTGGGATTTTTTAAATTATTAAATTATAGAAATTTGGAGAAAAAGGAACCACTGATTTCAATAGGGGCAAAGTTGTATTCTCTGATACCATGATCTATAATGTGTAATTGATTAAATCATTGATTTATTGAATGTAGACCTAGATCTTCAAAAAACAGAGGTTAAAGTATTTGTACATGTGTTATTTTTGCATGCAAGTGAATTTAAATTTGATCAATTTACTATGGGCAATAAAAAGACAAGAAAAAGGTTGTATGATCGAAGAAGAGATGTTACAAATGTCGATGAAGGAACATCTACTCAAGAACAGCCCATGAAAATTGTTGATGACCAAGGAGTACAAGTACCAGAACAAATTGAAGGTGGTGATAGAAATTTTATCCTTGGTATGGAAAATATGATGGAGATGGATGAGGATTCTCTTTTCAAAAATATTTCATCTGAAGATATGGTACCTGAAAGCATAGTAAAATTACACTCTAAAAAAATATGGGATGATTTTTTTGAAAATAAGTGTATAATTTGAAGAGCATAGTTATTTGCAATGTTATTTAGGAAGAAAGAGATGACCCCTATCTTGGAGTTGTTAGGGGTTGATAATAAGAAAAAGTCATCAAGTTCATTAAAGCAAACAATAGTTGAAAACCTACAAGAAGCATTGAATTCTATTAAAAGCAAGAGTCAAGCTGTTGATTTAAGTGCTACACGTAGAGCATTAATGACTGTAATTTCTCATATTGAAGACAAGTTGAAGCAATTTCCCAATTACTCAATGTTTCTAGGAGAACTGTTCAAATATATATAGCAAAGAGAAATAGATTGGATGGAAATATTGAAAATAATTGGGTAAATATTTGCAAGGTTCCCCGAAAAAGATAGAATCTCAGAAGATGTAAAGGAACAGGTGATTGAATATTGGACCAGCCACTCTCATGTTTCTTCCAATAGAAGGGACACCATACAAATAAAAGGTGAATATGGTACAAAAATTTGACATCCAAAATATTTTATAGATACAACACAAAGTGAACTTTTAGATGTGAATATTTGTCAAAGGATGTTTGAGAGACTATGGCCAAGTTTTGTACATATAAATAAGGTACGTGAGACTTGTTGTTGTCAAAATCATGTCAAATTTCATCTACACCTACAGTCATATAAAAATCTATGGCAGTAATTAATCCAAATATAGCCATCCTTGGAAGTACAACACAATTTGTGAAGTTTCTTCTATGTGAAAAATTAGAAGATTCAGATGAATTAAAAGTGTAGTGTATAAAAAATATATGTAATGATTGTGGAAATTTGAAGAATCTTGTACAAGTTGACAATATTGATCATTCGGTGCAAGTTATGTGGAGGAGATTTGACTATGAGAAGTACTCAACAAAGTCAGGAGTTGAGAGTAGAAAATTATTCTCAAAGAAAGTGAATTGTCAAGCAATGAGTTTATGAAATTTTTTTGCAATATCATATATCCACATATTGAACATTGTCATGGTGCTAGATGGTAAGATAAGCAATTTCATGACTCAAAGAATTACTTTCCACCAAGTTGTATTCTCTCTATTGTTGATTTCTCTAAGAACTATACATTTAGTCCTCAAATTGAGATTCAAAGTCAATATTATCATTCAGAGCAAGTTGCAATATTTGTACCAGTTTGTTATAGGCATGCTAAAGAACATGTAAATGGTGTAAAAAGTAGCAAAGATGAATGAATTATCATCAAAGAGGTTCACTTTTATATCAGTGATGATATAGGTCATGATAGAAGGTATGTAGCCCATTATTTTGCAATGTTTTTTGAAGACCTGAGATGACGTAAAATAGATACTTCACAACATTGGATATGGTCTGATAGATGTGTTGGTAAGTTCTGATTTAATTTTTTAACAAGATTATATTATATTTATTTGTGTAATTAACTCATAGACTTGAATTGTTCAGTTACTTAAATATGTTGTACCTATATGTATATAGTTTTTTTAAAAAATATTTTGGTATTAAATTTGAAATTGTTTGTAATTTCATAGGACAATTTAAGTCTGTAAAAGCTTTTAATTGGTTAAGCCAACAACATATTAAATAGAACATACATGTTTTGTGGAACTTCTATGAGAGTGGACATAGAAAAGGAGAGCATGATGGAGCTGGAGCATGTGTGAAGTGTGCACTTCGACAACATAAACTTGCAGGTAATACCATATGGACTACAAATTTAAATTCTTAAATATATTTTAAATGAATTTAAACCTGTTAGGAAAAAAGTGTAGATCTCAATATATTGCATGTGTTGAGAAGTGGCTGCTTAAGCCATTATGCAATTTAGTGGTTTTGATATATATCCAATGTTGCAGATTTTCAATATTTCTCCTGTTGCATTTAAAAACAAATCTAATTATGTTTTTTGAGATCATCTTTTCCTTTCAACTAGAAAACCTCTTAACTTGACATTTCACCAACATGAACTTGTAGGTAATGCCATAAGGAATGCAAATGAAAGTGTTGAATGGTACAAAAGTCATTTTGTTGTCCGTGACTCAATATACAACACACACTATTTTTGGGAAGTTAGAGGTACATAAATATTTTGTTTTGAATTTCAATGTGTGTACATGAATTGAATTTTAAATTTTATATACTTTTTAATTGGATGATTGAAATTTAAATAGATATTGATCGATCAACTCTTACTAATTGTCAAACAATTAGTGGTATTAGAAGTTTGCTTCAAATCATGACAGTAGGACATAGCAGGCCTCCTGTAATTCAAGTGAGAAAAATAATATTTTTGTGTTGATTGCATTGAGAACAATGCAAATACTCTGCAATGTGAGAATATTAGAGATGGGTATCTTTCAGAATGGTAAAAAAAATAATTAGTGGCCACCTCAGACCCTTTTGAAGATAATGACATTGTAGATGTCTATCATCCTTTGTATTTAGCTGGATATGAACGTGTATCAAATTTAGGTATTACAAGTAAATTTTAAATTTTTAAATTGAATTTTAACTTGTACATTTGATTTATAATATATTCTACTTAATTTGAGCATGGTTTACTACATGGTGTGTATAGGAGATATTTTTGTTGTTCTTACAGATCCAGACAATAGAAAAGGTGTAGATTACTATCTACTAAGAAGTACGCAACCAAAATGCAAATTATTAGAATCAATGACAGATGGTGAGGGACAAGAGTATGGTAGAGTGCTCCAAGATGTGTAGATACTTGAATAATTTCTATATTTTGCATTCTACAAATTCACATGTGTATATATTAAATAAATTTGACTTAAAAGTAGTTCTCACTATTCATTGAAGCATATAGTAGGGGATAACTTGTCACACTTTAGAGATTTGGAGCATGCAGAGGATCTCGTGCATGATAAATTTAGACATGTTGAAAGTACAATTTAACTTTAAGATGACTTTAAACACATATATATATACACATGTACATTAAATTAAATTATGTACTTTCTTGTGCAGGGAGGTGCATCAAGACCCAGAGAGAGATCAAGACATGGACCCACACATGGATCGGGCTCTAGAGAGAGATCGAGACATGGATCCACACATGGCTCGGGAGATAGATCTAGACATATGTAGTCATATTAGACACCCTACTCTCTGACTTGTTATGGTTTCACATGTTATGACCTTTCAGGTTATATGGTTCATGTCTTATTATGTTTTACAATATATACATTTTACATTACATGGTTTCACATTATATACATTTTATATTATGGTTTTTAACACATATTCTTGCACACTTTAAATCTATATAAAAAATTGAGTTAATTTAATGTTCATAATCAAATTTAAGAAAAACGTACAAAAAAGACATCACATATATAGTGCATTGCTAGTTGATGAAAGGAAATTTGCATGACTAGTTAGTTTGGCTAATACTAATCTAGGAATCACAATCTAATCATTTAGGGGGGTTATGCATAATAGAACCTAATGTTTACTGTCACTATTGTTCAAGTTATGAAAAAAAAAATCATATCTAACATATAAGTAAACTAAGGAATGATATTGAAACTCAATAAAATTTCATTCACTTGTATAGACACAATTACATTGAATTTGGATATTTAGATAAAATAAATATCTAAGTATAACAATATATATCACTAACATTAAGCTATTAAAGATTAAAATAGTTCTATCTAGTCTACATCCTGCACAAAGAAATTTAAAGACTAAAATGGTAACTAATTTCAAATTTTAGTTATAAATTAAATTTAGATTAATAAAGCAATTTAAACTTGTTTAAATTAATTTATTGAGTATGAAAGTTCATAATTTGGAAATTAGAAATAAATAATAATAATAATTTATTTTTGGAGAATTAAAGGTTAGATGATTTCCTTGCTCGAGTTATGTATGAATTAAATAATAAATAAATTATTAAAGCTATTATTTTATTAATAGATGTTTTCTAAGTAAAGTGCATGAATAAAAAAAGAGTATTTAATTTATTATCACTTAAAAATTAATACTTAAATATCATTAACTAAGATTTATTTCTTCTTGATTAGATTTGTGAAGCAAAAGTGAAATTATACTTGGATTAAAAGGAAAGAAAATTTTAGTAAGATGATAAATTGCATTTTCATTCTAGAAAGGAAATTATCAAAGTTTGAATATTGAAGTGATTGGATTGCATTTATTTTAGAAATAACAGATTGTGTTTGGATAGTGAATTTTTGTCATGTAGTTTTTCAAATTTCCTAAGAATCTTTAGGTAGGATCTCATCATGAAAATATTATAGAAAATATTTCATTTTGGATTTAATAATAAATCTAGATTCTTATTTGTGAAAGAGGTGATATGCACTCGTTTGAGATTGATCTTTCCTACTCAATAAGAAACCATTGAACAAACTAGTTATTTATAAATTCCATAGCAATTAGAAATTCAAATTGATATATATGATCATAGAAAAATGATTAGATGAACTCAAAATCTTCATTGAAACTTATTTTTTTTCATCTAGATTGGAATGTAGAAAAATATCTAGGGATTTCTTGAGAAATAAGAAATATAGAAGAAACTAGGAGGAATCAAAAGATTAGAGGGTTTTGAATTTGAATATTCTTGAAATATGAGTCACGAATGATAATGGAAACAAATAAGGATTTTGAAACTAAATATGTGTAATAAAGATTATAAAACTTAATGTGTGAAACTATGAATCAAATGGAATTAATGGATCTATGTTGTGATTGGAAGTCTTAGTGTATCTATACAATTAGGAAGATGGATTCCATAGTAAATAGGTTTATGATCTTATGGGGTACTTTTTATGAATGAATTCATAATTTTTTTGTAACTATATATAATGTTTTGGAGAAATATATTTGTCATTTTTACCTAAAATTGAGTGAATTTGGAATTTGGGAAATAAATTTAAAAAATGTAAATTGAAATTGTTATAAAAAAAGTTGGAATGTCTAAATGAACTTCCATTTTATGAATTAGGGTCATCTAAAAAAATCTATGGAAGGTACATAGCCATGTTGGGTAAATCCTCACAACAAATTATCCTTAAAAATTTAGTAATTTTGAGATATGATTAATTTAGGGATTATCTATCTATGCTGAAATTTTAAAAATTAGATATTTTATTAGTAATTTCTAGCATACTAGAACAAAGAGAAAACATGAGAAGATTAGTGGGAGATAAAGAAAGGAAACATTTTGGAACTAAACAACCTTTCCCTCTATGCTTGCAAATCCAAATTTAAGTTCTAGGACCAAAATTCTTGATAGTCTATTTAGTATTCATCTAGATACAATTAATTAATGACCTATGTAATTCGACCAGTCTAGATCTCTTCAAGTTCAAAATAGGGTATTCAGAGCTACAAGCATGGAATCAAATTAGATTGTCATCATATATTTGAGACATAGGATATGAAAAAATGTCAAAAACTACACCTCATGAGGCCCCTTTGCCTCTGTTATTTCTCTATTCATTTTTCTCTATTTTATTTCGATTTCCAACTAGAATTTAACTTCATATATTTGAATTTAAAATACCTATATATAATTAGAGCCCTTCAAAGAAAATTTAAAAGATTGTTATGTTGTCTTGCACTTGTTAAAATAATAATGCATGATGTAGAACTATATATTTTAAGGGGAAATATAAACCTAATTTACAATTATTTTCATGCATGACATATGGATATTGCTAAGAGTGGTTCAAAATCCATGATTAAACAAGCTTGTATAATGAAATTTAGTGACAAATTTCTAGGAGTTTCATGTGCTCATGATGGGATTGCTATCAAGCTTGCTTATATTTTTTCCTTTTCACTTTAATTAGTATACACCTCAAATCTTAGGGACTAACCTCCCAATCTTATCTATCCTAAAGAGAAGAGTTTTAATCTTACCTTAAGCATTGGCCTTGATCTATCCTTTGCCTAATTATAAGCTATAACTAAATTGGTCTTGAGATTGGCATTCCCTACCCTCAAGAACTAAGCTTACACCATATAGTCAATAGAAAATAGCTCAGATCACCAACATGTTGATTTAACAAACAACTTGGTGAACACATAAATGACTACACACATGCATCATACTCAATCATGTATAATTTTTGAACCTATAAATACTTATTAGGCCTTAAAACTAATCTTTATCATGACATCCAAGAATAACTCAATTCAATTAGGCTACATTAAGATAAAAGAAGATAGCCAATAACTTTATCATGACATCCATGACATCTAGAATTTCTGAGCCATAGAAGATAGCCTCTAATTTCATCAAATCACAATATCTTAGGATGACCTGAATACTAGGTAAGATTTGAACACCAAAATGTAGGAAAATGAAACATGTGGGCTACAATTAATTGATGACATGTCTATTTCGATGATTAAGAAAAGAGTAATATATCAACACATTGAATGAAATTATTTAAATTCAACATAAAATAAATTGTCATAGAAAATATATACATGTACAAAAATAGCTTAAAGTTCTTGGTACATATAATCTTGATCCTCTCTATCTTTTATTATCTCTAAAATCCTTTCATGATCTTCAATAGGTAACCTCCACCTTTGTTTGGCACGTCCTCTTTTTGGTAAAGTTTCAAGATTTATTCGTGTTGCTATAACTAAGCGACTATAATGTAGAACCTTTTGACTTGGCATATAATCAATAAATATAATACCATTTGTATCTATCTTTGTTTGTTGATAGTATGTGTCTTCAACAACCACTGATCAATCCCACTAATGTCAAAAGAATGAATGGTAACATCAGGGACACCTATATCTAAAGGTAAATGACCAGTGCCAAAGAGAAGTGTGGTATATGTGCCATGTACATGAGGTGCAACCTAATGTTGTGTGGGGGCTATACACTGGTCTAGAATATTCTGGTTCTCTGAAGCCATCTCACCCTAACCTGACTGTCTACCATTATGTCGTCTAATATGAGTTGGTACAACATCCAAAGGAATCCCATACTCATTACTAATATACTGGTATGCTGATAGTAAATCAATAAAGGTAGTTTAACATGCATCACGTACAATGGTGTCACTCATATGGGCCACATCTGATGGGGATAGTATATCTGCATGAATGTAGGGGTCATAATTTACGAATGTAGCCTCAGTGGGAGGAAGGATAATCCATGGACATAATAAGTATCTCTCTACACAATCAGATGACATCTAATCAACCTAACTAGCAATCATGGTCATCCTATCAAAAAGCCTGGATCTAGTCAGTGTGACTACTGCATCACCTGCTGCTACTAGTTCCAAACATTTTGGAAGAACCAAAAGGTTTGGACCAACTAATGCCCTCTTGTTTTCAGGTGGTGCCAAATTTGGACGTCTAAATTCAGGTTTATCAGCAAACCTCCCCTTGCCATGTCTAGCATGTCGTCTAATATGAGTTGGTACAACATCCAAAGGAATCCCATACTTGTTACTGATATACTGGTATGCTGATAGTAGATTAATAAAGGTAGTTTAACACGCATCACATACAATGGTGTCACTCATATGGGCCACATCTGATGGGGATGGTATATCTGCATGAATGTAGGGGTCATAATTTACTGATGTAGCCTCAGTGGGAGGAAGGATAATCCATGGATGTAATAAGTATCTCTCTACACAATCAAATGACATCTGATCAACCTGACTAGCAATCATGGTCATCCTATCAAAAATCTTGGATCTAGTCGGTGTGACTGCTGTATCACTTGCAGCTACTAGTTCCAAACATTTTGGAAGAACCAAAAGGTTTGGACCAACTAATGCCCTCTTATTTTCAGGTGGTGCCAAATTTGGACGTCTAAATTTAGGTTTATTAGCAAACCTCCCCTTGCCATGTCTAGCATGTACGGGCATATATGTGTAATCCACAGATAATCCTAAATGGAACTCAACATTTAACTATTTCTAAAAATATAGTGGCAACTCATCATTATGAGGCCATCTATGATTGGCTGCCAAAAATATGGGATATATAAATGGACCAACAAGTGGATCTATAAACTTGGTAACAATATATCCTCTAACTTTGGTTTTCCCATTATAAAAAGGGAGCATACTATGCACTTTATGTAATGAAACTCTATCAAAATAAATTTGATATTCTCTGTGCCAGTAACAGTCCTAGAAAGGGATGTGTAAAACTCCTCAGTGCTACTATCATCATATGGATTGTATGATTTTATCATCTCAATCATATCTTTAATCTCAAATTGAATATTGACTAATTTATCTCTATTAGCCAAATTTGGGGAGTTTTGTATTGTTTGGTCCAAACATTTCAAAGCATTATCTAATCTACACAATGCTATTGTTATAAAAATTATTCCTAGTGTCAGCTTCACACTGAGACTACATGGAATGATGAGATCCCTCATCATAAGCCATATCTAGATATAAGAGATCTGCATTTAATTAAAACAAAAAATTTAATATGTACAATAAGAATTTTGGCCAATAAGAATAGGACAAATATTTCTAATGTGTACAAAAAAGCACATGCATAGGACAAATATTCAATGCACAATAAAGCACATGCATTTCTTACAAAGTGTTACAAAGTATGCTGATAAACTCAAGCTGACTGGCAAATCAAAGGTATGGTTCATTTTACATCATACATTAGCTTTGTATTACTAGCTCAACATTTCTTTCAGGAAGTATTCACTTTTCTTTAATACATTATCTACGGAGTGGGAAACATATTTTATGGTTATTGCAATTTTAACAGTCTTCTTTAATGCTTAACCTGAAGTATCTATATACAATTTTACCAGTCTTCATTAATGCTTCACCTTGCTGTAATATTTGGTTATATAATAGAATAGTGTCCTTGCAATGTGTTTTTACATTTTTACCAAGTGCATGTCTTCTTTCAAATTTCAAATTGTAATTTTCTATACAAAATTAAAACAGCAGATTTTGAATGAAAAAAAAGTTTAAATGCATACCCAATATTAAGTTGCATCTCAGAGATTTATGCTCATCTTTAGATAGGGTCATGATAAAATTACAAAAATATCTGTCAGAATAGAAGTCATCTCTTTACAACTAGGTACGAAGGTAGCTCTGGGTATTTGTTGGGATGAACTCACTTATAGGATGATACTTCTTTGTAGTTCTTTTATTCATTATGATGTAGTGATGCCTATGATTTCATAAAAATGTTTAGGATTATTCATAAATGGTTTCTTGATATCTTAAAGAAGTATATATGAACAAACCATTATTCCACTGACTAGTTCAAATTTATATAAGGTTATGAGCTCAGTGATACACTCATTAGGACTATTATCTGCCAAGAAAATTTCTATAATTTGCTTCAGTAGGCTAGTTCTTTGTAAAAAAAATTAATATTGGACCTCATTCAGCTAGCAAGTGCCTGATGGAAAATGTTAGTTTTCATATTTTGGTATCCAAATTCACACCAATTATTCTCATTTTGAGTTTGTGGATCTTTGCTGTCATTTACAGTGTTGCAGGGCTTCCATTTCTCTACCTGATTAAGTGCTGCTAGGATTTGTGTCTCTTTTTTGGTTGTTTTTTGTTGGAATAGGTTTTGAGGAATAAATAGTTTAACTCATTTAGCACATAAATTTTATAATTAAATGATTCAGTAACTGACAACCTTTCTTCTTGTCTGGTCTTCTACTAGCAACATTGCCTATGACAAAAAAACCATAATGGTAGCATCAGGTGTTTGCTGATTTATTGTAGAATGTTATATTTGTTGTACTATAATGAATTGACTTGGCGAATGATCATTGATGTTGCATTTTAAGGAAACTTTATTTCCTTTATATTTAAAAGCTTCTTATTTAAA
Source organism: Cunninghamia lanceolata (assembly GCA_027924645.1). Lineage (NCBI taxonomy): Eukaryota > Viridiplantae > Streptophyta > Pinopsida > Cupressales > Cupressaceae > Cunninghamia > Cunninghamia lanceolata. The sequence continues at coordinate 1,253,293 of BSBN01000797.1, forward strand.
TGCCTTTAAAACTATGTTCTACATAATTTAAATGTTTAAAATAAAAAAAATTAGTTTCAATTCATACTATTAGTTTACAATGTAAATTTGATTTCCTGACATAGTTCAAAATAAGTACAACATTTTTATTTACCCCATTGTAAATAGTGACCACATTGACTAGTTCTTTATGTAGCAAGGGTGAGTGACTGTCATGAGTTGGCAATCTTCAAAGAGATCCTCAGTGCCATAGACAACATTTTACAGGTCGCAAAGCCAAATTTTAAGTGCCTCTTCTCAACTATTCCTCCAATTCACACCAATCAAGAGTGCCCTAATATACTTGAGCCAATCAATCAACTCTTCTAAATTCTCCCTGAAATAAATTACAAGAGATGCGCGCTGGACAAGTATAGTTGTTAGTATATCTACAATGATCTAAACAATGGCATCAGTCATATTTGTTGTTTCCCTTTCTTTCTCATCCAAACCCCACATATCACCAATAAAAACTGATGAGATTTAGGTTTTGGCAGGGTTTCAAGGCCTCTTATTTTTTTCCACTCCCAGATGATAAAATAGAATAGAATAGAATAGAATAAATTATAATTTAATAGAATAGAAAGGAAATTTTTTAATAATGTTTTATAAGACCAAGCTTTCTATGGGACCCGAGAGTAACTCAATAGACATCAAAACTAGTCACAATTGTTATTTCTTTCCTGATAAAACTCCATAGCTCTCAGCATAAAGAACTGGTCAGTGTGCTCACTGTTTACAGTGGGGTAGCTTTTAGTAAATTAAGAGAGGGTGCTCAACTACTAGCTCCTTCATAAACATTTTCATTTCAACCATTTAAATTTTTAGGGTTAAAAAAAAACATATAGAAATGCTAGGGTTTAAAAGTGACTAACTACATTACGAGCTCAAGAATACATTTTCCTTGTTTTATTTTATTTTATTAAAAAGGGGAAGAGTATTACAGGATAACTCATCCACGCCTACTTTTGCACATTCCGATCAAACGGGAAAAAATAAAACTGGGGTTCCTGAGTTTTACTAGTACCTAATTTTTGGAACGTTAAAGGAAAATAATTATAGTATAACCACGTGGTGTTTTTTAAGGAAAGAGATTAAATGGTCGACACTTACTATTCAATGAGTGATGTCATAATAAAATAATGGTGGTGGGCAAGAATCTTTTGAATGTGCAGATTTGGGGTAAATTACTAAATGAAGTTGTGAGCCATTATTTTTCGTGTGGTCTAAGTTTTGAGTTATCTCATTATAGGTAACTATGATTGTGTAACAAATATGGATTTCTATTTTTCATTTAATGCTAGGATTTAAAAGAAACATTGAGAGATCCTACCTGGTTTAAAAAAACAATAATACAGACAAAAAAAACAATAACTAAGCTTAAAAAATGTAATAACCGAACTTAAAAAACAATAATCCATTGAGAAATGCTAGGGTTTCATACCTGGGTTGAATGTATTTGTAGTGGGAGTGTTGGTCGAGCATTGTCTAGACACCTTCTATTCTACAGAAAACGTAAAAAATGATGCCTCCATAGTTGTTTTTTTTCTTTTATTTTTAAAGGACTCAGCCAAAATCCACTCATCTGAGTGGGTTTCAGCCGAGACTATATGCACCACATCATTGCCATGTTAGTGCCAAAGGCACCACATGGATTTGGCCAAATACCACTTGACCGACTCCCACTCAGCTGAGTGGGAGTTAACCAAAATTAGTCGGTTAGCCTAAAGTGTGACACATGTTTGTACTCTTACACTTACATTTATTTAGTTTTCTTTTTAAAAATATTTGATGCAAGTCCACAAAATGTCTATTTTATTTTCTTTCATAAGTGTTATACTAAAAGATAAAATAGTATTATTTTTTATCATAGAGTCTTTGGTGATGAAGTGACAACTAAATATATAAAACTAATTAATTACATTATTCATGGGCCTTTATAATAACCACTACAACCACTTTTGGAAAAAACTAAATCAAACTTGGAGGTTAAATTTTCCCTAGTTTTATTGGCGTTGTGTCTGCCAAGTTATTTAACGGGGGTTTGGGGGTAGTGCCCCCAAGACGGGGTCAAGGGGTAGTGTCCCTAGTGGGATCCCTATCATGATACAAGGCGGGTCGAGGGGCAGCACCCCTAAAACCTTAAATGACTTTTATTATTTTATAAAGGCATCGGGAGTTGTTTTTTCTATTAGCTAACATAAAAAACCCTAATTTGTAACTAACATAAGTCTTGATAAAAATGGCTAAGGGTTAGGATTTCTGGGGATATTGTATTGTAGCATTTGTAGCGATATTGAGTTGCAAGGATTGCTATTCGTAATCCATTTGATTTCCTAGATAATAATATTGAACTCTCTATTGGTGGAAGTAGCTCGGGTTTGGGTGAACCATGTTAAAAATTGTCTTGCTACTATTATTTCTATGTATTTTCATTCCTCTGTTTAATCTTTATTTGCTATGACTATTATGCCAACATTCTTCCCCTTATTACGTTGTTACTATGACTATTATGCCAACATTCCTCCCCTTATTACATTGTTCCTACAATGGTACCAAGGGACCCCTCCTGAATGCTAATATAATCAACCAAGCTGATTACATAATATGAATACATATTTTATAGATGATTTTCTCCCAAAAAACAAATCCTAAACCAAGCGGGGCTCCATCATGTTGTCTCATCTATTATTGGAAAGGTGTAGCTTTGAGCTGTGTTCTTGAGCTCTTTGGTCCCAAACTCTCAAATCACAGAGTCTTGAATTATTCGACAACAATCCCTATCATTGTCTAGTGACCGCGAAAGGGTATAATTCTTGATCATATACTTTGACACTTGCTGGACAATAATCCATATTGAGCTCAACACCAAATCCCAAACCTAACTCCAAAACAAAATCTTCACAAAACATACATTCTACAAATCCATCAGCATCAACAAAGAAAAGCAAAACAACCAAAACCAAAAATGCTTCTTATGCAAAGCATCATCTCAAAGAAAGAAGATAACTTGAGATAATGGAAAATCCTCCATCCTCTGATGCCACCTACCTCCAATATGATTCTCTTAGTCCTTACCTTCCAAAGATAGCATCACAGGAAGTACTACAATTCTTGAAAGCATAATCATTCTTTAGCATACAAGATTTATATGAAGTAGCTATTGGCGTAATAGTTATAGTATTACATTGTTTATACGTAACTACATCTATTGGTTACTTTAGTTACACTATATAGTTACTCTATAACTGTTGTATCAACCAACTACACCACAGTATATATATATATATATATGTGTGTTGTATCTGCATTTATCATTAATAAAATTATTGCCCCTTCATTTGGTATCAGAGTGATGTGATCTCCAAACTTGCAGAGGCTTGATAATGAAGTATGTGTAAGAATGTTGATAGATCTTGTATTGTGCATGGGAACTAGCACATGGAAAGAACAAAAGAGATGTGGAGATTGGAGAGCATAGTTAAAGTGTGGCACTTGTAGTAAAACAAGTACCAAAAATTGTAGATAGGGGTTGCTACAGCAACAAACTCATCTGGTCATTTAATTAGAGGAGAAATTGTTGGGCTCGATATTGGGCATAGAGGAGAAAGCATGCTTCGAACAACCACATATTGATCTTTTTTTGGTTGTTGTTGTGGCCATAGACAACGTCTTCATAGTTCACACCTACATGATAGTTTGCCACGATTTTTCCTTGATGTCTCTGTGACTATAAAAATGGTGTGAGAGGGTGCACTTGTGCATTTGACTATAGTTAATGTGCATCAGTTATGAATATGGGCGGTGTTATTTCCTTCTATTGTTGCGTTGAAGTTCTATGAAGGTTCGTAGTTTGATCCTAAGTGGTTGCATAAAGACGTGATAGGCATAAAGTCACAACTGTGGGACTCAAATGGTGTGGTAACCAAATGGCTGTGTTGAATATCTTGAATGGCCATTCAAAACCAATGTGTGTTTTTCTATGCCTGTGAAAAGAACTATTTTTTTGAAATCTCCATTCAATTTGTTAAACCTTTGTTGACCACTATCATTGTTGATTTCTACTAGTTTTGTGTGCTATTCTGCAATATCTGTGGTGCCCTAGCATTAACTAACTATACCTGAGCATATATTTTGCAATGTTGAATGGAAATAGTGATAAAAATGTGATAAAATTGTCTAGATTTTATGCAGGACTTGTGATAGCTTTGTATGATTTTTAGAATCTATGGGTGGTTACGATATGGACATTCCTTGTATGCTGGTAGATGAAGCGCATTCTAACAAGAAAGATGTAGGCCTGAAACGTGCAAATTATATTTGCAGGGCTATCTCGATTTGCGTGAAGGAGAAAAAAGATGTTTTAGGCGGATTGAGACATAAGTGTTGTTAGGAAGGGCTATGCATCCTACACTTGATAGAACTTTTGAAGGTATGCATGCACATATGTCAAAGATCACTTATGCCATCAAGGACATCTTTTATATTGCTAATGAGGCCTCCAAAGATTCATCCAAGACATCATTTGGATAAAGTGTAATAGGGTCATATTGGAGGTAGGCAGCATCGAAGGATGGAGGATTTTCCATCATCTCAAGTTAGCTTCTCGCTTCAATGAGATGATGCTTTGCATGAGAAGCATTTTTAGTTTTAGTTGTTTTGCTTTTCTTTGTTGATGCTGACGGATTTGAAGAATGTATTTTTTGTGAAGATTTTGTTTTGGAGATAGGTTTGGGATTTGGTGTTGAGCTCAATATGGATTGTTGTCCAGCAAGCTTAAAAGAATATAAGATCAAGAATTATACCCTTTCGCAGTCACTAGACAATGACAGAGATTTGTCATATCTCTTAGGGTTCATTGTCAAATAATTCAATACTCTGTGATTTAAGAGTTTGGGACTAAAGAGCTCAAGAACACAGCTCGAAGCTACGCCTTTCTGAGGGTAGACGAGACAACATGATGGAGCCCTGCTTCATTCAGGATTTGTTCTTTGGGAGAAGATCTTCTATAAAATGTGTATTCATATTATGTAATCATCTTTGTTGAGTATTTTAGCATTAAGGGGGGTCCCTTGGTACTATTGTAGGAATAATGTAATAAGGGGGGAATGTTAGCGTAATAGTTATAGTATTACATTGTTTATACGTAACTACATCTGTTGGTTATGTTAGTTGCACTATATAGTTACTCTATAACTATTGTATCAACCAACTACACCGGTTGTGTGCAAGAAGTGAATACCTAACTTCTTGCACTATATGGTGTTGTGTGCATACCTATAGTGTTAGATTAAGTGGGGGTGTTGGAAAATGATCCACACTCAAACCAAATATGAACTAATCACCAAAATTGTTATTTTTCATACATTATGATCCAAGACTAAGACATGTATTTGATAATACATTAGTGGATAGTAAGAAAATCATTGATGGCCAACAAAATGAGAGAGAGCAATTAGAGAACATCAATGAAATTGACATCCATGATGATGTTGAAGATGGTTATGTTCAAGCACAAGAAGACAACAATCCAAAGTTGGATGATGTTATGGAAGACAACAATACGGATCCAGTATACAAAATGATGATCCAAATACATATGGTAACAATATAGATGGTCTATAGTCAGATTTCAATGATGATGAAGTGATGCAGGTCAAGATGAGGATGATGATAATATTAAATACTTGAAAGAACATATGAACATTGATAATGATACACTAGATGACATTGTAGCAGACAATAATGTTAATGACTAAGACTTCTAAATTTTTAGAATTATTTGCAATCCATGTTTCAAAAAGGATGATTAAATTGTTGGCAATAATGTTAATTAAATGGATTGTTCAATTGTTAACAAATTATCTATTTCAATGTCCTTAAATTGTTCAATCTTTGGTATAAATTGTTGGCAATAATGTTAATTAAATCAATTGATTGATGTTCTTCATAACTTGTTAATGGATAATCCTTATGTGATGGAAGTATTAAGTCATATAGGTCAAAGGATAAGCTCATCAATGGATTGATTGATGTTCCTCATAACTTGTTAATGGATAATCCTTATGTGATGGAAGTATTAAGTGATATATGTCAAAGGATAATCTCATCAAGTTCCTTAAATAGTGGGTGTTACCTTGTTTCACCAATGACAATTTACTTTTAGGTTTCCTGGTGACTTCAGAACAGATTAAGGAGCTTATGTAATTTTGTCAATTAAATCTTCCACTTCACTTAACCCAATCTGGCATATGATTTGGATTCATGTTTTCTATAAATATTTAAACCCTACTCCTAAAACATAAAAATAAATTTGGATTTTGAAAATATATACAAGGGAATGATTTCCAAAAGAGAAAGATTGGTGCCTACCACTAGAGAAAATTTTTTATCTTAATTATTTTTCATATGTATCCTTAATTGAATCTATGCCCTATTATCTTGTGATAAGTACTTGAGTAAGACCATCAATGAAAAATGAAGTGGACATATTATCATCTATATTAGCTAATTGATTGCATAAATATTTCAATTTATCAACGATCTCATGTTTCTCTTCATTTTCAACACTTTTAATAAAGACATCATGATCATAATATTCTTCTTCATCATTAGAATGCAACATGTGATCGTCATAGGAAGTAGGAGAAAGAGGTAGTCCAGTTTGCAAGGTGAGTGTTTGACCTAGTACTTTGTTGAAGGGGAAATAAGGATCCTAGATGTTTCTTAGGAATGTAAAATTAAAGGCATTGGGTTGTTTCCAACAAATGCAAACCACAAAAATCTCAAAATAAAAAATCAATCTTTTTTATCCTAAACATAGGCATGGAAATTGCGAGTTCAAAAAAATGTAGGGAAATAAATCATACCCTATAATAGATGATTTAAGTCCAATCCTAGATTTAATTAAACTTTAAAGTACAAGGAGTTGAGAGTAGAATAAAATATTGAGATATTAAGTAATTAATATAGAGAAATGAAATAGTTGAGAAGAAATACAAAACTTATTTGATCTTTTTAGCATGATGTGAAATGTGAAGTGAGTGATTCACTAATGCATTATGAAAAAAGAATGAAAACTAAGATTTTCTACTAGAATAATGATCATGAGATTGTGGCAGTGATTAACTAATTTTTTGCATTCCTTCTTCACTTGTCCTCTTTTTCCATATTTCCAAAACTTTACTCTTATATTCCTAGGGATTCTAGATTTTCCTCTTGACTTGGATTGATATTTATACCATTCCCCTTTAGATCCACTTTTGTCCTTGGGCCTTTGTAGACCATGCAAGGCATCCTTAGAACCTTCATCATTGAACTTTCTCCTCATATCTAAATTGATCATTGTAACAATAAAGGATGCCATAGTCACCTTTGCAACACTACCATTTATAACAAGCATTATGTTCTCCTAATTTTTGGGTAAAGAAAAAAGTGAGAAGATACATTTGTCTTCCTCATCAATTTTAATGTTTATTGAACCTATTCAAGACTCAAAATCATATTAAAGGTGTCAAAATGTTCTACAGTAGAATATCCTTCCTTCATTTTTAAATGATATAAACATCTTTTGGGATATAACTTATTACTTTATAATTTTAGTTTGATAAATATCTCCCATCCTCTATTGTAATGTGAATGCAGGGGTCTCTTTTGATTTAAATAACAAAGAAAAAGTAAATTGGAGACAACCAGATATATTATTAGCAATCCATTTCAACAAACAAATGGGAACCAAAAGTTGACCACTAGAGAATAGCAGCTTTTATATTGATTTGCTTCAAAGTACAGGTAGTGCAATGTCTCTTTCAAAAAATTAAAATCCTAGATAGATTCTGAGCCATAAGGTCCTAGTTTCCTTTTATAAAGGAAGCAACAAGCTTCAGACCTTTCACATTCAAAAGGGCTCTTTGTGTTCCTAACCCTTCATATTACAATATTTGTCTTTTATTAGTCCAATTTAGATTTTTAAATATATTTGAATACATTTTGAAAACATGAAGAAAACAAAAAGAGACAAAAGGAGAGTGTTCAAGATGTGGTGGTTCTATTTAACACCAACATATGGCTCATTGCTCCTCTTCACATGAACTTGTGCTACTGATGATTCATCTCTAAGATATTTCTCCTCTCATTTATATATTATAAAATCACCATGCCATTGGTATGCCTGAATCTGAAGCAAGTTCTCATGGTGATCTTTCCATCTTTTATCAAGCAAAGCTTTGACATCCATCACAAATTTTGCATACCTAGCATCCAAGGCAATTACTCGGTCCAATATCATGTTGAAACTAAGAATGCTAACATCTCCATCCTTCTTCAAAAAATCCATAACTTGGAATACTGTATGGCTGAATTCCATCTTCAAAATTTTCTGTTTGCTACTTCATCCCAATATCTATCCCAAAATGGGATTATGAGTGGTCTCCTTACACTAATACCCATCTTCTCACTACTGCAACAAAATCTCTTACCTTCCACAACTACCCTCTATCCAACGAGGACCTTGCAAGATTTTACTCTCAACATTTTACATCGCACATTAGCTTTGTATTACTAGCTCGACATTTCTTTTATGAAGTGTTCACTTTTCTTTAATAGATTATCTATAGAGTGGGAAACATATTTTATGGTTATTGCAATTTTAATAGTCTTCTTTAATGCTTAACCTGAAGTATCTGTATACAATTTTTCCAGTCTTCATTAATGCTTCACCTTGCTATAATATTTGGTTATATAATAGAATAGTGTCTTTGATGCAGAGCAAAACTAGTTACAGCATAAAAACAAGTTGAAGACTCCATTTAAAGCCCATAAAATAGCCATTATAGTGTGGATCGGCCAGATAAGGTAGAAGTCACACCGAAATATACATATTCTTGCCTATCGGCAAGACTGTACACCATCGGTCAAATGAAAAAAACTTTCGCCGATACATATCTCTCAGTGATGAGTGGCTTCGGTTATGTGCCTATCGGCATGATACTATTCTATCGGCGAGTTCCTTGAACCTTCTGCCGATGCTATCGGTCACACCGATGAGCGTCTAACTCCCACTTCTCCATCGGCAACACTTCTCTCCACTTTCACCGATATACCTCGCTTCTCGTTCGTCGGTCTGACTTAGACTATCGGCGTAAGTTAATCCTCATCGTCTGATATCAAACCTTACACCGATGCACATCCTCTGCTTTCCCTTTGTCGATGTGACTAAGATCATCGGTGGGACTCTTCGCCCACCTTCCGACAATACAACTCTTACCGATAACTCAACATAATGCTTCATCTTCTGTAAGACATTACCATTTGTCACCTCGACACAAACACGATCGGCAAGATTAATGTTATCGGTTCAATGCACCTTTGTCTACCCGATAGACATAGTCAATCCGATGACTTCTCCATACATTGCTTGACTTATTCTTTCGGTCCTCCTTACTGTTTCCATCGGTCATTTCTTGCATCGTTCAGAATGCTTCTTTCTACCATATACAACAGCGACATTCAAAAGGAAGATACACATGAACTGTATTTGCGATATACACCGGGGATGCTTTCCACATACATTATTTGTATACACTTAAAGTGCTAATTCCTTCTCTGCACATTGTAACCGAACAGAACACACAGAAACACTAAAACTACATAACAGAAATAAATCTAACTACATGGAGGTCATTCCACTGATTTCAAAGAAATCCACCAGTGGAATGACTCCAATCGGTATCACTGTAGTTTGACCAGAAAACACAGAATTTCTTTATTCCTTCTGCTTCAGAATAAAATACAATTTCTCTCTCTGTTCGTTCACTTCCCTTCTACACGAACAGAAACCAACTATATAAAGACTCTCAATTGACAGTTACACATGGTGGAAAATGAACCACCACTGCCAATCAGTTACACTCCTTGTTCGGTTACAAGCTTTTAAGCTGTTTCTTGACATACATGTCATTCTACGGCTAACTAAGACTCAAAGTGGCCTAAGGCCTTACAACATAACATTTTGGACATAACATAAAATGTATAGAATCCTCAGATTCTTAATGTCTTCGAGGTGCTTCTGCACCATACTCCCAGACTTGAAAATTTTCCATGTCCCATGGAAATGCTCAGTGAAAAGCCTGCAATATCTTTTGACTTTCTCGATGTCTGCAATGCTAACTGGATGCCTCTGCTGCTTCCTCTTCATCCTCAACCGTGCCTTCTATCAATGGAGTTTAACTGGCTTCTCCTCCAGATGCTGCTCCAAACATAAGTCCACCCTCCATGCTGCACCAACACTTTTGTCCCTCACCTGGGAGTCCTCTCTCGCCTCTCTCCTCAAGACTTTTGGCGACACCAACTGGACCTCCTTCTCAGGCCCATGACAGATCTCTCATCTGCCTATCTGCAGCTTGTGGACATACATCTGCAACCACAAATATTAGCAAACCAAAACACCAATCTCTCACTTAGCCCTATCTCAGATATAATCAGACACAAAACTTCCCAGATCTTTCGCTAGCTCTGATACCAATTTGATGCAGAGCAAAACCAGTTACAGCATAAAAACAAGTTGAAGACTCCATTTGAAGCCCACAAAATAGCCATTATAGTGTGGATCAGCCAGATAAGGTAGAAGTCACACCGAAATATACATATTCTTGCCTATCGGCAAGACTATACACCATCGGTCAAACGAAAAAAAATTTCGCCGATACATATCTCTCAGCGATGAGTGGCTTCGGTTATGTGCCTATCGGCATGATACTATTCTATCGGCGAGTTCCTTGAACCTTCTGCCGATGCTATCGGTCACACCGATGAGCATCTAACTCCCACTTCTCCATCGGCAACACTTCTCTCCACTCTCACCGATATACCTCGCTTCTCGTTCGTCGGTCTGACTTAGACTATCAGCGTAACTTAATCCTCATTGTCTGATATCAAACCTTACACCGATGCACATCCTCTGCTTTCCCTTTGTCAATGTGACTAAGATCATCGGTGGGACTCTTCGCCCACCTTCCGACAATACAACTCTTACCGATAACTCAACATAATGCTTCATCTTCGGTAGGACATTACCATTTGTCACCTCGACACAAACACGATCGGCAAGATTAATGTTATCGGTTCAATGCACCTTTGTCTACCCGATAGACATAGTCAATCCGATGACTTCTCCATACATTGCTCGACTTATTCTTCCGGTCCTCCTTACTGTTTCCACCGGTCATTTCTTGCATCATTCAAAATGCTTCTTTCTACCATATACAATAGCGACATTCAAAAGGAAGATACACACGAACTGTATTTGCGATATACACCGGGGATGCTTTCCACATACATTAGTTGTATACACTTAAAGTGTTAATTCCTTCTCTGCACATTGTAACCGAACAGAACACACAGAAACACTAAAACTACATAACAGAAATAAATCTAACTACATGGAGGTCATTCCACTGATTTCAAAGAAATCCACCAGTGGAATGACTCCAATCGGTATCACTGTAGTTTGACCAGAAAACACAGAATTTCTTTATTCCTTCTACTTCAGAATAAAATACAATTTCTCTCTCTATTCGTTCACTTCCCTTCTACATGAACAGAAACCAACTATATAAAGACTCTCAATTGACAGTTACACATGGTGGAAAATGAACCACCACTGCCAATCAGTTACACTCCTTGTTCGGTTACAAGCTTTTAAGCTGTTTCTTGACATACATGTCATTATGCGGCTAACTGAGACTCAAAGTGGCCTAAGGCCTTACAACATAACATTTTGGACATAACATAAAATGTATAGAATCCTCATATTCTTAATGTCTTCGAGGTGCTTCTGCACCAGTCTTTGCAATGTGCTTTTCCATTTTTACCAAGTGCATGTCTTCTTTCAAATTTCAAATTGTAATTTTCTATACAAAATTAAAGTGGTAGATTTTGAATGAAAAAAAAGTTTAAATGCATACCCAATATTAAGTTGCATCTCAGAGCTTTATGCTCATCTTTAGATAGGGTCATGATAAAATTACAAAATATCTGTCAGAATAGAAGTTAGCTCTTTAGAACTAGGTACGAAGCTAGCTCTAGTATTTGTTGGAATGTACTCACTTATAGGATGATACTTCTCTGTAGTTCTTTTGTTCATTATGATGTAGTGAGGCCTATGATTTCATAAAAATGTTTAGGATTATTCATAAATGGTTTTTTGATATCTTAAGGAAGTATATATGAACAAACCATTATTCCACCAACTGGTTCAAATTTATATAAGGTTATGAGCTTGGTGATACACTCATTAGGACTATTGTCTACCAAGAAAATTTCTATAATTTGCTCTAGTAGGCTAGTTCTTTGCAAAAGTTTTTAATATTGGACCTCATTCAGCTAGCAAGTGCCTGATGGAAAATGTTAGTTTTCATATTTTGGTATCCAAATTCAAACCAATTATTCTCATTTTGAGTTTGTGGATCTTTGCTGTCATTTACAGTGTTGCAGGGCTTCAGCTTCTCTGCCTGATTAAGTGCTACTGGGATTTGTCTCTTTTTTCATTATTTTTTTTGGAATAGGTTTTGAGGCATAAATAGTTTAATTCCTTTAGCACATAAATTCTATAATTAAATCATTCATTAACTAACAACCTTTCTTCCTGTCTGTTCTTCTATTAGCAACATTACCTATGACAAAAAAACCATAATGGTACTGGTATGATTTTGACTCTGAACAGTTTCTAGTTTATTTCCAATGTGGAAAATGGAGCACCATATGGCCTTGCTGATTTACTGTAGAATGTTGTATTTGTTGTACTCTAATGAATTGACTTGGTGAATGATCATTGATGTTGCATTTTAAGGAAAGTTTAAATCCTTTATATTTAAAAGCTTCTTATTTAAATGCTTTAAAACTATGTTCTACATAATTTAAATGTTTAAAACAAAAAAAATTAGTTTCAATTCATACTATTAGTTTTACAATGTACATTTGATTTCCTAACATAGTTCAAAATAAGTACAACATTTTTATTTACCCCATTGTAAATAGTGAGCACATTGACTAGTTCTTTATGTAGCGAGGGTGAGTGACTATCATGAGTTGGCAATCTTCAAAGAGATCCTCAGCATCATATACAACATTTTACAGGTCGCAAAGCCAAATTTTAAGTGCCTCTTCTTGACTACTCCAATTCACATCAATCAAGAATGCCCTAATATACTTGAGACAATCAACCAACTCTTCTAAATTCTCCCTGAAATAAATTACAAGAGAGGTGCACTGGACAAGTATATTCGTTAGTCTGTCTACAATGATCTGAACAATGGTATCACTCATATTTGTTGTTTCCCTTCCTTTCTCATCTAAACCCCACATATCACCAATAAAAGCTGATGAGATTCAGGTTTTGGTAGGGTTTCAAGGCCTCTTATTTTTTTCCACTCCCAGATGATAGAATAGAATAGAATAGAATATTATGATTTAATATAATAGAAAGGAAATTTTTTAATAATGTTTTATAAGACCAAACTTTCTATGGGACTCGAGAGTAAAACCATAGACATCAAAACTAGTCACAATTGTTATTTCTTTCCTAATAAAACTCCATAGCTCTTAGCATAAAGAACTGGTCAATGTGCTCACTATTTACAGTGGGGTAGCTTTTAGTAAATTAAGAGAGGGTGCTCAACTACTAGCTCCTTCATAAACATTTTCATTTCAACCATTTAAATTTTTAGGGTTTAAAAGCGACTAACTACGTTATGCACTCAAGAATATGCTTTCCTTGTTTTATTTTATTTTATTAAAAAGGGGAAGAGTATTACAAGATAACTCATCCATGCCTACTTTTGCACATTCCGATCAAACAGGAAAAAATAAAAGTGGGGTTCCCGAGTTTTACTAATACCTACTTTTTGGAATGTTAAAGGAAGATAATTATAGGATAACCATGCAGTGTTTTTTAATGAAAGAGATTAAATGGTTGACACTTACTATTCAATGAGTGATATCATAATAAAATGACGGTGGTGGGCTGAGAATCTTTTGAATATGCAGATTTGGGGTAGATTACTAAATGACATTGTGAGCCATTATTTTTCGTGCAGTCTAAGTTTTGAATTGTCTCATTATAGGTAACTATGTTTGTGTCCCAAATATGGATTGTTATTTTTCGTTTAATGCTAGGGTTTTAAAAAAAAATTAAAAATGCTACCTAGTTTAAAAAAACAACAATACAAACCAAAAAAATAATAACTGAGCTTAGAAAATGCAATAATTGAACTTAAAAAACAATAATCCACTAAGAAATACTAGAGTTTCATACCTAGGTTGAATGTATTTATAGTGGGGGTGTCAGTCGACCATTGTCTAGATGCTTGCTATTCGGCTGAAAAGGTAAAAAATGATGCCTCCATAGTTTTTTTTTTGTTTTTTTTTTAAGGACTCGGCTGAAACCCACTTGGCCGAGTGGGTTTCAACCAAGACTATACATACCACATAGATGCCATGTTAGCGCCAAAGGAGCCACATGGATTCAGTTGAATACCACTCAGCTGACTCCCACTCAGTCGAGTGGGAGTCAGCTGAAATTAGTCGGTTAGCCTAAAATGTGACACATGTTTGTACTCTTACCCTTACATTTATTTAGTTTTCTTTTTAAAAATATTTGATGCAAGTCCAGAAAATGTCTATTTTATTTTCTTTCATAAGTGCTATACTAAAAGTTAAAATAGTATTATTTTTTTATCATAGAGTCTTTGGTGATGAAGTGACAACTAAATATATAAAACTAATTAATTACATTATTCATGGGCCTTTATAATAACCACTACAACCACTTTTGCAAAAAACTAAATATAAGCAATGTATATAATAAAAGTAGTATATGTTGTTATATGGATCCTAATCAGACTCGGAGGATAAATTTTGCCTACTTTTATTGGCATTGTGTCCACCAAGTTATTTAATGAGGGTTTGGGGCAGCGCCCCCAAGACGGGGTCAAGGGATAGTGCCCCTAGCGCGATCCCTATCATGATACAACGTGGAGTCGAGGGGCAATGCCCCTGAAACCTCAAATGACTTTTATTATTTTATAAAGGCATCGGGAATTGTTTTTTCTATTAGTTGACATAAAAAATCCTATTTTGTAACTAACATAAGTCTTGATAAAAATGGCAAAGGGTTAGGGTTTATGGGGATATTGTATTGTAGCATTTGTAGCAGTATTGAGTTGCAAGGATTGCTATTTGCAATCTGTTTGATTTCCAAGATAATAATATTGGACTCTCTGTTGGTGGATGTAGACCAAGTTTGGATGAACCATGTTAAAAATTATCTCACTATTATTATTTTTGTGTATTTTCATTCCTTTGTTTAATCTTTATTTGCTTTTAATTGATATCTTCTACATGCAATTCCTAAAAATATATAGTGTATATTAGTAATTATGGTTAGAATTAGGGTTACATTAGGAATTCCATCTTTGGAAGATATTAAATCCATGATCTTACAAAGAGTGAAGTTTTCTAACTACTATATTAATTGTTCTACTTCTATCAACTCTATATACATATAAAATATTCAATTGAATTATTTTATCAAATATAATAAAACGAGGTTAGAATCATATAATTATCCAACACTATAATTATGTCAATTATTGACATTCATCAAGGTTAACAAATATGAAAAATAAACACTATTAAAAAGTGTTTAACAAGATACATACCAAATTGTTTCAACAAGCACTAACATTTCCAAGGTTGCATTGAAAATATAACTATTAGGAAAATGGGTTTTGGTATGCAATTTAATTGTATGGTGAAATTCACACAACACAATATAAAATAGATTACAAATTGGAAAGAAATGCACCCAAATTATATTGAAATATGGTGAGCACAAACACATATAACCAGATCAAACCATTTTAACACAACAAAACATTAAACATAGAATAATATATTATTGTCTTCAGATAATTTTTACATTGCATTACATTGGCTTTATAAAAGCCTCTTCCCTTTAACTATTTGATAAATACCTACATAACCTCCATACAGGAATGTAACTCCCACAAACTAATATTTATTTAATATGCATAAACTAACCTATAAATGCAAATTTAACAATGTAATACCATTGTTACTATGACTATTATGCCAACATTCCCCCCCTTATTACATTGTTCCTACAATAGTACCGAGGGACCCCCCTTGAATGGTAATATACTTGACAAAGCTGATTACATAATAGAAATACATATTTTATAAAATATTTTATCCCAAAGAATAAATCTTGAACCAAGCAGGGCTCTATCATGCTTTCTCATCTACCCTAAGAAAGATGTAGCTTTGAGCTATGTTCATGAGCACTTTAGTCCCAAACTCTCAAATCACAGAGTCTTGAATTACCTGACAACAATCCCTAAGAGATATGACATATGTCTATGATTGTCTAGTGACCATGAAAGGGTATAATTCTTGATCATATACTCTGAAGCTTATTGGATAATAATCCATATTGAGCTCAATGCCAAATCCCAAACCTATCTCCAAAACAAAATCTTCACAAAACATACATTCTTCAAATCTGTCAGCATCAACAAAGAAAAGCAAAACAACCAAAACCAAAAATGTTTCTTATACAAAGCATCATCTCAAAGCAAGAAGCTAACTTGAGATGATGGAAAATCCTCCATCCTCTGATGCTGCCTGCCTCCAATATAACTCGCTTAGTCCTTACCCTCCAAAGATAGAATCAAAGGAAGTACTACAATCCTTGAAAGCATAATCATTCTTGATCATACAAGATTTATATGAAGTATCTATTGGCATAATAGTTATAGTATTACATTGTTTATATGTAACTACATCTACTGGTTACGTTAGTTACACTATATAGTTAATCTATAACTATTGTATCAACCAACTACACCACAATATATATGTGTGTTGTATCTACATTATCATCAATAAAATTATTACCCCTTCATTTGGTATCAGAGTGATGTGATCTCAAAACTTCCAGAGGCTTGATAATGAAGTCTATGTAAGAATGTTGATAGATCTTGTATTGTGCATGGGAACTAGCACATGGAAAGAACAAAAGAGACATGGAGATTGGAGAGCACAGTTGAAGTGTGGCACTTTTAGCAAAACAAGTCACAACAATTGTAGATAGGGGTTGCTATAGCAACAAACTCATCTGGTCATTTAATCATAGGAGAAATTGTTGGGCTCAACATTGGGCATAGAGGAGAAAGCATGCTTCGAACAACCACATATTAATCTTTTGTTGGTTGTTGTTGTGGCCACAGACAACATCTTCATAGTTTACACCTGCATGATAGTTTGCCACGGGTTTTCCTTGATGTCTTTGTGACTGTAAAAACGGTGTGAGAGAGTGCACCTATGCGTTTGACTATAGTTAATTTACATTAGTTATGAATATTGGCATTGTTATTTCCTTCTATTGCTGCATTGAAGTTCTATGAAGGTTCGTAGTTTGGTCCTAAGTGGTGGCATAAAGATGTGATAGGCATAAAGTCACAACTGTGGGACTCAAATGGCATGGTAACCAAATGGCTATGTTGAATATCTTGAATGGCCTTTCAAAACTAATGTGTGTTTTTCTACGCCTGTGAAAAGAACTATTTTTCTAAAATCTCCATTCAGTTTGTTAAACCTTTGTTGACCACTATCATTGTTGATTTATGCTAGTTTTGTGTGCTATTCTGCAATATCTATGGTGCCCTAGCATTAACTGACTATACCTGAGCATATATTCTGCAATGTTGAATGGAAATAGTGATAAAAATGTGATAAAATTGTCCAGATTTGATGCAGGATTTGTGATAGCTTTGTATGATTTTTATAATCTGTGGGTGGTTACGATATGGACATTCCTTGTATGCTAGTAGATGAAGTGCATTTTGACAAGAAGGATATAGGCCTGAAAGGTGCAAATTATATTTGCAGGGCTATCTCCATTTGTGTGAAGGAGAAGGAAGACGTTGTAGGCTGATTGAGACATAAGTGTTGTTAGGAAGGGCTATGCATCCTACACTTGATAGAACTTTTGAAGGTATGAATGCACATATGTCAAAGATCACGTATGTTTTCAAGGACATCTTTTCTATTCCTGATGAGGCCTCCAAAGACTCATACAAGACATCAATTGGATAAAGTGTAATAGGGTCATAATAGAGGCAGGCGACATCAGAGGATGGAGGATTTTGCATCATCTCAAGTTAACTTCTCGCTTCAATGAGATGATGCTTTATATGAGAAGTGTTTTTGGTTTTAGTTGTTTTTCTTTTCTTTGTTGATTCTGATGGATTTGAAGAATGTATGTTTTGTGAAGATTTTGTTTTGGCGATAGGTTTGGGATTTCATGTTGAGCTCAATATGGATTGTTGTCCAGCAAGCTTCAAAGAGTATATGATCAAGAATTATACCCATTCGCAATCACTAGACAATGACAGAGACCTATCGTATCTCTTAGGATTCATTGTTGAAGAATTCAAGACTTTGTGATTTGAGTGTTCAGGACTAAAGAGCTCAAGAACATAGCTCGAAGCTACGCCTTTCTGAGGGTAGATGAGATAACATGATGGAGCCCTGCTTGGTTCAGGATTTGTTCTTTGGGAGAATATCTTCTATAAAATATGTATTCATATTATGTAATCAGCTTTGTTGAGTATTTTAGCATTAAGGGGGGTCCCTTGGTACTATTGCAGGAACAATGTAATAAGGGGGGAATGTTGGCATAATTGTTATAATATTACATTGTTTATACATAACTACATCTGTTGGTTACGTTAGTTGCACTATATACTTACTCTATAACTGTTGTATCAACCAACTACACCATAGTATATATCTGTGTGTTGTATCTACATTTATCATCAATAAAATTACTGCCCCTTTAGTAGCCATGTAATATGTGTGGCTATAATGAAAAGCAAAAGATTGGGTGTCAGATTCAATTGATAATACACCCATTACATTAAACACCTTATACCTCCCAATTAGATGCATATTTTAAATAAATCCAATTACAAGTACCTCCAAAATAAACCCTTACAATCATAAAAACTTATTTAAGTTTAAAAAATCAACTACTTCTCTTTTGAAAAATACTACATGTCTTTAACACAAAAGAATCTCTCCTTTTTAATGTGCCCGATTTAAAAATAATACCTCTTTAGACATCTATTTTTCACATAGTCACTTTGGCAATACAATCTACTCTTGGCTAAGTTCAAACTCATACAACTTCAATGGTTAACTTGAAAGTTTACCAATAGACTGGGAAGCATTGACCTTTATCCTTTCACAAAGTACATTGTCTCATTCTTTCAAAAAAACTACGCATATGTTTCTCTACCAGAAACAACATTAGTAAACAATTCTACACAGCAGTAATATAAGAAGCATAACAAATGACATTAAAATGCCTAATGCCTATGTAGTGCCCCCTCGTCATTGGCTTGTGATAGCGGTGGTTTTGCATTGCTCTCTGTCAAATTGGTGACAGTTGTTAGTCATTCATTGCATTGATTTAGTTTGAGGCAGTTGATTAGTAGGTCATGATTTATGTTTATTTTGATGAACTATGTTTGATTGGTATAATTAGATAGGTATTATGAGTTTATGATGGCACTACTGTTATTTTAGTTATGATGCAAATTAATATCATCATGTGTTATTTGAATTGTGGTGGTTGAATTCAGATAAAAGTTGTTATGATATTGTTTCAAGAGCAGAGACGGTGTAGTACTACTCGCTTCGAGTACCCTACTACGCCGCGATTCTCTGACTCTCTATGTGTGTTGGCATATATGTGTTTGATTTTATAGAACCAATTGCTCAGATGCAGGCTGCAGGTACTGAACCTCGACTCCACCTGATATAGCAGGTTCGAGCGGGTTCTTACACCAATGGGTATTAATGATGGGAGATAATGCGAGGTCTATTCCACTAGGTCGGTCCTTGTCTTCTGTTGTTGTCTCGAGTCGTGGTCTTGCCTTGTTATGTTGGGTATCTCGTGTTGTGATGTATAGTCGAGTCATGTTAATAATGTTTATTTGTGGTTGGAAAAATACTTTTATGATCTATTATTAACTAATAATGCTTCTATTATGATTATTTCACAATATTTGGTTGGTTTAGAACTTGGATTGATTCCTTGGTTGGATTTTAAAATAGACTAGAGTTGATTATCTGTTGTTCAAGAGCATTTATGTCATTAATTTGGAATTATGGATTATCAATTTATATTGGCTCAGAATAATTTTGATATGGGAAATAAATGCCTTGAGTTGTCGTATATGACTCTCTTTGTTCTGTAGAGTGTTATCATTGGAAATGTTTGGTATGTAATTTTGAGTTGCTTATTGTTGGTTTAATTGTTTCATTTAATAGAGATTATTAATCTATTTTGTAAATAAATAATATTAATTTTGTGAAATATTAAATATTTGATAGAAATTTAATTAATAATTTTAATAGTAATAATAGATAAATTATAAATATTTACTATCATATTAAATGAGTAAATATCCTTTGTTAGATACTATTTTATATTGTATTTATAAGCTTAATTTTATTAATAGTGAGTTGTCGTTTGAGTGGTTATAAATTATAAGATTGGAAGAATCTTTCTGGTGGTGGAAAATTTAATGAAATTTAATGTATTTAATTTTTGAGGAAGTGGATTCCAGTAACGGGAGAGTTATGGGATGGAATTTATGGTTTTGGCTATTTTTATGATAGTAGGAATATTTGAAGGGATCATGGAAAATTTTAGGGGGGAGAGAAGATTTGGGGGTTTTTGGCAGAAGAGGAACAGGAAGAAGGAAGGAAAGCAAAAGGGTAGAGGATTTAGAGACTCAAGGATAAAATTCCAGGTATGTCAATCGAATCAATGGATTAGATATTGTTTGTGATAGTTATGTATTCAAATGTATATCTCCCTCACTCTTTAGTCATTGATCTGTAGCAACTCTTTTGATCTTTTTAGAATTGCACCTCAACAATTTCTTCCTGCTAAGTGTAACAAAGCACATTCTTTATCATCCATGATGAGTCTATAAATACCTTGATGATAAAATTTATCTTGGCTCAAGCATCAACCCTTACTCTCATTCTGCCATCTCATTCCTTTAATTCTTTCCACTTGTTCTCTTTCCTTTATTTTTATGAAGTTTGATATGAGGACTCAGGGCCATTTTATGGAAGACATTTTTCCATGCTCACCTAAGTTTAATGCTTTGACCTTAACTCCTAAACCTTTTCGAATTGGAGAAAACTGCTCGCGTTACTACTCAATATGGGCCATTCTGCACAAAACCCATGTCCCAGAATTTTGAGATTCATCTTCATGTGCACGCAGTTTGAGACAGAAGTTGGCTGCCTGGAAACTACTGAAAAAAAATGGGTTTGACTATATCTGTGTTAAATCTACATTTTGACCATTCCATAGAAGCATTGAACCTCAACTTCAAATCTGCATTTTGGTCATTCCATAGAAGCATTGAACCTCAATTTTAAATCTGCATTTTGATCATGCTATGGAGGCATCCAGTCTCAGTTTAAACCTACATGTTAGCAATATTATCAAATCTTTGTGCCATCCACTCATTAAATTTGCCTCTGCATGACAATCCATTCTTTTATTTCCTCTGCTTGTCAATGGTATTATACCATAATCTCTATACACTTGCTGGGTGTGAATCTCTGTATATAGAAAAATATTTCTTCTTGCCAAGCAATAATTAGATTTGTATAATGGCAGATGCTTTTGTGAATATTCAGTTATGTTTTAAAATCATCATTTGAGGCATCTCCATTTTAGCTTAAAAGCTTGATTACTTAAGAAAAGTTGCCTTTTCTCTTAACCTACATAGAATTAGGAAAGGTAACATTCTATTATATTTTCCTTACTTTCTTATGAGGGAGTGGAAACTAGTTAGAGAGAAAATAGAAATATAGTATGTTATCTTAAATATATATATATATATATATATATATATATATATATATATATATATATATATATATATATATATATTTCCTTATCTTTTAAGAGATTTCTCTCATTATTATGGAATGTTAATTTGTTTAGTAAATTAATAAAATAAGGTTTTAATTTAGTAAGTTGTTAGAGAGAGTTGTGGAATTTATGAAGAATACTTAGGGAAGATGTTTTTAGAAATTTGGTTAAACTTCTTATTAGATAAAAGAATTTGGAGATATTTTATTCTTTAAATTTAATTTCTTTTATTATTTAATTGAGTAATGTAACTATTTATTATTGTATTTAATTTTATTTGTTTATTTTATCCAAAGTACAATATAGAAATGAATTCGATATTGTGTTTTATTTATTTCATAGTTATTTATGTTATCTGAAATAAGTTAAAATCTCTTAAGTGATGCATAGTAGTATTATCCTCAGTACTCAAGTATTGCTAAGTTCTTGAAATTACATTGTTCATTTGGGTATACAACCTAATGGTGTGTTTTGTTAGATATGGTTAATTATTAGATAAAAGTTATGCTTGGGATATAAGTATATTTGTTGTTGGTGTTTTATGTCAATGGGAGTTTATTTATTTAGTGAATTTGTGGCAGTTGGAAAAGGTAATGGAAGTTGTGCGTTTAGGGAAGTCGTAGATTCATGAGGTCATAGTTGGTTATATATGAATGGAAGTTTTTACTCTTGGTAACAAAGATATGTATTTCAGTAGGAAATGGTAGATGATATATTATTAGATAGGAAATTAAATTGGAAGTTGGTTTTCTTAGCGAATCTGTTACATATGGATAGTGTGAAATTTATAATCATTTATAGTGTTTTTGATTTGAAATGATATTTGGTAAAAAGGTTAGTTGGGAATCTATGCCTATAGGAAATTGTATAGGTTTATAATGGTTGTTTTATAATGTTTATAATTGAAGTTGTGATTCATATAATGGTTTTGGCACGTGATCGTTCTTGTGAAATAGGAATGTAATCTTAAGAAAATCTAGTTATGAATGATGTTGTAGAGTTGTAGTTTAAGCTTGTAAGGGTATATATAAAAGTTTAAATTAGTAGATTGTGGTAAATAGTCTATTGCAATAGTAAATTATGCTTTTAAAGATATTTATCCTATTTTCATGAATGTGCTCGTAGAGTTAGTAGATTGGAAGGTGCTTATTGGAGAAATATTTATGTTATAGTTGTTTTGATTTTGTTTGTAATTGTTTTAACGTCAGAGAAAGATTTTGCTTATTGTAAATAAAGTACTTATAGATGTTTATTTAGAAATGATAAGTGGCAGATCTTAAATGGTAAGTTAAATTAATTAGGGTTGTAATGATTTGAAAATTGGAGTAGGGCAGTTAGTAGATGGCATGTAAAGGGAATTACGAGTATTGTTGTGGTTCTACAATTGGTAATTGTTAGGAAATGGACTTAAGGGAATGTATTTACTTTTAGTTGTCTTTGGAAATTGTAGAAGTAATTTGTATTAATGTTCCTGATTCATGAGGTAACAATATTGTGCTTCGGGTATTAATTACCTCGTTAAATATTAATCTTTTGGTTAGGCTTGTAATATTCTATTTCGTGCTTCGTGAATAGAGGATATCATCGTATATGTAGTTTCTTCATTTTAGATACTTTTATTTTGGAAATCAAGGAATTGTGTTTTGTTATATTAAGGGTAATTAGAGTGTCTTTGACTTGGGATTGATTTATTAATAGAATTATTTTATGAGCTTTCTTTGACCTTTGTTTAAGTAAGGATGTTCAGTTTATGGTTCACCATTCTTGCCCTATTAACTCCTAAAGTTTTGAAGTTTTTCTATTTGTGATAACTTGATGTAAATTGATTTCTTGATTGAATCTGGAGTCCTTTGAAACCCTTACTCGATCTCCTCCTTGGTCATAGCTTATGTTTGTATTGGAGTATTATGTTACCTTGGGGTGGAGCTTGGTCTATGTTGGTTTGTTGTGAAGTAGGAATCTTGTGTGATGTCATGGCCGCTTGTTGTCAATGTGGAAGGTTGACCTTGTCTGATTATGGTTTCTTTATCTTTGGTTGGATCTAACTCCAGAGGTGAGGTGTCTTGATCGTTGGTCCAGATAGTGGCATGTCAATGTAATGGGATATCTGGATTTTCATATCTTGTAATGAATGAGAATGGTCTCTTGAATATAGTTCTTGGTTTCTTGATGGTATTGCGTCAAATTTTGATGGGTTTCTATGGTCTTATTGTTGTGGCCTAGTGAGTGGTGTAAGTTATGGCTCAGATCTGATTGGTGATTATTACCTGTATGTGTGGTATGTATGTTTGATCAGAGAACGCTAAGGGAGTGGCTTTCATGGTGGGGCCGGTGCCTAGTGAGAGGTCGCCTAGGTAACCCCATGGAAGTTGTAAGCATGCGGAAAACTTAATAACTTAATCAAGAGGGTTGGGCTATTAAAACACTTAACAAGATAAGTAAGAGACCTCACCCATGCCTTGAGTGCTCTCACAGGCTAAGGATGGGAAGAGAAGGCCCGGTTGGCAAGGCCGACCTCCTTGTCTCCATGAGAGGACCTGTCGGCTCCGCATGTGTCACCCTATGGGGTCGGCACCTAGAGAGAGGCTGCCAGGGTAACCATAGATGGGGGCCGGCTTCTGGGGATAGATAGCCTGGGTAACCCATGTTAGGACCATGCGATGACACTCTCCTTACGCAGTTCTGTTGTTTCTTGGTAGTACCTCTGGAGTGATGTCTTGTCTTGTGCAGCTTTGATGACATGGTCGGTTGTGTCAAGTTAGTTTCATTCTTTTATTTTTGGATGTTGTTTCTTGGCTTAGTGGAATCCTCGTCTTTATCTCCTAGCTTGGAGGGGTGGACCTCAGGGTTCCACATGGTTGGGTGGTAAGAGCTATCCATTGGTCTTTTTTGGAGATGCGGTTTGAGTTCTGCGCAGAGGTGTTCCAGTTCCAGTTTGCTTCCTACCTTCGGTGGCGTTGTATACTTTCTTATGCATTCTTTTGTAAACTGACAAGATCGGTCTTGTAATCTTGTAATCTTGTAATCTTGTACTAAGACCTTGATAAATTAACTATCTTGCTAATGTAAAAGTTGATTTGATTTATAGGAGTAGTAAAATGGTTATCACTTGTGTGGTTTATACTTTATATTCTCTAATGCCGTTATGTTTCCCTAGAGGAGTTAGAAGTGCACTTTTCTTCATGTCGTGTATTATGACATCTTTGGTTACTCTTATTGCATTTACTTGCTTAAAAAAAAAAATTAGTTCTGTAATTTTGTACTTTTAGCCTTGCACTCTAGGGTTGCATGACGGGGCATTACATTTGGTATCAGAGCCAGGTTTAAACACTGGGTAATCTAGTTACAATTGAGCCCATTATGTGACCTAGTGCTTAAACTCTGTAGATTAACTGTATCCCAAGTTGCAACACTAAGACCTCTCGATTGTTGTTGTTGCCCTAGGTTAAACGATTTTCTCATTGTAGTGAGTTGGTAATAGTATCTCTCACCTGTATGTATTAGTATGAAGGTTGATAAGTTTACAGACTTGCTCTTTAAGAAATGAATTCTTTATGTCATGTTTACTTATTTGTCTATGATGTATTCTTTCTTCTTCATTTATGAAAATGTGATGATATATTTTCCAACATGAATTTCCTGAATGATAGTGCATGTAATTAAGTATTGGAATGATTTAATCATTTGGTGAGTCATGTGGTTATGTGAGGTCATGTGCGGGGTATCTTAACATGGTTGTTGATAACCTAACATTTATCACCTGGCTGGTCATGACTTCGTATGGAAGAATTGTTGTGATTTATGAAAATTATCATTTTGTATGCCTGTGTGAGAACCGTGTGCAGGGATCAAATTGGAACTTGCATTGGACCCATAAGATCATGAATGTGATACTGTAAGTCAATTATAGCTTTAAATTATTCCTGTGTGACATCATACATTCCCTTTATATTTTCTTACATAAGGAAGTACTTGTGTATGTTCATAGCTTAGTAAAAAAAAGAAATTGTACTGTATTAAAGATAGAAGTTGTTTGTATATAAGTAGCGACTATGTTGCCTTAAATCCTTGTATAAAAGTTTCTTAGGTAAAAGGATGTAGTTAACTAAATCATTTGAGTGTTGGTGTACATTCTCTAACAAATTCTGGACCTTGTGTCCTCGAGTGTTGTGTAGCGGATACTCCCTTTATGTGACTAAAATTAGTCACATCGTGATGTGAATTTGTTGTATAATTTGGTTGTTTTGAAATTTTTTAATGGTTGTTTCATGTGTTGTTGGGGGTTAGCAGTGAATTTTATTTCTTTGAATTTTCTTATGATAGGAGTGGTCACCAAAACTCTTTTCTTTTTACTTGATTTATTGTTGAAAATTTCTGGCACTCTGTGACATAAAGTTGGATTTGATTATTTTCCCACTTGGGTTTGCAATTATTTTTACAATCTCTATGGTGGCTATTCCAAATGTTGGATGTTGTTGGCCCTAGTTGTTGTAAGTGTTGTTCTATCATGTTCATTTTGAACCTCTGATAGTATGTTCAAGGGAGGACTCCGCGGAGAATTGTACTCTGCATGACTTGTAAATTAGTGAAAATAAGAAATGAGATATATTCCTTTCCTTGGTTATATGTGACTGCAATTCTTTGGATTGTATGAGATTGCCGAAAAGTGTAACTAGTTATGAGTAGATCACAAGATGCGCCATAAAGGTAAAGAATTGATGTTTCTCTTGTTGAACATTTGTCCTTGATATATGAACAATTGGTTATTACGGATGAGAATGTTGGCAATGGAATATGACAATGTTAATATATTATGTTCTACCCTGATTTGTGACTTCCAGGAGTAAGTCAAGTTTGAGGGAGGGAGGATGTAGTGCCCCCTCATCATTGGCTTGTGATAGCGGTGGTTTTGCATTGCTCTTTGTCAAATTGGTGACAGTTGTTAGTCGTTCATTGCATTGATTCAGTTTGAGGCAGTTGATTAGTAGGTCATGATTTATGTTTATTTTGATGAACTATGTTTGACTGGTATAATTAGACAGGTATTATGAGTTTATGATGGCACTACTGTTATTTTAGTTATGATGCGAATTAATATCATCATGTGTTATTTGAATTGTGGTGGTTGAATTCAGATAAAAGTTGTTATGATATTATTTCAAGAGCAGAGACGGTGTAGTACTACTCGCTTCGAGTACCCTACTACGCCGTGATTCTCTGACTCTCTGTGGGTGTTGGCATATATGTGTTTGATTTTATAGAACCAATTGCTCAGATGCAGGCTGCAGGTACCGAACCTCGACTCCACCTGATATAGCAGGTTCGAGCGGGTTCTTACACCAATGGGTATTAATGATGGGAGATAATGCGAGGTCTACTCCACTAGGTCGGTCCTTGTCTTCTATTGTTGTCTCGAGTCGTGGTCTTGCCTTGTTATGTTGGGTATCTCGTGTTGTGATGTATAGTCGAGTCATGTTAATAATGTTTATTTGTGGTTGGAAAAATACTTTTATGATCTATTATTAACTAATAATGCTTCTATTATGATTATTACATAATATTTGGTTGGTTTAGAACTTGGATTGATTCCTTGGTTGGATTTTAAAATAGACTAGAGTTGATTATCTGTTGTTCAAGAGCATTTATGTCATTAATTTAGAATTATGGATTATCAATTTATATTGGCTCAGAATAATTTTGATATGGGAAATAAATGCCTTGAGTTGTCGTATATGACTCTCTTTGTTCTGTAGAGTGTTATCATTGGAAATGTTTGGTATGTAATTTTGAGTTGCTTATTGTTGGTTTAATTGTTTCATTTAATAGAGATTATTAATCTATTTTGTAAATAAATAATATTAATTTTGTGAAATATTAAATATTTGATAGAAATTTAATTAATAATTTTAATAGTAATAATAGATAAATTATAAATATTTACTATCATATTAAATGAGTAAATATCCTTTGTTAGATACTATTTTATATTGTATTTATAAGCTTAATTTTATTAATAGTGAGTTGTCATTTGAGTGGTTATAAATTATAAGATTGGAAGAATCTTTCTGGTGGTGGAAAATTTAATGAAATTTAATGTATTTAATTTTTGAGGAAGTGGATTCCAGTAACGGGAGAGTTATGGGATGGAATTTATGGTTTTGGCTATTTTTATGATAGTAGGAATATTTGAAGGGATCATGGAAAATTTTAGGGGGGAGAGAAGATTTGGGGGTTTTTGGCAAAAGAGGAACAGGAAGAAGGAAGGAAAGCAAAAGGGTAGAGGATTTAGAGACTCAAGGATAAAATTCCAGGTATGTTAATCAAATCAATGGATTAGATATTGTTTGTGATAGTTATGTATTCAAATGTGTATCTCCCTCACTCTTTATTCATTGGTCTGTAGCAACTCTTTTGATCTTTTTAGAACTGCACCTGAACAATTTCTTCCTGCTGAGTGTAACAAAGCACATTCTTTATCATCCATGATGAGTCTATAAATACCTTAATGATAAAATTTATCTTGGCTCAAGCATCAACCCTTACTCTCATTCTGCCATCTCATTCCTTTAATTCTTTCCACTTGTTCTCTTTCCTTTATTTTTGTGAAGTTTGATATGAGGACTCAGGGCCATTTTATGGAAGACATTTTTCCTTGCTCACCTAAGTTTAATGCTTTGACCGTAACTCCTAAACCTTTTCGAATTGGAGAAAACTGCCCGCGCTACTACTCAATATGGGCCATTCTGGACAAAACCCATGTCCCAGAATTGTGAGATGCGTCTTCATTAGCGCGCAGTTTGAGACAGAAGTTGGCTGCCTGGAAACTACTGAAAAAAAAAGTGTTTGACTATATCTGTGTTAAATTTGCATTTTGACCATTCCATAGAAGCATTGAACCTCAACTTTAAATCTACATTTTGGTCATTCCATAGAAGCATTGAACCTCAATTTTAAATCTGCATTTTGATCATGCTATGGAGGCATCCATTCTCAGTTTAAACCTGCATGTTAGCAATATTATCAAATCTATGTGCCATCCACTCATTAAATTTGCCTCTGCATGACAATCCATTCTTTTATTTCCTCTGCTTGTCAATGGTATTATACCATAATCTCTATACACTTGCTAGGTGTGAATCTCTGTATATAATCTTAATATCATTCTACGAACATAAACTTGTAGATAGAAAAATATTTCTTCTTGCCAAGCAATAATTAGATTTGTATAATGGCAGATGCCTTTGTGAATATTCAGTTATGTTTTACAATCATCATTTGAGGCATCTCCATTTTAGCTTAAAAGCTTGATTACTTAAGAAAAGTTGCCTTTTCTCTTAACCTACATAGAATTAGGAAAGGTAACATTCTATTATATTTTCCTTACTTTCTTATGAGGGAGTGGAAACTAGTTAGAGAGAAAATAGAAATATAGTATGTTATCTTATATATATATATATATATATATATATATATATATATATATATATATATATATATATATATATATATATATATATATATATATATATATATATTTCCTTATCTTTTAAGAGATTTCTCTCATTATTATGGAATGTTAATTTGTTTAGTAAATTAATAAAATAAGGTTTTAATTTAGTAAGTTGTTAGAGAGAGAGAGTTGTGGAATTTATGAAGAATACTTAGGGAAGATGTTTTTAGAAATTTGGTTAAACTTCTTATTAGATAAAAGAATTTGGAGATATTTTATTCTTTAAATTTAATTTCTTTTATTATTTAATTGAGTAATGTAACTATTTATTATTCATTAGGTATTGTATTTAATTTTATTTTTTTATTTTATCTAAAGTACAATATAGAAATGAATTCGATATTGTGTTTTATTTATTTCATAGTTATTTATGTTATCTGAAATAAGTTAAAATCTCTTAAGTGATGCATAGTAGTATTATCCTCGGTACTCAAGTATTGCTAAGTTCTTGAAATTACATTGTTCATTTGGGTATACAACCTAATGGTGTGTTTTGTTAGATATGGTTAATTATTAGATAAAAGTTATGCTTGGGATATAAGTATATTTGTTGTAGGTGTTTTATGTCAATGGGAGTTTATTTATTTAGTGAATTTGTGGCAGTTGGAAAAGGTAATGGAAGTTATGCGTTTAGGGAAGTCGTAGATTCATGAGATCATAGTTGGTTATATATGAATGGAAGTTTTTACTCTTGGTAAAAAGATATGTATTTCAGTAGGAAATGGTAGATGATATATTATTAGATAGGAAATTAAATTGGAAGTTGGTTTTCTTAGCGAATCTGTTACATATGGATAGTGTGAAATTTATAATCATTTATAGTGTTTTTGATTTGAAATGATATTTGGTAAAAAGGTTAGTTGGGCATCTATGCCTATAGGAAATTGTATAGGTTTATAATGGTTGTTTTATAATGTTTGTAATTGAAGTTGTGATTCGTATAATGGTTTTGGCACGTGATCGTTCTTGTGAAATAGGAATGTAATCTTAAGAAAATCTATTTATGAATGATGTTGTAGAGCTTGTAGTTTAAGCTTGTAAGGGTATATATAAAAGTTTAAATTAGTAGATTGTGGTAAATAGTCTATTGCGATAGTAAATTATGCTTTTAAAGATATTTATCCTATTTTCATGAATGTGCTCGTAGAGTTAGTAGATTGGAAGGTGCTTATTGGAGAAATAATTATGTTATAGTTGTTTTGATTTTGTTTGTAATTGTTTCAACGTCAGAGAAAGATTTTGCTTATTGTAAATAAAGTACTTATAGATGTTTATTTAGAAATGATAAGTGGCAGATCTTAAATGGTAAGTTAAATTAATTAGGGTTGTAATGATTTGAAAATTGGAGTAGGGCAGTTAGTAGATGGCATGTAAAGGGAATTACGAGTATTGTTGTGGTTCTACAATTGGTAATTGTTAGGAAATGGACTTAAGGGAATGTATTTACTTTTAGTTGTCTTTGGAAATTGTAGAAGTAATTTGTATTAATGTTCTTGATTCATGACGTAACAATATTGTGCTTCGGGTATTAATTACCTCGTTAAATATTAATCTTTTGGTTAGGCTTGTAATATTCTATTTCGTGCTTCATGAACAGAGGATATCATCGTATATGTAGTTTCTTCATTTTAGATACTTTTATTTTGGAAATCAAGGAATTGTGTTTTGTTATATTAAGGGTAATTAGAGTGTCTTTGACTTGGGATTGATTTATTAATAGAATTATTTTATGAGCTTTCTTTGACCTTTGTTTAAGGATGTTCAGTTTATGGTTCACCATTCTTGCCCTATTAACTCCTAAAGTTTTGAAGTTTTGCTATTTGTGATAACTTGATGTAAGTTGATTTCTTGATTGAATCTGGAGTCCTTTGAAACTCTTACTCGATCTCCTCCTTGGTCATAGCTTATGTTTGTATTGGAGTATTATGTTACCTTGGGGTGGAGCTTGGTCTATGTTGGTTTGTTGTGAAGTAGGAATCTTGTCTGATGTCATGGCCACTTGTTGTCAATGTGGAAGGTTGACCTTGTCTGATTATGGTTTCTTTATCTTTGGTTGGATCTAACTCTAGAGGTGAGGTGTCTTGATCGTTGGTCCAGATAGTGGCATGTCAATGTAATGGGATATCTGGATTTTCATATCTTGTAATGAATGAGAATGGTCTCTTGAATATAGTTCTTGGTTTCTTGATGGTATTGTGTCAAATTTTGATGGGTTTCTATGGTCTTATTGTTGTGGCCTAGTGAGTGGTTTAAGTTATGGCTCAGATCTGATTGGTGATTATTACCTGTATGTGTGGTATGTATGTTTGATCAGAGAACGCTAAGGGAGTGGCTTTCATGGTGGGGCCGGTGCCTAGTGAGAGGTTGCCTGGGTAACCCCATGGAAGTTGTAAGCATGCGGAAAACTTAATAACTTAATCAAGAGGGTTGGGCTATTAAAACACTTAACAAGATAAGTAAGAGACCTCACCCATGCCTTGAGTGCTCTCACAGGCTAAGGATGGGATGAGAAGGCCTGGTTGGCAAGGCTGACCTCCTTATCTCCATGAGAGGACCTGTCGGCTCCGCATGTGTCACCCTATGGGGCCGACACCTAGAGAGAGGCTGCCAGGGTAATCATAGATGGGGGCTGGCTTCTGGGTATAGATAGCCTGGGTAACCCATGTTAGGACCATGCGATGACACTCTCCTTATGCAGTTCTGTTGTTTCTTGGTAGTACCTCTGGAGTGATGTCTTGTCTTATGTAGCTTTGATGATATGGTCGGTTGTGTCAAGTCAGTTTCGTTCTTTTATTTTTGGATGTTGTTTCTTGGCTTAGTGGAATCCTCGTCTTTATCTCCTAGCTCGGAGGGGTGGACCTCAGGGTTCCACATGGTTGGGTGGTAAGAGCTATCCATTGGTCTTTTTTGGAGATGCGGTTTGAGTCCTGTGCATAGGTATTCCAGTACCAGTTTGCTTCCTACCTTCGGTGGTGTTGTATACTCTCTTATGCATTCTTTTGTAAACCGACAAGATCGGTCTTGTAATCTTGTAATCTTGTAATCTTGTACTAAGACCTTGATAAATTAACTATCTTTCTAATGTAAAAGTTGATTTGATTTATAGGAGTAGTAAAATGGTTATCACTTGTGTGGTTTATACTTTATATTCTCTAATGCCGTTATGTTTACCTAGAGGAGTTAGAAGTGCACTTTTCTTCATGTCGTGTATTATGACATCTTTGGTTACTCTTATTGCATTTACTTGCTTCAAAAAAAAAATTAGTTCTGTAATTTTGTACTTTTAGCCTTGCACTCTAGGGTTGCATGACGGGGCATTACAGCCTAATCAGGTCATGACTTGATTTGCATCCTCTTGCTAAGTATGAATGAGATCAAATCGATCTGTATCTGCTAGAATAGAAAGTCACGCCTTGCTTTGCATTTCCGCAAAGTCGCATAAAATTGCTCCTTTCATTCCTGTCTTCTTTCATTATTTAACTCTCCCACATTTTACATTGAAACCCTAACTACAATGGTAACAATGAAAGTAATGCACTAGAGTCTGAATATTATTGTCAGTTAATTTGTATGCAGCAAAATATGGAATGACAACCTCAAGTGCAGAATCCAATTCATCTATCACTCATTGATTACATTCATCCATTTACAGATCTATTATTGAAAAGAGTTAAGTTTTAATGAAATGCTAAGTGCCAAAAAACTTTAAATGTTGTTAAAACTTATCCCACTTTCTCCATAGCAATAGTCATCCCCTAACTGCCAACAATATCAAATGCAAATCTATTTGATTTTCCAAATTGATGGACTTGCTCAACAATCATTTTCTTCACAGCCCATTTGCAAAATGCTCTGATACCATATTGAAATATGGTGAGCACAAACACAGATAACCAGATCAAACCATTTTAACACAGCAAAACATAAAACGTAGAATAATATATTATTGTCTTCAGATAATTTTTACATTGCATTACATTGGCTTTATAAAAGCATCTTCCCTTTAACTATTTGATAACTACCTACATAACTTCCATACAAGAATGTAACTCCCACAAACTAAGATTTATTTAATAAGCACAAACTAACCTATGAATGCAAATCTAACAATGTAATACCATTGTTGTACTATGACTATTATATCAACAAATTATGGAAATATTTAGACTACAAGCTTAATAGAATAGTTACTAAAAATTTTAATATATAATTTTTTTACGATTTTAAATAAGAAAAGTTTGAACCAAAAGCGTGTAATATTGGGGTCACAAAAGTAATATCCTAAAACAAGGCTAAGAGATCCAAACAAAACATGAGTGATTTGTGGAACTCAAATCAAATAAGCATGATATGAATGATTTGTGTAATTCTGAAAGGTAAGAGTATTTTCAAAGAAATAGATCAAAATATTATGTTGACAAATACTATTCTTATGTGTACAAGTATTAGGGTGGTAATGTACTTGCATTGGAGTACTTCATATTATATGTTTCACTTATGATGTCAAATGATGTCTGTAAACAATTACTCCATACCAAATAGTTTTATCTATTAATATAAATTTGGGAATTAATAATGTACAAATGAATTAATTTGAAATGATCTAATCCTAATCCTAACCCTAACACTGGAGTAAGGTTAGGCTTAGAATTAGTGGTATAATAGATATGAAATTGGAAACCTAATGGGATTGGAAAGGGTGGCTAGGGTGGGTAAAGGAGAGATCTCCACATAGCACAAAACTCTAAAAGAAAAGATATAACAATGGAATAATGATAAGTAATAATACAATCCCTTAAAATATCTAAAAAATGATAATGCCATCAGAAATCACATATCCAAGACCCTCAAAGTAATATATCATACAAAATGTGTACCAAGTCAGCTCATGGTGGGAAAGAAATGGGCAAGAGTCAACAAATCTATAAGTTTTAAAATTCAAAATTTAGGGGTCAATTCCATGTGATGTAATATAAGTTTTAAATATTGGTGTGGGACAATGGAACACTACTTTTGACATAAGGAATGAGTTTTATGACATGGGTTAGAGCTAGAATTAGGGTTACAGTTAAGGATTGAATTAAGCTTAGTGATAAAATTAGGGTTAGGGGTAGAATTAGGGTTAGGTTAGAATTAGGGTTATGGATAGAATTGGGGTTATTGTTAGGATTAGAATTATAGTTAGAATTAGGGTTAGGGTTAGAATTAGAGTTAGGATTAGCATTACTATCAGAATTAAGGATAGGGTTAAGCTTACAGTTATAATTTAGGTTTGAATTAGTAATATAAGTAGTATTGGGGCAAGAATTAGGGTTACAAATAAAATCAAGATTAGAATTATAATTGGAATTAGGTTACCATTATAATTAGGGTTAGGGTACCATTAGAATTAGGGTTAGGGTTAAGGTTTAGGTTAGAATTAGGGTAAAAACTATGATTACAATCAGGGTTAGGGTTGGGGTTACAATTGGGCTTAGAATTAGGGTGAATGTTAGGGTTAGAGTTATAGTTACAACAAAATAAAAAAGGTTAATTACATTTATATCTATATATGGAAATATTGTTAGAATTAAGGTTGGGATTAGGGATGGAATTAGTAATATAATTAGACCTAAGTAGATATACGGTTAAAGTTAGGGTTAGAATTAATGTGAGGATTAATGTTAGGGTTAGGGTTATAGTTACAATTTGCATTCAAATTAGAAGTTAGGCCTACAATTAGGGTTAGGGTTAGGGTTTAGACTCAAGTTAGAATTAGGGTTATAAGTAATGTTACTATTAGCCCATTGGGGGATAGAATTAGGCTTTAGTTTAGAATTATTGTCACGGATTAACATTAGGGTTAGGGTTATATTCTATATAATTCTAGAATACCTATTATATTATATGGTGACAAATATAAGGGTAGAATTAGAGTTAGGGTTATAATTAAGGTTATAATTAGAGTTAGGGTTATATTATATGGTGATAAATATAAGGGTAGAATTAGAGTTAGGGTTAGCATTACTATTGTGATTAAGGTCAAGGTTAAGGTTATATTTATAATTTGGGTTTAAATTAGGATTTGAATTCGTATTTGGATAACAATTAGGGTTAGCAATAAAATCAAGATTACAATTATAGTTGGGTTTAGTGTTAGTGTTAAAATTATAGTTAGATTTACAGTTAGAATTAGGGCTAAAACTACAACTAGAATCAGGGTTAGTATTGGCCTAAATGTTAGGGTTAGGGTTATAGTTACAATAAAACACCAAAAATCATTTATATTTCTATCTATATATAGATCTATGGTTAGAATTAAGGTTGGGATAAGGGTTGGAATTAGCAATAGAATTAGGTTTAAGTAGATCTAAAGATATATAATATAGTTAGAATTAGGTTTAAGTCTATATTTTGATACATACAGAAAAAGTTATGTTTTACGGAATACGCCTATGTCTAATTTATAATCGGTTTGACTTCAAAAATAAATTAAAAAATATATATTCAACAAAACATTATGAAACCAAATGCATACACTATATATAGATGTTACCAATCTAAATTAAAAAGAATCAGAATTTTATCCTTTGTAGAAAAAAAGTTATGTGCTACAGAATACACATCACTTAAAAAAATGTTGTTTACTATTAAAAACTAGTTATCAAAGCAGATGCAAAAAAAATTACAATTTAAATCCAAATTTTTTTTAAAAAAAATTAGAATCTACAAACAAAATATCACAATTTACTAGTTCGCATCATCTTCAAATTCCTAATGGTTTAGCGGCTATAGGTGTCAGAACGTGAAGATTTAGTTCAAAATATTTATTTCAATGTCAAGTTTGGCCAAAAAGTGTAACCCATTATTGTGGGATGATTAAGAACAGGACAAAGAGTAATATGAACCTTCATAGTACACCTAAACCATGCACGAAGACTTGAAATTCCTGGACCCATTCAAATTGTCATCAATTGCTTCCACCTGCACCAGCTTCTTAAGGGAGGATGCTGCCTTCTCAGCCTTTTCTCTGTG
Organism: Cunninghamia lanceolata; assembly: GCA_027924645.1. Lineage (NCBI taxonomy): Eukaryota > Viridiplantae > Streptophyta > Pinopsida > Cupressales > Cupressaceae > Cunninghamia > Cunninghamia lanceolata. Next base: position 1,289,880 of record BSBN01000797.1, read on the forward strand.
CTCTAGTAGAGCCACATCCTTTAGGTCAAGTAGAAATAGGTATAGTTTCACAACTTCATCTGGGTCCTGCAACATGGGAATGTCTTTTGGATGAGGCACCACAACTCCAGTGAATACTACTTTGATTGTCTCTTTAAGCCTGCCTGAAAGTTCTACCTTGAAGATTTTAGAAACTAGCAATTCTGCTTCAACCTTTGGTGCACCTGTGTCAAGCACTGAAGCTAGAAATCTTGATGCTATGCTTGTATCCACTCTATAGATTTCCCCTTCTTCCAGAAAACCCCTTCCCAAAACAATTTTGACCGCTGCCATAGTGAGCCCATCATTCAGTCACAAGACTTGTGTTAGCCTTTAGTTAGTGACCATGCCTTTGAAGGCCTTCTATCTTATTGTGCTCTCAATCTAGATTGGGGTGTCTACCCCTAAGTTTACAATTATGTCTTGAGTGATGCGTGCTACAAATCTTGATCTATCTGCCATTAGGGCCTAGAAACTTACGTAGAAAACCCTCTTTGAGTTGAGAATGAGAAAATGTGAGGCCTTGCAGGATAAAGGATGGTATACCAGTGTAAATAACCACAGAGCCACTACCTCTTCCACTCATCTCTCATCAAGTACCATGGTGGCTAATAAAAGCAATGTAATCTTTCCCCCCGAGAAACACTCAAACATGATTACATTCCTCTTTGGTAGATTTAGCTGTAGACAGCTAAATTTGTCCCAAAATTATCCATGTCTTGCAACACCTTATTAAAACATTACTTAGACATCAAAAAACATTTTGTCCTAATCCCACTCTTAACTCAACTTATTCCCATTAGCCAATTAATTAAATAAATTTTATTTATTTAATTAATTAAAATCCCATCTTAATCCCATCCTTATCCCACTTTCCAATTAATTAAGTAAATTTTATTTATTTAATTAATTTTCTAACACATATCCCAACTAATTCAAATAAAATATTTGAATTAGGTCCTCACCTCTCACCAAATTACAACACTTGTCCATCTCCCATTTAAATAATGTGTGGTAGTACAAGTTTCATTTAATATCCTTTTTGTGTAGACCATCATACATGAACATATTAAATAAAGGTTTTTGTGTACACGATGACTCATGAGCTTTATCCTCCTTCTTACACTTGTCACATGACTACAACTTCCTTTAAGAGTGGGAATAACTAATTAATCCTAGCTGTCCACATTATTCAATTAGTCTTTCAATCTCAACCATCCATTTGAATCAACCCTTGCCTATAAATCTACCCTCTCACAAGCCATTTGGGGGATCCACCTTTCATGCATCCTCATGCTACCAAAATTTCTCTACAATCTTCTATCGTCTCATCTATCATCTTCCATCTATCATCTTCACCTTAGTGTTATGTTTCTAAAATTGTGAGAAACCAACATATCAAATCAATCAATCAATTCATCATGCATGCATCATTCAATCTTGCATTTATCTATTTGAGGCATTGAAGATTTGGATTAGGTAATACATTTCATTGTTTTATCATTTTTCATTTATCCAAATTTTTCGATCACACTGGTTGTGTTCATGTGATGATGTTTGATCAAGCCTCCTCTGACAGTCTATTTATTTCTCTGTATGCCACATTCCTTCCTTCTCCCATGTCAAGTGTTGGTATTGGCTATCTGTGCTCACCTTTCCTTCTACCATGTTTACTTAATTCATCATGCCTCTCATTTGTAATCAGCCCTTCCACAACACTTGTGTGGAGGGTGCCTAGCCATCCGCCCACAAATATTAATATTTAATAATAAACATGATATTTCAAAAATAAGGAGGTAAAACAAAGATATGCCATCGTTTACTTCTCCATCATATTTGGATATATCATTTTTTTTACAATTTTGTAAAGCCCTTCTACAAAGCCTATGGCCTCTAGCATGAAAGAAAATAAAACTCAAAAAATTAGAAAATGAAACATTACTTTGTATATATTAAATGCAAGAAAATAGCTGTAATTTTCTCAAAAAAAATGTTAGAAAATGGAACATTACTTTGTATGAAAGAAAACTATTGCAATTTTTTTGTGTAATGTTAGAAATAATTTCAACCAAAATTTTATACATATTTGAGGTTTGAACCTTAATTAATTTATATAAAAAATGTAGTAGTGTAATAATCAATAAAAAGTTTAAATTTGATTTGTTAATTTGAGATATTTTTTTATTTGTTAATTTAATAAAAATTTGATGGACAAGATATGAACATTAAATAATTAAATGATTAACCAAAATCATGTATATAGTAAATAAAATGGTTTTAATATGAAGTAGATAAAATAGCTTCAAATTGATATCTCTCATCATTTTTTTAGATAGATGTATTTAAGATATCTATACTATTTAAGCCAAGAGATGTAACTATAGTGGTAGAGTGTAATTGAATGAGCGTGTTAACAAAAACTATTAAAGAGATGAACACAAAAGTAATTACAGTGAGAGGAGTTATTGAGTGGCACTAAGGAGATGACTATGACCGTGTACATAAAAGTAAAATAGAGCTAACATTGTATTTCTGAAGAAAATGAAAATGAAGAAGATGAAGGTGAACACTACTTACCTCAGCAACATGAATATCCTATATCTCTAGAAGATGAAAAAGAGGGCTATACTATTTCTCCAAAAGATGAAGACAACATACATTATGCTTGTAGGAGAAATTCAGCTGGGAGAAATACCAAAGAATGTATTCAAAGTTTACAATCCTCTCTAAAACTTGCCTTTGATGAATATTGTAAGTAGTTCTATGACATGGAAGCTAACTTAATTAGAGAAAAATCAGAAATTAAGGAGTTGACTAAAAGAAACAAGATAGTAGAGGAGGAGCTCCAAAAGGCTAAAGAAAGAGAAAACTCCAGCAAACGAGATCTTGACCAAACAAGAAACAAGCTTCAAGAGCTGTGTACAACATTTGATGTAGTGAAAGAAGAATGTGATCAAGTATGTAAGCAACAAGAGTATCCAGGAGCGGCTCCACAACTTCCTAAGAAGAGAAAATATGTTCTTAAGGTTTACGAGGTTAATGACTGTGTGAATTGTCCAATTTGCTTGGAACCATGGACTGAATATGGGGAGCATAATATCTGGTATGTTGTATATGCAAATGGGTTTCCAATACTAGAAACTTCTATTTCTTTTTTGGTTTTTACATGTTATGGTATATAATTTGTTAAAAAAGAGCAACATCTATTGTTAGTTTAGTGGTAGACTACTCCAGAGGTAAATGGGAGGTCTTATGTAACTTAGGTCATGGAAATTTGAACATTGTATTAGAGCTTAGGCCAGCAGAGCTAGGTCAAGTTAGGTTCTACGAGTACCTATAGTGTTAGCTTAAGTGGAGGTGTTGGAAAATGATCCACATTCAAACCAAAGATGAACTAATCACCAAAATTATTAGTAGCTTAGTGGTAAATTACCCCACCAACAAATAATTGATCTTAAGTTTGGAAAGCATGAGAGAATGTGAAACCCTCCACTCAAAAAAGAAATTCTATGGATAGAGTTAGCAAATATATTCAAGGTGGTAGATCTATTTGGTGGAACCTAAGGCATAAGGATAAGTTGTTAGCCCATCTTTGAGGATTCTCAGCTAAGAAATGACATAAATCCAAGGGTATTGATACTTTTAATGATATCATCTTGAATAACTCTTTAAAGAGTTGGTCCCAGTTAAAAGAGGAATTTGATGTGACTGAATCACAGAAAAGAACTTATTCAATCTTATGTAATTCCATCAGAGATCACTTATCTCAATTTGCTATTGTGAGAAATTATGAGTGAAGTAGAATAAAATGGTTGGATGGAATAGAATCAATGAAGATGAAACCCAACAGACTATGATTTGATGACTGATTTGAAGGTGCTTTATGAGCACATTAACTCTTCTTGGAATGTTAACTTAGAACATAAATTGTTGTATAAATCCCTTGTTATTTAGTCTAAAGTAATTGAGCCAAAAAAAGTTCCTTTAGGTGGTTGTTATTTCTTAAGAAACTAGCCTTAGGATTTGATAATAAAATGTGTTCTATGTGTAACTTGCCTAAAACATGTGATCATGGGGTAAATGCAAGGAGGTGGGGGACCAAAACGTTGCCACCATCTCTAAAATTAAAAAAAAATGCAAGCGCGTTATAATGCGCTTGCATTTTGCTTTCAGTAAAAGAAAAAAAAAGCATTTCTGCTCATTCATGCTGTGACTTCTCTCCTCACAGCAACAAAGAAAACAAGAAAAAATTTGATCATGTTAAAGAAGAGGCCATTGAATTAAGTACATCTGAGAAAACAAGGAATTCACAATGCCACCTCACCGCCAAAGACATCATCGTGCAAATTTGGAGGCTCCAGCATAGGAAGAAGGTAGCGTTTGTCTAATTTTGTTAGTTTGAGAACAATTTTAGTTTTGCAATGTTTGATTTGTTTTTATATTGCATTTACATTTATTGGAGAAGGAGAAAACCTAAATCTAGTTGAGGAGGGTGAAAACAACCCTCCAAACCCTCAAAACCCACCTTCACCTCCTTTTCATGTAAGGGATGATCAAGAACATTACCTATGGATAATAGAAGAAAACAAGAAACATCTTGAAACTATTATTCAAACCCTAAACAATCCAAGTGGAACACTAAATGTAGGAGGGCACTTGCAAAATCACTATAGGATATTGTTTCCCACATAGATTTGGTGACAAAACAAATCACCAAATTCCAAGACTGTAGGGAGAGGAGTCGAAAATATTATGTCGACAAGTTGTCATATGAACAAGTCAAGAAGAAAAAATTACAAAATATAAATTATGTGAAGAATTTATTAATCCCAAAACCAACAAAAGATCAGAAGAAAGTTGTAAATGGTTTCCTATACATTGGTGTAGGAATGAAGACATATCCTGAAACTTTTGGGATAGATGGTACATGGTCTTTGATGAGCGGCCATGCAATAATGATGAGGTGCCAAAATATTTCTTGATGAAACTCTATTGCGAGTTCATCATCAACAAGATTCTAAATTATTTTGACATTCATGAGTTCCAGGGTAGAGGTGGTGGCTTTGCCCAAGATAGACCTAGGGTTTACCGAGATGAAGACCATGTGCCTATAACCTAAGTGAGGCCAGAACCTAGGTCACTCCCTGATGAAGGGGGTAAATCACAAAACACACAATAATAGATATTGAACATAGAAAATAGAACTTTCTTTTATTGAACTGGGCAACTCATTACAATATAGAAGCTCAATTACAATCAGAGGATGAATCCTCTACTCGCTGCCACACATTACAGCTATCCCAACCTCAAGACTCTAGAATCTTTAGCCTTCTATAACCCCAAATCAGCCAGGGTTTCTATTTTCCCACCTATTCTGGACTCTACACTGGTCCCCTTAACTCCACTACTGCCCAAAGTTCCCAAAATAGTCATAAATAGCACTTTTTGGCAGCCTCCAGCTAAATTTTGAATTTTGCAACTCCCTCCAAAAGTAGGTCAACTTTCAGTAAGGATAACTTTTGATCTAGGTGTCTGATTGATGAACCGTTTTAAGCGTCAGAAATCTCGTGATGTGAACTATCACGCTACAAATTCATAAATAGATTTTTGTCAACTTTTTGAGAAGTTATGAGAAGTTTTAGTGCCTCATATCTCGTTCCAGAAATTTTCAAGGGCTTTTCAGAAAACAAAAACTTTAATATCTTTCAGCTCACAAATGATCTTTGCCTGATTCCTTCACCAAAGGTCTTATATTTTTGTTATGTAAATTTCTAGAATATTTTGCTTCATTATGTGCCCAAATGCAAACTTTCTAAAAATAGCAGGTACACTTTCCAAAATAGACAGGTCGCTATTTTTAGCAATTTTGGAAAAACTGAAAGTCCTACATTATTATTCTGGATATTATGGAACCAAAATGACTAATTATGGGAAGAAATGAGAACAACTACAATGGTTTTGATATAACTTCTTTTTTCGGTAATGCAAGATTGCCCTTACACCTCTGGCTGCTCCTGCATCAGACACCCAGGGTAATTTGAGAGTGACCCTATGACGTCTCAGGTGTTTGTGTGAGGAAAACCCAAATGGTCAACCTCTGCCTTAAACAACCAAGAGGAATCTTCAACAGGCCTTCCTTTCCATTTCACTAGATATTCTTTGTATTGCCTATTTTGAGTGCTCCTTCCCACACGACTATGCAAGATCTCTTCTATCTCCTCTGTTAAAGTAGATGCCAGAATACTCCACTGCACTTTTGTTGGTCCATCCTCTGTTCCACCTTCATGATATTCTGATAAATTAGAAATGTTGAAAACAGGGGAAATATTGATCCCACTTGGTAGCTCTACCTCATAAGCATTTCCTGAATCATGCTTCTTCATGATTCTGCATGGTCCAAATTTCTTCATTTTCAACTTATTGTATGTTCCAATTGGGAAGCTTTCTTTTCTCAGGTGAACCATGACTTCATCTCCTACCTGGAATTCGTTATATCTCCTCTTCTAATCTACCTTAGCCTTGTACTGAATATTCATTTTATTAATATACTTTCTCACATCTTCATGCAAATTTTTTTGGATGTTCTACAAAGTCTTCAGCTTCGGCACTTGTCTTTTCTCCATTGTCTAACTTCCTTAACTCATAAGCATTTCTTAGGCTATTGCCATATACAATCTGGAATGGTGATTTACCAGTATTCCTATTGACAAAATTGTTGTAAGCAAATTCTACCTGTGGTAAAATCAAATCCCATCCCTTGGGCTTATTGCCTATGAAGCATCATAGTAGGTTACCCAAACTCCTATTCACCACTTCAGTCTGTCCATCAGTCTGTGGATGGTGTGTAGAACTGAACTTCAAGTCTATCTTCAACTTCTTCCACAATGTCCTCCAGAAATAACTAACAAACTTGGTATCTCAATCTGAAACTATGCTCTTTGGTAGACCATGTAGTCTCACCACTTCCCTAAAAAATAACTCTGCAATATGAACAGCGTCATTAGTCTTCTTACAAGGAATAAAATGTACCATTTTGGAGAATCTGTCCACTACCACAAAAATAGAATCATGTCCTCTCTGTGTCCTTGGTAAACCAAGAAGAAAATCCATGCTAATATCATCCCATGGCTTCTCCGGTATAGGTAATGGTTGATACAACCCTGTATTCTGACTTGTTCCTTTTGCCATCTAACACACTCTGCAACTCTGCACAAATTTCCTCACATCCTGTTGCAATTGTGGCCAATAATAATTTTCACCAATAATAGCAATGGTCTTATCTCGACCAAAGTGTCCAGCCAATTTCCCACTATGCTTCTCCTTAATCAAGTTCTCTCTCATGGAACTCCTTGGAATGCACAACTGGCTGTTGTGATGTTCACAACATGCCCCATTTTACTCCTTAGCAAAATGAGGACCCCTACTGTGGCTGTTGCTTTTGCTTGTGTGTGTTTTGTTTTGCTTGGTGGTAAAGGGAAAAGAGAGTCAAAATTTGTAAACTTTGTTAAAAATAGAGAAAAAATGCATTTTCAATACCAGTGCATGATATGGTTGGATTCCTTGTGAAAAATGAGCTAGGTTTACTTTTTCAACCATCTTAAAATTTGCCATATCTTGCAAGTTATGATCACTTTGGTAAAATGTACATTCAGGTTTGTATGTCCCTGTGCATATACAAAGTCCTTTGTGTAGTGCCCCTCACCTTGCTTCTGTCAGACCGATAGTATTCCTAGTAGGATTAGATATCATGACATGGATTCTTTGTTACTACGTTGAGTTGTTTATGGACCTATTTCTAGGATGACGTTTGATGATATTGGATTATTGATATTTTATGTTTCATAGTTTGATGGACATATGTGATATAATGGATTAATGTTATTTCTGAGTTTAATGTGATATTTAATCAGGGTTATGATGCTCTAACAATAATTGTTTTACTAGATTGTATTGTTAGTGATTGTTCTATGTTCTTGTAGACAATTGAATATTTAATTATGGATGTATGTGAACAGAACAGTGTCGCATTACTCGTGTCTGAGTACCCTGCCATGCTGCGATTTCTGTTCACTGTGTGCATGACTTCATGTTTGTATATATATGTTTAACCTTGAGGTTTGCTGCAAGATGCAGGTACCGGGCATCGACTCCACCTGAACTAGCAGGTTTGAGCGTGCCCTAGCCAATGGAATTGTTGATCAGAGTTAGCATAAGGTTCCCCAGTTATCCGTCATCCTTGTAGAGGATAAGTCTTCAGTTTTGCGTCTAGTCGTTGTTCTCAGTTTCGTTTGTTTCCATGGGTTGTCGTCTTGCTTCTCTGCATGCTTGATGGTCGAGTAATTGCTTGATTATGATTGGTTAATTGTGGTATATAAATAGATAAATTTAATTAATGATTATTAAATAGATTTATAAATAATCATTGGTTGTTATATAACAAATATATATATATTAAATATTAAATAAATAAAAATAAATAATTAAGGAGATAAATTAGTTATAAAGTGTCATTATAGTTGTGGAATTGTTCTATAATTAATAAAATCAACATGAAAGTAAATATATGTGGCCAAGTAAATAAAAGATTAAATAAAGTAATAAATATTTATGAGTTGTTATATATTAATATCAATATAAAATACTAAATTAAATAAAGTGAAAATTATAAGTTGTATTTTATTAAATGAAAGTTACCCTTGAGTAAATAAAAGAATCAGGGTTATATTGTAAGGTTATTAAAAAATTAAATGAATGTAGGCTGTATTTTCCTTGTCGGTTGGCATTGGATCATGTGTTCCCTAAAGGTGGAGTACAAGCAATTAGGGTAGGGGATACTATAAAACAAGCAGAGAGAAGAAGAGAAGGGGAGGAGAAAACGGAGTTGGAGATCTAGCAAGGAGAATGGAGCTGCGAAGAATAGATTGAGGTCATTGCAGCGTTAACAGGTTCCTTTAATTGTGATAATTTTATTTTCTCATCTTGTATTCAAGGATTATATCTAGGGTTTTTATTCTGCGCATTCCTCTACTCATTCAAATCATTTTTAAGTTATTCTGTGGTCATTATACTTTGAATTTCTGTAAGATCCAATTCATCCCTGCCGAGTGTATTTGCTATAAAATTTGTAAGGCCAATGATGATAAAAGTTTGGGCTTGTCTCTCAAAACAGTCGCAGTGACCGCGCAAGAGCTTTCGCCCTTGCCTGGGCTTGAGAGTTGATGCTATCAAATTCTTCTTTGGATGACTGAAGCTTTCTTTTTTTTTCTCTGTGCTTTTTCATTTATTGTTTTCTCCAACCTCCCACCTGCAAATGCGGTCCTACAGAAGAAAAATATTGCAGAGAAAAGCGATTATAATGCCTCGAGTAGGAGCCCAAGCGAGGTAGTGACATTCCAAGAGCAAGGAAGAGGGGCAGGTCTGCTCATTACTCATCTGAATGTATCCTCCAGCTCAAGTTGGAGGGATATGTTGATGAAAGGGCTGGAAAGGGATAAGTATCTTGTCAATCACATGCTTTCCCATGTTCCTAAAAATAACAATGCCACATTTTCTCATTTAAGGACAACTACCTTCAGCATTCCCGTTACATTAGGAGATCTCTTTCGAAACTCATCATACTAGCCACTTCTGCATTGATGTTTGAGGAAAGGGAAGTAGGGCGATATTCAATGGCATAGAGCAAAGTGGCGGTGGTGGCAACATTCGTTAACCTGGTGGAGGAGGCCAAGCTAGCGAACGAATGGGTGAAAGCCCCTAGTCACGCTGTTCTCACTGTCTGCAAATCCCTCGTAGTGGGCGGCATGGCAGAGGGGGTGTTCCGCTCTGCTGTGGCTCCTTTAGAGAGACTAAAAATTCTGATTCAGGTTAAGCATCTAGTTAATCATGTTGAGATTATATGCACAGCGCCACTTTTTAGATGTCATTTGAGCTTCTTAAAATGATACAACTGACCTCTGCTTGTCATACCAAGTTGATAAATTAATCCTGTTATATGAATATTAGACGATAAAGGAAATAAATTGTATAAATTTACAGATTACCAACAAAGTTCAATGGGATTGCCATGTTTATCATATACAACATCATTCCATGTTCCTAAACATCCTTAACCTGAAAACAGAAATATGGAAGTACGAATCTCATTGATGAATGTAGAAATTAAATATCTAGTATGCAAACTATTGTTTTGTACAATGAAAATAGTAGATCCTCTATGCAAGTTAGTATAGGTTGCTAGGATGTTGCAGTTAGCTGAAAATCAAAGTAGCATAAAAACCATTAGGTTAAGTTTCAGTATGAAATATTTTGAGGAGAATGTTACCTATAAAAGTATTCTTGCACTTGTAATGGTGTGTCCAGGGAACGATTCTCAACTCAGATCTGAATCAAGAGTGTGTGAAATGTGAATCATGTTTGCTGAGATGGCATCGCCTTCCTCTGTGGATGTTAATTTTTTTTGATGTGGCAGATATATAATTGGGACCTACGTTTGAGACCTGCTCAACGAATTCATTTTTGTCCAGATCAGGCAATCATTAAATCCATGAGATAACATCTCTTTGCGGTGATCATCAAACCGTTCATGAGCCTGGTCTATGCAATTGGATGTTACACCGAATATACAGTTAGGTGGTTGTCCTTTAGTCCACAGCTGCATATATAATTATTCATCGGATATTTTAGTTACCAATTTTGTTTCTAAAGAAGGTTAACCTGGCACACATTTAAACAACTGTAGATGTAAAGTAATAAGGGTTACCAATGTGATCAAGGTATGTATAGTTTCCATCCATTAACCCAGCATGACTACGTGTGCAACTAGTATGGTCAAACATGCACACATAATGCCCATGGTAGTTGAAATGCAATAAGGGTTTCAAAGTGATTGAATTATGTATAGCTCTCATGCACCTAGTTGTCATCCCTATTATTTACTACAGGATGTAGGAACAACATACATTCAATCTGCGGAAGGTTGAATCTACAAATGTTAATCTCTCTAAAGTTCATGCTTATAGAAATTTCTCTGAACAATTCTCTAAAACCTAACCCGGAGTGGCATCTTCAGTCCATAATAAATTTAGTGTTCAATGTCTTCGGTATAATAATAATAGTAATATTAATATCAATGTTATTATTGTTATCATTACTATTATAATTATAATGATTTATCATTATTGTGTATTATTACAATAATAATAATTATTATTTTTACTATTATTAGTATTAATTCAAAACGGAAAAATGTTGACCAAATAACCGATTTTATAATAGTGTTATTGAAATTTTATTGTAGGAATGATTAAATTTTATGATAGGATAGTGTGTTGTACATAAACATTTGGTGTCTTATCATCGTAAATGTAAATTAAATATTATAATTAAGTTGAGTAATTCATTTAGGTTAAATCGTTGAAGTTTATTTGGTCAAACCATTTGCTTTGTCTATAGTTGAGAGAAATATAATAAAGAAAAAAAAATTAGATGATCGGGATTCTATAGTATTAATACAATTGTTGATTAAAAGATAAATGATGGGATTAGAGAGTTGATGTAACTCGGTAATGATTTTATTATGAAGGTTGTCAATGAAAATTTGGCTTATAGGTATAAAGTTAGTATTGACCCTAGAATATTATATTGAATTGAATGATTCAAGTTAATTTGATTAAAAGAAAATCTATGTGACTATATACTAATGGTGGATGAAATTTAATTTAACTGACATTGTTTTAATATGATTTTTGTATAATGGTTTTGTTAAGATAAAATTAAATTAGATTTGAGATTTGACGTAAGAGTTATTCTTTGGCAAATGGTTGTTTAATTATAAATTGTAAATGTAATAAATTGGTCGTTGGTCACAATAAGGTCTGGTCGCCGAGGTTAGTTTTCCAGAGGCCTCGAATGTTATGTCTTGATTTCACATGGTATGTTGTAAATGCATGAAGCTGTGTAAAAGGTCCTTCATGGATGTTATGAATTATTTATTTGTTGAGATGTTGTGTTGAAATGGACAATGGGGAGACATCGGTATCTGTAAAGGAGAGTTTTGCTTATGATTTGCTCACTTGGAAGATATGGACAATGTATTGTGAAATTGTCCTTGGGATTAAGTTGGTTTGCAAGATGGTAAATACCTTGCAAGGTTCACGTATAATTATTGTTATAATGCTTTATGTCTTGCTTGATGGTTAGGGTTCCTAGATGCAGGTAGGGGAGTGGCTCTCAATGGGGGCCGGAGCCCAAAGTGGCTTCCAGGACAACCCATGTGGGAGATTGATAACTCAGTGATAACCTAAATAATGAATTAGGGGGTTGGGTAGTTAATCACACATAAATAAAGATAAGTGAATGCCTCACTCATGGCTCAAGTGCTCATTTAGGCTTGAGATGAGATGAGGAGGCCTGGAATGGCAAGATCAACTACCTTGTCCTCACGAAAGGTATGTTGATTCCGCATGAGCATTGTATGGGGGCTGGGAGTCGGGAGAGGTTGCCAGGACAACCCAAGATGGGGGCCGGGGCCTAGGAAGGCTTACCAGGACAACCCATGACAAGCCATGTGATGACACTCCTCCCTACTGCAACCTAGCATTCCCTAGTTGTATTCTCCCCATTCGTTATGTGCTTGCCTCTGGAAGTGTTGTTAAGTTGTTTGTGTTAATGACTTGTATTGTTAGAGTTATGTGTTGTCTTGTTCTTATAGTCTACTGTCTACTTGACTGTATGTTGTAGAGGGAACCTTATGTTAACTCCTAGCTCGGGGGGTGGACCTTAGGGTTCCACATGGTCGGGTGGAAGAGCTATTATCCATTGGTTTTTCTCCTTGCTATTCTTCGAGTGTGAGGATGTTGTATCTTGTGTATCAGCCGTCAGATCTTGTACCGGATATGAAGTAAGTGATTTGTATTCATGTACTTGTCTGTGTATCAGTTGATTTATAATGTATGTGATCAGAAGGTGTTAAGTAACAATGCAATGATGTAATCATGTGTGGAAAGAAATTGTAACTACGTACTAGATCCTAATGATTAATTATCTGATGTTATGGAGATGTAAATGTTTATTGGTTAAATGCAATAGGTTTAGAATGATCTATTAATGTTAGTTAAGGATGTTTGTCAGATTATGTTGTTTGATTTGTCAAGTAATGCTCCCATGTTATCTTAGAGTAACAAGTTGATAGTTTTATGATGTGCAATGATGTGTTAAACAATACTTTATTCTTTTTAAAAAAAAAAAAATTATTCTGGTAGATGTGTGTTCTCTAAGGTGTTCATGCAGGGCGTTACACTTTGTATGTGTAAAGTCCTTTTTTACTTAGTCACATTTGTAGTCAGGTTAATATACAAGGTTAAATGCATAATGGGTTGCTTGCATGTTACATATACAATCCCTTTTATATATCACTTTTATATACAAAGACGTTTGTATGTCTTTTTGCCTTGTATGCATTTGATAGTGTTTATATACATACAAGATGGACCTGAATTAACTTAGAGTTGGAATGAATAATAATTTGAATTCTGTTGCAAGTATCTCACATTGTATGTTTTGGCAGGTCAAAATATACAAGGCAAAATATACATTGGAAATATATATCGTGCGGAATTCAAATCTTATAAAGCACGGTTAATTCGTTGTATATCTGCAGGCTTGTATGTTAGAATAATATACAAGGGTTATGTACATGCGACGGACCTGAAAAGTTATTATACAATGTTAAATCATTGTATATTTGGCACAATGTTTATTTCATACATACACTATAACATACAACGAAATATGCATCACGCAGAATCGGAAGGTTATTAAACATAGTTAAATCCTTGCATTATTTGGTGCCTTGTATATTGAGGATATACAAGTACGTTATACAACGCGAACCCGAAGTGATTTTTAAACAATGTTAAATCATTGTATAGTTCCGGCTTGTATAATTCAACATACAATACCGATATGCAACAGTTTATACAAGCCAGAATCCAAATAAGATAATATCTGATTAATGCAGTGTATAAAACCCAAATTTATATCCTAAGATACAAAGCACAATATGCATTAGAATATGCAGGCCGTGGAACTGAAAAAGAATGGAATCCGATTAGATGGATGTATAAAATCTGACTTGTATATCGAGTATACAAGGATTTAAACAGAGGAATGAGCAGGAAAAGACGGAGTGATAGGAATTTGGAGGTCGATTTGAGGCCCGAATGCATATTTTTGGTCAACGATAATTGATCTGACTTTTCTAAGTGCTGAACATGCATTTTTGGATGTGATTTTTATGGATTTAGGGCCCGATTGCTGCATTCACATAGTCACGACTAGATTTGGCAGTTGTTTTTCTTCTTACAGGTTTTATTAAATGATGATACTTATTGCTTATCTATTTTTGCAGGTTTGCAGTTGAGGAAAGAGCTGGAACATGATGACGATGGCGTCATAGAGAAGAGATCCGATCTCAGGAGCAGAGGAAGATAAGGATGAAGGGCGAGGAAGTCAAAGGCCTTCATTGATGAAGACAAAATGTAGCTAAAAACATTATTGCAACAAACCACAAAAGTTAATATTAGGCTGCTAGGGTTTCAAGAATGGCATATTTCACCCAGATTGGATGTATGCTCAGAGATATTTTGGGAGACTTGTTCTCCAGCATTTATTGCTATAACCAGAGGTTTGAACCATTGTTTAACTAGGGTTTTGAGCTGTATTGAGGACAATCAAAGTCTATATATTGTGCCTCTCTACATTGTAAAACTTTACACAGGGGCTACATAGAGATTTTGTAGCAGCAGAGATTTGTAAAGTATAACATTTAGAATAGAGGGACCTTTTAGTTTAGAAGTAGAAGAAGGAGGTCGCTTATGTCTGTAATAAGGAATGCGTGGAACATCTAGCTTCCTTACTGTATCTATGAAGCTTGTAAGTTTGTTGTAGTTTGATCATTGAAGCTAAGACTCATTCAGACATTGTAAATCTTATATGACTATCTGTTTCTAATACAATTGAATCTAGAATTTTGCATCTATCTTCTAAGTGTTTTCTTGCTCTTCATTATGTTTGAAACATTTTCTCTTAGAGCTTGCAATCTTAAGTGTACATTTGTGAAAATGCTCAGAACTTACATTTAAGGTTTTTGTCTGTGGATTTGATCAAGATACTGTATGATTTATAAAGTACATAATAGAACAATTAGATCCTTTGGTAGAATGAATGGAGTTTAGATTAGATCTTTCTAACTTTTCCCAACCCATCTAAAAATACATAGCTGAAAAATGTAGAAATTTAAAGGAAGTTGTCTCATATTTGAAAAAGCATGCATAACAGAGTTGAAAATAGATAGTTTTCATAAATATTTAAGAGGAGAAGGTTGCAATGATTCAAAGAAGACCATTTAAAAGATTTGCAGAATAGTAACACTTTTATGCAAAAGAATGAACAATACACTGATATTTATAATCTTTTTTGCATAATGTTGAGCCCAGTTAACTAACCAGAAACCCTAAACTACGTAAGGCCCCTTGAACATTACAGCTTCACATTGACCAACTGAATTTGCCCAACAGGTCAAGACCTGACCATATTAAACTTGGGATTAAGTGAATCTTGACCAATTCCTTCATATCTTTCAAGTCTGTTTTGGTTCATTTTATGTGAATTGTAACTAATTGTTATGATTGCATCAAAATAATCACCAACACTGGCTTCCTCTAAACAACATGCCATCTTGGATAATGAAATCTAACCATTTTGTCCTATCCAAAGTAACAGGTTCCAAACAAGCTTTCCAAGCCTCTGCAAAATCTAGATCTTTAGGATACAAACTTTTGAGTTCATCAAACTCAACAACCTCTACCTTCAATTCTGTCAACAAATTTCACCTTCTGCTCAAGGCATCTGCAACTCGGTTGGACTTCCCACTCCTATGCTTCAAAACAAAAGTATAGCTCTACAAAAACTCAACCCATTTTAAGTGCCTTTGATTTAACTTTCCTTGACTATTAAGATATTGTAAAGCCTGATGATTAGTATATAAAACAAACTCCTTTGGCAACAAATAATGTCTCCATTTCTTCAAAGCCTGAACTACTGCATAAAAATCCTGATCATAAATAGAA
Organism: Cunninghamia lanceolata; assembly: GCA_027924645.1. Taxonomy (NCBI): domain Eukaryota; kingdom Viridiplantae; phylum Streptophyta; class Pinopsida; order Cupressales; family Cupressaceae; genus Cunninghamia; species Cunninghamia lanceolata. The sequence continues at coordinate 1,306,025 of BSBN01000797.1, forward strand.
TACTTTTTCTTGGCATCATTAAGCTTCTCACTAAAATAGGCAATGGGCTTACCTTCTTGGCTCAAAACAGCTCCTATACCACTACCACTAGCATCATAATCTACCTGAAATACCTTATTAAAATCTGGAAGTGCCAAAACAAGTTGTTCTACAACTTTCTGTTTTAATGTATCAAAGCTCTTGTCTGCTCCTTTAGTCCATCTAAACTCTTTTCTATCCCCTCTCATTGTCTCAGTTAGGGGTGCACAAATGCTACTAAAATTCCTGATAAACTTTCTGTAAAAACTTGCCAAACCATGAAAAGATCTTACCTTGAAAGCACTCCTTGGCATAGGCCATTCAATGATAGCCCTCACCTTCTCTGAGTCCATCTTAAGACCTTCCTCTGAGACAACAAATCCTAGGTATACCAACTCCTTGTTTGCAAAACTACATTTCTTTAGATTGATCAACAACTTCTCCTCCCTTAGCTTCTCTAAAACTCTTTTGATATGCATCAAATGCTCATCCCAAGTCTTATTGAAAATCAAAATGTCATCTAAATTAACAATAACAAAACTTCCCACAAATTCCTTTAGTACCTCATTCATGAGCCGCATGAATGTGCTCGGTGAATTGGTTAGCCCAAATGACATGACTAACCACTCATACAAACCCTCCTTTGTCTTGAAGGTTGTCTTCCGTTCATCTCCTTTTCTGATTTGAATCTGGTGATACCCACTCTTTAGATCAATCTTCATGAAGTACTTGGCTCCACTCAAACAATCCATTATGTCATCCATTCTCAGCAATGGAAATCTATACTTGATTGTGATCTTGTTGATGGCTCAGGAATCTGTACACATCCTCCACTCTCCATCTTTCTTTGGTGCTAGTACTGCAAGTACCGCACATGGACTTAGGCTCTCCCTTATCGGTCCCTTCCTTAACATCTCGTGAACTTGTTTGTTCAACTCTCCATTCTCTGCTAGAGTCATTCCGTGGGTTGCCTTATTTGGCAAACTAGCTCCTAGTATCAAATCCATTTGATGACTTATCCTCCTCACTGGTGGTAAACCTTCTGGTAAATTATTAGAGACAATATCTTGAAATTCTTCCAACATTTTTGAGACTTCTGCTAGTACATCTTTACATTTCTCTTGACTAATCTTAGGAATCAATGCAAAGCAATGATGCTCATGCTTCATACCCTCCAAAAACTTTCTACCATCTACCAAGCAAATTCTAGTAGTACTACATACATTTTCTTCCACCTCCTTCAAGGGCTTCAACTTATGATGGACTCCATCCTTTGTTAGGGAGTATGTGTTTGCATGGCCATCATGGACAGTGCTCCTATCATACTGCCACGACCTCCCCAATAACATATGGCATGTATCCATCGGTATGATGTCACACAGCACCTCATCATGGTAGTCACCAATCTTAAACTTCACTAAACACTGTTCATTGACCAAAGCTCTATGGTCCTTCTGTAACCATGCAATCCAGTATGGATGTGGATGCTTTCTTCTTGTCAACTTCAACTTGTCAACCATCTCCTCTGAAACAAGATTATCAGTGCTTCCACTAACAATAATAATATCACAACACTTACCTTCACATTTGCACCTTGTGCGGAATAAACTCTTCCTTTGATTGAGTTCTTTCTCTTCATTCAACAAAGTTCTTCTGACAACTAGGGTTTCTCCCCTTTCTGCATCTTCAGAGTGCTCAGACTGTGCATCTTCATCCACATGTGCAACTCGTGCATTACCTTCAGGTCTTCTATTCATCCTTCCTTGATGTTATAGACACTCATATGCTTGATGCCCTTCTTCTCCACATTGGAAACATGTTCCCCTAAAACTTCCTCTTCTAGGTCCTTGCCCGGGTCTACCCCTTCCTCTTCCTCTTTGCTCACCATTATTCTGGTCACGAGGGCGGTAGGTATTATCTCCTCTCTGATTTTGACTAGTTCCAACTTCTTCACTTTTCTTTGGATCTTCATTTCAGCCTCCATAGGGTCTTTCGCCAGTCCTTCCGCCTTGACCTCTTCCCCTTTGCTTGCTGTCAAATCTTTTATTCAGCTTCTCTTCCACCTTCAAGGAAAACTGGTATGTATCTTCTATGGTGGTCATTCTGACCAGGCTCAGCTCCTCCTAAATACTTAGCCTCAACCCATTAATGTAATGGGCTACCTTCTCCTTGTTGGGCTCTACATGGCCTGTCCTGATATTAATCTTATAAAACTCTTCTGTATACTCCTTGACAGACTTGTTACCTTGCTTTAGTCCTTGTAGCTTCTTCAACAACTCCATCTCATAGTCCATAGGAATGAATTGCTTCTTTAGTTTCTCCACCATCCAATCCCATCTAGTGATCTTTCCTTTTCCTCTTCTATTCCTCTCTAATTGGACCTCCTTCCACCAAATACTAGCATGGCCCTTCAACTTTGTTTTTGCAAACTTGACCCGATCTGGGTCCTCCACATCTTCATACTTGAAATACTCCTCCATGTCATTGATCCAATCAATGAGCTGTTCTGGATTCAAATCTCTAGAATATGTAGAAACTTTGATTCTAGGCCTTCTTCTGATCTTTGAAATGGCTCTCAACAACCTAACTTCTGCAGGATCTCCCATAGCTTCTTGTTCTTCCTTAGATAGCTCTTCTTCAGCTTCATCTTCGCTTTCCTCTCTCCTTCTCGGCTCAAACCCTCTTCGTAGCTCCTCTTGCAATGCATTGATTTGTCTTTACAGGGCTCTAAAACCCTCTTCCGTCAAAGCATTCCTGCCACCATGGTTTCTTCGTGGAGGCATCTTGATCTATGTAGCGAACCCACAACCTCAGTTCTTGGTGCAAACTGCCTCATGGTCGGCGATCTGTCTACACACTCAGGAACCCTTGCTCTGATACCACTTGATGAAAGGGGTAAATCACAAAACACACAATAATAGATATTGAACACAACAAATAGAACTTTCTTTTATTAAACTGGGCAACTCATTACATTACAGAAGCTCAATTATAATCAGAGGATGAATCCTCTACTTGCTGCCACACATTACAGCTTTCCCAACCTCAAGACTCTAGAATCTTCAGCCTTCTGTAACCCCAAATCAGCTAGGGTTTCTATTTTCCCACCTATTCTGGACTCTACACTTGCCCCCTTAACTCCACTACTACCCAGGGTTCCCAAGATAGTCATAAATAGCACTTTTTTGCAGCCTCTAACTAAATTTCAAATTTTGCAACTCCCTCCAAAAGTAGGTCAACTTCTGGGAGGGATAACTTTTGATCCGGGTGTCCGATTGACAAACTATTTTAAGCATCAGAAAGCTCGTGATGTGAACTATCACACCAGAAATCTGTAAATAGATTTCTATCAACTTTTCAAGATGTTATGAGAAGTTTTAGTGCCTCATATCTCGTTCTAGAAATTTTTAGGGGCTTTTTAGAAAACAAAAACTTTAATATCTTTCAGCTCACAAATGACCTTTTCCTGATTCCTTCGTCAAAGGTCTTATAATTATGTTATGTAAATTTTTGGAAGTTTTTGCTTCATTCCCAAATGCAAACTTTCTAAAAATAGTAGGTACACTTTCCAAAATAGGCACGCCGCTATTTTTAGTAGTTTTGAAAAAAATTGAAAGTCCTACATTATTATTCTGGATATTATGGAATTAAAATCACTAATTATGGGAAGAAATGAGAACAAATACAATGGTTTTGAATTAACTTCTTTTTTGGGTGATGCAAGATTGCCCTTACACCTCTAGATGCTCCTGCATCACTCCCTTTGTCTTTGAAGAACAGTGTTGAGCTGGAGACTTTACATTCATTGACTACTCTCACCCAAACTCTATCATAGCATGCCAATTATTTTAGCCAGGCTAATGAGGGTGAGAGTAGTAGGCATCATGTGTCCCCACATTTGTGCAGTACATCTGGGAACCTATGTGATTAAGGGATGCAGGAGGCACGACAGGACTCTGCGACACGGGGGTAGCATGTTGCGACACAGGGGCAGCATGATGTGATACCTAGGGGTAGGACATATTGGATGATCTTGTTCTCAGTGATGATCTCTTACAGCATACATTTGGTATTGACTCTCAGGTAATTTGTTACAAGTATCATATTGATTTAGTATATTGTTATTTGAAATTTATAATTAATTTTATATGATTATCTATATTATAAGTCAAAAATAATGTATGTAATTGTTTGCGCAATGAAATTCCAGGGTCAGAGTCTTCATCCTGCCTCCGTTAGCTATCCATTGGTAGGTTATGAGAGGAGGTCAAGTCAGTAGGTATGTAATTTACAACATAATTGTAATTATTGTAGATATGTCAATGGTAATATTATTTTGACAATTTGATGATTTCAATAGTCACCAACACCTCCACAGTTTCTTTGGTCCCCTGTACGCCAAACCACCACTTTTACAGAGGTAAATTTAACCATTTATAATCATTATGCATTTTAAAAATAATGTTATGTATTTATTTTGTTTGAATAATCTTGAACCTGATTTTCAGATACTAAATACAGTGGAGACTCCTAATTTGCATGAGTCAGCATAGATAGGCATTGATGCAGCCATGATGTCTGCAAATCCTTTGACTGAGGTATGAGCCAATTACATGAAAATATCATAATTTTGTATTTCTTTTTTTTTTTTATCTCATGTCATTTGATGTACAAAACTGATATTTATGTTTAGTCAATTTTGCTTCTTGATGTGATCATCGGTTGGTGGTAAGTGATCAATTACATATGTGATGTTATATATTTCATACATTTTCTATACTAATGTGCATATTCTTTGTTTGTATTAATAGGTGCAGTTGGATGAACTTTATTCGAAGAGGTCTACTCGACGACAAAGAAACGATGTATCACTGACTAGATCTCCATCTTCACAGTCAGAGAAGGGCCACCAATTATTTCCTAAAAGTCCATAGGAAACTAGTTTTTGGGAACTTTTTTGTATTCCTAAATGGCTTTGCATAGATACTTTTGTATGTTAATCTGATGTATATTTTTGTATATTTGCCTATATGGCTTTGTGTGGACACTCCTATATGGCTTTTTATATAAACTAGACGTTATGTTATAGGAATTTGGTTTTACAAGTGTCAATTGCATTTTCTTGAAAGTCTATAAATCATTTTCAAATAATCCATTTTGTGCATATCTTACAATCATTGAATTCTGTGGGACTGTACATTTCTTTGAGGCATCATCTGAAATAGTTCTATGCTTCCATAATTTCCATACATGTCTACAAGGGTAACTTTGCAAATACAATACATGTGACAAAATTCCTATATCATTTATGCTTTGATGGTTGTCCACACCATGTTCTCTAGATCCCATTATAGCATAGGCAAGGAGGATGTTGGTTAAGGTTGTGCAATTTGGTTTTAGATGTGCCAAAATTTGCGTAAATGGTTGAAATTTATTTCTGTGCATTTGCTTGAGAGTTTTTAAAGCTTTATGAAAAATCCATTTTGTGCATATCTTGCAATCATTGCATTCCATGAGACACAATTTCTTTGAGGCATTGTGTCAAACAATTCATGTTCATTATATATTCTTCCACACAAGTTGCATACATGTCTTGTAGGGCACTTACAACTATGACATTTGACAAAATTCCTATATCCTTTATGCTTTGATGGATGTCTATATCATGCTCCAAACATACCATTTCTAAGGTTTTGGAATTTAGCTTTACAATTGTCAATTGCATTTTCTTGGAACTTTCTAAAGGCTTATCAGTAAATCCATTCTGTTCATATCTTGCAATCATTGTATTCCATGAGGCAACATTTCTTTGAGGTATCATGCCAAACAGTTCATGTGCCTTGTCTATGCTTCCACACTTTGCATACATGTCTTTGAGGGTAGTTGCAACTACAACATCTAACAAAATTCACATATGTCTTATCCTTTTGATGGATGTCCATTTTGGCATAGGCAAGGAGGATACTGGCTAAGGTTGTGGAATTTTTCTTTACACCCACCAATTGCATTTTCCTGAAAGTTTCTAATGCCTTATCAAAAAATCCATTGTGTTCACATCTTGCAATCATTGCATTTAATGAGGTGACATTTCTTTGGGGCATCATACCAAACAGTTCACGTGCCTTGTCTATGGTTCCACACCTTGCATACTTGTCTACAAGGGTGATGCAATAGGTAAGGAGGATGACTCAACACTATGGAAACATATTTCACAACAATTGGCTAAGACCCCAAACCCTTTTTCAACTTGACATCAACTCAATCAAGACTACAAACCCAACACTTGGTTCATAACCTCAATCTCTGCAAACCAACTCATGAAACACCCTTGAAATGATGAATGTGACATAAAAAGACCATTCATGCTCACCAAGAACATAAACTTTGCATATAGGTTATTCTTCCTCATAAACTGCCCTTACAAGCTAGTAGCCCTCCAAAAAACTAATTTTTGGAACATAACTTACTGATCCATGACATCTAACACAAAGGAGGACAGATTAGGATACCCATTTAGATGTTTTACAGTATATCTCAAATGCACCATGTGTTGTTTTAGAACATTCCCTTAAAAAATGGACTATTAATTTGTATATGAGGCCTAATTAGCCTACTTTTACAAAGCATCGACTACTATTCTTGACCCATAAACTAAACATTGCACTCTAGAGGTTGAGTTAGGTCCTATACAGACTGAATCACTTATTAACATAATTATTCAAGACCCTTCTTTAACCATTTTTTAAAACCCTCATCACTGCACTGTCAAATAGACCAAAAACACACAGGCTACCTACCTAGGGCATCATTAATTTAATTGAAAAAAACCTTGGTCATTCCTGCAAGACCTTATTACATCAAAATAGATGCACAAACACTAGTTTAAACAACTATGACAACTATTAGCTATTTGGTTGCAAGAAAAGTTGTTTGACAACTTTTCTTGCAACTTGACAATTTTTCTTGCAACTTGACAACTTTTGTAGCCTATGACCTCCTAAACTCCAATGACCCTTATTACATTAGGAGTGGTCTAGTATGACCTCATTACAATGCGAAAATGAATCAACACATCAAAATTCATCATTTGATCATATTCATGAAATAGGCTAGGTGCCCCTGCACGAAAGGGTAGCTGCAATTACAACATATGACAAATTTCCTATATCCTTTATGCTTTGATGGATGTCAATAAGTCATTCCAAACATTCTATATTTGTCTACAGATAGGGAGGATGTTCGTAAAGGTTGTGGAATTTGGATTTACAGGTGCCAACTTCATTTACTTGAAAGTTTCTAAATTCTTTTCAACAAATCCATTTCATGCATATCTTGCAATCATTGCATTCCATGAGACAACATTTCTTTGAGGCATCATGTCACACAGTTCATGTTCATCAAGTATATGCTTCCACACTTTGCATACATGTCTTGCAGGGTACTTACAACTACAACATTTGACAAATTCCTATATGCTTTATGCTTTGATGGATGTCAATACTGTATTCCGAAGATACCATTTCAAAGGTTTTGGAATTTGGCTTTACACCCACCAATTTGGTGCAGGGGCACCAAATTTATTTGTTTTGCAAGTTTGGTCAAATGAGATCTAATGATAGGCTTTTTTGGGTGTTTTTAGTTTATTTGGTCTAATAAGGTCATAATAGACCATGTTCAAGGCCAATAGATTTATTTTGAGTTCATTTTACAAAAGTTGTCAACATGTATACAATGGATATACCTACACATGCATTAATGTAATGGTCAATGATGATAGAAAATTATGTTAAAACTAAAAATAGATAATCAAGAGGTAGAGGGATGGGGAGAGAGATAAAGAGGAGGAGAGAGAGGTAGCAAGGGATAGATTAAGAGATAGGGATCCATATGTCCAAAGAGATAGAGATAGGGATCCCTATTCTCCCCTCTACCTAAACCATAAACCTAAACCTCTAAACCCTAAATAATGTCTTTAAACCCTAACGCCTAACCCCTAAACCCTAAACCCTAAACTCAAGAAACCGTAAACCCCTAACCCGTAAACCCTAAACTCGAGCATCCCTAAACCCCTAAAGCCTAAATAATTCCCCTAAACCCTTACCCAAAACCCTAAACCCTATTTACTTGAGCAACCCTAAACTCATGTAAACCTCAAATAGTGAGGGAGGGAGAGATAGAGAGGTAGAGTTAGAGAGAGGGGATTGAAAGAGATCTAGCAAGATAGAGAGATAGGGAGAGGGAGAGAGAGAGACATACTGATGTAGGTATAGTTAGAGAGAGGGAAAGAGGAGACAGAGATTACTCCCAGGCTTGGTCTCCTCTATATCTCCCTATTCACCTCTCTACCTAAATCATAAACCTAAACATCTAAACCTTAACCTCTAACTGCTAAACCATAAATAATGCCCCTAAAGGCTAACCCCTAACACCTAAACCCTAAAAATGAACAATGAGCTAAACCCCTAAACCATAAAACTTGGAAGCAACCCTAAACCTCTATCTCCCTATCTCCCCCAATCTCTATTGGTCCCCTCACTCTATCTCTCTCTAAACCCTAAATCCTAACCCCTAAAATCAAGAAACAATAAACCCCTAAACCCTAAACTCAAGCATCCCAAAACCCCTAAAGCCTAAATAATTCCCCTAAACCCTAAACCCTAAACTCAAGCATCCCTAAACCCTAAAGGCTAAATAATTCCCCGAAAACCTTACCCTAAATCCTATTTACTTTAGCAACCCTAAACTCATGTAAACCTCAAATAGTGAGGGAGGGAGAGATAAAAAGGTAGATTTAGAGAGAGGGGATTGAAAGAGATCTAGCAGGATAGAGAGATAAGGAGATAGAGAGATAGAGAGGTAGGCATAGTTAGAGAGACCTGGATAGAGGAGACAAAGATATCTCTCCCTGGCTTGGTCTCCTCTGTATCTCCCTATTCACCTCTCTACCTAAACCATAAACATAAACCTCTAAACCTTAAGCCCTAACCCTTAAACCATAAACCCTAAACCATAAATAATGCCCCTAAACCCTAACTCCTAACCCCTAAACCCTAAAAACAACCAACCCTAATCCCCTAAAACCTGGAAGACACTCTAAACATCTATCTCCCTATCTCTCCCAATCTCTATTGGTCCCCTCTCTATCTCTCTCTAAACCCTAAACCCTAACCCCTAAACTTAAGCAACCCTAAACCCCTAATCCGTAAACCCTAAACCATAACCCCTAGACCCCAAACCCTAAACTTGAGCATCCCTACACCCCTAAACCCTAAATAATTCCCCTAAAACCTTACCCAAAACCCTAAACCCTATTTACTTGAGCAACCCTAAACTCATGTAAACCTCAAATAGTGAGGGAAGAAGAGATAGAAAGGTAGAGTTAGAGAGGGGATCAAAAGGGATCTAGAAAGATAGAGAGATAGGGATAGATAGAGATAGAGAGGTAGGTATAGTTAGAGAGAGGGATAGAGGAGACAAAGATATCTCTCCCAGGCTCGGTCTCCTTTGTATCTCCCTATTCGCCTCTCTACCTAAACCATAAATCTAAACCTATAAACCTAAACCCCTAACCCCTAAACCATAAATAATGCCCCTAGACCCTAACCCCTAAACCCTAAAAATGAGCAATGGGATAAACCCCTAAACCCCTAACCCCTAAACCATAAAACATAAAAGCAACCCTAAACCTCTATGTCCCTATCTCTCCCAATCTCTATAATGTGAAAACATGAAAACATTAAGCTTTCATTCCTAATCAATTTCAAATCATCGCTAATACATTCAATTTCATCTCTAATCATTCCTAAACCACTTCTAATTAGTCCTAAACCACTTCACACCATCCCAAATCACTTTGACTTCATCCCTGATCATTTTCAAATCAACCTGGATTTCATCTCAAATACCATCCCTAAACTATTCCTAAATCATTCTAATCATTCCCTAATCAGCACTAAACCACTTCAAACCATCCTTAAAACCATTCTAATCATTCCTAAATCATTCCTAATCTAGTCCTTTTCACCTCTCATCATCCCTAAACCAATCCATTTCATACCAACTCCATCCCAAATCAATCTAAGCTCCATCTCAAACAATCCCAAAAATAATCAAAATCAAACAAATAGCTCACCAGGAGCCATTATAAGGTCAGAGTGCCAATCTGTTAGTTATTTGCACTATTTTGTATATCACATGTGCCAATATGCTCCTTAGTAGCACCTACCTATCAATCACAAACATCATTCTACACCTAGCTAGTCTCAAGTGTCATTCTACCCTCTACCAGCCACAGGAGCCATCATAACATCATAAGCACCAATATGTTAGTCATTTACACCATTCTATACATCATATATACCAACCATACACCCTAAACCCTTATCTCCTTGTCTCTATCATCCCTCTACCTCTCAATCTCTCTGCCTATGTCTTTCGCCATGTCCATCACCCTCTATCTCCCTATCTGTCCCTCTCTAAACTCCTAACCCCTAAACTCTAAACCCGATCAACCCTAAACCCATATCTTCTTATCTTTATTATCTCTCTACCTCTCAATCTCTCTGGCTATGTCTCTGGCCATGTCCCTCACCCTCTATCTCCATATCTCACCCTCTCTAAACTCCTAACCCATAAACCCTAAACCTGATCAACCCTAAATCCAATCAACCCTAAACCCTATCTCCATGTCTCTATCATCCCTCTACCTCTCAATCTCTCTGCCTATGTCTCTAGCCATGTCCCTCACCCTCTATCTCCCTATGTCTCCCCTCTGTCTCCTCTATATCTCCCTATCGGCCCTCTCTCTCTAAACCCTAACCTAAACCTCTAAACCTGAACCCCTAAGCCCTAAAACATAAACCTTAAGTTACCTTAAATAATGCCCCTAAACCCTAACCCCTAAACCCTAAACCCTAAACCCCAACCGTCTAAACCATAAACACTAGAAACAACTCTAAACCTCTATCTCCCTATCTCTCGCAATATCTATCGATCCCCTCACTCTATCTCTCTAAACCCTAACCCCTAAACCCTAAACTTGAGCAACCATAAATCTGTAACCCCTAAACCCTAAACCATAAACCTAAGCAACCATAAATCTGTAAACCCTAAACTTGAGTAACCCTAAACTCATAAACCATAAACAATGCCCTTAAAGGTCTAAGCAACCCTAAGCTCATAAACCCTAAATAATGACCCTAAACCTGGGCAACTCTAAACCTCTCTCTCTCTCTCTCCCGTAACCCCTAAACCTTAAATAATGCCCCTAAATCCTAACCCTTAAACCATAAACCATAAACCATAAATTTGAGTAGCCCTAAACCCGTAAACCCTAAATAATTCCCCTAAACCCTAAACTTAAGCAACCCTAAACTCATAAACCCAACCCACCCTCTCTCTCTCTCCAAAACAAGAAAACTGGTACTCTCTATCTCTCTCTCCCTATCACTATGTATCTCTCCCCTTTCTCTCCTCTCCATGTCAATCCTCTCTCCCTCTTCCTCCCTCTTGCTCTCCCTTATCGACAAAGAACATGGAAACAAGAAAAATAGGACGTGTAAAGATGGATGAGGATACAAATTGGGATGATGAAATGGAAACAAGATAATTTATGATATTTCATTGGATGGGAAGAATGAGGAGGAGAGGTAGAGAGGGGAGGGAATTAGAGAGTGAGAGAGAGGATAGGAGGTAGAGACATGAGGGAAGTGGAGAGTGGGAGAGGACTGTAGGAGGTAGACAGGGGAAGAAGAGAGAGAGGGTAGGAGGTAGACAGGGGAGGGAAGCAGAGACAGAGAGAGGATAGGAGCTAGACAGGGGAGGGAAGTAGAAAGTGAGAGAGAGAGTAAGAGGTAGAGAGGGAGGGGGGAAAAGAGAGTGAGAGAGAAGGTAGGAGGTAGAGTGGTGAGGGAAGCAAAGACTTGTTGTGATGTTCATAACACGCCCCATTTTACTCCTTAGCAAAATGAGGACCCATGCTGTGGCTGTTGATTTTGCTTGTGTGTGTTTTGTTTTGCTTGGTGGTAAAGGGAAAAGAGAGTCAAAATTCCCAAACTTTGTTAAAAATAGAGAAAAAATGTATTTTCAATACTAGTGCATGATATGGTTGGATTCCTTGTGAAAAATGAGCTAGGGTTGCTTTTTGAACCATCTTAAAATTTGCCATATTTTGCAAGTTATGATCACTTTGGTAAAATGTACATTCAGGTTTGTATGTCCCTGTGCATATACAAAGTCCTTTGTATGTGCAAAGTCATTTTTTACTTAGTCATATTTGCAGTCAGGTTAATAGACAAGGTTAAATGCATAATGGGTCGCTTGCATGTTACATATACAATCCCTTTTGTATATCACTTTTATATACAAAGACGTTTGTATGTCTTTTTGCCTTGTATGCATTTGATAGAGTTTATATACATACAAGATGAACCTGAATTAACTCAGAGTTGGAATGAATGATTATTTGAATTCCATTGCATGTATCTCACGTTGCATGTTTTGGCAAGTCAAAATATAAAAGGCAAAATATACATTAGAAATATACATCGCGCAGAATTCAAATCTTATGAAGCACGGTTAATTTGTTGTATATCCACAGGCTTCTATGTTAGAATAATATACAAGGGTTATGTACATGCGGCATACCCAAAAAGTTATTATACAATGTTAAATCATTGTATATTTGGCGCAATGTATATTTCATACATACACTATAACATACAACGAAATATGAATCGCGCGGAATTGGAAGGTTATTAAACATAGTTAAATCCTTGCATATTTTGGTGCCTTGTATATTGAGGATATACAAGTACATTATACAACGCGAACCCGAAGTGATTGTTAAACAATGTTAAATCATTGTATAGTTTTGGCTTGTATATTTCAACATACAATGCTGATATGCAACAGTTTATACAAGCTGGAATCCAAATAAAATAAAATCTGATTAATGCAGTGTATAAAACCTGAATTTATATCCTAAGATACAAAGCACAATATGCATTAGAATATGCAGGCCGCGGAACTAAAAAAGATTGGAATCTGATTAGATGGATGTATAATGTCCGACTTGTATATCGAGTATACAGGTATTTAAACAGAGGAATGAGTGGGAAAAGACGGAGCGATAGGAATTTGGAGGTCAATTTTGAGGCCCGAATGCATATTTTTGGTCAACAATAGTTGACCCAACTTTTCTAAGCACTGAACATGCATTTTTGGACATGATTTTCATGGATTTAGGGCCTGATTGCGGCGTTCACACAGTCACGAGTAGATTTGGCAGTTGTTTTTCTTCCTGCAGGTTTAATTAAATGATGATACTTATTGCTTATCCATTTTTGCAGGTTTGCCATTGAAGAAAGAGCTGGAACTTGATGACGATGGCATCATAGAGAAGAGATCCGATCTCAGGAGCAGAGGAAGATAGGGATGAAGGGCAAGGAAGTAAAAGGCCTTCATTGATGAAGACAAAATGCAGATAAAATATTATTGCAGCAAACCACAGAAGTTAATATTAGGCTGCTAGGGTTTCCAGAATGGCATATTTCGCCCAGATTGGATGTATGCTCAGAGATATTTTGGGAGACTTGTTCTCTAGCATTTATTGTTGTAACCAAAGGTTTGAACCATTGTTTAACTAGGGTTTTGAGCTGTATTGAGGACAATCAAAGTCTATATATTGTGCCTCTCTACATTGTAAAACTTTACACAGGGGCTACATAGAGATTTTGTAGCAGCAGAGATTTGTAAAGCATAACATTTAGAATAGAGGGACCTTTTAGTTTAGAAGTAGAAGAAGGAGGTCACCTGTGTCTGCAATAACAAATGCGTGGAACATATAGCTCCCTTACTGTATCTGTAAAGCTTGTAAGTTTGTTGTAGTTTGATCATTGAAGCTAAGAGTCATTCAGACATTGTAAATCTTATATGACTGTCTATTTCTAATACAATTGAATCTACAATTCTGCATCTATCTTCTGAGTGTTTTCTTGCTCTTCATTGTGGTTGAAACATTTTCTCTTAGAGATTGCAATCTTAAGTGTACGTTTGTGAAAATGCTCAGAACATACATTTAAGGTTTTTGTCTGTGGATTTGATCAAGTTACTGTATGATTTATAAAGTACATAACAGAACAATTAGATCCTTTTGTAGAATGAATGAAGTTTAGATTAGATCTTTCTAACTTTTCCCAACCCATCTGAAAATACTTAGCTGAAAAACGTAGAAATTTAAAGGAAGTTGTCTCATATTTGAAAAAGCATCCATAACGGAGTTGAAAGTAGACGGTTTTCATAAATATTTAAGAGGAGAAGGTTGCAATGATTCAAAGAAGACCATTTAAAAGATTTGCAGCACAGTAACACTTTTATGCAAAAAAATGAACAATTCACTGATATTTATAATCTTTTTTGCATAAGCCTGAGCCCAGTTAACCAACCGGAAACCCTAAACTACGTAAGGCCCCTTGAACATTATAGCTTCACATCGATCAACTAAATTTGCCCAACAGGTCAAGACCTGACCATATTAAACTTGGGATTAAGTGAATCTTGACCGATTCCTTCATATCTTTCAAGTCAGTTTTGGTTGATTTTATGTGAATTTTAACTAATTGTTATGATTGCATCAAAACAATCACCAACAGTTTCTCTGGCACTAGAAGGAGGGCCTGACTTGAGTTAGGGTTTGTTTCAAATTGGCTAATAACAGTGATAGAGTGACTAGATCTAGATCCAGATCAGGGGATATTTTTGTGCAATTACTTGATATAAGGTGAAGTAAGAGCCCTTTGATTTGGAATCTAGAAATATCACAAGTGGGGATTTCATTTGGAACACCTCCTGGATCACCTTTTAACATCCGCAACATTGTGAGTCCTGACAGATCTTTATTCAGATCTTTAAATCTTGGTCCTAGTCCTCCTAGAGATCCTACCCTACCAGGAAATCCAGGTATTCCCACAAGTTCAAGTCAAGCACAGATACCTACAATGGCTTATTTCAATGTCCAGTCTCCCATACACTTCAATAATTATAATGAGATGTCCAAAAATCTGGAAAAGATATGTCTGAAATACCAGTTGCACCAAGACCCGGAAGACCACATTAGAATATTCAAGGAAGCATGCTTTAGGGCTAGATTAGAACACTAGGATGTTGTGTGTAGATTGTTTCCCTACACCTTTAATGAACAAGCATCTAATTGGTATGTAAACTTACCCAATGGCTATGTTTCTTCCTGGTCACTTATGGAAGAAGCATTTCTGTCTAGATTTAGAGGACCCATTGATCCTTGCATCTTGTATCATAAATTGGCTACTATAAAACAAGGTGAGGGAGAGTTGATTGATAATTTCAATGAGAGATTTCAAAAGGCCTACTCTAGGTTAGTAGCCCCTTACACCGTAGATGATGATACTCTATTAGCTATGTACTATGCGGCCTTAGATCCTTTAACTGCCATGTTTGTCAAAAGAAAACCTGACATAGATTCAATATCCAAAGCCTATAAGGAGGCAGCCTCAGTAAATCAAGAGATGAGGCACACAACTTGTAGCCCATTTTTTAATGGAGGAAATTTTGGGATACAGAATTAGGCACAACCTTGGAATGGGGTCCCTATGCACCACACCCCATTATTAAATCCAGTGCCTTCTTACGCACCTGTGTATAGTCCTACCCCAATCCAAGCCATAGCCCCTTACATGGGTAACACTGCTAACAACAGTCAAAATAATGGTCAGCGTTTCTTCCGATCTCCTAAAGATACAACTATGGGAAAGACACAAGAGGAAAGGGAAGAAATCAAAGAGATCACTACACAATTGAAAAGATTAACCACTAAAGTGACACAACTAAGATACGAGAACCTCTATGGAAGAGGTAACCAAGGATTCAATCAAAATCAAAATAACTATTGATAAAAAATTTAAATAATCATCTCTCAAAATTATTTTTGCTTGCTGTTAATTTGTATGCTTTAGGTTGGTGTTAATGGTGTATGCATAAATCATTTCATATTGTTGCAATATTAAAAAAGTTAAACTAAATAACTTTTCATAATATGGAACTTAGCATTATCTAAATTATTTTATTTACATTTTACAATTTACAAATATCATAGTATATATTCCCAAAAAAATATGGCACATGACATGGGGTTAATTGAACACCCATAAAATCCTTGATTACGGGTAAAAGTACAAAGTTGTGTCACACTTTATAAAGGAATTGGCCAACATAAAAAAAAATCTCAACTTTGACCACATAAAAGTGGTCTTTATGTTTTGAATTTCAAAATGATGTAAACTAAGAAAATGTAGATCTTTTGTTGAAGTTTATTACTCTAATTGTTTATATATTTAAAAAAATTGTTTTGATATTTTTTTTATCAATTTAAGAGTAGATTTTGAAATGCTAATAATTTGAAGAAAAAGTGACGTTCAGTTGATGTCAAGAAACAAATAGAAAAAAAAAAAAAAATTCTCCTAATTTTTTTTCCCAAATAGCTGACTTCAATATCTAAGGCATAGAAAAAATTGAATTTTTGATCTATATTTTTCTTGTAATAACATTTTAAAGTCAAACTTACCTGATTTTGATAGTTTTCAATTAAGGTCAACTATTGTTTAATTTTTTTTTTCATTTTCAAAAAACAAATTGTACCCTTTTGAAGAGGATTCCCTCTTCTAGGGCATCATATATTTTCCAAATTTTAAAATCATGTTTTACTTTTTTTTTTAAAATTTCAAATTAGCCTCTTTTTGAACTTGAAAACCCTACTTGCATTATTTTCAAATATTTATATCCTAAAATTACTCAAAATATAAATATTTAGCAAAAGTTGGAAGTTTGAGAAAATGGTGACTTGGCTATCCAGTAGGATGCCACATAGACATATTCAACCTAATGGGATTCAGCCGAATCCCATTCGGTTGAAACTACTCCTTTGCTTTTTTTTTAAAGAATTTGTGGCTTTTTAATTATTGAATTACAATAAATTTAAAAAAAAATGATTTCGACAGGGAAGAGTCATATTCAAAAACACAATGATGTGAAAGTGTTTGTTTAATGTCTTTTTTGGATTTTTTTTAGCTTTTTTTAGTTTTTTGAGCATTTTTAAATTAATAAATTATAGAAATTTGGAGAAAAAAGAACCACTGATTTCAACAGGGGTAGAGTCATATTCAAAAACACAATGATCTTTAAGTGTTTTTTAATGTCTTTTTTGGCTTTTTTAGTTTTTTTAGTTTTTTGGGCTTTTTTAAATTATTAAATTATAGAAATTTGGAGAAAAAAGAACCACTGATTTCAACAGGGTAAGAGTTGTATTCTCAGATATCATGATCTAAAATGTGTAATTGATTAAATCATTGATTTATTGAATGTAGACCTAGATCTTCAAAAAATAGAGGTTAAAGTATTTGTACATGTGTTATTTTTGCATACAAGTGAATTTAAATTTGATCAATTTATGATGGGCAATAAAAAGACAAGAAAAAAGTTGTATGATCGAAGCAGAGATGTTACAAATGTCGATGAAGAAACATCTACTCAAGAACAACCCATGAAAATTGTTGATGACCAAGGAGTACAGGTACCAAAACAAATTGAAGGTGGTCATAGAAATTTTATCCTTTGTATGGAAAATCTGATGGAGATGGATGAGGATTCTCTTTTCAAAAATATTTCATCTAAAGATATGGTACCTAGAAGCACAGTAAAATTACACTCTAAAAAATATATGGGATGAATTTTTTGAAAATAAGTCTATAATTTGAAGAGCACAGTTAGTTGCAATGTTATTTAGGAAGAAAGAGATGACCCCTATCTTGGAGTTGTTAGGGGTTGATAATAAGAAAAAGTGATCAGGTTCATTAAAGCAAACAATAGTTGAAAACCTACAAGAAGCATTGAGTTCTATTGAAAGCAAGAGTCGAGCTATTGATTTAAGTGCTACACGTAGATCATTAATGATTGTAATTTCTCATATTGAAGACAAGTTCAAGCAAATTCCCAATTACTCAATGTTTCTAGGAGAATTGTTCAAATATATATTGCAAAGAGAAATAGATTGGATGGAAATGTTGAGAATAATTG
Organism: Cunninghamia lanceolata; assembly: GCA_027924645.1. Lineage (NCBI taxonomy): Eukaryota > Viridiplantae > Streptophyta > Pinopsida > Cupressales > Cupressaceae > Cunninghamia > Cunninghamia lanceolata. Next base: position 1,324,148 of record BSBN01000797.1, read on the forward strand.
GGTAAATATTTGCAGGGTTCCCCGAAAAAGATAGAATCTCAGAAGATGTAAAGGAACAGGTGATTGAATATTGGACCAGCCACTCTCATGTTTCTTCCAATAGAAGGGACACTATACAGATAAAAGGTGGAGATGGTACAAAAATTTGACATCCAAAACATTTTATAGATACAACACAAAGTGAACTTTTTCAAGCATTCAAGCAAGAATTTTTAGATGTGAATATTTTTCAAAGGATGTTTGAGAGACTACGGCCAAGTTTTGTACAAATAAATAAGGTACGTGAGACTTGTTGTCGAAATCATGTCAAATTTCATCTACACCTACAGTCATATAAAAATCTATGGTAGTAATTAATCCAAATATAGTCATCCTTGGAAGTACAACACAATTTGTGAAGTCTCTTCTATGTGAAAAATTAGAAGATTCAGATGAATTAAAAGTGTAGTGTATAAAAAATATATGTAATGATTGTGGAAATTTGAAGAATCTTGTACAAGTTGACAATATTGATCATTCGATGCAAGTTATGTGGAGGAGATTTGAATATGAGAAGTACTTAACAAAGTCAAGAGTTGAGAGTAGAAAAATTATTCTCAAAGAGAGTGAATTGTCAAGCAATGAGTTTATGAATTTTTTTTGCAATATCATATATCCACATATTGCACATTGTCATGGTGCTAGATGGCAAGGTAAGCAATTTCATGACTCAAAGAATTACTTTCCACTTGGTTGTATTCTCTCTATTGTTGATTTCTCTGAGAACTATACATTTAGTCCTCAAATTGAGATTCAAAGTCAATATTATCATTCAGAGCAAGTTGCAATATTTGTACCAGTTTGTTATAGGCATGCTGAAGAACATGTAAATGGTGTACAAAGTAGCAAAGATGAATGAATTATCATGAAAGAGGTTCACTTTTATATTAGTGATGATATAGGTCATGATAGAAGGTATGTAGCCCATTATTTTGCAATGTTTTTTGAAGACCTGAGATGACGTAAAATAGATACTTCACAACATTGGATATGGTCTGATAGATGTGTTGGTAAGTGCTAATTTAATTTTTTAACAAGATTATATTATATTTATTTGTGTAATTAACTCATAGACTTGAATTGTTTAGTTACTTAAATATGTTGTACCTATATGTATATAGTTTTTTAAAAAATATTTTGGTATTAAATTTGAAATTGTTTGTAATTTCATAGGACAATTTAAGTCTGCAAAACCTTTTAATTGGTTAAGCCAACAACATATTAAATAGAACATACATGTTTTGTGGAACTTCTATGAGAGTGGACATGGAAAAGGAGAGCATGATGGAGCTGGAGCATGTGTGAAGCATGCACTTCGACAACATGAACTTGCAGGTAATACCATATGGACTACAAATTTAAATTCTTAAATATATTTTAAATGAATTTAAACCTATTAGGAAAAAAGTGTAGATCTTAATATATTGCATGTGTTGAGAAGTGGCAGCTTAAGCCATTATGCAATTTAGTGGTTTTGATATATATCCAATGTTGCAGATTTTCAATATTTCTCCTGTTGCATTTAAAAACAAATCTAATTATGTTTTTTGAGATCATCTTTTCCTTTCAACTAGAAAACCTTTTAACTTGACATTTCACCAACATGAACTTGTAGGTAATGCCATAAGGAATGCAAATGAAAGTGTTGAATGGTACAAAAGTTATTTTGTTGTCCATGACTCAATATACAACACACGCTATTTTTGGGAAGTTAGAGGTACATAAATATTTTGTTTTAAATTTTGATGTGTGTACATGAATTGAATTTTCAATTTTATATACTTTTTAATTGGATGATTGAAATTTAAACAGATATTGATCGATCATCTCTTACTAATTGTCAAACAATTAGTGGTATTAGAAGTTTGCATCAAATCATGACAGTAGGACATAGCAGGCCTCTTGTAATTCAAGTGAGAAAAATAATGTTTTTGTGTTGATTGCATTGAGAACAATGCAAATACTCTGTAATGTGAGAATATTAGAGATGGGTATCTTTCAGAATGGTAAATAAAATAATTAGTGGCCACCTCAGACCCTTCTGAAGATAATGACATTGTAGATGTCTATCATCCTTTGTATTTAGCTAATGATGAATGTGTATCAAATTTAGGTATTACAGGTAAATTTTAAATTTTTAAATTGAATTTTAACTTGTACATTTGATTTATAATATATTCTACTTAATTTGAGCATGGTTTACTATATGGTGTGTATAGGTGATATTTTTGTTGTTCTTATAGATCTAGACAATACAGAAGGTGTAGATTACTATCTACTAAGAAATACGCAACCAAAATGCAAATTATTAGAATCAATTACAGATGGTGATGGACAAGAGTATCCAATTAGATCAGTGGTTGTTGAAGACACATACTATCAACAAACAAAGATAGATACAAATGGTATTATATTTATTGATTATATGCCAAGTCAAAAGGTTCTACATTATAGTCACTTAGTTATAGCAACACGAATAAATCTTGAAACTTTACCAAAAAGAGGACGTGCCAAACAAAGGTTGAGGTTACCTATTGAAGATCATGAAAAGATTTTAGAGATAATAAAAGATAGAGAGGATCCAAATTATATGTACCAAGAACTTTAAGCTATTTTTGTACATGTATATATTTTCTATGACAATTTATTTCATGTTGAATTTAAATAATTTCATTCAATGTGTTGATATATTACTCTTTTCTTAATCATCGAAATAGACATGTCATCAATTAATTGTAGCCCACATGTTTCATTTTCCTACATTTTGGTGTTCAAATCTTACCTGGTATTCAGGTCATCCTAAGATATTGTGATTTGATGAAATTAAAGGCTATCTTCTATGGCTCAGAAATTCTAGATGTCATGAATGTCATGATAAAGTTATTGGCTATCTTCTTTTATCTTAATGTAGCCTAATTGAATTGAGTTATTTTTGGATGTCATGATAAAGATTAGTTTTAACCCCTAATAAGTATTTATAGGTTCAAAAATTATACATGATTGAATAAGTATCTATTGACTATATGGTGTAAGCTTAGTTCTTTAGGGTAGGGAATGCCAATCTCAAGACCAATTTAGTTATAGCTTATAATTAGGCAAAGGATAGTTCAAGGCCAATGCTTAAGGCAAGATTAAAACTCTTCTCTTTAGGATAGATAAGATTGGGAGGTTAGTCCCTAAGATTTGAGGTGTATACTAATTAAAGTGAAAAGGAAAAAAATATAAGCAAGATTGATAGCAATCCCATCATGAGCACATGAAACTCCTAGAAATTTGTCACTAAATTTCATTATCCAAGCTTGTTTAATCATGGTTTTTAAACCACTCTTGGCAATATCCATATGTCATGCATGAAAATAATTGTAAATTAGGTTTATATTTCCCCTTAAAATATATAGTTCTACATCATGCATTATTATTTTAACAAGTGCAAGACAACATAACAATCTTTTAAATTTTCTTTGAAGGGCTCTCATTATATATAGGTATTTTAAATTCAAATATATGAAGTTAAATTCTAGTTGGAAATCGAAATAAAATAGAGAAAAATGAATAGAGAAATAACAGAGGCAAAGGGGCCTCATGAGGTGTAGTTTTTGACATTTTTTCATATCCTATGTCTCAAATATATGATGACAATCTAATTTGATTCCATGCTTGTAGCTCTGAATACCCTATTTTGAAATTGAAGAGATCTAGACTGGTCGAATTACACAGGTCATCAATTAATTGTATCTAGATGAATACTAAATAGACTATCTAGAATTTTGGTCCTAGAACTTAAATTTGGATTTGCAAGCATAGAGGGAAAGGTTGCTTAGTTCCAAAATGTTTCCTTTCTTTATCTCCCACTAATCTTCTCATGTTTTCTCTTTGTTCTAGTATGCTAGAAATTACTAAGAAAATATCTAATTTTTAAAATTTCAGCATAGATAGATAATCCCTAAATTAATCATATCTCAGAATTACTAAATTTTTAAGGATAATTTGTTGTGAGGATTTACCCAACATGGCTATGTACCTCCCATAGTTTTTTTTAGATGACCCTAATTCATAAAATGGAAGTTCATTTAGACATACCAACTTTTTTTATAACAATTTCAATTTACATTTTTTAAATTTATTTCCCAAATTCCAAATTCACTCAATTTTAGGTAAAAATGACAAATATATTTCTCCAAAACATTATATATAATTACAAAAAAATTATGAATTCATTCATAAAAAGTACCCCATAAGATCATAAACCTATTTACTATCGAATCCATCTTCCTAATTGTATAGATACACTAAGACTTCCAATAACAACATAGATCCATTAATTCCATTTGATTCATACTTACACACATTAAGTTTTATAATCTTTATTACACATATTTAGTTTCAAAATACTTATTTGTTTCCATTATTATTCCTGACTCATATTTCAAGAATATTCAAATTCAAAACCCTCTAATCTTTTGATCCCTCCTAGTTTCTTCTATATTTCTTATTTCTCAAGAAATCCCTAGATATTTTTTTAGATTCCAATCTAGATGGAAAAAAATAAGTTTCAATGAAGATTTCGAGTTCGTCTAATCATTTTTCTATGATCATATATATCAATTTGAATTTCTAATTGCTATGGACTTTATAAATAACTAGTTTGTTCAATGGTATCTTATTGAGTAGGAAAGATCAATCTCAAACGAGTGCATATCACCTCTTTCACAAATAAGAATCTAGATTTATTATTAAATCCAAAATGAAATATTTTCTATAATATTTTCATGATGAGATCCTACCTAAAGATTCTTAGGAAATTTGAAAAATTACATGACAAAAATTCACTATCCAAACACAATCTGTTATTTCTAAAATAAATGCAATCCAATCACTTCAATATTCAAACTTTGATAATTTTCATTCCAGAATGAAAATGCAATTTAGCATCTTACTAAAATTTTCTTTCTTTTTAATCCAAGTATAATTTCACTTTTGCTTCACAAATCTAATCAAGTAGAAATAAATCTTAGTTAATAATATTTAAGTTTAATTTTTAAGTGATAATAAATTAAATACTCTTTTTTTATTCATGCACTTTACTTAGAAAACATCTATTAATAAAATAATAGCTTTTATAATTTATTTATTATTTAATTCATACATAACTCAAGCAAGGAAATCATCTAACCTTTAATTCTCCAAAAATAAATTATTATTATTATTTATTTCTAATTTCCAAATTATGAACTTTCATACTCAATAAATTAATTTAAACAAGTTTAAATTGCTTTATTAATCTAAATTTAATTTATAACTAAAATTTGAAATTAGTTACCATTTTAGTCTTTAAATTTCTTTGTGTGGGATGTAGACTAGATAGAACTATTTTAATATTTAATAGCTTAATGTTAGTGATATATATTGTTATACTTAGATATTTATTTTATCTAAATATCCAAATTCAATGTAATTGTGTCTCTACAAGTGAATGAAATTTTATTGAGTTTCAATATCATTCCTTAGTTTACTTATATGTTTGATATGATTTTTTTTTCATAACTTGAACAATAGTGACAGTAAACATTAGGTTCTATTATGCATAATCCCCCTAAATGATTGGATTGTGATTCCTAGATTAGTATTAGCCAAATTAACTAGTGATGCAAATTTCCTTTCATCAACTAGCAATGCACTATATATGTGATGTCTTTTTTGTACGTTTTTCTTAAATTTGATTGTGAACATTAAATTAACTCAATTTTTTATATAGATTTAAAGTGAGCAAGAATATATGTTAAAAACCATAATATAAAATGTATATAATGTGAAACCATGTAATGTAAAATGTATATATTGTAAAACATAATAAGACATGAACCATATAACGTCAAAGGTCATAACATGTGAAACCATACCAAGTCAGAGAGTAGGGTGTCTAATATGACTACATATGTCTAGATCTATCTCCCGAGCCATGTGTAGATCCATGTCTCGATCTCTCTCTAGATCCTGATCCATGTGTCGATCCATGTCTCGATCTCTCTCTGGGTCTTGATGCACCTCCCTGCACAAGAAAGTACATAATTTAATTTAATGTACATGTGTATATATATATGTTTAAAGTCATCTTAAAGTTAAATTGTACTTTCAACATGTCTAAATTTATCAAGTAATTTATATATTATAAATGTACCTCAAATGTATCATGCACGAGATCATCTGCATGCTCCAAATCTCTGAAGTGTGACAAGTTATCCCCTTGTTGCTAGAAATTTTCAAATACAAGATTTCAATGAATAGTGAGAACTACTTTTAAGTCAAGTTTATTTAATATATACACATGTGAATTTGTAGAATGCAAAATATAGAAATTATTCAAGTATCTACACATCCTGGAGCACTCTACCAATCCCACTAATGTCAGAAGAATGAATGGTAACATCAGGGACACCTATATCTGAAGGTAAATGACCAGTGCCAAAGAGAGGTGTGCTATCTGTGCCATGTACATGAGGTGCAACCTAATGTTGTGTGGGGGCTGTACACTAGTTTGGAATATTCCGGTTCTTTGAAGCCATCTCACCCTAACCCAACTGTCTACCATTATGTCATCTAATATGAGTTGGTACAACATCCAAAGGAATCCCATACTTATTACTGATATACTGGTATGCTGATAGTAAATCAATAAAGGTAGTTTAAGATGCATCACGTACAATGGTGTCACTCATATGGGCCACATCTGATGGGGATGGTATATCTGCATGAATGTAGGGGTCATAATTTACGGATGTAGCCTCAGTGGGAGGAAGGATAATCCATGGACGTAATAAGTATCTCTCTACACAATTAGATGACATCTGATCAACCTGACTAGCAATCATGGTCATCCTATCAAAAAGCCTGGATCTAGTCGGTGTGACTGCTGCATCACCTGCTGCTACTAGTTCCAAACGTTTTGGAAGAACCAAAAGGTTTGGACCAACTAATGCCCTCTTGTTTTCAGGTGGTGCCAAATTTGGACATCTAAATTCAGGTTTATCAGCAAACCTCCCCTTGCCATGTCCAGCATGTCATCTAATATGAGTTGGTACAACATCCAAAGGAATCCCATACTTGTTACTGATATACTGGTATGCTAATAGTAAATCAATAAAGGTAGTTTAACATGCATCACATACAATGGTGTCACTCATAGGGGCCACATCTGATGGGGATGGTATATCTGAATGAATGTAGGGGTCATAATTTATGGATGTAGCCTCAATGGGAGGAAGGATAATCCATTGACGTAATAAGTATCTCTCTACACAATCAGATGACATCTGATCAACCTGACTAGCAATCATGGTCATCCTATCAAAAAGCCTAGATCTACTCGGTGTGATTGCTGCATCACCTACTACTACTAGTTCCAAATGTTTTGGAAGAACCAAAAGGTTTGGACCAACTAATGCCCTCTTGTTTTCAGGTGGTGCCAAATTTAGACGTCTAAATTTAGGTTTATCAGCAAACCTCCCCTTGCCATGTCCAGCATGTATGGAAATAGATGTGTAATCCACAGATAATCCTAAATGGAACTCAACATTTAACTGTTTCCAAAAATATAGTGGCAACTCATCATTATGAGGCCATCTATGATTGGCTGCCAAAAATATGGGATATATAAACGGACCAACAAGTGGATCTATAAACATGGTAACAATATATCCTCTAACTTTGGTTTTCCCACTATAAAAAGGGAACATACTATGCACTTTATGTAATTAAACTCTATCAAAAATAGATTTGATATTCTCTGTGCCAGTAACAGTCCTAGAAAGGGATGTATAAAACTCCTCAGTGCTAATATCATCATATGGATTGTATGATTTTATCATCTCAATCATATCTTTAATCTCAAACTGAATATTGACTAATTTATCTCTATTAGCCAAATTTGGGGAGTTCTGTATTGTTTGGTCCAAACATTTCAAAGCATTATCTAATCTACAAATGCTATCGTTATAAAAATTATTCCTAGTCTTAGCTTCACACTAAGACTACATGGAATGATGAGATCCCTCATCATAAGCCATATCTAGATATAAGAGATCTGCATTTAATTAAAACAAAAAATTTAATATGTACAATAAGAATTTTGGCCAATAAGGATATGACAAATATTTTTAATGTGTACAAAAAATCACATGCATAGGACAAATAGTTGAACGCACAATAAAGCACATGCATTTCTTACAAAGTGTTACAAAGTATGCTAATAAACTCAAGCTGACTGGCAAATCAAAGGTATGGTTCATTTTAAATTGTACATTAGCTTTGTATTACTAGCTCAACATTTCTTTTAGGAAGTATTCACTTTTCTTTAATACATTATCTACGGAGTGGGAAACATATTTTATGGTTATTGCAATTTTAATAGTCTTCTTTAATGCTTAACCTGAAGTATCTATATACAATTTTACCAGTCTTCATTAATGCTTCACCTTGCTGTAATATTTGGTTATATAATAGAATAGTGTCTTTGCAATGTATTTTTACATTTTTACCAAGTGCATGTCTTCTTTCAAATTTCAAATTGTAATTTTCTATACAAAATTAAAGCGGCAGATTTTGAATGAAAAAAAAGTTTAAATGCATACCCAATATTAAGTTGCATCTCAGAGATTTATGCTCATCTTTAGATAGGGTCATGATAAAATTACAAAAATATCTGCTAGAATAGAAGTCATCTCTTTACAACTAGGTACGAAGGTAGCTCTGGGTATTTGTTGGGATGAACTCACTTATAGGGTGATACTTCTTTGTAGTTCTTTTATTCATTATAGTGAGGCCTATGATTTCATAAAAATGTTTAGGATTATTCATGAATGGTTTCTTGATATCTTAAAGAAGTATATATGAACAAACCATTATTCCACTGACTAGTTCAAATTTATATAAGGTTATGAGCTCAGTGATACACTCATTAGGACTGTTGTCTGCCAAGAAAATTTCTATAATTTGCTTCAGTAGGCTAGTTCTTTGTAAAAAAATTTAATATTGGACCTCATTCAACTAGCAAGTGCCTGATGGAAAATGTTAGTTTTCATATTTTGGTATCCAAATTCAAACCAATTATTCTCATTTTGAGTCTGTGGATCTTTGCTATCATTTATAGTGTTGCAGGGCTTCCGTTTCTCTGCCTGATTAAGCGCTGCTAGGATTTGTGTCTCTTTTTTGGTTGTTTTTTGTTGGAATAGGTTTTGAGGCATAAATAGTTTAATTCATTTAGCACATAAATTTTATAATTAAATCATTCAGTAACTAACAACCTTTCTTCTTGTCTGGTCTTCTACTAGCAACATTGCCTATGACAAAAAAACCATAATGGTAGCATCAGGTGTTTGCTGATTTATTGTAGAATGTTATATTTGTTGTACTATAATGAATTGACTTGGTGAATGATCATGGATGTTGCATTTTAAGGAAACTTTATTTCCTTTATATTGAAAAGCTTCTTATTTAAATGCCTTTAAAACTATGTTCTACATAATTTAAATTTTTAAAATAAAAAAAAATTAGTTTCAATTCATACTATTAGTTTTACAATGTAAATTTGATTTCCTGACATAGTTCAAAATAAGTACAACATTTTTATTTACCCCATTGTAAATCGTGACCACATTGACCAGTTCTTTATGTAGCCAGGGTGAGTGACTGTCATGAGTTGGCAATCTTCAAAGAGATCCTCAGTGCCATAGACAACATTTTATAGGTCACAAAGCCAAATTTTAAGTGCCTCTTCTCAACTACTCCAATTCGCACCAATCAAGAGTGCCCTAATATACATGAGCCAATCAATCAACTCTTCTAAATTCTCCCTGAAATAAATTACAAGAGATGCGTGCTAGACAAGTATAGTCGTCAGTCTGTCTACAACGATCTAAACTATGGCATCAGTCATATTTGTTGTTTCCCTTCCTTTCTCATCCGAACCCCATGTATCACCAATAAAAGCTGATGAGATTCAGGTTTTGGCAAGGTTTTAGGGCCTCTTATTTTTTTCCACTCCCAGATGATAAAATAGAATAGAATAGAATAGAATAAATTATAATTTAATGGAATAGAAAGGAAACTTTTCAATAATGTTTTATAAGACCAAGCTTTCTATGGGACCTGAGAGTAACTCAATAGACATAAAAAATAGTCACAATTGTTATTTCTTTTCTGATAAAACTCCATAGCTCTCAGCATAAAGAATTGGTCAGTGTGCTCACTGTTTATAGTGGGGTAGCTTTTAGTAAATTAAGAGAGGGTGCTCAACTACTAGCTCCTTCATAAACATTTTCATTTCAACCATTTAAATTTTTAGGGTTAAAAAAAACATATAGAAATGCTAGGGTTTAAAAGCGACTAACTACGTTACGAGCTGAAGAATATGTTTTCCTTGTTTTATTTTATTTTATTAAAAAGGGGAAGAGTATTACAGGATAACTCATCCAAGCATACTTTTGCACATTCTGATCAAATGGGAAAAAATAAAAGTGGGGTTCCTGAGTTTTACTAGTACCTACTTTTTGGAACGTTAAAGGAAAATAATTATAGTATAACCACATGGTGTTCTTTAAGGAAAGAGATTAAACGGTCGACACTTACTCTTTAATGAGTGATGTCATAATAAAATAATGGTGGTGGGTGAGAATCTTTTGAATGTGCAGATTCGGGGTAAATTACTAAATGAAGTTGTGAGCCATTATTTTTCATGCGGTCTAAGTTTTGAGTTATCTCATTATAGCTAACTATGTTTGTGTCCCAAATATGGATTGTTATTTTTCGTTTAATGCTAGGATTAAAAAAAACATTGAGAGATGCTACCTGGTTTAAAAAACCAACAATACAGACCCAAAAAAAACAATAACTGAGCTTAAAAATTGCAATAACCGAACTTAAAAAACAATACGCCCCATTATTGCTCCTTAGCAAAATGGGGACCCCTGCTGTCGCTTTGCTTTTTGCTTCTGCTTGTGTTCGTCTGCTTTTTGGCGGTTTGGTAAAAATGAGTCAGGTGCATCATCATCATGAAGGTCAGGATGAGGTAGGTCATCATCATGAGCTCAGTTTCTCAAAGTTCATATTTTGTTTCTGTGACCTCATATTTAGAAAGAGCTTGAAATTCCATGCAGGTTTCCCTTTTACATCACTTGAAAATTCATCCATATGTGGAAGTTATGCACAGTCAAAGTTTTGGTCAAACCTGATATTCGCAAGAGGGTCATCATATTTTTATCCTCAGTCATGTTGTCAAGATCATCATGATCTTGATCTATCACCCGATAAAAATCATGCAGTCCCAATATCCGGATGTCAATTTTGGGTGATAGTGTGTTTTACCCGTCAAATGGCCTTGTGCTTTTCGCAAGCATCATATTTCGAATATCACCTGACATTTCATAATGTCCTCCTGCTGAGAAATATGACCTTTTGCAAATATCCTGATGACGTCATCCCGATCTGATAAACGAGGAAGCAAATATTAGGACGACATCATCATCACATTTCCCTTCGGCAGGATATTTTCCAAAGCATGATCCGGTTCGCGAATATGATGATGACGTCATGTTCTAAGTTTAACAAAAGCCCCGGATATCCTGATGACATCATCTAGACATTTGGAAGGGGGAGCATCATATTTCCTAAATATCATGCAGATGAAAGTTTTAAGTCTTGCTATCGGCAGTATGTGAAATTGTCACCCCGAGGGGGTATCTCTCGCCGATGATAGTGTCATCGGCATAGCTTACAACGTCAGCCAAGTGTTTTTTGCCTTCACCGATGTAAGAGTCTCACGCCGATGGCAAACAACAAGGGCGATATCAGCAACACTCTCGCCGATAAAGGTATCGACCAAGGTATGGGCATCGGCGGAAAAGATTTGGAGTTCGCCGATGGTGAATCTCACGCCGATAAGGAAGAAATGCAAGCCGCTAAGGGCTACATCGGTGAAACTCTCGCCGATGAAAAGAACATCGGCCAAACAGTGAGCATCGGCCGAGCAATTTTTTGACACGCCGATGCCGATAGTCACGCCGATGGGCGGGAATGTACATAGCTGTGGAGTTTTAAAGCGTTTTTTGGCGCCCGTAGCATTTTTTCGGTCAGCGATGGTTGACCCGATGGGTTTTGAGCAATCTGTATGCGTTTTGAACGCGTTTTAAGAGTATTTTGGACCCGATTTCCACAATTTTGCACAGTCACCTGGATTTAAACGATTATTTTAATTTCCTGTTGTTTATGTGATAAATGTAATACTTATTGCTTGTCTTGTCTTGCAGGCTTGCAGTTGAGGAAGCAGCTGGAACTTGATCACAGTGACCTCATGGAGGAAGGAAATCCAATCTCAGGAGCAGGAAGATAAAGATGAAGTGCGAAGAAGTCAAGGCCATTCAAGTGAAGAACAGGGTTGCAGCTGAGAATATTACTACAACAGACAAACAAGAGTTATTACTGAGCTGCCAGAACTTCTTAGAAGGGGCAATATTTCACCCAGATTTGACACTGCTCAGAGATATTTTGAAGAGCTGGTTCACCTGTATTTATTACTGTAACCAGGGGTTTGAACCAGGGGTTCAGTTAGGTTTCTGCTGTAGTGAGGACAATCAGAATGTCTTTATATTGTGCCTCTCTACACTGTAATACTTTACAACAGGGGCTACACAGGGATTTTAGTATTTTGCCAGAATTGTAGAGTCTTTCTGGGCATAGTTTAGAGGTAGAAGAAGGAGGTCGCCTGTTTGTTTGCAGTAAGGTGCGCGTGGAATGTCTAGCTGCCTTACTGTATCTGTAAAGCTTGTAAGTTCTCTGTAGTATGATCAATGAAACTAAGAGTCATTCCTACATTGTAAATCATGTATGACTATTCGTTTCTAATATAATAGAATCTGGAGTTCTGCATCTATCTTCTGAGTGTTCTCCTGCTCTTCTTTGTGTTTTGAAATATTTTCTTTGAGAGCTTGCAATTTTAAATTAATGTTTGTGAAAATGCTCAGAACTTACATTTAAAGTTTTTACTGTGGATTTGATCAAATTACTGTGGTATTTACATAGTGCATAACAGAAACAATTAGATCCTTCGGTAGATTAAATGAGGTATAGATTAGATCTTTCTAACTTTTCCCAACCCATCTGAATATTTAGCTGAAAACATAGAAATCTAAAGGAAATTGTCTCAAGCTTGAAGAAGTATGCATAACAGAGTTATAAGTAGACAGTTTTCATAAATAAATAAAGGAGAAAGCTGCAATAATTTGAGAAAACCATCTAAAAACTTGCAGCACAGTAACACTTTTATGCAAAGGAATGAAAAGTATTGACATATCTCATGACCTTTTTGCATTTTCTTAGTCCAGTAAACCACCAAACAAACCTAAACTACGTAAGGCCCCTTGAACATTACAGCTTCACATTGACCAACTGAACTTGACCAACCAAACCATTGTAGACTTGGGATTAGTTGAATCTCAAATGATTCCTTCTTATCTTTCAAGTATAGTTTCAGTTCATTATATGTGAATTTTAACTTATTGTTATGATTGCATCAAAACAATCATCAATAGTTTTCTGGCGCTAGAAGGAGGGCCTTCCTGAATTAGGTTTCATTTCAAACTGGCTAACGACAGTAATAGAGTGACTAGGTCTAGATCTAGTTCAGGAGATATATTTGTGCAACTACCTGATACAAGGCGAAGTAAAAACCCTTTAATTTGGAATCTAAAGATATCGCAAGCAGGAAGTTCATCTGGAACACCTCCTGGGTCACCTTTTAACATCCGTAGTATTGTGAGTCCTGACAGATCACTGTTCAGATCTTTAAATCTTGGTTCAGGCACTCCTGGAGGTCTCAATCCTCCTGTAAATCCTAATCCACCAATCAATCCAGGTATTCCTGCGAGTTCAAGTCAAGCTCAAACACCTGCAATGGCTTATTTCGATGTCAATTCTCCCATACTCTTCAATGATTATCATGAGATGCCAAAAAATCCGGAAAAGATATGTCCCAAATACTAGTTGCATCAGGACCCAGAAGATCATATTAGAATATTTAAGGAAGCATGTTTTAGGGCTATGTTAGAGCACGAGGATGTTGTGTGTAGATTGTTTCCTTACACCTTTAATGAGCAGGCCTCTAGCTGGTACGTAAACTTACCCAATGGTTACATCTCTTCCTGGGCACTTATGGAAGAAGCATTTCTGTCAAGATTTAGAGGACCCATTGACCCTTGCACTTTGTATCATAAATTGGCTGCTATAAAATGAGGTGAGGGAGAGCTAATTGATAATTTCAATGACAGATTTCAAAAGGCCTATTCTAGACTGGTAGCCCCTTATACCATAGATGATGCTCCCTTGTTGGCTATGTACTATGCTGCCTTGGATCCTTTAACCGCCATGTTTGTCAAAAGAAAACCTGACATAGATTCAATATCCAAAGCCTATAAAGAGGCAGCCTCAGTGAACCAAGAAATGAGGCATACAACTTATAGTCCATTTGTCAATGGAGGAAATTTTGGGGTGCAAAATCAGGCACACCCATGGAATGGAGTCCCTGTGCAGCACGCTCCACTAGTAAATCCGGTTCCTTCTTACACACCTGTGTATAATCCTACTCCAATCCAAGCTATAACTCCTTACACGGCTAATACTTCCAATAATAGTCAAAATAATGGTCAGCCTTTCTTCCAACTTCCTAGGGATGTAACTGTGGCAAAAGCACAAGAGGATAGGGAAGAAATCAAAGAAATTACTGCACATTTGAAAAGATTAACAACCGAAGTGACACAGCTAAGAAATGAGAACCTCTATGGAAGAAGCAACCAAAACTACAATCCACATCAAAATCACAACCAAGGCCAAAATCAGAATTATAGTCTTAGTCAAAATCAGCAGTACAATCAGAACCAAAACTACAATCAGCATCAAGGCCCCAGTCAGGGGCAACCAATGCAAAATAGGGGGCTAGTGATAGATAATAGGACCTGGGGCAATAATAACAGAAATCAAAATCAACCTAGGCCACCCAAGACATGGAACACTGGGCCCAATAACGGTACTCTGGCTTCTCCTTTTGAGAATACAGATAATCATGGTGCAAAACAAACGACTAGCATACAAATGGCCAGTACAGCACCCAAAAATTGGTGCAGATTTCACAATACCAATGCCCATGCTGAGCACGACTGTCCACAGTTCCACTTGGCAGCTAGTATTTTCAACATAGATGTACAGCCTCGTACCTCTGAATTTCCCATTCCTAAGGGTAATGAGGTAGTACCCTTAGAATATGATGCAGCATTAGTCTTAGAAACGTTTACCTTTGTAACTGCAGAAGAAAAAGAGGATGAATTGCTAGAGGATGAACCATACTGTTGTGAAAGTCTTTATCCTGAATCAGCCTTTGTGTTAAATGCTTTTCAGTTTCCTTTTGAATCTGAAAATGAGATATTAAATGAAACAGAAGAGGTGCAGGCCTTTCAATAGACAAACAAAAGCCACACCTACAATTTGAGGAACAATCCTAGGCCGGGAGGACCTTTCACCACTTCCACTCCTCCGAATAACATTAATACACCCCCAGATCAGAATGCTAGCAACAATCCTGCCATACTTAAAGCTAGTCAGCACACAAATAATGGAACAACAGTGCAAAAGGATCAAACAAGTAAGACAGAAGCAATAGAGACAACAAGATTAATGAATTACTTATGAGAGGAAATAAAGAAAATTAAGGTTAGTATACCTCTAAATGAATTATTGAAGACCCCAGGGATCAGAAATGCTTTTTTAAAATCCCTGGATACATCCATGACAAACAAGGTGTCTGCTGATATAACTGTTCCTAATAGTGATTCACCACCTAAGGAGAAAAATAAGAAAGTTGAGCAGCCTTCCAATACAAATGTAGTAATACATGCGGATAAGAGGGATACTCACCCTTTCTTGTTAACTGTTAGGTTGTGTGGGAAGAATATACACAATTGCATGGTAGATTCTGGTGCTTCAGCCAACGTAATGCCCTTAGGAATACGTAAAACTCTCGGGCTGACTCCCACCAAATCTGCCAAGGTTGTCACGCAATTAGATAAGACCGAGGTTAGCATGATAGGAGAACTCATGAACATTCAAGTGCAATTAGCTTCAGACCCTGGGGTAAGCCAAATCATTGACATTCAAGTAGTGGATATACCCATAAATTATGGAATGTTGCTAAGTAGGGATTGGTCCAAGACATTAAACGGATATATGGCTACTGACTTTTCACACATGTGGTTACCTTGGAGAGGCATCCCAAACCAGATCAGAATAGAGGCAGAGCCTAGAATGAAACATATGATAACAGAGTATAATCGAACTAATGAAATATTATATGTTGCTGTTGAACCAGGTGTCTATAGAATTACCAACAATGGGATGCAGATTGAAGAGATTATGATGTTAAACATTAGAAAGAAGTGTGTCAGCAATAGAACGGCACTATTCATTGAGTCTGACAGAAATTCTTCAGATGAAGAAAATAATGCAATAGACAAATTTGGTCATGCCATTAGACGAGAGCTGGAAGAGTGCGTTACACACAATCTCCCAGTCCAATGTAAGTTATATAAAAATAGGTGTAGAGTCCATGATAGGCAACATTCTAAGGAGAATTGTGAAATATGCAAAGACATCATTGAATATGAATACAAAAAGTGCATAGGGAGGGTAGAGTCACAAGAGAAAGATGAGAATCCTGATCCAACACAGAGATATGTTCAGGATAATATAGATGCCTTGATTCCAGATTTAGGAAAAGAAATAGAGGACAAGGGTAGTTATCTTTCTGAGTTGCAAACTAAAAACACACATATGCAAGATAACCAAACGAAAAAACCCATGAATAAACAAGACAACACCCCACAGACAATAAAAGGGACAAAGTATGCCAAGGTAAAAGATCAGAAAAGTAAAGATGGCATGTGGACGTTAAAATGTGATGGGTCCAAATCAAAACAGGGCGCAGGTGCGGGTATTGAACTCATAGATCCTCAAGGTAAATCACATTTGGTAGCATATAGATTACAATTTTCCTGCACTAACAATATTGCTGAATATGAGGCCCTAATTTTAGGACTTGTCATGGCCATCAAGAAAGGGGTAAAAACCATCAGAGTATTTTCAGACTCTGAATTAGTAGTCAGACAAGTAAGGAAATTATATGCCTGCAATTATAAGAAAATGATTAGTTACAGACATAGAGTATGGGGTTTAATGGATTCGTTTGATGCTTTTAACATAGAGCACATTCCTAGAGAGCTGAACCACATGCCAGATGCATTAGCAGTTACTGCTAGTACATTACAACCATTGACACTGTCAGGACTAAGACGATTTGCTGTTGAGCTAGTTAACGTGCCCAGTATACCAGACAACGTTACACACTTTCAGGTATTTGGAGGGGATCAGCAAATTATTAATTTTCTGACTTGTAATGAGGCATTTGAGGCCCAAATCATTGATGAGCAAGAAAGACCTGAAGTAACATGGGATGAAGAAGATATGATCAACTTAAAGAGCAACTTCTTACCAAAAGGAGTAATTGAATTAGAACACATCTTTGACTTCGACGGGGTAATAAGATAGAAAGACTTACCCAAAACAGAAGGGGATAGGTGTGATTTACATAACTTAGGGACTGAGCTAAATCCACAAAGTGTACTAATTGGGAAGGCTTGCTCTGAGAAAATTAGAAAAGAGGTTCTGGACGTTCTAAAAGAATATAAACAGGTCATAGCATGGACTTATGAAGACTTGAAAACATTTGATGAGTCCATCATAACTCACGTAATACCTTTAAGAAAAGAAGTCAAACCATTTAGGCAGAAACAGAGGCCTGTAAATGCCATTCTAGAGCCTTTAATCTTTGAGTAAGTTAAAAAATTACTGTCCGCTGGAATAATTTTCCTAGTCAGACATTCTGTTTGGGTAGCTAACTTAGTACCAGTGAGGAAGAAAAACGGAGACATCAGGTTGTGCGTAGACTTTAGAAATTTAAACAAGGCTTCTGAAAAGGATAATTATCCTTTGCCCCCAATAGACGAAGTACTACAAACAGTAAATGGCGCAAAGATGATGTCTATTTTAGATGGTTTTTCAAGTTATAATCAGGTCTTAATTGATAGAGAAGATAGACTAAAAACCACCTTCACTTGCAAATGGGGAAATTATGCGTATAGAAGAATGCCTTTTGGTCTGATCAATGCAGGTGCCACTTTTTAGAGGGCCATGGACGTTGCATTCCGTGGATTATCAGGTAAATGCATTGTTGTGTATATGGATGATTTAACTGTGTATTCCAAGGATGCATCCACCCACGCTGAAGACCTCAGAAAAGTACTCAGGCGATGTGAAAGGTATGGGATTTCCCTTAATCCTAAGAAATGTATATTTGGCGTAACTGAAGGTAAATTATTAGGCCATGTCATTTCTGAAAATGGAATTTCAATTGATCCGGATAGAATAGAATCCATAAAAAATTTGCAAATACCAAACAGTAGGAAAGAGTTGAAATCATTTTTTGGTAAAATTAACTTTGTTCGGAAGTTTATAACAGGTTTTGCAGAGATCATGCAGCCGTTGAATGCCATGTTGAAGAAAGATGCACAGAAGGAATGGACACCAGTGGCCAGAGCCGCATTTGAAGATATCAAGGAGGCAATTTCTGATGCCCCTGTATTGGCAAGTCCAGACTACACAAGCCCGTTTTACATCTACTCCTTTGCATCTTCTCATTCTGTCGCGGCTGCCTTGACACAGAAAGGTGAAAATAATGGGGAGAGGCCCATAGCATTTATAAGTGTGCCTCTGAAGGATGCACAGCTGAGATATCTAGATATCGAAAGACAGGCATTCGCATTAGTAAAGGCTGTGAAAAAATTTAGACACTACATTCTGCGCAGCCAGATTAAAGCCATAGTACCAGACGCAGCAGTAAAAATGTTGCTGATGCAAAACGAGCCTGGAGAAAAAAGAGCCAAATGGATCACCACACTGCAAGAATTTGACATAGAGATCATTCCCGCAAAGCTGGTCAGAGGACAGGCGTTGGCGCGGACAATAGCAAACATGGATCCAAATCTGATAAAACAACAATATGTATTGAATTCCCAAGACGCATCAGGCTGGTACGATGATTTAAGCACCTTCCTGATAGCTGGAAAGTACCCAAGCAAGATGAAGGCTTCTCAGAGGAGAGCTTTGAAGATTAAGGCACAGAATTATATGGTGCAAGGAGGACTTCTATTCAGGAAGAACCATGATGGAATTTACCTGAGATGCATAAACAGAACTGAAGCTGATAGAGTGTTGATAGAACTACATGACAAGTACGGAACCGGCCATGGTTCCCATTTAGCTACAACACACAAAATACTGAGGGCGGGCTATTACTGGCCCACTATGTTCAAAGATACTAAGAGTCACATCAGAAGTTGCCACACCTGTCAGACTGCAGTAGACAAAGGGAGAAATCCGGCCAATCCACTGCAACCTGTGATCGAATCCAGACCGTTTGCACAATGGGGCTTGGATTTTATCGGAGTCATCAATCCCCCATCTTCTGCAGGACACAAATTTATATTGATGGTAACAGACTATTGTACAAAGTGGACTGAGGCCACTTGCTGCAAATTTTCCACAACTGAGGTAGTTATCAAGTTCCTTGAAAAAAACATTATCACCAGGTTTGGAACGCCCTATTCATTGGTATGTGATAACGGCCCTACTTTCTCTTCTTTAAAATTTTCTAAATGGACATTTGAATATGGGATTATTCTAAGGTTTTCTTCAAATTATTACCCTCAAGGTAATGGACTGGCTGAATCAACAAACAAAATTTTATTAGACATAATCAAGAGGTTAATTGCCAAAAGTCCTAGAGAGTGGAATACCCTGTTAAGATATGTATTATGGGTAGACAGGACCAAGTTTAAAATAGCTTTAGGTAGCACACCTTATCACTTAGTTTATGGGACTGATCCCATACTTCCGGTTAATCTGAGAATACCAACCTGGAAGTTTGCCAATGAATATCTAGGCTTTGATAACCACAGGGAAACCAGAATAGTGCAAATGTTACAACTAGAGGAGAAAAGAGGTCAAGCCCTCGAGAAGTTTGCCAAACACCAAGTGGTTGTTAAGAGGTGGTTTGACAAAAGGGCAAGAGTCAAGACATTTAGGATATCAGACTTAGTGTTGTGCTGGGACAAAGCACATGAAAAGAAAGGAAACCATGGAAAATTCGATAAATTATGCCTGGGTCCATTACAAGTCTCAGAAATAATAGGAGATAACACCTTTAGACTTAAGACCTTGACTGGAGAAGATATGCCATTACCAGTTAATGGCCAGCATTTGAAACACTACTTCCAGGCTTGAGGTAAGAGGGGGGCAGTCCCTTTTTTCTTAATGTAAAGTGCTGTGGATAATGTACAGTTCTTCTTTTGTGTTTCCTTTTGGGTTGGCTGTTTGTATAGTTTGTCTTCTGTTTGTTTTTGCTTTTTGTTTCTTTTTGTTTGTACAGTTTTTCTTTTGTTGTGTTGTTTGTATAGCCTGTTTGTTTGGTTTGTTGGTTGTCTCTTCAGCAGGGATCTTTATTTTACTTTAGAGTATTAAGGAGAAAAACTAGCAGCCATTCAAAACAGTATAAAATTTAGGATATTCAAGTTAACCATTTACAATCTACACATAACTTGTTACTGTCATGAATGTAGAGAGTTGTTCATCTTCTGAAGTTTTCTATTCAATAAATGTGATTGAGAATTCGAAGCAAGTTTCTCACAATGACACACCTAAAATCCTTGGGTTTGTTGAACTTACCAGTGTAGATATTAGGTGAAAAATCAAAGGTTACCCTTGCTACCATTACAATTCTCAGCTTAATTTCAGCAAGTGTCCACTCCTTGCATCATGAAGTTACAAATTGCTATATCTTATGGAATCTTTCAAAATTAGAAAACAAAAAAATAAATAAATAAATAAATAAAGCGGATTATACTGAAAATCTAGATTAAGCCATTTAAGTAACTCTACCGGGGCTATGGACGCTTGCTGGTAGTGGGGCTCTACTTAGGAGAATTGTAACGATAACCTTGCCGGGGCTATGGACGCTCGCTGGTAGCAAGGCTCTATCCGGTCGGCTATGAGGGAATATCCTCACCTACGTAGGCTAATGTCAGTCACTAGTTTGTTCAACCGATCTTCAAGATGAGGATAATTAATCGCGTGCACACAACTAAACTGAAAATGGAAATTCATGCATCTTTATTGAATACTTTGAGTCTCAAGCTGAATAGTAATTTGCAGGAGGGATAGTCGGAAGTTATGAGTTCATTTCATCTAGTTTCCTTGAACACTCTGAATTTAGTTGTTTTGTTTTGGTTGCTAGTTGTTGTGATGTTCACAACACGCCCCATTATTGCTCCTTAGCAAAATGGGGACCCCTGCTGTCGCTTTGCTTTTTGCTTCTGCTTGTGTTCATCTGCTTTCTGGCGGTTTGGTAAAAATGAGTCAGGTGCATCATCATCATGAAGGTCAGGATGAGGTAGGTCATCATCATGAGGTCAGTTTGTCAAAGTTCATATTTTGTTTCTGTGACCTCATATTTAGAAAGAGCTTGAAATTCCATGCAGGTTTCCCTTTTACATCACTTGAAAATTCGTCCATATGTGGAAGTTATGCACAGTTAAAGTTTTGGTCAAACCTGATATTCGCAAGAGGGTCATCATATTTTTATCCTCAGTCATGTTGTCAAGATCATCATGATCTTGATCTATCACCCGATAAAAATCATGCAGTCCCAATATCCGGACGTCAATTTTGGGTGATAGTGTGTTTTACCCGTCAAATGGCCTTGTGCTTTTCGCAAGCATCATATTCTGAATATCACCCGACATTTCATAATGTCCTGCCGAGAAATATGACCTTTTGTAAATATCCTGATGACGTCATCCTGATCTGATAAACGAAGAAGCAAATATTAGGACGACATCATCATCACATTTCCCTTCGGCAGGATATTTTCCAAAGCATGATCCGGTTCGCGAATATGATGATGACGTCATGTTCTAAGTTTAACAAAAGCCCTGGATATCCTGATGACATCATCTGGACATTTGGAAGGGGGAGCATCATATTTCCTAAATATCATGCAGACGAAAGTTTTAAGTCTTGCTATCGGCAGTATGTGAAATTGTCACTCCGAGGGGGTATCTCTCGCCGATGATATTGTCATCGGCATAGCTTACAACGTCGGCCAAGTCTTTTCTGCCTTCACCGATGTAAGAGTCTCATGCCGATGGCAAACAACGGGGGCGATATCAGCAACACTCTCACCGATAAAGGTATCGGCCAAGGTATGGGCATCGGCGGAAAAGATTTGGAGTTCACCGATGGCGAATCTCATGCCAATAAGGAAGAAATGCAAGCCGCTAAGGGCTACATCGGTGAAACTCTGGCCGATGAAAAGAACATCGGCCAAACAGTGAGCATCGGTCGAGCAATTTTTTGACACGCCAATGGCGATAGTCACGCCGATGGGCGGGAATGTACATAGCGGTGGAGTTTTAAAGCATTTTTTGGCACCCGTAGCATTTTTTTGGTCAGCGATGGTTGACCCGATGGGTTTTGAGCAGTCTGTATGCATTTTGAACGCGTTTTAAGAGTATTTTGGACCCGATTTCCACAATTTTGCACAGTCACCTAGATTTAAACGATTATTTTAATTTTCTGCTGTTTATGTGATAAATGTAATACTTATTGCTTGTCTTGTCTTGCAGGCTTGCAGTTGAGGAAGCAGCTGGAACTTGATCACAGTGACCTCATGGAGGAAGGAAATCCAATCTTAGGAGCAGGAAGATAAAGATGAAGTGCGAAGAAGTCAAGGCCATTCAAGTGAAGAACAGGGTTGCAGCTGAGAATATTACTACAACAGACAAACAAGAGTTATTGCTGAGCTGCCAGAACTTCTTAGAAGGGGCAATATTTCACCCAGATTTGACACTGCTCAGAGATATTTTGAAGAGCTGGTTCACCTGTATTTATTGCTGTAACCAGGAGTTTGAACCAGGGGTTCAGTTAGGTTTCTGCTGTAGTGAGGACAATCAGAATGTCTTTATATTGTGCCTCTCTACACTGTAATACTTTACAACAGGGGCTACACAGGGATTTTAGTATTTTGCCAGAATTGTAGAGTCTTTCTGGGCATAGTTTAGAGGTAGAAGAAGGAGGTCGCCTGTTTGTCTGTAGTAAGGTGCGCGTGGAATGTCTAGCTGCCTTACTATATCTGTAAAGCTTGTAAGTTCTCTATAGTATGATCAATGAAACTAAGAGTCATTCCTACATTGTAAATCATGTATGACTATTCGTTTCTAATACAATAGAATCTAGAGTTCTGCATCTATCTTCTGAGTGTTCTCCTGCTCTTCTTTGTGTTTTGAAATATTTTCTTTGAGAGCTTGCAATTTTAAATGTATGTTTGTGAAAATGCTCAGAACTTACATTTAAAGTTTTTACTGTGGATTTGATCAAATTACTGTGGTATTTACATAGTGCATAACAGAAACAATTAGATCCTTCGGTAGATTAAATGAGGTATAGATTAGATCTTTCTAACTTTTCCCAACCCATCTGAATATTTAGCTGAAAACGTATAAATCTAAGGGAAATTGTCTCAAGCTTGAAGAAGTATGCATAACAGAGTTATAAGTAGACAGTTTTCATAAATAAATAAAGGAGAAAGCTGCAATAATTCGAGAAAACCATCTAAAAACTTGCAGCACAGTAACACTTTTATGCAAAGGAATGAAAAGTATTGACATATCTCATGATCTTTTTGCATTTTCTTAGTCCAGTAAACCACCAAACAAACATAAACTACGTAAGGCCCCTTGAACATTACAGCTTCACATTGACCAACTGAACTTGACCAACCGAACCATTGTAGACTTGGGATTAGTTGAATCTCAAATGATTCCTTCTTATCTTTCAAGTATAGTTTCAGTTCATTATATGTGAATTTTAACTTATTGTTATGATTGCATCAAAACAATCATCAACAAATCCATTGAGAAATTCTAGGGTTTCATACCTGGGTTGAATGTATTTGTAGTGGAGGTGTCGGTCGAGCATTGTCTAGACACCTTCTATTTTGCAAAAAACATAAAAAATGATGCCTCCATAGTTTTTTTTCCTTTTATTTTTAAAGGACTCAGCCGAAACCCACTCGTCTGAGTGGGTTTCAGCCGAGACTATATGCACCACATCATTGCCATGTCAGTGCCAAAGGCACCACATGGATTCGGCCGAATACCACTCGGCCGACTCCCACTCAGCCGAGTGGGAGTTAGCCAAAATTAGTCAGTTATCCTAAAGTGTGACACATGTTTGTACTCTTAACCTTACATTTATTTAGTTTTCTTTCTAAAAATATTTGATGCAAGTCCACAAAATGTCTATTTTATTTTCTTTCATAAGTGTTATACTAAAAGTTAAAATAGTATTATTTTTTATCATAGAGTCTTTGGTGATGAAGTGACAACTAAATATGTAAAAGTAATTAATTACATTATTCATGGGCCTTTATAATAACCACTACAACCACTTTTGGAAAAAACTAAATATAAGCAATGTATATAGTAAAAGTAATATATGTTGTTATATGGATCCTAATCAGACTCGGAGGTTAAATTTTCCCTAGTTTTATTGGCGTTGTGTCTGCCAAGTTATTTAACGAGGGTTTGGGGGTAGTGCCCCCAAGACGGGGTCAAGTGGTAGTGTCCCTAGTGGGATCCCTATCATGATACAAGGCGGGTCAAGGGACAGCACCCCTAAAACCTCAAATGACTTTTATTATTTTATAAAGGCATCGGGAGTTGTTTTTTCTATTAGCTAACATAAAAAACCCTATTTTGTAACTAACATAAGTCTTGATAAAAATGGCTAAGGGTTAGGATTTCTGGGGATATTGTATTGTAGCATTTGTAGCAGTACTAAGTTGCAAGGATTGCTATTCGTAATCCATTTGATTTCCTGGATAATGATATTGGACTCTCTGTTGGTGGATGTAGCCCGGGTTTGGGTGACCATGTTAAAAATTGTCTCGCTATTATTATTTCTGTGTATTTTCATTCCTCTGTTTAATCTTTATTTGTTATGACTATTATGCCAACATTCCTCCCCTTATTACATTGTTACTATGACTATTATGCCAACATTCCTCCCCTTATTACATTGTTCCTACAATGGTACCAAGGGACCCCTCCCGAATGCTAATATAATCAACAAAGCTGATTACATAATATGAATACATATTTTATAAACGATTTTCTCCCAAAGAACAAATCCTAAACCAAGCGGGGCTCCATCATGTTGTCTCATCTACCATTGGAAAGGTGTAGCTTTGAGCTGTGTTCTTGAGCTCTTTGGTCCCAAACTCTCAAATCACAGAGTCTTGAATTATTCGATAATAATCCCTAAGAGATACAACATATCTCTATCATTGTCTAGTGACCGCGAAAAGGGTATAATTCTTGATCATATACTCTCACACTTGTTGGACAATAATCTATATTGAGCTCAACACAAAATCCCAAACCTATCTCCAAAACAAAATCTTCACAAAACATACATTCTTCAAATCCATCAGCATCAACAAAGAAAAGCAAAACAACCAAAACCAAAAATGCTTCTTATGCAAAGCATCATCTCAAAGAAAGAAGCTAACTTGAGATAATGGAAAATCCTCCATCCTCTGATGCTGCCTACCTCCAATATGACTCTCTTAGTCCTTACCCTCCAAAGATAGCATCAGAGGAAGTACTACAATTCTTGAAAGCATAATCATTCTTTAGCATACAAGATTTATATGAAGTAGCTATTGGCATAATAGTTATAGTATTACATTGTTTATACGTAACTACATCTATTGGTTACTTTAGTTACACTATATAGTTACTCTATAACTATTGTATCAACTAGCTACACCACAGTATATATATGTGTGTTGTATCTACATTTATCATCAATAAAATTATTGCCCCTTCATTTGGTATCAGAGTGATATGATCTCCAAACTTCCAGAGGCTTGATAATGAAGTCTGTGTAAGAATGTTGATAGATCTTGTATTGTGCATGGGAACTAGCACATGGAAAGAACAAAAGAGACCTGGAGATTGGAGATTACAGTTAAAGTGTGGCGCTTGTAGTAAAACAAGTCACAAAAATTGTAGATAGGGGTTGCTGCAGCAACAAACTCATCTGGTCATTTAATTAGAGGAGAAATTGTTGGGCTCGACATTGGGCATAGAGGAGAAAGCATGCTTCGAACAACCACATATTGATCTTTTTTTGGTTGTTGTTGTGGCCATAGACAATGTCTTCACAGTTCACACCTACATAATAGTTTGCCATGAGTTTTCCTTGATGTCTCTGTGACTATAAAAATGGTGTGAGAGGGTGCGCTTGTGCATTTGACTATAGTTAATGTGCATCAATTATGAATATGGGCGGTGTTATTTCCTTCTATTGTTGCGTTGAAGTTCTATGAAGGTTTGTAGTTTGATCCTAAGTGGTGGCATAAAGATGTGATAGGCATAAAGTCACAACTGTGGGACTCAAATGGCATGGTAACCAAATAGATGTGTTGAATATCTTGAATGGCCATTCAAAACCAATGTGTGTTTTTCTACACCTGTGGAAAGAACTATTTTTCTAAAATCTCCATTCAATTTGTTAAACCTTTGTTGACCGCTATCATTGTTGATTTCTATTGGTTTTGTGTGCTATTCTGCAATATCTGTGGTGCCCTAGAATTAACTGACTATACCTGAGCATATATTTTGCAATGTTGAATGGAAATGGTGATAAAAACGTGATAAAATTGTCTAGATTTTACGCAGGACTTGTGATAGCTTTGTATGATTTTTAGAATCTGTGGGTGGTTACGATATGGACATTCCTTGTATGCTGGTAGATGAAGCACATTCTAACAAGAAAGATGTAGGCCTGAAAGGTGCAAATTATATTTGCAGGGCTATCTCCATTTGCTTGAAGGAGAAGAAAGATGTTTTAGGCCAATTGAGACATAAGTGTTGTTAGGAAGGGCTATGCATCCTACACTTGATAGAACTTTTGAAGGTATGCATGCACATATGTCAAAGATCACTTATGCCATCAATGACATCTTTTCTATTCCTAATGAGGCCTCCAAAGATTCATCCAAGACATCATTTGGATAAAGTGTAATAGGGTCATATTGGAGGTAGGCAGCATCAGAGGATGGAGGATTTTCCATCATCTCAAGTTAGCTTCTTGCTTCAATGAGATGATGCTTTGCATGAGAAGCATTTTTAGTTTTAGTTGTTTTTCTTTTCTTTGTTGATGCTGACGGATTTGAAGAATGTATTTTTTGTGAAGATTTTGTTTTGGAGATAGGTTTGGGATTTGGTGTTGAGCTCAATATGGATTGTTGTCCAGCGAGCTTAAAAGAGTATAAAATCAAAAATTATACCCTTTCGTAGTCACTAGACAATGACAGAGATTTGTCGTATCTTGTAGGGTTCATTGTCAAATAATTCAATACTCTATGATTTGAGAGTTTGGGACTAAAGAGCTCAAGAACACAGCTCGAAGCTACGCCTTTCTAAGGGTAGATGAGACAACATGATGGAGCCCTGCTTCATTTAGGATTTGTTCTTTGGGAGAAGATCTATAAAATGTGTATTCATATTATGTAATCATCTTTGTTGAGTATTTTAGCATTAAGGGGGGTCCCCTGGTACTATTGTAGGAATAATGTAATAAGGGGGGAATGTTGGCATAATACTTATAGTATTACATTGTTTATACGTAACTACATCTGTTGGTTATGTTAGTTACACTATATAGTTACTCTATAACTATTGTATCAATCAACTACACCACAATATATATCTATGTGGTGTATCTACATTTATCATCAATAAAATTATTGCCCCTTCAGTAGCCATGTAATATGTGTGGCTATAATGAAAAGCAAAAGATTCGGTGTTAGATACAACTGATAATACACCTATTACATTAAACATCTTATACATCCCAATTAGATGCATATTTTAAATAAATCCAATTACAATTACCTCCAAAATAAACCCTTACAATCATAATAACTTATTTAAGTTTAAAAAATCAACTACTTCTCTTTTCAAGAATACTACATGCCTTTAACACAAAAGAATCTCTCCTTTTTAATGTTCCTGATTTAAAAATAATACCTCTTTACACATCCATTTTCCACATAGTCACTTTGGCAATACAATCCACTCTTGGTTGACTTCAAACTGATACAACTTCAATGGTTAACTTGAAAGTTTACCAATACACTGGGAAGCGCCGACCTTTATCATTTCACAGAGTACGTTGTCTCATTCTTTCAAACAAACTACTGCACATGTTTCTCTACCAGATATAGCATCAGTAAATAGTTCTACACAGCAGTAATATAAGAAGCCCAACAAATGACATTAAAATTCCTGATGCCTAATCAGATCATGACTTAATTTGCATCCTCTCGCTAAGTATGAATGAGATCAAATCGATCTGTATCTGCTATAACAGAAAGTCACGCCTTGCTTTGCATTTCCACAAAGTCACATAAAATTGTTCCTTTCATTCTTTAACTCTCCCACATTTTACATCAAAACCCTAACTACAATGGCAACCATGAAAGTAATGCACTAGAGTCTAAATATTATTGTCAGTTAATTTGTATGCAGCAAAATATGGAATGACAACCTCAAGCATGGAATCTAATTCATCTATCACTCATTGATTACATTCATCCATTTACATATCTATTATTGAAAAGAGTTAGGTTTGAATGAAATGCTAAGTGTCAACAAACTTTAAATGTTGTTAAAACTTATCTCACTTTCTCCATAGCAATAGTCTTCCCCTAACTGTCAGCAATATCAAATGCAAATCTATTTGATTTTCCAGATTGACGGACTTGCTCAACAATCATTTTCTTCACAGCCCATTTTCAAAATGCTCTGATACCATGTTGAAATATGGTGAGCACAAATAGAGATAACCAAATCAAACTATTTTAACATAGCAAAACATAAAACATAGAATAATATATTATTGTCTTCAGATAATTTTTACATTGCATTACATTGGCTTTATAAAAGCATCTTCCCTTTAACTATTTGATAACTACCTACATAACTTCCATAGAAGAATGTAACTCCCACAAACTAAGATTTATTTAATAAGCACAAACTAACCTATGAATGCAAATTTAACAATGTAATACCATTGTTGTACTATGACTATTATATCAACAAATTATGGAAATATTTAGACTACAAGCTTAATAGAATAGTTACTAAAAATTTTAATATATAATTTTTTTGCGATTTTAAATAAGAAAAGTTTGAACCAAAAGCGTGTAATATTGGGGTCACAAAAGTAATATCCTAAAACAAGGCTAAGAGATCCAAACAAAACATGAGTGATTTGTGGAACTCAAATCAAATAACCATGATATGAATGATTTGTGTAATTATAAAAAGTAAGAGTATTTTCAAAGAAATACATCAAAATATTATGTTGAAAAATACTATTCTTATGTGTACAAGTATTAGGGTGGCAATGCACTTGCATTGGAATACTTCATATTATATGTTTCACTTATGATGTCAAATGATGTCTGTAAACAATTACTCCATACCAAATAGTTTTATCTATTAATATAAATTTGGGAATTAATATTGTACAAATGAAATCATTTAAAATGATCCAATCCTAACCCTAACCCTAACACTAGAGTAGAGTTAGGCTTAGAATTAGTGGTATAATAGATATGAAATTGGAAACCTAAAGGAAAGATCTCCACATAGCACAAAACTCTAAAAGAAAAGATATAATAATGGAATAATGATAAGTAAGAATACAATCCCTTAAAATATCCAAAAACTGATAATGCCATTAGAAATCACATATCCAGGACCCTCAAAGTAATATATCATACAAAATGTCTACCAAGTCAGCTCATGGTGGGAAAGAAAAGGACAAGAGTCAACAAATCTATAAGTTTTAAAATTCAAAACTTAGGGGTCAATTCCATGTGATGTAATATGAGTTTTAAATATTAGTGTGGGACAATGGAACACTAATATTGACATAAGAAATGAGTTTTATGACATGGGTTAGAGTTAGAATTAGGGTTAGAGTTAAGGATAGAATTAAGCTTAGTGATAAAATTAGGGTTAGGGGTAGAATTAGGATTAGGTTAGAATTAGGGTTATGGATAGAATTGGGGTTATTGTTAGGGTTAGAATTATAGTTAGAATTAGGGTTAGGGTTAGAATTAGAGTTAGGATTAGCATTACTATCAGAATTAAGGATAGGGTTAGGGTTATAGTTATAATTTGAGTTTGAATTAGTAATATAAGTAGTATTGGGGCAAGAATTAGGGTTACGAATAATATCAAGATTAGAATTATAATTGGATTTAGGTTACCATCACAATTAGGGTTAGGGTTACCATTAGAATTAGGGTTAGGGTTACGGTTTAAGTTAGAATTAGGGTAAAAACTATGATTACAATCAGGGTTAGGGTTGGGGTTAGAATTGGGGTTAGAATTAGGGTGAATGTTAGGGTTAGGGTTATAGTTACAATAAAATAACAAAGGTCAATTACATTTTTATCTATATATGGAACTATTGTTAGAATTAAGGTTGGGATTAGGGATGGAATTAGTAATATAATTAGACTTAAGTACATATAGGGGTAAAGTTAGGGTTAGAATTATTGTGAGGATTAATGTTAGGGTTAGGGTTATAGTTACAATTTGAGTTCAAATTAGAAGTTAGGCCTACAATTAGGGTTAGGGATAGGGTTCAGGTTCAAGTTAGAATTAGGGTTATAAATAATGTTACTATTAGCTCGTTGGGGGATAGAATTAGGCTTCAGTTTAGAATTATTGTTAAGATTAACATTAGGGTTAGGGTTATATTATATATAATTCTAGAATACCTATTATATTATATGGGGACAAATATAAGGGTAGGATTAGGGTTAGGGTTATAATTAAGGTTAGGGTTAGAATTAGAGTTAGCATTAGCATTACTATCATGATTAAGGTCAGGGTTAGGGTTATAGTTATAATTTGGGTTTGAATTAGGATTTGAACTAGTATTTGGATAACAGTTAGAGTTAGCAATAAAATCAAGATTAGAATTATAGTTGGATTTAGTGTTAGGGTTAAAATTATAGTTTGATTTACAGTTAGAATTAGGGCTAAAACTACAACTAGAATTAGGGTTAGGGTTGGGGGTTACACTTAGGGTTAGTATTGGCCTAAATGTTAGGGTTAGGGTTATAGTTACAATAAAACACTAAAAATTATTTAAATTTATATCTATATATAGATCTATGGTTAGAATTAAGGTTGAGATAAGGGTTGGAATTACGAATAGAATTAGGTTGAAGTAGATCTAAAGATATATAATATAGTTAGAATTAAGCTTGTTGCACTAGATGCTACTAGAATATCTATATTTAAAAAATATATCTAAAGTACGCTGAGAGATATTCTCGAGGCACCCATTTTTTAATCAATATACCACAAATAGGTGGAATAGGTGCCTCAAGAGGGATATCTCTCAGTGTAATTTAGATATATTTTTAAATATAGATATGCTAGTAGAATTATTAATGTTGAGAGGCATTCTATAATGGTAGCAAGGCGTGGAGTGTAATGGCGTGAGTTTGTTAAGAAAACACTTACCTTTTATTTTAAAATTGGCAGTCATTTACATGTCAAATTATTAATATTTAATAATAAATATAATATTAATCCCAAAAATAAACATATGTTCTCATCAATGGGCAAATTTGGATAATATCTTTCTTCTCATTTTCAAAGTGCAAAAAAATGTTCATGGGTTAAGAAAGAAAATATTTTAATTTCTTAATTTAAGATTTTGTTTAAATTTGTTAATTATAGTTGAGAAATTGATGGACATAGGGTTGAGTGAGGAAAAAATGTGCACAGATATCAATTTGAAATAAAATAAAATAACTTAAAAGTAAAGAAAATAACTTCAAATTAATATCTATTTAATATTATATTTAATAATAAAATAAAATATTAATATTTTTTTGGTGCATAAAACTGATTTTTATATATATTAATATTCAGAAATTACATGAAAAGAGGCTGCCATAGCCAGACTACTGGAAATCCCTTTTATGAACTCCCCTAAAAATGACCTTACAAGGTCTCAAGCATATATGATAAGGCCACACAGGGCCATAGCAAAACCCAAAATTGGCCATGCATGCCTCATAGACATAACTATTCGACTAAAAAATATGAAGTCAAAATAAAGCTTTATACCTAATGTAGATAATGTTGACATTATAGGGGCATCTAACCATGAACCAAAAAAACTTTTAAATAGCAGACTAGGAACACAGTTCAATGGTGCTTCCACAATAATAGGTTACACTTTCTGGGACATCCTGATTTTTTTCTGAAATCACATATTTTTCAAAAATATAATGCTTTAAGCCCTGGAGGGCTCCATTTAAAGGATTTTAATTGAAGAGGGTTTGATAAAACCCCCTTAGATTCAAACCCCCTTGGATAGAACCCCGCTAGTTTTAAACCATACCTATAATGGAGTCTCCTCTACACCTATCAAAATGCTGATAAAAAAATAATTTCGATTTATCTTTTGAGGGATCAAATGAATTCATTTAAAATTTATGCTTTGTAAGTATGTATTCCTTATTATGAGCTTCCCAAAAAATATAATTTTAAATATATTGAATTTGATTATTATCTTTACATTTTATTTCTTCTCAATGTATGTTTTTCACCAAACATTAAGTTCTCTATTCTACAGACATGGAAAATTAGTAAATTACTAAATAAATTCTAAAAAATATCTATGCATTAGGTATTGAGTCGTTGTTTCAACAAAACAAAAAAATTGAATTTTGATACATACAGAAAAAGTTATGTTTTACGGAATATGCCTATGTCTAAATTATAATTTGTTTGACTTCAAAAATTAATTAAAATATATATATTCAACAAAACATTATGAAACCAAATGCATACACTATATATCAGTGTTACCAATCTAAATTAAAAAGAATCAGAATTTTATCCTTTGTAAAAAGAAGTTATGTGCTACAGAATACACATCACTTAAAAAAAATGTTGTTTACTATTAAAAACTAGTTATCAAAGCAGATGCAAAAAAAATTACAATTTAACTCCAAATTTTTTTAAAAAAATATATTTAGAATCTACAAACAAAATCTCACAAATCACTAGTTCATATCATCTTCAAATTCTTGATGGTTTAGTGGCTATAGGTGTCAGAACATGAAGATTTAGTTCAAAATATTTATCTATTTGTCAAGTTTGGCCAAAAAATGTAACCCATTATTGTGGGATGATCAAGAAAAGGACAAAGAGTAATATAAACCTTCATATTACACCTAAACCATGCATGAAGACTTGAAATTCCTAGATTCATTCAAATTGTCAATCAACTACTTCCACCTGCACTAGCTTCTTGTGGGAGGATGTTGCCTTCTTAGCCTTTTCTCTGTGCTCCAGTAGAGCCACACCCTTTAGGTCAAGTAGAAACAAGTATAGTTTCACAACTTCATCTGGGTCCTGTAACATGGGAATGTCTTTTGGATGAGGCACCAC
Source organism: Cunninghamia lanceolata (assembly GCA_027924645.1). Taxonomy (NCBI): domain Eukaryota; kingdom Viridiplantae; phylum Streptophyta; class Pinopsida; order Cupressales; family Cupressaceae; genus Cunninghamia; species Cunninghamia lanceolata. Next base: position 1,357,957 of record BSBN01000797.1, read on the forward strand.
AACTCCATTGAATACTACTTTGATTGTCTCTTTGAGCCTACCTAAAAGTTCTACCTTGAAGATTTTTGAAACTAGCAATTCTACTTCAACCTTTGGTGCACCTGTGTCAAGCACCGAAGCTAGAAATCTTGATGCCATGCTTGTATCCACTCTATAGATTTCCCCTTTTTCTAGAAAATCCCTTCCCAAAACAATTTTGACTGCCGTCACAGTGACCCCATCATTCAGTCACAAGACTCGCTTTAGCCTTTGGTTAGTGACCACATCTTTGAAGGCTGTCTATCTTATTATGCTCTCAATTTGGATTGGGGTGTCTACCCCTAAGTTTACAATTCCCTCTTAAGTGATGCGCGCTACAAATCTTGACCCGTCTACCATGAGGGCCTGGAAACTTACGTAGAAAACCCTCTTTGAGTTGAGAATGAGAAAATGTGACGCATTTTAGGATAAAGGATGGTATACGAGTGTAAATAACCACAGAGCCACTACCTCTGCCACTCATGTCTCATCAAGTACCATGGTGGCTAATAAAAGCGATGCAATCTTTCTCCCCAAGAAACACTCAAACATGATTACATTCCTCTTTGGTAGATTTGGCTGTAGACAATCAAATTTGTCCCAAAATTATCAATGTCTTACAACACCTTATTAAAACATTATTTAGACATCAAGAAACATTTTGTCCTAATCCCACTCTTAACTCAACTTATTCCCATTAGCCAATTAATTAAATAAATTTTATTTATTTATTTAATTAAAATCCCATCCTAATCCCATCCTTATCCCACTTTCCAATTAATTAAGTAAATTTTATTTATTTAATTAATTTTATAACACATATCCCAACTAATTTAAATAAAATATTTGAATTAGATCCTCACCTCTCACCACATTGTAACACTTGTCTACCTCCCATTTAAATCATGTGTGGTAGTACAACTTTCATTTAATATCCTTTTTGTGTACACCATCATACATGAACTTATTAAATAAAGGTTTTTATGTACACGATGACTCATGAGCTTTATCCTCCTTCTTACACTTGTCACATGACTACAACTTCCTTTAAGAGTGGGAATAACTAATTAATACTAGCTATCCACATCATTCAATTAGTCTTTCAATCTCAACCATCCATTTGAATCAACTCTTGCTTATAAATCTACCCTCTCACAAGCTATTTGGGGGATCAACCTTTCATACATCCTCATGTTGCCAAAATTTCTCTACAATCTTCTATCTTCTCATCTATCATCTTCCATCTATCATCTTCATCTTAGTGTTATGTTTCTAAAATTGTGAGAAACCAACATATCAAATCAATCAATCAATTCATCATGCATGCATCATTCAATCTTGCATTTATCTATCTGAGGTATTGAAGATTTGGATTGGGTAATGCATTTTATTATTTTATCATTTTTCATTTATCCAAATTTTTTGATCACACTAGTTGTGTTCATGTGATGATGTTTGATCAAGCCTCCTCTGACAGTCTATTTATTTCTCCGTATGCCACATTCCTTCCTTCTCCCATGTCAAGTGTTGGTATTGGCTATCTGTGCTCACCTTTCCTTCTGCCATGTTTACTTAATTCATCATTCCTCTCATTTGTAATCAGCCCTTCCACAATGTAGTGCCCCTCACCTTGTCTTCTGTCGAACTAATAGTCATGCTAGTAGGATTAGACACTATGACACTCTATTTGATGATGTACTCCTTATTAATATGCTCGCTGATTGTGGATCTATGTTGGGATGATGTTTGATTACTAGTACTTTATGCTTTCACAGTTTGATGGACATATTTGATGTTATAGATTAATGTTATTCTGAGTTTAATGTGATATTTAATCATGGTTATGATGCTTTAACAATAATTGTTATACTAGATCCTATTGTTATTGATTATTCTATTTTCTTGTAGACAACTGAATACTTAATTGTTGATATATTTATGTGAACAGAATAGTGTCGCATTACTCGTGTCTGAGTACTCTGCCATGCTGCGATTTTTGTTCACTATGTGCATGACTTCATGTTTGTATATATATGTTTAACCTTGAGGTTTGCTGCAGGATACAGGTACCAGGCATCAACTCCACCTGAACTAGCAGGTCTGAGTGTGCCCTAGCCAATGGAATTGTTGATCGGAGTTAGCATAAGGTTCCCTGGTCATCCATCATCCTTGTAAAGGATAAGTCTTCAGTTTTGTATCAAGTCATTGTTCTTAGTTTTGTTTGTCTCCATGGGTTGTCATCTTGCTTTCTTTGCATGCTTGATGGTCGAGTAATGTCAAGAATTGCATGATTTATGATTGGTTAATTGTGGTATATAAATAGATAAATTTGATTAATGACTATTAGATAGATTTATGAATAATTATTAGTTGTTATAAAACAAATATATATATATATATATATATATATATATATATATATATATATATATATATATATATTAAATATTAAATAAATAAAAATAAAAGCTATTTTGTATGGTTATAAATAAAATTAATAGCAAAATTGAAAAGGTGGTTATTAGATGTAAATAATTTAATTAATTTGTTAATTGATAAAATGATAATAAATAAATAAACAAATATATGATTTGTTAAATGATTATAAAAATAAATTTATAAATTATCATAAAACAAAAATATAGTAAGCATTGAAATAAATAAAATAAAAGTCACATTGTAATATGATAAATTTAATTAGTGGAGAGGTGGAAATAGTTGGCCTAGGATCATGTGCCTAGTTTCCTTCAATGGTGGGAAAAATCTGGAAAAGGGGGATCTTCTTATCTCTCTCCAAGGGGGAGAGGAGCGGAAGAAGATTGGAGAGCTGGAGGATTGAAGCTTGGAACAGTATTCTACTCACAGCCAACCAAGCGAAAGGAAACCAGGTTCAATGAAATTTTATCTCTGCTCCTTTGTGAATTTTCTTGTCAATTGAATCGCTGAGTTGTTTGTGTATGAAATAAAACTAATTCGAGCATACCCTAAAATCATGTAAATTACATTTGTTTGATCATTCCTAAAGCCTTCAATTAAATCCATTTGGTGTATATCATGCAAACAATTTGTCTTATTACCCAGATCTGGTTTCCTGAGGTGATTTGCTAAACCGTTCTCATATCAAGATTTTACACTAGACAATTGCATTTGCTAAAACAATTTAAATCCATTTGGTGTATATCATGCAAACAATTTGTCTTATTACCCAGATCTGGTTTCCTGAGGTGATTTGTTAAACCGTTCTCATATCAAGATTTTACACTAGACAATTGCATTTGCTAAAACAATTTTAATCCATTTTGTGCATCTTTCTACAATCTTTGCATTCTAGGGATCACACTTTCCTAAGAAGTTAGGCACTGGCTGGGAAGTATACCGGCAGAGGTGGCAAATCTGGCATACACCAGGCAATATTAATTGTTAAATGTCTGCACATGCTATGACCTTTCCCTTTATTTATAATGTTTCCTTAGAAACTCTGTTAATTACTCTTTACAAATCGTATTATGGAGATTTTATCCTTTGGGGTAATTTGCCAAACATGTCGTGGCCTGTCTATGCATCCAGTACTGTATACTATCTGCTAGAGTTTATTTTGAGCAATGACATTCTATTTGGTGTATAACTTGCAATTATTTTTCTATGACTAGATTGATGGCCATATCCTGTCTAAAGCGCCCAATTTTAGCTTAGGTAGGAAAGAAACTGGTAAAGGTTTCAGATCAGGTTTCATTCATTTTAATCTCTTTGCCTATGATCTTTCACCAATCTCTTAATTCGTTGGAGTCTCACCTCGTCGCGGTAAATACTCTAAGCCTTTATTCATATGTAATCTACAGGCATTAAGAAATCATATCTGCAATTTGTCCACACTCCAATTACAATCATAAAAGTGATTGATATCCACAAATCATCTCAATCTCACAGCATTTTGTGGAGAGGACCAGTTGAAGGAGGTGCTGCACATTTTATTTGATATACACAACCCTCTGGGAGACTCCTTTACATAGGTTCTATTATTGTAGACCTGCATTCTCAAGTTCACTCTTTTAATAGGGAAAAGCCCACTCTTTCATCGCTCTCAGGTGATTTCCAATTGCTATAAGCATAACTAATTTGAATAACCTTATCAATATATATGTATGGCTCAGTGCACTGCATCATTATTAGGCTGGGGATAGTAAATATTCTTCAAAGTTTGTTTTGTGCAGTCAGTAAAATTTTGCAAGACTTGATCTTGACTATTTTCATTTTTAGATTGTTTATGCGTCCAATATCTATTGTATCCTGCATTAGTGATAGAACAAGCTAATTTGATTTTCACTTCTATAACTCTCACCTCCTCAAATTTATCTTTATGCATGTTCATGAAGGTTGTATTTCATCTAGCTTGAGGAAATGATTGAATGACACTAATAGTCCTTGCCTGAAATATGAGTCTTCGATCCCTAACAACATTCTCACATGTATCTATTCAGGACGAGTTTGATTGTGCAGTATAGAGGACATTAAAATCTAAAATTTAGCCAAACTAAAATTAAATTTCCTTTGAATGAGGGACGCACCCAGCTGCCCATGTCTCAGTTAAATCCATGCTCACAAGTCTTCTTCCCAAAAGGCTTCATAATTTCAGATGCCTTTAATCTATAAGATTCTATTACAGTAGGAAATGAGTGGAAAATATATCTCCTTGGGCTATTTTTCACCTGCAAATGAATAGCTGTAAAATACAACTAAAATTTTTAAAGATTTTGATCAAATTGTTAAAAATTATATCCGACCATGATGTTATTAGGTTTTATATAAATTACTTAAGCTGTAGGTGCACAATTGAATAGATAATTTTCACGTAAAAAAAAAAATATAATAATAAACTAGATTATTTTCAATGTTAGTGTATGAAATTTTTTAGTATTCAATGATCCATGGTTTTTGTATTTAATAGTAGTTGATTTATTGAATCCCTAAATCATTTGAAACCTACAATAATGTTATTCCTAAAATCATGAGGAAGTTAATAGGAAAATGATTTAGAAAATATTTATATAAATATATAAATATTTTGTATTGGATTACCAATAATAAAAAAAAATCAAATATAGATTTAATATTTTAAATACAATAGTTTAATTACAACTGTTAGGTAATTTTATTACCTAAACATTATTGCAAAAAGTGATTACATTGATATCAAAAAAAAAAAAAAATATGTAGTAATTGTAAAATTTTAAGTGGGTGGAAAATATTTATTAACCTAAGATTTAAGGTAATTTATTATAGTAAATATTCATAATATTGTTATGGGTAAAATCATTAGGTTAAGATGAAAAAATATATATATATATTTAGGGTTAGCTTTTTAGAGTAAATATTAGGATTTATGTTGTGAGAAAAGTGAACCATTTTCTGCATAGGTAAATGATTTGTAAAATAATAGTTCGTCCAAAATCTCTCCTTTCATATGATATAGTCCCTCTAAAATTATGTTTGTAATTCACAATTAAAATGTTTTATAAGGTTAATTATAATGTTATAAGGTTAAATATAAGATTAAATATAGTATATTGTAAAAAGGTTAGTTATACAACTAGTATCTTTATATATAAAAAAATATACGCAGCTTAAATTATTCAGATGAGTTAATTTTAAGAGACAAACTTTATTATAGGAGATCAAGTTCTATTTAAAGATATATATAAAGTGAGTGGATTAAATAATATTTTTTTAGGGTTTTTCTTATATGAGAATTAAATTATGTGTTCCCTTTTATAATTATATTAATTTTCTTCAGAAATTAAATATAGAATGATGCTATTATTAATATTAGGGTTGAGATTTAAATTATAGGTAGATATTTACCTAATTTACATTATTTTCTAGTGTTGTTGTTATAGTTTTATAATTATGGATTTGATATGTAATTATATTTATTTCCTTGTATTTTATTTAAATCTTAAATAATATTTATATTGTGTAATAACTTTTATAGTGTAACTAAATATAGAAGTAATTTGTTCTTGTAAGTTATGTTTAAATCTGATAATGTTAATTTACTTAAATGATATTGTTAATTTGATTAAAAGATAATTGTTGTGACTATATATTAATGGTTAATGCAATTTAATTTAAATTGACATAGGTTTTAATATGATTTCTTCATTTTGATAAGATGCAATTAGATTAATGGGTTAAGGATTAGGTATAAAAATATTGTTTGGGAAATTTGATTTGAAGGTAGTAGACAATTAGTTTAGTGTGAATTGAAATTGTATAATGTAAGTGGAATGTATAAGAAATGGTCATAGTGTAGGTTGTCAAGGGTTTATTCCAGAGGCCAAGGTTGTTTGACGTCATGTAACGTGTTGATAAGTGTCTTGAGTTGATGAAGCTATGCCATCTTTTGTTGTGTACAAGGAATTTGGTTATGGTGGTGTGAAAGAATGTAAATAATCTAAATGCATCATGATGTGTAGAAAGGTTCTTTATGGATGTTATGATTTATTTATTTGTTTGGCATGTTGTGTTGGGTTAGACAATGGGGAGACATTGTTCTCTATAAAGGAGATTTTGCTTATGAGTTGCTTCATTTGGGAGCCATGGACATTATATTGAGAGTATGTTCTTGTGATTAAATTGATATGCAAGATGGATAATGCCTTGCATTGTTATATATACATGTTGATATGAGGATAATTGTAATGCAAGATGGTTAATGCCTTGCATGGTTCATGTATCATCGTTGTCATGATGATGTTTGATGTGCTTGTTGAGTAGGGTCTTCTAGATGCAAGTAGGGGAGTGGCTCTCAATGGAGCCGGAGCCCAAAGTGGCATCCAGGACAACCCATGTGGGAGTTTGTTAACTCAGTGATAACCTAAATAATGAATTAGGGGGTTGGGTAGCCAATCACACTAAACAAGATAAGTGGATGCCTCACTCATGGCTCAAGTGCTTGTTTAGGCTTGAGATGAGATGAGAAGGCCTGGAATGGCAAGATCAACTACCTTGTCCTCATGAAAGGTATGTTGATTCCGCATGAGCGTTGTATGGGGGTCGAGAGTCAGGAGAGGCTGCCAGAGTAACCCAAGATGGGGGCCGGGGCCTAGGAAGGCTTACTAGGACAACCCATGACAAGCCATGTGATGACACTCCTCCCTACTGCAGCCTAGCATTCCCTAGTTGTATTCTCCCCATTCATTATGTGTTTGCCTCTAGAAGTGTTGTTAAGTTTCTTGTGATATTGACTTGTGTTGTTGGAGTCATGTGTTGTCTTTGTTCTTATAGTCTACTATCTACCTGACTATATGTTGTAGTGGGGACCTTATGTTAACTCCTAGCTCGGGGGGTGGACCTTAGGGTTCCACATGGTCGGGTGGAAGAGCTTTTATATCCATTGGTTTTTCCCTTGCTATTGTTCGTGTATGAGGAGGATGTATCTTGTGTATCAGATGTTAGATCTTGTACCATTTTATGTATCAGTTGATTCATAACGTATGTATTCAGATGAATTCAGAAGGTGATAATGTAACAATGTAATATTGTACTCATATGTGAGGAGAAATTGTAACAATGTACTAGATCCTGATGATTACTTATTTGATGTTATGGAGATGTAAATGTTTATTGATTTAATGCAATAGGTTTAGAATGATCTACCGATGTTAATTCATGATGTGTGTTAGATTATGTTAATTGTTTTGTCAAGTAATGCAACCATGATATCTTAGAGGACAAGTCATTAGTTCAAATGATGTGTTTAGATATGTTAACATTACTTTGTTACTTTATTCATTTAAAAAAAAATTATCCTATTTGTATAGCATGGATGTGTTGTTCTCTAAGGTGTTCATGGCAGGGCGTTACACACAACACTTGTGTGGATAGGGTGCCTGCCCATCTGCCCTCAAATATTAATATTTAATAATAAACATGATATTTAAAAAATAAGGAGGTAAAACAAAGATATGTCATCGTTTACTTCATCATATTTGGATATATCATTTTTTCTATAATTTTGTAAAGCCCTTCTACAAAGCCTATGGCCTCTAGCATGAAAGAAAATAAAAATCGAAAAAAGAAAAGATGAAACATTACTTTGTGTATATTAAATGCAAGAAAATAGCTGTAATTTTCTCAAAAAAATTGTTAGAAAATGGAACATTACTTTATATATATTAAATGAAAGAAAACTATTGTAGTTTTTTTGTGTAATGTTAGAAATAATTTCAACCAAAATTTTATACATATTTGAGGTTTGAACCTTAATTAATTTATATAAAAAATGTAGTAGTGTAATAATCAATAAAAAGTTTAAATTTGATTTGTTAATTTGAAATATTATTTTATTTGTTAATTTAATGAAAATTTGATGGACAAGATATAAACCTTAAATAATTAAATAATTAACCAAAATCATTTATATAGTAAATAAAATAGCTTCAAATTGATATCTCTCATAATTTTTTTAGATAGATGTATTTAAGATATCTATACTAGTTAAGCCAAGAGATGTAACTATAGTGGCAGAGTGTAATTGTGCGAGTGTGTTAACAAAAAATATTAAAGAGCTGAATACAAAAGTAATTACACTGAGAGGAGTTATTGAGTGGCACTAACGGGATGACTATGACCGTGTACATAAAAGTAAAATAGAGTTAACATCATATTTCTAAAGAAAATGAAAATGAAGAAGATGAAGGTGAACACTACTTACCTCAGCAACATGAATATCCTATATCTCTAGAAGATGAAGAAGAGGACTATACTATTTCTCCAAAAGATGAAGACAACATACATTATGCTTGTAGGAGAAATTCAGCTGGGAGAAATACCAAAGACTGTATTCAAAGTTTACAATCCTCTCTAAAACTTGTATTTGATGAATATTGTAAGTAGTTCTATGACATGGAAGCTGACTTAATTAGAGAAAAATCAGAAATTAAGGAGTTGACTGAAAGAAACAAGATAGGAGAGGAGGAGCTCCAGAAGGCTAAAGAATGTGAAAACTCCAACAAATGAGATCTTGACCAAACAAGAAACAAGCTTCAAGAGTTGTGTACAACATTTGATGTAGTGAAAGAAGAATGTGATCAAGTATGTAAGCAACAAGAGTATCCAGGAGTGGCTCCACAACTTCCTAAGAAGAGAAAATATGTTCTTAAGGTTTATGAGGTTAATGACTATGTGAATTGCCCAATTTGCTTGGAACCATGCATTGAATATGGGGAGCATAATATTTGGTATGTTATAGATGCAAATGGGTTTCCAATACTAGAAACTTCTATTTATTTTTTGGTTTTTACATGTTATGGTATATAATTTGTTAAAAAATGAGCAACATCTACTGCTAGTTCAGTGGTAGAGTACTCCAGAGGTAAATGGGAGGTCTTATGTAACTTAGGTCATGGAAATTTGAACATGGTATTAGAGCCTAGGCCAACAGAGCTAGGTCAAGTTAGGTTCTACGAGCACCTATAGTGTTAGCTTAAGTGAGGGTGTTGGAAAATGATCCACACTCAAACCAAAGATGAACTAATCACCAAAATTGTTATTTTTCATATATTATGATCCAAGATTAAGACATGTATTTGATAATACATTAGTGGATACTGAGAAAATCATTGATGGCCAACAAAATGAGAGAGAGCGATTGGAGAACATCAATGAAATTGACATCCATGATGATGTTGAAGATGGTTATGTTCAAGCACAAGAAGACAACAATCCAGAGTTGGATGATGTTATGGAAGACAACAATATGGATCCAGTATACAAAATGATGATCCAAATACATCTAGTAACAATATAGATGGTCTATAGTTAGATTTCAATGATGATGAAGTGATGCAGGTCAAGATGAGGATGATGATAATATTAAATACTTGAAAGAACATATGAACATTGATAATGATACACTGGATGACATTGTAGCAGACAATAATGTTAATGACTAAAACTTCTAAATTTTTAGAATTATTTGCAATCCATGTTTCAAAAAGGATGATTAAATTGTTGGCAATAATGTTACTTAAATGGATTGTTCAATTGTTGACAAATTAGCTATTTCAATGTCCTTAAATTGTTCAGTCTTTGGTATGAATTGTTGGCAATAATGTTAATTAAATCGATTGATTGATGTTCTTCATAACTTGTTAATGGATAATCCTTATGTGATAGAAGTATTAAGTGATATAGGTCAAAGAATAAGCTCATCAATGGATTGATTGATGTTCTTCATAACTTGTTAATGGATAATCCTTATGTGATGGAAGTATTAAGTGATATATGTCGAAGGATAATCTCATCAAGTTCCTTTAATAGTGGGTGTTACCTTGTTTCACCAATGACAAGTTACTTTTAGGTTTGCTGGTGACTTCATAACAGATTAAGGAGCTTATGTAATTTTGTCAATTAAATCATCCACTTCACTTAACCCAATCTGGCATATGATTTGGATTAATGTTTTCTATAAATATTTAAACCCTGCTCCTAAAACAAAAAAACAAATTTGGATTTTGAAAATATGTACAAGGGAATGATTTCCAAAAGAGAAAGACCGGTGCCTACCACATGAGAAATTTGTTTATCTTTAATTATTTTTCATATGTATCCTTAATTGAATCTATGCCCTATTACCATGTGATAAGTACTTGAGTAAGACCATCAATGAAAAACGAAGTGGACATATTATCATCTATATTAGCTAATTGATTGCACAAATATTTCAATTTGTTGGCAGTGAGCTGCCCCCTTGTCAGTGAGGCATTCAATGCTGACCTCGAGATTCATGACATGGTAGTGAGCCTCTCGTGGATTTGGGTTAAGTCTGGCATTTGTAGTGAGCATTGATAGCTCGAGCTTTTGGCACAACGGCAAACAATTCCAACAATTGGTATTAGAGCCATGGGTCACGGGTTCGAATCCCTCAAGTTGCGTTGAGGGGGGAATTGTTGGCAGTGAGCTAACCCCTTGTCAGTGAGGCATTCAATGCTGACCTTGGGATTCGTGACATGGTAGTGAGCCTCCCGTGGATCTGGGTTAAGTCTGGCATTTTTAGCGAGCGTTGATAGCTTGAGCTTTTGGCACAATGGAAAATGATTCCAACACAATTTATCAACGATCTCATGTTTCTCTTCATTTTCAACACTTTTAATAAAGACATCATGATCATAATATTCTTCTTCATCATTAGAATGCAACATGTGATCGTCATAGGAAGTAGGAGAAAGAGGTAGTCCAGTTTGCAAGGTGAGGGTTTGACCTAGTACTTTGTTCAAGGGGATATAAGGATCCTAGATGTTTCTTAGGAATGTAAAATTAAAGGCATTGGGTTGTTTCCAACAAATGCAAACCACAAAAATCTCAAAATAAAAAATCAATCTTTTTTATCCTAAACATAGGCATGGAAATTGCGAATTCAAAAAAATGTAGGGAAATAAATCATACCCTATAATAGATGATTTAAGTCCAATCCTAGATTTAATTAAACTTTAAAGTACAAGGAGTTGAGAGTAGAATAAAATATTGAGATATTAAGTAATTAATATAGAGAAATGAAATAGTTGAGAAGAAATACAAAACTTATTTGATCTTTTTAGCATGATGTGAAATGTGAAGTGTGTGATTCACTAATGCATTATGAAAAAAGAATGAAAACTAAGATTTTCTACTAGAATAATGATCATGAGATTGTGGCAGTGATTAACTAATTTTTTGCATTCCTTCTTCACTTGTCCTCTTTTTCCATATTTCCAAAACTTTACTCTTATATTCCTAGGGATTCTAGATTTTCGTCTTGACTTGGATTGATATTTATCCCATTCCCCTTTAGATCCACTTTTGTCCTTGGGCCTTTGCAGACCATGCAAGGCATCCTTAGAACCTTCATCATTGAACTTTCTCCTCATATCTCCATTGATCATTGTAATAATAAAGGATGCCATAGTCACCTTTGCAACACTACCATTTATAACAAGCATTATGTTCTCCTAATTTTTGGGTAAAGAAAAAAGTGAGAAGATACATTTGTCTTCCTCATCAATTTTAACATTTATTGAACCTATTCAAGACTCAAAATCATATTAAAGGCGTCAAAATGTTCTACAGTAGAATATCCTTCCTTCATTTTTAAATGATATAAACATCTTTTGAGATATAACTTATTACTTTATAATTTTAGTTTGATAAATATCGCCTATCCTCTATTGTAATGTGAATGCAGGGGTCTCTTTTGATTTAAATAACAAAGAAAAAGTAAATTGGAGACAACTAGATAAATTATTAGCAATCCATTTCAACAAACAAATGAGAACCAAAATTTGACCACTAGAGAATAGCAGCTTTTATATTGATTTGCTTCAAAGTATGTAGTGCCCCTCACCTTGCTTCTGTCAGACTGATAGTATTCCTAGTAGGATTAGATATCATGACATGGATTCTTTGTTGTTACGTTGAGTTGTTATGGACCTATTTCTATGATGACGATTGATGATATTAGACTATTGATATGTTTCATAGTTTGATGGACATGTTTGATATAATGGATTAATGTTATTTCTAAGTTTAATTTGATATCTAATTAGGGTTATGATGCTTTAACAATAATTGTTATACTAGATCGTATTGTTATTGATTATTCTATTTTCTTGTAGACAACTGAATACTTAATTGTTGATGTAATTATGTGAACAGAACGGTGTTTCATTACTCGTGTCCGAGTACCCTGCCATGCTACGATTTCTGTTTACTGTGTGCATGTCTTCATGTTGTAGATATATGTTTAACTTTGAGGTTTACTGCAGGATGCAAGTACCGGGCATCGACTCCACCTGAACTAGTAGTTCTGAGCATGCCCTAGCCAATGGAATTATTGATGGGAGTTAGCATAAGGTTGCCTAGGTTATCCGTCATCCTTGTAGAGGATAAGTTTATAGTTTTGCGGCTGGTCATTGTTCTTAGTTTCGTTTGTTCCTTGGGTTGTCGTCTTGCTTTCTCTGCATGCTTGATGGTCGAGTAATCGCATGATTATGATTGGTTAATTGTGGTATACAAATAGATAAATTTGAATAATGTTTATTAAATAGATTTATAAATAATCATCAGTTGTTATATAACAAATATATATTAAATAATAAATAAATAAATAAATAAATAATTAAGGAGATAAATTAGTTATAAAGTGTCATTATAGTTGTGGAATTGTTCTATAATTAATAAAATCAACATGAAAGTAATTATATGTGGCCAAGTAAATAAATGATTAAATAAAGTAATAAATATTTATGAGTTGTTATATATTAAATATTTGTATAAAATACTAAATTAAATAAAGTAAAAATTATAAGTTGTATTTTATTAAATGAAAGTTACCCTTAAGTAAATAAAAGAATCGGGGTTATATTGTAAGGTTATTAAAAAATTAAATGAATGTAGGCTGTATTTTCTTTGTCGGTTGGCATGGGATGGTGTGTTCCCTAAAGGTGGAGTACAAGCATTTAGGGTAGGGGATTCTATATAATAGGCGGGAAGAAGGAATGGGAAGGGGAGATCAGAGAAGAAAGACGGAGCTGCGAAGAACAGATTGAGGACATTGCAGCGTATACAGGTTCTTTCAATTATGTTAACGTTATTTTCTCATTCTGCTTTAGAGGATTATACCTAGGGCTTCCTTAATGAAATTCTTTTCTGCGCATTCCTCTACTCATTTAAATCATTTTTTTTAGGATATTCTGTAGACATTATATTCTGAATTCTGTCAGAGCTAATTCGTTCCTGCCGAGTGCATTTGCTTGAAAGTTTGTGTTTGATGGATGTTTATTCCTATTCTAAAGCTCCCATTTCAGGAGGCCATATACAGCAGGCAAGACACTTTAACCTATGAAAATCAATTTTATATTGAAGTCATATAATGCGCAGAGTTTTAAAAATATTTGTTTATGCTCAATGTAATTTGATCTCTTGGCATGTGAATTCACCATAATTTAGTGATTGTCATGAACCCTGAGACTACAATATTTCAACCGCTTTGTATTGCAGTTAGTAAAATCTGAATAACCGTAGCTTTCTTATATAGTTCCTTCTCATTGTGCTTGGGTTGTTTGTTTTGGTATTATCATCAATTACTAATGAGTGTTAAAAATATAAGCTTAGAACTTCCCTATAATACCAGTATATATATCACTCTGTTACAAAGTTCTAAAAATGATAATATAATCGTTGTTGAAGATTTTGTAACCCTCTAAAGGATGAGAAGAGACATTTTCTATTCGTCTCTATGGGAATTGCTTTGCACTTGTAAGTTGCGACCATTGCAGGAGTCAGGGCATGCATGGTTTACTAGGCGTTTATTCGAAAGGTTTATGCCTTCCTCTCATTGCAGATGCTTCTTACAGTTGCTGTCGGAAATGTAGTTGTTTTCATTCAACCGGTGGCTCTTTTCTCCATCTTTTGGCTTTGGATTGGGCCTTTACATTGCCCTCATTGTGTAGCCATTTATTTTGTTATGTTCGCTATATTACTACCACCAGAAGCATCTTGTTAATTTTATCTTGCTGGCGGCGTTTACTACGACCATCAGTTTCGCTGTTGGTTTGACTTGTGCCTTCACTAGCAATGGAACTACAAATTTCATGAATTCTAGGAGAGCTAAAAAGTGAGACGCCAAGACTTTCTACCAGTCTGATTTCTAAGACTGCGCAGCATACATGGGTATAAACCACTATTTCTCTGACAGAAAATTGCTAGAGGAAGAAAATGCTCTGTTGCACATACCGATATCACTTGCTTTATGATCCTTTACCAATACAATAAATATGAAGCCCGTATCTGATCCAGCGAGGGGAAGTGATTGAATGTGAAGCCCATACCTTCTTCCTTTGTTGTCAATATAGCTGACTATCTTAAGGTGTGAATGTCTTGAGACGAAGCACATTTACTGTAAATGATTTGTCTTCCTTAATCCAAACTGAGGCTCTGTCAGTAGATTTATCCGCGAATACTTCCCATCTAATTGGCCTTTTGTCAAATTCAATGGTTTCTCTGTAATGTTTTCATCTGTCAATAGACCGCCATTTAATGGGTTGTGTATCCTGTTCTATGCCTTTTTGATCAGCCGCTTGGGGCGACTTTGCCTAAGGCTTTTATTTTAAAAAAAAAAAACAAATTTAGATAGAGTGCTCTCGGTTGGGCGACATAGGGTTTGACTTTGCATTCTTTTAAACCCAACCATCGATAGATGATCACCAACCAATTAATATAAATTGCGCTAATTTCAGAAAAAGGAATTCGTTTGGACTCTTTTACTTGAGATTTATCTTTAAAAACCTTAACTATCTCTACGTTGGTGCACATTGCCATCTCGGATCAACAATAACAAAGGTGGACATATTTAGGGATGCTGCAATTTTAATGATTCAATTTATTGCTGAAATATGATCTCAAGGTTTTGAAATTAAGTACCTAAATATTGGAGGAGGTTTGGGAATCGATTACCATCGTACTGGTGCAGTGCTTCCTACCCCTATGGATCTCATTAATACTGTAAGGGAGTTACTGTTATCTGGAAACCTTACACTCATCATTGAGCCTGGAAGACCTCTTGTTGCAAGCTCCTGTGCTCTTGTGAATCGAGTAATCGGAGTCAAAACAAATGGTAGCAAAATAATTTCATTATGCTTGATGGTAGCATGGCAGAGCTTATTCGTCCCCACATTTCCATTGTTCTACAATTTGTAATCTTCCTGTCAGGCCATACACCATTGTTGCAGTGAAAAACCTCTGAAAACTTCTTTTGGTTGCCTTCTCTCTAGCTTAAATGCATCAACCGCAATAATATCATTTCTGTCTGTGACTGAATTAGCAAGAGTCTTTTAGAATTGCAGATAGGAAAAGTAGAAATGTAGTCTTCTTAGAAAGTTTCCATATTTGATTCCACGAATATCTGGCAGTAAATATTTGCTTAGAGGATTATAGTAATGTGTTTAAGTGAGTGGATTAAATAATAGTTTTTTAGGGTTTTCTCTTATGTGAGAATTAAATTATGTCTTCTTTTTAAATTATATTAGTTCTTCTCGAAAATAAAATATAGAATGAGGTTATTAGTAAGGTTGAGATTTAAATTAGAGGTAGATATTTACCTAATTCACTTTATTTCTAGTGTTGTTATTATAGCTTTAAAATTATGGATTTGATATGTAATTATATTTATTTTCTCGTAATTTTATTAATTATGATTATATCGTGTTATAATTTTTAGTGTGTAACTAATATGGAAGTAATTTGCCCTAAATTAAAAGAAAAGAATTGTAAGTTATGTTTAAATCTAATTTATTTAAGTAATGTTGTTAATTGTAAAATAAACGTAAAATTATTTATAATTTGGGTAAATGTTGAGGAAAGCAATTTGCTTATATATTAAGGTTACAAAAACTTGGTGTACAATAGTAAATTAAATATGTCTTCATGGACCCTATGTCATTGCATGTACCCGAGTGGTTAGTTCCAGAGGCATAGGTTGTTTGTGTTTTGATTTTATGAGACGTGTTGATAAGTGTCTCGAGACCATGAAGTTGTAAATATATGTTGCCGCTTGTTTGATAATGTAGTATGATGAATATTCGATGTCGTGAATGAATAATGAGGAGGTGATAATCCCGTTGTGGATGTATTGATTGTAATTATCTTATATTGAGATTTTTGTTAGATTTTGAAATGGGGAGACATTGTGTACTATAATAGGAGTAATGTTTATGTATTGATATGGACAAGGTTTTTTTAATTGTCCTTGTGAATAAGTTGATAAGCAAGATGGATAATTCCTTGCATTATTATATATACACCTTTATATGAGGATAATTATTATGCAAGATGGATAATGCCTTGCACGGTTCATGTACCATCGTTGTCATGATGATGTTTTGTTGAGTAGGATTTTCTAGTTGCAGGTAGGGGAGTGGCTCTCAATGGGGGCCGGAGCCCAAAGCGGCGTCTAGGACAACCCATGTGGGAGTTTGATAACTCAGTGATAACCTAAGTAATGAATTAGGGGGTTGGGTAGTTAATCACACATAAATAAAGATGAGTGGATGCTTCACTCATGGCTCAAGTGCTCGTTTAGGCTTGAGATGAGCTGAGAAGGCCTGGAATGGCAAGATCAACTACCTTGTCCTCTTGAAAGGTATGTTGATTTCTGCATGAGCATTGTATGGGGGCCGAGAGTCGGGAGAGGCTACCAGGACAACCCAAGATGGGAGCCGGGGCCTAGGAAGGCTTGCCAGGACAACCCATGACAAGCCATGTGATGACACTCCTCCCTACTGCAACCTAGCATTCCCTAGTTGTACTCTGCCCATTCGTTATGTGGTTGCCTCTGGAAGTGTTGTTAAGTTGTTTGTGTTACTGACTTGTGTTGTTGGAGTTATGTGTTGTCTTGTTCTTATAGTCTGTTGTCTACCTGACTATATGTTGTAGTGGGAACCTTATGTTAACTCCTAGCTCGGGGGGTGGACCTTAGGGTTCCACATGGTCGGGTGGAAGAGCTTTTATCCATTGGTTTTTTCTCCTTGCTATTGCTCGTGTGTGAGGTTGTTGTATCGTGTGTATCAGTTGTCAGATCTTGTATCAGGTATGAAGTAAGTGATTTGTATTCATGTACTTGTCTGTGTATCAGTTGATTTATAATGTATGTGATCAGAAGGTGTTAAGTAACAATGCAATGATGTACCCATGTGTGAAAAGAAATTGTAACTACATACTAGATCCTGATGATTATTTATCTGATGTTATGGAAGTGTAAATGTTTATTGATTTAAAGCTCAGAATGATCTATTAATGTTAGATAAGGATGTATGTCATATTATGTTGTTTGATTTGACAAGTAATGCTCCCATGATATCTTAGAGGACTAGTTGATAGTTTATTGATGTGTAGTGATGTGCTAAACATTACTTTGTTACTTTATTCTTTAAAAAATAATTTCTTCCATTTTTGCATAGCGCAGATGTGTTGTTCTCTAAGGTGTTCGTGCGGGGCGTTACATCTGGTATCAGAGCAAGGTTTCTAACACTGGGTAGTCTGGTTTTATATTAGCCCATTAAGCTACACTATTTGCTTAAGCTCTGAAGGATATATTCATTTGTAGTCCTCGCCTAGCAACCTAAAGTTGTGTTTGGGTATGTTGTCCAGAAAGATGCCTAGGGTTCGAGGTCGAGGTCGTGGACGAGGTAGGGGTCGTGGGAGAGGTGTTGATAATAGCCCTCCTCCTAGTTGCCCTCATGAGAGTGCACAAGAAGGTGGGGGCGAGAATCAAGAGAATCAAGGTCAACCAGAGGGTGCTCAACTACGCCAGCTACTTGAGGAGGTTCTTGCTCATCTTGGTCCTAGACAGGAGATGGATCAACCTAAAGTGAGAGAAAGAGAATGATCTCCCAGAAGGAGAGAAATTTCAGCTAAACAAGAAGCTATTCTTGCAGGTCACATGAGAGACCTTATGAGAGCCCGTCCTCCTACTTTTGATGGTTCTGGTAGTGGTATGGAAGCAGAGACATGGTTAATTGATCTGGATAGGTGTTTTGCCATGCATCCTTATGGCAGCAACACTAAGGCAAGATGTGCCATCATGCATCTTAGAGGTTTCACCTCTACATGGTGGCGACTAGAGGAACAAAAGTTGCATTTAGATATTTCCACAGTGTCTTGGGAACTATTTCTAGATAGGTTCAAAGCTCAATTCTTATCAGACCACTGGAGGCAACGACAAGAAGACGAGATCCATGGGTTGAGACAGATGGCCATGATAGTGGAACAATACGAGCGCAGGTTTTATGAACTCAAGCAGTATGCAGGCATTGGAAACGATGAGGCCATGTTAGTTCAGCATTTTATTAGAGGTTTGAATGCATGCATTAGTGGAGGAGTTTGTGTTTTCGAGCTGAAGACCATGGAGGTAGCAGTCGAGAAGGCTCGATTGGTGGAGGAGAATTTGATCATGGCCCTAGGAGGTCATGCAGGCGTGCAAATTGGGAGTGCACCATCAATAGGCTTAGGTTCTCGAGATGGTCAACCTCAAGCAACAAGTTTGTCTAGAGGTCATCATGCACCCACTAAGGGCAAACAGTAGCAGCAGTAGTATTCTCAATCAAAACCAAAGAATACCCAACCTCAGCAAGGAGGTGGTTCTCAGTTTGGGAAAAATCGTAATTGGCTACGGGCCAAGAATTATCATCCCAACCAACCAGTTCAGAGTCCACAGCCTGCGTTTAGTAGGGGAAGTTTTCAGTAGTCTAATGCACCTGTAGGTGGTGGAGGTTTTGGCAGGAGAACAGGATGTTTCTCTTGTGGCCAACAGGGCCATATTGCCAGGCAGTGTCCATAGAAGAACACTGCAGGATTTAGCCAGAGGCCAACAATGTCAGAACCAACAGTGGGTGATGCAGGGAGGTCTCATAGAGTGTTCACAGTAGTTGATCACCACCAGACAGAGCATCAGGGGATAGTCTTGGAGACCACAGGTAGAGGACGAGCAGTGTTCTTTCGAGCTCGTGCGCGTTCGGCAGCTTTGGGGGCTAACCCTCATAAGTAGGGGTCCAATGGGATCCTAATGACGTGGCTTTAGTTACCTTGGAAGATGCAACCTATAGGTAAGAATCATACCCATACTTGTTGCAGGCTTCCAGGAGTAAGCCTGATCCTAGGGGGGGAGGATGTAGTGCCCCTCACCTTGCTTCTGTCAGACTGATAGTATTCCTAGTAGGATTAGATATCATGACATGGATTCTTTGTTGTTACATTGAGTTGTTATGGACCTATTTCTATGATGACAATTAATGATATTAGACTATTGATATGTTTCATAGTTTCATGGACATGTTTGATATAATGGATTAATGTTATTTCTAAGTTTAATTTGATATCTAATTAGGGTTATGATGCTTTAACAATAATTGTTATACTAGATCGTATTGTTATTGATTATTCTATTTTCTTGTAGACAACTGAATACTTAATTGTTGATGTAATTATGTGAACAGAATGGTGTTGCATTACTCATGTCCGAGTACCCTGCCATGCTGTGATTTCTGTTTACTGTGTGCATGTCTTCATGTTGTATATATATGTTTAACTTTGAGGTTTGCTGCAGGATGCAGGTACCGGGCATCGACTCCACCTGAACTAGCAGGTCTGAGCATGCCCTAGCCAATGGAATTGTTGATGGGAGTTAGCGTAATGTTCCCTAGGTTATCCATCATCCTTGTAGAGGATAAGTTTTCAGTTTTGCGGCTAGTCATTGTTCTTAGTTTCGTTTGTTCCTTGGGTTGTCGTCTTGCTTTCTCTGCATGCTTGATGGTCGAGTAATCGCATGATTATGATTGGTTAATTGTAGTATACAAATAGATAAATTTGAATAATGTTTATTAAATAGATTTATAAATAATCATCAGTTGTTATATAACAAATATATATTAAATAATAAATAAATAAATAAATAAATAATTAAGGAGATAAATTAGTTATAAAGTGTCATTATAGTTGTGGAATTGTTCTATAATTAATAAAATCAACATGAAAGTAATTATATGTGGCCAAGTAAATAAATGATTAAATAAAGTAATAAATATTTATGAGTTGTTGTATATTAAATATTTGTATAAAATACTAAATTAAATAAAGTAAAAATTATAAGTTGTATTTTATTAAATGAAAGTTACCCTTGAGTAAATAAAAGAATCGGGGTTATATTGTAAGGTTATTAAAAAATTAAATGAATGTAGGCTGTATTTTCTTTGTCGGTTGGCATGGGATGGTGTGTTCCCTAAAGGTGGAGTACAAGCATTTAGGGTAGGGGATTCTATATAATAGGTGGGGAGAAGGAACGGGAAGGGGAGATCGGAGAAGAAAGACGGAGCTGCGAAGAACAGATTGAGGACATTGCAGTGTATACAGGTTCTTTCAATTGTGTTAACGTTATTTTCTCATTCTGCTTTAGAGGATTATACCTAGGGCTTCCTTAATGAAATTCTTTTCTGCGCATTCCTCTACTCATTTAAATCATTTTTTTTAGGATATTCTGTAGACATTATATTCTGAATTTTGTCAGAGCTAATTCGTTCCTGCCGAGTACATTTGCTTGAAAGTTTGTGTTTGATGGATGTTTATTCCTATTCTAAAGCTCCCATTTCAGGAGGCCATATACAGCGGGCAAGACACTTTAACCTATGAAAATCAATTTTATATTGAAGTCATATAATGCGCAGAGTTTTAAAAATATTTGTTTATGCTCAATGTAATTTGATCTCTTGGCATGTGAATTCACCGTAATTTATTGATTGTCATGAACCCTGAGACTGCAATATTTCAACCGCTTTGTATTGCAGTTAGTAAAATCTGAATAACCGTAGCTTTCTTATATAGTTCCTTCTCATTGTGCTTGGGTTGTTTGTTTCGGAATTATCATCAATTACTGATGAGTGATAAAAATATAAGCTTAGAACTTCCCTATAATACCAGTATATATATATCACTCTATTACAAAGTTCTAAAAATGATAATATAATTGTTATTGAAGATTTTGTAACCCTCTAAAGGATGAGAAGAGACATTTTCTATTCGTCTCTGTGGGAATTACTTTGCACTTGTAAGTTGCGACCATTGCAGGAGTCAGGGCGTGCATGGTTTACTAGGTGTTTATTCGAAAGGTTTATGCCTTCCTCTCATTGCAGATGCTTCTTACAGTTGCTGTCGGAAATGTAGTTGTTTTCGTTCAACTGGTGGCTCTTTTCTTCATCTTTTGGCTTTGGATTGGGCCTTTACATTGCCCTCATTGTGTAGCCGTTTATTTTGTTATGTCCACTATATTACTACCACCAGAAGCATCCTGTTAATTTTATCTTGCTGGCGGCGTTTACTACGACCATCAATTTCACTGTTGGTTTGACTTGTGCCTTCACTAGCGATGGAACTACAAATTTCATGACTTCTGGGAGAGCTAAAAAGTGAGACACCAAGACTTTCTACCAGTCTGATTTCTAAGACTGTGTAGCATACATGGGTATAAACCACTATTTCTCTGACGAAAAATTGACAGAGGAAGAAAATGCTCTGTTGCGCATACCGATATCACTTGCTTTACGATCCTTTACCATTACAATGAATATGAAGCCCATATCTGATCCAGTGAGGGGAAGTGATTGAATGTGAAGCCCATACCTTCTTCCTTTGTTGTCAACATAGCCGACTGTCTTAAGGTGTGAATGTCTTGAGACGAAGCACATTTACTGTAAATGATTTGTCTTCCTTAATCCAAACTGAGGCTCTGTCAGTAGATTTATCCGCGAATACTTCCCATCTAATTGGCCTTTTGTCAAATTCAATGGTTTCTCTGCAATGTTTTCATCTGTCAATAGACTGCCATTTAATGGGTTGTGTATCCTGTTCTATGCCTTTTTGATCGGCCGCTTGGGGCGACTTTGCCTAAGGCTTTTATTTAAAAAAAAAAAACAAATTTAGATAGAGTGCTCCTGGTTGGGTGACATAGGGTTTGACTTTGCATTCTTTTAAACCCAACCATCGATAGATGATCACTAATCAATTAATATAAACTGCGCTAATTTCAAAAAAAGGAATTCGTTTGGACTCTTTTACCTGAGATTTCTTTTTAAAAACCTTAACTATCTCTGCGTTGGTGCACATTGCCATCTCGGATCAACAATAACAAAGGTGGACATATTTAGGGATGCTACAATTTTAATGATTCAATTTATTGCTGAAATACGATCTCAAGGTTTTGAAATTAAGTACCTAAATATTGGAGGAGGTTTGGGAATCGATTACCATCATACTAGTGCAGTGCTTCCTACCCCTATGGATCTCATTAATACTGTAAGGGAGTTAGTGTTATCTGGAAACCTTACACTCATCATTGAGCCTGGAAGACCTCTTGTTGCAAGCTCCTGTGCTCTTGTGAATCGAGTAATCAGAGTCAAAACAAATGGTAGCAAAACAATTTCATTATGGCTGATGGTAGCATGGCAGAGCTTATTCATCCCCACATTTCCATTGTTCTACAATTGTAATCTTCCTGTCAGGCCATACGCCATTGTTGCAGTGAAAAACCTATGAAAACTTCTTTTGGTTGCCTTCTCTCTGGCTTAAATGCATCAACTGCAATAATATCATTTCTTTCTGTGACTAAATTAGCAAGAGTCTTTTAGAATTGCAGATAGGAAAAGTAGAAATGTAGTCTTCTTAGAAAGTTTCCATATTTGATTCCACGAATATCTGGCAGTAAACATTTGCATAGAGGATTATAGTAATGTGTTTAAGTGAGTGGATTAAATAATAGTTTTTTAGGGTTTTCTCTTATGTGAGAATTAAATTATGTCTTCTTTTTAAATTATATTAGTTCTTCTCGGAAATAAAATATAGAATGAGGTTATTATTAAGGTTGAGATTTAAATTAGAGGTAGATATTTACCTAATTCACTTTATTTCTAGTGTTGTTATTATAGTTTTAAAATTCTGGATTTGATATGTAATTATATTTATTTTCTCATAATTTTATTAATTATGATTATATCGTGTTATAATTTTTAGTGTGTAACTAATATAGAAGTAATTTGCCCTAAATTAAAAGAAAAGAATTGTAAGTTATGTTTAAATCTAATTTATTTAAGTAATGTTATTAATTGTAAAATAAACGTAAAATTATTTATAATTTGGGTAAATGTTGAGGAAAGCAATTTGCTTATATATTAAGGTTACAAAAACTTGGTGTACAATAGTAAATTAAATATGTCTTCATAGACCCTATGTCATTGCATGTACCCGAGTGGTTAGTTCCGGAGGCATAGGTTGTTTGTGTTTTGATTTCATGAGACGTGTTGATAAGTGTCTCGAGACCATGAAGTTGTAAATATATGTTGCCGCTTGTTTGATAATGTAGTATGATGAATATTCGATGTCATGAATGCATAATGAGGAGGTGATAATCCCGTTGTGGATGTATTGATTGTAATTATCTTATATTGAGATTTGTGTTAGATTTTGAAATGGGGAGATATTGTGTACTATAATAGGAGTAATGTTTATGTATTGATATGGACAAGGTTTTGTTAATTGTCCTTGTGAATAAGTTGATATGCAAGATGGATAATTCCTTGCATTATTATATATACACCTTGATATGAGGATAATTATTATGCAAGATGGATAATGCCTTGCATGGTTCATGTACCATCATTGTCATGATGATGTTTTGTTGAGTAGGGTTTTCTAGTTGCAGGTAGGGGAGTGGCTCTCAATGGGGGCCGGAGCCCGAAGTGGCGTCCAGGACAACCCATGTGGGAGTTTGTTAACTCAGTGATAACCTAAGTAATGAATTAGGGGGTTGGGTAGTTAATCACACATAAATAAAGATGAGTGGATGCCTCACTCATGGCTCAAGTGCTCGTTTAGGCTTGAGATGAGCTGAGAAGGCCTGGAATGGCAAGATCAACTACCTTGTCCTCTTGAAAGGTATGTTGATTTCTGTATGAGTGTTGTATGGGGGCCGGGAGTCAGGAGAGGCTACCAGGACAACCCAAGATGGGGGCCGGGGCCTAGGAAGGCTTGCCAGGACAACCCATGACAAGCCATGTGATGACACTCCTCCCTACTGCAGCCTAGCATTCCCTAGTTGTACTCTCCCCATTCGTTATGTGGTTGCCTCTGGAAGTGTTGTTAAGTTGTTTGTGTTAATGACTTGTGTTGTTGGAGTTATGTGTTGTCTTGTTCTTATAGTCTGCTATCTACCTGACTGTATGTTGTAGTGGGAACCTTATGTTAACTCCTAGCTCGGGGGGTGGACCTTAGGGTTCCACATGGTCGGGTGGAAGAGCTTTTATCCATTGGTTTTTTCTCCTTGCTATTGCTCGTGTGCGAGGATGTTGTATTGTGTGTATCAGCCGTCAGATCTTGTATCAGGTATGAAGTAAGTGATTTGTATTCATGTACTTGTCTATGTATCAGTTGATTTATAATGTATGTGATCAGAAGGTGTTAAGTAACAATGCAATGATGTACCCATGTGTGAAAAGAAATTGTAACTACATACTAGATCTTGATGATTATTTATCTGATGTTATGGAAGTGTAAATGTTTATTGATTTAAAGCTCAGAATGATCTATTAATGTTAGACAAGGATGTATGTCATATTATGTTGTTTGATTTGACAAGTAATGCTCCCATGATATCTTAGAGGACTAGTTGATAGTTTATTGATGTGTAGTGATGTGTTAAACATTACTTTGTTCCTTTATTCTTTTAAAAAAAAATTTCTTCCGTTTTTGCATAGCACAAATGTGTTGTTCTTTAATGTGTTCGTGCAGGGCATTACACAGGTAGTGCAATGTCTCTTTCAAAAAATTAAAATCCTAGATAGATTCTGAGCCATAAGGTCCTGGTTTCCTTTTATAAAGGAAGCAACAAGCTTCAGACCTTTTAGATTCAAAATGGCTCTTTGTATTCCTAACCCTTCATATTACAATATTTGTCTTTTATTAGTCCAATTTAGATTTTTAAATATATTTGAATACATTTTGAAAACACAAAGAAAACAAAAAGAGACAAAAGAAGAGTGTTCAAGATGTGGTGGTTCTATTTAACACCAGTATATGGCTCATTGCTCCTCTTCACATGAACTTGTGCTACTGAGGATAGGGTTGCCATTTTTTAAACAACAAATCAAAAATAGAAAAGTTTATCTTCAATTGTTCAATGGCCTGAGATAAAGAAGAGTAGCAATAATGCACACTCCCAAGCTTATCCACAACCAATTTTACTCTAAGCTTCAAAATTTTCTCAAAAATTTCAAAAACTTTCATCTTTGCCTCATTCCTTGTCATTTCATTTTGTTTATTCAAACTTTTAATTTCCTTTTCAAATTTTAATCTTGTTGCATTAAATTCTTCAATAGACATTGTGACATCACTGGTTGTTTGTGGCATAGGGGGCTGATATGGTACAATGGCTTGACCTTGAGTAGAATTAACAGCTTGTAATTGTTTCTTTAATTTCACATTTTCAAACTACAACAACTTGTTTACTTCATCATTCATTACTTTTTGAGTTTTCTCATAATCTATTAGCCTTTATTCTAACCTCTTCACAACAACATGAGTAAACATAATAGTATGAACATTGAGAGTAGTTGCTTCTATTGCTGATGTATCTTGTAAAGTCTTTACCACAACTATACCCCTCACTTCTTGAACAATGTCCAACAATCTTGGTTTGCTTGTATTCTTCTAACTAGTCCAGATTGCAAGGGTCTCGTAATTTGGATTAAAACCACATCCACTTATGCCATCGTCATAATCAAATTTTGAAACCAGTTGTGGATCATCTTGACTTCTAACTTGGTCAAGAAAAATTACATTTTTCAATTCAAGGCCAAGGATGATGAGCATATTACTTTTCAACACCATTTGTTTTGCCTCCTCTAGAATCACATCAATTTCATCTACATTCAATTCTTTGAAAGTGTATGTAATGATTTGATCATGTTGTGCTTCATCAGCACCCATTTGATTTATTGCCACTTTTTCATTATATTGTTTCATTTTCATTTTCAGCCAAAAATCCTTAATCTTTGGAGTTTTGATGAAGTCGTCATCTTCTATGAACCCCATGGATTCTATAATCCTTTCATCCTCCTCCAACTTTGGTTTAGCTTGGCTTTGCTCACGCTTCCTAGCCTCAGGCTTATGTGCATCAGTGGGTTGACAAACCAATGGTTGATCAACCTCTTGCTCAACTCCCATGTGCCTCAAGATGTTAGTCACCTCATCAATATCCCCCACTTCTTTAGTCATTTCATAGGGGACAAGTGGAGATAGCTCTTCTGACCTATGCTTCTTTATTGGTGGTGATTCTGGGAACTGTGGATCTTGCACTGACATAACATTAGGAGTAGATTCATGAATCTCAATCCCTACAGACCTTTTTACTAGAAGTTTAGTAGCCTTAGGAGGCTACTTCTCAGATTTACCATAAATACTTTCAAAATTATCAATGATTGCATCAATTCTCTTTAGAAGGTCTTTTTCTTCAACAAAGAATCTAAGAAATAGGGGATTCTGCTTTTTCTTTTCATCTTCAATATTTTTAAAGATATCCCATTTTCTCTTCCTACTATATACCTCATCAAAAGTGACAAGATTTCTTATCACATCCTCATCAAACAAGACCTGATGGGATACAATCATTTTAGTCATAATTGATTGTCTCACAAGGTTCATATGACCCTTAGGGTCACAATTCCTCTCGATACACAATTTCAAAGAATATTTCGCCTTTAAAAAGGCTTGCAAATTTTCAAGAGTGACAGAGCCAATAGACAAATCACCAAAAATTGTAGCATTAGGTTGAAATGTACCTTTCTTTTGTCTTTTCATTACCTCATTTTCCATCCACATCATTGGCCACATAAACTCCATGAATACAATTTTGGCTGATATAAATTTTGGTAATATGTGAGGTGGTTGGGGGCAACCATACACTCTAATTATAGTATGATCTGACATAAAAAAAAACAATCAGCAAAATTACAGTTGTCACCCTGCTCTAGTTTGTGTGCAAGAGGCCTCAGCATTACCCTGACTTCCTTAGTCAACCTAGGAAACCAGATACCAAGAGAATTCAATATCTTGACAACAAACAAATCATGAAATACAATGTAGTCACTATTCTAGCAACAGGAATCCCACTTATAACACCAAAATTGAGTTGGCAATCTTTGTCCTTTATCATCAACCATACTTAGATCAATTTTGCTTGACCATCTCCCTCTGTTCTGATACAGAATCAAGTGACACAATAAAGAATAGAATTTGAAATCTAAGGGTTGCTTGTTCTCCTTCACACACAAGAATCCTTCATGTAGTTTTTTCTCAATATGAGATGCAAATTCATATTCAGTGTTCACCTCTGCATGTTGTATTTTCATAGCCATCATCATTAAGCTAGTTGGTATTATTCATTATGCATCGATTCCCAAGACCTAGCACAGTGCAAAATAGGTTCTCTGAAATATACAGCAAATTCTTCCATAGGGAAAGGCTCAATAGCATTTGATGGAATCTCAATTTTTCTATTGTTGGCCCCCCTTCTCATATATATTGGCAATTCATCTCTCCTAAGTGTTTTCCTTAGGCTTGTGTAATATTGTTCAAATCTCTGCAAATCCACTTGAGTGAGAGCTTGCTTGTTCAACATAAAATAGTCAACAATTGCATTCTTGTCTACTGTCACCAATGGGAATCCATTTGGCATTTTAGATATTTTAGTGGCAAGATGGTAAAATTCTGCTAGTGCCCTAATCAATTCCACATCCACAAATATAGCGGGCACCACCAACTTTGCCAAATCCAATTTCCATGGATTTCCCATTGGTCCCTCGGCATCCCTTTTTGCATAAAAATACCAAAACAAATCCCACCCAGAGATAGGAATTGTAGCATCCTGACACCCTTCTGCTACGTCTCTAAACATCTTCATTGGAACCTTGTCTATGGACTGAGGCAAAACTTCTAGCAGAGATTGTTGAAGTGGTCTTTTCATGGGAACTATAGGCTAATTACCTTTACTAATAGACTCAGACCTCTTGGGTGCCATGTTTAATGACTTGAATAGGCTATGGTTTTTCAAAATTTAACTTACTATACCAACAACTAAAAAACAAAGTGAAAGAGCAAATGAACTTGACATGGCCAATTAATGTAGGTAGACATAGGAATAAAAGAATGGTATTTACAATTAAAAATAAATGCATTAAAAAATGGATAAGAATAGAATTTGTATGTTCAGTCAGCATCACAATCAAATTGTGGAACTTTGCAAGTAGTAGAGATATAACAGACTACATCCCCCCTACTGTATAACACAAAAGATTAGTCCCAGCCTTTTTTTTAAAGAGAAATTTTACATTAACAAAAGATGTAATTACAAGAACCCCTAGTACCAGCAACTAAAAAACAAAGTGAAATATACGCCAACTTCTAATCAAAGAGTGTAGGAATGAACTTACTTGATCAATTGTAGTTTGCAAGAAACACAGTGAGCTGAGTTGCACCTTCTCCAAGTTACGTCTAAATTCTTTGAAATGAGCAAATGCAAAGAAATATTTGAATCTTATTCAACCAAGGATTCATCATATCAGCATTACTTTGGTTCATGCCATGAGATCATGAAATCTTAGCATTCAATTCCTTTCTCAAGATTTGATAGCAATTCTTGATAACCATGAACCCACATTGCATTTGCTTGCCATTTATTTATTTTACCGCGTCACCCCAAGGCTCACCTAGACCAGCTATGGGATAGTGGGGGTTTACATCCATTACACTTCTATTTCATCCTTTACTGCCAAACTACAAATTCTTAGATTGACCCCTGCAAGACCGTGGGAGATTATTGCCTGATGTCCTTTTGTTTACTGCTCACCTATAAATGTTATGAATGACTGTCGTGGAATAGTGGTGGCTCATAGCCACTACGCTTCTGTTTCATCCTTTACCACCAAACTGTAAATGCTTAGATTGACCCCTATGAGACCGCGGGAAATTATTACCTGATGTCCTTTTGTTTACTGCCCACCCGCAAATGTTATGAATGACCATCGCAAGACGGTGGGATGAAAACATATTACATTCTCCTCTTGTTACTCTACCGCAAGCCTCAGTTGAAACCCTTGCATGGATGCAGTAAGTGATACCTCATGATGTTATTACCACAATGCCGCCAGTTACTTTTCAAAGCTCCGTGGGACCACGGGAAGAGATTATCTGCACTCGAACACTACCAAGCCGCAAGCATGAGATGAACCATCCAAGGGATGGTGGTAGCTTCTTCATATCAACCGCTTCCTACCACTAAGATGCAACCTATTCTTTTATACTCTATGGGAATGCGGTATGTACCATATTTTATTCCTCTTGTTCCCGCATAACCACAAAAGATAATCAATTAACCCGTGGGATAGCGTTAATAAACAAAAGCACTCATATAGTAAAAAATAGTCAAGATTGTTTCACAATGGCCATGATATATATGTATTGATTTAATTGTGGGGGAATGTTAGGGGTGATTGATTTAATAAATAAATGTGGATTTATTTAATTAAGGATGAGACTTTAGAGGAAGGGTTAATATTTAATTAATGTCAGAAGAACAGTTAGATTTATTAATTAAATAGTGTGACTTATTAAACTGATATTTGGAAGAATGATCAAAGTGGTTAATTAAATAAATATGATTTATTTAATTAACATTATCAGAGGAGATGTGGGATAGATCTTGTGTGATGTTAGGCCATGGTAAGATTTAGGTGTCTACATTTCTAATAGTGCATTAGTTTTTAATTTATCTTTGGTAATTTTTTCCTTCACCATAGATCATGAGACAATTTTGAAGAAAAAAATTGATGACAAATTTCTCTATGGGTTGCCCATGTATTTATTTTCCTTCACTATTAAGATAGATTGAATTAGGAATAGGAGAGCATCAAACAAGGATCAAATTAATGAGTGCAATCATGATTATGTTATTGGATTTCAAAGTTTGTCAACAAAGATACACTGTCAAATTCCTAATGATGAATTTGATACACTATCAAATTCTTAAGTCTAATGCACTTAAATATCGATCTCATCCTTCAAAATTTCAATAGGAAAATTTAGTTTTCAAAAGGGTGAAAATAAGTAAGAAATTCAACAAAATACTCACCATGCTAATTTACAGTCAACTTCAGATGTTATTTAATCTAATTCCCAAGGTGAACTGAAGGACAATCCTATATTATCTATTAATGTAATAAGATCATAGAATACCTAAATGAAAATAGATATGTAAACCAAAACACATTCAAATATAGAAGGGTTCTAACATATATGTCACTTCTATTCAAAATGAACAAAGGAAATATACAGAGAGGTAAGACGAAAATTTGATATACCTCGCTTTTAATCTACAAAATGTACAAAGTAGGCATTTGTTCAAGAATACCATCAGTTATGATCCATGTAGATGTTGACAAGTATCTAACATATTGTATGGTACATTTCTTATATGGATGGGACGAGAATAAATGTACTCAAACTTGTATGGTGCCAACTAGTAGGTCATTGTGGCATGTGGCGTACATGGACATCACCATGTGTCAGACACATACAGTGCCAATTATATGATCATGTTTTGCAGTACAAATGTCATTAGGTGGCACACGTGTATGGAAGCATAACATGTGGTTGTTGATGTTCCATGTGTCTAACTAGCCACCAACATGTGTAGCAATGTGTATAGCAACACTATCTAGATCCTTGAAGATATGTAAACCTCAAATAATGCCCCTAATAACCCTAACCCCTAACCCCTAAACCATAAACCCTAAATAATGTCCCAAATCCCTAACCCCTGACCCACCATAAACCCTATACCTGAGAAACCCTAAACCCCTAAATCCTAAATCGTAAAACCCTAAACACTAAACCCAAGCAACCCTAAACCTTTATCTCCATATTTCTCCATCTCCCTATCTCTATCATTCCTCTACCTCTTAATATCTCTCCCTATGTCTCTGCCCATGTCCCTCACTCTCTATATCTCCCTATTGGTCCTCTCTCTAAACACTAAACCCTAAAGTTCTAAACCTTCAACCTAAACCTGAGCAACTCTAAACCCCTAAACTCTAAATCCAATCAACTCTCTCTCTCTCTCTCTCTCTCTCTCTCTCTCTCTCTCTCTCTCTCTCTCTCCAAACTTGAGCAACCCTAAACCACTAAACCCAAAACTCCTAAACTCTAAATCCAATCAACTCTAAACCTCTATCTCCATATCTCTCCCCTATCTCCCTATCTCTATCATCCCTAGATACCTCTCAATCTCTCTCCCTATGTCCCTAGCCATGTACTGCTATTAAACCCTAAAAAACTCGAAACCCTAAACTTGAGCAATGCTAAACTCATAAATGCTAAATAATGCCCCTAAACCCTGACTGCTAAACCCTAAGCAACTCTTTGTCTTTGTCTTTATCTCTCTCTCTCTCTCTCTCTCTCTCTCTCTCTCTATGACCTATACATTCTCTACCAACTCCTAGTTAAATCCTTTTCCTAGCTTTCCTAGTTTTCCTTTTCCTTTCCAATTTCCCTTTGGATCCCACCAATTTTTCCCTATTTTACTATTTTCCACCTCTCCTCTCATCATTCTTCCCATCCAATGAACTTTAGTTTTATCTTGTTTCCATTTCATCATGCCAATTTATATCCTCATCCCTCTTTTTATGTCCTAGTTTTCTTGTTTCCATTTGCTTTGTTGATAAGGGAGACAAATAGAGACAAAGAGGAAGAGAGAGAGAGAGAGAGAGAGAGAGAGAGAGAGAGAGAGAGAGAGAGAGAGTCCTAGTTTTCTTGTTCATTTCCTTCATCGATAAGGGAGAGATAGGAAGATATAGGAATGATAGGGGGAGAAAGACAAGAGATAGAGAGATAGGGAGAGATACTTAGGTAGAGAAAGATAGAGAGGAGACAGATAGGGAGAGATAGAGGAGATAGAGGGGAGTGATAGGAAGATAGAGAGAGAGACTAGATAGATGTCTAGAGGGATAGGGAGATAGAGGAATGATAGGGGAGAGAAAGGCAAGAGATAGGGGGATATAGATAGGTAGAGAGAGAGGAGATATATTTGGTGAGATAGAGTAGGCAGAGTGAGAGATAGGGAGATAGAGAGTGAGTGAGATGTCTAGAGAGATAGGGAGAGAGATTGAGAGGTAGAGGGATGATAGAGACAGGGAGATAAGGGAGAGATAGGGAGATAGAGGTTTCGAGTTGCTTAGGTTTAGGGTTTAGGGGTTATGGGTTAGGGTTTAGGGATTAGGGGCATTATTTAGGGTTGAGGGATTGAGAGAGAGAGAGAGAGAAACTTTGTTTGAAATGCAACTATAAACCCTGAATAATGCCCTTAAACCCTAAACTTGAGAAACCCTAAACCTCTAAACCTTAAATAATGCCCCTAAACCCTAAACCCTAACACCTAACACCTAAAACATATATAAACCCTAAATAATGCCCCTAAACCCTAACCTATAACCTATAAACCCTAAACTTGAGAAACCCTAAACCCCAAACCCCTAAACCCTAAACACTAAACCCAAGCAACCCTAAACCTCTATCTCCCTATCTGTCTATCTCTATCATTCCTCTACATCTCAATCTCTCTCCCTATGTCTCTGGCCATGTCCCTCACTCTCCATATCCCTATCTCTTTTCTCTCCCTATGTCTCTAGCCATGTCCCTCACTCTCCATATCCCTATCTCTTTTGGCTATGTCTCTGGCCATGTACATTACTTGTGATGACACTAGAAAGCCAGAAAACCAAACCCTAAATTTTTTTAAAAAAAATATAAATCTAAATACATGCCTTTCTCTGAAGAAGGGCTAGATTTCCTAACCTAGGGAAAAACCAGCTCTCCTGATTTTTAACATAACAATAGTCTTATACAATGAAAAGAGTATAAGTCTTTCCAAAACTAATTATGCATTTATGTAATTTATAAGGAATGCATAAAGCCTAGCATTTAACTAAATTTATTTTATTAATTCTAATAAAGAATGTATAAGGTCTAGCCTTTAACTAAATTTATTTTATTAATTCTAATAAAGAATGTATAAGGTCTAGCCTTTATCTAAATTTATTTTATTAATTCTAATAAAGAAGGAATAAAAGCTTGACGCATTATTAAGAGGGAATAAATTAAATTAATTAAGAATTTAATATCATTTAACAAGGCAACAACAATAACATACATGAAATTAATTATTTATTTTTATAAGGATGATGATTATAATTACAATTGAAAACTTTCAAATTTTCTTAAAAGTAAATAACATCAAAAAAATAATATTCCAACAAAGAACAATTACAATTCCTTAAAAGTAATTAACATCAAATAAATTATCTTCCAGCAAACAACAATTACTTTTACATGCTAAAGAAAACAATAAAAGTAAATAACATCAAATAAATAATCTTGGAGCGAGGGACAAGTAATTTTACACGCTAAAGAAAAGAATAAATAAAGAACTTAAAAGGAAAATGAATTTTACCCGTCTAGAATTATAAACTAATGTATATGGGTTTAAACACCAAGATTTAGTTTACACAACCAATATGCCTTTAACTACTAATGATTAAATACAATAATTAGAATTTTATTTGAGACTGAGTGGTAGGGATCCTCCTTTAATTTGTTATAAGTAATCATGCATCTAAGGTAAAAAGGAAGTCATGTTAAAGGGAAAAGTTTAACCCATGCATGTGAATATAGCACCTACACCAAGGAAAGTTCCAAAACAGACAATAAGGTTAAATGTATTGCTGACTTGGAAGATACACTCTTTTTAAACAGTGGGTAAGATGAGTGCCCTAATTAGGGCTACGTCATCTTGCAACCCTAATTCTTGGTTATTTTTACATGCTTATCACTTCCCCAAAACTCACAATTAGGTTTACAAGGAAGCGGTGGCCAAGGCTCTGCACATGCCATTTTTATTCTTCAACTGAGCTAAATGCTCTTTAAATCTTTTCCAGATTGAGGGACACAAGCAAGATTTGTAGTTTTTTTGAATCTTTCAATCATTTTTTTTCTTTGCTTTATTGATCTTAGGGAAAATAATATATGTTTAATTAATACACAGAATCTATAGCTAAGAAGTGCTATTTATTTGATATAAAACATTTCATCTCTTCTGCTTTATTTATTTATTTATTTTTCCTTTCTTTTGAGATTAGTTTGCATCTAATAAGAGTAACATTTGCATTTTGCAGAAAGATATTGTGAGCTAATGTGGGGGTTATAGCCGATGGCTTTTAGACTATGTCAAATATGGCAGCAACCATTATTCCTTCTATGTTACTTCTTTTCAAAACATTCTACGCTCTACAATTATACATTAAGCATCTTCATCATTTTACTGCCCCTTTTAACTAAGAGAGATTAGGCATAGGATATCTTGTTTCCCCTTTTAAAAATACAAGGCAATGATAACCTGAAATTTATTACTAAGAGAGATTAGGCATAGGATATCTTGTTTCCTAGTTGGTCAAAGCAGAATAGCAAACTAGAGGGCAGCTCTTGATGTGATAATGTTCCTAATGCATTATATCTAGTCTATTTGCTTATTCTAGGCTATTTCACAGATGTTTAGGGTAATATTGTTTTCCTACAGGTACTATTAATGAGTAGATATCTATGTTTGCTTATACTCTCTTTTGGTTCTTATTTTAAGTTACTGGTTTACTAAATGATCCATACATACAGCATAAAAGGCTTTTGTTTAAAGATCTTAGCCATTCTTTTTGACTCTTTTACAATGCTAGTGAGGTGAGGATTATTGAGGGTAAATTTTGGTAAGAATGCACATGATTTGGTTTTTAAATGAACAACAAACGTCCCCCAAGGAAAGTGGGTTATAAAAAAAAATCTTTTTTTTTCTTCATTCCAGTTCTTTTTTCTCTCTCATATACATAAGATATAAAACTTAATCTCATAACTCAGAAAATTAGTCTTTTTCCTATAGAAAGAAACTATAACTCATTCAAAATTAACTTTTCATTATTCTGTTATATTTCTAGCTGCACTTCACTGAAATATGCAATGTTTTTCTTATTTGCTCTGTATCTATAACAACGTATAAATAAGACTGTTTTCTCACGAATATTTGCATTTCTGGTTACATTTCTTAAGAGAAACCACCTCAAATAAAAACACAGAAACATGTTTATTACATAGCTCTACTGAGATTCCTTCCAAATCTAGTTTTTCTATAGGAAAATAATGCCACTCATTCCAAATCTAGTTTTTCTGTAGGAAAATAGATACCACAAATACTCTTGTTTTATATGTTTCAACAGAGATATCTTGTTGTTTCACATATCTGTATCAAAAGAACTTTTCTAGAATCTATTTTATATTCTGTTTACCTAATTTTCAATCTATGTATTCTCCTTACAAAGAAAGATAAATATGTAAGGAAAGTAGAAGGAAAATTGAATACTTTCTGCAGAGATTATTCTCTTTCTTTTGTGTAGCCTATGAGCCTTCCTTGATAGCCTCTCAAGTAATCTCTTGTCCAATTTTAGAACTCCTTTTCATCTCCTGTAGAAGCATGCAACACTACAAAGATAACCCATATGTACAGCCAGTGGAAGCTCACCTCCCAGCCTAGGGCAGTACCTGCCCACCCCCAAGCTAGGAGAAAACATAGGGAGACCTAGGAATTTGGCACGTTTTCAACTATTGAACCCACAACACTCACATACATGTGGATACTCACAACACAGAATATTGGCTTCACACAAGTGGATTTCACAATTTACAAGAAGGATTTCTATAGACCTTCATGAAGGGGGTAAAGATATGCCATCAACCTGTAGGATTAAATTTAGCTCATTACACATGGGTACTCATACCCTTAGAAAAATTTCTCTTGTAGGGTACTCTTACCCTTTCAATTTCAATTTTAAGTAATTTTGCTCTGGGTACTCTTACCCAATTTCACAGAATAATAATAAGGGTACTCTTACCCAATTTTCACAGAATAATAAGGGTTCTCTTACCCAATTTTCAAAGAATAATAACAAGGGTACTCTTACCCAATTTCCACAGAATAATAGCAAGGGTACTCTTACCCATCAATAAACCTACAGGCAGCATCCCCTTTACCCCCATACACAATTAATAACAAAGAAAACAACCTACCTCAATCATCAATAAGTCTATTCCCATACCAAAGTCAAGTCTATTCCCATACCACAGTCATAATAGTAACATAACAGAACTATCTTCAGACTTACACAGGAGACATTTCACAACACTCAACATAGAGATCTTTGCACAACACACAACACAGAAAACCATTGCACAACACACAACACAAAAAAAACCATTGCACAACTCACAAAATAGAAACCACAGTATTATCAAATTCTTATAGAAAAGGATTTGTTTACTTAATTAATAGTGACATTTATAATCAAAAAATTTCTTTACATAGTTTCTCTCTTTTTTTTCTTTTCCACAATGTTGAATGAAGGCCTTCCTGGAATTTCCAACAGAAATTGGGTGTTGATTAAGCTCCACTATATCTCCCTCTCCTCTTCTTCCTCTTCTCCATCCAAAAATGTATTTTCCCATCAGAACCCCCTTCTCCCCTTTTCCGAACATGTTTTTATTTCTTTATTCCTCCTTCTTTCCCCTTCACTCCTGTCCCCATGTGCATCTTGTATCCTCCTCCATGTGTCAACTGTGGACAACATGTGTCTTTGCTTAGCTGCTCCACTTAGCCTTCCCCTTTCTGGGCACTTAATCAAATTAATCAAATTATTCTCCCCTTTTAATTAACTAAACAATTATAACATATGCTTCACATTTCAATATAAAAATTTTACTATCACCTGGACAAGACACTGTCACGAAGACATAGACATCACACACACATGACCATACAAGTGACATAAGCATCTCCAAATAGGCTAGGCTAGCTTACTAGGGAACCACAATAGGTCTCCAAGTGTTTTCCCCATTTCCCACTGGCACAAACCTGCACACTTGTTTCCACATCATCAGTCACAATAACAATAGCTGAAGTAAGCTACAATTAACCATCCATTATTCCATATGCATACATTTTAATCATTCTACAACATATAAAAAGAATCTTTCTTCCACTAGGTTAATACAATTGATTTTAGTGCACATGAGATAATATATATATAAACAATGGAACTAGATATGAAGCAACAGTTATCACAATTTAATTGCAATTGTATATGTCAATGAGTCCCAATCATGCACAACAAGGTTCATGAATACACACAACATAATCCAAGGAGTTATATGATGCTACAACTCAATAACACATAGTTCGCTAAAATAAGGTACAAGACCTAAGCTAAACAACATCACATAATGTCAAATGAGGATATGTGAATATAAAAGTATTTATCAATCATGGTCTAAATCAACATCATATGTCTCAAACTAGTATATAACCCATAGCCAGAATCAAATAAGTTGGGATAGGCAGACATAAAATGTCTCAACATAAAAGCATAGTAGCAAAATGTATTATCACTTCACATAAAAGAATGTGTTTCCTATAGCAATACACTAAAGAGCTTTAGAATTTCTTAACTTACCCAAGAGAGAGAGAAACGGTAACACCACCAATTCTTAGCCAAATTTATCAATGCGCCAAGAGCCAGAAGAAAAGGCATATGAATTAGAGGCTGACTTATGATTAGTTTAAACCACATTATAGAGAAGACATTCATATCCTTAGGATAAACACAAGATAGAGATTTCATAACCAAAATATAAATCAATATTGAAAGATTTACTAATAATTATCTAGGGCTTCTACACAACCTAAGTAATAAGTTCATATCATGACAATATCCTTAGGGATGTTTCAAGAGGGCCTTACATTACTCTCTATATCTCCCAGCTATTGGTCCTCTCTCTAAACACTAAACCCTAAACCTCTGAACCCTAAACTGTAAACCCTAAATTATGCTCCTAAACCTTAACCCCTAACCCCTAACCCCTAAACCCCTATCTCCCTATCTTTATAATCCCTCTACTTCTCAATCCTTCTCCTTATCTCTCTGGATATCTTGCTCACTCTCTATCTCCCTATCTCTCCCCCCTCTCTCTAGCTATCTCCAAACCTGAGCAACCCTAAATTCCAAACCCCTAAGCCCTAAATCCAAGCAACTCTAAACCTCTATCTCCCTATCTATCATGTATCTTCCTATCTCTATCATCCCTCTACCTCTCAATCTCTCTCTCTATGTCTGTGGCCATGTGCCTCACTCTCTATCTCCTTATCTCTCTCCATAGTCTCCTCTATATCTCCCTATCATTCCTCTCTCTATAAATCCTAAACCTCTAAACCTGAACCCCTAACCCCTAAACAATAAACCCTAAACCCTAAGTAATGCCCCTAAACCCTAACCCCTAAACCCTAAACCTCTATCTCCCTATCTCTCCCCTCTGTCCCTATCACCTTTGTCCCTTTGCCTCTCAATCTCTCTCCCTATGTCTCTAGCCATGTCCCTCAATCTCTATCTCCCTATCTCTCCCCTCGGTCTCCTCTATATCTCCCTATTGGTCCTCTATCTCTCTCTAAACCCTAAACCCTAAACCTCTAAACCTTAACCCCTAACCCAAAAACCATACTCCCTAAACCCTAAATAATACTCCTACACCCAAGTAACCATAAATTAGGAACTCAATTAGGTACTAAAACAGGCACTAAATCAAGCGCTAAATTTAGGTGCCACATTAGGCACTAAATAATGCACTAAATCAGGTGCTAAATTAGATTCTAAATCAGGCACTAAATGTGGCACTAAATTAGGTGCTAAAATAGGAGCTAAAGTAGGTGTTAAATTAGGCACTAATTTGTGCCTAATTTAGCATCGACTTGTTCTGATTGGCACAAAAAATGCCAAAAATATTGCCATCCTGATAAATAGCACTGCCTTTTTAAAAAAATGGAGAAAAATACATTAAAATAGTGGGTGGAAGCAAAAATGGGAGCTAATCACAAGGATTTGTTGTAGTGATATGTGAATAGACTATTGGTACAATGAAGATTCCTATTGACAAATTCATGAAGATCTTGGAAGATGGGTCCATAATGGTATACATATCTGATATCCAAACTATAGAGTTTTGGCCTCACGAGCAAATGAAATTGGATCCTAGCTTTTCATAAAGAGTACATGGAAATGCATAACAGGTACAATAATCATTCACTAGCAGAGAAGAGAGTAGAAGAAGACTTTGGAGCTGTGGAATTTACTTGGCAAAATTTTGATATAGACAACAATTTACTAAGGGTCTCTCCAAAGATAGGTACCTTTAAGGATTCGTATGCTTTCATAAGTAGTGACAATAGGGTATACATGAACAATGAAGTTAGGGTGTAGAAAGAATAGCAATGGATGGCTTCTATGATGGATGTGGATCACAGGGAACCAAAATTTGATAACCAAGATACTAAAAGGATAGGGATATGACAAACAAAGGCAGTGAGAGAAACTTTTAACTTGTAATAATAGTGGTAAGATGATACAATATGGACTGTAATTTTAATTTTAAATTTTATTAATTTAATAATTTTATATTTTTCAAATTTATTTATTTAGAATTTTTATTTTGTAATTGTATCAATTTTATAATTTTATTTATTTTATTAGTTTTATAATTTTATAAATTTTTAATTCTTTTTTTGCTAACTAAAAAGATTATTAAAATTATTATGTAGTTCAATGAATAAAAATATAATAGTAAAGAGTTATGTAGTTCCATGAAAAAAAATATAATATAAGTGATATAGTTTATAGTTATAAATAAATAATTGAGTAATTTTTTTTAAATTATTTATTTTAGTTTTTACTTAGAATTGCAATAGTAAAAACATAATTTAATTTTTATTTCATGGGTTATTTGAATATCATTTTTAATATTTATTATCAACATTATTTACATCACAAATTACATGTAAATGATATTTATATGGGATGTCCTTTAAAAGTTATTTTTAGAATTATTATTATTTAGTAAATTATGGTCACGACCTCTCCATTTATTTAAATAACTAATAAAATATAATTAAATGCATCAAACCCATAAACAAGGGTGCATCAAAATAAAACTCAAGGCTAAAAGTTCCTATCCGTCTTAAACATCTCTACCCATTTTATTGTGGGAGTGCAAAGTCATCAGAAAAATTGACATTTTTCCCTTCTTCCCTCGCTTACAGGTCAATCATCAAAATGATCCTTAAATTGATCATCTACACTTGAATTTTGGCTAATTTCATCCAACCGCATTGGAAATGTTTGCTACAATCTCCATTTGAGTTTTATAATTATTTTATTTTATTACATGTAAATGATATTTATATGGGTTGTCTTTAAAAGTTATGGAGTCTAATTCAATTGGGAGAAGAAGTTTAATGGATAAGGAGAGAAGTTTAATTGGTAAGGGCGCTATGCAATCTTTTTTTTTTTTGTCTTTTTCTTGCCAAATGAATTTATGAAGTGACTGCAATGCTATTTCTAGAAGGATAGATTAACATTGCGTATTATTTATTCTTATTGTATTTACATGCTACTCATTAAAATTAAAAAAAAAAAATTGTAATTAACAAATTTTTGAAAACAACAAAGAAAATTAACGACACGGTAAATTAGTTACTTTAGTTTAATGAGAGGTAGAGTTAGGGTTCTATCAATTAATTAGTTTGGTTTAATGAGAGGTAGAGTTAGGGTTCTTCTATTTAGTTGTGCTAAAGGGATGACTATGATTGTGTACATAAAAATAAAATAGAGCAAACATAGTTTTTTTAAACAACTAGACATATTTTTTTTAAATAATTATAATTACACAAGATGAATTGTCTAGTTACACTAAAGGGATGACTATGACAATGTACATAAAAATAAAATAGAGCCAACATAGTTTTTTTAAACAACTAGACATATTTTTTTAAAATAATTATAAATATATAGCCAACATAGTTTATTAAATCAATGAACAATATAATAAGGCTAATAAAATAATGTGTATAAATATAGTACTACTCAAACATCAAATAAAAATAGAGCAAATTGAATTGGGAGAAGAGGTTTAATCCATAAGGAGAGAAGTTTAATTGGTAAGGGCACTATGCAACCTTTTTTTTTGTATTTTTCTTGCAAAATAAATTTATGAATTGATACAATGCTCCTTGCTGGTATTATTTATAAATAAAAAGAAAATTGCAGTTAACAAATCTTTGAAAACAACAAAGAAAATTAATGGCACAATAAATTATTTATTTTAGTTTAATGAGAGGTAGACTTAAGGTTCTTCTATTCTTTTTAAGTATAATGCACCTCATAAACTTTCCACTTTAGTTTAATCAGAGGTAGTTAGGGTTCTTCTATCTTTTTTTTTAAGATAATGCCCCTGGTAAACTTTCCACTTTAGTTTAATGAGAGGTAAATTATTTACTTTAGTTTAATGAGAGGTAGACTTTAGGGTTCTTCTATCTTTTTTAATAAAATAATGTGTATAAATATAGTAGTACTCAAACATAAATTTGAGAATAATCAAATCAAATAAAAAAACATCTAATTGAATTGGGAGACGAAGATTAATGACAAGGAGAGAAATTTAATTGGTAAGGGCACTATGCAGCCATTCTTTGTATAAATATAGTAGTACTCAAACATAAATTTGAAAAAAATCAAATCAAATAAAAAAAGATCAAATTGAATTGGGAGAAGAAGTTTAATAATAAGGAGAAAAATGTAATTGGTAAGGGCACTATGTAGCCATTTTTTAATATATTTTTCTTGCAAAATGAATTATTATTTACTTTAGTTGAATGAGAGGTAGAGTTAGGGCTCTTCTATCAATTATTCACTTTAATTTTTTTTAAAGATAATGTGGCTAATAAACTTTCTACTTGAATTTAATGAGAGGTAGAGTTAGGGTTCTTCTATCTTTAAATGATAGGTAGAGTTAGGATTCTTGTATCTTTAAATGAGAGGTAGAGTTAGAGTTCATCTATCAATTGATTACTTTAGTTTAATGAGAGGTAGAGTGGTAGAGTTAGGGTTCTTCTATCTTTAAATGAGAGGTAGATTTAGGGTTTTTTAATCTTTAAATGAGAGGTAGAGTTAGGGTTCTTCTATCTTTTTTTTAAAGTGTAAACTTTCTTTTTTTTACACTTTTAGTTTAATGAGAGGTAGATGCACTCGTTAGCCAGTAGTGTTCTATCTTTTTTTTTTTTTTTACACTTTAGCTTAATGAGAAGTTTTTTACACTTTTAGCTTAATGAGAGGTAGAGTTAGGGCTCTTCTATCTTTTTTCTTAAAAGATAATGCATTGGAACCCTGGTCGATTAATTCTTTTAAAAAATTATAATTAAGTTTTCGTATCATTTGGATTTAAATTATTGAAAATTATTCCCAACTAAGAATTGTGGAACAATAAGAAAATTAAAGATAGGGTAAATTACTTTATTTTAGTTTAATGAGGGCCAGCCTTATAATTTTTCAATCTTTAAAAGCCACAAAGAAAGTTAATATTTAGTTTAATAACCTTTGTTTTAGATTTTTACCATGGGTTTAATTTTATTAAAAAAATATAATTAAGTTTTTCATATCATTTGGATTAAATTATTGAACCATTAAAAACTAATTGTTAGAGCTAAGAATTGCAGGATAAATTACTTTAGTTTTATGTTGGGTAAGATTATAGTTCATCAATCTTTAAAACATCAAAGATTTTTTCTATGGGAATTAATTACCATGGATATCTTAAATACATCTATCTACAATAACAATTTCAAAGATATTTTTATTTTATTTTATTTATTTAAAATTGATTTTCTACTTTATTTTACTTAAGCGTTATTTTATGTTTTAGTTTTTATTATTTTTTTGCATGTAGACTCTTTAATAGTTTTTGTTAACACATTCACGCCATTACCATCCATCCCTTACTTCCATTGTAGTCTGTAGTTAAGGCTCTCACCATAACTAGTTAGACAATTTTGATTACAATAATATAATCTCCAAAACATGTATTAATATGATTATTGTGAAAAGTCACATGCATATTAAATGCAGCCTATTAACCCAACACATATACACTACAATTATGGTGAGAATAGATGACATGGCTTATCTATACTTGGATGTATTGCCTACATATCTACTAAGACAATTACAACTAAAATATGTGACAAAATTCCTATATCCTTTATACTTTGATGGATGTCTATATACCATCTTCAAAAGTAATGATGCATCCTCGCTTCGCTGCGATAAGGG
The DNA here is from genome assembly GCA_027924645.1 of Cunninghamia lanceolata. Lineage (NCBI taxonomy): Eukaryota > Viridiplantae > Streptophyta > Pinopsida > Cupressales > Cupressaceae > Cunninghamia > Cunninghamia lanceolata. The sequence goes on from BSBN01000797.1 coordinate 1,401,894, forward strand.
GTTACCGTAATCAAATAAGTAAAATATAAGCATATGTGAAAACTTTGATTATAAACATATAACTATTCTGTGTTAAATTGTTAATCATGTAACTAGTCCTAATTTAACTTAAAATAATGTCCTCCTCATTATTTATGATTTTTTTTGGAAAAAGATGAAAACAAACCCTCAATGGAGCTTAAATTTGATAGTTTACTTTGTGTGTCAAGAATTTTTTTTCCTAAAAAATTTAAGATGATTTTAATGTATTCATATAAGGTATTTCAAATAATGTATGCATTCTAGTTCTTTCTAATTTTTATAACTACCAGATCCTTATCCTTCAATGCAAAATTTAATTATTTGATGTGCTAGAAAAGCTTGGAGATTGAAATGAATATAAAATATTTAAAAAACAAACATAAAAATATTGAGAACTTCTTTAAAAAAATTCTAAAAACATAATTTTTTTTCTTAAATAATTAAAGTTTCTATTAAAGAATTTAAAAATAATATATATATTTAAAGAGCATTAAAACTTCTCAGGAAAATCTTAAAATTTGGATTTTTTTAAACAATAAATTTTTTATTATATATATAATTTCTAATGTAACAACCCCCGCTGTCTTGCTACATTGGCATTGAAGTTGGTAGATTTTTTTTAATGCTTGGGGAGGATGAAACCATTAAATGCAAAAAAAAGATCTGATCTACGGGAGGTGAGTCAACGCGTTTTGCAGAGAGAAGAAAAGGGGGACTTTATGCAAACGGAGAAGGAAGGAAGGAGGAGAGCAAAAAAAGGCAGTTTCAGAGGGATTTTGGACAGTTTCCAGATACATATCAGCATCACAGCCAACTGCAATTTGGTGATACAGGTCAGTCTTGAATCATCTTTGGTTTATTTATTGTTGTGATGATTTGTGATTTTTTTATTTCAATTTTTCATTGATCGGGGCACAGTCAATAGAAATATTTAAGGCAATCATAAGCCTGCAAGTTTAGGATTTGTGATCTGGCAATAGATCGCATTAGATCTTCAGTTAGAATGTTAGAAACCTAACTATTTTATTAAATATATTTATGCAATCGTATAACTTGTGGGTCATAAGTCCCTTTCCATAAATTTTATTAGAAGATTTGGTTAAGAGTTGTTTAATGCGAATTGTATGGAGAGAATCGATTGTGGGTTGTTGCGGTCGACTATATTCAAGGGCGACACCTTTTCTACCAGCAATGAGATCTATAATTTCGCTATTACAAATTCCTCCTGCCACTCTTCTTTCTCTCTCCAAAATTCTGGTGGTGTAGATTATATAAACCCAAAAACAAATTGCAGCAGTAAATCTGGTGAAATAGGGAAAAAAAAGATGGAGTAATGACTACAAAAGGCATCCACAAATTTGTTGAAAGAAAAAGGCGGAGAGACATGAGATCACTATTTTCTGCGTTGAGATCCTTAGTGCCGGAAGAATACATTATGTGCTCTGGGTGTCTAGGGAAAATGTTCAACAACAGAATAGCTATCAGAAAGCATTAACTATATTAACCATCTGCATGATAAAATTAAGGAGCTTATACAAACAAGAGAGGAGTGTTGTAGGTGCTGAGTATCGACTCCGCCCGAATTCACATGCCTGAGCATACTCTTATTATCCCCGATGGTGGTTACTGGAGATAGTCACAGGCCCTATTTCTTATACCCTACCCTAGCCACTGCAGCCAGTTAGTGCAGTGTTTCCGTGTTGTGGTCTTACCGTATGGATGTCCTTATGGTCATGTGTAGTTTGCCATTCCTTTTGTTGAGACTTTTCTCATTGGTTTCCTTTGACTATATCAAGTTTCTTGGTCTAGTGTGTGCTTGGGCTACATCTTAGCATTGGCAGGCTTCCAGGAGTAAGCCTAGTCCTAGGGGGGTAGGAGCATTAAAAAAAATCTACCAACTTCAATGCCAACGTAGCAAGACTGGGGGTTGTTACATCTAAAATAAATTAGGTATATGTTAATACCGTCAAATATTTATGTAAAAGTCAATCATACCCAAAAGCACAAAAAAACTGCTGGAAATTTAATCCTCCGTCAGACATTTATTGCTGACTGCCCCCGCGTCAGACCTGGGGATCTCCTGCATCCTCTTCCTAGCACCGTTGGCCTGCCAGAAGTTATTCTGGTAGGTGCATTTGAATTTGAAATAGTTGAGCACCCATTTTGCTGGGCATGAAGAAGAGACAAAAAGGGAGGGAAAAGTTAGAGGACAGAGTAGAATGTGTTGAACCTGCAGCAGCAGAGGAATGAGAAGGTTCCAGGAGAGAGCAGCAGCAACAGTAGATGTAACGCCCGCCTTGTACCCTCAAAGAAATACACATTTATGCTACATGAAACAGGAACATTTTTTTTTTTTAAAATGATTAAGATAGCAAATAGTGTTAGCATAACTAACTACGACATATTCTCTAAGGATACAAGGCTACATTACTTTACAAACCAACTAACATAACTTAACAACATCAGTAACTGATTCGAATCCAATGCATAATTGAATAACTGAATTCATAATCATTGCATGTTGACAAATAATGTAATCTACATGATCAAATACACAATTGATATGCCTTCCTTACTCATAAGTACATCATTACATTGCCATTTTCAGATTACATCAGAATCACATACATTATGATTGATCTGTTACACAAATCTGGTACAAGATTATACACATGCATCTTCATCAACTGGGACAAGTACGACTGGAATAAATCCTTTTCTGCATATGAACTTGACAAGGAATAACCAATGGATAAAATAGCTCTTCCACCCGACCATGTGGAACCCTGAGGTCCACCCCCTGAGCTAGGAGTTAACATGAGGTCCCAACAACGACAGTCAGGTAGACATGACTAACATGAACAAAGGACAACCAAACGCCAATACAACACATGGCAATAACATAAACAACACAACACAACTTAACTGAACTTCTAGAGGCAACACATAACGAATGGGGAGAGTACAACTAGGGAATGCTAGGCTGCAGTAGGCAGGAGTGTCATCACATGGCTTGTCATGGGTTGTCCTAGTAAGCCTTCCTAGGCCCCGGCCCCCATCTTGGGTTGTCCTGGTAGCCTCTCCCGACTCCCGGCCCCCATACAACGCTCATGCGGAATCAACATACCTTTCATGAGGACAAGGTAGTTGATCTTGCCATTCCAGGCCTTCTCATCTCATCTCAAGCCTAAACAAGCACTTGAGCCATGAGTGAGGCATCCACTTATCTTGTTTAGTGTGTTTAACTACCCAACCCCCTAATTCATTATTTAGGTTATCACTTGATTAATCTACTTCCAACGGGTTATCCTGACTGCCACTTTAGGCACCGGCCCCACGTTGAAAGCCACTCCCCTACCTGCATCTAGAAGACCCTACTCAACAAACATAGCAAACATCATCATGACGATGATGATACATAAACCATGCAAGGCATTAACCATCTTGCATAACCATTATTCTGTTATGAACATATACATGTAATTAATGCAAGGCATTCACCTTCTTGCATATCATCTCAATTACAAGGACATACTCTTAATACATTTTCCATGGCTTCCAATGAAGTAACTCATAAGAAAAAAAATACTTTTTCATGAATATCGACGTCTCCCCATTGTCTAATCCAACACAACCTCCCAAACAAATAAATAAATAACTCACAACATCAAGATGCATTCAGAATATTTACATTCTTCCACTACACCAAAACCAAATTCCTTATACATGACAAAAGGCGACATGACTTCAATAACTCAAAACACTTATCAACACATTACATGAAGTCAAAACACAACAACCTTTGGCCTCTGGAAATGAACCCTTGACAACTTACACCTTGACCTTTTCATACAATTTCAATTCACACTAACTAATTATCTAATACCAATACAATAATCATATACCTAATCATTAATCCATTATCTTAACAAAATGAAGAAACCATATTAAAACCGATGTCAATCTAAATCAAATTTCATTAACCATAATATATATAATCACAACGAATTTCTTTTAATCAAATAAATAATGGCAACACAATTCTAAATCCCCAAATTTATTTGACTTTTAACAATCAACTATACTTTTGAAATAATAATAATAGTAATAGTAATAATAATCATCATTATTATCATAATACTAACAATAATGATAATAATTATAATTATATAATTATAATAATAATAACATTCCTTAGGGTTAATCTAAGCCAATCAATGAAATGCATACAAGAAAGCACGACTAACCTAGATTAACAATGACGGGTTTTAAACATCTCCATCAATGCATAAATGGCTGGCTTTAAAATCATGCACAAACTTTGTAAACTATTTGTCATCATCCACATTTAGTTTTAAAAGGTACAAAGGTAGGATGAAAGTAGAAGATGAGGAAGAATGAAAATGGAAGTATTTCTACTCAGACACCTTTTTCTATACTAGATATTTCCTCAGGGTCTAACCTCAATCTTATTACTAACAGTTTGTGGTGCTTTTAGTGAATGTAATTGAGTGAGACATTTGTAGTGCATTAAGCTACTGATAAGAATGAAATGCCTACCTTGAATATTCGTGACAAAACAATATTTCTCATGACACGGAGGAAGGATAATCTTGTTGACCGATGAATAATTTTAAGTGGGAATATTAAGACTGCAATGGAGGCCAACTGTAAAGCCATCATAGTTAATAACTGAGTCATCAGGCCTTGTATTAGCTCGTGGCTCAAAATCCATAATATAAGACATGCCAGAGCAGCTGCCCTGTCTCATTCCAATTCTAAGACACAAATCCTCATTTTCCTCAGCCCTCATTTTATTCAAGTGTTTTAATGCATTCTCAGATAGTAAAATTGTTGGCTTGATACTCTCAGAAGCAACGGTTGCTATTTCTGTGGCCGATCGCACGGAGGTCAGCCTTCTTCTGGCACAAACCCTGAGCTGACTTCTTAGCGGGTTTGGAGTAACGCGCACGATTCCTTGTGGAATTTGAACCCGGTGCCTTGCGCTGCCAGGTATGAATGAAGCACGCGAAGAGGGTGCGATTGAATTGTATGCAATGAGGGCAAAAGCCATTTTGTTAGTTACCAAATAAGGCCCTCTGGACACAAACAGACTGTTTACAATGAAGCTGATTTCAGAGAATATACCAAAAATAAATATTAATGTTTGTTATTAGATTATCAATTCGCGTAGCATTGTTCAGATCATTAGAGACCAGAATTAATTGTCCCACGATGGAGAGACTTTCCCCACCAAAATAAATGAACATTCCATTTGTTAGCGCAAGAAAAAGAAGCATAATTTACAGTGTTTGTGAGTTAGCTTCAGTGTAGAAATTTAAGGAATGATTCTCTTGGACATAAGTTTGGACTCATTTTTAAAGAGTTCAAACAATCTTTCTGAGGATCAAACAAAGATTTACCTGTTACAAGTTGAAATGCAATGCACCCAACAGACCATATGTCTGCTGAGGTAGAGAATTCAGATAGAACAAGAATCTCTGGACATGTGTAAGCCCCACAACTTTGAATATGGCTTAATATGTGTTTGTGGGTCCAGCAAGCATTGACTATATTGTCAATCTTGCATTTAAGATCAAAATGGGGAAAGACGGGTGGAATACCAGACTTGCAGCGATATCCTTTGGGGTCAAAGATGAATGGCAGAAGAATGTTTTCTGGCTTGAGAGCTGTATATTCAGATTAGATCTATAATTTGCATCCGGCGTGTCTTACAAGCTATATTGTTGTGAAATAAAGATAGCTCTGAGTTCTGCATTCTTAAACCCTTCTTTTTATGCCGTTCATGTTCAATCAACTGTTGTAATTGCATATTTTAGTATTTTCTGAATCCTTAAACGATGGAATCAAAGAGTGCAGAGCAAGTAAAGGTCGATGAAGATCGATGGGTTCTTCAAATTAGAGATGGTCTTGGCAAATGGTTCTTGCTGTAACTTTGGCCTCAAGGCTGTGTATGATTAGCGGTTGACAGTAAGATTTTATTCAGCATGACCTTCTTAATTGGGGACTTGAGCAGAGGTACCGTGGGGTGTGGCAGTGGGGTGAGACAGTCCTGTGTTCTTCCTAGAAAGTGCTACTGAGAAAATTTGGAATAGGTGTAATGAATCGCAAAATGAAATTTCTGTATCCCAACTGCATTTTTTCAGGATTCTGTGTATTATTACTAAAGGTAGTAATTTATTACGAAAAACTCATAATGTGTTAATACGTAGTCTTCCATTTGGCAAAAACCTCCCTAAAATATCTGGGTGGATGCTGCAAACAACAGAGCCCTTCTCCAGCCACAGTACAAAGTTCCACAAGATATCTATGCGGGACAACGGAAAAGTTGGCCCTCTCCATGAGACCAGAACCCTGGTACTTGTGCTATTTTCCACCAGACGCATATTGTGGACTAGCAGGCATCCTCTGTCCCTAAACTTTCTAGAACATTTTCTCATACATTCAATTAAGTATATCAATTAATACGGAAAATGGAAATGATCCAATTTGCTTGACATTAAATTGACACCTCCCCTTCATCGCTGGAATTTTTCCTTTCTTACTTGCAGGTGAACAAAACCACATTTTACTTGACCATATCTTCATTGGTAATTCATCTGGTGGCTCCCTTAGGACAGAACCTATATTTCATGCCTAGCCTAATCAATGTCCTAAACCATGAACCAGCTACAACTCAAAGAAAGAAACTCCCAGGTGCATATCCCAGTTTCCCTACCATTGACTTCAACAGACAACTGTAATCTACAAATAAATGCTAACAGCAATAAGGAGGAAAACAGACTCAAGACTAGGATGTCAAGATTTGGTATAAATTTCACTATTAAGATCGTGTTTATTCAACAGACAGACAGGTTGTTATTCCTAGCAAACCTAATCTTCACCCAGCTATCAAATAGTTTGATCCTAACTACATTGAAATTACTTTCAGCCAAACTCCACTCAAACTCGAATTCAAATTAAAATCATAAACATATTTGCCTATTTGTCTAAAAATGCCAGTCTTAACCCCCTGAATCTGATCTCTAAATCATATGCATCCTGATCTTCGCTTAAATCCTACCCAACATGCTCAGATTCAGAGAAAAAGAAACATCGAAAGAAGTCAAGCATTCAGAGGAACCTGGATTGATTATCGAATCGCCGAGTCCGTTTCAATTGCTGAAGTTCCACGCTTCTTTTACCAGCCTTCTACTTTCTTCTTCTACCTGCAATACTGTCCCCTTTGCCTCTACAAGCCTTCTCTTTTATAACACAGTCCCTTCCATCGTCCAAGGAACTCGGCACGCGATCCCGTGCATCTCCCTTCTAAAAATATACTTTTATTTAATTTCATAATCCCAAGAGGTTACTCCTTTTTTAAATACTAACACACAATTCTGACAACATTTAATTATTTTATAGCCGACCAAGCATAGCATTTAATAAAGTTATAACAACAATCTATAATTGTACAACTATATATTAATTTATTTTATTAATTTAGTTGTAAATCACTAACTACAACATAACTTATGATTATTTTATTTATTTAAATACTTACTGTAAATATTATTATATTAAATAATACAAAGCCTCTTACAATCTTTATTTAACAACTATACTACTAATAAAATAATAATTTATTTACAACAATAATCGACAATTATCGACATTATACTTTCCGTAATATGATTCTAATTAAAGCGCAATGACACCTTACACACTTAGACACTTTCTAACCTAGTTAGACTCCAAGGTGCAATATTACCTGTCTGCAATTCATGATCGAATGACAGACAATGACCAAAAGGATAAACTGACAACCAGACCACACTGACTTGGGACCTCACGTTAACTCCAAACAACTAATCCATTGGCGAAGGCACGCTCAGACCTGTAATCAGGTGGAGTCGATGCCTAGTACCTGCATTCCTGCAACAACACACGGTTAACCATAACAAGATATATATATATACATCACATGCAGTCTTATAGTGAATGGAAATCGCAGTGGTGTAGGGTACTCGAGAGTGAGTAATACAACACTGTTCCATTCACGTTTATGAATAAACGATTAACTATGTTGAACAAGGTATCTGATTATTAGTCAACAACATAAAACATTCAATCCAATATCGCAATTGACATCAAAACATCTGTAACATCTAGTTCATTTATCAAATTGTAAAGCATAAGATAATAGAATCCAACATCAACAATCATTACTATACTGATTAGGTCCATAATGAAGTAACAAGATAACAAGAGATCCATCATCTACGGTCTAAGACACTATCATAAAGTCTAAGCAAACATCAATCTGATGGACGACGAGATGAGGGGCATTACAGTAGACAGCTACGGAGTTCCAGGTAGCTCCGGATATACAGTGTGCAGCTCCAGAGATTGGGGCAGAGTAAGAAAACAGAGCAGCAGCTCTGTCTGTAGTTTGTACATGAAATTTAAATGTAATCTGGAAATAGAGAAATATATATAAAGATATATTGTTGTCCTTCTGTGTTTGGTTTCTCCCTGTATGTGTATTTGTTTTTTGTTGTTCTTTATTTTGCTGTAGCATTGTATTTGAAATCAGAACAGCATGTTCTACCCCCTCCCCTGTTCTGTCCTATTTTTTGTGCTGTCCATATTTCTGTAGAAATCCTTTGGACAGCCATTAACCTGCCAACAAAAACAAGGAAAAGCAATATCACTGAACCAAATAAAGCAATTTGACACGCAGGCAGGGCTTTTACGGGTTACAAGAATTTTAACACTACGTAACAAATGAAGTAACAGGTGAAAATTCATTATTGAAGGTCTTAAACAGCGTGAATGTTCAATAGGGTTAATCTTTTAATAAAAGTGAAACGTTTTAATCAAATACAAAATTTTGGACTTTTTGGTAAAAAAAATTGCACCTTAAATAAAGGTCGAGGATAAAACAATGTGATATTTTGGTTTTCCAATATACAAATTCTTAACGCGTTTTTTATTAACCTTTGTAACCGTCCCCGTATCAGAGTATGATATTTTAAAATTTTGAGTAATTTGATATTTGAAAAAAGCTACTAACATGTGATCCGCAAATCTGCAGTGAAAAGACTTGAGAAGGAAAAAAAGGAACTTTACACGCTTGGAGTACAGCAGTCATTCGAGAGTTTTTACTCTCTTATGCAGAAAACTACAATGAATTGTTATTACATGCATCGCAGATGGATATGATTTTGTAAATCTCAGAAATAGCAGGTTGTAAAGGTATAGGTCCGAGTAAGTAGAAATGAGCAGAGAGGAACCTTGGGGGTTTAGAAATGATGTTTCTCAAGAAAATGAAAATGAAAATGAATTTGGATAGTACTTACCTATGGAGATGCATGAAGATCCTATTTCGATAGAAGATGAAGATGAAGATGAGGACTTACTCGTGCAGCGGGAAGAAACTACTTATTCTCGGGAAGATGAAGACAACATACGTTTTGCTCGGAGAAATTGGAGAACTACCGATGAAAGTATTCGAAGATTACAATCCTCTCTGAAAACTGCTTTTGATGAAATGGAAACCGACTTAATTAGAGCTAAATCAGAAATTAAGGAGTTGGCTGAAAGAAACAAGAAACTAGAGAAGGCGCTCCACGAGGCTAAAGAACGAGAAAATTCCAGTAAACGAGATCTCCACCAAACAAGAAATAAGCTGCAGCAGCTGTGTACTACAGTGGCTGCACTCAAAGAAGAATGTGCAGCAGCGGCTCCACAACTTGCTAAGAAGAGAAAATATGTTCTTAAGGTTTACGAGGTTAATGACTGCGTGAATTGTCCAATTTGCTTGGAACCATGGACTGAATACGGGGAGCATAATATCTGGTATGTTTTAGATGCAAATGGGTTTTCAATACTAGAAACTTCTATTTCTTTTTGGGTTTTTATATGTTAAGGTATATAATGTGTTAAAAAATGAGCTACATCTAAGTCAAAACTGGATTTGTTATCAAGAGGGTTGCTAGTTCAGTGGTAGAGTATTCTGGAAGCAAATGGGAGGTCTTGGGTTCAACTTTTAACTTGGCTCATGAAAAGTTTATCATAATATTAGTGTCTAGGCCAGCAGAGCTAGGTCAAGTTAGATTCCACAAATACCTATAATGTTAGCTCAAATGGAAGTGTTGGATAATGAACCACACCCAAACTATTGTCACTAACTTAGTGGTAGAGTACCCCACCAACAAATAATTGGTCCTATTTTATGTCACATTTAATGCTTTAAGATTTATGGGGTTAAAAGGGAGGTTGGTGTATCCACCACAAGGGAGTAGGATAATTCCAATCTCTTCTTGATTTCTTGTTTACAAATTGAGAATATTGTATGACAGTGATAGGAATAGATGGCCTCCTATTTTTCAGTTTAGTGCATTTATAGTTTTGGTTTTCATGTTTAGTTTTGTGTATGTTGTATGATGTTTATATTTTTAATTTTCTTCTTTTTGAGTTTTGATGAGGAACATTACTTTAGTAGAGTTATGCTATTTTGTTTCCAGCCTCTTGATTGGTAGGGGAGAAAGTATGTCTTCATGATTATTCTACAACTAGTTGTACCTTTAATGAATGTTTTCTATGTTAAAGGAGTAGAGATAAAGTGTGGTCCTGATGTGTGAATGGTTAGATAGTTGGACATTGATTATGGATACACTTGACCATTGTGAGTACAAGAGAATCACAAGGACAATAATCATTACAGTTTGAAAGCAACACATCTTGCTCATACTACATATGGTGCAGATGGTTAAAGGTGTGTTAGAAAATGAATTACAACATGAAAGATAGTGTTAGAGAGATGCAATGGATTTTCATATTGCAATATACAGTTGCACACTAGATGTACAAGATTAGTAGGTATTATTGTTAGAGGAATGCAGAACAAATGATTAGACATATGAAAGAAAATAGAAATATTGATCCAAATTAATCAATACAAAAGAATAAAAAACTAATTTTATAACATTAAAAATACTTTATTTTATATATATCTCAATATATTAATTTAATGTTAATGGTATTAGTTGGATAGAATAGTTAAGCAAAAGATTTTTAATCAAGGGGTCATGTAGTCACCAGTTGCACTTAACAAGAAGTGGCTTTCTCCTCTTAAATCTGGTACTTGGTATTTAATTCTGTTAAGCTTTTGTTATTTTAACAATGTAATTGGTTGAAGTTATTAATATCTTTTTAAAAAAAAAAAAAAATAGAAAAGGGGAGTGGACACCCGTAAATTAAGATAGATAAAAAACTTACAAGAGCCATGGCCAAAGCCCAGTCCAGAGAAATAAAACATAACAGAAACCATAACTGGTCTAAATCATCACCAAAATTAACAACAAAGTAAACACAAAGCAGGAAAAAGGTCACCTGAACGGACACCACTAAAACTCCTCCACACAAGAAGGCCAAAGGAGAGACCCCGTGGTAAGACAAAAGACTTCACCCACAGACGCCACCAAAGCAAATACGAAGAAAACAAAATAGACAACCACCCCCCACACCAGACTGCCAAGGACGCCACCCGTCACCACCTCAAACCACCAAGAGCACAACCCACCACCCCCGCCTCACGCCACTGCCGGAGCTATTGGAAGACCATGCACATCCAGTTTGACGACCGCAGAAGCATACCTAGGCATACCTAGGCATGCCTGGAGTCAGGGGCATGAATCCGAAGGAATCGAATGGCCATAAAAACAGCCTTAATCCTTTCTATTTTTTTTTTTGTGAGTAGAAAGCAATGGGACCTCAGCGCAACATCAATATCTCCATTGGTCAAGGATAGAATACTGGCTTGTAAAGCCCTGTATATTGCTTGTTGCGGGGCAGAGGTACGTAAAGCTGCAAAGTTGAAAAGGCCACCGATAAGAGCATCCCCCTATTCCATTCTGTAAGCAGAAACCACCGCAAGAGCATGAACAAATTCCCCATCCATCACCAGATCCATTATATTAGAAAGTAGTTGTGACACCACATCTAAAAAATTGAGCACGCATCCCTCATACCCTCTTATCCATGCATGGCCAACTATGTTTCAAACAGTAATCTGGGTGAGGGTGCAGTCCTTATCTAACAAAGTCATCAAATCTAACGACTTTACCTGCCCTCTTATCTCAAGTTCCCTCTCCAGAGCTGGAAAAGACATTTGTTGATTAAGACGTGTATCCGCCATGTAAGTTGTCCTTGAGGGGTAGAAAGGGCAAGGATGGGATAGTCACCGAGAAAAGAGGGAGATGTAGAGCTACATAGGCTTTCTGCAGAAAACACAGAACAAAAATTCTTTGTCCATCCCAATAGCACCAAATGTAGTAGATATTCTAAGCAAAGAGCCATTATGTCGGAATTAAGAAAGCTAAGGACATCTATGACATCACAAGATCAACTGGCGAAGTTGGCAAGATCACCAAAATTAACAACAAAGTAAACACAAAGACGGAAAAAAGTCACCTGAACTAACATGACTGAAACTCCTCCACATAGGAAGGCCAAAGGAGAGACCCCATGGTAAGACAAAAGACTTCACCCACAGACGCCACCAAAGCAAACACGAAGAAAACAAAATAGACAACCACCCCCCACACCAGACCGCCAAGGACGCCACCCGTCACCACCTCAAACCGCCAAGAGCACAACCCACCACCCCTGCCTCACGCCACTGCCGGAGCTGCCGGAAGACCATGCACATCCAGTTTGATGACCGCAGAAGCATACCTAGGCATACCTAGGCATGCCTGGAGTCAGGGCATGAATTCGAAGGAATCGAATGGCCGTAAAAATAGCCTTAATCCTTTCTATTTTTTTCTTTGTGAGTAAAAAGCAATGGGACCTCAGTGTAACATCAATATCTGCATTGCTTAGGGATAGAATACTGGCTTGTAAAGCCCTGTATATTGCTTGTTGCGGGGCAGAGGTACGTAAAGCTGCAAAGTTGAAAAGGCCACCGATAAGAGCATCCCCTAATTCCATTCTGTAAGCAGAAACCGCCGCTTCCCATCTATCCAAAGTGTAAATGTTTTTGAAAAATAAACCTGCCACAAGAGCATGAACAAATTCCCCATCCATCACCAAATCCATTATATTGGAAAGTAGTTGTGACACCACATCTGAAAAAATGAGCACGCGTGCCTCATACCCTCTTATCCATGCATGGCCAACTATGTTTCAAATAGCAATCTGGGTGAGGGTGTAGTCCTTATCTAACAAAGTCATCAAATCTAATGACTTTACCCACCCTCTTATCTCAGGTTCCCTCTCCAGAGCTGGAAAAAACCATTCACTGATTAAGACGTGTATCCGCCATGTAAGTTGTCCTTGAGGGGTAGAGAGGGCAAGGATGGGATAGGCACCGAGAAAAGAGGGAGATGTAGAGCTACGTAGGCTTTTTGCAGAAAACACAGAACAAAAATTCTTTGTCCATCCCAATAGCACCAAATGTAGTAGATATTCTAAGCAAAGAGCCATTATGTCGGAATTAAGAAAGCTAAGGACATCTATGACATCACAAGGTCAACTCGCGAAGTTGGCAGGATATGAGGTACGTTGCCATGAGAAAACCACCATAAAGTTTTTGCAGCGTGTCCAATACATGGCCACCCCATACATGGCCACCCCATCAAATAAAGGCTAGCCGTTATTCCTCCAAAGAATCCATTTACTCAGGACAGTTAGAGCTAGTCCCCTCCATTTAATGAGGCATGATCTAAGTGAGATACGCAATCCCCACCTGTCCTCGATAAACTGAAAGAGCCAAAAACGACTCGATTCACCTTCCCTCATGAACACTTGCGATCCTCTTGTACGGACTATGTCACATAATAGAAATTTTTTTAAGCTGCGCCTAATTTAATTGACTTCCACTGTTCCACAATAATCCATTATGCCGTTTTTCAAAAATTATAAACATATAATATTTCTAAGATAATTTACAAAATTCCTTTATTAAATATTTTAATTTTACAATTGTAAATGAAAAAAAAAGAGCTCTCATGTTTTATTGATACAGAATTCCTTTATTAAATATTTTAATTTTACAATTGTAAATAAAAAACAAGAGTTCTGATGTTTTATTATCATGAGAATACGTTCTTTCAATGTCTAACAACTTTCTAACATTCCTATTGTGGAACTCCAGTTCTCTTTCATGTGGTCATTTCTTTGGCAGATCATGCATAACACAATGGATTTCTAAAGGTGGAAGTCGTGGTTCCTCTACCGTAAGTCAAATTTGATTCGTATTTTCTTTATCTTGTTATTCAGTGGCCTCATTTGATCGGATTACATACCCTTTTCAATCAAACTAAATTTGTATATAAATGATTACAGTGTCCAGTATGCTCGAGTAGGGTTACTTTAGCAGATATAAGATATCACTATGTATCCCAGTTCTATGATGGGGATGTGAAGATTCAACAGGTAGATCAGTCACTCCTATTAATATATCTTACCAAAACAATTACTATATTAGCTATGTTAATTGAAATTTATGTACACTCACATCAGTCGTGTGTTTTTACAGGATGCATGAATATTGTGAAGGGAGGCTCAAGCTCTATATCTGACTACATTTTGTTTCAATTTTGGAAATCTGAATACTTGCCTGGAACTTTAATCAAATACGAGATTATGGTTAAAGTGAGTCATAGGGACTTCGGAAGATACAATTTTGAATTATTCAGGAAATTGTTCTAATTTACACAGTAAACATGACACATTTTGGCTGTTATTAAAACTGACATGCATACGCTAAAATGGTATATATTGCTTTTTGAAATTGTAAAAGTTGTTTTCTCCAATGGAGAGAATTGCTGTTTTTTTAATTATTATTTAAAAATGGCATGTGATTTGCATTATTCTTGAGATTTGGAACTTCAGCTACCATGTTAACCTTGTTTGCAACGAAATCATCATTCCAATATTCATTAGTACAAATTTTGATGTTGCCAAAGATCCAAGATTAAAAAGTTGAATTGATGGTAGGGTGCGCATTGGATTCAAAATTAGTTTTTAACTTAACAAGTATTGAGAGCTTAGAAGACAAAGTTTACGAACAAGAACAGAAATAAATTCAATTCAAAAGGACTTTTTTATTGTATTGTAATACTTACATAGTATATTTGAGCAGGGAAATAATACTTTTTAATATAGAAATTAGGTTAATTGAATTAATGCATTTAAATAGCCACAATCAATTTATATTAATTAGTTTTAAAAAATTGTCTGTTTGGAATAAACATTGAAAATCAAATGAAATGAACACTAATATTTACTTTGATAATTAAAGAATAATATCAAATGGACAAGATTATGCTCCAATTTAAGAATACTGCTTCTTCATTAGTGAAACTATTTTGAATTTTGCAATATATCTCTTTCTTGTTAGAGGATAAGTCTGTGGGCTTATGAGTAATTGTGGGTGTGAATCTATATTAATGCTTCAAATTTGTAGTAGAGTTCTATCCTACACCTTTGCATGATCTGCAGTCTTCTATTCTGCCTTTTCTTTTAAGAGAATTTGGGACTGATGGTACGAATAAATACCTTATTAGGTTGTCACATGACTAACCTATGAGGGCATTATACATTGATCAAACCCATGAAATTGAACAATATCAAAAATGGTAAGCAAGTGCCTAAGATGTAGATTCTTAGTCTTTGTATTACACCAAATGTTAAAAATTGAACAATATCAAAAATAGTAAGCAAGTGGTTGAGATATAGATTCTTAGTCTTTTTATTATGTACCAAATTTAAACGTGTCACTACTGATTTTTCTCTAGAATGAATGATTATTTTCTTGGATGATTATAAGATGACTAGAATGACTGCATTAAATGTGTTTAAATATTAGTGCATCACATCAAATTGTGATAAAAGTGTGTATATTGGCTCAAAGTAAGAGTGTAAGTAGCACTAGTTAGCCAAATTTAAATTTTAAATTTTAAATTGGAAACAGACAAGATTGTTACAAAAGAAATTTAGATAGAATAGGACACTTCTTACATTACTCTTGAAAGGAGAGACATGCAATACAAACTATGATGATTCAAACATTTGAGAAAGATTATACATACATAGAATAACAGGCAACAATATAGAATAGATATAGTAGAGTGATTATGGAAATTCTTAAAAAAGCTCCCCCAACAAAAGGAGCCTCAATGTATTATTATTCACCAATATTATATGTATGTATGTATAACAAAAGGAGCCTAAAATCTAATAGGGGTATACCACTGTCATATATAAAGTATTTTGATACATGAAATGTCACTTTATAAATCTTTATATTTTTAAATTCCATCTAAAGCTCTATCTTTTTCATCTCTTCCTCTCCAATTACTTTCTATAGACATCTACACTGAAGTAAATTTTCCTCTTACCAAACAAATGGATAAATCCTTTGCTTGGATCAAGGGTGAAAGGCCCATAAATGAAATAATAATTAAAAGGTCTCAACAACAATTGAGGAACTCCGCAACCAACAATTACTACAAAAAACATGGGGAGCTTTAGAACATGGTATGGACATCCATAAAATATTAAAGGGGAGAGGAATTTTGCCACATGTGGTAGTTGGCACTACCCTAAAAGATATAAATGCAAAATGTAGAAGCATGCACAAGGTACAAAAGAGTATTAATTGCTAGTTTATTAATAAACTATACATAATGATAGTTTGGACCTCCCATTCATAATTTCGAAGAAGAAATTTATGTAGTAAGTTCACATCCATTTATTTTTGATAGTTGGTCACTATGTGTATATGTGATGTATGCATGAGTTAGTCACTATGTATACATGATGTATGAATGAGCTAGTCACTATGTTTATATGTGATGTATGTTGAGTTGATCATTGTGTGTACATGTGATGTACACATGACCTAGAAACTATGTAGTTTTATGTTCCTACTTGTTTTTGACATTGTACTAACATTTGTCTCATATACACTTGATATTATACTATTATATATGGATTGAATTTTGAAGCATAAGATTAAGTAATTGGTGAGTTTTAAAAGATGACTTGAAGATCTAATCCCAATTGTCTGGACAGGGTCTTTTTATACTGGTGTGTGAACTATTTAGCCTCTAACTCCATTAAAGGAATATGTAGGTAGGGCCATTTTAAATGAACTATTGAGGAACAAGTTTGGGTCTAGGAAATTATCATGATATAGAGAGGTTACTCTATCTAGGGAAAGAATGTGAGTTCTATAATGATAAGGTTATTAAACTAGAACTTTTAAATTGGAATGAAGTTGCATGGATGATTAAGCTTGTACTTATGATGTAATGAAACCAATTTTTTAAAAAAAGATGGTTGCAACCAATGGTGGTTTTTACAAACATTTCCACCCAAGAAAACAAACATATAGAGGAAGCAAACCAATAAACCATCAAATGGTAAATGAGAAGCCATGAGAAAAGCCACCAAGAGGTATGATGCCCAAAATCTCAAGCCAAACATACAATACCCTATTCCAAGGTAGGTCTTAAGGCTATTTTTAGAACTTGATTTCATGCATCATAAAGGTGTCACAAACCTTGGCACTCTATTTTGTCTCTATTATCTCTATACGGAGATGATATATGATGTATCATTCCTACATCGTATTATAAGTTGGTCAAACACTATGTAACCTTCCTCTTATATGCTCTTATGCACATCATAAATCATTATAGAATATCTTATATCTTATATCTTATGATTTTATATATATTCTTCCATGTTTCACATTCCATTAGATACTATTATACACACCATAATACAAAATAAAACTGACATAAATAACACCTTAAAGCTGGAGAATCTTTACGATAATTTCACATAAAATAATTGCAAAACTAATTAAATAACTAAATATTCAGATTGAAAGGTGTATCATACTTATCCTATCACTCTCCCACTTGTCTCATATATCTTGTAAGAGAGAAAAGAGAAAACAAGTATTTCTAAACTATTTACTAAGGTTCATGAGACTAATGGACTCACTGCACCATTTGAACTTTTTTGTATTAAATGGCTTTCTTTTTGCCCTTTCTTCTTTTGCCTCCAAAAGATTATTCTTAGTCTTCTTCATACCTACATCCACACTTTCAAACAAATCAATAGAAAATGAATCTAGAAACTAGAATGTCTCTTCAAGTGCCTCTTCCATAGACACTTTCTTCTCCTCTTATTCTAGTGCTCTTTGTTGCACTTTCTCTTTTCTTCTTTCCTTACTGTCTCTATCCAAGTCCTATACAATGAGAACTTTCCTATTCTCTTTTTGTCCACCTTTTACAATTACCACCTTATCAGGAAACTAAATCTTTTCCAAAATATCTATTCTTCTTGCAATCTCTTCCAATTCCTCTCAGAATTTTCTATTTCCTACTTCATCCCAATATCTATCGCAAAATGGGATTATGAGTGGTCTCCTTACACTAATACCCATCTTCTCACTACTACAATAGAATCTCTTACCTTCCACAACTACCCTCTACCCAACAAGGACCATGTAAGATGTTACTCTCAAAACCCCTTCTACACACTCTCCCTTCGTGGAGGCAGTTATACACCTTCTACCCAGTTTATCTCTGCTAGAGGATAGCAGTTACAAGTCCTATATCATGCCTACAACAACAAATGCTCTCAGGTCTATGACTAACTCCTCTTTCATAACTCTATCAACTCTCTCATACCTTATTCTTCAGCATCCTTTCCACCATGCCAGTGATCTTATTCCTCTATCAATCAAACTACATCATACATTAGACTGTAACACTCATATAACAACACCCATCAAAATCAAGAACACACTTAATGCTCTCTGGCTAGATCTTTTAGGACTCTAGGTTTCTTCCACAACTTAGTAAATCTGTAAACATACATATCACTTCAAGATTCTTATAAATATCAAACTCCCAAAACCTATAACAAATTTTTATCACCTAGATTTTTTAGGTCTCTGATACTAGTCTGATGGCATGGGGTCAATAACACAACAAATGCTCTACTTGTTTTAATGGCTGCCTTATTAGTCATAGCTCAAATACCCAATTATAGGAAACTCAATCAAAGAGATATGCAGAATAATGACATGAGCTTAAGAAGTCTTCTTCACAGTCTTAAACGGTCAAATACAAAATGATAGGAACTAAATATATGCAAACTGTAATCAAGCATTTCTAGAAATTCAAAACAATGACAGGAGAGAAGATGTATTCCTTACACTCTTAACACTCAAATACCAAAAGTGACAGGAAGTAGTGATATTCAAATTCTTATTAATGTTGAAATCACAAATACAGAATGGCACATGGCACACTGCTACTTATCCAAACATAATCATACAACCAAATATTGGCCAGCAACAATCGGCCTTTTCTAGTGTACCAAACAAGAGCTCTTTACAACTAGCTACTCTTAAATCCTTCTATCTCTTTGTTGATCTATAATATCCTCCATTCCTATAGGCCTCATTTCTTAAAATTCTTCCTACGATCTGACTATCTATGACCTCAATTTTCAAATATGCTAGCGGCCTCTAACTCTGTCTTCCAACCATTCTCTCCTCTATCCATCCCTTCCTCCTTCAACAGCAACCATTGGCCCTTCTTCTTAGGCACTGATGGCCCCAAACATTACATTGGCCATTTCTTGGACCTCCTCTCCTTCCACACGGCTTCCTCCCAATCGATCCTCTCTCCCTCGATATCCATCTCTTCCATTCGTTCCTTCCATCTATCTTATGATTTTTCATTGCCCCCCTACCAATTCATCTAACTATCAATTATAATAATGGTTTGATAGCTAAAAGATTCCCTTTGAATGAGTACCAGTTGCTTAGTTGGATTTGTAAATTGACCTTTTAGTAACCGTCGATGAACAACTGATGTTTATTCTTCTTCTCACATGGCAACAAGAACCTGCCTCATTTCTAACAGTTTCTCTTCCAACACTTTCTTCGTAGTTGTTTTCCTCTAACTATTTCCCCAACCTTGAA
This sequence comes from Cunninghamia lanceolata, assembly GCA_027924645.1. Taxonomy (NCBI): domain Eukaryota; kingdom Viridiplantae; phylum Streptophyta; class Pinopsida; order Cupressales; family Cupressaceae; genus Cunninghamia; species Cunninghamia lanceolata. The sequence goes on from BSBN01000797.1 coordinate 1,421,935, forward strand.
CTCTTGATATATCGGCTACCATGCTGTATAATTCTAAGAGAAAATGGTTTCCAATTTATAATCGTCATTAATACAACTAGAACTCTTCTCCAAAGCATTCAATCTAAGGATGGTAAATCATTTGCATCGACACCACAAGATGACACAGTGTCTATAACTGAATTTGATTGAACAATCATTTTCCACAACACATAAAGCTCCTGACCCAAATGCAATAGGAAGATACACCAACAACACACAAACCACTGAAATAGAACCAGAAAACCCAAAACTAAACAAAATTCTAAACCAAAATTATGATGGAGAGTGATGCCTCTACATCACTTTAGGTGGTTGTTATTTCTTAAGAAACTAGCCTTAGGATTTGATAATAAAGTGTGTTCTATATGTAACCTGCATGAAACTTTGATCATGTGTTTTTTGAATGTAAATTTTCTTGTGATGTCTAGAGCAATTTTTTGAATAAGTTGGATGGCTTGTTGTCTAAAATTAGTATAAGTAAGATATATATCCTTTGTGGTTTTGTTAGTGAAGTAGACACTAATGCTAATCTATTTTAGACTTTATTTTCTACTAAAATCTTGTGGTCATTATGGAAGGCAAGGAATGAGGATGAATACCAGGGAAGGAAAAGGGTTCCCATTGAGTCTTTTTTTGAATCATTTTTCATTCTATACGTGAACATGATATTGCTACAATGAAGATTCCTCTTGATAGATTCATGAGGATCTTAGATGATAGTAATGCTAGTAACATCTAGAGGACAAGCTTAATTCTAACTATATTATATATCTTAAAAATTATTATAATTATATAATATAATATTACAATATAGGATAGATATATTATTATAATATATTATACATAATATAACTCTAACCCTAACCCTAACATTAATCTTGATAGTAATTCTAACCCCAATTCTACCCTTAGATCTACTTAAACCTAATTCAACTTCTAATTCAAACCCCTATTCCAACCTTAATTCTACTGGTACTTCTATATATAGATATAAATGTAAATGACTTTTGGTGTTTTATCGTAACTATAACCCTAACCCTAATTGTAACCCCAACCCTAACCTTGATTCTAATCATAGTTTTAACCCTAATTCTAACCATAGTTTTAACCCTAACCCTAAATCTAATTATAATTCTAACCTTGATTTTATCCTAACCCTAATTCTTACCCCAATACTAATTCAAACCCAAATTATAACTATAACCCTAACCCTTATCTTAATCTTGATAGTAATGCTAACCCTAACTCTAATTCTAACCCTAACCCTAATTGTAACCCTAACCTTAATTCTACCCTTCTAACTGTCCCTATATAAAATAATAGGTATGCTATAATTATATATAATATAACACTAACCTTAACCCTAATGTTAATCCTAATAGTAATTCTAGCCCTAAACCTAATTCTATCCCTAACCCTAATAGTAACCATATTTATAACCAAAATTCTAACTTGAACCTGAACCTTAATCCTAACCCTAATTGTAGGCCTAACTTCTAATTTAAACCCAAATTGTAACTATAAACCTAACCCTAATTTTACCCCTAGATCTACTTAACCCTAATTCTATTCCTAATTCCAACCTAATCCCAACCCTAATTCTAACCATAGTTCTATATATAGATATAAATGAAAATGACCTTTGTTATTTTATTTTAATGATAACCCTAACCCTAACATTCACCCTAATTCTAACTTCAATTCTAACCCTAGCCCTAACCCCGATTCTAATCATAGCTTTAACCCTGATTCTAACCTAAACCCTAACCCTAGCCCTAATTCTAACACTAATTCTAATAGTAATCCTACCTCTGATTGAAACCATAACCCTAAATCCAATTATAATTCCAATCTTGATTTTATCTCTAACCCTAATTCTCACCCCAATACTACTTATATTACTAATTCAAACCCAAATTATAACTATAACACTAACCCTAACTCCAATTCTAACCCTAACCATAACCCTAACCATAATTCTAACCCTAGCAATAACCCTAATTCTATCCCTAACCCTAATTCTAACCTAATCCTTATTCTAACCCTAACCCTCGCTCTATCACTAAGCTTAATTATATCCTTAACTCTAACCCTAATTCTAACTCTAACCCATGTCATAAAACTAATTTCTCACCTCAATATTAGTGTTCCATTGTCCCACATCAATATTTAAAAGTCATATTGCATCACATGAAATTAACCCCTAAATTTCATAATTTATAGCTGACTTGGTATGATAGATCACTTTTAGGGTCTTAGATATGTGATTTGTATTGGCATTATCATTTTTTAGATTTTTTAAGGGATTGTATTCTTACTTATCATTATTCCATTATTATATCTTTTCTTTTAGATTTTTGTACTATGTTGAGATCTATCCTTTACCCACCCTAGCCACCCTTGCCAATCCCATTAGGTTTCCATTTTTCATATCTAATATACCACTAATTCTAACCCTAAGCCTAATTCTAACATTGGAGTTAGTGTTAGGGTAGGATTGGGTCATTTCAAATGATTTCATTGGTACAATATTAATTCCCAAATTTATATTAATAGATAAAACCATTTGGTATGGAGTAATTGTTTAATGACATCATTTTACATCATAATCAAAACATATAATGTGAGGTATTCTAACACATGTACATTTCCACTGTAGTACTTGTACACATAAGAATAGTATTTGTCAACATAATATTCTTAACTATTTCTTTGCAAATACTCTTACCTTTCAAAATTACACAAATAATTTTCATATCATGGTTTTTTTATTTGAGTTCTATAAATAACTCATGTTTTGTTTCAATCTCTTAGCCTTCTTTTAGGATCTTACTTTTTAACCCCAAAATTACACTCTTTTGGTTTAAACTTTTCTTGCCAAAAAAATCATATATTAAAAATTTTAGTAACTATTCTAATTTAAGATTATAGTCTAAATATTTCCATAATCTAGATGCATTTCTTTCCAATTTGTAATCTATTTTATATTGTGTTGTGTGAATTTTTCACAATACAATTGAATTGTATACCAAAAGCCAATTTCTTAATAGTTATGTTTTCAATGCAACCTTGGAAATGTTAGTTCTTGTTGAAACAATTTGGTATGTACATTGTTAAAAACTTTTTAATGGTGTTTATTCTTCATATTTGTTCATCTTGATAATCTCTCTCTCTCTCTCTCTCTCTCTCTCTCTCTCTCTCTCTCTCTCTCTCTCTCTCTCTCACCAAACCTGAGCAACCCTAAACTCCAAACCCCTAAACCCTAAATCCAAGCAACTCTAAACCTCTATCTCCCTATCTATCCCCTATCTCCCTATCTCTATCATCCCTCTACCTCTCAATCTCTCTCTCTATGTCCATGGTCATGTGCCTCACTCTCTATCTCCCTATCATTCCTCTCTCTATAAACCCTAAACCTCTAAACCTGAACCCCTAACCCCTAAACAATAAACCCTAAACCCTAAGTAATGCCCCTAAACCCTAACCCCTAAACATGAGAAACCCTAAACCTGTAAACCCTAAACATCTATCTCCCTATCTCTCCCCTCTGTCCCTATCGCCTTTGTCCCTCTGCCTCTCAATCTCTCTCCCTATGTCTCTAGCCATGTCCCTCAGTCTCTATCTCCCTATCTCTCCCCTCGGTCTCCTCTAGATCTCCCTATTGGTCCTCTATCTCTCTCTAAACCCTAAACCCTAAACCTCTAAACCTTAACCCCAAACTCCAAAACCATAAACCCTAAACCCTAAATAATACTCCTAAACCTAAGTAACCATAAATTAGGCACTCAATTAGGTGCTAAAATAGGCACTAAATCAAGTGCTAAATTTAGGTGCCACATTAGGCGATAAATAATGCACTAAATCAGGTGCTAAATCAGACGCTAAATCAGGTGCTAAATGTGGCACTAAATTAGGTGCTAAAATAGGAGCTAAAGTAGGTGTTAAATTAGGCACTAATTTGTGCCTAATTTAGCATCAACTTGTTCTGATCGGTAGAAAAAATGCCAAAAATAGTGTCATCCTGATAAATAGCGTAAAGATTCAGAAAAATACATTGAAACAGTGGGTGGAAGCAAAAATGGGAGCTAATCACAGAGATTTGTTGTAGTGATATGTGAACAGACTATTGCTACAATGAAGATTCCTATTGACAAATTCATGAAGATTTTGGATGATGGGTCCATAATGGTATACATATCTGATATCCAAACTATAGAGTTTTGGCCTCACGAGCAAATGAAATTGGATCCTAGCTTTTCATAAAGAGTACATGGAAATGCATAAAAGGTACAATAATCATTCACTAGCAGAGAACAGAGTAGAAGAAGACTTTGGAGCTATGGAATTTACTTGCCAAAATTTTGATATAGACAACAATTTGCTAAGGGTCTCTCCAAATATAGGTACCTTTAAGGAGTGGTACTCTTTCATAAGTAGTGACAACAGGGTATACATGAATAATGAAGTTAGGGTGTAGAAAGAATAGCAATGGATGGCTTCTATGATGGATGTGGATCACAGGGAACCAAAATTTGATAACCAAGATACTAAAAGGATAGGGATATGACAAACAAATGGAGTGAGAGAACAATGATCAAAGTTAGAAATATGTTCTGATCTAATTGGATATGTAGTTTTTAATTTACTGTTGTGAATCATGTGTTTTTAACTTGTAATAATTGTGGTAAGATGATACAAATGGACTGTAATTTTAATTTTAAATTTTATTAATTTAATACTTTTATATTTTTCAAATTTATTTATTTACAATTTTTATTTTGTAATTGTATTAATTTTATAAGTTTATTTATTTTATTATTTTTATAATTTTATAAATTTTTAATTTTTTTTTTGCTAACTAAAAAATTATTAAAATTATTATGTAGTTCAATGAATAAAAATATAATAGCAAAGAGTTATGTAATTCCATGAATAAAAATATAATATAAGTGATATAGTTTATAGTTATAAATAAATAATTGAGTAATTTTTTTAATTATTTATTTTAGTTTTTACTTAGAATTGCAATAGTAAACCCATACTTTAATTTTTATTTCATGGGTTATTTGAATATCATTTTTAATATTTATTGTCTACATTGTTTACATCTCAAATTACACGTAAATGATATTTATATGGGATGTCCTTTAAAAAAAAATTTATAATTATTATTATTAGGTAAATTATGGTCACGACCTCTCCATTTATTTAAATAACTAATAAAATATAATTAATTGCATCAAACCCATAAACAAGGGTGCATCAAAATAAAACTTAAGGCTAAAAGTTCCTATCCGTCTTAAACATCTCTACCCATTTTATTGTGGGAGTGCAAAGTCATCAGAAAAATTGACATTTTTCCCTTTTTTCCTCGCTTATAGGTCAGTCATCAAAAGGATCCTTAAATTGATCATCTACACTTGAATTTTGGCTAATTTCCTCCAACCCCATTGGGAATGTTTGCTACAATCTCCATTTGAGTTTTATAATTATTTTATTTTATTTTATTACATGTAAATGATATTTATATGGGATGTCTTTAAAAGTTATGCACTATAATGCCTTGAGCATGTTAACAAAAACTATTAAAGAGTCGAATATAATACACTAGATGAATTATCCAATTGCACTAAAAGGATGACTATGACCATGTACATTAAAAATAAAATAGAGCAAACATAGTTTTTTTTAAACAACTACACATTTTTTAAAAATAATTATAATTACATGAGAGGAATTATCTAGTTGCACTAAAGGGATGACTATGATCATGTACATAAAAATAAAATAGAGCCAACATAGTTTTTTTTAAATAACTATAGAGCAAATTGAATTGGGAGAAGAAGTTTAACCGATGAGGAGAGAAGTTTAATTGGTAAGGGTGCTATGCAACCTTTTTTTTTGTATTTTTCTTGCAAAATGAATTTATGAAGTGACTGCAAGCTAGAAGGTTAGATTAACATTGTGTATTATTTATTCTTATTGTATTTACATGCTACTCATTAAAATAAAAAGAAAAATTGTAGTCAACAAATTTTTGAAAACAACAAAGAAAATTAACGACACGGTAAATTAGTTACTTTAGTTTAATGAGACGTAGAGTTAGGGTTCTTCTATTTTTTTTAAAGATAATGCACTTGGTAAACTTTCCACTTTAGTTTAATGAGAGGTAGAGTTAGGGTTCTATCAATTAATTAGTTTAGTTTAATCAGAGGTAGAGTTAGGGTTCTTCTATTTAGTTGCACTAAAGGGATGGCTATGATCGTGTACATAAAAATAAAATAGAGCAAACATAGTTTTTTTAAACAACTAGACATATTTTTTAAAAATAATTATAATTACAAAGATGAATTGTCTAGTTGCACTAAAGGGATGACTATGACAATGTACATAAAAATAAAATAGAGCCAACATAGTTTTTTTAAACAACTAGACATATTTTTTAAAAATAATTATAAATATATAGCCGACATAATTTATTAAATCAATGAACATTATAATAAGGCTAATAAAATAATCTATATAAATATAGTACTATTCAAACATAAATTTGAGAAAAATCAAATCAAATAAAAATAGAGCAAATTGAATTGGGAGAAGAGGTTTAATCCATAAGGAGAGAAGTTTAATTGGTAAGGGCACTATGCACCCTTTTTTTTGTATTTTTCTTACAAAATGAATTTATGAATTGATGAAATGCTCCTTGCTGGTATTATCTATAAATAAAAAGAAAATTGCAGTTAACAAATCTTTGAAAACAACAAAGAAAATTAACGGCACAGTAAATTATTTACTTTAGTTTAATGAAAGGTAGACTTAAGGTTCTTTTTTTTTTTTTTAAAGATAATGCACCTGGTAAACTTTCCACTTTAATTTAATGAGAGGTAGACTTGAGGGTTCTTCTATCTTTTTTTATAAAGATAATGCATTTGGTAAACTTTTCAATTTAGTTTAATGCGCATCAAAATAAACCTCTAAGGCTAAAAGTTTCTTATCATGGGAGTGCAAAGTCATCAAAAAATCTACATTTGAGATTTAGAATTATTTTATTTTATTTTATTACATGTAAATGATATTTATATGGGATGTCTTTAAAAGTTATGGAGTGTAATAGTTTAAACGTGTTAAGAAAAACTATTAAAGAGCCTAATATAACAAGAGCTGCAAAGCAGCTAAGTTTCTGCCAAAATGTTCATTGATAGTCTTGTTTTGTTTTAATTTGTTGTGTTTGTTTAGTTTTATCAACAATGTTGATAATATAATAACTTTATAATAATCTTGAAATTTGTGAATTTTTTGGTTTAAGTTAGAGTTGACAATTTTGTAGTATTTACAATGAATGTTAAAAATTGAAAAACTTTGAGATTCTACATTTAATAATTAGATTGCATAAAATGGAAGTTGCAAAGTCCTGAAGATTTATGATTATACTTCAAGATTTAAGGTGAACTTGACAAAATGGATTATTTGATTGATACAGCCTCCTAAGGCTAGAAATGGGCACCCTGACAATTAAAACTTGGTTCTTGATGGTCTCTGACAAGAGGCAAATATAGAAGGCTATAAATGCACTAGCCTTCAATAGTTTGCACTCAAACTGCAATACAAAGAGTTGTTAGTACTATAAAAATCACTTAACATCATGAATACAAAGAGGAGTTGTTAGTGCTATAAAAATCACTTTAACATCATTATTTTAAAGATTTGAAGTTATAGCTTATAGTGAGGGACAAGTGAAACCCTAAAATTAGTTCTACCATATAACTAGCACTTGCACCAATAAGAGGATCATGGAATACCTTGTTTGGAATAGCAAACGAGTTTAGAAGATCTTTGTTGATAGGAACCAAACAGTTTAGAAAATTTCCCACACGTTCCAAGAAACTCAAAATATGAAGATGACTTTGCAAAGAAGATATTAGAATGTGATAGTTGATAGCACATGACAAAAGCAATATCTTCCCTCAATTTTAGATCAGATAATGAAAGAAACTATTGAGCTAAGAAATAACTACTGCAAGAACCCAAATCAATTGAAGCCCGTGAACCAAAAATAATTTAAATTTTTCCAGTGTTGCAATACCTCAAAATTTATAAAATTTTGGCATAAAAATGATTTGGGTAGTTGAACTGTAATAGTTAGGTGAACTGCACGAGTTTTGATTTAAGTTTTTAGGTTTGCAAATAATAAATTAAATTCCTTAATTTTAATTTTTATTTACAGAGGAAAGATTTAATTAACTAATTAAAATTAATTAAATCTTATGATTAAAGATAGATTAGGGATTAAGGGAAATTTATTTAATTAATTAAAATTAATTAAATTTCATGTGAAGGGAGGACTTGTGGAATTGATCACTGGTCAATTTTTCCTATCTATGCATAATATATATTTTAAAATTTTGATGTATTAGTATATTATTATCCTAGATTAAGGATATTATCTATGTAAATGATATATTATTATTATTATTATTATTATTATTATTATTATTAATTATTAAAGACATATATATAAATTTGGGATAAACTTATAAATTACATTTGTATTTAAATTCCTATTAGTATTAATATTGATTAGTAATAGGAATCTTATATAACTATAATATTTTTATTGTCTAATAATATTATCAATATTAATATTAATAGGAATTTAAATACACGTTTCAAAAAAATTAAATTTTTAGTTTAGTTATAATATATTATTTTAGTTATAATATATTTAAATCGGTTAATAGGTGAGATGCTAAAAAAAACTTTACTGCCTAATATTTTACCCATAAAGTTTCAAACTAGAAATTTAGTTGCACTAAAAGAATGACTATGATCGTGTACATAAAAATAAAATAGAGCCAACATAGTTTTTTAAGCAACTAGACATATTTTTATTAAATAATTATAAATATATAACTAACATAGTTTATTAAATCAATTAACATTAAAATAAATCTAATAAAATAATGTGTATAAATATAGTAGTACTCAAACATAAATTTGAGAAAAATCAAATCAAATAAAAAAACATCTAATTGAATTGGGAGAAGAAGTTTAATGATAAGGAGAGAAATTTAATTGGTAAGGGCACTATGCAGCCATTCTTTGTATAAATATAGTAGTACTCAAACATAAATTTGATAAAAATCAAATCAAATAAAAAAAGATCAAATTGAATTGGGAGAAGAAGTTTAATGATAAGGAGAGAAATTTAATTGGTAAGGGCACTATGCAGCCATTTTTTAATATATTTTTCTTACAAAATGAATTATTATTTAATTTAGTTAATGAGAGGTAGAGTTAGGGCTCTTCTATCAATTATTCACTTCAATTTTTTTTAAAGATAATGTGCCTAATAAACTTTCTACTTTAGTTTAATGAGAGGTAGAGTTAGGGTTCTTCTATCTTTAAATGATAGGTAGAGTTAGGATTCTTCTATCTTTAAATGAGAGGTAGAGTTAGGGTTCATCTATCAATTAATTACTTTAGTTTAATGAGAGGTAGAGTTAGGGTTCTTCTATCTTTTTTTTAAAAGACAATCCACCTTGTAAACTTTCTTTTTTTACACTTTTAGTTTAATGAGAGATTTTTTACACTTTTCGCTTAATGAGAGGTAGATGCACTCATCTGCCCAGTGGTCTTCTATCTTTTTTCTTTCTTTTTTTTACACTTTAGCTTAATGAGAGGTTTTTTACACTTTTAGCTTAATGAGAGGTAGATGCACTCATCCGCCCAGTGGTCTTCTATCTTTTTTCTTTCTTTTTTTTACACTTTAGCTTAATGAGAGGTTTTTTACACTTTTAGCTTAATAAGAGGTAGATGCACTGGTTCGCTCATCAGTCTTCTATCTTTTTTTCAGCAAACATTAATGAGAGGTAGAGTTAGGGCTCTTCTATATTTTTTCTTAAAAGATAATGCGTTGGAACCCTGGTTGATTAATTCCTTTAAAAAATTATAATTAAGTTTTGGTATCATTTGGATTTATATTGAAAATTATTCCCAACTAAGAATTGTGGAAAAATAAGAAAATTAAAGATAGGGTAAATTACTTTATTTTAGTTTAATGAGGGCTAGCCTTATAGTTTCTCAATCTTTAAAAGCCACAAAGAAAATTAATATTTAGTTTAATAACCTTTGTTTTAGATTTTTACTATGGGTTTAATTTTATTAAAAAAATATAAATAAGTTTTTCATATCATTTAGATTAAATTATTGAACCATTAAAAACTAATTGTTAGAGTTAAGAATTGTAGGACAAATTACTTTAGTTTAATGCTGGGTAAGATTTTAGTTCATCAATCTTTAAAACATCAAAGATTTTTCTATGGGAATTAATTATTAAAATTATTAAACTACCATGGATATCTTAAATACATCTATTGCAATAACAATTTCAAAGATATTTTTATTTTATTTTATTTAGTTAAAATTGATTTTCTACTTTATTTTACTTAAGAGTTATTTTATGTTTTAATTTTTTTTTTTTTTTTGCATGTAGGCTCTTTAATAGTTTTTGTTAACACAATCACACCATTACCATCCATCCCTTACTTCCATTGTAGTCTGTAGTTAAGGCTCTCACCATAACTAGTTAGATAATTTTGATTACAATAATATAATCTCCAAAGCATATATTAATATGATTATTGTGAAAAGTTACATGCATATTAAATGCAGCCTATTAACCCAACACATATACACTACAATTATGGTGAGCATAATCATGGCTTATCTATACTTGGATGTGTTGCCTACGTATCTACTAAGACAATTACAACTACAATATGTGATAAAATTCCTATATCCTTTATACTTTGATGGATGTCTATATACCATCTTCAAAAGTAATATAAGGGGTTACCATAATCAAATAAGTAAAATATAAGCATATGCAAAAACTTTGATTATAAACATATAACTATTCTATGTTAAATTGTTAATCATGTAACCAGTCCTAATTTAACTTAAAATAAGGTCCTCCTCATTATTTATGATTTTTTTTGGAAAAAGATTGAAACAAACCCTCAATGGAGCTTAAAAATTTTACAGTTTACTTTGTGTGTCAAGAATTTTTTTTCCTAAAAGAATTTAAGACAATTTTAATGTATTCATATAAAGTATTTCAAATAATGTATGCATTCCAGTTCTTTCTAATTTTTATAACTACAGATCCTTATACTTCAATGCAAAATTTAATTATTTGATGTGCTAGAAAAACTTGGATATTGAAAGGAACATAAAATATTTAAAAAAATATATAAAATATTGAGAACTTCTTAAAAAAAATTCTAAAAACATAATATTTTTTTTTAAATAATTGAGGTTTCTATTAAAGAATTTAAAAATAATATATATATTTAAAGAGCATTGAAAACTTCTCAGGAAAATCTTAAAATTTAGATTTTTTTAAACAATAAAATTTTTATTATATATATAATTTCTAAAATAAATTAAGTATATGTTAATACAGTCAAATATTTATGTAAAAGTCAATCATACCCAAAAGCACGGAAAAACAAAGAAAAGCAATATCACTGAACCAAATAAAGCAATTTGACACGCAGGCAGGGCTTTTACGGGTTACAAGACTATTAACACTACTTAACAAATGAACAGGTGAAAATTCATTATTGAAGGTCTTAAAACAGCGTGAATGTTCAATACGGTGAATCTTTTAATAAAAGTGAAACGTTTTAATCAAATACAAAATTTTGGACTTTTAGGTAAAAAAATTTGCACCTTAAATAAAGGTCGAGGATAAAACAATGTGATATTTTGGTTTTCCAATATACCAATTCTGAACGCGTTTTTTATTAACCTTTGTAACCGTCCGCGTATCAGTATGATATTTTAAAATTTTGAGTAATTTGATATTTGAAAAAAGCTACTAACATGTGATCCGCAAATCTGCAGTTAAAAGACTTGAGAAGGAAAAAAAGGAACTTTACACGCTTGGAGTACAGCAGTCATTCGAGAGATTGTAAATCTAAAAAATAGCAGGTTGTAAAGGTATAAGTCCCAGTAATTAGAAATGAGTGGGGAGGAACCTTGGAGGTTTATACATCCTATTTAGCGACATGGATATCCTATTTCTCTAGAAGATGAAGATGAAGATGATGAATATATTATTTCTCCTGAAGATGAAGACGCCATACGTTTTTCTTGTAGGAGAAATTCAGCTGGGAGAAATACCAAAGAATAAAAGACTAATTTTATAAAATTAAAAATACTTTATTTTATATATATCTCAATATATTAATTTAATGTTAATGGTGTTAGTTGGAGAGAATAGTTTAGCAAAAGATTTTTAATCAAGGGGTCATGTAGAAACCAGTTGCACTTAACAAGAAGTGGCTTTCTCCTCTTAAATCTGGTACTTGGTATTTAATTGTGTTAAGCTTTTGTTATTTTAACAATGTAATTGGTTGAAGTTATTAATATCTTTTTTATGTCACATAATAGAAAATTTTTTAAGCTGCACCTAATTTAATTGACCTCCACTGTTCCACAATAATCCATTATGCCGTTTTTAAAAAATTATAAACATATAATATTTCTAAGATAATTTACAAAATTCTTTTATTAAATATTTTAATTTTACAATTGTAAATAAAAAACAACGGTTCTCATGTTTAATTATCTTGAGAATATGCGACATACTTTAGATATATATTTTTAAATATAGTAATGCTAGTAACATTTAGAGTACAAGCCTAATTCTAACTATATTATATATCTTAAGAATAATTATAATTATATAATATAATATTATAATATAGGATAGAATATTATTATAATATATTATACATAATATAACCCTCACCCTAACCCTAACATTAATCTTGAGAGTAATTCTAGCCCTAATTCTACCCTTAGATCTACTTAAACCTAATTCTATTTCTAATTCAAACCCTTATTCCAAACTTAATTCTAACAGTACTTCTATATATAGATATAAATGTAAATGACTTTTGGTGTTTTATTGTAACTATAACCCTAACCCTAATGTTCAGGCCAATACTAACCCTAATTGTAACCCCAACCCTAACCTTGATTCTAATCATAGTTTTAACCCTAATTCTAACCTAAACCCTAACCCTAAATCCAATTATAATTCTAATCTTGATTTTATCCCTAACCCTAATTCTTACCCCAATACTAATTCAAACCCAAATTATAACTATAACCCTAACCCTTATCTTAATCTTGATAGTAATGCTAACCCTAACTCTAATTCTAACCCTAACCCTAATTATAACCCTAACCTTAATTCTACCCTTACAACTATCCCTATATACAATAATATGTATGCTATAATTATATATAATATAACACTTACCTTAACCCTAATGTTAATCCTAATAGTAATTATAGCCCTAAATCTAATTCTATCCCTAACCCTAATAGTAACCATATATATAACTAAAATTCTAACTTGAAGGTAAACCCTAATCCTAACCCTAATTCTATTCCTAATTCCAACCTAATCCCAACCCTAATTCTAACCATAGTTCTATATATAGATATAAATGTAAATAACCTTTGTTATTTTATTGTAACTATAACCATAACCCTAACATTCACCCTAATTCTAACCTCAATTCTAACCGCAGCCCTAACCCTGATTCTAGTCATAGCTTTAACCCTGATTCTAACCTAAACCCTAACCCTAGCCCTAATTCTAACACTAATTCTAACGGTAATCCTGACCCTAATTGAAACCATAACCCTAAATCCAATTATAATTCCAATCTTGATTTTATCTCTAACCCTAATTCTAAACCCAATACTACTTATATTACTAATTCAAACCCAAATTATAACTATAACACTAACCCTACTCTAATTCTAACCCTAACCATAATTCTAACCCTAGCAATAACCCTAATTCTAACCTAATCCTTATTCTAACCCTAACCCTCACTCTATCACTAAGCTTAATTATATCCTTAACTCTAACCCATGTCATAAAACTCATTTCTCACCTTAATATTAGTGTTCCATTATCCCACTTCAATATTTAAAAGTCATATTGCATCACATGAAATTGACCCCTGAATTTAATAATTTAAAACTTATAATTTTCTTGACTCTTGCCCATTTCATTCCACCATGAGCTGACTTGGTATGATAGATCACTTTTAGAATCTTAGATATGTGATTTCTAATGGCATTATCATTTTTTAGATTTTTTGAGGGATTGTATTCTTACTTATCATTATTCCATTATTATATCTTTTCTTTTAGAGTTTTGTACTATGTTGAGATCTATCCTTTACCCACCCTAGCCACCCTTGCCAATCCCATTGGGTTTCCATTTAATTATTTAAAGACATCATTTTACATCATAATCAAAACACTTAATGTGAGGTATTCTAACACATGTACATTTCCACCGTAGTAGTTGTACATATAAGAATAGTATTTGTCAACATAATATTCTTTAACTATTTCTTTGCAAATACTCTTACCTTTCAAAATTACACAAATCATTTATATCATGGTTTTTTTTTTTTTAGAGTTCTACAAATAACTCATGTTTTGTTTGAATCTCTTAGCCTTCTTTTAGGATCTTACTTTTTAATGCCAAAATTACACTCTTTTGGTTTAAACTTTTCTTGCCAAATAAATTATATATTAAAATTTTTAGTAACTATTCTAATTTAAGCTTGTAGTCTAAATATTTCCATAATATTGAGGCATTTTTTTCCAATTTGTAATCTATTTTATATTGTGTTCTGTGAATTTTTCACAATACAATTGAATTGTATACCAAAAGCCAATTTCTTAATAGTTATGTTTTCAATGCAACCTTGGAAATGTTAGTTTTATTGAAATAATTTGGTATGTACCTTGTTAAACACTTTTTAATGGTGTTTATTCTTCATTTCACCTTGATAATCTTTCATGCAACCATGGGAGATAGAATGTCAACAATTGACATGATTATAATATTAGAGAACTATGTGATTCTAAGATCTTTTTATGTAGTATGATGTTTGAAAAATTTACTTTTTGGAGGATTATGCATTTAATATCTTCCAAAGATGGAATTCCCAATGTAACCCTAATTACTAATATATGTTATATATTACCAATAAAAATAATAATATTATATATACATTGCTTATATTTAGTATTTTTTTTCCAAATGTGGTTGTAGTAGTTATTATAAAGGCCACGAATAATGTAATTAATTAGTTTTTACTTCATCACCAAGATAAACAATGAATACTATTTTAAAATTTTAATATAACACTTAAAAAATTTATGAAAGAAAATAAAATAGACATTTTGTGGGTTTGCATAAATTATTTAAAAAAACTAAATTCATATAATCTTGAGGATTTTACAGGGCTTCAATTGACCCCATGTCATATGCTATGTTTTCTTGCGATATATATATATATATATATATATATATATATATATATATATATATATATATATATATATATATATATATATATATAATGTTTGTAAATTGTAAAAATGAAAAATGATTTAATTTAATTCTTTTAATATTCCAACTATGCATACACCATTAACACCAAGCTAAAACATTGAGAGATGATTATTTAAATTTTTATGAATAGTTATTTTGATTTTTTTTCGTGTTTCTTGATTTTTATTTTGTGCTTTTCTTTGCAATCCATGATTTTATTTTTTAAATTTTAACATAGCACTTATCATAAAGAAAATAAAATAGACATTTTGTGGGCTTGCATAAAATATTTTTAAATATTTTTTGAAAGAAAACTAAATTCATATAATATTAAAAGTAAATGGAGATTTTACTTTCAATTGACCCAATTTCATGTGCCATGTTTTTCTTGGGAATATATATTATGATGTTTGTAAATTGTAAAAAGTAAATAAAATAACATGAAAAATTATTTAAATTAATTTTTTTACTATTCTAGGAATATGAAATGATATATGCATAACCATTAACACCAAACTAAAGCATACAAATTAACACCAAGCTAATAATTTTGACAGATGATTTGAATTTTTTTATCAACAGTTATTTTGATTTTGATTTTTTTCTTTTCTTGATTTAGAGTTGTTAAACATTTATGTTATACATATATATGTTTTAATTATTAATTTGCATTTGTGAGCTATATTTTTGTAATATTTATGATTATTATTTTAATACGTGAGCTATATAATTATTTTTTTTTTAAATGTTAACACACTCACGCCTCTGCCACTAACGCCTGCTGCCACTATAGGTTACGCCTCTCGACGTAATAACATAAATGTTTGACAACTCTCCAATACCAAAAACAATTAGATAATTTATGTGGGAGCGGAAGTCCAAGATCATGGAACAGAAATAAAAAACAAATGCAATGTATTGAAATTGAACTAATTGGTTTACAACCGAACTGGTATAAATAGGTGAAGCTTGAAGAACAAGTCTCCATGAGAATAGGAAAGGTGGTGAAATTGGAACCAAGAGAATAGCTTAAGGTTCAAACTCCCTCCAAAATAGCAATGATGTGTCAAAGATGTATTAACACATCGACTAATGACTTAACAAGAGGACTTAGTCTTTCCACATGTGAGGAAAACCACTAACTATGATTAAGTTAGGTATAACTCATATGATTTTATATACCAACAATTTATAGTAGAACTAAGAAGGAGCTTAGGTGGGTTTATGAAATATGAGTCCTGGCTATGCACCATTTTAGGTACTGATTTACAAAACATCACTCATAAAACAGAGAAAGAAAGAAAACCCTATGGGAAAAAACTTTCCTCCTAAAGAGAGAAAACAAAGAGAGGACTTTAGATGGCCCCTCCAAATGATGATGATGCTGATGTAGACCTAGATGCTGATGTTGAGAACTCTCCAAGCAAAATATGTTGTAAATTCTAAAGTTTTTGAATATTTAGAAAAATAGACAAATCATCTTCAATGTGTACAGAATTTGGTATATTGAAACCTAATCAGAGGATGTGCATATGTGCACATGTGAATGAGATAAATAATCTGTGCGACTCTTTGAGAAGTGATTGTTCCCCCCATTACACTTTATAATTTAGTGTATATACAATTCTCAATTTTCATGATATATTACACAAGTGATTTTTAATTGACACTTTTTTTTAAGTGCAAGTACAATAAAATAGCTTTATTGGAGTCCTAATAATCATCTATATTGAGCCAATTCAGATGAGCCTTGAATTGATACTAGGCTCTGAATTAACTTCTTCATCAGCTATAAAGTGTGAAAATATGAAGGAGGCGTTTGGATGGCAGACTTTACCAACTGCAACTAGTTTTCTATCTTTCGACTCTCTTATGAGGGCACCATATTTAGAATACCATTCCCTAGTTTAACTGTGCCTTTACCAATGACAACATAAAACTTTTGGTTCATTAAAATCTTGTAGATTCTACAAGGTCCTAGTTTTATAAACATTTCCAGAAATGGTGACATGTGATCACCAACAACTGAATTTATGAATCATCAGTTTAACTCTGTTTTAGATGGTGGCATTTTTATCTCTTTTATCCCTATTAGAGTTGATGAATAGATTTAGTTTTAAATTCAGTTTTGGGAATTAAGGTGGTGCTTTAGTGATAGAAGAAGTGATTGTGTGCACTCTTCTTATTTATCTACCCCCCTTAAAGTGACACTTTATAAGTAGTGCATGACATCATACAACAATATTTGACCTTTTTTTTTCTCTTGCAACAAGCTTGCAAATTGAGATGAAATATTTTAAGAACCCTGAACCTAACTTACTTTGGCACTTTATAATGATAGTGAAATTAGTAGCTATAATGATAGAGGTCAAAAAACTAGGCACCATTGCCTTTTGAATGACTCGATTACGAGATCGTATGCAAAAGTTATAGCCTTTACAATTTGTGCATATGCAAAAAATTACTCCTTCAAAAGATATTTTCAATGTGCTTGAAAATAAAATTTTGTGCAAACTAATATTTGGAGAAAAAATTGATATGGAAAGAGTTAAGCCCCCTATGGTAGGCTATGACCAGAGGCTTAAAAACCATATGACTAGGGGCTTATTGTTAACAATTTTGTGCCGTGCCCTCCCTTTTTATTTTACCTCTCTGCTTATGTCACCCCCCCTAGTTTCTTATGTGAGCAAAATTGACATAAGTTACAATGAATAGTGCTGCTAATACTCTCTTCAAATTTGATGACCGTTGCTATTCACGTGCCTCCCTAAGCACTTTCAAATTCCAATGACCCACCTGGCTTTTCAAAGCTAATTCAACTCTACATTCCTACCCAGAAATGGGGCCTTTGCTCCACCATTTTGGCGTGGACAATATGGTTTAAGCCATCGTGGCTGAGAGGACTCAGTCAAATGAGCATATGTGACGAAACTGCCATAGATAAAGGTGGTGACATGGCTTGAATGCCATAGTATGAGGTAGCAAGGAGGATGAGTTGGACCACGTCATGGATGAGAGGACCGGGTGTCTTGGAGGTGCCGTAGAATGTAGCTTGCAGAGGCAACTTTGGCCTGTGATACATGCTCAAACAAGCATGGATACAGCTTCTTGTATGAGGCTGTGAGACATGACTACCACAGAGAATACACCTCTATTGAGGCTTCCTTTGCTATGATTCAACCTCACTATGGTGAGGGTCGATGAGCTCTTCCAATGACGATTATGACCTGCAAAAGAAAACTTGTTTCAAATGTGTTTTGAAATAAAATTTTACCTCCTTGATATGTAGTGATAGAAGATCAGATTGAGCCTAGCATGCAAGAGAAGTTGCAAAGATTTGTCAATGGAGCTATGTAATCAACGAGCAAATGATTTGACATTATTCCACTCGCTCTGATACCATGTGGGAGCGGAAGTCCAAGATCATGGAACAAAAATCAAACACAAATGCAATGTATTGAAAACAAACTAATTGGTTTACAATCAAACCGGTATAAATAGGTGAAACTTGAGGAACAAGTCTCCATGAGAATAGGAAAGGTGGCAAAATTACAACCAAGAGAATAGCTCAAGGTTTAACCTCCCTCCAATATAGTAGTGATGTGTCGAAGATGGATTGACACATCGACTAATGACTCAACAAGAGGACTTAGTCTTTCCACATGTGAGGAAAATCACTAACTATGATTAAGTTAGGTATAACTCGTATGAGTTTATACGCCAACAATTTATAGTAGAACAAGGAAGGAGCTGAAACACAGAAGAAGCCACAACAAAAGAAAGAAGCACAAAATCAAAATCAAAATAACTATTGATAAAAAATTTAAATAATCATCTCTCAAAATTATTTTGGCTTGCTGTTAATTTGTATGCTTTAGGTTGGTGTTAATGGTGTATTCATAAATCATTTCATATTGCTGCAATATTAAAAAAGTTAAAGTAAATAACTTTTCATAATATGGAACTTAGCATTATCTAAATTATTTTATTTACATTTTACAATTTACAAATATCATAGTATATATTCCCAAAAAAATATGGCACATGACATGGGGTCAATTGAACACCCATAAAATCCTTGATTACGGGTAAAAGTACAAACTTGTGTCACACTTTATAAAGGAATTGACCAACATAAAAAAAATTCTCAACTTCGACCACATAAAAGTGGTCTTTATGTTTTGAATTTCAAAATGATGTAAACTAAGAAAATGTAGATCTTTTGTTGAAGTTTATTACTCTAATTGTTTATATATTTAAAAAAATTGTTTTCATTATTTTTTTTTATCAATTTAAGTGTATATTTTGAAATGCTAATAATTTGAAGAAAAAGTGACATTCAGTTGACATCAAGAAACAAATAGAAAAAAAAATGCATTTTCTCCTGATTTTTTTCCCAAATAGGTGACTTCAAATCTAGGGCATAGAAAAAAATGAATTTTTGATCTATATTTTTCTTGTAATAACATTTTAAAGTCAAACTTACCCGATTTTGATAGTTTTCAATTCAAGTCAACTATTGTTTAATTTTTTTTACATTTTCAAAAAACAAATTGTACCCTTTTGAAGAGGATTCTCTCTTCTAGGGCATCATATATTTTCTAAATTTTAAAATCATGTTTTACTTTTTTTTTTTAAATTTCAAATTAGCCTCTTTTTGAACTTGAAAAACCTACTTGCATTATTTTCAAATATTTATATCCTAGAATTACTCAAAATATAAATATTTAGCAAAAGTTGGAAGTTTGAGAAAATAGTGACTTGGCTATCCAATAGGATGCCACATAGACATATTCGACCTAATGGATTTAGCCGAATCCCATTCGGTTGAAACTACTCCTTTGCTTTTTTTTTAAAAAGAATTTGTGGCTTTTTTATTTATTTTTTAATTATTGAATTACAGTAAATTTTAAAAAAATGATTTCAACAGGGAAGAGTCATATTCGAAAACACAATGATGTGAAAGTGTTTGTTTAATGTCTTTTTTGGATTTTTTTAGCTTTTTTTAGTTTTTTTAGCGTTTTTAAATTAATAAATTATAGAAATTTGGAGAAAAAAGAACCACTGATTTCAATAGGGGTAGAGTCATATTCAAAAACACAATGACCTTTAAGTGTTTTTTAATGTCTTTTTTGTCTTTTTTGGTTTTGTTTAGTTTTTTGGGCTTTTTTAAATTATTAAATTATAGAAATTTGGAGAAAAAGGAACCACTGATTTCAACAGGGGCAAAGTTGTATTCTCCGATGCCATGATCTATAATGTGTAATTGATTAAATCATTGATTTATTGAATGTAGACCTAGAT
This sequence comes from Cunninghamia lanceolata, assembly GCA_027924645.1. NCBI lineage: Eukaryota > Viridiplantae > Streptophyta > Pinopsida > Cupressales > Cupressaceae > Cunninghamia > Cunninghamia lanceolata. The sequence goes on from BSBN01000797.1 coordinate 1,442,699, forward strand.
CTTCAAAAAATAGAGGTTAAAGTATTTGTACATGTGTTATTTTTGCATGCAAGTGAATTTAAATTTGATCAATTTACTATGGGCAATAAAAAGACAAGAAAAAGGTTGTCTGATCGAAGAAGAGATGTTACAAATGTCGACGAAGGAACATCTACTCAAGAACAACCCATGAAAATTGTTGATGACCAAGGAGTACAAGTACCAGAACAAATTGAAGGTGGTGATAGAAATTTTATCCTTGGTATGGAAAATCTGATGGAGATGGATGAGGATTCTCTTTTCAAGACTATTTCATCTGAAGATATGGTACTTGAAAGCACAGTAAAATTACACTCTAAAAAAATATGGGATGATTTTTTTAAAAATAAGTCTATAATTTGAAGAGCATAGTTATTTGCAATGTTATTTAGGAAGAAAGAGATGACCCTTATCTTGGAGTTGTTAGGGGTTGATAATAAGAAAAAGTCATCAGGTTCATTAAAGCAAACAATAGTTGAAAACCTACAAGAAGCATTTTATTCTATTGAAAGCAAGAGTCAAGCTGTTGATTTAAGTGCTACACGTAGAGCATTAATGACTGTAATTTCTCATATTGAAGACAAGTTCAAGCAATTTCCCAATTACTCAATGTTTTTAGGAGAACTGTTCAAATATATATTGCAAAGAGAAATAGATTGGATGGAAATATTGAGAATAATTGGGTAAATATTTGCAAGGTTCCCCGAAAAAGATAGAATCTCAGAAGATGTAAAGGAACAGGTGATTGAATATTGGACCAGCCACTCTCATGTTTCTTCCAATAGAAGGGACACCATACAAATAAAAGGTGAAGATGGTACAAAAATTTGACATCCAAAATATTTTATAGATACAACACAAAGTGAACTTTTTGAAGCATTCAAGCAAGAATTTTTAGATGTGAATATTTGTCAAAGGATGTTTGAGAGACTACAGCCAAGTTTTGTACATATAAATAAGGTACGTGAGACTTGTTGTTGTCAAAATCATGTCAAATTTCATCTACACCTATAGTCATATAAAAATCTATGGCAGTAATTAATCCAAATATAGCCATCCTTGGAAGTACAACATAATTTGTGAAGTTTCTTCTATGTGAAAAATCAAAAGATTCAGATGAATTAAAAGTGTAGTGTATAAAAAATATATGTAATGATTGTGGAAATTTGAAGAATCTTGTACAAGTTGACAATATTTATCATTCGATGCAAGTTATGTGGAGGAGACTTGAATATGAGAAGTACTCAACAAAGTCAGGAGTTGAGAGTAGAAAATTATTCTCAAAGAAAGTGAATTGTCAAGCAATGAGTTTATGAAATTTTTTTGAAATATCATATATCCACATATTGAACATTGTCATGGTGCTAGATGGCAAGGTAAGCAATTTCGTGACTCAAAGAATTACTTTCCACCAAGTTGTATTATCTCTATTGTTGATTTCTCTGAGAACTATACATTTAGTCCTCAAATTGAGATTCAAAGTCAATATTATCATTCAAAGCAAGTTACAATATTTGTACCAGTTTGTTATAGGCATGCTAAAGAACATGTAAATGGTGTACAAAGTAGCAAAGATGAATGAATTATCATCAAAGAGGTTCACTTTTATATCAGTGATGATATAGGTCATGATAGAAGGTATGTAGCCCATTATTTTGCAATGTTTTTTGAAGACCTGAGATGACGTAAAATAGATACTTCACAACATTGGATATGGTCTGATAGATGTGTTGGTAAGTTCTGATTTAATTTTTTAACAAGATTATATTATATTTACTTGTGTAATTAACTCATAGACTTGAATTGTTCAGTTACTTAAATATGTTGTACCTATATGTATATAGTTTTCTAAAAAATATTTTGGTAGTAAATTTGAAATTGTTTGTAATTTCATAGGACAATTTAAGTCTGCAAAAGCTTTTAATTGATTAAGCCAACAACATATTAAATAGAACATACATGTTTTGTGGAACTTCTATGAGAGTGGACATAGAAAAGGAGAGCATGATGGAGCTGGAGCATGTGTGAAGCGTGCACTTCGACAACATAAACTTGCAGGTGATACCATATGGACTACAAATTTAAATTCTTAAATATATTTTAAATGAATTTAAACCTATTAGGAAAAAAGTGTAGATCTCAATATATTGCATGTGTTAAGAAGTGGTTGCTTAAGCCATTATGCAATTTAGTGGTTTTGATATATACCCAATGTTGCAGATTTTCAATATTTCTCCTGTTGCATTTAAAAACAAATCTAATTATATTTTTTGAGATCATCTTTTCCTTTCAACTAGAAAACCTCTTAACTTGACATTTCACCAACATGAACTTGTAGGTAATGCCATAAGGAATGCAAATGAAAGTGTTGAATGGTACAAAAGTCATTTTGTTGTCCGTGACTCAATATACAACACACACTATTTTTGGGAAGTTAGAGGTACATAAATATTTTGTTTTGAATTTTGATGTGTGTACATGAATTGAATTTTCAATTTTATATACTTTTTAATTGGATGATTGAAATTTAAACAGATATTGATCGATCAACTCTTACTAATTATCAAACAATTAGTGGTATTAGAAGTTTGCATCAAATTATGACAGTAGGACATAGTAGGCCTCCTGTAATTCAAGTGAGAAAAATAATGTTTTTGTGTTGATTGCATTGAGAACAATGCAAATACTCTGCAATGTGAGAATATTAGAGATGGGTATCTTTCAGAATGGTAAAAAAAATAATTAGTGACCACCTCGGACCCTTTTGAAGATAATGACATTGTAGATGTCTATCATCCTTTGTATTTAGCTGATTATGAACATGTATCAAATTTAGGTATTACAGGTAAATTTTAAAATTTTAAATTGAATTTTAACTTGTATATTTGATTTATAATATATTCTACTTAAATTGAGCATGGTTTACTATACGGTGTGTACAGGAGATATTTTTGTTGTTCTTACAGATCTAGACAATAGAGAAGGTGTAGATTACTATCTACTAAGAAGTACGCAACCAAAATGCAAATTATTAGAATCAATGACAGATGGTGATGGACACGAGTATCCAATTGGATCAGTGGTTGTTGAAGACACATACTATCAACAAACAAAGATAGATACAAATGGTATTATATTTATTGATTATATGCCAAGTCAAAAGGTTCTACATTATAGTCACTTAGCTATAGCAACACGAATAAATCTTGAAACTTTACCAAAAAGAGGACGTGCCAAACAAAGGTGGAGGTTACCTATTGAAGATCATGAAAAGATTTTAGAGATAATAAAAGATAGAGAGGATCTAGAGTATATGTACCAAGAACTTTAAGCTATTTTTTTACATGTATATATTTTCTATGACAATTTATTTTATGTTGAATTTAAATAATTTCATTCAATGTGTTGATATATTACTCTTTTCTTAATCATCGAAATAGACATGTCATCAATTAATTGTAGCCCACATGTTTCATATTCCTACATTTTGGTGTTCAAATCTTACCTGGTATTCAGGTCATCCTAAGATATTGTGATTTGATGAAATTAGAGGCTATCTTCTATGGCTCAGAAATTCTAGATGTCATGGATGTCATGATAAAGTTATTGGCTATCTTCTTTTATCTTAATGTAGCCTAATTGAATTGAGTTATTTTTGGATGTCATGATAAAGATTAGTTTTAAGGCCTAATAAGTATTTATAGGTTCAAAAATTATACATGATTGAGTATGATGCATGTGTGTAGTCATTTATGTGTTCACCAAGTTGTTTGTTAAATCAACATGTTGGTGATCTGAGCTATTTTCTATTGACTATATGGTGTAAGTGTAGTTCTTGAGGGTAGGGAATGCCAATCTCAAGACCAATTTAGTTATAGCTTATAATTAGGCAAAGGATAGTTCAAGGCCAATGCTTAAGGCAAGATTAAAACTCTTCTCTTTAGGATAGATAAGATTGGGAGGTTAGTCCCTAAGATTTGAGGTGTATACTAATTAAAGTGAAAAGGAAAAGATATAAGCAAGCTTGATAGCAATCCCATCATGAGCACATGAAACTCCTAGAAATTTGTCACTAAATTTCATTATACAAGCTTGTTTAATCATGGTTTTTGAACCACTCTTGGCAATATCCATATGTCATGCATGAAAATAATTGTAAATTAGGTTTATATTTCCCCTTCAAATATATAGTTCTACATCATGCATTATTATTTTAACAAGTGCAAGACAACATAACAATCTTTTAAATTTTCTTTGAAGGGCTCTGATTATATATAGGTATTTTAAATTCAAATATATGAAGTTAAATTCTAGTTGGAAATCAAAAGAAAATAGAGAAAAATGAATAGAGAAATAACAGAGGCAAAGGGGCCTCATGAGGTGTAGTTTTTGACATTTTTTCATATCCTATGTCTCAAATATATGATGACAATCTAATTTGATTCCATGCTTGTAACTCTGAATACCCTATTTTGAACTTGAAGAGATCTAGACTGGTCGAATTACACAGGTCATCAATTAATTGTATCTAGATGAATACTAAATAGACTATCTAGAATTTTGGTCCTAGAATTTAAATTTGGATTTGCAAGCATAGAGGGAAAGGTTGTTTAGTTCCAAAATGTTTCCTTTCTTTATCTCCCACTAATCTTCTCATGTTTTCTCTTTGTTCTAGTATGCTAGAAATCACTAATAAAATATCTAATTTTTAAAATTTCAGCATAGATAGATAATCCCTAAATTAATCATATCTCAAAATTACTAAATTTTTAAGGATAATTTGTTGTGAGGATTTACCCAACATCGCTATGTACCTTCCATAGTTTTTTTTAGATGACCCTAATTCATAAAATGGAAGTTCATTTAGACATACCAAAATTTTTTATAACAATTTCAATTTACATTTTTTAAATTTATTTCCCAAATTCCAAATTCACTCAGTTTTAGGTAAAAATGACAAATATATTTTTCCAAAATATTATATATAGTTAAAAAAAATTATGAATTCATTCATAAAAAGTACCCCATAAGATCATAAACCTATTTACTATGGAATCCATCTTCCTAATTGTATAGATACACTAAGACTTCCAATCACAACATAAATCCATTAATTCCATTTGATTCATACTTACACACATTAAGTTTTATAATCTTTATTACACATATTTAGTTTCAAAATCCTTATTTGTTTCCATTATCATTCCTGACTCATATTTCAAGAATATTCAAATTCAAAACCCTCTAATCTTTTGATCCCTCCTAGTTTCTTCTATATTTCTTATTTCTCAAGAAATCCCTAGATATTTTTCTAGATTCCAAGCTAGATGAAAAAAAAAAAAGTTTCAATGAAGATTTTGAGTTCGTCTAATCATTTTTCTATGATCATATATATCAATTTGAATTTCTAATTGCTATGGAATTTATAAATAACTAGTTTGTTCAATGGTTTCTTATTGAGTAGGAAAGATCAATCTCAAACGAGTGCATATCACCTCTTTCACAAATAAGAATCTAGATTTATTATTAAATCCAAAATAAAATATTTTCTATAATATTTTCATGATGAGATCCTACCTAAAGATTCTTAGGAAATTTGAAAAACTACATGACAAAAATTCACTATCCAAACACAATCTGTTATTTCTAAAATAAATGCAATCCAATCACTTCAATATTCAAACTTTGATAATTTCCTTTCTAGAATGAAAATGCAATTTATCATCTTACTAAAATTTTCTTTCCTTTTAATCCAAGTATAATTTCACTTTTGCTTCACAAATCTAATCAAGAAGAAATAAATCTTAGTTAATGATATTTAATCATTAATTTTTAAGTGATAATAAATTAAATACCTTTTTTTATTCATGCACTTTACTTAGAAAACATCTATTAATAAAATAATAGCTTTTATAATTTATTTATTATTTAATTCATACATAACTCGAGCAAGGAAATCATCTAACCTTTAATTCTCCAAAAATAAATTATTATTATTATTTATTTCTAATTTCTAAATTATGAACTTTCATACTCAATAAATTAATTTAAACAAGTTTAAATTGCTTTATTAATCTAAATTTAATTTATAACTAAAACTTGAAATTAGTTACCATTTTAGTCTTTAAATTTCTTTGTGCGGGATGTAGACTAGATAGAACTATTTTAATCTTTAATAGCTTAAAGTTAGTGATATATATTGTTATACTTAGATATTTATTTTATCTAAATATCCAAATTCAATGTAATTGTGTCTATACAAGTGAATGAAATTTTATTGAGTTTCAATATCATTCCTTAGTTTACTTATATGTTAGATATGATTTTTTTTTCATAAATTGAACAATAGTGACAGTAAACATTAGGTTCTATTATGCATAATCCCCCTAAATGATTGGATTGTGATTCCTAGATTAGTATTAGCCAAATTAACTAGTCATGCAAATTTCCTTTCATCAACTAGCAATGCACTATATATGTGATGTCTTTTTTGTACGTTTTTCTTAAATTTGATTATGAACATTAAATTAACTCAATTTTTTATATAGATTTAAAGTGTGCAAGAATATATGTTAAAAACCATAATATAAAATGTATATAATGTGAAACCATGTAATGTAAAATGCATATATTGTAAAACATAATAAGACATGAACCATATAACGTGAAAGGTCATAACATGTGAAACCATAACAAGTCAGAGAGTAGGGTGTCTAATATGACTACATATGTCTAGATCTATCTCCCGAGCCATGTGTGGGTCCATGTCTCGATCTCTCTCTAGAGCCCGATCCATGTGTGGATCCATGTCTCAATCTCTCTCTGGGTCTTGATGCACCTCCCTACACAAGAAAGTACATAATTTAATTTAATGTACATGTGTATATATATGTGTGTGTGTGTGTGTGTGTGTGTGTGTGTGTGTGTGTGTGTGTGTGTGTGTGTGTGTTTAAAGTCATCTTAAAGTTAAATTGTACTTTCAACATGTCTAAATTTATCATGCACGAGATCCTTTGCATGCTCCAAATCTCTGAAGTGTGACAAGTTATCCCCTACTATATGCTTTAATAAATAGTGAGAACTACTTTTAAGTCAAGTTTATTTAATATATACACATGTGAATTTGTAGAATGCAAAATATAGAAATTATTCAAGTATCTACACATCTTGGAGCACTCTACCAATCCCACTAATGTCAAAAGAATGAATGGTAACATCAAGGACACCTATATCTGAAGGTAAATGACCAGTGCCAAAGAGAAGTGTGGTATATGTGCCATGTACATGAGGTGCAACCTAATGTTGTGTGGGGGCTGTACACTGGTCTAGAATATTCTAGTTCTCTGAAGCCATCTCACCCTAACCCGACTGTCTACCATTATGTCGTCTAATATGAGTTGGTACAACATCCAAAGGAATCCCATACTCGTTACTGATATACTAGTATGCTGATAGTAAATCAATAAAGGTAGTTTAACATGCATCACATACAATGGTGTCACTCATATGGGCCACATCTGATGGGGATGGTATATCCGCATGAATGTAGGGGTCATAATTGACGAATGTAGCCTCAGTGGGAGGAAGGATAATCCATGGACATAATAAGTATCTCTCTACACAATCAGATGACATCTGATCAACCTATCTAGCAATCATGGTCATCCTATCAAAAAGCCTGGATCTAGTCGGTGTGACTACTGCATCACCTGCTGCTACTAGTTCCAAACATTTTGGAAGAACCAAAAGGTTTGGACCAACTAATGCCCTCTTGTTTTCAGGTGGTGCCAAATTTGGACGTCTAAATTCAGGTTTATTAGCAAACCTCCCCTTGCCATGTCCAGCATGTCATCTAATATGAGTTGGTACAACATCCAAAGGAATCCCATACTCATTACTGATATACTAGTATGCTGATAGTAAATCAATAAAGGTAGTTTAACACGCATCACGTACAATGGTGTCACTCATATGGGCCACATCTGATGGGGATGGTATATCTGCATGAATGTAGGGGTCATAATTTACTGATGTAGCCTCAGTGGGAGGAAGGATAATCCATGGATGTAATAAGTCTCTCTCTACACAATCAAATGACATCTGATCAACTTGACTAGCAATCATGGTCATCCTATCAAAAAGCCTGGATCTAGTCGGTGTGACTACTGCATCACCTGCTGCTACTAGTTCCAAACATTTTGGAAGAACCAAAAGGTTTGGACCAACTAATGCCCTCTTGTTTTCAGGTGGTGCCAAATTTGGACGTCTAAATTTAGGTTTATCAGCAAACCTCCCCTTGCCATGTCTAGCATGTACGGGCATAGATGTGTAATCCACAGATAATCCTAAATGGAACTCAACATTTAACTGTTTCTAAAAATATAGTGGCAACTCATCATTATGAGCCCATCTATGATTGGCTGCCAAAAATATGGAATATATAAATGGACCAACAAGTGAATCTATAAACTTGGTAACAATATATCCTCTAACTTTGGTTTTCCCATTATAAAAAGGGAACATACTATGCACTTTATGTAATGAAACTCTATCAAAAATAAATTTGATATTCTCTGTGCTAGTAAAAGTCCTAGAAAGGGATGTGTAAAACTCCTCAGTGCTAATATCATCATATGGATTGTATGATTTTATCATCTCAATCATATCTTTAATCTCAAATTGATTATTGACTAATTTATCTCTATTAGCCAAATTTGGGGAGTTCTATATTGTTTGGTCCAAACATTTCAAAGCATTATCTAATCTACACAATGCTATTGTTATAAAAATTATTCCTAGTCTAAGCTTCACACTGAGACTATGTGGAATGATGAGATCCCTCATCATAAGCCATATCTAGATATAAGAGATCTACATTTAATTAAAACAAAAAATTTAATATGTACAATAAGAATTTTGGCCAATAAGAATAGGACAAATATTTTTAATGTGTACAAAAAAGCACATGCATAGGACAAATATTGAATGCACAATAAAGCACATGCATTTCTTACAAAGTGTTACAAAGTATGCTAATAAACTCAAGCTGACTGGCAAATCAAAGGTATGGTTCATTTTACAACGTACATTAGCTTTGTATTACTAGCTCAACATTTCTTTCAGGAAGTATTCACTTTTCTTTAATACATTATCTACGGAGTGGGAAACATATTTTATGGCTATTGCAATTTTAACAGTCTTCTTTAATGCTTAACCTGAAGTATCTATATACAATTTTACAAGTCTTCATTAATGCTTCACCTTGCTGTAATATTTGGTTATATAATAGAATAGTGTCTTTGCAATGTGTTCTTACATTTTTACCAAGTGCATGTCTTCTTTCAAATTTCAAATTGTAATTTTCTATACAAAATTAAAATAGCAGATTTTGAATGAAAAAAAAGTTTAAATGCATACCCAATATTAAGTTGCATCTCAGAGCTTTATGCTCATCTTTAGATAGGGTCATGATAAAATTACAAAAATATCTATCAGAATAGAAGTCATCTCTTTACAACTAGGTATGAAGGTAGCTCTGGGTATTTGTTGGGATGAACTCACTTATAGGATGATACTTCTTTGTAGTTCTTTTATTCATTATGATGTAGTGATGCCTATGATTTCATAAAAATGTTTAGGATTATTCATAAATGGTTTCTTGATATCTTAAAGAAGTATATATGAACAAACCATTATTCCATTGACTAGTTCAAATTTATATAAGGTTATGAGCTCAGTGATACACTCATTAGGACTATTGTCTACCAAGAAAATTTCTATAATTTGCTTCAGTAGGCTAGTTCTTTGTAAAAAAAATTAATATTGGACCTCATTCAGCTAGCAAGTGCCTGATGGAAAATGTTAGTTTTCATATTTTGGTATCCAAATTCAAACCAATTATTCTCATTTTGAGTTTGTGGATCTTTGCTGTCATTTACAGTGTTGCAGGCTTCCATTTCTCTGCCTGATTAAGGGCTGCTAGGATTTGTGTCTCTTTTTCGGTTGTTTTCTGTTGGAATAGGTTTTGAGGCATAAACAGTTTAACTCATTTAGCACATAAATTTTATAATTAAATCATTCAGTAACTGACAACCTTTCTTCTTGTCTGGTCTTCTACTAGCAACATTGCCTATGACAAAAAAACCATAATGGTAGGATCAGGTGTTTGCTGATTTATTGTAGAATGTCATATTTGTTGTACTATAATGAATTGACTTGGCGAATGATCATTGATGTTGCATTTTAAGGAAACTTTATTTCCTTTATATTTAAAAGCTTCTTATTTAAATGCCTTTAAAACTATGTTCTACATAATTTAAATGTTTAAAATAAAAAAAATTAGTTTCAATTCATACTATTAGTTTTACAATGTAAATTTGATTTCCTGACATAGTTCAAAATAAGTACAACATTTTTATTTACCCCATTGTAAATAGTGACCACATTGACCAGTTCTTTATGTAGCCAAGGTGAGTGACTGTCATGAGTTGGCAATCTTCAAAGAGATCCTCAGTGCCATAGACAACATTTTGCAGGTCGCAAAGCCAAATTTTAAGTGCCTCTTCTCAACTACTCCTCCAATTCGCACCAATCAAGAATGCCCTAATATACTTGAGCCAATCAATCAACTCTTCTAAATTCTCCCTAAAATAAATTACAAGAGATGTGCACTGGACAAGTATAGTCATCAGTCTGTCTACAATGATCTAAACAATGGCATCAGTCATATTTGTTGTTTCCCTTCCTTTCTCATCCAAACCCCACATATCACCAATAAAAGCTGATGAGATTTAGGTTTTGGTAGGGTTTCAGGGCCTCTTATTTTTTTCCACTCCCAAATGATAAAATAGAATAGAATAGAATAGAATAAATTATAATTTAATAGAATAGAAAGGAAATTTTTTAATAATGTTTTATAAGACCAAGCTTTCTATGGGACCCGAGAGTAACTCAATAGACATCAAAACTAGTCACAATTGTTATTTCTTTCTTGATAAAACTCCATAGCTCTCAGCATAAAGAACTGGTTAGTGTGCTCACTGTTTATAGTGGGGTAGCTTTTAGTAAATTAAGAGAGGGTGCTCAACTACTAGCTCCTTCATAAACATTTTCATTTCAACCATTTAAATTTTTAGGGTTTAAAAAAAAACATATAGAAATGCTAGGGTTTAAAAGTGACTAACTACGTTATGAGCTCAAGAATACGTTTTCCTTGTTTTATTTTATTTTATTAAAAAGGGGAAGAGTATTACAGGATAACTCATCCACGCCTACTTTTGCACATTCCGATCAAACAAGAAAAAATAAAAGTGGGGTTCCCGAGTTTTACTAGTACCTAATTTTTGGAACGTTAAAGGAAAATAATTATAGTATAACCACGTGGTGTTTTTTAAGGAAAGAGATTAAATGGTCGACACTTACTATTCAATGAGTGATGTCATAATAAAATAATGGTGGTGGGTGAGAATCTTTTGAATGTGCAGATTCGGGGTAAATTACTAAATGAAGTTGTGAGCCATTATTTTTTTTGCGGTCTACGTTTTGAGTTATCTCATTGTAGGTAACTATGTTTGTGTAACAAATATGGATTGTTATTTTTCATTTAATGCTAGGATTTAAAAAAACATTGAGAGATGCTACCTGGTTTAAAAAAACAATAATACAAACCAAAAAAAAACAATAACTGAGCTTAAAAATTGTAATAACCAAACTTAAAAAATAATAATCCATTGAGAAATGCTAGGGTTTCATACCTGGGTTGAATGTATTTGTAGTGGGGGTGTTGGTCGAGCATTGTCTAGACACCTTCTATTCTACAGAAAACGTAAAAAATGATGCCTCCATAGTTGTTTTTTTTCTTTTATTTTTAAAGGACTTAGCCAAAACCCACTCATCTGAGTGGGTTTCAGCTGAGACTATATACACCACATCATTGCCACGTCAGTGCCAAAGGCACCACATGGATTCGGCCGAATACCACTCGGCCGACTCCCACTCAGCCGAGTGGGAGTTAGCCAAAATTAGTCGGTTAGCCTAAAGTGTGACACATGTTTGTACTCTTACACTTACATTTATTTTCTTTCATAAGTGTTATACTAAAAGTTAAAATAGTATTATTTTTTATCATAGAGTCTTTGGTGATGAAGTGACAACTAAATATATAAAACTAATTAATTACATTATTCATGGGCCTTTATAATAACCACTACAACCACTTTTGGAAAAAACTAAATCAAACACGGAGGTTAAATTTTCCCTACTTTTATTGGCGTTGTGTCTGCCAAGTTATTTAACAAGGGTTTGGGGGTAGTGCCCCCAAGACGGGGTCAAGGGGTAGTGTCCCTAGTGGGATCCCTATCATGATACAAGGCGGGTCGAGGGGCAGTGCCCCTAAAACCTCAAATGACTTTTATTATTTTATAAAGGCATCGGGAGTTGTTTTTTCTATTAGCTAACATAAAAAACCCTAATTTGTAACTAACATAATTCTTGATAAAAATGGCTAAGGGTTAGGATTTCTGGGGATATTGTATTGTAGCATTTGTAGTGATATTGAGTTGCAAGGATTGCTATTCATAATCCATTTGATTTCCTGGATAATAATATTGAACTCTCTATTGGTGGATGTAGCCCGGGTTTGGGTGAACCATGTTAAAAATTGTCTCGCTATTATTATTTCTATGTATTTTCATTCCTCTGTTTAATCTTTATTTGCTATGACTATTATGCTAACATTCCTCCCCTTATTACATTGTTACTATGACTATTATGCCAACATTCCTCCCCTTATTACATTGTTCCTACAATGGTACCAAGGGACCCCTCCCGAATGCTAATATAATCAACAAAGCTGATTACATAATATGAATACATATTTTATAGATGATTTTCTCCCAAAAAACAAATCCTAAACCAAGCGGGGCTCCATCATGTTGTCTCATCTATCGTTGGAAAGGTGTAGCTTTGAGCTGTGTTCTTAAGCTCTTTGGTCCCAAACTCTCAAATCACAGAGTCTTGAATTATTCGACAACAATCCCTATCATTGTCTAGTGACCGCGAAAGGGTATAATTCTTGATCATATACTTTGACACTTGCTGGACAATAATCCATATTGAGCTCAACACCAAATCCCAAACCTATCTCCAAAACAAAATCTTCACAAAACATACATTCTTCAAATCCATCAGCATCAACAAAGAAAAGCAAAACAACCGAAACCAAAAATGCTTCTTATGCAAAGCATCATCTCAAAGAAAGAAGCTAACTTGAGATAATGGAAAATCCTCCATCCTCTGATGCCACCTACCTCCAATATGAGTCTCTTAGTCCTTACCTTCCAAAGATAGCATTAGAGGAAGTACTACAATTCTTGAAAGCATAATCATTCTTTAGCATACAAGATTTATATGAAGTAGCTATTGGCGTAATAGCTATAGTATTACATTGTTTATACGTAACTACATCTATTGGTTACTTTAGTTACACTATATAGTTACTCTATAACTGTTGTATCAACCAGCTACACCACAGTATATATATATGTGTGTGTGTGTGTGTGTGTGTGTGTGTGTGTTGTATCTGCATTTATCATCAATAAAATTATTGCCCCTTCATTTGGTATCAGAGTGATGTGATCTCCAAACTTGCAAAGGCTTGATAATGAAGTCTGTGTAAGAATGTTGATAGATCTTGTATTGTGCATGGGAACTAGCACATGGAAAGAACAAAAGAGATGTGGAGATTGGAGAGCATAGTTAAAGTGTGGCACTTGTAGTAAAACAAGTCACAAAAATTGTAGATAGGGGTTGCTGCAGCAACAAACTCATCTAGACATTTAATTAGAGGAGAAATTGTTGGGCTCGACATTGGGCATAGAGGAGAAAGCATCCTTCGAACAACCACATATTGATCTTGTTTTGGTTGTTGTTGTGGCCATAGACAACGTCTTCACAGTTCACACCTGCATGATAGTTTGCCATGATTTTTCCTTGATGTCTCTGTGACTATAAAAATGGTGTGAGAGGGTGCGCTTGTGCATTTGACTATAGTTAATGTGCATCAATTATGAATATGGGCGGTGTTATTTCCTTCTATTGTTGCGTTGAAGTTCTATGAAGGTTCGTAGTTTGATCCTAAGTGGTGGCATAAAGTCACAACTGTGGGACTCAAATGGCGTGGTAACCAAATGGCTATGTTGAATATCTTGAATGACCATTCAAAACCAATGTGTGTTTTTCTACACCTGTGAAAAGAACTATTTTTTTGAAATCTCCATTCAATTTGTTAAACCTTTGTTGACCGCTATCATTGTTGATTTCTACTGGTTTTGTTTGCTATTCTGCAATATCTGTGGTGCCCTAGCATTAACTAACTATACCTAAGCATATATTTTGCAATGTTGAATGGAGATAGTGATAAAAACGTGATAAAATTGTCTAGATTTTATGCAGGACTTGTGATAGCTTTGTATGATTTTTAGAATCTATGGGTGGTTACGAAATGGACATTCCTTGTATGCTGGTAGATGAAGCGCATTCTAACAAGAAAGATGTAGGCCTGAAAGGTGCAAATTATATTTGTAGGGCTATCTCGATTTGTGTGAAGGAGAAGAAAGATGTTTTAGGGAGATTGAGACATAAGTGTTGTTAGGAAGGGCTATGCATCCTACACTTGATAGAACTTTTAAAGGTATGCATGCACATATGTCAAAGATCACTTATGCCATCAAGGACATCTTTTCTATTCCTAATGAGGCCTCCAAAGATTCATCCAAGACATCATTTGGATAAAGTGTAATAGGGTCATATTGGAGGTAGGCAGCATCGAAGGATGGAGGATTTTCCATCATCTCAAGTTAGCTTCTCACTTCAATGAGATGATGCTTTGCATGAGAAGCGTTTTTAGTTTTAGTTGTTTTGCTTTTCTTTGTTGAGCTGACGGATTTGAAGAATGTATTTTTTGTGAAGATTTTGTTTTGGAAATAGGTTTGGGATTTGGTGTTGAGCTCAATATGGACTGTTGTCCAATGAGCTTAAAAGAGTATAAGATCAAGAATTATACCCTTTCATAGTCACTAGACAATGATAGAGATTTGTCGTATCTCTTAGGGTTCTGTTGTGATGTTCACAACACGCCCCATTTTGCTCCTTAGCAAAACGAGGACCCCTGCTGATGTCTTGCTTTTTGCTTCTGCTTGTGTTTTTTTGCTTCCTGGCGGTCTGGTAAAAATGAAGGTCAGGTGCATCATCATCATGATATTGCATAGGGTAGGTCATCATCATGAGGTCTGTTTGTCAAAGTTCATATTTTGTTTCTGTGACCTCATATTTTGAAAGAGCTTGAAATTTCATGCAGGTTTGCCTTTTACTTCACTTGAAAATTCGACCATATGTGAAAGTTATGCACGGTCAAAGTCTTGGTCAAACCTGATATTCGCAGGAGCATCATCATTTTATTTTTTATTCCAAGTCATGTTGACAGGATCATCATGATCTTCGCATTATGCAGCATCATGATATCTTTTAGGAAGGTTATATTATAAACTCGGTTTTGCTGAAGAGCATCATCATCATCATATTTAAACCCCCCCCCCGATAATATCCTGAGGTCTAATTATCATGATGACATTAACTTTAAGTCGAGGTAAGTTCCCCCCGTCGAGCGGCCTTTTTTATCGCGAGCATCATCATGATATCCTTGCATCGCCTGATCTTAAAATATCATGCTGATGGTATAGGATCACCCTGACTTAACAAAATCACCTTCGGCATATTTACATGCGCACGTTCAAAACCTATTGGAGGGTCATCATCATGATATTTGCTGGCATTCGAAATATGATGATGACGACGACTTCATATCCTCCTGGTCTCCCTTTCGCAAGGTCGTCATCATGATATTTGCTGAACTTCGAATATGATGATGACGGCTTCTTGATTATCATCCTGGTCTTTCACAGAACATTCGCTGAAATTCGCTAAGTAATGAAGGCATCATCATGATAATTTCGAAGGAGGATCATCATCTTCATATCCTCCTGATATCCGTTTGCCGAAACATCATGATGATCAGCCTGTCTATTAAGAAGGGTTCGATATTGCATTTCTTAAACAGCATCATCATATTTTGTAATATCACCCTAGCCGAAATATCATGATGACCAACTTATCCTTGTGCTTCGAAGACAAAATATCATGATGACGTCATCATGATAAATCGATGAGAAGTAAATATCCTGATGATCAGCATCATCATATTTTACAATATCACCCTAGCGCGAATATGATGATGACGTCATCATCATTCTTTATCCTGTCCTGATTGTCAAGATCATCATGATCTTGTTTGTTCGCCCGATATTTCGCCAAGTCCTCCTGCCGAAAATGCAACCTTTTGAGAACATCCTGATCATCATCATCATCATATTTTTATCCTGATCATGATCATGATCATAACATTTTTCCCTTCGGCAGGATTTTTTCTCAAACACGATCCGGTTGGCGAAATATCATGATGACGTCATGTTCCAAGTTTAACAAAGGACCCGAATATCATGATGACGTCATCCCGATCTAATAAACGAAGAACCAATATCCTCCTGATGGTCATCATCATCATTTTTCCTTCGAACAGGATATTTTTCAAACCCGATCCGGTTCCCGAATATCATGATGATGTCTTCTTCTATGTTCGACAAAACAAATATCCGCCTGATGGTCATCATCATCATTTTTCCTTCGAACAGGATATTTTTCAAACCCGATCCGGTTCCCGATTATCATGATGACGTTCTATTCCAAGTTCGACATACGCCCCAAATATGATGATGATGTTGTTGTTCGTTTCTCCATATGCAGAAGTCAAATATCATGATGACGTTCATCTAAACCTTCAGGAGGGAAAGCATCATATTTTCCGAAATATCATGATGATGAGGTATATCGACTAACCTGTTTTTTTGACGCACTGACTGCGAATATCATGCCGATGGGCGGGAAATGAAGCGGTGGAGTTTTAAAGTGTTTTTTTTGGCGCCTCTGACATTTTTTCAGTCAGCGATGGTTGACCCATCAATTTTGAGCAGCTTGGGCGCATTTTTGACGCGTTTTGAGCAGATTCTAGATCTGATTTCCACGATCTTGCGCAGTCACTTGGATTTAAACGCTTATTCTAGTTTCCTGCTGTTTTTTGTGATAAATGTGAAACTTATTGCTGGTCTTGTCTTGCAGGCTTGCAGTTGAGGAAGCAGCTGGAAAGTCAATACAGTGACCTCATGGAGGCAGAAGATCAGATCTCAGGAGCAAGAAGATAGAGATGAAATGCAAAAGTCAAAGCCATTCAAGTGAAGAGGAAGGTCGCAGCTGAAGATATTATTGCAAAAGATAGACAGAAGTTATTGCCCAGCTGCTGGAACTTCTCAGAAGGGGCAATATTTCGCCCAGATTTGACCACAGCTCAGAGATATTTTTGAGAACTGGTTCACCTGCACTTATTGCTGTAACTAGAGGTTTGAACCAGGGGTTCAGTTAGGTTTTTGCTGTAGTGAGGACAATCAGAATGTTATATATTGTGCCTCTCTACACTGTAATACTTTACAACAGGGGCTACAACAGGGGCTACAACAGGGGCTACAACAGGGGCTACAACAGGGACTACACACAGAGATTTTAGGAAAATACAGCAGGATAGCTTAGCATAGTTTAGAGTAGAAGAAGGAGGTTGCCTGTTTGTCTGCAGTAAGGTGCGCGTGGAATGTCTGGCTGCCTTACTGTATCTGTAAAGCTTGTAAGTTCTCTGTAGTATGATCAATGAAACTAAGAGTCATTCTTACATTGTAAATCATGTATGGCTATTCATTTCTAATACAATAGAATCTGGAGTTCTGCATCTATCTTCTGAGTGTTCTCCTGCTCTTCTTTGTGTTTTGAAATATCTTCTTTGAGAGCTTGCAATTTTAAATGTATGTTTGTGAAAATGCTCAGGACTTACATTTAAGGTTTTTACTGTGGATTTGATCAGATTACTGTGGTATTTACATAGTGGATAACAGAAACAATTAGATCCTTCTGTAGATTAGATGAAGTGTAGATTAGATCTCTCTAACTTTTCCCAACCCATCTGAAATATCTAGCTGAAAACGCAGAAATCTAAAGGAAATTGTCTCAAATTTGAAGAAGCATGATAACAGAGCTATAAGTAGATAGTTTTCATAAACAGATCAAGAAGAAAGCTGCAAAAATCCAAGAAAACCCTCTGAAACTTGCAGCCCAGTATCACTCTTATGCAAAGGAATGAAAAGCATTGACATACCTCATGACCTTTTTGCATATTCTTAGGCCAGTAAACCACAGAACAAACCTAAACTACGTAAGGCCCCTTGAACATTACAGCTTCACATTGACCAACTGAACTTGACCAACCGAACCATTGTAGACTTGGGATTAGTTGAATCATCAAATGATTCCTTCTTGTCTTTCAAGTATAGTTTCAGTTCATGTCATGTGAATTTTAACTTATTGTTATGATTGCATCAAAACAGTCATCAACAGTTTTTTGGCGCTAGAAGGAGGGCCTGCCTGAGTTAGGTTTCATTTCAAACTGGCTAACGACAGTAACAGAGTGACTAGGTCTAGGTCCAGTTCAGGAGATATATTTGTGCAACTACCTGATACAAGGCGAAGTAAAAGCCCTTTAATCTGGAATCCAAAGATATCGCAAGCAGGAAGTTCATCTGGAACACCTCCTGGGTCACCTTTTAACATCTGTAGTATTATAAGTCCTGATAGATCACTGTTCAGATCTTTAAATCTTGGTTCAGGCACTTCTGGAGGTCTCAATCCTCCTCTAAATCCTAATCCACCAATCAATCCAGGTATTTCTGCAAGTTCAAGTCAAGCTCAAACACCTGCAATGGCTTATTTCGATGTCAATTCTCCCATATTCTTCAATGATTATCATGACATGCCAAAAAATCCGGAAAAGATATGTCCCAAATACCAGTTGCATCAAGACCCAGAAGATCATATTAGAATATTTAAGGAAGCATGTTTTAGGGCTATGTTAGAGCACGAGGATGTTGTGTGTAGGTTGTTTCCTTACACCTTTAATGAGCAGGCCTCTAGCTGGTATGTAAACTTACCCAATAGTTACATTTCTTCCTGGGCACTTATGGAAGAAGCATTTCTGTCAAGATTTAGAGGACCCATTGACCCTTGTGCTTTGTATCATAAGTTGGCTGCTATAAAACGAGGTGAGGGAGAGTTAATTGATAATTTCAATGACAGATTCCAAAAGGCCTATTCTAGGCTAGCAGCCCCTTATACCATAGCTGATGCTCCCTTGTTGGCTATGTACTATGCTGCTTTGGATCCTTTAACTGCCATGTTTGTCAAAAGGAAACCTGACATAGATTCAGTATCCAAAGCCTATAAAGAGGCAGCCTCAGTGAACCAAGAAATGAGACATACAGCCTACAGTCCATTTGGAGGAAATTTTGGGGTGCAGAATCAGGCACACCCATGGAATGGAGTCCCTGTGCAGCATGCTCCACTAATAAATCCAGTTCCTTCTTACACACCTGTGTATAATCCTACTCCAATCCAGGCTATAACTCCTTACACGGCTAGTACTTCCAATAACAGTCAAAATAATGGTCAGCCTTTCTTCCAACTTCCTAGGGATGGAACTGTGGCAAAAGCACAAGATGATAGGGAAGACATCAAAGAAATTACTGCACATCTGAAGAGATTAACAACCGAAGTGACACAGCTAAGAAATGAGAATCTCTATGGCAGAAGCAACCAAAACTACAATCCACCTCAAGGTCACAACCAAGGCCAAAATCAGAATTATAGTCTCAACCAGAACCAGCAGT
The DNA here is from genome assembly GCA_027924645.1 of Cunninghamia lanceolata. NCBI lineage: Eukaryota > Viridiplantae > Streptophyta > Pinopsida > Cupressales > Cupressaceae > Cunninghamia > Cunninghamia lanceolata. Next base: position 1,462,591 of record BSBN01000797.1, read on the forward strand.
ACAATCAGAACCAAAACTACAATCAGCATCAAGGCCCCGGCCAGGGGCAACCAATGCAAAATAGGGGGCCAGTGATAGATAATAGGACCTGGGGCAATAATAACAAGAACCAGAATCAACCTAGGCCACCCAAGACATGGAACACTGGGCCCAACAACGGTACTCTGGCTTCTCCTTTCGAGAATATGGATAATCATGGTGCAAAACAAATAACTAACATACAAATGGCCAATACAGCACCCAAAAATTGGTGCAGATTTCACAATACTAATGCCCATGCTGAGCATGACTGTCCACAGTTCCACTTGGCAGCTAGTATCTTCAACGTAGATGTACAGCCTCCTACCTCAGAATTTCTCATTCCTAAGGGTAATGAGGTAGTACCCTCAGAATATGACACATCATTAGTCTTAGAAACGTTTACCTTTGCAACTGCAGAAGAGAGGGAGGATGAATTGCTAGAGGATGAACCATACTATTGTGAAAGTCTTTATCCTGAATCAGCCTTTGTGTTAAATGCTTTTCAGTTTCCTTTTGAATATGAAAACGAGATATTAAATGAAACAGAGGAGGTGCAGGCCTTTCAACAGACAAATAAAAGCCACACCTACAATTTGAGGAACAACCCTAGGCCGGGAGGACCTTTCACCACTTCCACTCCTCCGAATAACATCAATACACCCCCAGATCAGAATGCTAGCAACAATCCTGCCATACTTAAAGCTAGTCAGCACACAAATAACGGAACAGCAGTGCAAAAGGATCAAACAAGTAAGACAGAAGCAGTAGAGACAACAAGACTAATGAATTACTTGTCAGAGGAAATAAAGAAAATGAAGGTCAGCATACCTCTAAATGAATTATTGAAGACCCCAGGGATCAGAAATGCTTTTTTAAAATCCCTGGATACATCCATAACAAACATGGTGTCTGCTGATATAACTGTTCCTAGTAGTGATTCACCACCTAAGGAGAAAGGTAAGAAAGTTGAGCAGCCTTCCAACACAAATGTAGTAATACATGCGGATAAGAGGGATACTCAACCTTTCTTGTTAACTGTTAGGTTGTGTGGGAAGAATATACACAATTGCATGGTAGATTCTGGTGCTTCAGCCAACGTAATGCCCTTAGGAATATGTAAAACTCTCGGGCTGACTCCCACCAAATCTGCCAAGGTTGTCACACAATTAGATAAGACCGAGGTTAGTGTGATAGGAGAACTCATGAACATACAGGTGCAGTTAGCTTCAGACCCTAGGGTGAGCCAAATCATTGACATCCAAGTAGTGGATATACCCGTAAATTACGGAATGTTGCTGAGTAGGGATTGGTCCAAGACATTAAACGGATATATGGCTACTGACTTTTCACACATGTGGTTACCATGGAGAGGCATCCCAAACCAGATCAGAATAAAGGCAGAGCCCAGAATGAAACATATGATAACAGAGTATAATCGAACTAATGAAATCTTATATGCTGCTGTTGAGCCAGGTGTCTATAGAGTTACCAACAATGGGACGCAGATTGAGGAGGTTATGATGTTAAACAGTAGAAAGAAGTGCGTCAGCAACAGAACAGCACTATTCATTGAGTCTGACAGAAATTCTTCAGATGAGGAAAACAATGCAATAGACAAATTTGGTCATGACATTAGACAAGAGGTGGAAGAGTGCGTTACATACAATTTCCCAGTCCAATATGTGTATAATGCTGAAAGTTGGCAAGGAAGTGAGGAGATTATTGAGCGACAGAAGGATGCAGCAGCAACGGTCGTTAAATGTGTAGAGGACACAACGATGGAACCAATGCTAGGAATAAAGGATAATAAGATCTCTCTCCAGGAATCATGTGATGATTGTTGCAGGTTAATAGAAGCAGACTCCACACTGGACGATAAATGTGAGTCAGTTGATGAACAATTTTTGAAAATTGAAAGTACAGAAGATCATGGAGCTGCTGTGCATAATCAGACATCGCCCCAGCACCATGTTGAAAGTAAAACAGGGGAGTATTCCTATCAATCAAAAGATGTCATCCCACTTTTACTCTCAAGTGATTTAGAAATGATTAATTTCTGTATATCAGATGATGATGAAGATACTTACTTAAGTGCTGATGTGCAGGAAACTAATGAGAACATTGAGAGGTGTGCTACATTTGAGGATAAACTGAACAGCCAGAATGAAGGAATAAAGGTAGATGAAGATGAAGATATGATACATCTAGAGTCATTCATCTTTCAACTTGAAAAAGGACTAGACATAGAGCTGGGCAATGAAAATACAGAGCTAAATGAAGAGCCAGCTATCAATAAACAAGTGTGTTCCACAGAGCTAAAGGCACATCAGGTTGTCTCTTTCCTTTCCTTAGTAAACAATGATAAATGCTATTTTGATTATGGAAATTCAAGAGATAGGACATGCTTATGGATTAATCATAACCCTGATGAGCAGCCTCAGTTATTAGTCATTAAGAGCTATTCTGATAAACACAATGAATCTAGAATATCAGAATTTTTTTCAGAATTCAAAGATAAATCTGCTAGGATGAGAACCATCACCAGTACCCTGTTACTCCTGCACAACCTAACGAAATATGCAAGTAGGGGTGTTCTTGGGTCTTTTTCCTGGGTTTCAGTTTGCCTTGGAGAGGCTGGTATATAGTCTGATGGGGTAGTTGTTCTTCTTTTTGTGGTCTTCTTTTGCTGTTTTCTTCTTAGGTTAGTTGTTTGTATAGCTTGTTTTTTTTGCTTTTTGTTTCTGTCTGTTTGTACAGTTTTTTCTTTTGCTGTGTTGTTTGTACAGCCTGTTTGCTTGGTCTGTTTGTTGTCTCCTCAGCAAGGATCTTTATTTTACTGTAGAGTATTAAGGAGCAGAACTAGCAACCATTCAAAACAGTATATAATTTAGGATATTCAGGTTAACCATTTGCAATTTACACATAACCTGTCACTGTCATGAATGTAGAGAGTTGTTCATCTTCTGAAGTTTTGTATTCAATAAATGTGATTGAGAATTCGAAGCAGGTTTCTCACGATGACACACCTAAAATCCTTGGGTTTGTTGAACCTACCAGTGTAGATATTAGGTGAAAAATCAGAGGTCACCCTTGCTACCATTACAATTCTCAGCTTAATTTCAGCAAGTGTCCACTCCTTGCATCATCATGAAGTTACAAATTGCTACATCTTGTGAAATCTTTCCAAAATTAGAAAACAAAAAAATAAATAAATAAATGAATAAAGCGGATTATACTGAAAATCCAGATTAAGCCATCTAAGTAACTCTACCGGGGCTATGGACGCTCGCTGGCAGTGGGGCTCTACTTAGGAGAATTGTAACGATAACCTTGCCGGGGCTATAGACGCTCGCTGGCAGCAAGGCTCTATCCGGTCGGCTATGAGGGAATATCCTCACCTACGTAGGCTAATGTCAGTCACTGGTTTGTTCAACCGATCTTCAAGATGAGGATAATTAATCACATGCACACAACTAAACTGAAAATGGAAATTCATGCATCTTTATTGAACACTTTGAGTCTCAAGCTGAATAGTAATTTGCAGGAAAGGTAGTTGGAAGTTATGAGTTCATTTCACCTAGTTTCCTTGAACACTCTGAATTTAATTGTTTTGTTTTGGTTGCTAGTTGTTGTGATGTTCACAACACGCCCCATTTTGCTCCTTAGCAAAACGAGGACCCCTGCTGATGTCTTGCTTTTTGCTTCTGCTTGTGTTTTTTTGCTTCCTGGCGGTCTGGTAAAAATGAAGGTCAGGTGCATCATCATCATCATATTGCATAGGGTAGGTCATCATCATGAGGTCTGTTTGTCAAAGTTCATATTTTGTTTCTGTGACCTCATATTTTGAAAGAGCTTGAAATTTCATGCAGGTTTGCCTTTTACTTCACTTGAAAATTCGACCATATGTGAAAGTTATGCACGGTCAAAGTCTTGGTCAAACCTGATATTCGCAGGAGCATCATCATTTTATTTTTTATTCCAAGTCATGTTGACAGGATCATCATGATCTTCGCATTATGCAGCATCATGATATCTTTTAGGAAGGTTATATTATAAACTCGGTTTTGCTGAAGAGCATCATCATCATCATATTTAAACCCCCCCCCCGATAATATCCTGAGGTCCAATTATCATGATGACATTAACTTTAAGTCGAGGTAAGTTCCCCCCGTCGAGCGGCCTTTTTTATCGCGAGCATCATCATGATATCCTTGCATCGCCTGATCTTAAAATATCATGCTGATGGTATAGGATCACCCTGACTTAACAAAATCACCTTCGGCATATTTACATGCGCACGTTCAAAACCTATTGGAGGGTCATCATCATGATATTTGCTGGCATTCGAAATATGATGATGACGACGACTTCATATCCTCCTGGTCTCCCTTTCGCAAGGTCGTCATCATGATATTTGCTGAACTTCGAATATGATGATGACGGCTTCTTGATTATCATCCTGGTCTTTCACAGAACATTCGCTGAAATTCGCTAAGTAATGAAGGCATCATCATGATAATTTCGAAGGAGGATCATCATCTTCATATCCTCCTGATATCCGTTTGCCGAAACATCATGATGATCAGCCTGTCTATTAAGAAGGGTTCGATATTGCATTTCTTAAACAGCATCATCATATTTTGTAATATCACCCTAGCCGAAATATCATGATGACCAACTTATCCTTGTGCTTCGAAGACAAAATATCATGATGACATCATCATGATAAATCGATGAGAAGTAAATATCCTGATGATCAGCATCATCATATTTTACAATATCACCCTAGCGCGAATATGATGATGACGTCATCATCATTCTTTATCCTGTCCTGATTGTCAAGATCATCATGATCTTGTTTGTTCGCCCGATATTTCGCCAAGTCCTCCTGCCGAAAATGCAACCTTTTGAGAACATCCTGATCATCATCATCATCATATTTTTATCCTGATCATGATCATGATCATAACATTTTTCCCTTCGGCAGGATTTTTTCTCAAACACGATCCGGTTGGCGAAATATCATGATGACGTCATGTTCCAAGTTTAACAAAGGACCCGAATATCATGATGACGTCATCCCGATCTAATAAACGAAGAACCAATATCCTCCTGATGGTCATCATCATCATTTTTCCTTCGAACAGGATATTTTTCAAACCCGATCCGGTTCCCGAATATCATGATGATGTCTTCTTCTATGTTCGACAAAACAAATATCCTCCTGATGGTCATCATCATCATTTTTCCTTCGAACAGGATATTTTTCAAACCCGATCCGGTTCCCGATTATCATGATGACGTTCTATTCCAAGTTCGACATACGCCCCAAATATGATGATGATGTTGTTGTTCGTTTCTCCATATGCAGAAGTCAAATATCATGATGACGTTCATCTGAACCTTCAGGAGGGAAAGCATCATATTTTCCGAAATATCATGATGATGAGGTATATCGACTAACCTGTTTTTTTGACGCACTGACTGCGAATATCATGCCGATGGGCGGGAAATGAAGCGGTGGAGTTTTAAAGTGTTTTTTTTGGCGCCTCTGACATTTTTTCAGTCAGCGATGGTTGACCCATCAATTTTGAGCAGCTTGGGCGCATTTTTGACGCGTTTTGAGCGGATTCTAGATCTGATTTCCACGATCTTGCGCAGTCACTTGGATTTAAACGCTTATTCTAGTTTCCTGCTGTTTTTTGTGATAAATGTGAAACTTATTGCTGGTCTTGTCTTGCAGGCTTGCAGTTGAGGAAGCAGCTGGAAAGTCAATACAGTGACCTCATGGAGGCAGAAGATCAGATCTCAGGAGCAAGAAGATAGAGATGAAATGCAAAAGTCAAAGCCATTCAAGTGAAGAGGAAGGTCGCAGCTGAAGATATTATTGCAAAAGACAGACAGAAGTTATTGCCCAGCTGCTGGAACTTCTCAGAAGGGGCAATATTTCGCCCAGATTTGACCACAGCTCAGAGATATTTTTGAGAACTGGTTCACCTGCACTTATTGCTGTAACTAGAGGTTTGAACCAGGGGTTCAGTTAGGTTTTTGCTGTAGTGAGGACAATCAGAATGTTATATATTGTGCCTCTCTACACTGTAATACTTTACAACAGGGGCTACAACAGGGGCTACAACAGGGGCTACAACAGGGGCTACAACAGGGACTACACACAGAGATTTTAGGAAAATACAGCAGGATAGCTTAGCATAGTTTAGAGTAGAAGAAGGAGGTCGCCTGTTTGTCTGCAGTAAGGTGCGCGTGGAATGTCTGGCTGCCTTACTGTATCTGTAAAGCTTGTAAGTTCTCTGTAGTATGATCAATGAAACTAAGAGTCATTCTTACATTGTAAATCATGTATGGCTATTCATTTCTAATACAATAGAATCTGGAGTTCTGCATCTATCTTCTGAGTGTTCTCCTGCTCTTCTTTGTGTTTTGAAATATCTTCTTTGAGAGCTTGCAATTTTAAATGTATGTTTGTGAAAATGCTCAGGACTTACATTTAAGGTTTTTACTGTGGATTTGATCAGATTACTGTGGTATTTACATAGTGGATAACAGAAACAATTAGATCCTTCTGTAGATTAGATGAAGTGTAGATTAGATCTCTCTAACTTTTCCCAACCCATCTGAAATATCTAGCTGAAAACGCAGAAATCTAAAGGAAATTGTCTCAAATTTGAAGAAGCATGATAACAGAGCTATAAGTAGATAGTTTTCATAAACAGATCAAGAAGAAAGCTGCAAAAATCCAAGAAAACCCTCTGAAACTTGCAGCCCAGTATCACTCTTATGCAAAGGAATGAAAAGCATTGACATACCTCATGACCTTTTTGCATATTCTTAGGCCAGTAAACCACAGAACAAACCTAAACTACGTAAGGCCCCTTGAACATTACAGCTTCACATTGACCAACTGAACTTGACCAACCGAACCATTGTAGACTTGGGATTAGTTGAATCACCAAATGATTCCTTCTTGTCTTTCAAGTATAGTTTCAGTTCATGTCATGTGAATTTTAACTTATTGTTATGATTGCATCAAAACAGTCGTCAACAGTTTTTTGGCGCTAGAAGGAGGGCCTGCCTGAGTTAGGTTTCATTTCAAACTGGCTAACGACAGTAACAGAGTGACTAGGTCTAGGTCCAGTTCAGGAGATATATTTGTGCAACTACCTGATACAAGGCGAAGTAAAAGCCCTTTAATCTGGAATCCAAAGATATCGCAAGCAGGAAGTTCATCTGGAACACCTCCTGGGTCACCTTTTAACATCTGTAGTATTATAAGTCCTGATAGATCACTGTTCAGATCTTTAAATCTTGGTTCAGGCACTTCTGGAGGTCTCAATCCTCCTCTAAATCCTAATCCACCAATCAATCCAGGTATTTCTGCAAGTTCAAGTCAAGCTCAAACACCTGCAATGGCTTATTTCGATGTCAATTCTCCCATATTCTTCAATGATTATCATGACATGCCAAAAAATCCGGAAAAGATATGTCCCAAATACCAGTTGCATCAAGACCCAGAAGATCATATTAGAATATTTAAGGAAGCATGTTTTAGGGCTATGTTAGAGCACGAGGATGTTGTGTGTAGGTTGTTTCCTTACACCTTTAATGAGCAGGCCTCTAGCTGGTATGTAAACTTACCCAATAGTTACATTTCTTCCTGGGCACTTATGGAAGAAGCATTTCTGTCAAGATTTAGAGGACCCATTGACCCTTGTGCTTTGTATCATAAGTTGGCTGCTATAAAACGAGGTGAGGGACAGTTAATTGATAATTTCAATGACAGATTCCAAAAGGCCTATTCTAGGCTAGCAGCCCCTTATACCATAGCTGATGCTCCCTTGTTGGCTATGTACTATGCTGCTTTGGATCCTTTAACTGCCATGTTTGTCAAAAGGAAACCTGACATAGATTCAGTATCCAAAGCCTATAAAGAGGCAGCCTCAGTGAACCAAGAAATGAGACATACAGCCTACAGTCCATTTGGAGGAAATTTTGGGGTGCAGAATCAGGCACACCCATGGAATGGAGTCCCTGTGCAGCATGCTCCACTAATAAATCCAGTTCCTTCTTACACACCTGTGTATAATCCTACTCCAATCCAGGCTATAACTCCTTACACGGCTAGTACTTCCAATAACAGTCAAAATAATGGTCAGCCTTTCTTCCAACTTCCTAGGGATGGAACTGTGGCAAAAGCACAAGATGATAGGGAAGACATCAAAGAAATTACTGCACATCTGAAGAGATTAACAACCGAAGTGACACAGCTAAGAAATGAGAATCTCTATGGCAGAAGCAACCAAAACTACAATCCACCTCAAGGTCACAACCAAGGCCAAAATCAGAATTATAGTCTCAACCAGAACCAGCAGTACAATCAGAACCAAAACTACAATCAGCATCAAGGCCCCGGCCAGGGGCAACCAATGCAAAATAGGGGGCCAGTGATAGATAATAGGACCTGGGGCAATAATAACAAGAACCAGAATCAACCTAGGCCACCCAAGACATGGAACACTGGGCCCAACAACGGTACTCTGGCTTCTCCTTTCGAGAATATGGATAATCATGGTGCAAAACAAATAACTAACATACAAATGGCCAATACAGCACCCAAAAATTGGTGCAGATTTCACAATACTAATGCCCATGCTGAGCATGACTGTCCACAGTTCCACTTGGCAGCTAGTATCTTCAACGTAGATGTACAGCCTCCTACCTCAGAATTTCTCATTCCTAAGGGTAATGAGGTAGTACCCTCAGAATATGACACAGCATTAGTCTTAGAAACGTTTACCTTTGCAACTGCAGAAGAGAGGGAGGATGAATTGCTAGAGGATGAACCATACTATTGTGAAAGTCTTTATCCTGAATCAGCCTTTGTGTTAAATGCTTTTCAGTTTCCTTTTGAATATGAAAACGAGATATTAAATGAAACAGAGGAGGTGCAGGCCTTTCAACAGACAAATAAAAGCCACACCTACAATTTGAGGAACAACCCTAGGCCGGGAGGACCTTTCACCACTTCCACTCCTCCGAATAACATCAATACACCCCCAGATCAGAATGCTAGCAACAATCCTGCCATACTTAAAGCTAGTCAGCACACAAATAACGGAACAGTAGTGCAAAAGGATCAAACAAGTAAGACAGAAGCAGTAGAGACAACAAGACTAATGAATTACTTGTCAGAGGAAATAAAGAAAATGAAGGTCAGCATACCTCTAAATGAATTATTGAAGACCCCAGGGATCAGAAATGCTTTTTTAAAATCCCTGGATACATCCATAACAAACATGGTGTCTGCTGATATAACTGTTCCTAGTAGTGATTCACCACCTAAGGAGAAAGGTAAGAAAGTTGAGCAGCCTTCCAACACAAATGTAGTAATACATGCGGATAAGAGGGATACTCAACCTTTCTTGTTAACTGTTAGGTTGTGTGGGAAGAATATACACAATTGCATGGTAGATTCTGGTGCTTCAGCCAACGTAATGCCCTTAGGAATATGTAAAACTCTCGGGCTGACTCCCACCAAATCTGCCAAGGTTGTCACACAATTAGATAAGACCGAGGTTAGTGTGATAGGAGAACTCATGAACATACAGGTGCAGTTAGCTTCAGACCCTAGGGTGAGCCAAATCATTGACATCCAAGTAGTGGATATACCCGTAAATTACGGAATGTTGCTGAGTAGGGATTGGTCCAAGACATTAAACGGATATATGGCTACTGACTTTTCACACATGTGGTTACCATGGAGAGGCATCCCAAACTAGATCAGAATAAAGGCAGAGCCCAGAATGAAACATATGATAACAGAGTATAATCGAACTAATGAAATCTTATATGCTGCTGTTGAGCCAGGTGTCTATAGAGTTACCAACAATGGGACGCAGATTGAGGAGGTTATGATGTTAAACAGTAGAAAGAAGTGTGTCAGCAACAGAACAGCACTATTCATTGAGTCTGACAGAAATTCTTCAGATGAGGAAAACAATGCAATAGACAAATTTGGTCATGACATTAGACAAGAGGTGGAAGAGTGCGTTACATACAATTTCCCAGTCCAATATGTGTATAATGCTGAAAGTTGGCAAGGAAGTGAGGAGATTATTGAGCGACAGAAGGATGCAGCAGCAACGGTCGTTAAATGTGTAGAGGACACAACGATGGAACCAATGCTAGGAATAAAGGATAATAAGATCTCTCTCCAGGAATCATGTGATGATTGTTGCAGGTTAATAGAAGCAGACTCCACACTGGACGATAAATGTGAGTCAGTTGATGAACAATTTTTGAAAATTGAAAGTACAGAAGATCATGGAGCTGCTGTGCATAATCAGACATCGCCCCAGCACCATGTTGAAAGTAAAACAGGGGAGTATTCCTATCAATCAAAAGATGTCATCCCACTTTTACTCTCAAGTGATTTAGAAATGATTAATTTCTGTATATCAGATGATGATGAAGATACTTACTTAAGTGCTGATGTGCAGGAAACTAATGAGAACATTGAGAGGTGTGCTACATTTGAGGATAAACTGAACAGCCAGAATGAAGGAATAAAGGTAGATGAAGATGAAGATATGATACATCTAGAGTCATTCATCTTTCAACTTGAAAAAGGACTAGACATAGAGCTGGGCAATGAAAATACAGAGCTAAATGAAGAGCCAGCTATCAATAAACAAGTGTGTTCCACAGAGCTAAAGGCACATCAGGTTGTCTCTTTCCTTTCCTTAGTAAACAATGATAAATGCTATTTTGATTATGGAAATTCAAGAGATAGGACATGCTTATGGATTAATCATAACCCTGATGAGCAGCCTCAGTTATTAGTCATTAAGAGCTATTCTGATAAACACAATGAATCTAGAATATCAGAATTTTTTTTAGAATTCAAAGATAAATCTGCTAGGATGAGAACCATCACCAGTACCCTGTTACTCCTGCACAACCTAACGAAATATGCAAGTAGGGGTGTTCTTGGGTCTTTTTCCTGGGTTTCAGTTTGCCTTGGAGAGGCTGGTATATAGTCTGATGGGGTAGTTGTTCTTCTTTTTGTGGTCTTCTTTTGCTGTTTTCTTCTTAGGTTAGTTGTTTGTATAGCTTGTTTTTTTTGCTTTTTGTTTCTGTCTGTTTGTACAGTTTTTTCTTTTGCTGTGTTGTTTGTACAACCTGTTTGCTTGGTCTGTTTGTTGTCTCCTCAGCAAGGATCTTTATTTTACTGTAGAGTATTAAGGAGAAGAACTAGCAACCATTCAAAACAGTATATAATTTAGGATATTCAGGTTAACCATTTGCAATTTAAACATAACCTGTCACTGTCATGAATGTAGAGAGTTGTTCATCTTCTGAAGTTTTGTATTCAATAAATGTGATTGAGAATTCGAAGCAGGTTTCTCACGATGACACACCTAAAATCCTTGGGTTTGTTGAACCTACCAGTGTAGATATTAGGTGAAAAATCAGAGGTCACCCTTGCTACCATTACAATTCTCAGCTTAATTTCAGCAAGTGTCCACTCCTTGCATCATCATGAAGTTACAAATTGCTACATCTTGTGAAATCTTTCCAAAATTAGAAAACAAAAAAATAAATAAATAAATGAATAAAGCGGATTATACTGAAAATCCAGATTAAGCCATCTAAGTAACTCTACCGGGGCTATGGACGCTCGCTGGCAGTGGGGCTCTACTTAGGAGAATTGTAACGATAACCTTGCCGGGGCTATAGACGCTCGCTGGCAGCAAGGCTCTATCCGGTCGGCTATGAGGGAATATCCTCACCTACGTAGGCTAATGTCAGTCACTGGTTTGTTCAACCGATCTTCAAGATGAGGATAATTAATCACATGCACACAACTAAACTGAAAATAGAAATTCATGCATCTTTATTGAACACTTTGAGTCTCAAGCTGAATAGTAATTTGCAGGAAAGGTAGTTGGAAGTTATGAGTTCATTTCACCTAGTTTCCTTGAACACTCTGAATTTAATTGTTTTGTTTTGGTTGCTAGTTGTTGTGATGTTCACAACACGCCCCATTTTGCTCCTTAGCAAAACGAGGACCCCTGCTGATGTCTTGCTTTTTGCTTCTGCTTGTGTTTTTTTGCTTCCTGGCGGTCTGGTAAAAATGAAGGTCAGGTGCATCATCATCATCATATTGCATAGGGTAGGTCATCATCATGAGGTCTGTTTGTCAAAGTTCATATTTTGTTTCTGTGACCTCATATTTTGAAAGAGCTTGAAATTTCATGCAGGTTTGCCTTTTACTTCACTTGAAAATTCGACCATATGTGAAAGTTATGCACGGTCAAAGTCTTGGTCAAACCTGATATTCGCAGGAGCATCATCATTTTATTTTTTATTCCAAGTCATGTTGACAGGATCATCATGATCTTCGCATTATGCAGCATCATGATATCTTTTAGGAAGGTTATATTATAAACTCGGTTTTGCTGAAGAGCATCATCATCATCATATTTAAACCCCCCCCCCGATAATATCCTGAGGTCCAATTATCATGATGACATTAACTTTAAGTCGAGGTAAGTTCCCCCCGTCGAGCGGCCTTTTTTATCGCGAGCATCATCATGATATCCTTGCATCGCCTGATCTTAAAATATCATGCTGATGGTATAGGATCACCCTGACTTAACAAAATCACCTTCGGCATATTTACATGCGCACGTTCAAAACCTATTGGAGGGTCATCATCATGATATTTGCTGGCATTCAAAATATGATGATGACGACGACTTCATATCCTCCTGGTCTCCCTTTCGCAAGGTCGTCATCATGATATTTGCTGAACTTCGAATATGATGATGACGGCTTCTTGATTATCATCCTGATCTTTCACAGAACATTCGCTGAAATTCGCTAAGTAATGAAGGCATCATCATGATAATTTCGAAGGAGGATCATCATCTTCATATCCTCCTGATATCCGTTTGCCGAAACATCATGATGATCAGCCTGTCTATTAAGAAGGGTTCGATATTGCATTTCTTAAACAGCATCATCATATTTTGTAATATCACCCTAGCCGAAATATCATGATGACCAACTTATCCTTGTGCTTCGAAGACAAAATAGCATGATGACGTCATCATGATAAATCGATGAGAAGTAAATATCCTGATGATCAGCATCATCATATTTTACAATATCACCCTAGCGCGAATATGATGATGACGTCATCATCATTCTTTATCCTGTCCTGATTGTCAAGATCATCATGATCTTGTTTGTTCGCCCGATATTTCGCCAAGTCCTCCTGCCGAAAATGCAACCTTTTGAGAACATCCTGATCATCATCATCATCATATTTTTATCCTGATCATGATCATGATCATAACATTTTTCCCTTCGGCAGGATTTTTTCTCAAACACGATCCGGTTGGCGAAATATCATGATGACGTCATGTTCCAAGTTTAACAAAGGACCCGAATATCATGATGACGTCATCCCGATCTAATAAACGAAGAACCAATATCCTCCTGATGGTCATCATCATCATTTTTCCTTCGAACAGGATATTTTTCAAACCCGATCCGGTTCCCGAATATCATGATGATGTCTTCTTCTATGTTCGACAAAACAAATATCCTCCTGATGGTCATCATCATCATTTTTCCTTCGAACAGGATATTTTTCAAACCCGATCCGGTTCCCGATTATCATGATGACGTTCTATTCCAAGTTCGACATACGCCCCAAATATGATGATGATGTTGTTGTTCGTTTCTCCATATGCAGAAGTCAAATATCATGATGACGTTCATCTGAACCTTCAGGAGGGAAAGCATCATATTTTCTGAAATATCATGATGATGAGGTATATCGACTAACCTGTTTTTTTGACACACCGACTGCGAATATCATGCCGATGGGTGGGAAATGAAGCGGTGGAGTTTTAAAGTGTTTTTTTTGGCGCCTCTGACATTTGTTCAGTCAGCGATGGTTGACCCATCAATTTTGAGCAGCTTGGGCGCATTTTTGACGCGTTTTGAGCGGATTCTAGATCTGATTTCCACGATCTTGCGCAGTCACTTGGATTTAAACGCTTATTCTAGTTTCCTGCTGTTTTTTGTGATAAATGTGAAACTTATTGCTGGTCTTGTCTTGCAGGCTTGCAGTTGAGGAAGCAGCTGGAAAGTCAATACAGTGACCTCATGGAGGCAGAAGATCAGATCTCAGGAGCAAGAAGATAGAGATGAAATACAAAAGTCAAAGCCATTCAAGTGAAGAGGAAGGTCGCAGCTGAAGATATTATTGCAAAAGACAGACAGAAGTTATTGCCCAGCTGCTGGAACTTCTCAGAAGGGGCAATATTTCGCCCAGATTTGACCACAGCTCAGAGATATTTTTGAGAACTGGTTCACCTGCACTTATTGCTGTAACTAGAGGTTTGAACCAGGGGTTCAGTTAGGTTTTTGCTGTAGTGAGGACAATCAGAATGTTATATATTGTGCCTCTCTACACTGTAATACTTTACAACAGGGGCTACAACAGGGGCTACAACAGGGGCTACAACAGGGACTACACACAGAGATTTTAGGAAAATACAGCAGGATAGCTTAGCATAGTTTAGAGTAGAAGAAGGAGGTCACCTGTTTGTCTGCAGTAAGGTGCGCGTGGAATGTCTGGCTGCCTTACTGTATCTGTAAAGCTTGTAAGTTCTCTGTAGTATGATCAATGAAACTAAGAGTCATTCTTACATTGTAAATCATGTATGGCTATTCGTTTCTAATACAATAGAATCTGGAGTTCTGCATCTATCTTCTGAGTGTTCTCCTGCTCTTCTTTATGTTTTGAAATATCTTCTTTGAGAGCTTGCAATTTTAAATGTATGTTTGTGAAAATGCTCAGGACTTACATTTAAGGTTTTTACTGTGGATTTGATCAGATTACTGTGGTATTTACATAGTGGATAACAGAAACAATTAGATCCTTCTGTAGATTAGATGAAGTGTAGATTAGATCTCTCTAACTTTTCCCAACCCATCTGAAATATCTAGCTGAAAACGCAGAAATCTAAAGGAAATTGTCTCAAATTTGAAGAAGCATGATAACAGAGCTATAAGTAGATAGTTTTCATAAACAGATCAAGAAGAAAGCTGCAAAAATCTAAGAAAACCCTCTGAAACTTGCAGCCCAGTATCACTCTTATGCAAAGGAATGAAAAGCATTGACATACCTCATGACCTTTTTGCATATTCTTAGGCCAGTAAACCACAGAACAAACCTAAACTACGTAAGGCCCCTTGAACATTACAGCTTCACATTGACCAACTGAACTTGACCAACCGAACCATTGTAGACTTGGGATTAGTTGAATCACCAAATGATTCCTTCTTGTCTTTCAAGTATAGTTTCATTTCATGTCATGTGAATTTTAACTTATTGTTATGATTGCATCAAAACAGTCATCAACAGGTTCATTGTCAAATAATTCAATACTCTGTGATTTAAGAGTTTGGGACTAAAGAGCTCAAGAACATAACTCGAAGCTACGCCTTTCTGAGGGTAGACGAGACAACATGATGCAGCCCTGCTTCATTCAGGATTTGTTCTTTGGGAGAAGATCTTCTATAAAATGTGTATTCATATTATGTAATCATCTTTGTTGAGTATTTTAGCATTAAGGGGGGTCCCTTGGTACTATTGCAGGAATAATGTAATAAGGGGGGAATGTTGGCGTAATAGTTATAGTATTACATTGTTTATACGTAACTACATCTGTTGGTTACGTTAGTTGCACTATATAGTTACTCTATAACTATTGTATCAACCAACTACACCGGTTGTGTGCAAGAAGTTGTGTCCACTTTTTGGCCAAAAAGTAGAAGTGTTTTTCCTGATTTTCAGAATTTGTCACATTTGACCTAAAAATTTGAAGCACTTAAAGGTGGAATCTTGGAAAAAGTCACTAAATATGAAATGTATTACTTGGAGTCTAGTTTCCAAATATGTAATTTTTTTCAATACCCAGATGATAGAAATTGATTTTGAATAGGCATTTCTAAAAGCCATTGTTTAAAAGTCACTTTTTTTTACTATACCATGTACGTGTACGTCATCCATATTTTGACCTAAATAATCATATTTTTCAAATTCCTTTTGGGAAAAGTTTTGTAACTCACTGAAGCACGTTTTCCATATTTATTTGTAATTTTTTATTGAATAATTTTTTTTTATTAATTTTTTATTGGTCATTTTTTGTCTTTTAAAAAATCATCGTGTATGTCACGCATAAGATGACATAAACTTAACATTTTTTGAATTTTTTTTTTAAATTGCAAAGAATTGTCTAAAGTACGTTTTCATACAATTTTTTTTACAAAAAAATATTTTAATAAAAAGTTATTAAAATATTAACAAACCCTAATAATTTAAGGTTATGGACCTATTTCATCAGAAATTGATTAAAAAATAGAAAAATTAATTCAATTCTAAAAAAAATTAGATATTTGGAATCTACATTGTCTCCTTTATAATGGGTTTTAATTTCGTCAAAATATTCTGCAAAATAGACCTTTAAATATATGCCCAAAGTCACTATTTTGTTGTGACATTGACAGGGCCTTCAAGTTGTAGGTCAAACCAGGTCCAGAGGTCAGGGTCAGGTCCCCAAAGCATTTTTTAAAGTGGGTTACAAAGGAAAACCCGAGCCTAAAATTCAAATTTTGAATAACGGGATCCCGTTTATAAAACGATATCCCATTTCTTTATTCATCAGTCGTGAATAAAATGGGATCCCATTTAATAAACGAGATCATGTAGTAAATGGGATCCCGTTTATAGTTTTTTATTTGCCCATTTTTTTAATAAGACTGTACTATGACTATCATTTCTACAGTTTGCTCTACAGTACGGCCGACAGCGACTCTTGTAGCATTCTTTGGCATATTTCTTTCTTTTGCAAGTCCATCAACTTGAAGTATTGTTGGTATTTTGATAGAAGCCATCATGGAGACGTTATTTGAGTGGAATTTTGTTGAATTGGTATATGTTTGAAGGACTTGAAACACATTCAAGTTTTTGACATTCATTTGTACATGCTTCATAAAATTTTTAATCATGGGATCACAAAGTCATAATAAGAGGAAAGATAGGAAGCTATTAACCCCTGAAGAAATTGAAGCAAAGAGAGAGAAAGAGGCAAAAAGACAAGGAGATAGAAGAGTAAAGATTCAATCAATGAATAATGCTGAAGCATCCAATTCCACAACTATTGAAGATAAAAACATTGAGGAGACCATGGATGTAGACGATGCAAGTTTGCAACAGGTGAATGTGGAAACTAATACGATTATACAAACTACTGCTGGTATGTCTTCAAATCCCTCTATTAATGCTATAGAGAATGTTTCAATAGGCACAAATCTAGGTACTTCTTCAAATCCACCTTTGAATGAAATGGAAATAGTGTTGATAGGAGATTTAAAACAAGCTGGATATAACAATGTTGAGATTGATAATATTCGTAGAGATCAAAATTTGAAACAAATTGTTGTTCAAAATGAAAATAAAAATCCTTTTGTTGAAAATGAAAATAAAAATCCTTTTGTTGTTGAAAATGAAAATGAAAACCGTTTTGTTGTTGAAATTGAAAATGAAAATGAAAACCGTTTTGTTGTTGAAAATGAAAACAAAAAATCCTTTTGTTGAAAATGAAAATGAAAATCATTTTGTTGTTGAAAATGAAAACAAAAATCCTTTTGTTGAAAATGAAAATGAAAACTGTTTTGTTGTTGAAAATGAAAACGAAAATCCTTTTGTTGAAAATGAAAATGAAAACCATTTTATTGTTGAAAATAAAAATCGTTTTGAAGTTGAAAATGAAAATGAAAATCTAGGAAGTGATGTTGAAAATGAGAAATATTTTTTCAAAATTGAAAGAGATGTTTTGGATAATCTTCCTGGTAAAATTTCTTGGAGACAAATAAGAACACATGCCAATAGATTATACAAGGAATTTTTTTATCGTAAAAAACTATCATTTCAATGTCAACTAATGATGCAATTAATGAGAATGTGGAAAATGAGAAAAGTAATTAAAATGTTAGGCATTTTTGTTAAACCAAGAAGAAAAGATCAATCACTAAAACATGCTATCTCTACTGTTGCTAGTGCCATTGAGTCTATTGGAAGTAATAGTCGATCCAAAGATAAAAATGCAGCAAGACGAGCTATAACAATTGCTATAGTGAATAAAACAACTTTGAATAGAAGAATGGTAAGCAATATTAGTGGAATTCTAAAAATACATCCTAAAACATTGGTAAGAGCTACAAAAAGAAGAGAAAGTATAGAAAATGATCCAATTAACCAATGTTGGAGTTTTAGTGGTTGACTCCCAAGATCTGACATGAAACTAAATGTTGAAATCAGCTCTTTGATCGAAAAATATTGGCATGATAATACTAGGGTATCGTCTAATGCTAGAGATGTTTTAAAATTAAGAGTGGGGTCCAAAGTTCGTGATCCTCATCCAAAACACCTATTAGATACAACGCAAACTGAATTTTATAGAAAATTTTGTGATGAATTAGTGTTACCTAGTAATATTAAAATAAGTCAAAGATCTTTTAAAAAATGCAAACCATGGTATGTAAACATTAATAAGGAACGAATATCTTGTTGTTGTAAAATGCATGTTCAATTTCGTTATTATTATGATGTGTTTCAATATATACGTTGTACTTTACATCGTAACATGATTATATAGGAATGTGATATTAATATGCCAACTGAAACAATAAAAGAGTTTATATCAAGTTTCTTCTGTGAAAGATCTAATGAAAAGGGTTTTTATTTAAGTGAATCATGTATTTCTGGACAATGCACTAGTTGTGGCAATCTTTCTTTGTTAAGAGTTTGTATGCATGAAAGTGTTGAAAATGATTTTGGACAACAATTAGTGGATGTTAAAAGATTTAAGAATGTTGAATATTCTTTAAAAGATGGAAAATTTGGAAAGCGTTGTGATTTAATTACAGAAAAGTTGGAAAGCGTTGTACCAAAATATGTCAAGCACTCTCAACAAGCTCAATGGCTTGATGGACAAGTTTGTGAATGTAGAAACACATTTCTAGTTGGTACTATACTATCAGTGGTTGATTTTGTAGAAAACTATACTTTAGCTCTGCAAGAGGAAATTCAATCACAATATTACAATTTAGTGCAGGTTGCTATGTTTGTTCATATTGTTTATAGACATGCAGATGATAGCACAGAGAATGATAGAAAAGTTTTGAGGGAGTATCATTTCTATTTGAGTGACAACCGGTTACACTCGTCAGAGTTTGTTCAATATTGTTTCAATATATTTTATACAAATTCAAGAGAAAGAGGAATCCAGATGACTAAACATCTTATATGGTCAGATAATTGTATGGGGCAGTTCAAGAATGCTCGAATGTTCTATTGGTTATGTAGGGTTCACAAGGAGAATAATGTCCAACATATGTGGAATTTTTTTGAAGCTGGACATGGTAAAGGAGAACATGATGGAGCTGGTGCGTGTGTTAAAAGAATTCTTGCTAGACAACAATTAAAATTTGAGGATGCAGTAAAATTTAAAGATGCACGTGGGATTGTAGATTGGTGCAATACAAGATTATGTACACCTGGATCAAGCGAGTACTCTACAGTTTGTTGATTCTTTTGGTTGGTTGGAGAAGAAAACATTCTACCTAGATTTGATTGCTAGACAATTAGTGGATCTACTAAATGACATTCATTTAGGAGTTCGAATGCGAGTACATGGACTATCTGGACAAGGGAGATTGCATGTTTTTGTCAGTTTTGTATTTTAGGAGATTGGGAAGCATGTGAGAATACATAATGGGTTGAAGAGTGGAAATAAAGACTATTGACACTTGCACAAGCACACAATCAAAGTGAAACAACAATTAAAGACAATGATCAACTATTTGTATCAGACGATTATGACCGTGTTTCAGACCTGTTGATGACTGTTTTGATGCAATCATAACAATAAGTTAAAATTCACATGACATGAACTGAAACTATACTTGAAAGACAAGAAGGAATCATTTGGTGATTCAACTAATCCCAAGTCTACAATGGTTCGGTTGGTCAAGTTCAGTTGGTCAATGTGAAGCTGTAATGTTCAAGGGGCCTTACGTAGTTTAGGTTTGTTCTGTGGTTTACTGGCCTAAGAATATGCAAAGAGGTCATGAGATATGTCAATGCTCTTCATTCCTTTACATAAGAGTGATACTGGGCTGCAAGTTTCAGAGGGTTTTCTTGGGTTTTTGCAGCTGTCTTCTTGATGTACTTATGAAAACTGTCTACTTAGACTCTGTTATGCACACTTCTTCAGATTTGAGACAATTTCCTTTAGATTTCTGCATTTTTAGCTAAATAATTCAGATGGGTTGGGAAAAGTTAGAGAGATCTAATCTATACTTCATCTAATCTACCGAAGGATCTAAGTGTTTCTGTTATCCACTATGTAAATACCACAGTAATCTGATCAAATCCACAGTAAAAACCTTAAATGTAAGTCCTGAGCATTTTCACAAACATACATTTAAAATTGCAAGCTCTCAAAGAAGATATTTCAAAACACAAAGAAGAGCAGGAGAACACTCAGAAGATAGATGCAGAACTCCAGATTCTATTGCATTAGAAACGAATAGCCATACATGATTTACAATGTAAGAATGACTCTTAGTTTCATTGATCATACTACAGAGAACTTACAAGCTTTACAGATACAGTAAGGCAGCCAGACATTCCACGCGCACCTTACTGCAGACAAACAGGCGACCTCCTTCTTCTACTCTAAACTATGCTAAGCTATCCTGCTGTATTTTCCTAAAATCTCTGTGTGTAGTCCCTGTTGTAAAGTATTACAGTGTAGAGAGGCACAATATATAACATCCTGATTGTCCTCACTACAGCAAAAACCTAACTGAACCCCTAGTTCAAACCTCTAGTTACAGCAATAAATGCAGGTGAACCAGTTCTCAAAAATATCTCAGAGCTGTGGTCAAATCTGGGCGAAATATTGCCCCTTCTGAGAAGTTCCAGCAGCTGGGCAATAACTTCTGTCTGTCTTTTGCAATAATATCTTCAGCTGCGACCTTCCTCTTCACTTGAATGGCTTTGACTTTTTGCATTTCATCTCTATCTTCTTGCTCCTGAGATCTGATCTTCTGCCTCCATGAGGTCACTGTATTGACTTTCCAGCTGCTTCCTCAACTGCAAGCCTGCAAGACAAGACCAGCAATAAGTTTCACATTTATCACAAAAAACAGCAGGAAACTAGAATAAGCATTTAAATCCAAGTGACTGCGCAAGATCGCAGAAATCAGATCCAAAATCCGCTCAAAACGCGTGAAAAATGTGCCCAAGCTGCTCAAAATTGATGGGTCAACCATCGCTGACTGAAAAAATGTCAGAGGCGCCAAAAAAAACACTTCAAAACTCCACCGCTTCATTTCCCGCCCATCGGCATGATACTCGCAGTCGGTGCGTCAAAAAAACAAGTTGGTCGATATACCTCATCATCATGATGTTTCGCTTATATGATGCTCTCCCTCCTGAAGGTTCAGATGAATGTCATCATGATATTTGACTTCTGCATAAGGAGAAAGGAACAACAACATCATCATCATCATGTTGAAGGAGAAAAGGAGGATGCGAATATAATCATGCTGCCGAGGAAAGGAAGATGATGGTGACGTCATCATGATATTCGGGCTTCACTGAAATGCTAAGGATGACGTCATCGTCATGTTCGGTTAAGATCAGGGGGATAATTGCAATATCGGGTCACCTAAGGAGCATGATCAGGATGATGAAGTGAATATGATCCTTTCGCGGCCAAGGTAACCCTCTCGAGAAAATCAGCATGATGAAGATCATCATCATATTTGGGGCGTATGTCGAACTGGGAAAAGGACGTCATCATCATGATAATCGGGAACCGGATCGTGCCTGGAAAATATATCCTGCTCGAAGGAAAAATGATGATGATGATGATCAGGAGGATATTTGCTTTGTCGAACACAGAAGAAGACATCATCATCATATTCGGGAGATGGATCGGGTCTTAGAAAATATCCTGCTGAAAGAAAGAAAATGATGATGATGATGATCAGGATATTTACCTCTTCGTTATAAGATCGGGATGACGTCATCATGATATCCGGAGCCTTCGCTAAACTTGAAACATGACGTCATCATGATATTTTGCCAACCGGATCATGTTTGAGAAAAATCCTGCCGAAGGGAAAATATGATGATCATGATCATCATCATTTTCAGGAGGATAAAAAATATGATGATGATGATCATCAGGATGTTCTCAAAAAGGTTGCATTTTCGGCAGGAGGACTTGGCGAAATATCGGGCGCACAAACAAGATCATGATGATCTTGACAATCAGGACAGGATAAAGAATGATGATGACGTCATCATCATATTCGGGCCAGGGTGATATTGCAAAATATGATGATGCTGATCATCAGGACATTTACTTCTCATCGATTTATCATGATGACGTCATCATGATAATTTGTCTTCGAAGCACAAGGATAAGTTGGTCATCATGATATTTCGGCTAGGATGATATTACAAAATATGATGATGCTGTTGAAGAAATGCGATATCGACCACCTCTTAATAGATAGGCTGATCATCATGATGTTTCGGCAAACGGATATCAGGAGGATATAAAGATGATGATGCTCCTGCGAAATTATCATGATGATGATGTTTCCAGCACTTAGCGAATTCAGCGAATATTGTGGAAGATCAGGATGATGATCAAGAAGCCGTCATCATCATATTTCGAAGTTCAGCAAATATCATGATGATGACCTTGCGAAAGGGAGACCAGGAGGATATGAAGTCGTCGTCATCATCATATTTCGAATGCCAGCAAATATCATGATGATGACCCTCCAATAGGTTTTGAACGTGCGCATGTAAATATGCCGAAGGTGATTTTGTTAAGTCAGGGTGATCCTATACCATCAGCATGATATTTTAAGATCAGGCGATGCAAGGATATCATGATGATGCTTGCGATACAAAGGCCGCTCGACGGGGGGAACCTACCTTGACCCAAAGCCGATGTCATCATGATATTTGAACCTCAGGATATTATCGGGGGGGGGTTCAAATATCATGATGATGATGTTTATACAGCAAAACCGAGTTTGTAAAATATGACCTTCCTAACAGATATCATGATGCCGGATAATGCGAAGATCATGATGATCCTGTCAACATGACTTAGAATAAAAAATAAAATGATGATGCTCCTGCGAATATCAGGTTTGACCAAGACTTTGACCGTGCATAACTTTCACGTACGGTCGAATTTTCAAGTGAAGTAAAAGGCAAACCTGCATAAAATTTCAAGCTCTTTCAAAATATGAGGTCACAGAAACAAAATAAGAACTTTGACAAACAGACCTCATGATGATGACCTACCCTTTGCAATATCATGATGATGATGCACCTGACCTTCATTTTTACCAGACCGCCAGGAAGCAGAAAAAACACAAGCAGAAGCAAAAAGCAAGACACCAGCAGGGGTCCTCGTTTTGCTAAGGAGCAAAATGGGGCGTGTTGTGAACATCACAACAAGACCTTGTACAAGAAGGTAATTTAATTCAAATCATTTCATTTTATTTCACTTTGATTACTAATTTGTAGTGCTTTTATTTATTTATGTGTACATATGAATGCATGTATGTTGATTGGTCAAATTTTATGGACATGTGCAAGTTATTGAATCAAAATTTGTTTTGTAGGACATGTGTATGTTGTTGTTGCACCAAAGAATAATGAAGAGGAAACTAAATATTGGTTGGCTCGTTGTGTGGAGACTAAACATAAGTTAACACCACCTCGAGAAGATGATGATGGCTTTCCTTATCCAACAGATTTGGTGATCCCCTTAAGACATCCCCTTAAGCAAATTTTGATAACAAGTCTTTGATCCCCTTAAGTATATTTTAAGAACTTCTTTGATCCCCTTAAGCAAATTTTAAGTATTTCTTTGATGATGGCTATCATTATCCAATAGGTTCGGTGGTGGTTGTTGGCACTCGGCTACAGAAATACCTAATAAGGAAGAATGGTTTGCCTGCATTCAAAGATTATGAAACACATAAGAAGATTATACACTACTCACATTTGGTGTTGGCAACAAATATAAAACTAGAGAGGTATCGCGGAAAACCTACAAATAAAGAGCTATGGAACATTTCTATGGAAGACCATGAGACAATCATCGATGCGTTGGAAAAAAGAGAGGATGGAGATGGTACAATGGAATAAGTAAATACAGGTAAATATAGTTAAATAGATTTATATTGTTATTTTAAATACATTAAATACATGTTTTGATATTTCTTGTGCGTTATTAGTTGAAATTGATTTAGTTTATCCTTTTATATCCTCAAGCCATCATCACAAATTCATCACATACTTTGAAACAAAAACTTGAGAGGCACTTGTAAATACAGGTACAAATTGTGTATATCTAGATAGTTTTATATAAATTAAAATACATGTTTTGATTCAGATATATTGATAAATTGCTTGTATTATTTTTACATTAGGTGGCATGAAGACCTGCTACATTCTCCTCAAGTTTTGGATTTTCTTGAGATGGCATATAACAACATTTTGTATTTACATTATTTTGAGTTAGCATATATGTACATACACAATTACATTATTACACATTTTGTACAGAAATTTGTATACATGTGTATGTACACAATTTTATACTCTACAGTATTAAATTTATCAAAATTATTATTTTATGTATTTTATTTGTTAAATGTCCATGTTTTTCTACTTAGAATTTACTTTAAATATGATTTATTATATTGTTCAATTTGGTTGCCTTGGGCAACTTCACCAAATTTTGAGAACTTAAGACGTCCTCTTAAGACATCGTAAATTAGGACCCCTTAAGACATCCAAAAAGTTAGCATACAACTTCCACCTTAAGTGGACACTACAAATGCAAGAAGTTGTTTAATTTTGTTGAAGTTCTACATGGAGAACTCTACAAATGTATTATCTCTGTAATCCCATTCTTGAGATAATACATTGGGTTTGTGGTGCTTTGGAGGCTAGGTTTTTTCTAAAAGGGTTTTCCTAAGGTGCATCTTGTGTTATCTTGTAATTATGCTTTATTCTTCTTTTGTATTATAGATTCTGCATACTATTTAGCATAGTTTCTCTCATTAAGGTTATGTGGAATTAGTATTTGTGGTTTGAAACTCCTAACATTTGGTATCTATAAGTACTAAAATCACATCAAGCCTACATGACAATTTGATGATGATAAATAAGTCCTAATCATGTAGGTGTGAATTACATTCCTACCAGTAGTTTCACTCTTGGTGGCATGTCCTATGTGTTCTTCCCCCTCTTGACCATCTTTTTCAACCCCCAAATTGACCTTCCCTACCTCACATTTTTACCTAGTGCTCCCTTCACTTTTCCTACTTAGGGTCACCTCTTTGTGTCTTAGGGTTGCCCCTAGTGTCTCTAGGTTACTTGAGTGACCTTAATTAGTATAAGTGGTGACCTTAATCCTAAAATTGGTGACTTTGTGGTTTTTAATGCATGAAATAACTCATATTTTTATCTTTTCTTCTTGATTTTTAACCTATTTTAACTCCCATTTTTTTGTGCTAACTTGTGCTTTTCCTCACTTTATTTCTATTTTGAACTCATGATCAAAACTTATCTCTTCTAAATTGTTTCCATTTTCTCTTTGAGTTCATTTTAGTTTTCTTTTAGTTTTCTCAAGTCTTCTAATTTTCTTTCTATCTTCTCTCTTATTCATGGAATTGCTTCCATTTCTTATTAAGTTAAATATTTATTTTGATCTGATCTCTTCTTCTCTTCCCTCTTATTTCTACCTATAAATACCCCTCATCTCTTCATTATTTATCATCAAGAAGTTTCACACACTTCTCTCATAGAAGCTTCTTTAAAAGCTTCCTCACAAACTTCTTTAAGATTCTTCACAGGTCTTTGAGCGTCTTCGTTTAGTTTGAGTTTTAATTTTGCAAATATTCAAATATTTCCTTTTAGGAGGTTGTCTTCAAGTATTATTTTCTCATCCAAGCTTATGTATAGCACCCCCTCTAGCTTTTTATTCTCACACAAGGATCAAGCCTTCCTTCTTTCAAATTTGTTTTTGATTAAGATAAGCTAGAAAAAGGGTTCTATTCCCTTACAAATCCAAAGAGTTCAACAAACTAGCATGAAGAAAATTAAAGACCACCAAAACAACAAAAAACACTAGCTACAATAAACTAGGATAGGTGACAGAACAAACAAAAAATAACAGAAAATAACATACAGACAACAACAAAAACAACACCAAACCCTCCATAGAACATAGAGAAATTACTTCCTGCAACTAGAGAGTAGGGAATCCCAATCCTTTCTAATAGAATTCAAGGTGTCATCCCAATTAGCCACACCCAAAACCAATTCTTTCAAATTTGTTATTCCTTCTGATCCACTTTTCATTCCCTTATGTCTCAAAATTCATGTAATGCTCATGAAGACACTTAATAAAATTCCAAATCTTCACATTTAATTTGTTCTTTTTAGATTACAATGCCCTATCATATCCCTTGAAAGAAAACCCATGAAAATTACAATGAAAATGCTCTAAAATCTATCACTAGAACAAAACCCTATAGGTTTATGCATGTTTTTCTTCGTTTTTCTTAGTCTCTCCTTTGCAACTAGTTTTCCATCTCTCAGTTTAATGAGATACTATAATATATAGATCGTTCAATGTCAACAAACAACGTTGGACAAGGACCTTGGTCACTTGAGTGTTAAATATCCACCCATACTTTCTTGTGTCACTTTCACATGGCACACACTTGATTATCATGCTGAATTATACCATTATCCCATACCTTTATGCCCAAATCATATTTTTGAGGGGTCCACCGATGTTAAGAGGAATTTGGAGGAAATATTACATCATATCATGTCCATTGAAAGTTATTAATGGTGGTCCTAAGTCATGCAGGGGAGTAGTTGGGGTTGGTGGAATCTTTTGAAGAAGTTGTAGAAATTTGACTTGGGATAGGGTATGAACTTGGCAAACTTTTGCAAAAAATGTTACAAAACTTCAGGTGGGAATTGGATGAAATGAATTGAAGAAAGGAATGATTTCTCCAAGGCAGTTAGGCTTCTACAATTAGGAAGAAACGAGTGTTTCGATGTTATGGGGAAATGATGTAAAACTAGACAATAGGATAGGAAGTGGGATGGGATAAATCATATCCTAAAGTTAATCTAGCTTTCACAAAGTGGAGGGAAGGGAAGATACAAAGGAATATAAATTGTGGGAGAACCATATGGGACCATAGCTAGGAAGTGGATGGGAGAAATAGATGAGATCCAAAAGTGAAGATAAAATCCATAAATGAGGTCAGGAAGAATGTGGAAAAGGGAAGGGGAACCAGAGGTGAAGTAGGATGTGAAATACATCTAGTTTGGGAAGAAAGTTCCATGGAACTCCAAGTAGAGGAAAAATGGGAGCATGAAGCATGAACAAGATAAATGTGGAAATTTTATGTGGGACCAGATATAGGAAGTGGATATTGAAACTTAATAAATGAATTCTTAGACCTAGTGGGATTTTGTGAACTGAAGAATTAGTGGAATGAAAAGATCAATGACCTAATAAAGTCAAACAAGATTTTCACATGAAAGAGGAACAAGATGTAGGATACAAGGGTGAAGATGAAACATCTGGTATCCATTCGGGGTTCCACAAAAGGTGAAAAAGAAGGTGAATTAAAGGAAATGAGAGTTTAGATAGTTTTTAGAGATTTTATGCAAGGAAAGAGGAAGAAACCAAATGGAAAGAGAAAGAAACATATCTAGTTGCCCCAAGAAACTCCACATTTTTTCTAAAAACACCCAAAATGATTAAAAACTACCAACACTTGAATTTTTTTGGGCCTTTCAGTAACTTCAATATATAATATGAGCATGAGAAAGGAAAGGCACCATTTTAACATAAAATTTGACCAAGGGGAACCCATTTAAGATCTCTTATATAAGTTATCAATGATGGGAAAGAATATTTCCAAGACAACAATGAGGCACAATACTTGGAATTTTATAGATTTTGGGTAGGTGCAAACATTGTCTTGTGTTGGGGATGGGTGCCTCTTGTAGGCATAGCAAGGATCTAGTTTCTCTAGGTTGCAGACCAAAAAGGGAAAAGATAAGGGTCAAACTAGAATAAAAGGGGGTAGGGCAAGGACAACCAAAAGACAAAACACAAACATACAAAGGAAAAATATATATACATAGGCCCAAAGAGAGCCCCATACCATCAAGAGAAATAATGCTTGAGGTATTGACAATGGACTGGGAGGTCTTTGAATTCTCCATCCAAACTCTTGAGGCAAAAAGTGCCTTGGCTGCATATGCAATTTAGTAAGGTCCAACCCATAAGGCTTAAAATTTCCCATATTTTCCCTTATCCTTAGACCTTGAATTCCACATAAGGACTAATTCAGCCACCTAAAACATTCTTTCAATGCAATTTCTTCATTAAGTGCAAATCTAGATCAACACTACATAAATTCTTTCAATGCAATTTTTTCATTAAGCGCAAATCTAGATCAACACTCTGACACTTGTAGATTTATATATGACAATTGATTATTTCTATTGATGTCAATCTATATATCTTATTATGGTTGATCTCAAATGTTTACATTTGTTTTCCTTCATGCACATGGTTATATTAGAGTTTGATTTATGATTAAATTTAGGGATGCTTGTATATACATATGTATGTGATGTTATGCTTTTATAGTTTATGATGTATATGCAATGTATGTATGCATGGATAACATATATATAAATATGGATGCACCTAAACTAACATGATGGTTTTACATGATTATTACTTTGACATGTGTATGATTTTGAACTATGACAAGATTGCATTTATTCTGTGACATGTAAAAATATATAGTCCAGGTTCAACAATATATATATAAAGTCCAGGTCCATGTTCAAAAAATATATAAAGTCCACATGTTCAACAATATATATATATATATAAAGTCCATGACAAACAGTATATAACAAATAGTCCATGAAATAGTCAAATATATAAAGTCCAGGTCCATGTTCAAAAAAATATATAAAGTCCATGTTCAACAATATATATATATATATATATATATATATATATATATATATATATATATATATATATATATATATATATATATATATATATATATATATATATATATATAAAGTCCATGACAAACAATATATAACATATAGTCCATGAAATAGTCAAATTATACATAGCCCATGTTCAATAACCTATCACATACTATCTCTATCATCAAGAGTCCTCTTCACACCATGCGAACTACTCAGATGACCTGAATCACTCTGCAAAAGAGAAAGATTTAGATGAAATTAGATGTAAGATGATAAGGAAATCTAATTTAATGACAATTTTTAAATTTATAATTTATCATAAAATTAAATTACCATGTGAGGCTTAGAGGCATGCTCTGGTGCACCTGGACCTGTGTCTCCATGCTCTGAATAAATCTATTTAATACAAGAGAAAGTTCAAGTTGAAATTAGATATACTTGACGATTTTAAAAATGATTTAATTCAATTTAATTTATAAGAACTATCATATTTAAAAATTATTATACCGTAAGAGGAACTTGTTGTGAATCCTCTATTCCAGGACTTGCCTCCATAGGCTTAGCTCCATGACATGTATCGAGCTATAAAAGAAAAAAGAATTTTGAATGTACATGTCAACATATGTAATGCCCCTCATCTCGTCATCCATCAGATTGATGTTTGCTTAGACTTTATGATAGTGTCTTAGACCGTAGATGATGGATCTCTTGTTATCTTGTTACTTCATTATGAACCTGATTGTTATGATAGCAGATGTTGATGTAAGAATAGGTTATTTTATGCTTTAGAATTTGATGAATAAACTAGATGTTATAGATGTTTGATGTTAATTGCGATATTGGATTGTAAGAGAATTGAATGTTTTGTGTTGTTGATTAATATCAGATACCTTGTTCAACATAGTTAATCGTTTATTCATAAATGTGAATGGAACAGTGTCGTATTACTCGCTCTCGAGTACCCTACCTCACTGCGATTTCCATTCACTATAGGACTGCATGTGATGTATATATATCTTGAATGTTTAACCGTGCATTGTTGTAGGAATGCAGGTACTAGGCATCGACTCCACCTGATTACAGGTCTGAGCGTGCCTTCGCCAATGGATTAGTTGTTTGGAGTTAACGTGAGCTCCCAAGTCAGTGTGGTCTGGTTGTCAGTTTATCCTTTTGGTTATTGTCTGTCGTTCGATCATGATTTGCGGACAAGTAATATTGCACCTTGGAGTCTAACTAGGTTAGAAAGTGTCTAAGTGTGCAAGGTGTCATTGTGCTTTAATTAGAATTATATTACGGAAAGTATAATGTTGATAATTAAATGTATTGATAAAAGATAATATTGTGTCGATAATTGTCGATTATTGTTGTAAATAAATTATTATTTTATTAGTAGTATAGTTGTTAAATAAAGATTGTAAGAGGTTTTGTATTATTTAATATAATATTATTTGCAATAAATATTTAAATAAATATAATAATTGTAAGTTATGATTTACAACTAAATTAATAAAATAAATTAATATATAGTTGTACTATTATAGAGTGTTGTAATGTTATAACTTTATTAAATGCTTTATGCTTGGTCGGCTATAAAATAATTAAATGTTGCCGGAATTGTGTGTTAGTATTTAAAAAAAAAGGAATAACCTCTTGGGAGTATGAAATTAAATAAAAGTCTTTCTCGAGGAGGGAGATGCACGGGATCGCGTGCTAAGTTCCTTGGACGGTAGAAGGGATTGTGCTATAAAAGAGAAGCTTGTAGAGGCAAAGAGGACAGCATTGCAGGTAGAAGAAGAAAGTAGAAGGCTGGGAAAAGAAGCGTGGAACTTCAGCAATTGAAACGGACTCGGCGATTCGATAATCAAGGCCATCTTCTATGCATTCGATTTGAAATGCCAAAACATTGCCATGATGAGTGGAATGCTCAATGAACTCTCTTACATGGCACTGCCGATTCTGTAAGTAATCTTAGATCGATTGCGAGAAGTCACAGGTAACACTGGACCCTAGATGCTATATATTCTCTCAGGCCCGTATAGACATCTTTTATTGAAGCTTTGCATTTATGTTTTGAACTCCAGCAGACGAGTTTAGAGCCTCTTGTTGAAAAGGCAGGAACTTTGTTCCAGAGGAAGCAGTTTGCTTCTGTGGTATACCTGTGGCTCCATGAGACATAAAAACTACAACTTCATTCCATCTGCAGAGATCGTCATCTCACATCATACAGATAAATGAATTGAAACAGATACATGAATTGAAAGGGCTAATCAAGATGCTAAAAAAAATAAGAAGCAAAGACCAACCCCAAATTTTCAAACTAGGCATGTCGAAATCACGATGCAAATCCAACTTATGCGTGGGCATGGCGGTTTTCCTTCTGTTATTGTCGGTGTCTTTGCTCCATACCAAGCTAGGCGTCCATGTGACCCTCGAGACGAAATTGCTCCAGGTAAGTACGTTTCCTGCTGCCAGAAAGGAACTTATAAGCAGGGATATAGAAGCTAGGGTTTTAGATAAAGCCTTTTCAACCAGGTTTGCTGACGACAGTTTGGAGCGGAGAGATAATTTGGAAGGAGATTCTGATGAAAACAATGCAACAGAGGATTTTGATGGTTTTGAGGACAAAATTGATGAAATGGACGAGGATGCAGATGAAGGGATGAGCGACAGTTTTGGAGAAAGTCAGGAGAAAGATTTGGAAACGCAGGGTGCAGAGAATGACTTACAAGGTATAGAAACAGATGGGAAATGTAATGACATCCAAGAGGGTCATGATAATTCAGGAAAAAGGCTGGAGAGAACGGGACAGATAAAAATTATTCCACGAGCAAATTATAGCGAGGAGCAAAGGAAAACTGGAGATTTTATTCAATCCGAGGAAACGGGAACACAAAAGACTGTATCTTTTCGGGGGAGGGCAGGATTGTTCTGGGATCATGCCATGGGGGTGACCAGGAAGGCCTTTCCAAAATGCCCACAAAGACTGGTGACCTTTTCACATACAGCGAATCCAAAATTTGGTCATGGTCAAGAGTCTAAAATTGATATTGATATTCAAACTAATGGAGAGTGGGAGGATGCAATTGCTGATGATTCGGTGGCAGGCAGTGACGAGAGAATGAAAGAGACATTTAGTTCAGATGACGAACCAATTGATGAAGGCATTAGGAATGGACTAGAAGAAGTATATGCCATTGAGGATGCATTGTTGTTCAAGGGCGGTGAGAGGTCGTCACCTCTCAGAAGTGGCTGGGGTCCTTGGTTTGACACTATTCAGAGGTGAGCTTCCAAAAGTGATTTTCTCAGACGGGACAAGATGGCCAGGTCTACTGTTGACCTCTTGAATCCTATGAATAATCCTTTACTACATATTCTGCTCTTGGTTCACCATTTCATTATGAAAGGTCTGTACGGCAAGCTTTAGTGCAACAGATAGTCAGCAAATATTAAATCAGCAAGGAAGGCATATATTGCCAACATCTTCATCAAGGTCAACTTGTCTGGCCCAGCCAGGCCAGGGAATTCAAAACAGCACCGATACACTCAGAAATCTGCTCAACTATGAGGAGTTTTAGACCTGGCGTTGGACTGCCTAAAGAAATCTACTGCCAGTCCTTGGATATTAGGAAAGGTAGAAGAAGCTGAGGCAAATTAGGTGAGCATAAGAATAGAAGTAGTCTTTGCGTAGGGACAAATCTAACAGTAGAGGACAAATCTGTAGTTGCAGACACAACCCTAGACAGCTCACAGACTCTGTGCAGAATCTGATGCACTTCACTAGGAAGAAGTCACTTTTTGGAGGCAGAAACAGAGTATTCTTATTTACTTTCTGTGCATTAAGATTTATCGTTTCAATTCAAGTCTGCAGAGACCCGTCATTTTTAAACCAGGTTAGTTGAGCTTTCTTGTATGCATTTCATCTTATTGGCTTAGATTAACCCTAAGGAATGTTTATTTACTTTACAATGTGTTTAAATGCATATTAATAGAAGTACTATTAATATCAATGTTATTATTAGTATCATTATTATTATAATTATTATTATTATCATTATTGTTATTATTACAATAATAATTATTATTATTATTTTTACTATTCTTATTATTAGGTCAAAACGGAAAGATGATGGTCAAATACCTAATTTAATAATAATGTTATTGCTATTCCATTGTAGGGATGATTAGGTTTTATGGTAGGATAATTTGTTTTGTATTATTGCTTTCTAGAGCCAATTCAAGGAAAGGGTTAATGGAGGATTTAGTGAGCAACATGATTTGGAAGTTATGAATAATTAATTCATCATGTTCTTGATTAGTGCAATAATTCTTTTAAAGCTTCAACCGTATAATTGATCCATAATCCTTTTAGGTCTAGCTATTAGCATTCTCTATAAGTTCAATTTCTTATAACCTTGAAACTTTAGAAATCTTTGGAGGATATGATAATCGAGTGCATGAGTACTAGGGAACTATGGAGAATGGATATAGGATACTTCAATTATTGTTATAATATAATGTTGATTTTATTTCAGAAGTTGTTTGCATTAAACTGAGAATGAATTGTAGCATTTCATCTCCTGAATCTGAATTGAATTGAATTGTATGAGTGCTGTAATGAGTCGGATTGAAGTTGTTCAAACTTGTAT
The DNA here is from genome assembly GCA_027924645.1 of Cunninghamia lanceolata. Taxonomy (NCBI): domain Eukaryota; kingdom Viridiplantae; phylum Streptophyta; class Pinopsida; order Cupressales; family Cupressaceae; genus Cunninghamia; species Cunninghamia lanceolata. Next base: position 1,496,524 of record BSBN01000797.1, read on the forward strand.
TCCAGAGGCTAAGTTGTCGTTAACTTGTGTATTGTTGTTTTTTGTAATTATGATGTAATAGTGTTTATGTGTATCAAACATAGTAGGAAGTATAATGAGGTACTGCCAAGGTTGAATGTTGTGTCTTGTAAAGTAATAATCTCAGGATGAGATATCAAACCTCATGTGATCTTATTGTACCGTTTTGTCATAAGGAGAGATCCGAGATCTGTAAAAGAATAAAGTCTTGCAATGTTAAAAGTGTTGGATAACAATTGATGTTATGATTCTATTTTGATGCAAGAAGGTCCATGCCTTGCAGTGTACTTATACGTGTGTTGTTATTAAGTCTTGCATGATGTTTTAAGGTTTACTAGGTGTTGGGAAGGAGAGTGGCTTTCAACGTGGGGCCGGCGCCCAAAGTGGCATTCAGGATAACCCGTTGGAAGTAGTTTAATCAAGTGATAACCTAAAAATAAACTAGGGGGTTAAGGGTAGATTTCACATTAATAAGATTAATGGATTCCTCTCCCATGGCCTGTAGTGCTTGTTTAGACTAAGGATGGGTAGAGAAGGCCTGGTCGGCATGATTGACTTCCTTGTCCTCATGAAAGGAAGATCGATTCTGCATGTGTCACCCTATGGGCCGGCGCCTAGTGAGAGGCTGTCAGGATAACCATAGATGGGGGCCGGCGCCTAGTGAGAGGCTGTCAGGATAACCCATGTTAGGACCGTGCGATGACACTCTCCCTACTACAACCTAGCATCCCTTGTTCGGTCTCTCCTCATTTGTTTTGTGTCGCCTCTAGAAGTGGAAGTGAAAGATAAGTTAAGTTATGTTGTGTTGTATTGTTATAGCCATGTGTTGTATTGGCGTTGGTCGTCCTTTGTTCTTGTTTGTCTTTCGTCTACCTGACTATTATTGTTTGGGACCTCATGTTAACTCCTAGCTCGGGGGGTGGACCTCAGGGTTCCACATGGTCGGGTGGAAGAGCTATTGTATCCATTGGTTATTCTTGTCAAGATCATATGCAGAACAGGATTTGTTCCAGTTGTACTTGTTCCAATGATGATGATGTAAGTGTATAACCGTGTACCAGATTTGTATAACAGAACATTGTTTATGTATGTAATTTTGATGTAGACTAAATGGTAATGTAATGATGTCTTGATGTACTTATATGAAAGCATTTCAGTTATGTATTTTATCATGCAGATTCTGTTATTTGATGATTTGCAATGAATGTGAATAAGTTAATTAATTGATCTTGGTTTTGGGATTAGTTACTGATGTATGTTAATTTGTGTTAGTCGATTTGTTAAGTGATGCAGCCTTGGACCCTTAGAGAATATGTCGCAATTAGTTATGTTAACGTTACTTAAACATTTATAAAAAAAAAATTTCCTGTTTCATATTGCATGAGTGTGTATTCTTTAAGGCGTTCAAGGCGGGCGTTACATCTGGTATCAAAGCCAGGTTTGCTAACACTGGGTACTCTGGGATTTATATTAGCCCATTAAGCTATACTAGCTGTTTAAACTCTAAAGAACATATTCATTTGTAGTCCTCGCCTAGCAACCTGAAAATGTTAAGTAGCCTCTGGATCTAGGGTAACAGTAGACTCTCTTGTGTATTGTTGCAAGTTGAGGATAGGTCCCTTATCTACCATGGCAGATCTTCGCATTATACCACTAGGATCCTATGACATAGTGTCGGGATGGATTGGTTGGATGCCCATCGTGTAGTGATGAGACTTCAGCTACCAGGGAGATGCATCCCGAATGAAACAGCTATATCCATATTTGTTCGCAGGCTTCCAGGAGTAAGCCTGATCCTAGGGGGGAGGATGTAATGCCCCTCATCTCGTCATCCATCAGATTGATGTTTTCTTAGACTTTATGATAGTGTCTTAGACCGTAGATGATGGATCTCTTGTTATCTTGTTACTTCATTATGAACCTAATTGTTATGATAGCAGATGTTGATGTAAGAATAGGTTATTTTATGCTTTAGAATTTGATGAATAAACTAGATGTTATAGATGTTTGATGTTAATTGCGATATTGGATTGTAAGAGAATTGAATGTTTTGTGTTGTTGATTAATATCAGATACCTTGTTCAACATAGTTAATCATTTATTCATAAATGTGAATGGAACAGTGTCGTATTACTCGCTCTCGAGTACCCTACCTCACTGCAATTTCCATTCACTATAGGACTGCATGTGATGTATATATATCTTGAATGTTTAACCGTGCGTTGTTGTAGGAATGCAGGTACTAGGCATCGACTCCACCTGATTACAGGTCTGAGCGTGCCTTCGCCAATGGATTAGTTGTTTGGAGTTAACGTGAGGTCCCAAGTCAGTGTGGTCTGGTTGTCAGTTTATCCTTTTGGTTATTGTCTATCGTTTGATCATGATTTGCGGACAAGTAATATTGCACCTTGGAGTCTAACTAGGTTGGAAAGTGTCTAAGTGTGCAAGGTGTCATTGTGCTTTAATTAGAATTATATTACGGAAAGTATAATGTTGATAATTAAATGTATTGATAAAAGATAATATTGTGTCGATAATTGTCGATTATTGTTGTAAATAAATTATTATTTTATTAGTAGTATAGTTGTTAAATAAAGATTGTAAGAGGTTTTGTATTATTTAATATAATATTATTTGCAATAAATATTTAAATAAATATAATAATTGTAAGTTATGATTTACAACTAAATTAATAAAATAAATTAATATATAGTTGTACTATTATAGAGTGTTGTAATGTTATAACTTTATTAAATGCTTTATGCTTGGTCGGCTATAAAATAATTAAATGTTGCCGGAATTGTGTGTTAGTATTTAAAAAAAAAGGAATAACCTCTTAGGAGTATGAAATTAAATAAAAGTCTTTCTCGAGGAGGGAGATACACAGGATCGCGTGCCGAGTTCCTTGGACGGTAGAAGGGATTGTGTTATAAAAGGGAAGCTTGTAGAGGCAAAGAGGACAGCATTGCAGGTAGAAGAAGAAAGTAGAAGGCTGGGAAAAGAAGCGTGGAACTTCAGCAATTGAAACGGATAATCAAGGCCAGCTTCTATGCATTCGATTTGAAATGCCAAAACATTACCATGATGAGTGGAATGCTCAATGAACTCTCTTACATGGCACTGCCGATTTTGTAAGTAATCTTAGATCGATCGCGGGAAGTCACAGGTAACACTGGACCCTGGATGCTATATATTCTCTCAGGCCCGTATAGACATCTTTTATTGAAGCTTTGCATTTATGTTTTGAACTCCAGCAGACGGGTTTAGAGCCTCTTGTTGAAAAGGCAGGAACTTTGTTCCAGAGGAAGCAGTTTGCTTCTGTGGTATACCTGTGGCTCCATGAGACATAAAAACTACAACTTCATTCCATCTGCAGAGATCGTCATCTCACATCATACAGATAAATGAATTGAAACAGATACCTAAATTGAAAGGGCTAATCAAGATGCTAAAAAAAATAAGAAGCAAAGACCGACCCCGAATTTTCAAACCGAGCATGTCGAAATCACGATGTAAATCCAACTTATGTGTAGGCATGGCGGTTTTCCTTCTGTTATTGTCGGTGTCTTTGCTCCATACCAAGCTGGGCGTCCATGCGACCCTCGAGACGAAATCGCTCCAGGTAAGTACGTTTCCTGCTGCCAGAAAGAAACTTATAAGCAGGGATACAGAAACTAGGGTTTTAGATAAAGCCTTTTCAACCAGGTTTGCTGACGACAGTTTGGAGCGGAGAGATAATTTGGAAGGAGATTCTGATGAAAATGATGCAACAGAGGATTTTGATGGTTTTGAGGACAAAATTTATGAAATGGATGAGGATGCAAATGAAGGGATGAGCGACAGTTTTGGAGAAAGTCAGGAGAAAGATTTGGAAACGCAGGGTGTAGAGAATGACTTACAAGGTATAGAAACAGATGGGAAAAGTAATGACATCCAAGAGGGTCATGATAATTCAGGAAAAAGACTGGAGAGAACGGGATAGATAAAAAGTATTCCATGAGCAAATTATAGCGAGGAGCAAAGGAAAACTAGAGATTTTATTCAATCCGAGGAAATGGGAACACAAAAGACTGTATCTTTTCGGGGGAGGGCAGGATTGTTCTGGGATCACGCCATGGGGGTGACCAGGAAGGCCTTTCCAAAACGCCCACAAAGACTGGCGGCCTTTTCACATACAGCGAATCCAAAATTTGGTCATGGTCAAGAGTCTAAAATTGATATTGATATTCAAACTAATGGAGAGTGGGAGGATGCAATTGCTGATGATTCGGTGGCAGGTAGTGACGAGAGAATGAAAGAGACATTTAGTTCAGATGACGAACCAATTGACGAAGGCATTAGGAATGGACTAGAAGAAGTAGATGCCATTGAGGATGCATTGTTGCTCAAGGGTGATGAGAGGTCATCACCTCTCAGAAGTGGATGGGGTCCTTGGTTTGACACTATTCAGAGGCGAGCTTCCAAAAGTGATTTTCTCAGATGGGACAAGATGGCCAGGTCTACTGTTGACCTCTTGAATCCTATGAATAATCCTTTACTACATATTCTGCTCTTGGTTCACCATTTCATTATGAAAGGTCTGCACGGCAAGCTTTAGTGCAACAGATAGTTAGCAAATATTAAATCAGCAAGGAAGGCATATATTGCCAACATCTTCATCAAGGTCAACTTGTCTGGCCCAGCTAGGCCAGGGAATTCAAAATAGCACCGATACACTCAGAAATCTGCTCAACTATCAGGAGTTTTAGACCTAGCGTTGGACTGCCTAAAGAAATCTACTGCTAGTCCTTGGATATTAGGAAAGGTAGAAGAAGATGAGGCAAATTAGGTGAGCATAAGAATAGAAGTAGTCTTTGCGTAGGGACAAATCTAACAGCAGAGGACAAATCTGTAGTTGCAGACGCAACCCTAGACAGCTCACAGACTCTGTGCAGAATCTAATGCACTTCACTGGGAAGAAGTCACTTTTTGGAGGCAGAAACAGAGTTTTCTTATTTACTTTCCGTGCATTAAGATTTATCGTTTCAATTCAAGTCTGCAGAGACCCGTCATTGTTAAACCAGGTTAGTTGAGCTTTCTTGTATGCATTTTGTCTTATTGGCTTAGATTAACCCTAAGGAATGTTTATCTACTTTACAATGTGTTTAAATGCATATTAATAGAAGTAATATTAATATCAAGTTTATTATTAGTACCATTATTATTATAATTATTATTATTATCATTATTGTTATTATTACAATAATAATAATTATTATTATTTTTACTATTCTTATTATTAGGTCAAAACCGAAAGATGATGGTCAAATACCTAATTTAATAATAATGTTATTGCTATTCCATTGTAGGGACGATTAGGTTTTATGGTAGGATAATTTGTTTTGTATTATTGCTTTCTAGAGCCATTTCAAGGAAAAGGTTTATCGAGGATTTAGTGAGCAACATGATTTGGAAGTTATGAATAATTAATTCATAATGTTCTTGATTAGTGCAATAATTCTTTTAAAGCTTCAACCGTATAATTGATCCATAATCCTTTTAGGTCTGGCTATTAGCATTCTCTATAAGTTCAATTTCTTATAACCTTGAAACTTTAGAAATCTTTGGAGGATATGATAATCGAGTGCATGAGTACTAGGGAACTATGGAGAATGGATATAGGATACTTCAATTATTGTTATAATATAATGTTGATTTTATTTCAGAAGTTGTTTGCATTAAACTGAGAATGACTTGTAGCATTTCATCTCCTGAATCTGAATTGAATTGAATTGTATGAGTGCTGTAATGAGTCGGATTGAGGTTGTTCAAACTTGTATTCTAGGGGCTAAGTTGTCGTTAACTTGTGTATTGTTCTTTTTTGTAATTACGATGTAATAGCATTTATGTGTATCAAACATAGTAGGAAGTATAATGAGGTACTGCCAAGGTTGAATGTTGTGTCTTGTAAAGTAATAATCTCAAGATGAGATATCAAACCTCATGTGAACTTATTGTACCGTTTTGTCGTAAGGAGAGATCCGAGATCTGTAAAAGAATAAAGTCTTGCAATGTTAAAAGTGTTGGATAACAATTGATGTTATGATTCTATTTTGATGCAAGAAGGTCCATGCCTTGCAGTGTACTTATACGTGTGTTGTTATTAAGTCTTGCATGATGTTTTAAGGTTTACTAGGTGTTGGGAAGGAGAGTGGCTTTCAACGTGGGGCTGGCGCCCAAAGTGGCAGTCAGGATAACCCGTTGGAAGTAGTTTAATCAAGTGATAACCTAAAAATAAACTAGGGGGTTAAGGGTAGATTTCACATTAATAAGATTAATGGATTCCTCTCCCATGGCCTGTAGTGCTTGTTTAGACTAAGGATGGGTAGAGAAGGCCTGGTCGGCATGATTGACTTCCTTGTCCTCATGAAAGGAAGATCGATTCTGCATGTGTCACCCTATGGGGCCGGCGCCTAGTGAGAGGCTGTCAGGATAACCATAGATGGGGGCCGGTGCCTAGTGAGAGGCTGTCAGGATAACCCATGTTAGGACCATGCGATGACACTCTCCCTACTACAACCTAGCATCCCTTGTTTGGTCTCTCCTCATTTGTTTTGTGTCACCTCTGGAAGTGGAAGTGAAAGATAAGTTAAGTTATGTTGTGTTGTATTGTTATAGCCATGTGTTGTATTGGCGTTGGTCGTCCTTTGTTCTTGTTTGGCTTTCGTCTACCTGACTGTTATTGTTTGGGACCTCATGTTAACTCCTAGCTCGGGGGGTGGACCTCAGGGTTCCACATGGTCGGGTGGAAGAGCTATTGTATCCATTGGTTATTCTTGTCAAGATCATATGCAGAACAGGATTTGTTCTAGTTGTACTTGTTCCAATGATGATGATGTAAGTGTATAACCGTGTACCAGATTTGTATAACAGAACATTCTTTATGTATGTAATTTTGATGTAAACTAAATGGTAATGTAATGATGTCTTGATGTACTTATATGAAAGCATTTCAGTTATGTATTTTATCATGCAGATTTCGTTATTTGATGATTTGCAATGAATGTGAATAAGTTAATTAATTGATCTTGGTTTTGGGATCAGTTACTGATGTATGTTAATTTGTGTTAGTCGATTTGTTAAGTGATGCAGCCTTGGACCCTTAGAGAATATGTTGCAATTAGTTGTGTTAACGTTACTTAAACATTTATAAAAAAAAAATTTCCTGTTTCATATTGCATGAGTGTGTATTCTTTAAGGCGTTCAAGGCGGGTGTTACAACATATATATATATATATATCAAGAAATTTACTTTAAGTTCACAACGTATATTTTAATTGTTCAATTTAAATATAATCTAAATTTTAAATTATACCGTATCAGGCTGCCCATCTCCTCTATCCTCCTGCTTTGCATGTGCTATGTGTTGATGAAACGTGTCACTAACAAGCTCCTACAATGTCATTTATATTTAAGTTAGCACATGTGTGTACAAATTAGGTTTTAAAACATATATATAATTGACTTGTGTACATGTTAAATACGTTTTTCAACAACTTGAAATGCAGTCGACTCCTGATATAAACTTGGATTATCCAAGTGTGCTACAATGGCCATCCTCATAGTTGTGTCAACCTGCATGGACATATTTATAAAATATTAAATAGTACATGTGCACGTTTTTAGATACACTGATATCGAAATAGAAAAATTTAAGTATATATATAGTTTTTTAAAACAATATACATACTGTAAGAGTGTCATGTGAGATGCCCAATGATGGAGGAGTGCTCGAGACACCCTGAGATGGAGGATTCAATGTGGAAGAACCCTAAACCAGTTAATAAATAAGTTCATAAATATTTAATTGTACACTCATTCAAGACTAAATTTTACAAATTTACAAATCATTGAAAATGTACCCCAAATGGGTGCCCGAGATGAACAGGTGTCGATGAAAAATTAATTCGATCAATGGTGACCCCTGTTGCCATCATCTACACCAAACAAACCAAACAATTTGATTGTTAAAATATTACAATTTAATTGATCATCTATATGTTGATTAAAAACACGTGGTTAAAAATTGTTTTAAATTCAACATGTGTACATAACCTATATATACCTGTGTTGAATGATCAGTAGGATGATCCTCAGCAAATAGATAATCAACAAATGATTCAGTGCCCACATTATCAGATGATGCATGTGTAGCTGAAGTGGGTGCAAGTGCCTGATCAGGTCCATAACACAACTGATTATAACTCATACATGTATGAGGCATTGACACATGTGGAGTGGCACTAGGACCACTTCCATCATCAACTCCTCCATGCTCTCTAACTTGAGCTACCATCATAGAAGTCTGCTTATGTAGGCTACCTAAGAGTGCACTCAATGTGCCTAGTGTGGATACCACTGCATGATGCTCGAAGGGCAAAGGAATGGCATCAACAGGAGGGTCAATAAAAGGTTGAACAGGCACCGGTCATTGGGGATCAACCCGTACCCCCAACCTCTATTGTGGCATGCCACCACCAACACCCTAGAATGATCTAAAATCAAAGTAGTTGGGTTTTTTATTCATAACACACTACATATAATTTTCTCAAAAAATATAAAGGAACCTCACAATTAGCATAATGTGGATAATCAAACACCATCCACCATCTATTCCAAAAATTGGCAGACATTCCTTCATGCCTACACCACCTGATTGATATTCTTTTCTTATTTGCAGGAATAGGTTCATTTGTACTGGGATGTCTAAAATATTGTGCTAAATGAGCTTTTGTGATTTTAAGATCCAAAATAGTCTTATAGGAGAGGCCATCAGCATAAAATTGGTGCCTCTCCTCTCTCCATTTCCAGAATCCATCAAAATCTGAGTCAATAGACCTCACAGAATCTACAATGTTTTGCATCAAAGATGCAAAATGTACTACGTGAGGTGGCATGAATTGTTCATTGCGAATGGAATTCAGTTTTTCTTGTATCGAATCCATATTTTCATCTATTATGGCTCACAAGCAAGCCTGGTCAATTCCAGGTGGGGCTGGAGGTGGAGGTGGAGGCGGGTCATCTGCAGGTGGGGCATCTAGAGGTGGGGTATTTGGCGCTGGGGGTGCAGGTGCGGGTGCGGGTGTGGGTGGGGGTGGGGGTGTGGCCGGATCATCTTGTACATTAAGGAAGTCCTCAACATCAAAGTGAATATCATCTAGATTCATGATGTATATATAAAAATCTAGATATGAACCTGCATATATATACATATAAACATACAAACTTCAGTACAAATTCAAAATTAAATCAAGAATATATATATATATATATATATATATATATATATATATATATATATATATATATGTTTCAAGAAATTACACTTGAAGTAAATTTAAATTAAACATACAAATAATGTATACATGCATGTACAAATTTCAAAATGTAAGAGAGCTATTAGGACTACCATAATGATTGATACAATGGGAAAGGTGAACCATCTTAATGTATAATGTGCATTTAAGTAAGGAAACTTCTCTGGACAATCATCATGTATTTCTTAAATGTGAGTATGCATCCCAAATTTTGGACTATTTTAAAGAAATATGGTGCATTTAGGAACTTAGTGATTGTTGGGATAAAGAGGAATATATGATCATGCTAGAAGAGGCACTGATTAGGCTCATAATTGGCCAAGGTTGCTTTGAATAAGGTTAAAACAAGGAGATATCCATGTTGATATTCACACCCTTAAATGGTCCACACCTACATTGGGATGGATTAAGCTTGAAAATTTGATGGGTAGCCAAGGGTAATCCTAGTGAAGTAGGAGGAGTATGTTTATTAAGAGATGATAAGGGAAAACCTCTACCTATCTTAAAGCTTATTATTTTGGTGTCAAGAACAATAATATGGTAGATTCTAGGGCCATGATATCCAAGGCCTCAAGATGACTTGGAAACTAAACAAGATATCCCTTAGTGTGGAAGGAGATTCCAAGACCAACATTGATCATATGAAAAAGCATAGATGAAGCTTGTGGTTATTGGAAACTATTATATATTGGAAGCTAGAAAATTGGTGAATACTTGTTTAAATCTATCTCCTTCAAACATATCAAAAGAAAAGGTAATTATATTCTAGACTAGGTAGATAATGGAAGAAATCATTAAATTGCTGGACTAGACATCTAGCATTTGTTGGGAAGAATAATTTTTTTACATTCAACTTGAAATCCCTAAGTTGTGCCTCCATGCTATCAAATGTTACTTGTATCTGTACCTTCTATACAATGATATTGAAGGGGTAGAAGGTTAGGCTAAGGATTTCTATATTGCTACTTAGATAAATTCCACATCTTCAATGTGTGGCATTCAGCATATGCACAAAGCCTTGGAGGATATTTCTAAGATAATGAAGATAAACCTTCATGTCTTGATGATAAATTGGATGATTCTATTCACTATGAGAATTAAGATGAGGAGGAGGTGACATAAATCCCTCCTATCAAATTTGAACAATGTTAAAAATGTCAAGGAAGTGGTAGAGGCTTTGTAAGGCTTGTGTAGTTTGTCCCACCACCCTAGGATAAAGTTTTTTAGTTTATTAGTAATTCTAACACTACTTCAACTTATTACTCTAGGGTTAGGGCCACTATAATTTTCCCTACCACTAATATATCTTAAGACACCTACTGGTTTATGTTTGATGTCATTGTAGTATATTAATTTTCCCTACTACTATTGATTGAACAAAACTATACCATATATATTAAGTACTCTAGCTCAATGATCTTAAGATTAATGAAATCAAGACTAGCTATATCATCATTATGCTTAGATACACCCAACATGCTAATCAAGAGCTTAATTACCTTCACAACCCTATTAGCATTGTATCACTCTTATTAGGGAGTGGACTTGAATGGGGCCAAAAGATTCTTTACCTCTTACGATTGTGACTTTGGGTTTGGCATGGTCAACTTGGAGAGGTTGTGTGGGATATCCCTATAAGAGGATGAAGGGTGATAGGAGGTTGTAGGATGGCTAAAAGCATTCACATGATGATAATGTTCAAGTTTAAATTTCAAGATATGCATCATGGTCTACAAGGTTCTCTTGTTCAAAAGGTTCATCATATTCTAGACAAGGAACTCACAATCATTGGTACCAAATTCAAGACCTCCTATTACAAGTCTCCATATAGCTTTAAACATAACACCTATAAACACAAAATTTATAGGGCTTGAATACAAGCCCGCCTCCCAGTTAGGAGACTTCCAAATAATTGGTGAACTCACATGCAATAAGGGAATAACACATGCATACAAAATATGTAGAAGAAATCCATGTAGCATGACTCGTGATTAATTAAAGTTAGGGTTAGGGTTTCAATTAGGATTAGGCTTAGGGTTAGAATTAAGGTTAGGGTTAGATTTAGAATTCAAGGGTTGCTAAATTAGGGTAAGTATTAGAGCTACAATTATGGTTTGGGTTACGGCTAGAGTTAGGGTTACAATTACAACTACAAGTAGCTCATTAGGGTTAGGGTTAGGGCTAGTGTTAGAGTTACAATTACAATTACAATTACAAGTAGAGTTAGGGTTAGGGTTATGATTAGGGTTATAATAAGGGTTAGGATTAGGGTTAGAATTAGTGCTAGGGTTAGGGTTGGAATTGCATATAGAATTAGGGTTCAATCTAGCTAGAAATAGATAAATTAGTCAAGATGGTTCTAACTCAATTTTGTTTCATATTTCCTAGAAAATGCAAAACTAGTTATTGTTTTCTATTTAGTTGTTAGTCCCAACTCTTTCCTTTTAAGAAGTATATCAAATCTAATGTAGTAGTAGATACTTCTACATATACAAGTTTCTGTTAGGAGAAAATATATTTTGCCAAAGTTGTATAGAGTTGTCTATAGTGTGTTCCAGGGTAATCAAATGATGTAAGTCACAATTTAGAGGGTTGAGGGATAAGTTTGTGTTGAGTCTATAGGAGGTGTTTTCTTACATAGACCAAGCTCCATAATCTAGGTGTCTCCATGTCTAACTCAAATGTTTCAACTTGGTCCATATTATATCCAGATTAATGATAAAATTTTATATATATGGCTATGCACAAGATCCACAACCATATCAATGTTTGGTAGAGAAACGTTATCTAAGTTGGGGTAGATCCTTTTTTGATGTCTCAAAAGTTAGTGTAAACATGAATTCTCTTAGTTTTCTTGTTAACTAAGACCACATTAGATCTACCCATTTAGGATAAGTAATAGTCTAAATGAACCCTGGACATCCAAGAGTTTATACAATTCTTCTATGACCACGAGGGCAACTTGGGGGTGCATTTTGCGTAGCTTTTATTGAATAGGTTTGGCATTGAGGTGAACCACAAGATGATGCATGACTTTAAAGATGGAGTCTCAAGGCATATCACCATAAGACCACATGAAGAAATCAACGTAATCTTTAACATGGTGACATGGTTATATATGCCTTCTTTGATGTCAAGGTCCAGTGGAGCTACTATCTTAGAGAGTTTAGGGTCCAAGCTTCTATTCACAGGTTGATGTTTATAGCATCCTCAACAAGGAGAGGGGAGTCATGTCTTGTATCTAAGTGGTATCTAATGGAAGGTGAAGTTTGTCAAATTAAGGAGCTCTTGGGAAGTGTCCATTTTTTTTGTATCATTTTAATCGATCACAAGTTTCTTCTTATATCTTGTTGCTATTCTGCCTAGACTAGGGTGCTTTAGGACTAAAGGGTTCTTTCTTTCTCTCCAAAATAAGCATATGTAGGTGTTAAGTATGGTGGAAAAGTCTTTCTTATGATTACAATGGGTATGTGGTCTTGACACTTCATAAGTTTCATGATGGCTTCATCATTTTGGAAAACATCAAATCATAAAGGGTCGTGTTGGTCCCAATCAATAAGCTCAAGGTATTATAGGTCTAAGGAGATGGTGAGGATAGTGACCTATCATGAAAGAGGTTAGTGGTGGAAAGATCTTCGTAAGGATCATGAGTGGAGCCTACATCAATGTCATTAAGATTAGGGAAAGCATTACCAATGAGGTTGAGCTCGTATCACAATTAACATCACGATGTTCATTCCAGGGGCATAACCTAGCTAGTGAGGACATCTACTTGAGTATATCAAAAATTACATAAATGTTGGCTTCATTTCATTCTTGATTAGTTGGCTATCACAAAAACTATAAAATTTTCTCAATTCTTGATTAGTTGGTTGTCTCTAAATGTTTGATTATGAAGGATGTGATAACTTAGTTTTATTATGGTTTGTTGTAATTTTTTTACATGATAGTTAGCTATTCAATAATGCCTTTAAAATACAATGACATACATTGTTATAAGTAAATTTTATAAAAACCAAATATATATATCATCCCAATGCTATATAATTTTTGACAATTTGTTCAAAATCTCTCCTTTCATATGATACAATCATTTCAAAATTTCAATTGTATTTTCCAGCTAAAATGTTGAAATATAGCTATTCAACACTCAAATTGAACTCAAATTTTGACAGTTTGTTCAAAATCTCTCCTTTCATATGATACAGTATTTTCAAAATTTCAATTGTATTTTACAGCTAAAATGTTTAAATACAGCTATTCAACACTCAAATTGAACTCAAATTTTGACAGTTTGTTCAAAATCTCTCCTTTCATATGATACAATATTTTCAAAATTTCAATTGTATTTTACAGCTAAAATGTCTAAATATATCTATTCAATTCTCAATTTTAAACATAATTTTCACAGTTTGTTCAAATTCTATCCTTTTATATGATATAATCTTTCAAAATTTCAATTGTATTTTACAATTAAACTATCAAAAATTAGCTATTGATTTCATAAACCCTAAACCCTAAATAACAATTCAAAATTTAAATTTTGATTGTATTTTACACCAAAACAAACAAGGGAAGCTTAAAACAATTGATGGGTAATTTGTAGAAGTGGAAAAATCCACTTACCTGGTGGCTGGATGGTCTCTAAACTCAGGATCCTATTTTCGCCTATCGACTATTGCTGTTGAAAATGGGGTCTCTGCCATTTAAAAAAAAATTTAATACTTTTCCAAAACAGGATCCCGTTTTATGAAATGGGATCCCGTTATATATAACGCGATCCCGTTATATAAAATGGGATCCCGTTTTTGGACTCTAGGTTCGGGATCCTGAGATAAAATGGGATTGCATTTTTGGTTTTAGGCTCGGGATCCCGAAGCAAAATGCGATCACGTTTTATATAAATGGGATCCCATTTTAAAGAAATAGGATCCCGTTTTTGGTTCCCCGATTTTGGATTTTTTTCTAACTCCGAAACTTCCACCTTAAGTGGACACAACTTCTTGCATTTACCCCACCACAATATATATCTATGTGGTGTATCTACATTTATCATCACTAAAATTATTGCCCCTTCAGTAGCCATGTAATATGTGTGGCTATAATGAAAAGCAAAAGATTCGGTGTCAGATACAACTGATAATACACCTATTACATTAAACACCTTATACATCCCAATTAGATGCATATTTTAAATAAATCCAATTACAATTACCTCCAAAATAAACCCTTACAATCATAACAACTTATTTAAGTTTAAAAAATCAACTACTTCTCTTTTCAAGAATACTACATGCCTTTAACACAAAAGAATCTCTCCTTTTTAATGTGCCTGATTTAAAAATAATACCTCTTTACACATCCATTTTCCACATAGTCACTTTGGCAATACAATCCAATCTTGGCTGACTTCAAACTCATACAACTTCAATGGTTAACTTGAAAGCTTACCAATACACTGGGAAGTGCTGACCTTTATCATTTCACAGAGTACGTTGTCTCATTCTTTCAAACAAACTACCGCACATGTTTCTCTACCAGAAATAGCATCAATAAATAGTTCTACACAGCAGTAATATAAGAAGCCCAAAAAATGACATTAAAATTCCTAACGCCTAATCAGATCATGACTTAATTTGCATCCTCTCGCTATGTATGAATGAGGTCAAATCGATCTGTATCTGCTATAACAGAAAGTCACGCCTTGCTTTGCATTTCCACAAAGTCACATAAAATTGCTCCTTTCATTCTTTAACTCTCCCACATTTTACATCAAAACCCTAACTACAATGGCAACCATGAAAGTAATGCACTGGAGTCTGAATATTATTGTCAGTTAATTTGTATGCAACAAAATATGGAATGACAACCTCAAGCGTGGAATCCAATTCATCTATCACTCATTGATTACATTCATCCATTTACATATCTATTATTGAAAATAGTTAAGTTTGAATGAAATGCTAAGTGTCAACAAACTTTAAATGTTGTTAAAACTTATCTCGCTTTCTCCATAGAAATAGTCTTCCCCTAACTATTAGCAATATCAAATGCAAATCTATTTGATTTTCCAGATTGACGGACTTGCTCAACAATCATTTTCTTCATAGCCCATTTTCAAAATGCTCTGATACCATGTTGAAATATGGTGAGCACAAACACAGATAACCAAATCAAACTATTTTAACATAGCAAAACATAAAACATAGAATAATATATTATTGTCTTTAGATAATTTTTACATTGCATTACATTGGCTTTATAAAAGCATCTTCCCTTTAACTATTTGATAACTATCTACATAACTTCCATACAGGAATGTAACTCCCACAAACTAAGATTTATTTAATAAGCACAAACTAACCTATAAATGAAAATTTAACAATGTAATACCATTGTTGTACTATGACTATTATATCAACAAATTATGAAAATATTTAGACTACAAGCTTAATAGAATAGTTACTAAAATTTATAATATATAATTTTTTTGCGATTTTAAATAAGAAAAGTTTGAACCAAAAGAGTGTAATATTGGGGTCAAAAAAGTAATACCCTAAAACAAGGCTAAGAGATCCAAAAAAAACATGAGTGATTTGTGGAACTCAAATCAAATAACCATGATATGAATGATTTGTGTAATTCTAAAAAGTAAGAGTATTTTCAAAGAAATACATCAAAATATTATGTTGACAAATACTATTCTTATGTGTACAAGTATTAGGGTGGCAATGCACTTGCATTGGAATACTTCATATTATATGTTTCACTTATGATGTCAAATGATGTCTGTAAACAATTACTCCATACCAAATAGTTTTATCTATTAATATAAATTTGGGAATTAATATTGTACAAATGAAATCATTTAAAATGATCCAATCCTAATCCTAACCCTAACACTAGAGTAGGGTTAGGCTTAGAATTAGTGGTATAATAGATATGAAATTGGAAACCTAAAGGAGAGATCTCCACATAGCACAAAACTCTAAAAGAAAAGATATAATAATGGAATAATGATAAGTAAGAATACAATCCCTTAAAATATCTAAAAAATGATAATGCCATTAGAAATCACATATCCAAGACCCTCAAAGTAATATGTCATACAAAATGTGTACCAAGTCAGCTCATGGTGGGAAAGAAAAGGGCAAGAGTCAACAAATCTATAAGTTTTAAAATTCAAAATTTAGGGGTCAATTCCATGTGATGCAATATGAGTTTTAAGTATTAGTGTGGGACAATGGAACACTAATATTGACATAAGAAATGAGTTTTATGACATGGGTTAGAGTTAGAATTAGGGTTAGAGTTAAGGATAGAATTAAGCTTAGTGATAAAATTAGGGTTAGGGGTAGAATTAGGGTTAGGTTAGAATTAGGGTTATGGATAGAATTGGGGTTATTGTTAGGGTTAGAATTAGAGTTAGGATTAGAATTACTATCAGAATTAAGGACAGGGTTAGGGTTATAGTTATAATTTGAGTTTGAATTAGTAATATAAGTAGTATTGGGGCGAGAATTAGGGTTACGAATAAAATCAAGATTAGAATTATAATTGGATTTAGGTTACCATTACAATTAGGGTTAGGGTTACCATTAGAATTAGGGTTAGGGTTATGGTTTAGGTTAGAATTAGGGTAAAAACTATGATTACAATCAGGGTTAGGGTTGGTGTTAGAATTGGGGTTAGAATTAGGGTGAATGTTAGGGTTAGGGTTATAGTTACAATAAAATAACAAAGGTCAATTACATTTTTATCTATGTATGGAACTATTGTTAGAATAAAGGTTGGGATTAGGGATGGAATTAGTAATATAATTAGACTTAAGTACATATAGGGGTAAAGTTAGGGTTAGAATTATTGTGAGGATTAATGTTAGGGTTAGGGTTATAGTTACAATTTGCATTCAAATTAGAAGTTAGGCCTACAATTAGGGTTAGGGTTAGGGTTCAGGTTCAAGTTAGAATTAGGGTTATAAATAATGTTACTATTAGCTCGTTGGGGGATAGAATTAGGCTTCAGTTTAGAATTATTGTCAAGATTAACATTAGGGTTAGGGTTATATTATATATAATTCTAGAATACCTATTCTATTATATGGGGACAAATATAAGGGTAGAATCAGGGTTAGGGTTAGAATTAAGGTTAGGGTTAGAATTAAGGTTAGGGTTAGAATTAGAGTTAGCGTTAGCATTACTATCATGATTAAGGTCAGGGTTAGGGTTATAGTTATAATTTGGGTTTGAATTAGGATTTGAACTAGTATTTGGATAACAATTAGAGTTAGCAATAAAATCAAGATTAGAATTATAGTTGGATTTAGTGTTAGGGTTAAAATTACAGTTTGATTTAAAGTTAGAATTAGGGCTAAAACTACAACTAGAATTAGGGTTAGGGTTGGGGGTTACACTTAGGGTTAGTATTGGCCTAAATGTTAGGGTTAGGGTTATAGTTACAATTAAACACCAAAAATCATTTATATTTATATCTATATATAGATCTATGGTTAGAATTAAGGTTGAGATAAGGGTTGGAATTAGGAATAGAATTAGGTTTAAGTAGATCTAAAGATATATAATATAGTTAGAATTAAGCTTGTTGCACCAGATGCTACTAGAATATCTATATTTAAAAAATATATCTAAAGTACGCTGAGAGATATTCTCGAGGCACACATTTTTTAATCAATATACCACAGATAGGTGGAATAGGTGCCTCAAGAGGGATATCTCTTAGCGTACTTTAGATATATTTTTAAATATAGATATGCTAGTAGAATTATTAATGTTGAGAGGCATTCTATAATGGCAGCAAGGCGTGGAGTGTAATGGCGTGAGTTTGTTAAGAAAACACTTACCTTTTATTTTAAAATTGGTAGTCATTTGCATGTCAAATTATTAATATTTAATAATAAATATAATATAAATCCCAAAAATAAACATATGTTCTCATCAATTGACAACTTTGGATAATATCTTTCTTCTCATTTTCAAAGTGCAAAAAAATGTTCATGGGTTAAGAAAGAAAATATTTTAATTTCTTAATTTGAGATTTTTTTTTAATTTTTTAATTATAGTTGAGAAATTGATGGACATAGGGTTGAGTGAGGAAAAAATGTGCACATATATCAATTTGAAATAAAATAAAATAACTTAAAAGTAAAGAAAATAACTTCAAATTAATATCTATTTAATAATAAAATAAAATATTAATATTTTTTTGGTGCATAAAACTGATTTTTATATATATTAATATTTAGAAATTACATGAAAAGAGGCTGCCATAGCCAGACTGCTGGAAATCCCTTTTATGAACTCCCCTAAAAATGACCTCGCAGGGTCTCAAGCATATATGATAAGGCCACACAGGGCCATAGCAAAACCCAAAATTGGCCATGCATGCCTCATAGACATAACTATTCGACCAAAAAACATGAAGTCAAAATAAAACTTTATACCTAATGTAGATAATGTTCACATTATAGGGGCATTTAACCATGAACCAAAAAAACTTTTAAACAATAGACTAGGAACACAGTTCAATGGTGCTTCCACAATAATAAGTTACACTTTCTTGGACATCCTAATTTTTTTCTGAAATCACATATTTTTCAAAAATATAATGATTTAAGCCTTGAAAGGCTCCATTTAAAAGATTTTAATTGAAGAGGGTTTGATAAAACCCCCTTAGATTCAAACCCCCTTGGATAGAACCCGACTAGTTTTAAACCATACCTATAATGGAGTCTCCTCTACACCTATCAAAATGCTGATAAAAAAACTATTTTGATTTATCTTTTGAGGGATCAAATGAATTCATTTAAAATTTATGCTTTGTAAGTATGTAGTCCTTATTATGAGCTTCCCAAGAAATATAATTTTAAATATATTGAATTTGATTATTATATTTATTTTTTTATTTCTTCTGAATGTATGTTTTTCACCAAACATTAAGTTCTCTATTCTACACACACGGAAAATTAGTAAATTACTAAAAAAAATTCTAAAAAATATCTATGCATTAGGTATTGAGTCATTGTTTCAACAAAACAAAAAAATTGAATTTTGATACATACAGAAAAATTTATGTTTTACGGAATATGCCTATGTCTAAATTATAATTGGTTTGACTTCAAAAATTAATTAAAATATATATATTCAACAAAACATTATGAAACCAAATGCATACACTATATATCGGTGTTACCAATCTAAATTAAAAAGAATCAGAATTGTATCCTTTGTAAAAAGAAGTTATGTGCTACAGAATACACATCACTTTAAAAAAATGTTGTTTACTATTAAAAACTAGTTATCAAAGTAGATGCAAAAAAAATTACAATTTAACTCCAAATTTTAAAAAATATATATATTTAGAATCTACAAACAAAATCTCACAAATCACTAGTTCACATCATCTTCAAATTCCTAATGGTTTAGCAGCTATAGGTGTCAGAACATGAAGATTTAGTTCAAAATATTTATCTAAATGTCAAGTTTGGCCAAAAAGTGTAACCCATTATTGTGGGATGATCAAGAATAGGACAAAGAGCAATATGAACCTTCATATTACACCTAAACCATGCATGAAGACTTGAAATTCTTGGACTCATTCAAACTGTCAATCAACTGCTTCCACTTGCACTAGCTTCTTGAGGGAGGATGCTGCCTTCTCAGCCTTTTCTCTGTGCTCCAGTAGAGCCACACCCTTTAGGTCAATTAGAAACAAGTATAGTTTCACAACTTCATCTAGGTCCTGTAACATGGGAATGTCTTTTGGATGAGGCACCACAACTCCATTGAATACTACTTTAATTGTCTCTTTGAGCCTACCTAAAAGTTCTACCTTAAAGATTTTAGAGCCTAGCAATTCTGCTTCAACCTTTGGTGCACCTGTGTCAAGCACCGAAGCTAGAAATCTCGATGCTATGCTTGTATCCACTCTATAGATTTCCCCTTTTTCCAGAAAACCCCTTCCCAAAATAATTTTGACTATCGCCACAGTGACCCCATCATTCAGTCGCAAGACTCACTTTAGCCTTTGGTTAGTGACCACACCTTTGAAGGCCATCTATCTTATTGTTCTCTCAATTTGGATTGGGGTGTCTACCCCTAAGTTTACAATTCCCTCTTGAGCGATGCGCACTACAAATCTTGACCTGTCTGCCATGAGGGCCTTGAAACTTATGTAGAAAATCCTCTTTGAGTTGAGAATGAGAAAATGTGATGCATTGCAGGATAAAGGTTGGTATACGAGTGTAAATAACCACAGAGCCACTACCTCTACCACTCATGTCTCATCAAGTACCATGGTGGCTAATAAAAGCAATGCAATCTTTCCCCCCGAGAAACACTCAAACATGATTACATTCCTCTTTAGTAGATTTGGCTGTAGACAATCAAATTTGTCTCAAAATTATCCATGTCTTACAACACCTTATTAAAACATTACTTAGACATCAAGAAACATTTTGTCCTAATCCCACTCTTAACTCAACTTATTCCCATTAGCCAATTAATTAAATAAATTTTATTTAATTAATTAATTAAAATCCCATCGTAATCCTATCCTTATCCCACTTTCCAATTAATTAAGTAAATTTTATTTATTTAATTAATTTTCTAACACATATCCCAACTAAATTCAAATAAAATATTTGAATTAGATCCTCACCTCTCACCACATTGTAACACTTGTCTACCTCCCATTTAAATCATGTGTGGTAGTACAACTTTCATTTAATATCCTTTTTGTGTACACCATCATACATGAACTTATTAAATAAAGGTTTTTATGTACACGATGACTCATGAGCTTTATCCTCCTTCTTACACTTGTCACATGACTACAACTTCCTTTAAGAGTGGGAATAACTAATTAATCCTAGCTATCCACATCATTCAATTAGTCTTTCAATCTCAACCATCCATTTGAATCAACCCTTGCCTATAAATCTACCCTCTCACAAGCCATTTGGGGGATCCACCTTTCATGCATCCTCATGCTGCCAAAATTTCTCTACATTCTTCTATCTTCTCATCTATCATCTTCATCTTAGTGTTATGTTTCTAAAATTGTGAGAAACCAACATATCAAATCAATCAATCAATTCATCATGCATGCATCATTCAATCTTGCATTTATCTATCTGAGGTATTGAAGATTTGGATTGGGTAATGCATTTTATTATTTTATCATTTTTCATTTATCCAAATTTTTCTATCACACTAGTTGTGTTCATGTGATGATGTTTGATCAAGCCACCTCTGACAGTCTATTTATTTCTCCGTATGCCACATTCCTTCCTTCTCCCATGTCAAGTGTTGGTATTGGCTATCTGTGCTCACCTTTCCTTTTGCCATGATTACTTAATTAATCATTCCTCTCATTTGTAATCAGCCCTTCCACAACACTTGTGTGGATAGGGTGCCTGCCCATCCACCCACAACTATTAATATTTAATAATAAACATGATATTTCAAAAATAAGGAGGTAAAACAAAGATATGTCATCATTTACTTCTCCATCATATTTGGATATATCATTTTTTCTACAATTTTGTAAAGCCCTCCTACAAAGCCTATGGCCTCTAGCATGAAAGAAAATAAAGATCAAAAAATGAGAAGATGAAACATTACTTTGTGTATATTAAATGCAAGAAAATAGCTGTAATTTTCTCAAAAAAAATGTTAGAAAATGGAACATTACTTTATATATATTAAATGAAAGAAAACTATTGTAGTTTTTTTGTGTAGTGTTAGAAATAATTTCAACCAAAATTTTATACATATTTGAGGTTTGAACCTTAATTAATTTACATAAAAAATGTAGTAGTGTAATAATCAATAAAAAGATTAAATTTGATTTGTTAATTTGAAATATTATTTTATTTGTTAATTTAATGAAAATTTGATGGACAAGATATAAACCTTAAATAATTAAATCCAAAATCATTTAAATAGTAAATAAATTGGTTTTAATGTGAAGTAAATAAAATAGCTTCAAATTGATATCTCTCATAATTTTTTTAGATAGATGTATTTAAGATATCTATACTAGTTAAGACAAGAGATGTAACTATAGTGGCAGAGTGTAATTGTGTGAGTGTGTTAACAAAAAATATTAAAGAGCTGAATACAAAAGTAATTACACTGAGAGGAGTTATTGAGTGGCACTACCGGGATGACTATGACCGTGTACATAAAAGTAAAATAGAGCTAACATCATATTTCTGAAGAAAATGAAAATGAAGAAGATGAAGGTGAACACTACTTACCTTAGCAACATGAATATCCTATATCTCTAGAAGATGAAGAAGAGGACTATACTATTTCTCCAAAAGATGAAGACAACATACATTATGTTTGTAGGAGAACTTCAGCTAGGAGAAATACCAAAGAACGTATTCAAAGTTTACAATCCTCTCTAAAACTTGTATTTGATGAATATTGTGAGTAGTTCTATAACATGGAAGCTGACTTAATTAGAGAAAAATCAGAAATTAAGGAGTTGACTAAAAGAAACAAGATAGTAGAGGAGGAGCTCCAAAATGCTAAAGAATGTGAAAACTCCAGCAAATGAGATCTCGACCAAACAAGAAACAAGCTTCAAGAGCTATGTACAACATTTGATGTAGTGAAAGAAGAATGTGATCAAGTATGTAAGCAACAAGAGTATCCAGGAGTGGCTCCACAACTTCCTAAGAAGAGAAAATATGTTCTTAAGGTTTATGAGGTTAATGACTGTGTGAATTGCCCAATTTGCTTGGAACCATGGACTGAATATGGGGAGCATAATATTTGGTATGTTGTAGATGCAAATGGGTTTCCAATACTAGAAACTTCTATTTATTTTTTGGTTTTTACATGTTATGGTATATAATTTGTTAAAAAATGAGCAACATCTACTACTAGTTTAGTGGTAGAGTACTCCAGAGGTAAATGTGAGGTCTTATGTAACTTAGGTCATGGAAATTTGAACATGGTATTAGAGCCTAGGCCAACAGATCTAGGTCAAGTTAGGTTCTACGAGCACCTATAGTGTTAGCTTAAGTGGGGGTGTTGGAAAATGATCCACACTCAAACCAAATATGAACTAATCACCAAAATTGTTATTTTTCATACATTATGATCCAAGATTAAGACATGTATTTGATAATACATTAGTGGATACTAAGAAAATCATTGATGGCCAACAAAATGAGAGAGAGCAATTAGAGAACATCAATGAAATTGACATCCATGATGATGTTGAAGATGGTTATGTTCAAGCACAAGAAGACAACAATCCAAATTTGGATGATGTTATGGAAGACAACAATACGGATCCAGTATACAAAAGGATGATCCAAACACATATGGTAACAATATAGATGGTCTATAGTCAGATTTCAATGATGATGAAGTGATGCAGGTCAAGATGAGGATGATGATAATATTAAATACTTGAAAGAACATATGAACATTGATAATGATACACTGGATGACATTGTAGCAGACAATAATGTTAATGACTAAGACTTCTAAATTTTTAGAATTATTTGCAATCCATGTTTCAAAAAGGATGATTAAATTGTTGGCAATAATGTTAATTAAATGGATTGTTCAATTGTTAACAAATTAGCTATTTCAATGTCATTAAATTGTTCAATCTTTGGTATGAATTGTTGGCAATAATGTTAATTAAATCGATTGATTGATGTTCTTCATAACTTGTTAATGGATAATCCTTATGTGATGGAAGTATTAAGTGATATAGGTCAAAGGATAAGCTCATCAATGGATTGATTGATGTTCCTCATAACTTGTTAATGGATAATCCTTATGTGATGGAAGTATTAAGTGATATATGTCAAAGGATAATCTCATCAAGTTCCTTAAATAGTGGGTGTTACCTTGTTTCACCAATGACAATTTACTTTTAGGTTTGCTGGTGACTTCAGAACAGATTAAGGAGCATATGTAATTTTGTCAATTAAATCATCCACTTCACTTAACCCAATCTGGCATATGATTTGGATTCATGTTTTCTATAAATAATTAAACCCTGCTCCTAAAACAAAAAAAACAAATTTGGATTTTGAAAATATATACAAGGGAATGATTTCCAAAAGAGAAAGACTGGTGCCTACCACTAGAGAAATTTGTTTATCTTTAATTATTTTTCATATGTATCCTTAATTGAATCTATGCCCTATTATCTTGTGATAAGTACTTGAGTAAGACCATCAATGAAAAATGAAGTGGACATATTATCATCTATATTAGCTAATTGATTGCACAAATATTTCAATTTATCAACGATCTCATGTTTCTCTTCATTTTCAACACTTTTAATAAAGACATCATGATCATAATATTCTTCTTCATCATTAGAATGCAACATGTGATCGTCATAGGAAGTAGGAGAAAGAGGTAGTCCAGTTTGCAAGGTGAGGGTTTGACCTAGTACTTTGTTGAAGGGGACATAAGGATCCTAGATGTTTCTTAGGAATGTAAAATTAAAGGCATTGGGTTGTTTCCAACAAATGCAAACCACAAAAATCTCAAAATAAAAAATCAATCTTTTTTATCCTAAACATAGGCATGGAAATTGCAAGTTCAAAAAAATGTAGGGAAATAAATCATACCCTATAATAGATGATTTAAGTCCAATCCTAGATTTAATTAATCTTTAAAGTACAAGGAGTTGAGAGTAGAATAAAATATTGAGATATTAAGTAATTAATATAGAGAAATGCAATAGTTGAGAAGAAATACAAAACTTATTTGATCTTTTTAGCATGATGTGAAATGTGAAGTGAGTGATTCACTAATGCATTATGAAAAAAGAATGAAAACTAAGATTTTCTACTAGAATAATGATCATGAGATTGTGGCAGTGATTAACTAATTTTTTGCATTCCTTCTTCACTTGTTGTAACGCCTGCCTTGTACACCTCAAGAAATACATTTATATGCTACATAAAACAGGAACATTTTTTTTTTTTTTTAAATGATTAAGATATCAAAGAAATGTTAACATAACTAACTACAACATATTCCCTAAGGATACAAGGCTGCATTACTTTACAAACCAGCTAACATACTTTAACATTCATCAGTAACTGATCTAAATCCAATGCATAATTGAATAACTGATTCATATTCATTACATACCGTCAGATAATACAATCTACATGATCAAAACATAACTGAAATGCTTTTTTTATTACACATAAGTACATCATGACATCATTACATTGCCATTTTCAGACTACATCAGAATTACATACTCAATGAATGTTCTGATACACAAATCTGGTACAAGATTATACACATACATCTTCATCAACTGGGACAAGTACAACTAGAACAAATCTTTTATGCATATGAACTTGACAAGGGATAACCAATGGATAAAATAGCTCTTCCACCCGACCATGTGGAACCCTGAGGTCCACCCCTCGAGCTAGGAGTTAACATGAGGTCCCAAACAGTCACAGTCAGGTAGACAAGACTAACATGAACAAAGGATGACCAAACACCAATACAACACATGGCAATAACATAAACAACACAACACAACCTATCTTCCAGAGGCAACACATAACGAATGGGGAGAGTACAACTAGGGAATGCTAGGCTACAGTAGGCAGGAGTGTCATCACATGGCTTGTCATGGGTTGTCCTGGTAAGCCTTCCTAGGCCCCGGCCCCCATCTTGGGTTGTCCTGGTAGCCTCTCCCGACTCTCGGCTCCCATACAATGCTCATGCGGAATCAACATACCTTTCATGAGGACAAGGTAGTTGATCTTGCCATTCCAGGCCTTCTCATCTCATCTCAAGCCTAAACAAGCACTTGAGCCATGAGTGAGGCATCCACTTATCTTGTTTAGTGTGCCTAACTACCCAACCCCCAAATTCATTATTTAGGTTATCACTTGATTAATCTACTTCCAACGGGTTATCCTGACTGCCACTTTGGGCGCTGGCCCCACATTGAAAGCCACTCCCCTACCTGCATCTAGAAGACCCTACTCAATCAAACATAGCAAACATCATCATGACGACGATGATACATAAACCATGCAAGGCATTACCCATCTTGCATAACCATTATTCTAATATGAACATATACATGTAATAATGCAAGGCATTTACCTTCTTGCATATCATCTCAATTACAAGGACATACTCTTAATACATTTTTCATGGCTTCCAATGAAGTAACTCATAAGAAAAATACTTTTTCATGAATACCGACGTCTCCCCATTGTCTAATCCAACACAACATTCCAAACAAATAAATAAATCAATCACAACATTCACGAGGAGCCTTTCTGCATTTACATTCTTTGTTTGATACATATAAACGCTATTACATCACAATTACAAAACAGCAATACACAAGTTGCCAATACTTAACAACGACAACTTAGCCTCTGGAATACAAGTTTGAACAACCTCAATCCGACTCATTACGACACTTCATTTAATTCAATTCAATTCAGATTCAAGAGATGAAATACTACAATTCATTCTCAGTTTAATGCAAAACAGCTTCTGAAATAAAATCAACATTATATTACAACGATTAAATTAATACCTTGCAACCAAATCTCTAACTAACCTTATATTGTTTCAAAAGATAAATAAATTGATTAACTAAATCATTACAATAATTGATAAAAGAACCACTTAACTCCAGATACAATCTTTATATTCTTACCTTCAAACTTGTCCTATTAACTTTATTCTATCAAGGATAAAGCGAATAATAATGCTAGGAGAGATGTCTTATGGCTAAACGGCAATCACATGAGGCGAATTCAATCACGAAATCCAAAAGAATTATTTTATGATGATTTGAAGTTATCTTCGAAACTGATCTTATCCATAGTGATTTAATTCCTTAAGGAGAATGGTCGTAAAAGTGCCCTATGCGAACAGCTTGGATTATTTTACTACTGAGATGTAAAATTGCTATTGACTGTTTAATCACTAACGTGAATGATATGCATCCGGTCTGACGACTTCCGGCTATGATCACTAAACTTGCAAATTTACTGCGTTGACGGTATCCATGTAATTTTGTTTGCTCATGTTCGAATGAATAGCAATGATCACAAAAGACGGTGAAAAATCTGGTATGGAAGAACTGGAGAATGTTTATGATGTGGTAAAAGAAGACAACGGTTTTGCCAACATAGCAATCTCATTTCAACTCAGTAGGTGAACTGCATTTGTTAGTTTACTAGAATAGCTTTCTGCCTATAAGAAGAACTATATCGATGATTTTTCCATCACACTGTTGCTGCCGAGCCTGTTATCAAATTTTTGATATCTTCAGGTGTTGAGGATTGGCCAAAATGAGATAGTAAGCTATCAGAAGCAGACAGTTACTCAAATTACATTCGGAACCATTACTACATTACACCATCAGTTGGTTAATATTGGTGCATTGTTGCCCATCTTGCCCTTGCTGGCTATCTTGAGGACACCCCAACTTTTTCAGAAGTGCACCAGCCCAGACAAGGGCGATCTACAGATTTAATCGACTAACTGTTGGATTTTAATGTTTATCATACAGGAAACTTAATCTCTTAAGGCATTATTCCAGCCAGGTGCGCCATGAGAGCAATTAGAAATCGAGGCACAACAAATATACTACACACTGTCTATGAATTCGTTCAGACAGTGCAACCTCGCTTATCTATCCAGGAAAGTAATGTTCGCTCACATTGATGAGTTACTGTTGAGTCTCGCGGATTGAATTAGATTTAACCTCAAAGTTTTAACTTGATTTGCAGAATGTCTTTGCTCACACTTAAACTTACTACAAAACTGTGTTTTGATAAACCTATCAAGAATGTTTCCTTTCACCATTCCCTGTAGAGTGCCACAGAAATAAGAAGTGCTCCAGAAGATCTTATTAGCATTTAAATGGGTGCAGCGTCTAGTTTTAAGTTGCAAGGAACAACATAGGAAAGGATTGATGCATTTACAGACTGCCGATTCCTGTTCCCTTTCCTACAACTAGAGTTTGGTGACATTTAAATCTGGCCAGTTAGGTATGCTCAGCCCTATCGTCACCAGTTGGTGTTTTTTGATTACAAGGAGCGCCCTCTCATAGAGTCCGCTTCTGGCAGGGAAGACACAGCGAACTGTTTGTAGGCCAGCATGATTCGTTCTGAAGCGAGGACAATGGAAACCTAATATATAAATGGATAATACATATTCCATTACAAGCAAATGGGTTAAGAAGTGTTCATTAAGTGTAAATGTTTACCTGGCTGATGATGAAGATTCGACTGCAAGCATGCAAAAATGGTCGACTAGCTTGAGTGCCCTTGCCATTTTGGAACAACGGAAGTGCTAAAACTTCAAACACAAAATAGTTGTGCAGAGAAGCATAGTCAATGTGGATAAATCTATATGCAAAATCTTTGGGACACACTACATGCTATTGGTGTTGACCGTATTCTATCTTCTGATTGGTTTAATTTATCATGTAGAGATTCCAAACCCTAAATGATGTAGGGATCCAACTATCTAGTGGTCCCGTAATGGTTAATCCAAAGGTGCGAATGAGAGCTTCTATTTTAGAATAATTTGGAAGGAAATTAAGCTGGTATTGCAGAATGTGGAGATTCGTGAGAGTGGGAAATTATAAATTTTAATCAATCGAGTGACGGACACACCAACTGATACTAGGTAAAAAATAAACTAAAGATGAGATTCACACTTTCACTCGAATCGAGTGATAACAATGCAGCGGTCAACCTAGTATTATCGGCCACACCAGAAATAAAGCCAACGTAGCAAAACAGTAAACCTGGAATAGCGAATAATAAGAAAAAGGATTCAGTCTTTCATACTCCCATTCACAACGAAGGATAACAAGGCAACGGGCATCGAGTAATACTCGGTAACCTGGCTTAAGCAAGGGATTCAGCATTCTCCATTCGAACGGGTGATAAAAAGAACAGCGATCTACCTATCATGCTTAGCATTGCAATATGCAGCGCTTTCTATCAACATCGAACCATTTGTAAATAACACTAAGGGATAGCAGGGAAATAAATTAAATCTTCAAGTAACGATTGCTATACAGGTCTCTGGACAGATAGAATTTCCATTGACGGATGTGGGAGGGCAGGTTAAAAAGGTACGCAACCGGGAAAGTTGAATGAATACAAGGTGACTTACAGAGAAAGAAACAATAACAACATTAAGCTGATCTCACAGGAACAACTAGCTGTAGCCAACAGCGATTTACGGCAATTCTATCAAGGTGTCCTACAAACCCTACCAAGATCACGCCGGTCTGAGAATGCATACAGAATGATTCGGCAACCAGTGGAAGGAAAACATTTGACTTACAGAATCCTTGAGCAGAAACGATGTATTTAAACCCTAAGAGAAGATGCTGATTACACACAGAAAAGACAGTCTACAGAACTATTTGGAATCCAATAAACTATAACAACATTTGCAGATTCGAAATGAAGTTCAGAGATAAGACATTCGACGGAACCTGGTTTCGCAATCAACTCGATGAATCTGCTCCAATCGTTGCAGTTCCAAGATGCTTCTTCCCTTTCACCTGTGATGCCGTCCTTGATGCACCAACAGCTCTTTTATAACTCAGCCTCTCTCCTCTCCAAGGGCTTGGCACGTGATTCCGTGCAAACTCCTTTAAAGAATATGTATATTTTTTTATTTAATTAAAAGATCCCAATTATTAGATTCTTTATTTTATTATTATTTTTCTTTATAGCCGACCCAAAATATTGTTATAAATAGAATAGTACTATTTCGACAATTATATAATTTTGTACTATCCTTTAATTTATTTTATTAGTCAAGTTGTAAATTACAATTTACAACATGATTACCACTATTTATTTATTTAACTATTTATTATAATTAATATTATATCAAAAAATACAACTTCTTACAACTTATTTATCAACAACACTTCCATTAAAATAATAATTTATTTATAGCTAAAATCAACAACTAACGACATTATGCCCATTTAACAACACTTATACTCTTCCATAGAATAATTCTAATTAAAGCACAACATTACCACACATACTTAGACACCTTCGAACTTGATTTGACTCCAAGATACAATATTACCTGACAGTAAGACATGGGCGAATGACAACCAATAACCACATGGGTAAACTGACGATAAAGGAACACTGACTAGGGACCTCATGTTAACTCCAACCAACTAATCCATTGGTGAAGGCACGCTCAGACCTGTAATCAGGTGGAGTCGATGCCTAGTACCTGCATCCTGCAGCAATGCACAGTTAACCATAACAAGATATACATATACATCACATGCAGTCCTATCGTGAATGGAAATCACAGTGAGGTAGGGTACTCGAGAACGAGTAATACAACACTGTTCCATTCACGTTTATAAATAATAATCAACTAAATTGAACAAGATATCAGATTACTAATCTACGACATAAAATGATCAACTAACTTCCAATCCCATATAATGAATAACATCAAAGCATTTAAAACATTAGTTCATTTATCAAATTGTAAAGCATAAAATGACATAATCGAACATCAACAATTGTTATCTTAACAATCAGGTTCATAATGAAGTAACAAGATAACAAGAGATCCATCATCTACGATCTAAGACACTATCATAAAGTCTAAGCAAACACCAATCTGAAGGACGACGAGATGAGGGGCATTACACTTGTCCTCTTTTTCCATATTTCCAAAACTTTACTCTTATATTCCTAGGGATTCTAGATTTTCCTCTTGACTTGGATTGATATTTATACCATTCCCCTTTAGATCCACTTTTGTCCTTGGGCCTTTGCAAACCATGCAAGGCATCCTTAGAACCTTCATCATTGAACTTTCTCCTCATATCTAAATTGATCATTGTAACAATAAAGGATGCCATAGTCACCTTTGCAACACTACCATTTATAACAAGCATTATGTTCTCCTAATTTTTGGGTAAAGAAAAAAGTGAGAAGATACATTTGTCTTCCTAATCAATTTTAACATTTATTGAACCTATTCCAGACTCAAAAACATATTAAAGGTGTCAAAATGTTCTACAGTAGAATATACTTCCTTCATTTTTAAATGATATAAACATCTTTTGAGATATAACTTATTACTTTATAATTTTAGTTTGATAAATATCTCCCATCCACTATTATAATGTGAATGCAGGGGTCTCTTTTAATTTAAATAACAAAGAAAAAGTAAATTGGAGACAACCAGATATATTATTAGCAATCCATTTCAACAAACAAATGAGAACCAAAAGTTGACCACTAGAGAATAGCAGCTTTTATATTGATTTGCTTCAAAGTACAGGTAGTGCAATGTCTCTTTCAAAAAATTAAAATCCTAGATAGATTCTGAGCCATAAGGTCCTAGTTTCCTTTTATAAAGGAAGCAACAAGCTTCAGACCTTTCACATTCAAAATGGCTCTTTGTATTCCTAACCCTTCATATTACAATATTTGTCTTTTATTAGTCTAATTTAGATTTTTAAATATATTTGAATACATTTTGAAAACATGAAGAAAACAAAAAGAGACAAAAGGAGAGTGTTCAAGATGTGGTGGTTCTATTTAACACCAACATATGGCTCATTGCTCCTCTTCACATGAACTTGTGTTATTGATGATTCATCTCTAAGATATTTCTCCTCTCATTTATATATTATAAAATCACCATGCCATTGGTATGCCTGAATCTGAAGCAAGTTCTCATGGTGATCTTTCCATCTTTTATCAAGCAAAGCTTTGACATCCATCACAAATTTTGCATACCTAGCATCCAAGGCAATTACTCGGTCCAATATCATGTTGAAACTAAGAATGCTAACATCTCCATCCTTCTTCAAAAAATCCATAACTTGGAATACTGTATGGCTGAATTCCATCTTCCATGTGTCAAGACTTTTGATTTTCTATTCTTGTGTCAGTATGAAAGGAATAAATTTATGCTTGAACGTAGAAAAAGATTCAACCTTTGCTTGCATCTTCTGGCTTTCCCCATTCACATACTAGTATTCATCAATGATCATTTTGACTATTTTCTTAGTGGGCTTCAAAGTTGTAGGGGCATCAAGATTCCTTTGCACTACTAAGCACATCATAACCAAATTGTGATGATAGGGTTGCCATTTTTTAAACAACAAATCCAAAATAGAAAAGTTTATCTTCAATTGTTCAATGGCCTGAGATAAAGAAAAGTAGCAATAATGCACACTCCCAAGCTTATCCACAAACAATTTTACTCTAAGCTCCAAAATTTTCTCAAAAATTTAAAAAACTTTCATCTTTGCCTCATTCTTTGTCATTTCATTTTGTTTATTCAAACTTTTAATTTCCTTTTCAAATTTTAATCTTGTTGCATTAAATTCTTCAATAGACATTGTGACATCACTGGTTGTTTGTGGCATAGGGGGCTGATAGGGTACAATGGCTTGACCTTGAGAAGAATTCACAGCTTGCAATTGTTTCTTTAATTTCACATTTTCAAACTACAACAACTTGTTTACTTCATCATTCATTACTTTTTGAGTTTTCTCATAATCTATTAGCCTTTATTCTAACCTCTTCACAACAACATGAGTAAACATAACAGTATGAACATTGAGAGTAGTTGCTTCTATTGCTGATGTATCTTGTAAAGTCTTTACCACAACTATACCCCTCACTTCTTGAACAATGTCCAACAATCTTGGTTTGCTTGTATTCTTCTGAGTAGTCTAGATTGCAAGGGTCTTGTTATTTGGATTAAAACCACATCCACTTATGCCATCGTCATAATCAAATTTTGAAACAAGTTGTGGATCATCTTGACTTCTAACTTGGTCAAGCAAAGTTACATTTTTCAATTCAAGGCCAAGGATGATGAGCATATTACTTTTCAACACCATTTGTCTTGCCTCCTCTAGAATCACATCAATTTAATCTACATTCAATTCTTTGAAAGTGTATGTAATGATTTGATCATGTTGTGCTTCATCAGCACCCATTTGATTTATTGCCACTTTTTCATTATATTGTTTCATTTTCATTTTCAGCCAAAAATCCTTAATCTTTGGAGTTTTGATGAAGTCGTCATCTTCTATGAACCCCATAGATTCTATAATCCTTTCATCCTCCTCCAACTTTGGTTTAGCTTGGCTTTGCTCACTGTTCCTAGCCTCAGGCTTATGTGCATTAGTGGGTTGACAAACCAATGGTTGATCAACCTCTTGCTCATCTCCCATGCGCCTCAAGATATTAGTCACCTCATCAATATCCCCCACTTCTTTAGTCATTTCATAGGGGACAAGTGGAGATAACTCTTTTGACCTATGCTTCTTTGTTGGTGGTGATTCTGGGATCTGTAGATCTTGCACTGACATAACATCAGGAGCAGATTCATGAATCTCAATCCCTACAGACCTTTTTACTAGAAGTTTAGTAGCCTTAGGAGGCTACTTCTCAGATTTACCATAAATACTTTCAAAATTATCAATGATTGCATCAATTCTCTTTAGAAGGTCTTTTTCTTCAACAAAGAATCTAAGAAATAGGGGATTCTTCTTTTTCTTTTCATCTTCAATATTTTTAAAGATATCCCATTTTCTCTTCCTACTATATACCTCATCAAAAGTGACAAGATTTTTTATCACATCCTCATCAAACAAGAACTAATGGGATACAATCATTTTAGTCATAATTGATTGTCTCACAAGGTTCATATGACCCTCAGGGTCACAATTCCTCTCGATACACAATTTCAAAGAATATTTCACCTTTAAAAAGGCTTGCAAATTTTCAAGAGTGACAGAGCCAATAGACCAATCACCAAAAATTGTAGCATTAGGTTGAAATGTACCTTTCTTTTGTCTTTTCATTACCTCATTTTCTATCCACATCATTTGCCACATAAACTCCATGAATACAATTTTGGCAATATGTGAGGTGGCTGGGGGCAACCATACACTCTAATTATAGTATGATCTGACATAAAAAAAACCAATCAGAAAAATTACAGTTGTCGCCCTGCTCTGGTTTGTGTGCAAGAGGCCTCAGCATTACCTTGACTTCCTTAGTCAACCTAGGAAACTAGATACCAAGAGAATTCAATATCTTGACAACAAACAAATCATGAAATACAATGTAGTCA
Source organism: Cunninghamia lanceolata (assembly GCA_027924645.1). Lineage (NCBI taxonomy): Eukaryota > Viridiplantae > Streptophyta > Pinopsida > Cupressales > Cupressaceae > Cunninghamia > Cunninghamia lanceolata. The sequence continues at coordinate 1,531,073 of BSBN01000797.1, forward strand.
CTGTTCTGGCAACAGGAATCCCACTTATAACACCAAAATTGAGTTGGCAATCTTTGTCCTTTATCATCAACCATACTCAGATCCATTTTGCTTGACCATCTCCCTCTATTCTGATACAAAATCAAGTGACACAATAAAGAATAGAATTTGAAATCTAAGGGTTGCTTGTACTCCTTCACAAACAAGAATCCTTCATGTAGTTTTTTCTCAATATGAGATGCAAAGTCATATTCAGTGTTAACCTCTGCATGTTGTATTTTCATAGCCATCATCATTAAGCTAGTTGGCATTATTCCTTGTGCATCAATTCCCAAGACCTAGCACAGTGCAAAATAGGTTCTCTTGAAATATACGGCAAATTCTTCCATAGGGAAAGGCTCAATAGCATTTGATGGAATCTCAATTTTTCTGTTGTTGGCCCCCCTTCTCATATATATTGTCAATTCATCTCTCTTAAGTGTTTTCCTCAGGCTTGTGTAATCTTGTTCAAATCTCTGCAAATCCAATTGAGTGAGAGCTTGCTTGTTCAACATAAAATAGTCAACAATTGCATTCCTGTCTACTGTCACCAATGGGAATCCATTTGGTATTCTAACTATTTTAGTGGCAAGATGGTAAAATTGTGCTAGTGCCCTAATCAATTCCACATCCACAAATATAGCGGGCACCACCAACTTTGCCAAATCCAATTTCCATGGATTTCCCATTGGTCCCTCGCCATCCATTTTTGCATAAAAATACCAAAACAAATCCCACCCAGAGATAGGGATTGTAGCATCCTGACACCTTTCTGCTACGTCTCTAAACATCTTCTTTGGAACCTTGTCCATGGACTGAGGCAAAACTTCTAGCAAAGATTGTTGAAGTGGTCTTTTTGTGGGAACTATAGGCTAATTGCCTTTACTGGCAGACTCAGACCTCTTGGGTGCCATGTTTAATGACTTGAATAGGCTATGGTTTTTCAAAATTTAACTTACTATACCAACAACTAAAAAACAAAGCGAAAGAGCAAATGAACTTGACATTGCCAATTAATGTAGGTAGACATAGGAATAAAAGAATGGTATTTAAAATTAAAAATAAATGCATTCAAAAATGGATAAGAATAGAATTTGTATGTTCAGTTAGCATCACAATCAAATTGGGGAACTTTGCAAGTAGTAGAGATAGAACAGACTACATCCCCCCTACTGTATAACACAAAAGCTTAGTCCCAGCCTTTTTTTTAAAGTGAAATTTTATATTAACAAAAGATGTAATTACAAGAACCCCTAGTACTAGCAACTGAAAAACAAAGTGAAATATATGCCAACTTCTAATCAGAGAGTGTAGGAATGAACTTACTCGATCAATTGTAGTTTGCAAGAAACACAATGAGCTGAGATGCACCTTCTCCAAGTTATGTCTAAATTCTTTGAAATGAGAAAATGCCAAGAAATATTTGAATCTTATTCAGCCAAGGATTCATCATATCACCATTACTCTGGTTCATGCCACGAGATCATGAAATCTTAGCATTCAATTCCTTTCTCAAGATTTGATAGCAATTCTTGATAACCATGATCCCACATTACATTTGCTTGCCATTTATTTCTTTTACTGCGTCACCCCAAGGCTCGCCCAGACCAGCTATGGGATAGCGGGGGTTTACATCCATTACACTTCTATTTCATCCTTTACTGCCAAACTAAAAATTCTTAGATTGACCCTTGCAAGACCGCAGGAGATAATTGCTTGATGTCCTTTTGTTTACTACTCACCCACAAATGTTATGAATGACTGTCATGGAATAGCGGTGGCTCATAGCCACTACACTTCTGTTTCATCCTTTACCACCAAACTGTAAATGTTTAGATTGACCCCTGCGAGACCGCGGGAAATTATTACCTAATGTCCTTCTGTTTACTGCCCACCCGCAAATGTTATGAATGACCATCGCAAGACAGTGGGGTGAAAACATATTACATTCTCCTCTTGTTACTCTACCGTAGGCCTTAGTTGAAACCCTTGCATGGATGCAGTAAGTGATACCTCATGATGTTATTACCACAATGCCACTGGTTACTTTTCAAAGCTCCGCGAGACCACGGGAAGAGATTATCTGCACTCGAACACTACCAAGCTGCAAGCATGAGATGAAGCATCCAAGGGATGGCGGTAGCTTCTTCATATCAACCGCTTCCTACCGCTAAGATGCAACCTGTTCTTTTATACTCTACGGGAATGCGGTATGTACCATATTTTATTCCTCTTGTACCTGCATAACCACAAAAGATAATCAATTAACTCACGGGATAGCGTTAATAAACAAAAGCACTCATATAGTAAAAAATAGTCAAGATTGTTTCACAATGGCCATGATATATATGTATTGATTTAATTGTGGGGGAATGTTAGGGGTGATTGATTTAATAAATAAATGTGGATTTATTTAATTAAGGATGAGACTTTAGAGGAAGGGTTAATATTTAATTAATGTCAGAAGAATAGTTAGATTTATTAATTAAATAGTGTGACTTATTAATCTGATATTAGGAAGAATGATCAAAGTGGTTAATTAAATAAATATGGTTTATTTAATTAACATTATAAGAGGAGATGTGGGATAGATCTTGTGTGATGTTAGGCCATGGTAAGATTTAGGTGTCTACATTTCTAATAGTGCATCAGTTTTTGGGTCCATGTGTCTAACTAGCCACCAACATGTGTAGCAATGTCTATAGCCACACTATCTAGATCCTTGAAGATATGTAAACCTTGAATAATGCCCCTAATAACCCTAACCCCTAACCCCTAAACCCTAAACCCTAAATAATGTCCCAAATCCCTAACCCTTGACCCACCATAGACCCTATACCTGAGAAACCCTAAACCCCTAAATCCTAAATCATAAAACCCTAAACCCTAAACACTAAACCCAAGCAACCCTAAACCTCTATCTCCCTATTTCTCCATCTCCCTATCTCTATCATTCCTCTACCTCTTAATATCTCTGCCCATGTCCCTCACTCTCTATATCTCGCTATTAGTCCTCTCTCTAAACACTAAACCCTAAAGTTCTAAACCTTCAGCCTAAACCTGAGCAACTCTAAACCCCTAAACTCTAAATCCAATCAACTCTCTCTATCTCTCTCTCTCTCCAAACTTGAGCAACCCTAAACCACTAAACCCAAAACTCCTAAACTCTAAATCCAATCAATTCTAAACCTCTATCTCCATATCTCTCCCCTATCTCCCTATCTCTATCATCCCTAGATACTTCTCAATCTCTCTCCCTATGTCCCTAGCCATGTACTGCTATTAAACCCTAATAAACTCTAAACCCTAAAATTAAGCAATGCTAAACTCATAAATGCTAAATAATGCCCCTAAACCCTGACTGCTAAACCCTAAGCAACTCTTTGTCTTTCTCTCTCTCTCTCTCTTTGACCTATATATTCTCTACCAGCTCCTAGTTAAATCCTTTTCCTAGCTTTCCTAGTTTTCCTTTTCCTTTCCAATTTCCCTTTGGATTCCACCAATTTTTCCCTATTTTAATATTTTCCACCTCTCCTCTCATCATTCTTCCCATCCAATGAACTTTAGTTTTATCTTGTTTCCATTTCATCATGCCAATTTATATCCTCATCCCTCTTTTTTTGTCCTAGTTTTCTTGTTTCCATTTGCTTTGTTGATAAGGGAGACAGATAGAGACAGAGACAGAGAGAGAGAGAGAAAGAGAGAGAGAGAGAGAGAGAGAGGCCTAGTTTTCTTGTTCATTTCCTTCATTGATAAGGGAGAGGGAGAATTAATAGAAGGGAGAGATAGGAAGATATATGAATGATAGGGGGAGACAGGCAAGAGATAGAGAGATAGGGAGAGATAGAGGAGATAGAGGGGAGCAATAGGAAGATAGAGAGAGACTAGAGAGATGTCTAGAGAGATAGGGAGATAGAGGAATGATAGGGGAGAGAAAGGCAAGAGATAGGGGGATATAGATAGGTAGAGAGAGAGAGAGGAGATATATTTGGTGAGATAGAGTAGGCAGAGTGAGAGATAGGGAGATAGAGAGTGAGTGAGATGTCTAGAGAGATAGGGAGAGAGATTGAGAGGTAGAGGGATGATAGAGACAGGGAGATAAGGGAGAGATAGGGAGATAGAGGTTTAGAGTTGCTTAGGTTTAGGTTTTAGGGGTTATGGGTTAGGGGTTAGGGATTAGGGGCATTATTTAGGGTTGAGGGCTTTAAAGAGAGAGAGAGAGAGAGAGAGAGAGAGAGAGAGAGAGAGAGAGAGAGAGAGAGAGAGAGAGAGAGAGAGAGAAACTTCTTTTGAAATGCAACTATAAACCCTAAATAATACCCCTAAACCCTAAACCCAAGAAACCCTAAACCTTTAAACCTTAAATAATGCCCCTAAACCCTAAACCCTAACACCTAACACCTAAAACATATATAAACCCTAAATAATGCCCCTAAACCCTAACCTATAACCTATAAACCCTAAACTTGAGAAACCCTAAACCCCTAAATCCTAAACCCCAAACCCCTAAACCCTAAACACTAAACCCAAGCAACCCTAAACCTCTATCTCCCTATCTCTCTATCTCTATCATTCCTCTACATCTCAATCTCTCTCCCTGTGTCTCTGGCCATGTCCCTCACTCTACATATCCCTATCTCTTTTGGCTATGTCTCTGGCCATGTACATTACTCTCTATATGTCCCAGCTATTGGTCCTCTCTCTAAAAACTAAACCCTAAACCTCTGAACCCTAAATTATGCTCCTAAACCTTAACCCCTAACCCCTAAACCCCTATCTCCCTATCTTTATCATCCCTCTACCTCTCAATCCTTCTCCCTATCTCTCTGGATATCTCGCTCACTCTCTATCTCCCTATCTCCCCCCTCTCTCTCTCTAGCTATCTCCAAACCTGAGCAACCCTAAACTCCAAACCCCTAAGCCTTAAATCCAAGTAACTCTAAACCTCTATCTCCCTATCTATCCTGTATCTTCGTATCTCTATCATCCCTGTAGCTCGCAATCTCTCTCTCTATGTCTGTGGCCATGTGCCTCACTCTCTATCTCCTTATCTCTCTCCATAGTCTCCTCTATATCTCCCTATCATTCCTCTCTCTATAAACCCTAAACCTCTAAACCTGAACCCCTAACCCCTAAACAATAAACCCTAAACCCTAAGTAATGCCCCTAAACCCTAACCCCTAAACCTGAGAAACCCTAGACCCCTAAACCCTAAACCTCTATCTCCCTATCTCTCCCCTCTATCCCTATCGCCTTTGTCCCTTTGCCTCTCAATCTCTCTCCCTATGTCTCTAGCCATGTCCCTCAATCTCTATCTCCCTATCTCTCCCCTCGGCCTCCTCCATATCTCCCTATTGGTCCTCTATCTCTCTCTAAACCCTAAACCCTAAACCTCTAAACCTTAACCCCTAACCTGAAAACCATACTCCCTAAACCCTAAATAATACTCCTACACCCAAGTAACCATAAATTACGAACTCAATTAGGTGCTAAAATAGGCACTAAATCAAGCGCTAAATTTAGGTGCCACATTAGGCGCTAAATAATGCACTAAATCAAGTGCTAAATTAGATGCTAAATCAGGTGCTAAATATGGCGCTAAATTATGTGCTAAAATAGGAGCTAAAGTAGGTGTTAAATTAGGCACTAATTTGTGCCTAATTTAACATTGACTTGTTCTGATCGGCACAAAAAATGCCAAAAATATTGCCATCCTTATAAATAGTGCTACCTTTTTTAAAAAATGGAGAAAAATACATTAAAATAGTGGGTGGAAGCAAAAATGGGAGCTAATCATAGGGATTTGTTGTAGTGATATGTGAATAGACTATAGGTACAATGAAGATTCCTATTGACAAATTCATGAAGATCTTGGATGATGGGTCCATAATGGTATACATATCTGATATCCAAACTATAGAGTTTTGGCCTCACAAGCAAATGAAATTGGATCCTAGCTTTTCATAAAGAGTACATGGAAATGCATAACAGGTACAATAATCATTCACTTGCAGAGAATAGAGTAGAAGAAGACTTTGGAGCTGTGGAATTTACTTACCAAAATTTTGATATAGACAACAATTTACTAAGGGTCTCTCCAAAGATAGGTACCTTTAAGGATTCGTACGCTTTCATAAGTAGTGACAATAGCGTATACGTGAACAATGAAGTTACGGTGCAGAAAGAATAGCAATGGATGGCGTCTATGATGGATGTGGATCACAGGGAACCAAAATTTGATAACCAAGATACTAAAAGGATAGGGATATGACAAACAAAGGCAGTGAGAGAAAAGTGATTAAAGTTAGAAATATGTTTTGATCTAATTGGATATGTAGTTTTTAATTTAATCGTGTGTTTTTAACTTGTAATAATAGTGGTAAGATGATACAATATGGACTGTAATTTTAATTTTAAATTTTATTAATTTAATACTTTTATATTTTTCAAATTTATTTATTTACAATTTTTATTTTGTAATTGTATTAATTTTATAATTTTATTTATTTTATTAGTTTTATAATTTTATAAATTTTTAATTCTTTTTTTTGCTAACTAAAAAGATTATTAAAATTATTATGTAGTTCAATGAATAAAATATAATAGTAAAGAGTTATGTAGTTTCATGAAAAAAAATATAATATAAGTGATATAGTTTATAGTTATAAATAAATAATTGAGTAATTTTTTTAAAAATTATTTATTTAAGTTTTTACTTAGAATTGCAATAGTAAAAACATAATTTAATTTTTATTTCATGGGTTATTTGAATATCATTTTTAATATTTATTATCAACATTATTTATATCACAAATTACATGTAAATGATATTTATATGGGATGTCCTTTAAAAGTTATTTTTAGAATTATTATTATTTAGTAAATTATGGTCACGACCTCTCCATTTATTTAAATAACTAATAAAATATAATTAAATGCATCAAACCCATAAACAAGGGTGCATCAAAATAAAATTCAAGGCTAAAAGTTCCTATCCGTCTTAAACATCTCTACCCATTTTATTGTGGGAGTGCAAAGTCATCAGAAAAATTGACATTTTTCCCTTCTTCCCTCGCTTACAGGTCAGTCATCAAAATGATCCTTAAATCGATCATCTACACTTGAATTTTGGCTAATTTCATCCAACCGCATTGGGAATGTTTGCTACAATCTCCATTTGAGTTTTATAATTATTTTATTTTATTTTATTTTATTACATGTAAACGATATTTATATGGGTTGTCTTTAAAAGTTATGGAGTCTAATTGAATTGGAAGAAGAAGTTTAATGGATAAGGAGAGAAGTTTAATTGGTAAGGGTGCTATGCAATCTTTTTTTTTTTTTTTGGTATTTTTCTTGCAAAATGAATTTATGAAGTGACTGCAATGCTATTTCTAGAAGGTTAGATTAACATTGCATATTATTTATTCTTATTGTATTTACATGCTACTCATTAAAATTAAAAAAAAAAATTGTAATTAACAAATTTTTGAAAACAACAAAGAAAATTAATGACACGGTAAATTAGTTACTTTAGTTTAATGAGAGGTAGAGTTAGGGTTCTTCTATTTAGTTGCACTAAAGGGATGACTATGACCCTGTACATAAAAATAAAATAGAGCAAACATAGTTTTTTTAAACAACTAGACATATTTTTTTTAAATAATTATAAATACACAAGATGAATTATCTAGTTACACTAAAGGGATGACTATGACAATGTACATAAAAATAAAATAGAGCCAACATAGTTTTTTTAAACAACTAGACATATTTTTTAAAAATAATTATAAATATATCGCTGTATAAATATAGTACTACTCAAACATCAAATACAAATAGAGCAAATTGAATTGGAAGAAGAGGTTTAATCCATAAGGAGAGAAGTTTAATTGGTAAGGGCACTATGCAACCCTTTTTTTGTATTTTTCTTGCAAAATAAATTTATGAATTGATACAATGCTCCTTGTTGGTATTATTTATAAATAAAAAGAAAATTGCAGTTAACAAATCTTTGAAAACAACAAAGAAAATTAACGGCACAATAAATTATTTATTTTAGTTTAATGAGAGGTAGACTTAAAGTTCTTCTATTTTTTTTAAAATATAATGCACCTCATTAACTTTCCACTTTAGTTTAATAGACGTAGTTAGGGTTCTTCTATCTTTTTTTTTAAGATAATGCCCCTGGTAAACTTTCCACTTTAGTTTAATGAGAGGTAAATTATTTACTTTAGTTTAATGAGAGGTAGACTTTAGGGTTCTTCTATCTTTTTTAATAAAATAATGTGTATAAATATAGTAGTACTCAAACATAAATTTGAAAAAAATCAAATCAAATAAAAAAACATCTAATTGAATTGGGAGAAGAAGATTAATGATAAGGAGAGAAATTTAATTGGTAAGGGCACTATGCAGCCTTTCTTTGTATAAATATAGTAGTACTCAAACATAAATTTGAAAAAAATCAAATCAAATAAAAAAAGATCAAATTGAATTGGGAGAAGAAGTTTAATGATAAGGAGAAAAATTTAATTGGTAAGGGCACTATGTAGCCATTTTTTAATATATTTTTCTTACAAAATGAATTAAAATTTACTTTAGTTGAATGAGAGGTAGAGTTAGGTTTCTTCTATCAATTATTCACTTTAATTTTTTAAAAAGATAATGTGACTAATAAACATTCTACTTGAATTTAATGAGAGGTAGAGTTAGGGTTCTTCTATCTATAAATGATAGGTAGAGTTAGGATTCTTCTATCTTTAAATGAGAGGTAGAGTTAGGGTTCATCTATCAATTAATTACTTTAGTTTAATGAGAGGTAGAGTGGCAGCGTTAGGGTTCTTCTATCTTTAAATGAGAGGGAGATTTAGGATTCTTTTATCTTTAAATGAGAGGTAGATTTAGGGTTCTTCTATCTTTTTTTCAAAGACAATCCACCTTGTAAACTTTCTTTTTTTTACACTTTTAGTTTAATGAGAGGTAGATGCACTTGTTAGCCAGTAGTCTTCTATCTTTTTTCTTTTTTTTTACACTTTAGCTTAATGAGAGGTAGATGCACTCATTTGCCCAGCAGTCTTCTATCTTTTTTCTTTCTTTTTTTTTACACTTTAGCTTAATGAGAGGTAGATGCACAGGTTCAGTAGTCTTCTATCTTTTTTCTTTCTTTTTTTTTACACTTTATCTTAATGAGAGGTTTTTTACACTTTTAGCTTAATGAGAGGTAGATGCACTGGTTCATCCATCAGTCTTCTATCTTTTTTTCAGCAGACTTTAACGAGAGATAGAGTTAGGGCTCTTCTATCTTTTTTCTTAAAAGATAATGCATTGGAACCTGGTCGATTAATTCTTTTAAAAAATTATAATTAAGTTTTGGTATCATTTGGATTTAAATTATTGAAAATGATTCCCAACTAAGAATTGTGGAAAAATAAGAAAATTAAAGATAGGGTAAATTACTTTATTTTAGTTTAATGAGGGCTAGCCTTATAATTTTTCAATCTTTAAAAGCCACAAAGAAAGTTAATATTTAGTTTAATAACCTTTGTTTTAGATTTTTACCATGGGTTTAATTTTATTAAAAAAATATAATTAAGTTTTTCATATCATTTGGATTAAATTATTGAACCATTAAAAACTAATTGTTAGAGCTAAGAATTGCAGGGTAAATTACTTTAGTTTAATGTTGGGTAAGATTATAGTTCATCAATCTTTAAAACATCAAAGATTTTTTCTATGGGAATTAATTACCATGGATATCTTAAATACATCTATCTGCAATAACAATTTCAAAGATATTTTTATTTTATTTTATTTATTTAAAATTGATTTTCTACTTTATTTTACTTAAGAGTTATTTTATGTTTTAGTTTTTATTATTTTTTTGCATGTAGGCTCTTTAATAGTTTTTGTTAACACATTCACGCCATTACCTTCCATCCCTTACTTCCATTGTAGTCTGTAGTTAAGACTCTCACCATAACTAGTTAGACAGTTTTGATTACAATAATATAATCTCCAAAGCATGTATTAATATGATTATTGTGAAAAGTTACATGCATATTAAATGCAGCCTTTTAATGTAACACATATACACTACAATTATGGTGAGCATAGATGACATGGCTTATCTATACTTGGATGTGTTGCCTACGTATCTACTAAGACAATTACAACTACAATATGTGACAAAATTCCTATATCCTTTATACTTTGATGGATGTCTATATACCATCTTCAAAAGTAATGACGCATCCTCGCTTCCCTGGATAAGCGGTTACCATAATCAAATAAGTAAAATATAAGCATATGTGAAAACTTTGATTATAAACATATAACTATTCTGTGTTAAATTGTTAATCATGTAACCAGTCTTAATTTAACTTAAAATAAGGTCCTCCTCATTATTTATGATTTTTTTTTGGAAAAAGATGAAAACAAACCCTCAATGGAGCTTAAATTTGACAGTTTACTTTGTGTGTCAAGAATTTTTTTTCCTACAAAAATTTAAGAAATGCATTCCAGTTCTTTCTAATTTTTATAACTACCAGATCCTTATCCTTCAATGCAAAATTTAATTATTTGATGTGCTAGAAAAGCTTGGAGATTGAAATGAATATAAAATATTTAAAAAAAAAACATAAAAATATTGAGAACTTCTTAAAAGAATTCTAAAAACATAATTTTTTTTTTAAATAATTGAAGTTTCTATTAAAGAATTTAAAAATAATATATATATTTAAAGAGCATTAAAACTTCTTAGGGAAATCTTAAAATTTGGATTTTTTTAAACAATAAAATTTTTATTATATATATAATTTCTAATGTAACAACCCCCTTGTCTTGCTACGTTGGCATTGAAGTTGGTAGGTTTTTTTTAATGCTTGGGGAGGATGAAACCATTAAATGCAAAAAAAAAATCTGATTTACGGGAGGTGAGTCAACGAATTTTGGAGAGAGAAGAAAAGGGGAGTTTATGCAAACGGAGAAGGAAGGAAGGAGGAGAGTAAAAAAAGGCAGTTTCAGAGGGATTTTGGACAGTTTCCAGATACAGATCAGCATCACAGCCAACTGCAGTTTGGTGATACAGGTCAGTCTTGAATCATCTATGGTTTATTTATTGTTGTGATGATTTGTGATTTTTTTTATTTCAATTTTTCATTGATCGGGGCACAGTCAATAGAAATATTTAAGGCAATCATAAGCCTGCAGGTTTAGGATTTGTGATCTGGCAATAGATCGCATTAGATCTTCAGTCAGAATGTTAGAAACCTAACTATTTTATTAAATATATTTATGCAATCGTATAAATTGTGGGTCATAAGTCCCCTTCCATAAATTTTATTAGAAGATTTGGTTAAGAGTTGTTTAATGCGAATTGTATGGAGAGAAACGATTGTGGGTTGTTGCGGTCGACTGTATTCAAGGGCGACACCTTTTCTACCAGCAATGAGATCTATAATTTCGCTATTACAAATTCCTCCTGCAACTCTTCTTTCTCTCTCCAAAATTCTGGTGGTGTAGATTATATAAACCCAAAGACAAATTGCAGTAGTAAATCTGATGAAACGGGCAAACAAAAAGATGGAGTAATGACTACAAAAGGCATCCACAAATTTGTTGAAAGAAAAAGGCAGAGAGACATGAGATCACTATTTTCTGCGTTGAGATCCTTAGTGCCGGAAGAATACATTATGTGCTCTGGGTGTCTAGGGAAAATGTTCAATAGCAGAACAGCTATCAGAAAGCATTAACTATATTAACCATCTGCATGATAAAATTAAGGAGCTTAGACAAACAAGAGAGGAGATGAGAAAAGAAAAATTGTGCAGAGATCTGTCTTTTTCTGTCTCATCTGAGACTTTCCCTATTGTTAAAGTAAATTCTCATGGCTGGGGTGTTTTGGTGTCAACAAACACATTTAAGTGTTAGATTGTCTTGTCTGATCTTCTGTTTACTCTGGGAAATAATGGCCTTGATATCGTTAGTGCTATTACTTGTGCCATGAACAAAAAAGTCTTTCACACTATTCATGCCAAGTTTACAGATCTTCATAGTTTTGACATCAGAACTTTATATTAAAATATTTGGAACTTGGTAGGTGAAAAGGGTTAGGATGCAAATGCACTTCACAAGTGAGGATTGACCATAGCTTGTAATAATCTATTTTCTAACGCACTCCTTTTACTCATTACAACTCTTCTTGAGAAAACAGAGTGGTTTTGCTTTGGTCATACAGTCATTTTCTACTAAACAGTTAGCCTTGAGAAAACGGTGATTTCTTTTGAGTTAAAGAATGTTATGGCACTAAAATACCGTAGAGGCAGCAATTAGTGTCTGGGCATTGAGATTTAGTCACATAATTTCTCATATAGAAAACCAGTCACACAACACAAGGATGTGAGGGATCTACTGTAGGAAGGAAAAATTAAGATTACCATTTTTGTAAGTCTTTTTACATTTTTCTTGTTATGTTAAACATGGTTGACAATATATAAAATTAGGCTGTGAGTTGACTTGCGTCACCATTTTCCATACTTCCCTTATGATATCCATGCATCCCTTTGTGAAGAGTAATTAAATTGGGGGTCTCAGGAGTGATTATAAATTGATCTAACTGGTAGAAGGCCATTTTCAAGAAATCACACTGTCCAAGAGAGTTTGGGTCTTGTAGATCATATTTTTTCTCCTTTACCATTTTAATTTATAACTCATGGATTTTAGTCTTTTGTATGCCTCATTAAGTCAAATGAGATGAACAAGTTCTAGGCATTAGAGTGGTCGTCTGGAGTGGCTCTCTACAGGCCCGGGGCCTGCAAGTGGCTGCCAGGGGAACTAGTAGCAGAGTTACATTAATAAGTGATAACTAAAACTAAAACATTGGGGTAAAAACACTATTAAGATAATTAAACCTCGTGCATGGCCTTGAGTGCTTGTATAGGCTAAGGATGCAACAAGAAGGCCTATCCGTTTGCGGGGCGTGGAGTCATCCGTCTGCGGGACGTGGATTTGGGTACGATTGAGTCTACTCGTCTGTAAGAGAGGTACTTGGTCCTGTGTGTGCCATCCCTTCGAGCACATATGATGGCACTCCATATGATTACACTCTAGTATCTAACACCTTAGCAGTAATGAGTAGTACCCGACCTATGACTTAGATGCGTACACCTTTATTATGACCTTGACTGTAAGCACTGCTCTTCGTGTCTGCTCTGTGTCTAATGTGTGTGTTGGCCATCATGTACCCCCCTTATTGTTGTTCATCCGTGTGGGCCTTGTGACTATCTCTGAGCACGATGGGTTGGTCTCTTAGGAGTCTACATGGTTGGGAGGCGTTGCCACCACCATTGGGGACTGGCGAACAAGTTTTGGAGTGCCATTTGGATATAACCTCTCTCTCCATCACTTCATTCAATTATTGTACATATTCAGTCTTTGTATTATACTCAGGACTATGCTATGTACCTGTTTCATATTTTGGAATATATCATTTTAATTGTATATGCAGTTATGTCATTGAACTCTCTTAGAACAGAAGTTGTAATCATTGTATTTAATGAGAAGAAATGTGATGTTCCTTTATTGCCTTACGGATTCCGGTGTGGGTATCGGATCTGACTGTATTTAATGCTTATGGATTCATGTTTTTATCAGATGGGATTAGGAACATTTGCTTTGGTGTTTAAAAAGAATGGTATCAATCTATCTAATTGACAACTAAACTAGTGTATGTTGTTTACTTATGTAAAAAAAATTTATCTTGTCCCCTTTTTGGCTCTTACCCTTCGGGGTTACGTAGCGGGATGTTACATCTGGTATCAAAGCCCATGTTCACACATTGGGAGCTCTGGCATACTTGAGCCTTCTATGTTTTGTTGTGTTTGGCGTGTGTGGCATGAGCTTGTTATATTGTTCTATAGTCATGTTGTTATGCCTTCATCCCTTAGTATGGTGATTAGGTCATCTTTGTGATGATCTATTTTGATGTGTTCTTTGTTTCTTTAAGATGCCTCCTAGGGGTAGAGCCAGAGGTAGAATTAGAGGTATAGCCACTGTTCTTCGACGTAGCACCCGGCATGATGCTAATTAGGGTAATCAGGGTAATCAAGATAATCAGGGCAATCAGGGCAATCAGGGTGAGCATCGAGAGGAACTGCGTGTTGAGAATCAATCTAAAGGGCTCAGGAGTGCTCATGTTTTAGCTATTTTACAGCAGATTTTATACCGATTAGGACCTCGTCAGGTGGTATCTCATGAGGTAAGGTCACACCCTTCTCGTCAGGATGGTCAGGATACTGGAGTTAAGCATGAGCATTCTCATAGTCCAGATCATTCGAGAGTAGTTGTTGTGAGGGATAGGGTGGATGGAGACAGTGTTACTGCAGGTCACATGAGGGATCTTCTTAGGGCTCATCCCCCTACTTTTGATGGTTCTGGTATAGGCACTGAGGTAGAGATTTGGTTGATCAATCTCGATCGATGCTTTGCTATGCATCCTTATAGTAGCAATACTAGAGCTCGATGTGCCATTATGCATCTCAGAGGATTTGCATCTACATGGTGGAGAGTAGAGGAGTAGAAACTTCACCTAGACATTGCTTCCGTGTCATGGGGACTGTTCTTAGATAGGTTCCGTGCATGATTTCTTTTAGACTACTATCGACAGAGATGTGCTGATGAGTTCCATGAACTTCGTCAGTTGACTATGACTGTAGATCAGTATGAGCACTACTTCTTTCAGTTGAAGCAATATGCTAGCATTTCTGATGATGAGCCGATGTTAGTATAGCATTTCATCAGGGGTTTGAATGCCTGTATCAGTGGTGGTGTCCATGTGTTTGAGCCAAAGACCTTAGAGGTTGCCGTGGAGAAGGTGAGGTTGATAGAGGAGAATTTGACTAGAGGTTTTGGTGGTCAGGTAAGTGTTCAGATTGGTAGTGCCCTTCCTTCAAGATTAGTTTCTTAGGGTACATAGTCTCAGGGAGCTGGACCATCTAGATCTCATACTATACCTCATAGACATGGTCAGCGACAGAGGCATAGGCCTACTCAGTCTCAGCAGAGTGGGCAGAATCCTGGTACTCTACTTGCTAGAGATCGTTCACGTCATCGTTCTCGAAGTAGGTAGTAGAGTGGTCCATCATAGAGTTTTCAGAGTGCTCAGTAGAGTTCTAGGGGTGGTGGATCCCAGCAGTCACGTGCACCATTTTTAGGCCGAGGTTTTGGCAGGGGTGGTTGTTATGCTTGTGGGCAGCATGGTCATATAGCTGCTCAGTGTCCTTAGAGATCAGTGGCTGGAGGTAGTCAGAGACAGGCTACTTCAGAGCCTACAGTAGGTCAGGCCGGCAAATCACATAGATTTTTTGCAGTGGTTGATAACCGTCAGGCTGAGCATCAGGGCACCATAGTCAAGTATTCAGGTGTGTTATGTGGGATTACCAGATCTATATTGTTTGATTCAGGAGCTTCAGATTCTTTCATTTCTCCTTCTCTCGTGGAGCGTTGTGGACTCATGGTGGCAAGGCAAGACGTTGCTTGGCAGGTTGAGTTAGCTACTGGATCCAAGGTGGCTATAGACTCCCTTGTTCATGGTTGTGTGTTGGATTTGGGCACCTTCACTACCATAATGGATCTACGTGTGTTGCCTTTGGGGTCCTATGGGATTGATTTAGGCATGGATTGGTTGGAGACCCACCTAGCCAGTATAGATTGTCAACATAAGTTAGTTCAGTGTGTTGATGATGTTGGGGAGGGTGTTGAGTTAATTGGGGATCAGAGACCCATTTCTCTTCATGTGATTTTAGCGATGCAGCTGAAGCGTGCCATGCAGAAAGGTTGTCAAATGTTTGCTATTTCAGTTAGTGATCTTGTTGAGGGTGGGATTCAGGAGGTATCTCTTGATGATCATCCTATTCTTTAGGAGTTAGCAGATGTCTTTCCGAGTGATATTCCAGGCATGCCGCCTAAGCATGACATAGACTTCCGTATCGATCTCATTCCTAGTGCAGAGCCTATTTCTCGGGCACCTTATCGCATGACTACTTAGGAGTTGGGTGAGTTGTCATTGCAGTTAGAGGATTTACTGGAGAAGGGTTTCATTCATCCTAGTGTATCCCCTTGGGGTGCACCTATCATCTTCATGAAGAAGAAGGACGGATCTCTTCGCTTGTGCATTGATTATCACCAATTGAACAAAGTGATGGTGAAGAATCGATACATGTTGCCTCAGATAGATGATTTGTTCGATCAGATGAGGGGAGCCAAAGTGTTCTTCAAGATAGATCTGAAGTCAGGATACCATCGGCTTCACATTCATGAGGCAGACATTCATCGGACATCATTTCATACATGTTATAGGCATTATGAGTTCACGGTTGTCCCTATTAGGTTGACCAATGCTCCATCATTTTTCATGAGTTTGATGAATGGGGTGTTTCACACCTATCTTGATCAGTTTATTCTCGTGTTCCTTGATGATATTTTGATTTATTCGAGGACTATGGAGGAGCATGAAGGCCATTTGCGGCAAGTGTTGCAGTGCCTGCGGGATAATCAGTTGTTTGGCAATTTGGCCAAAGGTGAGTTCTTCTAGACTGAGGTGAGATATTTAGGCCACATCATCTTAGGAGAGGGTATCTCAGTGGATCCTTCTAAGATTCAGGCTATTGTGGATTGGCCAGCACTAACGAATGTGACTGAGGTTTGCAGTTTCATGGGATTGGTGGGTTACTATCACTGATTTGTGAGAGATTTCTCTTGGGTAGCCCATCCCATCACTTCTCTTTAGCGGAAAGGGAAGAAGTTTGTGTGGTTAGATCAGTGTGAGTCAGCGTTTCAGGCTCTTAAGGAGTGGCTGACTAGTGCACCTATCCTGGTAGTGCCAGATCCTACAGGTGATTTTGTAGTGTGCACCGATGCATCATTGGAGGGTGTGGGGGTAGTTCTCATGCAGGAGGGACGAGTGATTGCATATGAGTCCCGTAAGCTCAAGGATCATGAGTTGAACTACCCCACCCATGATTTGGAGTTAGCAGCTATCGTCCATGCACTTGTGCGTTGGAGACATTTCCTTTTGGGACATCGGTTTGAGTTACATACTGATCATCACAGTTTGCAGTATATCTTCACTCAGCCAAATTTGAATGCTCGGCAGCACTGTTGGATTGAGTTCCTCTGTGAGTACGACTTCGAGGTTCACTACATTCAGGGTAAGGAGAATGTTGTTGCGGATGCCTTGAGCAGGAGGAGACATGAGATTTCAATTTTATCTCTTGGAGTGGATTTGCAGAGCCGTATTTTAGAGTCACTTCCTAGTGATACTTGGTATTTGGAGGTGAGAGCAGAGATTGAGTCTAGGAGAGTCCTTGAGGGTTGGTTTGTAGGGTTCTCTCTTGAGCCTGATGCACTTTTGTGACATCTTGGTCATATTTATGTTCCAGATTCTGGTGATCTTCGTTCCTTGGTTTTATCAGAAGCCCATCGTGCACCCTATTCAGCTCATCTGGGTGTCACGAAGATGCATGCCGATCTTCGACAGTTGTATCATTGGGTAGGTTTGCGACGAGATATTGCCGACTTTGTGGCTCGATGTCTTGAGTGTCAGTGGGTGAAGGCAGAGCATTAGCACCCAGTAGGATTGTTGCAGCCTCATTCCATCCCTGGATGGAAGTGGGATACGATATCTCTAGATTTTATAGTGGGCCTACCTATGTCTTCGTGTCATCATGATGCTATTATGGTCACAGTGGACAAGTTGTCCAAGGTGGCACACTTCTCACCCATGAGATCTTCCTACACTGCAGCATCTATAGCTCAAGTGTTTATGGAGGATATTGTGCATCTGCATGGTATTCCTCGTAGGATCATTTCTGATCATGATCCAGTGTTCACTTCAACTTTGTGGACTTTTCTTCAGCATGCTTTGGGAGCTCAGCTTAATTTCAGCTCTGCATACATCCCAAGACTGATGGACAGACGGAGCGAGTTAATTAGGTCTTAGAGGATATGCTTCAGATGTACATTATGGATCGACAGTCTCATTGGGAGGACTATTTGTACCTAGTAGAGTTTGCTTATAACAATGGGTATCACAGTTCTCTCATTACGTCTCCCTTCCAGGCCTTGTATGGTAGGCCATGCCGCACTTCATTGAGTTGGGATCACTTAGAGGACTGAGTTATTTTGGGTCCAGAGATGCTTCAGGATATGGAACAATAGGTAGTATGGATCAAAGAGCATTTGGCTACAGCTCAGGATCAGCAGAGGAAGTATGCCGATGCCCATAGGTTGGATCGCCACTTTTCAGTAGGTGACCATGTGTTTTTGAGAGTTCGTCCGCGGAACAGCCCCATCTATTATGGGAATGGCTCGAAGCTAGCACCTCGTTTTGTTGGACCTTTTGAGATCCTTGAGAGGATTGGTCCTGTCGCCTATCGCCTTGCATTACCACTAAGTCTATCACACATCCACGATGTGTTCCATGTTTCAGTTCTTAGACAATATATTCCTGATGTGACCCATGTTCTTGATTGGACTGCTTTGCAGGTCGAGGCAGACGGGCAGCTTTCTTTGGAACCCGTATGCATCCTTTAGCATCAGAGGTTGACCCTCACGGGTCGAGACATAGAGCAGGTAAGGGTCCAATGGGATCCTGATGGTGAGTCCTCAACATCTTGGGAAGACGAGGATGAGAGACCTTTATCCTTATCTTTTTGCAGACTTCTAGGGGATGTAATGACCTTGTGTTCATATTATGTTTTTCTTATCTTGATGGACTTGAATGACTGTATATTTTATTTTGGATTACGCATCTTGTTATTATTTTGTATTGGCACTGGTGATATGCAATCTTGATACTATTATGATGTGGACATTATTATTACTTATGATGGATTTCATGCTTATATGATTGTTGTTGCTTCGGCTATATGATGTATATATATGCACAGGTACCTTGACGTGTGCTTGGAGTGTTGCAGGTACTGAGTATTGACTCCGCCCGGATTCACATGCCTGAGCATAATCTTATTATCCCCGATGGTGGTTACTGGAGATAGTCACAGGCCCTATTTCCTATACCCTACCCTAGCCACTGCACCCAGTGAGTGTAGTGTTTCTGTGTTGTGGTCTTACCATATGGATGTCCTTATGGTCATGTGTAGTTTGCCATTCCTTTTGTTGAGACTTTTCTCATTGGTTTCTTTTGACTGTATCAAGTTTCTTGGTCTAGTGTGTGCTTGGGCTACATCTTAGCATTGGTAGTGTTCCAGGAGTAAGCCTAGTCCTAGGGGGGTAGAAGCATTAAAAAAAATCTACCAACTTCAATGCCAACATAGCAAGACGGGGGGTTGTTACATCTAAAATAAATTAGGTATATGTTAATACAGTCAAATATTTATGTAAAAGTCAATCATACCCAAAATCACGGAAAAACAAGGAAAAGCAATATCACTGAACCAAATAAAGCAATTTGACACGCAGGCAGGGCTTTTACGGGTTACAAGAATCTTAACACTACTTAACAAATGAAGTAACAGGTGAAAATTCATTATTGAAGGTCTTAAACAGCGTGAATGTTCAATAGGGTTAATCTTTTAATAAAAGTGAAACGTTTTAATCAAATACAAAATTTTGGACTTTTTGGTAAAAAAAATTGCACCTTAAATAAAGGTCGAGGATAAAACAATGTGATATTTTGGTTTTCCAATATACAAATTCTTAACGCGTTTTTTATTAACCTTTGTAACCGTCCCCGTATCAGTATGATATTTTAAAATTTTGAGTAATTTGATATTTGAAAAAAGCTACTAACATGTGATCCGCAAATCTGCAGTTAAAAGACTTGAGAAGGAAAAAAAGGAACTTTACACGCTTGGAGTACAGCAGTCATTCGAGAGTTTTTACTCTCTTATGCAGAAAATTACAATGAATTGTTATTACATGCATCGCAGATGGATATGATTTTGTAAATCTCAGAAATAGCAGGTTGTAAAGGTATAGGTCCGAGTAAGTAGAAATGAGCAGAGAGGAACCTTGGGGGTTTAGAAATGATGTTTCTCAAGAAAATGAAAATGAAAATGAAAATGAATTTGGACAGTACTTACCTATGGAGATGCATGAAGATCCTATTTCGATAGAAGATGAAGATGAAGATGAGGACTTACTCGTGCAGCGGGAAGAAACTACTTATTCTCGGGAAGATGAAGACAACATACGTTTTGCTCGGAGAAATTGGAGAACTACCGATGAAAGTATTCGAAGATTACAATCCTCTCTGAAAACTGCTTTTGATGAGATGGAAACCGACTTAATTAGAGCTAAATCAGAAATTAAGGAGTTGGCTGAAAGAAACAAGAAACTAGAGAAGGCGCTCCACGAGGCTAAAGAACGAGAAAATTCCAGTAAACGAGATCTCCACCAAACAAGAAATAAGCTGCAGCAGCTGTGTACTACAGTGGCTGCACTCAAAGAAGAATGTGCAGCAGCGGCTCCACAACTTGCTAAGAAGAGAAAATATGTTCTTAAGGTTTACGAGGTTAATGACTGCGTGAATTGTCCAATTTGCTTGGAACCATGGACTGAATACGGGGAGCATAATATCTGGTATGTTTTAGATGCAAATGGGTTTTCAATACTAGAAACTTCTATTTCTTTTTGGGTTTTTATATGTTAAGGTATATAATGTGTTAAAAAATGAGCTACATCTAAGCCAAAACTGGATTTGTTATCAAGAGGGTTGCTAGTTCAGTGGTAGAGTATTCTGGAAGCAAATGGGAGGTCTTGGGTTCAACTTTTAACTTGGCTCATGAAAAGTTTATCATAATATTAGTGTCTAGGCCAGCAGAGCTAGGTCAAGTTAGATTCCACAAATACCTATAATGTTAGCTCAAATGGAAGTGTTGGATAATGAACCACACCCAAACCATTGTCACTAACTTAGTGGTAGAGTACCCCACCAACAAATAATTGGTCCTATTTTATGTCGCATTTAATGCTTTAAGATTTATGGGGTTAAAAGGGAGGTTGGTGTATCCACCACAAGGGAGTAGGATAATTCCAATCTCTTCTTGATTTCTTGTTTACAAATTGAGAATATTGTATGACAGTGATAGGAATAGATGGCCTCCTATTTTTCAGTTTAGTGCATTTATAGTTTTGGTTTTCATGTTTAGTTTTGTGTATGTAGTATGATGTTTATATTTTTAATTTTCTTCTTTTTGAGTTTTGATGAGGAACATTACTTTAGTAGAGTTATGCTATTTTGTTTCCAGCCTTTTGATTGGTAGGGGAGAAAGTATGTCTTCATGATTATTCTACAACTAGTTGTACCTTTAATGAATGTTTTCTATGTTAAAGGAGTAGAGATAAAGTGTGTCCTGATGTGTGAATGGTTAGATAGTTGGACATTGATTATGGATACACTTGACCATTGTGGGTACAAGAGAAGCACAAGGACAATAATCATTACAGTTTGAAAGCAACACATCTTGCTCATACTACATATGGTGCAGATGGTTAAAGGTGTGTTAGAAAATGAATTACAACATGAAAGATAGTGTTAGAGAGATGCATTGGATTTTCATATTGCAATATACAGTTGCACACTAGATGTACAAGATTATATACAGTTGCACACTAGATGTACACGATTATATACAGTTGCATGAGGAATGTAGAACAAATAATTAGACATATGAAGGAAAATAGAAATATTGATCCAAATTAATCAATACAAGAGAATAAAGGACTAATTTTATAAAATTAAAAATACTTCATTTTATATATATCTCAATATATTAATTTAATGTTAATGGTATTAGTTGGATAGAATAGTTAAGCAAAAGATTTTTAATCAAGGGGTCATGTAGTCACCAGTTGCACTTAACAAGAAGTGGATTTCTCGTCTTAAATCTGGTACTTGGTATTTAATTCTGTTAAGCTTTTGTTATTTTAACAATGTAATTGGTTGAAGCTATTAATATCTTTTAAAAAAAAAAAAACAGAAAAGGGGAGTGGACACCCGTAAATTAAGATAGATAAAAAATTTACAAGAGTCATGGCCAAAGCCCAGTCCAGAGAAATAAAACATAATAGAAAACATAGCCGGTCTAAATCATCACCAAAATTAACAACAAAGTAAACACAAAGCAAGAAAAAAGTCACCCGAACGAACACCACTGAAACTCCTCCACACAAGAAGGCCAAAGGAGAGACCCTATGGCAAGACAAAAGACTTCACCTACAGACGCCACCAAAGCAAACACGAAGAAAACAAAATAGACAACCACCCCCCACACCAGACCGCCAAGGATGCCACTCGTCACCACCTCAGACCGCGAAGAACACAACCCACCACCCCCGCCTCACGCCACTGCCGGAGCTGTCGGAAGACCATGCACATCCAGTTTGACAACCACAGAAGCATACCTAGGCATGCCTGGAGTTAGGGGCATGAATCCGAAGGAATCGAATGGCCGTAAAAAAGCCTTAATCCTTTCCATTTTTTTCTTTGTGAGTAGAAAGCAATGGGACCTCAGCGCAACATCAATATCTCCACTGCTCAGGGATAGAATACTGGCTTGTAAAGCCCTGTATATTGCTTGTTGCGGGGTAGAAGTACATAAAGTTACAAGGTTGAAAAGGCCACCAATAAGAGTATCCCCCTGTTCCATTCTGTAAGCAGAAACCGCGGCTTCCCATCTATCCAAAGTGTAAATGTTTTTGAAAAATAAACCCACCGCAAGAGAATGAACAAATTCCCCATCCATCACTAGATCCATTATATTGGAAAGTAGTTGTGACACCACATCTGAAAAATTGAGCACGCGTCCCTCATACCCTTTTCTCCATGCATGGCCAACTATGTTTCAAACAGCAATCTGGGTGAGGGTGCAGTCCTTATCTAGCAAAGTCATCAAATCTAACGACTTTACCCGCCCTCTTATCTCAGGTTCCCTCTCTAGAGCTAGAAAAAATATTGGCTGATTAAGACATGTATCCGCCATGTAAGTTGTCCTTGAGGGGTAGAGAGGGCAAGGATGGGATAGGCACCGACAAAAGAGGGAGATGTAGAGCTACATAGGCTTTCTGCAGAAAACACAGAACAAAAATTCTTTGTCCATCCCAATAGCACCAAATGTAGTAGATATTCTAAGCAAAGAGCCATTATGTCAGAATTAAGAAAGCTAAGGACATCTATGATGTCACAAGATCAACTGGCGAAGTTGGCAGGATATGAGGTACGTTGCCATGAGAAAACCACCATAAAGTTTTTGCAGCGTGTCCAATACTTGGCCACCCCATCAAATAAAGGCTAGTCGTTATGCCTCCAAAGAATCCATTTACTCAGGGTAGTTAGAGCTAGTCCCCTCCATTTAATGAGGCATGATCTAAGTGAGATACGCAATCCCCACCTGTCCTCAATAAACTGAAAGAGCCAAAAACGACTAGATTCACCTTCCCTCATGAACACTTGCGATCCTCTTGTACGGACTATGTCACATAATATGTTTTTTATGTCACATAATAGAAATTTTTTTAAGCTGCGCCTAATTTAATTGACCTCCACTGTTCCACAATAATCCATTATGCCGTTTTTCAAAAATTATAAACATATAATATTTCTAGGATAATTTACAAAATTCCTTTATTAAATATTTTAATTTTACAATTGTAAATGAAAAAAAAAGAGCTCTCATGTTTTATTGATACAGAATTTCTTTATTAAATATTTTAATTTTACAATTGAAAACAAGAGTTCTGATGTTTTATTATCTTGAGAATACGTTCTTTCAATGTCTAACAACTTTCTAACATTCCTATTGTGGAACTCCAGTTCTCTTTCATGTGGTCATTTCTTTGGCAGATCATGCATAACACAATGGATTTCTAAAGGTGGAAGTCGTGGTTACTCTACCGTAAGTCAAATTTGATTCGTATTTTCTTTATCTTGTTACTCAGTGGCCTCATTTGATCGGATCACATACCCTTTTCAATCAAACTAAATTTGTATATAAATGATTACAGTGTCCAGTATGCTCGAGTAGGGTTACTTTAGCAGATATAAGATATCACTATGTATCCCAGTTCTATGATGGAGATGTGAAGATTCAACAGGTAGATCAGTCACTCCTATTAATATATCTTACCAAAACAATTACTATATTAGCTATGTTAATTGAAATTTATGTACACTCACATCAGTCGTGTGTTTTTAAAGGATGGATGAAAATTGTGAAGGGAGGCTCAAGCTCTATATCTGACTACATTTTGTTTCAATTTTGGAAATCTGAATACTTGCCTGGAACTTAATCAAATACGAGATTATGTTTAAAGTGAGTCATAGGGACTTCGGAAGATACAATTTTGAATTATTCAGGAAATTGTTCTAATTTACACAGTAAACATGAAACATTTTGGCTGTCATTAAAACTGACATGCATACGCTAAAATGGTATATATTGCTTTTTGAAATTGTAAAAGTTGTTTTCTCCAATGGAGAGAATTGCTGCTTTTTTTAATTATTATTTAAAAATGGCATGTGATTTGCATTATTCTTGAGATTTGGAACTTCAGCTACCATGTTAATCTTGTTTGCAACGAAATCATCATTCTAATATTCATTACTACAAATTTTGATGTTGCCAAAGATCCAAGATTAAAAAGTTGAATTGATGGTAGGGTGCGCATTGGATTCAAAATTAGTTTTTAACTTAATAAGTATTGAGAGCTTAGAAGACAAAGTTTGCGAAAAAGAACAGAAATAAATTCAATTCAAAAGGACTTTTTTATTGTATTGTAATACTTACATAGTATATTTGAGCAGGGAAATAATACTTTTTAATATAGAAATTAGGTTAATTGAATTAATGCATTTAAATAGACACAATCAATTTATATTAATTAGGTTTAAAAAATTGTTTGTTTAGAATAAACATTGAAAATCAAATGAAATGAACACTAATATTTACTTTGATAATTAAAGAATAATATCAAATGGATAAGATTATGCTCTAATTTAAGAATACTGCTTCTTCATTAGTGAAACTATCTTGAATTTTGCAATATATCTCTTTCTTGTTAGAGGATAAGTTTTTGGGCTTATGAGTAATTGTGGGTGCGAATCTATATTAATGCTTCGAATTAGTAGTAGAGTTCTATCCTACACCTTTGCATGATCTGCAGTCTTCTATTCTGCCTTTTCTTTTAAGAGAATTTGGGACTGATGGTACGAATAAATACCTTATTAGGTTGTCACGTGACTAACCTATGAGGGCATTATACATTGATCAAACCCATGAAATTGAACAATATCAAAAATGGTAAGCAAGTGCCTAAGGTGTAGATTCTTAGTCTTTGTAGTACACCAAATGTTAAAAATTGAACAATATCAAAAATAGTAAGCAAGTGTCTGAGATATAGATTCTTAGTCTTTTTGTTATGTACCAAATTTAAACGTGTCACTACTGATTTTTCTCTAGAATGAATGATTATTTTCTTGGATGATTATAAGATGACTAGAATGACTGCATTAAATGTGTTTAAATATTAGTGCATCACATCAAATTGTGATAAAAGTGTGTATATTGGCTCAAAGTAAGAGTGTAAGGAGCACTAGTTAGCCAAATTTAAATTTTAAATTTTAAATTGGAAACAGACAAGATTGTTACAAAAGAAATTTAGATAGAATAGGACACTTCTTGCATTACTCTTGAAAGGAGAGACATGCAATACAAACTAAGATGATTCAACCATTTGAGAAAGATTATACATACATAGAATAACAGGCAACCATATAGAATAGATATAGTAGAGTGATTATGGAAATTCTTAAAAAAGCTCCCCCAACAAAAGGAGCCTCAATGTATTATTATTCACCAATATTATATGTATGTATGTATAACAAAAGGACCCTAAAATCTAATAGGGGTATACCACTATCATATATAAAGTAATTTGATACATGAAATGTCACTTTATAAATCTTTATATTTTTAAATTCCCTCTGAAGCTCTATCTTTTTCATCTCTTCCTCTCCAATTACTTTCTATAGACATCTACACTGAAGTAAATTTTCCTCTTACCAAACAAATGGATAAATCCTTTGCTTGGATCAAGGGTGAAAGGCCCATAAATGAAATAATAATTAAAAGGTCTCAACAACAATTGAGGAACTCCGCAACCAACAATTACTACAAAAAACATGGGGAGCTTTAGAACATGGTATGGACATCCATAAAAGATTAAAGGGGAGAGGAATTTTGCCACATGTGGTAGTTGGCACTACCCTAAAAGATATGAATGCAAAATGTAGAAGCATGCACAAGGTACAAAAGAGTATTAATTGCTAGTTTATTAATAAACTATACATAATGATAGTTTGGACCTCCCATTCATAATTTCCAAGAAGAAATTTATGTAGTAAGTTCACATCCATTTATTTTTGATAGTTGGTCACTATGTGTATATGTGATGTATGCATGAGTTAGTCACTATGTATACATGATGTATGAATGAGCTAGTCACTATGTTTATATGTGATGTATGTTGAGTTGATCATTGTGTGTACATGTAATGTACACATGACCTAGAAACTATGTAGTTTTATGTTCCTACTTGTTTTTGACATTGTATTAACATTTGTCTCATATACACTTGATATTATACTATTATATATGGATTGAATTTTGAAGCATAAGATTAAGTAATTGGTGAGTTTTAAAAGATCGGTTGAAGATCTAATCCCAATTGTGTGGACGGGGTCTTTTTATATTAGTGTGTGAACTATGGAGCCTCTAACTCCATTAAAGCAATATGTAGGTAGGGCCATTTTAAATTAACTATTGAGGAACAAGTTTGGGTCTAGGAAATTATCATGATATAGAGAGGTTGCCCTATCTAGGGAAAGAATGTGAGTTCTATAATGATAAGGTTATTAAACTAGAACTTTTAAATTGGAATGAAGTTCCATGGATGATTAAGCTTGTACTTATGATGTAATGAAACCAATTTTTTTAAAAAAAGATGGTTGTAACCAATGGTGGTTTTTACAAACATTTCTATCCAGGAAACCAAACATATAGAGGAAGTAAACCAATAAACCATCAAATGGTAAATGAGAAGCCATGAGAAAAGCCACCAAGAGGTATGGTGCCCAAAATCTCAAGCCAAACATACAATACCCTATTTCAAGGTAGGTCTTAAGGCTATTTTTAAAATTTGATTTCATCCATCATAAAGGTGTCACAAACCTTGGCACTCTATTTTGTCTCTATTATCTCTATACGGAGATGATATATGATGTATCATTCCTACATTGTATTATAAGTTGGTCAAACACTATGTAACCTTCCTATTATATGCTCTTATGCACATCATAAATCATTATAGAATATCTTATATCTTATATCTTATGATTTTATATATATTCTTCCTTGTCTCACATTCCATTAGATATTATTATACACACCATAATACAAAATAAAACTGACATAAATGGCACCTTAAAGTTGGAGAATCTTTACGATAATTTCACATAAAATAATTACAAAACTAATCAAATAACTAAATACTCAGATTGAAAGGCGTATCACACTTATCCTATCACTCTCCCACTTGTCTCATATATCTTGTAAGAGAGAAAAGAAAAAACAACTATTTCTAAACTATTTACTAAGGTTCGTGAGACTAATGGACTCACTGCACCATTTGAACTTTTTTGTATTAAATGGCTCTCATTTTGTCCTTTCTTCTTTTGCCTCCAAAAGATTATTCTTAGTCTTCTTCATACCTGTATCCACACTTTCAAACAAATCAATAGAAAATGAATCTAGAAACCAGAATGTCTCTTCAAGTGCCTCTTCCATAGACACTTTCTTCTCCTCTTATTCTAGTGCTCTTTGTTGCACTTTCTCTTTTCTTCTTTCCTTACTGTCTTTATTCAAGTCCTCTACAATGAGAACTTTCATGTTCTCTTTTTGTCCACTTTTTGCAATTACCATCTTATCAGGAAACTAAATCTTTTCCAAAATATCCATTCTTCTTGCAATCTCTTCCAATTCCTCTTAGAATTTTCTGTTTCCTACTTCATCCCAATATCTATCCCAAAATGGGATTATGAGTGGTCTCCTTACACTAATACCCATCTTCTCACTGCTGCAACAGAATCTCTTACCTTCCACAACTACCCTCTACCCAACAAGGACCGTGTAAGATGTTACTCTCAAAACCCCTTCTACACACTCTCCCTTCATGGAGGTAGTTATACACCTTCTACCCAGTTTATCTCTGCTGGAGGATAGCAGTTACAAGTCCTCTATCATGCCTGCAAAATGCTCTCAGGTCTATGACTAACTCCTCTTTCATAACTCTATCAACTCTTTCATAACTTATTCTTCAGCATCCTTTCCACCATGCCAGTGATCTTATTCCTCTATCAATCAAACTACATCATACATTAGACTGTAACACTCATATAACAACACCCATCAAAATCAAGAACACACTTAATGCTCTCTGCCTGGATCTTTTAGGACTCTAGGTTTCTTCCACAACTTAGTAAATCTGTAAACACACATATCACTTCAAGATTCTTATAAATATCAAACTCCCAAAACCTATAACAAATTTTTATCACCCAAATTTTTTAGGTCTCTAATACCAATCTGATGGCATGGGGTCAATAACACAACAAATGCTCTGCTTGTTTTAATGGCTTCCTTATTAGTCATAGCTCAAATACCCAATTATATGAAACTCAATCAAAGAGATATGTAGAATAATGACATGAGCTTAAGAAGTCTTCTTCACAGTGTTAAACGGTCAAATACAAAATGATAGGAACTAAATATATGCAAACTGTAATCAAGCATTTCTAGAAATTCAAAACAATGACAGGAGAGAAGATGTATCCCTTATGCTCTTAACACTCAAATACTATAAGTGATAAGAAGTAGTTATATTCAAATTCTTATTAATGTTGAAATCACAAATATAGAATGGCACATGGCATCACAGTGCTACTTATCCAAACATAATCATACAACCAAATATTGGCTGGCAACAATCAGCCTTTTCTAGTGTACCAAACAAGAACTCTTTACAACTAGCTACTCTTAAAGCCTTCTATCTCTTTGTTGATCTATAATCTCCTCCATTCCTATAGGCCTCATTTCTTCAAATTCTTCCTACGATCTGACTATCTACAACCTCAATTTTCAAATATGCTAGTGGCCTCTAACTCTATCTTCTAACCATTCTCTCCTCTATCCATCCCTTCCTCCTTCAAAAGCAACCATTGGCCCTTCTCCTTAGGCATTAATGGCCCCAAACATTACATTGGCCATTTCTTGGACCTCCTCTCCTTCCACCCGACTTCCTTCCAATCGATCCTCTCTCCCTCGATATCCATCTCTTCCATTCGTTCCTTCCATCTATCTTATGATTTTTCATTACCCCCTACCAATTCATCTAACCATCAGTTATAATAATGGTTTGATAGCTAAAAGATTACCTTCGAATGAGTACCAGTCACTTAGTTGGATTCGTAAATTGACCTTTTAGTAACCGTTGATGAACAACTAATGTTTATTCTTCTTCTCACGTGGCGATAGGAACCTGCCTCATTTTCTGACAGTTTCTCTTCCAACACTTTCTTTGTAGTTGTTTTCCTCTAACTATTTTCCTATATAGTATAAGTGTAACCCTATATTTGAATTTAACTAGAATTTAACTTCATATATTTGAATTTAAAATACCTATATATAATGAGAGCCCTTCAAAGAAAATTTAAAAGATTGTTATGTTGTCTTGCACTTGTTAAAATAATAATGCATGATGTAGAACTATATATTTTAAGAGGAAATATAAACCTAATTTACAATTATTTTCATGCATGACATATGGATATTGCCAAGAGTGGTTCAAAATCCATGATTAAACAAGCTTGTATAATGAAATTTAGTGACAAATTTCTAGGAGTTTCATGTGCTCATGATGGGATTGCTATCAAGCTTGCTTATATTTTTTCCTTTTCACTTTAATTAGTATACACCTCAAATCTTAGGGACTAACCTCCCAATCTTATCTATCCTAAAGAGAAGAGTTTTAATCTTGCCTTAAGCATTGGCCTTGAACTATCCTTTGCCTAATTATAAGCTATAACTAAATTGGTCTTGAGATTGGCATTCCCTACCCTCAAGAACTAAGCTTACGCCATATAGTCAATAGAAAATAGCTTAGATCACCAACATGTTGATTTAACAAACAACTTGGTGAACACATAAATGACTACACACATGCATCATACTCAATCATGTATAATTTTTTAACCTATAAATACTTATTAGGCCTTAAAACTAATCTTTATCATGACATCAAAAAATAACTCAATTCAATTAGGCTACATTAATATAAAAGAAGATAACCAATAACTTTATCATGACATCCATGACATCTAGAATTTCTGAGCCATAGAAGATAGTCTCTAATTTCATCAAATCACAATATCTTAGGATGACCTAAATACCAGGTAAGATTTGAACACCAAAATGTAGGAAAATGAAACATGTGGGCTACAAGTAATTGATGACATGTCTATTCCGATGATTAAGAAAAGAGTAATATATCAACACATTGAATGAAATTATTTAAATTCAACATAGAATAAATTATCATAGAAAATATATACATGTACAAAAATAGCTTAAAGTTCTTGGTACATATAATCTGGATCCTCTCTATCTTTTATTATCTCTAAAATCTTTTCATGATCTTCAATAGGTAACCTCCACCTTTGTTTGGCACGTCCTCTTTTTGGTAAAGTTTCAAGATTTTTTCGTGTTGCTATAACTAAGTGACTATAATGTAGAACCTTTTGACTTGGCATATAATCAATAAATATAATACCATTTGTATCTATCTTTGTTTGTTGATAGTATGTGTCTTCAACAACCAGTAATCTAATTGGATACTCTTGTCCATCACCATCTGTCATTGATTCTAATAATTTGCATTTTAGTTGCGTACTTCTTAGTAGATAGTAATCTACACCTTCTGTATTGTCTGGATCTATAAGAACAACAAAATATCTCCTGTACACACCATATAGTAAACCATGCTCAAATTAAGTAGAATATATTATAAATCAAATGTACAAGTTAAAATTCAATTTAAAAATTTAAAATTTACCTGTAATACCTAAATTTGATACACGTTCATAATCAGCTAAATACAAAGGATGATAGACATGTACAATGTCATTATCTTCAAAAGGGTCCAAGGTGGCCACTAATTATTTTTTTTACCATTCTGAAAGATACCCATCTCTAATATTCTCACATTGCAGAGTATTTGCATTGTTCTCAATGCAATCAACATAAAAACATTATTTTTCTCACTTGAATTATAGGAGGCCTGTTATGTCCTACTGTCATGATTTGATGCAAACTTCTAATAACACTAATTGTTTGACAATTAGTAAGAGTTGATCAATCAATATCTATTTAAATTTCTATATTTGATAACCCTATATTTGATAATAAAGTGTGTTTTATGTGTAACCTACATGAAACTTGTGATCGTGTGTTTTTTGAATGTAAATTTTCTTGTGATGTCTAGAGTGATTTTTTGAATAAGTTGGATGGCTTGTTGTCTAAAATTAGTATAAGTAAGATATATATCTTTTGTGGTTTTGTTAGTGAAGTAGACACTAATGCTAATCTATTTTAGACTTTATTTTCTACTAAAATCTTGTGGTCATTGTGGAAGGCAAGGAATGAAGATGAATACCAGGGAAGGAAAAGGGTTCCCACTGAGTCTTTTTTTAGAATCATTTTTCATTCTATACGTGAACATGATATTGCTACAATAAAGATTCCTATTGATATATTCATGAGGATCTTAGATGATAGTAATGCTAGTAACATCTGGAGGACAAGCTTAATTCTAACTATATTATATATCTTAAGAATTATTATACTTATATAATATAATATTACAATATAGGATAGATATATTATTATAATATATTATACATAATATAACTCTAATCCTAACCCTAACATTAATCTTGATAGAAATTCTAACCCTAATTCTACCCTTAGATCTACTTAAACCTAATTCAATTTCTAATTCAAACCCTTATTCCAACCTTAATTCTAACGGTACTTCTATATATAGATATAAATGTAAATGACTTTTGGTGTTTTATCATAACTATAACCCTAACCGTAATTGTAACGCCAACCCTAACCTTGATTCTAATCATAGTTTTAACCCTAATTCTAACCATAGTTTTAACCCTAACCCTAAATCTAATTATAATTCTAATCTTAATTTTATCCCTAACCTTACTTCTTACCCTAATACTAATTCAAACCCAAATTATAACTATAACCCTAACCCTTATCTTAATTTTGATAGTAATGCTAACCCTAACTCTAATTCTAACCCTAACCCTAATTGTAACCCTAACCTTAATTCTACCCTTCTAACTGTCCCTATATAAAATAATAGGTATGCTATAATTATATATAATATAACACTAACCTTAACCCTAATGTTAATCCTAATAGTAATTCTAGCCCTAAACCTAATTCTATCCCTAACCCTAATAGTAACCATATTTATAACCAAAATTCTACCTTGAACCTGAACCCTAATCCTAACCCTAATTGTAGGCCTAACTTCTAATTTAAACCCAAATTGTAACTATAAACCTAACCCTAACATTGATCTTGACAATAATTCTAACCCTAATTTTACCCCTAGATCTACTTAACCCTAATTCTATTCCTAATTCCAACCTAATCCCAACCCGAATTCTAATCATGGTTCTATATATAGATATAAATGTAAATGACCTTTGTTATTTTATTGTAATGATAACCCTAAGCCTAACATCCACCCTAATTCTAACCTCAATTCTAACCCCAGCCCTAACCCCGATTCTAATCATAGCTTTAACCCTAATTCTAACCTAAACCCTAACCCTAGCCCTAATTCTAACACTAATTCTAATAGTAATCCTAACCCTGATTGAAACCATAACCCTAAATCCAATTATAATTCCAATCTTGATTTTATCTCTAACCCTAATTCTCACCCCAATACTAATATTACTAATTCAAACCCAAATTATAACTATAACACTAACCCTAACTCCAATTCTAACCCTAACCATAATTCTAACCCTAGCAATAACCCTAATTCTATTCCTAACCCTAATTC
Source organism: Cunninghamia lanceolata (assembly GCA_027924645.1). Lineage (NCBI taxonomy): Eukaryota > Viridiplantae > Streptophyta > Pinopsida > Cupressales > Cupressaceae > Cunninghamia > Cunninghamia lanceolata. The sequence continues at coordinate 1,564,316 of BSBN01000797.1, forward strand.
TAACCTAATCCTTATTCTAACCCTAACCCTTACTCTATCACTAAGCTTAATTATATCCTTAACTCTAACCCTAATTATAACTCTAACCCATGTCATAAAACTAATTTCTCACCTCAATATTAGTGTTCCATTGTCCCACATCAATATTTAAAAGTCATATTGCATCACATGAAATTGACCCCTGAATTTCATAATTTAAAACTTATAAGTTTCTTGACTCCTACCCATTTCATTCCACCATGAGCTGACTTGGTATGATAGATCACTTTTAGGGTCTTAGATATGTGATTTGTAATGGCATTATCATTTTTTATATTTTTTGAGGGATTGTATTCTTACTTATCATTATTCCATTATTATATCTTTTCTTTTAGATTTTTGTACTATGTTGAGATCTATCTTTTACCCACCCTAGCCACCCTTGCCAATCCCATTAGGTTTCCATTTTTCATATCTAGTATACCACTAATTCTAACCCTAAGCCTAATTCTAACACTGGAGTTAGTGTTAGGGTAGGATTGGGTCATTTCAAATGATTTCATTAGTACAATATTAATTCCCAAATTTATATTAATAGATAAAACCATTTGGTATGGAGTAATTATTTTTGATAATATAAGGCGGCTAAACTAGGGGCCGAACCCTTACAAAAAATAGAGAGGCCGAAAAGGCAGCAAGCACAAAAAGTGCCTTAAACCAGATATAGCAGAAACATCAATTACAGTTATCCTAGCATAACCAGCAAAACCAACCGCTATAAACTAATATCGTAAGAACAAAGTAACAAAGTATTATCAGTATAACAACAAAAACTAAGGAGGCAAAAACTCTCCTTACTGGATCATAGATTTAATAATGTCATCCACTTTCCTAGCAAGATCATCATTGTCAGCATTGACAGGCACCCCCAGGTTCTTCAGCATAGAGAGATTGAGGAGAATAGATGTCCTAAGCACAATGGAGAGATTCTGTTCTAGCTTCATGATGCAAACTCTCAGGCCCGCAAGTTCAGCCCCCAGACCATCATCAGTGTCCATAGCATCCTTAGCCTCTTCCACGAACATCTCACCTGCTTTGTCAGCATTATCAATAGAGTTAGCAACATCCTTAGTGGTAGCCCCCGTATCATGAGTCTCCTGCTTACCTTCATCATCTCCAAATATGTCCCGAATCTCCATATCCCTGTCATCATCCCTCCGGGTGGATTCATCCAAACCGCTCTTAGAATAATCAATTAGCTTTGCTTGAGGAGCCGGTTTGCCAGCAATGCACCCTGACCGCCTAACTCTAGAGGAGGGACCATCCCTACAAACCTTCGCAGAAGATTGAGACTGGCTTCTTTGGCCCACCGGGGTCCTACCAAGAGTTTTAAGGATCCCAACCACAACCTCATATTGGCAGTAGGACACGGAGTATCAACAGGAATTTCCTCAGGAGTGCAAAAAGAAACTTCTTTAGTCTTGATAGGAATAGGGGAGGGTCCAGGTTCATCAACATCAGGAATATCCTTAGGGTTAGATGAGGGTTCCCCTTCCCCACTATTAGTTTGAATGGACTTAGAGGGTTCAAGGGCAAGATGGTGATTATATAGACAGAGAATAAGGCCCTGATGAAGAGGGATAGGCTTCTTAGCAGGGTTATTAGCTAGTTTCGCCCTAACCTTAAGGACAAAATGTTCAAGGGAAGAAAGCAGATAAAACAGAAAGCTAATTTAAGCATTGCGACAGAAATGATTTAAAAGGGGGAGATGATAGTTATAAAACCTGGTGAAGTGCCCCTCCAGGGTGAAATACTTCATGAGGAGAAAACACACACCGTCCCATGACTCAGGCAACTTGGCTCTATCAAATCCTCCCTGGTAAGGGACTAATTCTTTGCCATCTCCAAGAAAGAGCTTCTGACTAGAAAGGTCTACAATTTTAGTTTTCCTCTGTAGCTTCAAACCCTGAGTAGACATACTAGTGGCCATAGTGATCACACGTTCAGAAACTTCAAAGCTAATTCCACCCACTGAAACGCACTGGTTCTGCCAAGACCTAGCGAATTGTTCAGAAATATTTTTATTATACCCATTAAGCCTCTCCAAATAGGGACTAATCCCACCCTCTTTGCAATAGTGCCAAACCACCAGATTGTCTTTGAATTCATAGCAAGAGATGGGTTCGGTTCTAATTCTATCTCCTCCCATGGCAGAATTACAGCGCATGTCACAGAAACCCCAAATCTCCTTAGTCGTATGTACAGAAGAATTACTAACCTGATCGAGGCTAATAGTGTAGGTAATAACATCGCACACATTATCATAAATATGGGAAGCCTGGCAAATGCCAAACCCATGCTTAATCATAATTACCCGGCACACGCCATGATGATCCGGCCGTCCGCTTGCCTTATGAGAGAAAGGAGCAGAGTTGATAGTAGAGAAGGTATGAAAGGACTCGTACTTCAAGAGACACATCAGGCCCCTCCCAAAGGGCTGACAATAACAGCTGTCTTTCCAACACATCTGACTCATCAAGACCCGGGCACGTCCTTAAGAATGAGAGCCTTAAGATTTAAAGGGATATGATCAAATTGGTGCCAAACCCTCCAATTTGAATACTGTTGTCCAAGTTCGGCACAGGGGTCTGCAACTCCATTGCCCTCATGGTAAATATGTGAAATATTCACATTAGTAATCCTCTGCAAGAGAATCTGTATATCCCTAATAATATCTTTCAACTAAATGCCAACATTCGACACATTGGTAACTGCATCAATAACCATTTTAGAATCTCCCTGGATATCCAAATTCCTAATACCAAGGGATATAGCCAATTTAATCCCCCAAAGAAGAGCCATAGCCTTAGCATAGTTATTGCTGTGATAGCCCAGACCGCCAGCATAGACATCATTTTACATCATAATCAAAATATATAATGTGAGGTATTCTAACACGTGTACATTTCCACCATAGTACTTGTACACATAAGAATAGTATTTGTCAACATAATATTCTTAACTATTTCTTTGCAAATACTCTTACCTTTCAAAATTACACAAATAATTCATATCATGGTTTTTTTATTTGAGTTCTACAAATAACTCATGTTTTGTTTGAATCTCTTAGCCTTCTTTTAGGATCTTACTTTTTAACCCCAAAATTACACTCTTTTGGTTTAAACTTTTCTTGCCAAAAAAATAATATATTAAAAATTTTAGTAACTATTCTAATTTGAGCTTGTAGTCTAAATATTTCCATAATCTAGATGCATTTCTTTCCAATTTGTAATCTATTTTATATTGTGTTGTGTGAATTTTTCACAATACAATTGAATTGTATACCAAAAGCTAATTTCTTAATAGTTATGTTTTCAATGCAACCTTGGAAATGTTAGTTCTTGTTGAAACAATTTGGTATGTACATTGTTAAACACTTTTTAATGGTGTTTATTCTTCATATTTGTTCACCTTGATAATATTTCATGCAACCATGGGAGATAGAATGTCAACAATTGACATAATTATAATATTAGAGAACTATGTGATTCTAAACACTTTTTAATGGTGTTTATTCTTCATATTTGTTCACCTTGATAATCTTTCATACAACCATGGGAGATAAAATGTCAACAATTGACATAATTATAATATTAGAGAGCTATGTGATTCTGAGCTCTTTTTATGTAGTATGATGTTTGAAAATTTTACTTTTTGGAGGATTATACATTTAATATCTTCCAAAGATGGAATTCCGAATGTAACCCTAATTACTAATATACGTTATATATTACCAATAAAAATAATAATATTATATATACATTGCTTATATTTAGTATTTTTTTTCCAAATGTGGTTGTAGTAGTTATTATAAAGGCCATGAATAATGTAATTAATTAGTTTTTACTTTATCACCAAAAAATTCAAGATAAAGAATGAATACTATTTTTAAATTTTAATATAACACTTAAAAAACTTATGAAATAAAATAAATTAGACATTTTGTGGGTTTGCATAAAATATTTGAAAAAATTAAATTCATATAATCTTGAGGATTTTACAGGTCTTCAATTTAATTTTTTTTAATATTCCACCTATGCATACATAAAACATTGAGAGATGATTATTTAAATTTTCATGAATAGTTATTTTGATTTTTTTTCATGTTTCTTGATTTTTGTTTTGTGCTTCTTCCTCTGTAATCCATGATTTTATTTTTTAACTTTTAATATAGCACTTATCATAAAGAAAATAAAATAGACATTTTGTGGGCTTGCATAAAATATTTTTAGAAAGAAAACTAAATTCATATAATATTAAAAGTAAATGGAGATTTTACTTTCAATTGATCCCATGTCATGTGCCATGTTTTTCTTGGGAATATATATTATGATGTTTGTAAATTGTAAAAAGTAAATAAAATAACATAGATAATGCTAAGTTCCGCATCATGAAAAATTATTTAAATTATTTTTTTACTATTCTAGGAATATGAAATGATATATGCATAACCATTAACACCAAGCTAAAGCATACAAATTAACACGCCAAAATAATTTTGTTAGATGATTTGAATTTTTTTATCAATAGTTATTTTGATTTTGATTTTTTTCTCTTCTTGATTTTTATTTTTCTTCCATGTTCTACTGTAAATTATCTAAATTTTTTTCATTAGAGAGTTTTCAAACATTTATATGTTTTAATTATTAATTTGCATTTGTGAGCTATATTTTTGTAATATTTATGATTATTATTTTAATACGTGAGCTATATAATTTTTTTTAAAAAATTGTTAACACACTCATGCCATTACACTCCACTTCTACTGCTACTATAGGGTTACGCCTCTTGACGTAATAACATAAATGTTTGACAACTCTCCAATACCAAAAACAATTAGATAATTTATGTGGGAGCGGAAGTCCAAGACCATGGAACAGAAATCAAACACAAATGCAATGTATTGAAAATGAACTAATTGGTTTACAACCGAACTGGTATAAATAGGTGAAGTTTGAGGAACAAGGGTGCACGAGAATATGAAAGGTGACGAAATTGAAACCAAGAGAATAGCTCAAGGTTCAACCTCCCTCCAAAATAGTAGCGATGTGTCGAAGATGCATTGACACATCGACTAATGACTTAACAAGAGGACTTAGTCTTTCCACACGTGAGGAAAACCATTAACTATGATTAAGTTAGGTATAACTCATATGAGTTTATATACCAACAATTTATAGTAGAACTAAGAAGGAGCTTAGGTGGATTTATGAAATATGAGTCCCGGCTATGCGTCATTTTAGGTACTCATGTATAAAACATCTCTCATAAAATAGAGAAAGAAAGAAAACCCTATGAGAAAAAACATTCCTCCTAAAGAGAGAAAACAAAGAGAGGACTCTAGATGGCCCCTCCAGATGATGATAATGCCGATGTAGACCCAGATGCTGATGTTGAGAACTCTTCAAGAAAAATATTTTGTAAATTCTAATTTTTTTGAATATTTAGAAAAATAGACAATTCATCTCCAATGTGTACAGAAGTTGGTACATTGAAGCCTGATAAAAGGATGTGCATATGCGCACATTTGAATGAGATAAAGAATCTATGCGACTCTTTGAGAAAGATTGTTCCCCCCATTACACTTTATAATTTAGTGTATATACAATTCTCAATTTTCATGATATATTACACAAGTGATTTTTATTTGACACTTTTTTTTAAGTGCAAGTACAATAAAATAGCTTTATTGGAGTCCTAATAATCATCTGTATTGAGCCAAATCAGATGAGCCTTGAATTGATACTAGGCTCTGAATTAACTTCTTTATCAGCTTTAAAGTGTGAAAATATGAAGTAGGCATCTGGATGGTAGACTTTACCAACTACAACTAGTTTTCTATCTTTGGACTCTCTAATGAGGGCAACATATTTAGAATACCATTCCCTAGTTTAACTATGCCTTTACCAATGACATCATAAAACTTTTGGTTCATTAAAATCTTGTAGATTTTACAAGGTTCTAGTTTTATAAACATTTCTAGAAATGGTGACATATGATCACCAACAACTAAACTTATGAATCATCGGTTTAACTCTATTTTAGATGGTGGCATTTTTATCCCTATTAGAGTTGATGAATGGATTTAGTTTTAAACTCAGTTTTGGGAATTAAGGTGGTGTTTTAGTGATAGAAGAAGTGATTGTGTGTCAGTCTTCTTATTTATCTACCCCCCTTAAAGCGATACTTTATAAGTAGTGCATGACCTCATACAACAATATTTTCCCTTTTTGTTTCTCTCACAACAAGCTTGCAAATTGAGATGAAATATTTTAAGAACCCTGAACCTAACTTACTTTGGCACTTTAAAATGATAGTTAAATTAGTAGCTATAATGATAGAGGTCAAAAAATTAGGCACCGTTGCCTTTTGAATGACTCGATTACGAGATTGTATGGAAAAGTCAAAGCCTTTACAATTTTTACATATGCAAAAAATTACTCCTTCAAAAGATATTTTCAATGTGCTTGAAAACAAAATTTTGTGCAAACTAATATTTTGAGAAAAACTTGATACGGAAAGAGTTAAACCCCCTGTGGTTGGGTGTGACCAGGGGCTTAAAAACCATATGAGCAGGGGCTTATTATTAATAATTTTGTGCTCCCCTCCCTTTTAATTTTACCTCTCTGCTTATGTCACCCCCCCTAGTTTCTTATGTGAACAAAATTGACATAAGTTACAATGAATAGTGTTGCTAATACTCTCTTCAAATTTGATGACCGTCATTTTTCACATGCCTCCCTAAGCACTTTCAAATTCCAACAACCCACCTAGCTTTTCAAAGCTGATTCAACTCTACATTCCTGCCTAGAAATGGGGCCTTTGCTCCACTCTTTTGGTGTGGGCAATATGGCTTAAGCCATTGTGGCTGAGAGGACTCGGTCAAATGAGCATATGTGATGAAAATGCCATAGAGAAAGGTGATGACGTGGTTTGAATGCCATAGTATGAGGCAGCAACGAGGATGAGTTGGACCGTGTCATGGATGAGAGGACCGGGCCTCTTGGAGGTGCCATAGAATGCAACTTGCAGAGGTGACTTCGGCCTGTGATACATGCTCAAACAAGCATGGATACAATTTCTTCTATGAGGCTATGAGGCATGATTACCATAGAGAATATGCCTCTATTGAGGCTTCCTTTGCTATGATTTGACCTCACTATGGTGAGGGTCGATGAGCTCTTCCAATGATGATTATGACCTGCAAAAGGAAACTTGTTTCAAATGTGCTTTGAAACAAAATTTTACCTCCTTGATATGCAGTGATAGAAGGTCAGATTGAGCCTAGCATGCAAGAGAAGTTGCAGAGATTCGTCAATGGAGCTATGTAATCAACAAGCAAATGATTTGACGTTATTCCACTCACTCTAATACCATGTGGGAGCGGAAGTCCAAGATCATGGAACAAAAATCAAACACAAATGCAATGTATTGAAAACAAATTAATTGGTTTACAATCGAACTGGTATAAATAGGTGAATCTTGAGGAACAAGTCTCCATGAGAATAGGAAAGGTGGCGAAATTGGAACCAAGAGAATAGCTCAAGGTTTAACCTCCCTCCAAAATAGTAGCAATGTGTCAAAGATGGATCGACACATCAACTAATGAGTCAACAAGAGGACTTAGTCTTTCCATATGTGAGGAAAACCAATAACTATGATTAAGTTAGGTATAACTCATATGAGTTTATACACCAACAATTTATAGCAGAACAAGGAAGGAGTTGAAACACAGAAGAAGCTGCAACAAAAGGAAGAAGCACAAAATCAAAATAACTATTGATAAAAAATTTAAATAATCATCTCTCAAAATTATTTTGGCTTGCTGTTAATTTGTATGCTTTAGGTTGGTGTTAATGGTGTATGCATAAATCATTTCATATTGGTGCAATATTAAAAAAGTTAAACTAAATAACTTTTCATAATATGGAACTTAGCATTATCTAAATTATTTTATTTACATTTTACAATTTACAAATATCATAGTATATATTCCCAAAAAAATATGGCACATGACATGGGGTCAATTGAACACCCATAAAATCCTTGATTACAGGTAAAAGTACAAACTTGTGTCACACTTTATAAAGGAATCAGCCAACATAAAAAAAAATCTCAACTTCGACCACATAAAAGTGGTCTTTATGTTTTGAATTTCAAAATGATGTAAACTAAGAAAATGTAGATCTTTTGTTGAAGTTTATTACTCTAATTTTTAATATTTTTTAAAAAATTGTTTTGATATTTTTTTTATCAATTGAAGAGCAGATTTTGAAATGTTAAAAATTTGAAGAAAAAGTGACATTCAGTTGACGTCAAGAAACAAATAGAAAAAAAAATGCATTTTCTCCTGATTTTTGTTTACCAAATAGGTGACTTCAATATCTAGGGCATGGAAATAAATGAATTTTTGATCTATATTTTTCTCGTAATAACATTTTAAAGTCAAACTTACCTGAATTTGATAGTTTTCAACTGAAGTCAACTATTGTTTCATATTTTTTTTTTCATTTTCAAAAAACAAATTATACCCTTTTGAAGAGGATTCTCTCTTCTAGGGCATCATATATTTTTCAAATTTTAAAATCATGTTTTACTTTCTTTTTTTAAAAATTTTAAATTAGTCTCTTTTTGAACTTGAACAACCTACTTGCATTATTTTCAAATATTTATATCCTAAAATTACTCTCTCTCTCTCTCTCTCTCTATATATATATATATATATATATATATATATATATATAGATTTAGCACTCCGAGCTCTACAAAAGGGTATTTTTCTTTTTTCTTTTTAAATTAATTTTGATTGCAGAAATATTTAGCAGAAGTTGGAAGTTTGAGAAAGTTTGAGAAAATGGTGACTTGGCTATCCAATAGGATGCCACATAGACAGATTCAACCTAATGGGATTCAGCCGAATCCCATTCGACTGAATCCCATTCAATTGAAACTACTCCTTTGCTTCTTTTTTTTCAAGAATTTGTGGCTTTTTTAATTTTTTTAATTATTGAATTACAATAAATTAAAAAAAATGATTTTGACAAGGAAGAGTCATATTAAAAAACACAATGATGTGAAAGTGTTTGTTTAATGCCTTTTTTTGTTTTTTTTGTTTTTTTTGTTTTTTGATCCTTTTTAAATTAATAAATTATAGAAATTTGGAGAAAAAAGAACCACTAATTTCAACAGGGGTAAAGTCATATTAAAAAACACAATGATCTTTAAGTGTTTTTTAATGCCTTTTTGGCTTTTTTTAGTTTTTAAGGCTTTTTTAAATTATTAAATTATAAAAATTTGGAGAAAAAAGAACCACTAATTTCAACAGGGGAAGAGTTGTATTCTCAGGTACCATGCTCTAAAATGTATAATTGATAAAATCATTGATTTATTGAATGTAGACCTAGATCTTCAAAAAATAGAGGTTTAAGTATTTGTACATGTGTTATTTTTGCATGTAGGTGAATTTAAATTTGATCAATTTATGATGGGAAACAAAAAAAATAAGAAAAAGGTTGTATGATCAAAGAAGAGGTGTTACAAATGTCAATGAAGGAACATCTACTCAAGAACAACCCATGGAAATTGTTGATGACTAAGGAGTATAGGTACCAGAACAAATTGAAGGTGGTGGTAGAAATTTTTTTCCCTGGTATGGAAAATATGATGGAGATGGATGAGGATTATCTTTTCAGAAATATTTCATCTAAAGATATGGTACCTAAAAGCACAGTAAAATTACATTCTAAAAAAATATGGGATGAATTTTTTGAAAATAAATCTATAATTGGAAGAGCACAGTTATTTGCAATGTTATTTAGGAAGAAAGAGATGAACCCTATTTTGGAGTTGTTAGGGGTTGATAATAAGAAAAAGTCATCAGGTTCATTAAAGAAAACAATAGTTGAAAACCTACAAGAAGCATTGAATTCTATTGAAAGCAAGAGTCGAGCTGTTAATTTAAGTGTTACACGTAGAGCATTAATGACTATAATGTCTAGAAAGAAATTATCACATAGAAGACAAGTTCAAGCAATTTCCCAATTACTCAATGTTTCTAGGAGAACTGTTCAAATATATATTGCAAAGAGAAATAGATTGGATGGAAATGTTGAGAATAATTGGGTAAATATTTGTAGGGTTCCTCGAAAAGATAGAATCTCAGAAGATGTAAAGGAAGAGGTGATTGAATATTGGACCAGCCAGTCTCATGTTTCTTCCAATAGAAGGGACACTATATAGATAAAAGGTGAAGATGGTACATAAATTTGACATCCAAAACATTTTGTAGATACAACACAAAGTGAACTTTTTGAAGCATTCAAGCAAGAATTTTTAGATGTGAAGATTTGTCAAAGGATGTTTGAGAGACTACGACCAAGTTTTGTACATATAAATAAGGTACATGAGACTTGTTGTCAAAATCATATCAAATTTCATCTACACTTACAGTCATATAAAAAAGCTATGGCAGTAATTAGTCCAAATATAGTCATCCTTGGAAGTACAACACAATTTGTGAAGTCTCTTCTATGTGAAAAATTAGAAGATTTAGATGAATTCAAAGTGTAGTGTATAAAAAATATATGTAATGATTGTGGAAATTTGAAGAATCTTATACAAGTTGACAATATTGATCATTCGATGCAAGTTATGTGGAGGAGATTTGAATATGAGAAGTACTCAACAAAGTCAGGATTTGAGAGCAGAAAATTTATTCTCAAAGAGAGTGAATTGTCAAGCAATGAGTCTATGAGAAAATTTTGCAATATCATATATCCACATATTGAACATTGTCATGGTGCTAGATGGCTAGGTAAGCAATTTCGTGACTCAAAGAATTGCTTTCCTCTAGGTTGTATTCTCTCTATTATTGATTTCTCTGAGAACTATACATTTAGTCCTCAAATTAAGATTCAAAGTCAATATTATCATTTAGAGCAAGTTGCAATATTTGTACAAGTTTGTTATAGGCATGCTGAAGAACATGTAGATGGTGTACAAAGTAGGAAGATGAATGAATTATCATCAAAGAGGTTCACTTTTATATCAGTGATGATACAAGTCATGATAGAAGCTATGTAGCCCATTATTTTACAATATTTTTTGAAGACCTGAGATGACATAAAATAGATGCTTCACAACATTAGATATGGTCTGATAGATGTGTTGGTAAGTGTTGATTTAATTTTTTTAAAAGATTATATTATATTTATTTTTGTAATTAACTTATAGACTTGAATTGTTCAGTTACTTAAATATGTTGTACCTATATGTATATAATTTTTAAAAAAATATTTTGGTATTAAATTTGAAATTGTTTGTAATTTCATAGGACAATTTAAGTCTGCAAAAGCTTTTAATTGGTTAAGCCAACAACATATTAAATAGAACATACGTTTTTTTGAAATTTCTATGAGAGTGGACATGGAAAAGGAGAGCATGATGGAGCTGGAGCATGTGTGAAATGTGCACTTTGACAACATGAACTTGTAGGTAATACCAAATGGAATACAAATTTAAATTCTTAAATATATTTTAAATGAATTTAAACTTATTAGGAAAAAAGTGTAGATCTCAATATATTGCATGTGTTGAGAAGTGAAAGCTTAAGCCATTATGCAATTTAGTGGTTTTGATATATATCCAATGTTGCAAATTTTCAACATTTCTCCTGTTGCATTAAAAAAAATCTAATTATGTTTTTTGAGATCATCTTTTCCTTTCAACTAGAAAACCTCTTAACTTGACATTTCTCCAACATGAACTTGCAGGTAATGCCATAAGGAATTCAAATGAAATTGTTGAATGGTGTAAAAGTCATTTTGTCGTCCATGACTCAATATACAACACACGCTATTTTTGGGAAGTTAGAGGTACATAAATATTTTTTTTTGAATTTCAATGTGTGTACATGAATTGAATTTTCAATTTTAAATACTTTTTAATTGGATGATTGAAATTTAAACAGATATTGATCAATCAACCTTTACTAATTGTCAAACAATTAGTGGTATTGGAAGTTTTCGTCAAATCATGACAGTAGGACATAGCAGGCCTCCTGTAATTCAAGTGAGAGAAAAATCATGTTTTTGAGTTGATTGCATTGAGAACAATGCAAATACTCTACAATGTGAGAATATTAGAGATGGGTATCTTTCAGAATGGGAAATAAAATAATTAGTGGCCACCTTGGACCCTTTTGAAGATAATGACATTGTAGATTTCTATGATCCTTTGTATTTATCTGATTACGAACATGTATTAGATTTTGGTATTACAGGTAAATTTTAAATTGATTTTTAACTTGTACATTTGATTTATAATATATTCTACTTAATTTGAGCATGGTTTACTATATGGTGTGTATAGGAGATATTTTTGTTGTTCTTATAGATCAGGATAATATAGGTGTAGATTACTATCTACTAAGAAGTACACAACCAAAATGCAAATTGTCAGAATCAATGATAGATGGTGATGGACAAGAGTATCCAACTGGATCAATGGTTGTTGAAGGCACATACTATTAACAAACAAAGATAGATACAAATGGTATTATATTTATTGATTATATGCTAAGTCAAAAGGTTCTGCATTATAGTCACTTAGTTATAGAAACACGAATAAATCTTGAAACTTTACCAAAAAGAGGACGTACCAAACAATGGTGGAGGTTACCTATTGAAGATCATGAAAAGATTTTAGAGATAATAAAAGATAGAGAGGATCCAGATTATATGTACCAAAAACTTTAAGCTATTTTGTACATGTATATATTTTCTATGACAATTTATTTTATGTTAAATTCAAATAATTTCATTCAATGTGCTGATACATTACTCTTTTCTTAATCATTGAAATAGACATGTCATCAATTAATTGTAGCCCACATGTTTCATTTTCCTACATTTTGGTGTTCAGATCTTACCTAATATTCAGGTCATCCTAAGATATTGTGATTCGATGAAATTAGAGGCTATCTTCTATGGCTCAAAAATTCTAGATGTCATGGATGTCATGATAATGATTAGTTTTAAGGCCTAATAAGTATTTATAGGTTAAAATATTCAACATGATTGAGTATGATGCATGTGTGTAGTCATTTATGTGTTCACCAAGTTGTTTGTTAAATCAACATGTTGGTGATCTGAGCTATTTTCTATTGACTATATGGTGTAAGCTTCATTCTTGAGGGTAGGGAATGCCAATCTCAAGACCAATTTAGTTATAGATTATAATTAGGCAAAGGATAGTTCAAGGCCAATGCTTAAGGCAAGGTTAAAACTCTTCTCTTTAGGCTAGATAAGCTTGGGAGGTTAGTCCCTAAGATTTGAGGTGTATACTAATTAAAGTGAAACGAAGAAAATATAAGCAAGCTTGATAGCAATCCCATCATGAGCACATGAAACTCCTAGAAATTTGTCACTAAATTTCATTATACAAGCTTGTTTAATCATGGTTTTTGAATCACTCTCGACAATATGCATATGTCATGCATGAAAATAATCGTAAATTAGGTTTATATTTCCCCTTCAAATATATAGTTCTACATCATGCATTATTATTTTAACAAGTGCAAGCAAACATAACAATCTTTTAAATTTTCTTTGAAGGGCATTCAAATGTTATATATAGGTATTTTAAATTCAAATATATGAAGTTAAATTCTAGTTGGAAATTGAAATAAAATAGAGAAAAATGAATAGAGAAATAACAGAGGCAAAGGGGCCTCATCAGGTGTAGTTTTTGACATTTTTTCATATCCTATGTCTCAAATATATGATGACAATCTAATTTTATCCCATGCTTGTTGCTCTGAATACCCTATTTTAAACTTGAAGAGATCTAGAGTGGTCGAATTACATAGGTCATCAGTTAGTTGTATCTAGATGAATACTAAATAGACTATCTAGAATTTTGGTCCTAAACCTTAAATTTGGATTTGCAAGCACAGAGGGAAAGGTTTTTTAGTTCCAAAATGTTTCCTTTCTTTATCTCCCACTAACCTTCTCATGTTTTCTCTTTGTTCTAGTATGCTAGAAATTACTAATAAAATATCTAACTTTTACAATTTCAACATAGATAGATAATCATTAAATTAATCATATCTCAAAATTACTAAATTTTTAAGGATAATTTATTGTGAGGGTTTACCCAACATGGCTATGTACCTTCCATAGTTTTTTTTAGATGACCCTAATTCATAAAATGGAAGTTCATTTAGACATACCAACTTTTTTTATAACAATTTCAATTTACATTTTTAAAATTTATTTCCCAAATTCCAAATTCACTCAATTTTAGGTAAAAATGACAAATATATTTCTCCAAAACATTATATATAGTTACAAAAAAATTATGAATTCATTCATACAAAGTACCCCATAAGATCATAAACCTATTTACTATGGAATCCATCTTCCTAATTGTATAGATACACTAAGACTTCCAATCACAACATAGATCCATTAATTTCATTTGACTCATACTTACACACATTAAGTTTTATAATATTTATTACACATATTTAGTTTCAAAATCCTTATTTGTTTCATTTCAAGAATATTCAAATTCAAAACCCTCTTATCTTTTGATCCCTCCTAGTTTCTTCTATATTTCTTATTTCTCAAGAAATCCCTAGATATTTTTCTAGATTCCAATCTAGATGAAAAAAAATAAGTTTCAATGAAGATTTCGAGTTCATCTAATCATTTTTCTATGATCACATATATCAATTTGAATTTCTAATTGCTATGGACTTTATAAATAACTAGTTTGTTCAATGGTTTCTTATTGAGTAGGAAAGATCAATCTCAAATGAGTGCATATCACCTCTTTCACAAATAAGAATCTAAATTTATTATTAAATCCAAATGAAATATTTTGTATAATATTTTCGTGATGAGAGCCTACCTAAAGATTCTTAGGAAATTTGAAAAACTATATGACAAAAATTCACTTTCCAAACACCTTCACTTTTGCTTCACAAATCTAATCAAGTAGAAATAAATCTTAGTTAATAATATTAAAGTATTAATTTTTGAGTGATAATAAATTAAATACTCTTTTTTTATTCATGCACTTTACTTAGAAAACATCTATTAATAAAATAATAGCTTTTCTAATTTATTTATTATTTAATTCATACATAACTCAAGCAAGGAAATCATCTAACCTTTAATTCTCCAAAAATAAATTATTATCATTATTTATTTCTAATTTGTAAATTATGAACTTTCATACTAAATAAATTAATTTAAACAAGTTTAAATTGCTTTATTAATCTAAATTTACTTTATAACTAAAATTTGAAATTAGTTACCATTTTAGTCTTTAAATTGCTTTGTGAGGGATGTAGACTAGATAGAACTATTTTAATCTTTAATAGCTTAATGTTAGTGATATATATTGTTATACTTAGATATTTATTTTATCTAAATATCCAAATTCAATGTAATTGTGTCTATACAAGTGAACAAAATTTTATTGAGTTTCAATATCATTCCTTAGTTTACTTATATGTTTGATATGATTTTTTTTTCATAACTTGAACAATAGTGATAGTAAACATTAAGTTCTATTATGCATAATCCCCCTAAATGATTGGATTGTGAGTCTTAGATTAGTATTAGCTAAATTAACTAGTCATGCAAATTTCCTTTCATAAACTAGCAATGCACTGTATATGTGATGTCTTTTTTGTATGGTTTTCCTAAATTTGATTATGAACATTAAATTAACTCAATTTTTTATATAGATTTAAAGTGAGCAAGAATATATGTTCAAAACCATAATATAAAATGTATATAATGTGAAACCATAATATAAAATGTATATAATGTGAAACCATGTAATGTAAAATGTATATATTGTAAAACATAATAAGACATGAACCATATAACGTGAAAGGTCATAACATGTGAAACCATAACAAGTCAGAGAGTAGGGTGTCTAATATGACTACATATGTATAGATCTATCTCCTGAGCCATGTGTGGATCCATGTCTCGATCTCTCTCTAGATCCCAATCCATGTGTGGATCCATGGCTCGATCTCTCTCTGGGTCCTGATGCACCTCCCTGCAGAAGAAAGTACATAATTTAATTTAATGTACATGTGTATATATATGTAAAATCATCTTCAAGTTAAATTGTACTTTCAGCATGTCTAAATTTATCAAGTAATTTATATATTATAAATGTACCTCAAATGTATCATGCACGAGATCCTCTACATGCTCCAAATCTCCAAAGTGTGACAAGTTATCCCCTTGTTGCTAGAAATTATCAAATACAAGATTTCAATGAATAGTGAGAACTACTTTTAAGTCAGGTTTATTTAATATGTACACATGTGAATTTGTAGAATGCAAAATATAGAAATTATTCAAGTATCTGCACATCCTGGAGCACTCTACCAATCCCACTAATGTCAGAAGAATGAATGGTAACATCAGGGACACCTATTTTTGAAGGTAAATGACCAATGCCAAAAAGAAGTGTGCTATATGTGCCATGTACATGAGGTACAACTTGATGTTGTGTGGGGGTTGTAGGCTAGTCTAGAATATTCTGGTTCTTTGAAGCCACTTCACCCTTACCTGACTATCTACCATTATGTCATCTAATATGAGTTGGTACAACATCCAAAGGAATCCCGTACTTGTCATTGGTATACTGGTATGCTGATAGTAAATCAATAAAGGCAGTTGAACACACATCACGTACAATGGTGTCACTCATATGGGCCATATCTGATGGGGATGGTATATCCGCATGAATGTAGGGGTCATAATTTACAGATGTAACCTCAGTGGGAGGAAGGATAATCCATGGACATAATAAGTATCTCTCTACACGATTAGATGACATCTAATCAACCTAACTAGCAATCATGGTCATCCTATCAAAAATCTTGGATCTAGTTAGTGTGACTGCTACATCTCCTACTGGTACTAGTTCCAAATGTTTTGGAAGAACCAAAAGGTTTGGACCAACTAATGCCCTCTTATTTTCAGGTGGTGCAATATTTGGACATCTAAATTCAGGTTTATTAGCAAACCTCCCCTTGCCCTATCTAGCATGTGTAGGCATAGATGTGTAATCCACAAATAATCCTAAATGGAACTCAACATTTAACTGTTTGCAAAAATATAGTGGCAACTCGTCATTATGAGGCCATCTATGATTGGCTGTCAAAAATTTGGGATATATAAATAGACCAACAAGTGGATCTGAAAACCTGGTAACAATATATCCTCTAACTTTGTTTTTCCCACTATAAAAGGGGAACATACTATGCACTTTATGTAATGAAACTCTATCAGAAATAGATTTGATATTCTATGTGCCAGTAACAGTCCTAGAAAGGGACGTATAAAACTCCTCGGTGCTAATATCATCATATGGATTGTATGATATTATCATCTCAATCATATCTTTAATCTCAAACTAAATATTGACTAATCTATCTCTATTAGCCAAATTTGGGGAGTTCTGTACTATTTGCTCCAAACATTTCAAAGCATTATCTAATCTACAAATGCTATCATTATAAAAATTATTCCTAGTCCACTGAGATGATGTGGAATGATGAGATACCTCATCATAAGCCATATCTAGATATAAGAGATTTGCATTTAATTAAAACAAAAAATTTAATATGTACAATAAGAATAGGACAAATATTTTTAATGTGTACAAAAAAGCACATGCATAGGACAAATATTTGAACACACAATAAAGCACATGCATTTCTTACAAAGTGTGACAAAGTATGCTGATAAACTCAAGATGACTGGAAAATCAAAGGTATGGTTCATTTTGCATTGTACATTAGCTTTGTATTACTAGCTCAACATTTCTTTTAGGAAGTATTCACTTTTCTTTAATACATTATCTACGGAGTGGGAAACATATTTTATGGTTATTGCTATTTTAATAGTCTTCTTTAACGCTTAACCTGAAGTATCTGTATACAATTTTGCCAGTCTTCATTAATGCTTCACCTTGCTGTAATATTTGGTTATATAATAGAATAGTGTCTTTGCAATGTGTTTTTGCATTTTTACCAAGTGCATGTTTTCTTTCAAATTTCAAATTGTAATTTTCTATACAAAATTAAAGCAGCAGATTTTGAATGAAAAAAAAATTTAAATGCATACCCAATATTAAGTTGCATCTCAGAGCTTTATGGTAATCTTTAGACAGGGTCATGATAAAATTACAAAAATATCTATTAGAATAGAAGTCATCTCTTTACAACTAGGTGTGAAGGTAGCTCTGTGTATTTGTTGGGATGCACTCACTTATAGGATGAAGATGTATGTGTATAATCTTGTACCAGATTTGTGTAACAGATCAATCATAATGTAGGTGATTCTGATGTAGTCTAAAAATGGCAATGTAATGATGTATTTATATGAAAGCATTTCAGTTATGTATCTAATCATGCAGATTCCGTTATTTGTTAATATGCAATGAGTATGAATAAGTTATTCAATTATGCATTTGATTTCGATCAGTTACTAATGGATGTTAAAGTATGTTAGTTGGTTTGTAAAGTAATGCAGCCTTGTATCCTTAGAGAATATGTCGTAGTTAGTTATGTTAACATTATTTGTTATCTTAAACATTTAAAAAAAAATGTTCCTGTTTCATGTAGCATAAATGTGTAATTCTTTGAGGTGTACAAGGCGGGCGTTACATCTGGTATCAGAGCCAAGTTTGCTAACACCGGGTACTCTGGGATTCATATTAGCCCATTAAGCTATACTAGTTGTTTAAACTCTGAAGAATATATTCATTCATAGTCCTTGCTTAGCAACTCAAAAATGTTAAGTGGCAAGTGGAATTAGTCTCTGAATCTAGGGTATCAGTGGACTCTCTTGTGTATGGTTGCGAGTTGAGGATAGGTCCCTTATCTACCATGGCAGATCTTTGCATTATACCACTAGGATCCTATGACATAATGTTGGGGATGGATGGGTTGGATACCCATCATGTAGTGATGAGATTTTAGCTACCTGGAAAGATGCATCCCGAACGTGAGAGCTATATCCATATTTGTTCGCAAGCTTCCATGAGTAAGCCTGATCCTAGGGGGGGAGGATGTAGTGCCCCTCATCTCGTCGTCCATCAGATTGATGTTTGCTTAGACTTTATGATAGTGTCTTAGACCGTAGATGATGGATCTCTTGTTATCTTGTTACTTCATTATGAACCTGATTGTTATGATAACAGATGTTGACGTTAGAATAGGTTATTTTATGCTTTAGAATTTGATAAATGAACTAGATGTTACAGATGTTTGATGTTAATTGCGATATTAGATTGAATGTTTTATGTTGTTGATTAATATCGGATACTTTGTTCAACATAGTTGATCCTTTATTCGTAAACGTGAATGGAACAGTGTTGTATTACTCGCTCTCGAGTACCCTACACCACTGCGATTTCCATTCACTATAGGACTACATGTGGATATATATCTTGAATGTTTAACCGTGCGTTGTTGCAGGAATGCAGGTACTAGGCATCGACTCCACCTGATTACAGGTCTGAGCGTGCCTTCGCCAATGGATTAGTTGTTGGAGTTAACGTGAGGTCCCATGTCAGTGTGGTCTAGTTGTCAGTTTATTCTTTTGGTCATTGTCTGTCATTCGATCATGATTTGCGGACAAGTAATATTGCACCTTGGAGTCTAATTAGGTTAGAAAGTGTCTGAATGTGTAAGGTGTCATTGTGCTTTAATTAGAATCATATTACGGAAAGTATAATGTCGATAATTGTTGATTATTGTTGTAAATAAATTATTATTTTATTAGAAGTGTTGTTAAATAAAGTTGTAAGAAATTTTGTATTGTTCAATATAATATTATTTGCAATAAATATTTAAATAAATTAAATAATCGTAAGTTATGTTGTAATTAGTGATTTGCAACTAAATTAATAAAATAAATTAATATATATAGTTGTACTATTATAGATAGTTGTAATATTATAACTTTATTAAATAAAATATGCTTGGTCGGCTATAAAGTCATTAAGTGTTGTCGGGAATTATGTGTTTTCATTTAAAAAAGAAATACAATAAAATAAATAAAGAACTTCTTTGGGATTATTAAATTAAATAAAAGTCTTTCTCGAGGAGGGAGATGCACGGGATCACGTGCCAAGTCCCTTGGAAGAAGGAAGGGGCTGTGTTATAAAAAGAGAAGCTTGTTGAGGCAAAGGGGACAGCATTGCAGGTAGAAGAAGAGAAATGAAGGCGGGGAAAAGAGGCTTGGAACTTCAGCAACTAAAACAAGACTTGTCGATTCGATAATCAAAGCCAGGTTCCACTGAATGCATAATTTCTTTCCTCTGAATCTGAATTTGTGGGTGTTGATCGTTTCCTTGTTTCTAAATGGATTGTTTTGGTTGAATTTCTACTTCAAGAGATATTTTAAGTTACAGATTATAAAAGGAACTTAATAAACCCTTTTAGCTTAATCAGGTTTAGGTTGCTATTTGCATGATCATTTAAGTACAGGCATTACATTCACAGTTCTTGAGTTGGTCTTCACTGCATTGAAGCTGACAAATACTGTGATTAATAAAATATATACAGTCCAAACAGTGCATCAAAGTGCACTCTACCAATAAATTTGCAGCTAAACACTATACAGGGTGCTGCATGCGATCTTAAATGTTATCTATATGTTTAGCTTTATTTTTTTGTTCTCCAGACTTGGTTTAGGAGCATTCTATTCATTAGTTTTTCTGATATTGGAATTCCATTCTATTCAGAAAAAGTCAATTTAGAGGTAAGATTAATGTCAGGATGCTTTCCTTCTGATGAATGCCCAGTGAAGACTTTTAGGCATGTTGCTTATTTTGTTGAGTCTCTCTCTCACGAAGATTTTTAGGTAAGGTTGATGTATGAAATGAAGGGAAATTATGTAGTCGATGTAGGGTTTTCATCATGTGACAAGTTAGGGTATTAAAGTTTGCAGCATTTCTGAATTCTTCGCTGGGTTTGAGTTTTGGGTTTAAATTACGGACCTAGAGTTGAACAATTAGAGATAAATTTGAGGGTTCAATACTTTTGATTCCTCGTTGCAGTTGCAGTTCTGGATTTTACCAACTCGCGTAGAGCTGGACATTGATTTTAAGGGAAACTTATGGATTTTCTGCAAGGAAATTAGAGTTTTAAATGTTTGCAGGCTTTTGAATTGCAGTTGGAGTTTTGTGTTTCAATTGCCCGGTTATAGCTTAACGTTTAGACATTTTTTGGGGAAGATATAGACTAGGATGATGGTTTTGATTTTGGAAACAAATTAGTGGTTTAAATGTTTTTAGACTTTTGAATTGTTGGTTCTAGTTGAAGTTTTGGGTTTAGATCGCTGATTAAGTGGCAATGTCACCGGATTCTCGACATGGCCGAAAGAAGGCCACCATATCCGAATCCAATGGTACTGCTCGTGAAAAGCTTGGCTCGCGGGAGATTTGTGAGGGTGAATTAGGTGGTAATAGTTCCACGATAAGGCTGTGGGAGGACCCTAATTTGGAGCATAGTCCTGATAGCCACGAAGATTACAAGTCGAATTACCATCCTGCTCTCTTTAGCGCTTTGGAGCACCATCTTCCCGGGCACATGTTGGACGCGACCAAGGATGTCAAGCTCCAGTTCCTGGGCAAAGTTGTATCTAGATATGCACCCCGAGGAGAGCGAAAATGGGCGTAGTGGCAGAGAGAGTATAGGGAGAGAATTTTCAATGAGTATCAGGTTCTCTTCTTTGTTTCTTAAATGTCAAGATGCAGCAGTCCGAGTTGGTGGCTGGATTTCTGAAGCTTCTCATGATCGCCTTCATGTTGAGGTAGAATGTACTTTGTCAGTATGCATAATAACTGCACAGAATCTGATGCACTTCACTGAGAAGAAGTCACAGTTTGGAGGCAGAAACAGAGTTTTCTTATTTACTTTCCGTGCATTAAGGTTTATCGTTTCAACTCTAGTCTGTAGAAGCCCATCATTGTTAAACCAGGTTAGTTGTGCTTTCTTGCATGCATTTCGTCTGATTGGCTTAGATTAACCCTAAGGAATGTTTATTTTCTTTACAATGTGTTTGAATGCATGTGTGTATTAAAAGTAGTACTAATGATATCCGTGCTATTATTAGTATCATTATTATTATAATTATTATTATTATCATTATTGTTATTATTACAATAATAATAATTATTATTATTTTTACTATTCTTATTATTAAGTCAAAACGGAAAGATAATGGTCAAATACCTAATTTAATAATAATGTTATTGCTATTCCATTGTAGGAACGATTAGGTTTTATGGTAGGATAATTTGTTTTGTATTATTGCTTTCTAGAGCCAATTCAAGAAAAGGATTTATCGAGGATTTAGAGAGCAACATGAGTTGAAAGTTATGAATAATTAATTCATAATGTTCTTGATTAGTGCAATAATACTTTTAATGCTTCAACCGTATAATTGATCCATAATCCTTTTAGATCTAGCGATTAGCATTCTCTATAAGTTCAATTTCTTATAACCTTGAAACTTTAGAAATCCTTGGAGTATATGATAATCGAGTGCATGAGTACTAGGGAACTATGGAGAAATGACATAGGATACTTCAATTATTGTTGTGTTATGAGTTTTATACTATAGAAGGATTTGTATAATCTAATGAGCTGTTTTAATAGATGGATTTGTTTAATTTAAATATTTATTGGTGATGAATCAATTGTTGAATGTTTTGAAGTTATTGATCATTATTATTATTATTATTATTATTATTTCAAAATTATAGTCGACTGTTTAAAAGCCAAATTAAATTGGGAATTTAGAATAATGTTGTCATTATGTATTTAAAAGAAAATCGCTGTGATTATATATTATGGTTAATGAAATTTAATTTAGATTGACATCAGTTTTAATATGGTTTCTTCATTTTGTAAAGATAATGGATTAAGGATTAGGTATATGATTATTGTATTGGAAATTTGATTTAAAGGTATTAGATAATTAGTTAGTGTGAATTGAAATTGTTTGAAATGGTCAAAGTATAAGTTGTCAAGGGTTCATTTCCAGAGGCCAAGGTTGTTGTGTTTCAACTTCATGTAATGTGTTGATAAGTGTCCTATGTTATTGAAGTCATGTCGCCTTTTGTCATGTATAAGGAATTTGGTTGGTATTGTGAAAGAATGTAAATATTCTAAATGCATCATGATGTGTAGAAAGGCTCTTCGTGAATGTTGTGATTGATTTATTTATTTGTTTGGGATGTTGTGTTGGATTAGACAATGGGGAGACATTGGTATTCGTGAAGAAGTATTTTTCTTATAAGTTGCTTCATTGGAAGCCATAGAAAACGTATTAAGAGTATGTCTTTGTAATTAAGATGATATGCAAGAAGGTGAATGCCTTGCATTATTACATGTATATGTTCATATCAGAATAATGGTTATGCAAGATGGTTAATGCCTTGCATGGTTTATGTATCATCGTCATCATGATGATGTTTGCTATGATTGTTGAGTAGGGTCTTCTAGATGCAGGTAGGGGAGTGGCTCTCAATGGGGGCCGGAGCCCAAAAGTGGCATCCAAGACAACCCATGTGGGAGTTTGTTAATTCAGTGATAACCTAAATAATGAATCTGGGGGTTGGGTAGTTAGGCACACTAAACAAGATAAGTGGATGCCTCACTCATGGCTCAAGTGCTTGTTTAGGCTTGAGATGAGATGAGAAGGCCTGGAATGGCAAAATCAACTACCTTGTCCTCATGAAAGGTACGTTGATTTCCGCATGAGCGTTGTATGGGGGCCGGGAGTCGGGAGAGGCTACCAGGACAACCCAAGATGGGGGCCGGGGCCTAGGAAGGCTTGCCAGGACAACCCATGACAAGCCATGTGATGACACTTCTCTCTACTGCAGCCTAGCATTCCCTAGTTGTACTCTCCCCATTCGTTATGTGTTGCCTCTAGAAGTTAAGTTAAGTTGTATTGTGTTGTTTATGTTATCTATCATGTGTTGAGTTGGCGTTTGGTCATCCTTTGTTCATGTTAGTCTTTGTCTACCTGACTGTCATTGTTTGGGACCTCATGTTAACTCCTAGCTCGGGGGCTGGACCTTAGGGTTCCACATGGTCAGGTGGAAGAGCTATTTTATCCATTGGTTATTCTTCATCAAGTTCATATGCAGAAAGGATTTATTCCAGATGATTGTACTTGTACCAGTTGATGAAGATGTATGTGTATAATCTTGTACCAGATTTGTGTAATAGATCAATCATAATGTAGGTGATTCTGATGTAGTCTGAAAATGGCAATGTATTGATGTATTTATATGAAAGCATTTCAGTTATGTATCTAATCATGCAGATTCCATTATTTGATAATATGCAATGAGTATGAATAAGTTATTCAATTATGCATTTGATTTAGATCAGTTACTGATGAATGTTAAAGTATGTTAGTTGGTTTGTAAAGTAATGCAGCCTTGTATCCTTAGAGAATATGTCATAGTTAGTTATGTTAACATTATTTGTTATCTTAAACATTTAAAAAAAAATGTTCCTATTTCATGTAGCATAAATGTGTAATTCTTTGAGGTGTACGAGGCGGGCGTTACATCTGGTATCAGAGCCAAGTTTGCTAACACTGGGTACTCTGGGATTCAGATTAGCCCATCAAGCTATACTAGTTGTTTAAACTCTGAAGAATATATTCATTCATAGTCCTTGCTTAGCAACTCCAAAATGTTAAGTGGCAAGTGGAATTAGTCTCTGAATCTAGGGTATCAGTGGACTCTCTTGTGTATGGTTGCGAGTTGAGGATAGGTCCCTTATCTACCACGGCGGATCTTTGCATTATACCACTAGGATCCTATGACATAATGTTGGGGATGGATGGGTTGGATACCCATCGTGTAGTGATGAGATTTTAGCTACCTGGAAAGATGCATCCCGAACGTGAGAGCTATATCCATATTTGTTCGTAGGCTTCCAGGAGTAAGCCTGATCCTAGGGGGGAGGATGTAGTGCCCCTCATCTCGTCGTCCATCAGATTGATGTTTGCTTAGACTTTATGATAGTGTCTTAGACCGTAGATGATGGATCTCTTGTTATCTTGTTACTTCATTATGAACCTGATTGTTATGATAACAGATGTTGACGTTAGAATAGGTTATTTTATGCTTTAGAATTTGATAAATAAACTAGATGTTACAGATGTTTGATGTTAATTGCGATATTGGATTGATTTTTTTATGTTGTTGATTAATATCAGATACTTTGTTCAACATAGTTGATCGTTTATTCGTAAACGTGAATGGAACAGTGTTGTATTACTCGCTCTCGAGTACCCTACACCACTGTGATTTCCATTCACTATAGGACTACATGTGGATATATATCTTGAATGTTTAACCGTGCGTTGTTGAAGGAATGCAGGTACTAGGCATCGACTCCACCTGATTACAGGTCTGAGCGTGCCTTCGCCAATGGATTAGTTGTTGGAGTTAACGTGAGGTCCCATGTTAGTGTGGTCTGGTTGTCAATTTATTCTCTTGGTCATTGTCTGTCATTCGATCATGATTTGCGGACAAGTAATATTGCACCTTGGAGTCTAACTAGGTTAGAAAGTGTCTGAATGTGTAAGGTGTCATTGTGCTTTAATTAGAATCATATTATGGAAAGTATAATGTCGATAATTGTTGATTATTGTTGTAAATAAATTATTATTTTATTAGAAGTGTTGTTGTTAAATACAGTTGTAAGAAATTTTGTATTGTTCAATATAATATTATTTGCAATAAATATTTAAATAAATTAAATAATCGTAAGTTATGTTGTAATTAGTGATTTGCAACTAAATTAATAAAATAAATTAATATATATAGTTGTAATATTATAACTTTATTAAATAAAATATGCTTGGTCGGCTATAAAGTCATTAAGTGTTGTCAGGAATTATGTGTTTTCATTTAAAAAAGAAATACAATAAAATAAATAAAGAACTTCTTTGGGATTATTAAATTAAATAAAAGTCTTTCTCGAGGAGGGAGATGCACGGGATCACGTGCCGAGTCCCTTGGAAGAAGGAAGGGGCTGTGTTATAAAAAGAGAAGCTTGTTGAGGCAAAGGGGACAGCATTGCAGGTAGAAGAAGAGAAATGAAGGCGGGGAAAAGAGGCTTGGAACTTCAGCAACTAAAACAAGACTTGTCGATTCGATAATCAAAGCCAGGTTCCACTGAATGTATAATTTCTTTCCTCTGAATCTGAATCTGTGGGTGTTGATCGTTTCCTTGTTTCTAAATGGATTGTTTTGGTTGAATTTCTGCTTCAAGAGATATTTTAAGTTACAGATTATAAAAGGAACTTAATAAACCCTTTTAGCTTAATCAGGTTTAGGTTGCTATTTGCATGATCATTTAAGTACAGGCATTACATTCACAGTTCTTGAGTTGGTCTTCACTGCATTGAAGCTGACAAATACTGTGATTAATAAAATATATATAGTCCAAACAGTGCATCAAAGTGCACTCTACCAATAAATTTGCAGCTAAACACTATACAGGGTGCTGCATGCGATCTTAAATGTTATCTGTATGTTTAGCTTTATTTTTTTGTTTTCCAGACTTGGTTTAGGAGCATTCTATTCATTAGTTTTTCTGATATTGGAATTCCATTCTATTCAGAAAAAGTCAATTTAGAGGTAAGATTAATGTCAGGATGCTTTCCTTCTGATGAATGCCCAGTGAAGACTTTTAGGCATGTTGCTTATTTTGTTGAGTCTCTCTCTCACGAAGATTTTTAGCAAAGGTTGATGTATGAAATGAAGGGAAATTATGTAGTCGATGTAGGGTTTTCATCATGTGACAAGTTAGGGTATTAAAGTTTGCAGCATTTCTGAATTCTTCGCTGGGTTTGAGTTTTGGGTTTAAATTGCGGACCTAGAGCTGAACAATTAGAGATAAATTTGAGGGTTCAATACTTTTGATTCCTCGTTGCAGTTGCAGTTCTGGATTTTACCAACTCGCATAGAGCTGGACATTGATTTTAAGGGAAACTTATGGATTTTCTGCAAGGAAATTAGAGTTTTAAATGTTTGCAGGCTTTTGAATTGCAGTTGGAGTTTTGTGTTTCAATTGCCCAGTTATAGCTTAACATTTAGACATTTTTTGGGGAAGATATAGACTAGGATGATGGTTTTGATTTTGGAAACAAATTAGTGGTTTAAATGTTTTCAGACTTTTGAATTGGTGGTTCCAGTTGAAGTTTTGGGTTTAGATCGTTGATTAAGTGGCAATGTCACCGGATTCTCGACATGGCGGAAAGAAGGCGACCATATCCGAATCCAATGGTACTGCCCGTGAAAAGCTTGGCTCGTGGGAGCTTTGTGAGGGTGAATTAGGTGGTAATAGTTCCACGATAAGGCTGTGGAAGGACCCTAATTTGGAGCATAGTCCTGATAGCCACGAAGATTACAAGTCAGATTACCATCCTGCTCTCTTTAGCGCTTTGGAGCACCATCTTCCCGGGCACATGTTGGACGCGACCAAGGATGTCAAGCTCCAGTTCCTGGGCAAAGTTGTATCTAGATATGCACCCCGAGGAGAGCAGAAACGGGCATAGTGGCAGAGAGAGTATAGGGAGAGAATTTTCAATGAGTATTAGGTTCTCTTCTTTGTTTCTTAAATGTCAAGATGCAGCAGTCCGAGTTGGTGGCTGAATTTCTGAAGCTTCTCATGATCGCCTTCATGTTGAGGTAGAATGTACTTTGTCAGTATGCATAATAACTGCACAGAATCTGATGCACTTCACTGAGAAGAAGTCACAGTTTGGAGGCAGAAACAGAGTTTTCTTATTTACTTTCCGTGCATTAAGGTTTATCATTTCAACTCTAGTCTGCAGAAGCCCGTCATTGTTAAATGAGGTTAGTTGTGCTTTGTTGCATGCATTTCATCTAATTGGCTTAGATTAACCCTAAGGAATGTTTATTTTCTTTACAATGTGTTTGAATGCATGTGTGTATTAAAAGTAGTACTAATGATATCCATGCTATTATTAGTATCATTATTATTATAATTATTATTATTATCATTATTGTTATTATTACAATAATAATAATTATTATTATTTTTACTATTCTTATTATTAAGTCAAAACGGAAAGATAATGGTCAAATACCTAATTTAATAATAATGTTATTGCTATTCCATTGTAGGAATGATTAGGTTTTATGGTAGGATAATTTGTTTTGTATTATTGCTTTCTAGAGCCAATTCAAGGAACGGATTTATCGAGGATTTAGAGAGCAACATGAGTTGGAAGTTATGAATAATTAATTCATAATGTTCTTGATTAGTGCAATAATACTTTTAATGCTTCAACCGTATAATTGATCCATAATCCTTTTAGATCTAGCGATTAGCATTCTCTATAAGTTCAATTTCTTATAACCTTGAAACTTTAGAAATCCTTAGAGTATATGATAATCGAGTACATGAGTACTAGGGAACTATGGAGAAATGACATAGGATACTTCAATTATTGTTGTGTTATGAGTTTTATACTATAGAAGGATTTGTATAATCTAATGAGCTGTTTTAATAGATGGATTTGTTTAATTTAAATATTTATTGGTGATGAATCAATTGTTGAATGTTTTGAAGTTATTGATCATTATTATTATTATTATTATTTCAAAAGTATAGTTGACTGTTTAAAAGCCAAATTAAATTGGGAATTTAGAATAATGTTGTCATTATGTATTTAAAAGAAAATCGCTGTGATTATATATTATGGTTAATGAAATTTAATTTAGATTGACATCGGTTTTAATATGGTTTCTTCATTTTGTAAAGATAATGGATTAAGGATTAGGTATATGATTATTGTATTGGAAATTTGATTTAAAGGTATTAGATAATTAGTTAGTGTGAATTGAAATTGTTTGAAATGGTCAAAGTATAAGTTGTCAAGGGTTCATTTCCAGAGGCCAAGGTTGTTGTGTTTCAACTTCATGTAATGTGTTGATAAGTGTCCTATGTTATTGAAGTCATGTCGCCTTTTGTCATGTATAAGGAATTTGGTTGGTATTGTGAAAGAATGTAAATATTCTAAATGCATCATGATGTGTAGAAAGGCTCTTCGTGAATGTTGTGATTGATTTATTTATTTGTTTGGGATGTTGTGTTGGATTAGACAATGGGGAGACATTGGTATTCGTGAAGAAGTATTTTTCTTATAAGTTGCTTCATTGGAAGCCATAGAAAACATATTATGAGTATGTCTTTGTAATTAAGATGATATGCAAGAAGGTGAATGCCTTGCATTATTACATGTCTATGTTCATATCAGAATAATGGTTATGCAAGATGGTTAATGCCTTGCATGGTTTATGTATCATCGTCATCATGATGATGTTTGCTATGATTGTTGAGTAGGGTCTTCTAGATGCAGGTAGGGGAGTGGCTCTCAATGGGGGCCGGAGCCCAAAAGTGGCGTCCAGGACAACCCATGTGGGAGTTTGTTAATTCAGTGATAACCTAAATAATGAATCTGGGGGTTGGGTAGTTAAGCACACTAAACAAGATAAGTGGATGCCTCACTCATGGCTCAAGTGCTTGTTTAGGCTTGAGATGAGATGAGAAGGCCTGGAATGGCAAAATCAACTACCTTGTCCTCATGAAAGGTATGTTGATTTCCGCATGAGCGTTGTATGGGGGCCGGGAGTCAGGAGAGGCTACCAAGACAACCCAAGATGGGGGCCGGGGCCTAGGAAGGCTTGCTAGGACAACCCATGACAAGCAATGTGATGACACTTCTCCCTACTGCAGCCTAGCATTCCCTAGTTGTACTCTCCCCATTCGTTATGTGTTGCCTCTGGAAGTTAAGTTAAGTTGTATTGTGTTGTTTATGTTATCTGTCATGTGTTGAGTTGGCATTTGGTCATCCTTTGTTCATGTTAGTTTTTGTCTACCTGACTGTCATTGTTTGGGACCTCATGTTAACTCCTAGCTTGGGGGGTGGACCTTAGGGTTCCACATGGTCGGGTGGAAGAGCTATTTTATCCATTGGTTATTCTTCATCAAGTTCATATGCAGAAAGGATTTATTCCAGATGATTGTACTTTTACCAGTTGATGAAGATGTATGTGTATAATCTTGTACCAGATTTGTGTAACAGATCAATCATAATGTAGGTGATTCTGATGTAGTCTAAAAATGGCAATGTAATGATGTATTTATATGAAAGCATTTCAGTTATGTATCTAATCATGCAGATTCCGTTATTTGATAATATGCAATGAGTATGAATAAGTTATTCAATTATGCATTTGATTTAGATCAGTTACTGATGAATGTTAAAGTATGTTAGTTGGTTTGTAAAGTAATGCAGCCTTGTATCCTTAGAGAATATGTCGTAGTTGGTTATGTTAACATTATTTGTTATCTTAAACATTTAAAAAAAAAATGTTCCTGTTTCATGTAGCATAAATGTGTAATTCTTTGAGGTGTACAAGGCGGGCGTTACAATTAATGCTTCACCTTGCTGTAATATTTGGTTATATAATAGAATAGTGTCTTTGCAATGTGTTTTTGCATTTTTACCAAGTGCATGTCTTCTTTCAAATTTCAAATTGTAATTTTCTATACAAAATTAAAGCAGCAGATTTTGAATGAAAAAAAAGTTTAAATGCATACCCAATATTAAGTTGCATCTCAGAGCTTTATGGTAATCTTTAGACAGGGTCATGATAAAATTACAAAAATATCTATCAGAATAGAAGTCATCTCTTTACAACTAGGTGTGAAGGTAGCTCTGTGTATTTGTTGGGATGCACTCACTTATAGGATGATACTTCTCCGTAGTTCTTTTGTTAATTATGATGTAGCGAGGCCTATGATTTCATAAAAATGTTTAGGATTATTCATAAATGGTTTCTTGATATCTTAAAGAAGTATATATGAAAAAACCATTATTCCACCAACTGGTTCAAATTTATATAAGGTTATGATCTCAGTGATACACTCATTAGGACTGTTGTCTGCCAAGAAAATTTCTATAATTTGCTTTAGTAGGCTAGTTCTTTGTAAAAAAAAATTAATATTGGACCTCATTCAACTAGCAAGTGCCTGATGGAAAATGTCAATTTTCATATTTTGGTATCCAAATTCAAACCAATTATTCTTATTTTGAGTTTGTGGATCTTTGCTATCATTTATAGTGTTACAGGCCTTCAGTTTCTCTGCCTGATTAAGTGCTGCTAGGATTTGTGTCTCTTTTTTCGTTGTTTTTTGTTGGAATAGGTTTTGAGGCATAGATAGTTTAATTCCTTTAGCACGTAAATTTTATAATTAAATCATTCAGTAACTAACAACCTTTCTTCCTGTTTGGTCTTCTACTAGCAACATTGCCTATGATAAAAAAACCATAATGGTAGCATTAGGTGTTTGCTTAAATTTAATAAGATCCATAATACTTTGGAATAACTAGTATGATTTTGACTTTGAACTATTTCTAGTTTATTTCCAATGTGGCAAATGGAGCACCATATGGCCTTGCTGATTTATTGTAGAATGTTGTATTTGTTGTACTATAATGAATTGGGTTGGCGAATGATCATTGATGTTGCATTTTAAGGAAACTTTATTTCCTTTATATTTAAAAGCTTCTTATTTAAATGCCTTTAAAACTATGTTCTACATAATTTAAATGTTTAAAATAAAAAAAATTAGTTTCAATTCATACTATTAGTTTTACAATGTAAATTTGATTTCCTGACATAGTTCAAAATAAGTAAAACATTTTTATTTACCCCATTGTAAACAATGAGCACATTGACCAGTTCTTTATGTAGCTAGGGTGAGTGACTGTCATGAGTTGGCAATCTCCAAAGAAATCCTTAGTGTCATAGACAACATTTTGCAAGTTGCAAAGCCTAATTTTAAGTGCCTCTTCTCGATGACTCCTCCAATTCGTATCAATCAAGAATGCCCTAATATACTTGAGCCAATCAACCAACTCTTCTAAATTCTCCCTGAAATAAATTACAAGAGATGCATACTGCACAAGTATAGTCATCAGTCTGTCTCCAATGATCTGAGCATCAGTCATATTTGTTGTTTCCCTTCCTTTCCCATCCGAACCCCACATATCACCAATAAAAGCTTGTGAGATTCAGGTTTTGGCAGGGTTTCAGGGCATCTTATTTTTTTTCCATTCCTAGATGATAAAATATAATAGATAGAATTTAATTTAATAGAATACAAAGGAAATTTTTTAATAATGTTTTATAAGACCAAGATTTTTATGGGACCTGGGAGTAAATCCATAAACATCAAAACTAGTCACAATTGTTATTTCTTTCCTCATAAAACTCCATAGCTCTTACCATAAAGAACTGGTCAATGTGCTCATTATTTACAGTGGGGTAGCTTTTAATAAATTAAGAGAGGGTGCTCAACTACTAGCTCCTTCATAAATATTTTCATTTTAACCATTTAAATTTTTAGGGTTTAAAAAAACATATAGAAATGCTAGGGTTTAAAAGTGACTAACTATGTGATGAGCTCAAGAATATGCTTTCCTTGTTTTATTTTATTTTATTAAAAAGGGGAAGAGTATTATAGAATAACTCATCCACCCCTACTTTTGCACATTCCGATCAAATGGGAAAAAATAAAAGTGGGGTTCCCAAGTTTTACTAGTACCTACCTTTTGGAACGTTAAAGGAAAAAAATTATAGTATAACAACATGGTGTTTTTAAATGAAAGAGATTAAATGGTTGACACTTACTATTCAATGAGTGATGTCATAAAAAAATGATGGTGGTGGGGTGAGAATCTTTTGAATGTGTAGATTCGGGGTACACTACTAAATGAAGTTGTGAGCCATTATTTTTCATGCAGTCTAAGTTTTGAATTGTCTCATTATAGGTAACTATGTTTGTGTCCCAAATATGGATTGTTATTTTTTGTTTAATGCTAGGGTTTAAAAAAACATGGAAAAATGCTACCTGGTTTTAAAAAACAATAACTGAGCTTAAAAAATACAATAACCGAACATAAAAAACAATAATCCATTGAGAAATGCTAGGGTTTCATACCTGGGTTGAATGTATTTGTAGTGGGGGTGTCGGTTGAGCATTGTCTAGATGCTTGCTATTCATCCAAAAATGTAAAAAATGATGCCTCCATAATTGTTTTTTTCTTTTATTTTTAAAGGACTCGATTGAAACCCACTCGTCTGAGTTGGTTTCAGCTGAGACTATATGTACCACATCAATGTCACGTCAGTGCCAATGGCGCCACATGGATTTAGCCAAATACTACTCGACCGACTCCCACTCAACCGAGTGGGAGTCAGCTGAAATTAGTCGGTTAACCTAAAGTGTGACACATGTTTGTACTCTTACGCTTACATTTATTTAGTTTTCTTTTTAAAAATATTTGATGCAAGTCTACAAAATGTCTATTTTATTTTCTTTCATAAGTGTTATACTAAAAGTTAAAATAGTATTATTTTTTATCATAGAGTCTTTGGTGATGAAGTGACAACTAAATATATAAAACTAATTAATTACATTATTCATGGGCCTTTATAATAACCACTACATCCACTTTTGGAAAAAACTAAATATAAGCAATATATATAGTAAAAGTAATATATGTTGTTATATGGATTCTAATCAGACTCAGAGATTAAATTTTCCCTATTTTTATTGGCGTTGTGTCCGCCAAGTTGTTTAATAGGGGTTTGGGGGCAGTGCCCCCAAGACAGGGTCAAGGGGTAGTGTCCCTAGTGCTATCCCTGTCACGATACAAGGCAGGGTCGACGGGCAGCGCCCCTGAAACCTCAAACAAATTTTATTATTTTATAAAGGCATCGGGAGTTGGTTTTTCTATTAGCCGACATAAAAAACCCTATTTTCTAACTAACATAATTCTTGATAAAAATGGCTAAGGGTTAGGGTTTCTGGGGATATTGTATTGTAGCATTTGTAGCGGTATTGAGTTGCAAGGATTGCTATTCATAATCCATTTGATTTCCTGGATAATAACATTGGACTCTATGTTGGTGGATGTAGCCCGGGTTTGGGTGAACCATGTTAAAAATTGTCTTGCTATTATTATTTCTGTGTATTTTCATTCCTCTGTTTAATCTTTATTTTCTTTTAATTGATATCTTCTGCATGCAATTCCTAACAATATATAGTGTATATATTAGTAATTATGGTTGGAATTAGGGTTACATTAGGAATTCCATCTTTGGAAGATATTAAATGCATGATCTTACAAAGAGTAAAATTTTCTAACTACTATATTAATTGTTCTACTTCTATCAACTCTATATACATATAAAATATTCAGTTGAGTTATTTTATCAAATATAATGAAACGAGGTTAGAATCATATAATTCTCCAACACTATAATGATGTCAATTATTGGCATTCATCAAGGTGAACAAATATGAAGAATAAACACCATTAAAAAGTGTTTAACAAGATACATACCAAATTGTTTCAACAAGCACTAACATTTCCAAGGTTGCATTGAAAATATAACTATTAAGAAAATGGGTTTTGGTATGCGATTTAATTGTATGGTGAAATTCACACAACACAATATAAAATAGATTACAAATTGGAAAGAAATGCACCCAAATTATATTGAAATATGGTGAGCACAAACACAGATAACTAGATCAAACCATTTTAACACAACAAAACATAAAAAATGGAATAATATATTATTGTCTTCAGATATTTTTTACATTGCATTACATTGGCTTTATAAAAGCCTCTTCCCTTTAACTATTTGATAAATACCTACATAACCTCCATACGAGAATGTAACTCCCACAAACTAACATTTATTTAATATGCATAAACTAACCTATAAATGCAAATTTAACAATGTAATACCATTGTTACTATGACTATTATGCCAACATTCCTCCCCTTATTACATTGTTCCTACAATGGTACCAAGGGAACCCCCTGAATGCTAATATACTCAACAAAGCTAATTACATATTATGAATACATATTTTATAGAAGATTTTCTCCCAAAGAACAAATCCTGAACCAAGTAGGACTCCATCATGCTATCTCATCTACCCTTGGAAAGGTGTAGTTTTGAGCTATGTTTTTGAGCTCTTTAGTCCTGAACTCTCAAATCACAAAGTCTTGAATTATTTAACAACAATCCCTAAGAGATACGACATATCTCTATCATTGTCTAGTGACGGCGAAAGGGTATAATTCTTGATCATATACTCTGAAGCTTGCTAGACAATAATCCATATTGAGCTCAACACCGAATCCCAAACCTATCTCCAAAACAAAATCTTCACAAAACATTCTTCAAATCCGTCAGCATCAACAAAGAAAAGAAAAACAACCAAAACCAAAAATGCTTCTTATGCAAAGCATCATCTCAAAGTAAGAAGCTAACTTGAGATGATGGAAAATCCTCCATCCTCCAATGCCACTACCTCCAATATGACTCTCTTAGTCCTTACCCTCCAAAGATAGCATTAAAAGAAGTACTACAATCCTCAAAAGCATAATCATTCTTGAGCATACAAGATTTATATGTAGTAGCTATTGGCGTAATCATTATAGTATTACATTCTTCATACGTAACTACATCTAGTGGTTACATTAGTTACACTATATAGTTACTCTATAACTATTGTATCAACCAACTACACCACAATATATATATGTGTGTGTTGTATCT
Source organism: Cunninghamia lanceolata (assembly GCA_027924645.1). Taxonomy (NCBI): domain Eukaryota; kingdom Viridiplantae; phylum Streptophyta; class Pinopsida; order Cupressales; family Cupressaceae; genus Cunninghamia; species Cunninghamia lanceolata. The sequence goes on from BSBN01000797.1 coordinate 1,600,115, forward strand.
GCATTTATCATCAATAAAATTATTGCCCCTTCATTTGGTATCAGAGTGATGTGATCTCCAAACTTGCAGAGGATTGATAATGAAGTCTATGTAAGAATGTTGATAGATCTTGTATTGTGCATGGGAACTAGCACATGGAAAGAACAAAAGAGACGTGGAGATTGGAGAGCACAGTTAAAGTGTGGTGCTTGTAGCAAAACAAGTCACAACAATTGTAGATAGGGGTTGCTGCAGCAACAAACTCATCTGGTCATTTAATCAAAGGAGAAATTGTCTAGCTTGACATCGGGCATAGAGGAGAAAGCATGGTTCGAATTGTAGGAGTCAAGGACAACACTGAGAGGGGGGGTGAATCAGTGTTGTGTGAATTTTCAAATCTTTTTACAAACTTTAACTTTCAGAGTACAAGGAGAGAAAGATACCATTGATTTGTCAAATACATATGCACATGAATGTGAATGCAGAAAGAGATCAAAACTTCATAAGTAAATCAAACACACACAAAGATGATCAATATGAATCATGACACAAGATATGCATGAGTGGAAAACCCATCAGGGGTAGAAAAACCACTCCAAAACTACCTCACTGGCTTAAATGAAAAACTTCTTACAAATGTCTCACTAACATATATAGAGGTCTCACTGACCACAAGCCTCACTAGCATAGGAAGGTCTCATTGACCACAAGCCTCGTTGGCATATTGTGCCTCACTGGCAAACACAATCACTATTAACAAAACATCAAACTTTGTGTGCAAGACATGATTGCCATTCAATTAGATTTGCACCATTGTATACTCTGTGTTTCATCATGAAACCTTATACCTCCTATTTGATTTTCAAGTCAAGACCATTTTCTTTTACACACTTCTGCAAACAAGCTCCATATACAAATCTCTATAAACAATTTTCTCTGCAAATTATCTCTATCAATCTTTCATCAATTAATGCAATCAAAACTTGATTCCTTGAAAAAAAAAACATTACAAACAACTGCAAGTGTCTTTAAACATTCTGATATTCCTATAAGAACATTTCACTATGAAGAATATCTCACAATATGTCTTCTACTCTACAAATTGGTTCACTCAATCATTCATCTATATCAAATTATTTTCATCATAGATCTGCACAACCTCCACACACAATATATGTATTCAATTTCTATGAACTCATCATCTGTATATTTCATCTCTGTCTCCCAAGACTTATCATCAATGCACCTGAAAAAACAATTTTATACAAATTGAATAACCTTCCACCTGCAAAGAAAAACCTTTTCATATTCCTCTGTGCCTATTCAAATCTCCAAACAAAAACATATAATATCAAACCCCATTTAAAAAAACTCTTCATGTTCTCTTCTCAAAAATTCTCTGCATAATAAAAAAACTTTTCAAATTCTTCTATGAAATCTTCAATCAATTTATTTGCAAAAAATAAATCTCCTTAAACTTCCATGCTTTTACATTCAAATCCGTTAAGCTTCTTCTTCTTCTCAATCTGCAAGAGTAAATCAAATCACCCAAAAAAAAAGTTTCAAAAATACTTCATATTCTTTTTGCACTTCAAAAACTTCAATCACTTCGTCTCCTATAAAAGCTCTTAAAGAAATATATATCCTTAATCTCCCAAATCTCATGCCTTTTAAAAAGCAAATAAAATAGAAATTTTTTAAAAATTTCCTTAAAAAAAACAATGCATAATACGTGGGCCAAATTTTAAAAGGCTTTTTAAATGCTTTTTCTTCAAATAAGAAGATGCCTCTCCATAGAAATCGGGTTGCAAATATTAACTTTCCTAAAAAGTAATTATTTTTAATAAAACATTTGGTGCCTTCTTGAAAACAACTTTAGTGGTCTTAAACAAAATTCAAACTAAAAGGCCGCTCCCCATATGTGGATGAAACCACAGTTAGAGGTAAAAAAGATAATGGGGCCGATTATCACATGGCACTTAAACCCTTTAGAAAGTCACTCAAGTGACTTTTACCTACAACTATAGGTCAACCTCCTTTTATAACAAAAGGTGCTACTTGTTTGTGATAGGAGAGAATAAAGAGGTAGTCATGTTAGGATTTAGTATTTTTAAACTCCATTCAAAACCTTTTATGTGAATCATCAAAAACAACATAAAATGTATCTGTCAAGATATAAGTTGTCTGTCAAGATATAAGTCTTGCAACATCTCTGAAATACTCTGCCATTCGTTATGATCAAACCTTAATGCCACTTTCATATGTAATGCACAACAACAGCAACTGATCAAATCAAACACTCTGCAACCATGTAACATTCTCCACTTTCTACAAGGCTTTTTCATGACATCATTATGAGTAAAATATCTTGACATAACCAAAGAACATATGAAGACAAGGACACATTATGAAGAATGCATCTTGATCATCCTGATCAAACTATCAACTTTAGAAACACAAATGAACATCATGATATTGCATAACATATAAAGAACTTGTTAACCTTCTTATATGAATCTTTTGCATATGAACAACTCTTGATTCCTGCGAAAAGTGAACAACTATGAAATGCATGATCATGAACAACCTTTGTCAATAGTGCAAGTGATCCTCAAATGTCTTGCAGTTTTGATGATACCTTGTGAAGATGCATAACAACTCAACTCTCTCAATACCTTTTGACATCAATGACAAACTATCACCATCAATCTCCCCCTTTGTCATTGATGGCAAAACTCCATGGAGCATTCTTTCTTTCTCCCCCTTTTTGGCATCTGATGACAAAGCCTGAATTAACTCCCCCTGAGAACAAATCCAGTGAAAGATGTTATAGCATGATCATGACAATTATAATCACAATGCATTATGAACACCTTGAAGACATAAACTCCTGTCATCTTGTTATCTTAAAAAATTAGAACCACTTACCAAAATCTTTGAAACCACTTGTCTTTCAAAAGATTGATGACACTGAATACTTATGCAGATTGCTGTCCTAAACTTATCTTGAAAATTTTTGTCCTTGTATATCTGCATACTGCACAACTTTTCAACTTGTAATGACACCAATTCTTGCACACCCTTTTTGACATGAAAAAGAATGAAGACCATCCTGCACACCATGTCAAATCTGACATAACCATTATCAATACCTTTGCAAAAACAAATCAATTGACTTCTTTCATTTGCAACTTCCTCAACCAACACATGCTAACATATGAAGAGCACTTCTTGAGAATACCCAAGATCCATTATACAAAACAGCCTATCAAGATTGCACAACCTTCACCATCAAGCTCTTCCTGTAACAATACTTTGCAACAATATCAATTCTGATATATATTGCAATCAACATGAACTCATGCCTCTTGATTTTATAATACAAATCAGCCCATCAAGACTATTAATCCACAAACTAATTTCACCATCAAGTACTTCCTGTAACACCACTTTGCAAACACCAAATGCAGAGACAAGAATTATGAATTGACTTCTTTCATTTAGCCAACATAGCCAAATATCTGATAAGAGCTCTTTGAAAGAACTAAAGCTCTTTGCCATGACAACCAATACTTTTCAATAACAAGATCCCATTAAACTGTAACATCATAACAACTCAACCATTGTCAGTAACAACATGCTATGAAAAAAATGAATAGGATCATTTATAAACCAAATCTCTCAACACTATCAAACTCTTTGTGCTTTGAAACCTTGAACATCTTATCACAAATCACTGCTCACCTATATCATTGTCAAACATTTTCAAAGATGAATCCAAAACCAACAAAACAAGATCATCAAATTGATAAATGTCAAATGATCTTCTTCCTGAAACCTTTTGGGGATACTTGATAGAACATGAATAACTCCCCCTCACTTCATGCTCTCAGTTATCCAACTAATGATGTAACTTGTGCAAGATGCACAAGTTTAGGATCCTTCTTGTCCTAACTTTGTTTTCTTTTCCAAACATGTATAAACATTTTCTTTTCTTTATTCAAGGTGTCTGCTCTAGATGTCTTCAATCTATTCCTGCAAAACTGTGCCTTATGCCCAATATTATGACACTTAAAGCATGTGACATTATAACCAATTAGAGAAGAAAAGGAACCATATCTCTTTGACATGCCAAAAGCACTTCCATAATCATATCTTCCATGCATCCAACAGTCTCTTTCTATGTGACCAACTTGGTTACAATGGTAACATATTGCATTAGAACTCTTATTTGTTATTCTAGAAAGACTTTTGTTCTTATGCCACTCAACATTATTTCTGCATAAGTCTTACAATCTCTAGCTCTATGACCATAGATATGACAAGAATAACAATATCCATGAAACTGAGAATAATTATACCTTATTGAATGGTATTGCCTAATAGGTGGAGGTCTATTTGTTCTTTCTCTTGCATCATCAGGAGCTTTATCTTTTCCTATCTTCTTGTCTTCCTTAGGAGCAGCAGGAGGATTTTTGACTTTGGAACACTCTCCTTCTTTAGTATTCTTTTCAAACAACAGATTTTTGTGCAACTTAGAAGAAGCCTTTTCTAACTCCTTTCTTAAAGAGACTATTTCAGATTCATACTTTTCACAATCAACTTCTTTGACCTTTAGCTGATTATTAACATCTTCTTTTATTTTCTCAACTTCTACAATTTGAGCCTTCAAATCTTTTATCTATTTTTCTGCATCTTGAATATTTGAAAGAATTTTTGTCTTGGATTCCTTTTCCTCTTGAAGTTACAACTTTAACCTTTTGTTTTCCATTCTAAGTTTTTTTTATCTCGTCAAGGGAACAAATGAGCTCACCTTCCATATCAATCTCATAATCATCTTCATTATCAATCTCAACAACAAAATTTTCATCAAGCTCTTGTCTTTTTACATTCATAGTGAAGTCTTCCTTTTTATCAAAATTCTCAACTGCAGGATCATTCTTTTTGCTAGTCTTAACTGAGGCTTGTTTTTTATCATCATCAATGTTTTCTCTATTCAAGACCTTATTTATATTCTTGTTTCCCATGGTACTCTAAACACAGGATCTACTTGAGCCTATTAGACTTCAAAAAAGGGAACTTGGCTCTAATACCAATTATAGGAGTCAAGGACAACACTAAGAGGGGGGTGAATCAGTGTTCTGTGAATTTTCAAATCTTTTTACAAACTTTAACTTTCAAAGCACAAGGAGAGAAAGATACCATTGATTTGTCAAATACATATTCACATGACTGTGAATGCAAAAAGAGAACAAAACTTCATAAGTAAATCAAACACACACAATGAAGATCAATATGAATTATGACACAAGATATGCACAAGTGGAAAACCCATCAGGGGCAGAAAACCACGCCAAAACTGCCTCACTGGCTTAAATGAAAAACTTCTTACAAATGTCTCACTGACATATATAGAGGTCTTACTAACCACAAGCCTCACTGACCAAGGTCTCACTGACCACAAGCCTCATTGGCATATTGTGCCTCACTGGCAAACACAATCACTATTAACAAAACATCAAACTTTGTGTGCAAGACATGATTGCCATTCAATCAAATTTGCACCATTGTATACTATGTGTTTCATCATAAAACCTTATACCTCCTATTTGATTTTCAAGTCAAGACCATTTTCTTTTACACACTTCTGCAAACAAGCTCCATATACAAATCTCTATAAACAATTTTCTCTGCAAATTATCTCTATCAATCTTTCATCAATTAATGCAATCAAAACTTGATTCCTTGCCAAAAAAAAACATTACAAACAACTGCAAGTGTCTTTAAACATTCTGATATTCCTATAAGAACATTTCACTATGAAGAATATCTCACAATATGTCTTCTACTCTGCAAATTGGTTCACTTGATCATTCACCTATATCAAATTATTTTCATCATAAATCTGCATAACCTCCACACACACTATATGTATTCAATTTCTATGAACTCATCATCTGTATATTTCATCTATGTCTCCCAAGACTTATCATTAATGCACCTAAAAAAACAATTTTATACAAATTGAATAACCTTCCCCCTGCAAAGAAAAATCTTTTCATATTCCTCTGTGCCTATTCAAATCTCCAAACAAAAACATATAATATCAAACCCCATTTAAAAAAACTCTTCATGTTCTCTTCTCAAAAATTCTCTGCATAACAAAAAACTTTTCAAATTCTTCTATGAAATCTTCAATCAATTTATCTGCAAAAAATAAATCTCCTTAAACTTCCATGCTTTTACATTCAAATCTGTTGAGCTTCTTCTTCTTCTCAATATGCAAGAGTAAATCAAATCACCAAAAAAAATAGCTCCAAAAATACTTCATATTCTTTTTGCACTTCAAAAACTTCAATCACTTCATCTCCTATAAAAGCTCTTAAAAAAATATATATCCTTAATCTCCCAAATCTCATGCCTTTTAAGAAGCAAATAAAAAAGAAATTTTTTTAAAATTTCCTTAAAAAAAACTTCTAAAAAAAACAATGCATAATATGTGGGCCAAATTTTAAAAGGCTTTTTAAATGCTTTTTCTTCAAATAAGAAGATGCCTCTCCATAGAATCGGGCTACAAATATTAACTTTCTTAAAAAGTAATTATTTTTAATAAAACATTTGGTGCCTTCTTGAAAACAACTTTAGTGGTCGTAAACAAAATTCAAACTAAAAGGGCGCTCCCCATATGTGGATGAAACCACAGTTAGAGGTAAAAACGATAATGGGGCCGATTATCACATGGCACTTAAACCCTTTAGAAAGTCACTCAAGTGACTTTTACCTGCAACTGTAGGTCAACCTCCTTTTATAACAAAAGGTGCTACTTGTTTGTGATAGGAGAGAATAAAGAGGTAGTCATGTTAGGATTTAGTATTTTTAAACTCCATTCAAAACCTTTTATGTGAATCATCAAAAACAACATAAAATGTATCTGTCAAGATATAAGTCTTGCAACATTTCTGAAATACTCTGCCATTCGTTATGATCAAACCTTAATACCACTGTCATATGTAATGCACAACAACATCAACTGATCAAATCAAACACTCTGCAACCATGTAACATTCTCCACTTTCTGCAAGGCTTTTTCATGACATCATTATGAGTAAAATATCTTGACATAAGCAAAGAAGATATGAAGACAAGGACACATTATGAAAAATGCGTCTTGATCATCCTGATCAAACTATCAACTTCAGAAACACAAATGAACATCATGATATTGCATAACATATAAAGCACGTGTTAACCTTTTATATGAATCTTTTGCATATGAACAACTCCTGATTCCTGCCAAAAGTGAACAACTGTGAAATGCATAATCATGAACAACCTTTGTCAATAGTGCAAGTGATCCTCAAATGTCCTGCAGTTCTGATGATACCTTGTGAAGATGCATAACAAATCAACTCTCTGAATACCTTTTGACATCAATGACAAACTATCACCATCACGAATAACTCTAGCCTTTCAAAAGTAATGTGTGTTTTTCTAGCCTATGAAAAGAACTATTTTTTTGAAATCTCCATTCAGTTTGTTAACCTTTGTTGACCACTATCATTGTTGATTTCTGCTAGTTTTGTGTGCTATTCTACAATATCTGTGGTGCCCTAGCATTACCTGATAAAATAATTTGATAGTGATAAAAACATGATAAAATTATCCAGATTTTATGCAGGAATTGTGAGAACTTTGTATGATTTTTAGAATCTGTGGGTGGTTATGATATGGAGATTCCTTGTATGCTGGTACATGAAGTAGATTATGACAAGGAAGATATAGGCCTAAAAGGTGAAAATTATATTTGCAGGGCTATCTCCATTTGCATGAAGGATAAGAAAGATGTTTTAGGCCGATTGAGACATAAGTGTTGTTAGGAAGGGCTATGCATCCTACACTTGATAGAATGTTTGAAGGTATGAATGCACATATGTCAAAGATCACTTATACCTTCAAGGACGTCTTTTCTATTCCTAATGAGGCCTCCAAAGACTCATCCAAGACATCAGTTGGATAAGTGTAACAGGGTCATACTAGAGGTAGGCGGCATCGGAGGATGGAGGATTTTCCATCATCTCAAGTTAGCTTCCCGCTTCAATGAGATGATGCTTTGCATGAGAAGTGTTTTTGGTTTTATTTGTTTTGTTTTTCTTTGTTGATGCTGATGGATTTGAAGAATGTATGTTTTGTGAGGATTTTGTTTTGGAGATAGGTTTGGGATTTGGTGTTGAGCTCAATATGGATTGTTGTCCATTGAGCTTCAAAGACTATATGATCAAGAATTATACCCTTTCGCAGTCACTAGACAATGATAGAGATCTATCATATCTCTTAGTGTTCATTGTCGAATTATTCAAGACTTTGTGATTTGAGTGTTCAGGACTAAAGAGCTCAAGAACACAGCTCGAAGCTACGCCTTTCTAAGGGTAGATGAGATAACATGATGGAGCCCTGCTTGGTTCAGGATTTGTTCTTTGGGAGAATATCTTCTATAAAATGTGTATTCATATTATGTAATCAGCTTTGTTGAGTATTTTAGCATTAAGGGGGGTCCCTTGGTACTATTGCAGGAACAATGTAATAAGGGGAGAATATTGGCATAATTGTTATAGTATTACATTGTTTATACGTAACTACATCTATTGGTTACATTAGTTGCACTATATAGTTACTCTATAACTGTTGTATCAACCAACTACACCATAGTATATATCTGTGTGTTGTATCTACATTTATCATCAATAAAGTTACTGCCCCTTTAGTAGCCATGTAATATGTGTGGCTAAAATGAAAAGCAAAAGATTGGGTGTCAGATTCAATTGATAATACACCCATTACATTAAACACCTTATACCTCCCAATTAGATGCATATTTTAAATAAATCCAATTACAAGTACCTCCAAGATAAACCCTTACAATCATAAAAACTTATTTAAGTTTAAAAAATCAACTACTTCTCTTTTCAAAAATACTACATGTCTTTAACACAAAAGAATCTCTCCTTTTTAATGTGCCTGATTTAAAAATAATACCTCTTTACACATCCATTTTCCATGTAGTCACTTTGGCAATACAATCCATTCTTGGCTGAGATCAAACTCATACAACTTCAATGGTTAACTTGAAAGTTTACCAATACACTGGGAAGTGCCGACCTTTATCATTTCATAGAGTACATTGTCTCATTCTTTCAAAGAAACTACCGCATATGTTTCCCTACTAGAAACAACATTAATAAACAGTTCTACACAGCAGTAATATAAGAAGCACAACAAATGACATTAAAATTTCTGACACCTAATCATATCGTGACTTAATTTGCAACCTCTCGCTAAGTATGAATGAGATCAAATTGATCTTTATCTGCTATAACAGAAAGTCACGCCTTGCTTTGCATTTCCACAAAGTCACATAAAATTGCTCATTTCATTCCTGTCTTCTTTCATTCTTTAACTCTCCCACATTTTACATTGAAACCCTAACTACAATGGCAACCATGAAAGTAATGCACTAGAGTTTTAATATTATTGTCAGTTAATTTTTATGCAGCAAAATATGGAATGATAACCTCAAGCATGGAATCCAATTCATCTAACACTCATTGATTGCATTCATCCATTTACAGATCTATTATTGAAAAGAGTTAAGTTTGAATGAAATTCTAAGTGCCAACAAATTTTAAATGTTGTTAAAACTTATCTCGCTTTCTCCATAGCAATAGTCGTCCCCTAAATGTCAGCAATATCAAATGCAAATCTATTTGATTTTCTAGATTGATGGACTTGCTCAACAATCATTTTCTTCACAGCCCATTTTCAAAATACTCTGATACCATGTTGAAATATGGTGAGCACAAACACATATAACTTGATCAAACCATTTTAACATAGCAAAACATAAAACATAGAATAATATATTATTGTCTTCAGATAATTTTTACATTGCATTACATTGGCTTTATAAAAGCCTCTTCCCTTTAACTATTTGATAACTACCTACATAACTTTCATACGGGAATGTAACTCCCACAAACTAACAATTATTTAATAAGCATAAACTAACCTACAAATGCAAATTTAACAATGTAATACCATTGTTGTACTATGACTATTATACCAACAAATTATGGAAATATTTAGACTACAAGCTTATTAGAATAGTTACTAAAAATTTTAATATATATATTTTTTGCAATTGTAAATAAGAAAATTTTGAACCAAAAGAGTGTAATATTGGGGTCAAAAAAGTAATATCCTAAAACAAGGCTAAGAGACCCAAACAAAACATGAGTGATTTGTGGAACTCAAATCAAATAAGCATGATATGAATGATTTGTGTAATTCTGAAAGGTAAGAGTATTTTCAAAGAAATAGATCAAAATATTATGTTGACAAATACTATTATTATGTGTACAAGTATTAGGGTGGCAATGCACTTGCATTGGAATACTTCATATTATATGTTTCACTTATGATGTCAAATGATGTCTTTAAACAATTACTCCATACCAAATAGTTTTATCTATTAATATAAATTTAGGAATTAATATTGTACAAATGAAATCATTTGAAATGATCCAATCCTAACCCTAACCCTAACACTGGAGTAGGATTAGGCTTAGAATTAGTGGTATAATAGATATGAAATTGGAAACCTAATGGGATTGGAAGGGGTGGCTAGGGTGGGTAAAGGAGAGATCTCCACATAGCACAAAACTCTAAAAGAAAAGATATAATAATGGAATAATGATAAGTAATAATACAATCCCTTAAAATATCTAAAAAATGATAATGCCATCAGAAATCACATATCCAAGACCCTCAAAGTAATATATCATACAAAATGTGTACCAAGTCAGCTCATGGTGGGAAAGAAATGGGCAAGAGTCAACAAATCTATAAGTTTTAAAATTCAATATTTAGGGGTCAATTCCATGTCATGCAATATGAGTTTTAAATATTGGTTGGGACAATGGAACACTAATATTGACATAAGAAATGAGTTTTATGACATGGGTTAGAGTTAGAATTAGGCTTAGAGTTATGGATAGAATTAAGCTTAGTGATAAAATTAGGGTTAGGTGTAGAATTAGGGTTATGGATAGAATTGGGGTTATTGTTAGGGTTAGAATTATAGTTAGAATTAGGGTTAGGGTTAGAATTAGAGTTATGATTAGCATTACTATCAAAATTAAGGATAGGGTTAGGGTTATAGTTATAATTTGAGTTTGAATTAGTAATGCAAGTAGTATTGGGGTGAGAATTAGGGGTACGAATAAAATCAAGATTAGAATTATAATTGGATTTAGGTTACCATTACAATTAGGGTTAGGGTTACCATTAGAATTAGGGTTAGGGTTATGGTTTAGGTTAGAATTTGTAGTGCCCCTCAACTTGTCATCTGTCAGACTGATGTTTGCTTAGTAGTATTAGACATTATGACAGTATCTTAGATCGTAGATGATGGATCTCTTGTTATTTTGTTAATTCATTATGGACCTAATCATTATGATAACATATGTTGATGTTGGATTATATTATTTTATGCATTAGAACTTGATAGATGAACTAGATGTTATAGATGTTTTGATGTCAATTGCGATATTGGATTGTAAGAGGATTGAATGTTTTATGTTGTTGACTAGTAATCCGATACCTTGTTCAACATAGTTAATTGTTTATTCATAAACGTGAATGGAACAGTGTCGTATTACTCGCTCTCGAGTACCCTACCCCACTGCGATTTCCATTCACTATAGGACTGCATGTGGATATATATCTTGTATGTTTAACTGTGTGTTGCTATAGGATGTAGGTACTAGGCACCGACTCCACCTGATTACTAGGTCTGAGCATACCTTCACCAATGGATTAGTTGTTTGGAGTTAACGTGGGGTCCCTAGTCCGTGTTGTCTAGTTGTTAGTTTACCCTTGTGGTCATTGACTATCGTTTGATCATGACTTGCTGTCAGGTAATATTGCACCTTGAAGTTTAATTAGGTCCGAAGGTGTCTAAGTGTGTAAGGTAGTATTGTGCTTTAATTAGAATCATTATACGGAAAAATATAAATGTTGATAATTGAATATACTTGTTGTGAATAAATTACTAATTTAGGGGAAGTAAAATCGTTAAACAAAGTTGTAAGAAATTTTGTATTGTTTAATATAATATTATTTACAATAAATATTTAAATAAAAAAAATAGTTGTAGTCATGTTGTAAATTGTGATTTACAACTTAATTAATAAAATAAATTAAAATATAGTTATAAAATTATAGATTGACGTAATATTACAATTTTATTAATAACAATATGGTTGGTCGGCTATAAAGAAATTAAATTTTGTCGGAACTGTGTATTAATATTTAAAAAAGTAACCTTTTGGGATCATTAAATTAAATTAAATATATATATATATATTTAAGGTGGGATGAACGGGATCGCGTGTCGAGTTCCTTGGAAGATGGAAGGGACTGTTTTATAAAAGGGAAGCTTGTAGAGGCAAAGGGGGGGATTGCAGGTAGAAGGAGAGAGAAGAAGACTAGAGAGAAGCTTGGTTTGCAATAGTTGGAACAACTTCTTCGATTCGACGTCGCAGCCAGGTTCCTTTGAATGCTTGACTTCTTTCGTTGTTTCTTTTCCTCTGAATCTGAGCATGTTGGGTTGATTGCTTCTTCATTGCGGAACGGATTTCTTTGGTCAAATAGTTTTCTGCTTGAACATTCTATCATTCCTGCAAATGTTTATTTTTGATGTGCAGATTTAGATGTGAATCATTGGGTCCATAATAGATAGAATTTTCCTTATATTCCTCCCACCATCCTCCAAACCTTTATACTGAATAGTGTTGCTATCTGCGAATTAAACGACTTGATATCTGAGGAGTAGATAAGATCATTGCATTGTCATTGATATCTATACGGGAATCAACAGCTCAGTAATTGTTTCGCAGGTTACATTCAAAGGAGATCGCCTTTATGAGGGTTCTGATTCGTAGATGCCATGATGTGTTTTCTGTATTTTACCTTCTCGCTCAACCATTAGATGCGTACATCATACAACAATTTTCCTCCTCCATGTTGTATCCTTCCAACAACTTCTATGTAATCGACTAGATATACCAAAACATTGTCATGATGAGCAGAATGCTTTTGAAGTCTCATCGGACTCTTTACATGACATTGACAGTGTTTATTTGCCAATTCTTGTAGGCAATCTTAGAACAGCATATAATTTCCTTATCCTCTCAGACATTTATCTATTCTGTCAACATTCATCTGGCACTGCCATCATCAGCAATCAATTTGGAATTGGTGGCAATGCTTAAATCGGTGTTTATCTCATCAATGAATCTTAGATCTGACCTATATGCTAATTCCAATCCTTAAACGATGTATTTGTAATTATCATCACCCTAACTGTGGATTACCAAACCCTATTTAACAAAACATAACATTGTTCCTAACTGAAAAAGAACAAATCTGAGGTGTTGTCAATATCTTCTGCGTCGTGGAAGATTTTAGTTTGCTCAAAATATACTAGTCTCCAGGCACACACATTGTATTAATTTTGCGATGTACGTTTTGATTCCAAGTAAATGAATACAATGGATGCCATGATATTTTCAGAATCCTTTTGTCTACACACGTTTTAACCTCAAGTTATTTTGAAATCTTATTAGATTTTAAAACTATGTAGATTGTCAGCCTTCTAATCTAAATCCTAGCACCTATGTAAAGTAGGTATATTTCTGTAAACTATCAATTTTGGAAATCACGATATACCTATTATACAAGTTATAAATATCAGTCAAACAGATTAGCATAAGCAGTTAAAAAAAAATGCCGATACTTGAACCTGAAACCTGCATCACCAACATCTTCCTTAATTTTAGATCTGAGGAAGGTATCAGGCTAGCTTTTACCAGAAATATCTTTCTCACCAAAGGATGTTAACTCCAGTTGGCACTTTTGGTTGGCAGTAGGCGGTAACGTGTTTGATGTTCCACATGGCATCAAACCTCTGATCTTCTGAATGCCACGAATCCTCTCAATTGTAATTATTTGTAATTTCTTTTTATTTTGGCTACCTATCCTGCAAATCAATCCATTCCATTAGGTCGCTATTTCTAGCTGGACGCTATTTTGTGTGTACTAGCGACCATTGCAAACATGGCCATACAACCACCGCAGTTTTAACTGGTATCTCAGCGAAAAAATTAGGGTGTCCTCAAGATAGCCAGTGAAGGCAAGATGGTCAACCATGCTCACATAATAATCAACTGTTGGTGTAATGTAATATTGGTTACAATCGTGATTTGAGGAGTTGATTTCTTCCTTATATCTTATTGTATTAGTCATCTCATTAATGGTCAATTCTCTAACACCTGAACATATCAGAAACTCAAACAATAATGGACTTGACAGGCTCATGGCCTGGACAGCGATATTGTAATGGAAAAATCATTGACTGAGTCTATCTTGCAGAAAAGATTTTCCAGTAAATTATCAAATACAGTCCTTTTACATGTTGACAAATTTGAGATTTCTGTGTTGGCAAGATCCCTATCTTCTTTTTAGATGTCACATCATATATATTCTCCACTTTCCTATTTAATCAGATTTACATTAGAGTCACTATACGATTACATCTCAAGGAGTTCTCTGAAGAATTTAGATGACAATCCACAGTGCGCATTATGGAATGTTCTTAAAGTCTTGGCAACAAATCCATTTTTTCTTATATCTTGCAACCATTCCATTCCAATCTTATGGATCGATGTGCTTAGCTGGTCGCATATTGGAAGGGTACTTTATACAGATCACACCTTGTAATGCAAGTTCAATGCAGATTAATTAACGAGTAAATGTTATGCATGACGTGAGGTAAGAAGGATGTAGTGTGAACAGAAATCAAATGATAGGGTTGCCAGCTAGTCTGCTGTCCATTGGTTTTTTGCGTCACAGTCTTGGTCGAATAGAACACACTTCAACCCTATCATGGTAAGGGAAATTTTCTTTAGATATTTACATAGTTAGTAATGCACAAGTGAACATACATGAAGAAGTGGAAACACAGATAAATCATTTGGACTATTTGATAGAAGCCACCAATATAGATACCGGCACAACATAATGAAAGAAATGTAGATACAATTACTGTAGATACAAATCACAGTCATGATTTTAAATCAGTATTTCATAAAGTCCATTATAATTCTCTTTCATACCTATATAAATACGTCTTCCTATGTTGCCACACACCTCAAACTTATAGCACCAAGCTTTTTCCAACACACAATGCTCTTCCAAAATGCCACAACTAGAATAATGAAAATGAATATCCTACTAAACTGTGAATAGCCTTCTCAACAACTCCAGTTTGTCTTTTCTTGAGTATCATTGTTTTCCTTTGACTATTGCCTTTCGTTAGAGAAAGAGAAAATTGTTTATGTGGATGCCGTCAATTTATTAAATTTTCAAGTTTGTCGGACGCTTCCAGAAGTTGGTGATCCAAACAAATATCATCTATTTCAATGGTAAAACAGTCAATAACAATTTTACACCTCCTCGGGGACATATGATTGCAATTCAATAGATTACAACAGCTGAAACGATTGTAGAGGAAGCATCTGCCTGGGAATCGGAACGCCACGGGAACAAAAAAAGTAATAACTACAATGATCAAGTGATGATCGCTTGTGAAATGACCATTCTGATCTTTTTGGCAGAATTAATTACTCTTAGTAAAATCTTTTCCGAGACTTCGTTACGACAAAGACATGTAAGCATCTTATCTGGTTGAGGTGGAATCTTGAGGAAAACAAAACAATAATGCTCATCGTTGATGATTTTTCCTCGTTGTAATTTTTGTTTAGTTATACTTAACTTAGCGTTCTTATTCATTTTATTACTTGAAAGAGTTAAGTTAATTGGGCAAGTTTGAAAGATAGATGTTAAAGATCATATTGATAATGAGAGTGTGTAATGATAAGTAGGAATTAAATAGAATAATGGTACTAAGTGATTCTTTTACAAATGAAATGTTGTAAATTATTTAGTAATTTATCTTTTGAAACAAAATGTAGTATATTTAGATAAATTAGTTGTAATATATTAATATGTTTGTTGCAATTAATTTAAATCAATCAGTTTGATTAAAAGAGATGATGAAATCTAATGTTGATTTTACAAAGTCATTCACATTGTACTAAGAAGGAGTTTTAGTGATTTAACTCTGGAATTTAAATTTAAACTGTATGAAATTAAGAATTCTTGTTGTTGTAATATGATAAATTGCTAGTGGTCAAAATTCCAGAGGCATAGTATGTCGTGTCTGAGCACAACCAACATGTGGATAGGTGTTCTAGTGTTGTGGTGTCTTAAATATGTGATTCTGATTGAGTATGAAGTACAATTTATTATGAATGAAGTATTGTTGAAAGTTGTTAATGTATTTTGTGGATATAATATTCTCTGGATGAGATATTTAACCAGTTGTGACTATCTTGTATCCATTTTGTCGTAATGGTCGTATGGAGAGACCTGGAATCTGTAAATGAGTAAAATGTTGTAATGCTTTAGGCAATGGATAACAATTGGTGTTATGATTCTGTTTGTAATGCAAGAGGGTTTATGCCTTGCAGGGAACATGTATGTATATTGCTATAATGCCTTGTCTGATGGTTAAGGTTTACTAGGTGTTAGGAAGGAGAGTGGCTTTCAACGTGGGGCCGGCACCCAAAGTGGCAGTCAGGATAACCCGTTGAAAGTAGATTAATCAAGTGATAACCTAAAATGAACTAGGGGGTTAAGGGTAGATTTCACATTAAACCAGATTAATGGATTCCTCTCCCATGGCATGTAGTGCTTGTTTAGACTAAGGATGGGTAGAGAAGGCCTGGTCGGCATGATTGACTTCCTTGTCCTCACAAAAGGAAGGTCGATTCTGCATGTGTCACCCTATGGGGCCAGCGCCTAGTGAGAGGCTATCAGGATAACCCATGCTAGGACCATGCGATGACACTCTCCCTACTACAACCTAGCATTCCTTGTTTGGTCTCTCCACTTATGTTGTGTGTCACCTCTGGAAGTTGTGTTGTGTTGTTCATGTTATTGGCATGTGTTGTATTGGCATTTGGTCATCCTTTGCTCATGTTAGTCTTTGTCTACCTGACTATCATTGTTTGGGACCTCATGTTAACTCCTAGCTCGGGGGGTGGACCTTAGGGTTCCACATGGTCGGGTGGAAGAGCTTCCTTATCCATTGGTTATTCTTTGTCAAGTTCATGTGCAGAAAAGATTTATCCCAGATTTCAGACAATTGTACCTGTACCAGTTGATGAAGATGTAGGTGTATAATCTTGTACTAGATTTGTGTAACATATCATTCATATTGTATGTGATTCTGATGTAGTCTGAAAATGCAATGTAAAGATGTACCTATGAGTAAGGAAAGCATTTCAGTTATGTATTTAACCATGTAGATTAGATTATATGATGTCATGTAATGAATATGAATACGTTATATAATTGTGCATTGGATTCAGATCAGTTACTGATGTATGTTAAATTATGTTAGTTGGTTTGTAAAGTAATGCAGCCTTGAATCCTTAGAGAATATGTCGTAACTAGTTATGTTAACATTACTTGTTATCTTAAACATTTAAAAAAAAATTCCTGTTTCATATAGCATAAGTGTGAATTTCTCTAAGGTGTTCGAGGCGGGGCATTACAGAATTAGGGTAAAAACTATGATTACAATCAGGGTTAGGGTTGGGGTTAGAATTAGGGTGAATGTTAGGGTTAGGGTTATAGTTACAATAAAATAACAAATGTCAATTACATTTATATCTATATATGGAACTATTGTTAGAGTTAAGGTTAGGATTAGGGATGGGATTAGTAATATAATTAGACTTAAGTGGATATAGGGGTGAAGTTAGGGTTAGAATTATTGTGAGGATTAATGTTAGGGTTAGGGTTATAGTTACAATTTGCGTTCAAATTAGAAGTTAGGCCTACAATTATGGTTAGGGTTAGGGTTCAAGTTCAAGTTAGAATTAGGGTTATAAATAATGTTACTATTAGCTCGTTGGGGGATAGAATGACGCTTCAGTTTAGAATTATTGTCAAGATTAACATTAGGGTTAGGGTTATATTATTTATTATTCTAGAATACCTATTATATTATATGGGGACAAATATAAGGGTATAATTAAGGTTAGGGTTAGAATTAGAGTTAGGTTTAGCATTACTATCATGATTAAGGTTAGGGTTAGGATTGTATTATAATTTGGGTTTGAGTTAGGATTTGAATTAGTATTTGGATAACAATTAGGGTTAGCAATAAAATCAAGATTAGAATTATAGTTGGATTTAGTGTTTGGGTTAAAATTATAGTTAGATTTACAGTTAGAATTAGGGCTAAAACTACAACTAGAATCAGGGTTAGGGTTGGGGGTTACAATTAGGGTTAGTATTGGCCTGAATGTTAGGGTTAGGGTTATAGTTACAATAAAACACCAAAAATCATTTATATTTATATCTATATATAGATCTATGGTTAGAATTAAGGTTGGGATAAGGGTCGAAATTAGGAATAGAATTAGGTTTTAGTAGATCTAAAGATATATAATATAGTTAGAATTAAGCTTGTTGCTCCAGATGCTACTAGAATATCTATATTTAAAAAATATATCTAAAGTGCGCTGAGAGATATTCTTGAGGCACCCATTTTTTAATCAATTTACCACAGATAGGTGGAATAGGTGCCTCAAGAGGGATATCTCTAAGCGTACTTTAGATATATTTTTAAATATAGATATGCTAGTAGAATTATTAATGTTGAGAGGCATTCTATAATGGCAGCAAGGCGTGGAGTGTAATGGCGTGAGTTTGTTAAGAAAACACTTACCTTTTATTTTAAAATTGGTAGTCATTTGCATGTCAAATTATTAATATTTAATAATAAATATAATATAAATCCCAAAAATAAATATATGTTCTCATTAATGGACAACTTTGGATAATATCTTTCTTCTCATTTTCAAAGTGCAAAAATATGTTCATGGGTTAAGAAAGAAAATATTTTGATTTCTTAATTTGAGATTTTTTTTTAATTTGTTAATTATAGTTGAGAAATTGATGGACATAGGGTTGAGAGACGAAAAAATGTGCACAGATATCAATTTGAAATAAAATAAAATAACTTCAAATTAATATCTATTTAATATTATATCTAATAATAAAATAAAATATTAATATTTTTTGGTGCATAAAAGTGATTTTTATATATATTAATATTCAGAAATTACATGAAAAGAGGCTGCCATAGCCAGACTACTGGAAATCCCTTTTATGAACTCCTCCAAAAATGACCTCGCAGGGTCTCAAGCATATATGATAAGGCCACACAGGGCCATAGCAAAACCCAAAATTGGCCATGTATCCCTCATAGACATAACTATTCGACTAAAAAACATGAAGTCAAAATAAAGTTTTATACCTAATGTAGATAATGTTGACATCATAGGGCCATTTAACCATGAACCAAAAAAACTTTTAAATAGTAGACTAGGAACACAGTTCAATGGTGCTTCCACAATAATGGGTTACACTTTCTAGGACATCTTGATTTTTGGTGAAATCACATATTTTTAGAAAATATAATAATTTAAGCCTTGAAAGGTTCCATTTAAAGGATTTTAATTGAAGAGGGTTTGATAAAACCCCCTTAGATTCATACCCCCTCAGATAGAACCCCACTAGTTTTAAAGCATACCTATAATGGAGTCTCCTCTACACTTATCAAAATGCTAATAAAAAACCAATTTTGATTCATCTTTTGAGGGATTAAATGAATTCATTTAAAATTTATGCTTTGTAGGTATGTAGTCCTTATTATGAGCTTCCCAAAAAATATAATTTTAAATATATTGAATTTGATTATTATATTTATTTTTTATTTCTTGTGAATGTATGTTTTTCACCAAACATTAAGTTCTCTATTCTACACACATGGAAAATTAGTAAATTACTAAAAAAAAATTGTAAAAATATCTATGCATTAGGTATTAAGTCCTTGTTTCAATAAAACAAAAAAAATTGAATTTTGATACATACAAAAGAAGTTATGTTTTACGGAATACACCTATGTCTAAATTATAATTGTTTTGACTTCAAAAATTAATTAAAAAATATATATTCAACAAAACATTATGAAACCAAATGCATACATTATATATCGGTGTTACCAATTAAAATTAAAAAGAATCAGAATTTTATCCTTTGTAAAAAAAAGTTATGTGCTACAGAATACACATCACTTAAAAAAAATGTTGTTTACTATTAAAAACTAGTTATCAAAGTAGATGCAAAAAAAATTACAATTTAACTCCAAATTTTTTAAAAAATATATATTTAGAATCTACAAACAAAATATCACAAATCACTAGTTCGCATCATCTTCAAATTCCTAATGGTTTAGCAGCTATAGGTGTCAGAACATGAAGATTTCATTCAAAATATTTATTTCAATGTCAAGTTTGGCCAAAAGTGTAACCCATTATTTTGGGATGATCAAGAATAGGACAAAGAGCAATATGAACCTTCATATTACACCTAAACCATGCACGAAGACTTGAGATTCCTAGACCCATTCAAACTATCAATCAGCTGCTTCCACCTGCACCAGCTTCTTGAGGGAGGATGCTACCTTCTCAACCTTTTCTCTGTGCTCCAGTAGAGCCACACCCTTTAGGTCAAGTAGAAATAGGTATAGTTTCACAACTTCATCAGGGACCTGCAACATGGGAATATCTTTTGGATGAGGCACCACAACTCTAGTGAATACTACTTTCATCGTTTCTTTGAGCCTACTTGAAATTGCTACCTTGAAGATTTTAGAAACTAGCATTTCTGCTTCAACCTTTAGTGCACATGTGTCAAGCACCGAAGCTAGAAATCTTGATGCTATGCTTGTATCCACTCTATAGATTTCCCCTTCTTCTAGAAAACCCCTTCCCAAAACAATTTTGACTGCCGCCACAGTGAGCCCATCATTCAGTCGCAAGACTCACTTTAGCCTTTGGTTAGTGACCACACTTTTGAAGGTCGTCTATCATATTGTTCTCTCAATCTAGATTGGGGTTTCTACCCCTAAGTTTATAATTCCCTCTTGAGCGATCTGCTCTACAAATCTTGAGCTGTCTGCCATGAGCGCCTGGAAACTTACGCAAAAAACCCTCTTGAGTTGAGAATGAGAAAATGTGAGGCCTTGCAGGATAAAGGATGGTATACTAGTGTAAATAACCATAGAGCCACTAGCTCTGCCACTCATGTCTCATCAAGTACCATGGTGGCTAATAAAAGTGATGCAATCTTTCCCCCTGAGAAACACTCAAACATGATTGCATTCCTCTTTGGTAGATTTGGCTGTAGACAGCCAAATTTGTCCCAAAATTATTCATGTCTTCCAACACCTTATTAAAACATTACTTAGACATCAAGAAACATTTTGTCCTAATCCCACTCTTAACTCAACTTATTCCCATTAGCCAATTAATTAAATAAATTTCATTTATTTAATTAATTAAAATCCCATCTTAATCCCATCATTATTCCACTTTCCAATTAATTAAGTAAATTTTATTTATTTAATTAATTTTCTAACACATATCCCAAATAATTCAAATAAAATATTTGAATTAGGTCCTCACCTCTCACCACATTGCAACACTTGTCTACCTCCCATTTAAATCATGTGTGGTAGTACAACTTTCATTTAATATCCTTTTCATGTACACCATCATACATGAACTTATTAAATAAAGGTTTTTGTGTACACGATGACTCATGAGCTTTATCCTCCTTCTTACACTTGTCACATGAATACAACTTCCTTTAAGAGTGGGAATAACTAATTAATCCTAGATGTCCACATCATTCAATTAGTGTTTCATTACTATTGTAGTCTTTTTGTGTAATGTTAGAAATAATTTCAACCAAAATTATATATATATATTTGAGGTTTGAAACTTAATTAATTTATATAAAAAATGTAGTAGTGTAATAGTCAATAAAAAGTTACCTACTTACCTCAGCAACATGAATATCCTATATCTCTAGAAGATGAAGAAGAGGACTATACTATTTCTCCAAAAGATGAAGACAACATATATTATGCTTGTAGGAGAAATTTAGCTGGGAGAAATAACAAAGAACGTATTCAAAGTTTACAATCCTCTCTAAAACTTGCATTTGATGAATATTGTAAGCAGTTCTATGACATGGAAGTTGACTTAATTAGAGAAAAATCAGAAATTAAGGAGTTGACTAAAAGAAACAAGATAGTAGAGGAGGAGCTCCAAAATGCTAAAGAATGAGAAAACTCTAGCAAATGAGATCTTGACCTAACAAGAAACAAGCTTCGAGAGATGTGTACAACATTCGATGTAGTGAAAGAAGAATGTGATCAAGTATGGAAGCAACAAGAGTATCCAGAAGTGGCTCCACAACTTCCTAAGAAGAGAAAATGTGTTCGTAAGGTTTACAAAGTTAATGACTATGTGAATTGCCCAATTTGCTTGGAACCATGGACTGAATATGTGAAGCATAATATTTGGTATGTTGTAGATGCAAATGGGTTTCCAATGCTAGAAACTTCTATTTCTTTTTTGGTTTTTACATGTTATGGTATATAATTTGTTAAAAAATGAGCAACATCTATTGCTAGTTCAGTAGTCGAGTACTCCAGAGGTAAATGGGAGGTCTTATGTAACTTAGGTCATGGAAATTTGAACATGGTATTAGAGCCTAGGCCAATAGAGCTAGGTCAAATTAGGTTCTATCAGCACATATAGTCTTAGCTTAAGTGGGGGTGTTGGAAAATGATCCACACTCAAACCAAAGATGAACTAATCACCAAAATTATTATTTTTCATACATTATGATCGAAGATTAAGACATGTATTTGACAATGCATTAGTGGATACTAAGAAAATCAATGATGGCCAACAAAATGAGAGAGAGGGATTAGAGAACATCAAAGAAATTGACATCCATGATGATGTTGAAGATGGTTATGTTCAAGCACAAGAAGACAACAATCCAGAGTTGGATGATGTTATGGAAGACAACAATATGGATCTAGTATACAAAATCATGATCCAAATACATCTGGTAACAATATAGATGGTCTATAGTCAGATTTCAATGATGATAAAGATGATACAGGTCAAGATGAGGATGATGATAATATTAAATACTTGAAAGAACATATGAACATTGATAATGATACACTGGATGACATTGTAGCAGAAAATAATGTTAATGACCAAGACTTCTAAAGTTTTAGAATTATTTGCAATCCATGTTTCAAAAAGGGTGATTAAATTGTTGGCAATAATGTTAATTAAATGGATTGTTCAATTGTTGACAAATTACCTATTTCAATATCCTTAAATTGTTCAATCTTTGGTATGAATTGTTGGCAATAATGTTAATTAAATCGATTGATTGATGTTCTTCATAACTTGTTAATGGATAATCCTTATGTGATGGAAGTATTAAGTCATATGTCAAAGGATAATCTCATCAAGTTCCTTAAATAGTGTGTGTTACCTTGTTTCACCAATGACAATTTACTTTCAGGTTTGCTGGTGACTTCATAATAGATTAAGGAACTTATGTAATTTTGTCAATTAAACCATCCACTTCACTTAACCCAATCTGGGATATGATTTGGATTAATGTTTTCTATAAATCTTTAAACCCTGCTCCTAAAACAGAAAAACAAATTTGGATTTTGAAAATATATACAAGGGAATGATTTCCAAAGAAGAAAGACTGGTGCCTACCACATGAGAAATTTGTTTATCTTTAATTATTTTTCATATGTATCCTTAATTGAATCTATGCCCTATTATCTTGTGATAAGCACTTGAGTAAGACCATCAATGAAAAATGAAGTAGACATATTATCATCTGTATTAGCTAATTGATTGCACAAATATTTCAATTTATCAATGATCTCATGTTTCTATTAGTTTTCAACACTTTTAATAAAGACATCATGATCATAATATTCTTCTTCATCATTAGAATGCAACATGTGATCGTCATAGGAAGTAGGAGAAAGAGGTAGTCAAGTTTGCAAGGTGAGGGTTTGACCTAGTACTTTGTTCAAACGGACATAAGGATCCTATATGTTTCTTAGGAATTTAAAATTAAAGGCATTGGGTTGTTTCCAACAAATACAAACCACAAAAATCTCAAAATAAAAAATCAATCTTTTTATCCTAAACATAGGCATGGAAATTGCGAGTTCAAAAATTTGTAGGGAAATAAATCATACCCTATAATAGATGATTTAAGTACAATAGTAGATTTAATTAAACTTTAAAGTACAAGGAGTTGAGAGCAAAATAAAATATTGAGATATTAAGTAATTAATATAGAGAAATGAAATAGTTGAGAAGAAATACAAAACTTATTTGATCTTTTTAGCATGATGTGAAATGTGAAGTGTGTGATTCACTAATGCATTATGAAAAAAGAATGAAAACTAAGATTACTAGAATAATGATCATGAGATTGTGGCAGTGATTAACTAATTTTTTGCACTCCTTCTTCACTTGTCCTCTTTTTCCATATTTCCAAAACTTTACTCTTATATTCCTAGGGATTCTAGATTTTCCTCTTGACTTGGATTGATATTTATACCAGTCCCCTTTAGATCCACTTTTGTCCTTGGGTCTTTGCAGACCATGCAAGGCACCCTTAGAACCTTCATCATTGAACTTTCTCCTCATATCTCCATTGAGCATTGTAACAATAAAGGATTCCATAGTCACCTTTGCAACACTACCATTTATAACAAGCATTATGTTCTCCTAATTTTTGGGTAAAGAAAAAAGTGAGAAGATACATTTGTCTTCCTCATCAATTTTAACATTTATTAAACCTATTCAAGACTCAAAATCATATTAAAGGTGTAAAAATGTTCTACAGTAGAATATCCTTCCTTCATTTTTAAATCTTATAAACATCTTTTGAGATATAACTTATTACTTTATAATTTTAGTTTGATAAATATCACCTATCATCTATTGTAATGTGAATGCAGGGGTTCGTTTTGATTTGAATAACAAAGAAAAAGTAAATTGGAGACAACCAGATAAATTATTAGCAATCCAATTCAACAAACAAACGAGAACCAAAAGTTGACCACTAGAGAATAGCAGCTTTTATATTGATTTGCTTCAAAGTACAGGCAGTGCAATGTCTCTTTCAAAAAATCAAAATCCTAGATAGATTCTGAGCCATAAGGTCCTGGTTTCCTTTTATAAAGGAAGCAACAAGTTTCAGATCTTTCACATTCAAAATGGCTCTTTGTATTCCTAACCCTTGATACTACAATATTTGTCTTTTATTAGTCTAATTTAGATTTTTAAATATATTTGAATACATTTTGAAAACATGAAGAAAACATAAAGAGACAAAAGGAGAGTGTTCAAGATGTGGTGGTTCTATTTAACACCAGCATATGGCTCATTGCTCCTCTTCACCTAAACTTGTGCTACTGATGATTCATCTCTAAGATATTTCTCCTCTCATTTATATATTGTAAAATCACCATGCCATTCATATGCCTAAATTTGAAGCAAGTTCTCATGGTGATCTTTCCATCTTTTATCAAGCAAAGCTCTGACATCCATAACAAATTTTGCATACCCATCATCCAAGGCAATTACTTGGTCCAATATCATGTTGAAACTAAGAATGTTAACATCTCCGTCCTTCTTCAAAAAATCCATAACTTGGAATATTGTTTGGCTGAATTCCATCTTCCATGTGTCAAGACTTTTGATTTTCTATTCTTCTATCAGTATGAAAGGAATAAATTTATGCTTGAATGTAGTAAAAGATTCAACCTTTGCTTGTATCTTTTGGATTTCCCCATTCACATACTGGTATTCATCAATGATCATTTTGACTATTTTCTTAGTGGGCTTCAAAGTTGTAAGTGCATCAAGATTCATTTGCACTACTAAGCACATCGTAACTAAATTGTGATGGTAGGATTGCCATTTTTTAAACAACAAATCCAAAATAGAAAAATTTATCTTCAATTGTTCAATGGCATGAGATAAAGAAGAGTAGTAATCATGCACACTCCCAAGCTTATCCACAACCAATTTTACTCTATGCTCCAAAATTTTCTCAAAAATTTGAAAAACTTTCATCTTTGCCTCATTCCTTGTCATTTCATTTTGTTTATTCAAACTTTCAATTTCCTTTTCAAAGTTCAATCTTGTTGCATTAAATTTTTCAGTAGACATTGTGACATCACTAGTTGTTTGTGGTACAGGGAGCTGATAGGGTACAATGGCTTGACCTTGAGAAGAATTCATAGCTTGCAATTGTTTCTCTAATTTGACATTTTCAAACTACAACTTGTTTACTTCATCATTCATTACTTTCTAAGTTTGCTCATAATCTATTAGCCTTTGTTCTAACCTCTTCACAACAACATGAGTAAACATAACAGTATGAATATTGAGAGTAGTTGCTTCTATTGCTGATGTATCTTGTAAAGTCTTTACCACAACTATACCCCTCATTTCTTGAACAATGTCCAACAATCTTGGTTTTCTTGTATTCTTCTGAGTAGTCCAGATTGCAAGGGTCTCATACTTTGGATTAAAACAACATCCACTTATACCATCGTCATAACCAAATTCTGAAACAAGTTGTGGATCATCTTGACTTCTAACTTGGTCAAGCAAAATTACCTTTCTCAATTCAAGGCCAGGGATGATGAGCATATTACTTTTCAACACCATTTGTCTTGCCTCCTCTAGAACCACATCAATTTCATCTACTTTCAATTCTTTCAAAGTTTATGTAATGATTTGATCATCTTGTACTTCATCAGCACCCGTTTTATTTATTGCCACTTTTTCATTATATTCTTTCATTTTCATTTTCAGCCAAAAATCCTTAATCTCTGGAGTTTTGATGAAGTCATCATCTTCTATGAACCCCATGGATTCTATAATCCTTTCATCCTCCTCCAAATTTGGTTTAGCTTGGGTTTGCCCACACTTCCTAGCCTTAGGCTTATGTGCATCAGTGGGTTGACAAACCAATGGCTGATCAACCTCTTGCTCATCTCCCATGTGCCTCAAGATGTTAGTCACCTGATTGGTATCCCCCACTTCTTTAGTCATTTCATAAGGGATAAGCCAAGATACCTCTTCTGTCCTCTGCTTCTTTGCTGGTGGTGATTATGGGACCTATGGATCTTGCACTGACATAACATCAAAAGAAGACTCATGAATCTCAATCCCTGCAGACCTTTTCACTAGAAGTTTAGTAGCCTTAGGACGCTGCTTCTCAGATTTACCATAAATACTTTCAAAATTATCAATGATTGCATCAATTCTCTTCAGAGGGTCTTTTTATTCAACAAAGAATCTAAGAAATAGGGCATTTCTGCTTTTTCTTTTCATCTTCAATATTTTTTGAGATATCCCATTTTCTCTTCCTACTGTATACCTCATCAAAAGTGACAAGATTTCTTATCACATCCTCATCAAACAAGACCTGATGGGATATAATCATTTTAGTCAGAATTGATTGTCTCACAAGGTTCATATGACCCTTAGGGTTACAATTTCAAACAATATTTCACCTTTAAAAAGGCTTGAAAATTTTCAAGAGTGTTAGAGCCAATAGACCAATCACCAAAAATTGTAGCATTAGGTTAAAATATACCTTTCTTTTCTCTTTTCATTACCTCATTTTCCATCCACATCATTTGCCACATAAACTCCATGAATACAATTCTATTTGATATAAATTTTGGCAATATGTGAGGTGGCTGGGGAAAACCATACACTCTAATTATAGTATGATCTAACATAAAAAACCAATCAGAAAAATTACAGTTGTGGCCCTGCTCTGGTTTATGTACAAGCGGCCTCAACATTACCCTAACTTCCTTAGTCAACCTAGGAAACCAGATACCTTGCGAATTCAATATCTTGACAACAAATAGATCATGAAATACAATGAAGTCACTATTGCGGCAACAGGAATCCCACTTATAACACCAAAATTGAGTTGGTAATCTTTGTCCTTTCTCATCAACCATACTCAGTTCCATTTTTCTTGACCATCTCCCTCTGTTCTGATACAGAATCAAGTGACATAATAAATAATAGAATTTGAAATCTAAGGGTTGCTTGTTCTCCTTCACACACAAGAATCCTTCTTGCAATTTTTTCTCAATATGAGATGCAAAGTTGTATTCAGTGTTCACCTCTAGATGTTGTATTTTCATAGCCATCATCATTAAGCTAGTTGGCATTATTCCTTGTGCATCAATTCCTAAGATCTAGCATAGTGCAAAATAGGTTCTCTTGAAATATACAGCAAATTCTTCCATAGGGAAAGGCTCAATAGCATTTGATGGAGTCTCAATTTTTCTATTGTTGGCCCCCCTTCTCATATATATTGGCAATTCATCACTCCTAAGTGTTTTCCTCAGGCTTGTGTAATCTCATTCAAATCTCTACAAATCCACTTGAGTGAGAGCTTGCTTGTTCAACATAAAATAGTCAACAATTTCATTCCTGTCTACTATCACCAATGGGAATCCATTTGGCATTCTGACTATTTTAGTGGCAAGATGGTAAAATTATGCTAGTGCCCTAATCAATTCCACATCCACAAATATAGCAGGCACCACCAACTTTTCCAAATCCAATTTCCATGGGTTTCCCATTGGTCCCTCGCCATCCCTTTTTGTATAAAAATACAAAAACAAACCCCACCCAGAGATAGGGATTGTAGAATCCTGACACCCTTCTGCTACGTCTCTGAACATCTTCTTTGGAACCTTGTCTATGGACTGAGGCAATACTTCTAGCAGAGATTGTTGAAGTGGTCTTTTCATGGGAACTATAGGCTAATTACCTTTATTGGTAGACTCAGACCTCTTGGTTTCCATGTTTAATGACTTGAATAGGCTATGCTTTTTCAAAATTTAACTTACTGTACCAGCAACTGAAAAATAAAGAGAAAAAGAAAATGAACTTGACATGGCCAATTAATGTAGGTAGACATAGGAATAAAAGAATGGTATTTAAAATTAAAAATAAATGCATTCAAGAATGGATAAGAATAGGATTTGTATGTTTGGTTAGCATCACAATCAAATTGGGGAACTTTGCAAGTAGCAAAGATATAATAGACTACATCCCCCCTACTGTATAACACAAAAGCTTAGTCCCAGCCTTTTTTTAAAGAGAAATTTTATATTAACAAAAGATGTAATTACAAGAACCCCTAGTACCAGCAACTAAAAAACAATGTGAAATATATGCTAACTTCTAATTAGAGAGTGTAGGAATGAACTTACTCTATCAATTGCAGTTTGTATGAAACACAGCGAAATAAGTTGCACCTTCTCCAAGTTACGTCTAAATTCTTTGAAATGAGAAAATGCCAAGAAATCTTTGAATCTTATTCAGCCAAGTATTCATCATATCACCATTACTCTGGTTCATGCCACAAGATCATGAAATCTCAATATTCAATTCCTTTCTCAAGACTTGATAGCAATTCTCGATAACTATGACCCCACATTACATTTTCTTGCCATTTATTTCTTTTACTTCGTCACCCCAAGGCTCACCAAGACCAACTATGGGATAGTGGGGGCTTACATCCATTACACTTCTATTTCATCCTTTATTGCCAGACTACAAATACTTAGATTGACCCATGCAAGACCGCAAGAGATTATTGCTTGATGTCCTTCTATTTATTGCCCACCCGCAAATGTTATGAATGACTGTTATGGGATAGCGGTGGCTAATAGCCACTACACTTCTATTTCATCCTTTACCACCAGACTGTAAATGTTTAGATTGACCCCTATGAGACCACAGGAAATTATTACCTGATGTCCTTCTATTTACTGCCCACCTACAAATGTTATGAATGACCATCACGAGACGGCGAGGTGAAAACCCATCATGTTCTCCTCTTGTCGCTCTACCACAGGCCTCAGTTGAAACCCTTGCGTGGACGTGGTAAGTGATACTTCATGATGTTATTACCACAATACCACCGGTTACTTTTCAAAGTTTCACAAGACTACGGGAAGAGACTATCTGCACTTGAACACTACCAAGCTACAAGCATGAGATGAACCATCCAAGGGATAGTGGTAGCTTCTTCATATCAACTGCTTCCTACCACCAAGATGCAACCTATTCTTTTATACTCTATAGGAATGTGCTATGTACTATATTTCATTCCTCTTGTTCCCACATAACCACAAAAGATAATCAATTAACCTGTGAGACAACGTTAATAAACAAAAGCACTCACATAGTAAAAAATAGTCAAGATTGTTTCACAATGGCCATGATATATATGTATTTATTTAATTGTGGGGGAATGTTAGGGGTGACTGATTTAATAAATAAATGTGGATTTATTTAATTAAGGATGAGACTTTAGAGGAAGGGTTAATATTTAATTAATGTCAGAAGAACGGTTAGATTTATTAATTAAATAGTGTGACTTATTAAACTGATATTAGGAAGAATGATCAAAGTGGTTAATTAAATAAATACAATTTATTTAATTAACATTGTAAGAGGAGATGTGGGATAGATCTGGTGTGATGTTAGGCCATGGTAAGATTTAGGTGTCTACATTTCTAATAGTGCATTAGTTTTTGGGTTGATGAATAATGATCACAATTTATCTTTGGTAATTTTTTCCTTCACCATAGATCATGAGACAATTTTGAAGAACAAAATTGATGACAAATTTCTCTTTGCATTGCCCATCTAATTATTTTCCTTCACTATTAAGATGGATTGAATTAGGAATAGGAGAGCATTAAACAAGGATCAAATTAATGATTACAATCATGATTATGTTATTAGATTTCAAAGTTTGTCAACAAAGATACACTATCAAATTCTTAAGTCTAATGCACTTAAATATTGATCGTATCCTTCAAATTTTCAATAGGAAAATTTAGTTTTCAAAGGGTGAAAATAAGCAAGAAATTCAACAAAATACTCACCATGTTGTTAATTTACAGTCAACTTTAGATCTTATTTAATCTAATTCCCAAGGTGAACTGAGGGACAATCATATATTATCTATTAATGTAATAAGATCATAGAATACATAAACAAAAATAGATATGTAAACCAAAACACATGCAAATATAGAAGGGTTCTAACATATATGTCACCTCTATTAAAAATGAACAAAGGGAATATATAGAGAGGTAAGATGAAAATTTGATATACCTCACTTTTAATCTACAAAATGTACAAAGTAGGCATTTGTCCAAGAATACCATCGGTTATGCTCCATGTAGATGTTGACAAGTATCTAACATATTGTATGGTACATTTCTTATATGGATGGGATGAGAACAAATGTACTCAAACTTCTATGGTGCCAACTAGTAGATCATTGTGGCATGTGGCGTACATGGACATCACCATGTGTTAGACATACAATGCTAATTATATGATCATGTTTTGCAGTACAAATGTCATTAGGTAGCACACATGTATGGAAGCATAACATGTGGTTGTTGATGTTCCATGTGTCTATCTAGCCACTAACATGTGTAGCAATGTGTATAACCACACTATCTAGATGCTTGAAGATATGTAAACCTTGAATAATGCCCCTAATAACCCTAACCCCTAAACCATAAACCATAAACCCTAAATAATGCCCCAAATCCCTAATGCCTAACCCACCATAAACCCTAAAGCTGAGAAACCCTAAACTCCTAAATCCTAAATTGTAAACCCCTAAACCCTAAACACTAAAAATCTCTCTCTCTCTCTCTCTCTAGCTATCTCCAAACCTGAGCAACCCTAAACCACTAAACCCCAAACTCCTAAACTCTAAATCCAATTAACTCTAAACCTCTATCTCCATATCTCTCCCCTATCTCCCTATCTTTATCATCCCTAGATACCTCTCAATCTCTCTCTCTATGTCCCTAGCCATGTACTGCTATTAAACCCTAATAAACTCTAAACCCTAAACATGAGCAATGCTAAACTCATAAATAGTAAATAATGCCCCTAAACCCTGACCGCTAACCCCAAGAAACTCTTTGTCTTTGTCTCTATCTCTATATCTCTTTGACCTATATATTCTCTACAGCTCCTAGTTAAACCCTTTTCCTAGCTTTCCTAGTTTTCCTTTTCCTTTCCAATTTCCCTTTGGATCCCACCAATTTTTCCCTATTTTACTATTTTCCACCTCTCCTCTCATCATTCTTGCCATCCAATGAACTTTAGTTTTATCTTTTTTCATTTCTTCCTACCAATTTATATCCTCATCCCTCTTTTCATGTCCTAGTTTTCTTGTTTCCATTTGCTTTGTTGATAAGGGGGGGGGGGGAAGAGAGAGAGAGAGAGAGAGAGAGAGAGAGAGAGAAGAGAGAGAGAGAGAGAGAGAGAGAGAGAGAGAGAGAGAAGAGAGAGAGAGAGAGAGAGAGAGAGAGAGAGAGAGAGAGAGAGGTTAGGGGTTAAGTTTTAGGAAAATTATTTAAGGTTTATAGTTTAGGGTTTAGTGTTTAGAGAGTAGGACCAATAGCTGGGAGATATATAGAGTAAGGTACATGGCCAGAGGCATAGATGTACAAGATTAGTAGGTATTATTGTTAGAGGAATGCAGAACAAATGATTAGACATATGAACGAAATAGAAATATTGATCCAAATTAATCAATACAAAGGAATAAAAGACTAATTTTATAAAATTAAAAATACTTTGTTTTATATATCTCTCAATATATTCATTTAATGTTAATGGTGTTAGTTGGATAGAATAGTTTAGCAAAAGATTTTTAATCAAGGGGTCATGTAGTCCCCAGTTGCACTTAATAAGAAGTGGCTTTCTCCTCTAAATTTAGTACTTGGTATTTAATTCTGTTAATCTTTTGTTATTTTAACAATGTAATTGGTTGAAATTATTAATATATTTTCAATGTCATATAATAGAAATTTTTTTAAACTACACCTAATTTAATTGACCTCTACTGTTCTACAATAATCCATTATGCCATTTTTCAAAATTATAAACATATAATATTTCTAAGATAAGATACAAAAGTCCTTTATTAAATATTTTTAATTTTACAATTGTAAATGAAAAACAAGAGCTTTCATGTTTTATTGATACAGAATTCCTTTATTAAATATTTTAATTTCACAATTGTAATAAAAAAGAAGAGTTCTCATGTTTTATTATCTTGAGAATATGTCCTTTCAATGTCTAACAACTTTCTAACATTCCTATTGTGGAACTCTAGTTCTCTTTCATGTGGTCATTTCTTGGCAGATCATGCATAACACAATGGATTTCCAAATGTGGAAGTCATGGTTTCTCTACCGTAAGTCAAATTTGATTTGTATTTTCTTTATCTTGTTATTCAGTGGCCTCATTTGATCGGATCACATACCCTTTTCAATCAAACTAATTTGTATATAAATGATTACAGTGTCTAGTATGCTCGAGTAGGGTTACTTTAGCAAATATAAGATATCACTATGTATCCCAATTCTATGATGGTGATGTGAAGATTCAACAGGTAGATCAGTCACTTCTATTAATATATCTTACGAAAAACAATTACTATATTAGCTATGTTAATTGAAATTTATGTACACTCACATCAATTGTGTGTTTTTATAGGGTGGATGAAAATTGTGAAGGGAGACTCAAGCTCTATATCTGACTACATTTTGTTTCAATTTTGGAAATCTGAATACTTGCTTGAAACTTTAATCAAATACAAGATTATGTTTAAAGTGAGTCATAGGGACTTTGGAAGATACAATTTTGAATTATTCAGGAAATTGTTCTAATTTACACAGTAAACATGACACATTTTGTCTATTATTAAAACTAACATGCATACGCTAAAATGGTATATATTGCTTTTTGAAATGCTAAAAGTTGTTTTCTCCAATGGAGAGAATTGCTGCTTTTTTTAATTATTATTTAAAAATGGCATGTGATTTGCATTATTCTTGATATTTGGAACTTCGGCTGCCATGTAATCTTTTTTGCAACAAAATCATCATTCCAATATTCATTACTACAAATTTTGATGTTGCCAAAGATCCAAGATTAAAAAGTTGAATTGATGCTAGGGTGCGCATTGGATTCAAAATTAGTTTTTAACTTAACAAGTATTGAGAGCTTAGAAGACAAAGTTTACGAAAAAGAACATAAATAAAATTCAATTCAAAAGGATTTTTTTATTGTATTGTAATACTTACATAGTATATTTGAGCAAGGAAATAATACTTTTTAATATGGAAATTACGTTAATTGAATTAATGCATTTAAATAGCCACAATCAATTTATATTAATTAGGTTTAAAAATTTGTTTGTTTGGAATAAACACTGAAAATTAAATGAAATGAACAATAATACTTACTTTGATAATTAAAGAATAATATCAAATGGATAAGATTATGCTCCAATATAAGAATAGTGCTTCTTCATTAGTGAAACTATCTTGAATTTTGAAATATATCTCTTTCTTGTTAGAGGATAAGTTTGTGGGCTTATGAGTAATTGTGGGTGTGAATCTATATTAATGCTTCGAATTTGTAGTAGAGTTCTATCCTACACCTTTGCATGATCTGTAGTCTTCTATTTTGCCTTTTCTTTAAGAGAATTTGGGACTGATGGTACTAATAAATACCTTATTAGGTTTGTCACGTGACTGACCTATGAGGGCATTGTACATTGATCAAACCCATGCAATTGAACATATCAAAAATGGTAAGCAAGTGCCTAAGATGTAGATTCTTAGTCTTTGTATTACATCAAATGTTAAAAATTGAACAATATCAAAAATAGTAAGCAAGTGTCTGAGATGTAGATTCTTAGTCTTTTTATTACACCAAATTTAAATGTGTCACTACTGATTTTTCTCTAGAATGAATGATTATTTTCTTGGATGATTATAAGATGACTAGAATGACTGCATTAAATGTGTTTAAATATTAGTGCATCACATCAAATTGTGTGAAACTATGTATATTGGCTCAAAGTAAGAGTGTAAGGAGCACTAGTTAGCCAAATTTAAATTTTAAATTTTAAATTTGAAATAGAAAAGATTGTTACAAAAGAAATTTAGATAGAATAGGACACTTCTTGCATTTCTCTTCAAAGGAGAGACATGCAATACAAACTAAGATGATTCAACCATTTGAGAAAGATTATACATACATAGAATAATAGGAAACCATATAGAATAGATATAGTAGAGTGATTATGGAAAATCTTAAAAAAGCTCCCCCAACAAAAGGAGCCTCAATGTATTATTATTCACCAATATTATATGTATGTATGTATAACAAAAGGATCCTAAGATCTATAGGGGTGTACCTGTAGTGCCCCTCACCTTGCTTCCGTCAGACTGATAGTATTCCTAGTAGGATTAGATATCATGACATGGATTCTTTGTTATTACGTTGAGTTGTTTATGGACCTATTTCTAGGATGACGATTGATGATATTGGATTATTGATATTTTATGTTTCATAGTTTGATGGACATATTTGATATAATGGATTAATGTTATTTCTGAGTTTAATGTGATATTTAATTAGGGCTATGATGCTTTAACAATAATTGTTATACTAGATCGTATTGTTATTGATTAATCTATGTTCTTGTAGACAACTGAATACTTAATTGTTGATGTATTTATGTGAATAGAACAGTGTCACATTACTCGTGTCTGAGTACCCTGCCACGCTGTGATTTCTTTTTACTATGTGCATGACTTCATGTTTATATATATAGATGTTTAACCTTGAGGTTTGTTGCAGGATGCAGGTACCGGGCATCGACTCCACCTGAACTAGCAGGTCTGAGCGTGCCCTAGCCAATGGAATTGTTGATGGAGTTAGCATAAGGTTCCCTAGTTATCCGTTATCCTTGTAGAGGATAAGTCTTCAGTTTTGCGTCTAGTCATTGTTCTCAGTTTTGTTTGTCTCTATGGGCTATCGTCTTGCTTTCTCTCCATGCTTGATGGTTCGAGTAATTGCATGATTGTGATTGGTTAATTGTGGTATATAAATAGATAAATTTGATTAATGTTTATTAAATAGATTTATAAATAATCATTGGTTGTTATATAACAAATATATATTAAGTATTAAATAAATAAAAATAAATAATAGAGGAGATAAATTAGTTATAAAGTGGCATTATAAGTTGTGGAATTGTTCTATTATTAATAAAATAAACATGAAAGTAAATATATGTGGCCAAGTAAAAAATGACTAAATAAAGTAATAAATATTTATGAGTTGTTATATATTAAATATCTATATAAAATACTAAATTAAATAAAATAAAAATTATAAGTTGTAATATATTAAATGTATGTTATCCTTGAGTAAATAAAAGTATAGGGGGTTATATGGTAATGTTATTAAAAAAATTAAAAGAAAGTAAGCTGTATTTTCAGTTTGCATTGGATTGTGGGTTTATTCCCTAACGGTGGAGTACAAACAATTAGCGTAGGGAATACTATAAAACAAGCAGAGAGAAGGAAGGAAAAAGCGGAATTAGAGATCTGGGAACGAAGACGGAGCTGCGAGGAACAGACAGAGGTCATTGCAGTGTAAATAGGTTCTTTTAATTATGTAAATGTTATTTTCTCAACTTGCATTCAAGGATGATATCTAGGGTTTCCTTAATGAAATTCTTATTCTGCGCATTCCTCTACTCATTCAAATCATTTTTAAGGATATTTTGTAGACATTATATTCTGAATTCTGTCAGATCTAATTTGCTCCTGCCGAGTGCATTTGCTTGAAAGTTTGTAAGGCCATAATAGCAAATTATTTGCTCTCCGATTATGTGTTGATGGATGTTTTAAGCCTTGTTTATATATCCACTTTCCGCAGATCTTGTAATCATTACTTTTATAATGTTTTCTGTCAAAATATATTATTATTTCTATATTCTCCATTTGTAAGGAAGCTTTAAAGCCTTGGCAATGAATTTATTCTGTGTATATCCTGCGTACATTGCATTCCGTATGATGACATCTAGATCACGGCTGCCTTCTTCTTCCGTGCTAATTTTCCCAACTTTGCAAAAATTCCTGCGCATATGGATGTGATACGTCTGCCACATGAAAAGTGTGAACCATTCTACGGCCTGAAAATCCAACTGCACACAGTGATCTTATCAATTCCTCTATCTTTCATCGATTCTCCTTATCAATTGAAATGCACCACACTAGGCCTCTTCTGCATAGATGTCTGAGAAAAGAGCATAGTTTGTGCAGTCAAAAAGAAGGGTCGCTGTAAATACTCCTAGGCTGATATTCATATGTGATCTGTAGAAAATACCCTACTGATTTAATCGGTATTGCAATGGTAAAGTTGAGGGGGTCTGCAAGATAGCCGCATGGGCAAGAAGGTACTGACTGTCCTTCAATCGAAAGATTGAGCGTGCTGCGAGCAACCTGCTGAACCGCGTGGCCTTATATATTACTCAACTATCGCAAAAACTTCTCCAAGAACAAGAGTCCTGGAAGGAAAATGCAGTTGGAAGGAAAACATCATTATTGATAATTAAGATATTTAGCCTTTTGGGTTTCTATTATTCTTGGCTTCCTGTGCCTATTTAATTTTTGGCTATATCAATACAAGAAGTCAATACAAAGTTCCTTATACAGAAATTAGAGTGAAAAAGCTCTTTGTTCACCTTGGAGAAGATTTAACTTTGGAAAGGAACTTATTATAGTTGAAAAATCCTGATTTTTAGGCATTCCAACTCATAGATTGGGTGCGTCTATAGCAGGTTTCTCAAGCCTTTCACTGTTAACAATTCATTGTATCCTATTGTTGACCTATCATTGCCAGAAAACTATTTATTGGTTTTGCATCTTCACTGCTAAAAGTGTATAGATAGAAGTTCATTTTGTAGTCTTAAAAATTGCATATTTAGAGGTATGAATCGACACCACTGAAGGTATCTGAGGGGGGGTCAATCGTTGTAAGAAAGAGTGTAGCCTTAAATCGTTATACCTACACTTAGCGGTTCCCTTTACATTCTGAAATTATGAATCAATTTAAAGCATTAATCTTTATAGGAGGTCATCCCTTATGGCTCATATGTCCAGTAAAGTTATTGTTTTGGCTACCTCCTCTGCCGGTTGATGGACTCATTTGTAATGTCCATAATTTCTTTTAGCTATTAAAATTGTAGACACCACAATTAGATTAGTGCAATATCTATGTAGCAATAATGGTTCTCAGCCTTGCTAAGATAATTACTAGTATTCACTTTTCATTAGATCATCGTTTAATCATTAATATCATTACAATTATTCTTATTAATTTTATTATAAATATTATTGTTAGTATTACTTTAAGTTAAAAGGGTATTAGTTGTTATCTTTGTCGAAATAAACGTCTTATCTATTGGATAGATTTATATAAATTAATTAATCTTATTAAATTGTTTTTTTTATTGATTTATGTTTCCTTTTGTTTTAAAATTAATAGGGTTAAATTTATGAAATGATAAATTTAAATCTGAATTAGTATTTATTACAATGTTAAATTGATGTGTTGGAGTATAAATATTGAGTATAGGTTTGGTTTTAGACAACTAATTAATTAGTCTTGTGTATGTTGTGTTGTAGTAGACGCCTAGGAAATGGGTGCAATGATTAGTCTATGGGCTATTTTGCATAATTTATATGATTGTTAGTTTTAAAAGTGCGAAATCAAATGTATATTAATATTTTAGTTAAGTTATTAGATTTAATTCATTGAACTATAAAGAAATGTAGATGATATTAAATACAAAGTTTAATTTAAATTGTTATGATTATTGTTGATTAATTTAATTCTGGTAACGATCTTATTACAACATCATTATGAAGGTTTTGTTAATTGAAGTTTGGTTAAATAGTCTCGATAGTGGGTTTATTAACATTTTAATGAGATTGTTGGATGTGATGGGGTCCACTATGCAAGTTGTTAGGTTGTCAGTCCAGAGGCATAAGATAACGTGATTGGTTTTCAAGTATAGTGTATTTATGTGTATTGAATATATGATGATATGTTGTCTCTAGTTATGTCTTCATGGACCCTATGTTATTGCATGTACCTGAGTGGTTAGTTCCAGAGGCATAGGTTGTTTGTGTTTTGATTTCATGAGATGTGTTGATAAGTGTTTCGAGACTATGAAGTTATAAAAGTATGTTGCCGCTTGTTTGATAATGTGATATGATGAATATTTGATGTCGTGAATGCATAATGAGGAGGTGATAATCCTCTTTGTGGATGTATTGTTTGTAATTATCTTATATTGAGATTTGTGTTCGATTTTGAAATGGGGAAGACATTGAGTACTATAATAGGAGTAATGTTATGTATTGCTATGGACAAGGTTTTGTTAGTTGTCCTTGTGATTAAGTTGATATGCAAGAGGGATAATTCCTTGCATTGTTATATATACACCTTGATATGAGGATAATGGTGATGCAAGATGGTTAATGCCTTGCATGGTTCATGTATCCTTGTTGTCATGAAGATGTTTGCTATGCTTGTTGAGTGGGGTTTTCTAGTTGCAGATAGGGGAGTGGCTCTCAATGGGGGCCGGAGCCCAAAGTGGTGTCTAGGACAACCCATGTGCGAGTTTGATAACTCAGTGATAACCTAAATAATGAATTAGGGGGTTGGGTAGTTAATCACACTAAATAAAGATAAGTGGATGCCTCACTCATGGCTCAAGTGCTAGTTTAGGCTTGAGATGAGATGAGAAGGCCTAGAATGGCAAGATCAACTACCTTGTCCTCATGAAAGGTAGGTTGATTCCGCATGAGCGTTGTATGGGGGCCGGGAGTCGAGAGAGGCTGCCAGGACAACCCAAGATGGGGGCCGGGGCCCAGGAAGGCTTACCAGGACAACCCATGACAAGCCATGTGATGACACTCCTCCCTACTGCAGCCTAGCATTCCCTAGTTGTACTCTCCCCATTCATTATGTTCTTGCCTCTGGAAGTGTTGTTAAGTTGTTTGTGATATTGACTTGTGTTGTTGGAGTTATGTGTTGTCTTGTTCTTATAGTCTACTATCTACCTGACTGTATGTTGTAGTGGGAACCTTATGTTAACTCCTAGCTCAGGGGGTGGACCTTAGGGTTCCACATGGTCGGGTGGAAGAGCTTTTATCCATTGGTTTTTCTCCTTGCTATTGTTCGTATACGAGGATGTTGTATCTTGTGTATCAGACATCAGATCTTGTACCAGATATGAAGTAATTTGTATTCATGTACTTGTTTGTATACCAGTTGATTTATAATGTATGTATTCAGAAGGTGTTATGTAACAATGTAATGATGTACTCATATGTGAGAAGAAATTGTAACTATGTACTAGATCCTAATGATTATTTATCTGATGTTATCGAGATGTAAATGTTTATCGATTTAATGTGATAGGTTTAGAATGATCTACTAATGTTAGTTTATGATGTGTGATAGATTATGTTGTTTGATTTGTCAAGTAATGCTTCCATGATATCTTAGAGGACTAGTCGTTAGGTCAAATGATGTATTTAGATGTGTTAACATTACTTTGTTACTTTATTCATTTAAAAAAAAAATATTCTATTTTGCATAGCGTAGATGTGTTGTTCTCTAAGGTGTTCATGTGGGGCATTATAGTACCACTGTCATATATAAAGTATTTTGATACATGAAATGTCACTTTATCAAGCTTTATATTTTTAAATTCCCTCTGAAGCTCTATCTTTTTCATCTCTTCCTCTCCAATTACTTTCTACAGACATCTACACCCAAGTAAATTTTCCTCTTACCAAATAATTGGATAAATCCTTTGCTTAGATCAAGGGTGAAAGGCCCATAAATGAAATAATAATTAAAAGGTCTCAACAACAATTGAGGAACTCCGCAACCAACAATTACTAAAAAAAACATGGGGAGCTTTAGAACATGGTATGGACATCCATCAAAGATTAAAGGGGAGAGGAATTTTGCCACATGTGGTAGTTGGCACTACCCTAATAGATATGAATGCAAAATGTAGAAGCAAGCACAAGGCACAAAAGAGTATTAATTGCTAATTTATTAATAAACTATACATAATGATAGTTTGGACCTCCCATTCATAATTTCCAAGAAGAAATGTAAGTAGTAAGTTCACATCCATTTATTTTTTATAGTTGGTCACTATGTGTATATCTGATGTATGCATGAGTTAGTCACTATGTATACATGATGTATGAATGAGCTAGTCACTATATTTATATGTGATGTATGTTGAGTTGATCATTGTGTGTACATGTGATGTACAGATGACCTAGAAACTATGTAGTTTTATGTTCCTACTTGTTTTTGACATTGTACTAACATTTGTTTCATATACACTTGATATTATACTATTATATATGGATTTAATTTTGAAGCATAAGATTAAGTAATTGGTGAGTTTTAAAAGATGGGTTGAAGATCTAATCCCAATTGTGTGGATGGGGTCTTTTTATATTAGCGTGTGAACTATGCAGCCTCTAACTCCATTAAAGGAATATGTAGGTAGGGCCATTTTTAATTAACTATTGAGGAACAAGTTTGGGTCTTGGAAATTATCATGATATATAGAGGTTACTCTATCTAGGAAAAGAATGTGAGTTCTATAATGATAAAGTTATTAAACTAGAACTTTTAAATTGGAATGAAGTTGCATGGATGATTAAGCTTGTACTTATGATGTAATGAAACCAATTTAAAGCAAAAAGATGGTTGTAACCAATGGTGGTTATTACAAACATTTCCATCCAAGAAACCAAACATTAAGAGGAAGCAAACCAATAAACCATCAAATGGGAAATGAGAAGCCATGGGAAAGGCCACCAAGAGGTATGGTGCCCAAAATCTCAAGACAAACATACAATACCCTATTCCAAGGTAGGTCTTAAGGCTATTTTTAGAATTTGATTTCATGCATCATAAGGGTGTCACAAACCTTGGCACTCTATTTTGTCTCTATTATCTCTATATGAAGATGATAGATGATGTTTCATTCCTACATCGTATTATAAATTGGTCAAACACTACGTAACCTTCCTCTTATATGCTCTTATGCACATCATAAATCATTATACAATATCTTATAATTTTTTATATATTCTTCCATGTCTCACATTCCATTAGATATTATTATACACACCATAATACAAAATAAAACTGACATAAATGACACCTTAAAGTTGGAGAATCTTTAGATAATTTCACATAAAATAATTACAAAATTAATTAAATAACTAAATATTCAGATTGAAAGGTGTATCATACTTATCCTATCACTCTCCCACTTGTCTCATATATCTTGTAAGAGAGAAAAGAAAAAACAAGTATTTCTAAACTATTTACTAAGGTTCATGAGACTAATGGACTCACTGCACCATTTGAACTTTTTTGTATTAAATGGCTCTCTTTTTGCCCTTTCTTCTTTTGCCTCCAAAAGATTATTCTTAGTCTTCTTCATACCTGCATCCACACTTTCAAACAAATCAATAGAAAATGAATCTAGAAACTAGAATGTCTCTTCAAGTGCCTCTTCCATAGACACTTTCTTCTCCTCTTATTCTAGTGCTCTTTGTTGCACTTTCTCTTTTCTTCTTTCCTTACTATCTTTATTCAAGTCCTCTACAATGAGAACTTTCCTCTTCTCTTTTTGTCCACTTTTTTCAACTACCGCCTTATCAGGAAAATATATCTTTTCTAAAATATCCATTCTTCTTGCAATCTCTTCCAATTCCTCTCAGAATTTTCTGTTTGCTACTTCATCCCAATATCTATCCCAAAATGAGATTATGAGTGGTCTCCTTACACTAATACCCATCTTCTCACTGCTGCAACAAAATCTCTTACCTTCCACAACTACCCTCTATCCAACAAGGACCTTGCAAGATGTTACTCTCAACATTTTACATCGCACATTAGCTTTGTATTACTAGCTTGACATTTCTTTTATGAAGTGTTCACTTTTCTTTAATAGATTATCTATGGAGTGGGAAACATATTTTATGGTTATTGCAATTTTAATAGTCTTCTTTAATGCTTAACCTGAAGTATCTATATACAATTTTGCCAGTCTTCATGAATGCTTCACCTTGCTTTAATATTTGGTTATATAATAGAATAGTGTCTTTGCAATGTGCTTTTCCATTTTTACCAAGTGCATGTCTTCTTTCAAATTTGAAATTGTAATTTTCTATACAAAATTAAAGTGGTAGATTTTGAATGAAAAAAAAGTTTAAATGCATACCCAATATTAAGTTGCATCTTAGAGCTTTATGCTCATCTTTAGATAGGGTCATGATAAAATTACAAAAATATCTATTAGAATAGAAGTTAGCTCTTTAGAACTAGGTGCAAAGGTAGCTCTGGTATTTGTTGGAATGCACTCACTTATAGGATGATACTTCTTTGTAGTTCTTTTGTTCATTATGATGTAGTGAGGCCTATGATTTCATAAAAATGTTTAGGATTATTCATAAATGGTTTCTTGATATCTTAAAGAAGTATATATGAACAAACCATTATTCCACCAACTGGTTAAAATTTATATAAGGTTATGAGCTTGGTGATACACTCATTAGGACTATTGTCTACCAAGAAAATTTCTATAATTTGCTCTAGTAGGCTAGTTCTTTTTAAAAGTTTTTAATATTGGACCTCATTCAGCTAGCAAGTGCCTGATGGAAAATGTTAGTTTTCATATTTTGGTATCCAAATTCAAACCAATTATTCTCATTTTGAGTTTGTGGATCTTTGCTGTCATTTACAGTGTTGCAGGGCTTCAGCTTCTCTGCCTGATTAAGTGCTGCTAGGATTTGTGTCTCTTTTTTCATTATTTTTTTTGGAATAGGTTTTGAGGCATAAATAGTTTAATTCCTTTAGCACATAAATTTTATAATTAAATCATTCAGTAACTAACAACCTTTCTTCATGTCTGTTCTTCTATTAGCAACATTACCTATGACAAAAAAACCATAATGGTACTGGTATGATTTTGACTCTGAACTGTTTCTAGTTTATTTCCAATGTGGAAAATGGAGCTGTTGGCAAG
This sequence comes from Cunninghamia lanceolata, assembly GCA_027924645.1. Taxonomy (NCBI): domain Eukaryota; kingdom Viridiplantae; phylum Streptophyta; class Pinopsida; order Cupressales; family Cupressaceae; genus Cunninghamia; species Cunninghamia lanceolata. The sequence continues at coordinate 1,644,305 of BSBN01000797.1, forward strand.
AGACACTATATGGATTCATGGTTGTTGTCATTGATGGCAACAAAGGTCATCCCACATATCCGCAAGTCATGATGTGCCTCTACCGGAAGTCAGAATAAAGAATGTTGTGATCCGGTGAAGAAGAACAGAGCATGTGGCAAGGTCCGACAGATTGGTCCGGATCTCTCAGAGGAAGTGTCTTGGTGCAGTGCGGATTTGGGGAAGTCAAGAGGACTACCTTGAGTGGTATATTCCAAGGATTTAGCCTCCGGTGATGGACGAGGAAAAAGATATGAATGGTTGAGTACCAGATTCCTAAGAGATAGTGAAAACAGAGGAAGAACTGACTGGCAGAGTATCAGACTGCTTTCCGGATGTGTTACTGTTGATGAGAGAGGTTGTGAAGGCATGAATCATGTTTGGCCGACATGATTAATGATATCTACAAGTATATGCTTGATCCGCATTGCTTGGTGAGGAAGGATTCAGCCGACAGAATGAGAGTTTGTAAGAAACTAGACTGTTCCGGATGCCGACTAGAAAGATGATGAAATTACTTGTGTGGATATATATAGAGGATGGATTTAGTTGTGAAGTGTGTGTTGTTGTGGAGTGTTATGCGAATAAGTCCAGATAAAGAGCAGAAGTAGCAAAAAGGATCTGGTATGTGAAAGATAGCAGAATAAAGAACAGAGGAAAGATGAAGTGCAGCAGATCAGTGTACTGAGCCTAACCGGAACTGAACTCCAGCATATGCAGATGCCTCCAATCAGTTCAAGACTGTGATTCTCATCACTTTGTAGACAGTGTGTCTTCTTGTAGGCAGTGGGCCTCTTGTGAGCAGTGTGCTCGGGCAGTGAGCCCTAATTGGCAAGTGCCATTTTTGTAATTTCCTATTCTTCTAACAGAGAATAATTTTGGGTTAATCACCCCGTGGTTTTCTCCCTTAATAGGGTTTCCACGTCAAAAATACTGTGTCATGTGTTTCTTATTTCATGGTTAATGTTTTTGTTTGATTTTATGCTGCATCAATTAAAAGGAAAGTTCAATAAGGGAAATAATTAGGATAACTGATTCACCCCCCCCTCTCAGTTACCAACAATTGGTATCAGAGCTAAGTTCCTCCTAATAGAGCCTAACAGCTTGAGGAAGATCTGGGATTTCAAATGGATGCATATGGTTTAAGGGAGCAACTCAAGACTGCTCTTGAGGATCTTGAACAGTCGATTTCTGAAGTTAGTGAATTAAAGGAAAGACTCAAACAGGCTGATGAATTCATGAGAGAATTAAAAGACAAATTAAGTCTCTCTATGAAAAAGAGAAAGGAGCTGCTTCAATAGTTGGCAAGACAAAGTGAAGAAAGCAATACAAATGAAGAATTGACTGAGCAAACCAAGTTATGTGAAAAGTTATCAAAAGAAGTCATTATGTTAAGACATGAAATGGAATCAGGAACTATAAAGTTTACTCAAGAGATTGAAGAAAAAAGAAAGGCTGAAGACAATCTAAGACAATCTCTCAAAGAAAAATCAGAAGAATGCCACCAGATGGACAGGATTATCAGACATCTTGAATCTGATCTTGAAGATGCCAAAGATAATGAAGGAAAACTTGAGGATCAAATTGCCTCTCTCAAAAGAGACCTTCAAACAGCAAATGAATATAAAGAGAAATTCAAGATAAGTTCTGCTCAACTTGAAGTTCTTCTTGGAAGTCAAAAGAGGACAGATGACAAGTATGGTTTGGGATATGAGAAAGGAGAAAGCTCTGGATCCGGTCAGAAGAATCTTGGATCAGAAAATCCAAGGAACAGGCCTAGAAGACCTCCGGTAAGACAGCCAAATGCTCAAAGATATCCATCCTTCAATGGATACTGCCACAGCTGCAACCACTTTGGTCACAAAGCTGATCAGTGCAGAATGAGAATGAATCAGATTAACTCATCCTTCTCCGGACAGTGCTTCAACTGCAAAAGGTATGGACACAAATCCCATGAATGCAGAATTATGCAAGTAAACAAATCATTCAAAGGTAGATGCTTCACATGCAATAGAATAGGTCATAGGGCTAATCAATGCAGATCAAGAGGATATCAGTCAAATATGCAAAGAAATGTTATTTGCCAAATCTGCAATAGGTCCGGTCATAATGCTAAAGTCTGCAGAAACAAGAATCAGGACAAAAGAGGTCCGGTGTATAATCAGAATCAAGACAAGGGTAAACAAAAAATGAATGCGGATGAGGTTAGGAATCAGATGAGCAAGATTTGGGTGAAGAAAAGTTCAGAGAATGTAGAGGTCGGATCCGCACCAGACTCTGGTGCTGATATTTCTTCCGGAAATTAAAAAGTGAGCTCAGGCTCAGGGGGAGACTCAAAGAAAATCTTGTTCCCCCAGCCAAACAAGTGGTACCGGATGTGGCACAAGATGCGGATCAAAGGGTTTGTAGATATGAGTCTTGAGATACTTCAGTCAAGTTTTCAGAGGTCCGCATGAAGTTATGAAGAAGTTGTGATCGATCAAATAAGACCTGTTCAGGAAGATGCTCCGGTATGATAAAGGATTACAAAAAGGTCCGGAAAGATCCGGAAATGCACTATCTTGTTTTGCGGATTGGACAGAGTGTTTGGGATGTTCTTGTAATATGTTACCTCGATTTATTCATGATTGAAAGATCCGGATGATATCCATAGATCAGGACTAATCTGGGATACTCCAAGCTATCCAGACAAGGCAAACTGGAATGATGTAGGTGAAGCATTTATTGCAGACAGATATTAGGGTTCGCGGAGCAATTTAAGGGATTTCTCAAAGGTCATTTGCTCATTCTACACTCGAGAAGAAGCGAAAAGTGGAGCTCTGCAACAAGGTTCATCAAGCACACCAAGGATCTCCTGCCGAAGCTATTGCATAAAGAAATCAATCCAACCACTCCGTGCAAACCGAAGGCGCATAAGGTATTCTCCGTTTTTCATTACCTCACTACAAATCTTTGAAGAATGGCTACTCCAAACATAGTTAAGATCTCTGATAGACCTCGCCCCTCATTCAAGAAACATCCCTACAAATCATTGGAGGTAGACCCACTAGGAGCCTTCTCTAGTGTTCCTCACGGAGTTTTACACACCGAAGACATTAGGGTTTACATACATGCAAACATTGAGGAATTTGGGGAATTCAAATTAAGAGACCTCTATCACAAGCAGCTGACAGACAATGCTTTTGAGCTTAAACCAGAGTATAAGGATATTCAGAAGAAACAATTTGAGCAATTTATTCATTTCCCCTGCTTTGAAGAAGATGAATGGGTCCGGTATGTACTGAGCAGGATGCATGACAACTTTCTATGGCTAGATAGACCCTGCAAGATCACAAAAGAGGCAATTAGAGCAGTAACTGGTCTATACTCTTCCGGAGGGGTACCTATCCTCAAATCTGTCAAGAACAACATTGTAACTGAGGCCACCGGATCAAAATTTGACAAGAGGGCAATGACCATTGAAGATATTTCGGATCCGGATATCAAATATGCATCAATGATAATAGGATACAAGATCTATCACTCCAGCAGGGAGAATTCTGTATCCGGAACTGCAGTATACACTGCCTTTGAAATGCTAAGAAAGAATGCAGAATATGACCTCTGCGAACTACTGCTAAGCCAATTGATGGAAAATATACAGAAAATCAAGAAGGATAAGAAGAATTCCTTCAAGTATGGTACTCTTATTGTATGTCTATTCTTCTACTTCATGAATGAGCTACCCAGAACAAGTGGATGGGTATGGCAGAATGACAAACCTGTTGCAGTCCAGATAAGAGACTACTTGCATGGACTTGGGGATGCAAAAGCGAGAAATTCAGCTCTATGGGGATACTTCAAAAACTTTCAGAGCATGATACAAGCAAGAGAGAGAATTCCCCAGTCTCTTGTTGAAAAATACAAAGACTCAGTGTGCTTTATGGTTGACACTGATCAGTGCCTAATGGAGGCAGTAGAGCCAAGGACTGTCTGGATCATGCCCATGGGGTATGAAGTTGATGAACAGATAGTGGAGCTACATGTTCAACACATGCTAAGTCAGCCCAAAGATCCTAAGGCAGAAAGGTTTGGAACCTTTGAGGAGCTGAGTGTAAAAATACATGCAGAACTCAGGGAACCTGAGATTAAAAGAAAGGTAAGAAAAGAAGTAGAGCACATTGCTCAAGGCCTAGGTATCTCAAAGGAGGCACTTGATGCCAGCCGGGAAAAGAGGAGGAAGGCCGAGGAAGAAGAGAAAAGCAAAGAAAGTGCTCCGGTTGAAACTCCCACCCGGACCAGATCATCAAAGAGACCTGCACCTTCCACAACCAAAAGTTCAAAACTGGAAGTCCAGGCATCCGGTAAGAGATCCAAGACAAAAGCCACAAGGGCTTATGGAAGCCAAAAGGATGAAGAGGAAACAGAATCAGATGAGGGAGTAAGAGAAGTAAAGAAACAGAAGAAGAAAGGATCCGGTAAGCCCTCCACAGGCCAAGACAAGGATGAAATGGCAGAGGTAACTGTTGAAAAGCCCACTCTGTCACTAGAGAGCATAATCAAGTCGGTCACGGTGGATGGAAACCTTCAACCAATGACTGAATCATATGATGACTTCAGTGAGGCCGACCAAAAGACTCTGCAGGAGGCCACAGTAAAATATCTTAACATATATAATAAGGCTTTCATTGAAATAATATCTCTTATTCCTAAAAGCCTAGAAAAGGAAATGGAAGTAAGAAAGAATAATGCTCATGCTAAAGATCTTGAGATCCGGGAGCAGATAGCTATTCAGCTATATCCTCAAATTGATCCCAAGACAATGAACATTATCTTCAAGGACTACAAAGATGAGTTCAGAAGCAAAGCCAGGATGAATCAACTCATGCTTGGCGAGACTGACAAAGTAGCCCAAGAAACAGAAGAGATCCTCCGGAAGGCCTTCAAAAGGTTCAATCTTCCGGTTGTAGAGGATTTAGGTACAGAAACAGCTGAGGACTTGGGACCCTCTGCTCCAGAAGAAGTGGCTCATGAACAAACTAGCATCTCTCCTCCGGTTTCCCCTACAGTCTCCGGATCCAAAGAAGAAGAGCAATTACAGGAGAAGGAAGCAGTGGTGAAAGACAAAGAGGTTGACAGTTCTAAGACTGCAGAAGAAAAGAAACATCTGTCTTCGGCAAGAGACACTGCACAAACTGTTCAACAATTTTTGAGCAAAGAAACTCTAGAGATTGATGAACCGGAGCTTCTAAAAGGCCCATTTGATTTTGACTCTCTCTCTCCGGTACAAACAATGAAGATAGCTTCATTTGCAAATGCCAAGGCAAATGAAAAGCTCCTGAAGTCTCATATGGAAGACTGTGAGTTGTTAGAGGCTGCTTCCGGAGTACTTGTGAAGATCATGCCATCAATCTAGATAGATCCGACAGCCTCCTCTTCCGGTAATCTAAAAACCTTAGTCAGCAGTGTTGATACACATTTTGATTCTTTAGAAAAATCAGCTGAAGAAAAGGTCCGGAAGGAATTTTTGGATAAAAGATTTTCAGAGATATTAGAATTAATCTCTAAAGATAGGAAGATTGTAAGCATTGGAATAAAGAGCTTAGAGAATGCTCTTAAGGATGGCGGTGACATCTATAAATTTTGTATATCCTGGTCAAAGGCAACAGCAGCATTTGACAAGAAAATAAAAGAGGAACAGGATAAGCTACAAAGCTTATCTCAAAGTTTTGATCCTCTCTCTTCCTCTATAATAAATCAAGAATGTCAGACCATTGCAGTCTTGAATGAAATAAAAAATCTTGAGAAGGAAAGGAAGAACATCACTAACCGGATGGGAGAACTTAGAAGGATTATAATCCCTAAGTTGGAAACCATGCATGAGGCCATCAGTGATGCTCAGACCACCGCCCAAACAAAAGATCCGACAGATCTCAAGCGGGCAGAAGCGTTTGCATTTTTGCTAAGTGGTCACATTTCAATTTTGGATAGAATGAAGCAAAGTTGGGCTACAGAAATGATCCAATTGCAGACATCCTTTGCAGACATTCTTCAATACATGTGAGTATGTAAATATGCGGCTATATAGAGAAAATTTTTGAAAATTTTGGTGTGCGGACCCTACCCTTTGCCATTGATGTCAAAGGGGGAGTGAGGAGCAGTGAAAAATGAGGAATCCAACTAAGGGGGAGTTCCGGAAATTGTATATAAAGACAGAGCATCAGCAAAGGGGGAGCATAGTGAAAACACTTAGTCATTTTTCACTAAGTGTTGCCATCAATGCCAAAGGGGGAGATTGTTGGCAAGAGACACTATATGGATTCATGGTTGTTGTCATTGATGGCAACAAAGGTCATCCCACATATCCGCAAGTCATGATGTGCCTCTACCGGAAGTCAGAATAAAGAATGTTGTGATCCGGTGAAGAAGAACAGAGCATGTGGCAAGGTCCGACAGATTGGTCCGGATCTCTCAGAGGAAGTGTCTTGATGTAGTGCAGATTTGGGGAAGTCAAGAGGACTACCTTGAGTGGTATATTCCAAGGATTTAGCCTCCGGTGATGGACGAGGAAAAAGATATGAATGGTTGAGTACCGGATTCCTAAGAGATAGTGAAAACAGAGGAAGAACTGACTGGCAGAGTATCAAACTGCTTTCCGGATGTGTTACTGTTGATGACAAAGGTTGTGAAGGCATGAATCATGTTTGGCCGACATGATTAATGATATCTACAAGTATATGCTTGATCCGCATTGCTTGGTGAGGAAGGATTCAGCCGACAGAATGAGAGTTTGTAAGAAACTAGACTGTTCCGGATGCCGACTAGAAAGATGATGAAATTACTTGTGCGGATATATATAGAGGATGGATTTAGTTGTGAAGTGTGTGTTGTTGTGGAGTGTTATGCGAATAAGTCCAGATAAAGAGCAGAAGTAGCAAAAAGGATCCGGTATGTGAAAGATAGCAGAATAAAGAACAGAGGAAAGATGAAGTGCAGCAGATCAGTGTACTGAGCCTAACCGGAACTGAACTCCAGCATATGTAGATGCCTCCAATCAGTTCAAGACTGTGATTCTCATCACTTTGTAGACAGTGTGTCTTCTTGTAGGCAGTGGGCCTCTTGTGAGCAGTGTGCTCGGGCAGTGAGCCCTAATTGGCAAGTGCCATTTTTGTAATTTCCTATTCTTCTAACAGAGAATAATTTTGGGTTAATCACCCCGTGGTTTTCTCCCTTAACAGGGTTTCCACGTCAAAAATACTGTGTCATGTGTTTCTTATTTCATGGTTAATGTTTTTGTTTGATTTTATGCTGCATCAATTAAAAGGAAAGTTCAATAAGGGAAATAATTAGGATAACTGATTCACCCCCCCCCCTCTCAGTTACCAACAGGAGCACCATATGGCCTTGCTGATTTATTGTAGAATGTTGTATTTGTTGTACTCTAATGAATTGACTTGGTGAATGATCATTGATGTTGCATTTTAAGAAAAGTTTAATTCCTTTATATTTAAAAGTTTCTTATTTAAATGCCTTTAAAACTATGTTCTACATAATTTAAATGTTTAAAATAAAAAAATTTAGTTTCAATTCATACTATTAGTTTTACAATGTAAATTTGATTTCCTAACATAGTTTAAAATAAGTACAACATTTTTATTTACCCCATTGTAAATAGTGAGCACATTGACTAGTTCTTTATGTAGCGAGGGTGAGTGACTGTCATGAGTTGGCAATCTTCAAAGAGATCCTTAGCATCATATATAACATTTTACAGGTCATAAAGCCAAATTTTAAGTGCCTCTTCTTGACTACTCCAATTCACATCAATCAAGAATGCCCTAATATACTTGAGACAATCAACCAACTCTTCTAAATTCTCCCTAAAATAAATTACAAGAGAGGTGCACTGGACAAGTATATTCGTCAATCTGTCTACAATGATCTGAACAATGGTATCAGTCATATTTGTTGTTTCCCTTCCTTTCTCATCTAAACCCCACATATCACCAATAAAAGCTGATGAGATTTAGGTTTTGGTAGGGTTTCAAGGCCTCTTATTTTTTTCCACTCCTAGATGATAGAATAGAATAGAATAGAATATTATGATTTAATATAATAGAAAGGAAATTTTTTAATAATGTTTTATAAGACCAAACTTTCTATGGGACCCGAGAGTAAAGCCATAGACATCAAAACTAGTCACAATTGTTATTTCTTTCCTAATAAAACTCCATAGCTCTTAGCAGAAAGAACTGGTCAATGTGCTCACTATTTATAGTGGGGTAGCTTTTAGTAAATTAAGAGAGGGTGCTCAACTACTAGCTCCTTCATAAACATTTTCATTTCAACCATTTAAATTTTTAGGGTTTAAAAGCGACTAACTACGTTATGTGCTCAAGAATATGCTTTCCTTGTTTTATTTTATTTTATTAAAAAGGGGAAGAGTATTACAAGATAACTCATCCATGCCTACTTTTGCACATTCCGATCAAACGGGAAAAAATAAAAGTGGGGTTCCCAAGTTTTACTAGTACCTACTTTTTGGAACGTTAAAGGAAAATAATTATAGGATAACCATGCGGTGTTTTTTAATGAAAGAGATTAAATGGTCGACACTTACTATTCAATGAGTGATATCATAATAAAATGATGGTGGTGGGGTGAGAATCTTTTGAATATGCAGATTTGGGGTAGATTACTAAATGACGTTGTGAGCCATTATTTTTCGTGCAGTCTAAGTTTTGAATTGTCTCATTATAGGTAACTATGTTTGTGTCCCAAATATGGATTGTTATTTTTCGTTTAATGCTAGGGTTTTAAAAAAAATTAAAAATGCTACCTAGTTTAAAAAAACAACAATACAAACCAAAAAAATTAATAACTGAGCTTAGAAAATGCAATAACCAAACTTAAAAAACAATAATCCACTAAGAAATACTAGGGTTTCATACCTAGGTTGAATGTATTTATAGTGGGGGTGTCGGTCGACCATTGTCTAGACGCTTGCTATTCGGCTAAAAAGGTAAAAAATGATGCCTCCATAGTTTTTTTTTTTGTTTTTTTTTAAAGGACTCAGCTGAAACCCACTTGGCCGAGTGGGTTTCAACCAAGACTATACATACCACATCGATGGCATGTCAGCGCCAAAGGAGCCACATGGATTCAGTTGAATACCACTCGGCTGATTCCCACTCAGTCGAGTGGGAGTCAGCTGAAATTAGTCGGTTAGCCTAAAATGTGACACATGTTTGTACTGTTACCCTTACATTTATTTAGTTTTCTTTTTAAAAATATTTGATGCAAGTCCAGAAAATGTCTATTTTATTTTCTTTCATAAGTGCTATACTAAAAGTTAAAATAGTATTATTTTTTTATCATAGAGTCTTTGGTGATGAAGTGACAACTAAATATATAAAAGTAATTAATTACATTATTCATGGGCCTTTATAATAACCACTACAACCACTTTTGCAAAAAACTAAATATAAGCAATGTATATAATAAAAGTAGTATATGTTGTTATATGGATCCTAATCAGACTCAGAGGATAAATTTTGCCTACTTTTATTGGTATTGTGTCCACCAAGTTATTTAATGAGGGTTTGGGGCAGCACCCCCAAGACGGGGTCAAGGGATAGTGCCCCTGGCGCGATCCCTATCACGACACAAGGTGGAGTTGAGGGGCAGTGCCCCTGAAATCTCAAATGAGTTTTATTATTTTATAAAGGCATCAGGAATTATTTTTTCTATTAGTTGACATAAAAAATCCTATTTTGTAACTAACATAAGTCTTGATAAAAATGGCGAAGGGTTAGGGTTTATGGGGATATTGTATTGTAGCATTTGTAGCAGTATTGAGTTGCAAGGATTGCTGTTCATAATCTGTTTGATTTCCAAGATAATAATATTGGACTCTCTGTTGGTGGATGTAGACCAAGTTTGGATGAACCATGTTAAAAATTATCTCGCTATTATTATTTTTGTGTATTTTCATTCCTTTGTTTAATCTTTATTTGCTTTTAATTGATATCTTCTACATGCAATTCCTAAAAATATATAGTGTATATTAGTAATTATGGTTAGAATTAGGGTTACATTAGGAATTCCATCTTTGGAAGATATTAAATGCATGATCTTACAAAGAGTGAAATTTTCTAACTACTATATTAATTGTTCTACTTCTATCAACTCTATATACATATAAAATATTCAATTGAATTATTTTATCAAATATAATAAAACCAGGTTAGAATCATATAATTATCCAACACTATAATTATGTCAATTATTGGCATTCATCAAGGTTAACAAATATGAAGAATAAACACTATTAAAAAGTGTTTAACAAGATACATACCAAATTGTTTCAACAAGCACTAACATTTCCAAAGTTGCATTGAAAATATAACTATTAAGAAAATGGGTTTTGGTATGCAATTTAATTGTATGGTGAAATTCACACAACACAATATAAAATAGATTACAAATTGGAAAGAAATGCACCCAAATTATATTGAAATATGGTGAGCACAAACACATATAACCAGATCAAACCATTTTAACACAACAAAACATTAAACATAGAATAATATATTATTGTCTTCAGATAATTTTTACATTGCATTACATTGGCTTTATAAAAGCCTCTCCCCTTTAACTATTTGATAAATACCTACATAACCTCCATACAGGAATGTAACTCCCACAAACTAATATTTATTTAATATGCATAAACTAACCTATAAATGCAAATTTAACAATGTAATACCATTGTTACTATGACTATTATGCCAACATTCCCCCCCTTATTACATTGTTCCTACAATAGTACCAAGGGATCCCCCTTGAATGGTAATATACTCGACAAAGCTGATTACATAATAGAAATACATATTTTATAAAATATTTTATCCCAAAGAATAAATCCTGAACCAAGCAGGGCTCCATCATGCTTTCTCATCTACCCTCAGAAAGATGTAGCTTTGAGCTATGTTCATGAGCTCTTTAGTCCCAAACTCTCAAATCACAGAGTCTTGAATTCCCTGACAACAATCCCTAAGAGATACGACATATGTCTATGATTGTCTAGTGACCACGAAAGGGTATAATTCTTGATCATATACTCCGAAGCTTATTGGATAACAATCCATATTGAGCTCAACGCCAAATCCCAAACCTATCTCCAAAACAAAATATTCACAAAACATACATTCTTCAAATCCGTCAGCATCAACAAAGAAAAGCAAGACAACCAAAACCAAAAATGCTTTTTATGCAAAGCATCATCTCAAAGCAAGAAGCTAACTTGAGATGATGGAAAATCCTCCATCCTCTGATGCCGCCTGCCTCCAATATAACTCGCTTAGTCCTTACCCTCCAAAGATAGAATCAGAGGAAGTACTACAATCCTTGAAAGCATAATCATTCTTAATCATACAAGATTTATATGAAGTATCTATTGGCGTAATAGTTATAGTATTACATTGTTTATACGTAACTACATCTACTGGTTACGTTAGTTACACTATATAGTTAATCTATAACTATTGTATCAACCAACTACACCACAATATATATGTGTGTTATATCTGCATTATCATCAATAAAATTATTACCCCTTCATTTGGTATCAGAGTGATGTGATCTCCAAACTTCCAAAGGCTTGATAATGAAGTCTATGTAAGAATGTTGATAGATCTTGTATTGTATATGGGAACTAGCACATGGAAAGAACAAAAGGGACATGGAGATTGGAGAGCACAGTTGAAGTGTGGCACTTTTAGCAAAACAAGTCACAACAATTGTAGATAGGGGTTGCTATAGTAACAAAATCATCTGGTCATTTAATCATAGGAGAAATTGTTGGGCTCAACATTGGGCATAGAGGAGAAAGCATATTTCGAAAAACCACATATTAATCTTTTGTTGGTTATTGTTGTGGCCACAGACAACATCTTCACAGTTCACACCTGGATGATAGTTTGCCATGGGTTTTCCTTGATGTCTCTGTGACTGTAAAAATGGTGTGAGAGAGTGCACCTATGTGTTTGACTATAGTTAATGTGCATTAGTTATGAATATTGGCATTGTTATTTCCTTCTATTGCTGCGTTGAAGTTCTATGAAGGTTCGTAGTTTGGTCCTAAGTGGTGGCATAAAGATGTGATAGGCATAAAGTCACAACTGTGGGACTCAAATGGCATGGTAACCAAATGGCTATGTTGAATATCTTGAATGGCCTTTCAAAACTAATGTGTGTTTTTCTACGCTTGTGAAAAGAACTATTTTTCTAAAATCTCCATTCAATTTGTTAAACCTTTGTTGACCACTATCATTGTTGATTTATGCTAGTTTTGTGTGCTATTCTGCAATATCTATGGTGCCCTAGCATTAACTGACTATACCTAAGCATATATTCTGCAATGTTGAATGGAAATAGTGATAAAAATGTGATAAAATTGTCCAGATTTGATGCAGGATTTGTGATAGCTTTGTATGATTTTTATAATCTATGGGTGGTTACGATATGGACATTCCTTGTATGCTAGTAGATGAAGTGCATTCTGACAAGAAGGATATAGGCCTGAAAGGTGCAAATTATATTTGTAGGGCTATCTCCATTTGTGTGAAGGAGAAGGAAGACGTTGTAGGCCGATTGAGACATAAGTGTTGTTAGGAAGGGCTATGCATCCTACACTTGATAGAACTTTTGAAGGTATGAATGCACATATGTCAAAGATCACGTATGCTTTCAAGGACATCTTTTCTATTCCTGATGAGGCCTCCAAAGACTCATCCAAGACATCAATTGGATAAAGTGTAATAGGGTCATAATAGAGGCAGGTGACATCAGAGGATGGAGGATTTTGCATCATCTCAAGTTAACTTCTTGCTTCAATGAGATGATGCTTTATATGAGAAGTGTTTTTGGTTTTAGTTGTTTTTCTTTTCTTTGTTGATGCTGATGGATTTGAAGAATGTATGTTTTGTGAAGATTTTGTTTTGGCGATAGGTTTGGGATTTCATGTTGAGCTCAATATGGATTGTTGTCCAGCAAGCTTCAAAGAGTATATGATCGAGAACTATACCCATTCGCAATCACTAGACAATGATAGAGACCTATCGTATCTCTTAGGATTCATTGTTGAATAATTCAAGACTTTGTGATTTGAGTGTTCAGGACTAAAGAGCTCAAGAACATAGCTCGAAGCTACGCCTTTCTGAGGGTAGATGAGATAACATGATGGAGCCCTGCTTGGTTTAGGATTTGTTCTTTGGGAGAATATCTTCTATAAAATGTGTATTCATATTATGTAATCAGCTTTGTTGAGTATTTTAGCATTAAGGGGGGTCCCTTGGTACTATTGCAGGAACAATGTAGTAAGGGGGGAATGTTGGCATAATTGTTATAATATTACATTGTTTATACGTAACTACATCTGTTGGTTACGTTAGTTGCACTATATACTTACTCTATAACTGTTGTATCAACCAACTACACCATAGTATATATCTGTGTGTTGTATCTACATTTATCATCAATAAAATTACTGCCCCTTTAGTAGCCATGTAATATGTGTGGCTATAATGAAAAGCAAAAGATTGGGTGTCAGATTCAATTGATAATACACCCATTACATTAAACACCTTATACCTCCCAATTAGATGCATATTTTAAATAAATCCAATTACAAGTACCTCCAAAATAAACCCTTACAATCATAAAAACTTATTTAAGTTTAAAAAATCAACTACTTCTCTTTTGAAAAATACTACATGTCTTTAACACAAAAGAATCTCTCCTTTTTAATGTGCCCGATTTAAAAATAATACCTCTTTAGACATCTATTTTTCACAGAGTCACTTTGGCAATACAATCTACTCTTGGCTAAGTTCAAACTCATACAACTTCAATGGTTAACTTGAAAGTTTACCAATAGACTGGGAAGCATTGACCTTTATCCTTTCACAGAGTACGTTGTCTCATTCTTTCAAAAAAACTACGCATATGTTTCTCTACCAGAAACAACATTAGTAAACAATTCTACACAGCAGTAATATAAGAAGCACAACAAATGACATTAAAATGCCTAATGCCTAATCAGATCATGACTTGATTTGCATCCTCTCGCTAAGTATGAATGAGATCAAATCGATCTGTATCTGCTACAACAGAAAGTCACGCCTTGCTTTGCATTTCCGTAAAGTCGCATAAAATTGCTCCTTTCATTCCTGTCTTCTTTCATTCTTTAACTCTCCCACATTTTACATTGAAACCCTAACTACAATGGTAACAATGAAAGTAATGCACTGGAGTCTGAATATTATTGTCAGTTAATTTGTATGCAGCAAAATATGGAATGACAACCTCAAGTGCGGAATCCAATTCATCTATCACTCATTGATTACATTCATCCATTTACAAATCTATTATTGAAAAGATTTAAGTTTGAATGAAATGCTAAGTGCCAAAAAACTTTAAATGTTGTTAAAACTTATCTCACTTTCTCCATAGCAATAGTAATCCCCTAACTGCCAACAATATCAAATGCAAATCTATTTGATTTTCCAAATTGACGGACTTGCTCAACAATCATTTTCTTCACAACCCACTTTCAAAATGCTCTGATGCCATATTGAAATATGGTGAGCACAAACACAGATAACTAGATCAAACCATTTTAACACAGCAAAACATAAAACGTAGAATAATATATTATTGTCTTCAGATAATTTTTACATTGCATTACATTGGCTTTATAAAAGGCTCTTCCCTTTCACTATTTGATAACTACCTACATAACTTCCATACAAGAATATAACTCCCACAAACTAATATTTATTTAATAAGCATAAACTAACCTATAAATGCAAATTTAACAATGTAATACCATTGTTACTATGACTATGATACCAATAAATTATGGAAACATTTAGACTACAACCTTATTAGAATAGTTACTAAAAATTTTAATATATAATTTTTTTGCGATTTTAAATAAGAAAAGTTTGAACCAAAAGAGTGTAATATTGGGGTAAAAAAAGTAATATCCTAAAACCAGGCTAAGAGATCCAAAAAAAACATGAGTGATTTGTGGAACTCAAATCAAATAAGCATGATATGAATGATTTGTGTAATTCTGAAAGGTAAGAGTATTTTCAAAGAAATAGATCAAAATATTATGTTGACAAATACTATTCTTATGTGTACAAGTATTAGTGTGGCAATGTACTTGCATTGGAATACTTCATATTATATGTTTCACTTATGATGTCAAATGATGTCTGTAAACAATTACTCCATACCAAATAGTTTTATCTATTAATATAAATTTGGGAATTAATATTGTACAAATGAATTAATTTGAAATGATCTAATCCTAATCCTAACCCTAACACTGGAGTAAGGTTAGGCTTAGAATTAGTGGTATAATAGATATGAAATTGGAAACCTAATGGGATTGGAAAGGGTGGCTAGGGTGGGTAAAGGAGAGATCTCCACATAGCACAAAACTCTAAAAGAAAAGATATAATAATGGAATAATGATAAGTAAGAATACAATCCCTTAAAATATCTAAAAAATGATAATGCCATCAGAAATCACATATCCAAGACCCTCAAAGTAATATATCATACAAAATGTGTACCAAGTCAGCTCATGGTGGGAAAGAAATGGGCAAGAGTCAACAAATCTATAAGTTTTAAAATTCAAAATTTAGGGGTCAATTCCATGTGATGTAATATAAGTTTTAAATATTGGTGTGGGACAATGGAACGCTACTTTTGACATAAGGAATGAGTTTTATGACATAGGTTAGAGCTAGAATTAGGGTTACAGTTAAGGATAGAATTAAGCTTAGTGATAAAATTAGGGTTAGGGGTAGAATTAGGGTTAGCTTAGAATTAGGGTTATGGATAGATTTGGGGTTATTGTTAGGATTAGAATTATAGTTAGAATTAGGGTTAGGGTTATAATTAGAGTTAGGATTAGCATTACTATTAGAATTAAGGATAGGGTTAGGGTTACAATTATAATTTAGGTTTGAATTAGTAATATAAGTAGTATTGGGGCAAGAATTAGGGTTACGAATAAAATCAAGATTAGAATTATAATTAGAATTAGGTTACCATTACAATTAGGGTTAGGGTTACCATTAGAATTAGGGTTAGGGTTAAGGTTTAGGTTAGAATTAGGGTAAAAACTATGATTACAATCAGGGTTAGGGTTGGGGTTACAATTGGGCTTAGAATTAGGGTGAATGTTAGGGTTAGAGTTATAGTTACAAAAAAATAACAAAGGTTAATTACATTTATATCTATATATGGAAATATTGTTAGAATTAAGGTTGGGATTAGGGATGGAATTAGTAATATAATTAGACCTAAGTAGATATACGGTTAAAGTTAGGGTTAGAATTAATGTGAGGATTAATGTTAGGGTTAGGGTTATAGTTACAATTTGCATTCAAATTAGAAGTTAGGCCTACAATTAGGGTTAGGGTTAGGGTTTAGACTCAAGCTAGAATTAGGGTTATAAATAATGTTACTATTAGCCCGTTGGGGGATAGAATTAGGCTTTAGTTTAGAATTATTGTCAAGGATTAACATTAGGGTTAGGGTTATATTCTATATAATTCTAGAATACCTATTATATTTTATGGTGACAAATGTAAGGGTAGAATTAGAGTTAGGGTTATAATTAAGGTTATAATTAGAGTAAGGGTTATATTATATGGTGACAAATATAAGGGTAGAATTAGAGTTAGGGTTAGCATTACTATTGTGATTAAGGTCAGGGTTAGGGTTATAGTTATAATTTGGGCTTGAATTAGGATTTGAATTCGTATTTGGATAACAATTAGGGTTAGCAATAAAATCAAGATTACAATTATAGTTGGGTTTAGTGTTAGTGTTAAAATTATAGTTAGATTTACAGTTAGAATTAGGGCTAAAACTACAACTAGAATCAGGGTTAGGGTTGGGGGTTACAATTAGGGTTAGTATTGGCCTAAATGTTAGGGTTAGGGTTATAGTTACAATAAAACACCAAAAATCATTTATATTTCTATCTATATATAGATCTATGGTTAGAATTAAGGTTGGGATAAGGGTTGGAATTAGGAATAGAATTAGGTTTAAGTAGATCTAAAGATATATAATATAGTTAGAATTAGGTTTAAGTCTATATTTTGATACATATAGAAAAAGTTATGTTTTACGGAATACACCTATGTCTAATTTATAATTGGTTTGACTTCAAAAATAAATTAAAAAATATATATTCAACAAAACATTATGAAACCAAATGCATACACTATATAGAGATGTTACCAATCTAAATTAAAAAGAATCATAATTTTATCCTTTGTAGAAAAAAAGTTATGTGCTACAGAATACACATCACTTAAAAAAATGTTGTTTACTATTAAAAACCAGTTATCAAAGTAGATGCAAAAAAAATTACAATTTAAATCCAATTTTTTAAAAAAAAAAATTAGAATCTACAAACAAAATATCACAATTTACTAGTTCACATCATCTTCAAATTCCTAATGGTTTAGTTGCTATAGGTGTCAGATCGTGAAGATTTAGTTCAAAATATTTATTTCAATGTCAAGTTTGGTCGAAAAGTGTAACCCATTATTGTGGGATGATCAAGAACAGGACAAAGAGTAATATGAACCTTCATAGTACACCTAAACCATGCACGAAGACTTGAAATTCATGGACCCATTCAAATTGTCATCAACTGCTTCCACCTGCACCAGCTTCTTAAGGGAGGATGCTGCCTTCTCAGCCTTTTCTCTGTGCTCTAGTAGAGCCACATCCTTTAGGTCAAGTAGAAATAGGTATAGTTTCACAACTTCATCTGGGTCCTGTAACATGGGAATGTCTTTTGGATGAGGCACCACAACTCCAGTGAATACTACTTTGATTGTCTCTTTAAGCCTACCTGAAAGTTCTACCTTGAAGGTGCACCGAAGCTAGAAATCTTGATGCTATGCTTGTATCCACTCTATAGATTTCCCCTTCTTCCAGAAAACCCCTTCCCAAAACAATTTTGACTGCCGCCATAGTGAGCCCATCATTCAGTCACAAGACTCACTTTAGCCTTTAGTTAGTGACCATGCCTTTGAAGGCCTTCTATCTTATTGTGCTCTCAATCTAGATTGGGGTGTCTACCCCTAAGTTTACAATTTTGTCTTGAGTGATGCATGCTACAATTCTTGATCTGTCTGCCATGAGGGCCTAGAAACTTACGTAGAAAACCCTCTTTGAGTTGAGAATGAGAAAATGTGAGGCCTTGCAGGATAAAGGATGGTATACAAGTGTAAATAACCATAGAGCCACTACCTCTTCCGCTCATCTCTCATCAAGTACCATGGTGGCTAATAAAAGCAATGCAATCTTTCCCCTCGAGAAACAGTCAAACATGATTACATTCCTCTTTGGTAGATTTGGCTATAGACAGCTAAATTTGTCCCAAAATTATCCATGTCTTGCAACACCTTATTAAAACATTACTTAAACATCAAAAAACATTTTGTCCTAATCCCACTCTTAACTCAACTTATTCCCATTAGCCAATTAATTAAATAAATTTTATCTATTTAATTAATTAAAATCCCATCTTAATCCCATCCTTATCCCACTTTCCAATTAATTAAGTAAATTTTATTTATTTAAGTAATTTTCTAACACATATCCCAACTAATTCAAATAAAATATTTGAATTAGGTCCTCACCTCTCACCAAATTGCAACACTTGTCCATCTCCCATTTAAATAATGTGTGGTAGTACAACTTTCATTTAATATCCTTTTTGTGTAGACCATCATACATGAACTTATTAAATAAAGGTTTTTATGTATACGATGACTCATGAGCTTTATCCTCCTTCTTACACTTGTCACATGACTACAACTTCCTTTAAGAGTGGGAATAACTAATTAATCCTAGCTGTCCACATTATTCAATTAGTCTTTCAATCTCAACCATCCATTTGAATCAACCCTTGCCTATAAATCTACCCTCTCACAAGCCATTTGGGGGATCCACCTTTCATGCATCCTCATGCTACCAAAATTTCTCTACAATCTTCTATCGTCTCATCTATCATCTTCCATCTATCATCTTCACCTTAGTGTTATGTTTCTAAAATTGTGAGAAACCAACATATCAAATCAATCAATCAATTCATCATGCATGCATCATTCAATCTTGCATTTATCTATTTGAGGCATTGAAGATTTGGATTGGGTAATGCATTTCATTATTTTATCATTTTTCATTTATCCAAATTTTTTGATCACACTGGTTGTGTTCATGTGATGATGTTTGATCAAGCCTCCTCTGACAGTCTATTTATTTCTCTGTATGCCACATTCCTTCCTTCTCCCATGTTAAGTGTTGGTATTGGCTATCTGTGCTCACCTTTCCTTCTGCCATGTTTACTTAATTCATCATGCCTCTCATTTGTAATCAGTTCTTCCACAACACTTGTGTGGAGGGTGCCTAGCCATCTGCCCACAAATATTAATATTTAATAATAAACATGATATTTCAAAAATAAGGAGGTAAAACAAAGATATGCCATCGTTTACTTCTCCATCATATTTGGATATATCATTTTTTTTACAATTTTGTAAAGCCCTTCTACAAAGCCTATGGCCTCTAGCATGAAAGAAAATAAAACTCAAAAAATTAGAAAATGAAACATTACTTTGTATATATTAAATGCAAGAAAATAGCTGTAATTTTCTCAAAAAAAATGTTAGAAAATGGAACATTACTTTGTATGAAAGAAAACTATTGTAATTTTTTTGTGTAATTTTAGAAATAATTTCAACCAAAATTTTATACATATTTGAGGTTTGAACCTTAATTAATTTATATAAAAAATGTAGTATGTAATAATCAATAAAAAGTTTAAATTTGATTTGTTAATTTGAGATATTTTTTTATTTGTTAATTTAATAAAAATTTGATGGACAAGATATAAACCTTAAATAATTAAATGATTAACCAAAATCATGTATATAGTAAATAAAATGGTTTTAATATGAAGTAGATAAAATAGCTTCAAATTGATATCTCTCATCATTTTTTTAGATAGATGTATTTAAGATATCTATACTAGTTAAGCCAAGAGATGTAACTATAGTGGTAGAGTGTAATTGTGTGAGCGTGTTAACAAAAACTATTAAAGAGATGAACACAAAAGTAATTACAGTGAGAGGAGTTATTGAGTGGCACTAAGGGGATGACTATGACCATGTACACAAAAGTAAAATAGAGCTAACATTGTATTTCTGAAGAAAATGAAAATGAAGAAGATGAAGGTGAACACTACTTACCTCAGCAACATGAATATCCTATATCTATAGAAGATGAAAAAGAGGGCTATACTATTTCTTCAAAAGATGAAGACAACATACATTATGCTTGTAGGAGAAATTCAGCTGGGAGAAATACCAAAGAACGTATTCAAAGTTTACAATCCTCTCTAAAACTTGCCTTTGATGAATATTGTAAGTAGTTCTATGACATGGAAGCTGAATTAATTAGAGAAAAATCAGAAATTAAGGAGTTGACTGAAAGAAACAAGATAGTAGAGGAGGAGCTCCAAAAGGCTAAAGAAAGAGAAAACTCCAACAAACGAGATCTTGACCAAACAAGAAACAAGCTTCAAGCGCTATGTACAACATTCGATGTAGTGAAAGAAGAATGTGATCAAGTATGTAAGCAACAAGAGTATCCAGGAGTGGCTCCACAACTTCCTAAGAAGAGAAAATATGTTCTTAAGGTTTACGAGGTTAATGACTGTGTGAATTGCCCAAGTTGCTTGGAACCATGGACTGAATATGGGGAGCATAATATCTGGTATGTTGTATATGCAAATGGGTTTCCAATACTAGAAACTTCTATTTCTTTTTTGGTTTTTACATGTTATGGTATATAATTTGTTAAAAAATGAGCAACATCTATTGCTAGTTCAGTGGTAGACTAGTCCAGAGGTAAATGGGAGGTTTTATGTAACTTAGGTCATAGAAATTTGAACATTGTTTTAGAGCTTAGGCTAGCAGAGCTAGGTCAAGTTAGGTTCTACGAGTACCTATAGTGTTAGCTTAAGTGGAGGTGTTGGAAAATGATCCACCTTCAAACCAAAGATGAACTAATCACCAAAATTGTTAGTAGCTTAGTGGTAAAGTACCCCACCAACAAATAATTGATCTTAAATTTGGAAAGCATGAGAGAATGTGAAACCCTTCACTCAAAAAAGAAATTCTATGGATAGAGTTAGCAAATATATTCAAGGTGGTTGATCTATTTGGTGGAACCTAAGGCATAAGGATCAGCTGTTAACCCATCTTTGAGGATTCTCAGCTAAGAAATGACATAAATCCAAGGGTATTGATACTTTTAATGATATCATCTTGAATAACTCTTTAAATAGTTGGTCCCAGTTAAAAGAGGAATTTGATGTGACTGAATCACAGAAAAGAACTTATTCAATCTTATGTAATTCCATCAGAGATCACTTATCTCAATTTTCTATTGTGAGAAATTATGAGTGAAGTAGAATAAAATGGTTGGATGGAATAGAATCAGTGAAGATGAAACCCAACAGACTATGATTTGATGACTGATTTGAAGGTGCTTTATGAGCACATTAACTCTTCTTGGAATGTTAACTTAGAACATAAATTGTTGTATAAATCCCTTGTTATTTAGTCTAAAGTAATTGAGCCAAAAAAAGTTCCTTTAGGTGGTTGTTATTTCTTAAGAAACTAGCCTTAGGATTTGATAATAAAATGTGTTCTATGTGTAACTTGCCTAAAACATGTGATCATGGGGTAAATGCAAGGAGGTGGGGGACCAAAACATCGCCACCATCTCTAAAATTAAAAAAAATGCAAGCGCATTATAATGCGCTCACATTTTGCTTTCAGTAAAAGAAAAAAAAAGCATTTCTGCTCATTCACGCTGTGACTTCTCTCCTCACAGCAACAAAGAAAATAAGAAAAAAATTGATCATGTTAAAGAAGAGGCCATTGAATTAAGTGCATCTGAGAAAACAAGGAATTCACAATGCCCCCTCACCGCCAAAGACATCATTGTGCAAATTTGGAGGCTCCAGCACAGGAAGAAGGTAGCGTTTGTTTGATTTTGTTAGTTTGAGAACAATTTTTAGTTTTGCAATGTTTGATTTGTTTTTATATTGCATTTACATTTATTGGAGAAGGAGAAAACCTAAATCTAGTTGAGGAGGGTGAAAACAACCCTCCAAACCCTCAAAACCCACCTTCACCTCCTTTTCATGTAAGGGATGATCAAGAACATTACCTAGGGATAATAGAAGAAAACAAGAAACATATTGAAACTATTATTCAAACCCTAAACAATCCAAGTGGAACACTAAATGTAGGAGGGCACTTGCAAAATCACTATAGGATATTGTTTCCCACACAGATTTGGTGACAAAACAAATCACCGAATTCCAAGACTGTAGGGAGAGGAGTCGACAATATTATGTTGACAAGTTGTCATATGAACAAGTCAAGAAGGAAAAAAATACAAAATATCAATTATGTGCAGAATTTATTAATCTTAAAACCAACAAAAGATTAGAAGAAAGTTGTAAATGGTTTCCTATACATTGGTGTAGGAATGAAGACATATCTTGAAACTTTTGGGATAGATGGTACATGGTCTTCGATGAGTGGCCATGCAATAATGATGAGGTGCCACAATATTTCTTGATGAAACTCTATTATGAGTTCGTCATCAAAAAGATTCTAAATTATTTTGACATTCGTGAGTTCCAGGGTAGAGGTGGTGGCTTTGCCCAAGATAGACTTGGGGTTTAGCAAGATGAAGACCATCTGCCTATAACCTGAGTGAGGCCAGAACCTAGGTCACTCCCTGATGAAGGGGGTAAATCACAAAACACACAATAATAGATATTGAAGATAGAAAATAGAACTTTCTTTTATTGAACTGGGCAACTCATTACATTATAAAATCTCAATTACAATCAGAGGATGAATCCTCTACTCGCTGCCACACATTACAGCTTTCCCAACCTCAAGACTCTAGAATCTTCAGCCTTCTATAACCCTAAATCAGCTAGGGTTTCTATTTTCCCACCTATTCTGGACTCTACATTGGTCCCCTTAACTCCACTACTGCCCAAGGTTCCCAAAATAGTAATAAATAGCACTTTTTGGCGGCCTCCAGCTAAATTTTGAATTTTGCAACTCCCTCCAAAAGTAGGTTAACTTTCAGTAAGGATAACTTTTGATCTAGGTGTCCGATTGATGAACCGTTTTAAGCGTCAGAAAGCTCGTGATGTGAACTATCACGCTACAAATTCATAAACAGATTTTTGTCAACTTTTTGAGAAGTTATGAGAAGTTTTAGTGCCTCATATCTCGTTCCAAAAATTTTCAAGGGCTTTTCAGAAAACAAAAGCTTTAATATCTTTCAGCTCACAAATGATCTTTGTCTGATTCCTTCGCTAAAGGTCTTATATTTTTGTTATGTAAATTTCTAGAATTTTTTGCTTCATTATGTGCCCAAATGCAAACTTTCTAAAAATAGTAGGTACACTTTCCAAAATAGGCAGGTCGCTATTTTTAGCAGTTTTGGAAAAACTGAAAGTCCTACATTATTATTCTGGATATTATGGAACCATAATTACTAATTATGGGAAGAAATGAGAACAACTACAATGGTTTTGACATAACTTCTTTTTTGGGTGATGCAAGATTGCCCTTACACCTCTGGATGCTCCTGCATCAGACACCCAGGGTAATTTGAGAAGTGACCCTGTCACGTCTCAGGTGTTTGTGTGAGGAAAACCGAAATGGTCAACCTCTACCTTAAACAACCAAGAAGAATCTTCAACAGGCCTTCCTTTCCATTTCACTAGATATTCTTCATATTGCCTGTTTCGAGGGCTCCTTCCCACACGACTATCCAAGATCTCTTCTATCTCCTCTGTTAAAGTAGATGCAAAAATACTCCACTGTACTTTTGTTGGTCCATCCTCTGTACCACCTTCATGATATTCTGATAAATCAGAAATATTGAAAACAGGGGAAATATTGATCCCA
Organism: Cunninghamia lanceolata; assembly: GCA_027924645.1. Lineage (NCBI taxonomy): Eukaryota > Viridiplantae > Streptophyta > Pinopsida > Cupressales > Cupressaceae > Cunninghamia > Cunninghamia lanceolata. Next base: position 1,668,421 of record BSBN01000797.1, read on the forward strand.
CTTGGTAGCTCTACCTCATAAGCATTTCCTAAATCATGCTTCTTCATGATTCTGCATGGTCCAAATTTCTTCATTTTCAACTTAGTGTATGTTCCAATTAGGAAGCTTTCTTTTCTCAGGTGAACCATGACTTCATCTCCTACCTGGAATTCCTTATATCTCTTCTTCTGATCTACCTTAGCCTTGTACTGAATATTCATTTTATTAATATACTTTCTCACATCTTCATGTAAATTTTTTTGGATGTTCTACAAAGTCTTCAGCTTCGGCACTTGTCTTTTCTCCGTTGTCTAACTTCCTTAACTCATAAGCATTTCTTAGGCTATTGCCATATACAATCTGGAATGGTGATTTACCAGTATTCCTATTGACAAAATTGTTGTAAGCAAATTCTACCTATGGTAAAATCAAATCCCATCCCTTGGGCTTATCACCTACCAAGCATCATAGTAGGTTACCCAAACTCCTATTCACCACTTCAGTTTGTCCATCAGTCTGTGGATGGTGTGCAGAACTGAACTTCAAGTCTATCTTCAACTTCTTCCACAATGTCCTCCAGAAATAACTAACAAACTTGGTATCTTGATCTGAAACTATGCTCTTTGGTAGACCATGTAGTCTCACCACTTCCTTGAAAAATAACTCTGCAATATGAACATCATCATTAGTCTTCTTACAAGGAATAAAATGTGCCATTTTGGAGAATCTGTCCACTACCACAAAAATAGAATCATGTCCTCTCTGTGTCCTTGGTAAACCAAGAACAAAATCCATGCTAATATCATCCCATGGCTTCTCCGGTACAGGCAATGGTTGATACAACCCTGTATTCTAACTTGTTCCTTTTGCCATCTGACACAGTCTGCAACTCTGCACAAATTTCTTTACATCCTGTTGCAACTGTGGCCAATAATAATTTTCACTAGTAATAGCAATGGTCTTATCTCGACCAAAGTGTCCAGCCAATTCCCCACTATGCTTCTCCTTAATCAAGTTCTCTCTCATGGAACTCCTTGGAATGCACAACTGGCTGTTGTGATGTTCACAACATGCCCCATTTTACTCCTTAGCAAAATGAGGACCCCTACTGTGGCTGTTGCTTCTGCTTGTGTGTGTTTTGTTTTGCTTGGTGGTAAAGGGAAAAGAGAGTCAAAATTTGCAAACTTTATTAAAAATAGAGAAAAAATACATTTTTAGTACCAGTGCATGATATGGTTGGATTCCTTGTGAAAAATGAGCTAGGTTTACATTTTCAACCATCTTAAAATTTGCCATATTTTGCAAGTTATGATCACTTTGGTAAAATGTACATTTAGGTTTGTATGTGTAAAGTCCTTTTTTACTTAGTCACATTTGTAGTCAGGTTAATATACAAGGTTAAATGCATAATGGGTTGCTTGCATGTTACATATACAATCCCTTTTATATATCACTTTTATATACAAAGACGTTTATATGTCTTTTTGCCTTGTATGCATTTGATAGTGTTTATATACATACAAGATGGACCCGAATTAACTCAAAGTTGGAATGAATAATTATTTGAATTCTATTGCAAGTATCTCACATTGTATGTTTTGGCAGGTCAAAATATACAAGGCAAAATATACATTGGAAATATACATCGTGCAGAATTCAAATCTTATGAAGCACAGTTAATTTGTTGTATATCCGCAGGCTTGTATATTAGAATAATATACAAGGGTTATGTACATGCGGCAGACCTGAAAAGTTATTATACAATGTTAAATCATTGTATATTTGGCGCAATGTATATTTCATACATACACTATAACATACAACGAAATATGCATCGCGCAGAATCGGAAGGTTATTAAACATAGTTAAATCCTTGCATATTTTGGTGCCTTGTATATTCAGGATATACAAGTACATTATACAATGTGAACCCGAAGTGATTTTTAAACAATGTTAAATCATTGTATAGTTCTGGCTTGTATAATTCAACATACAATACTGATATGCAACAGTTTATACAAGCCGGAATCCAAATAAGATAACATCTGATTAATGCAGTGTATAAAACCCAAATTTATATCCTAAGATACAAAGCACAATATGCATTAGAATATGCAGGCCGTGGAACTGAAAAAGAATGGAATCTGATTAGACGGATGTATAACGTCCGACTTGTATATTGAGTATACAAGGATTTAAACAGAGGAATGAGCAGGAAAAGATGGAGCGATAGGAATTTGGAGGTCGATTTGAGGCCCGAATGCATAATTTTGGTCAATGATAATTGACCTAACTTTTCTAAGCACTGAACATGCATTTTTGGATGTGATTTTCATGGATTTAGGGCCTGATTGTTGCATTCACATAGTCACGACTAGATTTGGCAGTTGTTTTTCTTCTTACAGGTTTTATTAAATGATGATACTTATTGCTTATCTATTTTTGCAGGTTTGCAGTTGAGGAAAGAGCTGGAACTTGATGACGATGGCATCATAGAGAAGAGATCCGATCTCAGGAGCAGAGGAAGATAAGGATGAAGGGCGAGGAAGTCAAAGGCCTTCATTGATGAAGATAAAATGCAGCTAAAAACATTATTGCAATAGACCACAGAAGCTAATATTAGGCTGCTAGGGTTTCCAGAATGGCATATTTCACCCAGATTGGATGTATGCTCAGAGGTATTTTGGGAGACTTGTTCTCTAGAATTTATTGCTATAACTAGAGGTTTGAACCATTGTTTAACTAGGGTTTTGAGCTGTATTGAGGACAATCAAAGTCTTTATATTGTGCCTCTCTACATTGTAAAACTTTACACAGGGGCTACATAGAGATTTTGTAGCAGCAGAGATTTGTAAAGCATAACATTTAGAATAGAGGAACCTTTTAGTTTAGAAGTAGAAGAAGGAGGCCGCTTATGTCTGTAATAAGGAATGCGTGGAACATCTAGCTTCCTTACTGTATCTATGAAGCTTGTAAGTTTGTTGTAGTTTGATCATTGAAGCTAAGAGTCATTCAAACATTGTAAATCTTATATGACTATCTGTTTCTAATACAATTGAATCTAGAATTCTGCATCTATCTTCTGAGTGTTTTCTTGCTCTTCATTGTGTTTGAAACATTTTCTCTTAGAGCTTACAATCTTAAGTGTACATTCGTGAAAATGCTCAGAATTTACATTTAAGGTTTTTGTCTATGGATTTGATCAAATTACTGTATGATTTATAAAGTGCATAATAGAACAATTAGATCCTTTGGTAGAATGAATGGAGTTTAGATTAGATCTTTCTAACTTTTCCCAACCCATCTAAAAATACTTAGCTGAAAAATGTAGAAATTTAAAGGAAGTTGTCTCATATTTGAAAAAGCATGCATAACAGAGTTGAAAATAGACAGTTTTCATAAATATTTAAGAGAAGGTTGCAATGATTCAAAGAAGACCATTTAAAAGATTTGCAGCACAGTAACACTTTTATGCAAAAGAATGAACAATACACTGATATTTATAATCTTTTTTGCATAAGCTTGAGCCCAGTTAACCAACCTGAAACCCTAAACTACGTAAGGCCCCTTGAACATTATAGCTTCACATCGACCAACTGAATTTGCCCAACAGGTCAAGACCTGACCATATTAAACTTGGGATTAAGTGAATCTTGACCAATTCCTTCATATCTTTCAAGTTAGTTTTGGTTCATTTTATGTGAATTTTAACTAATTGTTATGATTGCATCAAAACAATCACCAACACTGGCTTCCTCTAAACAACATGCTATCTTGGATAATAAAATCCAACCATTTTGTCCTGTCCAAAGTAACAGGTTCCAAACAAGCTTTCCAAGCCTCCGCAAAATCTAGATCTTTAGGATACAAACTTTTGAGTTCATCAAACCCAACAACCTCTACCTTCAATTCTATCAACAAATTTCACCTTTTGCTCAAGGCATCTGCAACTCGGTTGGACTTGCCACTCCTATGCTTCAAAACAAAAGTATAGCTCTACAAAAACTCAACCCATTTTAAGTGCCTTTGATTTAACTTTCCATGACTATTAAGATATTGTAAAGCCTGATGATTAGTATATAAAACAAACTCCTTTGGCAACAAATAATGTCTCCATTTCTTCAAAGCCTGAACTATTGCATAAAAATCCTGATCATAAATAGAATACTTTTTCTTGGCATCATTAAGTTTCTCACTAAAATAGGTAATGGGCTTACCTTCTTGGCTCAAAACAGCTCCTATACCACTACCACTAGCATCACAATCTACCTGAAATACCTTATTAAAATCTGGAAGTGCCAAAACAAGTTGTTCTACGACTTTCTATTTTAATGTATCAAAGCTCTTGTCTGCTCCTTTAGTCCATCTAAACTCTTTTCTATCCCCTCTCATTGTCTCAGTTAGGGGTGCACAAATGCTACTAAAATTCTTTATAAACTTTCTATAAAAACTTGCCAAACCATGAAAAGATCTTACCTCGAAAGCACTCCTTGGCATAGGCCATTCAATGATAGCCCTCACCTTCTCTGAGTCCATCTTAAAACCTTCCTCTAAGACAACAAATCCTAGGTATACCAACTCCTTGTTTGCAAAACTACATTTCTTTAGATTGATCAACAACTTCTCCTCCCTTAGCTTCTCTAAAACTCTTTTTATATGCATCAAATGCTCATCTCAAGTCTTACTGAAAATCAAAATGTCATCTAAATAAACAATAACAAAACTTCCCAAAAATTCCTTCAGTACCTTGTTCATGAGCCGCATGAATGTGCTCGGTGCATTGGTTAGCCCAAATGACATGACTAACCACTCATACAAACCCTCCTTGGTCTTGAAGGTTGTCTTCCATTCATCTCCTTCTCTTATTTGAATCTGGTGATACCCACTCTTTAGATCAATCTTCGTGAAGTACTTGGCTCCACTCAAACAATCCATTATGTCATCCATTCTCGGCAATGGAAATCTATACTTGATTCTGATCTTGTTGATGGCTCAAGAATATGTACACATCCTCCACTCTCCATCTTTCTTTGGTGCTAGTACTGCAAGTACCGCACATGGACTTAGGCTCTCCCTTATCAGTTCCTTCCTTAACATCTCATGAACTTGTCTGTTCAACTCTCCATTCTCTGCTAGAGTCATTCTGTGGGTTGCCTTATTTGGAAAACTAGCTCTTGGTATCAAATCCATTTGATGACTTATCTTCCTCACTGGTGGTAAACCTTCTGGTAAATTATTAGAGAAAATATCTTGAAATTCTTCCAACATTTTTGAGACTTCTGCAAGTACATCTTCACATTTCTCTTGACTGATCTTAGAAATCAATGCAAAGCAATGATGCTCATGCTTCATACCCTCCAAAAACTTTCTACCATCTACCAAGCAAATTCTGGTAGTACTACATACATTTTCTTCCACCTCCTTCAAGGGCTTCAACTTATGATGGACTCCATCCTTTGTTAGGGAGTATGTGTTTGCACGGCCATCATGGACAATGCTCCTATCATACTACCATGGCCTCCCCAATAACATATGGCATGCATCCATCGGTATGATGTCACACAGCACCTCATCATGGTAGTCACCAATCTTGAACTTCACTAAACACTGTTCATTGACCAAAGCTCTATGGTCCTTCTGCAACCATGCAATCTAGTATGGATGCGGATGCTTTCTTCTTGTCAACTTCAACTTGTCAACCATCTCCTCTGAAACAAGATTATCAGTTCTTCCACTATCAATAATAATATCACAACACTTACCTTCACATTTGCACCTTGTGTGGAATAAACTCTTCCTTTGATTGAGTTCTTTCTCTTCATTCAACAAAGTTCTTCTGACAACTAGGGTTTCTCCCCTTTCTGCATCTTCATCCACATGTGCAACTCATGCATTACCTTCAGGTCTTCTATTCATCCTTCCTTGATGTTGCGGACACTCATATGCTTGATGCCCTTCTTCTCCACATTGGAAACATGTTCCCCTAAAACCTCCTCTTCTAGGTCCTTGCCCAGGTCTATCCCTTCTCTTCCTCTTTGCTCACCATTATTCTGGTCACAAGGGTGGTAGGTATTATCTCCTCTCTGATTTTGACTAGTTCAAGCTTCTTCACTTTTCTTTGGATCTTCATTTTGGCCTCCCTAGGGTCTTTTGCCAGTCCTTCCGCCTTGACCTCTTCCCCTTTGCTTACTGTCAAATCTTTTATTTAGCTTCTCTTCCACCTTCAAGGAAACTAGTATGTATCTTCTATGGTGGTCATTCTGACCAGGCTCAGCTCCTCCTAAATACTCAGCCTCAACCCATTAATGTAATGGGCTACCTTCTGCTTGTTGGGCTCTGCATGGCCTGTCCTGATATTAATCTTATAAAACTCTTCTGTATACTCCTTGACAGACTTGTTACCTTGCTTTAGTCCTTGCAGCTTCTTTAACAACTCCATCTCATAGTCCACAGGAATGAATTACTTCTTCAGTTTCTCCACCATCCAATCCCATCTAGTGATCTTTCCTTTTCCTCTTCTATTCCTCTCTAATTGGACCTCCTTCCACCAAATACTGGCATGGCCCTTCAACTTTGTTTTTGCAAACTTGACCCGATCTGGGTCCTGCACATCTTCATACTTGAAATACTCCTCCATGTCATTGATCCAATCAATGAGCTGTTCTGGATTCAAATCTCTAGAATATGTAGAAACTTTGATTCTAGGCCTTTTTCCAATCTTTGAAATGGCCCTCAACAACCTAACTTCTGTAGGATCTCCCGTAGCTTCTTGCTCTTCCTCAAATAGCTCTTCTTTAGCTTCATCTTCGCTTTCCTCTCTCCTTCTCGGCTCAAACCCTCTTCGTAGCTCCTCTTGCAATCCATCGATTTGTCTTTATAGGGCTCTAAAACCCTCTTCCATCAAAGAATTCCTCCCACCATGGTTTCTTCATGGAGGCATCTTGATCTATGCAGCAAACCCACAACCTTAGTTCCTGGTGCAAACTGCCTCATGGTCGGCGGTCTGTCTACACACTCAAGAACCCTTGCTCTGATACCACTTAATGAAAGGGGTAAATCACAAAACACACAATAATAGATATTGAAAAAAATAAATATAACTTTCTTTTATTGAACTAGGCAACTCATTACATTACAGAAGCTCAATTACAATCAGAGGATGAATCCTCTACTCGCTGCCACACATTACAGCTTTCCCAACCTCAAGACTCTAGAATCTTCAGCCTTCTGTAACCCCAAATCAGCTAGGGTTTCTATTTTCCCACCTATTCTGGACTCTACACTTGCCCCCTTAACTCCACTATTACCCAAGGTTCCTAAAATAGTCATAAATAGCACTTTTTGGCAACCTCCAACTAAATTTCAAATTTTGCAACTCCCTCCAAAAGTAGGTCAACTTCTGGGAGGCATAACTTTTGATTTGGGTGTCCGATTAACAAACCGTTTTAAGCATCAAAAAGCTCGTGATGTGAACTATCACACAAGAAATATATAAATAGATTTATATCAACTTTTCAAGATGTTATGAGAAGTTTTAGTGCCTCATATCTCATTCTAGAAATTTTTAGGGGCTTTTTAGAAAACAAAAACTTCAATATCTTTTAGCTCATAAATGATCTTTTCCTGATTCCTTCGTCAAAGGTCTTATATTTTTGTTATGTAACATTTTGGAAGTTTATGCTTCATTATGTGCCCAAATGCAAACTTTCTAAAAATAGTAGGTACACTTTCCAAAATAGGCACGTCACTATTTTTAGTAGTTTTGAAAAAAATTGAAAGTCCTACATTATTATTCTGGATATTATGGAATCAAAATCACTAATTATGGGAAGAAATGAGAACATATACAATGGTTTTGAATTAACTTCTTTTTTGGGTGATGCAAGATTGCCCTTACACCTCTAGATGCTCCTGCATCACTCCCTTTGTCTTTGAAGGAGAGTGTTGAGCTGGAGACTTTACATTCATTGACTACTCTCACCCAAACTCTATCATAGCATGCCAATTATTTTAGCTAGGCTGATGAGGGTGAGAGTAGTAGGCATCATGTGTCCCCACATTTGTGCAGTACATCTAGGAACCTATGTGATTAAGGGATGCAAGAGGCACGACAGGACTCTGCAACATGGGGGTAGCATGTTGCGACACAGGGGCAGCATGATGTGATACCTAGGGGTAGGACATATTGGATGATCTTGTTCTTAGTGATGATCTCTTACAGCATACATTTGGTATTGACTCTCAGGTAATTTGTTACAAGTATCATATTGATTTAGTATATTGTTATTTGAAATTTGTAATTAATTTTATATGATTATCTATATTATAAGTCAAAAATAATGTATGTAATTGTTTGCGCAATGAAATTCCAGGGTTAGAGTCTTCATCCTGCCTCCGTTAGCCATCCATTGGCAGGTTATGAGAGGAGGTCAAGTCAGCAGGTATGTAATTTATCACATAATTGTAATTATTGTAGATATGTCAATGGTAATATTATTTTGACAATTTGATAATTTCAATAGTCACCAACACCTCCATAGTTTCTTTGGTCCCCTGTACACCAAACCACCACTTTTATAGAGGTAAATTTAACCATTTATAATCATTATGCATTTTTAAAATAATGTTATGTATTTATTTTGTTTGAATAATCTTGAACCTAATTTTCAGATACTAAATACAGTGGAGACTCCTCCTAATTTGCATGAGTCAGCGTAGATAGGCATTGATGCAGCCATGATGTCTACAAATCCTTTGATTGAGGTATGAGCCAATTACATGAAAATATCATAATTTTGTATTTCTTTTTTTTTATCTCATGTCATTTGATGTACAAAACTGATATTTATGTTTAGTCAATTTTGCTTCTTGATGTGATCATCGGTTGGTGGTAAATGATCAATTACATATGTGATGTTATATATTTCATACATTTTCTATACTAATGTGCATATTCTTTGTTTGTATTAATAGGTGCAGTTGGATGAACTTTATTCAAAGAGGTCTACTCAACGACAAAGAAACGATGTATCACTAACTAGATCTCCATCTTCACAGTCAAAGAAGGGCCACCAATTTCCTAAAAGTCCATAGGAAACTAGTTTTTGGGAACTTTTTTGTATTCCTAAATGGCTTTGTATAGATACTTTTGTTTGTTAATCTAATGTATATTTGCCTATATGGCTTTGTGTGGACACTCCTATATGGCTTTTTATATAAACTAGATGTTATGTTCATGACATTATGTATATGGCAGTTTATATTAAATATTTAATATGATAATCAATTATTGTTATAGGAATTTGGTTTTACAAGTGTCAATTGCATTTTATTGAAAGTATATAAATCATTTTCAAATAATTTATTTTGTGCATATCTTACAATCATTGAATTCTGTGGGACTATGCATTTCTTTGAGGCATCATCTGAAATAGTTCTATGCTTCCATAATTTCCATACATGTCTACAAGGGTAACTTTGCAAATACAATACATGTGACAAAATTCCTATATCATTTATACTTTGATGGTTGTCCACACCATGTTCTCTAGATCCCATTATAGCATAGGCAAGGAGGACGTTGGTTGAGGTTGTGCAATTTGGTTTTAGATGTGCCAAAATTTGCATAAATGGTTGAAATTTATTTTTGTGCATTTGCTTGAGAGTTTTTAAAGCTTTATGAAAAATCCATTTTGTGCATATCTTGCAATCATTGCATTCCATGAGACAAAATTTCTTTGAGGCATCGTGTCAAACAATTCATGTTCATTATATATTCTTCCACACAAGTTGCATACATGTCTTGTAGGGCACTTACAACTATGACATTTGACAAAATTCCTATATCCTTTATGCTTTGATGGATGTCTATATGATGCTCCAAACATACCATTTCTAAGGTTTTGGAATTTAGCTTTACACTTGTCAATTGCATTTTCTTGGAACTTTCTAAAGGCTTATTAGTAAATCCATTTTGTTCATATCTTGCAATCATTGTATTCCATGAGGCAACATTTCTTTGAGGTATCATGCCAAACAGTTCATGTGCCTTGTCTATGCTTCCACACTTTGCATACATGTCTTTGAGGGTAGTTGCAACTACAACATCAAACAAAATTCACATATGTTTTATCCTTTTGATGGATGTCCATTTTGGCATAAGCAAGGAGGATACTGGCTAAGGTTGTGGAATTTTTCTTTACACCCACCAATTGCATTTTCCTGAAAGTTTCTAATGCCTTATCAAAAAATCCATTGTGTTCACATCTTGCAATCATTGCATTTAATGAGGTGACATTTCTTTGGGGCATCATGCCAAATAGTTCACCTGCCTTGTCTATGCTTCCACACCTTGCATACTTGTCTACAAGGGTGATGTAATAGGTAAGGAGGATGACTCAACACGATGGAAACATATTTCACAACAATTGGCTAAGACCCCAAACCCTTTTTCAACTTGACATCAACTCAATCAAGACTACAAACCCAACACTTGGTTCATAACCTCAATCTCTACAAACCAACTCATGAAACACCCTTGAAATGATGAATGTGACATAAAAAGACCATTCATGCTCACCAAGAACATAAACTTTGCATATAGGTTATTCTTCCTCATAAACTGCCCTTACAAGCTAGTAGCCCTCCAAAAAACTAATTTTTGGAACATAACTTACTGATCCATGACATCTAACACAAAGGAGGACAGATTAGGATACCCATTTAGATGTTTTACAGCATATCTCAAATGCACCATGTGTTGTTTTAGAACATTCCCTTAAAAAATGGACTATTAATTTGTATATGAGGCATAATTAGCCTACTTTTACAAAGCATCGACTACTATTCTTGACCCCTAAACTAAACATTGCACTCTAGAGGTTGAGTTAGGTCCTATATATACTGAATCACTTATTAACATAATTATTCAAGACCCTTCTTTAACCATTTTTCAAAACCCACATCACTGCACTGTCAAATAGACCAAAAACACACAGGCTACCTACCTAGGGCATCATTAATTTAATTGAAAACAACCTTGGTCATTCCTACAAGACCTTATTACAACAAAATAGATGCATAAACACTAGTTTAAACAACTATGACAACTATTAGCTATTTGGTTGCAAGAAAAGTTGTTTGACAACTTTTCTTGCAACTTGATAATTTTTCTTGCAACTTGACAACTTTTGTAGCCTATGACCTCCTAAACTCCAATGACCCTTATTACATTAGGAGTGGTCTAGTATGACCTCATTACAATGCCAAAATGAATCAACACATCAAAATTCATCATTTGATCATGTTCATGAAATAGGCTAGGTGCCCCTGCACCAAAGGGTAGCTGTAATTACAACATATGACAAATTTCCTATATCCTTTATGCTTTGATGGATGTCAATAAGTAATTCCAAACATTCTATATTGGTCTACAGATAGGGAGGATGTTCATAAAGGTTGTGGAATTTGGATTTACAGGTGCCAACTTCATTTACTTGAAAGTTTCTAAAGTCTTTTCAACAAATCCATTTCATGCATATCTTACAATCATTGCATTCCATGAGACAACATTTCTTTGAGGCATCATGTCACACAGTTCATGTTCATCAAGTATATGCTTCCACACTTTGCATACATGTCTTGCAGGGTACTTACAACTACAACATTTGACAAATTCCTATATGCTTTATGCTTTGATGGATGTCTATACTGTATTCTGAAGATACCATTTCGAAGGTTTTGGAATTTGGCTTTACACTCGCCAATTTGGTGCAGGGGCACCAAATTCATTTGTTTTGCAAGTTTGGTCAAATGAGATCTAATGATAGGTTTTTTTGGGTGTTTTTAGTTTATTTGGTCTAATAAGGTCATAATAGACCATGTTCAAGGCCAATAGATTTATTTTGAGTTCATTTTACAAAAGTTGTCAACATGTATACAATGGATATACCTACACATGCCTTAATGCAATGGTCAATGATGATAGAAAAATATGTTAAAACTAAAAATAGATAATCAAGAGGTAGAGGGATGGGGAGAGAGATAAAGAGGAGGAGAGAGAGGTAGCAGGGGATAGATTAAGAGATAGGGATCCATATGTCCAAAGAGATAGAGATAGGGATCCCTATTCTCCCCTCTACCTAAACCATAAACCTAAACCTCTAAACCCTAAATAATGTCTTTAAACCCTAACGCCTAACCCCTAAACCCTAAACCCTAAACTCAAGAAACCATAAACCCCTAACCTGTAAACCCTAAACTCGAGCATCCCTAAACCCCTAAAACCTAAATAATTCCCCTAAACCCTTACCCAAAACCCTAAACCCTATTTACTTGAGCAACCCTAAACTCATGTAAACCTCAAATAGTGAGGGAGGGAGAGATAGAAAGGTAGAGTTAGAGAGAGGGGATCGAAAGAGATCTAGCAAGATAGAGATATAGGGAGAGGGAGAGAGAGACATACAGATGTAGGTATAGTTAGAGAGAGGGAAAGAGGAGACAGAGATTTCTCCCAGGCTTGGTCTCCTCTATATCTCCCTATTCACCTCTCTACCTAAATGATAAACCTAAACATCTAAACCTTAACCTCTAACTGCTAAACCATAAATAATGCCCCTAAACCCTAACACCTAACACCTAAACCCCTAAACCATAAAACCTAGAAGCAACCCTAAACCTCTATCTCCCTATCTCCCCCATTCTCTATTGGTCCCCTCACTCTATCTCTCTCTAAACCCTAAATCCTAACTCCTAAAATCAAGAAACAATAAACCCCTAAAGTCTAAATAATTCCCTGAAAACCTTACCCTAAATCCTATTTACTTTAGCAACCCTAAACTCATGTAAACCTCAAATAGTGATGGAGGGAGAGATAGAAAGGTAGATTTAGAGAGAGGGGATTGAAAGAGATCTAGTAGGATAGAGAGATAAGGAGATAGAGAGATAGAGAGGTAGGCATAGTTAGAGAGACCTGGATAGAGGAGACAAAGATATCTCTCCCTGGCTTGGTCTCCTCTGTATCTCCCTATTCACCTCTCTACCTAAACCATAAACATAAACCTCTAAACCTTAACCCCTAACCCTTAAACCATAAACCATAAACCATAAATAATTCCCCTAAACCCTAACTCCTAACCCCTAAACCCTAAAAACAACCAACCCTAAACCACTAAAACCTGGAAGACACTCAAAACCTCTATCTCCCTATCTCTCCCAATCTCTATTGGTCACCTCTCTATCTCTCTCTAAACCCTAAACCCTAACCCCTAAACTTAAGCAACCCTAAACCCCTAACCTGTAAACCCTAAACCATAACCCCTAGACCCCAAACCCTAAACTTGAGCACCCCTAAACCCCTAAACCCTAAATAATTCCCCTAAAACCTTACCCAAAACCCTAAACCCTATTTACTTGAGCAACCCTAAACTCATGTAAACATCAAATAGTGAGGGAAGAAGAGATAGAAAGGTAGACTTAGAGAGAGGGGATCAAAAGGGATCTAGAAAGATAGAGAGATAGGGATAGAGAGAGATAGAGAGGTAGGTATAGCTAGAGAGAGGGATAGAGGAGACAAAGATATCTCTCCCAGGCTCAGTCTCCTTTGTATCTCCCTATTCGCCTCTCTACCTAAACCCCTAACCCCTAAACCATAAATAATGCCCCTAGACCCTAACCCCTAACCCCTAAACCCTAAAAATGAGCAATGGGATAAACCCCTAACCCCTAAATCATAAAACATAAAAGCAACCCTAAACCTCTATCTCCCTATCTCTCCCAATCTCTATAATGTGAAAAAATGAAAACATTAAGCTTTCATTCCAACCAAATTCATTCCTAATCAATCTCAAATCATCCCTAATACATTTAATTTCATCTCTAATCATCCCTAAACCACTTCTAATTAGTCCTAAACCATGTCACACCATCCCAAATCACTTTGACTTCATCCCTAATCATTTTCAAATCAACCTGGATTTCATCTCAAATACCATCCCTAAACTATTCCTAAATCATTCTAATCATTCCCTAATCAGCACTAAACCACTTCAAACCATCCTTAAAACCATTCTAATCATTCCTAAATCATTCCTAATCTAGTCCTTTTCACCTCTCATCATCCCTAAACCAATCCATTTCATACCAACTCCATCCCAAATCAATCTAAGTTCCATCTCAAACAATCCAAAAAATAATCAAAATCAAACAAATAGCTCACCAGGAGCCATTACAAGGTCATAGTGCCAATCTGTTAGTTATTTGCACCATTTTGTATATCACATGTGCCAATATTCTCCTTAGTAGCACCTACCTATCAATCACAAACATCATTCTACACCTAGCTAGTCTCAGGTGTCATTCTACCCTCTACCAGCCACAGGAGCCATCATAACATCATAAGCACCAATATGTTAGTCATTTACACCATTCTATACATCGTATATACCAACCATACACCCTAAACTTGATCAACCCTAAACCCTTATCTCCTTGTCTCTATCATCCCTCTACCTCTCAATCTCTCTGCCTATGTCTTTTTCCATGTCCATCACCCTCTATCTCCCTATCTCTCCCTCTCTAAACTCCTAACCCCTAAACTCTAAACCCGATCAACCCTAAACCCATATCTTCTTATCTTTATCATCTCTCTACCTCTCAATCTCTCTGGCTATGTCTCTGGACATGTCCCTCACCCTCTATCTCCATATCTCGCCCTCTCTAAACTCCTAACCCATAAACCCTAAACCTGATCAACCCTAAATCCAATCAACCCTAAACCCTATCTCTTTGTCTCTATCATCCCTCTACCTCTCAATCTCTCTGCCTATGTCTCTGGCCATGGCCCTCACCCTCTATCTCCCTATGTCTCCCCTTTGTCTCCTCTATATCTCTCTAAACCCTAACCTAAACCTCTAAACCTGAACCCCTAAGCCCTAAAACATAAACCTTAAGTTACCTTAAATAATGCCCCTAAACCCTAACCCCTAAACCCTAAACCTTAAACCCCAACCCTCTAAACCATAAACCCTAGAAGCAACTCTAAACCTCTATCTCCCTATCTCTCGCAATATCTATCGATCCCCTCACTCTATCTCCTAAACCCTAACCCCTAAACCCTAAACTTGAGCAACCATAAATTCGTAACCCCTAAACCCTAAACCATAAACCTGAGCAACCATAAATCTGTAAACCCTAAACTTGAGCAACCCTAAACTCATAAACCATAAACAATGCCCCTAAAGGTCTAAGCAACCCTAAGCTCATAAACCCTAAATAATGACCCTAAACCTGGGCAACTCTAAACCTCTCTCTCTCTCTCTCTCTCTCTCTCTCTCTCTCTCTCTGTCTCTCTCTCTCTCCCACAACCCCTAAACCTTAAATAATGCCCCTAAATCCTAACCCTTAAACCATAAACCATAAACCATAAATTTGAGTAGCCCTAAACCTGTAAACCCTAAATAATTCCCCTAAACCCTAAACTTAAGCAACCCTAAACTCATAAACCCAACCCACCCTCTCTCTCTCTCTCCAAAACAAGAAAACTGGTACTCTCTATCTCTCTCTCCCTATCACTATGTATCTCTCCCCTTTCTCTCCTCTCCATGTCAATCCTCTCTCCCTCTTCCTCCCTCTTGCTCTCCCTTATCAACAAAGAACATGGAAACAAGAAAAATAGGACATGTAAAGATGGATGAGGATACAAATTGGGATGATGAAATGGAAACAAGATAATTTATGATATTTCATTGGATGGGAAGAATGAGGAGGAGAGGTAGAGAGGGGAGGGAATTAGAGAGTGAGAGAGAGGATAGGAGGTAGAGACATGAGGGAAGTGGAGAGTGGGAGAGGACTGTAGGAGGTAGACAAGGGAAGGAAGAAGAGAGAGAGGGTAGGAGGTAGACAGGGGAGGGAAGCAGAGACAGAGAGAGGATAGGAGCTAGACAGGGGAGGGAAGTAGAAAGTGAGAGAGAGAAAGAGGTAGAGAGGGAGGGGGGAAAAGAGAGTGAGAGAGAAGGTAGGAGGTAGAGTGGCGAGGGAAGCAAAGACTTGTTGTGATGTTCATAACACACCCCATTTTACTCCTTAGCAAAATGAGGACCCATGCTGTGGCTGCTGCTTTTGCTTGTGTGTGTTTTGTTTTGCTTGGTGGTAAAGGGAAAAGAGAGTCAAAATTCACAAACTTTGTTAAAAATAGAGAAAAAATGCATTTTCAGTACAAGTGCATGATATGGTTGGATTCCTTGTGAAAAATGAGCTAGGGTTAATTTTTGAACCATCTTAAAATTCGCCATATTTTGCAAGTTATGATCACTTTGGTAAAATGTACATTCAGGTTTGTATGTCCCTATGCATATACAAAGTCCTTTGTATTTGCAAAGTCATTTTTTACTTAGTCATATTTGTAGTCAGGTTAATATTCAAGGTTAAATGCATAATGGGTTGCTTGCATGTTACATATACAATCCCTTTTGTATATCACTTTTATATACAAAGACGTTTGTATGTCTTTTTGCCTTGTATGCATTTGATAGAGTTTATATACATACAAGATGAACCCGAATTAAGTCAGAGTTGGAATGAATGGTTATTTGAATTCTGTTGCATGTATCTCATGTTGCATGTTTTGGCAGGTCAAAATATAAAAGGCAAAATATACATTGGAAATATACATCGCGCGGAATTCAAATCTTATGAAGCACGGTTAATTTGTTGTATATCTGCAGGCTTCTATGTTAGAATAATATACAAGGGTTATGTACATGCGGCAGACCCAAAAAGTTATTATACAATGTTAAATCATTGTATATTTGGCGCAATGTATATTTCATACATACACTATAACATACAACGAAATATGAATCGCACGGAATTGGAAGGTTATTAAACATAGTTAAATCCTTGCATATTTTGGTGCCTTGTATATTAAGGATATACAAGTGCATTATACAATGCAAACCCGAAGTGATTGTTAAACAATGTTAAATCATTGTATAGTTCTGGCTTGTATATTTCGACATACAATGCCAATATGCAACAGTTTATACAAGCCAGAATCCAAATAAAATAAAATCTGATTAATGCAGTGTATAAAACCTGAATTTATATCCTAAGATACAAAGCCCAATATGCATTAGAATATGCAGGCTGCCGAACTAAAAAAGATTGGAATCCGATTAGATGGATGTATAATGTCTGACTTGTATATCGAGTATACAGGTATTTAAATAGAGGAATGAGTGGGAAAAGACGGAGCGATAGGAATTTGGAGGTCAATTTTGAGGCCCAAATGCATATTTTTGGTTAACGATAGTTGACCCAACTTTTCTAAGCACTGAACATGCATTTTTGCACGTGATTTTCATGGATTCAGGGCCTGATTGCGGCATTCACACAGTCATGAGTAGATTTGGCAGTTGTTTTTCTTCCTGCAGGTTTTATTAAATGATGATACTTATTGCTTATCCATTTTTGCAGGTTTGCCGTTGAGGAAAGAGCTGGAACTTGATGACGATGGTGTCATAGAGAAGAGATCCGATCTCAGGAGTAGAGGAAGATAGGGATGAAGGGCGAGGAAGTAAAAGGCCTTCATTGATGAAGACAAAATGCAGCTAAAAATATTATTGCAGCAAACCACAGAAGTTAATATTAGGCTGCTAGGGTTTCCAGAATGGCATATTTCACCCAGATTGGATGTATGCTCAGAGATATTTTGGGAGACTTGTTCTCTAGCATTTATTGTTGTAACCAGAGGTTTGAACCATTGTTTAACTAGGGTTTTGAGCTGTATTGAGGACAATCAAAGTCTATATATTGTGCCTCTCTACATTGTAAAACTTTACACAGGGGCTACATAGAGATTTTGTAGCAGCAGAGATTTGTAAAGCATAACATTTAGAATAGAGGGACCTTTTAGTTTAGAAGTAGAAGAAGAAGGTCACCTGTGTCTACAATAAGGAATGCGTGAAACATCTAGCTCCCTTACTGTATCTGTAAAGCTTGTAAGTTTGTTGTAGTTTGATCATTGAAGCTAAGAGTCATTCAGACATTGTAAATCTTATATGACTATCTATTTCTAATACAATTGAATCTAGAATTTTGTATCTATCTTCTAAGTGTTTTCTTGCTCTTCATTGTGGTTGAAACATTTTCTCTTAGAGCTTGCAATCTTAAGTGTACATTTGTGAAAATGCTCAGAACATACATTTAAGGTTTTTGTCTGTGGATTTGATCAAGTTACTATATGATTTATAAAGTGCATAACAGAACAATTGGATCCTTTGGTAGAATGAATGAAGTTTAGATTAGATCTTTCTAACTTTTCCCAACCCATCTAAAAATACTTAGCTGAAAAACGTAGATATTTAAAGGAAGTTGTCTCATAATTGAAAAAGCATCCATAACAGAGTTGAAAGTAGACGGTTTTCATAAATATTTAAGAGGAGAAGGTTGCAATGATTCAAAGAAGACCATTTAAAAGCTTTGCAGCACAGTAACACTTTTATGCAAAAGAATGAACAATACACTAATATTTATAATCTTTTTTGCATAAGCCTGAGCCCAGTTAACCAACCGAAAACCCTAAACTACGTAAGGCCCCTTGAACATTACAGCTTCACATCGATCAACTGAATTTGCCCAACAGGTCAAGACCTGACCATATTAAACTTGGGATTAAGTGAATCTTGATCGATTCCTTCATATCTTTCAAGTCAGTTTTGGTTGATTTTATGTGAATTTTAACTAATTGTTATGATTGCATCAAAACAATCACCAACAGTTTCTCTGGTGCTAGAAGGAGGGCCTGACTTGAGTTAGGGTTTGTTTCAAACTAGCTAATAACAGTGATAGAGTGACTAGATCTAGATCTAGATCAGAGGATATTTTTGTGCAATTACTTGATATAAGGTGAAGTAAGAGCCCTTTGATTTGGAATCCAGAAATATCACAAGTGGGGATTTCATTTGGAACACCTCCTGGGTCACCTTTTAACATCCACAACATTGTGAGTCCTGACAGATCTTTATTCAGATCTTTAAATCTTGGTCCTAGTCCTCCTAGAGATCCTATCCTACCAGGAAATCCAGGTATTCCCACAAGTTCAAGTCAAGCACAGATACCTGCAATGGCTTATTTCAATGTCCAGTCTCCCATACACTTCAATGATTATAATGAGATGTCCAAAAAATTGGAAAAGATATGTCTGAAATACTAGTTGCACCAAGACACGGAAGACCACATTAGAATATTCAAGGAAGCATGCTTTAGGGCTAGATTAGAACACTAGGATGTTGTGTGTAGATTGTTTCCCTACACCTTTAATGAACAAGCATCTAACTGGTATGTAAAATTACCCAATGGCTATGTTTCCTCTTGGTCACTTATGGAAGAAGCATTTCTGTCTAGATTTAGAGGACCCATTGATCCTTGCATCTTGTATCATAAATTGGCTACTATAAAACAAGGTGAGGGAGAGTTGATTGATAATTTCAATGAGAGATTTCAAAAGGCCTACTCTAGGTTAGTAGCCCCCTTACATCGTAGATGATGATACTCTATTAGCTATGTACTATGTGGCCTTAGATCCTTTAACTGCCATGTTTGTCAAAAGAAAACCTGACATAGATTCAATATCCAAAGCCTATAAGGAGGAAGCCTCAGTAAATAAAGAGATGAGGCACACAACTTGTAGCCCATTTTTTAATGGAGGAAATTTTGGGATACAGAATTAGGCACAACCTTGGAATGGGGTCCCTATGCACCACACCCCATTATTAAATCCAGTGCCTTCTTACGCACCTGTGTATAGTCCTACCCTAATCCAAGCCATAGCCCCTTACACGGGTAACACTGCTAACAACAGTCAAAATAATGGTCAGCCTTTCTTCCGACCTCCTAAAGATACAACTATGGGAAAGACACAAGAGGAAAGGGAAGAAATCAAAGAGATCACTACACATTTGAAAAGATTAACCACTAAAGTGACACAACTAAGATACGAGAACCTCTATGGAAGAGGTAACCAAGGATTCAATCAAAATCAAAATAACTATTGATAAAAAATTTAAATAATCATCTCTCAAAATTATTTTTGCTTGCTGTTAATTTGTATGCTTTAGGTTGGTGTTAATGGTGTATGCATAAATCATTTCATATTGCTGCAATATTAAAAAAGTTAAACTAAATAACTTTTCATAATATGGAACTTAGCATTATCTAAATTATTTTATTTACATTTTACAATTTACAAATATCATAGTATATATTCCCAAAAAAATATGGCACATGACATGGGGTTAATTGAACACCCATAAAATCCTTGATTACGGGTAAAAGTACAAACTTGTGTCACACTTTATAAAGGAATCGGCCAACATAAAAAAAAATCTCAACTTCAACCACATAAAAGTGGTCTTTATGTTTTGAATTTCAAAATGATGTAAACTAAGAAAATGTAGATTTTTTTGTTGAAGTTTATTACTCTAATTGTTTATATATTTAAAAAAATTGTTTTGATATTTTTTTTTATCAATTTAAGAGTAGATTTTGAAATGCTAATAATTTGAAGAAAAAGTGACGTTCAGTTGATGTCAAGAAACAAATAGAAAAAAAAAATACATTTTCTCCTAATTTTTTTTCCCAAATAGCTGACTTCAATATCTAGGGCATAGAAAAAATGAATTTTTGATCTATATTTTTCTTGTAATAACATTTTAAAGTCAAACTTACTCGATTTTGATAGTTTTCAATTCAAGTCAACTATTGTTTAATTTTTTTTTTCATTTTCGAAAAACAAATTGTACCCTTTTGAAGAGGATTCTCTCTTCTAGGGCATCATATATTTTCCAAATTTTAAAATCATGTTTTACTTTTTTTTTTAATTTTCAAATTAGCCTCTTTTTGAACTTCAAAAACCTACTTGCATTATTTTCAAATATTTATATCCTAAAATTACTCAAAATATAAATATTTAGCAAAAGTTGGAAGTTTGAGAAAATGGTGACTTGGCTATCCAATATTTGAGTATTTTTAAATTAATAAATTATAGAAATTTGGAGAAAAAAGAACCACTGATTTCAACAGGGGTAGAGTCATATTAAAAAAACACAAGGATCTTTAAGTGTTTTTTAATGTCTTTTTTGGCTTTTTTAGTTTTTTTTAGTTTTTTGGGCTTTTTTAAATTATTAAAGTATAGAAATTTGGAGAAAAAAGAACCACTGATTTCAACAGGGGCAGAGTTGTATTCTCAGATACCATGATCTAAAATGTGTAATTGATTA
This sequence comes from Cunninghamia lanceolata, assembly GCA_027924645.1. Lineage (NCBI taxonomy): Eukaryota > Viridiplantae > Streptophyta > Pinopsida > Cupressales > Cupressaceae > Cunninghamia > Cunninghamia lanceolata. Next base: position 1,689,675 of record BSBN01000797.1, read on the forward strand.
AATCATTGATTTATTGAATGTAGACCTAGATCTTCAAAAAATAGAGGTTAAAGTATTTGTACATGTGTTATTTTTGCATGCAAGTGAATTTAAATTTGATCAATTTATGATGGGCAATAAAAAGACAAGAAAAAGGTTGTATGATCGAAGCAGAGATGTTACAAATGTCGATGAAGGAACATCTACTCAAGAATAACCCATGAAAATTGTTGATGACCAAGGAGTACAGGTACCAAAACAAATTGAAGGTGGTGATAGAAATTTTATCCTTGGTATGGAAAATCTAATGGAGATGGATGAGGATTCTCTTTTCAAAAATATTTCATCTGAAGATATGGTACCTAGAAGCACAGTAAAATTACACTCTAAAAAATATATGGGATGAATTTTTTGAAAATAAGTCTATAATTTGAAGAGCACAGTTAGTTGCAATGTTATTTAGGAAGAAAGAGATGACCCCTATCTTGGAGTTGTTAGGGGTTGATAATAAGAAAAAGTCATCAGGTTCATTAAAGCAAACAATAGTTGAAAACCTACAAGAAGCATTGAGTTCTATTGAAAGCAAGAGTCGAGCTGTTGATTTAAGTGCTACATGTAGAGCATTAATGACTGTAATTTCTCATATTGAAGACATGTTTAAGCAATTTCACAATTACTCAATGTTTCTAGGAGAACTGTTCAAATATTTATTGCAAAGAGAAATAGATTGGATGGAAATGTTCAGAATAATTGGGTAAATATTTGCAGGGTTCCTCGAAAAAGATAGAATCTCAGAAGATGTAAAGGAACAGGTGATTGAATATTGGACCAGCCACTCTCATGTTTCTTCCAATAGAAGGGACACTATATAGATAAAAGGTGGAGATGGTACAAAAATTTGACATCCAAAATATTTTATAGATACAACACAAAGTGAACTTTCTCAAGCATTCAAGCAAGAATTTTTAGATGTGAATATTTGTCAAAGGATGTTTGAGAGACTATGGCCAAGTTTTGTACACATAAATAAGGTACGTGAGACTTGTTGTTGTCGAAATCATGTCAAATTTCATCTACACCTACAGTCATATAAAAATCTATGGCAGTAATTAATCCAAATATAGTCATCCTTGGAAGTACAACACAATTTGTGAAGTCTCTTCTATGTGAAAAATTAGAAGATTCAGATGAATTAAAAGTGTAGTGTATAAAAAATATATGTAATGATTGTGGAAATTTGAAGAATCTTGTACAAGTTGACAATATTGATCATTCGATGCAAGTTATGTGGAGGAGATTTGAATATGAGAAGTACTCAACAAAGTCAAGAGTTGAGAGTAGAAAAATTATTCTCAAAGAGAGTGAATTGTCAAGCAATGAGTTTATGATTTTTTTTTGCAATATCATATATCCACATATTGCACATTGTCATGGTGCTAGATGGCAAGGTAAGCAATTTCATGACTCAAAGAATTACTTTCCACCAGGTTGTATTCTCTCTATTGTTGATTTCTCTGAGAACTATACATTTAGTCCTCAAATTGAGATTCAAAGTCAATATTATCATTCAGAGCAAGTTGCAATATTTGTACCAGTTTGTTATAGGCATGCTGAAGAACATGTAAATGGTGTACAAAGTAGCAAAGATGAATGAATTATCATCAAAGAGGTTCACTTTTATATCAGTGATGATATAGGTCATGATAGAAGGTATGTAGCCCATTATTTTGCAATGTTTTTTGAAGACCTGAGATGACGTAAAATAGATACTTCACAACATTGGATATGGTCTTATAGATGTGTTGGTAAGTTCTGATTTAATTTTTTAACAAGATTATATTATATTTATTTGTGTAATTAACTCATAGACTTGAATTGTTCAGTTACTTAAATATGTTGTACCTATATGTATATAGTTTTTTAAAAAATATTTTGGTATTAAATTTGAAATTGTTTGTAATTTCATAGGACAATTTAAGTCTGCAAAAGCTTTTAATTGGTTAAGCCAACAACATATTAAATAGAACATACATGTTTTGTGGAACTTCTATGAGAGTGGACATGGAAAAGGAGAGCATGATGGAGCTGGAGCATGTGTGAAGTGTGCACTTTGACAACATAAACTTGCAGGTAATACCATATGGACTACAAATTTAAATTCTTAAATGTATTTTAAATGAATTTAAACCTATTAGGACAAAAGTGTAGATCTCAATATATTGCATGTGTTGAGAAGTGGCTGCTTAAGCCATTATGCAATTTAGTGGTTTTGATATATATCCAATGTTGCAGATTTTCAATATTTCTCCTGTTGCATTTAAAAACAAATCTATTTATGTTTTTTGAGATCATCTTTTCCTTTCAACTAGAAAACCTCTTAACTTGACATTTCACCAACATGAACTTGTAGGTAATGCCATAAGGAATGCAAATAAAAGTGTTGAATGGTACAAAAGTTATTTTGTTGTCCATGACTCAATATACAACACACACTATTTTTGGGAAGTTAGAGGTACATAAATATTTTGTTTTGAATTTCGATGTGTGTACATGAATTGAATTTTCAATTTTATATACTTTTTAACTGGATGATTGAAATTTAAACAGATATTGATCGATCAACTCTTACTAATTGTCAAACAATTAGTGGTATTAGAAGTTTGCATCAAATCATGATAGTAGGAGATAGTAGGCCTCTTGTAATTCAAGTGAGAAAGATTATGTTTTTGTGTTGATTGCATTGAGAACAATGCAAATACTCTGCAATGTGAGAATATTAGAGATGGGTATCTTTCAGAATGGTAAATAAAATAATTAGTGGCCACCTCAGACCCTTTTGAAGATAATGACATTGTAGATGTCTATCATCCTTTGTATTTAGCTGATTATGAATGTGTATCAAATTTAGGTATTACAGGTAAATTTTAAATTTTTAAATTGAATTTTAATTTGTACATTTGATTTATAATATATTCTAATTAATTTGAGCATGGTTTACTATATGGTGTGTACAGGAGATATTTTTGTTGTTCTTACAGATCTAGACAATACAGAAGGTGTAGATTACTATCTACTAAGAAATACGCAACCAAAATAAAAAATTATTAGAATCAATTATAGATGGTGATGGACAAGAGTATCCAATTGGATCAATGGTTGTTGAAGACACATACTATCAACAAACAAAGATAGATACAAATGGTATTATATTTATTGATTATATGCTAAGTCAAAAGGTTCTACATTATAGTCACTTAGTTATAGCAACACGAATAAATCTTGAAACTTTACCAAAAAGAGGACGTGCCGAACAAAGGTGGAGGTTACCTATTGAAGATCATGAAAAGATTTTAGAGATAATAAAAGATAGAGAGGATTCAGATTATATGTACCAAGAACTTTAAGCTATTTTTGTACATGTATATATTTTCTATGACAATTTATTTTATGTTGAATTTAAATAATTTCATTCAATGTGTTGATATATTACTCTTTTCCTATTCATCGAAATAGACATGTCATCAATTAATTGTAGCCCACATGTTTCATTTTCCTACATTTTGGTGTTCAAATCTTACCTGGTATTCAGGTCATCCTAAGATATTGTGATTTGATGAAATTAGAGGCTGTCTTCTATGGCTCAGAAATTCTAGATGTCATGGATGTCATGATAAAGTTATTGGCTATCTTCTTTTATCTTAATGTAGCCTAATTGAATTGAGTTATTTTTGGATGTCATGATAAAGATTAGTTTTAAGCCCTAATAATTATTTATAGGTTCAAAAATTATACATGATTGAGTATGATGCATGTGTGTAGTCATTTATGTGTTCACCAAGTTGTTTATTTAATCAACATGTTGGTGATCTGAGCTATTTTCTATTGACTATATGGTGTAAGCTTAGTTCTTGAGGGTAGGGAATGCCAATCTCAAGACCAATTTAGTTATAGCTTATAATTAGGCAAAGGATAGTTCAAGGCCAACGCTTAAGGCAAGATTAAAACTCTTCTCTTTAGGATAGATAAGATTGGGAGGTTAGTCCCTAAGATTTGAGGTGTATACTAATTAAAGTGAAAAGGAAAAAATATAAGCAAGCTTGATAGCAATCCCATCATGAGCACATGAAACTCCTAGAAATTTGTCACTAAATTTCATTATACAAGCTTCTTTAATCATGGTTTTTGAACCACTCTTGGCAATATCCATATGTCATGCATGAAAATAATTGTAAATTAGGTTTATATTTCCCCTTAAAATATATAGTTCTACATCATGCATTATTATTTTAACAAGTGCAAGACAACATAACAATATTTTTAATTTTCTTTGAAGGGCTCTCATTATATATAGGTATTTTAAATTCAAATATATGAAGTTAAATTCTAGTTGGAAATTGAAATAAAATAGAGAAAAATGAATAGAGAAATAACAAAGGCAAAGGGGCCTCATGAGGTGTAGTTTTTGACATTTTTTCATATCCTATGTCTCAAATATATGATGACAATCTAATTTGATTCCATGCTTGTAGCTCTGAATACCCTATTTTGAACTTGAAGAGATCTAGACTGGTCAAATTACACAGGTCATCAATTAATTGTATCTAGATGAATACTAAATAGACTATCTAGAATTTTGGTCCTAGAACTTAAATTTGGATTTACAGGCATAGAGGGAAAGGTTGCTTAGTTCCAAAATGTTTCCTTTCTTTATCTCCCACTAATCTTCTCATGTTTTCTCTTTGTTCTAGTATGCTAGAAATTACTAAGAAAATATCTAATTTTTAAAATTTCAGCATAGATAGATAATCCCTAAATTAATCATATCTCAGAATTACTAAACTTTTAAGGATAATTTGTTGTGAGGATTTACCCAACATGGCTATGTACCTCCCATAGTTTTTTTTAGATGACTCTAATTCATAAAATGGAAGTTCATTTAGACATACCAACTTTTTTTATAACAATTTCAATTTACATTTTTTAAATTTATTTCCCAAATTCCAAATTCACTCAATTTTAGGTAAAAATGACAAATATATTTCTCCAAAACATTATATATAGTTACAAAAAAATTATGAATTCATTCATAAAATGTACCCCATAAGATCATAAACCTATTTACTATTGAATCCATCTTCCTAATTGTATAGATACACTAAGACTTCCAATAACAACATAGATCCATTAATTCCATTTGATTCATACTTACACACATTAAGTTTTATAATCTTTATTACACATATTTAGTTTCAAAATCCTTATTTGTTTCCATTATCATTCCTAACTCATATTTCAAGAATATTCAAATTCAAAATCCTCTAATCTTTTGATCCCTCCTAGTTTCTTCTATATTTCTTATTTCTCAAGAAATCCCTAGATATTTTTTTAGATTCCAATCTAGATGAAAAAAAATAAGTTTCAATGAAGATTTTGAGTTCATCTAATCATTTTCTATGATCATATATATCAATTTGAATTTCTAATTGCTATGGACTTTATAAATAACTAGTTTGTTCAATGGTCTCTTATTGAGTAGGAAAGATCAATCTCAAACGAGTGCATATCACCTCTTTCACAAATAAGAATCTAGATTTATTATTAAATCCAAAATGAAATATTTTCTATAATATTTTCATGATGAGATCCTACCTAAAGATTCTTAGGAAATTTGAAAAATTACATGACAAAAATTCACTATCCAAACACAATCTATTATTTCTGAAATAAATGCAATCCAATCACTTCAATATTCAAACTTTGATAATTTTCATTCTAGAATGAAAATGCAATTTAGCATCTTACTAAAATTTTCTTTCTTTTTAATCCAAGTATAATTTCACTTTTGCTTCACAAATCTAATCAAGTAGAAATAAATCTTAGTTAATAATATTTAAGTTTAATTTTTAAGTGATAATAAATTAAATACTCTTTTTTTATTCATGCACTTTACTTAGAAAACATCTATTAATAAAATAATAGCTTTTATAATTTATTTATTATTTAATTCATACATAACTCAAGCAAGGAAATCATCTAACCTTTAATTCTCCAAAAATAAATTATTATTATTATTTATTCTAATTTCCAAATTATGAACTTTCATACTCAATAAATTAATTTAAACAAGTTTAAATTGCTTTATTAATCCAAATTTAATTTATAACTAAAATTTGAAATTAGTTACCATTTTAGTCTTTAAATTTCTTTGTGTGGGATGTAGACTAGATAGAACTATTTTAATATTTAATAGCTTAATGTTAGTGATATATATTGTTATACTTAGATATTTATTTTATCTAAATATCCAAATTCAATGTAATTGTGTCTATACAAGTGAATGAAATTTTATTGAGTTTCAATATCATTCCTTAGTTTACTTATATGTTTGATATGATTTTTTTTTTCATAACTTGAACAATAGTTACAGTAAACATTAGGTTCTATTATGCATAATCCCCCTAAATGATTGGATTGTGATTCCTAGATTAGTATTAGCCAAATTAACTAGTCATGCAAATTTCCTTTCATCAACTAGCAATGCACTATATATGTGATGTCTTTTTTGTACATTTTTCTTAAATTTGATTATGAACATTAAATTAACTCAATTTTTATATAGATTTAAAGTGAGCAAGAATATATGTTAAAAACCATAATATAAAATGTATATAATGTGAAACCATGTAATGTAAAATGTATATATTGTAAAACATAATAAGACATGAACCATATAACGTGAAAGGTCATAACATGTGAAACCATAACAAGTCAGAGAGTAGGGTGTCTAATATGACTACATATGTCTAGATCTATCTCCCGAGCCATGTGTGGATCCATGTCTCAGTCTCTCTCTAGATCCTGATCCATGTGTGGATCCATGTCTCGATCTCTCTCTGGGTCTTGATGCACCTCCCTGTACAAGAAAGTACATAATTTAATTTAATGTACATGTGTGTGTATATATATATATATATATATATATATATGTTTAAAGTCATCTTAAAGTTAAATTGTACTTTCAACATGTCTAAATTTATCAAGTAATTTATATATTATAAATGTACCTCAAATGTATCATGCACGAGATCTTCTGCATGCTCCAAATCTCTGAAGTGTGACAAGTTATCCCCTTGTTGCTAGAAATTTTCAAATACAAGATTTCAATGAATAGTGAGAACTACTTTTAAGTCAAGTTTATTTAATATATACACATGTGAATTTGTAGAATGCAAAATATAGAAATTATTCAAGTATCTACACATCCTGGAGCACTCTACCAATCCCACTAATGTCAGAAGAATGAATGGTAACATCAAGGACACCTATATTTGAAGGTAAATGACCAGTGCCAAAGAGAGGTGTGCTATATGTGCCATGTACATGAGGTGCAACCTAATGTTGTGTGGGGGCTATACACTAGTTTGGAATATTCTGGTTCTTTCAAGCCATCTCACCCTAACCCGACTGTCTACCATTATGTCATCTAATATGAGTTGGTACAACATCCAAAGGAATCCCATACTCATTACTGATATACTGGTATGCTGATAGTAAATCAATAAAGGTAGTTTAACACGCATCACGTATAATGGTGTCACTCATATGGGCCACATCTGATGGGGATGGTATATCCGCATGAATGTAGGGGTCATAATTTATGGATGTAGCCTCAGTGGGAGGAAGGATAATCCATGGACGTAATAAGTATCTCTCTACACAATTAGATGACATCTGATCAAGCTGACTAGCAATCATGGTCATCCTATCAAAAAGCCTGGATCTAGTCGGTGTGACTGCTGCATCACCTGCTGCTACTAGTTCCAAACATCTTGGAAGAACCAAAAGGTTTGGACCAACTAATGCCCTCTTGTTTTCAGGTGGTGCCAAATTTGGACGTCTAAATTCAGGTTTATCAGCAAACCTCCCCTTGCCATGTCCAGCATGTCATCTAATATGAGTTGGTACAACATCCAAAGGAATCCCATACTTGTTACTGATATACTGGTATGCTGATAGTAAATCAATAAAGGTAGTTTAACATGCATCACATACAATGGTGTCACTCATAGGGGCCACATCTGATGGGGATGGTATATCTGAATGAATGTAGGGGTCATAATTTACGGATGTAGCCTCAGTGGGAGGAAGGATAATCCATGGATGTAATAAGTATCTCTCTACACAATCATATGACATCTGATCAACCTGACTAGCAATCATGGTCATCCTATCAAAAAGCCTAGATCTAGTCGGTGTGATTGCTGCATCACCTGCTGCTACTAGTTCCAAACGTTTTGGAAGAACCAAAAGGTTTGGACCAACTAATGCCCTCTTGTTTTTAGGTGGTGCCAAATTTAAACATCTAAATTCAGGTTTATCAGCAAACCTCCCCTTGCCATGTCCAACATGTACGGGCATAGATGTGTAATCCACAGATAATCCTAAATGGAACTCAACATTTAACTGTTTCCAAAAATATAGTGGTAACTCATCATTATGAGGCCATCTATGATTGGCTGCCAAAAATATGGGATATATAAATGGACCAACAAGTGGATCTATACACTTGGTAACAATATATCCTCTAACTTTGGTTTTCCCACTATAAAAAGGGAACATACTATGCACTTTATGTAATGAAACTCTATCAAAAATAGATTTGATATTCTCTGTGCCAGTAACAGTCCTAGAAAGGGATGTATAAAACTCCTCAGTGCTAATATCATCATATGGATTGTATGATTTTATCATCTCAATCATATCTTTAATCTCAAACTGAATATTGACTAATTTATCTCTATTAGCCAAATTTGGGGAGTTCTGTATTGTTTGGTCCAAACATTTCAAAGCATTATCTAATCTACAAATGCTATTGTTATAAAAATTATTCCTAGTCTCAGCTTCACACTAAGACTACGTGGAATGATGAGATCCCTCATCATAAGCCATATCTAGGTATAAGAGATCTGCATTTAATTAAAACAAAAAATTTAATATGTACAATAAGAATTTTGGCCAATAAGGATATGACAAATATTTTTAATGTGTACAAAAAATCACATGCATAGGACAAATATTTGAACACACAATAAAGCACATGCATTTCTTACAAAGTGTTACAAAGTATGCTGATAAACTCAAGCTGACTGGCAAATCAAAGGTATGGTTCATTTTACATTGTACATTAGCTTTGTATTACTAGCTCAACATTTCTTTTAGGAAGTATTCACTTTTCTTTAATACATTATCTACGGAGTGGGAAACATATTTTATGGTTATTGCAATTTTAATAGTCTTCTTTAATGCTTAACCTAAAGTATCTATATACAATTTTACCAGTCTTCATTAATGCTTCACCTTGCTGTAATATTTGGTTATATAATAGAATAGTGTCTTTGCAATGTTTTTTTACATTTTAACCAAGTGCATTTCTTTCAAATTTCAAATTGTAATTTTCTATACAAAATTAAAGCGGCAGATTTTGAATGAAAAAAAAGTTTAAATGCATACCCAATATTAAGTTACATCTCAGAGCTTTATGCTCATCTTTAGATAGGGTCATGATAAAATTACAAAAATATCTGTTAGAATAGAAGTCATCTCTTTACAACTAGGTACAAAGGTAACTCTGGGTATTTGTTGGGATGAACTCACTTATAGGATGATACTTCTTTGTAATTCTTTTATTCATTATGATGTAGTGAGGCCTATGATTTCATAAAAATGTTTAGGATTATTCATAAATGGTTTCTTGATATCTTAAAGAAGTATATATGAACAAACCATTATTCCACTAACTAGTTCAAATTTATATAAGGTTATGAGCTCAGTGATACACTCATTAGGACTATTGTCTGCCAAGAAAATTTCTATAATTTGCTTCAGTAGGCTAGTTCTTTGTAAAAAGTTTTAATATTGGACCTCATTCAACTAGCAAGTACCTGATGGAAAATGTTAGTTTTCATATTTTGGTATCCAAATTCAAACCAATTATTCTCATTTTGAGTTTGTGGATCTTTGCTGTCATTTATAGTGTTGCAGGGCTTCCGTTTCTCTGCCTGATTAAGCGCTACTAGGATTTGTGTCTCTTTTTTGGTTGTTTTTTGTTGGAATAGGTTTTGAGGTATAAACAGTTTAATTCATTTAGCACATAAATTTTATAATTAAATCATTCAGTAACTGACAACCTTTCTTCTTGTCTAGTCTTCTACTAGCAACATTGCCTATGACAAAAAAACCATAATGGTAGCATCACGTGTTTGCTGATTTATTGTAGAATGTTATATTTGTTGTACTATAATGAATTGACTTGGCGAATGATCATTGATGTTGCATTTTAAGGAAACTTTATTTCCTTTATATTTAAAAGCTTCTTATTTAAATGCCTTTAAAACTATGTTCTACATAATTTAAATTTTTAAAATAAAAAAAAATAGTTTCAATTCATACTATTAGTTTTACAATGTAAATTTGATTTCCTGACATAGTTCAAAATAAGTACAACATTTTTATTTACCCCATTGTAAACAGTGACCACATTGACCAGTTCTTTATGTAGCCAGGGTGAGTGACTGTCGTGAGTTGGCAATCTTCAAAGAGATCCTCAGTGCCATAGACAACATTTTATAGGTCGCAAAGCCAAATTTTAAGTGCCTCTTCTCAACTACTCCAATTCACACCAATCAAGAGTGCCCTAATATACATGAGCCAATCAATCAACTCTTCTAAATTCTCCCTGAAATAAATTACAAGAGATGCGCACTGGACGAGTATAGTCATCAGTCTGTCTACAACGATCTAAACAATGGCATCAATCATATTTGTTGTTTCCCTTCCTTTCTCATCCGAACCCCATATATCACCAATAAAAGCTGATGAGATTCAGGTTTTGGCAAGGTTTTAGGGCCTCTTATTTTTTTCCACTCCCAGATGATAAAATAGAATAGAATAGAATAGAATAAATTATAATTTAATAGAATAGAAAGGAAACTTTTTAATAATGTTTTATAAGACCAAGCTTTCTATGGGACCTGAAAGTAACTCAATAGACATCAAAACTAGTCACAATTGTTATTTCTTTCCTGATAAAAATCCATAGCTCTCAGCATAAAGAATTGGTCAGTGTGCTCACTGTTTACAGTGGGGTAGCTTTTAGTAAATTAAGAGAGGGTGCTCAACTACTAGCTCCTTCATAAACATTTTCATTTCAACCATCTAAATTTTTAGGGTTAAAAAAAAACATATAGAAATGCTAGGGTTTAAAAGCGACTAACTACGTTACGAGCTCAAGAATACGTTTTCCTTATTTTATTTTATTTTATTAAAAAGGGGAAGAGTATTACAGGATAACTCATCCATGCCTACTTTTGTACATTCTGATCAAATGGGAAAAAATAAAAGTGGGGTTCCTGAGTTTTACTAGTACCTACTTTTTGGAACGTTAAAGGAAAATAATTATAGTATAACCACATGGTGTTCTTTAAGGAAAGAGATTAAATGGTCGACACTTACTATTCAATGAGTGATGTCATAATAAAATAATGGTGGTGGGTGAGAATCTTTTGAATGTGCAGATTCAGGGTAAATTACTAAATGAAGTTGTGAGCCATTATTTTTCATGGGGTCTAAGTTTTGAGTTATCTCATTATATCTAACTATGTTTGTGTCCCAAATATGGATTGTTATTTTTCGTTTAATGCTAGGATTTAAAAAAAACATTGAGAGATGCTACCTGGTTTTAAAAAACAACAATACAGACCCAAAAAAAAATAACTGAGCTTAAAAAATGCAATAACTGAACTTAAAAAACAATAATCCATTGAGAAATTCTAGGGTTTCATACCTGGGTTGAATGTATTTGTAGTGGGGGTGTCAGTCGAGCATTGTCTAGACACCTTCTATTTTTCCAAAAACATAAAAAATGATGCCTCCATAGTTTTTTTTTCTTTTATTTTTAAAGGACTCAACCGAAACCCACTCGTCTGAGTGGGTTTCAGCTGAGACTGTATGCACCACATCATTGCCATGTTAGTGCCAAAGGCACCACATGGATTCGGCCGAATACCACTCAGCCGAGTGGGAGTTAGCCAAAATTAGTCAGTTAGCCTAAAGTGTGACACATGTTTGTACTCTTAACCTTACATTTATTTAGTTTTCTTTCTAAAAATATTTGATGCAAGTCCACAAAATGTCTATTTTATTTTCTTTCATAAGTGTTATACTAAAAGTTAAAATAGTATTATTTTTTATCATAGAATCTTTGGTGATGAAGTGACAACTAAATATGTAAAACTAATTAATTACATTATTCATGGGCCTTTATAATAACCACTACAACCACTTTTGGAAAAAACTAAATATAAGCAATGTATATAGTAAAAGTAATATATGTTGTTATATGGATCCTAATCAAACTCGGAGGTTAAATTTTCCCTAGTTTTATTGGTGTTGTGTCTGCCAAGTTATTTAATGAGGGTTTGGGGGTAGTGCCCCCAAGACGAGGTCAAGGGGTAGTGTCCCTAGTGGGCTCCCTATCACGATACAAGGCGGGTCAAGGGGCAGCACCCCTAAAACCTCAAATGACTTATTATTTTATAAAGGCATCAGGAGTTGTTTTTTATATTAGCTAACATAAAAAACCCTATTTTGTAACTAACATAAGTCTTGATAAAAATGGCTAAGGGTTAGGATTTATAGGGATATTGTATTGTAGCATTTGTAGCAGTATTGAGTTGCAAGGATTGCTATTTGTAATCAATTTGATTTCCTGGATAATAATATTGGACTTTCTGTTGGTGGATGTAGCCCGGGTTTGGGTGACCATGTTAAAAATTGTCTCGCTATTATTATTTCTGTGTATTTTCATTCCTCTGTTTAATCTTTATTTGTTATGACTATTATGCCAACATTCCTCCCCTTATTACATTGTTACTATGACTATTATGCCAACATTCCTCCCCTTATTACATTGTTCCTACAATGGTACCAAGGGACCCCTCCTGAATGCTAATATAATCAACAAAGCTAATTACATAATATGAATACATATTTTATAGATGATTTTCTCCCAAAGAACAAATATTGAACCAAGCGGGGCTCCATCATGTTGTCTCATCTACCATTGGAAAGGTGTAGCTTTGAGCTATGTTCTTGAGCTTTTTGGTCCCAAACTCTCAAATCACAGAGTCTTGAATTATTTGACAACAATCCCTAAGAGATACGACATATCTCTATCATTGTCTAGTGACCGCGAAAGGGTATAATTCTTAATCATATACTCTGATGCTTGCTAGACAATAATCCATATTGAGCTCAACACCAAATCCCAAACCTATCTCCAAAACAAAATCTTCACAAAACATACATTCTTCAAATCCATCAGCATCAACAAAAAAAAGCAAAACAACCAAAACCAAAAATGCTTCTTATGCAAAGCATCATCTCAAAGAAAGAAGCTAACTTGAGATAATGGAAAATTCTCCATCCTCTGATGCTGCCTACCTCCAATATGACTCTCTTAGTCCTTACCCTCCAAAGATAGCATCAGAGGAAGTACTACAATTCTTGAAAGCATAATCATTCTTTAGCATACAAGATTTATATGAAGTAGTTATTGGTGTAATAGTTATAGTATTACATTGTTTATACGTAACTACATCTACTAGTTACTTTAGTTATACTATATAGTTACTCTATAACTATTGTATCAACCAGCTACACCACAGTATATATATATGTGCGTTGTATCTGCATTTATCATCAATAAAATTATTGCCCCTTCATTTGGTATCAGAGTGATGTGATCTCCAAACTTGCAGAGGCTTGATAATGAAGTCTGTGTAAGAATGTTGATAGATCTTGTATTGTGCATGGGAACTAGCACATGGAAAGAACAAAAGAGACCTAGAGAATGGAGATTACAGTTAAAGTGTGGCGCTTGTAGTAAAACAAGTCACAAAAATTGTAGATAGGGGTTGCTGCAGCAACAAACTCATCTAGTCATTTAATTATAGGAGAAATTGTTGGGCTCGACATTGGGCATAGAGGAGAAAGCATGCTTCGAACAACCACATATTGATCTTTTTTTGGTTGTTGTGGCCATAGACAATGTCTTCACAGTTCACACCTACATGATAGTTTGCCATGAGTTTTCCTTGATGTCTCTGTGACTATAAAAATGGTGTGAGAGGGTGCGCTTGTGCATTTGACTATAGTTAATGTGCATCAATTATGAATATGGGTGGTGTTATTTCCTTCTATTGTTGCGTTGAAGTTCTATGAAGGTTCATAGTTTGATCCTAAGTGGTGGCATAAAGACGTGATAGGCATAAAGTCACAACTGTGGGACTCAAATGGCATGCTAACCAAATAGATGTGTTGAATATCTTGAATGGCCATTCAAAACCAATGTGTGTTTTTCTACGCCTGTGGAAAGAACTATTTTTTTGAAATCTCCATTCAATTTGTTAAACCTTTGTTGACCGCTATCATTGTTGATTTCTGCTAGTTTTGTGTGCTATTCTACAATATCTGTGGTGCCCTAGAATTAACTGACTATACCTGAGCATATATTTTGCAATGTTGAATGGAAATAGTGATAAAAAGGTGATAAAATTGTCTAGATTTTACGCAGGACTTATGATAGCTTTGTATGATTTTTAGAATCTGTGGGTGGTTACGATATGGACATTCCTTGTATGCTGGTAGATGAAGTGCATTCTGACAAGAAAGATGTAGGCCTGAAAGGTGCAAATTATATTTGCAAGGCTATCTCCATTTGCGTGAAGGAGAAGAAAGATGTTTTAGGCCAATTGAGACATAAGTGTTGTTAGGAAGGGCTATGCATCCTACACTTGATAGAACTTTTGAAGGTATGCATGCACATATGTCAAAGATCACTTATGCCATCAAGGACATCTTTTCTATTCCTAATGAGGCCTCCAAAGATTCATCCAAGACATCATTTGGATAAAGTGTAATAGGGTCATATTGACGGTAGGCAGCATCGGAGAATGGAGGATTTTCCATCATCTCAAGTTAGCTTCTTGCTTCAATGAGATGATGCTTTGCATGAGAAGCATTTTTAGTTTTAGTTGTTTTTCTTTTCTTTGTTGATGCTGACGGATTTGAAGAATGTATTTTTTGTGAAGATTTTGTTTTGGAGATAGGTTTGGGATTTGGTGTTGAGCTTAATATGGATTGTTGTCTAGCGAGCTTAAAAGAGTATAAGATAAAAAATTATACCCTTTCGCAGTCACTAGACAATGACAGAGATTTGTCGTATCTCTTAGGGTTCATTGTCAAATAATTCAATACTCTGTGATTTGAGAGTTTGGGACTAAAGGGCTCAAGAACACAGCTCGAAGCTATGCCTTTCTGAGGGTAGACGAGACAACATGATGGAGCCCTACTTCATTCAGGATTTGTTCTTTGGGAGATCTTCTATAAAATGTGTATTCATATTATGTAATCATCTTTGTTGAGTATTTTAGCATTAAGGGGGGTCCCTTGGTGCTATTGTAGGAATAATGTAATAAGGGGGGAATGTTGGTGTAATACTTATAGTATTACATTGTTTATACATAACTACATCTGTTGGTTACGTTAGTTACACTATATAGTTACTCTATAACTATTGTATCAACCAACTACACCACAATATATATCTATGTGGTGTATCTACATTTAACATCAATAAAATTATTGCCCCTTCAGTAGCCATGTAATATGTGTGGCTATAATGAAAAGAAAAAGATTCGGTGTTAGATACAACTGATAATACACCTATTACATTAAACACCTTATACATCCCAATTGGATGCATATTTTAAATAAATCCAATTACAATTACCTCCAAAATAAACCCTTACAATCATAACAACTTATTTAAGTTTAAAAAATCAACTACTTCTCTTTTCAAGAATACTACATGCCTTTAACACAAAAGAATCTCTCCTTTTTAATGTGCTTGATTTAAAAATAATACCTCTTTACACATCCATTTTCCACATAGTCACTTTGGCAATACAATCCACTCTTGGTTGACTTCAAACTGATACAACTTCAATGGTTAACTTGAAAGTTTACCAATACACTGGGAAGCGCCAACCTTTATCATTTCACAGAGTACATTGTCTCATTCTTTCAAACAAACTACCGCACATGTTTCTCTACCAGATATAGCATCAGTAAATAGTTCTACACAGCAGTAATATAAGAAGCCCAACAAATGACATTAAAATTCCTAATGCCTAATCAGATCATGACTTAATTTGCATCCTCTCGCTAAGTATGAATGAGATCAAATCGATCTGTATCTGCTATAACAGAAAGTCACGCCTTGCTTTGCATTTCCACAAAGTCACATAAAATTGCTCCTTTCATTCTTTAACTCTCCCAGATTTTACATCAAAACCCTAACTACAATGGCAACCATGAAAGTAATGCACTGGAGTCTAAATATTATTGTCAGTTAATTTGTATGCAGCAAAATATGGAATGACAACCTCAAGCGTGGAATCCTATTCATCTATCACTCATTGATTACATTCATCCATTTACATATCTATTATTGAAAAGAGTTAAGTTTGAATGAAATGCTAAGTGTCAACAAACTTTAAATGTTGTTAAAACTTATCTCTCTTTCTCCATAGCAATAGTCTTCCCCTAACTGTCAGCAATATCAAATGCAAATCTATTTGATTTTCCAGATTGACGGACTTGCTCAACAATCATTTTCTTCACAGCCCATTTTCAAAATGCTCTGATACCATGTTGAAATATGGTGAGCACAAACAGAGATAACCAAATCAAACCATTTTAACATAGCAAAACATAAAACATAAAATAACATATTATTGTCTTCAGATAATTTTTACATTGCATTACATTGGCTTTATAAAAGCATCTTCCCTTTAACTATTTGATAACTACCTACATAACTTCCATACAAGAATGTAACTCCCACAAACTAAGATTTATTTAATAAGCACAAACTAACCTATGAATGCAAATTTAACAATGTAATACCATTGTTGTACTATGACTATTATATCAACAAATTATGGAAATATTTAGACTACAAGCTTAATAGAATAGTTGCTAAAAATTTTAATATATAATTTTTTTGTGATTTTAAATAAGAAAAGTTTGAACCAAAAGAGTGTAATATTGGGGTCAAAAAAGTAATATCCTAAAACAAGGCTAAGAGATCCAAACAAAACATGAGTGATTTGTGGAACTCAAATCAAATAACCATGATATGAATGATTTGTGTAATTCTAAAAAGTAAGAGTATTTTCAAAGAAATACATCAAAATATTATGTTGACAAATACTATTCTTATGTGTACAAGTATTAGGGTGGCAATGCACTTGCATTGGAATACTTCATATTATATGTTTCACTTATGATGTCAAATGATGTCTGTAAACAATTACTCCATACCAAATAGTTTTATCTATTAATATAAATTTGGGAATTAATATTGTACAAATGAAATCATTTAAAATGATCCAATCCTAACCCTAACCCTAACACTAGAGTAGGGTTAGGCTTAGAATTAGTGGTATAATAGATATGAAATTGGAAAGCTAAAGGAAAGATCTCCACATAGCACAAAACTCGAAAAGAAAAGATATAATAATGGAATAATGATAAGTAAGAATACAATCCCTTAAAATATCTAAAAACTGATAATGCCATTAGAAATCACATATCCAGGACCCTCAAAGTAATATATCATACAAAATGTCTACCAAGTCAGCTCATGGTGGGAAAGAAAAGGACAAGAGTCAACAAATCTATAAGTTTTAAAATTCAAATTTTAGGGGTCAATTCCATGTGATGCAATATGAGTTTTAAATATTAGTGTGGGACAATGGAACACTAATATTGACATAAGAAATGAGTTTTATGACATGGGTTAGAGTTAGATTTAGGGTTAGAGTTAAGGATAGAATTAAGCTTAGTGATAAAATTAGGGTTAGGGGTAGAATTAGGGTTATGGATAGAATTGGGGTTATTGTTAGGGTTAGAATTATAGTTAGAATTAGGGTTAGGGTTAGAATTAGAGTTAGGATTAGCATTACTATCAGAATTACGGATAGGGTTAGGGTTATAGTTATAATTTGAGTTTGAATTAGTAATATAAGTAGTATTGGGGCGAGAATTAGGGTTACGAATAAAATCAAGATTAGAATTATAATTGGATTTAGGTTACCATCACAATTAGGGTTAGGGTTACCATTAGAATTAGGGTTAGGGTTACGGTTTAGGTTAGAATTAGGGTAAAAACTATGATTACAATCAGGGTTAGGGTTGGGGTTAGAATTGGGGTTAGAATTAGGGTGAATGTTAGGGTTAGGGTTATAGTTACAATAAAATAACAAAGGTCAATTACATTTTTATCTATATATGGAACTATTGTTAGAATTAAGGTTGGGATTAGGGATGGAATTAGTAATATAATTAGACTTAAGTATATATAGGGGTAAAGTTAGGGTTATAGTTACAATTTGCATTCAAATTAGAAGTTAGGCCTACAATTAGGGTTAGGGATAGGGTTCAGGCTCAAGTTAGAATTAGGGTTATAAATAATGTTACTATTAGCTCATTGGGGGATAGAATTAGGCTTCAGTTTAGAATTATTGTCAAGATTAACATTAGGGTTAGGGTTATATTATATATAATTCTAGAATACCTATTATATTATATGGGGACAAATATAAGGGTAGAATTAGGGTTAGGGTTATAATTAAGGTTAGGGTTAGAATTAGAGTTAGCATTAGCATTACTATCATGATTAAGGTTAGGGATAGGGTTATAGTTATAATTTGGGTTTGAATTAGGATTTGAACTAGTATTTGGATAACAATTAGAGTTAGCAATAAAATCAAGATTAGAATTATAGTTGGATTTAGTGTTAGGGTTAAAATTATAGTTTGATTTACAGTTAGAATTAGGGCTAAAACTACAACTAGAATTAGGGTTAGGGTTGGGGGTTACAATTAGGGTTAGTATTGGCCTGAATGTTAGGGTTAGGGTTATAGTTACAATAAAACACCAAAAATCATTTATATTTATATCTATATATAGATCTATGGTTAGAATTAAGGTTGAGATAAGGGTTGGAATTAGGAATAGAATTAGGTTTAAGTAGATCTAAAGATATATAGTATAGTTAGAATTAAGCTTGTTGCACCAGATGCTACTAGAATATCTATATTTAAAAAATATATCTAAAGTACGCTGAGAGTTATTCTCGAGGCACCCATTTTTAAATCAATATACCACAAATAGGTGGAATAGGTGCCTCAAGAGGGATATCTCTCAGCGTAATTTAGATATATTTTTAAATATAGATATGCTAGTAGAATTATTAATGTTGAGAGGCATTCTATAATGGCAGCAAGGCGTGGAGTGTAATGGCGTGAGTTTGTTAAGAAAACATTTACCTTTTATTTTAAAATTGGCAGTCATTTGCATGTCAAATAATTAATATTTAATAATAAATATAATATAAATCCCAAAAATAAACATATGTTCTCATCAATGGACAAATTTGGATAATATCTTTCTTCTCATTTTCAAAGTGCAAAAAAATGTTCATGGGTTAAGAAAGAAAATATTTTAATTTCTTAATTTGAGATTTTTTAAAATTTGTTAATTATAGTTGAGAAATTGATGGACATAGGGTTGAGTGAGGAAAAAATGTGCACAGATATCAATTTGAAATAAAATAAAATAACTTAAAAGTAAAGAAAATAACTTCAAATTAATATCTATTTAATATTATATTTAATAATAAAATAAAATATTAATATTTTTTTGGTGCATAAAACTAATTTTTATATATATTAATATTCAGAAATTACATGAAAAGAGGCTACCATAGGCAGACTACTGGAAATCCCTTTTATGAACTCCCCTAAAAATGACCTTGCAAGGTCTCAAGCATATATGATAAGGCCACACACGGCCATAGCAAAACCCAAAATTGGCCATGCATGCCTCATAGACATAACTATTCGACTAAAAAACATGAAGTCAAAATAAAGCTTTATACCTAATGTAGATAATGTTGACATTATAGGGGCATCTAACCATGAACCAAAAAAACTTTTAAATAGCAGACTAGGAACACAGTTCAATGGTGCTTCCACAATAATAGGTTACACTTTCTGGGACATCTTGATTTTTTTCTGAAATCACATATTTTTCAAAAATATAATGATTTAAGCCCTGAAAGGCTCCATTTAAAGGATTTTAATTGAAGAGGGTTTGATAAAACCCCCTTAGATTCAAACCCCCTTCGATAGAACCCCGCTAGTTTTAAACCATACCTATAATGGAGTCTCCTCTACACCTATCAAAATGCTGATAAAAAAATAATTTTGATTTATCTTTTGAGGGATCAAATGAATTCATTTAAAATTTATGCTTTGTAACTATGTAGTCCTTATTATGAGCTTCCCAAAAAATATAATTTTAAATATATTGAATTTGATTATTATATTTATTTTTTATTTCTTCTCAATGTATGTTTTTCACCAAACATTAAGTTCTCTATTCTACAGACATGGAAAATTAATAAATTACTAAAAAAATTCTAAAAAATATCTATGCATTAGGTATTGAGTCGTTGTTTCAACAAAACAAAAAAATTAAATTTTGATACATACAGAAGAAGTTATGTTTTACGGAATATGCCTATGTTTAAATTATAATTTTTTTGACTTCAAAAAGTAATTAAAATATATATATTCAACAAAACATTATGAAACCAAATGCATACACTATATATCGGTGTTACCAATCTAAATTAAAAAGAATCGGAATTTTATCCTTTGTAAAAAGAAGTTATGTGCTACAGAATACACATCACTTAAAAAAAATGTTGTTTACTATTAAAAACTAGTTATCAAAGCAGATGCAAAAAAAATTACAATTTAACTCCAAATTTTTTTTAAAAAATATATTTAGAATCTACAAACAAAATCTCACAAATCACTTGTTCACATCACCTTCAAATTCCTGATGGTTTAGTGGCTATAGGTGTCAGAACATGAAGATTTAGTTCAAAATATTTATCTATTTGTCAAGTTTGGCCAAAAAGTGTAACCTGTTATTGTGGGATGATCAAGAACAGGACAAAGAGCAATATAAAACTTCATATTACACCTAAACCATGCATGAAGACTTGAAATTCCTAGATTCATTCAAATTGTCAATCAACTACTTCCACCTGCACTAGCTTCTTGAGGGAGGATGCTGCCTTCTTAGCCTTTTCTTTGTGCTCCAGTAGAGCCACACCCTTTAGGTCAAGTAGAAACAAGTATAGTTTCACAACTTCATCTGGGTCCTATAACATGGGAATGTCTTTTGGATGAGGCACCACAACTCCATTGAATACTACTTTGATTGTCTCTTTGAGCCTGCCTAAAAGTTCTACCTTGAAGATTTTAGAAACTAGCAATTCTACTTCAACCTTTGGTGCACCTGTGTCAAGCACCGAAGCTAGAAATCTTGATGCTATGCTTGTATCCACTCTATAGATTTCCCCTTTTTCTAGAAAATCCCTCCCCAAAACAATTTTGACTGCCGCCACAGTGACCCCATCATTTAGTCATAAGACTCGCTTTAGCCTTTGGTTAGTGACCACACCTTTGAAGGCCGTCTATCTTATTATGCTCTCAATTTGGATTGGGGTGTCTGCCCCTAAGTTTACAATTCCCTCTTAAGCGATGTGCGCTACAAATCTTGACCTATCTGCTATGAGGGCCTGGAAACTTACGTAGAAAACCCTCTTTGAGTTGAGAATGAGAAAATGTGATGCATTTTAGGATAAAGGATGGTATACGAGTGTAAATAACCATAGAGCCACTACCTTTGCCACTCATGTCTCATCAAGTACCATGATGGCTAATAAAAGCGATGCAATCTTTCCCCTCGAGAAACACTCAAACATGATTACATTCCTCTTTGGTAGATTTGGCTGTAGACAATCAAATTTGTCCCAAAATTATCCATGTCTTACAACACCTTATTAAAACATTACTTAGACATCAAGAAACATTTTGTCCTAATCCCACTCTTAACTCAACTTATTCCCATTAGTCAATTAATTAAATAAATTTTATTTATTTATTTAATTAAAATCCCATCGTAATCCCATCCTTATCCCACTTTCCAATTAATTAAGTAAATTTTATTTATTTAATTAATTTTATAACACATATCCCAACTAATTCAAATAAAATATTTGAATTAGATCCTCACCTCTCACCACATTGTAACACTTGTCTACCTCCCATTTAAATCATGTGTGGTAGTACAACTTTCATTTAATATCCTTTTTGTGTACACCATCATACATGAACTTATTAAATAAAGGTTTTTATGTACACGATGACTCATGAGCTTTATCCTCCTTCTTACACTTGTCACATGACTACAACTTCCTTTAAGAGTGGGAACAACTAATTAATACTAGCTATCCACATCATTCAATTAGTCTTTCAATCTCAACCATCCATTTGAATCAACTCTTGCCTATAAATCTACCCTCTCACAAGCCATTTGGGGGATCAACCTTTCACGTATCCTCATGCTGCCAAAATTTCTCTACAATCTTCTATCTTCTCATCTATCATCTTCCATCTATCATCTTCATATTAGTGTTATGTTTCTAAAATTGTGAGAAACCAACATATCAAATCAATCAATCAATTCATCATGCATGCATCATTCAATCTTGCATTTATCTATCTGAGGTATTGAACATTTAGATTGGGTAATGCATTTTATTATTTTATCATTTTTCATTTATCCAAATTTTTCAATCACACTAGTTGCGTTCATGTGATGATGTTTGATCAAGCCTCCTCTGATAGTCTATTTATTTCTCCGTATGCCACATTCCTTCCTTCTCTCATTTTAAGTGTTGGTATTGGCTATTTGTGCTCACCTTTCCTTCTACCATGTTTACTTAATTCATCATTCCTCTCATTTGTAATCAGCCCTTCCACAATGTAGTGCCCCTCACCTTGTCTTCTGTCGAACTAATAGTCATGCTAGTAGGATTAGACACTATGACACTCTATTGGATGATGTACTCCTTGTTAATATGCTAGCTGATTGTGGATCTATGTTGGGATGATGTTTGATTACTGGTACTTTATGCTTTCACAGTTTGATGGACATATTTGATGTTATAGATTAATGTTATTCTGAGTTTAATGTGATATTTAATCATGGTTATGATGCTTTAACAATAATTGTTATACTAGATGCTATTGTTATTGATTATTCTATTTTCTTGTAGACAAATGTATACTTAATCGTTGATATATTTATGTGAATAGAACAGTGTCGCATTACTCATGTCCGAGTACCCTACCACGCTATGATTTCTGTTCACTATGTGCATGACTTCATGTTTGTATATACATGTTTAACCTTGAGGTTTGCTGTAGGATGCAGGTACCAGGCATCGACTCCACCTGAACTAGTAGGTCTAAGCATGCCCTAGCCAATGGAATTGTTGATCGGAGTTAGCATAAGGTTCCCTGGTCATCCGTCATCCTTGTAAA
This sequence comes from Cunninghamia lanceolata, assembly GCA_027924645.1. Classification (NCBI taxonomy): domain Eukaryota; kingdom Viridiplantae; phylum Streptophyta; class Pinopsida; order Cupressales; family Cupressaceae; genus Cunninghamia; species Cunninghamia lanceolata. The sequence continues at coordinate 1,713,245 of BSBN01000797.1, forward strand.
GGATAAGTCTTTAGTTTTGTATCAAGTCGTTGTTCTCAGTTTCGTTTGTCTCCATGGGTTGTCATCTTGCTTTCTTTACATGCTTGATGGTCGAGTAATGTCAAGAATTGCATGATTTATGATTGGTTAATTGTGGTATATAAATAGATAAATTTGATTAATGACTATTAGATAGATTTATGAATAATTATTAGTTGTTATAAAACAAATATATATATATATATATATATATATATATAAAATATTAAATAAATAAAAATAAAAGCTATTTTGTATGGTTGTAAATAAAATTAATAGCAAAATTGAAAAGGTGGTTATTAGTTATAAATAATTTAATTAATTTGTTAATTGATAAAAGGAAAATAAATAAATAAACAAATATATGATTTGTTAAATGATTATAAAAATAAATTTATAAATTATCATAAAACAAAAATATAGTAAGCATTGAAATAAATAAAATAAAAGTCACCTTGTAATATGATAAATTTAATTAGTGGAGAGGTGGAAATAGTTGGCCTAGGATCATGTGCCTAGTTTCCTTCAATGGTGGGAAAAATCTGGAAAAGGGGATCTTCTTATCTCTCTCCCAGGGGGAGAGGAGCGGAAGAAGATTGGAGAGCTGGAGAATTGAAGCTTGGAATAGTATTCTACTCACAGCCAGCCAAGCGAAAGGAAACCAGGTTCAATGAAATTTTATCTCTGCTCCTTCATGAATTTTCTTGTCAATTGAATCGCTGAGTTGTTTGTGTATGAAATAAAACTAATTTGAGCATACCCTGAAATCATGTAAATTACATTTGTTTGATCATTCCTAAAGCCTTTAATTAAATCCATTTGGTGTATATCATGCAAACAATTTGTCTTATTACCCAAATCTGGTTTCCTGAGGTGATTTGTTAAACCGTTCTCAGATCAAGACTTTACACTAGACAATTGCATTTGCTAAAACAATTTTAATCCATTTTGTGCGTCTTTCTACAATCTTTGCATTCTAGGGATCACACTTTCCTAAGAAGTTAGGCATTGGCTGGGAAGTATACCGGCAGAGGTGGCAAATCTGGCGTACACCAGGCAATATTAATTGTTAAATGTTTGCACATGCTATGACCTTTCCCTTTATTTATAATGTTTCCTTAGAAACTCTATTAATTACTCTTTACAAATCGTATTATGGAGATTTTATCCTTTGGGGTAATTTGCCAAACATGTCGTGGCCTGTCTATGCTTCCAGTACTGTATACTATCTACTAGAGTTTATTTTGAGCAATGACATTCTATTTGGTGTATAACTTGCAATTATTTTTCTATGACTGGATCGATGGCAATATCCTGTCCAGAGCGCCCAATTTTAGCTTAGGTAGGAAAGAAACTGGTAAAGGTTTCAGATCAGGTTTCATTCATTTTAATCTCTTTGCCTATGATCTTTCACCAATCTCTTAATTCGTTGGAGTCTCACCTCGTCGCTGTAAATACTCTAAGCCTTTATTCATATGTAATCTACAGGCATTAAGAAATCATATCTGCACTTTGTCCACACTCCAATTACAATCATAAAAGTGATTGATATCCACAAATCATCTCAATCTCACAGCATTTTGTGGAGAGGACCAGTTGAAGGAGGTGCTGCACATTTTGTTTGATACACACAACCCTCTGGGAGACTCCTTTACATAGGTTCTATTATTGTAGACCTGCATTCTCAAGTTCACTCTTTTAATAGGGAAAAGCCCACTCTTTCATCGCTCTCAAGCGATTTCCAATTGCTATAAGCATAACTAATTTGAATAACCTTATCAACATATATGTATGGCTCAGTGCACTACATCATTATTAGGCTGGGGATCGTAAATATTCTTCAAAGTTTGTTTTGTGCAGTCAGTAAAATTTTGCAAGACTTGATCTTGACTATTTTCATTTTTAGATTGTTTATGCGTCCAATATCTATTGTATCCTGCATTAGTGATAGAACATGCTCATTTGATTTTCACTTCTATAACTCTTACCTCCTCAAATTTATCTTTATGCATGTTCATGAAGGTTGCATTTCATCTAGCTTGAGGAAATGATTGAATGACACTAATAGTCCTTGCCTGAAATATGAGTCTTCGATCTCTAACAACATTCTCACATGTATTTATTCAGGACGAGTTTGATTGTGCAGTACAAAGGACATTAAAATCTAAAATTTAGCCAAATTAAAATTAAATTTCGTTTGAATGAGGATGCACCCAGCTGCCTATGTCTCGGTTAAATCCATGTTCACAAGTCTTCTTCCCAAAAGGCTTCATAATTTCATATGCCTTTAATCTATAAGATTCTATTACAGTAGGAAATGAGTGGAAAATATATCTCCTTGGGCTATTTTTCACCTGCAAATGAATAGCTGCATATAGACGTTTTAGCTATAAAATACAACTAAAATTTTTAAAAATTTTGATCAAACTGTTAAAAATTATATCTGATCATGATGTTATTAGGTTTTATATAAATTACTTAAACTGTAGGTTATAGTAATTTTGAAGGCACAATTGAATAGATAATTTTCACGTAAAAAAAAATATAATAATAAACTAGATTATTTTCAATGTTAGTGTATGAAAATATTTAGTATTCAATGATCCATGGTTTTTGTATTTAATAGTAGTTGATTTATTGAATCCCTAAATCATTTGAAACCTACAATAATGTTATTCCTAAAATCATTAGGAAGTTAATAGGAAAATGAGTTAGTAAATATTTTGTATTGGATTATCAATAATAAAAAAAAATCAAATATAGATTTAATATTTTAAATACAATAGTTTAATTAGAACTGTTAGGTAATTTTATTACCTAAACATTATTGCAAAGAGTGATTACATTGATATAAAAAAAAAAAATTATGTAGTAATTGTAAAATTTTAAGTGGGTGGAAAATATTTATTCATAATATTGTTATGGGTAAAATCATTAGGTTAAGATGAAAAATATGTATATATATATAGGGTTAGCTTTTTAGAGTAAATATTAGGATTTATGTTGTGAGAGATGTGAACCATTTTCTGCATAGGTAAATGATTTGTAAAATAATAGTTCGTCCAAAATCTCTCCTTTCATATGATATAGTCCCTCTAAAATTATGTTTGTAATTCACAATTAAAATGTTTTATAAGGTTAATTATAATGTTATAAGGTTAAATATAAGATTAAATATAGTATATTGTAAAAAGGTTAGTTATACAACTAGTATATTTATATATAAAAAAATATACGCAGCTTAAATTATTCAGATGATTTAATTTTAAAAGACAAACTTTATTATAGGAGATCAAGTTCTATTTAAAGATATATATAAAGTGAGTGGATTAAATAATATTTTTTTAGGGTTTTCTCTTATATGAGAATTAAATTATGTGTTCCCTTTTATAATTATATTAATTTTCCTCAGAAATTAAATATAGAATGATGCTATTATTAATATTAGGGTTGAGATTTAAATTATAGGTAGATATTTACCTAATTTACATTATTTTCTAGTGTTGTTGTTATAGTTTTATAATTATGGATTTGATATGTAATTATATTTATTTCCTCGTATTTTATTTAAATCTTAAATAATATTTATATTGTGTAATAACTTTTAGAATGTAACTAAATATAGAAGTAATTTGTTCTTGTAAGTTATGTTTAAATCTAATAATGTTAATTTACTTAAATGATATTGTTAATTTGATTAAAAGATAATTGTTGTGACTATATATTAATGGTTAATGAAATTTAATTTAAATTAACATAGGTTTTAATATGATTTCTTCATTTTGATAAGATGCAATTAGATTAATGGGTTAAGGATTAGGTATAAAAATATTGTTTGGGAAATTTGATTTGAAGGTAGTAGACAATTAGTTTAGTGTGAATTGAAATTGTATAACGTAAGTGGAATGTATAAGAAATGGTCATAGTGTAGGTTGTCAAGGGTTTATTCCAGAGGCCAAGGTTGTTTGACGTCATGTAACGTGTTGATAAGTGTCTTGAGTTGATGAAGCTATGCCATCTTTTGTTGTGTACAAGGAATTTGGTTATGGTGGTGTGAAAGAATGTAAATAATCTAAATGCATCATGATGTGTAGAAAGGTTCTTCATGGATGTTATGATTTAGTTATTTGTTTGGGATGTTGTGTTGGGTTAGACAATAGGGAGACATCGTTCTCTATAAAGGAGATTTTGCTTATGAGTTGCTTCATTTGGGAGCCATGGACATTATATTGAGAGTATGTTCTTGTGATTAAATTGATATGCAAGATGGATAATGCCTTGCATTGTTATATATACATGTTGATATGAGGATAATTGTAATGCAAGATGGTTAATGCCTTGCATGGTTCATGTATCATCGTTGTCATGATGATGTTTGATGTGCTTGTTGAGTAGGGTCTTCTAGATGCAGGTAGGGGAGTGGCTCTCAATGGAGTCGGAGCCCAAAGTGGCATCCAGGACAACCCATGTGGGAGTTTGTTAACTCAGTGATAACCTAAATAATGAATTAGGGGGTTGGGTAGCTAATCACACTAAACAAGATAAGTGGATGCCTCACTCATGGCTCAAGTACTTGTTTAGGCTTGAGATGAGATGAGAAGGCCTAGAATGGCAAGATCAACTACCTTGTCCTCATGAAAGGTATGTTGATTCCGCATGAGCGTTGTATGGGGGCCGGGAGTCGGGAGAGGTTGCCAGGGTAACCCAAGATGGGGGTCGGGGCCTAGGAAGGCTTGCTAGGACAACCCATGACAAGCCATGTGATGACACTCCTCCCTACTGCAGCCTAGCATTCCCTAGTTGTACTCTCCCCATTCATTATGTGTTTGCCTCTGGAAGTGTTGTTAAGTTTCTTGTGATATTGACTTGTGTTGTTGGAGTCATGTGTTGTCTTTGTTCTTATAGTCTACTATCTACCTGACTGTATGTTGTAGTAGGGACCTTATGTTAACTCCTAGCTCGGGGGGTGGACCTCAGGGTTCCACATGGTCGGGTGGAAGAGCTTTTATATCCATTGGTTTTTCCCTTGCTATTGTTCGTGTATGAGGAGGATGTATCTTGTGTATCAGATGTTAGATCTTGTACCATTTTATGTATCAGTTGATTTATAACGTATGTATTCAGATGAATTCAGAAGGTGATAATGTAACAATGTAATATTGTACTCATATGTGAGGAGAAATTGTAACAATGTACTAGATCCTGATGATTACTTATTTGATGTTATGGAGATGTAAATGTTTATTGATTTAATGCAATAGGTTTAGAATGATCTACCGATGTTAATTCATGATGTGTGTTAGATTATGTTAATTGTTTTGTCAAGTAATGCAACCATGATATCTTAGAGGACAAGTCATTAGTTCAAATGATGTGTTTAGATATGTTAACATTACTTTGTTACTTTATTCATTTAAAAAAAAATTATCCTGTTTGTATAGCATGGATGTGTTGTTCTCTAAGGTGTTCATGGCGGGGCGTTACACACAACACTTGTGTGGATAGGGTGCCTGCCCATCTGCCCACAAATATTAATATTTAATAATAAACATGATATTTAAAAAATAAGCAGGTAAAACAAAGATATGTCATCGTTTACTTCTCCATCATATTTGGATATATCATTTTTTCTATAATTTTGTAAAGCCCTTCTACAAAGCCTATGGCCTCTAGCATGAAAGAAAATAAAAATCAAAAAATGAGAAGATGAAACATTACTTTGTGTATATTAAATGCAAGAAAATAGCTGTAATTTTCTCAAAAAAAATGTTAGAAAATGGAACATTACTTTATATATATTTAATGAAAGAAAACTATTGTAGTTTTTTTGTGTAATGTTAGAAATAATTTCAACCAAAATTTTATACATATTAGGTTTGATAATTAATTTATATAAAAAATGTAGTAGTGTAATAATCAATAAAAGTTTAAATTTGATTTGTTAATTTGAAATATTATTTTATTTGTTAATTTAATGAAAATTTGATGGACAAGATATAAACCTTAAATAATTAAATAATTAACCAAAATCATTTATATAGTAAATAAAATAGCTTCAAATTGATATCTCTCATAATTTTTTTAGATAGATGTATTTAAGATATCTATACTAGTTAAGCCAAGAGATGTAACTATAGTGGCAGAGTGTAATAGTGTGAGTGTGTTAACAAAAAATATTAAAGAGCTGAATACAAAAGTAATTACACTGAGAGGAGTTATTGAGTGGCACTAACAGGATGACTATGACCGTGTACATAAAAGTAAAATAGAGCTAACATCATATTTCTGAAGAAAATGAAAATGAAAAAGATGAAGGTGAACACTACTTACCTCAGCAACATGAATATCTTATATCTCTAGAAGATGAAGAAGAGGACTATACTACTTCTCCAAAAGATGAAGACAACATACATTATGCTTGTAGGAGAAATTCAGCTGGGAGAAATACCAAAGAATGTATTCAAAGTTTACAATCCTCTCTAAAACTTGTATTTGATGAATATTGTAAGCAGTTCTATGACATGGAAGCTAACTTAATTAGAGAAAAATCAGAAATTAAGGAGTTGACTGAAAGAAACAAGATAGGAGAGGAGGAGCTCCAAAAGGCTAAAGAATGTGAAAACTCCAACAAATGAGATCTTGACCAAACAAGAAACAAGCTTCAAGAGTTGTGTACAACATTCGATGTAGTGAAAGAAGAATGTGATCAAGTATGTAAGCAACAAGAGTATCTAGGAGTGGCTCCACAACTTCCTAAGAAGAGAAAATATGTTCTTAAGGTTTATGAGGTTAATGACTGTGTGAATTGCCCAATTTACTTGGAACCATGCATTGAATATGGGGAGCATGATATTTGGTATGTTGTAGATGCAAAGGGGTTTCCAATACTAGAAACTTCTATTTATTTTTTGGTTTTTACATGTTATGGTATATAATTTGTTAAAAAATGAGCAACATCTACTGCTAGTTCAGTGGTAGAGTACTCCAGAGGTAAATGGGAGGTCTTATATAACTTAGGTCATGGAAATTTGAACATGGTATTAGAGCCTAGGCCAACAGAGCTAGGTCAAGTTAGGTTCTATGAGCACCTATAGTGTTAGCTTAAGTGGGGGTGTTGGAAAATGATCCACACTCAAACCAAAGATGAACTAATCACCAAAATTGTTATTTTTCATACATTATGATCCAAGATTAAGACATGTATTTGATAATACATTAGTGGATACTGAGAAAATCATTGATGGCCAACAAAATGAGAGAGAGCGATTAGAGAACATCAATGAAATTGACATCCATGATGATGTTGAAGATGGTTATGTTCAAGCACAATAAGACAACAATCTAGAGTTGGATGATGTTATGGAAGACAACAATATGGATCCAGTATACAAAATGATGATCCAAATACATCTAGTAACAATATAGATGGTCTATAGTTAGATTTCAATGATGATGAAGTGATGCAGGTCAAGATGAGGATGATGATAATATTAAATACTTTAAAGAACATATGAATATTGATAATGATACACTGGATGACATTGTAGCAGACAATAATGTTAATGACTAAGACTTCTAAATTTTTAGAATTATTTGCAGTCCATGTTTCAAAAAGGATGATTAAATTGTTGGCAATAATGTTACTTAAATGGATTGTTCAATTGTTGACAAATTAGCTATTTCAATGTCCTTAAATTGTTCAATCTTTGGTATGAATTGTTGGCAATAATGTTAATTAAATTGATTGATTGATGTTCTTCATAACTTGTTAATGGATAATCCTTATGTGATGGAAGTATTAAGTGATATAGGTCAAAGAATAAGCTCATCAATGGATTGATTGATGTTCTTCATAACTTGTTAATGGATAATCCTTATGTGATGGAAGTATTAAGTGATATATGTCAAAGGATAATCTCATCAAGTTCCTTAAATAGTGGGTGTTACCTTGTTTCACCAATGACAATTTACTTTTAGGTTTGCTAGTGACTTCATAATAGATTAAGGAGCTTATGTAATTTTGTCAATTAAATCATCCACTTCACTTAACCCAATCTGGCATATGATTTGGATTAATGTTTTCTATAAATATTTAAACCCTGCTCCTAAAACAAAAAAACAAATTTGGATTTTGAAAATATATACAAGGGAATGATTTCCAAAAGAGAAAGACTGGTGCCTACCACATGAGAAATTTGTTTATCTTTAATTATTTTTCATATGTATCCTTAATTGAATCTATGCCCTATTACCTTGTGATAAGTACTTGAGTAAGACCATCAATGAAAAATGAAGTGGACATATTATCATCTATATTAGCTAATTGATTGCACAAATATTTCAATTTGTTGGCAGTGAGCTTCCCCCTTGTCAATGAGGCGTTCAATGCTGACCTCAAGATTCGTGATATGGTAGTGAGCCTCCCGTGGATCTGGGTTAAGTTTGGCATTTGTAGTGAGCATTGATAGCTCGAGCTTTTGGCACAACGGCAAACGATTCCAACAATTGGTATTAGAGCCATGGGTCACGGGTTCGAATCCCTCAGGTTGCGTTGAGGGGGGGATTGTTGGTAGTGAGCTGCCCCCTTGTTAGTGAGGCATTCAATGCTAACCTTGGGATTCGTGACATGGTAGTGAGCCTCCCATGGATCTGGGTTAAGTCTGGCGTTTATAGCGAGCGTTGATAGCTCAAGCTTTTGGTACAACGGCAAACGATTCCAACAAAATTTATCAACGATCTCATGTTTCTCTTCATTTTCAACACTTTTAATAAAGACATCATGATCATAATATTCTTCTTCATCATTAGAATGCAACATGTGATCATCATAGGAAGTAGGAGAAAGAGGTAGTCCAGTTTGCAAGGTGAGGGTTTGACCTAGTACTTTGTTGAAGGGGACATAAGGATCCTAGATGTTTCTTAGGAATGTAAAATTAAAGGCATTGGGTTGTTTCCAACAAATGCAAATCACAAAAATCTCAAAATAAAAAATCAATCTTTTTTATCCTAAACATAGGCATGGAAATTGCAAGTTCAAAAAAATGTAGGGAAATAAATCATACCCTATAATATATGATTTAAGTCCAATCCTAGATTTAATTAAACTTTAAAGTACAAGGAGTTGAGAGTAGAATAAAATATTGAGATATTAAGTAATTAATATAGAGAAATGAAATAGTTGAGAAGAAATACAAAACTTATTTGATCTTTTTAGCATGATGTGAAATGTGAAGTGTGTGATTCACTAATGCATTATGAAAAAAGAATGAAAACTAAGATTTTCTACTAGAATAATGATCATGAGATTGTGGCAGTGATTAACTATTTTTTTGCATTCCTTCTTCACTTGTCCTCTTTTTCCATATTTCCAAAACTTTACTCTTATATTCCTAGGGATTCTAGATTTTCCTCTTGCCTTGGATTGATATTTATACCATTCCCCTTTAGATCCACTTTTGTCCTTGGGCCTTTGTAGACCATGCAAGGCCTTCTTAGAACCTTCATCATTGAACTTTTCATTATTCTGTTATATTTCTAGCTGCACTTCACTGAAATATGCAATGTTTTTCTTATTTGCTCTGTATCTATAACAACGTATAAATAAGACTGTTTTCTCATGAATATTTGCATTTCTGGTTACATTTCTTAAGAGAAACCACCTCAAATAAAAACACAGAAACATGTTTATTACATAGCTCTACTGAGATTCCTTCCAAATCTAGTTTTTCTATAGGAAAATAAATGCCACTCATTCCAAATCTAGTTTTTCTGTAGGAAAATAGATACCACAAATACTCTTGTTTTATATGTTTCAACAGAGATATCTTGTTGTTTCACAGATTTGTATCAAAAGAACTTTTCTAGAATCTATTTTATATTCTGTTTACCTAATTTTCAATCTATGTATTCTCCTAGTCAGTACAAAGAAAGATAAATATGTAAGGAAAGTAGAAGGAAAATTGAATACTTTCTGTAGAGATTATTCTCTTTCTTTTGTGTAGCCTATGAGCCTTCCTTGATAGCCTCTCAAGTAATCTCTTGTCCAATTTTAGAACTCCTTTTCATCTCTTGTAGAAGTCTACAACACTACAAAGATAACCCATATGTACAGCCAGTGGAAGCTCACCTCCCAGCCTAGGGCAGTACCTGCCCACCCCCGAGCTAGGAGAAAACACAGGGAGACCTAGGAATTTGGCATGTTTTCAACTATTGAACCCACAGCACTCACATACATGTGGATACTCACAACACAGAATATTGGCTTCACACAGGTGGATTTCACAATTTACAAGAAGGCTTTCTATAGACCTTCATGAAGGGGGTAAAGATATGCTGTCAACCTGTAGGATTAAATTTAGCTCATTACACATGGGTACTCATACCCTTAGACAAATTTCTCTTGTAGGGTACTCTTACCCTTTCAATTTCAATTTCAAGTAATTTTGCTTTGGGTACTCTTACCCAATTTCACATAATAATAATAAGGGTACTCTTACCCAATTTTCACAGAATAATAAGGGTTCTCTTACCCAATTTTCAAAGAATAATAACAAGGGTACTCTTACCCAATTTCCATAGAATAATAGCAAGGGTACTCTTACCCATCAATAAACCTATAGGCAGCATCCCCTTTACCCCCATACACAATTAATAATAGAGAAAACAACCTACCTCAATCATCAATAAGTCTATTCCCATACCAAAGTCAAGTCTATTCCCATACCAAAGTCAAGTCTATTCCCATACCACAATCATAATAGTAACATAACAGAACTATCTTTAGACTTACACAGGAGACATTTCACAACACTAAAAGAACTATCTTTAGACTTACACAGGAGATATTTCACAACACTCAACATAGAGATCTTTGCACAACACACAAGACAGAAAACCATTGCACAACACACAACACAAAAAAAACCATTGCACAGCACACAAAATAGAAACCACAGTATTATCAAATTCTTATAGAAAAGGATTTGTTTACTTAATTAACAATGACATTTATAATCAGAAAATTTCTTTACACAGTTTCTCTCTTTTTTTTCTTTTCCACAATGTTGAATGAGGGCCTACCTGGAATTTCCAATAGAAATTGGGTGTTGATTAAGCTCCACTATATCTCCCTCTCCTCTTCTTCCTCTTCTCCATCCAAAAATGTATTTTCCCGTCAGAACCCCCTTCTCCCCTTTTCCAAACATGTTTTTATTTCTTTATTCCTCCTTCTTTCCCTTTCACACCTGTCCCCATGTGCACCTTGTATCCTCCTCCATGTGTCAACTGTGGACAACATGTGTCTTTGCTTGGCTGCTCCACTTAGCCTTCCCCTTTCTGGGCACTTAATCAAATTAATCAAATTATTCTCCCCTTTTAATTAACTAAATTTTTGGCACATACAAATAGCCCAAAAAGAAATGTTTCAAAGACATTTGTTTATTGTGCTTTTCTCAAGGGTCTATATATATATATATAGTAAGGAAGGGTATTAAGTTTTTTCTAATTAACATTGTTTAACATTGTGAATCTTAGAACAATTATTTGATCCCCTTTACCCCAAGAATAATTTTATAAGATTATCACTTAATACAACACAACACACAATTATAACATATGCTTCACATTTCAATATAACAATTTTACTATCACCTGGACAAGACACCGTCACGAAGACATAGACATCACACACACATGACCATACAAGTGACATAAGCCTCTCCAAATAGGCTAGGCTAGCTTACTAGGGAACCACAATAGGTCTCCAAGTGTTTTCCCTATTTCCCACTGGCACAAACCTACACACTTGTTTCCACATCGTCAGTCACAATAACAATAGCTGAAGTAAGCTACAATTAACCATCCATTATTGCATATGCATAAATTTTAATCATTCTACAACAGATAAAAAGAATCTTTCTTCCACTAGGTTAATACAATTGATTTTAGTGCACATGAGATAATATATATATAAACAATGGAACTAGATATGAAGCAATAGTTATCACAATTTAATTGCAACTGTATATGTCAATGAGTCCCAATCATGCACAACAAGGTTCATGAATACACACAACATAATCCAAGGAGTTATATGATGCTACATCTCAATAACACATAGTTCGCTAAAATAAGGTACAAGACCTAAGCTAAACAACATCACATAATGTCAAATGAGGATATGTGAATATAAAAGTATTTATCAATCATGGTCTAAATCAACATCATATGTCTCAAACTAGTATATAACCCATAGCCAGAATCAAATAAGTTGGGATAGGCAAACATAAAATGTCTCAACATAAAAGCATAGTAGCAAAATGTATTATCACTTCACATAAAAGAATGTGCTTCCTATAGCAATACACTAAAGAGCTTTAGAATTTCTTAACTTACCCAAGAGAGAGAGAAATGGTAACACCACCAATTCTTAGCCAAATTTATCAATGCGCCAAGAGCCAGAAGGAAAGGCATATGAATTAGAGGCTGACTTATGATTAGTTTAAACCACCTTATAGAGAAGACATTCATATCCTTAGGATAAACACAAGATAGAGATTTCATAACCAAAATATAAATCGATATTGAAAGATTTACTAATAATTATCTAGGGCTTCTACACAACCTAAGTAATAAGTTCATATCATGACAATATCCTTAGGGATGTTTCAAGAGGGCCTTACATTACTCTCTATATCTCCCAGCTATTGGTCCTCTCTCTAAACACTAAACCCTAAACTGTAAACCCTAAATTATGCTCCTAAACCTTAACCCCTAACCCCTAACCCCTAAACCCCTATCTCCCTATCTTTATCATCCCTCTACCTCTCAATCCTTCTCCCTGTCTCTCTGGATATCTTTCTCAATCTCTATCTCCCCGTCTCTCCCCCCTCTCTCTCTAGCTATCTCCAAACCTGAGCAACCCTAAATTCCAAACCCCTAAGCCCTAAATCCAAGCAACTCTAAACCTCTATCTCCCTATCTATCCTGTATCTTCCTATCTCTATCATCCCTCTACCTCTCAATCTCTCTCTCTATGTCTGTGGCCATGTGCCTCACTCTCTATCTCCTTGTCTCTCTCCATAGTCTCCTCTATATCTCCCTATCATTCCTCTCTCTATAAACCCTAAACCTCTAAACCTTAACCCCTAACCCCTAAACAATAAACCCTAAACCCTAAGTATTGCCCCTAAACCCTAACCACTAAACCTGAGAAACCCTAAACCCCTAACCCCTAAACCTCTATCTCCCTATCTCTCCCCTCTGTCCCTATCGCCTTTGTCCCTCTGCCTCTCAATCTCTCTCCCTATGTCTCTAGCCATGTCCCTCAATCTCTATCTCCCTATCTCTCCCCTCGGTCTCCTCTATATCTCCCTATTGGTCTTCTATCTCTCTCTAAACCCTAAACCCTAAACCTCTAAACCTTAACCCCTAACCCAAAAACCATACTCCCTAAACCCTAAATAATACTCCTACACCCAAGTAACCATAAATTAGGAAATCAATTAGGTGCTAAATTTAGGTGCTACATTAGGTGCTAAATAATGCACTAAATCAGGTGCTAAATTAGACGCTAAATCAGGCACTAAATGTGGTACTAAATTAGGTGCTAAAATAGGAGCTAAAGTAGGTGTTAAATTAGGCACTAATTTGTGCCTAATTTAGCATCAACTTGTTCTGATCAGCACAAAAAATGCCAAAAATATTGCCATCCTGATAAATAGCACTGCCTTTTTTTAAAAATGGAGAAAAATACATTAAAATAGTGGGTGGAAGCAAAAATGGGAGCTAATCATAGGGATTTGTTGTAGTGATATGTGAATAGACTATTGGTACAATGAAGATTCCTATTGACAAATTCATGAAGATCTTGGAAGATGGGTTCATAATGGTATACATATCTGATATCCAAACTATAGAGTTTTGGCCTCACGAGCAAATGAAATTGGATCCTATCTTTTCATAAAGAGTACATGGAAATGCATAACAGGTACAATAATCATTCACTAGCAGAGAAGAGAGTAGAAGAAGACTTTGGAGCTGTGGAATTTACTTGCCAAAATTTTGATATAGACAACAATTTACTAAGGGTCTCTCCAAAGATAGGTACCTTTAAGGATTCGTATTGTTTCATAAGTAGTGACAATAGGGTATACATGAACAATGAAGTTAGGGTGCAGAAAGAATAGCAATGGATGGCTTCTATGATGGATGTGGATCACAGGGAACCAAAATTTGATAACCAAGATACTAAAAGGATAGGGATATGACAAACAAAGGCAGTGAGAGAACAATGATTAAAGTTAGAAATATGTTCTGATCTAATTGGATATGTAGTTTTTAATTTAATCATGTGTTTTTAACTTGTAATAATAGTGGTAAGATGATACAATATGGACTGTAATTTTAATTTTAAATTTTATTAATTTAATAATTTTATATTTTTCAAATTTATTTATTTACAATTTTTATTATGTAATTGTATTAATTTTATAATTTTATTTATTTTATTAGTTTTATAATTTAATAAATTTTTAATTCTTTTTTTTGCTAACTAAAAAGATTATTAAAATTATTATGTAGTTCAATGAATAAAAATATAATAGTAAAGAGTTATGTAGTTCCATGAAAAAAATATAATATAAGTGATATAGTTTATAGTTATAAATAAATAATTCAGTATTTTTTAAAAAATTATTTATTTTAGTTTTTACTTAGAATTGCAATAGTAAAAACATAATTTAATTTTTATTTCATGGGTTATTTGAATATCATTTTTAATATTTATTATCAACATTATTTACATCACAAATTACATGTAAATGATATTTATATGGGATGTCCTTTAAAAGTTATTTTTAGAATTATTATTATTTAGTAAATTATGGTCACGACCTCTCTATTTATTTAAATAACTAATAAAATATAACTAAATGCATCAAACCCGTAAACAAGGGTGCATCAAAATAAAACTCAAGGCTAAAAGTTCCTATCCGTCTTAAACATCTCTACCCATTTTATTGTGGGAGTGAAAAGTCATCAGAAAAATCAACATTTTTCCCTTCTTCCCTCGCTTATAATTATTTTATTTTATTTTATTTTATTACATGTAAATGATGTTTATATGGGCTGTCTTTAAAAGTTATGGAGTCTAATTGAATTGGGAGAAGAAGTTTAATGGATAAGGAGAGAAGTTTAATTGGTAAGGGCACTATGCAATCTTTTTTTTTATATATTTTTCTTGCAAAATGAATTTATGAAGTGACTGCAATGCTATTTCTAGAAGGATAGATTAACATTGCGTATTATTTATTCTTATTGTATTTACAGGCTACTCATTAAAATTAAAAAAAAAATTGTAATTAACAAATTTTTGAAAACAACAAAGAAAATTAACGACATGGTAAATTAGTTACTTTAGTTTAATGAGAGGTAGAGTTAGGGTTCTATCAATTAATTAGTTTGGTTTAATGAGAGGTAGAGTTAGGGTTCTTCTATTTAGTTGTGCTAAAGGGATGACTATGATTGTGTACATAAAAATAAAATAGAGCAAACATAGTTTTTTTAAACAACTAGACATATTTTTTTTAAATAGTTATAATTACACAAGATGAATTGTCTAGTTACACTAAAGGGATGACTATGACAATGTACATAAAAATAAAATAGAGCCAACATAGTTTTTTTAAACAACTAGACATATTTTTTTAAAATAATTATAAATATATAGCCGACATAGTTTATTAAATCAACGAACAATATAATAAGGCTAATAAAATAATGTGTATAAATATAGTACTACTCAAACATCAAATAAAAATAGAGCAAATTGAATTGGGAGAAGAGGTTTAATCCATAAGGAGAGAAGTTTAATTGGTAAGGGCACTATGCAACCTTTTTTTTGTATTTTTCTTGCAAAATAAATTTATGAATTGATACAATGCTTCTTGCTGGTATTATTTATAAATAAAAAGAAAATTACAGTTAACAAATATTTGAAAACAACAAAGAAAATTAACGGCACAATAAATTATTTATTTTAGTTTAATGAGAGGTAGACTTAAGGTTCTTCTATTCTTTTTAAGTATATTGCACCTCATAAACTTTCAACTTTAGTTTAATCAGAGGTAGTTAGAGTTCTTCTATCTTTTTTTTTAAGATAATGCCCCTGGTAAACTTTCCACTTTAGTTTAATGAGAGGTAAATTATTTACTTTAGTTTAATGAGAGGTAGACTTTAGGGTTCTTCTATCTTTTTTAATAAAATAATGTGTATAAATATAGTAGTACTCAAACATAAATTTGAGAATAATCAAATCAAATAAAAAAACATCTAATTGAATTGGGAGAAGAAGATTAATGACAAGGAGAGAAATTTAATTGGTAAGGGCACTATGCAGCCATTCTTTGTATAAATATAGTAGTACTCAAACATAAATTTGAAAAAAATCAAATCAAATAAAAAAAGATCAAATTGAATTGGGAGAAGAAGTTTAATGATAAGGAGAAAAATTTAATTGGTAAGGGCACTATGTAGCCATTTTTTAAAATATTTTTCTTGCAAAATGAATTATTATTTACTTTACTTGAATGAGAGGTAGAGTTAGGGCTCTTCTATCAATTATTCACTTTAATTTTTTTTAAAGATAATGTGACTAATAAACTTTCTAGTTGAATTTAATGAGAGGTAGAGTTAGGGTTCTTCTATCTTTAAATGATAGGTAGAGTTAGGAATCTTCTATCTTTAAATGAGAGGTAGAGTTAGGGTTCATCTATCAATTAATTACTTTAGTTTAATGAGAGGTAGAGTGGTAGAGTTAAGGTTCTTCTATCTTTAAATGAGAGGTAGATTTAGGGTTTTTTAATCTTTAAATGAGAGGTAGAGTTAGGGTTCTTCTATCCTTTTTTTAAAGACAATCCACCTTGTAAACTTTCTTTTTTTTTACACTTTTAGTTTAATGAGAGGTAGATGCACTCGTTAGCCAGTAGTCTTCTATCTTTTTTTTTTTTTTTTTACACTTTAGCTTAATGAGAAGTTTTTTACACTTTTAGCTTAATGAGAGGTAGATGCACTCATTTGCCCAGTAGTCTTCTATCTTTTTTCTTTGTTTTTTTTTTTTACACTTTAGCTTAATGAGAGGTAGATGCACTGGTTCAGTAGTCTTCTATCTTTTTTTCAGCAGACTTTCACGAGAGGTAGAGTTAGGGCTCTTCTATCTTTTTTCTTAAAAGATAATGCATTGGAACCCTGGTCGATTAATTTTTTTAAAAAATTATAATTAAGTTTTGGTATCATTTGGATTTAAATTACTGAAAATTATTCCCAACTAAGAATTGTGGAAAAATAAGAAAATTAAAGATAGGGTAAATTACTTTATTTTAGTTTAATGAGGGCCAGCCTTATAATTTTTCAATCTTTAAAAGCCACAAAGAAAGTTAATATTTAGTTTAATAACCTTTGTTTTAGATTTTTACCATGGGTTTAATTTTATTAAAAAAATATAATTAAGTTTTTCATATCATTTGGATTAAATTATTGAACCATTAAAAATTAATTGTTAGCGTTAAGAATTGCAAGGTAAATTACTTTAGTTTTATGTTGGGTAAGATTATAGTTCATCAATCTTTAAAACATCAAAGATATTTTCTATGGGAATTAATTACCATGGATATCTTAAATGTGAAAAATCTATTGCAGCTACTGATTATAAATCAAATATTAATTAATAACACAGCTACAATTTCACAGAAAAATCACAGAGACAAAAAAATAAAATCAACACAATATTTTGGACAAATTGTCCCTGGAAAAACCTGAAGGGAAAACCAGTCAGAAGATAAGAATTCTATTCAACTGCAGAAAATCAAGAGATACAAAATTGCTTGCCTCTTACTGGCAGAGCTCTGGAAGAAATTTCTTCCCTGTAAATTCCCTTCCCTCAATTGTTCCTGCTGAAATTGCTCCGGCAATATTTTCCTTCTCTGGCAATTCCACTACTCTCCAACGCTATCACTGTGCACTTTGCTCTCACTGCAAATCAATTTGCTATTGCTGCAAATTTATTTATTTGCTATCGCTGCAAATACTTCTCAGATCTATGTTCTCCAAATGCCCATTGATCCTCTTTTATAATCCCCTCATTAAAAACCAATGGCCATGATTTAATCTAAATCAATGGCTAGGATTAATTAGACTCTAGAAAACCCTAATATCTAGAAGTCTCTTGAGAAATCAATTTTCTAGGTATAAAGAAAAATATTCCGGCTGTGTTTCGAGCCTCGAAATCACCACACGAGACTAGAACACCTGTCCAAGCTACATTTAAAATTAACACTCCCTCTTAGCGAGGAAGGTGTTCTGCATAACACCCAACTTATCTCTGAAGAAGATGAATTTTGCCTTCCCTAATGCCTTTGTCAAAATGTCTGCTACCTGCTGATCTATAGGTATATGTTGTAGCTGAACAATCCTCTGCTATACACAATCCCTGATGAAATGATATCTGATGTCTATATGCTTATACCTATCATGAAACACTGGATTCTCTGATAATCTAATGCAACTCTGATTATCATAGTGTATCACTGTAGTCTCAACCCTCTAACCAAACAAGGCTACCAGCAACTTCCGAAGCCATATAACCTCACATGTTGCCATACTAGCTGCTATGTATTCTACTTCTGCAGAACTCAGAGCAACGGACTTTTGCTTCCTGCTATACCAAGAGACAACTCTTGATCCCAAACTAAAGCAGCACCCTGAAGTGCTTTTCCTGTCCGCTGTACTACCTGCCCAATCTGCATCAGTATAGCCTATCAACTTGATACCATCACCTCAAGCATATCTGATCCCATACTCGATTGTACCACGCAAATACCACAACACATGCTTTGCCGCTATCCAATGCACTCTCTTCAGCTCAACCATGAACTGGCTAAGAGAGTTTACTGCAAAGGATATATCTGGCCTAGTGTTGACCAAATACATGAGAGATCCAATCAACATCCTGTATAAGGTGGGGTCTACATCCTTTTCCTTGGATGCGTCTACCTTCTTCCAATTCGTGATCATAGGTGTAGACATGGCTCTGCAATCTTGCATCTCAAACCTCTTCAAGATTTCAATGCAGTATTTTCCTTGTCCAAGGAAAATCTCTCCATCTGTCTGCCACACTTCCATGCCTAGAAAGTAGTGCATAAGCCCCAAATCCTTCATCTCGAACTCTGCTGCAAGGTCCCTTTTGCACTCCTCTATGAGCCCTAGTGAACCTGTTAAAAACAAGTCATCCACATATAGAACAAGAATGAGAACTTCACCCCCAACCATCAAGTAGTAAAGGTTAGCATCCGCCTCACTCTTCACAAAGCCTATTCCCTGCAAGTATCTATCAATGCGCTCATACCACGCCCTAGGAGCCTGTTTGAGTCCATACAAAGCTTTCTTCAATCTGCACACGTGGGTTTTGTTGCTGTGTGCTACAAAGCCCTCTGGTTGTTCTATGTATACCTCCTCTAACAATTCACCATTAAGAAATGCCGTCTTGACATCCATTTGATGGATCTGCCATCCCATATGCGCTGCAAGTGAGATTACGGCTCGTATAGAAGTATACCTAGCCACTGGAGCAAATGTCTCCTCATAGTCTATTCCCTCCTTTTGAGAGAACCCCTTGGCCACGAACCTTGCCATGTATTTCTTGTGCTACCATCTGCACCATGCTTAATCTTATAGATCCAGCGTGATCCAACCACTGCCCTATCTGTCGGTCTAGGCACAACCTCCCACACATCATTTTGCATTATTAAGGTATATTCCTCAACCATCGCATCTTGCCACACCTGTTGCCGTGCAGCCTCCTGATAGCTGGAAGGTTCACTATCTACCAATTGACTAACCAATGCCACATAGTCATTATACCTAGCTGGTTGTTTCTGCTGTCTATTACTCGTCCTAGGAGCTCCCACAAACTCCTAAGTATCCTTATGTGTTTGTTGAACCTCACAGTTCCTCTTGCCAACTATAGAGGATGAAATATCAAACTCCATATCTTCTTGATGCATCTCTTGGATTTGCTGTATCTGTTGCTCCAATCTTTGCAAACTCTCAGCACCTGAGCTTGTGCTTGTACTAGTAACTGTACTCATGCTTCGATGCCCCTATTCTGGTTGAACAATCCTTGGAACTTCTGTTGGCTGCTCATTCTGATCATCTGCTGGCAAATCTCTGGACCTCCTATATGCCTTGTCCTCCATGAATTTGACATCATGCCTGACTATAATCCTCTTGGTCCCTGGAATAAATATCCGATATGCCTTTGAAGTCTTGCTGTACCCCACAAAGTACCCTCTCTCTGCAGTCTGATCTAACTTGGAACGTGTAGCCCCTAGAATGTGACAAAATGCCAAACTCCCAAATATCTTGAAGTGACTGACATCTGGCTTCTTCCCTGAGAATGCCTCCTTTGGTGTCATCTTGCCCAATACCTTATGTGGAACCCTGTTCTATATGTATACCGCTGTACTGCATGCCTCTGCCCATAAGCAATGTGGCATATCTTGGTCATACAACATAGCCCTTGCTGCCTCTGATATAGAACGATTCTTCCTCTCAGCAACCCCATTCTGCTGTGGGTTGTAAGGAACAGTCCACTCTCTCTTGATTCCTTCCCTGGTACAGAACTCCTGGAACTCTTTCCCTTTGTACTCACCTCCATTGTCTGACCGAAGAACCTTTACCTTCCTACCTGTTGAATTCTCCACAAGAGCTTTGAACTCCTGGAAGTGACTGAAGACCTCATCCTTAGTCTTCAAGAAGTATATCCAGGTCTTCCTAGAGAAATCATCAATAAAAGTAACAAAGTACTCATATCCTCTAAGAGACTTCGTTGACATTGGTCCACATATATCCGAATGTACTAGATCAAGAACCCCCTTGGATCTAGTGTCACTCCTTGGAAAAGCTGCTTTCGCAAACTTCCCCAATACACATCCCTTACATACATCATCATGCTCTGTGCTCACCTCTGGAACACCTGTCACTGTCTCACAAAGTAATTTAAGTGCTCCATGATGTATATGGCCCATCCTCCTATGCCATAGCTCTCCTTGATCTCTAGGATTACTGCTGCTCACTAGTGCCTTAGGAGTATCAAACTGCAACCTATAAAGTCGGCTACTCCTAACTCCAATAACTATGGGTGATTTCCAATCCTTATGCTTGATTAAAACATGCGCCCCTTTAAAGAGTACATTGTAGCCTTTATCCTGAAGGACAGATACAGAAATTAGATTCATGCCCAAGCCTGGCACATACAACACATCATGAATGGAAATAGGCTTGCCATTCTCCCTTTGAAATAGAACAGTCCCTCTCCCAACTGGATTGCACTTGGACTTGTTCCCCATCTGAATCTGGAATCTGATGTCCTCCTCCTTGTAGCTGGAGAAGTACTCCCTAACTCTTGTCATATGAAATGACGCCCCACTGTCTATATACCAAACACCCTATGAGGTTGAGCAAGTCAGGCAAGCTATGAGTGCAAACTCATCCTCCTTTCTACTAGAAAGCTCATCTACACTTGTTGAAGCTACCGTCTGCTTCTTGCCTTTCTTTTCATTTTTCTTCCTTTGTGGGCAAACGCTGACATAGTGGCCGAACTCGTGACAGCCATAGCATTTGATCTTAGATAAGTCCTTCTTCTTCTCACTTTTTGGATTTGATCCTTTGCCAGACCCCTTCTTTACTTTCCCTTTTCCTGCTAGGGCAACATTTTCTTGTTCCACCTCACTTTTCTGACTATTACTACTGGTTCCATTGATAAGACTTAGTCTAAGCTCCTCCTGAGTGAAGTCACTCCATAGTCGATCCCAACTCGGTAAGGTGTCTCGTCCATTAATAACTTGAACAAAGACATCCCACTGCTTAGTAAACCCATTCAGGGCTATTCGTACTAGCTCATCATCCTTTGGTTTGTCTCCAACAGCTGCCAATTCATCCTTGACAAGTCTAAGTCTGGTGAGGTAACTTGTGACGTCTTCTACCTTATTCATCCAGGTATTCCTTAACTTTTCTCTGAGAATCAACTTCTGATTAAGGGTAGCATTCTAGTACAGATTCATAATGGCGTCCCACATCGTCTTTGTTGTATCTAACTCTGCAATATGCGGAACAATATGATCCTTAACACTATCAAGAATTAGCCTCCTCGCCTTGGCATCTTCCTTCTTATATGCTAAGAGCTGTGTTGTATCTGTAGGTATAGGTACAACAGTGGTCACATAATCCTTGATACCATTCTCTTCCAGCAATAAAGAAATTCTGGCTTTCCAGACACCAAAATTTGAGGCTCCATCCAATCTGTCCTGATCTCTTAAACTTGCTAAGGCCATCTCAAAAGAAAATAATAATTTGAAGAGGTCAAACTAGGTTTTATAAACCTTAGATTTTTTATTTATTATTTTTCCTTTCTCCCTGTGCCTGTTCTGCCCTCAGATCCGCTCTGATACCATCTCATAGGATCAGAACCTATCTCTGATACCATGTGAAAAATCTATTGCAGCTACTGATTATTAATTTCCTATCTTATGTTAGATTATTTGGCTACCGAAAAAATAATTGATTTATAGCAAATATTAATTAATAACACAGCTGCAATTTCATGGAAAAATCACAGAGACAAAAAAATAAAATCAACACAATATTTTGGACAAATTGTCCCTGGAAAAACCCCGAAGGGAAAACCAGTCTGCAGAAAATCAAGAGATACAAAATTGCTTGCCTCTTACTGGCAGAGCTCTAGAAATTTCTTTCCTGTAAATTCCCTTCCCTCAATTGTTCCTGCTGAAATTGCTCCGACAATATTTTCCTTCTCGGGCAATTCCACTGCTCTCCAATGCTATCACTGCGCACTTTGCTCTCACTACAAATCAATTTGCTATTGCTGCAAATTTATTTATTTGCTATCGCTGCAAATACTTCTCAGATCTATGTTCTCCAAATGCCCATTGATCCTCTTTTATAATCCCCTCATTGAAAACCAATGGCCATGATTTAATCTAAATCAATGGCTAGGATTAATTAGACTCTAGCAAACCCTAATATCTAGAAGTCTCTCAAGAAATCAATTTTCTAGGTATAGACAAAAATATTCCGGCTGTGTTTCCAGCCTCGAAATCACCACCCGAGACTAGAACACCTGTCCAAGCTACATTTAAAATTAACATTAAATACATCTATCTACAATAACAATTTCAAAGATATTTTTATTTTATTTTATTTATTTAAAATTGATTTTCTACTTTATTTTACTTAAGAGTTTTTTTATGTTTTAGTTTTTATTATTTTTTTTGCATGTAGACTCTTTAATAGTTTTTGTTAACACATTCACGCCATTACCATCCATCCCTTACTTCCATTGTAGTCTGTAGTTAAGGCTCTCACCATAACTAGTTAGACAATTTTGATTACAATAATATAATCTCCAAAGCATGTATTAATATGATTATTGTGAAAAGTCACATGGATATTAAATGCAGCCTATTAACCCAACACATATACACTACAATTATGGTGAGCATAGATGACATGGCTTATCTATACTTGGATGTGTTACCTACATATCTACTTTACAACTACAATATGTGACAAAATTCCTATATCCTTTATACTTTGATGGATGTCTATATACCATCTTCAAAAGTAATGACGCATCCTCGCTTCACTGCGATAAGGGGTTATATGTGAAAACTTTGATTATAAACATATAACTATTCTGTGTTAAATTGTTAATCATGTAACTAGTCCTAATTTAACTTAAAATAATGTCCTCCTCATTATTTATGATTTTTTTTTGGAAAAAGATGAAAACAAACTCTCAATGGAGCTTAAATTTGACAGTTTACTTTGTGTGTCAAGAATTTTTTTTCCTAAAAAAATTTAAGACTATTTTAATGTATTCATATAAGGTATTTCAAATAATGTATGCATTCTAGTTCTTTCTAATTTTTATAACTACCAGATCCTTATCCTTCAATGCAAAATTTAATTATTTGATGTGCTAGAAAAGCTTGGAGATTGAAATGAATATAAAATATTTAAAAAATAAAAAAATAAAAATATTGAGAACTTCTTAAAAAAAATTCTAAAAACATAATTTTTTTTTTTAAATAATTGAAGGTTCTATTAAAGAATTTAAAAATAATATATATATTTAAAGAGCATTAAAACTTCTCTTGGATTTTTTTAAACAATAAAATTTTTATTATATATATAATTTCTAATGTAACAACCCCCCTGTCTTGCTACGTTGGCATTCAAGTTGGTAGATTTTTTTTAATGCTTGGGGAGGATGAAACCATTAAATGCAAAAAAAAAATCTGATCTACGGGAGGTGAGTCAACGCATTTTGGAGAGAGAAGAAAAGGGGGAGTTTATGCAAACGGAGAAGGAAGGAAGGAGGAGAGCAAAAAAAAGCAGTTTCAGAGGGATTTTGGACAGTTTCCAGATACAGATCAGCATCACAGCCAACTGCAATTTGGTGATACAGGTCAGTCTTGAATCATCTTTGGTTTATTTATTGTTGTGATGATTTGTGATTTTTTTTATTTCAATTTTTCATTGATCGGGGCACAGTCAATAGAAATATTTAAGGCAATCATAAGCCTGCAGGTTTAGGATTTGTGATTTGGCAATAGATCACAATAGATCTTCAGTCAGAATGTTAGAAACCTAACTATTTTATTAAATATATTTATGCAATCGTATAACTTGTGGGTCATAAGTCCCTTTCCATAAATTTTATTAGAAGATTTGGTTAAGAGTTGTTTAATGCGAATTGTATGGAGAGAATCGATTGTAGGTTGTTGCGGTCGACTGTATTCAAGGGCGACACCTTTTCTACCAGCAATGAGATCTATAATTTCGCTATTACAAATTCCTCCTGCCACTCTTCTTTCTCTCTCCAAAATTCTGGTGGTGTAGATTATATAAACCCAAAGACAAATTGCAGCAGTAAATCTGATGAAACAGGGAAAAAAAAAGATGGAGTAATGACTACAAAAGGCATCCACAAATTTGTTGAAAGAAAAAGGCGGAGAGACATGAGATCACTGTTTTCTGCGTTGAGATCCTTAGTGCCGGAAGAATACATTATGTGCTCTGGGTGTCCAGGGAAAATGTTCAACAACAGAACAGCTATCAGAAAGCATTAACTATATTAACCATCTGCATGATAAAATTAAGGAGCTTATACAAACAAGAGAGGAGTGTTGCAGGTACTGAGTATCGACTCCACCCAGATTCACATGCCTAAGCATACTCTTATTATCCCCGATGGTGGTTACTGGAGATAGTCATAGACCCTATTTCCTATACCCTACCCTAGCCACTGCACCCAGTTAGTGCAGTGTTTCCGTGTTGTGGTCTTACCGTATGGATGTCCTTATGGTCATGTGTAGTTTGCCATTCCTTTTGTTGAGACTTTTCTCATTGGTTTCCTTTGACTGTATCAAGTTTCTTGGTTTAGTGTGTGCTTGGGCTACATCATAGCATTGGCAGGCTTCCAGGAGTAAGCCTAGTCCTAGGGGTAGGAGCATTAAAAAAAATCTACCAACTTCAATGCCAACGTAGCAAGACGGGGGGGTGTTACATCTAAAATAAATTAGGTATATGTTAATACAGTCAAATATTTATGTAAAAGTCAATAATACCCAAAAGCACGGAAAAACAAGGGAAAGCAATATCACTGAACCAAATAAAGCAATTTGACACGCAGGCAGGGCTTTTACGGGTTACAAGAAGCTTAACACTACTTAACAAATGAAGTAACAGGTGAAAATTCATTATTGAAGGTCTTAAACAGCGTGAATGTTCAATAGGGTTAATCTTTTAATAAAAGTGAAACGTTTTAATCAAATACAAAATTTTGGACTTTTTGGTAAAAAAATTTGCACCTTAAATAAAGGTCGAGGATAAAACAATGTGATATTTTGGTTTTCCAATATACAAATTCTTAACGCGTTTTTTATTAACCTTTGTAACCGTCCCCGTATCAGTATGATATTTTAAAATTTGAGTAATTTGATATTTGAAAAAAGCTACTAACATGTGATCCGCAAATCTGCAGTGAAAAAACTTGAGAAGGAAAAAAAGGAACTTTACACGCTTGGAGTACAGCAGTCATTCGAGAGTTTTTACTCTCTTATGCAGAAAATTACAATGAATTGTTATTACATGCATCGCAGATGGATATGATTTTGTAAATCTCAGAAATACCAGGTTGTAAAGGTATAGGTCCGAGTAAGTAGAAATGAGCAGAGAGGAACCTTGGGGGTTTAGAAATGATGTTTCTCAAGAAAATGAAAATGAAAATGAATTTGGACAGTACTTACCTATGGAGATGCATGAAGATCCTATTTCGATGGAAGATGAAGATGAAGATGAGGACTTACTCGTGCAGCGGGAAGAAACTACTTATTCTCGGGAAGATGAAGACAACATACGTTTTGCTCGGAGAAATTGGAGAACTACCGATGAAAGTATTCGAAGATTACAATCCTCTCTGAAAACTGCTTTTGATGAGATGGAAACCGACTTAATTAGAGCTAAATCAGAAATTAAGGAGTTGGCTGAAAGAAACAAGAAACTAGAGAAGGCGCTCCACGAGGCTAAAGAACGAGAAAATTCCAGTAAACGAGATCTCCACCAAACAAGAAATAAGCTGCAGCAGCTGTGTACTACAGTGGCTGCACTCAAAGAATAATGTGCAGCAGCGGCTCCACAACTTGCTAAGAAGAGAAAATATGTTCTTAAGGTTTACGAGGTTAATGACTGCGTGAATTGTCCAATTTGCTTGGAACCATGGACTGAATACGGGGAGCATAATATCTGGTATGTTTTAGATGCAAATGGGTTTTCAATACTAGAAACTTCTATTTCTTTTTGGGTTTTTATATGTTAAGGTATATAATATGTTAAAAAATGAGCTACATCTAAGCCAAAACTGGATTTGTTATCAAGAGGGTTGCTAGTTCAGTGGTAGAGTATTCTGGAAGCAAATGGGAGGTCTTGGGTTCAACTTTTAACTTGGCTCATGAAAAGCTTAACATAATATTAGTGTCTAGGCCAGCAGAGCTAGGTCAAGTTAGATTCCACAAATACCTATAATGTTAGCTCAAATGGAGGTGTTGGATAATGAACCACACCCAAACTATTGTCACTAACTTAGTGGTAGAGTACCCCACCAACAAATAATTGGTCCTATTTTATGTCACATTTAATGCTTTAAGATTTATGGGGTTAAAAGGGAGGTTGGTGTATCCACCACAAGGGAGTAGGATAATTCCAATCTCTTCTTGATTTCTTGTTTACAAATTGAGAATATTGTATGACAGTGATAGGAATAGATGGCCTCCTATTTTTCAGTTTAGTGCATTTATAGTTTTGGTTTCCATGTTTAGTTTTGTGTATGTAGTATGATGTTTATATTTTTAATTTTCTTCTTTTTGAGTTTTGATGAGGAACATTACTTTAGTAGAGTTATGCTATTTTGTTTCCAGCCTCTTGATTGGTAGGGGAGAAAGTATGTCTTCATGATTATTCTACAACTAGTTGTACCTTTAATGAATGTTTTCTATGTTAAAGGAGTAGAGATAAAGTGTGGTCCTGATGTGTGAATGGTTAGATAGTTGGACATTGATTATGGATACACTTGACTATTGTGGTTACAAGAGAATCATAAGGACAATAATCATTACAGTTTGAAAGCAACACATCTTGCTCATACTACATATGGTGCAGATGGTTAAAGGTGTGTTAGAAAATGAATTACAACATGAAAGATAGTGTTAGAGAGATGCAATGGATTTTCATATTGCAATATACAGTTGCACACTAGATGTACAAGATTATATATAGTTGCACACTAGATGTACAAGATTAGTAGGTATTATTGTTAGAGGAATGCAGAACAAATGATTAGACATATGAAGGAAAATAGAAATATTGATCCAAATTAATCAATACAAAAGAATAAAAGACTAATTTTATAACATTAAAAATACTTTATTTTATATATATCTCGATATATTAATTTAATGTTAATGGTATTAGTTGGATAGAATAGTTAAGCAAAAGATTTTTAATCAAGGGGTCATGTAGTCACCAGTTGTACTTAACAAGAAGTGGCTTTCTCCTCTTAAATCTGGTACTTGGTATTTAATTCTGTTAAGCTTTTGTTATTTTAACAATGTAATTGGTTGAAGTTATTAATATCTTTTTTTTTTTTTTTTAAACAGAAAAGGGGAGTGGACACCCATAAATTAAGATAGATAAAAAACTTACAAGAGCCATGGCCAAAGCCCAGTCCAAAGAAATAAAACATAACAGAAACCATAACTAGTCTAAATCATCACCAAAATTAACAACAAAGTAAACACAAAGCAGGAAAAAAGTCACCTGAATGAACACCACTGAAACTCCTCCACACAGGAAGGCCAAAGGAGAGACCCCGTGGTAAGACAAAAGACTTCACCCACAGATGCCACCAAAGCAAACATGAAGAAAACAAAATAGACAACCACCCCCCACACCAGACTGCCAAGGACACCACCCGTCACCACCTCAAACCCCCAAGAGCACAACCCACCACCCCTGCCTCACGCCACTGCCAGAGCTACCGGAAGACCATGCACATCCAGTTTGATGACCGCAGAAGCATACCTAGGCATACCTAGGCATGCCTGGAGTCAGGGGCATGAATCCGAAGGAATTGAATGGCCATAAAACAGCCTTAATCCTTTCTATTTTTTTCTTTGTGAGTAGAAAGCAATGTGACCTCAGCACAACATCAATATCTCCATTGCTCAAGGATAGAATACTGGCTTGTAAAGCCCTGTATATTGCTTGTTGTGGGGCAGAGGTACGTAAAGCTGCAAAGTTGAAAAGGTCACCGATAAGAGTATCCCCCTATTCCATTCTGTAAGCAGAAATCGCCACAAGAGCATGAACAAATTTCCCATCCATCACCAGATCCATTATATTGGAAAGTAGTTGTGACACCACATCTAAAAAATTGAGCACGTGTCCCTCATACCCTCTTATCCATGCATGGCCAACTATGTTTCAAACAGCAATCTGGGTGAGGGTGCAGTCCTTATCTAACAAAGTCATCAAATCTAATGACTTTACCCGCCCTCTTATCTCAGGTTCCCTCTCCAGAGCTGGAAAAGACATTCGCTGATTAAGACGTGTATCCGCCATGTAAGTTGTCCTTGAGGGGTAGAGAGGGCAAGGATGGGATAGTCACCGAGAAAAGAGGGAGATGTAGAGCTACGTAGGCTTTCTATAGAAAACACAGAACAAAAATTCTTTGTCCATCCCAATAGCACCAAATGTAGTAGATATTCTAAGTAAAGAGCCATTATGTTGGAATGAAGAAAGCTAAGGACATCTATGACATCACAAGATCAACTGGCGAAGTTGGCAAGATCACCAAAATTAACAACAAAGTAAACACAAAGCAGGAAAAAAGTCACCTGAATGAACACCACTGAAACTCGTCCACACAGGAAGGCCAAAGGAGAGACCCCGTGGTAAGACAAAAGACTTCACCCACAGACGCCACCAAAGCAAACATGAAGAAAACAAAATAGACAACCACCCCCCACACCAGACCACCAGGGACGCCACCCGTCACCACCTCAAACCGCCAAGAGCACAACCCACAACCCCCGCCTCACGCCACTGTTGGAGCTACCGGAAGACCATGCACATCCAGTTTGACGACCGCAGAAGCATACCTAGGCATGCCTGGAGTCAGGGGCATGAATCCAAAGGAATCGAATGGCCGTAAAAACAGCCTTAATCTTTTCTATTTTTTTCTTTGTGAGTAGAAAGCAATGGGACCTCAGCGCAACATCAATATCTCCATTGCTTAGGGATAGAATACTGGCTTGTAAAGCCCTATATATTGCTTGTTGTGGGGCAGAGGTACGTAAAGCTGCAAAGTTGAAAAGGCCACTGATAAGAGCATCCCCCTGTTCCATTCTGTAAGCAGAAACTGCCGCTTCCCATCTATCCAAAGTGTAAATGTTTTTGAAAAATAAACCTGCCGCAAGAGCATGAACAAATTCCCCATCCATCACCATATCCATTATATTGGAAAGTAGTTGTGACACCACATCTGAAAAAATGAGCATGCGTCCCTCATACCCTCTTATCCATGCATGGCCAACTATGTTTCAAACAGCAATCTGGGTGAGGGTGCAGTCCTTATCTAACAAAGTCATCAAATCTAACGACTTTACCCGCCCTCTTATCTCAAGTTCCCTCTCCAGAGCTGGAAAAAACCATTCACTGATTAAGACGTGTATCCGCCATGTAAGTTGTCCTTGAGGGGTAGAGAGAGCAAGGATGGGATAGGCACCGAGAAAAGAGGGAGATGTAGAGCTACGTAGGCTTTCTGTAGAAAACACAGAACAAAATTCTTTGTCCATCCCAATAGCACCAAATGTAGTAGATATTCTAAGCAAAGAGCCATTATGTCGGAATTAAGAAAGCTATGGACATCTATGACGTCACAAGATCAACTCACAAAGTTGGCAGGATATGAGGTACGTTGCCATGAGAAAACCACCATAAAGTTTTTGCAGCGTGTCCAATACATGGCCACCCCATACATGGCCACCCCATCAAATAAAGGCTAGCCGTTATGCCTCCAAAGAATCCATTTACTCAGGGCAGTTAGAGCTAGTCCCCTCCATTTAATGAGGCATGATCTAAGTGAGATACGCAATCCCCACCTGTCCTCAATAAACTGAAAGAGCCAAAAATGACTCGATTCACCTTCCCTCATGAACACTTGCGGTCCTCTTGTATGGACTATGTCACATAATATCTTTTTTATGTCACATAATAGAAATTTTTTTAAGCTGCGCCTAATTTAATTGACTTCCACTGTTCCACAATAATCCATTATGCCGTTTTTCAAAAATTATAAACATATAATATTTCTAAGATAATTTACAAAATTCCTTTATTAAATATTTTAATTTTACAATTGTAAATGAAAAAAAAAGAGCTCTCATGTTTTATTGATACAGAATTCCTTTATTAAATATTTTAATTTTACAATTGTAAATAAAAAACAAGAGTTCTGATGTTTTATTATCATGAGAATACGTTCTTTCAATGTCTAACAACTTTCTAACATTCCTATTGTGGAACTCCAGTTCTCTTTCATGTGGTCATTTCTTTGGCAGATCATGCATAACACAATGGATTTCTAAAGGTGGAAGTCGTGGTTCCTCTACCGTAAGTCAAATTTGATTCGTATTTTCTTTATCTTGTTATTCAGTGGCCTCATTTGATCGGATCACATACCCTTTTCAATCAAACTAAATTTGTATATAAATGATTACAGTGTCCAGTATGCTCGAGTAGGGTTACTTTAGCAGATATAAGATATCACTATGTATCCCAGTTCTATGATGGGGATGTGAAGATTCAACAGGTAGATCAGTCACTCCTATTAATATATCTTACCAAAACAATTACTATATTAGCTATGTTAATTGAAATTTATGTACACTCACATCAGTCGTGTGTTTTTACAGGATGGATGAATATTGTGAAGGGAGGCTCAAGCTCTATATCTGACTACATTTTGTTTCAATTTTGGAAATCTCAATACTTGCCTAGAACTTTAATCAAATACGAGATTATGGTTAAAGTGAGTCATAGGGACTTCGGAAGATACAATTTTGAATTATTCAGGAAATTGTTCTAATTTACACAGTAAACATGACACATTTTGGCTGTTATTAAAACTGACACGCATACGCTAAAATGGTATATATTGCTTTTTGAAATTGTAAAAGTTGTTTTCTCCAATGGAGAGAATTGCTGTTTTTTTAATTATTATTTAAAAATGGCATGTGATTTGCATTATTCTTGAGATTTGGAACTTCAGCTACCATGTTAATCTTGTTTGCAACGAAATCATCATTCCAATATTCATTAGTACAAATTTTGATGTTGCCAAAGATCCAAGATTAAAAAGTTGAATTGATGGTAGGGTGCGCATTGGATTCAAAATTAGTTTTTAACTTAACAAGTATTGAGAGCTTAGAAGACAAAGTTTACGAACAAGAACAGAAATAAATTCAATTCGAAAGGACTTTTTTATTGTATTGTAATACTTACATAGTATATTTGAGCAGGGAAATAATACTTTTTAATATAGAAATTAAGTTAATTGAATTAATGCATTTAAATAGCCACAATCAATTTATATTAATTAGGTTTAAAAAATTGTTTATTTGGAATAAACATTGAAAATCAAATGAAATAAACACTAATATTTACTTTGATAATTAAAGAATAATATCAAATGGATAAGATTATGTTCCAATTTAAGAATACTGCTTCTTCATTAGTGAAACTATTTTGAATTTTGCAATATATCTCTTTCTTGTTAGAGGATAAGTTTGTGGGCTTATGAGTAATTGTGGGTGTGAATCTATATTAATGCTTCAAATTTGTAGTAGAGTTCTATCCTACACCTTTGCATGATCTGCAGTCTTCTATTCTGCCTTTTCTTTTAAGAGAATTTGGGACTGATGGTACGAATAAATACCTTATTAGGTTGTCACATGACTAACCTATGAGGGCATTATACATTGATCAAACCCATGAAATTGAACAATATCAAAAATGGTAAGCAAGTGCCTAAGATGTAGATTCTTAGTCCTTGTATTACACCAAATGTTAAAAATTGAACAATATAAAAAATAGTAAGCAAGTGTTTGAGATATAGATTCTTAGTCTTTTTATTATGTACCAAATTTAA
This sequence comes from Cunninghamia lanceolata, assembly GCA_027924645.1. Lineage (NCBI taxonomy): Eukaryota > Viridiplantae > Streptophyta > Pinopsida > Cupressales > Cupressaceae > Cunninghamia > Cunninghamia lanceolata. The sequence goes on from BSBN01000797.1 coordinate 1,746,105, forward strand.
ACGTGTCACTACTAATTTTTCTCTAGAATGAATGATTATTTTCTTGGATGATTATAAGATGACTAGAATGACTGCATTAAATGTGTTTAAATATTAGTGCATCACATCAAATTGTGATAAAAGTGTGTATATTGGCTCAAAGTAAGAGTGTAAGGAGCACTAGTTAGCCAAATTTAAATTTTAAATTTTAAATTGGAAACAGACAAGATTGTTACAAAAGAAATTTAGATAGAATAGGACACTTCTTACATTACTCTTGAAAGGAGAGACATGCAATACAAACTAAGATGATTCAACCATTTGAGAAAGATTATACATACATAGAATAACAGGCAACCATATAGAATAGATATAATAGAGTGATTATGGAAATTCTTAAAAAAGCTCCCCCAACAAAAGGAGCCTCAATGTATTATTATTCACCAATATTATATGTATGTATGTATAACAAAAGGAGCCTAAAATCTAATAGGGGTATACCACTGTCATATATAAAGTATTTTGATACATGAAATGTCACTTTATAAATCTTTATATTTTTAAATTCCCTCTAAAGCTCTATCTTTTTCATCTCTTCCTCTCCAATTACTTTCTATAGACATCTACACTGAAGTAAATTTTCCTCTTACCAAACAAATGGATAAATCCTTTGCTTGGATCAAGGGTGAAAGGCCCATAAATGAAATAATAATTAAAAGGTCTCAACAACAATTGAGGAACTCCGCAACCAACAATTACTACAAAAAACATGGGGAGCTTTAGAACATGGTATGGACATCCATAAAAGATTAAAGGGGAGAGGAATTTTGCCACATGTGGTAGTTGGCACTACCCTAAAAGATATGAATGCAAAATGTAGAAGCATGCACAAGGTACAAAAGAGTATTAATTGCTAGTTTATTAATAAACTATACATAATGATAGTTTGGACCTCCCATTCATAATTTCCAAGAAGAAATTTATGTAGTAAGTTCACATCCATTTATTTTTGATAGTTGGTCACTATGTGTATATGTGATGTATGCATGAGTTAGTCACTATGTATACATGATGTATGAATGAGCTAGTCACTATGTTTATATGTGATGTATGTTGAGTTGATCATTGTGTGTACATGTGATGTCCACATGACCTAGAAACTATGTAGTTTTATGTTCCTACTTGTTTTTGACATTGTACTAACATTTGTCTCATATACACTTGATATTATACTATTATATATGGATTGAATTTTGAAGCATAAGATTAAGTAATTGGTGAGTTTTAAAAGATGGCTTGAAGATCTAATCCCAATTGTGTGGACGGGGTCTTTTTATATTGGTGTGTGAACTATTGAGCCTCTAACTCCATTAAAGGAATATGTAGGTAGGGCCATTTTAAATGAACTATTGAGGAACAAGTTTGGGTCTAGGAAATTATCATGATATAGACAGGTTACTCTATCTAGGGAAAGAATGTGAGTTCTATAATGATAAGGTTATTAAACTAGAACTTTTAAATTGGAATGAAGTTGCATGGATGATTAAGCTTGTACTTATGATGTAATGAAACCAATTTAAAAGAAAAAGATGGTTGCAACCAATGGTGGTTTTTACAAACATTTCCATCCAAGAAACCAAACATATAGAGGAAGCAAACCAATAAACCATCAAATGGTAAATAAGAAGCCATGAGAAAAGCCACCAAGAGGTATGATGCCCAAAATATCAAGCCAAACATACAATACCCTATTCCAAGGTAGGTCTTAAGGCTATATTTAGAATTTGATTTCATATATCATAAAGGTGTCACAAACCTTGGCACTCTATTTTGTCTCTATTATCTCTATACGAAGATGATATATGATGTATCATTCCTACATCGTATTATAAGTTGGTCAAACACTATGTAACCTTCCTATTATATGCTCTTATGCACATCATAAATCTTCTTCCATGTCTCACATTCCATTAGATACTATTATACACACCATAATACAAAATAAAACTGACATAAATGACACCTTAAAGCTGGAGAATCTTTACGATAATTTCACATAAAATAATTGCAAAACTAATTAAATAACTAAATATTCAGATTGAAAGGTGTATCATACTTATCCTATCACTCTCCCACTTGTCTCATATATCTTGTAAGAGAGAAAAGAAAAAACAAGTATTTCTAAACTATTTACTAAGGTTCATGAGACTAATGGACTCACTGCACCATTTGAACTTTTTTGTATTAAATGGTTCTCTTTTTGCCCTTTCTTCTTTTGCCTCCAAAAGATTATTCTTAGTCTTCTTCATACCTGCATCCACACTTTCAAACAAATCAATAGAAAATGAATCTAGAAACTAGAATGTCTCTTCAAGTGCCTCTTCCATAGACACTTTCTTCTCCTCTTATTCTAGTTCTCTTTGTTGCACTTTCTCTTTTCTACTTTCCTTACTGTCTTTATCCAAGTCCTCTACAATGAGAACTTTCCTATTCCCTTTTTGTCCACTTTTTGCAATTACCACCTTATCAGGAAACTAAATCTTTTCCAAAATATCCATTCTTCTTGCAATCTCTTCCAATTCCTCTCAAAATTTTCTATTTCCTACTTCATCCCAATATCTATCCCAAAATGGGATTATGAGTGGTCTCCTTACACTAATACCCATCTTCTCACTGCTGCAACAGAATCTCTTACCTTCCACAACTACCCTCTACCCAACAAGGACCGTGTAAGATGTTACTCTCAAAACCCCTTCTACACACTCTCCCTTTGTGGAGGCAGTTATACACCTTCTACCCAGTTTATCTCTGCTGGAGGATAGCAGTTACAAGTCCTATATCATGCCTACAACAACAAATGCTCTTAGGTCTATGACTAACTCTTCTTTCATAACTCTATCAACTCTCTCATACCTTATTCTTCAGCATCCTTTCCACCATGCCAGTGATCTTATTCCTCTATCAATCAAACTACATCATACATTAGACTGTAACACTCATATAACAACACCCATCAAAATCAAGAACACACTTAATGCTCTCTGCCTAGATCTTTTAGGACTCTAGGTTTCTTCCACAACTCAGTAAATCTGTAAACATACGTATCACTTCAAGATTCTTATAAATATCAAACTCCCAAAACCTATAACAAATTTTTATCACCTAGATTTTTTAGGTTTCTGATACTAGTCTGATGGCATGGGGTCAATAACACAACAAATGCTCTACTTGTTTTAATGGCTGCCTTATTAGTCATAGCTCAAATACCCAATTATAGGAAACTCAATCAAAGAGATATGCAAAATAATGACATGAGCTTAAGAAGTCTTCTTCACAGTCTTAAATGGTCAAATACAAAATGATAGGAACTAAATATATGCAAACTATAATCAAGCATTTCTAGAAATTCAAAACAATGACAAGAGAGAAGATGTATTCCTTACGCTCTTAACACTCAAATACCAAAAGTGACAGGAAGTAGTGATATTCAAATTCTTATTAATGTTGAAATCACAAATACAGAATGGCACATGGCATCACACTGCTACTTATCCAAACATAATCATACAACCAAATATTGGCCAGCAACAATCGGCCTTTTCTAGTGTACCAAACAAGAACTCTTTACAACTAGCTACTCTTAAATCCTTCTATCTCTTTGTTGATCTATAATATCCTCCATTCCTATAGGCCTCATTTCTTAAAATTCTTCCTATGATCTGACTATCTATGACCTCAATTTTCAAATATGCTAGTGGCCTCTAACTCTGTCTTCCAACCATTCTCTCCTCTATCCATCCCTTCCTCCTTCAAAAGCAACCATTGGCCCTTCTCCTTAGGCACTGATGGCCCCAAACATTACATTGACCATTTCTTGGACCTCCTCTCCTTCCACACAGCTTCCTCCCAATCGATCCTCTCTCCCTCAATATCCATCTCTTCCATTCGTTCCTTCCATCTATCTTATGATTTTTCATTGCCCCCCTACCAATTCATCTAACCATCAATTATAATAATGGTTTGATAGCTAAAAGATTCCCTTTGAATGAGTACCAGTCGCTTAGTTGGATTTGTAAATTGACCTTTTAGTAACCGTCGATGAACAACTGATGTTTATTCTTCTTCTCACATGGCGATAGGAACCTGCCTCATTTCTGATGGTTTCTCTTCCAACACTTTCTTCGTAGTTGTTTTCCTCTAACTATTTTCCCCAACCTTGAACTCTTGATATATCGGCTACCATGCTGCATAATTCTAAGAGAAAATGGTTTCCAATTTATAATCATCATTAATACAACTAGAACTCTTCTCCAAAGCATTCAATCTAAGGATGGTAAATCATTTGCATCGACACCACAAGATGACACAGTGTCTATAACTGAATTTGATTCAACAATCATTTTCCACAACACATAAAGCTCCTGACCCAAATGCAACAGGAAGATACACCAACAACACACAAACCACTGAAATAGAACCAGAAAACCCAAAACTAAACAAAATTCTAAACCAAAATTATGATGGAGAGTGATGCCCCTACATCACTTTAGGTGGTTGTTATTTCTTAAGAAACTAGCCTTCGGATTTGATAATAAAGTGTGTTCTATGTGTAACTTGCATGAAACTTGTGATCATGTGTTTTTTGAATGTAAATTTGCTTGTGATGTCTAGAGCAATTTTTTGAATAAGTTGGATGGCTTGTTGTCTAAAATTAGTATAAGTAAGATATATATCCTTTGTGGTTTTGTTAGTGAAGTACACACTAATGCTAATCTATTTTAGAATTTATTTTCTACTAAAATCTTGTGGTCATTATGGAAGGCAAGGAATGAGGATGAATACCAGGGAAGGAAAAGGGTTCCCATTGAGTCTTTTTTTAGAATCATTTTTCATTCTATACGTGAACATGATATTGCTACAATGAAGATTCCTCTTGATAGATTAATGAGGATCTTAGATGATAGTAATGCTAGTAACATCTGGAGGACAAGCTTAATTCTAACTATATTATATATCTTAAAAATTATTATAATTATATTATATAATATTACAATATAGGATAGATATATTATTATAATATATTATACATAATATAACTCTAACCCTAACCCTAACATTAATCTTGATAGTAATTCTAACCCTAATTCTACCCTTAGATCTACTTAAACCTAATTCAACTTCTAATTCAAACCCTTATTCCAACCTTAATTCTAACGGTACTTCTATATATAGATATAAATGTAAATGACTTTTGGTGTTTTATCGTAACTATAACCCTAACCCTAATTGTAACCCCAACCCTAACCTTGATTCTAATCATAGTTTTAACCCTAATTCTAACCATAGTTTTAACCCTAACCCTAAATCTAATTATAATTCTAACCTTGATTTTATCCCTAACCCTAATTCTTACCCCAATACTAATTCAAACCCAAATTATAACTATAACCCTAACCCTTATCTTAATCTTGATAGTAATGTTAACCCTAACTCTAATTTTAACCCTAACCCTAATTGTAACCCTAACCTTAATTCTACCCTTCTAACTATCCCTATATAAAATAATAAGTATGCTATAATTATATATAATATAACACTAACCTTAACCCTAATGTTAATCCTAATAGTAATTCTAGCTCTAAACCTAATTCTATCCCTAACCCTAATAGTAACCATATTTATAACCAAAATTCTAACTTGAACCTGAACCTTAATCCTAACCCTAATTGTAGGCCTAACTTCTAATTTAAACACAAATTGTAACTATAAACCTAACCCTAACGTTGATCTTGACAATAATTCTAACCCTAATTTTACCCCTAGATCTACTTAACCCTAATTCTATTCCTAATTCCAACCTAATCCCAACCCTAATTCTAACCATAGTTCTATATATAGATATAAATGTAAATGACCTTTGTTATTTCATTTTAACGATAACCCTAACCCTAACATTCACCCTATTTCTAACTTCAATTCTAACCCTAGCCCTAACCTCGATTCTAATCATAGCTTTAACCCTGATTCTAACCTAAACCCTAACCCTAGCCCTAATTCTAACACTAATTCTAATAGTAATCCTACCCTTGATTGAAACCATAACCCTAAATCCAATTATAATTCCAATCTTGATTTTATCTCTAACCCTAATTCTCACCCCAATACTACTTATATTACTAATTCAAACCCAAATTATAACTATAACACTAACCCTAACTCCAATTCTAACCCTAACCATAACCCTAACCATAATTCTAACCCTAGCAATAACCCTAATTCTATCCCTAACCCTAATTCTAACCTAATCCTTATTCTAACCCTAACCCTCGCTCTATCACTAAGCTTAATTATATCCTTAACTCTAACCCTAATTCTAACTCTAACCCATGTCATAAAACTAATTTCTCACCTCAATATTAGTGTTCCATTGTCCCACATCAATATTTAAAAGTCATATTGCATCACATGAAATTAACCCCTGAATTTCATAATTTAAAGCTGACATGGTATGATAGATCACTTTTAGGGTCTTAGATATGTGATTTGTAATGGCATTATCATTTTTTAGATTTTTTGAGGGATTGTATTCTTACTTATCATTATTCCATTATTATATCTTTTCTTTTAGATTTTTGTACTATGTTGAGATCTATCCTTTACCCACCCTAGCCACCCTTGCCAATCCCATTAGGTTTCCATTTTTCATATCTAATATACCACTAATTCTAACCCTAAGCCTAATTCTAACACTGGAGTTAGTGTTAGGGTAGGATTGGGTCATTTCAAATGATTTCATTAGTACAATATTAATTCCCAAATTTATATTAATAGATAAAACCATTTGGTATGGAGTAATTGTTTAATGACATCGTTTTACATCATAATCAAAACATATAATGTGAGGTATTCTAACACATGTACATTTCCACCGTAGTACTTGTACACATAAGAATAGTATTTGTCAACAAAATATTCTTAACTATTTCTTTGCAAATACTCTTACCTTTCAAAATTACACAAATAATTCATATCATGGTTTTTTAATTTGAGTTCTATAACTAACTCATGTTTTGTTTCAATCTCCTAGCCTTCTTTTAGGATCTTACTTTTTAACCCGAAAATTACACTCTTTTGGTTTAAACTTTTCTTGCCAAAAAAATCATATATTAAAAATTTTAGTAACTATTCTAATTTAAGATTATAGTCTAAATATTTCCATAATCTAGATGCATTTCTTTCCAATTTGTAATCTATTTTATATTGTGTTGTGTGAATTTTTCACAATACACTTGAATTGTATACCAAAAGCCAATTTCTTAATAGTTATGTTTTCAATGCAACCTTGGAAATGTTAGTTCTTGTTGAAACAATTTGGTATGTACATTGTTAAACACTTTTTAATGGTGTTTATTCTTCATATTGTTCACCTTGATAATCTCTCTCTCTCTCTCTCTCTCTCTCTCTCTCTCTCTCTCTCTCTCTCTCTCTCTCTCTCTCTCTCACCAAACCTGAGCAACCCTAAACTCCAAACCCCTAAACCCTAAATCCAAGCAACTCTAAACCTCTATCTCCATATCTATCCCCTATCTCCCTATCTCTATCATCCCTCTACCTCTCAATCTCTCTCTCTATGTCCATGGCCATGTGCCTCACTCTCTATCTCCCTATCATTCCTCTCTCTATAAACCCTAAACCTCTAAACCTGAACCCCTAACCCCTAAACATTAAACCCTAAACTCTAAGTAATGCCCCTAAACCCTAACCCCTAACCCCTAAACATGAGAAACCCTAAACCCATAAACCCTAAACATCTATCTCCCTATCTCTCCCCTCTGTCCCTATCACCTTTGTCCCTCTGCCTCTCAATCTCTCTCCCTATGTCTCTAGCCATGTCCCTCAATCTCTATCTCCCTATCTCTCCCCTTGGTCTCCTCTAGATCTCCCTATTGGTCCCCTATCTCTCTCTAAACCCTAAACCCTAAACCTCTAAACCTTAACCCCTAACCCCAAAACCATAAACCCTAAACCCTAAATAATACTCCTAAACCTAAGTAACCATAAATTAGGCACTCAATTAGGTGCTAAAATAGGCACTAAATCAAGCACTAAATTTAGGTGCCACATTAGGCGATAAATAATGCACTAAATCAGGTGCTAAATCAAATGCTAAATCAAGTGCTAAATGTGGCGCTAAATTAGGTGCTAAAATAGGAGCTAAAGTAGGTGTTAAATTAGGCACTAATTTGTGCCTAATTTAGCATCGACTAGTTCTGATTGGCAGAAAAAATGCCAAAAATAGTGTCATCTTGATAAATAGCGTCGAATTTTTTTAAAAAATGGAGAAAAATACATTGAAACAGTGGGTGGAAGCAAAAATGGGAGCTAATCACAGAGATTTATTGTAGTGATATGTGAACAGACTATTGCTACAATGAAGATTCCTATTGACAAATTCATGAAGATTTTGGATGATGGGTCCATAATGGTATACATATCTGATATCCAAACTATAGAGTTTTGGCCTCACGAGCAAATGAAATTGGATCCTAGCTTTTCATAAAGAGTACATGGAAATGCATAAAAGGTACAATGAATAGAGTAGAAGAAGACTTTGAAGCTATGGAATTTACTTGCCAAAATTTTGATATAGACAACAATTTGCTAAGGGTCTCTCCAAATATAGGTACCTTTAAGGAGTGGTACTTTTTCATAAGTAGTGACAATAGGGTATACGTGAATAATGAAGTTAGGGTGCAGAAAGAATAGCAATGGATGGCTTCCATGATGTATGTGGATCACAGGGAAACAAAATTTGATAACCAAGATACTAAAAGGATAGGGATATGACAAACAAATGCAGTGAGAGAACAATGATCAAAGTTAGAAATATGTTCTGATCTAATTGGATATGTAGTTTTTAATTTACTGTTGTGAATCATGTGTTTTTAACTTGTAATAATTGTGGTAAGATGATATAATATGGACTGTAATTTTAATTTTAAATTTTATTAATTTAATACTTTTATATTTTTCAAATTTATTTATTTACATTTTTATTTTGTAATTGTATTAATTTTATAAGTTTATGATTAGTTTTATAATTTTATAAATTTTTTTTTTTTTTTTTGCTAACTAAAAAATTATTAAAATTATTATGTAGTTCAATGAATAAAAATATAATAGTAAAGAGTTATGTAGTTCCATGAATAAAAATATAATATAAGTGATATAGTTTATAGTTATAAATAAATAATTGAGAAAAAAAATTTTATTTATTTATTTTAGTTTTTACTTAGAATTGCAATAGTAAAAACATACTTTAATTTTTATTTCATGGGTTATTTGAATATCATTTTTAATCTTTATTGTCTACATTGTTTACATCTCAAATTACATGTAAATGATATTTATATGGGGTGTCCTTTAATTTTTTTTTAATAATTATTATTATTTAGTAAATTATGGTCACGACCTCTCCATTTATTTAAATAGCCAATAAAATATAATTAAATGCATCAAACCCATAAACAAGGTTGCATCAAAATAAAACTCAAGGCTAAAAGTTCCTATCCGTCTTAAACATCTCTACCCATTTTATTGTGGGAGTGCAAAGTCATCAGAAAAATTGACATTTTTCCCCTTTTTCCTCGCTTATAGGTCAGTCATCAAAAGGATCCTTAAATCAATCATCTACACTTGAATTTTGGCTAATTTCCTCCAACCCCATTGGGAATGTTTGCTACAATCTCCATTTGAGTTTTATAATTATTTTATTTTATTTTATTACATGTAAATGATATTTATATGGGATGTCTTTAAAAGTTATGCACTGTAATGCCTTGAGCATGTTAACAAAAACTATTAAAGAGTCGAATATAATACACTAGATGAATTATCTAATTGCACTAAAAGGATGACTATGACCATGTACATTAAAAATAAAATAGAGCAAACATAGTTTTTTTTAAACAACTACACATTTTTTTAAAATAATTATAATTACATGAGAGGAATTATCTAGTTGCACTAAAGGGATGACTATGATCATGTACATAAAAATAAAATAGAGCCAACATAGTTTTTTTTAAATAATTATAGAGCAAATTGAATTGGGAGAAGAAGTTTAACCGATGAGGAGAGAAGTTTAATTGGTAAGGGCGCTATGCAACCTTTTTTTTTGTATTTTTCTTGCAAAATGAATTTATGAAGTGACTGCAAGCTAGAAGGTTAGATTAACATTGCGTATTATTTATTCTTATTGTATTTACATGCTACTCATTAAAATAAAAATAAAAATTGTAGTCAACAAATTTTTGAAAACAACAAAGAAAATTAACGACACGGTAAATTAGTTACTTTAGTTTAATGAGACGTAGAGTTAGGGTTCTTCTATTTTTTTTAAAGATAATGCACTTGGTAAACTTTCCACTTTAGTTTAATGAGAGGTAGAGTTAGGGTTCTTCTATTTAGTTGCACTAAAGGGATGACTATGATCGTGTACATAAAAATAAAATAGAGCAAACATAGTTTTTTTAAACAACTAGACATATTTTTTAAAAATAATTATAATTACACAAGATAAATTGTCTAGTTGCACTAAAGGGATGACTATGACAATGTACATAAAAATAAAATAGAGCCAACACAGTTTTTTTAAACAACTAGACATATTTTTTAAAAATAATTATAAATATATAGCCGACATAATTTATTAAATCAATGAACATTATAATAAGGCTAATAAAATAATCTATATAAATATAGTACTACTCAAACATAAATTTGAGAAAAATCAAATCAAATAAAAATAGAGCAAATTGAATTGGGAGAAGAGGTTTAATCCATAAGGAGAGAAGTTTAATTGGTAAGGGCACTATGCACCCTTTTTTTTGTATTTTTCTTACAAAATTAATTTATGAATTGATGAAATGCTCCTTGCTAGTATTATATATAAATAAAAAGAAAATTGCAATTAACAAATCTTTGAAAACAACAAAGAAAATTAACGGCACAGTAAATTATTTACTTTAGTTTAATGAAAGGTAGACTTAAGGTTCTTCTTCTTTTTTTTTTAAAGATAATGCACCTTGTAAACTTTCCACTTTAATTTAATGAGAGGTAGACTTTAGGGTTATTCTATTTTTTTTTGTAAAGATAATGCATTTGGTAAACTTTTCAATTTAGTTTAATGCACATCAAAATAAACCTCTAAGGCTAAAAGTTTCTTATCATGGGAGTGCAAAGTCATAAAAAAAATTTGACATTTTTCCTTTCTTCCCTTGCTTAACAAGGTCCAGTTAGGATCCTTAAATCGATCATCTACACTTGAATTTTGGCTAATTTCATCCAACCCCATTGAGAATGTTTGCTCCAATCTACATTTGAGATTTAGAATTATTTTATTTTATTTTATTACATGTAAATGATATTTATATGGGATGTCTTTAAAAGTTATGGAGTGTAATGGTTTAAACGTGTTAAGAAAAACTATTAAAGAGCCTAATATAACAAGACCTACAAAGTAGCCAAGTTTCTGCCAAAATGTTCATGAATAGTCTTGTTTTGTTTTAATTTGTTGTGTTTGTTTAGTTTTAACAACAATGTTGATAATATAATAACTTTATAATAATCTTGAAATTTGTGAATTTTTTGGTTAAAGTTAGAGTTGACAATTTTGTAGTATTTACAATGAATGTTGAAAATTGAAAAACTTTGAGATTCTACATTTAATAATTAGATTGCATAAAATGGAAGTTGCAAAGTAAGTGTTTTTTTATTATACCTGAAGATTTATGATTATACTTCAAGATTTAAGGTGAACTTGACAAAATGGATTATTTGATTGATACAGCCTCCTAAGGCTAGAAATGGGCACCCTGGCAATTAAAACTTGGTTCTTGACGGTCTCTGACAAGAGGCAGATATAGAAGGCTATAAATGCACTAGCCTTCAACAGTTTGCACTTAAACTGCAATACAAAGAGTTGTTAGTACTATAAAAATCACTTAACATCATGAATACAAAGAGGAGTTGTTATTGCTATAAAAATCACTTTAACATCATTATTTTAAAGATTTGAAGTTATAGCTTATAGTAAGGGACAAGTGAAACCCTAAAATTAGTTCTACCATATAACTAGCACTTGCACTAATAAGAGGATCATGGAATACCTTGTTTGGAATAGCAAATGAGTTTAGAAGATCTTCGAGTGTGAATGTTGTTTACAACATGAAATTCAGGGAATACACTGATAGGAACCAAACAGTTTAGAAAATTTCCCACACCTTCCAAGAAACTCAAAATATGAAGATGACTCTGCAAAGAAGATATTAGAATGTGATAGTTTATAGCACACGACAAAACCAATATCTTCCCTCAATTTTAGATCAGATAATGAAAGAAACTGTTGAGCTAAGAAATAACTACTGCAAGAACCCAAATCAATTGAAGCCCGTGAACCAAAAATAATTTAATTTTTTCCAGTCTTGCAATACCTCAAAATTTATTTTAGTTATAATATATTTAAATCAGTTAATAGGTGAGATGCTAAAAAAACATTACTGCCTAATATTTTACCCATTGAGTCTCAAACTAGAAACTTAATAGTTTTAAGTATTAGTATATTATTATCATAGATTAAGGATATTATCTATCACAAAACTTTATAATATAAACCTTGATGATCCGCAATAATCGCCCTTATCGGGTGAAAGTTTTCTGCCAATTAGATTGAAGAAAAATCATTTTTCAAATATGTTTTGTTAAAATATTTGCATCTATACAATAGCAATAGCTAAATATTTTTTAAATAGAAAAACTATTTCAGTTCTCATTAGTTGCAAAAAGAATTATTAATAACTAGTTAACAACAGGCCTCGCCTATAGTTTTCTTGGCAGAAACTAAAAATAATTACACTAGAGGAATTATCTAGTTGCACTAAAGGGATGACTATGATGGTGTACATAAAAATATATTAGAGCCAACATAGTTTTTTTAAACAACTAGACATATTTAATTAAATAATTATAATTAAATGAGAGGAATTATTTAGTTGCACTAAAAGAATGACTATGATCGTGTACATAAAAATAAAATAGAGCCAACATAGTTTTTTAAGCAACTAGACATATTTTTATTAAATAATTATAAATATATAATTGACATAGTTTATTAAATCAATTAACATTAAAATAAAGCTAATAAAATAATGTGTATAAATATAGTAGTACTCAAACATAAATTTGAGAAAAATCAAATCAAATAAAAAAACATCTAATTGAATTGGGAGAAGAAGTTTAATGATAAGGAGAGAAATTTAATTGGTAAGGGCACTATGCAGCCATTCTTTGTATAAATATAGTAGTACTCAAACATAAATTTGATAAAAATCAAATCAAATAAAAGATCAAATTGAATTGGGAGAAGAAGTTTAATGATAAGGAGAGAAATTTAATTGGTAAGGGCACTATGCAGCCATTTTTTAATAGATTTTTCTTACAAAATGAATTATTATTTAATTTTGTTAATGAGAGGTAGAGTTAGGGCTCTTCTATCAATTATTCACTTTAATTTTTTTAAAAGATAATGTGCCTAATAAACTTTCTACTTTAGTTTAATGAGAGGTAGAGTTAGGGTTCTTCTATCTTTAAATGATAGGTAGAGTTAGGATTCTTCTATCTTTAAATGAGAGGTAGAGTTAGGGTTCTTCTATCCTTTTTTTTAAAAGACAATCCACCTTGTAAACTTTCTTTTTTTACACTTTTAGTTTAATGAGAGGTTTTTTACACTTTTCGCTTAATGAGAGGTAGATGCACTCATCCACCCAGTGGTCTTCTATCTTTTTTCTTTCTTTTTTTTACACTTTAGCTTAATGAGAGGTTTTTTACACTTTTAGCTTAATGAGAGGTAGATGCACTCATCTGCCCAGTGGTCTTCTATCTTTTTTCTTTCTTTTTTTTACACTTTAGCTTAATGAGAGGTTTTTTACACTTTTAGCTTAATAAGAGGTAGATGCACTAGTTCGCCCATCAGTCTTCTATCTTTTTTTCAGCAGACATTAATGAGAGGTAGAGTTAGGGCTCTTCTATATTTTTTCTTAAAAGATAATGCGTTGGAACCCTTGTTGATTAATTCCTTTAAAAAATTATAATTAAGTTTTGGTATCATTTGGATTTATATTGAAAATTATTCCCAACTAAGAATTGTGGAAAAATAAGAAAATTAAAGATAGGGTAAATTACTTTATTTTAGTTTAATGAGGGCTAGTCTTATAGTTTTTCAATCTTTAAAAGCGACAAAGAAAATTAATATTTAGTTTAATAACCTTTGTTTTAGATTTTTACTATGGGTTTAATTTTATTAAAAAAATATAAATAAGTTTTTCATATCATTTGGATTAAATTATTGAACCATTAAAAACTAATTGTTAGAGTTAAGAATTGTAGGGCAAATTACTTTAGTTTAATGCTGGGTAAGATTTTAGTTCATCAATCTTTAAAACATCAAAGATTTTTCTATGGGAATTAATTATTAAAATTATTAAACTACCATGGATATCTTAAATACATCTATTGCAATAACAATTTCAAAGATATTTTTATTTTATTTTATTTAGTTAAAATTGATTTTCTACTTTATTTTACATAAGAGTTATTTTATGTTTTAGTTTTTTTTTTTTTTTTTGCATGTAGGCTCTTTAATAGTTTTTGTTAACACATTCACACCATTACCATCCATCCCTTACTTCCATTTTAGTCTGTAGTTAAGGCTCTCACCATAACTAGTTAGATAATTTTGATTACAATAACATAATCTCCAAAACATATATTAATATGATTATTGTGAAAAGTTACATGCATATTAAATGTAGCCTATTAACCCAACACATATACACTACAATTATGGTGAGCATGCATGGCCTGCTTAACCCAGCACATATGCACAGGCACTACAATTATGGTGAGCATAATCATGGCTTATCTATACTTGGATGTGTTGCCTACGTATCTACTAAGACAATTACAACTACAATATGTGACAAAATTCCTATATCCTTTATACTTCGATGGATGTCTATATACCATCTTCAAAAGTAATATAAGGGGTTACCGTAATCAAATAAGTAAAATATAAGTATATGCGAAAACTTTGATTATAAACATATAACTATTCTGTGTTAAATTGTTAATCATGTAACCAGTCCTAATTTAACTTAAAATAAGATCCTCCTCATTATTTATGATTTTTTTTGGAAAAAGATGAAAACAAACCCTCAATGGAGCTTAAAAATTTTACAGTTTACTTTGTGTGTAAGAATTTTTTTTCCTAAAAGAATTTAAGACAATTTTAATGTATTTATATAAAGTATTTCAAATAATGTATGCATTCCAGTTCTTTCTAATTTTTATAACTACCAGATCCTTATCCTTCAATGCAAAATTTAATTATTTGATGTGCTAGAAAAACTTGGAGATTGAAATGAACATAAAATATTTAAAAGAAAAACATAAAAATATTGAGAACTTCTTAAAAAAATTCTAAAAACATAATTTTTTTTTTAAATAATTGAAGTTTCTATTAAAGAATTTAAAAATAATATATATATTTAAAGAGCATTGAAAACTTCTCAAGAAAATCTTAAAATTTAGATTTTTTTAAACAATAAAATTTTTATTATATATATAATTTCTAAAATAAATTACGTATATGTTAATACAGTCAAATATTTATGTAAAAGTCAATCATACCCAAAAGCACGGAAAAACAAAGAAAAGCAATATCACTGAACCAAATAAAACAATTTGACACGCAGGCAGGGCTTTTACGGGTTACAAGAATCTTAACACTACTTAACAAATGAACAGGTGAAAATTCATTATTGAAGGTCTTAAAACAGCGTGAATGTTCAATACGGTGAATCTTTTAATAAAAGTGAAACGTTTTAATCAAATACAAAATTTTGGACTTTTAGGTAAAAAAATTTGCACCTTAAATAAAGGTCGAGGATAAAACAATGTGATATTTTGGTTTTCCAATATACCAATTCTGAACGCGTTTTTTATTAACCTTTGTAACCGTCCGCGTATTAGTATGATATTTTAAAATTTTGAGTAATTTGATATTTGAAAAAAGCTACTAACATGTGATCCGCAAATCTGCAGTTAAAAGACTTGAGAAGGAAAAAAAGGAACTTTACACGCTTGGAGTACAGCAGTCATTCGAGAGATTGTAAATCTAAAAAATAGCAGGTTGTAAAGGTATAAGTCCCAGTAATTAGAAATGAGTGGGGAGGAACCTTGGAGGTTTATACATCCTATTTCTGAAGAAAATGAAAATGAAGAATATGAAGGTGAACACTACGTACCTGTGCAGCGACATGGATATCCTATTTCTCTAGAAGATGAAGATGAAGATGATGAATATATTATTTCTCCTGAAGATGAAGACGCCATACGTTTTTCTTGTAGGAGAAATTCAGCTGGGAGAAATACCAAAGAACGTATTCAAAGTTTACAATCCTCTCTGAAATCTGCCTTTGATGAATAATATAAGCAGTTTCATGACATGGAAGCCGACTTAATTAGAGCTAAATCAGAAATTAAGGACTTGGCTGAAAGTAACAAGAAACTAGAGAAGGCGCTCCACGAGGCTAAAGAACGAGAAAACTCCAGCAAAAGAGATCTCCACCAAACAAGAAACAAGCTGCAGCAGCTGTGTACTACAGTCGCTGCACTCAAAGAAGAATGTGCAGCAGCGGCTCCACAACTTGCTAAGAAGAGAAAATATGTTCTTAAGGTTTACGAGGTTAATGTCTGCGTGAATTGTCCAATTTGCTTCGAACCATGGACTGAATACGAGGAGAATAATATCTGGTATGTTGTAGATGCAAATGGGTTTTCAATACTAGAAACTTCGATTTCTTTTTGGGATTTTATATGTTAAGGTATATAATTTGTTAAAAAATGAGCTACATCTAAACTAAAATTGGATTTGTTATCAAAAGGGATCCTAGTTCAATGGTAGAGTATTCAGGAAGCAAATGGGAGGTCTTGGGTTCAACTTTTAATTTGGCTCATGAAAAGTTTAACATAATATAAGTGTTTAGGCCAGCAGAGCTAGGTCAAGTTAGATTCCACAAACACCTATAATGTTAGCTCAAATGGAGGTGTTGGATAATGAACCACACCCAAACCATTGTCACTAACTTAGTGGTATAGTACCCCACCAACAAATAATTGGTCCTATTTTATGTCACATTTTATGTCAAATTAATCAATACAAAAGAATAAAAGACTAATTTTATAAAATTAAAAATACTTTATTTTATATATATCTCAATATATTAATTTAATGTTAATGGTGTTAGTTGGAGAGAATAGTTTAGCAAAAGATTTTTAATCAAGGGGTCATGTAGAAACCAGTTGCACTTAACAAGAAGTGGCTTTCTCCTCTTAAATCTGGTACTTGGTATTTAATTGTGTTAAGCTTTTGTTATTTTAACAATGTAATTGGTTGAAGTTATTAATATCTTTTTTATGTCACATAATAGAATTTTTTTTAAGCTGCACCTAATTTAATTGACCTCCACTGTTCCACAATAATCCATTATGCTGTTTTTCAAAAATTATAAACATATAATATTTCTAAGATAATTTACAAAATTCTTTTATTAAATATTTTAATTTTACAATTGTAAATGAAAAACAAGAGCTCTCATGTTTTATTGATACAGAATTCCTTTATTAAATATTTTAATTTTACAATTGTAAATAAAAAACAACGCTTCTCATGTTTTATTATCTTGAGAATACGTTCTTTCTCGACATACTTTAGATATATATTTTTAAATATAGTAATGCTAGTAACATTTGGAGTACAAGCCTAATTCTAACTATATTATATATCTTAAGAATAATTATAATTATATAATATAATATTTTAATATAGGATAGATATATTATTATAATATATTATACATAATATAACCCTAACCCTAACCCTAGCATTAATCTTGAGAGTAATTCTAGCCCTAATTCTACCCTTAGATCTACTTACACCTAATTCTATTTCTAATTCAAACCCTTATGCCAACCTTAATTCTAACAGTACTTCTATATATAGATATAAATGTAAATGACTTTTGGTGTTTTATTGTAACTATAACCCTAACCCTAATGTTCAGGCCAATACTAACCCTAATTGTAACCCCAACCCTAACCTTGATTCTAATCATAGTTTTAACCCTAATTCTAACCTAAACCCTAACCCTAACTCTAATTCTAAGCATAGTTTTAACCCTAACCCTAAATCTAATTATAATTCTAATCTTGATTTTATCCCTAACCCTAATTCTTACCCCAATACTAATTCAAACCCAAATTATAACTATAACCCTAACCCTTATCTTAATCTTGATAGTAATGCTAACCCTAACTCTAATTCTAACCCTAACCCTAATTGTAACCCTAACCTTAATTCTACCCTTATAACTGTCCCTATATACAATAATATGTATGCTATAATTATATATAATATAACACTAACCTTAACCCTAATGTCAATCCTAATAGTAATTATAGCCCTAAATCTAATTCTATCCCTAACCCTAATAGTAACCATATATATAACCAAAATTCTAACTTGAACCTAAACCCTAATCCTAACCCTAATTGTAGGCATAACTTCTAATTTAAACCCAAATTGTAACTATAACCCTAACCCTAACATTAATCCTGACAATAATTCTAACCCTAATTTTACCCCTAGATCTACTTAACCCTAATTCTATTCCTAATTCCAACCTAATCCCAACCCTAATTCTAACCATAGTTCTATATATAGATATAAATGTAAATAACCTTTGTTATTTTATTGTAACTATAACCATAACCCTAACATTCACCCTAATTCTAACCTCAATTCTAACCGCGGCCCTAACCTCGATTCTAGTCATAGCTTTAACCCTGATTCTAACCTAAACCCTAACCCTAGCCCTAATTCTAACACTAATTCTAATGGTAATCCTGACCCTAATTGAAACCATAACCCTAAATCCAATTATAATTCCAATCTTGATTTTATCTCTAACCCTAATTCTAACCCCAATACTACTTATATTACTAATTCAAACCCAAATTATAACTATAACACTAACCCTACTCTAATTCTAACCCTAACCATAATTCTAACCTAATCCTTATTCTAACCCTAACCCTCGCTCTATCACTAAGCTTAATTATATCCTTAACTCTAACCCATGTCATAAAACTCATTTCTCACCTTAATATTAGTGTTCCATTATCCCACATCAATATTTAAAAGTCATATTGCATCACATGAAATTGACCCCTGAATTTCATAATTTAAAACTTATAATTTTCTTGACTCTTGCCCATTTCATTCCACCATGAGCTAACTTGGTATGATAGATTACTTTTAGAATCTTAGATATGTGATTTCTAATGGCATTATCATTTTTTAGATTTTTTGAGGGATTGTATTCTTACTTATCATTATTCCATTATTATTATCTTTTCTTTTAGAGTTTTGTACTATGTTGAGATCTATCCTTTACCCACCCTAGCCACCCTTGCCAATCCCATTGGGTTTCCATTTTCATATCTAATATACCACTAATTCTAACCCGAACCCTAATTCTAACACTGGTGTTAGTGTTAGGGTAGGATTGGGTCATTTCAAATGATTTCATTGGTACATTATTAATTCCCAAATTTATATTAATAGATAAAACTATTTCGTATGGAGTAATTGTTTAAAGACATCCTTTTACATCATAATCAAAACACTTAATGTGAGGTATTCTAACACATGTACATTTCCACCGTAGTAGTTGTACATATAAGAATAGTATTTGTCAACATAATATTCTTTAACTATTTCTTTGCAAATACTCTTACCTTTCAAAATTACACAAATCATTTATATCATGGTTTTTTTTTTGAGTTCTACAAATAACTCATGTTTTGTTTTAATCTCTTAGCCTTCTTTTAGGATCTTACTTTTTAACCCCAAAATTACACTCTTTTGGTTTAAACTTTTCTTGCCAAATAAATTATATATTAAAATTTTTAGTAACTATTCTAATTTAAGCTTGTAGTCTAAATATTTCCATAATATTGATGCATTTTTTTCCAATTTGTAATCTATTTTATATTGTGTTCTATGAATTTTTCACAATACAATTGAATTGTATACCAAAAGCCAATTTCTTAATAGTTATGTTTTCAATGCAACCTTGGAAATGTTAGTTTTGTTGAAATAATTTGGTATGTACCTTGTTAAACACTTTTTAATGGTGTTTATTCTTCATTTCACCTTGATAATCTTTCATGCAACCATGGGAGATAGAATGTCAACAATTGACATAATTATAATATTAGAGAACTATGTGATTCTAAGCTCTTTTTATGTAGTATGATGTTTGAAAAATTTACTTTTTGGAGGATTATGCATTTAATATCTTCCAAAGATGGAATTCCCAATGTAACCCTAATTACTAATATATGTTATATATTACCAATAAAAATAATAATATTATATATACATTGCTTATATTTAGTATTTTTCTTCCAAATGTGGTTGTAGTAGTTATTATAAAGGCCATGAATAATGTAATTAATTAGTTTTTACTTCATCACCAAGATAAAGAATGAATACTATTTTTAAATTTTAATATAACACTTAAAAAATTTATAAAAGAAAATAAAAAAGACATTTTGTGGGTTTGCATAAATTATTTAAAAAAAACTAAATTCATATAATCTTGAGGATTTTACAGGGCTTCAATTGACGCCATGTCATATGCTATGTTTTCTTGCGATATATATATATAATGTTTGTAAATTGTAAAAATGAAAAATTATTTAATTTAATTTTTTTAATATTCCAACTATGCATACACCATTAACACCAAGCTAAAACATTGAGAGATGATTATTTAAATTTTTATGAATAGTTATTTTGATTTTTTTTAGTGTTTCTTGATTTTTATTTTGTGCTTTTCTTTGCAATCCATGATTTTATTTTTATCATAAAGAAAATAAAATAGACATTTTGTGGGCTTGCATAAAATATTTTTAAATATTTTTTCAAAGAAAACTAAATTCATATAATATTAAAAGTAAATGGAGATTTTACTTTCAATTGACCCCATTTCATGTGCCATGTTTTTCTTGGGAATATATATTATTATGTTTGTAAATTGTAAAAAGTAAATAAAATAACATAGATAATGGGTATCATGAAAAATTATTTAAATTAATTTTTTTACTATTCTAGAATATGAAATGATATATGCATAACCATTAACACCAAACTAAAGCATACAAATTAACACCAAGATAATAATTTTGATAGATGATTTGAATTTTTTTATCAATAGTTATTTTGATTTTGATTTTTTTCTTTTCTTGATTTAGAGTTGTTAAACATTTATCTTATACATATATATGTTTTAATTATTAATTTGCATTTGTGAGCTATATTTTTGTAATATTTATGATTATTATTTTAATACGTGAGCTATATAATTATTTTTTTTTAAAAATGTTAACACACTCACACCTGATGCCACTATAGGTTATGCCTCTCAATGTAATAACATAAATGTTTGACAACTCTCTAATACCAAAAACAATTAGATAATTTATGTGGGAGCGGAAGTCCAAGATCATGGAACAGAAATCAAAAACAAATGCAATGTATTGAAAATGAACTAATTGGTTTACAACCGAACTGGTATAAATAGGTGAAGCTTGAAGAACAAGTCTCCATGAGAATAGGAAAGGTGGTGAAATTGGAACCAAGAGAATAGCTCAAGGTTCAAACTCCCTCCAAAATAGCAATGATGTGTCAAAGATGTATTAACACATCGACTAATGACTTAACAAGAGGACTTAGTCTTTTCGCATGTGAGAAAAACCACTAACTATGATTAAGTTAGGTATAACTCATATGATTTTATATACCAACAATTTATAGTAGAACTAAGAAGGAGCTTAGGTGGGTTTATGAAATATGAGTCCTGGCTATGCACCATTTTAGGTACTGATTTACAAAACATCACTCATAAAATAGAGAAAGAAAGAAAACCCTATGGGAAAAAACTTTATTCCTAAAGAGAGAAAACAAAGAGAGGACTTTAGATGGCCCCTCCAGATGATGATGATGCTGATGTAGACCTAGATGCTGATGTTGAGAACTCTCCAAGCAAAATATGTTGTAAATTCTAAAGTTTTTGAATATTTAGAAAAATAGACAAATCATCTCCAATGTGTACAGAATTTGGTATATTGAAACCTGATCAAAGGATGTGTATATGTGCACATGCGAATGAGATAAATAATCTGTGCGACTCTTTGAGAAGTGATTGTTCCCCCCATTACACTTTATAATTTAGTGTATATACAATTCTCAATTTTCATGATATATTACACAAGTGATTTTTATTTGACACTTCTTTTTAAGTGCAAGTACAATAAAATAGCTTTATTGGAGTCCTAATAATCATCTATATTGAGGCAACTCAGATGAGCCTTGAATTGATACTAGGTTCTGAATTAATTTCTTCATCAGCTGTAAAGTGTGAAAATATGAAGTAGGCATCTGGATGATAGACTTTACCAACTGCAACTAGTTTTCTATCTTTCGACTCTCTGATGAGGGCACCATATTTAGAATACCATTCCCTAGTTTAACTGTGCCTTTACCAATGACAACATAAAACTTTTGGTTCATTAAAATCTTGTAGATTCTACAAGGTTCTAGTTTTATAAACATTTCCAGAAATGGTGACATGTGATCACCAACAACTGAACTTATGAATCATCAGTTTAACTCTGTTTTAGATGGTGGCATTTTTATCTCTTTTATCCCTATTAAAGTTGATGAATGGATTTAGTTTTAAATTCAGTTTTGGGAATTAAGGTGGCGCTTTAGTGATAGAAGAAGTGATTGTGTGCACTCTTCTTATTTATCTACCCCCCTTAAAGTGACACTTTATAAGTAGTGCATGACATCATACAACAATATTTGACCTTTTTTTTCTCTTGCAACAAGCTTGCAAATTGAGATGAAATATTTTAAGAACCCTGAACCTAACTTACTTTGGCACTTTATAATGATAGTGAAATTAGTAGCTATAATGATAGAGGTCAAAAAATTAGGCACCATTGCCTTTTGAATGACTCGATTATGAGATTGTATGCAAAAGTTATAGCCTTTACAATTTGTGCATATGCAAAAAATTACTCCTTCAAAAGATATTTTCAATGTGCTTGAAAATAAAATTTTGTGCAAACTAATATTTGGAGAAAAAACTGATACAGAAAGAGTTAAGCCCCCTGTGGTAGGCTGTGACCAGAGGCTTAAAAACCATATGACTAGGGGCTTATTATTAACAATTTTGTGCCGTGCCCTCCCTTTTTATTTTAGCTCTCTGCTTATGTCACCCCCCCAGTTTCTTATGTGAGCAAAATTGACATAAGTTACAATGAATAGTGCTGCTAATACTCTCTTCAAATTTGATGACTGTCGCTATTCATGTGCCTCCCTAAGCACTTTCAAATTCCAATGACCCACCTGGCTTTTCAAAGCTGATTCAACTCTACATTCTTGCCCAGAAATGGGGCCTTTGCTCCACCATTTTGGCGTGGGCAATATGGCTTAAGAGAAAGGTGGTGACATGGCTTGAATACCATAGTATGAGGCAGCGATGAGGATGAGTTGGACCACGTCATGGATGAGAGGACCGGGCGTCTTGGAGGTGCCATAGAATGCAGCTTGCAGAGGCAACTTTGGCTTGTGATACATGCTCAAACAAGCATGGATACAGCTTCTTGTATGAGGCTGTGAGGCATGACTACCACAGAGAATACACCTCTATTGAGACTTCCTTTGCTATGATTCAACCTCACTATGGTGAGGCTCGATGAGCTCTTCCAATGACGATTATGACCTGCAAAAGAAAACTTGTTTCAAATGTGCTTTGAAATAAAATTTTACCTCCTTGATATGCAGTGATAGAAGGTCGGATTGAGCCTAGCATGCAAGAGAAGTTGTAGAGATTTGTCAATGGAGCTATGTAATCAATGAGCAAATGATTTGACATTATTCCACTCGCTCTGATACCATGTGGGAGCGGAACTCCAAGATCATGAAACAGAAATCAAACACAAATGCAATGTATTGAAAACAAACTAATTGGTTTACAATCAAACCGGTATAAATAGGTGAAACTTGAGGAACAAGTCTCCACGAGAATAGGAAAGGTGCCAAAATTAGAACCAAGAGAATAGCTCAAGGTTTAAACTCCCTCCAAAATAGCAGCGATGTGTCGAAGATGGATTGACACATCGACTAATGACTCAACAAGAGGACTTAGTATTTCCACATAGGAGGAAAATCACTAACTATGATTAAGTTAGGTATAACTCATATGAGTTTATACACCAACAATTTATAGCAGAAAAAGGAAGGAGATGAAACACAGAAGAAGCCACAACAAAAGAAAGAAGTACAAAATCAAAATCAAAATAACTATTGATAAAAAATTTAAATAATCATCTCTCAAAATTATTTTGGCTTGCTGTTAATTTGTATGCTTTAGGTTGGTGTTAATGGTGTATGCATAAATCATTTCATATTGCTGCAATATTAAAAAGGTTAAACTAAATAACTTTTCATAATATGGAACTTAGCATTATCTAAATTATTTTATTTACATCTTACAATTTACAAATATCATAGTATATATTCCCAAAAAAATATGGCACATGACATGGGGTCAATTGAACACCCATAAAATCCTTGATTACGGGTAAAAGTACAAACTTGTGTCACACTTTATAAAGGAATTGACCAACATAAAAAAAAATCTCAACTTTGACCACATAAAAGTGGTCTTTATGTTTTGAATTTCAAAATGATGTAAACTAAGAAAATGTAGATCTTTTGTTGAAGTTTATTACTTTAATTGTTTATATATCTAAAAAAATTGTTTTAATATTTTTTTTATCAATTTAAGAGTAGATTTTGAAATGCTAATAATTTGAAAAAAAAGTGACGTTTAGTTGACGTCAAGAAACAAATAGAAAAAAAAATGCATTTTCTCCTGATTTTTTTCCCAAATAGGTGACTTCAAATCTAGGGCATAGAAAAAAATGAATTTTTGATCTATATTTTTCTTGTAATAACATTTTAAAGTCAAACTTACCCGATTTTGATAGTTTTCAATTCAAGTCAACTATTGTTTAATTTTTTTTTTCATTTTCGAAAAACAAATTGTACCCTTTTGAAGAGGATTCTCTCTTCTAGGGCATCATATATTTTCCAAATTTTAAAATCATGTTTTACTTTTTTTAAAAAAATTTCAAATTAGCCTCTTTTTAAATTTGAAAAACCTACTTGCATTATTTTCAAATATTTATATCCTAAAATTACTCAAAATATAAATATTTAGCAAAAGTTGGAAGTTTGAGAAAATGGTGACTTGGCTATCCAATAGGATGCCACATAGACATATTTTACCTAATGGGATTTAGCCGAATCCCATTCGGTTGAAACTACTCCTTTGCTTTTTTTTAAAAGAATTTGTGGCTCTTTTATTTATTTTTTAATTATTGAATTACAGTAAATTTTAAAAAAATGATTTCGATAGGGAAGAGTCATATTCGAAAACACAATGATGTGAAAGTGTTTGTTTAATGTCTTTTTTGGATTTTTTTAGCTTTTGTTAGTTTTTTTAGCATTTTTAAATTAATAAATTATAGAAATTTAGAGAAAAAAGAACCACTGATTTCAATAGGGGTAGAGTCATATTCAAAAACACAATGACCTTTAAGTGCTTTTTAATGCCTTTTTTGGCTTTTTTGGTTTTGTTTAGTTTTTTGGGCTTTTTTAAATTATTAAATTATAGAAATTTGTAGAAAAAGGAACCACTGATTTCAACAGGCACAAAGTTGTATTCTCCGGTACCATGATCTATAATGTGTAATTGATTAAATCATTGATTTATTGAATGTAGACCTAGATCTTCAAAAAATAGAGGTTAAAGTATTTGTACATGTGCTATTTTTGCATGCAAGTGAATTTAAATTTGATCAATTTACTATGGGCAATAAAAAGACAAGAAAAAGGTTGTATGATCGAAGAAGAGATGTTACAAATGTCGATGAAGGAACACCCACTCAAGAACAACCCATGAAAATTATTGATGACCAAGGAGTACAAGTACCAGAACAAATTGAAGGTGGTGATAGAAATTTTTTTCTTGGTATGGAAAATCTGATGGAGATGGATGAGGATTCTCTTTTCAAAATATTTCATCTAAAGATATGGTACCCGAAAGCATAGTAAAATTACACTCTAAAAAAATATGGGATGAATTTTTTGAAAATAAGTCTATAATTTGAAGAGCATAGTTATTTGCAATGTTATTTAGGAAGAAAGAGATGACCCCTATCTTGAAAGTGTTAGGGGTTGATAATAAGAAAAAGTCATCAGGTTCATTAAAGCAAACAATAGTTGAAAACCTACAAGAAGCATTGAATTCTATTGAAAGCAAGAGTCAAGCTGTTGATTTAAGTGCTACACATAGAGCATTAATGACTGTAATTTCTCATATTGAAGACAAGTTCAAGCAATTTCCCAATTACTCAATGTTTCTAGGAGAACTGTTCAAATATATATTGCAAAGAGAAATAGATTGGATGGAAATATTGAGAATAATTGGGTAAATATTTGCAAGGTTCCCCGAAAAAGATAGAATGTCAGAAGATGTAAAAGAATAGGTGATTGAATATTGGACCAACCACTCTCATGTTTCTTCCAATAGAAGGGACACCATACAAATAAAAGGTGAAGATGGTACAAAAATTTGACATCCAAAATATTTTATAGATACAACACAAAGTGAACTTTTTGAAGCATTCAAGCAAGAATTTTTAGATGTGAATATTTGTCAAAGGATGTTTGAGAGACTACGGCCAAGTTTTGTACATATAAATAAGGTACGTGAGACTTGTTGTTGTCAAAATCATGTCAAATTTTATCTACACCTATAGTCATATAAAAATCTATGGCAGTAATTAATCCAAATATAGCCATCCTTGGAAGTACAACACAATTTGTGAAGTTTCTTCTATCTGAAAAATCAAAAGATTCAGATGAATTAAAAGTGTAGTGTATAAAAAATATATGTAATGATTGTGGAAATTTAAAGAATCTTGTACAGGTTGACAATATTGATCATTCGATGCAAGTTATGTGGAGGAGATTTGAATATGAGAAGTACTCAACAAAGTTAGGAGTTGAGAGTAGAAAAATTATTCTCAAAGAAAGTGGATTGTCAAGCAATGAGTTTATGAAATTTTTTTGCAATATCATATATCCACATATTGAACATTGTCATGGTGCTAGATGGCAAGGTAAGCAATTTCGTGACTCAAAGAATTACTTTCCACCAAGTTGTATTCTCTCTATTTTTGATTTCTCTGAGAACTATACATTTAGTCCTCAAATTGAGATTCAAAGTCAATATTATCATTCAGAGCAAGTTGCAATATTTGTACCAGTTTGTTATAGGCATGCTAAAGAACATGTAAATGGTGTACAAAGTAGCAAAGATGAATGAATTATCATCAAAGAGGTTCACTTTTATATTAGTGATGATATAGGTCATGATAGAAGGTATGTAGCCCATTATTTTGCAATGTTTTTTGAAGACCTGAGATGACATAAAATAGATACTTCACAACATTGGATATGGTCTGATAGATGTGTTGGTAAGTTTTGATTTAATTTTTTAAATAGATTATATTATATTTATTTGTGTAATTAACTCATAGACTTGAATTGTTCAGTTACTTAAATATGTTGTACCTATATGTATATAGTTTTTTAAAAAATATTTTGGTATTAAATTTGAAATTGTTTGTAATTTCATAGGACAATTTAAGTCTGCAAAAGCTTTTAATTGGTTAAGCCAACAACATATTAAATAGAACATACATGTTTTGTGGAACTTCTATGAGAGTGGACATAGAAAAGGAGAGCATGATGGAGCTGGAGCATGTGTGAAGCGTGCACTTCGACAACATAAACTTGTAGGTAATACCATATGGACTACAAATTTAAATTCTTAAATATATTTTAAATGAATTTAAACCTATTAGGAAAAAAGTGTAGATCTCAATATATTGCATGTGTTGAGAAGTGGCTGCTTAAGCCATTATGCAATTTATTGGTTTTGATATATATCCAATGTTGCAGATTTTTAATATTTCTCCTGTTGCATTTAAAAACAAATCTAATTATGTTTTTTGAGATCATCTTTTCCTTTCAACTAGAAAACCTCTTAACTTGACATTTCACCAACATGAACTTGTAGGTAATGCCATAAGGAATGCAAATGAAAGTGTTGAATGGTACAAAAGTCATTTTGTTGTCCATGACTCAATATACAACACACACTATTTTTGGGAAGTTAGAGGTACATAAATATTTTGTTTTGAATTTCGATGTGTGTACATGAATTGAATTTTCAATTTTATATACTTTTTAATTAGATGATTGAAATTTAAACAGATATTGATCAATCAATTCTTACTAATTGTCAAACAATTAGTGGTATTAGAAGTTTGCATCAAATCATGATAGTAGGACATAGCAGGCCTCCTGTAATTCAAGTGAGAAAAATAATGTTTTTGTGTTGATTGCATTGAGAACAATGCAAATACTCTGCAATGTGAGAATATTAGAGATGGGTATCTTTCAGAATGGTAAACAAAATAATTAGTGGCCACCTTGGACCCTTTTGAAGATAATGACATTGTAGATGTCTATCATCCTTTGTATTTAGCTGATTATGAACGTGTATCAAATTTAGGTATTACAGGTAAATTTTAAATTTTTATATTGAATTTTAACTTGTACATTTGATTTATAATATATTCTACTTAATTTGAGCATGGTTTACTATATGGTGTGTACAGGAGATATTTTTGTTGTTCTTACAGATCCAGACAATAGAAAAGGTGTAGATTACTATCTACTAAGAAGTACGCAACCAAAATACAAATTAATAGAGTCAATGACAGATGGTGATGGACAAGAGTATCCAATTGGATCAGTGGTTGTTGAAGACACATACTATCAACAAACAAAGATAGATACAAATGGTATTATATTTATTGATTATATGCCAAGTCAAAAGGTTCTACATTATAGTCACTTAGTTATAGCAACACGAATAAATCTTGAAACTTTACCAAAAAGAGGGCATGCCAAACAAAGGTGGAGGTTACCTATTGAAGATCATGAAAAGATTTTAGAGATAATAAAAGATAGAGAGGATCCAGATTATATGTACCAAGAACTTTAAGCTATTTTTGTACATGTATATATTTTCTATGATAATTTATTTTATGTTGAATTTAAATAATTTCATTCAATGTGTTGATATATTACTCTTTTCTAAATCATCGAAATAGACATGTCATCAATTAATTGTAGCCCACATGTTTCATTTTCCTACATTTTGGTGTTCAAATCTTACCTGGTATTCAGGTCATCCTAAGATATTGTGATTTGATTAAATTAGAGGCTATCTTCTATGGCTCAGAAATTCTAGATGTCATGGATGTCATGATAAAGTTATTGGCTATCTTCTTTTATCTTAATGTAGCCTAATTGAATTGAGTTATTTTTGGATGTCATGATAAAGATTAGTTTTAAGGCCTAATAAGTATTTATAGGTTCAAAAATTATACATGATTGAGTATGATGCATGTGTGTAGTCATTTATGTGTTCACCAAGTTGTTTGTTAAATCAACATGTTGGTGATCTGAGCTATTTTCTATTGACTATATGGTGTAAGCTTAGTTCTTGAGGGTAGGGAATGCCAATCTCAAGACCAATTTAGTTATAGCTTATAATTAGGCAAAGGATAGTTCAAGGCCAATGCTTAAGGCAAGATTAAAACTCTTCTCTTTAGGATAGATAAGATTGGGAGGTTAGTCCCTAAGATTTGAGGTGTATACTAATTAAAGTGAAAAGGAAAAAATATAAGCAAGCTTGATAGCAATCCCATCATGAGCACATGAAACTCCTAGAAATTTGTCACTAAATTTCATTATACAAGCTTGTTTAATCATGGTTTTTGAACCACTCTTGTCAATATCCATATGTCATGCATGAAAATAATTGTAAATTAGGCTTATATTTCCCCTTAAAATATATAGTTCTACATCATGCATTATTATTTTAACAAGTGCAAGACAACATAACAATCTTTTAAATTTTCTTTGAAGGGCTCTCATTATATATAGGTATTTTAAATTCAAATATATGAAGTTAAATTCTAGTTGGAAATCGAAATAAAATAGAGAAAAATGAATAGAGAAATAACAGAGGTTAGGGGCCTCATGAGGTGTAGTTTTTGACATACCCTATTTTGAACTTGAAGAGATCTAGATTGGTCGAATTACACAGGTCATCAATTAATTGTATCTAGATGAATACTAAATAGACTATCTAGAATTTTGGTCCTAGAACTTAAATTTGGATTTGCAAGCATAGAGGGAAAGGTTGTTTATTTCCAAAATGTTTCCTTTCTTTATCTCCCACTAATCTTCTCATGTTTTCTCTTTGTTCTAGTATGCTAGAAATTACTAATAAAATATCTAATTTTTAAAATTTCAGCATAGATAGATAATCCCTAAATTAATCATATCTCAAAATTACTAAATTTTAAAGGATAATTTGTTGTGAGGATTTACCCAACATGGCTATGTACCTTCCATAGTTTTTTTTAGATGACCCTAATTCATAAAATGGAAGTTCATTTAGACATACCAACTTTTTTATAACAATTTTAATTTACATTTTTTCAATTTATTTCCCAAATTCCAAATTCACTCAATTTTAGGTAAAAATGACAAATATATTTCTCCAAAACATTATATATAGTTACAAAAAAATTATGAATTCATTCATAAAAAGTACCCCATAAGATCATAAACCTATTTACTATGGAATCCATCTTCCTAATTGTATAGATACACTAAGACTTTCAATCACAACATAGATCCATTAATTCCATTTGATTCATACTTACACACATTAAGTTTTATAATCTTTATTACACATATTTAGTTTCAAAATCCTTATTTGTTCCCATTATCATTCCTGACTCATATTTCAAGAATATTCAAATTCAAAACCCTCTAATCTTTTGATCCCTCCTAGTTTCTTCTATATTTCTTATTTCTCAAGAAATCCCTAGATATTTTTCTAGATTCCAATCTAGATGAAAAAAAAAAGTTTCAATGAAGATTTTGAGTTAATCTAATCATTTTTCTATGATCATATATATCAATTTGAATTTCTAATTGCTATGGAATTTATAAATAACTAGTTTGTTCAATGGTTTCTTATTGAGTAGGAAAGATCAATCTCAAACGAGTGCATATCGCCTCTTTCACAAATAAGAATCTAGATTTGTTATTAAATCCAAAATGAAATATTTTCTATAATATTTTCATGATGAGATCCTACCTAAAGATTCTTAGGAAATTTGAAAAATTACATGACAAAAATTCACTATCCAAACACAATCTGTTATTTCTAAAATAAATGCAATCCAATCACTTCAATATTCGAACTTTGATAATTTCCTTTCTAGAATGAAAATGCAATTTAGCATCTTACTAAAATTTTCTTTCCTTTTAATCCAAGTATAATTTCACTTTTGCTTCACAAATCTAATCAAGAAGAAATAAATCTTAGTTAATGATATTTAAGTATTAATTTTTAAGTGATAATAAATTAAATACTCTTTTTTTATTCATGCACTTTACTTAGAAAACTTCTATTAATAAAATAATAGCTTTTATAATTTATTTATTATTTAATTCATACATAACTCGAGCAAGGAAATCATCTAACCTTTAATTCTCCAAAAATAAATTATTATTATTATTTATTTCTAATTTCCAAATTATGAACTTTCATACTCAATAAATTAATTTAAACAAGTTTAAATTGCTTTATTAATCTAAATTTAATTTATAACTAAAATTTGAAATTAGTTACCATTTTAGTCTTTAAATTTCTTTGTGTGGGATGTAGACTAGATAGAACTATTTTAATCTTTAATAGCTTAATGTTAGTGATATATATTGTTATACTTAGATATTTATTTTATCTAAATGTCCAAATTCAATGTAATTGTGTCTATACAAGTGAATGAAATTTTATTGAGTTTCAATATCATTCCTTAGTTTACTTATATGTTAGATATGATTTTTTTTTTCATAACTTGAACAATAGTGACAGTAAACATTAGGTTCTATTATGCATAATCCCCCTAAATGATTGGATTGTGATTCCTAGATTAGTATTAGCCAAATTAACTAGTCATACAAATCTCCTTTCATCAACTAGCAATGCACTATATATGTGATGTCTTTTTTGTACGTTTTTCTTAAATTTGATTATGAACATTAAATTAACTCAATTTTTTATATAGATTTAAAGTGTGCAAGAATATATGTTAAAAACCATAATATAAAATGTATATAATGTGAAACCATGTAATGTAAAATGTATATATTGTAAAACATAATAAGACATGAACCATATAATGTGAAAGGTCATAACATGTGAAACCATAACAAGTCAGAGAGTAGGGTGTCTAATATGACTACATATGTCTAGATCTATCTCCCGAGCCATGTGTGGATCCATGTCTTGATCTCTCTCTAGAGCCTGATCCATGTGTGGATCCATGTCTCGATCTCTCTCTGGGTCTTGATGCACCTCCCTGCACAAGAAAGTACATAATTTAATTTAATGTACATGTGTATATATATATGTGTTTAAAGTCATCTTAAAGTTAAATTATACTTTCAACATGTCTAAATTTATCATGCACGAGATCCTCTGCATGATCCAAATCTCTGAAGTGTGACAAGTTATCCCCTACTATATGCTTCAATGAATAGTGACAACTACTTTTAAGTCAAGTTTATTTAATATATACACATGTGAATTTGTAGAATGTAAAATATAGAAATTATTCAAGTATCTACACATCCTGGAGCACTCTACAAATCCCACTAATGTCAAAAGAATGAATGGTAACATCAGGGACACCTACATCTGAAGGTAAATGACCAGTGCCAAAGAGAAGTGTGGTATATGTGCCATGTACATGAGGTGCAACCTAATGTTGTGTGGGGGCTGTATGTTGGTCTGGAATATTCTAGTTCTCTGAAGCCATCTCACCCTAACCTGACTGTCTACCATTATGTCATCTAATATGAGTTGGTACAACATCCAAAGGAATCCCATACTCGTTACTGATATAATGGTATGCTGATAGTAAATCAATAAAGGTAGTTTAACACGCATCACGTACAATGGTGTCACTCATATGGGCCACATCTGATGGGGATGGTATATCTGCATGAATGTAGGGGTCATAATTTACGAATGTAGCCTCAGTGGGAGGAAGGATAATCCATGGACATAATAAGTATCTCTCTACACAATTAGATGACATCTGATCAACCTAACTAGCAATCATGGTCATCCTATCAAAAAGCCTGGATCTAGTCAGTGTGACTACTGCATCACCTGCTGCTACTAGTTCCAAACATTTTGGTAGAACCAAAAGGTTTAGACCAACTAATGCCCTCTTGTTTTCAGGTGGTGCCAAATTTGGATGTCTAAATTTAGGTTTATCAGCAAACCTCCCCTTGCCATGTCCAGCATGTCGTCTAATATGAGTTGGTCCAACATCCAAAGGAATCCCATACTCGTTACTGATATACTTGTATGCTAATAGTAAATCAATAAAGGTAGTTTAACACACATCGTGTACAATGGTGTCACTCATATGGGCCACATCTGATGGGGATGGTATATCTGCATGAATGTAGGGGTCATAATTTACTGATGTAGCCTCAGTGGGAGGAAGGATAATCCATGGATGTAATAAGTATCTCTCTACACAATCAAATGACATCTGATCAACCTGACTAGCAATCATGGTCATCCTATCAAAAAGCCTGGATCTAGTCGGTGTGACTACTGCATCACCTGCTACTACTAGTTCCAAACATTTTGGAAGAACCAAAAGGTTTGGACCAACTAATGCCCTCTTGTTTTTAGGTGGTGCCAAATTTGGATGTCTAAATTTAGGTTTATCAGCAAACCTCCCCTTGCCATGTCTAGCATGTACGGGCATAGATGTGTAATCCACAGATAATCCTAAATGGAACTCAACATTTAATTGTTTCTAAAAATATAGTGGTAACTCATCATTATGAGGCCATCTATGATTGGCTGCCAAAAATATGGGATATATAAATGGACCAAAAAGTGGATCTATAAACTTGGTAACAATATATCCTCTAACTTTGGTTTTCCCATTATAAAAAGGGAACATACTATGCACTTTATGTAATGAAACTCTATCAAAAATAAATTCGATATTCTTTGTGCTAGTAACAGTCCTAGAAAGGGACGTATAAAACTCCTTAGTGCTAATATCATCATATGGATTGTATGATTTTATCATCTCAATCATATCTTTAATCTCAAATTGAATATTGACTAATTTATCTCTATTAGCCAAATTTGGGGAGTTCTGTATTGTTTGGTCCAAACATTTCAAAGCATTATCTAATCTACACAATGCTATTGTTATAAAAATTATTCCTAGTCTCAGCTTCACACTGAGACTACGTGGAATGATGAGATCCCTCATCATAAGCCATATCTAGATATAAGAGATCTGTATTTAATTAAAACAAAAAATTTAATATGTACAATAAGAATTTTGGCCAATAAGAATAGGACAAATATTTTTAATGTGTACAAAAAAGCACATGCATAGGACAAATATTGAATGCACAATAAAGCACATGCATTTCTTACAAAGTGTTACAAAGTATGCTGATAAACTCAAGCTGATTGGCAAATCAAAGGTATGGTTCATTTTACATCGTACATTAGCTTTGTATTACTAGCTCAACATTTCTTTCAGGAAGTATTCACTTTTCTTTAATACATTATCTACGGAGTGGGAAACATATTTTATGGTTATTGCAATTTTAACAGTCTTCTTTAATGCTTAACTTGAAGTATCTATATACAATTTTACTAGTCTTCATTAATGCTTCACCTTGCTGTAATATTTGGTTATATAATAGAATAGTGTCTTTGCAATGTGTTTTTACATTTTTACCAAGTGCATGTCTTCTTTAAAATTTCAAATTGTAATTTTCTATACAAAATTAAAATAGCAGATTTTGAATGAAAAAAAGGTTTAAATGCATACCCAATATTAAGTTGCATCTCAGAGATTTATGCTCATCTTTAGATAGGGTCATGATAAAATAACAAAAATATCTGTCAGAATAGAAATCATCTCTTTACAACTAGGTACGAAGGTAGCTCTAGGTATTTGTTGGGATGAACTCACTTATAGGATGATACTTCTTTGTAGTTCTTTTATTCATTATGATGTAGTGATGCCTATGATTTCATAAAAATGTTTAGGATTATTCATAAATGGTTTCTTGATATCTTAAAGAAGCATATATGAACAAACCATTATTCCACTGACTAGTTCAAATTTATATAAGGTTATGAGCTCAGTGATACACTCATTAGGACTATTGTCTGCCAAGAAAATTTCAATAATTTGCTTCAGTAGGCTAGTTCTTTGTAGAAAAATTTAATATTGGACCTCATTCAGCTAGCAAGTGCCTGATGGAAAATGTTAGTTTTCATATTTTGGTATCCAAATTCAAACCAATTATTCTCATTTTGAGTTTGTGGATCTTTGCTGTCATTTACAGTGTTGCAGGGCTTCCATTTCTCTGCCTGATTAAGTGCTGCTAGGATTTGTGTCTCTTTTTTGGTTGTTTTCTGTTGGAATAGGTTTTGAGGCATAAACAGTTTAACTCATTTAGCACATAAATTTTATAATTAAATCATTCAGTAACTGACAACCTTTCTTCTTGTCTGGTCTTGTACTAGCAACATTGCCTATGACAAAAAAACCATAATGGTAGCATCAGGTGTTTGCTGATTTATTGTAGAATGTCATATTTGTTGTACTATAATGAATTGACTTGGCGAATGATCATTGATGTTGCATTTTAAGGAAACTTTATTTCCTTTATATTTAAAAGCTTCTTATTTAAATGCCTTGAAAACTATGTTCTACATAATTTAAATGTTTAAAATAAAAAAAAATAGTTTCAATTCATACTATGAGTTTTACAATGTAAATTTGATTTCCTGACATAGTTCAAAATAAGTACAACATTTTTATTTACCCCATTGTAAATAGTGACCACATTGACCAGTTCTTTATGTAGCCAAGGTGAGTGACTGTCATGAGTTGGCAATCTTCAAAGAGATCCTCAGTGCCATAGACAACATTTTGCAGGTCGCAAAGCCAAATTTTAAGTGCCTCTTCTCAACTACTCCAATTCGCACCAATCAAGAGTGCCCTAATATACTTGAGCCAATCAATCAACTCTTCTAAATTCTCCCTGAAATAAATTACAAGAGATGTGCGCTAGACAAGTATAGTCGTCAGTCTGTCTACAACGATCTAAACAATGGCATCAGTCATATTTGTTGTTTCCCTTCCTTTCTCATCCAAACCCCACATATCACCAATAAAAGCTGATGAGATTTAGGTTTTGGCAGGGTTTCAGGGCCTCTTATTTTTTTCCACTCCCAGATGATAAAATAGAATAGAATAGAATAGAATAAATTATAATTTAATAGAATAGAAAGGAAATTTTTTAATAATGTTTTATAAGACCAAGCTTTCTATGGGACCCGAGAGTAACTCAATAGACATCAAAACTAGTCACAATTGTTATTTCTTTCTTGATAAAACTCCATATCTCTCAGCATAAAGAACTGGTTAGTGTGCTCACTGTTTACAGTGGGGTAGCTTTTAGTAAATTAAGAGAGGGTGCTCAACTACTAGCTCCTTCATAAACATTTTCATTTCAACCATTTAAATTTTTAGAGTTAAAAAAAAAACATATAGAAATGCTAGGGTTTAAAAGTGACTAACTACGTTACGAGCTCAAGAAAATGTTTTCCTTGTTTTATTTTATTTTATTAATAAGGGGAAGAATATTACAGGATAACTCATCCATGCCTACTTTTGCACATTCCGATCAAACGGGAAAAAAAAAAGTGGGGTTCCCGAGTTTTACTAGTACCTAATTTTTGGAACGTTAAAGGAAAATAATTATAGTATAACCACGTGGTGTTTTTTAAGGAAAGAGATTAAATGGTCGACACTTTCTATTCAATGAGTGATGTCATAATAAAATAATGGTGGTGGGCGAGAATCTTTTGAATGTGCAGATTCGGGGTAAATTACTAAATGAAGTTGTGAGCCATTATTTTTCGTGCGGTCTAAGTTTTGAGTTATCTCATTATAGGTAACTATGTTTGTGTAACAAATATGGATTGTTATTTTTCATTTAATGCTAGGATTTAAAAAAAACATTGAGAGATGCTACCTGGTTTAAAAAAACAATAATACAGACCAGAAAAAAAACAATAACTGAGCTTAAAAAATGTAATAACTGAACTTAAAAAACAATAATCCATAGAAATGATAGGGTTTCATACCTGGGTTGAATGTATTTGTAGTGGGGGTGTTGGTCGAGCATTATCTAGAGACCTTCTATTCTACAAAAAACGTAAAAAATGATGCCTCCATAGTTGTTTTTTTTCTTTTATTTTTAAAGGACTCAGCCGAAACCCACTCAGATGAGTGGGTTTCAGCCGAGACTATATGCACCACATCATTCCCATGTCAGTGCCAAAGGCACCACATGGATTCGGCCGAATACCACTCAGCTGACTCCCACTCAGCCAAGTGGGAGTTAGCCAAAATTAGTCGGTTAGCCTAAAGTGTGACACATGTTTGTACTCTTACCCTTACATTTATTTAGTTTTCTTCTTACAAATATTTGATGCAAGTCCACAAAATGTCTATTTTATTTTCTTTCATAAGTGTTATACTAAAAGTTAAAATAGTATTATTTTTTATCATAGAGTCTTTGGTGTTGAAGTGACAACTAAATATATAAAACTAATTAATTACATTATTCATGGGCCTTTATAATAACCACTACAACCACTTTTGGAAAAAACTAAATCAAACTCGGAGGTTAAATTTTCCCTAGTTTTATTGGCGTTGTGTCTGCCAAGTTATTTAACGGGGGTTTGGGGGTAGTGCCCCCAAGACGGTGTCAAGGGGTAGTGTCCCTAGTGGGATCCCTATCATGATACAAGACGGGTCGAGGGGCAGTGCCCCTAAAACTTCAAATGACTTTTATTATTTTATAAAGGCATCGGGAATTGTTTTTTCTATTAGCTAACATAAAAAACCCTAATTTGTAACTAACATAAGTCTTGATAAAAATGGCTAAGGGTTAGGATTTCTGGGGATATTGTATTGTAGCATTTGTAGCAATATTGAGTTGCAAGGATTGCTATTCGTAATCCATTTAATTTCCTGGATAATAATATTGAACTCTCTATTGGTGGATGTAGCCCGGGTTTGGGTGAACCATGTTAAAAATTGTCTCGCTATTATTATTTCTATGTATTTTCATTCCTCTGTTTAATCTTTATTTGCTATGATTATTATGCCAACATTCCTCCCCTTATTACATTTTTACTATGACTATTATGCCAACAGTCCTCCCCTTATTACATTGTTCCTACAATGGTACCAAGGGACCCCTCCCAAATGCTAATATAATCAACAAAGCTGATTACATAATATGAATACATATTTTATAGATGATTTTCTCCCAAAAAACAAATCCTGAACCAAGTGGAGCTCCATCATGTTGTCTCATCTATTGTTGGAAAGGTGTAGCTTTGAGCTGTGTTCTTGAGCTCTTTGGTCCCAAACTCTCAAATCACAGAGTCTTGAATTATTCGACAACAATCCCTATCATTGTCTAGTGACCACAAAAGGGTATAATTCTTGATTATATACTTTGACACTTGCTGGACAATAATCCATATTGAGCTCAACACCAAATCCCAAACCTATCTCCAAAACAAAATCTTCACAAAACATATATTCTTCAAATCCATCAGCATCAACAAAGGAAAGCAAAACAACCAAAACCAAAAATGCTTCTTATGCAAAGCATCATCTCAAAGAAAGAAGCTAACTTGAGATAATGGAAAATCCTCCATCCTCTGATACCACCTACCTCCAATATGACTCTCTTAGTCCTTACCTTCCAAAGATAGCATCAGAGGAAGTACTACAATTCTTGAAAGCATAATCATTCTTTAGCATACAAGATTTATATGAAGTAGCTATTGGCATAATAGTTATAGTATTAAATTGTTTATACGTAACTACATCTATTGGTTACTTTAGTTACACTAAATAGTTACTCTATAACTGTTGTATCAACCAGCTACACCACAGTATTTATATGTGTTGTATCTGCATTTATCATCAATAAAATTATTGCCCCTTCATTTGGTATCAGAGTGATGTGATCTCCAAACTTGCAGAGGCTTGATAATGAAGTCTATGTAAGAATGTTGATAGATCTTGTATTGTGCATGGGAACTAGCACATGGAAAGAACAAAAGAGACGTGGAGATTGGAGAGCACAGTTAAAGTGCGGCACTTGTAGTAAAACAAGTCACAAAAATTGTAGATAGGGGTTGCTGCAGCAACAAACTCATCTGGTCATTTAATTAGAGGAGAAATTGTTGGGCTCGACATTGGGCATAGAGGAGAAAGCATGCTTCAAACAACCACATATTGATCTTTTTTTGGTTGTTGTTGTGGCCATAGACAATGTCTTCACAGTTCACACCTGCATGATAGTTTGCCATGATTCTTCCTTGATGTCTCTGTGACTATAAAAATGGTGTGAGAGGGTGCACTTGTGCATTTGACTATAGTTAATGTGCATCAGTTATGAATATGGGCGGTGTTATTTCCTTCTATTGTTGCGTTGAAGTTCTATGAAGGTTTGTAGTTTGATCCTAAGTGGTGGCATAAAGACGTGATAGGCATAAAGTCACAACTGTGGGACTCAAATGGTGTGGTAACCAAATGGTTGTGTTGAATATCTTGAATGGCCATTCAAAACCAATGTGTGTTTTTCTACGCCTGTGAAAAGAACTATTTTTTTGAAATCTCCATTCAATTTGTTAAACCTTTGTTGACCGCTATCATTGTTGATTTCTATTGGTTTTGTGTGCTATTCTGCAATATCTATGGTGCCCTAGCATTAACTAACTATACCTGAGCATATATTTTGCAATGTTGAATGGAAATAGTGATAAAAATGTGATAAAATTGTCTAGATTTTACGCAGGACTTGTGATAGCTTTGTATGATTTTTAGAATCTATGGGTGGTTACGATATGGACATTCCTTGTATGCTGGTAGATGAAGCGCATTCTAACAAGAAAGATGTAGGCCTGAAAGGTGCAAATTATATTTGTAGGGCTATCTCGATTTGCGTGAAGGAGAAGAAAGATGTTTTAGTCCGATTGAGACATAAGTGTTGTTAGGAAGGGCTATGCATCCTACACTTGATAGAACTTTTGAAGGTATGCATGCACATATGTCAAAGATCACTTATGCCATCAAGTACATCTTTTCTATTCCTAATGAGGCCTCCAAAGATTCATCCAAGACATCATTTGGATAAAGTGTAATAGGGTCATATTAGAGGTAGGCAGCATCGAAGGATGGAGGATTTTCCATCATCTCAATTTAGCTTCTCGCTTCAATGAGATGATGCTTTGCATGAGAAGCGTTTTTAGTTTTAGTTGTTTTTCTTTTCTTTGTTGATGCTAACGGATTTGAAGAATGTATTTTTTGTGAAGATTTTGTTTTGGAGATAGGTTTGGGATTTGGTGTTGAGTTCAATATGGATTGTTATCCAGTGAGCTTAAAAGAGTATAAGATCAAGAATTATACCCTTTTGCAGCCACTACAAAAGATCTTCTATAAAATGTGTATTCATATTATGTAATCATCTTTGTTGAGTATTTTAGCATTAAG
The DNA here is from genome assembly GCA_027924645.1 of Cunninghamia lanceolata. Classification (NCBI taxonomy): domain Eukaryota; kingdom Viridiplantae; phylum Streptophyta; class Pinopsida; order Cupressales; family Cupressaceae; genus Cunninghamia; species Cunninghamia lanceolata. The sequence goes on from BSBN01000797.1 coordinate 1,787,214, forward strand.
GGGGTCCCTTGGTACTATTGTAGGAAAAATGTAATAAGGGGGGAATGTTGGCGTAATAGTTATAGTATTACATTGTTTATACGTAACTACATCTATTGGTTACGTTAGTTGCACTATATAGTTACTCTATAACTATTGTATCAACCAACTACACCGGTTGTGTGCAAGAAGTTGTGTCCACTTTTTGGCCAAAAAGTGGAAGTGTTTCTCCTGATTTTCAGAATTTGTCACATTTGACCTAAAAATTTGAAGCACTTAAATGTGGAATCTTGGAAAAAGTCACTAAATATGAAATGTATTACTCAGAGTCTAGTTTCTAAATATGTAATTTTTTTCAATACCCAGATGATAGAAATTGATTTTGAATAGGTGTTTCTAAAAGCCACTATTTAAAAGTCACTTTTTTTTACTATACCATGTACGTGTACGTCATCCATATTTTGACCTAAATAATCATATTTTTCAAATTCCTTTTGGGAAAAGTTTTGTAACTCACTGAAGCATGTTTTCCATATTTATTTGTAATTTTTTATTGAATAATTTTTTTTTATTAATTTTTTATTGGTCATTTTTTGTCTTTTAAAAAATCATCGTGTACGTCATGCATAAGATGACCTAAACTTAACATTTTTTGAATTTTTTTTTTAAATTGAAAAGAATTGTCTAAAATATGTTTTCATACAATTTTTTTTACAAAAAAAAAAAATTAATAAAAAGTTATTAAAATATTAAAAAACCCTGATAATTTAAGGTTATGGACCTATTTCATCAGAAATTGATTAAAAAATAGAAAATTTAATTTAATTGTAAAAAAAATTACATATTTAGAATCTACATTGTCTCCTCTATAATGGGTTTTAATTTCGTCAAAATATTCTACAAAATAGACCTTTAAATATATGCCCAAAGTCACTATTTTGTTGTGACATTGACAGGGCCTTCAAGTTGCAGGTCAAACCAGGTCCAGAGGTCAGGGTCAGGTCCCCAAAGCGTTTTTCGAAGCGGGTTACAAAGGAAAACCCAAGCCTAAAATTCAAATTTTGAATAACGGGATCCTGTTTATAAAATGAGATCTCGTTTCTTTATTCATCGGTCGTGAATAAAACAGGATCCCATTTAATAAACGGGATTGTGTAGTAAACAGGATCCCGTTTATAGTTTTTTATTTGCCCATTTTTTTAATAAGACTGTACTATGACTATCATTTCTGCAGCTTGCTCTACAGTACGGCTGACAGTGACTCTTGCAGCATTCTTTGGCATATTTCTTTCTTTTGCAGGTCCATCAACTTGAAGTATTGTTGGTATTTTGATAGAAGCCATCATGGAGACGTTATTTGAGTGGAATTTTGTTGAATCATGTTTTTGACATTCATTTGTACATGCTTCATAAATTTTTTAATCATGGGATCACAAAGTCATAATAAGAGGAAAAATAGGAAGCTATTAACCCCTGAAGAAATTGAAGCAAAGAGAGAGAAGGAGGCAAAAAGACAAAGAGATAGAAGAGTAAAGATTCAATCAATGAATAATGCTGAAGCATCCAATTCCACAACTATTGAAGATAAAAACATTGAGGAGACCATGGATGTAGACGATGCAAGTTTGCAAGAGGTGAATGTGGAAACTAATACGATTATACAAACTACTCCTGGTATGTCTTCAAATCCCTCTATTAATGCTATAGAGAATGTTTCAATAGGCACAAATCCAGGTACTTCTTCAAATCCACCTTTGAATGAAATGGAAATAGTGTTGATAGGAGATTTAAAACAAGTTAGATATAACAATGTTGAGATTGATAATATTCGTAGAGATCAAAATTTGAAACAAATTGTTGTTGAAAATGAAAATGAAAATCCTTTTGTTGAAAATGAAAATGAAAATCCTTTTGTTATTGAAAATAAAAATGAAAACTGTTTTGTTGTTGAAAATGAAAATGAAAACTGTTTTGTTGTTGAAAATGAAAACGAAAATCCTTTTGTTGAAAATGAAAATGAAAATCGTTTTGTTGTTGAAAATGAAAACGAAAATCCTTTTGTTGAAAATGAAAATGAAAACCATTTTGTTGTTGAAAATGAAAACAAAAATCCTTTTGTTGAAAATGAAAACAAAAATCCTTTTGTTGAAAATGAAAATGAAAACCGTTTTATTGTTGAAAATGAAAATCGTTTTGAAGTTGAAAATGAAAATGAAAATCTAGGAAGTGATGTTGAAAATGAGAAATATTTTTTCAAAATTGAAAGAGATGTTTTAGATAATATTCCTGGTAAAATTTCTTGGAGACAAATAAGAACACATGCCAATAGATTATAAAAGGAATTTTTTTATCATAAAAAACTATCATTTCAATGTCAACTAACGATGCAATTAATGAGAATGTGGAAAATGAGAAAAGTAATGAAAATGTTAGGCATTTTTGTTAAACCAAGAAGAAAAGATCAATCACTAAAACATGCTATGTCTATTGTTGCTAGTGCCATTGAGTCTATTGGAAGTAATAGTCGATCCAAAGATAAAAATGCAACAAGACGAGCTATAACAATTGCTATAGTGAATAAAACAACTTTGAATAGAAGAATGGTAAGCAATATTAGTGGAATTCTAAAAATACATCCTAAAACATTGGTAAGAGTGGAAAAAAGAAGAGAAAGTATAGAAAATGATCCAATTAACCAATGTTGGAGTTTTAGTGGTCGACTCCCGAGATCTGACATGAAACTAAATGTTGAAATCAGCTCTTTGATCGAAAAATATTGGCATGATAATACTAGGGTATCGTCTAATGCTAGAGATGTTTTAAAATTAAGAGTGGGGTCCAAAGTTCGCGTTCCTCATCCAAAACACCTATTAGATACAACGCAAACTGAATTTTATAGAAAATTTTGTGATGAATTAGTGTTACCTGGTAATATTAAAATAAGTCAAAGATCTTTTGAAAAATGCAAACCATGGTATGTAAACATTAATAAGGAATGAATATCTTGTTGTTGTAAAACGCATGTTCAATTTCGTTATTATTATGATGTGTTTCAATATATACGTTGTACTTTACATCGTAACATGATTATATAGGAATGTGATATTAATATGCCAACTGAAGCAATAAAAGAGTTTATATCAAGTTTGTTCTGTGAAAGATCTAATGAAAAAGGTTTTTATTTAAGTGAATCATGTATTTCTGGACAATGCACTAGTTGTGGCAATCTTTCTTTGTTAAGAGTTTGTATGCATGAAAGTGTTGAAAATGATTTTGGACAACAATTAGTGGATGTTAAAAGATTTAAGAATGTTGAATATTCTTTAAAAGATGGAAAATTTGGAAAGCATTGTGATTTAATTACATAAAAGGTTAGTGTGCATGCATTCATATCAGAATTTAAAAGTAAAATTGTACCAAAATATGTCAAGCACTCTTAACAAGCTTGATGGCTTGATGGACAATTTTGTGAATGTAGAAACACATAGAAACACATTTCCAGTTGGTACTATACTATCAGTGGTTGATTTTGTAGAAAACTATACTTTAGCTCTGCAAGAGGAAATTCAATCACAATATTACAATTCAGTGCAGGTTGCTATGTTTGTTCATATTGTTTATAGACATGCAGATTATAGCACAGAGAATGATAGAAAAGTTTTGAGGGAGTATCATTTCTATTTGAGTGACAACCGGTTACACTTGTCAGAGTTTGTTCAATATTGTTTCAATATATTTTATACAAATTTAAGAGAAAGAGGAATCCAGATGACTGAACATCTTATATGGTCAGATAATTGTACGGGGCAGTTCAAGAATGCTTGAATGTTCTATTGTTTATGTAGGGTTCACAAGGAGAATAATGTCCAACATATGTGGAATTTTTTTGAAGCTGGACATGGTAAAGGAGAACATGATGGGGCTGGTGCATGTGTTAAAAGAATTCTTGCTAGACAACAATTAAAATTTGAGGATGCAGTAAAATTTAAAGATGCACGTGGGATTGTAGATTAGTGCAATACAAGATTATGTACACCTGGATCAAGCGAGTACTCTACAGTTTGTTGATTTTTTTGGTTGGTTGAAGAAGAAAACATTCTACCTAGACTTGATTGCCAAACAATCAGTGGATCTACTAAATGGCATTCATTTAGGAGTTTGAATGCAAGTACATGGACTATCTGGTCAAGGGAGCTTGCATGTTTTTGTCAGTTTTGTATTTCAGGAGATTGGGAAGCATGTGAGAATACATAATGGGTTGAAGAGTGGAAACAAAGACCATTGACACTTGCACAAGCACACAATCAAAGTGAAACAACAATTAAAGACAATGATCAACTATTTGTATCAGACGATTATGACCGTGTTTCAGACCTTGTACAAGAAGGTAATTTAATTCAAATCATTTCATTTTATTTCACTTTGATTACTAATTTGTAGTGCTTTTATTTATTTATGTGTACATATGAATGCATGTATGTTGATTGGTCAAATTTTATGGACATGTGCAAGTTATTGAATCAAAATTTGTTTTGCAGGATATGTGTATGCTATTGTTGCACTAAAGAATAATGAAGAGGAAACTAAATATTGGTTGGCTCGTTGTGTGGAGACTAAACATAAGTTAACAGCACCTTGAGAAGATGATGATGGCTTTCCTTATCCAACAGGTTTGGTGATCCCCTTAAGACATCCCCTTAAGCAAATTTTGATAACAAGTCTTTGATCCCCTTAAGCATATTTTAAGAACTTCTTTGATCCCCTTAAGCAAATTTTAAGTATTTCTTTGAGATGGCTATAATTATCCAATAGGTTTGGTGGTGGTTGTTGGCACTTGGCTATGGAAATACCTAATAAGGAAGAATGGTTTGCCTGCATTCGAAGACTATGAAACACATAAGAAGATTATACACTACTCACATTTGGTGTTGGCAACAAATATAAAACTAGAGAGGTATCGCAGAAAACCTACAAATAAAGAGCTATGGAACATTTCTATGGAAGACCATGAGACAATCATTGATGCGTTGGAAAAAAGAGAGGATGGAGATGGTACAATGGAATAAGTAAATATAGGTAAATATAGTTAAATAGATTTATATTGTTGTTTTAAATACATTAAATACATGTTTTGATATTTCTTGTGCGTTATTAGTTGAAATTGATTTAATTTATCCTTTTATATCCTCAGGCCATCATCACAAATTCATCACATACTTTGAAACAAAAACTTGAGAGGCACTTGTAAATACAGGTACAAATTGTGTATATCTAGATAGTTTTATATAAATTAAAATACATGTTTTGATTCAAATATATTGATAAATTGCTTGTATTATTTTTACATCAGGTGGCATGAAGACCTGCTACATTCTCCTCAAGTTTTGGATTTTCTTGAGATGGCATATAACGACATTTTGTATTTACATTATTTTGAGTTAGCATATATGTACATACACAATTACATTATTACACATTTTGTACAGAGATTTGTATACATGTGTATGTACACAATTTTATACTCTACAGTATTAAATTTATCAAAATTATTATTTTATGTATTTTATTTGTTAAATGTCCATGTTTTTCTACTTAGAATTTACTTTAAATTTGATTTATTATATTGTTCAATTTGGTTGCCTTGGGCAACTTCACCAAATTTTGAGAACTTAAGACGTCCCCTTAAGACATCGTAAATTAGGACCCCTTAAGACATCCAAAAAGTTAGCATACAACTTCCACCTTAAGTGGACACAACAAATGCAAGAAGTTGTTTAATTTTGTTGAAGTTCTACATGGAGAACTCTACAAATGTATTATCTCTGTAATCCCATTCTTGAGATAATACATTGGGTTTGTGGTGCTTTGGAGGCTAGGTTTTTTCTAAAAGGGTTTTCCCAAGGTGCATCTTGTGTTATCTTGTAATTATACTTTATTCTTCTTTTGTATTATAGATTCTGCATACTATTTAGCATAGTTTCTCTCATTAAGGTTATGTGGAATTAGTATTTGTGGCTTGAAACTCCTAACATTTGGTATCTATAAGTACTAAAATCACATCAAGCCTACATGATAATTTGATGATGATAAATAAGTCCTAATCATGTAGGTGTGAATTACATTCCTACCAGTAGTTTCACTCTTGGTGGCATGTCCTGTGTGTTCTTCTCCCTGTTGACCATCTTTTTCAACCCCCAAATTGACCTTCCCTACCTCACATTTTTACCTAGTGCTCCCTTCACTTTTCCTACTTAGGGTCACCTCTTTGTGTCTTAGGGTTGCCCCTAGTGTCTCTAGGTTACTTGAGTGACCTTAATTAGTATAAGTGGTAACCTTAGTCCTAAAATTGGTGACCTTGTGGTTTTTAATGCATGAAATAACTCATATTTTTATCTTTTCTTCTTGATTTTTAACCCATTTTAACTCCCATTTTTTTGTGCTAACTTGTACTTTTCCTCACTTTATTTCTATTTTGAACTCATGATCAAATCTTATCTCTTCTAAATTGTTTCCATTTTCTCTTTGAGTTCATTTTAGTTTTCTTTTAGTTTTCTCAAGTCTTCCAATTTTTTTTTTCTATCTTCTCTCTTATTCATGGAATTGCTTCCATTTCTTATTAAGTTAAATATTTATTTTGATCTGATCTCTTCTTCTCTTCCCTCTTATTTCTATCTATAAATACCCCTCATCTCTTCATTATTTATCATCAAGAAGTTTCACACACTTCTCTTATAGAAGCTTCTTTAAAAGCTTCCTCACAAACTTCTTTAAGATTCTTCACAGGTCTTTGAGCATCTTAGTCTAGTTTGAGTTTTAATTTTGCAAATATTCAAATATTTCCTTTTAGGAGGTTGTCTTCAGGTATTATTTTCTCATCCAAGCTTATGTATAGTACCCCCTCTAGCTTTTTATTCTCACACAAGGATCAAGCCTTCCTTCTTTCAAATTTGTTTTCACCAAACCCTCCATAGAACATAGAGAAATTACTTCCTGCAACTAGAGAGTAGGGAATCCCAATCCTTTCTCATAGAATTCAAGGTGTCATCCCAATTAGCCACACCCAAAACTAATTCTTTCAAATTTGTTATTCCTTCTAATCCACTTTTCATTCCCTTATGTCTTAAAATTCATGTAATGCTCATGAAGACACTTAATAAAATTCCAAATCTTCACATTTAATTTGTTCTTTTTAGATTACAATGCCCTATCATATCCCTTGAAAGAAAACCCATGAAAATTACAATGAAAATGCTCTAAAATCTATCACTAGAACAAAACCCTAGAGGTTTATGCATGTTTTTCTTTGTTTTTCTTAGTCTCTCCTTTGGAACTAGTTTTCCATCTCTTAGTTTAATGAGATACTATAATATATAGATCATTCAATGTCAACAAGCAATGTTGGACAAGGACCTTGGTCACTTGAGAGTTAAATGTCCACCCATACTTTCTCGTGTCACTTTCACATGGCACACACTTGATTATCATGCTGAATTATACCATTATCCCATACCTTTATGCCCAAATCATATTTTTGAGGGGTCCACCGATGTTAAGAGGAATTTGGAGGAAATATTACATCATATCATGTCCATTGAAAGTCATTAATGGTGGTCCTAAGTCATGCAGGGGAGTAGTTGGGGTGGGTGGAATCTTTTGAAGAAGTTGTAGAAATTTGACTTGAGATAGGGTATGAACTTGGCAAACTTTTGCAAAAAATGTTACAAAACTTTAGGTGGGAATTGGATGAAAAGAATTGAAGAAAGGAATGATTTCTTCAAGGCAGTTAGGCTTCTACAATTAGGAAGAAACGAGTGTTTTGATGTTATGGGGAAATGATGTAAAACTAGACAATAGGATAGGAAGTGGGATGGGATAAATCATATCCTAAAGTTAATCTAGCTTTCACAAAGTGGAGGGAAGGGAAGATACAAAGGAATATAAATTGTGGGAGAACCATATGGGACCATAGCTAGGAAGTGGATGGGAGAAATAGATGAGATCCAAAAGTGAAGATAAAATCCATAAATGAGGTCAGGAAGAATGTGGAAAAGGGAAGGGGAACCAGAGGTGAAGTAGGATGTGAAATACATCTAGTTTGGGAAGAAAGTTCCATGGAACTCCAAGTAGAGGAGCATGAAGCATGAACAAGATAAACGTGGAAATTTTATGTGGGACCAGATGTAGGAAGTGGATATTGAAAATAAATAAATGAATTCTTAGACCTAGTGGGATTTTGTGAACTGAAGAATTAGTGGAATGAAAAGATCGATGACCTAATAAAGTCAAACAAGATTTTCACATGAAAGAGGAACAAGATGTAGGATACAAGGGTGAAGATGAAACATCTGGTATCCATTTGGGGTTCCACAAAAGGTGAAATAGAAGGTGAATTAAAGGAAATGAGAGTTTAGATAGTTTTTAGAGATTTTATGCAAGGAAAGAGGAAGAAACCAAATGGAAAGGGAAAGAAACATATCTAGTTGCCCCAAGAAACTCCACATTTTTTCTAAAAACACCCAAAATGATTAAAAACTACCAACACTTGAATTTTTTTGGGCCTTTCAGTAACTTCAATATATAATATGAGCATGAGAAAGGAAAGGCACCATTTTAACATAAAATTTGACCAAGGGGAACCCATTTAAGATCTCTTATATAAGTTATCAATGATGGGAAAGAATATTTCCAAGACAACAATGAGGCACAATACTTGGAATTTTATAGATTTTGGGTAGGTGCAAACATTGTCTTGTGTTGGGGATGGGTGCCTCTTGTAGGCATAGCAAGGATCTAGTTTCTCTGGGTTGCAGACCAAAAAGGGAAAAGATAAGGGTCAAACTAGAATAAAAGGGGGTAGGGCAAGGACAACCAAAAGACAAAACACAAACATACAAAGGAAACATATATATACATAGGCCCAAAGAGAGCCCCATACCATCAAGAGAAATAATGCTTGAGGTATTGACAATGGACTGGGAGGTCTTTGAATTCTCCATCCAAACTCTTGAGGCAAAAAGTGCCTTGGCTACATATGCAATTTAGTAAGGTCCAACCCATAAGGCTTAAAATTTCCCATATTTTCCCTTATCCTTAGACCTTGAATTCCACATGAGGACTAATTCAGCCACCTAAAACATTCTTTCAATGCAATTTCTTCATTAAGTGCAAATCTAGATCAACACTACATAAATTCTTTCAATGCAATTTCTTCATTAAGCACAAATCTAGATCAACACTCTGACACATGTAGATTTATATATGACAATCGATTATTTCTATTGATGTCAATCTATATATCTTATTATGGTTGATCTCAAATGTTTACATTTGTTTTCCTTCATGCACATGGTTAGATTAGAGTTTGATTTATGATTAAATTTAGGGATGCTTGTAAATACATATGTATGTGATGTTATGCTTTTATAGTTTATGATGTATATGCAATGTATGTATGCATGGATAACATATATATAAATATGGATGCACCTAAACTAACATGATGGTTTTACATGATTATTACTTTGACATGTGTATGATTTTGAACTACGACAAGATTGCATTTATTGTGTGACATGTAAAAATATATAGTCCAGGTTCAACAATATACATATAAAGTCCAAGTCCATGTTCAAAAAATATATAAAGTCCACATGTTCAACAATATATATAAAGTCCAGGTCCATGTTAAAAAAAAATATAAAGTCCATGTTCAACAATATATATATAAAGTCCATGACAAATAGTATATAACATATAGTCCATGAAATAGTCAAATTATACATAGCCCATGTTCAATAACCTATCACATACTATCTCTATCATCAAGAGTCCTCTTCACACCATGCGAACTACTCAGATGACCTGAATCACTCTGCAAAAGAGAAAAATTTAGATGAAATTAGATGTAAGATGATAAGGAAATCTAATTTAATGACAATTTTTAAATTTATAATTTATCATAAAATTAAATTACCGTGTGAGGCTGAGAAGCATGCTCTGGTGCACCTGGACCTGTGTCTCCATGCTCTGAATCAATCTATTTAATACAAGAGAAAGTTCAAGTTGAAATTAGATATACTTGACGATTTTAAAAATGATTTAATTCAATTTAATTTATAAGAACTATCATATTTAAAAATTATTATATCGTAAGAGGAACTTGTTGTGAATCCTCTATTCTAGGACCTATCTCTACAGGCTTAGCTCCATGACATGTATCGAGCTATAAAAGAAAAAAGAATTTTGAATGTACATGTCAACACACACACACACACACACACACACACACACACACACACACACACACACACACATATATCAAGAAATTTACTTTAAGTTCACAGCGTATATTTTAATTGTTCAATTTAAATATAATCTAAATTTTAAATTATACCATATCAGGCTGCCCATCTCCTCTGTCCTCCTGCTCTGCATGTGCTGTGTGTTGATGAAACGTGTCACTAACAAGCTCCTACAATGCCATTTATATTTAAGTTAGCACATGTGTGTACAAATTAGGTTTTAAAACATATATATAATTGACTTGTGTACATGTTAAATACATTTTTCAACAACCTGAAATGCAGTCGACTCCTGATATAAACTTGGATTATCCAAGTGTGATACAATGCCCATCCTCATAGTTGTGTCAACCTGCATAGACATATTTATAAAATATTAAATAGTACATGTGCACGTTTTTAGATACACTGATATCGAAATAGAAAAATTTAAGTATATATATAGTTTTTTAAAACAATATACATACTGTAAGAGTGTCATGTGAGATGCCCAATGATGGAGGATTCAATGTGGAAGAACCTTGAACCAGTTCATAAATAAGTTCATAAATATTTAATTGTACACACATTCAAGACTAAATTTTACAAATTTACAAATCATTGAAAATGTACCCCAAATGGGTGCCCGAGATGAACAGGTGTCGATGAAAAATTAATTTGATCAATGGTGACCCCTGTTGCCATCATCTACACCAAACAAACCAAACAATTCGATTATTAAAATATTACAATTTAGTTGATCATCTATATGTTGATTAAAAACACGTGGTTAAAAAATTGTTTTAAATTCAACATGTGTACATAACCTATATATACCTGTGTCGAATGATCAATGGGATGATCCTCAGCAAATAGATAATCAACAAATGATTCAGTGCCCACATTATCAGATGATGCATGTGTAGCTGAAGTGGGTGCAAGTGCCTGATCAGGTCCATAACACAACTGATTGTAACTCGTACATGTATGAGGCATCGACACATGTGGAGTGGTACTAGGACCACTTCCATCATCAACTCCTCCATGCTCTCTAACTCGAGCTACCATCATAGAAGTCTACTCATGTAAGCTACCTAAGAGTGCACTCAATGTGACTAGTGTGGATACCACTGCACGATGCTCGAAGGGCAAAGGAATGGCAGCAACAGGAGGGTCAATAAAAGGTTGAATAGGCACCGGTCGTTGGGGATCAACCCGTGCCCCCAACCTCTGTTGTGGCATGCCACCACCAACACCCTAGAATGATCTAAAATCAAAGTAGTTGGGTTTTTTATTCATAACAAACTCTACATATAATTTTCTCAAAAAATATAAAGGAACCTCACAATTAGCATGAGGTAGATAATCAAACAACATCCACCATCTATCCCAAAAATTGGCAGACATTCCTTCATACCTACACCACCTGATTGATATTCTTTTCTTATTTGTAGGAATAGGCTCATTTATAATGGGATGTCTAAAATATAGTAGTAAATGAGCTTTTGTGATTTTAAGATCTAAAATAGTCTTATAGGAAGGCCATCAGCATAAAATTGGTGCCTCTCCTCTCTCCATTTCTGGAATCCATCAAAATTTGAGTCAATAGACCTCATAGAATCTACAATGTTTTGCATCAAAGATGCAAAACGTACTACGTGAGGTGGCATGAATTGTTCATTGTGAATGGAATTCAGTTTTTCTTGTATCGAATCCACATTTTCATTTATTATGGCTCACAAGCGAGCCTGGTCAATTCTAGGTGGGGGTGGAGGTGGAGGTGGAGGCGGGTCATCTGTAGGTGGGGCATCTAGAGGTGGGGCATTTGGCGCTGGGGGTGCGAGTGCGAGTGCGGGTGGGGGTGGGGGTGTGGCCGGATCATCTTGTGCATTAAGGAAGTCCTCAACATCAAAGTGAATATCATCTAGATTCATGATGTATATATAAAAATCTAGATATGAACCTGCATATATATACATATAAACATACAAACTTCAGTACAAATTTAAAATTAAATCAAGAATATATATATATATATATATATATATATATATATATATATATATATATATATATATATATATATATATATATATATATATATATATATATATATATGTTTCAAGAAATTATACTTGAAATAAATTTAAATTAAACATGCAAATAATGTATACATGCATGTACAAATTTCAAAATGTAAGAGAGCTATTAGGACTACCATAATGATTGATACAATGGGAAAGGTGACCCATCTTAATGTATAATGTGCATTTAAGTAAGGAAACCTCTCTGGACAATCATCATGTATTTCTTAAATGTGAATATGCATCCCAAATTTTGGACTATTTTAAAGAAATATGGTGCATTTAGGAACTTAGTGATTGTTTGGGTAAAGAGGAATATATGATCATGCTAGAAGAGGCACTGATTAGGCTCATAATTGGCCAAGGTTGCTTTGAATAAGGTTAAAACAAGGAGATACCCATGTTGATATTCACACCCTTAAATGGTCCACACCTACATTGGGATGGATTAAGCTTGAAATTTTGATGGGTAGCCAAGGGTAATCCTAGTGAAGTAGGAGGAGTATGTTTATTAAGAGATGATAAGGGAAAACCTCTACCTATCTTAAAGCTTATGATTTTGGTGTCAAGAACAATAGTATGGTAGATTCTAGGGCCATGATATCCAAGGCCTCAAGATGACTTGGAAACTAAACAAGATATCCCTTAGTGTGGAAGGAGATTCCAAGATCAACATTGATCATATGAAAAAGCATAGATGAAGCTTGTGGTTATTAGAAACTATTATATATTGGAAGCTAGAAACTTGATGAATACTTGTTTAAATCTATCTCCTTCAAACATATCAAAAGAAAAGGTAATTATATTCTAGACTAGGCAGATAATGGAAGAAATCATTAAATTACTGGACTAGACATCTAGCATTTGTTGGGAAGAATAATTTTTTTACATTCAACTTGAAATCCCTAAGTTGTGCCTCCATGCTATCAAATGTTACTTGTATCTGTACCTTCTATACAATGATATTGAAGGGGTAGAAGGTTAGGCTAAGGATTTCTATATTGCTACTTAGGTAAATTCCACATCTTCAATGTGTGGCATTCAGCATATGCACAAAGCCTTGGAGGATATTTCTAAGATAATGAAGATAAACCTTCATGTCTTGATGATAAATTGGATGATTCTATCCACTAGGAGAATTAAGATGAGGAGGAGGTGACATAAATCCCTCCTATCAAATTTGAACAATGTTAAAAATGTCAAGGAAGTGGTAGAGGCTTTGTAAGGCTTGTGTAATTTGTCCCACCACCCTAGGATAAAGTTTTTTAGTTTATTAGTAATTCTAACACTACTTCAACTTATTACTCTAGGGTTAGGGCCACTATAATTTTCCCTACCACTAATATATCTTAAGACACCTATTGGTTTATGTTTGATGTCATTGTAGTATATTAATTTTCCCTACCACTATTGATTGAACAAAACTATACCATATATATTAAGTACTCTAGCTCAATGATCTTAAGATTAATGAAATCAGGACTAACTATATCATCATTATGCTTAGATACACCCAACATGCTAATCAAGAGCTTAATTACCTTCACAACCCTATTAGCATTATATCACTCCTATTAGGGAGTGGACTTGAATGGGGCCAAAAGATTCTTTACCTCTTACGATTGTGACTTTGGGTTTGGCATGGTCAACTTGGAGAGGTTGTGTGGCATATCCCTATAAGAGGATGAAGGGTGATAGGAGGTTGTAGGATGGCTAAAAGCATTCACGTGACGATAATGTTCAAGTTTAAATTTCAAGATATGCATCATGATCTACAAGGTTCTCTTGTTCAAAAGGTTCATCATATTCTAGACAAGGAACTCACAATCATTGGTACCAAATTCAAGACCTCCTATTACAAGTCTCCATATAGCTTTAAACATAACACCTATAAACACAAAATTTATAGGGCTTGAATACAAGCCCGCCTCCCAGTTAGGAGACTTCCAAATAATTGGTGAACTCACATGCAATAAGGGAATAACATATGCATAAAAAATATGTAGAAGAAATCCCTATAGCATGACTCGTGATTAATTAAAGTTAGGGTTAGGGTTTCAATTAGGATCAGGCTTAGGGTTAGAATTGAGGTTAGGGTTAGAATTAGAATTCAAGGGTTGCTAAATTAGGGTAAGTATTAGAGCTACAATTATGGTTTGCGTTACGGCTAGAGTTAGGGTTACAATTACAATTACAAGTAGCTCGTTAGGGTTAGGGTTAGGGCTAGTGTTAGAGTTACAATTACATTTACAATTACAAGTAGAGTTAGGGTTAGGGTTATGATTAGGGTTATAATAAGGGTTAGGGTTTGAATTGCATATAGAATTAGGGTTAGGATTAGGGTTAGAATTAGTGTTAGGGTTAGGGTTGGAATTGCATATAGAATTAGGGTTCAATCTAGCTAGAAATAGATAAATTAGTCAAGATGGTTCTAGCTCAATTTTGTTTCCTATTTCCTAGAAAATGCAAAACTAGTTATTGTTTTCTATTTAGTTGTTAGTCCCAACTCTTTCCTTTTAAGAAGTATATCAAATCTAATGTAGTAGTAGATACTTCTACATATACAAGTTTCTGTTAGGAGAAAATATATTTTGCCAAATTTGTATAGAGTTGTCTATAGTGTGTTCCAGGGTAATCAAATGATGTAAGTCACAATTTAAAGGGTTGAGGGATAAGTTTGTGTTGAGTCTATAGGAGGTGTTTTCTTACATAGACCGAGCTCCATAATCTAGGTGTCTCCATGTCTAACTCAAATGTTTCAACTTGATCCATATTATATCCAGATTAATGATAAAATTTTATATATATGGCTATGCACAAGATCCATGACCATATCAATGTTTGGTAGAGAAAAGTTATCTAAGTTCGGGTAGATCCTTTTTTGATGTCTCAAAAGTTAGTTCAAACATGAATTCCCTTAGTTTTCTTGTTAACTAAGACCACATTTGATCTACCCATTTAGGATAAGTAATAGTCTGAATGAACCCTGGACATCCAAGAGTTTATACAATTCTTCTATGACCACGAGGGCAACTTGGGGGTGCATTTTGCGTAGCTTTTATTGAATAGGTTTGGCATTGAGGTGAACCACAAGATGATGCATGACTTTAAAGATGGAGTCTCAAGGCATATCACCATAAGACCACATGAAGAAATCAACGTAATCTTTAACATGGTGACATGGTTATATATGCCTTCTTTGATGTCAAGGACCAGTGGAGCTACTATCTTAGAGAGTTTAGGGTCCAAGCTTCTATTCACAGGTTGATGTTTATAGCATCCTCAACAAGGAGAGGGGAGTCATGTCTTGTATCTAAGTGGTATCTAATGGAAGGTGAAGTTTGTCAAATTGAGGAGCTCTTGGGAAGTGTCCATTTTTATTGTATCATTTTAATCGATAACAAGTTTCTTCTTATATCTTGTTGCTATTCTGCCTAGACTAGGGTGCTTTAGGACTAAAGGGTTCTTTCTTTCTCTTCAAAATAAGCATATGTAGGTGTTAAGTATGGTGGAAAAGTCTTTCTTATGATTACAATGGGGATGTGGTCTTGACACTTCATAAGTTTCATGATGGCTTCATCATTTTGGAAAACATCAAATCATAAAGGGTCGTGTTGGTCCCAATCGATAAGCTCAAGGTATTATAAGTCTAAGGAGATGGTGAGGATAGTGACCTATCATGAAAGAGGTTAGTGGTGGAAAGATCTTCGTAAGGATCATGAGTGGAGCCTACATCAATGTCATTAAGATTAGGGAAAGCATTACCAATGAGGTTGAGCTCGTATCACAATTGACATCACGATGTTCATTCCAGGGGCATAACCTAGCTAGTGAGGACATCTACTTGAGTATATCAAAAGTTACATAAATGTTGGCTTCATTTCATTCTTGATTAGTTGGCTATCACAAAAACTGTAAAATTTTCTCAATTCTTGATTAGTTGGTTGTCTCTAAATGTTTGATTATGAAGGATATGATAACTTGGTTTTATTATGGTTTGTTGTAATTTTTTTACATGATAGTTAGCTATTCAATAATGCCTTTAAAATACAATGACATACATTGTTATAAGTAAATTTTATAAAAACCAAATATATATATCATCCCAATGCTATATAATTTTTGACAGTTTGTTCAAAATCTCTCCTTTCATATGATACAATCATTTCAAAATTTCAATTGTATTTTCTAGCTAAAATGTTTAAATATAGCTATTCAACACTCAAATTGAACTCAAATTTTGACATTTTGTTCAAAATCTCTCCTTTCATATGATATAGTATTTTCAAAATTTCAATTGTATTTTACAGCTAAAATGTTTAAATACAGCAATTCAACACTCAAATTGAACTCAAATTTTGATAGTTTGTTCAAAATCTCTCCTTTCATATGATACAGTATTTTCAAAAATTTCAATTGTATTTTACAGCTAAAATGTCTAAATATATCTATTCAATTCTCAATTTTAAACATAATTTTGACAGTTTGTTCAAATTCTATCCTTTTATATGATATAATCTTTCAAAATTTCAATTGTATTTTACAATTAAACTGTCAAAAATTAGCTACTGATTTCATAAACCCTAAACCCTAAATAACAATTCAAAATTTAAATTTTGATTGTATTTTACACCAAAACAAACAAGGGAAGCTTAAAACAATTGATGGGTAATTTGTAGAAGTGGAAAAATCCACTTACCTGGTGGCTGGATGGTCTCTGAACTCAGGATCCCATTTTTGCCTATCGACTGTTGCTGTTGAAAATGGGGTCTCTGCCATTTTTTTTTAAATTTAATACTTTTCCAAAACGGGATCTCATTTTATGAAACGGGATCCCATTATATATAACACGATCCTGTTATATAAAACGGGATCCCGTATTTTGAAACAGGATCCCATTTTTGGACTCTAGGTTTGGGATCCCGGGATAAAATGGGATCACGTTTTTGGTTTTAGGCTCGGGATCCTAAAGCAAAACTGGATCGCATTTTATATAAATGGGATCTCGTTTTAAAGAAACAGGATCCTGTTTTTGGTTCCCCGATTTCAGATTTTTTTCTAACTCTAAAACTTCCACCTTAAGTGGACACAACTTCTTGCATTTACCCCACCACAATATATATCTATGTGGTGTATCTACATTTATCATCACTAAAATTATTGCCCCTTCAGTAGCCATGTAATATCTGTGGCTATAATGAAAAGCAAAAGATTTGGTGTCAGATACAACTGATAATACACCTATTACATTAAACACCTTATACATCCCAATTAGATGCATATTTTAAATAAATCCAATTACAATTACCTCCAAAATAAACCCTTAAAATCATAACAACTTATTTAAGTTTAAAAAATCAACTACTTCTCTTTTCAAGAATACTACATGCCTTTAACACAAAAGAATCTCTCCTTTTTAATGTGCCTGATTTAAAAATAATACCTCTTTACACATCCATTTTCCACATAGTCACTTTGGCAATACAATCCACTCTTGGCTGACTTCAAACTCATACAACTTCAATGGTTAATTTGAAAGTTTACCAATACACTGGGAAGCACCGACCTTTATCATTTCATAGAGTACGTTGTCTCTTTCTTTCAAACAAACTACCGCACATGTTTCTCTACCAGAAATAGCATCAATAAATAGTTCTACACAGCAGTAATATAAGAAGCCCAACAAATGACATTAAAATTCCTAACGCCTAATCAGATCATGACTTAATTTGCATCCTCTCGCTATGTATGAATGAGATCAAATCGATCTATATCTGCTATAACAGAAAGTCACGCCTTGCTTTGCATTTCCACAAAGTCGCATAAAATTGCTCCTTTCATTCTGTAACTCTCCCACATTTTACATCAAAACCCTAACTACAATGGCAACCATGAAAGTAATGCACTGGAGTCTGAATATTATTGTCAGTTAATTTGTATGCAGTAAAATATGGAATGACAACCTCAAGCGCGGAATCCAATTCATCTATCACTCATTGATTACATTCATCCATTTACATATCTATTATTGAAAATAGTTAAGTTTGAATGAAATTCTAAGTGTCAACAAACTTTAAATGTTGTTAAAACTTATCTCGCTTTCTCCATAGAAATAGTCTTCCCCTAACTGTCAGCAATATCAAATGCAAATCTAATTCATTTTCTAGATTGACGGACTTGCTCAACAATCATTTTCTTCATAGCCCATTTTCAAAATGCTCTGATACCATGTTGAAATATGGTGAGCACAAACATAGATAACCAAATCAAACTATTTTAATATAGCAAAACATAAAACATAGAATAATATATTATTGTCTTCAGATAATTTTTACATTGCATTACATTGGCTTTATAAAAGCATCTTCCCTTTAACTATTTGATAACTACCTACATAACTTCCATATAGGAATGTAACTCCCACAAACTAAGATTTATTTAATAAGCACAAACTAACCTATAAATGCAAATTTAACAATGTAATACCATTGTTGTACTATGACTATTATATCAACAAATTATGGAAATATTTAGACTACAACCTTAATAGAATAGTTACTAAAATTTTTAATATATAATTTTTTTGTGATTTTAAATAAGAAAAGTTTGAACCAAAAGAGTGTAATATTGGCGTCAAAAAAGTAATACCCTAAAACAAGGCTAAGAGATCCAAACAAAACATGAGTGATTTGTGGAACTCAAATCAAATAACCATGATATGAATGATTTGTGTAATTCTAAAAAGTAAGAGTATTTTCAAAGAAATACATCAAAATATTATGTTGACAAATACTATTCTTATGTGTACAAGTATTAGGGTGGCAATGCACTTGCATTGGAATACTTCATATTATATGTTTCACTTATGATGTCAAATGATGTCTGTAAATAATTACTCCATACCAAATAGTTTTATCTATTAATATAAATTTGGGAATTAATATTGTACAAATGAAATCATTTAAAATGATCCAATCCTAATCCTAACCCTAACACTAGAGTAGGGTTAGGCTTAGAATTAGTGGTATAATAGATATGAAATTGGAAACCTAAAGGAGAGATCTCCACATAGCACAAAACTCTAAAAGAAAAGATATAATAATGGAATAATGATAAGTAAGAATACAATCCCTTAAAATATCTAAAAAATGATAATGCCATTAGAAATCACATATCCAGGACCCTCAAAGTAATATATCATGTAAAATGTGTACCAAGTCAGCTCATGGTGGGAAAGAAAAGGGCAAGAGTCAACAAATCTATAAGTTTTAAAATTCAAAATTTAGGGGTCAATTCCATGTGATGCAATATGAGTTTTAAGTATTAGTGTGGCACAATGGAACACTAATATTGACATAAGAAATGAGTTTTATGACATGGGTTAGAGTTAGAATTAGGGTTAGAGTTAAGGATAGAATTAAGCTTAGTGATAAAATTAGTGTTAGGGGTAGAATTAGGGTTAGGTTAGAATTAGGGTTATGGATAGAATTGGGGTTATTGTTAGGGTTAGAATTATAGTTAGAATTAGGGTTAGGGTTAGAATTAGAGTTAGGATTAGCATTACTATCAGAATTAAGGATAGGGTTAGGGTTATAGTTATAATTTGAGTTTGAATTAGTAATATAAGTAGTATTCGGGCGAGACTTAGGATTACGAATAAAATCAAGATTAGAATTATAATTGGATTTAGGTTACCATTACAATTAGGGTTAGGGTTACCATTAGAATTAGGGTTAGGATTATGGTTTAGGTTAGAATTAGGGTAAAAACTATGATTACAATCAGGGTTAGGGTTGGTGTTAGAATTGGGGTTAGAATTAGGGTGAATGTTAGGGTTAGGGTTATAGTTACAATAAAATAACAAAGGTCAATTACATTTTTATCTATATATGGAACTATTGTTAGAATAAAGGTTGGGATTAGGGATGGAATTAGTAATATAATTAGACTTAAGTACATATAAGGGTAAAGTTAGGGTTAGAATTATTGTGAGGATTAATGTTAGGGTTAGGGTTATAGTTACAATTTGCGTTCAAATTAGAAGTCAGGCCTACAATTAGGGTTAGGGATAGGGTTCAGGTTCAAGTTAGAATTAGGGTTATAAATAATGTTACTATTAGGTCGTTGGGGGATAGAATTAGGCTTCAGTTTAGAATTATT
The DNA here is from genome assembly GCA_027924645.1 of Cunninghamia lanceolata. Taxonomy (NCBI): domain Eukaryota; kingdom Viridiplantae; phylum Streptophyta; class Pinopsida; order Cupressales; family Cupressaceae; genus Cunninghamia; species Cunninghamia lanceolata. The sequence goes on from BSBN01000797.1 coordinate 1,807,717, forward strand.
GTCAAGATTAACATTAGGGTTAGGGTTATATGATATATAATTCTAGAATACCTATTATATTATATGGGGACAAATATAAGGGTAGAATTAGGGTTAGGGTTATAATTAAGGTTAGGGTTAGAATTAGAGTTAGCATTAGCATTACTATCATGATTAAGGTCAGGGTTAGGGTTATAGTTATAATTTGGGTTTGAATTAGGATTTGAACTAGTATTTGGATAACAATTAGAGTTAGCAATAAAATCAAGATTAGAATTATAGTTGGATTTAGTGTTAGGGTTAAAATTATAGTTTGATTTACAGTTAGAATTAGGGCTAAAACTACAACTAGAATTAGGGTTAGGGTTGGGGGTTACGCTTAGGGTTAGTATTGGCCTAAATGTTAGGGTTAGGGTTATAGTTACAATTAAACACCAAAAATCATTTATATTTATATCTATATATAGATCTATGGTTAGAATTAAGGTTGAGATAAGGGTTGGAATTAGGAATAGAATTAGGTTTAAGTAGATCTAAAGCCATGTAATATAGTTAGAATTAAGCTTGTTGCACCAGATGCTACTAGAATATCTATATTTAAAAAATATATCTAAAGTACGCTGAGAGATATTCTCGAGGCACCCATTTTTTAATCAATATACCACAGATGGGTGGAATAGGTGCCTCAAGAGGGATATCTCTCAGCGTACTTTAGATATATTTTTAAATATAGATATGCTAGTAGAATTATTAATGTTGAGAGGCATTCTATAATGGCAGCAAGGCATGGAGTGTAATGGCGTGAGTTTGTTAAGAAAACACTTACCTTTTATTTTAAAATTGGCAGTCATTTGCATGTCAAATTATTAATATTCAATAATAAATATAATATAAATCCCAAAAATAAACATATGTTCTCATCAATGGACAACTTTGGATAATATCTTTCTTCTCATTTTCAAAGTGCAAAAAAATGTTCATGGGTTAAGAAAGAAAATATTTTAATTTCTTAATTTGAGATTTTTTTTTAATTTGTTAATTATAGTTGAGAAATTGATGGACATAGGGTTGAGTGAGGAAAAAATGTGCACATATATCAATTTGAAATAAAATAAAATAACTTAAAAGTAAAGAAAATAACTTCAAATTAATATCTATTTAATAATAAAATAAAATATTAATATTTTTTTGGTGCATAAAAATGATTTTTATATATATGAATATTTAGAAATTACATGAAAAGAGGCTGCCATAGCCAGACTACTGGAAATCCCTTTTATGAACTCCCCTAAAAATGACCTCGCAGGGTCTCAAGCATATATGATAAGGCCACATAGGGCCATAGAAAAACCCAAAATTGGCCATGCATGCCTCATAGACATAACTATTCAACCAAAAACATGAACCAAAAAAACTTTTAAACAGCAGACTAGGAACACAGTTCAATGGTGCTTCCACAATAATAGGTTACACTTTCTTGGACATCCTGATTTTTTTCTGAAATCACATATTTTTCAAAAATATAATGATTTAAGCCTTGAAAGCCTCCATTTAAAAGATTTTAATTGAAGAGGGTTTGATAAAACCCCCTTAGATTCAAACCCCCTTGGATAGAACCCAGCTAGTTTTAAACCATACCTATAATGGAGTCTCCTCTACACCTATCAAAATGCTGATAAAAAAACAATTTTGATTTATCTTTTGAGGGATCAAATGAATTCATTTAAAATTTATGCTTTGTAAATATGTAGTCCTTATTATGAACTTCCCAAAAAATATAATTTTAAATATATTGAATTTGATTATTATATTTATTTTTTTATTTCTTCTGAATGTATGTTTTTCACCAAACATTAAGTTCTCTATTCTACACACATGGAAAATTAGTAAATTACTAAAAAAAATTCTAAAAAATATCTATGCATTAGGTATTGAGTCATTGTTTCAACAAAACAAAAAAAATGAATTTTGATACATATAGAAAAAGTTATGTTTTGCGGAATATGCCTATGTCTAAATTATAATTGGTTTGACTTCAAAAATTAATTAAAATATATATATTCAACAAAACATTATGAAACCAAATGCATACACTATATATCGGTGTTACCAATCTAAATTAAAAAGAATCAGAATTGTATCCTTTGTAAAAAGAAGTTATGTGCTACAGAATACACATCACTTAAAAAAAATGTTGTTTACTATTAAAAATTAGTTATCAAAGTAGATGCAAAAAAAATTACAATTTAACTCCAAATTTTTTTTAAAAAATATATTTAGAATCTACAAACAAAATCTCAAAAATCACTAGTTCACATCATCTTCAAATTCCTAATGGTTTAGCGGCTATAGGTGTCAGAACATGAAGATTTAGTTCAAAATATTTATCTAAATGTCAAGTTTGGCCAAAAAGTGTAACCCATTATTGTGGGATGATCAAGAACATGACAAAGAGCAATATGAACCTTCATATTACACCTAAACCATGCATGAAGACTTGAAATTCCTGGACTCATTCAAACTATCAATCAACTGCTTCCACCTGCACTAGCTTCTTGAGGGAGGATGCTGCCTTCTCAGCCTTTTCTCTGTGCTCCAGTAGAGCCACACCCTTTAGGTCAAGTAAAAACAAGTATAGTTTCACAACTTCATCTAGGTCCTATAACATGGGAATGTCTTTTGGATGAGGCACCACAACTCCATTGAATACTACTTTGTTTGTCTCTTTGAGCCTGCCTAAAAGTTCTACCTTGAAGATTTTAGAAACCTTTGGTGCACCTGTGTCAAGCACCAAAGCTAGAAATCTTGATGCTATGCTTGTATCCACTCTATAGATTTCCCCTTTTTCCAGAAAATTCCTTCCCAAAATAATTTTGACTACCGCCACAGTGACCCCATCATTCAGTCGCAAGACTCGCTTTAGCCTTTGGTTAGTGACCACACCTTTGAAGGCCGTCTATCTTATTGTTCTCTCAATTTGGATTGGGGTGTCTACCCCTAAGTTTACAATTCCCTCTTGAGCAATGCGCGCTACAAATCTTGACCCGTCTGCCATAAGGGCCTGGAAACTTACGTAGAAAATCCTCTTTGAGTTGAGAATGAGAAAATGTGATGCATTGCAGGATAAAGGTTGGTATACAAGTGTAAATAACCATAGATCCACTACCTTTGCCACTCATGTCTCATCAAGTAACATGGTGGCTAATAAAAGCAATGCAATCTTTCCCCCCCGAGAAACACTCAAACATGATTACATTCCTCTTTAGTAGACTTGGCTGTAGACAATCAAATTTGTCCCAAAATTATCCATGTCTTACAACACCTTATTAAAACATTACTTAGACATCAAGAAACATTTTGTCCTAATCCCACTCTTAACTCAACTTATTCCCATTAGCCAATTAGTTAAATAAATTTTATTTAATTAATTAATTAAAATCCCATCGTAATCCCATCCTTATCCCACTTTCCAATTAATTAAGTAAATTTTATTTATTTAATTAATTTTCCAACACATATCCCAACTAATTCAAATAAAATATTTGAAATAGATCCTCACCTCTCACCACATTGTAACACTTGTCTACCTCCCATTTAAATCATGTGTGGTAGTACAACTTTCATTTAATATCCTTTTTGTGTACACCATCATACATGAACTTATTAAATAAAGGTTTTTATGTACACGATGACTCATGAGCTTTATCCTCCTTCTTACACTTGTCACATGACTACAACTTCCTTTAAGAGTGGGAATAACTAATTAATACTAGCTATCCACATCATTCAATTAGTCTTTCAATTTCAACCATCCATTTGAATCAACCCTTGCCTATAAATCTACCCTCTCACAAGCCATTTGGGGGATCCACCTTTCATGCATCCTCATGCTGCCAAGATTTCTCTACATTCTTCTATCTTCTCATCTATCATCTTCATCTTAGTGTTATGTTTCTAAAATTGTGAGAAACCAACATATCAAATCAATCAATCAATTCATCATGCATGCATCATTCAATCTTGCATTTATCTATCTGAGGTATTGAAGATTTGGATTGGGTAATGCATTTTATTATTTTATCATTTTTCATTTATCCAAATTTTTTGATCACACTAATTGTGTTCATGTGATGATGTTTGATCAAGCCTCCTCTGACAGTCTATTTATTTCTCCATATGCCACATTCCTTCCTTCTCCCGTGTCAAGTGTCGGTATTGGCTATTTGTGCTCACCTTTCCTTCTGCCATGTTTACTTAATTCATCATTCCTTTCATTTGTAATCAACCCTTCCACAACACTTGTGTGGATAGGGTGCCTGCCCATCCACCCACAACTATTAATATTTAATAATAAACATGATATTTCAAAAATAAGGAGGTAAAACAAAGATATGCCATCGTTTACTTCTCCATCATATTTGGATATATCATTTTTTCTACAATTTTGTAAAGCCCTTCTACAAAGCCTATGGCCTCTAGCATGAAAGAAAATAAAGATCAAAAAATGAGAAGATGAAACATTACTTTGTGTATATTAAATGCAAGAAAATAGCTGTAATTTTCTCAAAAAAAAAGTTAGAAAATGGAACATTACTTTATATATATTAAATGAATGAAAACTATTGCAGTTTTTTTGTGTAATGTTAGAAATAAGTTCAACCAAAATTTTATACATATTTGAGGTTTGAACCTTAATTAATTTATATAAAAAATGTAGTAGTGTAATAATCAATAAAAAGTTTAAATTTGATTTGTTAATTTGAAATATTATTTTATTTGTTAATTTAATGAAAATTTGATGGACAAGATATAAACCTTAAATAATTAAATCCAAAATCATTTATATATTAAATAAATTGGTTTTAATGTGAAGTAAATAAAATAGCTTCAAATTGATATCTCTCATAATTTTTTTAGATAGATGTATTTAAGATATCTTTACTAGTTAAGACAAGAGATGTAACTATAGTGGCAGAGTGTAATTGTGTGAGTGTGTTAACAAAAAATATTAAAGCGCTGAATACAAAAGTAATTACACTGAGAGGAGTTATTGAGTGGCATTAACGGGATGACTATGACCGTGTACATTAAAGTAAAATAGAGCTAACATCATATTTCTGAAGAAAATGAAAATGAAGAAGATGAAGGTGAACACTACTTACCTTAGCAACATGAATATCCTATATCTCTAGAAGATGAAGAAGAGGACTATACTATTTCTCCAAAAGATGAAGACAACATACATTATGCTTGTAGGAGAAATTCAGCTGGGAGAAATACCAAAGAACGTATTCAAAGTTTACAATCCTCTCTAAAACTTGTATTTGATGAATATTGTAAGCAATTGTATGACATGGAAGCTGACTTAATTAGAGAAAAATCAGAAATTAAGGAGTTGACTAAAAGAAACAAGATAGTAGAGGAGGAGCTCCAAAAGGCTAAAGAATGTGAAAACTCTAGCAAATGAGATCTCGACCAAACAAGAAACAAGCTTCAAGAGCTGTGTACAACATTTGATGTAGTGAAAGAAGAATGTTATCAAGTATGTAAGCAACAAGAGTATCTAGGAGTGGCTCCACAACTTCCTAAGAAGAGAAAATATGTTCTTAAGGTTTATGAGGTTAATGACTATGTGAATTGCCCAATTTGCTTGGAACCATGGACTGAATATGGGGAGCATAATATTTGGTATGTTGTAGATGCAAATGGGTTTCCAATACTAGAAACTTCTATTTATTTTTTGGTTTTTACATGTTATGGTATATAATTTGTTAAAAAATTAGCAACATCTACTACTAGTTTAGTGGTAGAGTACTCCAGAGGTAAATGGGAGGTCTTATGTAACTTAGGTCATGGAAATTTGAACATGGTATTAGAGTCTAGGCCAACAGAGCTAGGTCAAGTTAGGTTCTACGAGCACCTATAGTGTTAGCTTAAGTGGGGGTGTTGGAAAACGATCCACACTCAAACCAAATATGAACTAATCACCAAAATTGTTATTTTTCATACATTATGATCCAAGATTAAGACATGTATTTGATAATACATTAGTGGATACTAAGAAAATCATTGATGGCCAACAAAATGAGAGACAGCAATTAGAGAACATCAATGAAATTGACATCCATGATGATGTTGAAGATGGTTATGTTCAAGCACAAGAAGACAACAATCCAAAGTTGGATGATGTTATGGAAGACAACAATACGGATCCAGTATACAAAATGATGATCCAAATATGTAGTGCCCCTCATCTCGTCATCCATCAAATTGATGTTTGCTTAGACTTTATGATAGTGTCTTAGACCGTAGATGATGGATCTCTTGTTATCTTGTTACTTTATTATGGACCTAATTGTGATGATAACAGATATTGATGTTGGAATAGGTTATTTTATGCTTTAGAATTTGATAAATAAACTAGATGTTACAGATGTTTGATGTTAATTGCGATATTGGATTGTAAGAGGATTGAATGTTTTATGTTGTTGACTAATATCAGATATCTTGTTCAACATAGTTAATCGTTTATTCATAAATGTGAATTGAATAGTGTTGTATTACTCGCTCTCGAGTACCCTACACCACTGTGATTTCCATTCACTACAGGACTGTATGTGGATATATATCTTGTTATGCTTAACCGTGCATTGTTGCAGGAATGCCTGTACTAGGCATCGACTCCACCTGATTACAGGTCTGAGCGTACCTTCGCCAATGGATTAGTTGTTTGGAGTTACCGTGAGGTCCCATGTCAGTGTGGTCTGGTTGTCAGTTTATCCTTTTGGTCATTGTCTGTCATTCGATCATGATTTGCAGATAGGTAATATTGCACCTTGGAGTCTAACTAGGTTAGAAAATGTCTAAGTGTGTAAGGTGTCGTTGTGCTTTAATTAGAATCATATTATGGAAATTATAATGTTGATAATTAAATATATTTATAAAAGATAATATTGAGTATTAGGTCGATAGTTGTTAATTATTGTTGTAAATAAATTATTATTTTATTAGTAGTATAGTTGTTAAATATAGATTGTAAGAGATTTTGTATTATTTAATATAATATTATTTGTAATAAATATTTAAATAAATAAAATAGTTGTAAGTTATGTTAGTGATTTACAACTTAATTAATAAAATAAATTAATATATATAGTTGTACAATTATAGATTGTTGCAATATTATAACTTTATTAAATACAATATGGTTGGTCGGCTATAAAGTAATTAAATGTTGTCGAAATTGTGTGTTAATATTTAAAAAAAGAATAACCTCTTGGGATTATTAAATTAAATAAAAGTATATCTCGAGGAGGGAGATGCACGGGATCGCGTGCCGAGTTCCTTAGACGATAGAAGGGATTGTGTTATAAAAGAAAAGCTTGTAAAGGCAAAGAGGACGGTATTGCAGGTAGAAGAAGAGAGTAGAAGGCTGGGAAAAGAAGCGTGGAACTTCAGCAATTGAAACGTACTCGGCGATTCGATAATCAAAGCCAGGTTCCACTAAATGCATAATTCCTTTCCTCTGAATCTGTGGGTGTTGATCGTTTCCTTGTTTCTAAATGGATTGTTTTAGTTGAATTTCTGCTTCAAGAGATATTTTAGTTTGCAATTAAGTTGTTTTCTGTATCGCTCCGATGTTTAATCTGAGATATATATCTTAACATTTCCACTAAACGGTTTATCACTAGTTTTTATTACTGGTTGCGGTAATGTTGTAGACCTAGTTCTCTTGTAGACTAGAAGGAATTGATTCCTCCGATTTTTCATACTCTTGGATCATGTTGAAGGAGTCGTGTTTGTTATGCTATGAGATCTAGAATTTTAATCAGAAATTACCACTGTTTTCATCAGCTGAAAGATGACCATAACTCTACATTTTCTGTAAAATCTTGTCTAATCAAGCATCATTTACTTTAAGAACCTGACAGAATCCTGCTATTCTTCATGCTACGATGTTGGTCTTTACCTGTTTCACATCTCCTCTGATGCAGACTGAAAGGGGCACTGGCAAAGATTGTGATCTGGCTTTGTTTCACTTGTCAACCACCAAAACCTAGCGTCTAGAAGGAGAACAGATATAGATTTTCAACAGGCATTTGCATTGGTCTGATTAATACTTTTATGGAGCGGCAGAAACAAACAAATAGGCAGGTCAATTGAAAGGTTACATGTTTCACTTTGCTTCTGCCAATTTGTGCATGCTTAAAAGTTTCTAAAGCCTTTGAACAAATCTATTCTGTGCATATCATGCAATCGTGGGTTTCAAGGGATAGCCTCTCTGAGGCAGCGGTTGAACCTCACCAACCTTCCCCTAGAGGTCGGGGAGTCCGCTTGTATAGGTATAGATTATCCGCTGCACCCTACATTTGAGCAGAGAATCCCTAGCTTCGGTGGATGGGCCATAGGCCATAGATTGAGATCTATCTAGATAGCGGTGGATGGGGGAGAGTTCCACTGGGTGTGCAGCAGACGATAGGGTTAGCTTAACTACTTCATATTTCTTTGGACTCTTTAAATTTGAAAGACTGTTAGTCATCTTCCCACAAATCTGTTTCTACTAACCCTCTGTTCTTTCCACTCGTATTGTCTTACTGCTTATTTGGCATTTTTTTTACAACAATGTCTTCCTTTACTTCGCTGTGGAGTTTGTGCTGCCATTTTTGATTTTACCGAATTCTTTTCACCCTATTGCCATTTTTTTAAACAGATGCCTTGAACTTCTTTCTTGATAATTTCTTTCCGCAATACCTCATTTCTTACCAAATTGCCATTTGCATTTTCCCATTTTCCAGACCTATTCAGTGTTATCCTCTCATCTCCACTTTATTGCATTCTCCTCACTTGCATTCTCGTTTCCATTGCACCAGTCTTATTTTTTACACACTGCCTCTAACGTTGAATTGAATACTCCTTTTCTACCTAAAAAAAATATTGCCACTTCATCACAGTCGGTGAAAGTCGAATTCAGATTACAGAAGAGCAAAATAAGGTAAGGATGTCAACCTCTCAAGAGGTTACGAGAGTTGAAATAACAATGTGTATTACTAAATCTGAAACAGGTGCGAATAGTTTTGGGTTGTTTCTAGATTTAATCATTGACCCAGTTTTGTAATTTGCTTGTAAGTTCTTGGCTTACAAGCTGTTGGAGCTTAAGAGGCCGGGTTATATCAAGTTTAAGTATGTTGAGACAGCCATTGAGGTTTCTCAGGGGTCTATTTTAACTGGTGCAAATTTCTTAAGAAGAGAATGTCTATTTTGCACGTTGGGTGTGGTTAAGGCAGGATGATACTTCATTATGTATTGCTCTGCCTATAGTAGCATCTGGGCCAAAATAAATTTATACCTTGGGGGTTGACTCCACGTCTTCTCACTTTAAAGATGCCAGACTTGCAAAATTGGAGAAGTTCTAATGAAAATTAATAATAGAAGGTCCAGTTTGAAGGGAACTGTGGTGACACAATTGATCTGTCTGCCTTTGATTTACTCCTTTGTGTATATTGATTTCTCATCACCTTGCAGCATTAGCTGTAATGTCCCTGGGCTACTAAATATGGTTAATAAATGCAAAACTTAGAGCTATCTTTATTTCACAACAAAATTGATGTATTCAGTGCAGACTTCACTATGATTGGTACAATACAGTATTCAGAAAATAGAAGCAGTGATCTCAATTTGGCGGCATCAAAGAATAGAGCATATATTAATGATAAAATTCAAGATTATGGCTACTTCCAAGGAAGCTACAGGGAGCAATCCTTACACAGTAACAGTTATAACACTTTTTATCTTGGACTCGAGTACCATTATCCTGTCTGGAGATCAACTCTGCTGGATGAAGACAATTTTCAACATTTTCCCTCAGCGCTAGTTTGGATCTGAGTACTTGGTTTGGTGTTAATAGTGGTGCGATACATGTTGGATAGCCAGAGACTCCTCTAAGTGCTTGAGGCACTATGGATTGCGATTCTCCTGAGTGATGGCCTTCTCGTGTGGTGTTAGTTATCCATGTCACAGACATCTTTATTATCACAATTTCTATATGTGATTCCTCTATATGACTGGCAAATCCTTAAAAGAAACAGAGTTCTTTACTTTCCGTGCATTAAGATTTATCGTTTCAATTCTAGTCTGCAGAAACCCGTCATTGTTAATCTAGGTTAGTTGTGCTTTCTTGTATGCATTTCATTTGATTGGCTTAGATTAACCCTAAGGAATGTTTATTTTCCTTACAATGTGTTTGAATGCATGTGTTCAATGACCTTGGTATATTAACAGTAGTACTATTAATATCAATACTATTATTAGTATCATTATTATAATAATTATTATTATTATTATCATTATTGTTATTATTACAATAATAATAATAATAATTATTGTTACTATTATTATTATTATTATCATTATTAATATTATTATTATTATTTCAAAAGTATAGTTGATTGTTTTAAAAACCAAATAAATTGGGAATTTAGAATAATGTTGTCATTATTTATTTGATTAAAAGAAAATCGTTGTGATTATATATTATGGTTAATGAAATTTAATTTAGATTGACATTGGTTTTAATATGGTTTCTTCATTTTGTTAAGATAATAGTTTAAGGATTAGGTATATAATTATTGTATTGGAAATTTGATTTAAAGGTATTAGATAATTAGTTAGTGTGAATTGAAATTGTATGAAATGGTCAAAGTGTAAGTTGTCAAGGGTTCATTTCCAGAGGCTAAGTTGTCATAGTTGAGTATTTGCAACTTGTGTATAGTTGTTTTTGTAATTACAATGTAATAACGATTATGTGGATCAAACGTAGTATGCTATGTTTTGAACATGTGGCTAGGTGTCCTGGTATTATGATGTTGTAACGGTTGTGTGACTCGAATTTAGTATGAGGTATAATGAAGTTTTGGTTAAATTGTTAATATGTTTTGTAATGTGTTATTCTTTGGATGAGATTATTGGTTGTAATGGGGTCCACTGTGCAAGTGTTTGGGTGTCAGTCCAGAGGCATAGGATAACGTGGTTTGTTTTCAAGTATAGTGTTTTATGTATTGGAGTTATGATGATATGTTGTCTCTAGTTATGTCTGGGATAAAAGACAATGTGAGTGATGAATGTATTTCCTTGGGGGATGTATTATTGTTCGTCTAATTATATTTTTCTTGTATCCGTTTTGTCGTAATTGTTGTATGGAGAGACCTGGAATCTATAAATGAGTAAAATGTTGTAATGCTATAGGCGATGGATAACCATTGGTGTTATGATTCTATTTGTAATGCAAGAGAGTTTATGCCTTGCAATGAACATGTATGTGTATTGCTGTAATGCCTTGTATGGTGGTTAGGGTTTACTAGGTGTTAGGAAGGAGAGTGGCTTTCAACGTGGGGCCGGCGCCCAAAGTGGCAGTCAGGATAACCCGTTGAAAGTAGATTAATCAAGTGATAACCTAAAATGAACTAGGGGGTTAAGGGTAGATTTCACACTAAACAAGATTAATGGATTCCTCTCCCATGGCCTGTGGTGCTTGTATAGACTAAGGATGGGTAGAGAAGGCCTGGTTGGCATGATTGACTTCCTTGTCCTCATGAAAGGAAGGTTGATTCTGCATGTGTCACCCTATGGGGCCGGCGCCTAGTGAGAGGCTATCAGGATAACCATAGATGGGGGCCGGCGCCTAGTGAGAGGCTGTCAGGATAACCCATGTTAGGACCGTGCGATGACACTCTCCCTACTACAACCTAGCATCCCTTGTTTGGTCTCTCCACTTACGTTGTGTTTCACCTCTGGAAGTTAAGTTGTGTTGTATTGTTATTGCCATGTGTAGTATTGGCGTTTGGTTGTCCTTTGTTCTTGTTTGTCTTTTACCTACCTGACTGACATTGTTGGGACCTCATGTTAACTCCTAGCTCGGGGGGTGGACCTCAGGGTTCCACATGGTCGGGTGGAAGAGCTATTTTATCCATTGGATTACTCTTGTCGAAGTTCATGTGCAGAAAAGATTTACCCCAGTTTTCAAACAATTGTACTTGTACCAGTTGATGAAGATGTGTGTATAACCTTGTACCAGATTTGTGTAACAGATCAATCATAATGTATGTGATTCTGATGTAGTCTGAAAATGGCAATGTAATGATGTCATGATGTACTTATGTGTAATAAAAGCATTTCAGTTATGTTTTTGATCATGTAAATTGTATTATCTAACGATATGTAATGGATATGAATAAGTTATTGTGCATTGGATTTAGATCGGTTACTGATGTATGTAAATTATGTTAGTTGGTTTGTAAAGTAATGCAGCCTTGGATTCTTAGAGAATATGTCGTAGTTAGTTATGTTAACATTATTTGTTATCTTAAACATTTTTTTAAAAAAATTTCCTATTTCATATAGCATAAGAGTGTATTTCTTTAAGGTGTACAAGGCGGGCATTACAAAATACATATGGTAACAATATAGATGGTCTATATTTAGATTTCAATGATGATGAAGTGATGTAGGTCAAGATGAGGATGATGATAATATTAAATACTTGAAAGAACATATGAACATTGATAATGATACACTGGATGACATTGTAGCAGACAATAATGTTAATGACTAAGACTTCTAAATTTTCAGAATTATTTGCAATCCATGTTTCAAAAAGGATGATTAAATTGTTGGCAATAATGTTAATAAAATGGATTGTTCAATTTTTAACAAATTAGCTATTTCAATGTCCTTAAATTGTTCAATCTTTGGTATGAATTGTTGGCAATAATGTTAATTAAATCGATTGATTAATGTTCTTCATAACTTGTTAATGGATAATCCTTATGTGATGGAAGTTTTAAGTGATATAGGTCAAAGGATAAGCTCATCAATGGATTGATTGATGTTCCTCATAACTTGTTAATGGATAATCCTTATGTGATGGAAGTATTAAGTGATATATGTCAAAGGATAATCTCATCAAGTTCCTTAAATAGTGGGTGTTACCTTGTTTCACCAATGACAATTTACTTTTAGGTTTGCTGGTGACTTCAGAACAAATTAAGGAGCTTATGTAATTTTGTCAATTAAATCATCCACTTCACTTAACCCAATCTGGCATATGATTTGTATTCATGTTTTCTATAAATATTTAAACCCTGCTCCTAAAACAAAAAAACAAATTTGGATTTTGAAAATATATACAAGGGAATGATTTCCAAAAGAGAAAGACTGATGCCTACCACTAGAGAAATTTGTTTATCTTTAATTATTTTTCATATGTATCCTTAATTGAATCTATGCCCTATTATCTTGTGATATGTACTTGAGTAAGACCATCAATGAAAAATGAAGTGGACATATTATCATCTATATTAGCTAATTGATTGCACAAATATTTCAATTTATCAATGATCTCATGTTTCTCTTCATTTTCAACACTTTTAATAAAGACATCATGATCATAATATTCTTCTTCATCATTAGAATGCAACATGTGATCGTCATAGGGAGTAGGAGAAAGAGGTAGTCTAGTTTGCAAGGTGAGGGTTTGACCTAGTACTATGTTGAAGGGGACATAAGGATCCTAGATGTTTCTTAGGAATGTAAAATTAAAGGCATTGGGTTGTTTCCAACAAATGCAAACCACAAAAATCTCAAAATAAAAAATCAATCTTTTTTATCCTAAACATAGGCATGGAAATTGCGAGTTCAAAAAAATGTAGGGAAATAAATCATACCCTATAATAGATGATTTAAGTCCAATCCTAGATTTAATTAAACTTTAAAGTACAAGGAGTTGAGAGTAGAATAAAATATTGAGATATTAAGTAATTAATATAGAGAAATGAAATAGTTGAGAAGAAATACAAAACTTATTTGATCTTTTTAGCATGATGTGAAATGTGAAGTGAGTGATTCACTAATGCATTATGAAAAAAGAATGAAAACTAAGATTTTCTACTAGAATAATGATCATGAGATTGTGGCAGTGATTAACTAATTTTTTGCATTCCTTCTTCACTTGTCTTCTTTTTCCATATTTCCAAAACTTTACTCTTATATTCCTAGGGATTCTAGATTTTCCTCTTGACTTGGATTGATATTTATACCATTCCCCTTTAGATCCACTTTTGTCCTTGGGCCTTTGTAGACCATGCAAGGCATCCTTAGAACCTTCATCATTGAACTTTCTCCTCATATCTAAATTGATCATTGTAACAATAAAGGATGCCATAGTCACCTTTGCAACACTACCATTTATAACAAGCATTATGTTCTCCTAATTTTTGGGTAAAGAAAAAAGTGAGAAGATACATTTGTCTTCCTCATCAATTTTAACATTTATTGAACCTATTCAAGACTCAAAATCATATTAAAGGTGTCAAAATGTTCTACAGTAGAATATCCTTCCTTCATTTTTAAATGATATAAACATCTTTTGTGATATAACTTATTACTTTATAATTTTAGTTTTATAAATATCTCCCATCCTCTATTGTAATGTGAATGCAGGGGTCTCTTTTGATTTAAATAACAAAGAAAAAGTAAATTGGAGACAACCAGATATATTATTAGCAATCCATTTCAACAAACAAATGAGAACCAAAAGTTGACCACTAGAGAATAGCAGCTTTTATATTGATTTGCTTCAAAGTACAGGTAGTGCAATGTCTCTTTCAAAAAATTAAAATCCTAGATAGATTCTGAGCCATAAGGTCCTAGTTTCCTTTTATAAAGGAAGCAACAAGCTTCAGACCTTTCACATTCAAAATGGCTCTTTGTATTCCTAACCCTTCATATTACAATATTTGTCTTTTATTAGTCCAATTTAGATTTTTAAATGTATTTGAATACATTTTGAAAACACGAAGAAAACAAAAAGGGACAAAAGGAGAGTGTTCAAGATGTGGCGGTTCTATTTAACACCAGCATATGGCTCATTGCTCCTCTTCACATGAACTTGTGCTACTGATGATTCATCTCTAAGATATTTCTCCTCTCATTTATATATTATAAAATCACCATGCCATTGGTATGCCTGAATCTAAAGCAAGTTCTCATGGTGATCTTTCCATCTTTTATCAAGCAAAGCTTTGACATCCATCACAAATTTTGCATACCCAACATCTAAGGCAATTACTCGGTCCAATATCATGTTGAAACTAAGAATGCTAACATCTCCATCCTTCTTCAAAAAGTCCATAACTCGGAATATTGTATGGCTGAATTCCATCTTCCATGTGTCAAGACTTTTGATTTTCTATTCTTCTGTCAGTATGAAAGGAATAAATTTATGCTTGAATGTAGAAAAAGATTCAACCTTTGCTTGCATCTTCTGGCTTTCCCCATTCACATACTAGTATTCATCAATAATCATTTTGACTATTTTCTTAGTGGGCTTCAAAGTTGTAGGGGCATCATGATTCCTTTGCACTACTAAGCACATCATAACCAAATTGTGATGATAGGGTTGCCATTTTTTAAACAACAAATCCAAAATAGAAAAGTTTATCTTCAATTGTTCAATGGCCTGAGATAAAGAAAAGTAGCAATAATGCACACTCCCAAGCTTATCCACAAACAATTTTACTCTAAGCTCCAAAATTTTCTCAAAAATTTCAAAAACTTTCATCTTTGCCTCATTCTTTGTCATTTCATTTTGTTTATCCAAACTTTTAATTTCCTTTTCAAATTTTAATCTTGTTGCATTAAATTCTTCAATAGACATTGTGACATCACTGGTTGTTTGTGGCACAAGGGGCTAATAGGGTACAATGGCTTGACCTTGAGAAGAATTTATAGCTTGCAATTGTTTCTTTAATTTCACATTTTCAAACTACAACAACTTGTTTACTTCATCATTCATTACTTTTTAAGTTTTCTCATAATCTATTAGCCTTTATTCTAACATCTTCACAACAACATGAGTAAACATAACAGTATGAACATTAAGAGTAGTTGCTTCTATTGCTGATGTATCTTGTAAAGTCTTTACCACAACTATACCCCACACTTCTTGAACAATGTCCAACAATCTTGGTTTGCTTGTATTCTTCTGAGTAGTCTAGATTGCAAGGGTCTCGTGATTTGGATTAAAACCACATCCACTTATGCCATCGTCATAACCAAATTTTGAAACAAGTTGTGGATCATCTTGACTTCTAACTTGGTCAAGCAAAGTTACATTCTTCAATTCAAGGCCAAGGATGATGAGCATATTACTTTTCAACACCATTTGTCTTGCCTCCTCTAGAATCACATCAATTTAATCTACATTCAATTCTTTGAAAGTGTATGTAATGATTTGATCATGTTGTGCTTCATCAGCACCCATTTGATTTATTGTCACTTTTTCATTATATTGTTTCATTTTCATTTTCAGTGAAAAATCCTTAATCTTTGGAGTTTTGATGAAGTCGTCATCTTCTATGAACCCCATGGATTCTATAATTCTTTCATACTCCTCCAACTTTGGTTTAGTTTGGCTTTGCTCATGCTTCCTAGCCTCAGGCTTATGTGCATCAGTGGGTTGACAAACCAATGGTTGATCAACCTCTTGCTCATCTCCCATGTGCCTCAAGATGTTAGTCACCTCATCAATATCCCCCACTTCTTTAGTCATTTCATAGGGGACAAGTGGAGATAACTCTTCTGACATATGCTTCTTTATTGGTGGTGATTCTGGGACTTGTAGATCTTGCACTGACATAACATCAAGAGCAGATTCATGAATCTCAATCCCTACAGACCTTTTTACTAGAAGTTTAGTAGCCTTAGGAGGCTACTTCTCATATTTACCATAAATACTTTCAAAATTATCAATGATTGCATCAATTCTCTTTAAAAGGTCTTTTTCTTCAACAAAGAATCTAAGAAATAGGGGATTCTGCTTTTTCTTTTCATCTTCAATATTTTTAAAGATATCCCATTTTCTCTTCCTACTATATACCTAATCAAAAGTGACAAGATTTCTTATCACATCCTCATCAAACAAGACCTAATGGGATACAATCATTTTAGTCATAATTGATTGTCTCACAAGGTTCATATGACCCTCAGGGTCACAATTCCTCTCGATACACAATTTCAAAGAATATTTCGCCTTTAAAAAGGCTTGCAAATTTTCAAAAGTGACAGAGCCAATAGACCAATCACCAAAAATTGTAGCATTAGGTTGAAATGTACCTTTCTTTTGTCTTTTCATTACCTCATTTTCCATCCACATCATTTGCCACATAAACTCCATGAATACAATTTTGGCAATATGTGATGTGGCTGGGGGCAACCATACACTCTAATTATAGTATGATCTGACATAAAAAAACCAATCAGAAAAATTACAGTTGTCGCCCTGCTCTGGTTTGTGTGCAAGAGGCCTCAGCATTACCCTGACTTCCTTAGTCAACCTAGGAAACTAGATACCAAGAGAATTCAATATCTTGACAATAAACAAATCATGAAATACAATGTAGTCACTGTTCTGGCAATAGGAATCCCACTTATAACACCAAAATTGAGTTGGCAATCTTTGTCCTTTATCATCAACCATACTCAGATCCATTTTGCTTGACCATCTCCCTCTGTTCTGATACAAAATCAAGTGACACAATAAAGAATAGAATTTGAAATCTAAGGGTTGCTTGTTCTCCTTCACAAACAAGAATCCTTCATGTAGTTTTTTCTCAATATGAGATGCAAAGTCATATTTAGTGTTCACCTCTGGATGTTGTATTTTCATAGCCATCATCATTAAGCTAGTTGGCATTATTCCTTGTGCATCAATTCCCAAGACCTAGCATAGTGCAAAATAGGTTCTCTTGAAATATACAGCGAATTCTTCCATAGGGAAAGGCTCAATAGCATTTGATGGAATCTCAATTTTTCTGTTGTTGGCCCCCCTTCTCATATATATTGGCAATTCATCTCTCTTAAGTGTTTTCCTCAGGCTTGTGTAATCTTGTTCAAATCTCTCTTGAGTGAGAGCTTGCTTGTTCAACATAAAATAGTCAACAATTGCATTCTTGTCTACTGTCACCAATGGGAATCCATTTGGCATTCTAACTATTTTAGTGGCAAGATGGTAAAATTGTGCTAGTGCCCTAATCAATTCCACATCCACAAATACAGTGGGCACCACCAACTTTGCCAAATCCAATTTCCATGGATTTCCCATTGGTCCCTCGCCATCCCTTTTTGTATAAAAATACCAAAACAAATCCCACCCAGAGATAGGGATTGTAGCATCCTGACACCCTTCTGCTACGTCTCTAAACATCTTCTTTGGAACCTTGTCTATGGACTGAGGCAAAACTTCTAGCAAAGATTGTTGAAGTGGTCTTTTTGTGGGAACTATAGGCTAATTACCTTTACTGGCAGACTCAGACCTCTTGGGTGCCATGTTTAATGACTTGAATAGGCTATGGTTTTTCAAAATTTAACTTACTATACCAACAACTAAAAAACAAAGCGAAAGAGTGAATGAACTTGACATGGCCAATTAATGTAGGTAGACATAGGAATAAAAGAATGGCATTTAAAATTTAAAATAAATGCATTCAAAAATGGATAAGAATAGAATTTGTATGTTCAGTCAGCATCACAATCAAATTGGGGAACTTTGCAAGTAGTAGAGATAGAACAGACTACATCCCCCCTACTGTATAACACAAAAGCTTAGTCCCAGCCTTTTTTTTAAAGTGAAATTTTAGATTAACAAAAGATGTAAATACAAGAACCCCTAGTACCAGCAACTGAAAAACAAAGTGAAATATATGCCAACTTCTAATCAGGAGTGTAGGAATGAACTTACTCGATCAATTGCAGTTTGCAAGAAACACAATGAGCTGAGATGCACCTTCTCCAAGTTATGTCTAAATTCTTTGAAATGAGCAAATGCCAAGAAATATTTGAATCTTATTCAGCCAAGGATTCATCATATCACCATTACTCTGGTTCATGCCATGAGATCATGAAATCTTAGCATTCAATTCCTTTCTCAAGATTTGATAGCAATTCTTGATAACCATGACCCCACATTGCATTTGCTTGCCATTTATTTCTTTTGCTGCGTCACCCCAAGGCTCACCCAAACCAGCTATGGGATAGTGGGGGTTTACATCCATTACACTTCTATTTCATCCTTTACTACCAAACTACAAATTCTTAGATTGACCCCTGCAAGACCGCGGGAGATTATTGCTCGATGTCCTTTTGTTTACTGCTCACCCGCAAATGTTATGAATGACTGTCATGGAATAGTAGTGGCTCATAGCCACTACACTTCTATTTCATCCTTTACCACCAAACTGTAAATGATTAGATTGACCCCTGCGAGACCGCAGGAAATTATTACCTGATGTCCTTCTATTTACTGCCCACCCGTAAATGTTATGAATGACCATCACAAGACAGCGGGGTGAAAACATATTACATTCTCCTCTTGTTGCTCTACCGTAGGCCTCAGTTGAAACCCTTGCATGGATGCAGTAAGTGATACCTCATGATGTTATTACCACAATGCCACTGGTTACTTTTCAAAGCTTCGCGGGACCACGGGAAGAGATTATCTGCACTCAAACACTACCAAGCCGCAAGCATGAGATGAACCATCCAAGGGATGGTAGTAGCTTCTTCATATCAACCGCTTCCTACCGCTAAGATGCAACCTGTTCTTTTATGCTCTATGGGAATGCGGTATGTACCATATTTTATTCCTCTTGTACCTGCATAACCACAAAAGATAATCAATTAACTCACGGGATAGAGTTAATAAAAAAAAGCACTCATATAGTAAAAAATAGTCAAGATTGTTTCACAATGGCTATGATATATATGTATTGATTTAATTGTGGGGGAATGTTAGGGGTGATTGATTTAATAAATAAATGTGGATTTATTTAATTAAGGATGAGACTTTAGAGGAAGGGTTAATATTTAATTAATGTCAGAAGAACAGTTAGATTTATTAATTAAAAAGTGTGACTTATTAAACTGATATTAGGAAGAATGATCAAAGTGGTTAATTAAATAAATACGATTTATTTAATTAACATTATAAGAGGAGATGTGGGATAGATCTTGTGTGATGTCAGGCCATGGTAAGATTTAGGTGTCTACATTTCTAATAGTGCATTAGTTTTTGGGTCGATGAATAATGATCACAATTTATCTTTGGTAATTTTTTCCTTCACCATAGATCATGAGATAATTTTGAAGAACAAAATTCATGACAAATTTCTCTATGGGTTGCCCATGTATTTATTTTCCTTCACTATTAAGATAGATTGAATTAGGAATAGGAGAGCATCAAACAAGGATCAAATTAATGAGTGCAATCATGATTATGTTATTGGATTTCAAAGTTTGTCAACAAAGATACACTGTCAAATTCCTAATGATGAATTTGATACACTATCAAATTCTTAAGTCTAATGCACTTAAATATCGATCTCATCCTTCAAAATTTCAATAGGAAAATTTAGTTTTCAAAAGGGTGAAAATAAGCAAGAAATTCAACAAAATACTCACCATGTTAATTTACAGTCAACTTCAGATGTTATTTAATCTAATTCCCAAGGTGAACTGAAGGACAATCCTATATTATCTATTAATGTAATAAGATCATAGAATACCTAAATGAAAATAGATATGTAAACCAAAACACATTCAAATATAGAAGGGTTCTAACATATATGTCACTTCTATTCAAAATGAACAAAGGAAATATACAGAGAGGTAAGATGAAAATTTGTTATACCTCACTTTTAATCTACAAAATGTAAAAAGTAGGCATTTGTTCAAGAATACCATCAGTTATGCTCCATGTAGATGTTGACAAGTATCCAACATATTGTCTGGTACATTTCTTATATGGATGGGATGAGAATAAATGTACTCAAACTTGTATGGTGCCAACTAGTAGATCATTGTGGCATGTGGCGTATGTGGACATCACCATGTGTCAGATGCATACAGTGCCAATTATATGATCATGTTTTGTAGTACAAATGTCATTAGGTGGCACACGTGTATGGAAGCATAACATGTGGTTGTTAATGTTCTGTGTGTCTAACAAGCCACCAACATGTGTAGCAATGTCTATAGCCACACTATCTAGATCCTTGAAGATATGTAAACCTTGAATAATGCCCCTAATAACCCTAACCCCTAACCCCTAAACCCTAAACTCTAAATAATGTCCCGAATCCCTAACCCCTGACCCACCATAAACCCTATACCTGAGAAACCCTAAACCCCTAAATCCTAAATCATAAAACCCTAAACCCTAAATACTAAACCCAAGCAACCCTAAACCTCTATCTCCCTATTTCTCCATCTCCCTATCTCTATCATTCCTCTACCTCTTAATATCTCTCCCTATGTCTCTGCCCATGTCCCTCACTCTCTATATCTTGCTATTAGTCCTCTCTCTAAACACTAAACCCTAAAGTTCTAAACCTTCAGCCTAAACCTAAGCAACTCTAAACCCCTAAACTCTAAATCCAATCAACTCTCTCTCTCTCTCTCCAAACTTGAGCAACCCTAAACCACTAAACCCAAAACTCCTAAACTCTAAATCCAATCAACTCTAAACCTCTATCTCCATATCTCTCCCCTATCTCCCTATCTCTATCATCCCTAGATACCTCTCAATCTCTCTCCCTATGTCCCTAGCCATGTACTGCTATTAAACCCTAATAAACTCTAAACCCTAAACTCGAGCAATGCTAAACTCATAAATGCTAAATAATGCCCCTAAACCCTGACCGCTAAACCCTAAGCAACTCTTTGTCTTTGTCTCTCTCTCTCTCTGACCTATATATTCTCTACCAGCTCCTAGTTAAATCCTTTTCCTAGCTTTCCTACTTTTCCTTTTCCTTTCCAATTTCCCTTTGGATCCCACCAATTTTTCCCTATTTTAATATTTTCCACCTCTTCTCTCATCATTCTTCGCATCCAATGAACTTTAGTTTTATCTTGTTTCCATTTCATCATGCAAATTTATATCCTCATCCCTCTTTTTATGTCCTAGTTTTCTTGTTTCCATTTGCTTTGTTGATAAGGGAGACAGATAGAGACAAAGAGGAAGGAAGAGAGAGAGAGAGAGAGAGAGAGAGAGAGAGAGAGAGAGAGAGAGAGAGAGAGAGAGTCCTAGTTTTCTTGTTCATTTCCTTCATTGATAAGGGAGAGGGAGAATTAATAGAAGGGAGAGATAGGAAGATATATGAATGATAGGGGGAGAGAGGCAAGAGATAGAGAGATAGGGAGAGATAGAGGAGACAGAGGGGAGCAATAGGAAGATAGAGAGAGACTAGAGAGATGACTAGAGAGATAGGGAGATAGAGGAATGATAGGGGAGAGAAAGGCAAGAGATAGGGGGATATAGATAGGTAGAGAGAGAGAGGAGATATATTTGGTGAGATAGAGTAAGCAGAGTGAGAGATAGGGAGATAGAGAGTGAGTGAGATGTCTAGAGAGATAGGGCGAGAGATTGAGAGGTAGAGGGATGATAGAGACAGGGAGATAAGGGAGAGATAGGGAGATAGAGGTTTAGAGTTGCTTAGGTTTAGGTTTTAGGGGTTATGGGTTATGGGTTAGGGATTAGGGGCATTATTTAGGGTTGAGGGATTTAGAGAGAGAGAGAGAGAGAGAGAGAGAAACTTCTTTTGAAATGCAACTATAAACCCTGAATAATGCCCCTAAACCCTAAACCCAAGAAACCCTAAACCTTTAAACCTTAAATAATGCCCCTAAACCCTAAACCCTAACACCTAACACCTAAAACATATATAAACCCTAAATAATGCCCCTAAACCCTAACCTATAACCTATAAATCCTAAACTTGAGAAACCCTAAACCCCTAAATCCTAAACCCCAAACCCCTAAACCCTAAACACTAAACCCAAGCAACCCTAAACCTCTATCTCCCTATCTCTCTATCTCTATCATTCCTCTACATCTCAATCTCTCTCCCTGTGTCTCTGGCCATGTCCCTCACTCTCCATATCCCTATCTCTTTTGGCTATGTCTCTGGCCATGTACATTACTCTCTATATGTCCCAGCTATTGGTCCTCTCCCTAAAAACTAAACCCTAAATCTCTGAACCCTAAACTGTAAACCCTAAATTATGCTCCCAAACCTTAACCCCTAACCCCTAACCCTTAAACCCCTATCTCCCTATATTTATCATCCCTCTACCTCTCAATCCTTCTCCCTATCTCTCTGGATATCTCGTTCACTCTCTATCTCCCTATTCCCCCCCCCTCTCTCTCTAGCTATCTCCAAACCTGAGCAATCATAAAATCCAAACCCCTAAGCCCTAAATCCAAGTAACTCTAAAACTCCATCTCCCTATCTATCCTATATCTTCGTATCTCTATCATCCCTCTAGCTCTCAATCTCTCTCTCTCTATGTCTATGGCCATGTGCCTCACTCTCTATCTCCTTATCTCTCTCCATAGTCTCCTCTATATCTCCCTATCATTACTCTCTCTATAAACCCTAAACCTCTAAACCTGAACCCCTAACCCCTAAACAATAAACCCTATCCCCTAAACCTGAGAAACCCTAAACCTCTATCTCCTCATCTCTCCCCTCTGTCCCTATCGCCTTTGTCCCTCTACCTCTCAATCTCTCTCCCTATGTCTCTAGCCATGTCCCTCAATCTCTATCTCCCTATCTCTCCCCTCGGTCTCCTCTATATCTCCCTATTGGTCCTCTATCTCTCTCTAAACCCTAAACCCTAAACCTCTAAACCTTAACCCCTAACCTGAAAACCATACTCCCTAAACCCTAAATAATACTCCTACACCCAAATAACCATAAATTACGAACTCAATTAGGTGCTAAAATAGGCACTAAATCAAGCACTAAATTTAGGTGCCACATTAAGCACTAAATAATGCACTAAATCAAGTGTTAAATTAAATGCTAAATCAGGTGCTAAATGTGGCGCTAAATTACGTGCTAAAATAGGAGCTAAAGTAGGTGTTAAATTATGCACTAATTTGTGCCTAATTTAACATCGACTTGTTCTGATCGGCACAAAAAATACCAAAAATATTGCCATCCTGATAAATAGCGCTGCCTTTTTTTAAAAATGGAGAAAAATACATTAAAATAGTGGGTGGAAGCAAAAATGGGAGCTAATCACAGGGATTTGTTGTAGTGATATGTGAATAGACTATTGGTACAATGAAGATTCCTATTGACAAATTCATGAAGATCTTGGATGATGGGTCCATAATGGTATACATATCTGATATCCAAACTATAGAGTTTTGGCCTCATAAGCAAAAGAAATTGGATCCTAGCTTTTCATAAAGAGTACATGGAAATGCATAACAGGTACAATAATCATTCACTGGCAGAGAATAGAGTAGAAGAAGACTTTGGAGCTATGGAATTTACTTGCCAAAATTTTGATATAGACAACAATTTACTAACGGTCTCTCCAAAGATAGGTACCTTTAAGGATTCATATGCTTTTATAAGTAGTGACAACAGGGTATACATGAACAATGAAGTTACGGTGCAGAAAGAATAGCAATTGATGGCTTCTATGATGGATGTGGATCACAGGGAACCAAAATTTGATAACCAAGATACTAAAAGGATAGGGATATGACAAACAAAGGCAGTGAGAGAACAGTGATTAAAGTTAGAAATATGTTTTGATCTAATTGGATATGTAGTTTTTAATTTAATCGTGTGTTTTTAACTTGTAATAATAGTGGTAAGATGATACAATATGGACTATAATTTTAATTTTAAATTTTATTAATTTAATACTTTTATATTTTTCAAATTTATTTATTTACAATTTCTATTTTGTAATTGTATTAATTTTATAATTTTATTTATTTTATTAGTTTTATAATTTTATAAATTTTTAATTCTTTTTTTTGCTAACTAAAAAGATTATTAAAATTATTATGTAGTTCAATGAATAAAAATATAATAGTAAAGAGTTATGTAGTTTCATGAAAAAAAATATAATATAAGTGATATAGTTTATAGTTATAAATAAATAATTGAGTAATTTTTTTTTAAATTATTTATTTGAGTTTTTACTTAGAATTGCAATAGTAAAAACATAATTTAATTTTTATTTCATGGGTTATTTAAATATCATTTTTAATATTTATTATCAACATTATTTACATCACAAATTACATGTAAATGATATTTATATGGGATGTCCTTTAAAAGTTATTTTTAGAATTATTATTATTTAGTAAATTATGGTCACGACCTCTCCATTTATTTAAATAACTAATAAAATATAATTAAATGCATCAAACCCATAAACAAGGGTGCATCAAAATAAAATTCAAGGCTAAAAGTTCCTATCCGTCTTAAACATCTCTACCCATTTTATTGTGGGAGTGCAAAGTCATCAGAAAAATTGACATTTTTCCCTTCTTCCCTCGCTTACAGGTCAGTCATCAAAATGATCCTTAAATCGATCATCTACACTTGAATTTTGGCTAATTTCATCCAACCACATTGGGAATGTTTGCTACAATCTCCATTTGAGTTTTATAATTAATTTATTTTATTTTATTTTATTACATGTAAATGATATTTATATGGGTTGTCTTTAAAAGTTATGGAGTCTAATTGAATTGGAAGAAGTTTAATGGATAAGGAGAGAAGTTTAATTAGTAAGGGTGCTATGCAATCTTTTTTTTTTTTTTGCATTTTTCTTGCAAAATGAATTTATGAAGTGACTGCAATGCTATTTCTAGAAGGTTAGATTAACATTGCGTATTATTTATTCTTATTGTATTTACATGCTACTCATTAAAATTTAAAAAAAAAATTGTAATTAACAAATTTTTGAAAACAACAAAGAAAATTAATGACACGGTAAATTAGTTACTTTAGTTTAATGAGAGGTAGAGTTAGGGTTCTTCTATTTAGTTGCACTAAAGGGATGACTATGATCCTGTACATAAAAACAAAATAGAGCAAACATAGTTTTTTTAAACAACTAGACATATTTTTTTTAAATAATTATGAATACACAAGATGAATTATCTAGTTACACTAAAGGGATGACTATGACAATGTACATAAAAATAAAATAGAGCCAACATAGTTTTTTTAAACAACTAGACATTTTTTTTTTAAATAATTATAAATATATCGCTGTATAAATATAGTACTACTCAAACATCAAATAAAAATAGAGCAAATTGAATTGGAAGAAGAGGTTTAATCCATAAGGACAGAAGTTTAATTGGTAAGGGCACTATGCAACCTTTTTTTTGTATTTTTCTTGCAAAATAAATTTATGAATTGATACAATGCTCCTTGTTGGTATTATTTATAAATAAAAAGAAAATTGTAGTTAACAAATCTTTGCAAACAACAAAGAAAGTTAACGGCACAATAAATTATTTATTTTAGTTTAATGAGAGGTAGACTTAAAGTTCTTCTATTTTTTTTTAAATATAATGCACCTCATTAACTTTCCACTTTAGTTTAATAGACGCAGTTAGGGTTCTTCTATCTTTTTTTTAAGATAATGCCCCTGGTAAACTTTCCACTTTAGTTTAATGAGAGGTAAATTATTTACTTTAGTTTAATAAGAGGTAGACTTTAGGGTTCTTCTATCTTTTTTAATAAAATAATGTGTATAAATATAGTAGTACTCTAACATAAATTGGAGAAAAATCAAATCAAATAAAAAAACATCTAATTGAATTGGGAGAAGAAGATTAATGATAAGGAGAGAAATTTAATTGGTAAGGGCACTATGCAGCCATTCTTTGTATAAATATAGTAGTACTCAAACATAAATTTGAAAAAAATCAAATCAAATTAAAAAAGATCAAATTGAATTGGGAGAAGAAGTTTAATGATAAGGAGAAAAAATTAATTCGTAAGGGCACTATGTAGCCATTTTTTAATATATTTTTCTTACAAAATGAATTAAAATTTACTTTAGTTGAATGAGAGGTAGAGTTAGGTTTCTTCCATCAATTATTCACTTTAATTTTTTTTAAAGATAATGTGACTAATAAACTTTCTACTTGAATTTAATGAGAGGTAGAGTTAGGGTTCTTCTATCTATAAATGATAGGTAGAGTTAGGATTCTTCTATCTTTAAATGAGAGGTAGAGTTAGGGTTCATCTATAAATTAATTACTTTAGTTTAATGAGAGGTAGAGTGGTAGAGTTAGGGTTCTTCTATCTTTAAATGAGAGGGAGATTTAGGGTTCTTTTATCTTTAAATGAGAGGTAGAGTTAGGGTTCTTCTATCTTTTTTTTTAAAGACAATCCACCTTATAAACTTTATTTTTTTTACACTTTTAGTTTAATGAGAGGTAGATGCACTTGTTAGCCAGTAGTCTTCTATCTTTTTTTTTTTTTTTTAACACTTTAGCTTAATGAGAAGTTTTTTACACTTTTAGCTTAATGAGAGGTAGATGCACTCATTTGCCCAGCAGTCTTCTATCTTTTTTCTTTCTTTTTTTTTACACTTTAGCTTAATGAGAGGTAGATGCACTAGTTCAGTAGTCTTCTATCTTTTTTCTTTCTTTTTATTTACACTTTAGCTTAATGAGAGGTTTTTTACACTTTTAGCTTAATGAGAGGTAGATGCACTGGTTCACCCATCAGTCTTCTATCTTTTTTTCAGCAGACTTTAACGAGAGGTAGAGTTAGGGCTCTTCTATCTTTTTTCTTTCTTTTTATTTACACTTTAGCTTAATGAGAGGTTTTTTACACTTTTAGCTTAATGAGAGGTAGATGCACTGGTTTGACCATCAGTCTTCTATCTTTTTTTCAGCAGACTTTAACGAGAGGTAGAGTTAGGGCTCTTCTATCTTTTTTCTTAAAAGATAATGCATTTGAACCCTGGTCGATTAATTCTTTTAAAAAATTATAATTAAGTTTTGGTATCATTTGGATTTAAATTATTGAAAATGATTCCCAACTAAGAATTGTGGAAAAATAAGAAAATTAAAGATAGGGTAAATTACTTTATTTTAGTTTAATGAGGGCCAGCCTTATAATTTTTCAATCTTTAAAAGCCACAAAGAAAGTTAATATTTAGTTTAATAACCTTTGTTTTAGATTTTTACCATGGGTTTAATTTTATTAAAAAAATATAATTAAGTTTTTCATATCATTTGGATTAAATTATTGAACCATTAAAAACTAATTGTTAGGGCTAAGAATTGCAGGGTAAATTACTTTAGTTTAGTGCTGGGTAAGATTATAGTTCATCAATCTTTAAAACATCAAAGATTTTTTCTATGGGAATTAATTACCATGGATATCTTAAATACATCTATCTGCAATAACAATTTCAAAGATATTTTTATTTTATTTTCTTTATTTAAAATTGATTTTCGACTTTATTTTACTTAAGAGTTATTTTATGTTTTAGTTTTTATTATTTTTTTGCATGTAGGCTCTTTAATAGTTTTTGTTAACACATTCACGCCATTACCATCCATCCATTACTTCCATTGTAGTCTGTAGTTAAGACTCTCACCATAACTAGTTAGACAATTTTGATTACAATAATATAATCTCCAAAGCATGTATTAATATGATTATTGTGAAAAGTTACATGCATATTAAATGCAGCCTATTAACCCAACACATATACACTACAATTATGGTGAGCATAGATGACATGGCTTATCTATACTTGGATGTGTTGCCTACGTATCTATATCCTTTATACTTTGATGGATGTCTATATACCATCTTCAAGTAATGACGTATCCTCGCTTCCCTCGATAAGCAGTTACCGTAATCAAATAAGTAAAATATAAGCATATGTGAAAACTTTGATTATAAACATATAACTATTCTGTGTTAAATTGTTAATCATGTAACCAGTCCTAATTTAACTTAAAATAAGGTCCTCCTCATTATTTATGATTTTTTTTTGGAAAAAGATGAAAACAAACCCTCAATGGATCTTAAATTTGACAGTTTACTTTGTGTGTCAAGAATTTTTTTTCCTAAAAAAATTTAGGAAATGCATTCCAGTTCTTTCTAATTTTTATAACTACCAGATCCTTATCCTTCAATGCAAAATTTAATTATTTGATGTGCTAGAAAAACTTAGAGATTGAAATGAATATAAAATATTTTTTAAAAAAACATAAAACTATTGAGAACTTCTTAAAAAAATTCTAAAAACATAATTTTTTTTAAAAAATAATTGAAGTTTCTATTAAAGAATTTAAAAATAATATATATATTTAAAGAGCATTAAAACTTCTCAGGGAAATCTTAAAATTTGGATTTTTTTAAACAATAAAATTTTTATTATATATATAATTTCTAATGTAACAACCCCCCCTGTCTTGCTACGTTGGCATTGAAGTTGGTAGGTTTTTTTTAATGCTTGGGGAGGATGAAACCATTAAATGCAAAAAAAAAATCTGATCTACGGGAGGTGAGTCAACGCGTTTTGGAGAGAGAGGAAAAGGGGGAGTTTATGCAAACGGAGAAGGAAGGAAGGAGGAGAGCAAAAAAAGGCAGTTTCAGAGGGATTTTGGACAGTTTCCAGATATAGGTCAGCATCACAGCCAACTGCAGTTTGGTGATACAGGTCAGTCTTGAATCATCTATGGTTTATTTAGTGTTGTGATGATTTGTGATTTTTTTTATATCAATTTTTCATTGATCGGGGCACAGTCAATACAAATATTTAAGGCAATCATAAGCCTGCAGGTTTAGGATTTGTGATCTGGCAATAGATCGCATTAGATATTCAGTCAGAATGTTAGAAACCTAACTATTTTATTAAATATATTTATGCAATCGTATAACTTGTGGGTCATAAGTCCCCTTCCATAAATTTTATTAGAAGATTTGGTTAAGAGTTGTTTAATGCGAATTGTATGGAGAGAATCGATTGTGGGTTGTTGCGGTCGACTGTATTCAAGGGCGACACCTTTTCTACCAGCAATGAGATCTATAATTTTGCTATTACAAATTCCTCCTGCCACTCTTCTTTCTCTCTCCAAAATTCTGGTGGTGTAGATTATATAAACCCAAAGACAAATTGCAGCAGTAAATCTGATGAAATGAGCAAAAAAAAAGATGGAGTAATGACTACAAAAGGCATCCACAAATTTGTTGAAAGAAAAAGGCGGAGAGACATGAGATCACTATTTTCTGCGTTGAGATCCTTAGTGCCGGAAGAATACATTATGTGCTCTGGGTGTCTAGGGAAAATGTTCAATAGCAGAACAGCTATCAGAAAGCATTAACTA
Source organism: Cunninghamia lanceolata (assembly GCA_027924645.1). NCBI lineage: Eukaryota > Viridiplantae > Streptophyta > Pinopsida > Cupressales > Cupressaceae > Cunninghamia > Cunninghamia lanceolata. The sequence continues at coordinate 1,837,928 of BSBN01000797.1, forward strand.
TATTAACCATCTGCATGATAAAATTAAGGAGCTTATACAAACAAGAGAGGAGATGAGAAAAGAAAAATTGTGCAGAGATCTGTCTTTTTCTGTCTCATCTGAGACTTTCCCTATTGTTAATGTAAATTCTCATGGCTGGGGTGTTTTGGTATCAACAAACACATTTAGGTGTCAGATTGTCTTGTCTGATCTTCTATTTACTCTGGGAAATAATGGCCTTGATATCGTTAGTGCTGTTACTTGTGCCATGAACAAAAAAGTCTTTCACACTATTCATGCCAAGGTTACAAATCTTCATAGTTTTGACATCAGAACTTTATATCAAAATATTTGGAACTTGGTAGGTGAAAAGGGTTAGGATGCAAATGCACTTCACAAGTGAGGATTGACCATAGCTTGTAATAATCTATTTTCTAACGCACTCCTTTTACTCATTACAACTCTTCTTGAGAAAATAGAGTGGTTTTGCTTTGGTCATACAGTCATTTTCTACTAAATAGCTAGCCTTGAGAAAACGGTGATTTCTTTTGAGTTAAAGAATGTTATGGCACTAAAATACCGTAGAGGCAGCAATTAGTGTCTGGGCATTGAGATTTAGTCACATAATTTCTCATATAGAAAACCAGTCACACAACACAAGGATGTGAGGGATCTACTGTAGGAAGGAAAAATTAAGATTACCATTTTTGTAAGTCTTTTTACATTTTTTTTGTTATGTTAAACATGGTTGACAATATATAAAATTAGGCTGTGAGTTGACTTGTGTCACCATTTTCCATACTTCCCTTATGATATCCATGCATCCCTTTGTGAAGAGTAATTAAATTGGGGGTCTCAGGAGTGATTATAAACTAATCTAACTGGTAGAAGGCCATTTTCAACAAATCACACTATCCAAGAGAGGTTGGGTCTCGTAGATCATATTTTTTCTCCTTTACCATTTTAATTTATAACTCATGGATTTTAGTCTTTTGTATGCCTCGTTAAGTCAAACAAGATGAACAAGGTCTAAGCATTAGAGTGGTTGTCTGGAGTGGCTCTCTACAGGCCTGGGGCCCGCAAGTGGCTGCCAGGGGAACTAGTAGCAGAGTTACATTAATAAATGATAACTAAAACTAAAACATTGGGGTAAAAACACTATGAAGATAATTAAACCTCGTGCATGGCCTTGAGCACTTGTATAGGCTAAGGATGCAACGAGAAGGCCTATCCGTCTGCGGGGCGTGGAGTCATCCGTCTGCGGGACGTGGATTTGGGTACGATTGAGTCTCCTCGTCTGTAAGAGAGGTACTTGGTCCCGTGTGTGCCATCCCTTTGAGCACATATGATGACACTCCATATGATTACACTCTAGTATCTAGCACCTTAGCAGTAATGAGTAGTACCCGACCTATGACTTAGATGAGTACACCTTTATTATGACCTTGACTGTAAGCACTATTCTCCGTGTCTGCTCTGTGTCTAATGTGTGTGTTGGCCATCTTGTACCCCCCTTATTGTTGTTCATCTGTGTGGGCCTTGTGACTATCTCCAAGCATGATGGGTTGGTCTCTTAGGAGTCTACATGGTTGGGAGGCATTGCCACCACCATTGGGGACTGGCGAACAGGTTTTGGAGCGCCATTTGGAGATAACCTCTCTTTCAATCACTTCATTCAATTATTGTACATATTCAGTCTTTGTATTATACTCAGGACTATGCTATGTACCTGTTTCATATTTTAGAATATATCATTTTAATTGTATATGCAGTTATGTCATTGAACTCTCTTAGAACAGAAGTTGTAATCATTGTATTTAATGAGAAGAAATATGATGTTCTTTTATTGCCTTACGGATTCTGGTGTGGGTATCAGATCCGACTGTATTTAATGCTTATGGATTCATGTTTTTATCAGATGGGATTAGGAACATTTGCTTTGGTGTTTAAAATGAATGGTATCAATCTATCTAATTGACAACTAAACTAGTGTATGTTGTTTACTTATGTCAAAAAAAAAATTATCTTGTCCCCTTTTTGGCTCTTACCCTTCTGGGTTACGTAGTGGGATGTTATATCTGGTATCAGAGCCCATGTTCACACACTGGGAGCTCTAGTATACTTGAGACTTCTATGTTTTGTTGTGTTTGGCATGTGTGGCGTGAGCTTGTTATATTGTTCTATAGTCATGTTGTTATGCCTTCATCCCTTAGTATGGTGATTAGGTCATCTTTGTGATGATCTATTTTGATGTGTTCTTTGTTTCTTTAAGATGCCTCCTAGGGGTAGAGCCAGAGGTAGAATTAGAGGTATAGCCACTGTTCTTCGACGTAGCACCCAGCATGATGCTAATCAGGGTAATCAGGGTAATCAAGATAATCAAGGCAATCAGGGTGAGCATCGGGAGGAACCGCGTGTTGAGAATCAATCCGAAGGGCTCAGGGGTGCTCATGTTTTAGCTATTTTACAATAGATTTTAGACTGATTAGGACCTCGTCAAGTGGTATCTCATGAGGCAAAGTCACACCCTTCTTGTCAGGATGGTCAGGATACTGGAGCTGAGCATGAGCATTCTCATAGTCCAGATCATTCGAGAGTAGTTGTTGTGAGGGATAGGGTGGATAGAGACAGTGTTACTGCAGGTCACATGAGGGATCTTCTTAGGGCTCATCCCCCTACTTTTGATGGTTCTGGTACAGGCACTGAGGTAGAGACTTGGTTGATCGATCTCGATCGATGCTTTGCTATGCATCCTTATAGTAGCAATACTAGAGCTCGATGTGCCATTATGCATCTCAGAGGATTTGCATCTACATGGTGGAGAGTAGAGGAGTAGAAACTTCACCTAGACATTGCTTCTATGTCATGGGGACTGTTCTTAGATAGGTTCCATGCACGATTTCTTTTAGACTACTATCGACAGAGATGTGCTGATGAGTTCCATGAACTTCGTCAGTTGACTATGACTATAGATCAGTATGAGCACTACTTCTTTCAGTTGAAGCAATATGCTAGCATTTATGATGATGAGCCGATGTTAGTACAACATTTCATCAGGGGCTTGAATGCCCATATCAGTGGTGGTGTCCATGTGTTTGAGCCAAAGACCTTAGAGGTTGCCGTGGAGAAGGTGAGGTTGATAGAGGAGAATTTGACTAGAGGTTTTGGTGGTTAGGTAAGTGTTCAGATTGGTAGTACCCCTCCTTCAGGATTAGTTGCTTAGGGTACATAGTCTCAGGGAGCTGGACCATCTAGATCTCATACTGTACCTCATAGACATGGTCAATGACAGAGGCATAGGCCTACTCATCTCAGCAGAGTGGGCAAAATCCTGGTACTCTACTTGCTAGAGATCATTCACGCCATCATTCTCAGAGTAGGTAGTAGAGTGGTCCATCACAGAGTTTTCAGAGTGCTCAGCAGAGTTCTAGGGGTGGTGGATCCCAGCAGTCACGTGCACCATTTTCAGGCTGAGGTTTTGGCAGGGGTGGTTGTTATGCTTGTGCGCAGCATGGTCATATAGCTGCTCAGTGTCCTTAGAGATCAGTGGCTGGAGGTAGTCAGAGACAAGCTACTTCAGAGCCTACAGTAGGTCAGGCTGGCAAATCACATAGAGTTTTTGCGGTGGTTGATAACCATCAGGCTGAGCATCAGGGCACCATAATCAAGTATTCAGGTGTGTTATGTGGGATTACCACATCTATCTTGTTTGATTCGGGAGCTTTAGATTCTTTCATTTCTCCTTCTCTCGTGGAGCGTTGTGGACTCGTGGTGGCAAGGCAAGACATTGGTTGGCAGGTTGAGTTAGCTACTGCATCCAAGGTGGCTGTAGACTCCCTTGTTCATGGTTGTGTGTTGGATTTCGGCACCTTCACTACCACAGTGGATCTACGTGTGTTGCCTTTGGGGTCCTATGGGATTGTTTTAGGCAAGGATTGGTTGGAGACCCACCTAGCCAGTATAGATTGTCGGCATAAGTTAGTTCAGTGTGTTGATGATGTTGGGGAGCATGTTGAGTTAATTGGGGTTCAGAGACCCATTTCTCTCCATGTGATTTTAGCGATGCAGCTGAAGCGTGCCATGCAGAAAGGTTGTCAAATGTTCACTATTTCAGTTAGTGATCTTGCTGAGGGTGGGATTCAGGAGGTATCTCTTGATGATCATCCTATTCTTTAGGAGTTTGCAGATGTCTTTCTGAGTGATATTCTAGGCATGCCACCTAAGCACGACATAGACTTCCGTATCGATCTCATTCCTAGTGCAGAGCCTATTTCTTGGGCACCTTATCTCATGACTACTTAGGAGTTGGGTGAGTTGCTGTTGCAGTTAGAGGATTTACTAGAGAAGGGTTTCATTCATCCTAGTGTATCCCCTTGGGGTGCACCTATCATCTTCATGAAGAAGAAGGACGGATCTCTTCGCTTGTGCATTGTTTATCACCAATTGAACAAAGTGACGGTGAAGAATTGATACCTGTTGCCTCAGATAGATGATTTGTTTGATCATATGAGGGGAGCCAAAGTGTTCTCCAAGATAGATTTGAAGTCAGGATACCATCAGCTTCACATTCATGAGGCAGACATTCATCGAACAGCATTTCATACACGTTATAGGCATTATGAGTTCATGGTTGTCCCTTTTAGGTTGACCAATGCTCCATCAATTTTTATTAGTTTGATGAATGGGGTGTTTCGCACCTATCTTGATCAGTTTATTCTCATGTTCCTTGATGATATTTTGATTTATTCAAGGACTATGGAGGAGCATGAAGGCCATTTGTGGCAACTGTTGCAATGCTTGCGGGATAATCAGTTGTTTGGCAATTTGGCCAAAGGTGAGTTCTTCCAGACTGAGGTGAGATATTTAGGCCACATCATCTTAGGAGAGGGCATCTCAGTGGATCCTTCTAAGATTCAGGCTATTGTGGATTGGCCAGCACTAACGAATGTGACTGAGGTTCGCAGTTTCATGGGATTGGTGGGTTACTATCACTGATTTGTGAGAGATTTCTCTTGGGTAGCCCATCTGATCACTTCTCTTTAGCGGAAAGGGAACAAGTTTGTGTGGTCAGATCAGTGTGAGTCAGCATTTTAGGCTCTTAAGGAGTGGCTGACTAGTGCACCTATCCTGGTAGTGCCAGATCCTACAGGTGATTTTGTAGTGTGCACCGATGCATCATTGGAGGGTGTGGGGGTAGTTCTCATGCAGGAGGGACGAGTGATTGCATATGAGTCCCGTAAGTTCAAGGATCATGAGTTGAACTACCCCACACATGATTTGGAGTTAGCAGCTATCGTCCACGCACTTGTGCATTGGAGACATTTCCTTTTGGGACATCAGTTTAAGTTACATAGTGATCATCACAGTTTGTAGTATATCTTCACTCAGCCAAATTTGAATGCTCGGCAGCACCGTTGGATTGAGTTCCTCTGTGAGTATGACTTCGAGGTTCACTACATTCAAGGTAAGGAGAATGTTGTTGCGGATGCCTTGAGCAGGAGGAGACATGAGATTTCAATTTTATCTCTTGGAGTGGATTTGCAGAGCCGTATTTTGGAGTCACTTCCTAGTGATACTTGGTATCAGGAGGTGAGAGCGGAGATTGAGTCTAGGAGAGTCCTTGAGGGCAAGTTTGTAGGGTTCTCTCTTGAGCCTGATGGACTTTTGCGACATCTTGGTTGTATTTATGTTCCAGATTCTGGTGATCTTCGTTCCTTAGTTTTATCAGAAGCCCATCATGCACCCTATTCAGCTCATCTAGGTGTCACAAAGACGCATGCCGATCTTTGACAGTTGTATCATTGGGTAGGTTTGCGACGAGATATTGCCGACTTTGTGGCTCGATGTCTTGAGTGTCAGCAGGTGAAGGCAGAGCATCAGCACCTAGTAGGATTGTTGCAGCCTCATTCCATCCCTGGATGGAAGTGGGATTGACTGTATCAAGTTTCTTGGTCTAGTGTGTGCTTGGGCTACATCTTAGCATTGGCAGTGTTCCAGGAGTAAGCCTAGTCCTAGGGGGGTAGGAGCATTAAAAAAAATCTACCAACTTCAATGCCAACATAGCAAGATGGGGGGTTGTTACATCTAAAATAAAGTAGGTATATGTTAATACAGTCAAATATTTATGTAAAAGTCAATCATACCCAAAAGCACAGAAAAACAAGGAAAAGCAATATCACTGAACCAAATAAAGCAATTTGACACGCAGGCAGGGCTTTTACGGGTTACAAGAATCTTAACACTACTTAACAAATGAAGTAACAGGTGAAAATTCATTATTGAAGGTCTTAAACAGCGTGAATGTTCAATAGGGTTAATCTTTTAATAAAAGTGAAACGTTTTAATCAAATACAAAATTTTGGACTTTTTGGTAAAAAAATTTGCACCTTAAATAAAGGTCGAGGATAAAACAATGTGATATTTTGGTTTTCCAATATACAAATTCTTAACGCGTTTTTTATTAACCTTTGTAACCGTCCCCGTATCAGTATGATATTTTAAAATTTTGAGTAATTTGATATTTGAAAAAAGCTACTAACATGTGATCCGCAAATCTGCAGTGAAAAGACTTGAGAAGGAAAAAACAGGAACTTTACACGCTTGGAGTACAGCAGTCATTCGAGAGTTTTTACTCTCTTATGCAGAAAATTACAATGAATTGTTATTACATGCATCGCAGATGGATATGATTTTGTAAATCTCAGAAATAGCAGGTTGTAAAGGTATAGGTCCGAGTAAGTAGAAATGAGCAGAGAGGAACCTTGGGGATTTAGAAATGTTGTTTCTCAAGAAAATGAAAATGAAAATGAATTTGGACAGTACTTACCTATGGAGATGCATGAAGATCCTATTTCGATAGAAGATGAAGATGAAGATGAGGACTTCTCGTGCAGCGGGAAGAAACTACTTATTCTCGGGAAGATGAAGACAACATACGTTTTGCTCGGAGAAATTGGAGAACTACCGATGAAAGTATTCGAAGATTACAATCCTCTCTGAAAACTGCTTTTGATGAGATGGAAACTGACTTAATTAGAGCTAAATCAGAAATTAAGGAGTTGGCTGAAAGAAACAAGAAACTAGAGAAGGCGCTCCACAAGGCTAAAGAACGAGAAAATTCCAGTAAACGAGATCTCCACCAAACAAGAAATAAGCTGCAGCAGCTGTGTACTACAGTGGCTGCACTCAAAGAAGAATGTGCAGCAGCGGCTCCACAACTTGCTAAGAAGAGAAAATATGTTCTTAAGGTTTACGAGGTTAATGACTGCGTGAATTGTCCAATTTGCTTGGAACCATGGACTGAATACGGGGAGCATAATATCTGGTATGTTTTAGATGCAAATGGATTTTCAATACTAGAAACTTCTATTTCTTCTTGGGTTTTTATATGTTAAGTATATAATTTGTTAAAAAATGAGCTACATCTAAGCCAAAACTGGATTTGTTATCAAGAGGGTTGCTAGTTCAGTGGTAGAGTATTCTGGAAGCAAATGGGAGGTCTTGGGTTCAATTTTTAACTTGGCTCATGAAAAGTTTAACATAATATTAGTGTCTAGGCCAGTAGAGCTAGGTCAAGTTAGATTCCACAAATACCTATAATGTTAGCTCAAATGGAGGTGTTGGATAATGAACCATACCCAAACCATTGTCACTAACTTAGTGGTAGAGTACCCCATCAACAAATAATTGGTCCTATTTTATGTCACATTTAATGCTTTAAGATTTATGGGATTAAAAGGGAGGTTGGTGTATCCACCACAAGGGAGTAGGATAATTCCAATCTCTTCTTGATTTCTTGTTTAGAAATTGAGAATATTGTATGACAGTGATAGGAATAGATGGCCTCCTATTTTTCCGTTTAGTGCATTTATAGTTTTGGTTTTCATGTTTAGTTTTGTGTATGTAGTATGCTGTTTATATTTTTAATTTTCTTCTTTTTGAGTTTTGATGAGGAACATTACTTTAGTAGAGTTATGCTATTTTGTTTCCAGCCTTTTGATTGGTAGGGGAGAAAGTATGTCTTCATGATTATTCTACAACTACTTGTACCTTTAATGAATGTTTTCTATGTTAAAGGAGTAGAGATAAAGTGTGGTCCTGATGTGTGAATGGTTAGATAGTTGGACATTGATTATGGATACACTTGACCATTGTGGGTACAAGAGAAGCACAAGGACAATAATCATTACAGTTTGAAAGCAACACATCTTGCTCATACTACATATGGTGCAGATGGTTAAAGGTGTGTTAGAAAATGAATTACAACATGAAAGATAGTGTTAGACAGATGCATTGGATTTTCATATTGCAATATACAGTTGCACACTAGATGTACAAGATTATATACAGTTGCACACTAGATGTACACGATTATATACAGTTGCATGAGGAATGTAGAACAAATAATTAGACATATAAAGGAAAATAGAAATACTGATCCAAATTAATCAATACAACAGAATAAAGGACTAATTTTATAAAATTAAAAATACTTTATTTTATATATATCTCAATATATTAATTTAATGTTAATGGTATTAGTTGGATAGAATAGTTAAGCAAAAGATTTTTAATCAAGGGGTCATGTAGTCACCAGTTGCACTTAACAAGAAGTGGCTTTCTCCTCTTAAATCTGGTACTTGGTATTTAATTCTGTTAAGCTTCTGTTATTTTAACAATATAATTGGTTGAAGTTATTAATATCTTTTTTTTTTAAAAAAAACAAAAAAGGGGAGTGGACACCAGTAAATTAAGATAGATAAAAAATTCACAAGAGTCATGGCCAAAGCCCAGTCCAGAGAAATAAAACATAACAGAAACCATAGCCGGTCTAAATCATCACCAAAATTAACAACAAAGTAAACACAAAGCAGGAAAAAAGTCCAAAGGAGAGACCCTATGGCAAGACAAAAGACTTCACCTGCAGACGCCACCAAAGCAAACACGAAGAAAACAAAACAGACAACCACCCCCCACACCAAACCACCAAGGATGCCACCCGTTACCACCTCAGACCGCGAAGAACACAACCCACCACCCCCGCCTCACGCCGTTGCCGGAAGACCATGCACATCCAGTTTGACAACCACAGAAGCATACCTAGGCATGCCTGGAGTTAGGGACATGAATCCAAGGAATCAAATGGCCGTAAAAACAGCCTTAATCCTTTCCATTTTTTTCTTTGTGAGTAGAAAGCAATGGGACCTCAGCACAACATCAATATCTCCACTGCTCAAGGATAGAATACTGGCTTGTAAAGCCCTGTATATTGCTTGTTGCGGGGCAGAGGTACGTAAAGCTGCAAAGTTGAAAAGGCCACCAATAAGAGTATCCCCCTGTTCCATTCTGTAAGCAGAAACCGCCGCTTCCCATCTATCCAAAGTGTAAATGTTTTTGAAAAATAAACCCACCGCAAGAGAATGAACAAATTCTCCATCCATCACCAGATCCATTATATTGGAAAGTAGTTGTGACACCACATTTGAAAAATTGAGCACGCGTCCCTCATACCCTCTTATCCATGCATGGCCAACTATGTTTCAAACAGCAATCTGGGTGAGGGTGCAGTCCTTATCTAGCAAAGTCATCAAGAGGTTCCCTCTCCAGAGGTGGAAGAAATATTCGCTGATTAAGACATGTATCCACCATGTAAGTTGTCCTTGAGGGGTAGAGAGGGCAAGGATGGAATAGGCACTGAGAAAAGAGGGAGATGTAGAGCTACGTAGGCTTTCTGCAGAAAACACAGAACAAAAATTCTTTGTCCATCCCAATAGCACCAAATGTAGTAGATACTCTAAGCAAAGAGCCATTATGTCGGAATTAAGAAAGCTAAGGACATCTATGACGTCACAAGATCAACTGGCGAAGTTGGCAGGATATGAGGTACGTTGCCATGAGAAAACCACCATAAAGTTTTTGCAGCGTGTCCAATACATGGCCACCCCATCAAATAAAGGCTAGCCGTTATGCCTCCAAAGAATCCATTTACTCAGGGCAGTTAGAGCTAGTCCCCTCCATTTAATGAGGCATGATCTAAGTGAGATACGCAGTCCCCACCTGTCCTCAATAAACTGAAAGAGCCAAAAACGACTAGATTCACCTTCCCTCATGAACACTTGCAATCCTCTTGTACGGACTATGTCACATAATATCTTTTTTATGTCACATAATAGAAATTTTTTTAATCTGCACCTAATTTAATTGACCTCCACTGTTCCACAATAATCCATTATGCCGTTTTTCAAAAATTATAAACATATAATATTTCTAGGATAATTTACAAAATTCCTTTATTAAATATTTTAATTTTACAATTGTAAATGAAAAAAAAAGAGCTCTCATGTTTTATTGATACAGAATTTCTTTATTAAATATTTTAATTTTACAATTAAAAACAAGAGTTCTGATGTTTCATTATCTTGAGAATACGTTCTTTCAATGTCTAACAACTTTCTTACATTCCTATTGTGGAACTCCAGTTCTCTTTCATGTGGTCATTTCTTTGGCAGATCATGCATAACACAATGGATTTCTAAAGGTGGAAGTCGTGGTTACTCTACCGTAAGTCAAATTTGATTCGTATTTTCTTTATCTTGTTATTCAGTGTCCTCATTTGATCGGATCACATATCCTTTTCAATCAAACTAAATTTGTATATAAATGATTACAGTGTCCAGTATGCTCGAGTAGGGTTACTTTAGCAGATATAAGATATCACTATGTATCCCAGTTCTATGATGGGGATGTGAAGATTCAACAGGTAGATCAGTCACTCCTATTAATATATCTTACCAAAACAATTACTATATTAGCTATGTTGATTGAAATTTATGTACACTCACATCAGTCGTGTGTTTTTACAGGATGGATGAAAATTGTGAAGGGAGGCTCAAGCTCTATATCTGACTACATTTTGTTTCAATTTTGGAAATCTGAATACTTGCCTGGAACTTTAATCAAATACGAGATTATGTTTAAAGTGAGTCATAGGGACTTCGGAAGATACAATTTTGAATTATTCAGGAAATTGTTCTAATTTACACAGTAAACATGACACATTTTGGCTGTTATTAAAACTGACATGCATACGCTAAAATGGTATATATTGCTTTTTGAAATTGTAAAAGTTGTTTTCTCCAATGGAGAGAATTGCTGCTTTTTTTAATTATTATTTAAAAATGGCATGTGATTTGCATTATTCTTGAGATTTGGAACTTCAGCTACCATGTTAATCTTGTTTGCAACGAAATCATCATTCTAATATTCATTACTACAAATTTTGATGTTGCCAAAGATCCAAGATTAAAAAGTTGAATTGATGGTAGGGTGCGCATTGGATTCAAAATTAGTTTTTAACTTAACAAGTATTGAGAGCTTAGAAGACAAAGTTTGCGAAAAAGAACAGAAATAAATTCAATTCAAAAGGGCTTTTTTATTGTATTGTAATACTTACATAGTATATTTGAGCAGGGAAATAATACTTTTTAATATAGAAATTAGGTTAATTGAATTAATGCATTTAAATAGCCACAATCAATTTCTATTAATTAGGTTTAAAAAATTGTTTGTTTGGAATAAACATTGAAAATCAAATGAAATGAACACTAATATTTACTTTGATAATTAAAGAATAATATCAAATGGATAAGATTATGCTCCAATTTAAGAATACTGCTTCTTCATTAGTGAAACTATCTTAAATTTTGCAATATATCTCTTTCTTGTTAGAGGATAAGTTTGTGGGCTTATGAGTAATTGTGGGTGCGAATCTATATTAATGCTTCGAATTTGTAGTAGAGTTCTATCCTACACCTTTGCATGATCTGCAGTCTTCTATTCTGCCTTTTCTTTTAAGAGAATTTGGGACTGATGGTACGAATAAATACCTTATTATGTTGTCACGTGACTAACCTATGAGGGCGTTATACATTGATCAAACCCATGAAATTGAACAATATCAAAAATGGTAAGCAAGTGCCTAAGATGTAGATTCTTAGTCTTTGTAGTACACCAAATGTTAAAAATTGAACAATATCAAAAATAGTAAGGAAGTGTCTGAGATATAGATTCTTAGTCTTTTTGTTATGTACCAAATTTAAACGTGTCACTACTGATTTTTCTCTAGAATGAATGATTATTTTCTTGGATGATTATAAGATGGCTAGAATGACTGCATTAAATGTGTTTAAATATTAGTGCATCACATCAAATTGTGATAAAAGTGTGTATATTGGCTCAAAGTAAGAGTGTAAGGAGCACTAGTTAGCCAAATTTAAATTTTAAATTTTAAATTGGAAACAGACAAGATTGTTACAAAAGAAATTTAGATAGAATAGGACACTTCTTGCATTACTCTTGAAAGGAGAGACATGCAATACAAACTAAGATGTTTCAACCATTTGAGAAAGATTATACATACATAGAATAATAGGCAACCATATAGAATAGATATAGTAGAGTGATTATGGAAATTCTTAAAAAAGCTCCCCCAACAAAAGGAGCCTCAATGTATTATTATTCACCAATATTATATGTATGTATGTATAACAAAAGGAGCCTAAAATCTAATAGGATATACCACTGTCATATATAAAGTAATTTGATACATGAAATGTCACTTTATAAATCTTTATATTTTTAAATTCCCTCTGAAGCTCTATCTTTTTCATCTCTTCCTCTCCAATTACTTTCTGTAGACATCTACACTGAAGTAAATTTTCCTCTTACCAAACAAATGGATAAATCCTTTGCTTGGATCAAGGGTGAAAGGCCCATAAATGAAATAATAATTAAAAGGTCTCAACAACAATTGATGAACTCCTCAACCAACAATTACTACAAAACACATGGGGAGCTTTAGAACATGGTATGGACATCCATAAAAGATTAAAGGGGAGAGGAATTTTGCCACATGTGGTAGTTGGCACTACCCTAGAAGATATGAATGCATGCACAAGGTACAAAAGAGTATTAATTGCTAGTGTATTAATAAACTATACATAATGATAGTTTGGACCTCCCATTCATAATTTCCAAGAAGAAATTTATGTAGTAAGTTCACATCCATTTGTTTTTGATAGTTGGTCACTATGTGTATATGTGATGTATGCATGAGTTAGTCACTATGTATACATGATGTATGAATGAGCTAGTCACTATGTTTATATGTGATGTATGTTGAGTTGATCATTGTGTGTACATGTGATGTACACATGACCTAGAAACTATGTAGTTTTATGTTCCTACTTGTTTTTGACATTGTATTAACATTTGTCTCATATACAATTGATATTATACTATTATATATGGATTGAATTTTGAAGCATAAGATTAAGTAATTGGTGAGTTTTAAAAGATTAGTTGAAGATCTAATCCCAATTGTGTGGACGGGGTCTTTTTATATTGGTGTGTGAACTATGGAGCCTCTAACTCCATTAAAGGAATATGTAGGTAGGGCCATTTTAAATTAACTATTGAGGAACAAGTTTGGGTCTAGGAAATTATCATGATATAGAGAGGTTACTCTATCTAGGGAAAGAATGTGAGTTCTATAATGATAAGGTTATTAAACTAGAACTTTTAAATTGGAATGAAGTTCCATGGATGATTAAGCTTGTACTTATGATGTAATGAAACCAATTTAAAAAAAAAAAGATGGTTGTAACCAATGGTGGTTTTTACAAACATTTCCATTCAGGAAACCAAACATATAGAGGAAGCAAACCAATAAACCATCAAATGGTAAATGAGAAGCCATGAGAAAAGCCACCAAGAGGTATGGTGCCCAAAATCTCAAGCCAAACATACAATACCCTATTCCAAGGTAGGTCTTAAGGCTATTTTTAGAATTTGATTTCATGCATCATAAAGGTTTCACAAACCTTGGCACTCTATTTTGTCTCTATTATCTCTATACGGAGATGATATATGATGTATCATTCCTACATCGTATTATAAGTTGGTCAAACACTATGTAACCTTCCTATTATATGCTCTTATGCACATCATAAATCATTATAGAATATCTTATATCTTATGATTTTATATATATTCTTCCTTGTATCACATTCCATTAGATATTATTATACACACCATAATACAAAATAAAACTGACATAAATGGCACCTTAAAGTTGGAGAATCTTTACGATAATTTCACATAAAATAATTACAAAACTAATCAAATAACTAAATACTCAGATTGAAAGGCGTATCACACTTATCCTATCACTCTCCCACTTGTCTCATATATCTTGTAAGAGAGAAAAGAAAAAACAACTATTTCTAAACTATTTACTAAGGTTCATGAGACTAATGGACTCACTGCACCATTTGAACTTTTTTGTATTAAATGGCTCTCTTTTTGTCCTTTCTTCTTTTGCCTCCAAAAGATTATTCTTAGTCTTCTTCATACCTATATCCACACTTTCAAACAAATCAATAGAAAATGAATTGAGAAACCAGAATGTCTCTTCAAGTGCCTCTTCCATAGACACTTTCTTCTCCTCTTATTCTAGTGCTCTTTGTTGCACTTTCTCTTTTCTTCTTTTCTTACTGTCTTTATTCAAGTCCTCTACAATGAGAACTTTCATGTTCTCTTTTTGTCCACTTTTTGCAATTACCACCTTATCAGGAAACTAAATCTTTTCCAAAATATCCATTCTTCTTGCAATCTCTTCCTATTCCTCTTAGAATTTTTTGTTTCCTACTTCATCCCAATATCTATCTCAAAATGGGATTATGAGTGGTCTCCTTACACTAATACCCATCTTCTCACTGCTGCAATAGAATCTCTTACCTTCCACAACTACCCTCTACCCAATAAGGACTGTGTAAGATGTTACTCTCAAATCCCCTTCTACCCACTCTCCCTTCATAGAGGCAGTTATACACCTTCTACCCAGTTTATCTCTGCTAGAGGATAGTAGTTACAAGTCCTCTATCATGCCTGCAACAACAAATGCTCTCAGGTCTATGACTAACTCGTGTTTCATAACTCTATCAACTCTCTCATACCTTATTCTTTAGCATCCTTTCCACCATGCCAGTGATCTTATTCCTCTATCAATCAAACTACATCATACATTAGACTGTAACACTCATATAATAACACCCATCAAAATCAAGAACACACTTAATGCTCTCTGCCTAGATCTTTTAGGACTCTAGGTTTCTTCCACAACTTAGTAAATCTGTAAACACACATATCACTTCAAGATTCTTATAAATATCAAACTCCCAAAACCTATAACAAATTTTTATCACCCAATTTTTTTAGGTCTCTAATACCAATTTGATGGCATGGGGTCAATAACACAACGAATGCTCTGCTTGTTTTAATGGCTTCCTTATTAGTCATAGCTCAAATACCCAATTATAGGAAACTCAATCAAAGAGATATGTAGAATAATGACATGAGCTTAAGAAGTCTTCTTCATAGTGTTAAACAGTCAAATACAAAATGACAGGAACTAAATATATGCAAACTGTAATCAAGCATTTCTAGAAATTCAAAACAATGACAGGAGAGAAGATGTATTCCTTACGCTCTTAACACTCAAATACTAAAAGTGATAGGAAGTAGTGATATTCAAATTCTTATTAATGTTGAAATCACAAATATAGAATGGCACATGGCATCACAGTGCTACTTATCCAAACATAATCATACAGCCAAATATTGGCCGGCAACAATCAGCCTTTTCTAGGGTACCAAACAAGAACTCTTTACAACTAGCTACTCTTAAAGCCTTCTATCTCTTTGTTGATCTATAATCTCCTCCATTCCTGTAGGCCTCATTTCTTCAAATTCTTCCTACGATCTGACTATCTACGACCTCAATTTTCAAATATGCTAGTGGCCTCTAACTCTATCTTCCAACCATTCTCTCCTCTATCCATCCCTTCCTCCTTCAAAAGCAACCATTGGCCCTTCTCCTTAGGGATTAATGGCCCCAAACATTACATTGGCCATTTCTTGGACCTCCTCTCCTTCCACACGACTTCCTCCCAATCGATCCTCTCTCCCTCGATATCCATCTCTTCCATTCGTTCCTTCCATCTATCTTATGATTTTTCATTACCCCCTACCAATTCATCTAACCATCAGTTATAATAATGGTTTGATAGCTAAAAGATTCCCTTCGAATGAGTACCAGTCACTTAGTTGGATTCATAAATTGACCTTTTAGTAACCGTTGATGAACAACTAATGTTTAATCTTCTTCTCACGTGGTGATAGGAACCTGCCTCATTTTCTGACGGCTTCTCTTCCAACACTTTCTTTGTAGTTGTTTTCCTCTAACTATTTTCCTATATAGTATAAGTGTAACCCTATATTTGAATTTAACTAGAATTTAACTTCATATATTTGAATTTAAAATACCTATATATAATAAGAGCCCTTCAAAGAAAATTTAAAAGATTGTTATGTTGTCTTGTACTTGTTAAAATAATAATGCATGATGTAGAACTATATATTTTAAGGTGAAATATAAACCTAATTTACAATTATTTCCATGCATGACATATGGATATTGCCAAGAGTGGTTCAAAAACCATGATTAAACAAGCTTGTATAATGAAATTTAGTGAAAAATTTCTAGGAGTTTCATGTGCTCATGATGGGATTGCTATCAAGCTTGCTTATATTTTTTCCTTTTCACTTTAATTAGTATACACCTCAAATCTTAGGGACTAACCTCCCAATCTTATCTATCCTAAAGAGAAGAGTTTTAATCTTGCCTTATGCATTGGCCTTGAACTATCCTTTGCCTAATTATAAGCTATAACTAAATTGGTCTTGAGATTGGCATTCCCTACCCTTAAGAACTAAGCTTACACCATATAGTCAATAGTAAATAGCTCAGATCACCAACATGTTGATTTAACAAACAACTTGGTGAACACATAAATGACTACACACATGCATCATATTCAATCATGTATAATTTTTTAACCTATAAATACTTATTAGGCCTTAAAACTAATCTTTATCATGACATCCAAAAATAAGTCAATTCAATTAGGCTACATTAATATAAAAGAAGATAGCCAATAACTTTATCATGACATCCATGACATCTAGAATTTCAGAGCCATAGAAGATAGCCTCTAATTTCATCAAATCACAATATCTTAGGATGACCTGAATACCAGGTAAGATTTGAACACCAAAATGTAGGAAAATGAAACATGTGGGCTACAAGTAATTGATGACATGTCTATTCCGATGATTAAGAAAAGAGTAATATATCAACACATTGAATGAAATTATTTAAATTCAACATAAAATAAATTGTCATAGAAAATATATACATGTACAAAAATAGCTTAAAGTTCTTGGTACATATAATCTGGATCCTCTCTATCTTTTATTATCTCTAAAATCTTTTCATGATCTTCAATAGGTAACCTCCACCTTTGTTTGGCACATCCTTTTTTTGGTAAAGTTTCAAGATTTATTCGTGTTGCTATAACTAAGTGACTATAATGTAGAACCTTTTGACTTGGCATATAATCAATAAATATAATACCATTTGTATCTATCTTTGTTTGTTGATAGTATGTGTCTTCAACAACCACTAATCCAATTGGATACTCTTGTCCATCACCATCTGTCATTGACTCTAATAATTTGTATTTTGGTTGTGTACTTCTTAGTAGATAGTAATCTACACCTTCTGTATTGTCTGGATCTGTAGGAACAACAAAATATCTCCTGTACACACCATATTGTAAACCATGCTCAAATTAAGTAGAATATATTATAAATCAAATGTACAAGTTAAAATTCAATTTAAAAATTTAAAATTTACATGTAATACCTAATTTGATACACGTTCATAATTAGCTAAATACAAAGGATGATAGACATCTACAATGTCATTATCTTCAAAAGGGTCCAAGGTGGCCACTAATTATTTTATTTACCATTCTGAAAGATACCCATCTCTAATATTCTCACATTGCAGAGTATTTGCATTGTTCTCAATGCAATCAACATAAAAACATTATTTTTCTCACTTGAATTACAGGAGGCCTGCTATGTCCTACTGTCATGATTTGATGCAAACTTCTAATAACACTAATTGTTTGACAATTAGTAAGAGTTGATCAATCAATATCTATTTAAATTTCTATATTTGATAACCCTATATTTTATAATAAAGTGTGTTTTATGTGTAACCTGCATGAAACTTGTGATCATGTGTTTTCTGAATGTAAATTTTCTTGTGATGTCTAGAGTGATTTTTTGAATAAGTTGGATGGCTTGTTGTCTAAAATTAGTATAAGTAAGATATATATCTTTTGTGGTTTTGTTAGTGAAGTAGACACTAATGCTAATCTATTTTAGACTTTATTTTCTACTAAAATCTTGTGGTCATTGTGGAAGGCAAGCAATGGGGATGAATACCAGGGAAGGAAAAGGGTTCCCACTAAGTCTTATTTTAGAATCCTTTTTCATTCTATACGTGAACATGATATTTCTACAATGAAAATTCATATTGATATATTCATGAGGATGTTAGATGATAGTAATGCTAGTAACATCTGGAGGACAAGCTTAATTCTAACTATATTATATATCTTAAGAATTATTATACTTATATAATATAATATTACAATATAGGATAGATATATTATTATAATATATTATACATAATATAACTCTAACCCTAACCCTAACATTAATCTTGATAGTAATTCTAACCCTAATTCTACCCTTAGATCTACTTAAACCTAATTCAATTTCTAATTCAAACCCTTATTCCAACCTTAATTCTAACGGTACTTCTATATATAGATATAAATGTAAATGACTTTTGGTGTTTTATCATAACTATAACCCTAACCCTAATTGTGACTCCAACCCTAACCTTGATTCTAATCATAGTTTTAACCCTAATTCTAACCATAGTTTTAACCCTAACCCTAAATCTAATTATAATTCTAATCTTAATTTTATCCCTAACCTTAATTCTTACCCCAATACTAATTCAAACCCAAATTATAACTATAACCCTAACCCTTATCTGAATTTTGATAGTAATGCTAACCCTAACTCTAATTCTAACCCTAACCCTAATTGTAACCCTAACCTTAATTCTACCATTCTAACTGTCCCTATATAAAATAATAGGTATGCTATAATTATATATAATATAACACTAACCTTAACCCTAATGTTAATCCTAATAGTAATTCTAGCCCTAAACCTAATTCTGTCCCTAACCCTCATAGTAACCATATTTATAACCAAAATTCTAACTTGAACCTGAACCCTAATCCTAACCCTAATTGTAGGCCTAACTTCTAATTTAAACCCAAATTGTAACTATAAACCTAACCCTAACATTGATCTTGACAATAATTCTAACCCTAATTTTACCCCTAGATCTACTTAACCCTAATTCTATTCCTAATTCCAACCTAATCCCAACCCTAATTCTAACCATAGTTCTATATATAGATATAAATGTAAATGACCTTTGTTATTTTATTGTAATGATAACCCTAACCCTAACATTCACCCTAATTCTAACCTCAATTCTAACCCCAGCCCTAACCCTGATTCTAATCATAGCTTTAACCTTGATTCTAACCTAAACCCTAACCCTAGCCCTAATTCTAACACTAATTCTAATAGTAATCCTAACCCTGATTGAAACCATAACCCTAAATCCAATTATAATTCCAATCTTGATTTTATCTCTAACCCTAATTCTCACCCCAATACTACTTATATTACTAATTCAAACCCAAATTATAACTATAACACTAACCCTAACTCCAATTCTAACCCTAACCATAACCCTAACCATAATTCTAACCCTAGCAATAACCCTAATTCTATCCCTAACCCTAATTCTAACCTAATCCTTATTCTAACCCTAACCCTCGCTCTATCACTAAGCTTAATTATATCCTTAACTCTAACCCTAATTATAACTCTAACCCATGTCATAAAACTAATTTCTCACCTCAATATTAGTGTTCCATTGTCCCACATCAATATTAAAAGTCATATTGCATCACATGAAATTGACCCCTAAATTTCATAATTTAAAACTTATAAGTTTCTTGACTCCTACCCATTTCATTCCACCATGAGCTGACTTGGTATGATAGATCACTTTTAGGGTCTTGGATATGTGATTTGTAATGGCATTATCATTTTTTATATTTTTTGAGGGATTGTATTCTTACTTATCATTATTCCATTATTATATCTTTTCTTTTAGATTTTTGTACTATGTTGAGATCTATCTTGTACCCACCCTAGCCACCCTTGCCAATCCCATTAGGTTTCCATTTTTCATATCTAATATACCACTAATTCTAACCCTAAGCCTAATTCTAACACTAGAGTTAGTGTTAGGGTAGGATTGGGTCATTTCAAATGATTTCATTGGTACAATATTAATTCCCAAATTTATATTAATAGATAAAACCATTTGGTATGGAGTAATTATTTTTTATAATATAAGGCGGCTAAACTAGGGGCCGAACCTTTATAAAAAATAGAGAGGCCAAAAAGGTAGCAAGCACAAAAAGTCCCTTAAACCAGATATAGCAGAAACATCAATTATAGTTATCCCTGCATAACCAGCAAAACCAACCTCTATAAACTAATATCGTAAGAACAAAGTAACAAAGTATCATCAGTATAACAACAAAAACTCTCATTACTGGACCATAGATTTAATAATGTCATCCACTTTCCTAGCAAGATCATCATTGTCAGCATTGACAGGCACCCCCAGGTTCTTCAGCACAGAGAGATTGAGGAGAATAGATGTCCTGAGCACAATGGACAGATTCTATTCCAGCTTCACAATGCAAACTCTCAGGTCTGCAAGTTCAGTCCCCAGACCATCATCAGTGTCCATAGCATCCTCAGCCTCTTCCACGAACATCTCACCTGCTTTGTCAGCATTATCAATAGAGTTAGCAACATCCTTAGTGGTAGCCCCCGTATCATGAGTCTCTTGCTTACCTTCATCATATCCAGATATGTCCTGAATCTCCATATCCATGTCGTCATCCCTCCAGGTGGATTCATCCAAACCGCTCTCAGAATAATCAATTAGTTTTGCTTGAGGAGCCAGTTTGCCAGCAATGCACCCTGACTGCCTAACTCCAGAGGAGGGACCATCCCTACAAACCTTCGCAGAAGATTGAGACTGGCTTCTTCGGCCCACCGGGGTCCTACCAAGAGTTTTAGGGATCCCAACCACAACCTCATATTGGCAGTAGGACACGGAGTATCAACATGAATTTCCTTAGGAGTGCAAAAAGAAACTTCTTTAGTCTTGATAGGAACAGGAGAGGGCCCAGGTTCATCAACATCAGGAATATCCTTAGGGTTAGATGAGGGTTCCCCTTCCCCACTATTAGTTTGAATGGACTTAGAGGGTTCAAGGGCAAGATGGTGATTATATAGACAGAGAATAAGGCCCTGATGAAGAGGGATAGGCTTCGTAGTAGGGTTATTAGCCAGTTTCACCCTAACCCTAAGGACAGAATGTTCAAGGGAAGAAAGTAGATAAAACAGAAAGCTAATTTGAGCATTGCAACAGAAATGATTTAAAAGGGGGAGATGATAGTTATAAAACCTGGTGAAGCACCCCTCCAGGGTGAAATACTTCATGAGGAGAAAACACACACTGTCCCATGACTCAGGCAACTTGGCTCTGTCAAATCCTCCCTGGTAAGGGACTAATTCTTTGCCATCTCCAAGAAAGAGCTTCTGACTAGAAAGGTCTGCAATTTTAGTTTTCCTCTGCAGCTTCAAACCCTGAGTAGACATACCAGTGGCCATAGCGATCACACATTCAAAAACTTCAAAGCTGATTCCACCCACCGAAACCCACCGGTTCTGCCAAGACCTAGCGAATTGTTCAGAAATATTTTCATTATACCCATTAAGCCTCTCCAAATAGGGACTAATCCCACCCTCTTTGCAATAGTGCCAAACCACCAGAATGTCTTTGAATTCACAGCAAGAGATGGGTTCAGTTCTAATTCTATCTCCTCCCATGGTAGAATTACAGCGCATGTCACAAAAACCCCAAATCTCCTCAGTCATATGTACAAAAGAATTACTAACCTAATCGAGGCTAATAGTGTAGGTAATAACATAGTACACATTATCATAAATATGGGAAGCTTGGCAAATGCCAAACCCATGCTTAATCATAATTACCCGGCACACGCCATGATGATCTGGCCATCTGCTCGCCTTATGAGAGAAAGGAGCAAAGTTGACAGTAGAGAAGGTACGAAAGGACTTGTACTTCAAGAGACACGTCAGGCCCCTCCCAAAGGGCTAACAATAAGAGCTGTCTTTCCAACACATCTGACTCATCAATACCCGGGCACGTCCTTAAGAATGAGAGCCTTAAGATTTAAAGGGATATGATCAAATTGGCGACAAACCCTCCAATTTGAATACCGTTGTCCAAGTTTGGCATAGGGGTCTGCAACTCCATTGCCCTCACAGTAAATATGTGAAATATTCACATTAGTAATACTCTGCAAGAGAATCTGTATATCCCTAATAATGTCTTTCAACTGAATGCCAACATTCGACACATTGGTAACTGCATCAATAACCATTTTAGAATCTCCTTGGATATCCAAATTCCTAATACCAAGGGATATAGCCAATTTAATCCCCCAAAGAAGAGCCATAGCCTTAGCATAGTTATTGCTGTGACAGCCCAGACTGCCAGCATAGACATCATTTTACATCATAATCAAAATATATAATGTGAGGTATTCTAACACGTGTACATTTCCACCGTAGTACTTGTACACATAAGAATAGTATTTGTCAACATAATATTCTTAACTATTTCTTTGCAAATACTCTTACCTTTCAAAATTACACAAATAATTCATATCATGGTTTTTTTATTTGAGTTCTACAAATAACTCATGTTTTGTTTGAATCTCTTAGCCTTCTTTTAGGATCTTACTTTTTAACCCCAAAATTACACTCTTTTGGTTTAAACTTTTCTTGCTAAAAAAATAATATATTAAAAAATTTAGTAACTATTCTAATTTGAGCTTGTAGTCTAAATATTTCCATAATCTAGATGCATTTCTTTCCAATTTGTAATCTATTTTATATTGTGTTGTGTGAATTTTTCACAATACAATTGAATTGTATACCAAAGCTAATTTCTTAATAGTTATTTTTTCAATGCAACCTTGGAAATGTTAGTTCTTGTTGAAACAATTTGGTATGTGCATTGTTAAACACTTTTTAATGGTGTTTATTCTTCATATTTGTTCACCTTGATAATATTTCATGCAACCATGGGAGATAGAATGTCAGCAATTGACATAATTATAATATTAGAGAACTATGTGATTCTAAACACTTTTTAATAGTGTTTATTCTTCATATTTGTTCACCTTGATAATCTTTCATACAACCATGGGAGATAGAATGTCAACAATTGACATAATTATAATATTAGAGAGCTATGTGATTCTAAGCTCTTTTTATGTAGTATGATGTTTGAAAATTTTACTTTTTGGAGGATTATACATTTAATATCTTCCAAAGATGGAATTCCGAATGTAACCTTAATTACTAATATACGTTATATATTACCAATAAAAATAATAATATTATATATACACTGCTTATATTTAGTATTTTTTTTCCAAATGTGGTTGTAGTAGTTATTATAAAGGCCATGAATAATGTAATTAATTAGTTTTTACTTTATCACCAAAAACTTCAAGATAAAGAATGAATACTATTTTTAAATTTTAATATAACACTTAAAAAACTTATAAAATAAAATAAATTAGACATTTTGTAGGTTTGCATAACTTGTACATTTGATTTATAATATATTCTACTTAATTTGAGCATGGTTTACTATATGGTGTGTACAAGAGATATTTTTGTTGTTCTTACAGATCCAGACAATAGAAAAGGTGTAGATTACTATCTACTAAGAAGTACGCAACCAAAATACAAATTAATAGAGTCAATGACAGATGGTGATGGACAAGAGTATCCAATTGGATCAGTGGTTGTTGAAGACACATACTATCAACAAACAAAGATAGATACAAATGGTATTATATTTATTGATTATATGCCAAGTCAAAAGGTTCTACATTATAGTCACTTAGTTATAGCAACACGAATAAATCTTGAAACTTTACCAAAAAGAGGGCATGCCAAACAAAGGTGGAGGTTACCTATTGAAGATCATGAAAAGATTTTAGAGATAATAAAAGATAGAGAGGATCCAGATTATATGTACCAAGAACTTTAAGCTATTTTTGTACATGTATATATTTTCTATGATAATTTATTTTATGTTGAATTTAAATAATTTCATTCAATGTGTTGATATATTACTCTTTTCTAAATCATCGAAATAGACATGTCATCAATTAATTGTAGCCCACATGTTTCATTTTCCTACATTTTGGTGTTCAAATCTTACCTGGTATTCAGGTCATCCTAAGATATTGTGATTTGATTAAATTAGAGGCTATCTTCTATGGCTCAGAAATTCTAGATGTCATGGATGTCATGATAAAGTTATTGGCTATCTTCTTTTATCTTAATGTAGCCTAATTGAATTGAGTTATTTTTGGATGTCATGATAAAGATTAGTTTTAAGGCCTAATAAGTATTTATAGGTTCAAAAATTATACATGATTGAGTATGATGCATGTGTGTAGTCATTTATGTGTTCACCAAGTTGTTTGTTAAATCAACATGTTGGTGATCTGAGCTATTTTCTATTGACTATATGGTGTAAGCTCAGTTCTTGAGGGTAGGGAATGCCAATCTCAAGACCAATTTAGTTATAGCTTATAATTAGGCAAAGGATAGTTCAAGGCCAATGCTTAAGGCAAGATTAAAACTCTTCTCTTTAGGATAGATAAGATTGGGAGGTTAGTCCCTAAGATTTGAGGTGTATACTAATTAAAGTGAAAAGGAAAAAATATAAGCAAGCTTGATAGCAATCCCATCATGAGCACATGAAACTCCTAGAAATTTGTCACTAAATTTCATTATACAAGCTTGTTTAATCATGGTTTTTGAACCACTCTTGTCAATATCCATATGTCATGCATGAAAATAATTGTAAATTAGGCTTATATTTCCCCTTAAAATATATAGTTCTACATCATGCATTATTATTTTAACAAGTGCAAGACAACATAACAATCTTTTAAATTTTCTTTGAAGGGCTCTCATTATATATAGGTATTTTAAATTCAAATATATGAAGTTAAATTCTAGTTGGAAATCGAAATAAAATAGAGAAAAATGAATAGAGAAATAACAGAGGTTAGGGGCCTCATGAGGTGTAGTTTTTGACATACCCTATTTTGAACTTGAAGAGATCTAGATTGGTCGAATTACACAGGTCATCAATTAATTGTATCTAGATGAATACTAAATAGACTATCTAGAATTTTGGTCCTAGAACTTAAATTTGGATTTGCAAGCATAGAGGGAAAGGTTGTTTATTTCCAAAATGTTTCCTTTCTTTATCTCCCACTAATCTTCTCATGTTTTCTCTTTGTTCTAGTATGCTAGAAATTACTAATAAAATATCTAATTTTTAAAATTTCAGCATAGATAGATAATCCCTAAATTAATCATATCTCAAAATTACTAAATTTTAAAGGATAATTTGTTGTGAGGATTTACCCAACATGGCTATGTACCTTCCATAGTTTTTTTTAGATGACCCTAATTCATAAAATGGAAGTTCATTTAGACATACCAACTTTTTTATAACAATTTTAATTTACATTTTTTCAATTTATTTCCCAAATTCCAAATTCACTCAATTTTAGGTAAAAATGACAAATATATTTCTCCAAAACATTATATATAGTTACAAAAAAATTATGAATTCATTCATAAAAAGTACCCCATAAGATCATAAACCTATTTACTATGGAATCCATCTTCCTAATTGTATAGATACACTAAGACTTTCAATCACAACATAGATCCATTAATTCCATTTGATTCATACTTACACACATTAAGTTTTATAATCTTTATTACACATATTTAGTTTCAAAATCCTTATTTGTTCCCATTATCATTCCTGACTCATATTTCAAGAATATTCAAATTCAAAACCCTCTAATCTTTTGATCCCTCCTAGTTTCTTCTATATTTCTTATTTCTCAAGAAATCCCTAGATATTTTTCTAGATTCCAATCTAGATGAAAAAAAAAAGTTTCAATGAAGATTTTGAGTTAATCTAATCATTTTTCTATGATCATATATATCAATTTGAATTTCTAATTGCTATGGAATTTATAAATAACTAGTTTGTTCAATGGTTTCTTATTGAGTAGGAAAGATCAATCTCAAACGAGTGCATATCGCCTCTTTCACAAATAAGAATCTAGATTTGTTATTAAATCCAAAATGAAATATTTTCTATAATATTTTCATGATGAGATCCTACCTAAAGATTCTTAGGAAATTTGAAAAATTACATGACAAAAATTCACTATCCAAACACAATCTGTTATTTCTAAAATAAATGCAATCCAATCACTTCAATATTCAAACTTTGATAATTTCCTTTCTAGAATGAAAATGGAATTTAGCATCTTACTAAAATTTTCTTTCCTTTTAATCCAAGTATAATTTCACTTTTGCTTCACAAATCTAATCAAGAAGAAATAAATCTTAGTTAATGATATTTAAGTATTAATTTTTAAGTGATAATAAATTAAATACTCTTTTTTTATTCATGCACTTTACTTAGAAAACTTCTATTAATAAAATAATAGCTTTTATAATTTATTTATTATTTAATTCATACATAACTCGAGCAAGGAAATCATCTAACCTTTAATTCTCCAAAAATAAATTATTATTATTATTTATTTCTAATTTCCAAATTATGAACTTTCATACTCAATAAATTAATTTAAACAAGTTTAAATTGCTTTATTAATCTAAATTTAATTTATAACTAAAATTTGAAATTAGTTACCATTTTAGTCTTTAAATTTCTTTGTGTGGGATGTAGACTAGATAGAACTATTTTAATCTTTAATAGCTTAATGTTAGTGATATATATTGTTATACTTAGATATTTATTTTATCTAAATGTCCAAATTCAATGTAATTGTGTCTATACAAGTGAATGAAATTTTATTGAGTTTCAATATCATTCCTTAGTTTACTTATATGTTAGATATGATTTTTTTTTTCATAACTTGAACAATAGTGACAGTAAACATTAGGTTCTATTATGCATAATCCCCCTAAATGATTGGATTGTGATTCCTAGATTAGTATTAGCCAAATTAACTAGTCATACAAATCTCCTTTCATCAACTAGCAATGCACTATATATGTGATGTCTTTTTTGTACGTTTTTCTTAAATTTGATTATGAACATTAAATTAACTCAATTTTTTATATAGATTTAAAGTGTGCAAGAATATATGTTAAAAACCATAATATAAAATGTATATAATGTGAAACCATGTAATGTAAAATGTATATATTGTAAAACATAATAAGACATGAACCATATAATGTGAAAGGTCATAACATGTGAAACCATAACAAGTCAGAGAGTAGGGTGTCTAATATGACTACATATGTCTAGATCTATCTCCCGAGCCATGTGTGGATCCATGTCTTGATCTCTCTCTAGAGCCTGATCCATGTGTGGATCCATGTCTCGATCTCTCTCTGGGTCTTGATGCACCTCCCTGCACAAGAAAGTACATAATTTAATTTAATGTACATGTGTATATATATATGTGTTTAAAGTCATCTTAAAGTTAAATTATACTTTCAACATGTCTAAATTTATCATGCACGAGATCCTCTGCATGATCCAAATCTCTGAAGTGTGACAAGTTATCCCCTACTATATGCTTCAATGAATAGTGAGAACTACTTTTAAGTCAAGTTTATTTAATATATACACATGTGAATTTGTAGAATGTAAAATATAGAAATTATTCAAGTATCTACACATCCTGGAGCACTCTACAAATCCCACTAATGTCAAAAGAATGAATGGTAACATCAGGGACACCTACATCTGAAGGTAAATGACCAGTGCCAAAGAGAAGTGTGGTATATGTGCCATGTACATGAGGTGCAACCTAATGTTGTGTGGGGGCTGTATGTTGGTCTGGAATATTCTAGTTCTCTGAAGCCATCTCACCCTAACCTGACTGTCTACCATTATGTCATCTAATATGAGTTGGTACAACATCCAAAGGAATCCCATACTCGTTACTGATATAATGGTATGCTGATAGTAAATCAATAAAGGTAGTTTAACACGCATCACGTACAATGGTGTCACTCATATGGGCCACATCTGATGGGGATGGTATATCTGCATGAATGTAGGGGTCATAATTTACGAATGTAGCCTCAGTGGGAGGAAGGATAATCCATGGACATAATAAGTATCTCTCTACACAATTAGATGACATCTGATCAACCTAACTAGCAATCATGGTCATCCTATCAAAAAGCCTGGATCTAGTCAGTGTGACTACTGCATCACCTGCTGCTACTAGTTCCAAACATTTTGGTAGAACCAAAAGGTTTGGACCAACTAATGCCCTCTTGTTTTCAGGTGGTGCAAAATTTGGATATCTAAATTTAGGTTTATCAGCAAACCTCCCCTTGCCATGTCCAGCATGTCGTCTAATATGAGTTGGTCCAACATCCAAAGGAATCCCATACTCGTTACTGATATACTGGTATGCTGATAGTAAATCAATAAAGGTAGTTTAACACACATCGTGTACAATGGTGTCACTCATATGGGCCACATCTGATGGGGATGGTATATCTGCATGAATGTAGGGGTCATAATTTACTGATGTAGCCTTAGTGGGAGGAAGGATAATCCATGGATGTAATAAGTATCTCTCTACACAATCAAATGACATCTGATCAACCTGACTAGCAATCATGGTCATCCTATCAAAAAGCCTGGATCTAGTCAGTGTGACTACTGCATCACCTGCTACTACTAGTTCCAAACATTTTGGAAGAACCAAAAGGTTTGGACCAACTAATGCCCTCTTGTTTTTAGGTGGTGCCAAATTTGGATGTCTAAATTTAGGTTTATCAGCAAACCTCCCCTTGCCATGTCTAGCATGTACGGGCATAGATGTGTAATCCACAGATAATCCTAAATGGAACTCAACATTTAACTGTTTCTAAAAATATAGTGGTAACTCATCATTATGAGGCCATCTATGATTGGCTGCCAAAAATATGGGATATATAAATGGACCAAAAAGTGGATCTATAAACTTGGTAACAATATATCCTCTAACTTTGGTTTTCCCATTATAAAAAGGGAACATACTATGCACTTTATGTAATGAAACTCTATCAAAAATAAATTCGATATTCTTTGTGCTAGTAACAGTCCTAGAAAGGGACGTATAAAACTCCTTAGTGCTAATATCATCATATGGATTGTATGATTTTATCATCTCAATCATATCTTTAATCTCAAATTGAATATTGACTAATTTATCTCTATTAGCCAAATTTGGGGAGTTCTGTATTGTTTGGTCCAAACATTTCAAAGCATTATCTAATCTACACAATGCTATTGTTATAAAAATTATTCCTAGTCTCAGCTTCACACTGAGACTACGTGGAATGATGAGATCCCTCATCATAAGCCATATCTAGATATAAGAGATCTGTATTTAATTAAAACAAAAAATTTAATATGTACAATAAGAATTTTGGCCAATAAGAATAGGACAAATATTTTTAATGTGTACAAAAAAGCACATGCATAGGACAAATATTGAATGCACAATAAAGCACATGCATTTCTTACAAAGTGTTACAAAGTATGATGATAAACTCAAGTTGATTGGCAAATCAAAGGGATGGTTCATTTTACATCGTACATTAGCTTTGTATTACTAGCTCAACATTTCTTTCAGGAAGTATTCACTTTTCTTTAATACATTATCTACGGAGTGGGAAACATATTTTATGGTTATTGCAATTTTAACAGTCTTCTTTAATGCTTAACTTGAAGTATCTATATACAATTTTACTAGTCTTCATTAATGCTTCACCTTGCTGTAATATTTGGTTATATAATAGAATAGTGTCTTTGCAATGTGTTTTTACATTTTTACCAAGTGCATGTCTTCTTTCAAATTTCAAATTGTAATTTTCTATACAAAATTAAAATAGCAGATTTTGAATGAAAAAAAGGTTTAAATGCATACCCAATATTAAGTTGCATCTCAGAGATTTATGCTCATCTTTAGATAGGGTCATGATAAAATAACAAAAATATCTGTCAGAATAGAAATCATCTCTTTACAACTAGGTACGAAGGTAGCTCTAGGTATTTGTTGGGATGAACTCACTTATAGGATGATACTTCTTTGTAGTTCTTTTATTCATTATGATGTAGTGATGCCTATGATTTCATAAAAATGTTTAGGATTATTCATAAATGGTTTCTTGATATCTTAAAGAAGCATATATGAACAAACCATTATTCCACTGACTAGTTCAAATTTATATAAGGTTATGAGCTCAGTGATACACTCATTAGGACTATTGTCTGCCAAGAAAATTTCAATAATTTGCTTCAGTAGGCTAGTTCTTTGTAAAAAAATTTAATATTGGACCTCATTCAGCTAGCAAGTGCCTGATGGAAAATGTTAGTTTTCATATTTTGGTATCCAAATTCAAACCAATTATTCTCATTTTGAGTTTGTGGATCTTTGCTGTCATTTACAGTGTTGCAGGGCTTCCATTTCTCTGCCTGATTAAGTGCTGCTAGGATTTGTGTCTCTTTTTTGGTTGTTTTCTGTTGGAATAGGTTTTGAGGCATAAACAGTTTAACTCATTTAGCACATAAATTTTATAATTAAATCATTCAGTAACTGACAACCTTTCTTCTTGTCTGGTCTTGTACTAGCAACATTGCCTATGACAAAAAAACCATAATGGTAGCATCAGGTGTTTGCTGATTTATTGTAAAATGTCATATTTGTTGTACTATAATGAATTGACTTGGCGAATGATCATTGATGTTGCATTTTAAGGAAACTTTATTTCCTTTATATTTAAAAGCTTCTTATTTAAATGCCTTGAAAACTATGTTCTACATAATTTAAATGTTTAAAATAAAAAAAAATAGTTTCAATTCATACTATGAGTTTTACAATGTAAATTTGATTTCCTGACATAGTTCAAAATAAGTACAACATTTTTATTTACCCCATTGTAAATAGTGACCACATTGACCAGTTCTTTATGTAGCCAAGGTGAGTGACTGTCATGAGTTGGCAATCTTCAAAGAGATCCTCAGTGCCATAGACAACATTTTGCAGGTCGCAAAGCCAAATTTTAAGTGCCTCTTCTCAACTACTCCAATTCGCACCAATCAAGAGTGCCCTAATATACTTGAGCCAATCAATCAACTCTTCTAAATTCTCCCTGAAATAAATTAGAAGAGATGTGCGCTAGACAAGTATAGTCGTCAGTCTGTCTACAATGATCTAAACAATGGCATCAGTCATATTTGTTGTTTCCCTTCCTTTCTCATCCAAACCCCACATATCACCAATAAAAGCTGATGAGATTTAGGTTTTGGCAGGGTTTCAGGGCCTCTTATTTTTTTCCACTCCCAGATGATAAAATAGAATAGAATAGAATAGAATAAATTATAATTTAATAGAATAGAAAGGAAATTTTTTAATAATGTTTTATAAGACCAAGCTTTCTATGGGACCCGAGAGTAACTCAATAGACATCAAAACTAGTCACAATTGTTATTTCTTTCTTGATAAAACTCCATAGCTCTCAGCATAAAGAACTGGTTAGTGTGCTCACTGTTTACAGTGGGGTAGCTTTTAGTAAATTAAGAGAGGGTGCTCAACTACTAGCTCCTTCATAAACATTTTCATTTCAACCATTTAAATTTTTAGGGTTAAAAAAAAAACATATAGAAATGCTAGGGTTTAAAAGTGACTAACTATGTTACGAGCTCAAGAAAATGTTTTCCTTGTTTTATTTTATTTTATTAATAAGGGGAAGAATATTACAGGATAACTCATCCATGCCTACTTTTGCACATTCCGATCAAACGGGAAAAAAAAAAGTGGGGTTCCCGAGTTTTACTAGTACCTAATTTTTGGAACGTTAAAGGAAAATAATTATAGTATAACCACGTGGTGTTTTTTAAGGAAAGAGATTAAATGGTCGACACTTTCTATTCAATGAGTGATGTCATAATAAAATAATGGTGGTGGGCGAGAATCTTTTGAATGTGCAGATTCGGGGTAAATTACTAAATGAAGTTGTGAGCCATTATTTTTCGTGCGGTCTAAGTTTTGAGTTATCTCATTATAGGTAACTATGTTTGTGTAACAAATATGGATTGTTATTTTTCATTTAATGCTAGGATTTAAAAAAAACATTGAGAGATGCTACCTGGTTTAAAAAAACAATAATACAGACCAGAAAAAAAACAATAACTGAGCTTAAAAAATGTAATAACTGAACTTAAAAAACAATAATCCATAGAAATGATAGGGTTTCATACCTGGGTTGAATGTATTTGTAGTGGGGGTGTTGGTCGAGCATTATCTAGAGACCTTCTATTCTACAAAAAACGTAAAAAATGATGCCTCCATAGTTGTTTTTTTTCTTTTATTTTTAAAGGACTCAGCCGAAACCCACTCAGATGAGTGGGTTTCAGCCGAGACTATATGCACCACATCATTGCCATGTCAGTGCCAAAGGCACCACATGGATTCGGCCGAATACCACTCAGCTGACTCCCACTCAGCCAAGTGGGAGTTAGCCAAAATTAGTCGGTTAGCCTAAAGTGTGACACATGTTTGTACTCTTACCCTTACATTTATTTAGTTTTCTTCTTACAAATATTTGATGCAAGTCCACAAAATGTCTATTTTATTTTCTTTCATAAGTGTTATACTAAAAGTTAAAATAGTATTATTTTTTATCATAGAGTCTTTGGTGTTGAAGTGACAACTAAATATATAAAACTAATTAATTACATTATTCATGGGCCTTTATAATAACCACTACAACCACTTTTGGAAAAAACTAAATCAAACTCGGAGGTTAAATTTTCCCTAGTTTTATTGGCGTTGTGTCTGCCAAGTTATTTAACGGGGGTTTGGGGGTAGTGCCCCCAAGACGGTGTCAAGGGGTAGTGTCCCTAGTGGGATCCCTATCATGATACAAGACGGGTCGAGGGGCAGTGCCCCTAAAACTTCAAATGACTTTTATTATTTTATAAAGGCATCGGGAATTGTTTTTTCTATTAGCTAACATAAAAAACCCTAATTTGTAACTAACATAAGTCTTGATAAAAATGGCTAAGGGTTAGGATTTCTGGGGATATTGTATTGTAGCATTTGTAGCAATATTGAGTTGCAAGGATTGCTATTCGTAATCCATTTAATTTCCTGGATAATAATATTGAACTCTCTATTGGTGGATGTAGCCCGGGTTTGGGTGAACCATGTTAAAAATTGTCTCGCTATTATTATTTCTATGTATTTTCATTCCTCTGTTTAATCTTTATTTGCTATGATTATTATGCCAACATTCCTCCCCTTATTACATTTTTACTATGACTATTATGCCAACAGTCCTCCCCTTATTACATTGTTCCTACAATGGTACCAAGGGACCCCTCCCAAATGCTAATATAATCAACAAAGCTGATTACATAATATGAATACATATTTTATAAATGATTTTCTCCCAAAAAACAAATCCTGAACCAAGCGGAGCTCCATCATGTTGTCTCATCTATTGTTGGAAAGGTGTAGCTTTGAGCTGTGTTCTTGAGCTCTTTGGTCCCAAACTCTCAAATCACAGAGTCTTGAATTATTCGACAACAATCCCTATCATTGTCTAGTGACCACGAAAGGGTATAATTCTTGATTATATACTTTGACACTTGCTGGACAATAATCCATATTGAGCTCAACACCAAATCCCAAACCTATCTCCAAAACAAAATCTTCACAAAACATATATTCTTCAAATCCATCAGCATCAACAAAGGAAAGCAAAACAACCAAAACCAAAAATGCTTCTTATGCAAAACATCATCTCAAAGAAAGAAGCTAACTTGAGATAATGGAAAATCCTCCATCCTCTGATACCACCTACCTCCAATATGACTCTCTTAGTCCTTACCTTCCAAAGATAGCATCAGAGGAAGTACTGCAATTCTTGAAAGCATAATCATTCTTTAGCATACAAGATTTATATGAAGTAGCTATTGGCATAATAGTTATAGTATTACATTGTTTATACGTAACTACATCTATTGGTTACTT
Organism: Cunninghamia lanceolata; assembly: GCA_027924645.1. Classification (NCBI taxonomy): domain Eukaryota; kingdom Viridiplantae; phylum Streptophyta; class Pinopsida; order Cupressales; family Cupressaceae; genus Cunninghamia; species Cunninghamia lanceolata. Next base: position 1,872,286 of record BSBN01000797.1, read on the forward strand.
TAGTTACACTAAATAGTTACTCTATAACTGTTGTATCAACCAGCTACACCACATTATATATATGTGTTGTATCTGCATTTATCATCAATAAAATTATTGCCCCTTCATTTGGTATCAGAGTGATGTGATCTCCAAACTTGCAGAGGCTTGATAATGAAGTCTATGTAAGAATGTTGATAGATCTTGTATTGTGCATGGGAACTAGCACATGGAAAGAACAAAAGAGACGTGGAGATTGGAGAGCACAGTTAAAGTGCGGCACTTGTAGTAAAACAAGTCACAAAAATTGTAGATAGGGGTTGCTGCAGCAACAAACTCATCTGGTCATTTAATTAGAGGAGAAATTGTTGGGCTCGACATTGGGCATAGAGGAGAAAGCATGCTTCAAACAACCACATATTGATCTTTTTTTGGTTGTTGTTGTGGCCATAGACAATGTCTTCACAGTTCACACCTGCATGATAGTTTGCCATGATTCTTCCTTGATGTCTCTGTGACTATAAAAATGGTGTGAGAGGGTGCACTTGTGCATTTGACTATAGTTAATGTGCATCAGTTATGAATATGGGCGGTGTTATTTCCTTCTATTGTTGCGTTGAAGTTCTATGAAGGTTTGTAGTTTGATCCTAAGTGGTGGCATAAAGACGTGATAGGCATAAAGTCACAACTGTGGGACTCAAATGGCGTGGTAACCAAATGGTTGTGTTGAATATCTTGAATGGCCATTCAAAACCAATGTGTGTTTTTCTACGCCTGTGAAAAGAACTATTTTTTTGAAATCTCCATTCAATTTGTTAAACCTTTGTTGACTGCTATCATTGTTGATTTCTACTGGTTTTGTGTGCTATTCTGCAATATCTATGGTGCCCTAGCATTAACTAACTATACCTGAGCATATATTTTGCAATGTTGAATGGAAATAGTGATAAAAATGTGATAAAATTGTCTAGATTTTACGCAGGACTTGTGATAGCTTTGTATGATTTTTAGAATCTATGGGTGGTTACGATATGGACATTCCTTGTATGCTGGTAGATGAAGCGCATTCTAACAAGAAAGATGTAGGCCTGAAAGGTGCAAATTATATTTGTAGGGCTATCTCGATTTGCGTGAAGGAGAAGAAAGATGTTTTAGTCCGATTGAGACATAAGTGTTGTTAGGAAGGGCTATGCATCCTACACTTGATAGAACTTTTGAAGGTATGCATGCACATATGTCAAAGATCACTTATGCCATCAAGTACATCTTTTCTATTCCTAATGAGGCCTCCAAAGATTCATCCAAGACATCATTTGGATAAAGTGTAATAGGGTCATATTAGAGGTAGGCAGCATCGAAGAATGGAGGATTTTCCATCATCTCAATTTAGCTTCTCGCTTCAATGAGATGATGCTTTGCATGAGAAGCGTTTTTAGTTTTAGTTGTTTTGCTTTTCTTTGTTGATGCTAACGGATTTGAAGAATGTATTTTTTGTGAAGATTTTGTTTTGGAGATAGGTTTGGGATTTGGTGTTGAGTTCAATATGGATTGTTATCCAGTGAGCTTAAAAGAGTATAAGATCAAGAATTATACCCTTTTGCAGCCACTACAAAAGATCTTCTATAAAATGTGTATTCATATTATGTAATCATCTTTGTTGAGTATTTTAGCATTAAGGGGGTCCCTTGGTACTATTGTAGGAAAAATGTAATAAGGGGGGAATGTTGGCGTAATAGTTATAGTATTACATTGTTTATACGTAACTACATCTATTGGTTACGTTAGTTGCACTATATAGTTATTCTATAACTATTGTATCAACCAACTACACCGGTTGTGTGCAAGAAGTTGTGTCCGCTTTTTGGCCAAAAAGTGGAAGTGTTTCTCCTGATTTTCAGAATTTGTCACATTTGACCTAAAAATTTGAAGCACTTAAATGTGGAATCTTGGAAAAAGTCACTAAATATGAAATGTATTACTCAGAGTCTAGTTTCTAAATATGTAATTTTTTTCAATACCCAGATGATAGAAATTGATTTTGAATAGGTGTTTCTAAAAGCCACTATTTAAAAGTCACTTTTTTTTACTATACCATGTACGTGTACGTCATCCATATTTTGACCTAAATAATCATATTTTTCAAATTCCTTTTGGGAAAAGTTTTGTAACTCACTGAAGCATGTTTTCCATATTTATTTGTAATTTTTTATTGAATAATTTTTTTTTATTAATTTTTTATTGGTCATTTTTTGTCTTTTAAAAAATCATCGTGTACGTCATGCATAAGATGACCTAAACTTAACATTTTTTGAATTTTTTTTTTAAATTGAAAAGAATTGTCTAAAATATGTTTTCATACAATTTTTTTTACAAAAAAAAAAAATTAATAAAAAGTTATTAAAATATTAAAAAACCCTGATAATTTAAGGTTATGGACCTATTTTATCAGAAATTGATTAAAAAATAGAAAATTTAATTTAATTGTAAAAAAAATTACATATTTAGAATCTACATTGTCTCCTCTATAATGGGTTTTAATTTCGTCAAAATATTCTACAAAATAGACCTTTAAATATATGCCCAAAGTCACTATTTTGTTGTGACATTGACAGGGCCTTCAAGTTGCAGGTCAAACCAGGTCCAGAGGTCAGGGTCAGGTCCCCAAAGCATTTTTCGAAGCGGGTTACAAAGGAAAACCCAAGCCTAAAATTCAAATTTTGAATAACGGGATCCTGTTTATAAAATGAGATCTCATTTCTTTATTCATCGGTCGTGAATAAAACAGGATCCCATTTAATAAACGGGATTGTGTAGTAAACAGGATCCCGTTTATAGTTTTTTATTTGCCCATTTTTTTAATAAGACTGTACTATGACTATCATTTCTGTAGCTTGCTCTACAGTACGGCTGACAGCGACTCTTGCAGCATTCTTTGGCATATTTCTTTCTTTTGCAGGTCCATCAACTTGAAGTATTGTTGGTATTTTGATAGAAGCCATCATGGAGACGTTATTTGAGTGGAATTTTGTTGAATTGGTACTTGTTTGAAGGACTTGAAACACATTCATGTTTTTGACATTCATTTGTACATGCTTCATAAATTTTTTAATCATGGGATCACAAAGTCATAATAAGAGGAAAAATAGGAAGCTATTAACCCCTGAAGAAATTGAAGCAAAGAGAGAGAAGGAGGCAAAAAGACAAAGAGATAGAAGAGTAAAGATTCAATCAATGAATAATGCTGAAGCATCCAATTCCACAACTATTGAAGATAAAAACATTGAGGAGACCATGGATGTAGACGATGCAAGTTTGCAAGAGGTGAATGTGGAAACTAATACGATTATACAAACTACTCCTGGTATGTCTTCAAATCCCTCTATTAATGCTATAGAGAATGTTTCAATAGGCACAAATCCAGGTACTTCTTCAAATCCACCTTTGAATGAAATGGAAATAGTGTTGATAGGAGATTTAAAACAAGTTGGATATAACAATGTTGAGATTGATAATATTCGTAGAGATCAAAATTTGAAACAAATTGTTGTTGAAAATGAAAATGAAAATCCTTTTGTTGAAAATGAAAATGAAAATCCTTTTGTTATTGAAAATAAAAATGAAAACTGTTTTGTTGTTGAAAATGAAAATGAAAACTGTTTTGTTGTTGAAAATGAAAACGAAAATCCTTTTGTTGAAAATGAAAATGAAAATCGTTTTGTTGTTGAAAATGAAAACGAAAATCCTTTTGTTGAAAATGAAAATGAAAACCATTTTGTTGTTGAAAATGAAAACAAAAATCCTTTTGTTGAAAATGAAAATGAAAACCGTTTTATTGTTGAAAATGAAAATCGTTTTGAAGTTGAAAATGAAAATGAAAATCTAGGAAGTGATGTTGAAAATGAGAAATATTTTTTCAAAATTGAAAGAGATGTTTTAGATAATATTCCTGGTAAAATTTCTTGGAGACAAATAAGAACACATGCCAATAGATTATACAAGGAATTTTTTTATCATAAAAAACTATCATTTCAATGTCAACTAACGATGCACTTAATGAGAATGTGGAAAATGAGAAAAGTAATGAAAATGTTAGGCATTTTTGTTAAACCAAGAAGAAAAGATCAATCACTAAAACATGCTATGTCTATTGTTGCTAGTGCCATTGAGTCTATTGGAAGTAATAGTCGATCCAAAGATAAAAATGCAACAAGACGAGCTATAACAATTGCTATAGTGAATAAAACAACTTTGAATAGAAGAATGGTAAGCAATATTAGTGGAATTCTAAAAATACATCCTAAAACATTGGTAAGAGTGGAAAAAAGAAGAGAAAGTATAGAAAATGATCCAATTAACCAATGTTGGAGTTTTAGTGGTCGACTCCCGAGATCTGACATGAAACTAAATGTTGAAATCAGCTCTTTGATCGAAAAATATTGGCATGATAATACTACGGTATCGTCTAATGCTAGAGATGTTTTAAAATTAAGAGTGGGGTCCAAAGTTCGCGTTCCTCATCCAAAACACCTATTAGATACAACGCAAACTGAATTTTATAGAAAATTTTGTGATGAATTAGTGTTACCTGGTAATATTAAAATAAGTCAAAGATCTTTTGAAAAATGCAAACCATGGTATGTAAACATTAATAAGGAATGAATATCTTGTTGTTGTAAAACGCATGTTCAATTTCGTTATTATTATGATGTGTTTCAATATATACGTTGTACTTTACATCGTAACATGATTATATAGGAATGTGATATTAATATGCCAACTGAAGCAATAAAAGAGTTTATATCAAGTTTGTTCTGTGAAAGATCTAATGAAAAAGGTTTTTATTTAAGTGAATCATGTATTTCTGGACAATGCACTAGTTGTGGCAATCTTTCTTTGTTAAGAGTTTGTATGCATGAAAGTGTTGAAAATGATTTTGGACAACAATTAGTGGATGTTAAAAGATTTAAGAATGTTGAATATTCTTTAAAAGATGGAAAATTTGGAAAGCATTGTGATTTAATTACAGAAAAGGTTAGTGTGCATGCATTCATATCAGAATTTAAAAGTAAAATTGTACCAAAATATGTCAAGCACTCTTAACAAGCTTGATGGCTTGATGGACAATTTTGTGAATGTAGAAACACATAGAAACACATTTCCAGTTGGTACTATACTATCAGTGGTTGATTTTGTAGAAAACTATACTTTAGCTCTGCAAGAGGAAATTCAATCACAATATTACAATTCAGTGCAGGTTGCTATGTTTGTTCATATTGTTTATAGACATGCAGATTATAGCACAGAGAATGATAGAAAAGTTTTGAGGGAGTATCATTTCTATTTGAGTGACAACCGGTTACACTTGTCAGAGTTTGTTCAATATTGTTTCAATATATTTTATACAAATTTAAGAGAAAGAGGAATCCAGATGACTGAACATCTTATATGGTCAGATAATTGTACGGGGCAGTTCAAGAATGCTTGAATGTTCTATTGTTTATGTAGGGTTCACAAGGAGAATAATGTCCAACATATGTGGAATTTTTTTGAAGCTGGACATGGTAAAGGAGAACATGATGGGGCTGGTGCATGTGTTAAAAGAATTCTTGCTAGACAACAATTAAAATTTGAGGATGCAGTAAAATTTAAAGATGCACGTGGGATTGTAGATTAGTGCAATACAAGATTATGTACACCTGGATCAAGCGAGTACTCTACAGTTTGTTGATTTTTTTGGTTGGTTGAAGAAGAAAACATTCTACCTAGACTTGATTGCCAAACAATCAGTGGATCTACTAAATGGCATTCATTTAGGAGTTCGAATGCAAGTACATGGACTATCTGGACAAGGGAGCTTGCATGTTTTTGTCAGTTTTGTATTTCAGGAGATTGGGAAGCATGTGAGAATACATAATGGGTTGAAGAGTGGAAACAAAGACCATTGACACTTGCACAAGCACACAATCAAAGTGAAACAACAATTAAAGACAATGATCAACTATTTGTATCAGACGATTATGACCGTGTTTCAGACCTTGTACAAGAAGGTAATTTAATTCAAATCATTTCATTTTATTTCACTTTGATTACTAATTTGTAGTGCTTTTATTTATTTATGTGTACATATGAATGCATGTATGTTGATTGGTCAAATTTTATGGACATGTGCAAGTTATTGAATCAAAATTTGTTTTGTAGGATATGTGTATGCTATTGTTGCACTAAAGAATAATGAAGAGGAAACTAAATATTGGTTGGCTCGTTGTGTGGAGACTAAACATAAGTTAACAGCACCTTGAGAAGATGATGATGGCTTTCCTTATCCAACAGGTTTGGTGATCCCCTTAAGACATCCCCTTAAGCAAATTTTGATAACAAGTCTTTGATCCCCTTAAGCATATTTTAAGAACTTCTTTGATCCCCTTAAGCAAATTTTAAGTATTTCTTTGATGATGGCTATAATTATCCAATAGGTTTGGTAGTGGTTGTTGGCACTTGGCTATGGAAATACCTAATAAGGAAGAATGGTTTGCCTGCATTCGAAGACTATGAAACACATAAGAAGATTATACACTACTCACATTTGGTGTTGGCAACAAATATAAAACTGGAGAGGTATCGCAGAAAACCTACAAATAAAGAGCTATGGAACATTTCTATGGAAGACCATGAGACAATCATCGATGCGTTGGAAAAAAGAGAGGATGGAGATGGTACAATGGAATAAGTAAATATAGGTAAATATAGTTAAATAGATTTATATTGTTGTTTTAAATACATTAAATACATGTTTTGATATTTCTTGTGCGTTATTAGTTGAAATTGATTTAATTTATCCTTTTATATCCTCAGGCCATCATCACAAATTCATCACATACTTTGAAACAAAAACTTGAGAGGCACTTGTAAATACAGGTACAAATTGTGTATATCTAGATAGTTTTATATAAATTAAAATACATGTTTTGATTCAAATATATTGATAAATTGCTTGTATTATTTTTACATCAGGTGGCATGCAGACCTGCTACATTCTCCTCAAGTTTTGGATTTTCTTGAGATGGCATATAACGACATTTTGTATTTACATTATTTTGAGTTAGCATATATGTACATACGCAATTACATTATTACACATTTTGTACAGAGATTTGTATACATGTGTATGTACACAATTTTATACTCTACAGTATTAAATTTATCAAAATTATTATTTTATGTATTTTATTTGTTAAATGTCCATGTTTTTCTACTTAGAATTTACTTTAAATTTGATTTATTATATTGTTCAATTTGGTTGCCTTGGGCAACTTCACCAAATTTTGAGAACTTAAGACGTCCCCTTAAGACATCGTAAATTAGGACCCCTTAAGACATCCAAAAAGTTAGCATACAACTTCCACCTTAAGTGGACACAACAAATGCAAGAAGTTGTTTAATTTTGTTGAAGTTCTACATGGAGAACTCTACAAATGTATTATCTCTGTAATCCCATTCTTGAGATAATACATTGGGTTTGTGGTGCTTTGGAGGCTAGGTTTTTTCTAAAAGGGTTTTCCCAAGGTGCATCTTGTGTTATCTTGTAATTATACTTTATTCTTCTTTTGTATTATAGATTCTGCATACTATTTAGCATAGTTTCTCTCATTAAGGTTATGTGGAATTAGTATTTGTGGCTTGAAACTCCTAACATTTGGTATCTATAAGTACTAAAATCACATCAAGCCTACATGATAATTTGATGATGATAAATAAGTCCTAATCATGTAGGTGTGAATTACATTCCTACCAGTAGTTTCACTCTTGGTGGCATGTCCTGTGTGTTCTTCCCCCTCTTGACCATCTTTTTCAACCCCCAAATTGACCTTCCCTACCTCACATTTTTACCTAGTGCTCCCTTCACTTTTCCTACTTAGGGTCACCTCTTTGTGTCTTAGGGTTGCCCCTAGTGTCTCTAGGTTACTTGAGTGACCTTAATTAGTATAAGTGGTAACCTTAGTCCTAAAATTGGTGACCTTGTGGTTTTTAATGCATGAAATAACTCATATTTTTATCTTTTCTTCTTGATTTTTAACCCATTTTAACTCCCATTTTTTTGTGCTAACTTGTACTTTTCCTCACTTTATTTCTATTTTGAACTCATGATCAAATCTTATCTCTTCTAAATTGTTTCCATTTTCTCTTTGAGTTCATTTTAGTTTTCTTTTAGTTTTCTCAAGTCTTCCAATTTTTTTTTTCTATCTTCTCTCTTATTCATGGAATTGCTTCCATTTCTTATTAAGTTAAATATTTATTTTGATCTGATCTCTTCTTCTCTTCCCTCTTATTTCTATCTATAAATACCCCTCATCTCTTCATTATTTATCATCAAGAAGTTTCACACACTTCTCTTATAGAAGCTTCTTTAAAAGCTTCCTCACAAACTTCTTTAAGATTCTTCACAGGTCTTTGAGCATCTTAGTTTAGTTTGAGTTTTAATTTTGCAAATATTCAAATATTTCCTTTTAGGAGGTTGTCTTCAGGTATTATTTTCTCATCCAAGCTTATGTATAGCACCCCCTCTAGCTTTTTATTCTCACACAAGGATCAAGCCTTCCTTCTTTCAAATTTGTTTTCACCAAACCCTCCATAGAACATAGAGAAATTACTTCCTGCAACTAGAGAGTAGGGAATCCCAATCCTTTCTCATAGAATTCAAGGTGTCATCCCAATTAGCCACACCCAAAACTAATTCTTTCAAATTTGTTATTCCTTCTAATCCACTTTTCATTCCCTTATGTCTTAAAATTCATGTAATGCTCATGAAGACACTTAATAAAATTCCAAATCTTCACATTTAATTTGTTCTTTTTAGATTACAATGCCCTATCATATCCCTTGAAAGAAAACCCATGAAAATTACAATGAAAATGCTCTAAAATCTATCACTAGAACAAAACCCTAGAGGTTTATGCATGTTTTTCTTTGTTTTTCTTAGTCTCTCCTTTGGAACTAGTTTTCCATCTCTTAGTTTAATGAGATACTATAATATATAGATCATTCAATGTCAACAAGCAATGTTGGACAAGGACCTTGGTCACTTGAGAGTTAAATGTCCACCCATACTTTCTCGTGTCACTTTCACATGGCACACACTTGATTATCATGCTGAATTATACCATTATCCCATACCTTTATGCCCAAATCATATTTTTGAGGGGTCCACCGATGTTAAGAGGAATTTGGAGGAAATATTACATCATATCATGTCCATTGAAAGTCATTAATGGTGGTCCTAAGTCATGCAGGGGAGTAGTTGGGGTGGGTGGAATCTTTTGAAGAAGTTGTAGAAATTTGACTTGAGATAGGGTATGAACTTGGCAAACTTTTGCAAAAAATGTTACAAAACTTTAGGTGGGAATTGGATGAAAAGAATTGAAGAAAGGAATGATTTCTTCAAGGCAGTTAGGCTTCTACAATTAGGAAGAAACGAGTGTTTTGATGTTATGGGGAAATGATGTAAAACTAGACAATAGGATAGGAAGTGGGATGGGATAAATCATATCCTAAAGTTAATCTAGCTTTCACAAAGTGGAGGGAAGGGAAGATACAAAGGAATATAAATTGTGGGAGAACCATATGGGACCATAGCTAGGAAGTGGATGGGAGAAATAGATGAGATCCAAAAGTGAAGATAAAATCCATAAATGAGGTCAGGAAGAATGTGGAAAAGGGAAGGGGAACCAGAGGTGAAGTAGGATGTGAAATACATCTAGTTTGGGAAGAAAGTTCCATGGAACTCCAAGTAGAGGAGCATGAAGCATGAACAAGATAAACGTGGAAATTTTATGTGGGACCAGATGTAGGAAGTGGATATTGAAAATAAATAAATGAATTCTTAGACCTAGTGGGATTTTGTGAACTGAAGAATTAGTGGAATGAAAAGATCGATGACCTAATAAAGTCAAACAAGATTTTCACATGAAAGAGGAACAAGATGTAGGATACAAGGGTGAAGATGAAACATCTGGTATCCATTTGGGGTTCCACAAAAGGTGAAATAGAAGGTGAATTAAAGGAAATGAGAGTTTAGATAGTTTTTAGAGATTTTATGCAAGGAAAGAGGAAGAAACCAAATGGAAAGGGAAAGAAACATATCTAGTTGCCCCAAGAAACTCCACATTTTTTCTAAAAACACCCAAAATGATTAAAAACTACCAACACTTGAATTTTTTTGGGCCTTTCAGTAACTTCAATATATAATATGAGCATGAGAAAGGAAAGGCACCATTTTAACATAAAATTTGACCAAGGGGAACCCATTTAAGATCTCTTATATAAGTTATCAATGATGGGAAAGAATATTTCCAAGACAACAATGAGGCACAATACTTGGAATTTTATAGATTTTGGGTAGGTGCAAACATTGTCTTGTGTTGGGGATGGGTGCCTCTTGTAGGCATAGCAAGGATCTAGTTTCTCTGGGTTGCAGACCAAAAAGGGAAAAGATAAGGGTCAAACTAGAATAAAAGGGGGTAGGGCAAGGACAACCAAAAGACAAAACACAAACATACAAAGGAAACATATATATACATAGGCCCAAAGAGAGCCCCATACCATCAAGAGAAATAATGCTTGAGGTATTGACAATGGACTGGGAGGTCTTTGAATTCTCCATCCAAACTCTTGAGGCAAAAAGTGCCTTGGCTACATATGCAATTTAGTAAGGTCCAACCCATAAGGCTTAAAATTTCCCATATTTTCCCTTATCCTTAGACCTTGAATTCCACATGAGGACTAATTCAGCCACCTAAAACATTCTTTCAATGCAATTTCTTCATTAAGTGCAAATCTAGATCAACACTACATAAATTCTTTCAATGCAATTTCTTCATTAAGCACAAATCTAGATCAACACTCTGACACATGTAGATTTATATATGACAATCGATTATTTCTATTGATGTCAATCTATATATCTTATTATGGTTGATCTCAAATGTTTACATTTGTTTTCCTTCATGCACATGGTTAGATTAGAGTTTGATTTATGATTAAATTTAGGGATGCTTGTATATACATATGTATGTGATGTTATGCTTTTATAGTTTATGATGTATATGCAATGTATGTATGCATGGATAACATATATATAAATATGGATGCACCTAAACTAACATGATGGTTTTACATGATTATTACTTTGACATGTGTATGATTTTGAACTACGACAAGATTGCATTTATTGTGTGACATGTAAAAATATATAGTCCAGGTTCAACAATCTACATATAAAGTCCAAGTCCATGTTCAAAAAATATATAAAGTCCACATGTTCAACAATATATATATATAAAGTCCAGGTCCATGTTAAAAAAAAATATAAAGTCCATGTTCAACAATATATATATAAAGTCCATGACAAATAGTATATAACATATAGTCCATGAAATAGTCAAATTATACATAGCCCATGTTCAATAACCTATCACATACTATCTCTATCATCAAGAGTCCTCTTCACACCATGCGAACTACTCAGATGACCTAAATCACTCTGCAAAAGAGAAAAATTTAGATGAAATTAGATGTAAGATGATAAGGAAATCTAATTTAATGACAATTTTTAAATTTATAATTTATCATAAAATTAAATTACCGTGTGAGGCTGAGAAGCATGCTCTGGTGCACCTAGACCTGTGTCTCCATGCTCTGAATCAATCTATTTAATACAAGAGAAAGTTCAAGTTGAAATTAGATATACTTGACGATTTTAAAAATGATTTAATTCAATTTAATTTATAAGAACTATCATATTTAAAAATTATTATATCGTAAGAGGAACTTGTTGTGAATCCTCTATTCTAGGACCTATCTCTACAGGCTTAGCTCCATGACATGTATCGAGCTATAAAAGAAAAAAGAATTTTGAATGTACATGTCAACACACACACACACACACACACACACACACACACACACACACACATATCAAGAAATTTACTTTAAGTTCACAGCGTATATTTTAATTGTTCAATTTAAATATAATCTAAATTTTAAATTATACCGTATCAGGCTGCCCATCTCCTCTGTCCTCCTGCTCTGCATGTGCTGTGTGTTGATGAAACGTGTCACTAACAAGCTCCTACAATGCCATTTATATTTAAGTTAGCACATGTGTGTACAAATTAGGTTTTAAAACATATATATAATTGACTTGTGTACATGTTAAATACATTTTTCAACAACCTGAAATGCAGTCGACTCCTGATATAAACTTGGATTATCCAAGTGTGATACAATGCCCATCCTCATAGTTGTGTCAACCTGCATAGACATATTTATAAAATATTAAATAGTACATGTGCACGTTTTTAGATACACTGATATTGAAATAGAAAAATTTAAGTATATATATAGTTTTTTAAAACAATATACATACTGTAAGAGTGTCATGTGAGATGCCCAATGATGGAGGATTCAATGTGGAAGAACCTTGAACCAGTTCATAAATAAGTTCATAAATATTTAATTGTACACACATTCAAGACTAAATTTTACAAATTTACAAATCATTGAAAATGTACCCCAAATGGGTGCCCGAGATGAACAGGTGTCAATGAAAAATTAATTTGATCAATGGTGACCCCTGTTGCCATCATCTACACCAAACAAACCAAACAATTCGATTATTAAAATATTACAATTTAGTTGATCATCTATATGTTGATTAAAAACACGTGGTTAAAAAATTGTTTTAAATTCAACATGTGTACATAACCTATATATACCTGTGTCGAATGATCAATGGGATGATCCTCAGCAAATAGATAATCAACAAATGATTCAGTGCCCACATTATCAGATGATGCATGTGTAGCTGAAGTGGGTGCAAGTGCCTGATCAGGTCCATAACACAACTGATTGTAACTCGTACATGTATGAGGCATCGACACATGTGGAGTGGTACTAGGACCACTTCCATCATCAACTCCTCCATGCTCTCTAACTCGAGCTACCATCATAGAAGTCTACTCATGTAAGCTACCTAAGAGTGCACTCAATGTGACTAGTGTGGATACCACTGCACGATGCTCGAAGGGCAAAGGAATGGCAGCAACAGGAGGGTCAATAAAAGGTTGAATAGGCACCGGTCGTTGGGGATCAACCCGTGCCCCCAACCTCTGTTGTGGCATGCCACCACCAACACCCTAGAATGATCTAAAATCAAAGTAGTTGGGTTTTTTATTCATAACAAACTCTACATATAATTTTCTCAAAAAATATAAAGGAACCTCACAATTAGCATGAGGTAGATAATCAAACAACATCCACCATCTATCCCAAAAATTGGCAGACATTCCTTCATACCTACACCACCTGATTGATATTCTTTTCTTATTTGTAGGAATAGGCTCATTTATAATGGGATGTCTAAAATATAGTGCTAAATGAGCTTTTGTGATTTTAAGATCTAAAATAGTCTTATAGGAAGGCCATCAGCATAAAATTGGTGCCTCTCCTCTCTCCATTTCTGGAATCCATCAAAATTTGAGTCAATAGACCTCATAGAATCTACAATGTTTTGCATCAAAGATGCAAAACGTACTACGTGAGGTGGCATGAATTGTTCATTGTGAATGGAATTCAGTTTTTCTTGTATCGAATCCACATTTTCATTTATTATGGCTCACAAGCGAGCCTGGTCAATTCTAGGTGGGGGTGGAGGTGGAGGTGGAGGCGGGTCATCTGCAGGTGGGGCATCTAGAGGTGGGGCATTTGGCGCTGGGGGTGCGGGTGCGAGTGCGGGTGGGGGTGGGGGTGTGGCCGGATCATCTTGTGCATTAAGGAAGTCCTCAACATCAAAGTGAATATCATCTAGATTCATGATGTATATATAAAAATCTAGATATGAACCTGCATATATATACATATAAACATACAAACTTCAGTACAAATTTAAAATTAAATCAAGAATATATATATATATATATATATATATATATATATATGTTTCAAGAAATTATACTTGAAATAAATTTAAATTAAACATGCAAATAATGTATACATGCATGTACAAATTTCAAAATGTAAGAGAGCTATTAGGACTACCATAATGATTGATACAATGGGAAAGGTGACCCATCTTAATGTATAATGTGCATTTAAGTAAGGAAACCTCTCTGGACAATCATCATGTATTTCTTAAATGTGAATATGCATCCCAAATTTTGGACTATTTTAAAGAAATATGGTGCATTTAGGAACTTAGTGATTGTTGGGGTAAAGAGGAATATATGATCATGCTAGAAGAGGCACTGATTAGGCTCATAATTGGCCAAGGTTGCTTTGAATAAGGTTAAAACAAGGAGATACCCATGTTGATATTCACACCCTTAAATGGTCCACACCTACATTGGGATGGATTAAGCTTGAAATTTTGATGGGTAGCCAAGGGTAATCCTAGTGAAGTAGGAGGAGTATGTTTATTAAGAGATGATAAGGGAAAACCTCTACCTATCTTAAAGCTTATGATTTTGGTGTCAAGAACAATAGTATGGTAGATTCTAGGGCCATGATATCCAAGGCCTCAAGATGACTTGGAAACTAAACAAGATATCCCTTAGTGTGGAAGGAGATTCCAAGATCAACATTGATCATATGAAAAAGCATAGATGAAGCTTGTGGTTATTGGAAACTATTATATATTGGAAGCTAGAAACTTGATGAATACTTGTTTAAATCTATCTCCTTCAAACATATCAAAAGAAAAGGTAATTATATTCTAGACTAGGCAGATAATGGAAGAAATCATTAAATTACTGGACTAGACATCTAGCATTTGTTGGGAAGAATAATTTTTTTACATTCAACTTGAAATCCCTAAGTTGTGCCTCCATGCTATCAAATGTTACTTGTATCTGTACCTTCTATACAATGATATTGAAGGGGTAGAAGGTTAGGCTAAGGATTTCTATATTGCTACTTAGGTAAATTCCACATCTTCAATGTGTGGCATTCAGCATATGCACAAAGCCTTGGAGGATATTTCTAAGATAATGAAGATAAACCTTCATGTCTTGATGATAAATTGGATGATTCTATCCACTAGGAGAATTAAGATGAGGAGGAGGTGACATAAATCCCTCCTATCAAATTTGAACAATGTTAAAAATGTCAAGGAAGTGGTAGAGGCTTTGTAAGGCTTGTGTAATTTGTCCCACCACCCTAGGATAAAGTTTTTTAGTTTATTAGTAATTCTAACACTACTTCAACTTATTACTCTAGGGTTAGGGCCACTATAATTTTCCCTACCACTAATATATCTTAAGACACCTATTGGTTTATGTTTGATGTCATTGTAGTATATTAATTTTCCCTACCACTATTGATTGAACAAAACTATACCATATATATTAAGTACTCTAGCTCAATGATCTTAAGATTAATGAAATCAGGACTAACTATATCATCATTATGCTTAGATACACCCAACATGCTAATCAAGAGCTTAATTACCTTCACAACCCTATTAGCATTATATCACTCCTATTAGGGAGTGGACTTGAATGGGGCCAAAAGATTCTTTACCTCTTACGATTGTGACTTTGGGTTTGGCATGGTCAACTTGGAGAGGTTGTGTGGCATATCCCTATAAGAGGATGAAGGGTGATAGGAGGTTGTAGGATGGCTAAAAGCATTCACGTGACGATAATGTTCAAGTTTAAATTTCAAGATATGCATCATGATCTACAAGGTTCTCTTGTTCAAAAGGTTCATCATATTCTAGACAAGGAACTCACAATCATTGGTACCAAATTCAAGACCTCCTATTACAAGTCTCCATATAGCTTTAAACATAACACCTATAAACACAAAATTTATAGGGCTGGAATACAAGCCCGCCTCCCAGTTAGGAGACTTCCAAATAATTGGTGAACTCACATGCAATAAGGGAATAACATATGCATAAAAAATATGTAGAAGAAATCCCTATAGCATGACTCGTGATTAATTAAAGTTAGGGTTAGGGTTTCAATTAGGATCAGGCTTAGGGTTAGAATTGAGGTTAGGGTTAGAATTAGAATTCAAGGGTTGCTAAATTAGGGTAAGTATTAGAGCTACAATTATGGTTTGCGTTACGGCTAGAGTTAGGGTTACAATTACAATTACAAGTAGCTCGTTAGGGTTAGGGTTAGGGCTAGTGTTAGAGTTACAATTACAATTACAATTACAAGTAGAGTTAGGGTTAGGGTTATGATTAGGGTTATAATAAGGGTTAGGGTTTGAATTACATATAGAATTAGGGTTAGGATTAGGGTTAGAATTAGTGTTAGGGTTAGGGTTGGAATTGCATATAGAATTAGGGTTCAATCTAGCTAGAAATAGATAAATTAGTCAAGATGGTTCTAGCTCAATTTTGTTTCCTATTTCCTAGAAAATGCAAAACTAGTTATTGTTTTCTATTTAGTTGTTAGTCCCAACTCTTTCCTTTTAAGAAGTATATCAAATCTAATGTAGTAGTAGATACTTCTACATATACAAGTTTCTATTAGGAGAAAATATATTTTGCCAAATTTGTATAGAGTTGTCTATAGTGTGTTCCAGGGTAATCAAATGATGTAAGTCACAATTTAAAGGGTTGAGGGATAAGTTTGTGTTGAGTCTATAGGAGGTGTTTTCTTACATAGACCGAGCTCCATAATCTAGGTGTCTCCATGTCTAACTCAAATGTTTCAACTTGATCCATATTATATCCAGATTAATGATAAAATTTTATATATATGGCTATGCACAAGATCCATGACCATATCAATGTTTGGTAGAGAAAAGTTATCTAAGTTCGGGTAGATCCTTTTTTGATGTCTCAAAAGTTAGTGCAAACATGAATTCCCTTAGTTTTCTTGTTAACTAAGACCACATTTGATCTACCCATTTAGGATAAGTAATAGTCTGAATGAACCCTGGACATCCAAGAGTTTATACAATTCTTCTATGACCACGAGGGCAACTTGGGGGTGCATTTTGCGTAGCTTTTATTGAATAGGTTTGGCATTGAGGTGAACCACAAGATGATGCATGACTTTAAAGATGGAGTCTCAAGGCATATCACCATAAGACCACATGAAGAAATCAACGTAATCTTTAACATGGTGACATGGTTATATATGCCTTCTTTGATGTCAAGGACCAGTGGAGCTACTATCTTAGAGAGTTTAGGGTCCAAGCTTCTATTCACAGGTTGATGTTTATAGCATCCTCAACAAAGAGAGGGGAGTCATGTCTTGTATCTAAGTGGTATCTAATGGAAGGTGAAGTTTGTCAAATTGAGGAGCTCTTGGGAAGTGTCCATTTTTATTGTATCATTTTAATCGATAACAAGTTTCTTCTTATATCTTGTTGCTATTCTGCCTAGACTAGGGTGCTTTAGGACTAAAGGGTTCTTTCTTTCTCTTCAAAATAAGCATATGTAGGTGTTAAGTATGGTGGAAAAGTCTTTCTTATGATTACAATGGGGATGTGGTCTTGACACTTCATAAGTTTCATGATGGCTTCATCATTTTGGAAAACATCAAATCATAAAGGGTCGTGTTGGTCCCAATCGATAAGCTCAAGGTATTATAAGTCTAAGGAGATGGTGAGGATAGTGACCTATCATGAAAGAGGTTAGTGGTGGAAAGATCTTCGTAAGGATCATGAGTGGAGCCTACATCAATGTCATTAAGATTAGGGAAAGCATTACCAATGAGGTTGAGCTCGTATCACAATTGACATCACGATGTTCATTCCAGGGGCATAACCTAGCTAGTGAGGACATCTACTTGAGTATATCAAAAGTTACATAAATGTTGGCTTCATTTCATTCTTGATTAGTTGGCTATCACAAAAACTGTAAAATTTTCTCAATTCTTGATTAGTTGGTTGTCTCTAAATGTTTGATTATGAAGGATATGATAACTTGGTTTTATTATGGTTTGTTGTAATTTTTTTACATGATAGTTAGCTATTCAATAATGCCTTTAAAATACAATGACATACATTGTTATAAGTAAATTTTATAAAAACCAAATATATATATCATCCCAATGCTATATAATTTTTGACAGTTTGTTCAAAATCTCTCCTTTCATATGATACAATCATTTCAAAATTTCAATTGTATTTTCCAGCTAAAATGTTTAAATATAGCTATTCAACACTCAAATTGAACTCAAATTTTGACAGTTTGTTCAAAATCTCTCCTTTCATATGATATAGTATTTTCAAAATTTCAATTGTATTTTACAGCTAAAATGTTTAAATACAGCAATTCAACACTCAAATTGAACTCAAATTTTGATAGTTTGTTCAAAATCTCTCCTTTCATATGATACAGTATTTTCAAAAATTTCAATTGTATTTTACAGCTAAAATGTCTAAATATATCTATTCAATTCTCAATTTTAAACATAATTTTGACAGTTTGTTCAAATTCTATCCTTTTATATGATATAATCTTTCAAAATTTCAATTGTATTTTACAATTAAACTGTCAAAAATTAGCTACTGATTTCATAAACCCTAAACCCTAAATAACAATTCAAAATTTAAATTTGGATTGTATTTTACACCAAAACAAACAAGGGAAGCTTAAAACAATTGATGGGTAATTTGTAGAAGTGGAAAAATCCACTTACCTGGTGGCTGGATGGTCTCTAAACTCAGGATCCCATTTTTGCCTATCGACTGTTGCTGTTGAAAATGGGGTCTCTGCCATTTTTTTTAAAATTTAATACTTTTCCAAAACGGGATCTCATTTTATGAAACGGGATCCCATTATATATAACACGATCCTGTTATATAAAACAGGATCCCGTATTTTGAAACAGGATCCCATTTTTGGACTCTAGGTTTGGGATCCCGGGATAAAATGGGATCACGTTTTTGGTTTTAGGCTCGGGATCCTAAAGCAAAACTGGATCGCATTTTATATAAATGGGATCTCGTTTTAAAGAAACAGGATCCTGTTTTTGGTTCCCCGATTTCAGATTTTTTTCTAACTCTAAAACTTCCACCTTAAGTGGACACAACTTCTTGCATTTACCCCAGCACAATATATATCTATGTGGTGTATCTACATTTATCATCACTAAAATTATTGCCCCTTCAGTAGCCATGTAATATCTGTGGCTATAATGAAAAGCAAAAGATTTGGTGTCAGATACAACTGATAATACACCTATTACATTAAACACCTTATACATCCCAATTAGATGCATATTTTAAATAAATCCAATTACAATTACCTCCAAAATAAACCCTTAAAATCATAACAACTTATTTAAGTTTAAAAAATCAACTACTTCTCTTTTCAAGAATACTACATGCCTTTAACACAAAAGAATCTCTCCTTTTTAATGTGTCTGATTTAAAAATAATACCTCTTTACACATCCATTTTCCACATAGTCACTTTGGCAATACAATCCACTCTTGGCTGACTTCAAACTCATACAACTTCAATGGTTAATTTGAAAGTTTACCAATACACTGGGAAGCACCGACCTTTATCATTTCACAGAGTACGTTGTCTCTTTCTTTCAAACAAACTACCGCACATGTTTCTCTACCAGAAATAGCATCAATAAATAGTTCTACACAGCAGTAATATAAGAAGCCCAACAAATGACATTAAAATTCCTAACGCCTAATCAGATCATGACTTAATTTGCATCCTCTCGCTATGTATGAATGAGATCAAATCGATCTATATCTGCTATAACAGAAAGTCACGCCTTGCTTTGCATTTCCACAAAGTCACATAAAATTGCTCCTTTCATTCTGTAACTCTCCCACATTTTACATCAAAACCCTAACTACAATGGCAACCATGAAAGTAATGCACTGGAGTCTGAATATTATTGTCAGTTAATTTGTATGCAGTAAAATATGGAATGACAACCTCAAGCACGGAATCCAATTCATCTATCACTCATTGATTACATTCATCCATTTACATATCTATTATTGAAAATAGTTAAGTTTGAATGAAATTCTAAGTGTCAACAAACTTTAAATGTTGTTAAAACTTATCTCGCTTTCTCCATAGAAATAGTCTTCCCCTAACTGTCAGCAATATCAAATGCAAATCTAATTCATTTTCTAGATTGACGGACTTGCTCAACAATCATTTTCTTCATAGCCCATTTTCAAAATGCTCTGATACCATGTTGAAATATGGTGAGCACAAACACAGATAACCAAATCAAACTATTTTAATATAGCAAAACATAAAACATAGAATAATATATTATTGTCTTCAGATAATTTTTACATTGCATTACATTGGCTTTATAAAAGCATCTTCCCTTTAACTATTTGATAACTACCTACATAACTTCCATATAGGAATGTAACTCCCACAAACTAAGATTTATTTAATAAGCACAAACTAACCTATAAATGCAAATTTAACAATGTAATACCATTGTTGTACTATGACTATTATATCAACAAATTATGGAAATATTTAGACTACAACCTTAATAGAATAGTTACTAAAATTTTTAATATATAATTTTTTTGTGATTTTAAATAAGAAAAGTTTGAACCAAAAGAGTGTAATATTGGCGTCAAAAAAGTAATACCCTAAAACAAGGCTAAGAGATCCAAACAAAACATGAGTGATTTGTGGAACTCAAATCAAATAACCATGATATGAATGATTTGTGTAATTCTAAAAAGTAAGAGTATTTTCAAAGAAATACATCAAAATATTATGTTGACAAATACTATTCTTATGTGTACAAGTATTAGGGTGGCAATGCACTTGCATTGGAATACTTCATATTATATGTTTCACTTATGATGTCAAATGATGTCTGTAAATAATTACTCCATACCAAATAGTTTTATCTATTAATATAAATTTGGGAATTAATATTGTACAAATGAAATCATTTAAAATGATCCAATCCTAATCCTAACCCTAACACTAGAGTAGGGTTAGGCTTAGAATTAGTGGTATAATAGATATGAAATTGGAAACCTAAAGGAGAGATCTCCACATAGCACAAAACTCTAAAAGAAAAGATATAATAATGGAATAATGATAAGTAAGAATACAATCCCTTAAAATATCTAAAAAATGATAATGCCATTAGAAATCACATATCCAGGACCCTCAAAGTAATATATCATGCAAAATGTGTACCAAGTCAGCTCATGGTGGGAAAGAAAAGGGCAAGAGTCAACAAATCTATAAGTTTTAAAATTCAAAATTTAGGGGTCAATTCCATGTGATGCAATATGAGTTTTAAGTATTAGTGTGGCACAATGGAACACTAATATTGACATAAGAAATGAGTTTTATGACATGGGTTAGAGTTAGAATTAGGGTTAGAGTTAAGGATAGAATTAAGCTTAGTGATAAAATTAGTGTTAGGGGTAGAATTAGGGTTAGGTTAGAATTAGGGTTATGGATAGAATTGGGGTTATTGTTAGGGTTAGAATTATAGTTAGAATTAGGGTTAGGGTTAGAATTAGAGTTAGGATTAGCATTACTATCAGAATTAAGGATAGGGTTAGGGTTATAGTTATAATTTGAGTTTGAATTAGTAATATAAGTAGTATTGGGGCGAGAATTAGGGTTACGAATAAAATCAAGATTAGAATTATAATTGGATTTAGGTTACCATTACAATTAGGGTTAGGGTTACCATTAGAATTAGGGTTAGGATTATGGTTTAGGTTAGAATTAGGGTAAAAACTATGATTACAATCAGGGTTAGGGTTGGTGTTAGAATTGGGGTTAGAATTAGGGTGAATGTTAGGGTTAGGGTTATAGTTACAATAAAATAACAAAGGTCAATTACATTTTTATCTATATATGGAACTATTGTTAGAATAAAGGTTGGGATTAGGGATGGAATTAGTAATATAATTAGACTTAAGTACATATAAGGGTAAAGTTAGGGTTAGAATTATTGTGAGGATTAATGTTAGGGTTAGGGTTATAGTTACAATTTGCGTTCAAATTAGAAGTCAGGCCTACAATTAGGGTTAGGGATAGGGTTCAGGTTCAAGTTAGAATTAGGGTTATAAATAATGTTACTATTAGGTCGTTGGGGGATAGAATTAGGCTTCAGTTTAGAATTATTGTCAAGATTAACATTAGGGTTAGGGTTATATGATATATAATTCTAGAATACCTATTATATTATATGGGGACAAATATAAGGGTAGAATTAGGGTTAGGGTTATAATTAAGGTTAGGGTTAGAATTAGAGTTAGCATTAGCATTACTATCATGATTAAGGTCAGGGTTAGGGTTATAGTTATAATTTGGGTTTGAATTAGGATTTGAACTAGTATTTGGATAACAATTAGAGTTAGCAATAAAATCAAGATTAGAATTATAGTTGGATTTAGTGTTAGGGTTAAAATTATAGTTTGATTTACAGTTAGAATTAGGGCTAAAACTACAACTAGAATTAGGGTTAGGGTTGGGGGTTACGCTTAGGGTTAGTATTGGCCTAAATGTTAGGGTTAGGGTTATAGTTACAATTAAACACCAAAAATCATTTATATTTATATCTATATATAGATCTATGGTTAGAATTAAGGTTGAGATAAGGGTTGGAATTAGGAATAGAATTAGGTTTAAGTAGATCTAAAGCCATGTAATATAGTTAGAATTAAGCTTGTTGCACCAGATGCTACTAGAATATCTATATTTAAAAAATATATCTAAAGTACGCTGAGAGATATTCTCGAGGCACCCATTTTTTAATCAATATACCACAGATGGGTGGAATAGGTGCCTTAAGAGGGATATCTCTCAGCGTACTTTAGATATATTTTTAAATATAGATATGCTAGTAGAATTATTAATGTTGAGAGGCATTCTATAATGGCAGCAAGGCATGGAGTGTAATGGCGTGAGTTTGTTAAGAAAACACTTACCTTTTATTTTAAAATTGGCAGTCATTTGCATGTCAAATTATTAATATTCAATAATAAATATAATATAAATCCCAAAAATAAACATATGTTCTCATCAATGGACAACTTTGGATAATATCTTTCTTCTCATTTTCAAAGTGCAAAAAAATGTTCATGGGTTAAGAAAGAAAATATTTTAATTTCTTAATTTGAGATTTTTTTTTAATTTGTTAATTATAGTTGAGAAATTGATGGACATAGGGTTGAGTGAGGAAAAAATGTGCACATATATCAATTTGAAATAAAATAAAATAACTTAAAAGTAAAGAAAATAACTTCAAATTAATATCTATTTAATAATAAAATAAAATATTAATATTTTTTTGGTGCATAAAAATGATTTTTATATATATTAATATTTAGAAATTACATGAAAAGAGGCTGCCATAGCCAGACTACTGGAAATCCCTTTTATGAACTCCCCTAAAAATGACCTCGCAGGGTCTCAAGCATATATGATAAGGCCACATAGGGCCATAGAAAAACCCAAAATTGGCCATGCATGCCTCATAGACATAACTATTTGACCAAAAACATGAACCAAAAAAACTTTTAAACAGCAGACTAGGAACACAGTTCAATGGTGCTTCCACAATAATAGGTTACACTTTCTTGGACATCCTGATTTTTTTCTGAAATCACATATTTTTCAAAAATATAATGATTTAAGCCTTGAAAGCCTCCATTTAAAAGATTTTAATTGAAGAGGGTTTGATAAAACCCCCTTAGATTCAAACCCCCTTGGATAGAACCCAGCTAGTTTTAAACCATACCTATAATGGAGTCTCCTCTACACCTATCAAAATGCTGATAAAAAAACAATTTTGATTTATCTTTTGAGGGATCAAATGAATTCATTTAAAATTTATGCTTTGTAAATATGTAGTCCTTATTATGAACTTCCCAAAAAATATAATTTTAAATATATTGAATTTGATTATTATATTTATTTTTTTATTTCTTCTGAATGTATGTTTTTCACCAAACATTAAGTTCTCTATTCTACACACATGGAAAATTAGTAAATTACTAAAAAAAATTCTAAAAAATATCTATGCATTAGGTATTGAGTCATTGTTTCAACAAAACAAAAAAAATGAATTTTGATACATATAGAAAAAGTTATGTTTTGCGGAATATGCCTATGTCTAAATTATAATTGGTTTGACTTCAAAAATTAATTAAAATATATATATTCAACAAAACATTATGAAACCAAATGCATACACTATATATCGGTGTTACCAATCTAAATTAAAAAGAATCAGAATTGTATCCTTTGTAAAAAGAAGTTATGTGCTACAGAATACACATCACTTAAAAAAAATGTTGTTTACTATTAAAAACTAGTTATCAAAGTAGATGCAAAAAAAATTACAATTTAACTCCAAATTTTTTTTAAAAAATATATTTAGAATCTACAAACAAAATCTCAAAAATCACTAGTTCACATCATCTTCAAATTCCTAATGGTTTAGCGGCTATAGGTGTCAGAACATGAAGATTTAGTTCAAAATATTTATCTAAATGTCAAGTTTGGCCAAAAAGTGTAACCCATTATTGTGGGATGATCAAGAACATGACAAAGAGCAATATGAACCTTCATATTACACCTAAACCATGCATGAAGACTTGAAATTCCTGGACTCATTCAAACTATCAATCAACTGCTTCCACCTGCACTAGCTTCTTGAGGGAGGATGCTACCTTCTCAGCCTTTTCTCTGTGCTCCAGTAGAGCCACACCCTTTAGGTCAAGTAAAAACAAGTATAGTTTCACAACTTCATCTAGGTCCTATAACATGGGAATGTCTTTTGGATGAGGCACCACAACTCCATTGAATACTACTTTGTTTGTCTCTTTGAGCCTGCCTAAAAGTTCTACCTTGAAGATTTTAGAAACCTTTGGTGCACCTGTGTCAAGCACCAAAGCTAGAAATCTTGATGCTATGCTTGTATCCACTCTATAGATTTCCCCTTTTTCCAGAAAATTCCTTCCCAAAATAATTTTGACTACCGCCACAGTGACCCCATCATTCAGTCGCAAGACTCGCTTTAGCCTTTGGTTAGTGACCACACCTTTGAAGGCCGTCTATCTTATTGTTCTCTCAATTTGGATTGGGGTGTCTACCCCTAAGTTTACAATTCCCTCTTGAGCAATGCGCGCTACAAATCTTGACCCGTCTACCATGAGGGCCTGGAAACTTACGTAGAAAATCCTCTTTGAGTTGAGAATGAGAAAATGTGATGCATTGCAGGATAAAGGTTGGTATACAAGTGTAAATAACCATAGATCCACTACCTTTGCCACTCATGTCTCATCAAGTAACATGGTGGCTAATAAAAGCAATGCAATCTTTCCCCCCGAGAAACACTCAAACATGATTACATTCCTCTTTAGTAGACTTGGCTGTAGACAATCAAATTTGTCCCAAAATTATCCATGTCTTACAACACCTTATTAAAACATTACTTAGACATCAAGAAACATTTTGTCCTAATCCCACTCTTAACTCAACTTATTCCCATTAGCTAATTAGTTAAATAAATTTTATTTAATTAATTAATTAAAATCCCATCGTAATCCCATCCTTATCCCACTTTCCAATTAATTAAGTAAATTTTATTTATTTAATTAATTTTCCAACACATATCCCAACTAATTCAAATAAAATATTTGAAATAGATCCTCACCTCTCACCACATTGTAACACTTGTCTACCTCCCATTTAAATCATGTGTGGTAGTACAACTTTCATTTAATATCCTTTTTGTGTACACCATCATACATGAACTTATTAAATAAAGGTTTTTATGTACACGATGACTCATGAGCTTTATCCTCCTTCTTACACTTGTCACATGACTACAACTTCCTTTAAGAGTGGGAATAACTAATTAATACTAGCTATCCACATCATTCAATTAGTCTTTCAATTTCAACCATCCATTTGAATCAACCCTTGCCTATAAATCTACCCTCTCACAAGCCATTTGGGGGATCCACCTTTCATGCATCCTCATGTTGCCAAGATTTCTCTACATTCTTCTATCTTCTCATCTATCATCTTCATCTTAGTGTTATGTTTCTAAAATTGTGAGAAACCAACATATCAAATCAATCAATCAATTCATCATGCATGCATCATTCAATCTTGCATTTATCTATCTGAGGTATTGAAGATTTGGATTGGGTAATGCATTTTATTATTTTATCATTTTTCATTTATCCAAATTTTTTGATCACACTAATTGTGTTCATGTGATGATGTTTGATCAAGCCTCCTCTGACAGTCTATTTATTTCTCCATATGCCACATTCCTTCCTTCTCCCGTGTCAAGTGTCGGTATTGGCTATTTGTGCTCACCTTTCCTTCTGCCATGTTTACTTAATTCATCATTCCTTTCATTTGTAATCAACCCTTCCACAACACTTGTGTGGATAGGGTGCCTGCCCATCCACCCACAACTATTAATATTTAATAATAAACATGATATTTCAAAAATAAGGAGGTAAAACAAAGATATGCCATCGTTTACTTCTCCATCATATTTGGATATATCATTTTTTCTACAATTTTGTAAAGCCCTTCTACAAAGCCTATGGCCTCTAGCATGAAAGAAAATAAAGATCAAAAAATGAGAAGATGAAACATTACTTTGTGTATATTAAATGCAAGAAAATAGCTGTAATTTTCTCAAAAAAAAAGTTAGAAAATGGAACATTACTTTATATATATTAAATGAATGAAAACTATTGCAGTTTTTTTGTGTAATGTTAGAAATAAGTTCAACCAAAATTTTATACATATTTGAGGTTTGAACCTTAATTAATTTATATAAAAAATGTAGTAGTGTAATAATCAATAAAAAGTTTAAATTTGATTTGTTAATTTGAAATATTATTTTATTTGTTAATTTAATGAAAATTTGATGGACAAGATATAAACCTTAAATAATTAAATCCAAAATCATTTATATATTAAATAAATTGGTTTTAATGTGAAGTAAATAAAATAGCTTCAAATTGATATCTCTCATAATTTTTTTAGATAGATGTATTTAAGATATCTTTACTAGTTAAGACAAGAGATGTAACTATAGTGGCAGAGTGTAATTGTGTGAGTGTGTTAACAAAAAATATTAAAGAGCTGAATACAAAAGTAATTACACTGAGAGGAGTTATTGAGTGGCATTAACGGGATGACTATGACCGTGTACATTAAAGTAAAATAGAGCTAACATCATATTTCTGAAGAAAATGAAAATGAAGAAGATGAAGGTGAACACTACTTACCTTAGCAACATGAATATCCTATATCTCTAGAAGATGAAGAAGAGGACTATACTATTTCTCCAAAAGATGAAGACAACATACATTATGCTTGTAGGAGAAATTCAGCTGGGAGAAATACCAAAGAACGTATTCAAAGTTTACAATCCTCTCTAAAACTTGTATTTGATGAATATTGTAAGCAATTGTATGACATGGAAGCTGACTTAATTAGAGAAAAATCAGAAATTAAGGAGTTGACTAAAAGAAACAAGATAGTAGAGGAGGAGCTCCAAAAGGCTAAAGAATGTGAAAACTCTAGCAAATGAGATCTCGACCAAACAAGAAACAAGCTTCAAGAGCTGTGTACAACATTTGATGTAGTGAAAGAAGAATGTTATCAAGTATGTAAGCAACAAGAGTATCTAGGAGTGGCTCCACAACTTCCTAAGAAGAGAAAATATGTTCTTAAGGTTTATGAGGTTAATGACTATGTGAATTGCCCAATTTGCTTGGAACCATGGACTGAATATGGGGAGCATAATATTTGGTATGTTGTAGATGCAAATGGGTTTCCAATACTAGAAACTTCTATTTATTTTTTGGTTTTTACATGTTATGGTATATAATTTGTTAAAAAATTAGCAACATCTACTACTAGTTTAGTGGTAGAGTACTCCAGAGGTAAATGGGAGGTCTTATGTAACTTAGGTCATGGAAATTTGAACATGGTATTAGAGTCTAGGCCAACAGAGCTAGGTCAAGTTAGGTTCTACGAGCACCTATAGTGTTAGCTTAAGTGGGGGTGTTGGAAAACGATCCACACTCAAACCAAATATGAACTAATCACCAAAATTGTTATTTTTCATACATTATGATCCAAGATTAAGACATGTATTTGATAATACATTAGTGGATACTAAGAAAATCATTGATGGCCAACAAAATGAGAGACAGCAATTAGAGAACATCAATGAAATTGACATCCATGATGATGTTGAAGATGGTAATGTTCAAGCACAAGAAGACAACAATCCAAAGTTGGATGATGTTATGGAAGACAACAATACGGATCCAGTATACAAAATGATGATCCAAATATGTAGTGCCCCTCATCTCGTCATCCATCAAATTGATGTTTGCTTAGACTTTATGATAGTGTCTTAGACCGTAGATGATGGATCTCTTGTTATCTTGTTACTTTATTATGGACCTAATTGTGATGATAACAGATATTGATGTTGGAATAGGTTATTTTATGCTTTAGAATTTGATAAATAAACTAGATGTTACAGATGTTTGATGTTAATTGCGATATTGGATTGTAAGAGGATTGAATGTTTTATGTTGTTGACTAATATCAGATATCTTGTTCAACATAGTTAATCGTTTATTCATAAATGTGAATTGAATAGTGTTGTATTACTCGCTCTCGAGTACCCTACACCACTGTGATTTCCATTCACTACAGGACTGTATGTGGATATATATCTTGTTATGCTTAACCGTGCATTGTTGCAGGAATGCCTGTACTAGGCATCGACTCCACCTGATTACAGGTCTGAGCGTGCCTTCGCCAATGGATTAGTTGTTTGGAGTTACCGTGAGGTCCCATGTCAGTGTGGTCTGGTTGTCAGTTTATCCTTTTGGTCATTGTCTGTCATTCGATCATGATTTGCAGATAGGTAATATTGCACATTGGAGTCTAACTAGGTTAGAAAATGTCTAAGTGTGTAAGGTGTCGTTGTGCTTTAATTAGAATCATATTATGGAAATTATAATGTTGATAATTAAATATATTTATAAAAGATAATATTGAGTATTAGGTCGATAGTTGTTAATTATTGTTGTAAATAAATTATTATTTTATTAGTAGTATAGTTGTTAAATATAGATTGTAAGAGATTTTGTATTATTTAATATAATATTATTTGTAATAAATATTTAAATAAATAAAATAGTTGTAAGTTATGTTAGTGATTTACAACTTAATTAATAAAATAAATTAATATATATAGTTGTACAATTATAGATTGTTGCAATATTATAACTTTATTAAATACAATATGGTTGGTCGGCTATAAAGTAATTAAATGTTGTCGAAATTGTGTGTTAATATTTAAAAAAAGAATAACCTCTTGGGATTATTAAATTAAATAAAAGTATATCTCGAGGAGGGAGATGTACGGGATCGCGTGCCGAGTTCCTTAGACGATAGAAGGGATTGTGTTATAAAAGAAAAGCTTGTAAAGGCAAAGAGGACGGTATTGCAGGTAGAAGAAGAGAGTAGAAGGCTGGGAAAAGAAGCATGGAACTTCAGCAATTGAAACGTACTCGGCGATTCGATAATCAAAGCCAGGTTCCACTAAATGCATAATTCCTTTCCTCTGAATCTGTGGGTGTTGATCGTTTCCTTGTTTCTAAATGGATTGTTTTAGTTGAATTTCTGCTTCAAGAGATATTTTAGTTTGCAATTAAGTTGTTTTCTGTATCGCTCTGATGTTTAATCTGAGATATATATCTTAACATTTCCACTAAACGGTTTATCACTAGTTTTTATTACTGGTTGCGGTAATGTTGTAGACCTAGTTCTCTTTTAGACTAGAAGGAATTGATTCCTCCGATTTTTCATACTCTTGGATCATGTTGAAGGAGTCGTGTTTGTTATGCTATGAGATCTAGAATTTTAATCAGAAATTACCACTGTTTTCATCAGCTAAAAGATGACCATAACTCTACATTTTCTGTAAAATCTTGTCTAATCAAGCATCATTTACTTTAAGAACCTGACAGAATCCTGCTATTCTTCATGCTACGATGTTGGTCTTTACCTGTTTCACATCTCCTCTGATGCAGACTGAAAGGGGCGCTGGCAAAGATTGTGATCTGGCTTTGTTTCACTTGTCAACCACCAAAACCTAGCGTCTAGAAGGAGAACAGATATAGATTTTCAACAGGCATTTGCATTGGTCTGATTAATACTTTTATGGAGCGGCAGAAACAAACAAATAGGCAGGTCAATTGAAAGGTTACATGTTTCACTTTGCTTCTGCCAATTTGTGCATGCTTAAAAGTTTCTAAAGCCTTTTAACAAATCTATTCTGTGCATATCATGCAATCGTGGGTTTCAAGGGATAGCCTCTCTGAGGCAGCGGTTGAACCTCACCAACCTTCCCCTAGAGGTCGGGGAGTCCGCTTGTATAGGTATAGATTATCCGCTGCACCCTACATTTGAGCAGAGAATCCCTAGCTTCGGTGGATGGGCCATAGGCCATAGATTGAGATCTATCTAGATAGCGGTGGATGGGGGAGAGTTCCACTGGGTGTGCAGCAGACGATAGGGTTAGCTTAACTACTTCATATTTCTTTGGACTCTTTAAATTTGAAAGACTGTTAGTCATCTTCCCACAAATCTGTTTCTACTAACCCTCTGTTCTTTCCACTCGTATTGTCTTACTGCTTATTTGGCATTTTTTTTACAACAATGTCTTCCTTTACTTCGCTGTGGAGTTTGTGCTGCCATTTTTGATTTTACCGAATTCTTTTCACCCTATTGCCATTTTTTTAAACAGATGCCTTGAACTTCTTTCTTGATAATTTCTTTCCGCAATACCTCATTTCTTACCAAATTGCCATTTGCATTTTCCCATTTTCCAGACCTATTCAGTGTTATCCTCTCATCTCCACTTTATTGCATTCTCCTCACTTGCATTCTCGTTTCCATTGCACCAGTCTTATTTTTTACACACTGCCTCTAACGTTGAATTGAATACTCCTTTTCTACCTAAAAAAAAAATATTGCCACTTCATCACAGTCGGTGAAAGTCGAATTCAGATTACAGAAGAGCAAAATAAGGTAAGGATGTCAACCTCTCAAGAGGTTACGAGAGTTGAAATAACAATGTGTATTACTAAATCTGAAACAGGTGCAAATAGTTTTGGGTTGTTTCTAGATTTAATCATTGACCCAGTTTTGTAATTTGCTTGTAAGTTCTTGGCTTACAAGCTGTTGGAGCTTAAGAGGCCGGGTTATATCAAGTTTAAGTATGTTGAGACAGCCATTGAGGTTTCTCAGGGGTCTATTTTAACTGGTGCAAATTTCTTAAGAAGAGAATGTCTATTTTGCACGTTGGGTGTGGTTAAGGCAGGATGATACTTCATTATGTATTGCTCTGCCTATAGTAGCATCTGGGCCAAAATAAATTTATACCTTGGGGGTTGACTCCACGTCTTCTCACTTTAAAGATGCCAGACTTGCAAAATTGGAGAAGTTCTAATGAAAATTAATAATAGAAGGTCCAGTTTGAAGGGAACTGTGGTGACACAATTGATCTGTCTGCCTTTGATTTACTCCTTTGTGTATATTGATTTCTCATCACCTTGCAGCATTAGCTGTAATGTCCCTGGGCTACTAAATATGGTTAATAAATGCAAAACTTAGAGCTATCTTTATTTCACAACAAAATTGATGTATTCAGTGCAGACTTCACTATGATTGGTACAATACAGTATTCAGAAAATAGAAGCAGTGATCTCAATTTGGCGGCATCAAAGAATAGAGCATATATTAATGATAAAATTCAAGATTATGGCTACTTCCAAGGAAGCTACAGGGAGCAATCCTTACACAGTAACAGTTATAACACTTTTTATCTTGGACTCGAGTACCATTATCCTGTCTGGAGATCAACTCTGCTGGATGAAGACAATTTTCAACATTTTCCCTCAGCGCTAGTTTGGATCTGAGTACTTGGTTTGGTGTTAATAGTGGTGCGATACATGTTGGATAGCCAGAGACTCCTCTAAGTGCTTGAGGCACTATGGATTGCGATTCTCCTGAGTGATGGCCTTCTCGTGTGGTGTTAGTTATCCATGTCACAGACATCTTTATTATCACAATTTCTATATGTGATTCCTCTATATGACTGGCAAATCCTTAAAAGAAACAGAGTTCTTTACTTTCCGTGCATTAAGATTTATCGTTTCAATTCTAGTCTGCAGAAACCCGTCATTGTTAATCTAGGTTAGTTGTGCTTTCTTGTATGCATTTCATTTGATTGGCTTAGATTAACCCTAAGGAATGTTTATTTTCCTTACAATGTGTTTGAATGCATGTGTTCAATGACCTTGGTATATTAACAATAGTACTATTAATATCAATACTATTATTAGTATCATTATTATAATTATTATTATTATTATTATCATTATTGTTATTATTACAATAATAATAATAATTATTATTGTTACTATTATTATTATTATTATCATTATTAATATTATTATTATTATTTCAAAAGTATAGTTGATTGTTTTAAAAACCAAATAAATTGGGAATTTAGAATAATGTTGTCATTATTTATTTGATTAAAAGAAAATCGTTGTGATTATATATTATGGTTAATGAAATTTAATTTAGATTGACATTGGTTTTAATATGGTTTCTTCATTTTGTTAAGATAATGGTTTAAGGATTAGGTATATAATTATTGTATTGGAAATTTGATTTAAAGGTATTAGATAATTAGTTAGTGTGAATTGAAATTGTATGAAATGGTCAAAGTGTAAGTTGTCAAGGGTTCATTTCCAGAGGCTAAGTTGTCATAGTTGAGTATTTGCAACTTGTGTATAGTTGTTTTTGTAATTACAATGTAATAACGATTATGTGGATCAAACGTAGTATGCTGTGTTTTGAACATGTGGCTAGGTGTCCTGGTATTATGATGTTGTAACGGTTGTGTGGCTCGAATTTAGTATGAGGTATAATGAAGTTTTGGTTAAATTGTTAATATGTTTTGTAATGTGTTATTCTTTGGATGAGATTATTGGTTGTAATGGGGTCCACTGTGCAAGTGTTTGGGTGTCAGTCCAGAGGCATAGGATAACGTGGTTTGTTTTCAAGTATAGTGTTTTATGTATTGGAGTTATGATGATATGTTGTCTCTAGTTATGTCTGGGATAAAAGACAATGTGAGTGATGAATGTATTTCCTTGGGGGATGTATTATTGTTCGTCTAATTATATTTTTCTTGTATCCGTTTTGTCGTAATTGTTGTATGGAGAGACCTGGAATCTATAAATGAGTAAAATGTTGTAATGCTATAGGCGATGGATAACCATTGGTGTTATGATTCTATTTGTAATGCAAGAGGGTTTATGCCTTGCAATGAACATGTATGTGTATTGCTGTAATGCCTTGTATGGTGGTTAGGGTTTACTAGGTGTTAGGAAGGAGAGTGGCTTTCAACGTGGGGCCGGCGCCCAAAGTGGCAGTCAGGATAACCCGTTGAAAGTAGATTAATCAAGTGATAACCTAAAATGAACTAGGGGGTTAAGGGTAGATTTC
The DNA here is from genome assembly GCA_027924645.1 of Cunninghamia lanceolata. NCBI lineage: Eukaryota > Viridiplantae > Streptophyta > Pinopsida > Cupressales > Cupressaceae > Cunninghamia > Cunninghamia lanceolata. The sequence continues at coordinate 1,905,844 of BSBN01000797.1, forward strand.
ACACTAAACAAGATTAATGGATTCCTCTCCCATGGCCTGTGGTGCTTGTATAGACTAAGGATGGGTAGAGAAGGCCTGGTTGGCATGATTGACTTCCTTGTCCTCATGAAAGGAAGGTTGATTCTGCATGTGTCACCCTATGGGGCCGGCGCCTAGTGAGAGGCTATCAGGATAACCATAGATGGGGGCCGGCGCCTAGTGAGAGGCTGTCAGGATAACCCATGTTAGGACCATGCGATGACACTCTCCCTACTACAACCTAGCATCCCTTGTTTGGTCTCTCCACTTACGTTGTGTTTCACCTCTGGAAGTTAAGTTGTGTTGTATTGTTATTGCCATGTGTAGTATTGGCGTTTGGTTGTCCTTTGTTCTTGTTTGTCTTTTACCTACCTGACTGACATTGTTGGGACCTCATGTTAACTCCTATCTCGGGGGGTGGACCTCAGGGTTCCACATGGTCGGGTGGAAGAGCTATTTTATCCATTGGATTACTCTTGTCGAAGTTCATGTGCAGAAAAGATTTACCCCAGTTTTCAAACAATTGTACTTGTACCAGTTGATGAAGATGTGTGTATAACCTTGTACCAGATTTGTGTAACAGATCAATCATAATGTATGTGATTCTGATGTAGTCTGAAAATGGCAATGTAATGATGTCATGATGTACTTATGTGTAATAGAAGCATTTCAGTTATGTTTTTGATCATGTAAATTGTATTATCTGACGATATGTAATGGATATGAATAAGTTATTGTGCATTGGATTTAGATCGGTTACTGATGTATGTAAATTATGTTAGTTGGTTTGTAAAGTAATGCAGCCTTGGATTCTTAGAGAATATGTCGTAGTTAGTTATGTTAACATTATTTGTTATCTTAAACATTTTTTTAAAAATATTTCCTGTTTCATATAGCATAAGAGTGTATTTCTTTAAGGTGTACAAGGCGGGCATTACAAAATACATATGGTAACAATATAGATGGTCTATATTTAGATTTCAATGATGATGAAGTGATGTAGGTCAAGATGAGGATGATGATAATATTAAATACTTGAAAGAACATATGAACATTGATAATGATACACTGGATGACATTGTAGCAGACAATAATGTTAATGACTAAGACTTCTAAATTTTCAGAATTATTTGCAATCCATGTTTCAAAAAGGATGATTAAATTGTTGGCAATAATGTTAATAAAATGGATTGTTCAATTTTTAACAAATTAGCTATTTCAATGTCCTTAAATTGTTCAATCTTTGGTATGAATTGTTGGCAATAATGTTAATTAAATCGATTGATTAATGTTCTTCATAACTTGTTAATGGATAATCCTTATGTGATGGAAGTTTTAAGTGATATAGGTCAAAGGATAAGCTCATCAATGGATTGATTGATGTTCCTCATAACTTGTTAATGGATAATCCTTATGTGATGGAAGTATTAAGTGATATATGTCAAAGGATAATCTCATCAAGTTCCTTAAATAGTGGGTGTTACCTTGTTTCACCAATGACAATTTACTTTTAGGTTTGCTGGTGACTTCAGAACAAATTAAGGAGCTTATGTAATTTTGTCAATTAAATCATCCACTTCACTTAACCCAATCTGGCATATGATTTGTATTCATGTTTTCTATAAATATTTAAACCCTGCTCCTAAAACAAAAAAACAAATTTGGATTTTGAAAATATATACAAGGGAATGATTTCCAAAAGAGAAAGACTGATGCCTACCACTAGAGAAATTTGTTTATCTTTAATTATTTTTCATATGTATCCTTAATTGAATCTATGCCCTATTATCTTGTGATATGTACTTGAGTAAGACCATCAATGAAAAATGAAGTGGACATATTATCATCTATATTAGCTAATTGATTGCACAAATATTTCAATTTATCAATGATCTCATGTTTCTCTTCATTTTCAACACTTTTAATAAAGACATCATGATCATAATATTCTTCTTCATCATTAGAATGCAACATGTGATCGTCATAGGAAGTAGGAGAAAGAGGTAGTCTAGTTTGCAAGGTGAGGGTTTGACCTAGTACTATGTTGAAGGGGACATAAGGATCCTAGATGTTTCTTAGGAATGTAAAATTAAAGGCATTGGGTTGTTTCCAACAAATGCAAACCACAAAAATCTCAAAATAAAAAATCAATCTTTTTTATCCTAAACATAGGCATGGAAATTGCGAGTTCAAAAAAATGTAGGGAAATAAATCATACCCTATAATAGATGATTTAAGTCCAATCCTAGATTTAATTAAACTTTAAAGTACAAGGAGTTGAGAGTAGAATAAAATATTGAGATATTAAGTAATTAATATAGAGAAATGAAATAGTTGAGAAGAAATACAAAACTTATTTGATCTTTTTAGCATGATGTGAAATGTGAAGTGAGTGATTCACTAATGCATTATGAAAAAAGAATGAAAACTAAGATTTTCTACTAGAATAATGATCATGAGATTGTGGCAGTGATTAACTAATTTTTTGCATTCCTTCTTCACTTGTCTTCTTTTTCCATATTTCCAAAACTTTACTCTTATATTCCTAGGGATTCTAGATTTTCCTCTTGACTTGGATTGATATTTATACCATTCCCCTTTAGATCCACTTTTGTCCTTGGGCCTTTGTAGACCATGCAAGGCATCCTTAGAACCTTCATCATTGAACTTTCTCGTCATATCTAAATTGATCATTGTAACAATAAAGGATGCCATAGTCACCTTTGCAACACTACCATTTATAACAAGCATTATGTTCTCCTAATTTTTGGGTAAAGAAAAAAGTGAGAAGATACATTTGTCTTCCTCATCAATTTTAACATTTATTGAACCTATTCAAGACTCAAAATCATATTAAAGGTGTCAAAATGTTCTACAGTAGAATATCCTTCCTTCATTTTTAAATGATATAAACATCTTTTGTGATATAACTTATTACTTTATAATTTTAGTTTTATAAATATCTCCCATCCTCTATTGTAATGTGAATGCAGGGGTCTCTTTTGATTTAAATAACAAAGAAAAAGTAAATTGGAGACAACCAGATATATTATTAGCAATCCATTTCAACAAACAAATGAGAACCAAAAGTTGACCACTAGAGAATAGCAGCTTTTATATTGATTTGCTTCAAAGTACAGGTAGTGCAATGTCTCTTTCAAAAAATTAAAATCCTAGATAGATTCTGAGCCATAAGGTCCTAGTTTCCTTTTATAAAGGAAGCAACAAGCTTCAGACCTTTCACATTCAAAATGGCTCTTTGTATTCCTAACCCTTCATATTACAATATTTGTCTTTTATTAGTCCAATTTAGATTTTTAAATGTATTTGAATACATTTTGAAAACACGAAGAAAACAAAAAGAGACAAAAGGAGAGTGTTCAAGATGTGGCGGTTCTATTTAACACCAGCATATGGCTCATTGCTCCTCTTCACATGAACTTGTGCTACTGATGATTCATCTCTAAGATATTTCTCCTCTCATTTATATATTATAAAATCACCATGCCATTGGTATGCCTTAATCTAAAGCAAGTTCTCATGGTGATCTTTCCATCTTTTATCAAGCAAAGCTTTGACATCCATCACAAATTTTGCATACCCAACATCTAAGGCAATTACTCGGTCCAATATCATGTTGAAACTAAGAATGCTAACATCTCCATCCTTCTTCAAAAAGTCCATAACTTGGAATATTGTATGGCTGAATTCCATCTTCCATGTGTCAAGACTTTTGATTTTCTATTCTTCTATCAGTATGAAAGTAATAAATTTATGCTTGAATGTAGAAAAAGATTCAACCTTTGCTTGCATCTTCTGGCTTTCCCCATTCACATACTAGTATTCATCAATAATCATTTTGACTATTTTCTTAGTGGGCTTAAAAGTTGTAGGGGCATCAAGATTCCTTTGCACTACTAAGCACATCATAACCAAATTGTGATGATAGGGTTGCCATTTTTTAAACAACAAATCCAAAATAGAAAAGTTTATCTTCAATTGTTCAATGGCCTGAGATAAAGAAAAGTAGCAATAATGCACACTCCCAAGCTTATCCACAAACAATTTTACTCTAAGCTCCAAAATTTTCTCAAAAATTTCAAAAACTTTCATCTTTGCCTCATTCTTTGTCATTTCATTTTGTTTATCCAAAATTTTAATTTCCTTTTCAAATTTTAATCTTGTTGCATTAAATTCTTCAATAGACATTGTGACATCACTGGTTGTTTGTGGCACAAGGGGCTAATAGGGTACAATGGCTTGACCTTGAGAAGAATTTATAGCTTGCAATTGTTTCTTTAATTTCACATTTTCAAACTACAACAACTTGTTTACTTCATCATTCATTACTTTTTAAGTTTTCTCATAATCTATTAGCCTTTATTCTAACATCTTCACAACAACATGAGTAAACATAACAGTATGAACATTAAGAGTAGTTGCTTCTACTGCTGATGTATCTTGTAAAGTCTTTACCACAACTATACCCCTCACTTCTTGAACAATGTCCAACAATCTTGGTTTGCTTGTATTCTTCTGAGTAGTCTAGATTGCAAGGGTCTCGTGATTTGGATTAAAACCACATCCACTTATGCCATCGTCATAACCAAATTTTGAAACAAGTTGTGGATCATCTTGACTTCTAACTTGGTCAAGCAAAGTTACATTCTTCAATTCAAGGCCAAGGATGATGAGCATATTACTTTTCAACACCATTTGTCTTGCCTCCTCTAGAATCACATCAATTTAATCTACATTTAATTCTTTGAAAGTGTATGTAATGATTTGATCATGTTGTGCTTCATCAGCACCCATTTGATTTATTGTCACTTTTTCATTATATTGTTTCATTTTCATTTTCAGTGAAAAATCCTTAATCTTTGGAGTTTTGATGAAGTCGTCATATTCTATGAACCCCATGGATTCTATAATTCTTTCATACTCCTCCAACTTTGGTTTAGTTTGGCTTTGCTCATGCTTCCTAGCCTCAGGCTTATGTGCATCAGTGGGTTGACAAACCAATGGTTGATCAACCTCTTGCTCATCTCCCATGTGCCTCAAGATGTTAGTCACCTCATCAATATCCCCCACTTCTTTAGTCATTTCATAGGGGACAAGTGGAGATAACTCTTCTGACCTATGCTTCTTTATTGGTGGTGATTCTGGGACTTGTAGATCTTGCACTGACATAACATCAGGAGCAGATTCATGAATCTCAATCCCTACAGATCTTTTTACTAGAAGTTTAGTAGCCTTAGGAGGCTACTTCTCATATTTACCATAAATACTTTCAAAATTATCAATGATTGCATCAATTCTCTTTAAAAGGTCTTTTTCTTCAACAAAGAATCTAAGAAATAGGGGATTATGCTTTTTCTTTTCATCTTCAATATGTTTAAAGATATCCCATTTTCTCTTCCTACTATATACCTCATCAAAAGTGACAAGATTTCTTATCACATCCTCATCAAACAAGACCTAATGGGATACAATCATTTTAGTCATAATTGATTGTCTCACAAGGTTCATATGACCCTCAGGGTCACAATTCCTCTCGATACACAATTTCAAAGAATATTTCACCTTTAAAAAGGCTTGCAAATTTTCAAAAGTGACAGAGCCAATAGACCAATCACCAAAAATTGTAGCATTAGGTTGAAATGTACCTTTCTTTTGTCTTTTCATTACCTCATTTTCCATCCACATCATTTGCCACATAAACTCCATGAATACAATTTTGGCAATATGTGATGTGGCTGGGGGCAACCATACACTCTAATTATAGTATGATCTGACATAAAAAAAACCAATCAGAAAAATTACAGTTGTCGCCCTGCTCTGGTTTGTGTGCAAGAGGCCTCAGCATTACCCTGACTTCCTTAGTCAACCTAGGAAACTAGATACCAAGAGAATTCAATATCTTGACAATAAACAAATCATGAAATACAATGTAGTCACTGTTCTGGCAACAGGAATCCCACTTATAACACCAAAATTGAGTTGGCAATCTTTGTCCTTTATCATCAACCATACTTAGATCCATTTTGCTTGACCATCTCCCTCTGTTCTGATACAAAATCAAGTGACACAATAAAGAATAGAATTTGAAATCTAAGGGTTGCTTGTTCTCCTTCACAAACAAGAATCCTTCATGTAGTTTTTTCTCAATATGAGATGCAAAGTCATGTTTAGTGTTCACCTCTGGATGTTGTATTTTCATAGCCATCATCATTAAGCTAGTTGGCATTATTCCTTGTGCATCAATTCCCAAGACCTAGCATAGTGCAAAATAGGTTCTCTTGAAATATACAGCAAATTCTTCCATAGGTAAAGGCTCAATAGCATTTGATGGAATCTCAATTTTTCTGTTGTTGGCCCCCCTTCTCATATATATTGGCAATTCATCTCTCTTAAGTGTTTTCCTCAGGCTTGTGTAATCTTGTTCAAATCTCTCTTGAGTGAGAGCTTGCTTGTTCAACATAAAATAGTCAACAATTGCATTCTTGTCTACTGTCACCAATGGGAATCCATTTGGCATTCTAACTATTTTAGTGGCAAGATGGTAAAATTGTGCTAGTGCCCTAATCAATTCCACATCCACAAATATAGTGGGCACCACCAACTTTGCCAAATCCAATTTCCATGGATTTCCCATTGGTCCCTCGCCATCCCTTTTTGCATAAAAATACCAAAACAAATCCCACCCAGAGATAGGGATTGTAGCATCATGACACCCTTCTGCTACGTCTCTAAACATCTTCTTTGGAACCTTGTCTATGGACTGAGGCAAAACTTCTAGCAAAGATTGTTAAAGTGGTCTTTTCGTGGGAACTATAGGCTAATTACCTTTACTGGCAGACTCAGACCTCTTGGGTGCCATGTTTAATGACTTGAATAGGCTATGGTTTTTCAAAATTTAACTTACTATACCAACAACTAAAAAACAAAGCGAAAGAGTGAATGAACTTGACATGGCCAATTAATGTAGGTAGACATAGGAATAAAAGAATGGCATTTAAAATTTAAAATAAATGCATTCAAAAATGGATAAGAATAGAATTTGTATGTTCAGTCAGCATCACAATCAAATTGGGGAACTTTGCAAGTAGTAGAGATAGAACAGACTACATCCCCCCTACTGTATAACACAAAAGCTTAGTCCCAGCCTTTTTTTTAAAGTGAAATTTTATATTAACAAAAGATGTAAATACAAGAACCCCTAGTACCAGCAACTGAAAAACAAAGTGAAATATATGCCAACTTCTAATCAGGAGTGTAGGAATGAACTTACTCGATCAATTGCAGTTTGCAAGAAACACAATGAGCTGAGATGCACCTTCTCCAAGTTATGTCTAAATTCTTTGAAATGAGCAAATGCCAAGAAATATTTGAATCTTATTCAGCCAAGGATTCATCATATCACCATTACTCTGGTTCATGCCATGAGATCATGAAATCTTAGCATTCAATTCCTTTCTCAAGATTTGATAGCAATTCTTGATAACCATGACCCCACATTGCATTTGCTTGCCATTTATTTCTTTTGCTGCATCACCCCAAGGCTCACCCAAACCAGCTATGGGATAGTGGGGGTTTACATCCATTACACTTCTATTTCATCCTTTACTACCAAACTACAAATTCTTAGATTGACCCCTGCAAGACCGCGGGAGATTATTGCTCGATGTCCTTTTGTTTACTGCTCACCCGTAAATGTTATGAATGACTGTCATGGAATAGTAGTGGCTCATAGCCACTACACTTCTATTTCATCCTTTACCACCAAACTGTAAATGATTAGATTGACCCCTGCAAGACCGCGGGAAATTATTACTTGATGTCCTTCTATTTACTGCCCACCCGTAAATGTTATGAATGACCATCACAAGACAGTGGGGTGAAAACATATTACATTCTCCTCTTGTTGCTCTACCGCAGGCCTCAGTTGAAACCCTTGCATGGATGCAATAAGTGATACCTCATGATGTTATTACCACAATGCCACTGGTTACTTTTCAAAGCTTCGCGGGACCACAGGAAGAGATTATCTGCACTCAAACACTACCAAGCCCCAAGCATGAGATGAACCATCCAAGGGATGGCAGTAGCTTCTTCATATCAACCGCTTCCTACCGCTAAGATGCAACCTGTTCTTTTATGCTCTATGGGAATGCGGTATGTACCATATTTTATTCCTCTTGTACCTGCATAACCACAAAAGATAATCAATTAACTCACGGGATAGCGTTAATAAAAAAAAGCACTCATATAGTAAAAAATAGTCAAGATTGTTTCACAATGGCTATGATATATATGTATTGATTTAATTGTGGGGGAATGTTAGGGGTGATTGATTTAATAAATAAATGTGGATTTATTTAATTAAGGATGAGACTTTAGAGGAAGGGTTAATATTTAATTAATGTCAGAAGAACAGTTAGATTTATTAATTAAAAAGTGTGACTTATTAAACTGATATTAGGAAGAATGATCAAAGTGGTTAATTAAATAAATACGATTTATTTAATTAACATTATAAGAGGAGATGTGGGATAGATCTTGTGTGATGTCAGGCCATGGTAAGATTTAGGTGTCTACATTTCTAATAGTGCATTAGTTTTTGGGTCGATGAATAATGATCACAATTTATCTTTGGTAATTTTTTCCTTCACCATAGATCATGAGATAATTTTGAAGAACAAAATTCATGACAAATTTCTCTATGGGTTGCCCATGTATTTATTTTCCTTCACTATTAAGATAGATTGAATTAGGAATAGGAGAGCATCAAACAAGGATCAAATTAATGAGTGCAATCATGATTATGTTATTGGATTTCAAAGTTTGTCAACAAAGATACACTGTCAAATTCCTAATGATGAATTTGATACACTATCAAATTCTTAAGTCTAATGCACTTAAATATCGATCCCATCCTTCAAAATTTCAATAGGAAAATTTAGTTTTCAAAAGGGTGAAAATAAGCAAGAAATTCAACAAAATACTCACCATGTTAATTTACAGTCAACTTCAGATTTTATTTAATCTAATTCCCAAGGTGAACTGAAGGATAATCCTATATTATCTATTAATGTAATAAGATCATAGAATACCTAAATGAAAATAGATATGTAAACCAAAACACATTCAAATATAGAAGGGTTCTAACATATATGTCACTTCTATTCAAAATTAACAAAGGAAATATACAGAGAGGTAAGATGAAAATTTGATATACCTCACTTTTAATCTACAAAATGTAAAAAGTAGGCATTTGTTCAAGAATACCATCAGTTATGCTCCATGTAGATGTTGACAAGTATCCAACATATTGTCTGGTACATTTCTTATATGGATGGGATGAGAATAAATGTACTCAAACTTGTATGGTGCCAACTAGTAGATCATTGTGGCATGTGGCGTATGTGGACATCACCATGTGTCAGATGCATACAGTGCCAATTATATGATCATGTTTTGTAGTACAAATGTCATTAGGTGGCACACGTGTATGGAAGCATAACATGTGGTTGTTGATGTTCTGTGTGTCTAACAAGCCACCAACATGTGTAGCAATGTCTATAGCCACACTATCTAGATCCTTGAAGATATGTAAACCTTGAATAATGCCCCTAATAACCCTAACTCCTAACCCTAAACCCTAAACTCTAAATAATGTCCCAAATCCCTAACCCCTGACCCACCATAAACCCTAAATAATGTCCCAAATCCCTAACCCCTGACCCATCATAAACCCTATACCTGAGAAACCCTAAACCCCTAAATCCTAAATCATAAAACCCTAAACCCTAAACACTAAACCCAAGCAACCCTAAACCTCTATCTCCCTATTTCTCCATCTCCCTATCTCTATCATTCCTCTACCTCTTAATATCTCTCCCTATGTCTCTGCCCATGTCCCTCACTCTCTATATCTTGCTATTAGTCCTCTCTCTAAACACTAAACCCTAAAGTTCTAAACCTTCAGCCTAAACCTAAGCAACTCTAAACCCCTAAACTCTAAATCCAATCAACTCTCTCTCTCTCTCTCTCCAAACTTGAGCAACCCTAAACCACTAAACCCAAAACTCCTAAACTCTAAATCCAATCAACTCTAAACCTCTATCTCCATATCTCTCCCCTATCTCCCTATCTCTATCATCCCTAGATACCTCTCAATCTCTCTCCCTATGTCCCTAGCCATGTACTGCTATTAAACCCTAAACTTGAGCAATGCTAAACTCATAAATGCTAAATAATGCCCCTAAACCCTGACCGCTAAACCCTAAGCAACTCTTTGTCTTTGTCTCTCTCTCTCTCTGACCTATATATTCTCTACCAGCTCCTAGTTAAATCCTTTTCCTAGCTTTCCTAGTTTTCCTTTTCCTTTCCAATTTCCCTTTGGATCCCACCAATTTTTCCCTATTTTAATATTTTCCACCTCTTCTCTCATCATTCTTCCCATCCAATGAACTTTAGTTTTATCTTGTTTCCATTTCATCATGCCAATTTATATCCTCATCCCTCTTTTTATGTCCTAGTTTTCTTGTTTCCATTTGCTTTGTTGATAAGGGAGACAGATAGAGACAAAGAGGAAGGAAGAGAGAGAGAGAGAGAGAGAGAGAGAGAGAGAGAGAGAGAGAGAGAGAGAGTCCTAGTTTTCTTGTTCATTTCCTTCATTGATAAGGGAGAGGGAGAATTAATAGAAGGGAGAGATAGGAAGATATATGAATGATAGGGGGAGAGAGGCAAGAGATAGAGAGATAGGGAGAGATAGAGGAGACAGAGGGGAGCAATAGGAAGATAGAGAGAGACTAGAGAGATGTCTAGAGAGATAGGGAGATAGAGGAATGATAGGGGAGAGAAAGGCAAGAGATAGGGGGATATAGATAGGTAGAGAGAGAGAGAGAGGAGATATATTTGGTGAGATAGAGTAAGCAGAGTGAGAGATAGGGAGATAGAGAGTGAGTGAGATGTCTAGAGAGATAGGGAGAGAGATTGAGAGGTAGAGGGATGATAGAGACAGGGACATAAGGGAGAGATAGGGAGATAGAGGTTTAGAGTTGCTTAGGTTTAGGTTTTAGGGGTTATGGGTTATGGGTTAGGGATTAGGGGCATTATTTAGGGTTGAGGGATTTAGAGAGAGAGAGAGAGAAACTTCTTTTGAAATGCAACTATAAACCCTGAATAATGCCCCTAAACCCTAAACCCAAGAAACCCTAAACCTTTAAACCTTAAATAATGCCCCTAAACCCTAAACCCTAACACCTAACACCTAAAACATATATAAACCCTAAATAATGCCCCTAAACCCTAACCTATAACCTATAAATCCTAAACTTGAGAAACCCTAAACCCCTAAATCCTAAACCCCAAACCCCTAAACCTTAAACACTAAACCCAAGCAACCCTAAACCTCTATCTCCCTATCTCTCTATCTCTATCATTCCTCTACATCTCAATCTCTCTCCCTGTGTCTCTGGCCATGTCCCTCACTCTCCATATCCCTATCTCTTTTGGCTATGTCTCTGGCCATGTACATTACTCTCTATATGTCCCAGCTATCGGTCCTCTCCCTAAAAACTAAACCCTAAATCTCTGAACCCTAAACTGTAAACCCTAAATTATGCTCCCAAACCTTAACCCCTAACCCCTAACCCTTAAACCCCTATCTCCCTATCTTTATCATCCCTCTACCTCTCAATCCTTCTCCCTATCTCTCTGGATATCTCGTTCACTCTCTATCTCCCTATTTCCCCCCCTCTCTCTCTCTAGCTATCTCCAAACCTGAGTAATCATAAACTCCAAACCCCTAAGCCCTAAATCTAAGTAACTCTAAAACTCCATCTCCCTATCTATCCTGTATCTTCGTATCTCTATCATCCCTCTAGCTCTCAATCTCTCTCTCTATGTCTATGGCCATGTGCCTCACTCTCTATCTCCTTATCTCTCTCCATAGTCTCCTCTATATCTCCCTATCATTCCTCTCTCTATAAACCCTAAACCTCTAAACCTGAACCCCTAACCCCTAAACAATAAACCCTATCCCCTAAACCTGAGAAACCCTAAACCCCTAAACCCTAAACCTCTATCTCCTCATCTCTCCCCTCTGTCCCTATCGCCTTTGTCCCTCTACCTCTCAATCTCTCTCCCTATGTCTCTAGCCATGTCCCTCAATCTCTATCTCCCTATCTCTCCCCTCGGTCTCCTCTATATCTCCCTATTGGTCCTCTATCTCTCTCTAAACCCTAAACCCTAAACCTCTAAACCTTAACCCCTAACCTGAAAACCATACTCCCTAAACCCTAAATAATACTCCTACACCCAAGTAACCATAAATTACGAACTCAATTAGGTGCTAAAATAGGCACTAAATCAAGCGCTAAATTTAGGTGCCACATTAGGCACTAAATAATGCACTAAATCAAGTGTTAAATTAAATGCTAAATCAGGTGCTAAATGTGGCGCTAAATTACGTGCTAAAATAGGAGCTAAAGTAGGTGTTAAATTATGCACTAATTTGTGCCTAATTTAACATCGACTTGTTCTGATCGGCACAAAAAATGCCAAAAATATTGCCATCCTGATAAATAGCGCTGCCTTTTTTTAAAAATGGAGAAAAATACATTAAAATAGTGGGTGGAAGCAAAAATGGGAGCTAATCACAGGGATTTGTTGTAGTGATATGTGAATAGACTATTGGTACAATGAAGATTCCTATTGACAAATTCATGAAGATCTTGGATGATGGGTCCATAATGGTATACATATCTGATATCCAAACTATAGAGTTTTGGCCTCATAAGCAAAAGAAATTGGATCCTAGCTTTTCATAAAGAGTACATGGAAATGCATAACAGGTACAATAATCATTCACTGGCAGAGAATAGAGTAGAAGAAGACTTTGGAGCTATGGAATTTACTTGCCAAAATTTTGATATAGACAACAATTTACTAACGGTCTCTCCAAAGATAGGTACCTTTAAGGATTCGTATGCTTTCATAAGTAGTGACAACAGGGTATACATGAACAATGAAGTTACGGTGCAGAAAGAATAGCAATTGATGGCTTCTATGATGGATGTGGATCACAGGGAACCAAAATTTGATAACCAAGATACTAAAAGGATAGGGATATGACAAACAAAGGCAGTGAGAGAATAGTGATTAAAGTTAGAAATATGTTTTGATCTAATTGGATATGTAGTTTTTAATTTAATCATGTGTTTTTAACTTGTAATAATAGTGGTAAGATGATACAATATGGACTATAATTTTAATTTTAAATTTTATTAATTTAATACTTTTATATTTTTCAAATTTATTTATTTACAATTTCTATTTTGTAATTGTATTAATTTTATAATTTTATTTATTTTATTAGTTTTATAATTTTATAAATTTTTAATTCTTTTTTTTGCTAACTAAAAAGATTATTAAAATTATTATGTAGTTCAATGAATAAAAATATAATAGTAAAGAGTTATGTAGTTTCATGAAAAAAAATATAATATAAGTGATATAGTTTATAGTTATAAATAAATAATTGAGTAATTTTTTTTTAAATTATTTATTTGAGTTTTTACTTAGAATTGCAATAGTAAAAACATAATTTAATTTTTATTTCATGGGTTATTTGAATATCATTTTTAATATTTATTATCAACATTATTTACATCACAAATTACATGTAAATGATATTTATATGGGATGTCCTTTAAAAGTTATTTTTAGAATTATTATTATTTAGTAAATTATGGTCACGACCTCTCCATTTATTTAAATAACTAATAAAATATAATTAAATCCATCAAACCCATAAACAAGGGTGCATCAAAATAAAATTCAAGGCTAAAAGTTCCTATCCGTCTTAAACATCTCTACCCATTTTATTGTGGGAGTGCAAAGTCATCAGAAAAATTGACATTTTTCCCTTCTTCCCTCGCTTACAGGTCAGTCATCAAAATGATCCTTAAATCGATCATCTACACTTGAATTTTGGCTAATTTCGTCCAACCACATTGGGAATGTTTGCTACAATCTCCATTTGAGTTTTATAATTAATTTATTTTATTTTATTTTATTACATGTAAATGATATTTATATGGGTTGTCTTTAAAAGTTATGGAGTCTAATTGAATTGGAAGTAGTTTAATGGATAAGGAGAGAAGTTTAATTGATAAGGGTGCTATGCAATCTTTTTTTTTTTTTTACATTTTTCTTGTAAAATGAATTTATGAAGTGACTGCAATGCTATTTCTAGAAGGTTAGATTAACATTGCGTATTATTTATTCTTATTGTATTTACATGCTACTCATTAAAATTTAAAAAAAAAATTGTAACTAACAAATTTTTGAAAACAACAAAGAAAATTAATGACACGGTAAATTAGTTACTTTAGTTTAATGAGAGGTAGAGTTAGGGTTCTTCTATTTAGTTGCACTAAAGGGATGACTATGATCCTGTACATAAAAACAAAATAGAGCAAACATAGTTTTTTTAAACAACTAGACATATTTTTTTAAATAATTATAAATACACAAGATGAATTATCTAGTTACACTAAAGGGATGACTATGACAATGTACATAAAAATAAAATAGAGCCAACATAGTTTTTTTAAACAACTAGACATATTTTTTTTAAATAATTATAAATATATCGCTGTATAAATATAGTACTACTCAAACATCAAATAAAAATAGAGCAAATTGAATTGGAAGAAGAGGTTTAATCCATAAGGAGAGAAGTTTAATTGGTAAGGGCACTATGCAACCTTTTTTTTGTATTTTTCTTGCAAAATAAATTTATGAATTGATACAATGCTCCTTGTTGGTATTATTTATAAATAAAAAGAAAATTGTAGTTAACAAATCTTTGAAAACAACAAAGAAAGTTAACGGCACAATAAATTATTTATTTTAGTTTAATGAGAGGTAGACTTAAAGTTCTTCTATTTTTTTTTAAATATAATGCACCTCATTAACTTTCCACTTTAGTTTAATAGACGCAGTTAGGGTTCTTCTATCTTTTTTTTAAGATAATGCCCCTGGTAAACTTTCCACTTTAGTTTAATGAGAGGTAAATTATTTACTTTAGTTTAATGAGAGGTAGACTTTAGGGTTCTTCTATCTTTTTTAATAAAATAATGTGTATAAATATAGTAGTACTCTAACATAAATTGGAGAAAAATCAAATCAAATAAAAAAACATCTAATTGAATTGGGAGAAGAAGATTAATGATAAGGAGAGAAATTTAATTGGTAAGGGCACTATGCAGCCATTCTTTGTATAAATATAGTAGTACTCAAACATAAATTTGAAAAAAATCAAATCAAATTAAAAAAGATCAAATTGAATTGGGAGAAGAAGTTTAATAATAAGGAGAAAAAATTAATTGGTAAGGGCACTATGTAGCCATTTTTTAATATATTTTTCTTACAAAATGAATTAAAATTTACTTTAGTTGAATGAGAGGTAGAGTTAGGTTTCTTCCATCAATTATTCACTTTAATTTTTTTTAAAGATAATGTGACTAATAAACTTTCTACTTGAATTTAATGAGAGGTAGAGTTAGGGTTCTTCTATCTATAAATGATAGGTAGAGTTAGGATTCTTCTATCTTTAAATGAGAGGTAGAGTTAGGGTTCATCTATCAATTAATTACTTTAGTTTAATGAGAGGTAGAGTGGTAGAGTTAGGGTTCTTCTATCTTTAAATGAGAGGGAGATTTAGGGTTCTTTTATCTTTAAATGAGAGGTAGAGTTAGGGTTCTTCTATCTTTTTTTTTAAAGACAATCCACCTTGTAAACTTTATTTTTTTTACACTTTTAGTTTAATGAGAGGTAGATGCACTTGTTAGCCAGTAGTCTTCTATCTTTTTTCTTTTTTTTTTTTACACTTTAGCTTAATGAGAAGTTTTTTACACTTTTAGCTTAATGAGAGGTAGATGCACTCATTTGCCCAGCAGTCTTCTATCTTTTTTCTTTCTTTTTTTTTACACTTTAGCTTAATGAGAGGTAGATGCACTAGTTCAGTAGTCTTCTATCTTTTTTCTTTCTTTTTATTTACACTTTAGCTTAATGAGAGGTTTTTTACACTTTTAGCTTAATGAGAGGTAGATGCACTGGTTCACCCATCAGTCTTCTATCTTTTTTTCAGCAGACTTTAACGAGAGGTAGAGTTAGGGCTCTTCTATCTTTTTTCTTTCTTTTTATTTACACTTTAGCTTAATGAGAGGTTTTTTACACTTTTAGCTTAATGAGAGGTAGATGCACTGGTTTGACCATCAGTCTTCTATCTTTTTTTCAGCAGACTTTAACGAGAGGTAGAGTTAGGGCTCTTCTATCTTTTTTCTTAAAAGATAATGCATTTGAACCCTGGTCGATTAATTCTTTTAAAAAATTATAATTAAGTTTTGGTATCATTTGGATTTAAATTATTGAAAATGATTCCCAACTAAGAATTGTGGAAAAATAAGAAAATTAAAGATAGGGTAAATTACTTTATTTTAGTTTAATAAGGGCCAGCCTTATAATTTTTCAATCTTTAAAAGCCACAAAGAAAGTTAATATTTAGTTTAATAACCTTTGTTTTAGATTTTTACCATGGGTTTAATTTTATTAAAAAAATATAATTAAGTTTTTCATATCATTTGGATTAAATTATTGAACCATTAAAAACTAATTGTTAGGGCTAAGAATTGCAGGGTAAATTACTTTAGTTTAGTGTTGGGTAAGATTATAGTTCATCAATCTTTAAAACATCAAAGATTTTTTCTATGGGAATTAATTACCATGGATATCTTAAATACATCTATCTGCAATAACAATTTCAAAGATATTTTTATTTTATTTTCTTTATTTAAAATTGATTTTCGACTTTATTTTACTTAAGAGTTATTTTATGTTTTAGTTTTTATTATTTTTTTGCATGTAGGCTCTTTAATAGTTTTTGTTAACACATTCACGCCATTACCATCCATCCATTACTTCCATTGTAGTCTGTAGTTAAGACTCTCACCATAACTAGTTAGACAATTTTGATTACAATAATATAATCTCCAAAGCATGTATTAATATGATTATTGTGAAAAGTTACATGCATATTAAATGCAGCCTATTAACCCAACACATATACACTACAATTATGGTGAGCATAGATGGCATGGCTTATCTATACTTGGATGTGTTGCCTACGTATCTATATCCTTTATACTTTGATGGATGTCTATATACCATCTTCAAGTAATGACGCATCCTCGCTTCCCTCGATAAGCGGTTACCGTAATCAAATAAGTAAAATATAAGCATATGTGAAAACTTTGATTATAAACATATAACTATTCTGTGTTAAATTGTTAATCATGTAACCAGTCCTAATTTAACTTAAAATAAGGTCCTCCTCATTATTTATGATTTTTTTTTGGAAAAAGATGAAAACAAACCCTCAATGGATCTTAAATTTGACAGTTTACTTTGTGTGTCAAGAATTTTTTTTCGTAAAAAAATTTAGGAAATGCATTCCAGTTCTTTCTAATTTTTATAACTACCAGATCCTTATCCTTCAATGCAAAATTTAATTATTTGATGTGCTAGAAAAGCTTAGAGATTGAAATGAATATAAAATATTTTTAAAAAAAACATAAAAATATTGAGAACTTCTTAAAAAAATTCTAAAAACATAATTTTTTTTTTAAAATAATTGAAGTTTCTATTAAAGAATTTAAAAATAATATATATATTTAAAGAGCATTAAAACTTCTCAGGGAAATCTTAAAATTTGGATTTTTTTAAACAATAAAATTTTTATTATATATATAATTTCTAATGTAACAACCCCCCTGTCTTGCTACGTTGGCATTGAAGTTGGTAGGTTTTTTTTAATGCTTGGGGAGGATGAAACCATTAAATGCAAAAAAAAAAATCTGATCTACGGGAGGTGAGTCAACGCGTTTTGGAGAGAGAGGAAAAGGGGGAGTTTATGCAAACGGAGAAGGAAGGAAGGAGGAGAGCAAAAAAAGGCAGTTTCAGAGGGATTTTGGACAGTTTCCAGATACAGGTCAGCATCACAGCCAACTGCAGTTTGGTGATACAGGTCAGTCTTGAATCATCTATGGTTTATTTAGTGTTGTGATGATTTGTGATTTTTTTTATATCAATTTTTCATTGATCGGGGCACAGTCAATACAAATATTTAAGGCAATCATAAGCCTGCAGGTTTAAGATTTGTGATCTGGCAATAGATCACATTAGATATTCAGTCAGAATGTTAGAAACCTAACTATTTTATTAAATATATTTATGCAATCGTATAACTTGTGGGTCATAAGTCCCCTTCCATAAATTTTATTAGAAGATTTGGTTAAGAGTTGTTTAATGCGAATTGTATGGAGAGAATCGATTGTGGGTTGTTGCGGTCGACTGTATTCAAGGGCGACACCATTTCTACCAGCAATGAGATCTATAATTTTGCTATTACAAATTCCTCCGGCCACTCTTCTTTCTCTCTCCAAAATTCTGGTGGTGTAGATTATATAAACCCAAAGACAAATTGCAGCAGTAAATCTGATGAAATGAGCAAAAAAAAAGATGGAGTAATGACTACAAAAGGCATCCACAAATTTGTTGAAAGAAAAAGGCGGAGAGACATGAGATCACTATTTTCTGCGTTGAGATCCTTAGTGCCGGAAGAATACATTATGTGCTCTGGGTGTCTAGGGAAAATGTTCAATAGCAGAACAGCTATCAGAAAGCATTAACTATATTAACCATCTGCATGATAAAATTAAGGAGCTTATACAAACAAGAGAGGAGATGAGAAAAGAAAAATTGTGCAGAGATCTGTCTTTTTCTGTCTCATCTGAGACTTTCCCTATTGTTAAGTAAATTCTCATGGCTGGGGTGTTTTGGTATCAACAAACACATTTAGGTGTCAGATTGTCTTGTCTGATCTTCTATTTACTCTGGGAAATAATGGCCTTGATATCGTTAGTGCTATTACTTGTGCCATGAACAAAAAAGTCTTTCACACTATTCATGCCAAGGTTACAAATCTTCATAGTTTTGACATCAGAACTTTATATCAAAATATTTGGAACTTGGTAGGTGAAAAGGGTTAGGATGCAAATGCACTTCACAAGTGAGGATTGACCATAGCTTGTAATAATCTATTTTCTAACGCACTCCTTTTACTCATTACAACTCTTCTTGAGAAAATAGAGTGGTTTTGCTTTGGTCATACAGTCATTTTCTACTAAACAGCTAGCCTTGAGAAAATGGTGATTTCTTTTGAGTTAAAGAATGTTATGGCACTAAAATACTGTAGAGGCAGCAATTAGTGTCTGGGCATTGAGATTTAGTCACATAATTTCTCATATAGAAAACCAGTCACACAACACAAGGATGTGAGGGATCTACTGTAGGAAGGAAAAATTAAGATTACCATTTTTGTAAGTCTTTTTACATTTTTTTTGTTATGTTAAACATGGTTGACAATATATAAAATTAGGCTGTGAGTTGACTTGTGTCACCATTTTCCATACTTCCCTTATGATATCCATGCATCCCTTTGTGAAGAGTAATTAAATTGGGGGTCTCAGGAGTGATTATAAACTAATCTAACTGGTAGAAGGCCATTTTCAACAAATCACACTATCCAAGAGAGGTTGGGTCTCATAGATCATATTTTTTCTCCTTTACCATTTTAATTTATAACTCATGGATTTTAGTCTTTTGTATGCCTCGTTAAGTCAAACAAGATGAACAAGGTCTAAGCATTAGAGTGGTCGTCTGGAGTGGCTCTCTACGGGCCTGGGGCCCGCAAGTGGCTGCCAGGGGAACTAGTAGCAGAGTTACATTAATAAATGATAACTAAAACTAAAACATTGGGGTAAAAACACTATGAAGATAATTAAACCTCGTGCATGGCCTTGAGCACTTGTATAGGCTAAGGATGCAACGAGAAGGCCTATCCGTCTGCGGGGCGTGGAGTCATCCGTCTGCGGGACGTGGATTTGGGTACGATTGAGTCTCCTCGTCTGTAAGAGAGGTACTTGGTCCCGTGTGTGCCATCCCTTTGAGCACATATGATGACACTCCATATGATTACACTCTAGTATCTAGCACCTTAGCAGTAATGAGTAGTACCCAACCTATGACTTAGATGAGTACACCTTTATTATGACCTTGACTGTAAGCACTATTCTCCGTGTCTGCTCTGTGTCTAATGTGTGTGTTGGCCATCTTGTACCCCCCTTATTGTTGTTCATCTGTGTGGGCCTTGTGACTATCTCCAAGCATGATGGGTTGGTCTCTTAGGAGTCTACATGGTTGGGAGGCATTGCCACCACCATTGGGGACTGGCGAACAGGTTTTGGAGCGCCATTTGGAGATAACCTCTCTTTCCATCACTTCATTCAATTATTGTACATATTCAGTCTTTGTATTATACTCAGGACTATGCTATGTACCTGTTTCATATTTTAGAATATATCATTTTAATTGTATATGCAGTTATGTCATTGAACTCTCTTAGAACAGAAGTTGTAATCATTGTATTTAATGAGAAGAAATGTGATGTTCTTTTATTGCCTTACGGATTCTGGTGTGGGTATCGGATCCGACTGTATTTAATGCTTATGGATTCATGTTTTTATCAGATGGGATTAGGAACATTTGCTTTGGTGTTTAAAATGAATGGTATCAATCTATCTAATTGACAACTAAACTAGTGTATGTTGTTTACTTATGTCAAAAAAAAATTTATCTTGTCCCCTTTTTGGCTCTTACCCTTCTGGGTTACGTAGTGGGATGTTATATCTGGTATCAGAGCCCATGTTCACACACTGGGAGCTCTAGTATACTTGAGACTTCTATGTTTTATTGTGTTTGGCGTGTGTGGTGTGAGCTTGTTATATTGTTCTATAGTCATGTTGTTATGCCTTCATCCCTTAGTATGGTGATTAGGTCATCTTTGTGATGATCTATTTTGATGTGTTCTTTGTTTCTTTAAGATGCCTCCTAGGGGTAGAGCCAGAGGTAGAATTAGAGGTATAGCCACTATTCTTCGACGTAGCACCCGGCATGATGCTAATCAGGGTAATCAGGGTAATCAAGATAATCAGGGCAATCAGGGTGAGCATCGGGAGGAACCGCGTGTTGAGAATCAATCCGAAGGGCTCAGGGGTGCTCATGTTTTAGCTATTTTACAGTAGATTTTAGACTGACTAGGACCTCGTCAAGTGGTATCTCATGAGGCAAAGTCACACCCTTCTCGTCAGGATGGTCAGGATACTGGAGCTGAGCATGAGCATTCTCATAGTCCAGATCATTCGAGAGTAGTTGTTGTGAGGGATAGGGTGGATAGAGACAGTGTTACTGCAGGTCACATGAGGGATCTTCTTAGGGCTCATCCCCCTACTTTTGATGGTTCTGGTACAGGCACTGAGGTAGAGACTTGGTTGATCGATCTCGATCGATGCTTTGCTATGCATCCTTATAGTAGCAATACTAGAGCTCGATGTGCCATTATGCATCTCAGAGGATTTGCATCTACATGGTGGAGAGTAGAGGAGTAGAAACTTCACCTAGACATGGCTTCTGTGTCATGGGGACTGTTCTTAGATAGGTTCCGTGCACGATTTCTTTTAGACTACTATCGACAGAGATGTGCTGATGAGTTCCATGAACTTCGTCAGTTGACTATGACTATAGATCAGTATGAGCACTACTTCTTTCAGTTGAAGCAATATGCTAGCATTTCTGATGCTGAGCCGATGTTAGTACAACATTTCATCAGGGGCTTGAATGCCCATATCAGTGGTGGTGTCCATGTGTTTGAGCCAAAGACCTTAGAGGTTGCCGTGGAGAAGGCGAGGTTGATAGAGGAGAATTTGACTAGAGGTTTTGGTGGTTAGGTAAGTGTTCAGATTGGTAGTACCCTCCTTCAGGATTAGTTGCTTAGGGTACATAGTCTCAGGGAGCTGGACCATCTAGATCTCATACTGTACCTCATAGATATGGTCAATGACAGAGGCATAGGCCTACTCATCTCAGCAGAGTGGGCAAAATCCTGGTACTCTACTTGCTAGAGATCATTCACGCCATCATTCTCAGAGTAGGTAGTAGAGTGGTCCATCACAGAGTTTTCAGAGTGCTCAGCAGAGTTCTAGGGGTGGTGGATCCCAGCAGTCACGTGCACCATTTTCAGGCCGAGGTTTTGGCAGGGGTGGTTGTTATGCTTGTGCGCAGCATGGTCATATAGCTGCTCAGTGTTCTTAGAGATCAGTGGCTGGAGGTAGTCAGAGACAAGCTACTTCAGAGCCTACAGTAGGTCAGGCTGGCAAATCACATAGAGTTTTTGTAGTGGTTGATAACCGTCAGGCTGAGCATCAGGGCACCATAATCAAGTATTCAGGTGTGTTATGTGGGATTACCACATCTATCTTGTTTGATTCGGGAGCTTCAGATTCTTTCATTTCTCCTTCTCTCGTGGAGCGTTGTGGACTCGTGGTGGCAAGGCAAGACATTGGTTGGCAGGTTGAGTTAGCTACTACATCCAAGGTGGCTGTAGACTCCCTTGTTCATGGTTGTGTGTTGGATTTCGGCACCTTCACTACCACAGTGGATCTACGTGTGTTGCCTTTGGGGTCCTATGGGATTGTTTTAGGCAAGGATTGGTTGGAGACCCACCTAGCCAGTATAGATTGTCGGCATAAGTTAGTTCAGTGTGTTGATGATGTTGGGGAGCATGTTGAGTTAATTGGGGTTCAGAGACCCATTTCTCTCCATGTGATTTTAGCGATGCAGCTGAAGCGTGCCATGCAGAAAGGTTGTCAAATGTTCACTATTTCAGTTAGTGATCTTGCTGAGGGTGGGATTCAGGAGGTATCTCTTGATGATCATCCTATTCTTTAGGAGTTTGTAGATGTCTTTCTGAGTGATATTCTAGGCATGCCGCCTAAGCACGACATAGACTTCCGTATCGATCTCATTCCTAGTGCAGAGCCTATTTCTTGGGCACCTTATCTCATGACTACTTAGGAGTTGGGTGAGTTGCCGTTGCAGTTAGAGGATTTACTAGAGAAGGGTTTCATTCATCCTAGTGTATCCCCTTGGGGTGCACCTATCATCTTCATGAAGAAGAAGGATGGATCTCTTCGCTTATGCATTGTTTATCACCAATTGAACAAAGTGACGGTGAAGAATTGATACCTGTTGCCTCAGATAGATGATTTGTTTGATCAGATGAGGGGAGCCAAAGTGTTCTCCAAGATAGATCTGAAGTCAGGATACCATCAGCTTCACATTCATGAGGCAGACATTCATCGGACAACATTTCATACACGTTATAGGCATTATGAGTTCACGGTTGTCCCTTTTAGGTTGACCAATGCTCCATCAATTTTCATTAGTTTGATGAATGGGGTGTTTCGCACCTATCTTGATTAGTTTATTCTCATGTTCCTTGATGATATTTTGATTTATTCAAGGACTATGGAGGAGCATGAAGGCCATTTGTGGCAACTGTTGCAGTGCTTGTGGGATAATCAGTTGTTTGGCAATTTGGCCAAAGGTGAGTTCTTCCAGACTGAGGTGAGATATTTAGGCCACATCACCTTAGGAGAGGGCATCTCAGTGGATCCTTCTAAGATTCAGGCTATTGTGGATTGGCCAGCACTAACGAATGTGACTGAGGTTTGCAGTTTCATGGGATTGGTGGGTTACTATCACTGATTTGTGAGAGATTTCTCTTGGGTAGCCCATCTGATCACTTCTCTTTAGTGGAAAGGGAATGAGTTTGTGTGGTCAGATCAGTGTGAGTCAGCATTTCAGGCTCTTAAGGAGTGGCTGACTAGTGCACCTATCCTGGTAGTGCCAGATCCTACAGGTGATTTTGTAGTGTGCACCGATGCATCATTGGAGGGTGTGGGGGTAGTTCTCATGCAGGAGGGACGAGTGATTACATATGAGTCCCGTAAGTTCAAGGATCATGAGTTGAACTACCCCACACATGATTTGGAGTTAGCAGCTATCGTCCACGCACTTGTGCATTGGAGACATTTCCTTTTGGGACATCAGTTTAAGTTACATAGTGATCATCACAGTTTGTAGTATATCTTCACTTAGCCAAATTTGAATGCTCGGCAGCACCGTTGGATTGAGTTCCTCTGTGAGTATGACTTCGAGGTTCACTACATTCAAGGTAAGGAGAATGTTGTTGCGGATGCCTTGAGTAGGAGGAGACATGAGATTTCAATTTTATCTCTTGGAGTGGATTTGCAGAGCCGTATTTTGGAGTCACTTCCTAGTGATACTTGGTATCAGGAGGTGAGAGCGGAGATTGAGTCTAGGAGAGTCCTTGAGGGCAAGTTTGTAGGGTTCTCTCTTGAGCCTGATGGACTTTTGCGACATCTTGGTTGTATTTATGTTCCAGATTCTGGTGATCTTCGTTCCTTGGTTTTATCAGAAGCCCATCATGCACCCTATTCAGCTCATCTGGGTGTCACAAAGACGCGTGCCGATCTTCGACAGTTGTATCATTGGGTAGGTTTGCGATGAGATATTGCCGACTTTGTGGCTTGATGTCTTGAGTGTCAGTAGGTGAAGGCAGAGCATCAGCACCCAGTAGGATTGTTGCAGCCTCATTCCATCCCTGGATGGAAGTGGGATACGATATCTCTAGATTTTATAGTGGGCCTACCTATGTCTTCGTGTCATCATGATGCTATTATGGTCACAGTGGACAAGTTGTCCAAGGTGGCACACTTCTCACCCGTGAGATCTTCCTACACTGCAGCGTCTATAGCTCAAGTGTTTATGGAGGATATTGTGCATCTGCATGGTATTCCTCGTAGGATCATTTCTGATCGTGATCCAGTGTTCACTTCAACTTTGTGGACTTCTCTTCAGCATGCTTTGGGAGCTCAGCTTAATTTCAACTCTACATACCATCCCAAGACTGATGGACAGACGGAGCGAGTTAATCAAGTCTTAGAGGATATGCTTCAGATGTACGTTATGGATCGACAGTCTCATTGGGAGGACTATTTGTACCTAGTAAAGTTTGCTTATAACAATGGGTATCACAGTTCTCTCATTATGTCTCCCTTCCAGGCCTTGTATGGTAGGCCATGCCGCACTTCGTTGAGTTGGGATCACTTAGAGGACCGAGTTATTTTGGGTCCAGAGATGCTTCAAGATATGGAGCAGTAGGTAGTATGGATCAGAGAGCATTTGGCAATAGCTCAGGATCAGCAGAGGAAGTATGCCGATGCTCGTAGGTTGGATCACCACTTTTCGGTAGGTGACCGTGTGTTTTTGAGAGTTCATCCGCAGAAGAGCCCCATCCATTATGGGAATGGCTCGAAGCTGGCACCTCGTTTTGTTGGACCTTTTGAGATCCTTTAGAGGATTGGTCCTATCACCTATCGCCTTGCATTACCACTAAGTCTATCACGCATCCACGATGTGTTCCATGTTTCAGTTCTTAGACAGTATATTCCTGATGTGACCCATGTTCTTGATTGGACTGCTTTGCAGGTCGAGGCAGATGGGCAGCTTTCTTTGGAACCCGTACACATCCTTTAGCATCGGAGGTTGACCCTCAGGGGTCGGGACATAGAGCAGGTAAGGGTCCAATGGGATCCTGATGGTGAGTCCTTAGCATCTCAGGAAGATGAGGATGAGAGACCTTATCCTTATCTTTTTGCAGACTTCTAGGGGATGTAATGACCTTGTGTTCATATTATGATTTTCTTATCTTGATGGACTTGAATGACTGTATATTTTATTTTGGCTTACGCATCTTGTTATTATTTTGTATTGGCACTGGTGATGTGCAATCTCGATACTATTATGATGTGGACATTATTATTACTTATGATGGATTTCATGCTCATATGATTGTTGTTGCTTCGGCTATATGATGTATATATATGCACAGGTACCTTGACGTGTGCTTGGAGTGTTGCAGGTACTGAGTGTCGACTCCGCCCGGATTCACATGCCTGAGCATAATCTTATTATCCCCGATGGTGGTTACTGGAGATAGTCACATGCCCTATTTCCTATACCCTACCCTAGCCACTGCACCCAGTGAGTGCAGTGTTTCCGTGTTGTGGTCTTACTGTATGGATGTCCTTATGGTCATGTGTAGTTTGCCATTCCTTTTGTTGAGACTTTTCTCATTGGTTTCCTTTGACTGTATCAAGTTTCTTGGTCTAGTGTGTGCTTGGGCTACATCTTAGCATTGGCAGTGTTCCAGGAGTAAGCCTAGTCCTAGGGGGGTAGGAGCATTAAAAAAAATCTACCAACTTCAATGCCAACATAGCAAGATGGGGGGTTGTTACATCTAAAATAAAGTAGGTATATGTTAATACAGTCAAATATTTATGTAAAAGTCAATCATACCCAAAAGCACAGAAAAACAAGGAAAAGCAATATCACTGAACCAAATAAAGCAATTTGACACGCAGGCAGGGCTTTTACGGGTTACAAGAATCTTAACACTACTTAACAAATGAAGTAACAGGTGAAAATTCATTATTGAAGGTCTTAAACAGCGTGAATGTTCAATAGGGTTAATCTTTTAATAAAAGTGAAACGTTTTAATCAAATACAAAATTTTGGACTTTTTGGTAAAAAAATTTGCACCTTAAATAAAGGACGAGGATAAAACAATGTGATATTTTGGTTTTCCAATATACAAATTCTTAACGCGTTTTTTATTAACCTTTGTAACCGTCCCCGTATCAGTATGATATTTTAAAATTTTGAGTAATTTGATATTTGAAAAAAGCTACTAACATGTGATCCGCAAATCTGCAGTGAAAAGACTTGAGAAGGAAAAAACAGGAACTTTACACGCTTGGAGTACAGCAGTCATTCGAGAGTTTTTACTCTCTTATGCAGAAAATTACAATGAATTGTTATTACATGCATCGCAGATGGATATGATTTTGTAAATCTCAGAAATAGCAGGTTGTAAAGGTATAGGTCCGAGTAAGTAGAAATGAGCAGAGAGGAACCTTGGGGATTTAGAAATGTTGTTTCTCAAGAAAATGAAAATGAAAATGAATTTGGACAGTACTTACCTATGGAGATGCATGAAGATCCTATTTCGATAGAAGATGAAGATGAAGATGAGGACTTCTCGTGCAGCGGGAAGAAACTACTTATTCTCGGGAAGATGAAGACAACATACGTTTTGCTCGGAGAAATTGGAGAACTACCGATGAAAGTATTCGAAGATTACAATCCTCTCTGAAAACTGCTTTTGATGAGATGGAAACCGACTTAATTAGAGCTAAATCAGAAATTAAGGAGTTGGCTGAAAGAAACAAGAAACTAGAGAAGGCGCTCCACAAGGCTAAAGAACGAGAAAATTCCAGTAAACGAGATCTCCACCAAACAAGAAATAAGCTGCAGCAGCTGTGTACTACAGTGGCTGCACTCAAAGAAGAATGTGCAGCAGCGGCTCCACAACTTGCTAAGAAGAGAAAATATGTTCTTAAGGTTTACGAGGTTAATGACTGCGTGAATTGTCCAATTTGCTTGGAACCATGGACTGAATACGGGGAGCATAATATCTGGTATGTTTTAGATGCAAATGGATTTTCAATACTAGAAACTTCTATTTCTTCTTGGGTTTTTATATGTTAAGTATATAATTTGTTAAAAAATGAGCTACATCTAAGCCAAAACTGGATTTGTTATCAAGAGGGTTGCTAGTTCAGTGGTAGAGTATTCTGGAAGCAAATGGGAGGTCTTGGGTTCAATTTTTAACTTGGCTCATGAAAAGTTTAACATAATATTAGTGTCTAGGCCAGTAGAGCTAGGTCAAGTTAGATTCCACAAATACCTATAATGTTAGCTCAAATGGAGGTGTTGGATAATGAACCATACCCAAACCATTGTCACTAACTTAGTGGTAGAGTACCCCATCAACAAATAATTGGTCCTATTTTATGTCACATTTAATGCTTTAAGATTTATGGGATTAAAAGGGAGGTTGGTGTATCCACCACAAAGGAGTAGGATAATTCCAATCTCTTCTTGATTTCTTGTTTAGAAATTGAGAATATTGTATGACAGTGATAGGAATAGATGGCCTCCTATTTTTCCGTTTAGTGCATTTATAGTTTTGGTTTTCATGTTTAGTTTTGTGTATGTAGTATGCTGTTTATATTTTTAATTTTCTTCTTTTTGAGTTTTGATGAGGAACATTACTTTAGTAGAGTTATGCTATTTTGTTTCCAGCCTTTTGATTGGTAGGGGAGAAAGTATGTCTTCATGATTATTCTACAACTAGTTGTACCTTTAATGAATGTTTTCTATGTTAAAGGAGTAGAGATAAAGTGTGGTCCTGATGTGTGAATGGTTAGATAGTTGGACATTGATTATGGATACACTTGACCATTGTGGGTACAAGAGAAGCACAAGGACAATAATCATTACAGTTTGAAAGCAACACATCTTGCTCATACTACATATGGTGCAGATGGTTAAAGGTGTGTTAGAAAATGAATTACAACATGAAAGATAGTGTTAGACAGATGCATTGGATTTTCATATTGCAATATACAGTTGCACACTAGATGTACAAGATTATATACAGTTGCACACTAGATGTACACGATTATATACAGTTGCATGAGGAATGTAGAACAAATAATTAGACATATAAAGGAAAATAGAAATACTGATCCAAATTAATCAATACAACAGAATAAAGGACTAATTTTATAAAATTAAAAATACTTTATTTTATATATATCTCAATATATTAATTTAATGTTAATGGTATTAGTTGGATAGAATAGTTAAGCAAAAGATTTTTAATCAAGGGGTCATGTAGTCACTAGTTGCACTTAACAAGAAGTGGCTTTCTCCTCTTAAATCTGGTACTTGGTATTTAATTCTGTTAAGCTTCTGTTATTTTAACAATATAATTGGTTGAAGTTATTAATATCTTTTTTTTTTAAAAAAAACAAAAAAGGGGAGTGGACACCAGTAAATTAAGATAGATAAAAAATTTACAAGAGTCATGGCCAAAGCCCAGTCCAGAGAAATAAAACATAACAGAAACCATAGCCGGTCTAAATCATCACCAAAATTAACAACAAAGTAAACACAAAGCAGGAAAAAAGTCCAAAGGAGAGACCCTATGGCAAGACAAAAGACTTCACCTGCAGACGCCACCAAAGCAAACACGAAGAAAACAAAACAGACAACCACCCCCCACACCAGACCGCCAAGGATGCCACCCGTCACCACCTCAGACCGCGAAGAACACAACCCACCACCCCCGCCTCACGCCACTGCCGGAAGACCATGCACATCCAGTTTGACAACCACAGAAGCATACCTAGGCATGCCTAGAGTTAGGGACATGAATCCAAGGAATCAAATGGCCGTAAAAACAGCCTTAATCCTTTCCATTTTTTTCTTTGTGAGTAGAAAGCAATGGGACCTCAGCACAACATCAATATCTCCACTGCTCAAGGATAGAATACTGGCTTGTAAAGCCCTGTATATTGCTTGTTGCGGGGCAGAGGTACGTAAAGCTGCAAAGTTGAAAAGGCCACCAATAAGAGTATCCCCCTGTTCCATTCTGTAAGCAGAAACTGCCGCTTCCCATCTATCCAAAGTGTAAATGTTTTTGAAAAATAAACCCACCGCAAGAGAATGAACAAATTCTCCATCCATCACCAGATCCATTATATTGGAAAGTAGTTGTGACACCACATTTGAAAAATTGAGCACGCGTCCCTCATACCCTCTTATCCATGCATGGCCAACTATGTTTCAAACAGCAATCTGGGTGAGGGTGCAGTCCTTATCTAGCAAAGTCATCAAGAGGTTCCCTCTCCAGAGGTGGAAAAAATATTCGCTGATTAAGACATGTATCCACCATGTAAGTTGTCCTTGAGGGGTAGAGAGGGCAAGGATGGGATAGGCACTGAGAAAAGAGGGAGATGTAGAGCTACGTAGGCTTTCTGCAGAAAACACAGAACAAAAATTCTTTGTCCATCCCAATAGCACCAAATGTAGTAGATATTCTAAGCAAAGAGCCATTATGTCGGAATTAAGAAAGCTAAGGACATCTATGACGTCACAAGATCAACTGGCGAAGTTGGCAGGATATGAGGTACGTTGCCATGAGAAAACCACCATAAAGTTTTTGGAGCGTGTCCAATACATGGCCACCCCATCAAATAAAGGCTAGCCGTTATGCCTCCAAAGAATCCATTTACTCAGGGCAGTTAGAGCTAGTCCCCTCCATTTAATGAGGCATGATCTAAGTGAGATACGCAGTCCCCACCTGTCCTCAATAAACTGAAAGAGCCAAAAACGACTAGATTCACCTTCCCTCATGAACACTTGCAATCCTCTTGTACGGACTATGTCACATAATATCTTTTTTATGTCACATAATAGAAATTTTTTTAATCTGCACCTAATTTAATTGACCTCCACTGTTCCACAATAATCCATTATGCCGTTTTTCAAAAATTATAAACATATAATATTTCTAGGATAATTTACAAAATTCCTTTATTAAATATTTTAATTTTACAATTGTAAATGAAAAAAAAAGAGCTCTCATGTTTTATTGATACAGAATTTCTTTATTAAATATTTTAATTTTACAATTAAAAACAAGAGTTCTGATGTTTCATTATCTTGAGAATACGTTCTTTCAATGTCTAACAACTTTCTAACATTCCTATTGTGGAACTCCAGTTCTCTTTCATGTGGTCATTTCTTTGGCAGATCATGCATAACACAATGGATTTCTAAAGGTGGAAGTCGTGGTTACTCTACCGTAAGTCAAATTTGATTCGTATTTTCTTTATCTTGTTATTCAGTGTCCTCATTTGATCGGATCACATATCCTTTTCAATCAAACTAAATTTGTATATAAATGATTACAGTGTCCAGTATGCTCGAGTAGGGTTACTTTAGCAGATATAAGATATCACTATGTATCCCAGTTCTATGATGGGGATGTGAAGATTCAACAGGTAGATCAGTCACTCCTATTAATATATCTTACCAAAACAATTACTATATTAGCTATGTTGATTGAAATTTATGTACACTCACATCAGTCGTGTGTTTTTACAGGATGGATGAAAATTGTGAAGGGAGGCTCAAGCTCTATATCTGACTACATTTTGTTTCAATTTTGGAAATCTGAATACTTGCCTGGAACTTTAATCAAATACGAGATTATGTTTAAAGTGAGTCATAGGGACTTCGGAAGATACAATTTTGAATTATTCAGGAAATTGTTCTAATTTACACAGTAAACATGACACATTTTGGCTGTTATTAAAACTGACATGCATACGCTAAAATGGTATATATTGCTTTTTGAAATTGTAAAAGTTGTTTTCTCCAATGGAGAGAATTGCTGCTTTTTTTAATTATTATTTAAAAATGGCATGTGATTTGCATTATTCTTGAGATTTGGAACTTCAGCTACCATGTTAATCTTGTTTGCAACGAAATCATCATTCTAATATTCATTACTACAAATTTTGATGTTGCCAAAGATCCAAGATTAAAAAGTTGAATTGATGGTAGGGTGCGCATTGGATTCAAAATTAGTTTTTAACTTAACAAGTATTAAGAGCTTAGAAGACAAAGTTTGCGAAAAAGAACAGAAATAAATTCAATTCAAAAGGGCTTTTTTATTGTATTGTAATACTTACATAGTATATTTGAGCAGGGAAATAATACTTTTTAATATAGAAATTAGGTTAATTGAATTAATGCATTTAAATAGCCACAATCAATTTATATTAATTAGGTTTAAAAAATTGTTTGTTTGGAATAAACATTGAAAATCAAATGAAATGAACACTAATATTTAATTTGATAATTAAAGAATAATATCAAATGGATAAGATTATGCTCCAATTTAAGAATACTGCTTCTTCATTAGTGAAACTATCTTAAATTTTGCAATATATCTCTTTCTTGTTAGAGGATAAGTTTGTGGGCTTATGAGTAATTGTGGGTGCGAATCTATATTAATGCTTCGAATTTGTAGTAGAGTTCTATCCTACACCTTTGCATGATCTGCAGTCTTCTATTCTGCCTTTTCTTTTAAGCGAATTTGGGACTGATGGTACGAATAAATACCTTATTATGTTGTCACGTGACTAACCTATGAGGGCATTATACATTGATCAAACCCATGAAATTGAACAATATCAAAAATGGTAAGCAAGTGCCTAAGATGTAGATTCTTAGTCTTTGTAGTACACCAAATGTTAAAAATTGAACAATATAAAAAATAGTAAGGAAGTGTCTGAGATATAGATTCTTAGTCTTTTTGTTATGTACCAAATTTAAACGTGTCACTACTGATTTTTCTCTAGAATGAATGATTATTTTCTTGGATGATTATAAGATGGCTAGAATGACTGCATTAAATGTGTTTAAATATTAGTGCATCACATCAAATTGTGATAAAAGTGTGTATATTGGCTCAAAGTAAGAGTGTAAGGAGCACTAGTTAGCCAAATTTAAATTTTAAATTTTAAATTGGAAACAGACAAGATTGTTACAAAAGAAATTTAGATAGAATAGGACACTTCTTGCATTACTCTTGAAAGGAGAGACATGCAATACAAACTAAGATGTTTCAACCATTTGAGAAAGATTATACATACATAGAATAATAGGCAACCATATAGAATAGATATAGTAGAGTGATTATGGAAATTCTTAAAAAAGCTCCCCCAACAAAAGGAGCCTCAATGTATTATTATTCACCAATATTATATGTATGTATATATAACAAAGGGAGCCTAAAATCTAATAGGGTATACCACTGTCATATATAAAGTAATTTGATACATGAAATGTCACTTTATAAATCTTTATATTTTTAAATTCCCTCTGAAGCTCTATCTTTTTCATCTCTTCCTCTCCAATTACTTTCTGTAGACATCTACACTGAAGTAAATTTTCCTCTTACCAAACAAATGGATAAATCCTTTGCTTGGATCAAGGGTGAAAGGCCCATAAATGAAATAATAATTAAAAGGTCTCAACAACAATTGACGAACTCCGCAACCAACAATTACTACAAAAAACATGGGGAGCTTTAGAACATGGTATGGACATCCATAAAAGATTAAAGGGGAGAGGAATTTTGCCACATGTGGTAGTTGGCACTACCCTAAAAGATATGAATGCATGCACAAGGTACATAAGAGTATTAATTGCTAGTGTATTAATAAACTATACATAATGATAGTTTGGACCTCCCATTCATAATTTCCAAGAAGAAATTTATGTAGTAAGTTCACATTCATTTATTTTTGATAGTTGGTCACTATGTGTATATGTGATGTATGCATGAGTTAGTCACTATGTATACATGATGTATGAATGAGCTAGTCACTATGTTTATATGTGATGTATGTTGAGTTGATCATTGTGTGTACATGTGATGTACACATGACCTAGAAACTATGTAGTTTTATGTTCCTACTTGTTTTTGACATTGTATTAACATTTGTCTCATATACACTTGATATTATACTATTATATATGGATTGAATTTTGAAGCATAAGATTAAGTAATTGGTGAGTTTTAAAAGATTAGTTGAAGATCTAATCCCAATTGTGTGGACGGGGTCTTTTTATATTGGTGTGTGAACTATGGAGCCTCTAACTCCATTAAAGGAATATGTAGGTAGGGCCATTTTAAATTAACTATTGAGGAACAAGTTTGGGTCTAGGAAATTATCATGATATAGAGAGGTTACTCTATCTAGGGAAAGAATGTGAGTTCTATAATGATAAGGTTATTAAACTAGAACTTTTAAATTGGAATGAAGTTCCATGGATGATTAAGCTTGTACTTATGATGTAATGAAACCAATTTTTAAAAAAAAAGATGGTTGTAACCAATGGTGGTTTTTACAAACATTTCCATTCAGGAAACCAAACATATAGAGGAAGCAAACCAATAAACCATCAAATGGTAAATGAGAAGCCATGAGAAAAGCCACCAAGAGGTATGGTGCCCAAAATCTCAAGCCAAACATACAATACCCTATTCCAAGGTAGGTCTTAAGGCTATTTTTAGAATTTGATTTCATGCATCATAAAGGTTTCACAAACCTTGGCACTCTATTTTGTCTCTATTATCTCTATACGGAGATGATATATGATGTATCATTCCTACATCGTATTATAAGTTGGTCAAACACTATGTAACCTTCCTATTATATGCTCTTATGCACATCATAAATCATTATAGAATATCTTATATCTTATGATTTTATATATATTCTTCCTTGTATCACATTCCATTAGATATTATTATACACACCATAATACAAAATAAAACTGACATAAATGGCACCTTAAAGTTGGAGAATCTTTATGATAATTTCACATAAAATAATTACAAAACTAATCAAATAACTAAATACTCAGATTGAAAGGCGTATCACACTTATCCTATCACTCTCCCACTTGTCTCATATATCTTGTAAGAGAGAAAAGAAAAAACAACTATTTCTAAACTATTTACTAAGGTTCATGAGACTAATGGACTCACTGCACCATTTGAACTTTTTTGTATTAAATGGCTCTCTTTTTGTCCTTTCTTCTTTTGCCTCCAAAAAATTATTCTTAGTCTTCTTCATACCTATATCCACACTTTCAAACAAATCAATAGAAAATGAATTGAGAAACCAGAATGTCTCTTCAAGTGCCTCTTCCATAGACACTTTCTTCTCCTCTTATTCTAGTGCTCTTTGTTGCACTTTCTCTTTTCTTCTTTCCTTACTGTCTTTATTCAAGTCCTCTACAATGAGAACTTTCATGTTCTCTTTTTGTCCACTTTTTGCAATTACCACCTTATCAGGAAACTAAATCTTTTCCAAAATATCCATTCTTCTTGCAATCTCTTCCAATTCCTCTTAGAATTTTTTGTTTCCTACTTCATCCCAATATCTATCTCAAAATGGGATTATGAGTGGTCTCCTTACACTAATACCCATCTTCTCACTGCTGCAATAGAATCTCTTACCTTCCACAACTACCCTCTACCCAATAAGCACTGTGTAAGATGTTACTCTCAAAACCCCTTCTACCCACTCTCCCTTCATAGAGGTAGTTATACACCTTCTACCCAGTTTATCTCTGCTGGAGGATAGCAGTTACAAGTCCTCTATCATGCCTGCAACAACAAATGCTCTCAGGTCTATGACTAACTCGTGTTTCATAACTCTATCAACTCTCTCATACCTTATTCTTCAGCATCCTTTCCACCATGCCAGTGATCTTATTCCTCTATCAATCAAACTACATCATACATTAGACTGTAACACTCATATAATAACACCCATCAAAATCAAGAACACACTTAATGCTCTCTGCCTAGATCTTTTAGGACTCTAGGTTTCTTCCACAACTTAGTAAATCTGTAAACACACATATCACTCCAAGATTCTTATAAATATCAAACTCCCAAAACCTATAACAAATTTTTATCACCCAAATTTTTTAGGTCTCTAATACCAATTTGATGGCATGGGGTCAATAACACAATGAATGCTCTGCTTGTTTTAATGGCTTCCTTATTAGTCATAGCTCAAATACCCAATTATAGGAAACTCAATCAAAGAGATATGTAGAATAATGACATGAGCTTAAGAAGTCTTCTTCATAGTGTTAAACAGTCAAATACAAAATGACAGGAACTAAATATATGCAAACTATAATCAAGCATTTCTAGAAATTCAAAACAATGACAGGAGAGAAGATGTATTCCTTACGCTCTTAACACTCAAATACTAAAAGTGATAGGAAGTAGTGATATTCAAATTCTTATTAATGTTGAAATCACAAATATAGAATGGCACATGGCATCACAGTGCTACTTATCCAAACATAATCATACAGCCAAATATTGGTCGGCAACAATCAGCCTTTTCTAGGGTACCAAACAAGAACTCTTTACAACTAGCTACTCTTAAAGCCTTCTATCTCTTTGTTGATCTATAATCTCCTCCATTCCTGTAGGCCTCATTTCTTCAAATTCTTCCTACGATCTGACTATCTACGACCTCAATTTTCAAATATGCTAGTGGCCTCTAACTCTATCTTCCAACCATTCTCTCCTCTATCCATCCCTTCCTCCTTCAAAAGCAACCATTGGCCCTTCTCCTTAGGCATTAATGGCCCCAAACATTACATTGGCCATTTCTTGGACCTCCTCTCCTTCCACACGACTTCCTCCCAATCGATCCTCTCTCCCTCGATATCCATCTCTTCCATTCATTCCTTCCATCTATCTTATGATTTTTCATTACCCCCTACCAATTCATCTAACCATCAGTTATAATAATGGTTTGATAGCTAAAAGATTCCCTTCGAATGAGTACCAGTCACTTAGTTGGATTCATAAATTGACCTTTTAGTAACCGTTGATGAACAACTAATGTTTAATCTTCTTCTCACGTGGTGATAGGAACCTGCCTCATTTTCTGACGGCTTCTCTTCCAACACTTTCTTTGTAGTTGTTTTCCTCTAACTATTTTCCTATATAGTATAAGTGTAACCCTATATTTGAATTTAACTAGAATTTAACTTCATATATTTGAATTTAAAATACCTATATATAATAAGAGCCCTTCAAAGAAAATTTAAAAGATTGTTATGTTGTCTTGTACTTGTTAAAATAATAATGCATAATGTAGAACTATATATTTTAAGGTGAAATATAAACCTAATTTACAATTATTTTCATGCATGACATATGGATATTGCCAAGAGTGGTTCAAAAACCATGATTAAACAAGCTTGTATAATGAAATTTAGTGACAAATTTCTAGGAGTTTCATGTGCTCATGATGGGATTGCTATCAAGCTTGCTTATATTTTTTCCTTTTCACTTTAATTAGTATACACCTCAAATCTTAGGGACTAACCTCCCAATCTTATCTATCCTAAAGAGAAGAGTTTTAATCTTGCCTTATGCATTGGCCTTGAACTATCCTTTGCCTAATTATAAGCTATAACTAAATTGGTCTTCAGATTGGCATTCCCTACCCTTAAGAACTAAGCTTACACCATATAGTCAATAGAAAATAGCTCAGATCACCAACATGTTGATTTAACAAACAACTTGGTGAACACATAAATGACTACACACATGCATCATATTCAATCATGTATAATTTTTGAACCTATAAATACTTATTAGGCCTTAAAACTAATCTTTATCATGACATCCAAAAATAAGTCAATTCAATTAGGCTACATTAATATAAAAGAAGATAGCCAATAACTTTATCATGACATCCATGACATCTAGAATTTCAGAGCCATAGAAGATAGCCTCTAATTTCATCAAATCACAATATCTTAGGATGACCTGAATACCAGGTAAGATTTGAACACCAAAATGTAGGAAAATGAAACATGTGGGCTACAAGTAATTGATGACATGTCTATTCCGATGATTAAGAAAAGAGTAATATATCAACACATTGAATGAAATTATTTAAATTCAACATAAAATAAATTGTCATAGAAAATATATACATGTACAAAAATAGCTTAAAGTTCTTGGTACATATAATCTGGATCCTCTCTATCTTTTATTATCTCTAAAATCTTTTCATGATCTTCAATAGGTAACCTCCACCTTTGTTTGGCACATCCTTTTTTTGGTAAAGTTTCAAGATTTATTCGTGTTGCTATAACTAAGTGACTATAATGTAGAACCTTTTGACTTGGCATATAATCAATAAATATAATACCATTTGTATCTATCTTTGTTTGTTGATAGTATGTGTCTTCAACAACCACTAATCCAATTGGATACTCTTGTCCATCACCATCTGTCATTGACTCTAATAATTTGCATTTTGGTTGCGTACTTCTTAGTAGATAGTAATCTACACCTTCTGTATTGTCTGGATCTGTAGGAACAACAAAATATCTCCTATACACACCATATTGTAAACCATGCTCAAATTAAGTAGAATATATTATAAATCAAATGTACAAGTTAAAATTCAATTTAAAAATTTAAAATTTACATGTAATACCTAATTTGATACACGTTCATAATTAGCTAAATACAAAGGATGATAGACATCTACAATGTCATTATCTTCAAAAGGGTCCAAGGTGGCCACTAATTATTTTATTTACCATTCTGAAAGATACCCATCTCTAATATTCTCACATTGCAGAGTATTTGCATTGTTCTCAATGCAATCAACATAAAAACATTATTTTTCTCACTTGAATTACAGGAGGCCTGCTATGTCCTACTGTCATGATTTGATGCAAACTTCTAATAACACTAATTGTTTGACAATTAGTAAGAGTTGATCAATCAATATCTATTTAAATTTCTATATTTGATAACCCTATATTTTATAATAAAGTGTGTTTTAGTGTAACCTGCATGAAACTTGTGATCATGTGTTTTCTGAATGTAAATTTTCTTGTGATGTCTAGAGTGATTTTTTGAATAAGTTGGATGGCTTGTTGTCTAAAATTAGTATAAGTAAGATATATATCTTTTGTGGTTTTGTTAGTGAAGTAGACACTAATGCTAATCTATTTTAGACTTTATTTTCTACTAAAATCTTGTGGTCATTGTGGAAGGCAAGGAATGAGGATGAATACCAGGGAAGGAAAAGGGTTCCCACTGAGTCTTATTTTAGAATCCTTTTTCATTCTATACGTGAACATGATATTTCTACAATGAAAATTCATATTGATATATTCATGAGGATGTTAGATGATAGTAATGCTAGTAACATCTGGAGGACAAGCTTAATTCTAACTATATTATATATCTTAAGAATTATTATACTTATATAATATAATATTACAATATAGGATAGATATATTATTATAATATATTATACATAATATAACTCTAACCCTAACCCTAACATTAATCTTGATAGTAATTCTAACCCTAATTCTACCCTTAGATCTACTTAAACCTAATTCAATTTCTAATTCAAACCCTTATTCCAACCTTAATTCTAACGGTACTTCTATATATAGATATAAATGTAAATGACTTTTGGTGTTTTATCATAACTATAACCCTAACCCTAATTGTAACTCCAACCCTAACCTTGATTCTAATCATAGTTTTAACCCTAATTCTAACCATAGTTTTAACCCTAACCCTAAATCTAATTATAATTCTAATCTTAATTTTATCCCTAACCTTAATTCTTACCCCAATACTAATTCAAACCCAAATTATAACTATAACCCTAACCCTTATCTGAATTTTGATAGTAATGCTAACCCTAACTCTAATTCTAACCCTAACCCTAATTGTAACCCTAACCTTAATTCTACCATTCTAACTGTCCCTATATAAAATAATAGGTATGCTATAATTATATATAATATAACACTAACCTTAACCCTAATGTTAATCCTAATAGTAATTCTAGCCCTAAACCTAATTCTATCCCTAACCCTAATAGTAACCATATTTATAACCAAAATTCTAACTTGAACCTGAACCCTAATCCTAACCCTAATTGTAGGCCTAACTTCTAATTTAAACCCAAATTGTAACTATAAACCTAACCCTAACATTGATCTTGACAATAATTCTAACCCTAATTTTACCCCTAGATCTACTTAACCCTAATTCTATTCCTAATTCCAACCTAATCCCAACCCTAATTCTAACCATAGTTCTATATATAGATATAAATGTAAATGACCTTTGTTATTTTATTGTAATGATAACCCTAACCCTAACATTCACCCTAATTCTAACCTCAATTCTAACCCCAGCCCTAACCCTGATTCTAATCATAGCTTTAACCCTGATTCTAACCTAAACCCTAACCCTAGCCCAAATTCTAACACTAATTCTAATAGTAATCCTAACCCTGATTGAAACCATAACCCTAAATCCAATTATAATTCCAATCTTGATTTTATCTCTAACCCTAATTCTCACCCCAATACTACCTATATTACTAATTCAAACCCAAATTATAACTATAACACTAACCCTAACTCCAATTCTAACCCTAACCATAACCCTAACCATAATTCTAACCCTAGCAATAACCCTAATTCTATCCCTAACCCTAATTCTAACCTAATCCTTATTCTAACCCTAACCCTTGCTCTATCACTAAGCTTAATTATATCCTTAACTCTAACCCTAATTATAACTCTAACCCATGTCATAAAACTAATTTCTCACCTCAATATTAGTGTTCCATTGTCCCACATCAATATTAAAAGTCATATTGCATCACATGAAATTGACCCCTAAATTTCATAATTTAAAACTTATAAGTTTCTTGACTCCTACCCATTTCATTCCACCATGAGCTGACTTGGTATGATAGATCACTTTTAGGGTATTAGATATGTGATTTGTAATGGCATTATCATTTTTTATATTTTTTGAGGGATTGTATTCTTACTTATCATTATTCCATTATTATATCTTTTCTTTTAGATTTTTGTACTATGTCGAGATCTATCTTGTACCCACCCTAGCCACCCTTGCCAATCCCATTAGGTTTCCATTTTTCATATCTAATATACCACTAATTCTAACCCTAAGCCTAATTCTAACACTGGAGTTAGTGTTAGGGTAGGATTGGGTCATTTCAAATGATTTCATTGGTACAATATTAATTCCCAAATTTATATTAATAGATAAAACCATTTGGTATGGAGTAATTATTTTTGATAATATAAGGCGGCTAAACTAGGGGCCGAACCTTTATAAAAAATAGAGAGGCCAAAAAGGTAGCAAGCACAAAAAGTCCCTTAAACCAGATATAGCAGAAACATCAATTATAGTTATCCCTGCATAACCAGCAAAACCAACCTCTATAAACTAATATCGTAAGAACAAAGTAACAAAGTATCATCAGTATAACAACAAAAACTCTCATTACTGGACCATAGATTTAATAATGTCATCCACTTTCCTAGCAAGATCATCATTGTCAGCATTGACAGGCACCCCCAGGTTCTTCAGCACAGAGAGATTGAGGAGAATAGATGTCCTGAGCACAATGGACAAATTCTGTTCCAGCTTCACAATGCAAACTCTCAGGTCTGCAAGTTCAGTCCCCAGACCATCATCAGTGTCCATAGCATCCTCAGCCTCTTCCACGAACATCTCACCTGCTTTGTCAGCATTATCAATAGAGTTAGCAACATCCTTAGTGGTAGCCCCCGTATCATGAGTCTCCTGCTTACCTTCATCATCTCCAGATATGTCCTGAATCTCCATATCCCTGTCGTCATCCCTCCAGGTGGATTCATCCAAACCGCTCTCAGAATAATCAATTAGTTTTGCTTGAGGAGCCAGTTTGCCAGCAATGCACCCTGACTGCCTAACTCCAGAGGAGGGACCATCCCTACAAACCTTCGCAGAAGATTGAGACTGGCTTCTTTGGCCCACCGGGGTCCTACCAAGAGTTTTAGGGATCCCAACCACAACCTCATATTGGTAGTAGGACACGGAGTATCAACATGAATTTCCTTAGGAGTGCAAAAAGAAACTTCTTTAGTCTTGATAGGAACAGGAGAGGGCCCAGGTTCATCAACATCAGGAATATCCTTAGGGTTAGATGAGGGTTCCCCTTCCCCACTATTAGTTTGAATGGACTTAGAGGGTTCAAGGGCAAGATGGTGATTATATAGACAGAGAATAAGGCCCTGATGAAGAGGGATAGGCTTCGTAGTAGGGTTATTAGCCAGTTTCACCCTAACCCTAAGGACAGAATGTTCAAGGGAAGAAAGTAGATAAAACAGAAAGCTAATTTGAGCATTGCAACAGGAATGATTTAAAAGGGGGAGATGATAGTTATAAAACCTGGTGAAGCGCCCCTCCAGGGTGAAATACTTCATGAGGAGAAAACACACACTGTCCCATGACTCAGGCAACTTGGCTCTGTCAAATCCTCCCTGGTAAGGGACTAATTCTTTGCCATCTCCAAGAAAGAGCTTCTGACTAGAAAGGTCTGCAATTTTAGTTTTCCTCTGTAGCTTCAAACCCTGAGTAGACATACCAGTGGCCATAGCGATCACACATTCAAAAACTTCAAAGCTGATTCCACCCACCGAAACCCATCGGTTCTGCCAAGACCTAGCGAATTGTTCAGAAATATTTTCATTATACTCATTAAGCCTCTCCAAATAGGGACTAATCCCACCCTCTTTGCAATAGTGCCAAACCACCAGATTGTCTTTGAATTCACAGCAAGAGATGGGTTCAGTTCTAATTCTATCTCCTCCCATGGTAGAATTACAGCGCATGTCACAGAAACCCCAAATCTCCTCAGTCATATGTACAAAAGAATTACTAACCTAATCGAGGCTAATAGTGTAGGTAATAACATCGTACACATTATCATAAATATGGGAAGCTTGGCAAATGCCAAACCCATGCTTAATCATAATTACCCGGCACACGCCATGATGATCCGGCCATCCGCTCACCTTATGAGAGAAAGGAGCAGAGTTGACAGTAGAGAAGGTACGAAAGGACTTGTACTTCAAGAGACACGTCAGGCCCCTCCCAAAGGGCTAACAATAAGAGCTGTCTTTCCAACACATCTGACTCATCAAGACCCGGGCACGTCCTTAAGAATGAGAGCCTTAAGATTTAAAGGGATATGATCAAATTGGCGACAAACCCTCCAATTTGAATACCGTTGTCCAAGTTTGGCATAGGGGTCTGCAACTCCATTGCCCTCACAGTAAATATGTGAAATATTCACATTAGTAATACTCTGCAAGAGAATCTGTATATCCCTAATAATGTCTTTCAACTGAATGCCAACATTCGACACATTGGTAACTGCATCAATAACCATTTTAGAATCTCCTTGGATATCCAAATTCCTAATACCAAGGGATATAGCCAATTTAATCCCCCAAAGAAGAGCCATAGCCTTAGCATAGTTATTGCTGTGACAGCCCAGACTGCCAGCATAGACATCATTTTACATCATAATCAAAATATATAATGTGAGGTATTCTAACACGTGTACATTTCCACCGTAGTACTTGTACACATAAGAATAGTATTTGTCAACATAATATTCTTAACTATTTCTTTGCAAATACTCTTACCTTTCAAAATTACACAAATAATTCATATCATGGTTTTTTTATTTGAGTTCTACAAATAACTCATGTTTTGTTTGAATCTCTTAGCCTTCTTTTAGGATCTTACTTTTTAACCCCAAAATTACACTCTTTTGGTTTAAACTTTTCTTGCTAAAAAAATAATATATTAAAAAATTTAGTAACTATTCTAATTTGAGCTTGTAGTCTAAATATTTCCATAATCTAGATGCATTTCTTTCCAATTTGTAATCTATTTTATATTGTGTTGTGTGAATTTTTCACAATACAATTGAATTGTATACCAAAGCTAATTTCTTAATAGTTATTTTTTCAATGCAACCTTGGAAATGTTAGTTCTTGTTGAAACAATTTGGTATGTGCATTGTTAAACACTTTTTAATGGTGTTTATTCTTCATATTTGTTCACCTTGATAATATTTCATGCAACCATGGGAGATAGAATGTCAGCAATTGACATAATTATAATATTAGAGAACTATGTGATTCTAAACACTTTTTAATAGTGTTTATTCTTCATATTTGTTCACCTTGATAATCTTTCATACAACCATGGGAGATAGAATGTCAACAATTGACATAATTATAATATTAGAGAGCTATGTGATTCTAAGCTCTTTTTATGTAGTATGATGTTTGAAAATTTTACTTTTTGAGGATTATACATTTAATATCTTCCAAAGATGGAATTCCGAATGTAACCCTAATTACTAATATACGTTATATATTACCAATAAAAATAATAATATTATATATACATTGCTTATATTTAGTATTTTTTTTCCAAATGTGGTTGTAGTAGTTATTATAAAGGCCATGAATAATGTAATTAATTAGTTTTTAATTTATCACCAAAAACTTCAAGATAAAGAATGAATACTATTTTTAAATTTTAATATAACACTTAAAAAACTTATGAAATAAAATAAATTAGACATTTTGTAGGTTTGCATAAAATATTTGAAAAAATTAAATTCATATAATCTTGAGGATTTTACAGGTCTTCAATTGACCCCATGTCATATGCTATGTTTTCTTGCATATATATATATATATATATAATGTTTGTAAATTGTAAAAAATAAATAAAACAATTTAGGTAATGCTAAGTTCCAAATTATGGAAAATTATTTAATTTAATTTTTTTTAATATTCCACCTATGCATACAGCATTGACACCAAGTTAAAACATTGAGAGATGATTATTTAAATTTTCATGAATAGTTATTTTGATTTTTTTTTGTGTTTCTTGATTTTTTTTTTGTGCTTCTTCCTTTGCAATCCATGATTTTATTTTTTAACTTTTAATATAGCACTTATCATAAAGAAAATAAAATAGACATTTTGTGGGCTTGCATAAAATATTTTTAAATATTTTTAGAAAGAAAACTAAATTCATATAATATTAAAAGTAAATGGAGATTTTACTTTCAATTGATCCCATGTCATGTGCCATGTTTTTCTTGGGAATATATATTATGATGTTTGTAAACTGTAAAAAGTAAATAAAATAACATAGATAA
Source organism: Cunninghamia lanceolata (assembly GCA_027924645.1). Lineage (NCBI taxonomy): Eukaryota > Viridiplantae > Streptophyta > Pinopsida > Cupressales > Cupressaceae > Cunninghamia > Cunninghamia lanceolata. The sequence continues at coordinate 1,950,546 of BSBN01000797.1, forward strand.
TGCTAAGTTCAGTATCATGAAAAATTATTTAAATTATTTTTTTACTATTCGAGGAATATGAAATGATATATGCATAACCATTACCACCAAACTAAAGCATACAAATTAACAAGCCAAAATAATTTTGTTAGATGATTTGAATTTTTTTATCAATAGTTATTTTGATTTTGATTTTTTTCTCTTCTTGATTTTTATTTTTCTTCCATGTTGTACTGTAAATTATCTAATTTTTTTTCATTAGAGAGTTTTCATACATTTATATGTTTTAATTATTAATTTGCATTTGTGAGCTATATTTTTGTAATATTTATGATTATTATTTTAATACGTGAGCTATATAAATTTTTTTTTTAAATTGTTAACACACTCACGCCATTACACTCCACTTCTGCTGCCACTGTAGGTTACGCCTCTCGACGTAATAACATAAATGTTTGACAACTCTCCAATACCAAAAACAATTAGATAATTTATGTGGGAGCAGAAGTCCAAGATCATGGAACAGAAATCAAACACAAATGCAATGTATTGAAAATGAACTAATTGGTTTACAACCAAACTGGTATAAATAGGTGAAGTTTGAGGAACAAGGGTGCACGAGAATATGAAAGGTGATGAAATTGAAACCAAGAGAATAGCTCAAGGTTCAACCTCCCTCCAAAATAGCAGCGATGTGTCGAAGATGCATTGACACATCGACTAATGACTTAACAAGAGGACTTAGTCTTTCCACATGTGAGGAAAACCACTAACTATGATTAAGTTAGGTATAACTCGTATGAGTTTATATACCAACAATTTATAGTAGAACTAAGAAGGAGCTTAGGTGGATTTATGAAATATGAGTCCCGGCTATGCATCATTTTAGGTACTCATGTATAAAACATCTCTCATAAAATAGAGAAAGAAAGAAAACCCTATGAGAAAAAACTTTTCTCCTAAAGAGAGAAAACAAAGAGAGGACTTTAGATGGCCCCTCCAGATGATGATGATGCTGATGTAGACCCAGATGCTGATGTTGAGAACTCTTCAAGCAAAATATTTTGTAAATTCTAAATTTTTTGAATATTTAGAAAAATAGACAAATCATCTCCAATGTGTACAGAAGTTGGTACATTGAAGCCTGATAAAAGGATGTGCATATGCGCACATTCGAATGAGATAAAGAATCTCTGCGACTCTTTGAGAAAGATTGTTCCCCCCATTACACTTTATAATTTAGTGTATATACAATTCTCAATTTTCATGATATATTACACAAGTGATTTTTATTTGACACTTTTTTTTAAGTGCAAGTACAATAAAATAGCTTTATTGGAGTCCTAATAATCATCTGTATTGAGCCAAATCAGATGAGCCTTGAATTGATACTAGGCTCTGAATTAACTTCTTTATCAGCTGTAAAGTGTGAAAATATGAAGTAGGCATTTGGATGCTAGACTTTACCAACTACAACTAGTTTTCTATCTTTGGACTCTCTAATGAGGGCAACATATTTAGAATACCATTCCCTAGTTTAACTATGCCTTTACCAATGACATCATAAAACTTTTGGTTCATTAAAATCTTGTAGATTTTACAAGGTTCTAGTTTTATAAACATTTCCAGAAATGGTGACATATGATCACCAACAACTAAACTTATGAATCATCAATTTAACTCTATTTTAGATGGTGGCATTTTTATCCCTATTAGAGTTGATGAATGGATTTAGTTTTAAACTCAGTTTTTGGAATTAAGGTGGTGTTTTAGTGATAGAAGAAGTGATTGTGTGCACTCTTCTTATTTATCTACCCCCCTTAAAGAGACACTTTATAAGTAGTGCATGACCTCATACAACAATATTTTCCCTGTTTGTTTCTCTCACAACAAGCTTGCAAATTGAGATGAAATATTTTAAGAACCCTGAACCTAACTTACTTTGGCACTTTAAAATGATAGTTAAATTAGTAGCTATAATGATAGAGGTCAAAAATTAGGCACCGTTGCCTTTTGAATGACTCGATTACGAGATCGTATGGAAAAGTCATAGCCTTTACAATTTTTACATATGCAAAAAATTACTCCTTCAAAAGATATTTTCAATGTGCTTGAAAATAAAATTTTGTGCAAACTAATATTTCGAGAAAAAATTGAGAGGGAAAGAGTTAAGCCCCCTGTGGTAGGGTGTGACCAGGGGCTTAAAAACCATATGAGCAGGGGCTTATTATTAATAATTTTGTGCTCCCCTCCCTTTTAATTTTACCTCTCTGCTTATGTCACCCCCCCTAGTTTCTTATGTGAACAAAATTGACATAAGTTACAATGAATAGTGTTGCTAATACTCTCTTCAAATTTGATGACCGTCATTGTTCACATGCCTCCCTAAGCACTTTCAAATTCCAACAACCCACCTAGCTTTTCAAAGCTGGTTCAACTCTATATTCCTGCCTAGAAATGGGGCTTTTGCTCCACTCTTTTGGTGTGGGCAATATGGCTTAAGCCATTGTGGCTGAGAGGACTCAGTCAAATGAGCATATGTGATGAAAATGCCATAGAGAAAGGTGATGACGTGGCTTGAATACCATAGTATGAGGCAGCAATGAGGATGAGTTGGACCATGTCATGGATGAGAGGACGGGACCTCTTGGAGGTGCCATAGAATGCAGCTTGCAGAGGTGACTTCAGCCTGTGATACATGCTCAAACAAGCATGGATACAATTTCTTCTATGAGGCTATGAGGCATGACTACCATAGAGAATATGCCTCTATTGAGGCCTCCTTTGCTATGATTTGACCTCACTATGGTGAGGGTCGATGAGCTCTTCAATGACAATTATGACCTACAAAAGAAAACTTGTTTCAAATGTGCTTTGAAACAAAATTTTACCTCCTTGATATGCAGTGATAGAAGGTCAGATTGAGCCTAGCATGCAAGAGAAGTTGTAGAGATTCGTCAATGGAGCTATGTAATCAACAAGCAAATGATTTGATGTTATTCCACTCGCTTTAATACCATGTGGGAGCGGAAGTCCAAGATCATGGAACAAAAATCAAACACAAATGCAATGTATTGAAAACAAATTAATTGGTTTACAATCAAACTGGTATAAATAGGTGAAACTTGAGGAACAAGTCTCCATGAGAATAGGAAAGGTGGCGAAATTGGAACCAAGAGAATAGCTCAAGGTTTAACCTCCCTCCAAAATAGCAGCAATGTGTCGAAGATGGATCGACACATCAACTAATGAGTCAACAAGAGGACTTAGTCTTTCCATATGTGAGGAAAACCACTAACTATGATTAAGTTAGGTATAACTCATATGAGTTTATACACCAACAATTTATAGTAGAACAAGGAAGGAGTTGAAACACAGAAGAAGCCGCAACAAAAGGAAGAAGCACAAAATAAAAATCAAGTAACAACAAAATCAAAATCAAAATAACTATTGATAAAAAATTTAAATAATCATCTCTCAAAATTATTTTGGCTTGCTCTTAATTTGTATGCTTTAGGTTGGTGTTAATGGTGTATGCATAAATCATTTCATATTGCTGCAATATTAAAAAAGTTAAACTAAATAACTTTTCATAATATGGAACTTAGCATTATCTAAATTATTTTATTTACATTTTACAATTTGCAAATATTATAGTATATATTCCCAAAAAAATATGGCACATGACATGGGGTCAATTGAACACCCATAAAATCCTTGATTACGGGTAAAAGTACAAACTTGTGTCACACTTTATAAAGGAATCAGCCAACATAAAAAAAAAATCTCAACTTCGACCACATAAAAGTGGTCTTTATGTTTTGAATTTCAAAATGATGTAAACTAAGAAAATGTAGATCTTTTGTTGAAGTTTATTACTCTAATTTTTTATATTTTTAAAAAAATTGTTTTGATATTTTTTTATCAATTGAAGAGCAGATTTTGAAATGTTAAAAATTTGAAGAAAAAGTGACATTCAGTTGATGTCAAGAAACAAATAGAAAAAAAAAAGCTTTCTCTCCTGATTTTTGTTTACCAAATAGGTGACTTCAATATCTAGGGCATGAAAATAAATGAATTTTTGATCTATATTTTTCTCGTAATAACATTTTAAAGTCAAACTTACCTGACTTTGATAGTTTTCAACTGAAGTCAACTATTGTTTCATATTTTTTTTTTCATTTTCAAAAAACAAATTATACCTTTTTGAAGAGGATTCTCTCTTCTAGGGCATCATATATTTTTCAAATTTTAAAATCATGTTTTACTTTCTTTTTTTTAAAATTTTAAATTAGCCTCTTTTTGAACTTGAACAACCTACTTGCATTATTTTCAAATATTTACATCCTAAAATTACTCTCTCTCTCTCTCTCTCTATATATATATATATATATATAGATTTAGCACTCCGAGCTCTACAAAAGGGTATTTTTCTTTTTTCTTTTTAAATTAATTTTGATTGCAGAAACATTTAGCAGAAGTTGGAAGTTTGAGAATGTTTGAGAAAATGGTGACTTGGCTATCCAATAGGATGCCACATAGACAGATTCAACCTAATGGGATTCAGCCGAATCCCATTTGACTGAATCCCATTCGGTTGAAACTACTCCTTTGCTTCTTTTTTTTCAAGAATTTGTGGCTTTTTAAATTTTTTTTAATTATTGAATTACAATAAATTAAAAAAAATGATTTCGATAAGGAAGAGTCATATTAAAAAACACAATGATGTGAAAGTGTTTGTTTAATGCCTTTTTTTGTTTTTTTAGCTTTTTTAGTTTTTTGAGCCTTTTTAAATTAATAAATTATAGAAATTTGGAGAAAAAAGAACCACTAATTTCAACAGGGGTAAAGTCATATTAAAAAACACAATGATCTTTAAGTGTTTTTTAATGCCTTTTTGGCTTTTTTTAGTTTTTTTTAGTTTTTTAGGCTTTTTTAAATTATTAAATTATAGAAATTTGGAGAAAAAAGAACCACTAATTTCAACAGGGGAAGAGTTGTATTCTCAGGTACCATGCTCTAAAATGTATAATTGATTAAATCATTGATTTATTGAATGTAGACCTAGATCTTCAAAAAATAGAGGTTTAAGTATTTGTACATGTGTTATTTTTGCATGCAGGTGAATTTAAATTTGATCAATTTACGATGGGAAACAAAAAAAATAAGAAAAAGGTTATATGATCAAAGAAGAGGTGTTACAAATGTCAATGAAGGAACATCTACTCAAGAACAACCCATGGAAATTGTTGATGACCAAGGAGTACAAGTACCAGAACAAATTAAAGGTGGTGGTAGAAACTTTTTCCCTGGTATGGAAAATATGATGGAGATGGATGAGGATTCTCTTTTCAAAAATATTTCATCTAAAGATATGGTACCTGAAAGCACAGTAAAATTACACTCTAAAAAAATATGGGATGAATTTTTTGAAAATAAATCTATAATTGGAAGAGCACGGTTATTTGCAATGTTATTTAGGAAGAAAGAGATGAACCCTATTTTGGAGTTGTTAGGGGTTGATAATAAGAAAAAGTCATCAGGTTCATTAAAGCAAACAATAGTTGAAAACTTACAAGAAGCATTGAATTCTATTGAAAGCAAGAGTCGAGCTGTTAATTTAAGTGTTACACATAGAGCATTAATGACTGTAATTTTCAGTAAGAAATTATCACAAGAAGACAAGTTCAAGCAATTTCCCAATTACTCAATGTTTCTAGGAGAACTGTTCAAATATATATTGCAAAGAGAAATAGATTGGATGGAAATGTTGAGAATAATTGGGTAAATATTTGTAGGGTTCCTTGAAAAGATAGAATCTCAGAAGATGTAAAGGAAGAGGTGATTGAATATTGGACCAGCCACTCTCATGTTTCTTCCAATAGAAGGGACACTATATAGATAAAAGGTGAAGATGTTACAAAAATTTGACATCCAAAACATTTTGTAGATACAACACAAAGTGAACTTTTTGAAGCATTCAAGCAAGAATTTTCAGATGTGAAGATTTGTCAAAGGATGTTTGAGAGACTACGACCAAGTTTTGTACATATAAATAAGGTACGTGAGACTTGTTGTCAAAATCATGTCGAATTTCATCTACACCTACAGTCATATAAAAAAGCTATGGCAGTAATTAGTCCAAATATAGTCATCCTTGGAAGTACAACACAATTTGTGAAGTCTCTTCTATGTGAAAAATTAGAAGATTCAGATGAATTCAAAGTGTACTGTATAAAAAAATATATGTAATGATTGTGGAAATTTAAAGAATCTTATACAGGTTGACAATATTGATCATTCGATGCAAGTTATGTGGAGGAGATTTGAATATGAGAAGTACTCAACAAAGTCAGGATTTGAGAGCAGAAAATTTATTCTCAAAGAGAGTGAATTGTCAAGCAATGAGTTTATGAGTAAATTTTGCAATATCATATATCCACATATTGAACATTGTCATGGTGCTAGATGGCTAGGTAAGCAATTTCGTGACTCAAAGAATTGCTTTCCTCTAGGTTGTATTCTATCTATTATTGATTTCTCTAAGAACTATACATTTAGTCCTCAAATTAAGATTCAAAGTCAATATTATCATTTAGAGCAAGTTGCAATATTTGTACAAGTTTGTTATAGGCATGTTGAAGAACATGTAGATGGTGTACAAAGTAGGAAAGATGAATGAATTATCATCAAAGAGGTTCACTTTTATATCAGTGATGATACAAGTCATGATAGAAGCTATGTAGCCCATTATTTTACAATATTTTTTGAAGACCTGAGATGACGTAAAATAGATGCTTCACAACATTAGATATGGTCTAATAGATGTGTTGGTAAGTGTTGATTTAATTTTTTTAAAAGATTATATTATATTTATTTTTGTAATTAACTTATAGACTTGAATTGTTCAGTTACTTAAATATGTTGTACCTATATGTATATAATTTTTTTAAAAATATTTTGTTATTAAATTTGAAATTGTTTGTAATTTCATAGGACAATTTAAGTCTACAAAATCTTTTAATTGGTTAAGCCAACAACATATTAAAAAGAACATACATTTTTTTTGGAATTTCTATGAGAGTGGACATGGAAAAGGAGAGCATGATGGAGCTGGAGCATGTGTGAAGCGTGCACTTTGACAACATGAACTTGTAGGTAATACCATATGGACTACAAATTTAAATTCTTAAATATATTTTAAATAAATTTAAACTTATTAGGAAAAAAGTGTAGATCTAAATATATTGCATGTGTTGAGAAGTGGAAGCTTAAGCCATTATGCAATTTAGTGGTTTTGATATATATCCAATGTTGCAAATTTTCAATATTTCTCCTATTGCATTTAAAAAAAATCTAATTATGTTTTTTGAGATCATCTTTTCCTTTCAACTAGAAAACCTCTTAACTTGACATTTCTCCAACATGAACTTGCAAGTAATGCCATAAGGAATTCAAATGAAATTGTTGAATGGTGTAAAAGTCATTTTGTTGTCCATGACTCAATATACAACACACACTATTTTTGGGAAGTTAGAGGTACATAAATATTTTTTTTTGAATTTCAATGTGTGTACATGAATTGAATTTTCAATTTTATATACTTTTTAATTGGATGATTGAAATTTAAACAGATATTGATAAATCAACTCTTACTAATTGTCAAACAATTAGTGGTATTAGATGTTTGCATCAAATCATGACAGTAGGACATAGCCGGCCTCCTGTAATTCAAGTGAGAGAAAAATCATGTTTTTGAGTTGATTGCATTGAGAACAATGCAAATACTCTACAATGTGAGAATATTAGAGATGGGTATCTTTCAGAATGGGAAATAAAATAATTAGTGACCACCTTGGACAGTTTTGAAGATAATGACATTGTAGATGTCTATGATCCTTTGTATTTATCTGATTACGAACATGTATCAGATTTTGGTATTACAGGTAAATTTTAAATTGATTTTTAACTTGTACATTTGATTTATAATACATTCTACTTAATTTGAGCATGGTTTACTATATGGTGTGTATAGGAGATATTTTTGTTGTTCTTACAGATCCTGATAATATAGAAGGTGTAGATTACTATCTACTAAGAAGTACACAACCAAAATGCAAATTGTCAGAATCAATGACAGATGGTGATGGACAAGAGTATCCAACTGGATCAATGGTTGTTGAAGGCACATACTATTAACAAACAAAGATAGATACAAATGGTATTATATTTATTGATTATATGCCAAGTCAAAAGGTTTTATATTATAGTCACTTAGTTATAGCAACACGAATAAGTCTTGAAACTTTACCAAAAAGAGGACGTACCAAACAACGGTGGAGGTTACCTATTGAAGATCATGAAAAGATTTTAGAGATAATAAAAGATAGAGAGGATCCAGATTATATGTACCAAAAACTCTAAGCTATTTTTGTACATGTATATATTTTCTATGGCAATTTATTTTATGTTAAATTCAAATAATTTCATTCAATGTGCTGATACATTACTCTTTTCTTAATCATCAAAATAGACATGTCATCAATTAATTGTAGCCCACATGTTTCATTTTCCTACATTTTGGTGTTCAGATCTTACCTAATATTCAAGTCATCCTAAGATATTGTGATTTGATGAAATTAGAGGCTATCTTCTATGGCTCAAAAATTCTAGATGTCATGGATGTCATGATAAAGATTAGTTTTAAGGCCTAATAAGTATTTATAGGTTAAAATATTCAACATGATTGAGTATGATGCATGTGTGTAGTCATTTATGTGTTCACCAAGTTGTTTGTTAAATCAACATGTTGGTGATCTTAGCTATTTTCTATTGACTATATGGTGTAAGCTTCATTCTTCTGGGTAGGGAATGCCAATCTCAAGACCAATTTAGTTATAGCTTATAATTAGCCAAAGGATAGTTCAAGGCCAATGCTTAAAGCAAGGTTAAAACTCTTCTCTTTAGGCTAGATAAGCTTGGGAGGTTAGTCCCTAAGATTTGAGGTGTATACTAATTAAAGTGAAACGAAGAAAATATAAGCAAGCTTGATAGCAATCCCATCATGAGCACATGAAACTCCTAGAAATTTGTCACTAAATTTCATTATACAAGCTTGTTTAATCATGGTTTTTGAATCACTCTCGACAATATGCATATGTCATGCATGAAAATAATTGTAAATTAGGTTTATATTTCTCCTTAAAATATATAGTTCTACATCATGCATTATTATTTTAACAAGTGCAAGCAAACATAACAATCTTTTAAATTTTCTTTGAAGGGCTCTCAAATGTTATATATAGGTATTTTAAATTCAAATATATGAAGTTAAATTCTAGTTGGAAATTGAAATAAAATAGAGAAAAATGAATAGAGAAATAACAGAGGCAAAGGGGCCTCATGAGGTGTAGTTTTTGACATTTTTTCATATCCTATGTCTCAAATATATGATGACAATCTAATTTGATCCCATGCTTGTAGCTCTGAATACCCTATTTTAAACTTGAAGAGATCTAGAGTGGTCAAATTACATAGGTCATCAGTTAGTTGTATCTAGATGAACACTAAATAGACTATCTAGAATTTTGGTCCTAGACCTTAAATTTGGATTTGCAAGCACAGAGGGAAAGGTTGTTTAGTTCCAAAATGTTTCCTTTCTTTATCTCCCACTAATCTTCTCATGTTTTCTCTTTGTTCTAGTATGCTAGAAATTACTAATAAAATATCTAATTTTTACAATTTCAACATAGATAGATAATCATTAAATTAATCATATCTCAAAATTACTAAATTTTTAAGGATAATTTATTGTGAGAGTTTACCCAACATGGCTATGTACCTTCCATAGTTTTTTTTAGATGACCTTAATTCATAAAATGGAAGTTCATTTAGACATACCAACTTTTTTTATAACAATTTCAATTTACATTTTTAAAATTTATTTCCCAAATTCCAAATTCACTCAATTTTAGGTAAAAATGACAAATATATTTCTCCAAAACATTATATATAGTTACAAAAAAATTATGAATTCATTCATACAAAGTACCCCATAAGATCATAAACCTATTTACTATGGAATCCATCTTCCTAATTGTATAGATACACTAAGACTTCCAATCACAACATAGATCCATTAATTCCATTTGATTCATACTTACACACATTAAGTTTTATAATCTTTATCACACATATTTAGTTTCAAAATCCTTATTTGTTTCATTTCAAGAATATTCAAATTCAAAACCCTCTTATCTTTTGATCCCTCCTAGTTTCTTCTATATTTCTTATTTCTCAAGAAATCCCTAGATATTTTTCTAGATTCCAATCTAGACGAAAAAAAATAAGTTTCAATGAAGATTTCGAGTTCATCTAATCATTTTTCTATGATCACATATATCAATTTGAATTTCTAATTTCTATGGACTTTATAAATAACTAGTTTGTTCAATGGTTTCTTATTGAGTAGGAAAGATCAATCTCAAATGAGTGCATATCACCTCTTTCACAAATAAGAATGTAAATTTATTATTAAATCCAAATGAAATATTTTGTATAATATTTTCATGATGAGAGCCTACTTAAAGATTCTTAGGAAATTTGAAAAACTATATGACAAAAATTCACTATCCAAACACCTGTTATTTCTAAAATAAATGCAATCCAATCGCTTCAATCTTCAAACTTGTATAATTTCATTTCTAGAATGAAAATGCAATTTAGCATCTTAGTAAAATTCTCTTTCTTTTTAATCCAAGTATAATTTCACTTTTGCTTCACAAATCTAATCAAGTAGAAATAAATCTTAGTTAATAATATTAAAGTATTAATTTTTGAGTGATAATAAATTAAATACTCTTTTTTTATTCATGCACTTTACTTAGAAAATATCTATTAATAAAATAATAGCTTTTCTAATTTATTTATTATTTAATTCATACATAACTCAAGCAAGGAAATCATCTAACCTTTAATTCTCCAAAAATAAATTATTATCATTATTTATTTCTAATTTGTAAATTATGAACTTTCATACTGAATAAATTAATTTAAACAAGTTTAAATTGCTTTATTAATCTAAATTTACTTTATAACTAAAATTTGAAATTAGTTACCATTTTAGTCTTTAAATTGCTTTGTGAGGGATGTAGACTAGATAGAACTATTTTAATCTTTAATAGCTTAATGTTAGTGATATATATTGTTATACTTAGATATTTATTTTATCTAAATATCCAAATTCAATGTAATTGTGTCTATACAAGTGAACAAAATTTTATTGAGTTTCAATATCATTCCTTAGTTTACTTATATGTTTGATATGATTTTTTTTTTCATAACTTGAACAATAGTGATAGTAAACATTAGGTTCTATTATGCATAATCCCCCTAAATGATTGGATTGTGAGTCTTAGATTAGTATTAGCTAAATTAACTAGTCATGCAAATTTCCTTTCATAAACTAGAAATGCACTATATATGTGATGTCTTTTTTGTATGGTTTTCCTAAATTTGATTATGAACATTAAATTAACTCAATTTTTTATATAGATTTAAAGTGAGCAAGAATATATGTTCAAAACCATAATATAAAATGTATATAATGTGAAACCATGTAATGTAAAATGTATATATTGTAAAACATAATAAGACATGAACCATATAATGTGAAAGGTCATAACATGTGAAACCATAACAAGTCAGAGAGTAGGGTGTCTAATATGACTACATATGTATAGATCTTTCTCCTGAGCCATGTGTGGATCCATGTCTCGATCTCTCTCTAGATCCCGATCTATGTGTGGATCCATGGCTCGATCTCTCTCTAGGCCCTGATGCACCTCCCTGCAGAAGAAAGTACATAATTTAATTTAATGTACATGTGTATATATATGTAAAATCATCTTAAAGTTAACTTGTACTTTCAGCATGTCTGAATTTATCAAGTAATTTATATATTATAAATGTACCTCAAATGTATCATGCACGAGATCCTCTGCATGCTCCAAATCTCCAAAGTGTGACAAGTTATCCCCTTGTTGCTAGAAATTATAAAATACAAGATTTCAATGAATAGTGAGAACTACTTTTAAGTCAAGTTTATTTAATATGTACACATGTGAATTTGTAGAATGCAAAATATAGAAATTATTCAAGTATCTACACATCCTGGAGCACTCTACCAATCCCACTAATGTCAAAAGAATGAATGGTAACATCAGGGACACCTATATTTGAAGGTAAATGACCAATGCCAAAGAGAAGTGTGCTATATGTGCCATGTACATGAGGTACAACTTGATGTTGTGTGGGGGTTGTAGGCTAGTTTGGAATATTCTGGTTCTTTGAAGCCACCTCACCCTTACCTGACTGTCTACCATTATGTCATCTAATATGAGTCAGTACAACATCCAAAGGAATCCCGTACTTGTCACTGGTATACTGGTATGTTGATAGTAAATCAATAAAGGCAGTTGAACACGCATCACGTAGAATGGTGTCACTCATATGGGCCACATCTGATGGGGATGGTATATCCGCATGAATGTAGGGGTCATAATTTACAGATATAACCTCAGTGGGAGGAAGGATAATCCATGGACATAATAAGTATCTCTCTACACGATCAGATGACATCTAATCAACCTGACTAGCAATCATGGTCATCCTATCAAAAAGCTTGGATCTAGTTAGTGTGATTGCTACATCTCCTACTACTACTAGTTCCAAATGTTTTGGAAGAACCAAAAGGTTTGGACCAACTAATGCCCTCTTGTTTTTAGGTGGTGCCAGATTTGGACATCTAAATTCAGGTTTATCAGCAAACCTCCCCTTTCCCTATCTAGCATGTGCGGGCATAGATGTGTAATCCACAAATAATCCTAAATGGAACTCAATGTTTAACTGTTTGCAAAAATATAGTGGCAACTCGTCATTATGAGGCCATCTATGATTGGCTGTCAAAAATTTGGGATATATAAATAGACCAACAAGTGGATCTGAAAACCTGGTAACAATATATCCTCTAACTTTGTTTTTCCCACTATAAAAAGTGAACATACTATGCACTTTATGTAATGAAACTCTATCAGAAATAGATTTGATATTCTATGTGCCAGTAACAGTCCTAGAAAGGGACGTATAAAACTCCTCGGTGCTAATATCATCATATGGATTGTATGATATTATCATCTCAATCATATCTTTAATCTCAAACTGAATATTGACTAATCTATCTCTATTAGCCAAATTTGGGGAGTTCTGTATTGTTTGGTCCAAACATTTCAAAGCATTATCTAATCTACAAATGCTATCATTATAAAAATTATTCCTAGTCCACTAAGACAACGTGGAATGATGAGATACCTCATCATAAGCCATATCTAGATATAAAAGATTTGCATTTAATTAAAACAAAAAATTTAATATGTACAATAAGAATTTTGGCCAATAAGAATAGGACAAATATTTTTAATGTGTACAAAAAAGCACATGCATAGGACAAATATTTGAACGCACAATAAAGCACATGCATTTCTTACAAAGTGTGACAAAGTATGTTGATAAACTCAAGATGACTGGAAAATCAAAGGTATGGTTCATTTTGCATCGTACATTAGCTTTGTATTACTAGCTCAACATTTCTTTTAGGAAGTATTCACTTTTCTTTAATACATTATCTACGGAGTGGGAAACATATTTTATGGTTATTGCTATTTTAATAGTCTTCTTTAACGCTTAACCTGAAGTATCTGTATACAATTTTGCCAGTCTTCATTAATGCTTCATCTTGCTGTAATATTTGGTTATATAATAGAATAGTGTCTTTGCAATGTGTTTTTACATTTTTACCAAGTGCATGTCTTCTGTCAAATTTCAAATTGTAATTTTCTATACAAAATTAAAGCGGCAGATTTTGAATTAAAAAAAAGTTTAAATGCATACCCAATATTAAGTTGCATCTCAGAGCTTTATGGTCATCTTTAGACAGGGTCATGATAAAATTACAAAAATATCTATCAGAATAGAAGTCATCTCTTTACAACTAGGTGTGAAGGTAGCTCTAGGTATTTGTTGGGATGCACTCACTTATAGGATGATACTTCTTCGTAGTTCTTTTGTTAATTATGATGTAGTGAGGCCTATGATTTCATAAAAATGTTTAGGATTATTCATAAATAGTTTCTTGATATCTTAAAGAAGTATATATGAACAAACCATTATTCCACTGACTGGTTCAAATTTATATAAGGTTATGATCTCAGTGATACACTCATTAGGATTGTTGTCTGCCAAGAAAATTTCTATAATTTGCTTTAGTAGGCTAGTTCTTTGTAAAAAAAATTAATATTGGACATCATTTAGCTAGCAAGTGCCTGATGGAAAATGTCAGTTTTCATATTTTGGTATCCTAATTCAAACCAATTATTCTTATTTTGAGTTTGTGGATCTTTGCTATCATTTATAGTGTTACAGGCCTTCAGTTTCTCTGCCTGATTAAGTGCTGCTAGGATTTGTGTCTCTTTTTTCGTTGTTTTTTGTTGGAATGGGTTTTGAGGCATAGATAGTTTAATTCCTTTAGCACGTAAATTTTATAATTAAATTATTCAGTAACTAACAACCTTTCTTCCTGTTTGGTCTTCTACTAGCAACATTGCCTATGATAAAAAAACCATAATGGTAGCATTAGGTGTTTGCTTAAATTTAATAAGATCCATAATACTTTGGAATAACTAGTATGATTTTGGCTCTGAACTATTTCTAGTTTATTTCCAATGTGGCAAATGGAGCACCATATGGCCTTGCTGATTTATTGTAGAATGTTGTATTTGTTGTACTATAATGAATTGGGTTGGTGAATGATCATTGATGTTGCATTTTAAGGAAACTTTATTTCCTTTATATTTAAAAGCTTCTTATTTAAATGCCTTTAAAACTATGTTCTACATAATTTAAATATTTAAAATTAAAAAAATTAGTTTCAATTCATACTATTAGTTTAACAATGTAAATTTGATTTCCTGACATAGTTCAAAATAAGTACAACATTTTTATTTACCCCATTGTAAACAATGAGCACATTGACTAGTTCTTTATGTAGCTAGGGTGAGTGACTGTCATGAGTTGGCAATCTTCAATGAAATCCTCAGCGTCATAGACAACATTTTGCAAGTCGCAAAGCCAAATTTTAAGTGCCTCTTCTCGATGACTCCTCCAATTCGTATCAATCAAGAATGCCCTAATATACTTGAGCCAATCAACCAACTCTTCTAAATTCTCCCTAAAATAAATTAGAAGAGATGCGTACTGGACAAGTATAGTCATCAGTCTGTCTCCAATGATCTAAACAATGGCATCAGTCATATTTGTTGTTTCCCTTCCTTTCCCATCTGAACCCCACATATCACCAATAAAAGCTTGTGAGATTCAGGTTTTGGCAGGGTTTCAGGCAATCTTATTTTTTACCACTCCCAGATGATAAAATAGAATAGATAGAATTTAATTTAATAGAATACGAAGGAAATTTTTTAATAATGTTTTAAAAGACCAAGCTTTTTATGGGACCTAGGAGTAAATCCATAAACATCAAAACTAGTCACAATTGTTATTTCTTTCCTCATAAAACTCCATAGCTCTTATCATAAAGAACTGGTCAATGTGCTCATTATTTACAGTGGGGTAGCTTTTAATAAATTAAGAGAGGGTGCTCAACTACTAGCTCCTTCATAAACATTTTCATTTCAACCATTTAAATTTTTAGGGTTTAAAAAAACATATAGAAATGCTAGGGTTTAAAAGTGACTAACTATGTGACGAGCTCAAGAATATGCTTTCCTTGTTTTATTTTATTTTATTAAAAAGGGGAAGAGTATTACAGAATAACTCATCCACCCCTACTTTTGCACATTCCGATCAAATGGGAAAAAATAAAAGTGGGGTTCCCGAGTTTTACTAGTACCTACCTTTTGAAACGTTAAAGGAAAATAATTATAGTATAACAATGTGGTGTTTTTAAATGAAAGAGATTAAATGGTTGACACTTACTATTCAATGAGTGATGTCATAATAAAATGATGGTGGTGGGGTGAGAATCTTTGAATGTGCAGATTCGGCGTACATTACTAAATGAAGTTGTGAGCCATTATTTTTCGTGCAGTCTAAGTTTTGAATTGTCTCATTATAGGTAACTATGTTTCTGTCCCAAATATGGATTGTTATTTTTTGTTTAATGCTAGGGTTTAAAAAAACATGGAAAAATGCTACCTGGTTTTAAAAAACAATAACTGAGCTTAAAAAATACAATAACCAAACATAAAAAACAATAATCCATTGAGAAATGCTAGGGTTTCATACCTGGGTTGAATGTATTTG
Organism: Cunninghamia lanceolata; assembly: GCA_027924645.1. Classification (NCBI taxonomy): domain Eukaryota; kingdom Viridiplantae; phylum Streptophyta; class Pinopsida; order Cupressales; family Cupressaceae; genus Cunninghamia; species Cunninghamia lanceolata. The sequence goes on from BSBN01000797.1 coordinate 1,966,899, forward strand.
TAGTGGGGGTGTCGGTTGAGCATTGTTTAGATGCTTGCTATTCGGCCGAAAACGTAAAAAATGATGCCTCTATAGTTATTTTTTTCTTTTATTTTTAAAGGACTCAATTGAAACCCACTTGTCCGAGTGGGTTACGGTCGAGACTATATGCACCACATCAATGTCACATCAATGCCAATGGCGCCACATGGATTCAGCCAAATACCACTTGACCGACTCCCACTCAACCGAGTGGGAGTCAGCTGAAATTAGTTGGTTAACCTAAAGTGTGACACATGTTTGTACTCTTACACTTACATTTATTTAGTTTTCTTTTTAAAAATATTTGATGCAAGTCTACAAAATGTCTATTTTATTTTCTTTCATAAGTGTTATACTAAAAGTTAAAATAGTATTATTTTTTATCATAGAGTCTTTGGTGACGAAGTGACAACTAAATATATAAAACTAATTAATTACATTATTCATGGGCCTTTATAATAACCACTACATCCACTTTTGGAAAAAACTAAATATAAGCAATGTATATAGTAAAAGTAATATATGTTGTTATATGGATTCTAATCAGACTCAGAGATTAAATTTTCCCTATTTTTATTGGCGTTGTGTCCGCCAAGTTATTTAACAGGGGTTTGGGGGCAGTGCCCCCAAGACAGGGTCAAGGGGTAGTGTCCCTAGTGCTATCCCTGTCACGATACAAGGCAGGGTCGACGGGCAGCGCCCCTGAAACCTCAAACGACTTTTATTATTTTATAAAGGCATCGGGAGTTGGTTTTTCTATTAGCCGACATAAAAAACCCTATTTTCTAACTAACATAAGTCTTGATAAAAATGGCTAAGGGTTAGGGTTTCTGGGGATATTGTATTGTAGCATTTGTAGAGGTATTGAGTTGCAAGGATTGCTATTCATAATCCATTTGATTTCCTGGATAATAATATTGGACTCTATGTTGGTGGATGTAGCCTGGGTTTGGGTGAACCATGTTAAAAATTGTCTTGCTATTATTATTTCTATGTATTTTCATTCCTCTGTTTAATCTTTATTTTCTTTTAATTGATATCTTCTGCATGTAATTCCTAACAATATATAGTGTATATATTAGTAATTATAGTTGGAATTAGGGTTACATTAGGAATTCCATCTTTGGAAGATATTAAATGCATGATCTTACAAAGAGTAAAATTTTCTAACTACTATATTAATTGTTCTACTTCTATCAACTCTATATACATATAAAATATTCAGTTGAGTTATTTTATCAAATATAATGAAACGAGGTTAAAATCATATAATTCTCCAACACTATAATGATGTCAATTATTGGCATTCATCAAGGTGAACAAATATGAAGAATAAACATCATTAAAAAGTGTTTAACAAGATACATACCAAATTGTTTCAACAAGCACTAACATTTCCAAGGTTGCATTGAAAATATAACTATTAAGAAAATGGTTTTTGGTATGCGATTTAATTGTATGGTGAAATTCACACAACACAATATAAAATAGATTACAAATTGGAAAGAAATGCACCCAAATTATATTGAAATATGGTGAGCACAAACACAGATAACTAGATCAAACCATTTTAACACAACAAAACATAAAACATGGAATAATATATTATTGTCTTCAGATATTTTTTACATTGCATTACATTGGCTTTATAAAAGCCTCTTCCCTTTAACTATTTGATAAATACCTACATAACCTCCATACGAGAATGTAACTCCCACAAACTAACATTTATTTAATATGCATAAACTAACCTATAAATGCAAATTTAACAATGTAATACCATTGTTACTATGACTATTATGCCAACATTCCTCCCCTTATTACATTGTTCCTGCAATGGTACCAAGGGAACCCCCTGAATGCTAATATACTCAACAAAGCTGATTACATATTATGAATACATATTTTATAGAAGATTTTCTCCCAAAGAACAAATCCTGAACCAAGTAGGACTCCATCATGCTATCTCATCTACCCTTGGAAAGGTGTAGTTTTGAGCTATGTTTTTGAGCTCTGTAGTCCTGAACTCTCAAATCACAGAGTCTTGAATTATTCGACAACAATCCCTAAGAGATACGACATATCTATATTATTGTCTAGTGACCGCAAAAGGGTATAATTCTTGATCATATACTCTGAAGCTTGCTAGACAATAATCCATATTGAGCTCAACACCGAATCCCAAACCTATCTCCAAAACAAAATCTTCACAAAACATACATTCTTCAAATCCATCAGCATCAATAAAGAAAAGAAAAATAACCAAAACTAAAAATGTTTCTTATGCAAAGCATCATCTCAAAGTAAGAAGCTAACTTGAGATGATGGAAAATCCTCCATCCTCCAATGCTGCTACCTCCAATATGACTCTCTTAGTCCTTACCCTCCAAAGATAGCATTAAAGGAAGTACTACAATCCTCAAAAGCATAATCATTCTTGAGCATACAAGATTTATATGAAATAGCTATTGGCGTAATAGTTATAGTATTACATTCTTTATACGTAACTACATCTATTGGTTACATTAGTTACACTATATAGTTACTCTATAACTATTGTATCAACCAACTACACCACTGTATATATATGTGTGTGTTGTATCTGCTGCTCACTAGTGCCTTAGGAGTATCAAACTGCAACCTATAAAGTCGGCTGCTCCTAACTCCAATAACTATGGGTGATTTCCAATCCTTATGCTTGATTAAAACATGCGCCCCTCTAAAGAGTACATTGTAGCCTTTATCCTGAAGGACAGATACAAAAATTAGATTCATGCCCAAGCCTGGCACATACAACACATCATGAATGGAAATAGGCTTGCCATTCTCCCTCTGAAATAGAATAGTCCCTCTCCCAACTGGATTGCACTTGGACTTGTTCCCCATCTGAATCTGGAATCTGATGTCCTCCTCCTTGTAGCTGGAGAAGTACTCCCTAACTCTTGTCATATGAAATGACGCCCCACTGTCTATATACCAAACACCCTGTGAGGTTGAGCAAGTCAGGCAAGCTATGAGTGCAAACTCATCCTCCATTCTACTAGAAAGCTCATCTACACTTGCTAAAGCTACCGTCTGCTTCTTGCCTTTCTTTTCATTTTTCTTCCTTTGTGGGCAAACGCTGACATAGTGGCCGAACTCGTGACAGCCATAGCATTTGATCTTAGATAAGTCCTTCTTCTTCTCACTTTTTGGATTTGATCCTTTGCCAAACCCCTTCTTCGCTTTCCCTTTTCCTGCTAGGGCAACGTTTTCCTGTTCCACCTCACTTTTCTGACTATTACTACTGGTTCCATTGATAAGACTTAGTCTAAGCTCCTCCTGAGTGAAGTCACTCCATAGTCGATCCCAACTCGGTAAGGTGTCTCGTCCATTAATAACTTGAACAAAGACATCCCATTGCTTAGTAAACCCATTCAGGGCTATTCGTACTAGCTCATCATCCTTTGGTTTGTCTCCAACAGCTGCCAATTCATCCTTGACAAGTCTAAGTCTGGTGAGGTAACTTGTGACGTCTTCTCCCTTATTCATCTGGGTATTCCTTAACTTTTCTCTGAGAATCAACTTCTGATTAAGGGTAGCATTCTGGTACAGATTCATAATGGCGTCCCACATCATCTTTGCTGTATCTAACTCTGCAATATGCGGAACAATATGATCCTTAACACCATCAAGAATCAGCCTCCTCGCCTTGGCATCTTCCTTCTTATATGCTAAGAGCTGTGTTGTATCTGTAGGTACAGGTACAACAGTGGTCACATAATCCTTGATACCATTCTCTTCCGGCAATAAAGAAATTCTGGCTTTCCAGACACCAAAATTTGAGGCTCCATCCAATCTGTCCTGATCTCTTAAACTTGCTAAGGCCATCTCAAAAGAAAATAATAATTTGAAGAGGTCAAACTGGGTTTTATAAACCTTAGATTTTTTATTTATTATTTTTCCTTTCTCCCTGTGCCTGTTCTGCCCTCAGATCTGCTCTGATACCATCTCATAGGATCAGAACCTATCTCTGATACCATGTGAAAAATCTATTGCAGCTACTGATTATTAATTTCCTATCTTATGTTAGATTATTTGGCTGCCGAAAAAATAATTGATTTATAGCAAATATTAATTAATAACACAGCTACAATTTCACGAAAAAATCACGGAGACAAAAAAATAAAATCAACACAATATTTTGGACAAATTGTCCCTCGAAAAACTCCGAAGGGAAAACCAGTCAGCAGATAAGAATTCTATTCAACTGCAGAAAATCAAGAGATACAAAATTGCTTGCCTCTTACTGGCAGAGCTCTGGAAATTTCTTTCCTGTAAATTCCCTTCCCTCAATTGTTCCTGCTGAAATTGCTCCGACAATATTTTCCTTCTCAGGCAATTCCACTGCTCTCCAATGCTATCATTGCGCACTTTGCTCTCACTACAAATCAATTTGCTATTGCTGCAAATTTATTTATTTGCTATCGCTGCAAATACTTCTCAGATCTATGTTCTCCAAATGCCCATTGATCCTCTTTTATAATCCCCTCATTGAAAACCAATGGCCATGATTTAATCTAAATCAATGGCTAGGATTAATTAGACTCTAGCAAACCCTAATATCTAGAAGTCTCTCGAGAAATCAATTTTCTAGGTATAGAGAAAAATATTCCGGCTGTGTTTCCAGCCTCGAAATCACCACCCGAGACTAGAACACCTGTCCAAGCTACATTTAAAATTAACATTAAATACATCTATCTACAATAACAATTTCAAAGATATTTTTATTTTATTTTATTTATTTAAAATTGATTTTCTACTTTATTTTACTTAAGAGTTATTTTATGTTTTAGTTTTTATTATTTTTTTGCATGTAGACTCTTTAATAGTTTTTGTTAACACATTCACGCCATTACCATCCATCCCTTACTTCCATTGTAGTCTATAGTTAAGGCTCTCACCATAACTAGTTAGACAATTTTGATTACAATAATATAATCTCCAAAGCATGTATTAATATGATTATTGTGAAAAGTCACATGGATATTAAATGCAGCCTATTAACCCAACACATATACACTACAATTATGGTGAGCATAGATGACATGGCTTATCTATACTTGGATGTGTTACCTACATATCTACTAAGACAATTACAACTACAATATGTGACAAAATTCCTATATCCTTTATACTTTGATGGACAAAATTCCTATATCCTTTATACTTTGATGGATGTCTATATACCATCTTCAAAAGTAATGACGCATCCTCGCTTCACTGCGATAAGGGTTATATGTCAAAACTTTGATTATAAACATATAACTATTCTGTGTTAAATTGTTAATCATGTAACTAGTCCTAATTTAACTTAAAATAATGTCCTCCTCATTATTTATGATTTTTTTTTGGAAAAAGATGAAAACAAACTCTCAATGGAGCTTAAATTTGATAGTTTACTTTGTGTGTCAAGAATTTTTTTTCCTAAAAAAATTTAAGACGATTTTAATGTATTCATATAAGGTATTTCAAATAATGTATGCATTCTAATTCTTTCTAATTTTTATAACTACCGGATCCTTATCCTTCAATGCAAAATTTAATTATTTGATGTGCTAGAAAAGCTTGGAGATTGAAATGAATATAAAATATTTAAAAAAATAAAAAATAAAAATATTGAGAACTTCTTAAAAAAAATTCTAAAAACATAATTTTTTTTTTAAATAATTGAAGGTTCTATTAAAGAATTTAAAAATAATATATATATTTAAAGAGCATTAAAACTTCTCAGGAAAATCTTAAAATTTGGATTTTTTTAAACAATAAAATTTTTATTATATATATAATTTCTAATGTAACAACCCCCCCTGTCTTGCTACGTTGGCATTCAAGTTGGTAGATTTTTTTTAATGCTTGGGGAGGATGAAACCATTAAATGCAAAAAAAAATCTGATCTACGGGAGGTGAGTCAACACGTTTTGGAGAGAGAAGAAAAGGGGGAGTTTATGCAAACGGAGAAGGAAGGAAGGAGGAGAGCAAAAAAAAGCAGTTTCAGAGGGATTTTGGACAGTTTCCAGATACAGATCAGCATCACAGCCAACTGCAATTTGGTGATACAGGTCAGTCTTGAATCATCTTTGGTTTATTTATTGTTGTGATGATTTGTGATTTTTTTTATTTCAATTTTTCATTGATCGGGGCACAGTCAATAGAAATATTTAAGGCAATCATAAGCCTGCAGGTTTAGGATTTGTGATTTGGCAATAGATCACAATAGATCTTCAGTCAGAATGTTAGAAACCTAACTATTTTATTAAATATATTTATGCAATCATATAACTTGTGGGTCATAAGTCCCTTTCCATAAATTTTATTAGAAGATTTGGTTAAGAGTTGTTTAATGCGAATTGTATGGAGAGAATCGATTGTGGGTTGTTGCGGTCGACTGTATTCAAGGGCGACACCTTTTCTACCAGCAATGAGATCTATAATTTCGCTATTACAAATTCCTCCTGCCACTCTTCTTTCTCTCTCCAAAATTCTGGTGGTGTAGATTATATAAACCCAAAGACAAATTGCAGCAGTAAATCTGATGAAACAGGGAAAAAAAAAATGGAGTAATGACTACAAAAGGCATCCACAAATTTGTTGAAAGAAAAAGGCGGAGAGACATGAGATCACTGTTTTCTGCGTTGAGATCCTTAGTGCCGGAAGAATACATTATGTGCTCTGGGTGTCTAGGGAAAATGTTCAACAACAGAACAGCTATCAGAAAGCATTAACTATATTAACCATCTGCATGATAAAATTAAGGAGCTTATACAAACAAGAGAGGAGTGTTGCAGGTACTGAGTATCGACTCCACCCAGATTCACATGCCTAAGCATACTCTTATTATCCTCGATGGTGGTTACTGGAGATAGTCATAGACCCTATTTCCTATACCCTACCCTAGCCACTGCACCCAGTTAGTGCAGTGTTTCCGTGTTGTGGTCTTACCGTATGGATGTCCTTATGGTCATGTGTAGTTTGCCATTCCTTTTGTTGAGACTTTTCTCATTGGTTTCCTTTGACTGTATCAAGTTTCTTGATCTAGTGTGTGCTTGGGCTACATCTTAGCATTGGCAGGCTTCCAGGAGTAAGCCTAGTCCTAGGGGTAGGAGCATTAAAAAAAATCTACCAACTTCAATGCCAACGTAGCAAGACGGGGGGTGTTACATCTAAAATAAATTAGGTATATGTTAATACAGTCAAATATTTATGTAAAAGTCAATCATACCCAAAAGCACGGAAAAACAAGGGAAAGCAATATCACTGAACCAAATAAAGCAATTTGACACGCAGGCAGGGCTTTTACGGGTTACAAGAAGCTTAACACTACTTAACAAATGAAGTAACAGGTGAAAATTCATTATTGAAGGTCTTAAACAGCGTGAATGTTCAATAGGGTTAATCTTTTAATAAAAGTGAAACGTTTTAATCAAATACAAAATTTTGGACTTTTTGGTAAAAAAATTTGCACCTTAAATAAAGGTCGAGGATAAAACAATGTGATATTTTGGTTTTCCAATATACAAATTCTTAACGCGTTTTTTATTAACCTTTGTAACCGTCCCCGTATCAGTATGATATTTTAAAATTTGAGTAATTTGATATTTGAAAAAAGCTACTAACATGTGATCCGCAAATCTGCAGTGAAAAGACTTGAGAAGGAAAAAAAGGAACTTTACACGCTTGGAGTACAGCAGTCATTCGAGAGTTTTTACTCTCTTATGCAGAAAATTACAATGAATTGTTATTACATGCATCGCAGATGGATATGATTTTGTAAATCTCAGAAATAGCAGGTTGTAAAGGTATAGGTCCGAGTAAGTAGAAATGAGCAGAGAGGAACCTTGGGGGTTTAGAAATGATGTTTCTCAAGAAAATGAAAATGAAAATGAATTTGGACAGTACTTACCTATGGAGATGCATGAAGATCCTATTTCGATAGAAGATGAAGATGAAGATGAGGACTTACTCGTGCAGCGGGAAGAAACTACTTATTCTCGGGAAGATGAAGACAACATACGTTTTGCTCGGAGAAATTGGAGAACTACCGATGAAAGTATTCGAAGATTACAATCCTCTCTGAAAACTGCTTTTGATGAGATGGAAACCGACTTAATTAGAGCTAAATCAGAAATTAAGGAGTTGGCTGAAAGAAACAAGAAACTAGAGAAGGCGCTCCACGAGGCTAAAGAACGAGAAAATTCCAGTAAACGAGATCTCCACCAAACAAGAAATAAGCTGCAGCAGCTGTGTACTACAGTGGCTGCACTCAAAGAATAATGTGCAGCAGCGGCTCCACAACTTGCTAAGAAGAGAAAATATGTTCTTAAGGTTTACGAGGTTAATGACTGCGTGAATTGTCCAATTTGCTTGGAACCATGGACTGAATACGGGGAGCATAATATCTGGTATGTTTTAGATGCAAATGGGTTTTCAATACTAGAAACTTCTATTTCTTTTTGGGTTTTTATATGTTAAGGTATATAATGTGTTAAAAAATGAGCTACATCTAAGCCAAAACTGGATTTGTTATCAAGAGGGTTGCTAGTTCAGTGGTAGAGTATTCTGGAAGCAAATGGGAGGTCTTGGGTTCAACTTTTAACTTGGCTCATGAAAAGCTTAACATAATATTAGTGTCTAGGCCAGCAGAGCTAGGTCAAGTTAGATTCCACAAATACCTATAATGTTAGCTCAAATGGAGGTGTTGGATAATGAACCACACCCAAACTATTGTCACTAACTTAGTGGTAGAGTACCCCACCAACAAATAATTGGTACTATTTTATGTCACATTTAATGCTTTAAGATTTATGGGGTTAAAAGGGAGGTTGGTGTATCCACCACAAGGGAGTAGGATAATTCCAATCTCTTCTTGATTTCTTGTTTACAAATTGAGAATATTGTATGACAGTGATAGGAATAGATGGCCTCCTATTTTTCAGTTTAGTGCATTTATAGTTTTGGTTTCCATGTTTAGTTTTGTGTATGTAGTATGATGTTTATATTTTTAATTTTCTTCTTTTTGAGTTTTGATGAGGAACATTACTTTAGTAGAGTTATGCTATTTTGTTTCCAGCCTCTTGATTGGTAGGGGAGAAAGTATGTCTTCATGATTATTCTACAACTAGTTGTACCTTTAATGAATGTTTTCTATGTTAAAGGAGTAGAGATAAAGTGTGGTCCTGATGTGTGAATGGTTAGATAGTTGGACATTGATTATGGATACACTTGACTATTGTGGGTACAAGAGAATCATAAGGACAATAATCATTACAGTTTGAAAGCAACACATCTTGCTCATACTACATATGGTGCAGATGGTTAAAGGTGTGTTAGAAAATGAATTACAACATGAAAGATAGTGTTAGAGAGATGCAATGGATTTTCATATTGCAATATACAGTTGCACACTAGATGTACAAGATTATATACAGTTGCACACTAGATGTACAAGATTAGTAGGTATTATTGTTAGAGGAATGCAGAACAAATGATTAGACATATGAAGGAAAATAGAAATATTGATCCAAATTAATCAATACAAAAGAATAAAAGACTAATTTTATAACATTAAAAATACTTTATTTTATATATATCTCAATATATTAATTTAATGTTAATGGTATTAGTTGGATAGAATAGTTAAGCAAAAGATTTTTAATCAAGGGGTCATGTAGTCACCAGTTGCACTTAACAAGAAGTGGCTTTCTCCTCTTAAATCTGGTACTTGGTATTTAATTCTGTTAAGCTTTTGTTATTTTAACAATGTAATTGGTTGAAGTTATTAATATCTTTTTTTTTTAAAAAAAATAGAAAAGGGGAGTGGACACCCGTAAATTAAGATAGATAAAAAACTTACAAGAGCCATGGCCAAAGCCCAGTCCAAAGAAATAAAACATAACAGAAACCATAACTGGTCTAAATCATCACCAAAATTAACAACAAAGTAAACACAAAGCAGGAAAAAAGTCACCTGAATGAACACCACTGAAACTCCTCCACACAGGAAGGCCAAAGGAGAGACCCCGTGGTAAGACAAAAGACTTCACCCACAGACGCCACCAAAGCAAACATGAAGAAAACAAAATAGACAACCACCCCCCACACTAGACCGCCAAGGACGCCACCCGTCACCACCTCAAACCGCCAAGAGCACAACCCACCACCCCTGCCTCACGCCACTGCCAGAGCTACCGGAAGACCATGCACATTCGGAAGACCATGCACATCCAGTTTGACGACCGTAGAAGCATACCTAGGCATACCTAGGCATGCCTGGAGTCAGGGGCATGAATCTGAAGGAATTGAATGGCCATAAAAATAGCCTTAATCCTTTCTATTTTTTTCTTTGTGAGTAGAAAGCAATGGGACCTCAGCACAACATCAATATCTCCATTGCTCAAGGATAGACTACTGGCTTGTAAAGCCCTGTATATTGCTTGTTGTGGGGCAGAGGTACGTAAAGCTGCAAAGTAGAAAAGGCCACCGATAAGAGTATCCCCCTATTCCATTGTGTAAGCATAAACCGCCGCAATAGCATGAACAAATTTCCCATCCATCACCAGATCCATTATATTGGAAAGTAGTTGTGACACCACATCTAAAAAATTGAGCACGCGTCCCTCATACCCTCTTATCCATGCATGGCCAACTATGTTTCAAACATCAATCTGGGTGAGGGTGCAGTCCTTATCTAACAAAGTCATCAAATCTAATGACTTTACCTGCCCTTTTATCTCAGGTTCCCTCTCCAGAGCTGGAAAAGACATTCGCTGATTAAGACGTGTATCCGCCATGTAAGTTGTCCTTGAGGGGTAGAGAGGGCAAGGATGGGATAGTCACCGAGAAAAGAGGGAGATGTAGAGCTACGTAGGCTTTCTATAGAAAACACAGAACAAAAATTCTTTGTCCATCCCAATAGCACCAAATGTAGTAGATATTCTAAGCAAAGAGCCATTATGTTGGAATGAAGAAAGCTAAGGACATCTATGACATCACAAGATCAACTGGCGAAGTTGGCAAGATCACCAAAATTAACAACAAAGTAAACAAAAAGCAGGAAAAAAGTCACCTGAATGAACACCACTAAAACTCCTCCACACAGGAAGGCCAAAGGAGAGACCCCGTGGTAAGACAAAAGACTTCACCCACCGACGCCACCAAAGCAAACACGAAGAAAACAAAATAGACAACCACCCCCCACACCAGACCACCAGGGACGCCACCCGTCACCACCTCAAACCGCCAAGAGCACAACCCACAACCCCCGCCTCACGCCACTGTTGGAGCTACCGGAAGACCATGCACATCCAGTTTGACGACCGCAGAAGCATACCTAGGCATACCTAGGCATGCCTGGAGTCAGGGGCATGAATCCAAAGGAATCGAATGGCCGTAAAAACAGCCTTAATCTTTTCTATTTTTTTCTTTGTGAGTAGAAAGCAATGGGACCTCAGCGCAACATCAATATCTCCATTGCTTAGGGATAGAATACTGGCTTGTAAAGCCCTATATATTGCTTGTTGTGGGGCAGAGGTATGTAAAGCTGCAAAGTTGAAAAGGCCACTGATAAGAGCATCCCCCTGTTCCAATCTGTAAGCAGAAACTGCCACTTCCCATCTATCCAAAGTGTAAATGTTTTTGAAAAATAAACCTGCCGCAAGAGCATGAACAAATTCCCCATCCATCACCAGATCCATTATATTGGAAAGTAGTTGTGACACCACATCTGAAAAAATGAGCATGCGTCCCTCATACCCTCTTATCCATGCATGGCCAACTATGTTTCAAACAACAATCTGGGTGAGGGTGCAGTCCTTATCTAACAAAGTCATCAAATGTAACGACTTTACCCGCCCTCTTATCTCAAGTTCCCTCTCCAGAGCTGGAAAAAACCATTCACTGATTAAGACGTGTATCCGCCATGTAAGTTGTCCTTGAGGGGTAGAGAGAGCAAGGATGGGATAGGCACCAAGAAAAGAGGGAGATGTAGAGCTACGTAGGCTTTCTGTAGAAAATACAGAACAAAAATTCTTTGTCCATCCCAATAGCACCAAATGTAGTAGATATTCTAAGCAAAGAGCCATTATGTCGGAATTAAGAAAGCTAAGGACATCTATGACGTCACAAGATCAACTCACAAAGTTGGCAGGATATGAGGTACGTTGCCATGAGAAAACCACCATAAAGTTTTTGCAGCGTGTCCAATACATGGCCACCCCATACATGGCCACCCCATCAAATAAAGGCTAGCCGTTATGCCTCCAAAGAATCCATTTACTCAGGGCAGTTAGAGCTAGTCGCCTCCATTTAATGAGGCATGATCTAAGTGAGATACGCAATCCACACCTGTCCTCAATAAACTGAAAGAGCCAAAAACGACTCGATTCACCTTCCCTCATGAACACTTGCGATCCTCTTGTATGGACTATGTCACATAATATCTTTTTTATGTCACATAATAGAAATTTTTTTAAGCTGCGCCTAATTTAATTGACTTCCACTGTTCCACAATAATCCATTATGCCATTTTTCAAAAATTATAAACATATAATATTTTTAAGATAATTTACAAAATTCCTTTATTAAATATTTTAATTTTACAATTGTAAATGAAAAAAAAAGAGCTCTCATGTTTTATTAATACAGAATTCCTTTATTAAATATTTTAATTTTACAATTGTAAATAAAAAACAAGAATTCTGATGTTTTATTATCATGAGAATACGTTCTTTCAATGTCTAACAACTTTCTAACATTCCTATTGTGGAACTCCAGTTCTCTTTCATGTGGTCATTTCTTTGGCAGATCATGCATAACACAATGGATTTCTAAAGGTGGAAGTCGTGGTTCCTCTACCGTAAGTCAAATTTGATTCGTATTTTCTTTATCTTGTTATTCAGTGGCCTCATTTGATCGGATCACATACCCTTTTCAATCAAACTAAATTTGTATATAAATGATTACAGTGTCCAGTATGCTCGAGTAGGGTTACTTTAGCAGATATAAGATATCACTATGTATCCCAGTTCTATGATGGGGATGTGAAGATTCAACAGGTAGATCAGTCACTCCTATTAATATATCTTACCAAAACAATTACTATATTAGCTATGTTAATTGAAATTTATGTACACTCACATCAGTCGTGTGTTTTTACAGGATGGATGAATATTGTGAAGGGAGGCTCAAGCTCTATATCTGACTACATTTTGTTTCAATTTTGGAAATCTCAATACTTGCCTGGAACTTTAATCAAATACGAGATTATGGTTAAAGTGAGTCATAGGGACTTCGGAAGATAAAATTTTGAATTATTCAGGAAATTGTTCTAATTTACACAGTAAACATGACACATTTTGGCTGTTATTAAAACTGACACGCATACGCTAAAATGGTATATATTGCTTTTTGAAATTGTAAAAGTTGTTTTCTCCAATGGAGAGAATTGCTGTTTTTTTAATTATTATTTAAAAATGGCATGTGATTTGCATTATTCTTGAGATTTGGAACTTCAGCTACCATGTTAATCTTGTTTGCAACGAAATCATCATTCCAATATTCATTAGTACAAATTTTGATGTTGCCAAAGATCCAAGATTAAAAAGTTGAATTGATGGTAGGGTGCGCATTGGATTCAAAATTAGTTTTTAACTTAACAAGTATTGAGAGCTTAGAAGACAAAGTTTACGAACAAGAACAGAAATAAATTCAATTCGAAAGGACTTTTTTATTGTATTGTAATACTTACATAGTATATTTGAGCAGGGAAATAATACTTTTTAATATAGAAATTAAGTTAATTGAATTAGTGCATTTAAATAGCCACAATCAATTTATATTAATTAGGTTTAAAAAATTGTTTGTTTGGAATAAACATTGAAAATCAAATGAAATGAACACTAATATTTACTTTGATAATTAAAGAATAATATCAAATGGATAAGATTATGTTCCAATTTAAGAATACTGCTTCTTCATTAGTGAAACTATTTTGAATTTTGCAATATATCTCTTTCTTGTTAGAGGATGAGTTTGTGGGTTTATGAGTAATTGTGGGTGTGAATCCATATTAATGCTTCAAATTTGTAGTAGAGTTCTATCCTACACCTTTGCATGATCTGCAGTCTTCTATTCTGCCTTTTCTTTTAAGAGAATTTGGGACTGATGGTACGAATAAATACCTTATTAGGTTGTCACATGACTAACCTATGAGGGCATTATACATTGATCAAACCCATGAAATTGAACAATATCAAAAATGGTAAGCAAGTGCCTAAGATGTAGATTCTTAGTCTTTGTATTACACCAAATGTTAAAAATTGAACAATATAAAAAATAGTAAGCAAGTGTTTGAGATATAGATTCTTAGTCTTTTTATTATGTACCAAATTTAAACGTGTCACTACTAATTTTTCTCTAGAATGAATGATTATTTTCTTGGATGATTATAAGATGACTAGAATGACTGCATTAAATGTGTTTAAATATTAGTGCATCACATCAAATTGTGATAAAAGTGTGTATATTGGCTCAAAGTAAGAGTGTAAGGAGCACTAGTTAGCCAAATTTAAATTTTAAATTTTAAATTGGAAACAGACAAGATTGTTACAAAAGAAATTTAGATAGAATAGGACACTTCTTACATTACTCTTGAAAGGAGAGACATGCAATACAAACTAAGATGATTCAACCATTTGAGAAAGATTATACATACATAGAATAACAGGCAACCATATAGAATAGATATAATAGAGTGATTATGGAAATTCTTAAAAAAGCTCCCCCAACAAAAGGAGCCTCAATGTATTATTATTCACCAATATTATATGTATGTATGTATAACAAAAGGAGCCTAAAATCTAATAGGGGTATACCACTGTCATATATAAAGTATTTTGATACATGAAATGTCACTTTATAAATCTTTATATTTTTAAATTCCCTCTAAAGCTCTATCTTTTTCATCTCTTCCTCTCCAATTACTTTCTATAGACATCTACACTGAAGTAAATTTTCCTCTTACCAAACAAATGGATAAATCCTTTGCTTGGATCAAGGGTGAAAGGCCCATAAATGAAATAATAATTAAAAGGTCTCAACAACAATTGAGGAACTCCGCAACCAACAATTACTACAAAAAACATGGGGAGCTTTAGAACATGGTATGGACATCCATAAAAGATTAAAGGGGAGAGGAATTTTGCCACATGTGGTAGTTGGCACTACCTTAAAAGATATGAATGCAAAATGTAGAAGCATGCACAAGGTACAAAAGAGTATTAATTGCTAGTTTATTAATAAACTATACATAATGATAGTTTGGACCTCCCATTCATAATTTCCAAGAAGAAATTTATGTAGTAAGTTCACATCCATTTATTTTTGATAGTTGGTCACTATGTGTATATGTGATGTATGCATGAGTTAGTCACTATGTATACATGATGTATGAATGAGCTAGTCACTATGTTTATATGTGATGTATGTTGAGTTGATCATTGTGTGTACATGTGATGTCCACATGACCTAGAAACTATGTAGTTTTATGTTCCTACTTGTTTTTGACATTGTACTAACATTTGTCTCATATACACTTGATATTATACTATTATATATGGATTGAATTTTGAAGCATAAGATTAAGTAATTGGTGAGTTTTAAAAGATGGCTTGAAGATCTAATCCCAATTGTGTGGACAGGGTCTTTTTATATTGGTGTGTGAACTATTGAGCCTCTAACTCCATTAAAGGAATATGTAGGTAGGGCCATTTTAAATGAACTATTGAGGAACAAGTTTGGGTCTAGGAAATTATCATGATATAGAGAGGTTACTCTATCTAGGGAAAGAATGTGAGTTCTATAATGATAAGGTTATTAAACTAGAACTTTTAAATTGGAATGAAGTTGCATGGATGATTAAGCTTGTACTTATGATGTAATGAAACCAATTTAAAAAAAAAAGATGGTTGCAACCAATGGTGGTTTTTACAAACATTTCCATCCAAGAAACCAAACATATAGAGGAAGCAAACCAATAAACCATCAAATGGTAAATGAGAAGCCATGAGAAAAGCCACCAAGAGGTATGATGCCCAAAATCTCAAGCCAAACATACAATACCCTATTCCAAGATAGGTCTTAAGGCTATATTTAGAATTTGATTTCATATATCATAAAGGTGTCACAAACCTTGGCACTCTATTTTGTCTCTATTATCTCTATACAGAGATGATATATGATGTATCATTCCTACATCGTATTATAAGTTGGTCAAACACTATGTAACCTTCCTATTATATGCTCTTATGCACATCATAAATCTTCTTCCATGTCTCACATTCCATTAGATACTATTATACACACCATAATACAAAATAAAACTGACATAAATGACACCTTAAAGCTGGAGAATCTTTACGATAATTTCACATAAAATAATTGCAAAACTAATTAAATAACTAAATATTCAGATTGAAAGGTGTATCATACTTATCCTATCACTCTCCCACTTGTCTCATATATCTTGTAAGAGAGAAAAGAAAAAACAAGTATTTCTAAACTATTTACTAAGGTTCATGAGACTAATGGACTCACTGCACCATTTGAACTTTTTTGTATTAAATGGTTCTCTTTTTGCCCTTTCTTCTTTTGCCTCCAAAAGATTATTCTTAGTCTTCTTCATACCTGCATCCACACTTTCAAACAAATCAATAGAAAATGAATCTAGAAACTAGAATGTCTCTTCAAGTGCCTCTTCCATAGACACTTTCTTCTCCTCTTATTCTAGTGCTCTTTGTTGCACTTTCTCTTTCTACTTTCCTTACTGTCTTTATCCAAGTCCTCTACAATGAGAACTTTCCTATTCTCTTTTTGTCCACTTTTTGCAATTACCACCTTATCAGGAAACTAAATCTTTTCCAAAATATCCATTCTTCTTGCAATCTCTTCCAATTCCTCTCAAAATTTTCTATTTCCTACTTCATCCCAATATCTATCCCAAAATGGGATTATGAGTGGTCTCCTTACACTAATACCCATCTTCTCACTGCTGCAACAGAATCTCTTACCTTCCACAACTACCCTCTACCCAACAAGGACCATGTAAGATGTTACTCTCAAAACCCCTTCTACACACTCTCCCTTTGTGGAGGTAGTTATACACCTTCTACCCAGTTTATCTTTGCTGGAGGATAGCAGTTACAAGTCCTATATCATGCCTACAACAACAAATGCTCTTAGGTCTATGACTAACTCCTCTTTCATAACTCTATCAACTCTCTCATACCTTATTCTTCAGCATCCTTTCCACCATGCCAGTGATCTTATTCCTCTATCAATCAAACTACATCATACATTAGACTGTAACACTCATATAACAACACCCATCAAAATCAATAACACACTTAATGCTCTCTGCCTAGATCTTTTAGGACTCTAGGTTTCTTCCACAACTCAGTAAATCTGTAAACATACGTATCACTTCAAGATTCTTATAAATATCAAACTCCCAAAACCTATAACAAATTTTTAGCACCTAGATTTTTTAGGTTTCTGATACTAGTCTGATGGCATGGGGTCAATAACACAACAAATGCTCTGCTTGTTTTAATGGCTGCCTTATTAGTCATAGCTCAAATACCCAATTATAGGAAACTCAATCAAAGAGAGATGCAAAATAATGACATGAGCTTAAGAAGTCTTCTTCACAGTCTTAAATGGTCAAATACAAAATGATAGGAACTAAATATATGCAAACTATAATCAAGCATTTCTAGAAATTCAAAACAATGACAGGAGAGAAGATGTATTCCTTACGCTCTTAACACTCAAATACCAAAAGTGACAGGAAGTAGTGATATTCAAATTCTTATTAATGTTGAAATCACAAATACAGAATGGCACATGGCATCACACTGCTACTTATCCAAACATAATCATACAACCAAATATTGGCCAGCAACAATCAGCCTTTTCTAGTGTACCAAACAAGAACTCTTTACAACTAGCTACTCTTAAATCCTTCTATCTCTTTGTTGATCTATAATATCCTCCATTCCTATAGGCCTCATTTCTTAAAATTCTTCCTATGATCTGACTATCTATGACCTCAATTTTCAAATATGCTAGTGGCCTCTAACTCTGTCTTCCAACCATTCTCTCCTCTATCCATCCCTTCCTCCTTCAAAAGCAACCATTGGCCCTTCTCCTTAGGCACTGATGGCCCAAACATTACATTGACCATTTCTTGGACCTCCTCTCCTTCCACACGGCTTCCTCCCAATCGATCCTCTCTCCCTCAATATCCATCTCTTCCATTCGTTCCTTCCATCTATCTTATGATTTTTCATTGCCCCCCTACCAATTCATCTAACCATCAATTATAATAATGGTTTGATAGCTAAAAGATTCCCTTTGAATGAGTACCAGTCGCTTAGTTGGATTTGTAAATTGACCTTTTAGTAACTGTCGATGAACAACTGATGTTTATTCTTCTTCTCACATGGCGACAGGAACCTGCCTCATTTCTGATGGTTTCTCTTCCAACACTTTCTTCGTAGTTGTTTTCCTCTAACTATTTTCCCCAACCTTGAACTCTTGATATATCGGCTACCATGCTGCATAATTCTAAGAGAAAATGGTTTCCAATTTATAATCATCATTAATACAACTAGAACTCTTCTCCAAAGCATTCAATCTAAGGATGGTAAATCATTTGCATTGACACCACAAGATGACATAGTGTCTATAACTGAATTTGATTCAACAATCATTTTCCACAACACATAAAGCTCCTGACCCAAATGCAACAGGAAGATACACCAACAACACACAAACCACTGAAATAGAACCAGAAAACCCAAAACTAAACAAAATTCTAAACCAAAATTATGATGGAGAGTGATGCCCCTACATCACTTTAGGTGGTTGTTATTTCTTAAGAAACTAGCCTTCGGATTTGATAATAAAGTGTGTTCTATGTGTAACTTGCATGAAACTTGTGATCATGTATTTTTTGAATGTAAATTTGCTTGTGATGTCTAGAGCAATTTTTGAATAAGTTGGATGGCTTGTTGTCTAAAATTAGTATAAGTAAGATATATATCCTTTGTGTTTTTGTTAGTGAAGTAGACACTAATGCTAATCTATTTTAGAATTTATTTTCTACTAAAATCTTGTGGTCATTATGGAAGGCAAGGAATGAGGATGAATACCAGGGAAGGAAAAGGGTTCCCATTGAGTCTTTTTTTAGAATCATTTTTCATTCTATACGTGAACATGATATTGCTACAATGAAGATTCCTCTTCATAGATTCATGAGGATCTTAGATGATAGTAATGCTAGTAACATCTGGAGGACAAGCTTAATTCTAACTATATTATATATCTTAAAAATTATTATAATTATATTATATAATATTACAATATAGGATAGATATATTATTATAATATATTATACATAATATAACTCTAACCCTAACCCTAACATTAATCTTGATAGTAATTCTAACCCTAATTCTACCCTTAGATCTACTTAAACCTAATTCAACTTCTAATTCAGACCCTTATTCCAACCTTAATTCTAACGGTACTTCTATATATAGATATAAATGTAAATGACTTTTGGTGTTTTATCGTAACTATAACGCTAACCCTAATTGTAACCCCAACCCTAACCTTGATTCTAATCATAGTTTTAACCCTAATTCTAACCATAGTTTTAACCCTAACCCTAAATCTAATTATAATTCTAACCTTGATTTTATCCCTAACCCTAATTCGATACTAATTCAAACCTAAATTATAACTATAACCCTAACCCTTATCTTAATCTTGATAGTAATGTTAACCCTAACTCTAATTCTAACCCTAACCCTAATTGTAACCCTAACCTTAATTCTACCCTTCTAACTATCCCTGTATAAAATAATAGGTATGCTATAATTATATATAATATAACACTAACCTTAACCCTAATGTTAATCCTAATAGTAATTCTATCTCTAAACCTAATTCTATCCCTAACCCTAATAGTAACCATATTTATAACAAAAATTCTAACTTGAACCTGAACCTTAATCCTAACCCTAATTGTAGGCCTAACTTCTAATTTAAACACAAATTGTAACTATAAACCTAACCCTAACGTTGATCTTGACAATAATTCTAACCCTAATTTTACCCCTAGATCTACTTAACCCTAATTCTATTCCTAATTCCAACCTAATCCCAACCCTAATTCTAACCATAGTTCTATATATAGATATAAATGTAAATGACCTTTGTTATTTTATTTTAACGATAACCCTAACCCTAACATTCACCCTATTTCTAACTTCAATTCTAACCCTAGCCCTAACCCCAATTCTAATCATAGCTTTAACCCTGAATCTAACCTAAACCCTAACCCTAGCCCTAATTCTAACACTAATTCTAATAGTAATCCTACCCTTGATTGAAACCATAACCCTAAATCCAATTATAATTCCAATCTTGATTTTATCTCTAACCCTAATTCTCACCCCAATACTACTTATATTACTAATTCAAACCCAAATTATAACTATAACACTAACCCTAACTCCAATTCTAACCCTAACCATAACCCTAACCATAATTCTAACCCTAGCAATAACCCTAATTCTATCCCTAACCCTAATTCTAACCTAATCCTTATTCTAACCCTAAACCTCTCTCTATCACTAAGCTTAATTATATCCTTAACTTTAACCCTAATTCTAACTCTAACCCATGTCATAAAAGTAATTTCTCACCTCAATATTAGTGTTCCATTGTCCCACATCAATATTTAAAAGTTATATTGCATCACATGAAATTAACCCCTGAATTTCATAATTTAAAGCTGACATGGTATGATAGATCACTTTTAGGGTCTTAGATATGTGATTTGTAATGGCATTATCATTTTTTAGATTTTTTGAGGGATTGTATTCTTACTTATCATTATTCCATTATTATATCTTTTCTTTTAGATTTTTGTACTATGTTGAGATCTATCCTTTACCCACCCTTGCCAATCCCATTAGGTTTCCATTTTTCATATCTAATATACCACTAATTCTAACCCTAAGCCTAATTCTAACACTGGAGTTAGTGTTAGGGTAGGATTGGGTCATTTCAAATGATTTCATTGGTACAATATTAATTCCCAAATTTATATTAATAGATAAAACCATTAGGTATGGAGTAATTGTTTAATGACATCGTTTTACATCATAATCAAAACATATAATGTGAGGTATTCTAACACATGTACATTTCCACCGTAGTACTTGTACACATAAGAATAGTATTTGTCAACATAATATTCTTAAGTATTTCTTTGCAAATACTCTTACCTTTCAAAATTACACAAATAATTCATATCATGGTTTTTTAATTTGAGTTCTATAACTAACTCATGTTTTGTTTCAATCTCTTAGCCTTCTTTTAGGATCTTACTTTTTAACCCGAAAATTACACTCTTTTGGTTTAAACTTTTCTTGCCAAAAAAATCATATATTAAAAATTTTAGTAATTATTCTAATTTAAGATTATAGTCTAAATATTTCCATAATCTAGATGCATTCCTTTCCAATTTGTAATCTATTTTATATTGTGTTGTGTGAATTTTTCACAATACACTTGAATTGTATACCAAAAGCCAATTTCTTAATAGTTATGTTTTCAATGCAACCTTGGAAATGTTAGTTCTTGTTGAAACAATTTGGTATGTACATTGTTAAACACTTTTTAATGGTGTTTATTCTTCATATTGTTCACCTTGATAATCTCTCTCTCTCTCTCTCTCTCTCTCTCTCTCTCTCTCTCTCTCTCTCTCTCTCTCTCTCTCTCTCTCTCTCACCAAACCTGAGCAACCCTAAACTCCAAACCCCTAAACCCTAAATCCAAGCAACTCTAAACCTCTATCTCCATATCTATCCCCTATCTCCCTATCTCTATCATCCCTCTACCTCTCAATCTCTCTCTCTATGTCCATGGCCATGTGCCTCACTCTCTATCTCCCTATCATTTCTCTCTCTATAAACCCTAAACCTCTAAACCTGAACCCCTAACCCCTAAACAATAAACCCTAAACTCTAAGTAATGCCCCTAAACCCTAACCCCTAACCCCTAAACATGAGAAACCCTAAACCCGTAAACCCTAAACATCTATCTCCCTATCTCTCCCCTCTGTCCCTATCGCCTTTGTCCCTCTGCCTCTCAATCTCTCTCCCTATGTCTCTAGCCATGTCCCTCAATCTCTATCTCCCTATCTCTCCCCTTGGTCTCCTCTAGATCTCCCTATTGGTCCCCTATCTCTCTCTAAACCCTAAACCCTAAACCTCTAAACCTTAACCCCTAACCCCAAAACCATAAACCCTAAACCCTAAATAATACTCCTAAACCTAAGTAACCATAAATTAGGCACTCAATTAGGTGCTAAAATAGGCACTAAATCAAGCACTAAATTTAGGTGCCACATTAGGCGATAAATAATGCACTAAATCAGGTGCTAAATCAAATGCTAAATCAGGTGCTAAATGTGGCGCTAAATTAGGTGCTAAAATAGGAGCTAAAGTAGGTGTTAAATTAGGCACTAATTTGTGCCTAATTTAGCATCGACTTGTTCTGATTGGCAGAAAAAATGCCAAAAATAGTGTCATCTTGATAAATAGCGTCGAATTTTTTTTTAAAATGGAGAAAAATACATTGAAACAGTGGGTGGAAGCAAAAATGGGAGCTAATCACAGAGATTTATTGTAGTGATATGTGAACAGACTATTGCTACAATGAAGATTCCTATTGACAAATTCATGAAGATTTTGGATGATGGGTCCATAATGGTATACATATCTGATATCCAAACTATAGAGTTTTGGCCTCACGAGCAAATGAAATTGGATCCTAGCTTTTCATAAAGAGTACATGGACATGCATAAAAGGTACAATAATCATTCACTAGCAGAGAATAGAGTAGAAGAAGACTTTGGAGCTATGGAATTTACTTGCCAAAATTTTGATATAGACAACAATTTGCTAAGGGTCTCTCCGAATATAGGTACCTTTAAGGAGTGGTACTTTTTCATAAGTAGTGACAATAGGGTATACGTGAATAATGAAGTTAGGGTGCAGAAAGAATAGCAATGGATGGCTTCCATGATGTATGTGGATCACAGGGAACTAAAATTTGATAACCAAGATACTAAAAGGATAGGGATATGACAAACAAATGCAGTGAGAGAACAATGATCAAAGTTAGAAATATGTTCTGATCTAATTGGATATGTAGTTTTTAATTTACTGTTGTGAATCATGTGTTTTTAACTTGTAATAATTGTGGTAAGATGATACAATATGGACTGTAATTTTAATTTTAAATTTTATTAATTTAATACTTTTATATTTTTCAAATTTATTTATTTACAATTTTTATTTTGTAATTGTATTAATTTTATAAGTTTTATAATTTTATAAATTTTAAATTTTTTTTTTGCTAACTAAAAAATTATTAAAATTATTATGTAGTTCAATGAATAAAAATATAATAGTAAAGAGTTATGTAGTTCCATGAATAAAAATATAATATAAGTGATATAGTTTATAGATATAAATAAATAATTGAGAAAAAAAAATTTAATTATTTATTTTAGTTTTTACTTAGAATTGCAATAGTAAAAACATACTTTAATTTTTATTTCATGGGTTATTTGAATATCATTTTTAATATTTATTGTCTACATTGTTTACATCTCAAATTACATGTAAATGATATTTATATGGGGTGTCCTTTAATTTTTTTTTAATAATTATTATTATTTAGTAAATTATGGTCACGACCTCTCCATTTATTTAAATAGCCAATAAAATATAATTAAATGCATCAAACCCATAAACAAGGGTGCATCAAAATAAAACTCAAGGCTAAAAGTTCCTATCCGTCTTAAACATCTCTACCCATTTTATTGTGGGAGTGCAAAGTCATCAAAAAAATTGACATTTTTCCCTTTTTTCCTCGCTTATAGGTCAGTCATCAAAAGGATCCTTAAATCAATCATCTACACTTGAATTTTGGCTAATTTCCTCCAACCCCATTGGGAATGTTTGCTACAATCTCCATTTGAGTTTTATAATTATTTTATTTTATTTTATTACATGTAAATGATATTTATATGGGATGTCTTTAAAAGTTATGCACTGTAATGCCTTGAGCATGTTAACAAAAACTATTAAAGAGTCAAATATAATACACTAGATGAATTATCTAATTGCACTAAAAGGATGACTATGACCATGTACATTAAAAATAAAATAGAGCAAACATAGTTTTTTTTAAACAACTACACATTTTTTTAAAATAATTATAATTACATGAGAGGAATTATCTAGTTGCACTAAAGGGATGACTATGATCATGTACATAAAAATAAAATAGAGCCAACATAGTTTTTTTTAAATAACTATAGAGCAAATTGAATTGGGAGAAGAAGTTTAACTGATGAAGAGAGAAGTTTAATTGGTAAGGGCGCTATGCAACCTTTTTTTTTGTATTTTCCTTGCAAAATGAATTTATGAAGTGACTGCAAGCTAGAAGGTTAGATTAACATTGCGTATTATTTATTCTTATTGTATTTACATGCTACTCATTAAAATAAAAATAAAAATTGTAGTCAACAAATTTTTGAAAACAACAAAAAAAATAAACGACACGGTAAATTAGTTACTTTAGTTTAATGAGACATAGAGTTAGGGTTCTTCTATTTTTTTTAAAGATAATGCACTTGGTAAACTTTCCACTTTAGTTTAATGAGAGGTAGAGTTAGGGTTCTTCTATTTAGTTGCACTAAAGGGATGACTATGATCGTGTACATAAAAATAAAATAGAGCAAACATAGTTTTTTTAAACAACTAGACATATTTTTTTAAAATAATTATAATTACACAAGATGAATTGTCTAGTTGCACTAAAGGGATGACTATGACAATGTACATAAAAATAAAATAGAGCCAACATAGTTTTTTTAAACAACTAGACATATTTTTTAAAAATAATTATAAATATATAGCCGACATAATTTATTAAATCAATGAACATTATAATAAGGCTAATAAAATAATCTATATAAATATAGTACTACTCAAACATAAATTTGAGAAAAATCAAATCAAATAAAAATAGAGCAAATTGAATTGGGAGAAGAGGTTTAATCCATAAGGAGAGAAGTTTAATTGGTAAGGGCACTATGCACCCTTTTTTTTGTATTTTTCTTACAAAATGAATTTATGAATTGATGAAATGCTCCTTGCTGGTATTATCTATAAATAAAAAGAAAATTGCAATTAACAAATCTTTGAAAACAACAAAGAAAATTAACGGCACAGTAAATTATTTACTTTAGTTTAATGAAAGGTAGACTTAAGGTTCTTTTTTTTTTTTTAAAAAAGATAATGCACCTTGTAAACTTTCCACTTTAATTTAATGAGAGGTAGACTTTAGGGTTCTTCTATTTTTTTTTTAAAGATAATGCATTTGGTAAACTTTTCAATTTAGTTTAATGCACATCAAAATAAACCTCTAAGGCTAAAAGTTTCTTATCATGGGAGTGCAAAGTCATCAAAAAAATTTGACATTTTTCCTTTCTTCCCTTGCTTAACAAGGTCCAGTTACGATCCTTAAATCGATCATCTACACTTGAATTTTGGCTAATTTCATCCAACCCCATTGAGAATGTTTGCTCCAATCTACATTTGAGATTTAGAATTATTTTATTTTATTTTATTACATGTAAATGATATTTATATGGGATGTCTTTAAAAGTTATGGAGTGTAATGGTTTAAACGTGTTAAGAAAAACTATTAAAGAGCCTAATATAACAAGACCTACAAAGTAGCCAAGTTTCTGCCAAAATGTTCATGAATAGTCTTGTTTTGTTTTAATTTGTTGTGTTTGTTTAGTTTTAACAACAATGTTGATAATATAATAACTTTATAATAATCTTGAAATTTGTGAATTTTTTGGTTAAAGTTAGAGTTGACAATTTTGTAGTATTTACAATGAATGTTGAAAATTGAAAAACTTTGAGATTCTACATTTAATAATTAGATTGCATAAAATGGAAGTTGCAAAGTAAGTGTTTTTTTATTATACCTGAAGATTTATGATTATACTTCAAGATTTAAGGTGAACTTGACAAAATAGATTATTTGATTGATACAGCCTCCTAAGGCTAGAAATGGGCACCCTGGCAATTAAAACTTGGTTCTTGACGGTCTCTGACAAGAGGCAGATATAGAAGGCTATAAATGCACTAGCCTTCAACAGTTTGCACTTAAACTGCAATACAAAGAGTTGTTAGTACTATAAAAATCACTTAACATCATGAATACAAAGAGGAGTTGTTAGTGCTATAAAAATCACTTTAACATCATTATTTTAAAGATTTGACGTTATAGCTTATAGTGAGGGACAAGTGAAACCCTAAAATTAGTTCTACCATATAACTAGCACTTGCACCAATAAGAGGATCATGGAATACCTTGTTTGGAATAGCAAATGAGTTTAGAAGATCTTCAAGCGTGAATGTTGTTTACAACATGAAATTCAGGGAATACACTGATAGGAACCAAACAGTTTAGAAAATTTCCCACACGTTCCAAGAAACTCAAAATATGAAGATGACTCTGCAAAGAAGATATTAGAATGTGATAGTTTATAGCACACGACAAAACCAATATCTTCCCTCAATTTTAGATCAGATAATGAAAGAAACTGTTGAGCTAAGAAATAACTACTGCAAGAACCCAAATCATTTGAAGCCCGTGAACCAAAAATAATTTAATTTTTTCCAGTCTTGCAATACCTCGAAATTTATAAAATTTTGGCATAAAAACGGTTTGGGTAGTTGAACTGTAATAGTTAGGTGAATTGCACGAGTTTTGATTTAGGTTTTTAGGTTTGCAAATAATAAATTAAATTCCTTAATTTTAATTTTTATTTACAGAGGAAAGATTTAATTAATTAATTAAAATTAATTAAATCTTATGATTAAAGATAGATTAGGGATTAAGGGAAATTTAATTAATTAATTAAAATTAATTAAATTTCATGTGAAGGGAGGACTTATGGAATTGATCACTGGTCAATTTTTCCTATCTATGCATAATATATATTTTAAAGTTTTGATGTATTAGTATATTATTATCCTAGATTAAGGATATTATCTATGTAAATGATATATTATTATTATTATTAATTATTAAAGACATATATATAAATTTGGGATAAACTTATAAATTATATTTGTCTTTAAATTCCTATTAGTATTAATATTGATTAGTAATAGGAATCTTATATAACTATAATATTTTTATTGTCTAATAATATTATCAATATTAATATTAATACGAATTTAAATACACGTTTCAAAAAAATTAAATTTTTATTTTAGTTATAATATATTTAAATCGGTTAATAGGTGAGATGCTAAAAAAACATTACTGACTAATATTTTACCCATTGAGTCTCAAACTAGAAACTTAATAGTTTTAAGTATTAGTATATTATTATCATAGATTAAGGATATTATCCATCACAAAACTTTATAATATAAACGTTGATGATCCGCAATAATCGCCCTTATCGGGTGAAAGTTTTCTGCCAATTAGATTGAAGAAAAATCATTTTTCAAATATGTTTTGTTAAAATATTTGCATCTATACAATAGCAATAGCTAAATATTTTTTAAATAGAAAAACTATTTCAGTTCTCATTAGTTGCAAAAAGAATTATTAATAACTAGTTAACAACAGGCCTCGCCTATAGTTTTCTTGGCAGAAACTAAAAATAATTACACTAGAGGAATTATCTAGTTGCAGTAAAGGGATGACTATGATGGTGTACATAAAAATATATTAGAGCCAACATAGTTTTTTTAAACAACTAGACATATTTAATTAAATAATTATAATTAAATGAGAGGAATTATTTAGTTGCACTAAAAGAATGACTATGATCATGTACATAAAAATAAAATAGAGCCAACATAGTTTTTTAAGCAACTAGACATATTTTTATTAAATAATTATAAATATATAACTGACATAGTTTATTAAATCAATTAACATTAAAATAAAGCTAATAAAATAATGTGTATAAATATAGTAGTACTCAAACATAAATTTGAGAAAAATCAAATCAAATAAAAAAACATCTAATTGAATTGGGAGAAGAAGTTTAATGATAAGGAGAGAAATTTAATTGGTAAGGGCACTATGCAGCGATTCTTTGTATAAATATAGTAGTACTCAAACATAAATTTGATAAAAATCAAATCAAATAAAAAAAGATCAAATTGAATTGGGAGAAGAAGTTTAATGATAAGGAGAGAAATTTAATTGGTAAGGGCACTATGCAGCCATTTTTTAATAGATTTTTCTTACAAAATGAATTATTATTTAATTTAGTTAATGAGAGGTAGAGTTAGGGCTCTTCTATCAATTATTCACTTTAATTTTTTTAAAAGATAATGTGCCTAATAAACTTTCTACTTTAGTTTAATGAGAGGTAGAGTTAGGGTTCTTCTATCTTTAAATGATAGGTAGAGTTAGGATTCTTCTATCTTTAAATGAGAGGTAGAGTTAGGGTTCTTCTATCCTTTTTTTTAAAGACAATCCACCTTGTACACTTTTTTTTTTTACACTTTTAGTTTAATGAGAGGTTTTTTACATTTTTCGCTTAATGAGAGGTAGATGCACTCATCCGCCCAGTGGTCTTCTATCTTTTTTCTTTCTTTTTTTTACACTTTAGCTTAATGAGAGGTTTTTTACACTTTTAGCTTAATGAGAGGTAGATGCACTCATCTGCCCAGTGGTCTTCTATCTTTTTTCTTTCTTTTTTTTACACTTTAGCTTAATGAGAGGTTTTTTACACTTTTAGCTTAATGAGAGGTAGATGCACTAGTTCGCCCATCAGTCTTCTATCTTTTTTTTAGCAGACATTAATGAGAGGTAGAGTTAGGGCTCTTCTATATTTTTTCTTAAAAGATAATGCATTGGAACCCTTGTTGATTAATTCCTTTAAAAAAATATAATTAAGTTTTGGTATCATTTGGATTTATATTGAAAATTATTCCCAACTAAGAATTGTGGAAAAATAAGAAAATTAAAGATAGGGTAAATTACTTTATTTTAGTTTAATGAGGGCTAGTCTTATAGTTTTTCAATCTTTAAAAGCCACAAAGAAAATTAATATTTAGTTTAATAACCTTTGTTTTAGATTTTTACTATGGGTTTAATTTTATTAAAAAAATATAAATAAGTTTTTCATATCATTTGGATTAAATTATTGAACCATTAAAAACTAATTGTTAGAGTTAAGAATTGTAGGGCAAATTACTTTAGTTTAATGCTGGGTAAGATTTTAGTTCATCAATCTTTAAAACATCAAAGATTTTTCTATGGGAATTAATTATTAAAATTATTGAACTACCATGGATATCTTAAATACATCTATTGCAATAACAATTTCAAAGATATTTTTATTTTATTTTATTTAGTTAAAATTGATTTTCTACTTTATTTTACTTAAGAGTTATTTTATGTTTTAGTTTTTTTTTTTTTTTTTTGCATGTAGGCTCTTTAATAGTTTTTGTTAACACATTCACACCATTACCATCCATCCCTTACTTCCATTTTAGTCTGTAGTTAAGGCTCTCACCATAACTAGTTAGATAATTTTGATTACAATAACATAATCTCCAAAGCATATATTATTATGATTATTGTGAAAAGTTACATGCATATTAAATGCAGCCTATTAACCCAACACATATACACTACAATTATGGTGAGCATGCATGGCCTGCTTAACCCAGCACATATGCACAGGCACTACAATTATGGTGAGCATAATCATGGCTTATCTATACTTGGATGTGTTGCCTACGTATCTACTAAGACAATTACAACTACAATATGTGACAAAATTCCTATATCCTTTATACTTCGATGGATGTCTATATACCATCTTCAAAAGTAATATAAGGGGTTACTGTAATCAAATAAGTAAAATATAAGTATATGCGAAAACTTTGATTATAAACATATAACTATTCTGTGTTAAATTGTTGATCATGTAACCAGTCCTAATTTAACTTAAAATAAGGTCCTCCTCATTATTTATGATTTTTTTTTGGAAAAAGATGAAAACAAACCCTCAATGGAGCTTAAAAATTTTACAGTTTACTTTGTGTGTAAGAATTTTTTTTCCTAAAAGAATTTAAGACAATTTTAATGTATTCATATAAAGTATTTCAAATAATGTATGCATTCTAGTTCTTTCTAATTTTATAACTACCAGATCCTTATCCTTCAATGCAAAATTTAATTATTTGATGTGCTAGAAAAACTTGGAGATTGAAATGAACATAAAATATTTAAAAGAAAAACATAAAAATATTGAGAACTTCTTAAAAAAATTCTAAAAACATAATATTTTTTTTTAAATAATTGAAGTTTCTATTCAAGAATTTAAAAATAATATATATATTTAAAGAGCATTAAAACTTCTCAAGAAAATCTTAAAATTTAGATTTTTTTAAACAATAAAATTTTTATTATATATATAATTTCTAAAATAAATTAGGTATATGTTAATACAGTCAAATATTTATGTAAAAGTCAATCATACCCAAAAGCACGGAAAAACAAAGAAAAGCAATATCACTGAACCAAATAAAGCAATTTGACACGCAGGCAGGGCTTTTACGGGTTACAAGAATCTTAACACTACTTAACAAATGAACAGGTGAAAATTCATTATTGAAGGTCTTAAAACAGCGTGAATGTTCAATACGGTGAATCTTTTAATAAAAGTGAAACGTTTTAATCAAATACAAAATTTTGGACTTTTAGGTAAAAAAATTTGCACCTTAAATAAAGGTCGAGGATAAAACAATGTGATATTTTGGTTTTCCAATATACCAATTCTGAACGCGTTTTTTATTAACCTTTGTAACCGTCCGCGTATCAGTATGATATTTTAAAATTTTGAGTAATTTGATATTTGAAAAAAGCTACTAACATGTGATCCGCAAATCTGCAGTTAAAAGACTTGAGAAGGAAAAAAAGGAACTTTACACGCTTGGAGTACAGCAGTCATTCGAGAGATTGTAAATCTAAAAAATAGCAGGTTGTAAAGGTATAAGTCCCAGTAATTAGAAATGAGTGGGGAGGAACCTTGGAGGTTTATACATCCTATTTCTGAAGAAAATGAAAATGAAGAATATGAAGGTGAACACTACGTACCTGTGCAGCGACATGGATATCCTATTTCTCTAGAAGATGAAGATGAAGATGATGAATATATTATTTCTCCTGAAGATGAAGACGCCATACGTTTTTCTTGTAGGAGAAATTCAGCTGGGAGAAATACCAAAGAACGTATTCAAAGTTTACAATCCTCTCTGAAATCTGCCTTTGATGAATAATATAAGCAGTTTCATGACATGGAAGCCGACTTAATTAGAGCTAAATCAGAAATTAAGGAGTTGGCTGAAAGTAACAAGAAACTAGAGAAGGCGCTCCACGAGGCTAAAGAACGAGAAAACTCCAGCAAAAGAGATCTCCACCAAACAAGAAACAAGCTGCAGCAGCTGTGTACTACAGTCGCTGCACTCAAAGAAGAATGTGCAGCAGCGGCTCCACAACTTGCTAAGAAGAGAAAATATGTTCTTAAGGTTTACGAGGTTAATGTCTGCGTGAATTGTCCAATTTGCTTGGAACCATGGACTGAATACGGGGAGCATAATATCTGGTATGTTGTAGATGCAAATGGGTTTTCAATACTAGAAACTTCGATTTCTTTTTGGGATTTTATATGTTAAGGTATATAATTTGTTAAAAAATGAGCTACATCTAAACCAAAATTGGATTTGTTATCAAAAGGGATCCTAGTTCAATGGTAGAGTATTCAGGAAGCAAATGGGAGGTATTGGCTTCAACTTTTAACTTGGCTCATGAAAAGTTTAACATAATATAAGTGTTTAGGCCAGCAGAGCTAGGTCAAGTTAGATTCCACAAACACCTATAATGTTAGCTCAAATGGAGGTGTTGGATAATGAACCACACCCAAACCATTGTCACTAACTTAGTGGTATAGTACCCCACCAACAAATAATTGGTCCTATTTTATGTCACATTTTATGTCAAATTAATCAATACAAAA
This sequence comes from Cunninghamia lanceolata, assembly GCA_027924645.1. Lineage (NCBI taxonomy): Eukaryota > Viridiplantae > Streptophyta > Pinopsida > Cupressales > Cupressaceae > Cunninghamia > Cunninghamia lanceolata. Next base: position 1,999,178 of record BSBN01000797.1, read on the forward strand.
GAATAAAAGACTAATTTTATAAAATTAAAAATACTTTATTTTATATATATCTCAATATATTAATTTAATGTTAATGGTGTTAGTTGGAGAGAATAGTTTAGCAAAAGATTTTTAATCAAGGGGTCATGTAGAAACCAGTTGCACTTAACAAGAAGTGGCTTTCTCCTGTTAAATCTGGTACTTGGTATTTAATTGTGTTAAGCTTTTGTTATTTTAACAATGTAATTGGTTGAAGTTATTAATATCTTTTTTATGTCACATAATAGAATTTTTTTTAAGCTGCACCTAATTTAATTGACCTCCACTGTTCCACAATAATCCATTATGTTGTTTTTCAAAAATTATAAACATATAATATTTCTAAGATAATTTACAAAATTCTTTTATTAAATATTTTAATTTTACAATTGTAAATGAAAAACAAGAGCTCTCATGTTTTATTGATACAGAATTCCTTTATTAAATATTTTAATTTTACAATTGTAAATAAAAAACAACGCTTCTCATGTTTTATTATCTTGAGAATACGTTCTTTCTCGACATACTTTAGATATATATTTTTAAATATAGTAATGCTAGTAACATTTGGAGTACAAGCCTAATTCTAACTATATTATATATCTTAAGAATAATTATAATTATATAATATAATATTTTAATATAGGATAGATATATTATTATAATATATTATACATAATATAACCCTAACCCTAACCCTAGCATTAATCTTGAGAGTAATTCTAGCCCTAATTCTACCCTTAGATCTACTTACACCTAATTCTATTTCTAATTCAAACCCTTATTCCAACCTTAATTCTAACAGTACTTCTATATATAGATATAAATGTAAATGACTTTTGGTGTTTTATTGTAACTATAACCCTAACCCTAATGTTCAGGCCAATACTAACCCTAATTGTAACTCCAACCCTAACCTTGATTCTAATCATAGTTTTAACCCTAATTCTAACCTAAACCCTAACCCTAACTCTAATTCTAAGCATAGTTTTAACCCTAACCCTAAATCCAATTATAATTCTAATCTTGATTTTATCCCTAACCCTAATTCTTACCCCAATACTAATTCAAACCCAAATTATAACTATAACCCTAACCCTTATCTTAATCTTGATAGTAATGCTAACCCTAACTCTAATTCTAACCCTAACCCTAATTGTAACCCTAACCTTAATTCTACCCTTATAACTGTCCCTATATACAATAATATGTATGCTATAATTATATATAATATAACACTAACCTTAACCCTAATGTCAATCCTAATAGTAATTATAGCCCTAAATCTAATTCTATCCCTAACCCTAATAGTAACCATATATATAACCGAAATTCTAACTTGAACCTAAACCCTAATCCTAACCCTAATTGTAGGCATAACTTCTAATTTAAACCCAAATTGTAACTATAACCCTAACCCTAACATTAATCCTCACAATAATTCTAACCCTAATTTTACCCCTAGATCTACTTAACCCTAATTCTATTCCTAATTCCAACCTAATCCCAACCCTAATTCTAACCATAGTTCTATATATAGATATAAATGTAAATAACCTTTGTTATTTTATTGTAACTATAACCATAACACTAACATTCACCCTAATTCTAACCTCAATTCTAACCACAGCCCTAACCTCGATTCTAGTCATAGCTTTAACCCTGATTCTAACCTAAACCCTAACCCTAGCCCTAATTCTAACACTAATTCTAATGGTAATCCTGACCCTAATTGAAACCATAACCCTAAATCCAATTATATTTCCAATCTTGATTTTATCTCTAACCCTAATTCTAACCCCAATACTACTTATATTACTAATTCAAACCCAAATTATAACTATAACACTAACCCTACTCTAATTCTAACCCTAACCATAATTCTAACCTAATCCTTATTCTAACCCTAACCCTCGCTCTATCACTAAGCTTAATTATATCCTAAACTCTAACCCATGTCATAAAACTCATTTCTCACCTTAATATTAGTGTTCCATTATCCCACATCAATATTTAAAAGTCATATTGCATCACATGAAATTGACCCCTGAATTTCATAATTTAAAACTTATAATTTTCTTGACTCTTGCCCATTTCATTCCACCATGAGCTGACTTGGTATGATAGATTACTTTTAGAATCTTAGATATGTGATTTCTAATGGCATTATCATTTTTTAGATTTTTTGAGGGATTGTATTCTTACTTATCATTATTCCATTATTATTATCTTTTCTTTTAGAGTTTTGTACTATGTTGATATCTATCCTTTACCCACCCTAGCCACCCTTGCCAATCCCATTGGGTTTCCATTTTCATATCTAATATACCACTAATTCTAACCCGAACCCTAATTCTAACACTGGTGTTAGTGTTAGGGTAGGATTGGGTCATTTCAAATGATTTCATTGGTACAATATTAATTCCCAAATTTATATTAATAGATAAAACTATTTCGTATGGAGTAATTGTTTAAAGACATCCTTTTACATCATAATCAAAACACTTAATGTGAGGTATTCTAACACATGTACATTTCCACCGTAGTAGTTGTACATATAAGAATAGTATTTGTCAACATAATATTCTTTAACTATTTCTTTGCAAATACTCTTACCTTTCAAAATTACACAAATCATTTATATCATGGTTTTTTTTTTTTTGAGTTCTACAAATAACTCATGTTTTGTTTTAATCTCTTAGCCTTCTTTTAGGATCTTACTTTTTAACCCCAAAATTACACTCTTTTGGTTTAAACTTTTCTTGCCAAATAAATTATATATTAAAATTTTTAGTAACTATTCTAATTTAAGCTTGTAGTCTAAATATTTCCATAATATTGATGCATTTTTTTCCAATTTGTAATCTATTTTATATTGTGTTCTATGAATTTTTCACAATACAATTGAATTGTATACCAAAAGCCAATTTCTTAATAGTTATGTTTTCAATGCAACCTTGGAAATGTTAGTTTTGTTGAAATAATTTGGTATGTACCTTGTTAAACACTTTTTAATGGTGTTTATTCTTCATTTCACCTTGATAATCTTTCATGCAACCATGGGAGATAGAATGTTAATTATAATATTAGAGAACTATGTGATTCTAAGCTCTTTTTATGTAGTATGATGTTTGAAAAATTTACTTTTTGGAGGATTATGCATTTAATATCTTCCAAAGATGGAATTCCCAATGTAACCCTAATTACTAATATATGTTATATATTACCAATAAAAATAATAATATTATATATACATTGCTTATATTTAGTATTTTTTTTCCAAATGTGGTTGTAGTAGTTATTATAAAGGCCATGAATAATGTAATTAATTAGTTTTTACTTCATCACCAAGATAAAGAATGAATACTATTTTTAAATTTTAATGTAACACTTAAAAAATTTATGAAAGAAAATAAAAAAGACATTTTGTGGGTTTGCATAAATTATTTAAAAAAACTAAATTCATATAATCTTGAGGATTTTACAGGGCTTCAAATGACCCCATGTCATATGCTATGTTTTCTTGTGATATATATATATATATAATGTTTGTAAATTGTAAAAATGAAAAATTATTTAATTTAATTTTTTTAATATTTCAACTATGCATACACCATTAACACCAAGCTAAAACATTGAGAGATGATTATTTAAATTTTTATGAATAGTTATTTTGATGTTTTTTAGTGTTTCTTGATTTTTATTTTGTGCTTTTCTTTGCAATCCATGATTTTATTTTTTAAATTTTAATATAGCACTTATCATAAAGAAAATAAAATAGACATTTTGTGGGCTTGCATAAAATATTTTTAAATATTTTTTCAAAGAAAACTAAATTCATATAATATTAAAAGTAAATGGAGATTTTACTTTCAATTGACCCCATTTCATGTGCCATGTTTTTCTTGGGAATATATATTATTATGTTTGTAAATTGTAAAAAGTAAATAAAATAACATAGATAATGGGTATCATGAAAAATTATTTAAATTAATTTTTTTACTATTCTAGAATATGAAATGATATATGCATAACCATTAACACCAAACTAAAGCATACAAATTAACACCAAGCTAATAATTTTGACAGATGATTTGAATTTTTTTATCAATAGTTATTTTGATTTTGATTTTTTTCTTTTCTTGATTTAGAGTTGTTAAACATTTATCTTATACATATATATGTTTTAATTATTAATTTGCATTTGTGAGCTATATTTTTGTAATATTTATGATTATTATTTTAATACGTGAGCTATATAATTATTTTTTTTTAAAAATGTTAACACACTCACACCTGCTGCCACTATAGGTTACGCCTCTCAATGTAATAACATAAATGTTTGACAACTCTCCAATACCAAAAACAATTAGATAATTTATGTGGGAGCGGAAGTCCAAGATCATGGAACAGAAATCAAAAACAAATGCAATGTATTGAAAATGAACTAATTGGTTTACAACCGAACTGGTATAAATAGGTGAAGCTTGAAGAACAAGTCTCCATGAGAATAGGAAAGGTGGTGAAATTGGAACCAAGAGAATAGCTCAAGGTTCAAACTCCCTCCAAAATAGCAATGATGTGTCAAAGATGTATTAACACATCGACTAATGACTTAACAAGAGGACTTAGTCTTTCCGCATGTGAGGAAAACCACTAACTATGACTAAGTTAGGTATAACTCATATGATTTTATATACCAACAATTTATAGTAGAACTAAGAAGGAGCTTAGGTGGGTTTATGAAATATGAGTCCTGGCTATGCACCATTTTAGGTACTGATTTACAAAACATCACTCATAAAATAGAGAAAGAAAGAAAACCCTATGGGAAAAAACTTTATTCCTAAAGAGAGAAAACAAAGAGAGGACTTTAGATGGCCCCTCCAGATGATGATGATGCCGATGTAGACCTAGATGCTGATGTTGAGAACTCTCCAAGCAAAATATGTTGTAAATTCTAAAGTTTTTGAATATTTAGAAAAATAGACAAATTATCTCCAATGTGTACAGAATTTGGTATATTGAAACCTGATCAAAGGATGTGTATATGTGCACATGCGAATGAGATAAATAATCTGTGCGACTCTTTGAGAAGTGATTGTTCCCCCCATTACACTTTATAATTTAGTGTATATACAATTCTCAATTTTCATGATATATTACACAAGTGATTTTTATTTGACACTTCTTTTTAAGTGCAAGTACAATAAAATAGCTTTATTGGAGTCCTAATAATCATCTATATTGAGGCAACTCAGATGAGCCTTGAATTGATACTAGGCTCTAAATTAACTTCTTCATCAGTTGTAAAGTGTGAAAATATGAAGTAGGCATCTGGATGATAGACTTTACCAACTGCAACTAGTTTTCTATCTTTCGACTCTCTGATGAGGGCACCATATTTAGAATACCATTCCCTAGTTTAACTGTGCCTTTACCAATGACAACATAAAACTTTTGGTTCATTAAAATCTTGTAGATTCTACAAGGTTCTAGTTTTATAAACATTTCCAGAAATGGTGACATGTGATCACCAACAACTGAACTTATGAATCATCAGTTTAACTCTATTTTAGATGGTGGCATTTTTATCTCTTTTATCCCTATTAGAGTTGATGAATGGATTTAGTTTTAAATTCAGTTTTGGGAATTAAGGTGGTGCTTTAGTGATAGAAGAAGTGATTGTGTGCACTCTTCTTATTTATCTACCCCCCTTAAAGTGACACTTTATAAGTAGTGCATGACATCATACAACAATATTTGACCTTTTTTTTTCTCTTGCAACAAGCTTGCAAATTGAGATGAAATATTTTAAGAACCCTGAACCTAACTTACTTTGGCACTTTATAATGATAGTGAAATTAGTAGCTATAATGATAGAGGTCAAAAAATTAGGCACCATTGCCTTTTGAATGACTCGATTACGAGATCGTATGCAAAAGTTATAGCCTTTACAATTTGTGCATATGCAAAAAATTACTCCTTCAAAAGATATTTTCAATGTGCTTGAAAATAAAATTTTGTGTAAACTAATATTTGGAGAAAAAACTGATACAAAAAGAGTTAAGCACCCTGTGGTAGGATGTGACCAGAGGCTTAAAAACCATATGACTAGGGGCTTATTATTAACAATTTTGTGCCGTGCCCTCCCTTTTTATTTTAGCTCTCTGCTTATGTCACCCCCCCAGTTTCTTATGTGAGCAAAATTGACATAAGTTACAATGAATAGTGCTGCTAATACTCTCTTCAAATTTGATGACCGTCGCTATTCATGTGCCTCCCTAAGCACTTTCAAATTCCAACGACCCACCTGGCTTTTCAAAGCTGATTCAACTCTACATTCTTGCCCAGAAATGGGGCCTTTGCTCCACCATTTTGGCGTGGGCAATATGGCTTAAGAGAAAGGTGGTGACATGGCTTGAATACCATAGTATGAGGCAGCGATGAGGATGAGTTGGACCACGTCATGGATGAGAGGACTGGGCGTCTTGGAGGTGCCATAGAATGCAGCTTGCAGAGGCAACTTTGGCTTGTGATACATGCTCAAACAAGCATGGATACAGCTTCTTGTATGAGGCTGTGAGGCATGACTACCACAAAGAATACACCTCTATTGAGACTTCCTTTGCTATGATTCAACCTCACTATGGTGAGGCTCGATGAGCTCTTCCAATGATGATTATGACCTGCAAAAGAAAACTTGTTTCAAATGTGCTTTGAAATAAAATTTTACCTCCTTGATATGCAGTGATAGAAGGTCGGATTGAGCCTAGCATGCAAGAGAAGTTGCAGAGATTTGTCAATGGAGCTATGTAATCAATGAGCAAATGATTTGACATTATTCCACTCGCTCTGATACCATGTGGGAGCAGAAGTCCAAGATCATGGAACAGAAATCAAACACAAATGCAATGTATTGAAAACAAACTAATTGGTTTACAATCAAACCGGTATAAATAGGTGAAACTTGAGGAACAAGTCTCCACGAGAATAGGAAAGGTGGCAAAATTAGAACCAAGAGAATAGCTCAAGGTTTAAACTCCCTCCAAAATAGCAGCGATGTGTCGAAGATGGATTGACACATCGACTAATGACTCAACAAGAGGACTTAGTATTTCCACATGTGAGGAAAATCACTAACTATGATTAAGTTAGGTATAACTCATATGAGTTTATACACCAACAATTTATAGCAGAACAAGGAAGGAGATGAAACACAGAAGAAGCCACAACAAAAGAAAGAAGTACAAAATCAAAATCAAAATAACTATTGATAAAAAATTTAAATAATCATCTCTCAAAATTATTTTGGCTTGCTGTTAATTTGTATGCTTTAGGTTGGTGTTAATGGTGTATGCATAAATCATTTCATATTGCTGCAATATTAAAAAAGTTAAACTAAATAACTTTTCATAATATGGAACTTAGCATTATCTAAATTATTTTATTTACATTTTACAATTTACAAATATCATAGTATATATTCCCAAAAAAATATGGCACATGACATGGGGTCAATTGAACACCCATAAAATCCTTGATTACGGGTAAAAGTACAAACTTGTGTCACACTTTATAAAGGAATTGACCAACATAAAAAAAAATCTCAACTTCGACCACATAAAAGTGGTCTTTATGTTTTGAATTTCAAAATGATGTAAACTAAGAAAATGTAGATCTTTTGTTGAAGTTTATTACTCTAATTGTTTATATATCTAAAAAAATTGTTTTAATATTTTTTTTATCAATTTAAGAGTAGATTTTGAAATGCTAATAATTTGAAGAAAAAGTGACGTTTAGTTGACGTCAAGAAACAAATAGAAAAAAAAATGTATTTTCTCCTGATTTTTTTCCCAAATAGGTGACTTCAAATCTAGGGCATAGAAAAAAATAAATTTTTGATCTATATTTTTCTTGTAATAACATTTTAAAGTCAAACTTACCCAATTTTGATAGTTTTCAATTCAAGTCAACTATTGTTTAATTTTTTTTTTCATTTTCGAAAAACAAATTGTACCCTTTTGAAGAGGATTCTCTCTTCTAGGGCATCATATATTTTCCAAATTTTAAAATCATGTTTTACTTTTTTTTTTTAAATTTCAAATTAGCCTCTTTTTAAATTTGAAAAACCTACTTGCATTATTTTCAAATATTTATATCCTAAAATTACTCAAAATATAAATATTTAGCAAAAGTTGGAAGTTTGAGAAAATGGTGACTTGGCTATCCAATAGGATGCCACATAGACATATTTGACCTAATGGGATTTAGCCGAATCCCATTCGGTTGAAACTACTCCTTTGCTTTTTTTTAAAAGAATTTGTGGCTCTTTTATTTATTTTTTAATTATTGAATTACAGTAAATTCTAAAAAAATGATTTCGACAGGGAAGAGTCATATTTGAAAACACAATGATATGAAAGTGTTTGTTTAATGTCTTTTTTGGATTTTTTTAGCTTTTGTTCATTTTTTTAGCATTTTTAAATTAATAAATTATAGAAATTTGGAGAAAAAAGAACCACTGATTTCAATAGGGGTAGAGTCATATTCAAAAACACAATGACCTTTAAGTGTTTTTTAATGCCTTTTTTGGCTTTTTTGGTTTTGTTTAGTTTTTTGGGCTTTTTTAAATTATTAAATTATAGAAATTTCTAGAAAAAGGAACCACTGATTTCAACAGGTGCAAAGTTGTATTCTCCGATACCATGATCTATAATGTGTAATTGATTAAATCATTGATTTATTGAATGTAGACCTAGATCTTCAAAAAATAGAGGTTAAAGTATTTGTACATGTGTTATTTTTGCATGCAAGTGAATTTAAATTTGATCAATTTACTATGGGCAATAAAAAGACAAGAAAAAGGTTGTATGATCGAAGAAGAGATGTTACAAATGTCGATGAAGGAACATCCACTCAAGAACAACCCATGAAAATTATTGATGACCAAGGAGTACAAGTACCAGAACAAATTGAAGGTGGTGATAGAAATTTTATTCTTGGTATGGAAAATCTGATGGAGATGGATGAGGATTCTCTTTTCAAAAATATTTCATCTAAAGATATGGTACCCGAAAGCATAGTAAAATTACACTCTAAAAAAATATGGGATGAATTTTTTGAAAATAAGTCTATAATTTGAAGAGCATAGTTATTTGCAATGTTATTTAGGAAGAAAGAGATGACCCCTATCTTGGAGTTGTTAGGGGTTGATAATAAGAAAAAGTCATCAGGTTCATTAAAGCAAACAATAGTTGAAAACCTACAAGAAGCATTGAATTCTATTGAAAGCAAGAGTCAAGCTGTTGATTTAAGTGCTACACGTAGAGCATTAATGACTGTAATTTCTCATATTGAAGACAAGTTCAAGCAATTTCTCAATTACTCAATGTTTCTAGGAGAACTATTCAAATATATATTGCAAAGAGAAATAGATTGGATGGAAATATTGAGAATAATTGGGTAAATATTTGCAAGGTTCCCCGAAAAAGATAGAATGTCAGAAGATGTAAAGGAACAGGTGATTGAATATTGGACCAACCACTCTCATGTTTCTTCCAATAGAAGGGACACCATACAAATAAAAGGTGAAGATGGTACAAAAATTTGACATCCAAAATATTTTATAGATACAACACAAAGTGAACTTTTTGAAGCATTCAAGCAAGAATTTTTAGATGTGAATATTTGTCAAAGGATGTTTGAGAGACTACGGCCAAGTTTTGTACATATAAATAAGGTACGTGAGACTTGTTGTTGTCAAAATCATGTCAAATTTTATCTACACCTACAGTCATATAAAAATCTATGACAGTAATTAATCCAAATATAGCCATCCTTGGAAGTACAACACAATTTGTGAAGTTTCTTCTATCTGAAAAATCAAAAGATTCAGATGAATTAAAAGTGTAGTGTATAAAAAATATATGTAATGATTGTGGAAATTTGAAGAATCTTGTACAGGTTGACAATATTGATCATTCGATGCAAGTTATGTGGAGGAGATTTGAATATGAGAAGTACTCAACAAAGTTAGGAGTTGAGAGTAGAAAAATTATTCTCAAAGAAAGTGGATTGTCAAGCAATGAGTTTATGAAATTTTTTTGCAATATCATATATCCACATATTGAACATTGTCATGGTGCTAGATGGCAAGGTAAGCAATTTCGTGACTCAAAGAATTACTTTCCACCAAGTTGTATTCTCTCTATTGTTGATTTCTCTGAGAACTATACATTTAGTCCTCAAATTGAGATTCAAAGTCAATATTATCATTCAGAGCAAGTTGCAATATTTGTACCAGTTTTTTATAGGCATGCTAAAGAACATGTAAATGGTGTACAAAGTAGCAAAGAAGAATGAATTATCATCAAAGAGGTTCACTTTTATATCAGTGATGATATAGGTCATGATAGAAGGTATGTAGCCCATTATTTTGCAATATTTTTTGAAGACCTGAGATGACATAAAATAGATACTTCACAACATTGGATATGGTCTGATAGATGTGTTGGTAAGTTCTGATTTAATTTTTTAAATAGATTATATTATATTTATTTGTGTAATTAACTCATAGACTTGAATTGTTCAGTTACTTAAATATGTTGTACCTATATGTATATAGTTTTTTAAAACATATTTTGGTATTAAATTTGAAATTGTTTGTAATTTCATAGGACAATTTAAGTCTGCAAAAGCTTTTAATTGGTTAAGCCAACAACATATTAAATAGAACATACATGTTTTGTGGAACTTCTATGAGAGTGGACATAGAAAAGGAGAGCATGATGGAGCTGGAGCATGTGTGAAGCGTGCACTTCGACAACATAAACTTGTAGGTAATACCATATGGACTACAAATTTAAATTCTTAAATATATTTTAAATGAATTTAAACCTACTAGGAAAAAAGTGTAGATCTCAATATATTGCATGTGTTGAGAAGTGGCTGCTTAAGCCATTATGCAATTTATTGGTTTTGATATATATCCAATGTTGCAGATTTTTAATATTTCTCCTGTTGCATTTAAAAACAAATCTAATTATGTTTTTTGAGATCATCTTTTCCTTTCAACTAGAAAATCTCTTAACTTGACATTTCACCAACATGAACTTGTAGGTAATGCCATAAGGAATGTAAATAAAAGTGTTGAATGGTACAAAAGTCATTTTGTTGTCCATGACTCAATATACAACACACACTATTTTTGGGAAGTTAGAGGTACATAAATATTTTGTTTTGAATTTTGATGTGTGTACATGAATTGAATTTTCAATTTTATATACTTTTTAATTAGATGATTGAAATTTAAACAGATATTGATCAATCAACTCTTACTAATTGTCAAACAATTAGTGGTATTAGAAGTTTGCATCAAATCATGATAGTAGGACATAGCAGGCCTCCTATAATTCAAGTGAGAAAAATAATGTTTTTGTGTTGATTGCATTGAGAACAATGCAAATACTCTGCAATGTGAGAATATTAGAGATGGGTATCTTTCAGAATGGTAAAAAAAATAATTAGTGGCCACCTCGGACCCTTTTGAAGATAATGACATTGTAGATGTCTATCATCCTTTGTATTTAGCTGATTATGAACGTGTATCAAATTTAGGTATTACAGGTAAATTTTAAATTTTTATATTGAATTTTAACTTGTACATTTGATTTATAATATATTCTACTTAATTTGAGCATGGTTTACTATATGGTGTGTACAGGAGATATTTTTGTTCTTACAGATCCAGACAATAGAGAAGGTGTAGATTACTATCTACTAAGAAGTACGCAACCAAAATGCAAATTACTAGAATCAATGACAGATGGTGATGGACAAGAGTATCCAATTGGATCAGTGGTTGTTGAAGACACATACTATCAATAAACAAAGATAGATACAAAGGGTATTATATTTATTGATTATATGCCAAGTCAAAAGGTTCTACATTATAGTCACTTAGTTATAGAAACATGAATAAATCTTGAAACTTTACCAAAAAGAGGGCATGCCAAACAAAGGTGGAGGTTACCTATTGAAGATCATGAAAAGATTTTAGAGATAATAAAAGATAGAGAGGATCCAGATTATATGTACCAAGAACTTTAAGCTATTTTTGTACATGTATATATTTTCTATGACAATTTATTTTATGTTGAATTTAAATAATTTCATTCAATGTGTTGATATATTACTCTTTTCTAAATCATCGAAATAGACATGTCATCAATTAATTGTAGCCCACATGTTTCATTTTCCTACATTTTGGTGTTCAAATCTTACCTGGTATTCAGGTCATCCTAAGATATTGTGATTTGATTAAATTAGAGGCTATCTTCTATGGCTCAGAAATTCTAGATGTCATGGATGTCATGATAAAGTTATTGGCTATCTTCTTTTATCTTAATGTAGCCTAATTAAATTGAGTTATTTTTGGATGTCATGATAAAGATTAGTTTTAAGGCCTAATAAGTATTTATAGGTTCAAAAATTATACATGATTGAGTATGATGCATGTGTGTAGTCATTTATGTGTTCACCAAGTTGTTTGTTAAATCAACATGTTGGTGATCTGAGCTATTTTCTATTGACTATATGGTGTAAGCTTAGTTCTTGAGGGTAGGGAATGCCAATCTCAAGACCAATTTAGTTATAGCTTATAATTAGGCAAAGGATAGTTCAAGGCCAATGCTTAAGGCAAGATTAAAACTCTTCTCTTTAGGATATATAAGATTGGGAGGTTAGTCCCTGAGATTTGAGGTGTATACTAATTAAAGTGAAAAGGAAAAAATATAAGCAAGCTTGATAGAAATCCAATCATGAGCACATGAAACTCCTAGAAATTTGTCACTAAATTTCATTATACAAGCTTGTTTAATCATGGTTTTTGAACCACTCTTGTCAATATCCATATGTCATGCATGAAAATAATTGTAAATTAGGCTTATATTTCCCCTTAAAATACATAGTTCTACATCATGCATTATTATTTTAACAAGTGCAAGACAACATAACAATCTTTTAAATTTTCTTTGAAGGGCTCTCATTATATATAGGTATTTTAAATTCAAATATATGAAGTTAAATTCTAGTTGGAAATCGAAATAAAATAGAGAAAAATGAATAGAGAAATAACAGAGGTTAGGGGCCTCATGAGGTGTAGTTTTTGACATACCCTATTTTGAACTTGAAGAGATCTAGATTGGTTGAATTACACAGGTCATCAATTAATTGTATCTAGATGAATACTAAATAGACTATCTAGAATTTTGGTCCTAGAACTTAAATTTGGATTTGCAAGCATAGAGGGAAAGGTTGTTTATTTCCAAAATGTTTCCTTTCTTTATCTCCCACTAATCTTCTCATGTTTTCTCTTTGTTCTAGTATGCTAGAAATTACTAATAAAATATCTAATTTTTAAAATTTCAGCATAGATAGATAATCCCTAAATTAATCATATCTCAAAATTACTAAATTTTAAAGGATAATTTGTTGTGAGGATTTACCCAACATGGCTATGTACCTTCCATAGTTTTTTTTAGATGACCCTAATTCATAAAATGGAAGTTCATTTAGACATACCAACTTTTTTTATAACAATTTTAATTTACATTTTTTCAATTTATTTCCCAAATTCCAAATTCACTCAATTTTAGGTAAAAATGACAAATATATTTCTCCAAAACATTATATATAGTTACAAAAAAATTATGAATTCATTCATAAAAAGTACCCCATAAGATCATAAACCTATTTACTATGGAATCCATCTTCCTAATTGTATAGATACACTAAGACTTTCAATCACAACATAGATCCATTAATTCCATTTGATTCATACTTACACACATTAAGTTTTATAATCTTTATTACACATATTTAGTTTCAAAATCCTTATTTGTTCCCATTATCATTCCTGACTCATATTTCAAGAATATTCAAATTCAAAACCCTCTAATCTTTTGATCCCTCCTAGTTTCTTCTATATTTCTTATTTCTCAAGAAATCCCTAGATATTTTTCTAGATTCGAATCTAGATGAAAAAAAAAAGTTTCAATGAAGATTTTGAGTTCATCTAATCATTTTTCTATGATCATATATATCAATTTGAATTTCTAATTGCTATGGAATTTATAAATAACTAGTTTGTTCAATGGTTTCTTATTGAGTAGGAAAGATCAATCTCAAACGAGTGCATATCACCTCTTTCACAAATAAGAATCTAGATTTGTTATTAAATCCAAAATGAAATATTTTCTATAATATTTTCATGATGAGATCCTACCTAAAGATTCTTAGGAAATTTGAAAAACTACATGACAAAAATTCACTATCCAAACACAATCTGTTATTTCTAAAATAAATGCAATCCAATCACTTCAATATTCGAACTTTGATAATTTCCTTTCTAGAATGAAAATGCAATTTAGCATCTTACTAAAATTTTCTTTCCTTTTAATCCAAGTATAATTTCACTTTTGCTTCACAAATCTAATCAAGAAGAAATAAATCTTAGTTAATGATATTTAAGTATTAATTTTTAAGTGATAATAAATTAAATACTCTTTTTTTATTCATGCACTTTACTTAGAAAACTTCTATTAATAAAAGAATAGCTTTTATAATTTATTTATTATTTAATTCATACATAACTCGAGCAAGGAAATCATCTAACCTTTAATTCTCCAAAAATAAATTATTATTATTATTTATTTCTAATTTCCAAATTATGAACTTTCATACTCAATAAATTAATTTAAACAAGTTTAAATTGCTTTATTAATCTAAATTTAATTTATAACTAAAATTTGAAATTAGTTACCATTTTAGACTTTAAATTTCTTTGTGCGGGATGTAGACTAGATAGAACTATTTTAATCTTTAATAGCTTAATGTTAGTGATATATATTGTTATACTTAGATATTTATTTTATCTAAATGTCCAAATTCAATGTAATTGTGTCTATACAAGTGAATGAAATTTTATTGAGTTTCAATATCATTCCTTAGTTTACTTATATGTTAGATATGATTTTTTTTTTCATAACTTGAACAATAGTGACAGTAAACATTAGGTTCTATTATGCATAATCCCCCTAAGTGATTGGATTGTGATTCCTAGATTAGTATTAGCCAAATTAACTAGTCATACAAATCTCCTTTCATCAACTAGCAATGCACTATATATGTGATGTCTTTTTTGTACGTTTTTCTTAAATTTGATTATGAACATTAAATTAACTCAATTTTTTATATAGATTTAAAGTGTGCAAGAATATATGTTAAAAACCATAATATAAAATGTATATAATGTGAAAACATGTAATGTAAAATGTATATATTGTAAAACATAATAAGACATGAACCATATAATGTGAAAGGTCATAACATGTGAAACCATAACAAGTCAGAGAGTAGGGTGTCTAATATGACTACATATGTCTAGATCTATCTCCCGAGCCATGTGTGGATCCATGTCTCGATCTCTCTCTAGAGCCCGATCCATGTGTGGATCCATGTCTCGATCTCTCTCTGGGTCTTGATGCACCTCCCTGCACAAGAAAGTACATAATTTAATTTAATGTACATGTGCATATATATATGTGTTTAAAGTCATCTTAAAGTTAAATTGTACTTTCAACATGTCTAAATTTATCATGCACGAGATCCTCTGCATGATCCAAATCTCTGAAGTGTGACAAGTTATCCCCTACTATATGCTTCAATGAATCGTGAGAACTACTTTTAAGTCAAGTTTATTTAATATATACACATGTGAATTTGTAGAATGTAAAATATAGAAATTATTCAAGTATCTACACATCCTGGAGCACTCTACCAATCCCACTAATGTCAAAAGAATGAATGGTAACATCAGGGACACCTATATCTGAAGGTAAATGACCAGTGCCAAAGAGAAGTGTGGTATATGTGCCATGTACATGAGGTGCAACCTAATGTTGTGTGGGGGCTGTATGCTAGTCTGGAATAATCTAGTTCTCTGAAGCCATCTCACCCTAACCTGACTGTCTACCATTATGTCATCTAATATGAGTTGGTACAACATCCAAAGGAATCCCATACTCGTTACTGATATAATGGTATGCTGATAGTAAATCAATAAAGGTAGTTTAACATGCATCACGTACAATGGTGTCACTCATATGGGCCACATCTGATGGGGATGGTATATCTGCATGAATGTAGGGGTCATAATTTACGAATGTAGCCTCAGTGGGAGGAAGGATAATCCATGGACATAATAAGTATCTCTCTACACAATCAGATGACATCTGATCAACCTAACTAGCAATCATGGTCATCCTATCAAAAAGCCTGGATCTAGTCGGCGTGACTACTGCATCACCTGCTGCTACTAGTTCCAAACATTTTGGTAGAACCAAAAGGTTTGGACCAACTAATGCCCTCTTGTTTTCAGGTGGTGCCAAATTTGGATGTCTAAATTTAGGTTTATCAGCAAACCTCCCCTTGCCATGTCCAGCATGTCGTCTAATATGAGTTGGTCCAACATCCAAAGGAATCCCATACTCGTTAGTGATATACTAGTATGCTGATAGTAAATCAATAAAGGTAGTTTAACACACATCATGTACAATGGTGTCACTCATATGGGCCACATCTGATGGGGATGGTATATCCGCATGAATGTAGGGGTCATAATTTACTGATGTAGCCTCAGTGGGAGGAAGGATAATCCATGGATGTAATAAGTATCTCTCTACACAATCAAATGACATCTGATCAACCTAACTAGCAATCATGGTCATCCTATCAAAAAGCCTGGATCTAGTCGGTGTGACTGCTGCATCACCTGCTACTACTAGTTCCAAACATTTTGGAAGAACCAAAAGGTTTGGACCAACTAATGCCCTCTTGTTTTTAGGTGGTGCCAAATTTGGATGTCTAAATTTAGGTTTATCAGCAAACCTCCCCTTGCCATGTCTAGCATGTACAGGCATAGATGTGTAATCCACAGATAATCCTAAATGGAACTCAACATTTAACTATTTCTAAAAATATAGTGGCAACTCATCATTATGAGGCCATCTATGATTGGCTGCCAAAAATATGGGATATATAAATGGACCAAAAATTGGATCTATAAAATTGGTAACAATATATCCTCTAACTTTGGTTTTCCCATTATAAAAAGGGAACATACTATGCACTTTATGTAATGAAACTCTATCAAAAATAAATTTGATATTCTCTGTGCTAGTAACAGTCCTAGAAAGGGATGTATAAAACTCCTCAGTGCTAATATCATCATATGGATTGTATGATTTTATCATCTCAATCATATCTTTAATCTCAAATTGAATATTGACTAATTTATCTCTATTAGCCAAATTTGGGGAGTTCTGTATTGTTTGGTCCAAACATTTCAAAGCATTATCTAATCTACACAATGGTATTGTTATAAAAATTATTCCTAGTCTCAGCTTCACACTGATACTACGTGGAATGATGAGATCCCTCATCATAAGCCATATCTAGATATAAGAGATCTGTATTTAATTAAAACAAAAAATTTAATATGTACAATAAGAATTTTGGCCAATAAGAATAGGACAAATATTTTTAATGTGTACAAAAAAGCACATGCATAGGACAAATATTGAATGCACAATAAAGCACATGCATTTCTTACAAACTGTTACAAAGTATGCTGATAAACTCAAGCTGATTGGCAAATCAAAGGTATGGTTCATTTTACATCGTACATTAGCTTTGTATTACTAGCTCAACATTTCTTTCAGGAAGTATTCACTTTTCTTTAATACATTATCTACGGAGTGGGAAACATATTTTATGGTTATTGCAATTTTAACAGTCTTCTTTAATGCTTAACTTGAAGTATCTATATACAATTTTACCAGTCTTCATTAATGCTTCACCTTGCTGTCATATTTGGTTATATAATAGAATAGTGTCTTTGCAATGTGTTTTTACATTTTTACCAAGTGCATGTCTTGTTTCAAATTTCAAATTGTAATTTTCTATACAAAATTAAAACAGCAGATTTTGAATGAAAAAAAGGTTTAAATGCATACCCAATATTAAGTTGCATCTCAGAGATTTATGCTCATCTTTAGATAGGGTCATGATAAAATTACAAAAATATCTGTCAAAATAGAAATCATCTCTTTACAACTAGGTACGAAGGTAGCTCTAGGTATTTGTTGGGATGAACTCACTTATAGGATGATACTTCTTTGTAGTTCTTTTATTCATTATGATGTAGTGATGCCTATGATTTCATAAAAATGTTTAGGATTATTCATAAATGGTTTCTTGATATCTTAAAGAAGTATATATGAACAAACCATTATTCCACTGACTAGTTCAAATTTATATAAGGTTATGAGCTTAGTGATACACTCATTAGGACTATTGTCTGCCAAGAAAATTTCTATAATTTGCTTCAGTAGGCTAGTTCTTTGTAAAAAAATTTAATATTGGACCTCATTCAGCTAGCAAGTGCCTGATGGAAAATGTTAGTTTTCATATTTTGGTATCCAAATTCAAACCAATTATTCTCATTTTGAGTTTGTGGATCTTTGCTGTCATTTACAGTGTTGCAGGGCTTCCATTTCTCTGCCTGATTAAGTGCTGCTAGGATTTGTGTCTCTTTTTCGGTTGTTTTCTGTTGGAATAGGTTTTGAGGCATAAACAGTTTAACTCATTTAGCACATAAATTTTATAATTAAATCATTCAGTAACTGACAACCTTTCTTCTTGTCTGGTCTTCTACTAGCAACATTGCCTATGACAAAAAAACCATAATGGTAGCATCAGGTGTTTGCTGATTTATTGTAGAATGTCATATTTGTTGTACTATAATGAATTGACTTGGCGAATGATCATTGATGTTGCATTTTAAGGAAACTTTATTTCCTTTATATTTAAAAGCTTCTTATTTAAATGCCTTGAAA
Source organism: Cunninghamia lanceolata (assembly GCA_027924645.1). NCBI lineage: Eukaryota > Viridiplantae > Streptophyta > Pinopsida > Cupressales > Cupressaceae > Cunninghamia > Cunninghamia lanceolata. The sequence goes on from BSBN01000797.1 coordinate 2,018,155, forward strand.
ACTATGTTCTACATAATTTAAATGTTTAAAATAAAAAAAATTAGTTTCAATTCATACTATGAGTTTTACAATGTAAATTTGATTTCCTGACATAGTTCAAAATAAGTACAACATTTTTATTTACCCCATTGTAAATAGTGACCACATTGACCAGTTCTTTATGTAGCCAATGTGAGTGACTGTCATGAGTTGGCAATCTTCAAAGAGATCCTCAGTGCCATAGACAACATTTTGCAGGTCGCAAAGCCAAATTTTAAGTGCCTCTTCTCAACTACTCCTCCAATTCGTACCAATCAAGAGTGCCCTAATATACTTGAGCCAATCAATCAACTCTTCTAAATTCTCCCTAAAATAAATTACAAGAGATGCGCGCTAGACAAGTATAGTCGTCAGTCTGTCTACAACGATCTAAACAATGGCATCAGTCATATTTGTTGTTTCCCTTCCTTTCTCATCCAAACCCCACATATCACCAATAAAAGCTGATGAGATTTAGGTTTTGGCAGGGTTTCAGGGCCTCTTATTTTTTTCCACTCCTAGATGATAAAATAGAATAGAATAGAATAGAATAAATTATAATTTAATAGAATAGAAAGGAAATTTTTTAATAATGTTTTATAAGACCAAGCTTTCTATGGGACCCGAGAATAACTCAATAGACATCAAAACTAGTCACAATTGTTATTTCTTTCCTGATAAAACTCCATAGCTCTCAGCATAAATAACTGGTCAGTGTGCTCACTATTTACAGTGGTGTAGCTTTTAGTAAATTAAGAGAGGGTGCTCAACTACTAGCTCCTTCATAAACATTTTCATTTCAACCATTTAAATTTTTAGGGTTAAAAAAAAAACATATAGAAATGCTAGGGTTTAAAAGTGACTAACTACGTTACGAGCTCAAGAAAACATTTTCCTTGTTTTATTTTATTTTATTAAAAAGGGGAAGAATATTACAGGATAACTCATCCATGCCTACTTTTGCACATTCCGATCAAACGGGAAAAAAAAAGTGGGGTTCCCGAGTTTACTAGTACCTAATTTTTGGAACGTTAAAGGAAAATAATTATAGTATAACCACGTGGTGTTTTTTAAGGAAAGAGATTAAATGGTCGACACTTACTATTCAATGAGTGATGTCATAATAAAATAATGGTGGTGGGCGAGAATCTTTTGAATGTGCAGATTCGGGGTAAATTACTAAATGAAGTTGTGAACCATTATTTTTCATGCGGTCTAAGTTTTGAGTTATCTCATTATAGGTAACTATGTTTGTGTAACAAATATGGATTGTTATTTTTCATTTAATGCTAGGATTTAAAAAAAACATTGAGAGATGCTACCTGGTTTAAAAAAACAATAATATAGACCAGAAAAAAAAATAATAACTGAGCTTAAAAAATGTAATAACCAAACTTAAAAAACAATAATCCATAGAAATGATAGGGTTTCATACCTGGGTTGAATGTATTTGTAGTGGGGGTGTTGGTCGAGCATTATCTAGAGACCTTCTATTCTACAGAAAACGTAAAAAATGATGCCTCCATAGTTGTTTTTTTCTTTTATTTTTAAAGGACTCAGCCGAAACCCACTCAGATGAGTGGGTTTCAGCTGAGACTATATGCACCACATCATTGCCATGTCAGTGCCAAAGGCACCACATGGATTCGGCCGAATACCACTCAGCCGACTCCCACTCAGCCAAGTGGGAGTTAGCCAAAATTAGTCGGTTAGCCTAAAGTGTGACACATGTTTGTACTCTTACCCTTACATTTATTTAGTTTTCTTCTTACAAATATTTGATGCAAGTCCACAAAATGTCTATTTTATTTTCTTTCATAAGTGTTATACTAAAAGTTAAAATAGTATTATTTTTTATCATAGAGTCTTTGGTGATGAAGTGACAACTAAATATATAAAACTAATTAATTACATTATTCATGGGCCTTTATAATAACCACTACAACCACTTTTGGAAAAAACTAAATCAAACTCGGAGGTTAAATTTTCCCTAGTTTTATTGGCGTTGTGTCTGCCAAGTTATTTAACGGGGGTTTGGGGGTAGTGCCCCCAAGATGGCGTCAAGGGGTAGTGTCCCTAGTGGGATCCCTATCATCATACAAGACGGGTCGAGGGGCAGTGCCCCTAAAACTTCAAATGACTTTTATTATTTTATAAAGGCATCGGGAATTGTTTTTTCTATTAGCTAACATAAAAAACCCTAATTTGTAACTAACATAAGTCTTGATAAAAATGGCTAAGGGTTAGGATTTCTGGGGATATTGTATTGTAGCATTTGTAGCGATATTGAGTTGCAAGGATTGCTATTCGTAATCCATTTAATTTCCTGGATAATAATATTGAACTCTCTATTGGTGGATGTAGCCCGAGTTTGGGTGAACCATGTTAAAAATTGTCTCGCTATTATTATTTCTATGTATTTTCATTCCTCTGTTTAATCTTTATTTGCTATGATTATTATGCCAACATTCCTCCCCTTATTACATTTTTACTATGACTATTATGCCAACAGTCCTCCCCTTATTACATTGTTCCTACAATGGTACCAAGGGACCCCTCCCGAATGCTAATATAATCAACAAAGCTGATTACATAATATGAATACATATTTTATAGATGATTTTCTCCCAAAAAACAAATCATGAACCAAGCGGAGCTCCATCATGTTGTCTCATCTATCGTTGGAAAGGTGTAGCTTTGAGCTATGTTCTTGAGCTCTTTGGTCCCAAACTCTCAAATCACAGAGTCTTGAATTATTCGACAACAAACCCTATCATTGTCTAGTGACTGCGAAAGGGTATAATTTTTGATCATATACTTTGACACTTGCTGGACAATAATCCATATTGAGCTCAACACCAAATCCCAAACCTATCTCCAAAACAAAATCTTCACAAAACATATATTCTTCAAATCCATCAGCATCAACAAAGGAAAGCAAAACAACCAAAACCAAAAATGCTTCTTATGCAAAGCATCATCTCAAAGAAAGAAGCTAACTTGAGATAATGGAAAATCCTCCATCCTCTGATGCCACCTACCTCCAATATGACTCTCTTAGTCCTTACCTTCCAAAGATAGCATCAGAGGAAGTACTACAATTCTTGAAAGCATAATCATTCTTTAGCATACAAGATTTATATGAAGTAGCTATTGGCATAATAGTTATAGTATTACATTGTTTATACGTAACTACATCTATTGGTTACTTTAGTTACACTAAATAGTTACTCTATAACTGTTGTATCAACCAGCTACACCACAGTATATATATGTGTGTTGTATCTGCATTTATCATCAATAAAATTATTGCCCCTTCATTTGGTATCAGAGTGATGTGATCTCCAAACTTGCAGAGGCTTGATAATGAAGTCTATGTAAGAATATTGATAGATCTTGTATTGTGCATGGGAACTAGCACATGGAAAGAACAAAAGAGACGTGGAGATTGGAGAGCACAGTTAAAGTGCGGCACTTGTAGTAAAACAAGTCACAAAAATTGTAGATAGGGGTTGCTGCAGCAACAAACTCATCTGGTCATTTAATTAGAGGAGAAATTGTTGGGCTCGACATTGGGCATAGAGGAGAAAGCATGCTTCAAACAACAACATATTGATCTTTTTTTGGTTGTTGTTGTGGCCATAGACAACGTCTTCACAGTTCACACCTGCATGATAGTTTGCCACGATTCTTCCTTGATGTCTCTGTGACTATAAAAATGGTGTGAGAGGGTGTGCTTGTGCATTTGACTATAGTTAATGTGCATCAGTTATGAATATGGGCGTTGTTATTTCCTTCTATTGTTGCGTTGAAGTTCTATGAAGGTTTGTAGTTTGATCCTAAGTGGTGGCATAAAGACGTGATAGGCATAAAGTCACAACTGTGGGACTCAAATGGCATGGTAACCAAATGGTTGTGTTGAATATCTTGAATGGCCATTCAAAACCAATGTGTGTTTTTCTACGCCTGTGAAAAGAACTATTTTTTTGAAATCTCCATTCAATTTGTTAAACCTTTGTTGACCACTATCATTGTTGATTTCTACTGGTTTTGTGTGCTATTCTGCAATATCTATGGTGCCCTAGCATTAACTAACTATACCTGAGCATATATTTTGCAATGTTGAATGGAAATAGTGATAAAAACGTGATAAAATTGTCTAGATTTTACGCAGGACTTGTGATAGCTTTGTATGATTTTTAGAATCTATGGGTGGTTACGATATGGACATTCCTTGTATGCTGGTAGATGAAGCGCATTCTAACAAGAAAGATGTAGGCCTGAAAGGTGCAAATTATATTTGCAGGGCTATCTCGATTTGCGTGAAGGAGAAGAAAGATGTTTTAGTCCGATTGAGACATAAGTGTTGTTAGGAAGGGCTATGCATCCTACACTTGATAGAACTTTTGAAGGTATGCATGCACATATGTCAAAGATCACTTATGCCATCAAGTACATCTTTTCTATTCCTAATGAGGCCTCCAAAGATTCATCCAAGACATCATTTGGATAAAGTGTAATAGGGTCATATTGGAGGTAGGCAGCATCAAAGGATGGAGGATTTTCCATCATCTCAATTTAGCTTCTCGCTTCAATGAGATGATGCTTTGCATGAGAAGCGTTTTTAGTTTTAGTTGTTTTGCTTTTCTTTGTTTATGCTAACGGATTTGAAGAATGTATTTTTTGTGAAGATTTTGTTTTGGAGATAGGTTTGGGATTTGGTGTTGAGTTCAATATGGATTGTTATCCAGTGAGCTTTAAAGAGTATAAGATCAAGAATTATACCCTTTCGCAGCCACTAGACAAGATCTTCTATAAAATGTGTATTCATATTATGTAATCATCTTTGTTGAGTATTTTAGCATTAAGGGGGTCCCTTGGTACTATTGTAGGAAAAATGTAATAAGGGGGGAATGTTGGCGTAATAGTTATAGTATTACATTGTTTATACGTAACTACATCTGTTGGTTACGTTAGTTGCACTATATAGTTACTCTATAACTATTGTATCAACCAACTACACCGGTTGTGTGCAAGAAGTTGTGTCCACTTTTTGGCCAAAAAGTGGAAGTGTTTTTCCTGATTTTCAGAATTTGTCACATTTGACCTAAAAATTTGAAGCACTTAAATGTGGAATCTTGGAAAAAGTCACTAAATATGAAATGTATTACTCAGAGTCTAGTTTCCAAATATGTAATTTTTTTCAATACCGAGATGATAGAAATTGATTTTGAATAGGTGTTTCTAAAAGCCACTGTTTAAAAGTCACTTTTTTTTACTATACCATGTACGTGTACGTCATCCATATTTTGACCTAAATAATCATATTTTTCAAATTCCTTTTGGGAAAAGTTTTGTAACTCACTGAAGCACGTTTTCCATATTTATTTGTAATTTTTTATTGAATAATTTTTTTTAATTAATTTTTTATTGGTCATTTTTTGTCTTTTAAAAAATCATCGTGTACGTCATGCATAAGATGACCTAAACTTAACATTTTTTGAAATTTTTTTTAAATTGAAAAGAATTGTCTAAAGTATGTTTTCATACAATTTTTTTTACAAAAAAATATTTTAATAAAAAGTTATTAAAATATTAAAAAACCCTGATAATTTAAGGTTATGGACCTATTTCATCAGAAATTGATTAAAAAATAGAAAAATTAATTTAATTGTAAAAAAAATTACATATTTAGAATCTACATTGTCTCCTCTATAATGGGTTTTAATTTCGTCAAAATATTCTACAAAATAGACCTTTAAATATATGCCCAAAGTCACTATTTTGTTGTGACATTGACAGGGCCTTCAAGTTGCAGGTCAAACCAGGTCCAAAGGTCAGGGTCAGGTCCCCAAAGTGTTTTTCGAAGTGGGTTACAAAGGAAAACCCAAGCCTAAAATTCAAATTTTGAATAACGAGATCCCGTTTATAAAATGAGATCTTGTTTCTTTATTCATCGGTCGTGAATAAAACAGGATCCCGTTTAATAAACAAGATTGTGTAGTAAATAGGATCCCGTTTATAGTTTTTTATTTGCCCATTTTTTTAATAAGACTGTACTATGACTATCATTTTTGTAGCTTGCTCTACAGTACGGACGACAGCGACTCTTGCAGCATTCTTTGGCATATTTCTTTCTTTTGCAGGTCCATCAACTTGAAGTATTGTTGGTATTTTGATAGAAGCCATCATGGAGACGTTATTTGAGTGGAATTTTGTTGAATTGGTACTTGTTTGAAGGACTTGAAACACATTCATGTTTTTGACATTCATTTGTACATGCTTCATAAATTTTTTAATCGTGGGATCACAAAGTCATAATAAGAGGAAAGATAGGAAGCTATTAACCCCTGAAGAAATTGAAGCAAAGAGAGAGAAGGAGGTAAAAAGACAAAGAGATAGAAGAGTAAAGATTCAATCAATGAATAATGCTGAAGCATCCAATTCCACAACTATTGAAGATAAAAACATTAAGGAGACCATGGATGTAGACGATGCAAGTTTGCAAGAGGTGAATGTGGAAACTAATACGATTATACAAACTACTCCTGGTATGTCTTCAAATCCCTCTATTAATACTATAGAGAATGTTTCAATAGGCACAAATCCAGGTACTTCTTCAAATCCACCTTTGAATGAAATGGAAATAGTGTTGATAGGAGATTTAAAACAAGTTGGATATAACAATGTTAAGATTGATAATATTCGTAGAGATCAAAATTTGAAACAAATTGTTGTTGAAAATGAAAATGAAAATCCTTTTGTTGAAAATGAAAATGAAAATCCTTTTGTTGTTGAAACTAAAAATGAAAACCATTTTGTTGTTGAAAATGAAAATGAAAACTGTTTTGTTGTTGAAAATGAAAACGAAAATCCTTTTGTTGAAAATGAAAATGAAAATCGTTTTGTTGTTGAAAATGAAAACGAAAATCCTTTTGTTGAAAATGAAAATGAAAACTGTTTTGTTGTTGAAAATGAAAACAAAAATCCTTTTGTTGAAAATGAAAATGAAAACCGTTTTATTGTTGAAAATGAAAATCGTTTTGAAGTTGAAAATGAAAATGAAAATCTAGGAAGTGATGTTGAAAATGAGAAATATTTTTTCAAAATTGAAAGAGATGTTCTGGATAATATTCCTGGTAAAATTTCTTGGAGACAAATAAGAACACATGCCAATAGATTATACAAGGAATTTTTTTATCGTAAAAAACTATCATTTCAATGTCAACTAATGATGCAATTAATGAGAATGTGGAAAATGAGAAAAGTAATGAAAATGTTAGGCATTTTTGTTAAACCAAGAAGAAAAGATCAATCACTAAAACATGCTATGTCTATTGTTGCTAGTGCCATTGAGTCTATTGGAAGTAATAGTCGATCCAAAGATAAAAATGCAACAAGACGAGCTATAACAATTGCTATAGTGAATAAAACAACTTTGAATAGAAGAATGGTAAGCAATATTAGTGGAATTCTAAAAATACATCCTAAAACATTGGTAAGAGTGGAAAAAAGAAGAGAAAGTATAGAAAATGATCCAATTAACCAATGTTGGAGTTTTAGTGGTCGACTCCCGAGATCTGACATGAAACTAAATGTTGAAATCAGCTCTTTGATCAAAAAATATTGGCATGATAATACTAGGGTATCGTCTAATGCTAGAGATGTTTAAAAATTAAGAGTGGGGTCCAAAGTTCACGTTCCTCATCCAAAACACCTATTAGATACAACGCAAACTGAATTTTATAGAAAATTTTGTGATGAATTAGTGTTACTTGGTAATATTAAAATAAGTCAAAGATCTTTTGAAAAATGCAAACCATGGTATGTAAACATTAATAAGGAACGAATATCTTGTTGTTGTAAAACGCATGTTCAATTTTGTTATTATTATGATGTGTTTCAATATATACGTTGTACTTTACATCGTAACATGATTATATAGGAATGTGATATTAATATGCCAACTGAAGCAATAAAAGAGTTTATATCAAGTTTGTTCTGTGAAAGATCTAATGAAAAAGGTTTTTATTTAAGTGAATCATGTATTTCTGGACAATGCACTAGTTGTGGCAATCTTTCTTTGTTAAGAGTTTGTATGCATGAAAGTGTTGAAAATGATTTTGGACAACAATTAGTGGATGTTAAAAGATTTAAGAATGTTGAATATTCTTTAAAAGATGGAAAATTTGGAAAGCATTGTGATTTAATTACAGAAAAGGTTAGTGTGCATGCATTCATATCAGAATTTAAAAGTAAAATTATACCAAAATATGTCAAGCACTCTTAACAAGCTCGATGGCTTGATGGACAATTTTGTGAATGTAGAAACACATAGAAACACATTTCCAGTTGGTACTATACTATCAGTGGTTGATTTTGTAGAAAACTATACTTTAGCTCTGCAAGAGGAAATTCAATCACAATATTACAATTCAGTGCAGGTTGCTATGTTTGTTCATATTGTTTATAGACATGTAGATTATAGCACAGAGAATGATAGAAAAGTTTTGAGGGAGTATCATTTCTATTTGAGTGACAACCGGTTACACTCGTCAGAGTTTGTTCAATATTATTTCAATATATTTTATACAAATTTAAGAGAAAGAGGAATCCAGATGACTGAACATCTTATATGGTCAGATAATTGTACAGGGCAGTTCAAGAATGCTTGAATGTTCTATTGGTTATGTAGGGTTCACAAGGAGAATAATGTCCAACATATGTGGAATTTTTTTGAAGCTGGACATGGTAAAGGAGAACATGATGGAGCTGGTGCATGTGTTAAAAGAATTCTTGCTAGACAACAATTAAAATTTGAGGATGTAGTAAAATTTAAAGATGCACGTGGGATTGTAGATTGGTGCAATACAAGATTATGTACACCTGGATCAAGCGAGTACTCTACAGTTTGTTGATTTTTTTGGTTGGTTGAAGAAGAAAACATTCTACCTAGACTTGATTGCCAGACAATCAGTGGATCTACTAAATGGCATTCATTTAGGAGTTCGAATGCAAGTACATGGACTATCTAGACAAGGGAGCTTGCATGTTTGTGTCAGTTTTGTATTTCAGGAGATTGGGAAGCATGTGAGAATACATAATGGGTTGAAGAGTGGAAACAAAGACCATTGACACTTGCACAAGCACACAATCAAAGTGAAACAACAATTAAAGACAATGATCAACTATTTGTATCAGACGATTATGACCGTGTTTCAGACCTTGTACAAGAAGGTAATTTAATTCAAATCATTTCATTTTATTTCACTTTGATTAGTAATTTGTAGTGCTTTTATTTATTTATGTGTACATATGAATGCATGTATGTTGATTGGTCAAATTTTATGGACATGTGCAAGTTATTGAATCAAAATTTGTTTTGCAGGACATGTGTATGCTGTTGTTGCACTAAAGAATAATGAAGAGGAAACTAAATATTGGTTGGCTCGTTGTGTGGAGACTAAACATAAGTTAACAGCACCTCGAGAAGATGATGATGGCTTTCCTTATCCAACAGGTTTGGTGATCCCCTTAAGACATCCCCTTAAGCAAATTTTGATAACAAGTCTTTGATCCCCTTAAGCATATTTTAAGAACTTCTTTGATCCCCTTAAGCAAATTTTAAGTATTTCTTTGATGATGGCTATAATTATCCAATAGGTTTGGTGGTGGTTGTTGGCACTTGGCTATGGAAATACCTAATAAGGAAGAATGGTTTGCCTGCATTCGAAGACTATGAAACACATAAGAAGATTATACACTACTCACATTTGGTGTTGGCAACAAATATAAAACTGGAGAGGTATCGCGGAAAACCTACAAATAAAGAGCTATGGAACATTTCTATGGAAGACCACGAGACAATCATCAATGCGTTGGAAAAAAGAGAGGATGGAGATGGCACAATGGAATAAGTAAATATAGGTAAATATAGTTAAATAGATTTATATTGTTGTTTTAAATACATTAAATACATGTTTTGATATTTCTTGTGCGTTATTAGTTGAAATTGATTTAATTTATCCTTTTATATCCTCAGGCCATCATCACAAATTCATCACATACTTTGAAACAAAAACTTGAGAGGCACTTGTAAATACAGGTACAAATTGTGTATATCTAGATAGTTTTATATAAATTAAAATACATGTTTTGATTCAGATATATTGATAAATTGCTTGTATTATTTTTACATCAGGTGGCATGAAGACCTGCTACATTCTCCTCAAGTTTTGGATTTCCTTGAGATGGCATATAACGACATTTTGTATTTACATTATTTTGAGTTAGCATATATGTACATACACAATTACATTATTACACATTTTGTACAGAAATTTGTATACATGTGTATGTACACAATTTTATACTCTACAGTATTAAATTTATCAAAATTATTATTTTATGTATTTTATTTGTTAAATGTCCATGTTTTTCTACTTAGAATTTACTTTAAATTTGATTTATTATATTGTTCAATTTGGTTGCCTTGGGCAACTTCACCAAATTTTAAGAACTTAAGACGTCCCCTTAAGACATCATAAATTAAGACCCCTTAAGACATCCAAAAAGTTAGCATACAACTTCCACCTTAAGTGGACACAACAAATGCAAGAAGTTGTTTAATTTTGTTGAAGTTCTACATGGAGAACTCTACAAATGTATTATCTCTGTAATCCCATTCTTGAGATAATACATTGGGTTTGTGGTGCTTTGGAGGCTAGGTTTTTTCTAAAAGGGTTTTCCCAAGGTGCATCTTGTGTTATCTTGTAATTATGCTTTATTCTTCTTTTGTATTATAGATTCTGCATACTATTTAGCATAGTTTCTCTCATTAAGGTTCTGTGGAATTAGTATTTGTGGCTTGAAACTCCTGACATTTGGTATCTATAAGTACTAAAATCACATCAAGCCTACATGACAATTTGATGATGATAAATAAGTCCTAATCATGTAGGTGTGAATTACATTCCTACCAGTAGTTTCACTCTTGGTGGCATGTCCTATGTGTTCTTCCCCCTCTTGACCATCTTTTTCAACCCCCAAATTGACCTTCCCTACCTCACATTTTTACCTAGTGCTCCCTTCACTTTTCCTACTTAGGGTCACCTCTTTGTGTCTTAGGGTTGCCCCTAGTGTCTCTAGGTTACTTGAGTGACCTTAATTAGTATAAGTGGTAACCTTAGTCCTAAAATTGGTGACCTTGTGTTTTTTAATGCATGAAATAACTCATATTTTTATCTTTTCTTCTTGATTTTTAACCCATTTTAACTCCCATTTTTTTGTGCTAACTTGTACTTTTCCTCACTTTATTTCTATTTTGAACTCATGATCAAATCTTATCTCTTCTAAATTGTTTCCATTTTCTCTTTGAGTTCATTTTAGTTTTCTTTTAGTTTTCTCAAGTCTTCTAATTTTCTTTCTATCTTCTCTCTTATTCATGGAATTGCTTCCATTTCTTATTAAGTTAAATATTTATTTTGATCTGATCTCTTCTTCTCTTCCCTCTTATTTCTATCTATAAATACCCCTCATCTCTTCATTATTTATCATCAAGAAGTTTCACACACTTCTCTTATAGAAGCTTCTTTAAAAGCTTCCTCACAAACTTCTTTAAGATTCTTCACAAGTCTTTGAGCATCTTAGTTTAGTTTGAGTTTTAATTTTGCAAATATTCAAATATTTCCTTTTAGGAGGTTGTCTTTAGGTTTTATTTTCTCATCCAAGCTTATGTATAGCACCCCCTCTAGCTTTTTATTCTCACACAAGGATCAAGCCTTCCTTCTTTCAAATTTGTTTTCACCAAACCCTCCATAGAACATAGAGAAATTACTTCCTACAACTAGAGAGTAGGGAATCCCAATCCTTTCTCATAGAATTCAAGGTGTCATCCCAATTAGCCACACCCAAAACTAATTCTTTCAAATTTGTTATTCCTTCTAATCCACTTTTCATTCCCTTATGTCTTAAAATTCATGTAATGCTCATGAAGACACTTAATAAAATTCAAAATCTTCACATTTAATTTGTTCTTTTTAGATTACAATGCCCTATCATATCCCTTGAAAGAAAATCCATGAAAATTACAATGAAAATGCTCTAAAATCTATCACTAGAACAAAACCCTAGAGGTTTATGCATGTTTTTCTTTGTTTTTCTTAGTCTCTCCTTTGCAACTAGTTTTCCATCTCTCAGTTTAATGAGATACTATAATATATAGATCATTCAATGTCAACAAGCAATGTTGGACAAGGACCTTGGTCACTTGAGAGTTAAATGTCCACCCATACTTTCTCGTGTCACTTTCACATGGCACACACTTGATTATCATGCTGAATTATACCATTATCCCATACCTTTATGCCCAAATCATATTTTTGAGGGGTCCACCGATGTTAAAAAGAATTTGGAGGAAATATTACATCATATCATGTCCATTGAAAGTCATTAATGGTGGTCCTAAGTCATGCAGGGGAGTAGTTGGGGTGGGTGGAATCTTTTGAAGAAGTTGTAGAAATTTGACTTGAGATAGGGTATGAACTTGGCAAACTTTTGCAAAAAATGTTACAAAACTTTAGGTGGGAATTGGATGAAAAGAATTGAAGAAAGGAATGATTTCTTCAAGGTAGTTAGGCTTCTACAATTAGGAAGAAACGAGTGTTTCGATGTTATGGGGAAATGATGTAAAACTAGACAATAGGATAGGAAGTGGGATGGGATAAATCATATCCTAAAGTTAATCTAGCTTTCACAAAGTGGAGGGAAGGGAAGATACAAAGGAATATAAATTGTGGGAGAACCATATGGGACCATAGCTAGGAAGTGGATGGGAGAAATAGATGAGATCCAAAAGTGAAGATAAAATCCATAAATGAGGTCAGGAAGAATGTGGAAAAGGGAAGGGGAACCAGAGGTGAAGTAGGATGTGAAATACATCTAGTTTGGGAAGAAAGTTCCATGGAACTCCAAGTAGAGGAAAAATGGGAGCATGAAGCATGAACAAGATAAACGTGGAAATTTTATGTGGGACCAGATGTAGGAAGTGGATATTGAAAATTAATAAATGAATTCTTAGACCTAGTGGGATTTTGTGAACTGAAGAATTAGTGGAATGAAAAGATCGATGACCTAATACAGTCAAACAAGATTTTCACATGAAAGAGGAACAAGATGTAGGATACAAGGGTGAAGATGAAACATCTGGTATCCATTTGGGGTTCCACAAAAGGTGAAAAAGAAGGTGAATTAAAGGAAATGAGAGTTTAGATAGTTTTTAGAGATTTTATGCAAGGAAAGAGGAAGAAACCAAATGGAAAGGGAAAGAAACATATCTAGTTGCCCCAAGAAACTCCACATTTTTTCTAAAAACACCCAAAATGATTAAAAACTACCAACACTTGAATTTTTTTGGGCCTTTCAGTAACTTCAATATATAATACGAGCATGAGAAAGGAAAGGCACCATTTTAACATAAAATTTGACCAAGGGGAACCCATTTAAGATCTCTTATATAATTTATCAATGATGGGAAAGAATATTTCCAAGACAACAATGAGGCACAATACTTGGAATTTTATAGATTTTGGGTAGGTGCAAACATTGTCTTGTGTTGGGGATGGGTGCCTCTTGTAGGCATAGCAAGGATCTAGTTTCTCTGGGTTGCAGACCAAAAAGGGAAAAGATAAGGGTCAAACTAGAATAAAAGGGGGTAGGGCAAGGACAACCAAAAGACAAAACACAAACATACAAAGGAAACATATATATACATAGGCCCAAAGAGAGCCCCATACCATCAAGAGAAATAATGCTTGAGGTATTGACAATGGACTGGGAGGTCTTTGAATTCTCCATCCAAACTCTTGAGGCAAAAAGTGCCTTGGCTACATATGCAATTTAGTAAGGTCCAACCCATAAGGCTTAAAATTTCCCATATTTTCCCTTATCCTTAGACCTTGAATTCCACATAAGGACTAATTCAGCCACCTAAAACATTCTTTCAATGCAATTTCTTCATTAAGTGCAAATCTAGATCAACACTACATAAATTCTTTCAATGCAATTTCTTCATTAAGCACAAATCTAGATCAACACTCTGACACATGTAGATTTATATATGACAATCGATTATTTCTATTGATGTCAATCTATATATCTTATTATGGTTGATCTCAAATGTTTACATTTGTTTTCCTTCATGCACATGGTTAGATTAGAGTTTGATTTATGATTAAATTTAGGGATGCTTGTATATACATATGTATGTGATGTTATGCTTTTATAGTTTATGATGTATATGCAATGTATGTATGCATGGATAACATATATATAAATATGGATGCACCTAAACTAACATGATGGTTTTACATGATTATTACTTTGACATGTGTATGATTTTGAACTACGACAAGATTGCATTTATTGTGTGACATGTAAAAATATATAGTCCAGGTTCAACAATATACATATAAAGTCCAAGTCCATGTTCAAAAAATATATAAAGTCCACATGTTCAACAATATATATATAAAGTCCAGGTCCATGTTAAAAAAAATATATAAAGTCCATGTTCAACAATATATATATAAAGTCCATGACAAATAGTATATAACATATAGTCCATGAAATAGTCAAATTATACATAACCCATGTTCACTAACCTATCACATACTATCTCTATCATCAAGAGTCCTCTTCACACCATGCGAACTACTCAGATGACCTGAATCACTCTGCAAAAGAGAAAAATTTAGATGAAATTAGATGTAAGATGATAAGGAAATCTAATTTAATGACAATTTTTAAATTTATAATTTATCATAAAATTAAATTACCGTGTGAGGCTGAGAAGCATGCTCTGGTGCACCTGGACCTATGTCTCCATGCTCTGAATCAATCTATTTAATACAAGAGAAAGTTCAAGTTGAAATTAGATATACTTGACGATTTTAAAATTGATTTAATTCAATTTAATTTATAAGAACTATCATATTTAAAAATTATTATACCGTAAGAGGAACTTGTTGTGAATCCTCTAATCTAGGACCTATCTCTACAGGCTTAGCTCCATGACATGTATCGAGCTATAAAAGAAAAAAGAATTTTGAATGTACATGTCAACATATATATATATATATATATATATATATATATATATATATATATATATATATATATATATATATATATATCAAGAAATTTACTTTAAGTTCACAGCGTATATTTTAATTGTTCAATTTAAATATAATCTAAATTTTAAATTATACTGTATCAGGCTGCCCATCTCCTCTATCCTCCTGCTCTGCATGTGCTGTGTGTTGATGAAACGTGTCACTAACAAGCTCCTACAATGCCATTTATATTTAAGTTAGCACATGTGTGTACAAATTAGGTTTCAAAACATATATATAATTGACTTGTGTACATGTTAAATATGTTTTTCAACACCCTGAAATGCAGTCGAATCCTGATATAAACTTGGATTATCCAAGTGTGCTACAATGCCCATCCTCATAGTTGTGTCAACCTACATAGACATATTTATAAAATATTAAATAGTACATGTGCACGTTTTTAGATACACTGATATCGAAATAGAAAAATTTAAGTATATATATAGTTTTTTAAAACAATATACATACTGTAAGAGTGTCATGTGAGATGCCCAATGATGGAGGATTCAATGTGGAAGAACCTTGAACCAGTTCATAAATAAGTTCATAAATATTTAATTGTACACACATTCAAGACTAAATTTTACAAATTTACAAATCATTGAAAATGTACCCCAAATGGGTGCCCGAGATGAACAGGTGTCGATGAAAAATTAATTCGATCAATGGTGACCCCTGTTGCCATCATCTACACCAAACAAACCAAACAATTCGATTGTTAAAATATTACAATTTAGTTGATCATCTATATGTTGATTAAAAACACGTGGTTAAAAAATTGTTTTAAATTCAACATGTGTACATAACCTATATATACCTGTGTCAAATGATCAATGGGATGATCCTCAGCAAATAGATAATCAACAAATGATTCAGTGCCCACATTATCAGATGATGCATGTGTAGCTGAAGTGGGTGCAAGTGCCTGATCAGGTCCATAACACAACTGATTGTAACTCGTACATGTATGAGGCATCGACACATGTGGAGTGGTACTAGGACCACTTCCATCATCAACTCCTCCATGCTCTCTAACTCGAGCTACCATCATAGAAGTCTGCTCATGTAAGCTACCTAAGAGTGCACTCAATGTGACTAGTGTGGATACCACTGCACGATGCTCGAAGGGCAAAGGAATGGCAGCAACAAGAGGGTCAATAAAAGGTTGAATAGGCACCAGTCGTTGGGGATCAACCTGTGCCCCCAACCTCTATTGTGGCATGCCACCACCAACACCCTGGAATGATCTAAAATCAAAGTAGTTGGGTTTTTTATTCATAACAAACTCTACATATAATTTTCTCAAAAAATATAAAGGAACCTCACAATTAGCATGAGGTGGATAATCAAACACCATCCACCGTCTATCCCAAAAATTGGCAGACATTCCTTCATACCTACACCACCTGATTGATATTCTTTTCTTATTTGCAGGAATAGGCTCATTTATAATGGGATGTCTAAAATATAGTGCTAAATGAGCTTTTGTGATTTTAAGATCTAAAATAGTCTTATAGGAGAGGCCATTAGCATAAAATTGGTGCCTCTCCTCTCTCCATTTCTGAAATCCATCAAAATTTGAGTCAATAGACCTCATAGAATCTACAATGTTTTGCATCAAAGATGCAAAACGTACTACGTGAGGTGGCATGAATTGTTCATTGTGAATGGAATTCAATTTTTCTTGTATCGAATCCACATTTTCATTTATTATGGCTCACAAGCGAGCCTGGTCAATTCTAGGTGGGGGTGGAGGTGGAGGTGGAGGCGGGTCATCTGCAAGTGGGGCATCTAGAGGTGGGGCATTTGGCACTGGGGGTGCGGGTGCGAGTGCGGGTGGGGGTGGGGGTGTGGCCAGATCATCTTGTGCATTAAGGAAGTCCTCAACATCAAAGTGAATATCATCTAGATTCATGATGTATATATAAAAATCTAGATATGAACTTGCATATATATACATATAAACATACAAACTTCAGTACAAATTTAAAATTAAATCAAGAATATATATATATATATGTTTCAAGAAATTATACTTGAAATAAATTTAAATTAAACATGCAAATAATGTATACATGCATGTACAAATTTCAAAATGTAAGAGAGCTATTAGGACTACCATAATGATTGATACAATGGGAAAGGTGACCCATCTTAATGTATAATGTGCATTTAAGTAAGGAAACTTCTTTGGACAATCATCATGTATTTCTTAAATGTGAATATGCATCCCAAATTTTGGACTATTTTAAAGAAATATGGTGCATTTAGGAACTTAGTGATTGTTGGGGTAAAGAGGAATATATGATCATGCTAGAAGAGGCACTGATTAGGCTCATAATTGGCCAAGGTTGTTTTGAATAAGGTTAAAACAAGGAGATACCCATGTTGATATTCACACCCTTAAATGGTCCACACCTACATTGGGATGGATTAAGCTTGAAATTTTGATGGGTAGCCAAGGGTAATCCTAGTGAAGTAGGAGGAGTATGTTTATTAAGAGATGATAAGGGAAAACCTCTACCTATCTTAAAGCTTATGATTTTGGTGTCAAGAACAATAGTATGGTAGATTCTAGGGCCATGATATCCAAGGCCTCAAGATGACTTGGAAACTAAACAAGATATCCCTTAGTGTGGAAGGAGATTCCAAGATCAACATTGATCATATGAAAAAGCATAGATGAAGCTTGTGGTTATTGGAAACTATTATATATTGGAAGCTAGAAACTTGGTGAATACTTGTTTAAATCTATCTCCTTCAAACATATCAAAAGAAAAGGTAATTATATTCTAGACTAGGCAGATAATGGAAGAAATCATTAAATTACTGGACTAGACATCTAGCATTTGTTGGGAAGAATAATTTTTTTACATTCAACTTGAAATCCCTAAGTTGTGCCTCCATGCTATCAAATGTTACTTGTATCTGTACCTTCTATACAATGATATTGAAGGGGTAGAAGGTTAGGCTAAGGATTTCTATATTGCTACTTAGATAAATTCCACATCTTCAATGTGTGGCATTCAGCATATGCACAAAGCCTTGGAGGATATTTCTAAGATAATGAAGATAAACCTTCATGTCTTGATGATAAATTGGATGATTCTATCCACTATGAGAATTAAGATGAGGAGGAGGTGACATAAATCCCTCCTATCAAATTTGAACAATGTTAAAAATGTCAAGGAAGTGGTAGAGGCTTTGTAAGGCTTGTGTAATTTGTCCCACCACCCTAGGATAAAGTTTTTTAGTTTATTAGTAATTCTAACACTACTTCAACTTATTACTCTAGGGTTAGGGCCACTATAATTTTCCTACCACTAATATATCTTAAGACAGCTATTGGTTTATGTTTGATGTCATTGTAGTATATTAATTTTCCCTACCACTATTGATTGAACAAAACTATACCATATATATTAAGTACTCTAGCTCAATGATCTTAAGATTAATGAAATCAGGACTAACTATATCATCATTATGCTTAGATACACCCAACATGCTAATCAAGAGCTTAATTACCTTCACAACCCTATTAGCATTCTATCACTCCTATTAGGGAGTGGACTTGAATGGGGCCAAAAGATTCTTTACCTCTTACGATTGTGACTTTGGGTTTGGCATGGTCAACTTGGAGAGGTTGTGTGGCATATCCCTATAAGAGGATGAAGGGTGATAGGAGGTTGTAGGATGGCTAAAAGCATTCACGTGACGATAATGTTCAAGTTTAAATTTCAAGATATGCATCATGATCTACAAGGTTCTCTTGTTCAAAAGGTTCATCATATTCTAGACAAGGAACTCACAATCATTGGTACCAAATTCAAGACCTCCTATTACAAGTCTCCATATAGCTTTAAACATAACACCTATAAACACAAAATTTATAGGGCTTGAATACAAGCCTGCCTCCCAGTTAGGAGACTTCCAAATAATTGGTGAACTCACATGCAATAAGGGAATAACATATGCATACAAAATATGTAGAAGAAATCCCTATAGCATGACTCGTGATTAATTAAAGTTAGGGTTAGGGTTTCAATTAGGATCAGGCTTAGGGTTAGAATTGAGGTTAGGGTTAGAATTAGAATTAGGGTTGGAATTGCATATAGAATTAGGGTTCAATCTAGCTAGAAATAGATAAATTAGTGAAGATGGTTCTAGCTCAATTTTGTTTCCTATTTCCTAGAAAATGCAAAACTAGTTATTGTTTTCTATTTAGTTGTTAGTCCCAACTCTTTCCTTTTAAGAAGTATATCAAATCTAATGTAGTAGTAGATACTTCTACATATACAAGTTTCTGTTAGGAGAAAATATATTTTGCCAAATTTGTATAGAGTTGTCTATAGTGTGTTCCAGGGTAATCAAATGATGTAAGTCACAATTTAAAGGGTTGAGGGATAAGTTTGTGTTGAGTCTATAGGAGGTGTTTTCTTACATAGACCGAGCTCCATAATCTAGGTGTCTCCATGTCTAACTCAAATGTTTCAACTTGGTCCATATTATATCCAGATTAATGATAAAATTTTATATATATGGCTATGCACAAGATCCATGACCATATCAATGTTTGGTAGAGAAAAGCTATCTAAGTTCGGGTAGATCCTTTTCTGATGTCTCAAAAGTTAGTGCAAACATGAATTCCCTAAGTTTTCTTGTTAACTAAGACCACATTTGATCTACCCATTTAGGATAAGTAATAGTCTGAATGAACCTTGGACATCCAAGAGTTTATACAATTCTTCTATGACCACGAGGGCAACTTGGGGGTGTATTTTGCGTAGCTTTTATTGAATAGGTTTGGAATTGAGGTGAACCACAAGATGATGCATGACTTTAAAGATGGACTCTCAAGGCATATCACCATAAGACCACATGAAGAAATCAACGTAATCTTTAACATGGTGACATGGTTATATATGCCTTCTTTGATGTCAAGGACCAGTGGAGCTACTATCTTAGAGAGTTTAGGGTCCAAGCTTCTATTCATAGGTTGATGTTTATAGCATCCTCAAAAGGGAGAGGGGAGTCATGTCTTGTATCTAAGTGGTATCTAATGGAAGGTGAAGTTTGTCAAATTGAGGAGCTCTTGGGAAGTGTCCATTTTTATTGTATCATTTTAATCGATAACAAGTTTCTTCTTATATCTTGTTGCTATTCTACCTAGACTAGGGTGCTTTAGGACTAAAGGGTTCTTTCTTTCTCTCCAAAATAAGCATATGTAGGTGTTAAGTATGGTGGAAAAGTCTTTCTTATGATTACAATGGGGATGTGGTCTTGACACTTCATAAGTTTCATGATGGCTTCATCATTTTGGAAAACATCAAATCATAAAGGGTCGTGTTGGTCCCAATCGATAAGCTCAAGGTATTATAAGTCTAAGGAGATGGTGAGGATAGTGACCTATCATGAAAGAGGTTAGTGGTGGAAAGATCTTCGTAAGGATCATGAGTGGAACCTACATCAATGTCATTAAGATTAGGGAAAGCATTACCAATGAGGTTGAGCTCGTATCACAATTAACATCACGATGTTCATTCCAGGGGCATAACCTAGCTAGTGAGGACATCTACTTGAGTATATCAAAAGTTACATAAATGTTGGCTTCATTTCATTCTTGATTAGTTGGCTATCACAAAAACTGTAAAATTTTCTCAATTCTTGATTAGTTGGTTGTCTCTAAATGTTTGATTATGAAGGATATGATAACTTGGTTTTATTATGGTTTGTTGTAATTTTTTTACATGATAGTTAGCTATTCAATAATGCCTTTAAAATACAATGACATACATTGTTATAAGTAAATTTTATAAAAACCAAATATATATATCATCCCAATGCTATATAATTTTTGACAGTTTGTTCAAAATCTCTCCTTTCATATGATACAATCATTTCAAAATTTCAATTGTATTTTCTAGCTAAAATGTTTAAATATAGCTATTCAACACTCAAATTGAACTCAAATTTTGATAGTTTGTTCAAAATCTCTCCTTTCATATGATACAGTATTTTCAAAATTTCAATTGTATTTTACAGCTAAAATGTTTAAATACAGCTATTCAACACTCAAATTGAACTCAAATTTTGATAGTTTGTTCAAAATCTCTCCTTTCATATGATACAGTATTTTCAAAATTTCAATTGTATTTTACAGCTAAAATGTCTAAATATATCTATTCAATTCTCAATTTTAAACATAATTTTGACAGTTTGTTCAAATTCTATCCTTTTATATGATATAATCTTTCAAAATTTCAATTGTATTTTACAATTAAACTGTCAAAAATTAGCTACTGATTTCATAAACCCTAAACCCTAAATAACAATTCAAAATTTAAATTTTGATTGTATTTTACACCAAAACAAACAAGGGAAGCTTAAAACAATTGATGGGTAATTTGTAGAAGTAGAAAAATCCACTTACCTGGTGGCTGGATGGTCTCTGAACTCAGGATCCCATTTTCGCCTATCGACTGTTGCTGTTGAAAATGGGGTCTCTGCCATTTTTTAAAAATTTAATACTTTTCCAAAACGGGATCCCATTTTATGAAACGGGATCCCATTATATATAACACGATCCTGTTATATAAAACGGGATCCCGTATTTTGAAACGGGATCCCATTTTTGGACTCTAGGTTTGGGATCCCGGGATAAAATGGGATCGCGTTTTTGGTTTTAGGCTCGGGATCCTAAAGCAAAACTGGATCGCGTTTTATATAAATGGGATCCCGTTTTAAAGAAACAGGATCCTGTTTTTGGTTCCCCGATTTCGGATTTTTTTCTAACTCTGAAACTTCCACCTTAAGTGGACACAACTTCTTGCATTTACCCCACCACAATATATATCTATGTGGTGTATCTACATTTATCATCACTAAAATTATTGCCCCTTCAGTAGCCATGTAATATCTATGGCTATAATGAAAAGTAAAAGATTCGGTGTCAGATACAACTGATAATACACCTATTACATTAAACACCTTATACATCCCAATTAGATGCATATTTTAAATAAATCCAATTACAATTACCTCCAAAATAAACCCTTAAAATCATAACAACTTATTTAAGTTTAAAAAATCAACTACTTCTCTTTTCAAGAATACTACATGCCTTTAACACAAAAGAATCTCTCCTTTTCAATGTGCCTGATTTAAAAATAATACCTCTTTACACATCCATTTTCCACATAGTCACTTTGGCAATACAATCCACTCTTGGCTGACTTCAAACTCATACAACTTCAATGGTTAACTTGAAAGTTTACCAATACACTGGGAAGCACCGACCTTTATCATTTCACAGAGTACGTTGTCTCTTTCTTTCAAACAAACTACCGCACATGTTTCTCTACCAGAAATAGCATCAATAAATAGTTCTACACAGCAGTAATATAAGAAGCCCAACAAATGACATTAAAATTCCTAACGCCTAATCAGATCATGACTTAATTTGCATCCTCTCGCTATGTATGAATGAGATCAAATCGATCTATATCTGCTATAACAGAAAGTCACGCCTTGCTTTGCATTTCCACAAAATCACATAAAATTGCTCCTTTCATTCTTTAACTCTCCCACATTTTACATCAAAACCCTAACTACAATGGCAACCATGAAAGTAATGCACTGGAGTCTGAATATTATTGTCAGTTAATTTGTATGCAGTAAAATATGGAATGACAACCTCAAGCGCGGAATCCAATTCATCTATCACTCATTGATTACATTCATCCATTTACATATCTATTATTGAAAATAGTTAAGTTTGAATGAAATGCTAAGTGTCAACAAACTTTAAATGTTGTTAAAACTTATCTCGCTTTCTCCATAGAAATAGTCTTCCCCTAACTGTCAGCAATATCAAATGCAAATCTAATTCATTTTCCAGATTGACGGACTTGCTCAACAATCATTTTCTTCATAGCCCATTTTCAAAATGCTCTGATACCATATTGAAATATGGTGAGCACAAACACAGATAACCAAATCAAACTATTTTAACATAGCAAAACATAAAACATAGAATAATATATTATTGTCTTCAGATAATTTTTACATTGCATTACATTGGCTTTATAAAAGCATCTTCCCTTTAACTATTTGATAACTACCTACATAACTTCCATATAGGAATGTAACTCCCACAAACTAAGATTTATTTAATAAGCACAAACTAACCTATAAATGCAAATTTAACAATGTAATACCATTGTTGTACTATGACTATTATATCAACAAATTATGGAAATATTTAGACTACAAGCTTAATAGAATAGTTACTAAAATTTTTAATATATAATTTTTTTGCGATTTTAAATAAGAAAAGTTTGAACCAAAAGAGTGTAATATTGGGGTCAAAAAAGTAATACCCTAAAACAAGGCTAAGAGATCCAAACAAAACATGAGTGATTTGTGGAACTCAAATCAAATAACCATGATATGAATAATTTGTGTAATTCTAAAAAGTAAGAGTATTTTCAAAGAAATACATCAAAATATTATGTTTCACTTATGATGTCAAATGATGTCTGTAAATAATTACTCCATACCAAATAGTTTTATCTATTAATATAAATTTGGGAATTAATAATGTACAAATGAAATCATTTAAAATGATCCAATCCTAATCCTAACCCTAACACTAGAGTAGGGTTAGGCTTAGAATTAGTGGTATAATAGATATGAAATTGGAAACCTAAAGGAGAGATCTCCACATAGCACAAAACTCTAAAAGAAAAGATATAATAATGGAATAATGATAAGTAAGAATACAATCCCTTAAAATATCTAAAAAATGATAATGCCATTAGAAATCACATATCCAGGACCCTCAAAGTAATATATCATGCAAAATGTGTACCAAGTCAGCTCATGGTGGGAAAGAAAAGGGCAAGAGTCAACAAATCTATAAGTTTTAAAATTCAAAATTTAGGGGTCAATTCCATGTGATGCAATATGAGTTTTAAGTATTAGTGTGGCACAATGGAACACTAATATTGACATAAGAAATGAGTTTTATGACATGGGTTAGAGTTAGAATTAGGGTTAGAGTTAAGGATAGAATTAAGCTTAGTGATAAAATTAGTGTTAGGGGTAGAATTAGGGTTAGGTTAGAATTAGGGTTATGGATAGAATTGGGGTTATTGTTAGGGTTAGAATTATAGTTAGAATTAGGGTTAGGGTTAGAATTAGAGTTAGGATTAGCATTACTATCAGAATTAAGGACAGGGTTAGGGTTATAGTTATAATTTGAGTTTGAATTAGTAATATAAGTAGTATTGGGGCGAGAATTAGGGTTACGAATAAAATCAAGATTAGAATTATAATTGGATTTAGGTTACCATTACAATTAGGGTTAGGGTTACCATTAGAATTAGGGTTAGGATTATGGTTTAGGTTAGAATTAGGGTAAAAACTATGATTACAATCAGGGTTAGGGTTGGTGTTAGAATTGGGGTTAGAATTAGGGTGAATGTTAGGGTTAGGGTTATAGTTACAATAAAATAACAAAGGTCAATTACATTTTTATCTATATATGGAACTATTGTTAGAATAAATGTTGGGATTAGGGATGGAATTAGTAATATAATTAGACTTAAGTACATATAGGGGTAAAGTTAGGGTTAGAATTATTGTGAGGATTAATGTTAGGGTTAGGGTTATAGTTACAATTTGCGTTCAAATTAGAAGTTAGGCCTACAATTAGGGTTAGGGATAGGGTTCAGGTTCAAGTTAGAATTAGGGTTATAAATAATGTTACTATTAGGTCGTTGGGGGATAGAATTAGGCTTCAGTTTAGAATTATTGTCAAGATTAACATTAGGGTTAGGGTTATATGATATATAATTCTAGAATACCTATTATATTATATGGGGACAAATATAAGGGTAGAATCAGGGTTAGGGTTATAATTAAGGTTAGGGTTAGAATTAGAGTTAGCATTAGCATTACTATCATGATTAAGGTCAGGGTTAGGGTTATAGTTATAATTTGGGTTTGAATTAGGATTTGAACTAGTATTTGGATAACAATTAGAGTTAGCAATAAAATCAAGATTAGAATTATAGTTGGATTTAGTGTTAGGGTTAAAATTATAGTTTGATTTACAGTTAGAATTAGGGCTAAAACTACAACTAGAATTAGGGTTAGGGTTGGGGGTTACGCTTAGGGTTAGTATTGGCCTAAATGTTAGGGTTAGGGTTATAGTTACAATTAAACACCAAAAATCATTTATATTTATATCTATATATAGATCTATGGTTAGAATTAAGGTTGAGATAAGGGTTGGAATTAGGAATAGAATTAGGTTTAAGTAGATCTAAAGATATGTAATATAGTTAGAATTAAGCTTGTTGCACCAGATGCTACTAGAATATCTATATTTAAAAAATATATCTAAAGTACGCTGAGAGATATTCTCGAGGCACCCATTTTTTAATCAATATACCACAGATGGGTGGAATAGGTGCCTCAAGAGGGATATCTCTCAGCGTACTTTAGATATATTTTTAAATATAGATATGCTAGTAGAATTATTAATGTTGAGAGGCATTCTATAATGGCAGCAAGGCGTGGAGTGTAATGGCGTGAGTTTGTTAAGAAAACACTTACCTTTTATTTTAAAATTGGCAGTCATTTGCATGTCAAATTATTAATATTTAATAATAAATATAATATAAATCCCAAAAATAAACATATGTTCTCATCAATGGACAACTTTGGATAATATCTTTCTTCTCATTTTCAAAGTGCAAAAAAATGTTCATGGGTTAAGAAAGAAAATATTTTAATTTCTTAATTTGAGATTTTTTTTTTAATTTGTTAATTATAGTTGAGAAATTGATGGACATAGGGTTGAGTGAGGAAAAAATGTGCACATATATCAATTTGAAATAAAATAAAATAACTTAAAAGTAAAGAAAATAACTTCAAATTAATATCTATTTAATAAGAAAATAAAATATTAATATTTTTTTGGTGCATAAAAATGATTTTTATATATATTAATATTTAGAAATTACATGAAAAGAGGCTGCCATAGCCAGACTGCTGGAAATCCCTTTTATGAACTCCCCTAAAAATGACCTCGCAGGGTCTCAAGCATATATGATAAGGCCACACAGGGCCATAGAAAAACCCAAAATTGGCCATGCATGCCTCATAGACATAACTATTCGACCAAAAACATGAACCAAAAAAACTTTTAAACAGCAGACTAGGAACACAGTTCAATGGTGCTTCCACAATAATAGGTTACACTTTCTTGGACATCCTGATTTTTTTCTAAAATCACATATTTTTCAAAAATATAATGATTTAAGCCTTGAAAGGCTCCATTTAAAAGATTTTAATTGAAGAGGGTTTGATAAAACCCCCTTAGATTCAAACCCCCTTGGATAGAACCCGGCTAGTTTTAAACCATACCTATAATGGAGTCTCCTCTACACCTATCAAAATGCTGATAAAAAAACAATTTTGATTTATCTTTTGAGGGATCAAATGAATTCATTTAAAATTTATGCTTTGTAAGTATGTAGTCCTTATTATGAACTTCCCAAAAAAATATAATTTTAAATATATTGAATTTGATTATTATATTTATTTTTTTATTTCTTCTAAATGTATGTTTTTCACCAAACATTAAGTTCTCTATTCTACACACATGGAAAATTAGTAAATTACTAAAAAAAATTCTAAAAAATATCTATGCATTAGGTATTGAGTCATTGTTTCAACAAAACAAAAAAATTGAATTTTGATACATATAGAAAAAGTTATGTTTTGTGGAATATGCCTATGTCTAAATTATAATTGGTTTGACTTCAAAAATTAATTAAAATATATATATTCAACAAAACATTATGAAACCAAATGCATACACTATATATCGGTGTTACCAATCTAAATTAAAAAGAATCAGAATTGTATCCTTTGTAAAAAGAAGTTATGTGCTACAGAATACACATCACTTAAAAAAAATGTTGTTTACTATTAAAAACTAGTTATCAAAGTAGATGCAAAAAAAATTACAATTTAACTCCAATTTTTTTAAAAAATATATATTTAGAATCTACAAACAAAATCTCAAAAATCACTAGTTCACATCATCTTCAAATTCCTAATGGTTTAGCGGCTATTGGTGTCAGAACATGAAGATTTAGTTCAAAATATTTATCTAAATGTCAAGTTTGGCCAAAAAGTGTAACCCATTATTGTGGGATGATCAAGAACATAACAAAGAGCAATATGAACCTTCATATTACACCTAAACCATGCATGAAGACTTGAAATTCCTGGACTCATTCAAACTATCAATCAACCACTTCCACCTGCACTAGCTTCTTGAGGGAGGATGCTTCCTTCTCAGCCTTTTCTCTGTGCTCCAGTAGAGCCACACCCTTTAGGTCAAGTAAAAAAAAGTATAGTTTCACAACTTCATCTAGGTCCTGTAACATGGGAATGTCTTTTGGATGAGGCACCACAACTCCATTGAATACTACTTTGATTGTCTCTTTGAGCCTGCCTAAAAGTTCTACCTTGAAGATTTTAGAAACCTTTGGTGCACCTGTGTCAAGCACCAAAGCTAGAAATCTTGATGCTATGCTTGTATCCACTCTATAGATTTCCCATTTTTCCAGAAAATTCCTTCCCAAAATAATTTTTACTACCGCCACAGTGACCCCATCATTAAGTCGCAAGACTCGCTTTAGCCTTTGGTTAGTGACCACACCTTTGAAGGCCGTCTATCTTATTGTTCTCTCAATTTGGATTGGGGTGTCTACCCCTAAGTTTACAATTCCCTCTTGAGCAATGCACGCTACAAATCTTGACCCGTCTGCCATGAGGGCCTGGAAACTTACGTAGAAAATCCTCTTTGAGTTGAGAATGAGAAAATGTGACGCATTGCAGGATAAAGGTTGGTATACGAGTGTAAATAACCATAGATCCACTACCTTTGCCACTCATGTCTCATCAAGTACCATGGTGGCTAATAAAAGCGATGCAATCTTTCCCCCCGAGAAACACTCAAACATGATTACATTCCTCTTTAGTAGACTTGGCTGTAGACAATCAAATTTGTCCCAAAATTATCCATGTCTTACAACACCTTATTAAAACATTACTTAGACATCAAGAAACATTTTTTCCTAATCCCACTCTTAACTCAACTTATTCCCATTAGTCAATTAGTTAAATAAATTTTATTTAATTAATTAATTAAAATCCCATCGTAATCCCATCCTTATCCCACTTTCCAATTAATTAAGTAAATTTTATTTATTTAATTAATTTTCCAACACATATCCCAACTAATTCAAATAAAATATTTGAAATAGATCCTCACCTCTCACCACATTGTAACACTTGTCTACCTCCCATTTAAATCATGTGTGGTAGTACAACTTTCATTTAATATCCTTTTTGTGTACACCATCATACATGAACTTATTAAATAAAGGTTTTAATGTACACGATGACTCATGAGCTTTATCCTCCTTCTTACACTTGTCACATGACTACAACTTCCTTTAAGAGTGGGAATAACTAATTAATCCTAGCTATCCACATCATTCAATTAGTCTTTCAATCTCAACCATCCATTTGAATCAACCCTTGCCTATAAATCTACCCTCTCACAAGCCATTTGGGGGATCCACCTTTCATGCATCCTCATGCTGCCAAAATTTCTCTACATTCTTCTATCTTCTCATCTATCATCTTCATCTTAGTGTTATGTTTCTAAAATTGTGAGAAACCAACATATCAAATCAATCAATCAATTCATCATGCATGCATCATTCAATCTTGCATTTATCTATCTGAGGTATTGAAGATTTGGATTGGGTAATGCATTTTATTATTTTATCATTTTTCATTTATCCAAATTTTTTTATCACACTAATTGTGTTCATGTGATGATGTTTGATCAAGCCTCCTCTGACAGTCTATTTATTTCTCCGTATGCCACATTCCTTCCTTCTCCCATGTCAAGTGTCAGTATTGGCTATCTGTGCTCACCTTTCCTTCTGCCATGTTTACTTAATTCATCATTCCTTTCATTTGTAATCAACCCTTCCACAACACTTGTGTGGATAGGGTGCCTGCCCATCCACCCACAACTATTAATATTTAATAATAAACATGATATTTCAAAAATAAGGAGGTAAAACAAAGATATGCCATCGTTTACTTCTCCATCATATTTGGATATATCATTTTTTCTACAATTTTGTAAAGCCCTTCTACAAAGCCTATGGCCTCTAGCATGAAAGAAAATAAAGATCAAAAAATGAGAAGATGAAACATTACTTTGTGTATATTAAATGCAAGAAAATAGCTGTAATTTTCTCAAAAAAAAAGTTAGAAAATGGAACATTACTTTATATATATTAAATGAATGAAAACTATTGTAGTTTTTTTGTGTAATGTTAGAAATAAGTTCAACCAAAATTTTATACATATTTCAGGTTTGAACCATAATTAATTTATATAAAAAATGTAGTAGTGTAATAATCAATAAAAAGTTTAAATTTGATTTGTTAATTTGAAATATTATTTTATTTGTTAATTTAATGAAAATTTGATGGACAAGATATAAACCTTAAATAATTAAATCCAAAATCATTTATATAGTAAATAAATTGGTTTTAATGTGAAGTAAATAAAATAGCTTCAAATTCATATCTCTCATAATTTTTTTAGATAGATGTATTTAATATATCTTACTAGTTAAGACGAGATGTAACTATAGTGGCAGAGTGTAATTGTGTGAGTGTGTTAACAAAAAATATTAAAGATCTGAATACAAAAGTAATTACACTGAGAGGAGTTATTGAGTGGCATTAACGGGATGACTATGACCATGTACATTAAAGTAAAATAGAGCTAACATTATATTTATGAAGAAAATGAAAATGAAGAAGATGAAGGTGAACACTACTTACCTTAGCAACATGAATATCCTATATCTCTAGAAGATGAAGAAGAGGACTATACTATTTCTCCAAAAGATGAAGACAACATACATTATGCTTGTAGGAGAAATTCAGCTGGGAGAAATACCAAAGAATGTATTCAAAGTTTACAATCCTCTCTAAAACTTGTATTTGATGAATATTGTAAGCAATTGTATGACATGGAAGCTGACTTAATTAGAGAAAAATCAGAAATTAAGGAGTTGACTAAAAGAAACAAGATAGTAGAGGAGGAGCTCCAAAAGGCTAAAGAATGTGAAAACTCTAGCAAATGAGATTTTGACAAAACAAAAAACAAGCTTCAAGAGCTGTGTACAACATTTGATGTAGTGAAAGAAGAATGTGATCAAGTATGTAAGCAACAAGAGTATCCAGGAGTGGCTCTACAACTTCCTAAGAAGAGAAAATATGTTCTTAAGGTTTATGAGGTTAATGACTATGTGAATTGCCCAATTTGCTTGGAACCATGGACTGAATATGGGGAGCATAATATTTGGTATGTTGTAGATGCAAATGGGTTTCCAATACTAGAAACTTCTATTTATTTTTTGGTTTTTACATGTTATGGTATATAATTTGTTAAAAAATTAGCAACATCTACTACTAGTTTAGTGGTAGAGTACTCCAGAGGTAAATCAGAGGTCTTATGTAACTTAGGTCATGGAAATTTGAACATGGTATTAGAGTCTAGGCCAACAGAGCTAGGTCAAGTTAGGTTCTACGAGCACCTATAGTGTTAGCTTAAGTGGGGGTGTTGGAAAATGATCCACACTCAAACCAAATATGAACTAATCACCAAAATTGTTATTTTTCATACATTATGATGCAAGATTAAGACATGTATTTGATAATACATTAGTGGATACTAAGAAAATCATTGATGGCCAACAAAATGAGAGAGAGCAATTAGAGAACATCAATGAAATTAACATCCATGATGATGTTGAAGATGGTTATGTTCAAGCAGAAGAAGACAACAATCCAAAGTTGGATGATGTTATGGAAGACAACAATACGGACCCAGTATACAAAATGATGATCCAAATATGTAGTGCCCCTCATCTCGTCGTCCATCAAATTGATGTTTGCTTAGACTTTATGATAGTGTCTTAGACCGTAGATGATGGATCTCTTGTTATCTTGTTACTTTATTATGGACCTAATTGTGATGATAACAGATATTGATGTTGGAATAGGTTATTTTATGCTTTAGAATTTGATAAATAAACTAGATGTTACAGATGTTTGATGTTAATTGCGATATTGGATTGTAAGAGAATTGAATGTTTTATGTTGTTGACTAATATCAGATATCTTGTTCAACATAGTTAATCATTTATTCATAAATGTGAATGGAATAGTGTTGTATTACTCGCTCTCGAGTACCCTACACCACTACGATTTCCATTCACTATAGGACTGTATGTGGATATATATCTTGTTATGCTTAACCGTGCGTTGTTGTAGGAATGCAGGTACTAGGCATCGACTCCACCTGATTACAGGTCTAAGCGTGCCTTCGCCAATGGATTAGTTGTTTGGAGTTACCGTGAGGTCCCATGTCAGTGTGGTTTGGTTGTCAGTTTATCCTTTTGGTCATTGTCTATCATTCGATCATGATTTGCAGACAGGTAATATTGCACCTTGGAGTCTAACTAGGTTAGAAAATGTCTAAGTGTGTAAGGTGTCGTTGTGCTTTAATTAGAATCATATTATGGAAATTATAATGTTGATAATTAAATATATTTATAAAAGATAATATTGAGTATTAGGTCGATAGTTGTTAATTATTGTTGTAAATAAATTATTATTTTATTAGTAGTATAGTTGTTAAATATAGATTGTAAGAGATTTTGTATTATTTAATATAATATTATTTGTAATAAATATTTAAATAAATAAAATAGTTGTAAGTTATGTTAGTGATTTACAACTTAATTAATAAAATAAATTAATATATATAGTTGTACAATTATAGATTGTTGCAATATTATAACTTTATTAAATACAATATGGTTGGTCGGCTATAAAGTAATTAAATGTTGTCGAAATTGTGTGTTAATATTTAAAAAAAGAATAACCTCTTGGGATTATTAAATTAAATAAAAGTATATCTCGAGGAGGGAGATGCACGGGATCGCGTGCCGAGTTCCTTAGACGATAGAAGGGATT
This sequence comes from Cunninghamia lanceolata, assembly GCA_027924645.1. Lineage (NCBI taxonomy): Eukaryota > Viridiplantae > Streptophyta > Pinopsida > Cupressales > Cupressaceae > Cunninghamia > Cunninghamia lanceolata. The sequence continues at coordinate 2,050,502 of BSBN01000797.1, forward strand.
GTGTTATAAAAGAAAAGCTTGTAAAGGCAAAGAGGACGGTATTGCAGGTAGAAGAAGAGAGTAGAAGGCTGGGAAAAGAAGCGTGGAACTTCAGCAATTGAAACGGACTCGGCGATTCGATAATCAAAGCCAGGTTCCACTGAATGCATAATTCCTTTCCTCTGAATCTGTGGGTGTTGATCATTTCCTTGTTTCTAAATGGATTGTTTTAGTTGAATTTCTGCTTCAAAAGATATTTTAGTTTGCAATTAAGTTGTTTTCTATATCCCTCCAATGTTTAATCTGAGATATATATCTTAACATTTCCACTAAACGATTTATCACTAGTTTTTATTACTAGTTGCGGTAATGTTGTAGACCTAGTTCTCTTTTAGACTAGAAGGAATTGATTCCTCTAATTTTTCATACTCTTGGATCATGTTGAAGGAGTCGTGTTTGTTATGCTATGAGATCTAGAATTTTAATCAGAAATTACCACTATTTTCATCAGCTGAAAGATGACCATAACTCTACATTTTCTATAAAATCTTGTCTAATCAAGCATCATTTACTTTAAGAACCTGACAGAATCCTGCTATTCTTCATGCTACGATGTTGGTCTTTACCTGTTTCACATATCCTCTGACACAGACTGAAAGGGGCGCTGGCAAAGATTGTGATCTGGCTTTGTTTCACTTGTCAACCACCAAAACCTAGCGTCTAGAAGGAGAACAGATATAGATTTTCAACGGGCATTTGCATTGGTCTAATTAATACTTTTATGGAGCGGCAGAAACAAACAAATAGGTAGGTCAATTGAAAGGTTACATGTTTCGCTCTGCTTCTGCCGATTTGTGCATGCTTAAAAGTTTCTAAAGCCTTTTAACAAATCTATTCTGTGCATATCATGCAATCGTGGGTTTCAAGGGATAGCCTCTCTGAGGCAGCGGTTGAACCTCACCAACCTTCCCCTAGAGGTCGGGGAGTCCGCTTGTATAGGTATAGATTATCTACTGCGCCCTAGATTTGAGCAGAGAATCCCCAGCTTCGGTGGATGGGCCATAGGCCATAGATTGAGATCTATCTAGATAGCGGTGGATGGGGGAGAGTTCCACTGGGTGTGCAGCGGACGATAGGGTTAGCTTAACTACTTCATATTTCTTTGGACTCTTTAAATTTGAAAGACTATTAGTCATCTTCCCACAAATCCATTTCTACTAACCCTCTGTTCTTTCCACTCGTATTGTCTTACTGCTTATTTGGCAGTTTTTTTACAACAATGTCTTCCTTTACTTCGCTGTGGAGTTTGTGCTGCCATTTTTGATTTTACCGAATTCTTTTCACCTGATTGCCATTTTTTTAAATAGATGCCTTGAACTTCTTTCTTGATAATTTCTTTCTGTAATACCTCATTTCTTACCAAATTGCCATTTGCATTTTCCCATTTTCTAGACCTATTCAGTGTTATCCTCTCATCTCCACTTTATTGCATTCTCCTCACTTGCATTCTCGTTTCCATTGCACCAGTCTTATTTTTTAAACACTACCTCTAACGTTGAATTGAATACTCCTTTTCTACCTAAAAAAAAAATATTGCCACTTCATCACAGTCGGTGAAAGTTGAATTCAAATTATAGAAGAGCAAAATAAGGTAAGGATGTCAACCTCTCAAGAGGTTACGAAGTTGAAATAACAATGTGTATTACTAAATCTGAAACAGGTGCGAATAGTTTTGGGTTGTTTCTACATTTAATCATTGACCTAGTTTTGTAATTTGCTTGTAAGTTCTTGGCTTACAAGCTGTTGGAGCTTAAGAGGCCGGGTTATATCGAGTTTAAGTATGTTGAGATAGCCATTGAGGTTTCTCAGGGGTCTGTTTTAACTGGTACAAATTTCTTAAGAAGAGAATGTCTATTTTGCACGTTGGGTGTGGTTAAGGCAGGATGATACTTCATTATGTATTGCTCTGCCTATAGTAGCATCTGGGCCAAAATAAATTTATACCTTGGGGGTTGAATCCACGTCTTCTCACTTTGAAGATGCCAGACTTGCAAAATTGGAGAAGTTCTAATGAAAATTAATAATAGAAGGTCCAGTTTGAAGGGAACTGTGGTGACACAATTGATCTGTCTGCCTTTGATTTACTCCTTTGTGTATATTGATTTCTCATCACCTTGCAGCATTAGCTGTAATGTCCCTGGGCTACTAAATATGGTTAATAAATGCAGAACTCAGAGCTATCTTTATTTCACAACAAAATTGATGTATTCAGTGCAGAGTTCACTATGATTGGTACAATATAGTATTCAGAAAATAGAAGCAGTGATCTCAGTTTGGCGGCATCAAAGAATAGAGCATATATTAATGATAAAATTCAAGATTATGGCTACTTCCAAGGAAGCTACAGGGAGCAATCCTTACACAGTAATAGTTATAACACTTGTTATCTTGGACTCGAGTACCATTATCCTGTCTGGAGATCAACTCTGCTAGATGAAGACAATTTTCAACATTTTCCCCTCAGCGCTAGTTTGGATCTGAGTACTTGGTTTGGTGTTAATAGTGGTGCGATACATGTTGGATAGCCAGAGACTCCTCTAAGTGCTTGAGGCACTATGGATTGCGATTCTCCTGAGTGATGGCCTTCTCGTGTGGTGTTAGTTATCCATGTCACAGACATCTTTATTATCGCAATTTCTGTATGTGATTCGTCTATATGACTGGCAAATCCTGAAAAGAAACAGAGTTCTTTACTTTCCGTGCATTAAGATTTATCGTTTCAATTCTAGTCTGCAGAAACCCATCATTGTTAATCTAGGTTAGTTGTGCTTTCTTGTATGCATTTCATTTGATTGCCTTAGATTAACCCTAAGGAATGTTTATTTTCCTTACAATGTGTTTGAATGCATGTGTTCAATGACCTTGGTATATTAACAGTAGTACTATTAATATCAATGCTATTATTAGTATCATTATTATAATTATAATTATTATTATTATCATTATTGTTATTATTACAATAATAATAATTATTATTATTGTTACTATTATTATTATTATTATCATTATTAATATTATTATTATTATTTCAAAAGTATAGTTGATTGTTTTAAAAACCAAATAAATTGGGAATTTTGAATAATGTTGTCATTATTTATTTGATTAAAAGAAAATCGTTGTGATTATATATTATGGTTAATGAAATTTAATTTAGATTGACATTGGTTTTAATATGGTTTCTTCATTTTGTTAAGATAATGGTTTAAGGATTAGGTATATAATTATTGTATTGGAAATTTGATTTAAAGGTATTAGATAATTAGTTAGTGTGAATTGAAATTGTATGAAATGGTCAAAGTGTAAGTTGTCAAGGGTTCATTTCCAGAGGCTAAGTTGTCATAGTTGAGTATTTGCAACTTGTGTATAGTTGTTTTTGTAATTACAATGTAATAATGATTATGTGGATCAAACGCAGTATGCCGTGTTTTGAACATGTGGCTAGGTGTCCTGGTATTATGATGTTGTAACGGTTGTGTGGCTCGAATTTAGTATGAGGTATAATGAAGTTTTGGTTAAATTGTTAATATGTTTTGTAATGTGTTATTCTCTGGATGAGATTATTGGTTGTAATGGGGTCCACTGTGCAAGTGTTTGGGTGTCAGTCTAGAGGCATAGGATAACGTGGTTTGTTTTCAAGTATAGTTTTTTATGTATTGGAGTTATGATGATATGTTGTCTCTAGTTATGTCTGGGATAAAAGACAATGTGAGTGATGAATGTATTTCCTTGGGGGATGTATTATTGTTCGTCTAATTATATTTTTCTTGTATCCGTTTTGTCGTAATTGTTGTATGGAGAGACCTGTAATCTGTAAATGAGTAAAATGTTGTAATGCTATAGGCGATGGATAACCATTGGTGTTATGATTCTGTTTGTAATGCAAGAGGGTTTATGCCTTGCAATGAACATGTATGTGTATTGCTATAATGCCTTGTATGGTGGTTAGGGTTTACTAGGTGTTAGGAAGGAGAGTGGCTTTCAACATGGGGCCAGCGCCCAAAGTGGCAGTCAGGATAACCCGTTGAAAGTAGATTAATCAAGTGATAACCTAAAATGAACTAGGGGGTTAAGGGTAGATTTCACACTAAACAAGATTAATGGATTCCTCTCCCATGGCCTGTGGTGCTTGTATAGACTAAGGATGGGTAGAGAAGGCCTGGTTGGCATGATTGACTTCCTTGTCCTCATGAAAGGAAGGTTGATTCCGCATGTGTCACCCTATGGGGCCGGCGCCTAGTGAGAGGCTATCAGGATAACCATAGATGGGGGCCGGCGCCTAGTGAGAGGCTGTCAGGATAACCCATGTTAGGACCGTGCGATGACACTCTCCCTACTACAACCTAGCATCCCTTGTTTGGTCTCTCCACTTACGTTGTGTTTCGCCTCTGGAAGTTAAGTTGTGTTGTATTGTTATTGCCATGTGTAGTACTGGCGTTTGGTCATCCTTTGTTCTTGTTTGTCTTTTACCTACCTGACTGACATTGTTGGGACCTCATGTTAACTCCTAGCTCAGGGGGTGGACCTCAGGGTTCCACATGGTCGGGTGGAAGAGCTATTTTATCCATTGGATTACTCTTGTCGAAGTTCATGTGCAGAAAAGATTTACCCCAGTTTTCAAACAATTGTACTTGTACCAGTTGATGAAGATGTATGTGTATAACCTTGTACCAGATTTGTGTAACAAATCAATCATAATGTATGTGATTCTGATGTAGTCTGAAAATGGCAATGTAACGATGTCATGATGTACTTATGTGTAATAAAAGCATTTCAGTTATGTTTTTGAACATGTAAATTGTATTATCTGACGATATGTAATGGATATGAATAAGTTATTGTGCATTGGATTTAGATCAGTTACTGATGTATGTAAATTATGTTAGTTGGTTTGTAAAGTAATGCAGCCTTGGATTCTTAGAGAATATGTCGTAGTTAGTTATGTTAACATTATTTGTTATCTTAAACATTTTTTAAAAAAAATTTCCTGTTTCATATAGCATAAGAGTGTATTTTTTTAAGGTGTACAAGGCGGGCATTACAAAATACATATGGTAACAATATAGATGGTCTATAGTTAGATTTCAATGATGATGAAGTGATGTAGGTCAAGATGAGGATGATGATAATATTAAATACTTGAAAGAACATATGAACATTGATAATGATACACTGGATGACATTGTAGCAGACAATAATGTTAATGACTAAGACTTCTAAATTTTCAGAATTATTTGCAATCCATGTTTCAAAAAGGATGATTAAATTGTTGGCAATAATGTTAGTTAAATGGATTGTTCAATTTTTAACAAATTAGCTATTTCAATGTCCTTAAATTGTTCAATCTTTGGTATGAATTGTTGGCAATAATGTTAATTAAATCAATTGATTAATGTTCTTCATAACTTGTTAATGGATAATCCTTATGTGATGGAAGTATTAAGTGATATAGGTCAAAGGATAAGCTCATCAATGGATTGATTGATGTTCCTCATAACTTGTTAATGGATAATCCTTATGTGATGGAAGTATTAAGTGATATATGTCAAAGGATAATCTCATCAAGTTCCTTAAATAGTGGGTGTTACCTTGTTTCACCAATGACAATTTACTTTTAGGTTTGCTGGTGACTTCAGAACAAATTAAGGAGCTTATGTAATTTTGTCAATTAAATCATCCACTTCACTTAACCCAATCTGGCATATGATTTGGATTCATGTTTTCTATAAATATTTAAACCCTGCTCCTAAAACAAAAAAACAAATTTGGATTTTGAAAATATATACAAGGGAATGATTTCCAAAAGAGAAAGACTGATGCCTACCACTAGAGAAATTTGTTTATCTTTAATTATTTTTCATATGTATCCTTAATTGAATCTATGCCCTATTATCTTGTGATATGTACTTGAGTAAGACCATCAATGAAAAATGAAGTGGACATATTATCATCTATATTAGCCAATTGATTGCACAAATATTTCAATTTATCAATGATCTCATGTTTCTCTTCATTTTCAACACTTTTAATAAAGACATCATGATCATAATATTCTTCTTCATCATTAGAATGCAACATGTGATCGTCATAGGAAGTAGGAGAAAGAGGTAGTCTAGTTTGCAAGGTGAGGGTTTGACCTAGTACTTTGTTGAAGGGGACATAAGGATCCTAGATGTTTCTTAGGAATGTAAAATTAAAGGCATTGGGTTGTTTCCAACAAATGCAAACCACAAAAATCTCAAAATAAAAAATCAATCTTTTTTATCCTAAACATAGGCATGGAAATTGCGAGTTCAAAAAAATGTAGGGAAATAAATCATACCCTATAATAGATGATTTAAGTCCAATCCTAGATTTAATTAAACTTTAAAGTACAAGGAGTTGAGAGTAGAATAAAATATTGAGATATTAAGTAATTAATATAGAGAAATGAAATGGTTGAGAAGAAATACAAAACTTATTTGATCTTTTTAGCATGATGTGAAATGTGAAGTGAGTGATTCACTAATGCATTATGAAAAACGAATGAAAACTAAGATTTTCTACTAGAATAATGATCATGAGATTGTGGCAGTGATTAACTAATTTTTTGCATTCCTTCTTCACTTGTCTTCTTTTTCCATATTTCCAAAACTTTACTCTTATATTCCTAGGGATTCTAGATTTTCCTCTTGACTTGGATTGATATTTATACCATTCCCCTTTAGATCCACTTTTGTCCTTGGGCCTTTGCAGACCATGCAAGGCATCCTTAGAACCTTCATCATTGAACTTTCTCCTCATATCTAAATTGATCATTGTAACAATAAAGGATGCCATAGTCACCTTTGCAACACTACCATTTATAACAAGCATTATGTTCTCCTAATTTTTGGGTAAAGAAAAAAGTGAGAAGATACATTTGTCTTCCTCATCAATTTTAACATTTATTGAACCTATTCAAGACTCAAAACCATATTAAAGGTGTCAAAATGTTCTACAGTAGAATATCCTTCCTTCATTTTTAAATGATATAAACATCTTTTGTGATATAACTTATTACTTTATAATTTTAGTTTTATAAATATCTCCCATCCTCTATTGTAATGTGAATGCAGGGGTCTCTTTTGATTTAAATAACAAAGAAAAAGTAAATTGGAGACAACCCGATATATTATTAGTAATCCATTTCAACAAACAAATGAGAACCAAAAGTTGACCACTAGAGAATAGCAGCTTTTATATTGATTTGCTTCAAAGTACAGGTAGTGCAATGTCTCTTTCAAAAAATTAAAATCCTAGATAGATTCTAAGCCATAATGTCCTAGTTTCCTTTTATAAAGGAAGCAACAAGCTTCAGACCTTTCACATTCAAAATGGCTCTTTGTATTCCTAACCCTTCATATTACAATATTTGTCTTTTATTAGTCCAATTTAGATTTTTAAATGTATTTGAATACATTTTGAAAACACGAAGAAAACAAAAAGAGACAAAAGGAGAGTGTTCAAGATGTGGTGGTTCTATTTAACACCAGCATATGGCTCATTGCTCCTCTTCACATGAACTTGTGCTACTAATGATTCATCTCTAAGATATTTCTCCTCTCATTTATATATTATAAAATCACCATGCCATTGGTATGCCTGAATCTAAAGCAAGTTCTCATGGTGATCTTTCCATCTTTTATCAAGCAAAGCTTTGACATCCATCACAAATTTTGCATACCCAACATCTAAGGAAATTACTCGGTCCAATATCATGTTGAAACTAAGAATGCTAACATCTCCATCCTTCTTCAAAAAGTCCATAACTTGGAATATTGTATGGCTGAATTCCATCTTCCATGTGTCAAGACTTTTGATTTTCTATTCTTCTGTCAGTATGAAAGGAATAAATTTATGCTTGAATGTAGAAAAAGATTCAACCTTTGCTTGCATCTTCTGGCTTTCCCCATTCACATACTAGTATTCATCAATAATCATTTTGACTATTTTCTTAGTGGGTTTCAAAGTTGTAGGGGCATCAAGATTCCTTTGCACTACTAAGCACATCATAACCAAATTGTGTTGATAGGGTTGCCATTTTTTAAACAAAAAATCCAAAATAGAAAAGTTTATCTTCAATTGTTCAATGGCCTGAGATAAAGAAAAGTAGCAATAATGCACACTCCCAAGCTTATCCACAAACAATTTTACTCTAAGCTCCAAAATTTTCTCAAAAATTTCAAAAACTTTCATCTTTGCCTCATTCTTTGTCATTTCATTTTGTTTATCCAAACTTTTAATTTCCTTTTCAAATTTTAATCTTGTTGCATTAAATTCTTCAATAGACATTGTGACATCACTGGTTGTTTGTGGCATAGGGGGCTGATAGGGTACAATGGCTTGACCTTGAGAAGAATTTATAGCTTGCAATTGTTTCTTTAATTTCACATTTTCAAACTACAACAACTTGTTTACTTCATCATTCATTACTTTTTGAGTTTTCTCATAATCTATTAGCCTTTATTCTAACATCTTCACAACAACATGAGTAAACATAACAGTATGAACATTAAGAGTAGTTGCTTCTATTGCTGATGTATCTTGTAAAGTCTTTACCACAACTATACCCCTCACTTCTTGAACAATGTCCAACAATCTTGGTTTGCTTGTATTCTTCTGAGTAGTCTAGATTGCAAGGGTCTCGTGATTTGGATTAAAACCACATCCACTTATGCCATCGTCATAACCAAATTTTGAAACAAGTTGTGGATCATCTTGACTTCTAACTTGGTCAAGCAAAGTTACATTCTTCAATTCAAGGCCAAGGATGATGAGCATATTACTTTTCAACACCATTTGTCTTGCCTCCTCTAGAATCACATCAATTTAATCTACATTCAATTCTTTGAAAGTGTATGTAATGATTTGATCATGTTGTGCTTCATCAGCACCCATTTGATTTATTGTCACTTTTTCATTATATTGTTTCATTTTCATTTTCAGTGAAAAATCCTTAATCTTTGGAGTTTTGATGAAGTCCTCATCTTCTATGAACCCCATGGATTCTATAATCCTTTCATACTCCTCCAACTTTGGTTTAGTTTGGCTTTGCTCACGCTTCCTAGCCTCAGGCTTATGTGCATCAGTGGGTTGACAAACCAATGGTTGATCAACCTCTTGCTCATCTCCCATGTGCCTCAAGATGTTAGTCACCTCATCAATATCCCCCACTTCTTTAGTCATTTCATAGGGGACAAGTGGAGATAACTCTTCTGACCTATGCTTCTTTATTGGTGGTGATTCTGGGACCTGTAGATCTTGCACTGACATAACATCAGGAGCAGATTCATGAATCTCAATCCCTACAGACCTTTTTACTAGAAGTTTAGTAGCCTTAGGAGGCTACTTCTCATATTTACCATAAATACTTTCAAAATTATCAATGATTGCATCAATTCTCTTTAAAAGGTCTTTTTCTTCAACAAAGAATCTAAGAAATAGGGGATTCTGCTTTTTCTTTTCATCTTCAATATTTTTAAAGATATCCCATTTTCTCTTCCTACTATATACCTCATCAAAAGTGACAAGATTTCTTATCACATCCTCATCAAACAAGACCTGATGGGATACAATCATTTTAGTCATAATTGATTGTCTCACAAGGTTCATATGACCCTCAGGGTCACAATTCCTCTCGATACACAATTTCAAAGAATATTTCGCCTTTAAAAAGGCTTGCAAATTTTCAAAAGTGACAGAGCCAATAGACCAATCACCAAAAATTGTAGCATTAGGTTGAAATGTACCTTTCTTTTGTCTTTTCATTACCTCATTTTCCATCCACATCATTTGCCACATAAACTCCATGAATACAATTTTGGCAATATGTGATGTGGCTGGGGGCAACCATACACTCTAATTATAGTATGATCTGACATAAAAAAAACCAACCAGAAAAATTATAGTTGTTGCCCTGCTCTGGTTTGTGTGCAAGAGGCCTCAGCATTACCCTGACTTCCTTAGTCAACCTAGGAAACTAGATACCAAGAGAATTCAATATCTTGACAACAAACAAATCATGAAATACAATGTAGTCACTGTTCTGGCAATAGGAATCCCACTTATAACACCAAAATTGAGTTGGCAATCTTTGTCCTTTATCATCAACCATACTCAGATCCATTTTGCTTGACCATCTCCCTCTATTCTGATACAAAATCAAGTGACACAATAAAGAATAGAATTTGAAATCTAAGGGTTGCTTGTTCTCCTTCACAAACAAGAATCCTTCATGTAGTTTTTTCTCAATATGAGATGCAAAGTCATATTTAGTGTTCACCTCTGGATGTTGTATTTTCATAGCCATCATCATTAAGCTAGTTGGCATTATTCCTTGTGCATCAATTCCCAAGACCTAGCATAGTGCAAAATAGGTTCTCTTGAAATATACAGCAAATTCTTCCATAGGGAAAGGCTCAATAGCATTTGATGGAATCTCAATTTTTCTGTTGTTGGCACCCCTTCTCATATATATTGGCAATTCATCTCTCTTAAGTGTTTTCCTCAGGCTTGTGTAATCTTGTTCAAATCTCTACAAATCCAATTGAGTGAGAGCTTGCTTGTTCAACATAAAATAGTCAACAATTGCATTCTTGTCTACTGTCTGTTGATGATTGCGATATACAGTCTTCTAGCCCTCCTTCTAGCGCCAGAAAACTATAGATGACTGTTTTGATGCAATCATAACAATAAGTTAAAATTCACATAAAATGAACTGAAACTATACTTGAAAGACAAGAAGGAATCATTTGGTGATTCAACTAATCCCAAGTCTACAATGGTTCGGTTGGTCAAGTTCAGTTGGTCAATGTGAAGCTGTAATGTTCAAGGGGCCTTACGTAGTTTAGGTTTGTTTTGTGGTTTACTGGCCTAAGAATATGCAAAAAGGTCATGAGATATGTCAATGCTTTTCATTCCTTTGCATAAGAGTGATACTGGGCTGCAAGTTTCAGAGGGTTTTCTTGGATTTTTGCAGCCTTCTTCTTGATCTGTTTATGAAAACTGTCTATTATAGCTCTGTTATCATGCTTCTTCAAATTTGAGACAATTTCCTTTGGATTTCATATGTTTTCAGCTAAATATTTCAGATGGGTTGGGAAAAGTTAGAAAGATCTACTCTATACCTCACTTAATCTACCTAAGGATCTAAGTGTTTCTGTTATGCACTATGTAAATACCACAGTAGTTTGATCAAATCCACAGTAAAAACCCTAAATGTAAGTTCTAAGCATTTTCACAAACATACATTTAAAATTGCAAGCTCTCAAAGAAGATATTTCAAAACACAAAGAAGAGCAGGAGAACACTCAGAAGATAGATGCAGAACTCCAGATTCTATTGTATTAGAAACGAATAGCCATACATGATTTACAATGTAAGAATGACTCTTAGTTTCATTGATCATACTACAGAGAACTTACAAGCTTTACAGATACAGTAAGGCAGCCAGACATTCCACGCGCACCTTACTGCAGACAAACAGGCGACCTCCTTCCTCTACACTAAACTATGCTAAGCTATCTTGCTGTATTTTCCTAGAATCTTTGTGTGTAGCCCCTGTTGTAAAGTATTACAGTGTAGAGAGGCACAATATATAACATTCTGATTGTCCTCACTACAGCAAAAAAACCTAACTGAACCCCTGGTTCAAACCTCTAGTTACAGCAATAAATGCAGGTGAACCAGTTCTCAAAAATATCTCAGAGCAGTGGTCAAATCTGGGCAAAATATTGCCCCTTCTGAGAAGTTCTAGCAGCTGGGTAATAACTTCTGTTTGTCTGTTGTGATAATACCTCCAGCTGCGACCTTCCTCTTTACTTGAATGGCCTTGACCTTTTGCATTTCATCTCTATCTTCTTGCTCCTGAGATCAGATCTTCTGCCTCCATGAGGTCACTGTATTGACTTTCCAGCTGCTTCCTCAACTGCAAGCCTGCAAGACAAGACAAGCAATAAGTTTCACATTTATCACAAAAAAATAGCATGAAATTAAAATAAGCGTTTAAACCCAGGTGACTGCGCAAGATGGAGGAGATCGGATCTAGAAAACTCCAAAAAACACGTCCAAAAATGCGCTCAAGCTGCTCAAGATTCATGGGTCAACCATCGCTGACCGGGAAAATGCCAGAGGCGCCAAAAAAAAAACACTTTAAAATTCCACCGCCTTATTTCCCGCCCATCGGCATGATCATCCCTGTCAGTGCGTCAAAAAAATAGGTTGGCCGACATACTTCATCATCATGATAATATTCAGAAAATATGATGCCCTCCCTCCTGAAGGTTCAGATGAATGTCATCATGATATTTGACTTCTGCATATGGAGAAACGAACAACATCATCATCATCATCATGAAGGATAATAGGAGGATATGAAGATAATCTTGCTGCCGAAGAAAGGAAGATGATGGTGACGTCATCATGATATTCGGGCTTCATTGAAATGCCAAGGATGACATCATCATCATGTCCGGTTAAGATCAGGGGATAATTGCAATATCGGGTTACCTAAGGAGCATGATCAGGATGATGAAGTGAATATGATCCTCTTGTGGCCAAGGTAACCCCTTCGAAAGATCAGCATGATGAAGATCATCATCATAATTGCTTTTTGTCGAACTTGGAATAAGACATCAACATCATATTTCGCGAACCAGATCGGGCTTGAAAAAATATCCCGCTTGAAGGAAAAATGATGATGATGATGATCATCAGGAGGATATTTGTTTTTTCGTTATTCAGATCGGGATGATGTCATCATGATATTCGGGTCCTTTGTTAAACTTAGAACATGACGTCATCATGATATTTCGCCAACCGGATCATGTTTGGGAAACATCCTGCCGAAGGGAAAATGTGATGATGATGATCATCATCATTCTTGCAAAAGGTTGTATTTCATCGGCAGGAGGACTTGGCGAAATATCGGGCGTACAAACAAGATCATGATGATCTTGACAATATGACAGGATAAAAATATGATGATGACATCATCATCATATTTCGCTTTCGGAGCACAAGGATGAGTTAAGGTCATCATGATATTTGCGCTAGGGTGATATTACAAAATATGATGATGCTGTTGAGAAATGTAATATCGGCTTCTTCTGAATAGATAGGGTGATCATCATGATATTTCGCTAACCGGAGATCAGGAGGATATGAAGATGACGATCCTCCTAATCGAATTATGATGATGATGTTCTCAGCACTTGGCGAAATTCAGCAAATGATCCTCCTGAAAGATCAGGGTGATATGAAGTCGTCATCATCATAATTCGAACTTCAGCAAATATCATGATGATGACCTTGCGATAGGTTTATAGCATGCACGTGCAAATATGTCGAAGGTGATTTTGTTAAGTTAGGGTGATCTTATACCATCAGCATGATATTTTAAGATCAGGCGATGCAAGGATATCATGATGATGCTCGCGATACAAAGACCGCTCGACGGGGAACTTACCTTGACTTAAAGCCGATGTCATCATGATATTCGAACCTCAGGATATTATCGGGGGGGCGTTCAAATATGATGATGATGATCATCATCATATAACCAAAACCAAGTTTATAAAATATGACACTCCTAAGAAAATCATGATGCTGCATAATGCGCACAAGGCCTTTTGACGGGTAAAAAGCACTACCACCTAAAATTGACGTCTGGATGTTGCGACTGCATGATTTTTATCAGGTGATAGACCAAGATCATGATGATCCTGACAACATGACTTAGGATATATAAAAAAATATGATGATCCTCCTGCGAATATCAGGTTTGACCAAGACTTTGACTGTGCATAACTTCCACATATGGACGAATTTTCAAGTGAAGTAAAAGGCAAACTTGCATGGAATTTCAAGCTCTTTCAAAATGTGAGGTCACAGCAACAAAATATGAACTTTGACAAACAGACCTCATGATGATGACCTACCTCATCATATATCATGATGATGATGCACCTGACCTTCATTTTTACCAGACCGCCAGGAAGCAGAAAAAACACAAGCAGAAGCAAAAAGCAAGACATCAGCAGGGGTCCTCATTTTGCTAAGGAGCATAATGGGGCGTGTTGTGAACATCACAACAACTAGCAACCAAAACAAAACAATTAAATTCAGAGTGTTCAAGGAAACTAGGTGAAATGAACTCATAACTTCCAACTATCTTTCCTGCAAATTACTATTCAGCTTGAGACTCAAAGTGTTCAATAAAGATGCATGAATTTTCATTTTCAGTTTAGTTGTGTGCATGTGATTAATTATCCTCATCTTGAAGATCGGTTGAACAAACCAGTGATTGACATTAGCCTACGTAGGTGAGGATATTCCCTCATAGCCGACCGGATAGAGCCTTGCTGCCAGCGAGCGTCTATAGCCCCGGCAAGGTTATCGTTACAATTCTCCTAAGTAGAGCCCCACTGCCAGCGAGCGTCCATAGCCCCGGTAGAGTTACTTAGATGGCTTAATCTGGATTTTCAGTATAATCCGCTTTATTCATTTATTTATTTATTTATTTGTTTTCTAATTTTGAAAAGATGTCATAAGATATAGCAATTTGTAACTTCATGATGCAAGGATTGGGCACTTGCTGAAATTAAGCTGAGAATTGTAATGGTAGCAAGGGTGACCTCTGATTTTTCACCTAATATCTACACTGGTAGGTTCAACAAACCCAAGGATTTTAGGTGTGTCATCATGAGAAACCTGCTTCGAATTCTCAATCACATTTATTGAATACGAAACTTCAGAAGATGAACAACTCTCTACATTCATGACAGTGACAAGTTATGTGTAAATTGCAAATGGTTATCCTGAATATCCTAAATTATATACTGTTTTGAATGGTTGCTAGTTTTGCTCCTTAATACTCTACAGTAAAATAAAGATCCCTGCTGAGGAGACAACAAACAAACCAAACAAACAGGCTGTACAAACAACACAGCAAAAGAAAAAACTGTACAAACAGAAAGCAACAAAAAGAAGACAAGCTATACAAACAACCAACCTAAGAAGAAAACAGCAAAAGAAGACCACAAAAACAAAAACAACTACCCTACCAGACTATATACCAGCCTCTCCAAGGCAAACTGAAACCCAGGAAAAAGACCCAAGAACACCCCTACTTGCATATTTCTTTAGGTTGTGCAGGAGTAATAGGGTACTGGTGGTGGTTCTCATCCTAGCAGATTTATCTTTGAATTCTGAAAAAAATTCTGATATTCTAGATTCATTGTGTTTATCAGAATAGCTCTTAACTAGTAACTGAGGCTGCTCATCAGGTTTATGATTAATCCATATGCATGTCTTATCTCTTGAATTTCCATAATCAAAATAGCATTTATCATTGTTTACTAAGGAAAGGAAAGAGACAACCTGATGTGCCTTTAGCTTTGTGGAACACACTTGTTTATTGATAGCTGGCTCTTCATTTAGCTCTGCATTTTCATTGCCCAGCTCTATGTCTAGTCCTTCTTCAAGTTGAAAGATGAATGACTCTAAATGTATCATTTCTTCATCTTCATCCAGATTTGTTCCTTCATTCTGGATGTTCAGTTTATCCTCAAATTTAGCAAACCTCTCAATGTTCTCATTAGTTTCCTGCACATCAGCACTTAAGTAAGTATCTTCATCCTCATCTGATATACAGAAATTAATCATTTCTAAATCACTTGAGAGTAAAGGTGGGACGACATCTTTTGATTGATAGGAATACTCCCCTGTTTTACTTTCAACATGGCATGGGGGTGATGTCTGATTATGCACAGCAGCTCCATGATCCTCTGTATCTTCTTTTTTCAAAAATTGTTCATCAACTGACTCACATTTATCGTCCAGTGTGGAGTCTGCTTCTATTAACCTGCAACAATCATCACATGATTCCTGGAGAGAGATCTTATTATCCTTTATTCCTAGCATTGGTTCCATCTTTGTATCCTCTACACATTTAACGACCGTTGCTGCTGCATCCTCCTGTCGCCCAATAATCTCCTCACTTCCTTGCCAACTTTCAGCCTTATACACATCTGAGAGAGAGATTAGTCCTTTCAAATATAAATCTAATCTTGTAAGAAAAGATAGACAATTAAGCTCACCATGCTCTGCGGACTTATGTATCCTACACCTATTTTTATATAACTTACATCGGACTGGGAAATTGTATGTAACGTACTCTTCCACCTCTTGTCTAATGTCATGACCAAATTTGTCTATTGCATTGTTTTCCTCATCTGAAGAATTTCCGTCAGACTCAATGAATACTGCTGTTCTATTGCTGACACACTTCTTTCTAATGTTTAACATCATAATCTCTTCAATCTGCATCCCATTGTTGGTAACTCTATAGACACCTGGCTCAACAGCAGCATATAAGATTTCATTAGTTTGATTATACTCTGTTATCATATGTCTCATTCTGGGCTTTGCCTCTATCCTGATCTGGTTTGGGATGCCTCTCCATGGTAACCACATGTGTGAAAAGTCAGTAGCCATATATCCGTTTAATGTCTTGGACCAATCCCTACTTAGCAACATTCCATAATTTACGGGTATATCCACTACTTGGATGTCAATGATTTGGCTCACCCTAGGGTCTGAAGCTAACTGCACCTGTATGTTCATGAGTTCTCCTATCACACTAACCTCGGTCTTATCTAATTGTGTGACAACTTTGGTAGATTTGGTGGGAGTCAGCCCGAGAGTTTTACATATTCCTAAGGGCATTACGTTGGCTGAAGCACCAGAATCTACCATGCAATTGTGTATATTCTTCCCACACAACCTAACAGTTAACAAGAAAGGTTGAGTATCCCTCTTATCCGCATGTATTACTACATTTGTGTTGGAAGGCTGCTCAACTTTCTTACCTTTCTCCTTAGGTGGTGAATCACTACTAGGAACAGTTATATCAGCAGACACCATGTGTGTCATGGATGTATCCAGGGATTTTAAAAAAGCATTTCTGATCCCTGGGGTCTTCAATAATTCATTTAGAGGTATACTGACCTTCATTTTCTTTATTTCCTCTGATAAGTAATTCACTAATCTTGTTGTCTCTACTGCTTCTGTCTTACCTATTTGATCCCTTTGCACTGCTGTTCCGTTATTTGTGTGCTGACTAGCTTTAAGTATGGCAGGATTGTTGCTAGCATTCTGAGCTGGGGGTGTATTGATGTTATTCGGGGGAGTGGAAGTGGTGAAAGGTCCTCCCGGCCTAGGGTTGTTCCTCAAATTGTAGGTGTGGCTTTTATTTGTCTGTTGAAAGGCCTGCACCTCCTCTGTTTCATTTAATATCTCATTTTCAGATTCAAAAGGAAACTGAAAAGCATTTAACACAAAGGCTGATTCGGGATAAAGACTTTCACAACAGTATGGTTCATCCTCTAGCAATTCATCCTCCTTCTCTTCTGCAGTTGCAAAGGTAAACGTTTCTAAGACTAAGGCTATGTCATATTCTGAGGGTACTACCTCATTACCCTTAGGAATGAGAAATTCAGAGGTAGGAGGCTGTACGTCTACGTTAAAAATACTAGCTGCCAAGTGGAGCTGTGGACAGTCGTGCTCAGCATGGGTATTGGTATTGTGAAATCTGCACCAAATTTTGGGTGCTGTATTGGCCATTTGTATGTTAGTTATTTGTTTTGCACCATGATTATCTGTATTCTCAAAAGGAGAAGCCAGAGTACCGTTGTTGGGCCCAGTGTTCCATGTCTTGGGTGGCCTAGGTTGATTCTGGTTCTTGTTATTATTGCCCTAGGTCCTATTATCTATCACTGGCCCCCTATTTTGCATTGGTTGCCCCTGACTGGGGCCTTGATGCTGATTGTAGTTTTGGTTATGATTGTACTGCTGATTCTGGTTGAGACTATAATTCTGATTTTGGCCTTGGTTGTGACCTTGAGGTGGATTGTAGTTTTGGTTGCTTCTTCCATAGAGGTTCTCATTTCTTAGCTGTGTCACTTCGGTTGTTAATCTTTTCAAATGTGCAGTAATCTCTTTGATGTCTTCCCTATCCTCTTGTGCTTTTGCCACAGTTACATCCCTAGGAAGTTGGAAGAAAGGCTGACCATTATTTTGACTGTTATTGGAAGTACTAGCCATGTAAGGAGTTATAGCCTGGATTGGAGTAGGATTATACACAGGTGTGTAAGAAGGAACCGGATTTATTAGTGGAGCATGCTGCACAGGGACTCCATTCCATGGGTGTGCCTGATTCTGCACCCCAAAGTTTCCTCCAAATGGACTGTAAGTTGTATGTCTCATTTCTTGGTTCACTGAGGCTGCCTCTTTATAGGCTTTGGATATTGAATCTATGTCAGGTTTCCTTTTGACAAACATGGCAGTTAAAGGATCCAAGGCAGCATAGTACATAGCCAACAAGGGAGCATCATCTATGGTATAAGGGGCTGCTAGCCTAGAATAGGCCTTTTGAAATCTGTCATTGAAATTATTAATTAGCTCTCCCTCACCTCGTTTTATAGCAGCCAGTTTATGATACAAAGCACAAGGGTCAATGGGTCCTCTAAATCTTGACAGAAATGCTTCTTCCATAAGTGGCCAGGAAGAAATGCAACCATTGGGTAAGTTTACGTACCAGCTAGAGGCCTGCTCATTAAAGGTGTAAGGGAACAATCTACACACAACATCCTCGTGCTCATATATAGCCCTACAACATGCTTCCTTAAATATTCTAATATGATCTTCTGGGTCTTGATGCAACTGGTATTTGGGACATATCTTTTCCAGATTTTTTGGCATGTCATGATAATCATTGAAGAATATGGGAGAATTGACATCGAAATAAGCCATTGCAGGTGTTTGAGCTTGACTTGAACTTGCAGAAATACCTGGATTGATTGGTGGATTAGGATTTAGAGGAGGATTAAGACCTCCAGGAGTGCCTGAACCAAGATTTAAAGATCTGAACAGCGATCTGTCAGGACTTACAATACTACAGATGTTAAAAGGTGACCCAGGAGGTGTTCCAGATGAACTTCCCGCTTGCGATATCTTTGGATTCCAAATTAAAGGGATTTTACTTCGCCTTGTATCAGGTAGTTGCACAAAGATATCCCCTGAACTGGACCTAGACCTAGTCACTCTGTTACTGTCGTTAGCCAGTTTGAAATGAAACCTAACTCAGGCAGGCCCTCCTTCTAGCGCCAGAAAACTATTGATGATTGTGATATACAGTCTTCTAGCCCTCCTTCTAGCGCCAGAAAACTGTAGATGACTGTTTTGATGCAATCATAACAATAAGTTAAAATTCACATAAAATGAACTGAAACTATACTTGAAAGACAAGAAGGAATCATTTGGTGATTCAACTAATCCCAAGTCTACAATGGTTTGGTTGGTCAAGTTCAGTTGGTCAATGTGAAGCTGTAATGTTCAAGGGGCCTTACGTAGTTTAGGTTTGTTTTGTGGTTTACTGGCCTAAGAATATGCAAAAAGGTCATGAGATATGTCAATGCTTTTCATTCCTTTGCATAAGAGTGATACTGGGCTGCAAGTTTCAGAGGGTTTTCTTGGATTTTTGCAGCCTTCTTCTTGATCTGTTTATGAAAACTGTCTACTTATAGCTCTGTTATCATGCTTCTTCAAATTTGAGACAATTTCCTTTGGATTTCATACGTTTTCAGCTAAATATTTCAGATGGGTTGGGAAAAGTTAGAAAGATCTACTCTATACCTCACTTAATCTACCTAAGGATCTAAGTGTTTCTGTTATGCACTATGTAAATACCACAGTAGTTTGATCAAATCCACAGTAAAAACCCTAAATGTAAGTTCTGAGCATTTTCACAAACATACATTTAAAATTGCAAGCTCTCAAAGAAGATATTTCAAAACACAAAGAAGAGCAGGAGAACACTCAGAAGATAGATGCAGAACTCCAGATTCTATTGTATTAGAAATGAATAGCCATACATGATTTACAATGTAAGAATGACTCTTAGTTTCATTGATCATACTACAGAGAACTTACAAGCTTTACAGATACAGTAAGGCAGCCAGACATTCCACGCGCACCTTACTGCAGACAAATAGGTGACCTCCTTCCTCTACACTAAACTATTCTAAGCTATCTTGCTGTATTTTCCTAGAATCTCTGTGTGTAGCCCCTGTTGTAAAGTATTACAGTGTAGAGAGGCACAATATATAACATTCTGATTGTCCTCACTACAGCAAAAAAACCTAACTGAACCCCTGGTTCAAACCTCTAGTTACAGTAATAAATGCAGGTGAACCAGTTCTCAAAAATATCTCAGAGTAGTGGTCAAATCTGGGCGAAATATTGCCCCTTCTGAGAAGTTCTAGCAGCTGGGTAATAACTTCTGTTTGTCTGTTGTGATAATACCTCCAGCTGCGACCTTCCTCTTTACTTGAATGGCCTTGACCTTTTGCATTTCATCTCTATCTTCTTGCTCCTGAGATCAGATCTTCTGCCTCCATGAGGTCACTGTATTGACTTTCCAGCTGCTTCCTCAACTGCAAGCCTGCAAGACAAGACAAGCAATAAGTTTCACATTTATCACAAAAAAATAGCATGAAATTAAAATAAGCATTTAAACCCAGGTGACTGCGCAAGATGGAGGAGATCAGATCTAGAAAACTCCAAAAAATGCGTCCAAAAATGCGATCAAGCTGCTCAAGATTCATGGGTCAACCATCGCTGACCGGGAAAATGCCAGAGGCGCCAAAAAAAAACACTTTAAAATTCCACCGCCTTATTTCCCGCCCATCGGCATGATCATCCTTGTCAGTGCGTCAAAAAAATAGGTTGGCCGACATACTTCATCATCATGATAATATTCAGAAAATATGATGCCCTCCCTCCTGAAGGTTCAGATGAATGTCATCATGATATTTGACTTCTGCATATGGAGAAACGAACAACATCATCATCATCATGATGAAGGATAATAGGAGGATATGAAGATAATCCTGCTGCCGAAGAAAGGAAGATGATGGTGACGTCATCATGATATTCGGGCTTCATTGAAATGCTAAGGATGACGTCATCATCATGTCCGGTTAAGATCAGGGGATAATTGCAATATCGGGTTACCTAAGGAGCATGATCAGGATGATGAAGTGAATATGATCCTCTTGCAGCCAAGGTAACCCCTTCGAAAGATCAGCATGATGAAGATCATCATCATAATTGCTTTTTGTCGAACTTGGAATAAGACGTCATCATCATATTTCACGAACCAGATCGGGCTTGAAAAAATATCCCGCTTGAAGGAAAAATGATGATGATGATGATCATCAGGAGGATATTTGTTTTTTCGTTATTCAGATCGGGATGACGTCATCATGATATTCAGGTCCTTTGTTAAACTTAGAACATGACATCATCATGATATTTCGCCAACCGGATCATGTTTGGGAAAAATCCTGCCGAAGGGAAAATGTGATGATGATGATCATCATCATTCTTGCAAAAGGTTGTATTTCATCGGCAGGAGGACTTGGCGAAATATCGGGCGTACAAACAAGATCATGATGATCTTGACAATATGACAGGATAAAAATATGATGATGACATCATCATCATATTTCGCTTTCGGAGCACAAGGATGAGTTAAGGTCATCATGATATTTGCGCTAGGGTGATATTACAAAATATGATGATGCTGTTGAGAAATGTAATATCGGCTTCTTCTGAATAGATAGGGTGATCATCATGATATTTCGCTAATCGGAGATCAGGAGGATATGAAGATGACGATCCTCCTAATCGAATTATGATGATGATGTTCCCAGCACTTGGCGAAATTCAGCAAATGATCCTCGTGAAAGATCAGGGTGATATGAAGTCGTCATCATCATAATTCGAACTTCAGCAAATATCATGATGATGACCTTGCGATAGGTTTATAGCATGCACATGCAAATATGCCGAAGGTGATTTTGTTAAGTCAGGGTGATCTTATACCATCAGCATGATATTTTAAGATCAGGCGATGCAAGGATATCATGATGATGCTCGCGATACAAAGACCGCTCGACGGGGAACTTACCTTGACTTAAAGCCGATGTCATCATGATATTCAAACCTCAGGATATTATCGGGGGGGCGTTCAAATATGATGATGATGATCATCATCATATAACCAAAACCAAGTTTATAAAATATGATGCTCCTAAGAAAATCATGATGCTGCATAATGCGCACAAGGCCTTTTGACGGGTAAAAAGCACTACCACCTAAAATTGACGTCCGGATGTTGCGACTGCATGATTTTTATCGGGTGATAGACCAAGATCATGATGATCCTGACAACATGACTTAGGATATATAAAAAAATATGATGATCCTCCTGCGAATATCAGGTTTGACCAAGACTTTGACCGTGCATAACTTCCACATATGGACGAATTTTCAAGTGAAGTAAAAGGCAAACCTGCATGGAATTTCAAGCTCTTTCAAAATGTGAGGTCACAGCAACAAAATATGAACTTTGACAAACAGACCTCATGATGATGACCTACCTCATCATATATCATGATGATGATGCACCTGACCTTCATTTTTACCAGACCGCCAGGAAGCAGAAAAAACACAAGCAGAAGCAAAAAGCAAGACATCAGCAGGGGTCCTCGTTTTGCTAAGGAGCATAATGGGGCGTGTTGTGAACATCACAACACTGTCACCAATGGGAATCCATTTGGCATTCTAACTATTTTAGTGGCAAGATGGTAAAATTGTGCTAGTGCCCTAATCAATTCCACATCCACAAATAGAGCGGGCACCACCAACTTTGCCAAATCCAATTTCCATGGATTTCCCATTGGTCCCTCGCCATCCCTTTTTGCATAAAAATACCAAAACAAATCCCACCCAGAGATAGGGATTGTAGCATCCTGACACCCTTCTGCTACGTCTCTAAACATCTTCTTTGGAACCTTGTCTATGGACTGAGGCAAAACTTCTAGCAAAGATTGTTGAAGTGGTCTTTTCGTGGGAACTATAGGCTAATTACCTTTACTGGCAGACTCAAACCTCTTGGGTGCCATGTTTAATGACTTGAATAGGCTATGGTTTTTCAAAATTTAACTTACTATACCAACAACTAAAAAACAAAGCGAAAGAGCGAATGAACTTGACATGGCCAATTAATGTAGGTAGACATAGGAATAAAAGAATGGCATTTAAAATTAAAAATAAATGCATTCAAAAATGGATAAGAATAGAATTTGTATGTTCAGTCAGCATCACAATCAAATTGGGGAACTTTGCAAGTAGTAGAGATAGAACAGACTACATCCCCCCTACTGTATAACACAAAAGCTTAGTCCCAGCCTTTTTTTTAAAGTGAAATTTTATATTAACAAAAGATGTAAATACAAGAACCCCTAGTACCAGCAACTGAAAAACAAAGTGAAATATATGCCAACTTCTAATCAGGAGTGTAGGAATGAACTTACTCGATCAATTGCAGTTTTCAAGAAACACAATGAGCTGAGATGCACCTTCTCCAAGTTATGTCTAAATTCTTTGAAATGAGCAAATGCCAAGAAATATTTGAATCTTATTCATCCAAGGATTCATCATATCACCATTACTCTGGTTCATGCCATGAGATCATGAAATCTTAGCATTCAATTCCTTTCTCAAGATTTGATAGCAATTCTTGATAACCATGACCCCACATTGCATTTGCTTGCCATTTATTTCTTTTGCTGCATCACCCCAAGGCTCACCCAAACCAGCTATGGGATAGTGGGGCTTTACATCCATTACACTTCTATTTCATCCTTTACTACCAAACTCCAAATTCTTAGATTGACCCCTGCAAGACCGCGGGAGATTATTGCTCGATGTCTTTTTGTTTACTGCTCACCCGCAAATGTTATGAATGACTGTCATGGAATAGTAGTGGCTCATAGCCACTACACTTCTATTTCATCCTTTACCACCAAATTGTGAATGATTAGATTGACCCCTGCGAGACCGCGGGAAATTATTACCTTATGTCCTTCTATTTACTGCCCACCCGCAAATGTTATGAATGACCATCACAAGACAGCGGGGTGAAAACATATTACATTCTCCTCTTGTTGCTCTACCGCAGGCCTCAGTTGAAACCCTTGCATGGATGTAGTAAGTGATACCTCATGATGTTATTACCACAATGCCACTGGTTACTTTTCAAAGCTTCGCGGGACCACGGGAAGAGATTATCTGCACTCAAACACTACCAAGCCACAAGCATGAGATGAACCATCCAAGGGATGGCAGTAGCTTCTTCATATCAACCGCTTCCTACCGCTAAGATGCAACCTGTTCTTTTATGCTCTATGGGAATGCGGTATGTACCATATTTTATTCCTCTTGTACCTACATAACCACAAAAGATAGTCAATTAACTCACGAGATAGCGTTAATAAAAAAAAGCACTCATATAGTAAAAAATAGTCAAGATTGTTTCACAATGGCTATGATATATATGTATTGATTTAATTGTGGGGGAATGTTAGGGGTGATTGATTTAATAAATAAATGTGGATTTATTTAATTAAGGATGAGACTTTAGAGGAAGGGTTAATATTTAATTAATGTCAGAAGAACAGTTAGATTTATTAATTAAAAAGTGTGACTTATTAAACTGATATTAGGAAGAATGATCAAAGTGGTTAATTAAATAAATACAATTTATTTAATTAACATTATAAGAGGAGATGTGGGATAGATCTTGTGTGATGTCAGGCCATGGTAAGATTTAGGTGTCTACATTTCTAATAGTGCATTAGTTTTTGGGTCAATGAATAATGATCACAATTTATCTTTGGTAATTTTTTCCTTCACCATAGATCATGAGACAATTTTGAGGAACAAAATTCATGACAAATTTCTCTATGGGTTGTCCATGTATTTATTTTCCTTCACTATTAAGATAGATTGAATTAGGAATAGGAGAGCATCAAACAAGGATCAAATTAATGAGTGCAATCATGATTATGTTATTGGATTTCAAAGTTTGTCAACAAAGATACACTGTCAAATTCCTAATGATGAATTTGATACACTATCAAATTCTTAAGTCTAATGCACTTAAATATCGATCTCATCCTTCAAAATTTCAATAGGAAAATTTAGTTTTCAAAAGGGTGAAAATAAGCAAGAAATTCAACAAAATACTCACCATGTTAATTTACAGTCAACTTCAGATGTTATTTAATCTAATTCCCAAGGTGAACTGAAGGACAATCCTATATTATCTATTAATGTAATAAGATCATAGAATACCTAAATGAAAATAGATATGTAAACCAAAACACATTCAAATATAGAAGGGTTCTAACATATATGTCACTTCTATTCAAAATGAACAAAGGAAATATACAGAGAGGTAAGATGAAAATTTGATATACCTCACTTTTAATCTACAAAATGTACAAAGTAGGCATTTGTTCAAGAATACCATCAGTTATGCTCCATGTAGATGTTGACAAGTATCCAACATATTGTCTGGTACATTTCTTATATGGATGGGATGAGAATAACTGTACTCAAACTTGTATGGTGCCAACTAGTAGATCATTGTGGCATGTGGCGTATGTGGACATCACCATGTGTTAGATGCATATAGTGCCAATTATATGATCATGTTTTGTAGTACAAATGTCATTAGGTGGCACACGTGTATGGAAGCATAACATGTGGTTGTTGATGTTCCGTGTGTCTAACAAGCCACCAACATGTGTAGCAATGTCTATAGCCACACTATCTAGATCCTTGAAGATATGTAAACCTTGAATAATGCCCCTAATAACCCTAACCCCTAACCCCTAAACCCTAAACTCTAAATAATGTCCCAAATCCCTAACCCCTGACCCACCATAAACCCTAAATAATGTCCCAAATCCCTAACCCCTGACCCACCATAAACCCTATACCTGAGAAACCCTAAACCCCTAAATCCTAAATCATAAAACCCTAAACCCTAAACACTAAACCCAAGCAACCCTAAACCTCTATCTGCCTATTTCTCCATCTCCCTATCTCTATCATTCCTCTACCTCTTAATATCTCTCCCTATGTCTCTGCCCATGTCCCTCACTCTCTATATCTTGCTATTAGTCCTCTCTCTAAACACTAAAGCCTAAAGTTCTAAACCTTCAGCCTAAACCTAAGCAACTCTAAACCCCTAAACTCTAAATCCAATCAACTCTCTCTCTCTCTCCAAACTTGAGCAACCCTAAACCACTAAACCCAAAACTCCTAAACTCTAAATCCAATCAACTCTAAACCTCTATCTCCATATCTCTCCCCTATCTCCCTATCTCTATCATCCCTAGATACCTCTCAATCTCTCTCCCTATGTCCCTAGCCATGTACTGCTATTAAACCCTAATAAACTCTAAACCCTAAACTTGAGCAATGCTAAACTCATAAATGCTAAATAATGCCCCTAAACCCTGACCACTAAACCCTAAGCAACTCTTTGTCTTTGTCTCTCTCTCTCTCTCCGACCTATATATTCTCTACCAGCTCCTAGTTAAATCCTTTTCCTAGCTTTCCTAGTTTTCCTTTTCCTTTCCAATTTCCCTTTGGATCCCACCAATTTTTCCCTATTTTAATATTTTCCACCTCTTCTCTCATCATTCTTCCCATCCAATGAACTTTAGTTTTATCTTGTTTCCATTTCATCATGCTAATTTATATCCTCATCCCTCTTTTTATGTCCTAGTTTTCTTGTTTCCATTTGCTTTGTTGATAAGGGAGACAGATAGAGACAAAGAGGAAGGAAGAGAGAGAGAGAGAGAGAGAGAGAGAGAGAGAGAGAGAGAGAGAGAGAGAGAGAGTCCTAGTTTTCTTGTTCATTTCCTTCATTGATAAGGGAGAGGGAGAATTAATAGAAGGGAGAGATAGGAAGATATATGAATGATAGGGGGAGAGAGGCAAGAGATAGAGAGATAGGGAGAGATAGAGGAGATAGAGGGGAGCAATAGGAAGATAGAGAGAGACTAGAGAGATGTCTAGAGAGATAGGGAGATAGAGGAATGATAGGGGAGAGAAAGGAGAGAGATAGGGGGATATAGATAGGTAGAGAGAGAGAGAGGAGATATATTTGGTGAGATAGAGTAGGCAGAGTGAGAGATAGGGAGATAGAGAGTGAGTGAGATGTCTAGAGAGATAGGGAGAGAGATTGAGAGGTAGAGGGATGATAGAGACAGGGAGATAAGGGAGAGATAGGGAGATAGAGGTTTAGAGTTGCTTAGGTTTAGGTTTTAGGGGTTATGGGTTATGGGTTAGGGATTAGGGGCATTATTTAGGGTTGAGGGATTTAGAGAGAGAGAGAGAGAGAGAGAGAGAGAGAGAAACTTCTTTTGAAATGCAACTATAAACCCTGAATAATGCCCCTAAACCCTAAACCCAAGAAACCCTAAACCTTTAAACCTTAAATAATGCCCCTAAACCCTAAACCCTAACACCTAACACCTAAAACATATATAAACCCTAAATAATGCCCCTAAACCCTAACCTATAACCTATAAATCCTAAACTTGAGAAACCCTAAACCCCTAAATCCTAAACCCCAAACCCCTAAACCCTAAACACTAAACCCAAGCAACCCTAAACCTCTATCTCCCTATCTCTCTATCTCTATCATTCCTCTACATCTCAATCTCTCTCCCTGTGTCTCTGGCCATGTCCCTCACTCTCCATATCCCTATCTCTTTTGGCTATGTCTCTGGCCATGTACATTACTCTCTATATGTCCCAGTTATTGGTCCTCTCTCTAAAAACTAAACCCTAAACCTCTGAACCCTAAACTGTAAACCCTAAATTATGCTCCCAAACCTTAACCCCTAACCCCTAACCCTTAAACCCCTATCTCCCTATCTTTATCATCCCTCTACCTCTCAATCCTTCTCCCTATCTCTCTGGATATCTTGTTCACTCTCTATCTCCCTATTTCCCCCCCTCTCTCTCTCTAGCTATCTCCAAACCTGAGCAATCATAAACTCCAAACCCCTAAGCCCTAAATCCAAGTAACTCTAAAACTCCATCTCCCTATCTATCCTATATCTTCGTATCTCTATCATCCCTCTAGATCTCAATCTCTCTCTCTATGTCTATGGCCATGTGCCTCACTCTCTATCTCCTTATCTCTCTCCATAGTCTCCTCTATATCTCCCTATCATTCCTCTCTCTATAAACCTTAAACCTCTAAACCTGAACCCCTAACCCCTAAACAATAAACCCTATCCCCTAAACCTGAGAAACCCTAAACCCCTAAACCCTAAACCTCTATCTCCTCATCTATCCCCTCTGTCCCTATTGCCTTTGTCCCTCTACCTCTCAATCTCTCTCCCTATGTCTCTAGCCATGTCCCTCAATCTCTATCTCCCTATCTCTCCCCTCGGTCTCCTCTATATCTCCCTATTGGTCCTCTATCTCTCTCTAAACCCTAAACCCTAAACCTCTAAACCTTGACCCCTAACCCGAAAACCATCCTCCCTAAACCCTAAATAATACTCCTACACCCAAGTAACCATAAATTACAAACTCAATTAGGTGCTAAAATAGGCACTAAATCAAGCGCTAAATTTAGGTGCCACATTAGGCACTAAATAATGCACTAAATCAAGTGTTAAATTAAATGCTAAATCAGGTGCTAAATGTGGCACTAAATTACATGCTAAAATAGGAGCTAAAGTAGGTGTTAAATTATGCACTAATTTGTGCCTAATTTAACATCGACTTGTTCTGATTGGCACAAAAAATGCCAAAAATATTGCCATCCTGATAAATAGCGCTGCCTTTTTTTAAAAATGGAGAAAAATACATTAAAATAGTGGGTGGAAGCAAAAATGGGAGCTAATCACAGGGATTTGTTGTAGTGATATGTGAATAGACTATTGGTACAATGAAGATTCCTATTGACAAATTCATGAAGATCTTGGATGATGGGTCCATAATGGTATACATATCTGATATCCAAACTATAGAGTTTTGGCCTCATAAGCAAATGAAATTGGATCCTAGCTTTTCATAAAGAGTACATGGAAATGCATAACAGGTACAATAATCATTCACTGGCAGAGAATAGAGTAGAAGAAGACTTTGGAGCTATGGAATTTACTTGCCAAAATTTTGATATAGACAACAATTTACTAACGGTCTCTCCAAAGATAGGTACCTTTAAGGATTCGTACGCTTTCATAAGTAGTGACAACAGGGTATACGTGAACAATGAAGTTACGGTGCAGAAAGAATAGCAATGGATGGCTTCTATGATGGATGTGGATCACAGGGAACCAAAATTTGATAACCAAGATACTAAAAGGATAGGGATATGACAAACAAAGGCAGTGAGAGAACAGTGATTAAAGTTAGAAATATGTTTTGATCTAATTGGATATGTAGTTTTTAATTTAATCATGTGTTTTTAACTTGTAATAATAGTGGTAAGATGATTCAATATGGACTATAGTTTTAATTTTAAATTTTATTAATTTAATACTTTTATATTTTTCAAATTTATTTATTTACAATTTTTATTTTGTAATTGTATTAATTTTATAATTTTATTTATTTTATTAGTTTTATAATTTTATAAATTTTTAATTCTTTTTTTTGCTAACTAAAAAGATTATTAAAATTATTATGTAGTTCAATGAATAAAAATGTAATAGTAAAGAGTTATGTAGTTTCATGAAAAAAAATATAATATAAGTGATATAGTTTATAGTTATAAATAAATAATTGAGTAATTTTTTTTAAAATTATTTATTTGAGTTTTTACTTAGAATTGCAATAGTAAAAACATAATTTAATTTTTATTTCATGGGTTATTTGAATATCATTTTTAATATTTATTATCAACATTATTTACATCACAAATTACATGTAAATGATATTTATATGGGATGTCCTTTAAAAGTTATTTTTAGAATTATTATTATTTAGTAAATTATGGTCACGACCTCTCCATTTATTTAAATAACTAATAAAATATAATTAAATGCATCAAACCCATAAATAAGGGTGCATCAAAATAAAATTCAAGGCTAAAAGTTCCTATCCGTCTTAAACATCTCTACCCATTTTATTGTGGGAGTGCAAAGTCATCAGAAAAATTGACATTTTTCCCTTCTTCCCTCGCTTACAGGTCAGTCATCAAAATGATCCTTAAATTGATCATCTACACTTGAATTTTGGCTAATTTCATCCAACCACATTGGGAATGTTTGCTACAATCTCCATTTGAGTTTTATAATTAATTTATTTTATTTTATTTTATTACATGTAAATGATATTTATATGGGTTGTCTTTAAAAGTTATGGAGTCTAATTGAATTGGAAGAAGAAGTATAATGGATAAGGAGAGAAGTTTAATTGGTAAGGGTGCTATGCAATCTTTTTTTTTTTTTTTTGCATTTTTCTTGCAAAATGAATTTATGAAGTGACTGCAATGCTATTTCTAGAAGGTTAGATTAACATTGCATATTATTTATTCTTATTGTATTTACATGCTACTCATTAAAATTTTTTAAAAAAATTGTAATTAACAAATTTTTGAAAACAACAAAGAAAATTAATGACACGGTAAATTAGTTATTTTAGTTTAATGAGAGGTAGAGTTAGGGTTCTTCTATTTAGTTGCACTAAAGGGATGACTATGATCCTGTACATAAAAACAAAATAGAGCAAACATAGTTTTTTTAAACAACTAGACATATTTTTTTAAAATAATTATAAATACACAAGATGAATTATCTAGTTACACTAAACGGATGACTATGACAATGTACATAAAAATAAAATAGAGCCAACATAGTTTTTTTAAACAACTAGACATATTTTTTTTAAATAATTATAAATATATCGCTGTATAAATATAGTACTACTGAAACATCAAATAAAAATAGAGCAAATTGAATTGGAAGAAGAGGTTTAATCCATAAGGAGAGAAGTTTAATTGGTAAGGGCACTATGCAACCTTTTTTTTGTATTTTTCTTGCAAAATAAATTTATGAATTGATACAATGCTCCTTGTTGGTATTATTTATAAATAAAAAGAAAATTGCAGTTAACAAATCTTTGAAAACAACAAAGAAAGTTAATGGCACAATAAATTATTTATTTTAGTTTAATGAGAGGTAGACTTAAAGTTCTTCTATTTTTTTTTAAATATAATGCACCTCATTAACTTTCCACTTTAGTTTAATAGACGCAGTTAGGGTTCTTCTATCTTTTTTTTAAGATAATGCCCCTGGTAAACTTTCCACTTTAGTTTAATGAGAGGTAAATTATTTACTTTAGTTTAATGAGAGGTAGACTTTAGGGTTCTTCTATCTTTTTTAATAAAATAATGTGTATAAATATAGTAGTACTCAAACATAAATTGGAGAAAAATCAAATCAAATAAAAAAACATCTAATTGAATTGGGAGAAGAAGATTAATGATAAGGAGAGAAATTTAATTGGTAAGGGCACTATGCAGCCATTCTTTGTATAAATATAGTAGTACTCAAACATAAATTTGAAAAAAATCAAATCAAATTAAAAAAGATCAAATTGAATTGGGAGAAGAAGTTTAATGATAAGGAGAAAAAATTAATTGGTAAGGGCACTATGTAGCCATTTTTTAATATATTTTTCTTACAAAATGAATTAAAATTTACTTTAGTTGAATGAGAGGTAGAGTTAGGTTTCTTCTATCAATTATTCACTTTAATTTTTTTTAAAGATAATGTGACTAATAAACTTTCTACTTGAATTTAATGAGAGGTAGAGTTAGGGTTCTTCTATCTATAAATGATAGGTAGAGTTAGGATTCTTCTATCTTTAAATGAGAGGTAGAGTTAGGGTTCATCTATCAATTAATTACTTTAGTTTAATGAGAGGTAGAGTGGTAGAGTTAGGGTTCTTCTATCTTTAAATGAGAGGGAGATTTAGGGTTCTTTTATCTTTAAATGAGAGGTAGAGTTAGGGTTCTTCTATCTTTTTTTTAAAGACAATCCACCTTGTAAACTTTTTTTTTTTTACACTTTTAGTTTAATGAGAGGTAGATGCACTTGTTAGCCAGTAGTCTTCTATCTTTTTTTTTTTTTTTTTTACACTTTAGCTTAATGAGAAGTTTTTTACACTTTTAGCTTAATGAGAGGTAGATGCACTCATTTGCCCAGCAGTCTTCTATCTTTTTTCTTTCTTTTTTTTTACACTTTAGCTTAATGAGAGGTAGATGCACTAGTTCAGTAGTCTTCTATCTTTTTTCTTTCTTTTTATTTACACTTTAGCTTAATGAGAGGTTTTTTACACTTTTAGCTTAATGAGAGGTAGATGCACTGGTTCACCCATCAGTCTTCTATCTTTTTTTCAGCAGACTTTAACGAGAGGTAGAGTTAGGGCTCTTCTATCTTTTTTCTTTCTTTTTATTTACACTTTAGCTTAATGAGAGGTTTTTTACACTTTTAGCTTAATGAGAGGTAGATGCACTGGTTTGACCATCAGTCTTCTATCTTTTTTTTAGCAGACTTTAACGAGAGGTAGAGTTAGGGCTCTTCTATCTTTTTTCTTAAAAGATAATGCATTTGAACCCTGGTCGATTAATTCTTTTAAAAAATTATAATTAAGTTTAGGTATCATTTGGATTTAAATTATTGAAAATGATTCCCAACTAAGAATTGTGAAAAAATAAGAAAATTAAAGATAGGGTAAATTACTTTATTTTAGTTTAATGAGGGCCAGCCTTATAATTTTTCAATCTTTAAAAGCCACAAAGAAAGTTAATATTTAGTTTAATAACCTTTGTTTTAGATTTTTACCATGGGTTTAATTTTATTAAAAAAATATAATTAAGTTTTTCATATCATTTGGATTAAATTATTGAACCATTAAAAACTAATTGTTAGGGCTAAGAATTGCAGGGTAAATTACTTTAGTTTAGTGCTGGGTAAGATTATAGTTCATCAATCTTTAAAACATCAAAGATTTTTTCTATGGGAATTAATTACCATGGATATCTTAAATACATCTATCTGCAATAACAATTTCAAAGATATTTTTATTTTATTTTCTTTATTTAAAATTGATTTTCTACTTTATTTTACTTAAGAGTTATTTTATGTTTTAGTTTTTATTATTTTTTTGCATGTAGGCTCTTTAATAGTTTTTGTTAACACATTCACGGCATTACCATCCATCCATTACTTCCATTGTAGTCTGTAGTTAAGACTCTCACCATAACTAGTTAGACAATTTTGATTACAATAATATAATCTCCAAAGCATGTATTAATATGATTATTGTGAAAAGTTACATGCATATTAAATGCAGCCTATTAACCCAACACATATACACTACAATTATGGTGAGCATAGATGACATGGCTTATCTATACTTGGATGTGTTGCCTACGTATCTACTAAGACAATTACAACTACAATATGTGACAAAATTCCTATATCCCTTATATCCCTTATACTTTGATGGATGTCTATATACCATCTTCAAGTAATGACGTATCCTCGCTTCCCTCGATAAGCGGTTACCGTAATCAAATAAGTAAAATATAAGCATATGTGAAAACTTTGATTATAAACATATAACTATTCTGTGTTAAATTGTTAATCATGTAACCAGTCGTAATTTAACTTAAAATAAGGTCCTCCTCATTATTTATGATTTTTTTTTTTGGAAAAAGATGAAAACAAACCCTCAATGGATCTTAAATTTGACAGTTTACTTTGTGTGTCAAGAATTTTTTTTCGTAAAAAAATTTAAGAAATGCATTCCAGTTCTTTCTAATTTTCATAACTACCAGATCCTTATCCTTCAATGCAAAATTTAATTATTTGATGTGCTAGAAAAGCTTAGAGATTGAAATGAATATAAAATATTTTTTAAAAAAGCATAAAAATATTGAGAACTTCTTAAAAAAATTCTAAAAACATAATTTTTTTTTAAAATAATTGAAGTTTCTATTAAAGAATTAAAAAATAATATATATATTTAAAGAGCATTAAAACTTCTCAGGGAAATCTTAAAATTTGGATTTTTTTAAACAATAAAATTTTTATTATATATATAATTTCTAATGTAACAACCCCCCCTGTCTTGCTACGTTGGCATTGAAGTTGGTAGGTTTTTTTTAATGCTTGGGGAGGATGAAACCATTAAATGCAAAAAAAAAATCTGATCTACGGGAGGTGAGTCAACGCATTTTGGAGAGAGAGGAAAAGGGGGAGTTTATGCAAACGGAGAAGGAAGGAAGGAGGAGAGCAAAATAAGGCAGTTTCAGAGGGATTTTGGACAGTTTCCAGATACAGATCAGCATCACAGCCAACTGCAGTTTGGTGATACAGGTCAGTCTTGAATCATCTATGGTTTATTTAGTGTTGTGATAATTTGTGATTTTTTTTATTTCAATTTTTCATTGATCGGGGCACAGTCAATACAAATATTTAAGGCAATCATAAGCCTGCAGGTTTAGGATTTGTGATCTGGCAATAGATCGCATTAGATATTTAGTCAGAATGTTAGAAACCTAACTATTTTATTAAATATATTTATGCAATCATATAACTTGTGGGTCATAAGTCCCCTTCCATAAATTTTATTAGAAGATTTGGTTAAGAGTTGTTTAATGCAAATTGTATGGAGAGAATCGATTGTGGGTTGTTGCGGTCGACTGTATTCAAGGGCGACACATTTTCTACCAGCAATGAGATCTATAATTTCGCTATTACAAATTCCTCCTGCCACTCTTCTTTCTCTCTCCAAAATTCTGGTGGTGTAGATTATATAAACCCAAAGACAAATTGCAGCAGTAAATCTGATGAAACGAGCAAAAAAAAAGATGGAGTAATGACTACAAAAGGCATCCACAAATTTGTTAAAAGAAAAAGGCGGAGAGACATGAGATCACTATTTTCTGCGTTGAGATCCTTAGTGCCGGAAGAATACATTATGTGCTCTGGGTGTCTAGGGAAAATGTTCAATAGCAGAACAGCTATCAGAAAGCATTAACTATATTAACCATCTGCATGATAAAATTAAGGAGCTTATACAAACAAGAGAGGAGATGAGAAAAGAAAAATTGTGCAGAGATCTGTCTTTTTCTGTCTCATCTGAGACTTTCCCTATTGTTAAAGTAAATTCTCATGGCTGGGGTGTTTTGGTATCAACAAACACATTTAGGTGTCAGATTGTCTTGTCTGATCTTCTATTTACTCTGGGAAATAATGGCCTTGATATCGTTAGTGCTGTTACTTGTGCCATGAACAAAAAAGTCTTTCACACTATTCATGCCAAGGTTACAGATCTTCATAGTTTTGACATCAGAACTTTATATCAAAATATTTGGAACTTGGTAGGTGAAAAGGGTTAGGATGCAAATGCACTTCACAAGTGAGGATTGACCATAGCTTTTAATAATCTATTTTCTAATGCACTCCTTTTACTCATTACAACTCTTCTTGAGAAAATAGAGTGGTTTTGCTTTGGTCATACAGTCATTTTCTACTAAACAGCTAGCCTTGAGAAAACAGTGATTTCTTTTGAGTTAAAGAATGTTATGGCACTAAAATACCGTAGAGGCAGCAATTAGTGTCTGGGCATTGAGATTTAGTCACATAATTTCTCATATAGAAAACCAGTCACACAACACAAGGATGTGAGGGATCTACTGTAGGAAGGAAAAATTAAGATTACCATTTTTGTAAGTCTTTTTACATTTTTTTTGTTATGTTAAACATGGTTGACAATATATAAAATTAGGCTGTGAGTTGACTTGTGTCACCATTTTCCATACTTCCCTTATGATATCCATGCATCCCTTTGTGAAGAGTAATTAAATTGGGGGTCTCAGGAGTGATTATAAACTGATCTAACTGGTAGAAGGCCATTTTCAACAAATCACACTATCCAAGAGAGGTTGGGTCTCGTAGATCATATTTTTCTCCTTTACCATTTTAATTTATAACTCATGGATTTTAGTCTTTTGTATGCCTCGTTAAGTCAAACGAGATGAACAAGGTCTAAGCATTAGAGTGGTCGTCTGGAGTGGCTCTCTACGGGCCTGGGGCCCGCAAGTGGCTGCTAGGGGAACTAGTAGCAGAGTTACATTAATAAGTGATAACTAAAACTAAAACATTGGGGTAAAAACACTATTAAGATAATTAAACCTCGTGCATGGCCTTGAGCACTTGTATAGGCTAAGGATGCAACGAGAAGGCCTATCCATCTGCGGGGCGTGGAGTCATCCGTCTGCGGGACGTGGATTTGGGTACGATTGAGTCTCCTCGTCTGTAAGAGAGGTACTTGGTCCCGTGTGTGCCATCCCTTTGAGCACATATGATGACACTCCATATGATTACACTCTAGTGTCTAGCACCTTAGCAGTAATGAGTAGTACCCGACCTATGACTTAGATGAGTACACCTTTATTATGACCTTGACTGTAAGCACTATTCTCCGTGTCTGCTCTGTGTCTAATGTGTGTGTTGGCCATCTTGTACCCCCCTTATTGTTGTTCATCTGTGTGGGCCTTGTGACTATCTCCGAGCATGATGGGTTGGTCTCTTAGGAGTCTACATGGTTGGGAGGCATTGCCACCACCATTGGGGACTGGCGAACAGGTTTTGGAGCGCCATTTGGAGATAACCTCTCTTTCCATCACTTCATTCAATTATTGTACATATTCAGTCTTTGTATTATACTCAGGACTATGCTATGTACCTGTTTCATATTTTAGAATATATCATTTTAATTGTATATGCAGTTATGTCATTGAACTCTCTTAGAATAGAAGTTGTAATCATTGTATTTAATGAGAAGAAATGTGATGTTCCTTTATTGCCTTACGGATTCTGGTGTGGGTATCAGATCCGACTGTATTTAATGCTTATGGATTCATGTTTTTATCAGATGGGATTAGGAACATTTGCTTTGGTGTTTAAAATGAATGGTATCAATCTATCTAATTGACAACTAAACTGGTGTATGTTGTTTACTTATGTCAAAAAAAAAAATTATCTTGTCCCCCTTTTGGCTCTTACCCTTCGGGGTTACATAGTGGGATGTTATATCTGGTATCAGAGCCCATGTTCACACACTGGGAGCTCTAGTATACTTGAGACTTCTATGTTTTATTGTGTTTGGCGTGTGTGGTGTGAGCTTGTTATATTGTTCTATAGTCATGTTGTTATGCCTTCATCCCTTAGTATGGTGATTAGGTCATCTTTGTGATGATCTATTTTGATGTGTTCTTTGTTTCTTTAAGATGGCTCCTAAGGGTAGAGCCAGAGGTAGAATTAGAGGTATAGCCACTGTTCTTCGACGTAGCACCCGGCATGATGCTAATCAGGGTAATCAGGGTAATCAAGATAATCAGGGCAATCAGGGTGAGCATTGGGAGGAACCGCGTGTTGAGAATCAATCCGAAGGGCTCAGGGGTGCTCATGTTTTAGCTATTTTACAGTAGATTTTAGACTGATTAGGACCTCGTCAAGTGGTATCTCATGAGGCAAAGTCACACCCTTCTCGTCAGGATGTCAGGATACTGGAGCTGAGCATGAGCAT
The DNA here is from genome assembly GCA_027924645.1 of Cunninghamia lanceolata. Taxonomy (NCBI): domain Eukaryota; kingdom Viridiplantae; phylum Streptophyta; class Pinopsida; order Cupressales; family Cupressaceae; genus Cunninghamia; species Cunninghamia lanceolata. The sequence continues at coordinate 2,088,107 of BSBN01000797.1, forward strand.
TCTCATAGTCCAGATCATTCGAGAGTAGTTGTTGTGAGGGATAGGGTGGATGGAGACAGTGTTACTGCAGGTCACATGAGGGATCTTCTTAGGGCTCATCCCCCTACTTTTGATGGTTCTGGTATAGGCACTGAGGTAGAGACTTGGTTGATCGATCTCGATCGATGCTTTGCTATGCATCCTTATAGTAGCAATACTAGAGCTCAATGTGCCATTATGCATCTCAGAGGATTTGCATCTACATGGTGGAGAGTAGAGGAGTAGAAACTTCACCTAGACATTGCTTCTGTGTCATGGGGACTGTTCTTAGATAGGTTCCGTGCATGATTTCTTTTAGACTACTATCGATAGAGATGTGCTGATGAGTTCCATGAACTTCGTCAGTTGACTATGACTATAGATCAGTATGAGCACTACTTCTTTCAGTTGAAGCAATATGCTAGCATTTCTGATGATGAGCCGATGTTAGTACAACATTTCATCAGGGGCTTGAATGCCCATATCAGTGGTGGTGTCCATGTGTTTGAGCCAAAGACCTTAGAGGTTGCCGTGGAGAAGGCGAGGTTGATAGAGGAGAATTTGACTAGAGGTTTTGGTGGTTAGGTAAGTGTTCAGATTGGCAGTACCCCTCCTTCAGGATTAGTTGCTTAGGGTACACAGTCTCAGGGAGCTGGACCATCTAGATCTCATACTGTACCTCATAGACATGGTCAATGACAGAGGCATAGGCCTACTCATCTCAGCAGAGTGGGCAAAATCCTAGTACTCTACTTGCTAGAGATCATTCACGTCATCGTTCTCGGAGTAGGTAGTAGAGTGGTCCATCACAGAGTTTTTAGAGTGCTCAGCAGAGTTCTAGGGGTGGTGGATCCCAGCAGTCACGTGCACCATTTTCAGGCCGAGGTTTTGGCAGGGGTGGTTGTTATGCTTGTGCGTAGCATGGTCATATAGCTGCTCAGTGTCCTTAGAGATCAGTGGCTGGAGGTAGTCAGAGACAAGCTACTTCAGAGCCTATAGTAGGTCAGGCTGGCAAATCACATAGAGTTTTTGCGGTGGTTGATAACCGTCAGGCTGAGCATCAGGGTACCATAATCAAGTATTCAGGTGTGTTATGTGGGATTACCACATCTATCTTGTTTGATTTAGGAGCTTCAGATTCTTTCATTTCTCCTTTTCTCGTGGAGCATTGTGGACTCGTGGTGGCAAGGCAAGACATTGGTTGGCAGGTTGAGTTAGCTACTGCATCCAAGGTGGCTATAGATTCCCTTGTTCATGGTTGTGTGTTGGATTTCGGCACCTTCACTACCACAGTGGATCTACGTGTGTTGCCTTTGGGGTCCTATGGGATTGTTTTAGGCAAGGATTGGTTGGAGACCCACCTAGCCAGTATAGATTGTCGGCATAAGTTAGTTCAGTGTGTTGATGATGTTGGGGAGCATGTTGAGTTAATTGGGGTTCAGAGACCCATTTCTCTCCATGTGATTTTAGCGATGTAGCTGAAGCGTGCCATGCAGAAAGGTTGTCAAATGTTCACTATTTCAGTTAGTGATCTTGCTGAGGGTGGGATTCAGGAGGTATCTCTTGATGATCATCCTATTCTTTAGGAGTTTGCAGATGTCTTTCTGAGTGATATTCTAGGCATGCCGCCTAAGCGCGACATAGACTTCCGTATCGATCTCATTCCTAGTGCAGAGCCTATTTCTCGGGCACCTTATCGCATGACTACTTAGGAGTTGGGTGAGTTGCCGTTGCAGTTAGAGGATTTACTAGAGAAGGGTTTCATTCATCCTAGTGTATCCCCTTGGGGTGCACCTATCATCTTCATGAAGAAGAAGGACGGATCTCTTCGCTTGTGCATTGTTTATCACCAATTGAACAAAGTGACGGTGAAGAATTGATACCTGTTGCCTCAGATAGATGATTTGTTCGATCAGATGAGGGGAGCCAAAGTGTTCTCCAAGATAGATCTGAAGTCAGGATACCATCAGCTTCACATTCATGAGGCAGACATTCGTCGGACAGCATTTCATACACGTTATAGGCATTATGATTTCACGGTTGTCCCTTTTAGGTTGACCAATGCTCCATCAATTTTCATTAGTTTGATGAATGGGGTGTTTCGCACCTATCTTGATCAGTTTATTCTCATGTTCCTTGATGATATTTTGATTTATTCAAGGACTATGGAGGAGCATGAAGGCCATTTGTGGCAAGTGTTGCAGTGCTTGCGGGATAATCAGTTGTTTGGCAATTTGGCCAAAGGTGAGTTCTTCCAGACTGAGGTGAGATATTTAGGCCACATCATCTTAGGAGAGGGCATCTCAGTGGATCCTTCTAAGATTCAGGGTATTGTGGATTGGCCAGCACTAACGAATGTGACTGAGGTTCACAGTTTCATGGGATTGGTGGGTTACTATCACTGATTTGTGAGAGATTTCTCTTGGGTAGCCCATCTGATCACTTCTCTTTAGCGGAAAGGGAACAAGTTTGTGTGGTCAGATCAGTGTGAGTCAACATTTCAGGCTCTTAAGGAGCGGCTGACTAGTGCACCTATCCTGGTAGTGCCAGATCCTACAGGTGATTTTGTAGTGTGCACCGATGCATCATTGGAGGGTGTGGGGGCAGTTCTCATGCAGGAGGGACGAGTGATTGCATATGAGTCCCGTAAGTTCAAGGATCATGAGTTGAACTACCCCACCCATGATTTGGAGTTAGCAGCTATCGTCCATGCACTTGTGCATTGGAGACATTTCCTTTTGGGACATCAGTTTGAGTTACATAGTGATCATCACAGTTTGTAGTATATCTTCACTCAGCCAAATTTGAATGCTCGGCAGCACCGTTGGATTGAGTTCCTCTGTGAGTACGACTTCGAGGTTCACTACATTCAGGGTAAGGAGAATGTTGTTGCAGATGCCTTGAGCAGGAGGAGACATGAGATTTCAATTTTATCTCTTGGAGTGGATTTGCAGAGCCATATTTTGGAGTCACTTCCTAGTGATACTTGGTATCAGGAGGTGAGAGCGGAGATTGAGTCTAGGAAAGTCCTTGAGGGCAAGTTTGTAGGGTTCTCTCTTCAGCCTGATGGACTTTTGCGACATCTTGGTTGTATTTATGTTCCAGATTCTGGTGATCTTCGTTCCTTGGTTTTATCAGAAGCCCATCATGCACCCTATTTAGCTCATCTGGGTGTCACAAAGACGCATGCCGATCTTCGACAGTTGTATCATTGGGTAGGTTTGCGACGAGATATTGCCGACTTTGTGGCTCGATGTCTTGAGTGTCAGCAGGTGAAGGTAGAGCATCAGCACCTAGTAGGATTGTTGCAGCCTCATTCCATCCCTGGATGGAAGTGGGATACGATATCTCTAGATTTTATAGTGGGCCTACCTATGTCTTCATGTCATCATGATGCTATTATGGTCACAGTGGACAAGTTGTCCAAGGTGGCACACTTCTCACCCGTGAGATCTTCCTACACTGCAGCGTCTATAGTTCAAGTGTTTATGGAGGATATTGTGCATCTGCATGGTATTCCTCGTAGGATCATTTCTGATCATGATCCAGTGTTCACTTCAACTTTGTGGACTTCTCTTCAGCATGCTTTGGGAGCTCAGCTTAATTTCAGCTCTACATACCATCCCAAGACTAATGGACAGACGGAGCGAGTTAATCAGGTCTTAGAGGATATGCTTCAGATGTACGTTATGGATCGACAGTCTCATTGGGAGGACTATTTGTACCTAGTAGAGTTTTCTTATAACAATGGGTATCACAGTTCTCTCATTATGTCTCCCTTCTAGGCCTTGTATGGTAGGCCATGCCGCACTTCGTTGAGTTGGGATCACTTAGAGGACTGAGTTATTTTGGGTCCAGAGATGCTTCAGGATATGGAGTAGTAGGTAGTATGGATCAGAGAGCATTTGGCAATAGCTCAGGATCAGCAAACGAAGTATGCTGATGCTCGTAGGTTGGATCGCTACTTTTCAGTAGGTGACCGTGTGTTTTTGAGAGTTCGTCCGCGGAAGAGCCCCATCCATTATGGGAATGGCTCGAAGCTGGCACCTTGTTTTGTTGGACCTTTTGAGATCCTTTAGAGGATTGGTCCTATCACCTATCGCCTTGCATTACCACTGAGTCTATCACGCATCCACGATGTGTTCCATGTTTCAGTTCTTAGACAGTATATTCCTAATGTGACCCATGTTCTTGATTGGACTGCTTTGCAGGTCGAGGCAGATGGGCAGCTTTCTTTGGAACCCGTACACATCCTTTAGCATCGGAGGTTGACCCTCAGGGGTCGGGACATAGAGCAGGTAAGGGTCCAATGGGATCCTGATGGTGAGTCCTCAGCATCTCGGGAAGACGAGAATGAGAGACCTTATCCTTATCTTTTTGCAGACTTCTAGGGGATGTAATGACCTTGTGTTCATATTATGATTTTCTTATCTTGATGGACTTGAATGACTGTATATTTTATTTTGGATTACGCATCTTGTTATTATTTTGTATTGGCACTGGTGATGTGCAATCTCGATACTATTATGATGTGAACATTATTATTACTTATGATGGATTTCATGCTCATATGATTGTTGTTGCTTCGGCTATATGATGTATATATATGCACAGGTACCTTGACGTGTGCTTGGAGTGTTGCAGGTACTGAGTGTCGACTCGGCCCAGATTCACATGCCTGAGCATAATCTTATTATCCCCGATGGTGGTTACTGGAGATAGTCACATGCCCTATTTCCTATACCCTACCCTAGCCACTGCACCCAGTGAGTGCAGTGTTTCCGTGTTGTGGTCTTACCGTATGGATGTCCTTATGGTCATGTGTAGTTTGCCTTCCTTTTGTTGAGACTTTTCTCATTGGTTTCCTTTGACTGTATCAAGTTTCTTGGTCTAGTGTGTGCTTGGGCTACATCTTAGCATTGGCAGTGTTCCAGGAGTAAGCCTAGTCCTAGGGGGGTAGGAGCATTAAAAAAAATCTACCAACTTCAATGCCAACATAGCAAGACGGGGGGTTGTTACATCTAAAATAAATTAGGTATATGTTAATATAGTCAAATATTTATGTAAAAGTCAATCATACCCAAAAGCACGGAAAAACAAGGAAAAGCAATATCACTGAACCAAATAAAGCAATTTGACACGCAGGCAGGGCTTTTACGGGTTACAAGAATCTTAACACTACTTAACAAATGAAGTAACAGGTGAAAATTCATTATTGAAGGTCTTAAACAGCGTGAATGTTCAATAGGGTTAATCTTTTAATAAAAGTGAAACGTTTTAATCAAATACAAAATTTTGGACTTTTTGGTAAAAAAATTTGCACCTTAAATAAAGGTCGAGGATAAAACAATGTGATATTTTGGTTTTCCAATATACAAATTCTTAACGCGTTTTTTATTAACCTTTGTAACCGTCCCCGTATCAGTATGATATTTTAAAATTTTGAGTAATTTGATATTTGAAAAAAGCTACTAACATGTGATCCGCAAATCTGCAGTGAAAAGACTTGAGAAGGAAAAAACAGGAACTTTACACGCTTGGAGTACAGCAGTCATTCGAGAGTTTTTACTCTCTTATGCAGAAAATTACAATGAATTGTTATTACATGCATCGCAGATGGATATGATTTTGTAAATCTCAGAAATAGCAGGTTGTAAAGGTATAGGTCCGAGTAAGTAGAAATGAGCAGAGAGGAACCTTGGGGATTTAGAAATGTTGTTTCTCAAGAAAATGAAAATGAAAATAAATTTGGACAGTACTTACCTATGGAGATGCATGAAGATCCTATTTCGATAGAAGATGAAGATGAAGATGAGGACTTCTCGTGCAGCGGGAAGAAACTACTTATTCTCGGGAAGATGAAGACAACATACGTTTTGCTCGGAGAAACTGGAGAACTACCGATGAAAGTATTCGAAGATTACAATCCTCTCTGAAAACTGCTTTTGATGAGATGGAACCGACTTAATTAGAGCTAAATCAGAAATTAAGGAGTTGGCTGAAAGAAACAAGAAACTAGAGAAGGCGCTCCACAAGGCTAAAGAACGAGAAAATTCCAGTAAACGAGATCTCCACCAAACAAGAAATAAGCTGCAGCAGCTGTGTACTACAGTGGCTGCACTCAAAGAAGAATGTGCAGCAGCGGCTCCACAACTTGCTAAGAAGAGAAAATATGTTCTTAAGGTTTACGAGGTTAATGACTGCGTGAATTGTCCAATTTGCTTGGAACCATGGACTGAATACGGGGAGCATAATATCTGGTACGTTTTAGATGCAAATGGATTTTCAATACTAGAAACTTCTATTTCTTCTTGGGTTTTTATATGTTAAGTATATAATTTGTTAAAAAATGAGCTACATCTAAGCCAAAACTGGATTTGTTATCAAGAGGGTTGCTAGTTCAGTGGTAGAGTATTCTGGAAGCAAATGGGAGGTCTTGGGTTCAATTTTTAACTTGGCTCATGAAAAGTTTAACATAATATTAGTGTCTAGGCCAGTAGAGCTAGGTCAAGTTAGATTCCACAAATACCTATAATGTTAGCTCAAATGGAGGTGTTGGATAATGAACCATACCCAAACCATTGTCACTAACTTAGTGGTAGAGTACCCCATCAACAAATAATTGGTCCTATTTTATGTCACATTTAATGCTTTAAGATTTATGGGATTAAAAGGGAGGTTGGTGTATCCACCACAAGGGAGTAGGATAATTCCAATCTCTTCTTGATTTCTTATTTAGAAATTGAGAATATTGTATGACAGTGATAGGAATAGATGGCCTCCTATTTTTCAGTTTAGTGCATTTATAGTTTTGGTTTTCATGTTTAGTTTTGTGTATGTAGTATGCTGTTTATATTTTTAATTTCCTTCTTTTTGAGTTTTGATGAGGAACATTACTTTAGTAGAGTTATGCTATTTTGTTTCCAGCCTTTTGATTGGTAGGGGAGAAAGTATGTCTTAATGATTATTCTACAACTAGTTGTACCTTTAATGAATGTTTTCTATGTTAAAGGAGTAGAGATAAAGTGTGGTCCTGATGTGTGAATGGTTAGATAGTTGGACATTGATTATGGATACACTTGACCATTGTGGGTACAAGAGAAGCACAAGGACAATAATCATTACAGTTTGAAAGCAACACATCTTGCTCATACTACATATGGTGCAGATGGTTAAAGGTGTGTTAGAAAATAAATTACAACATGAAAGATAGTGTTAGACAGATGCATTGGATTTTCATATTGCAAATCTAAGCTGCAATAGACAAACACAATGCGCAACAATATATCTAGCTCTTATATGAATAGTGGAACTATTTTCATTGATAACATGCAGGAAGCTTACAGAAATGTTCATCTTTTACAATGCTCGCTATGCTCATTATACCTGAGCGACAGAGTATTACAGTATAAACTAAGCTTTGGACTGAAAGCTTTTACAATACTTAACTTCTACTGAAGTTATCGACCTTACTGACTTACTAAGGACTTGGACTTCTAAGACCTTATGACTCAATTCTTCTCATGAACTTCACTCGCCAAGAATTGCTTGAAGAATGCAGGCGGCCCTGGGATCCTTTTATAGGAAGCGGAGGGCAAATCTTTTAACCCCGACTTCATAATTCTTTCGAATCCGTCAATGAGAGAATGACACGAAGCAGCATCTTATCTGAAGAGCATCCCAATAAGGTGGGACCCAATTGCTCGTGAACAAGATAAGAGGGACACGACCGACACCACCCACAATAATTATAGGACTTTCCTTTTGGGCCCAAGAGGAATAACTTGGCCTTTCGATAAGGTTGAAAGGTAACCCCTTTACAACGTGGTAGGGTCCACGCCTTATCTTTAGTCACGCGGAGATAAGATTCCACGATAAGTGACAAGCCCACTTATTAGCTAAGAACCCGTGCTGTCGGTGTCTAGATCTTCATTATGGAAGACAGCACATTCTCCACAAAATGCTTTGCCCGGATGGTTACAGACTAGGCCAGCTACTCTTTGGGGGACCCTGCGGTCGTCTTCTGAGTGGTCTTCACAATTATAACAGGTTTGAGTGGATGCATGAGGTATGCATCCCGTCATCAGCTGCGGTTCACCTTCTTTCCACATTACGGTCATTACCTTAAGCTTGTATGGTCCACAGATTCCTCTGGTCATGCTTAAGGGAGTGGCTTCATTCATACGGTATGTCTTCACATGAATCCAGATGGGCACTTGATGAGCATGGAAGTATCTGATTCGGTTCTTCACAGTCCAGTGCTCAAAAACTGATTCTGGTCCACACGGGCCATAGTGCTGTGCCAAATACCTGCTCAAAGCTATATCTTCACCGGAGTTAAATGTTAACTTAAATATACATCCAGTGTAAGCAGTGGAATTTTCAAAGTTTAAATTCTCAGCAGGTGGGTAAGGTCCAGAAAACATATCTCTAATGAGATCCTTACCATCTTCAAAATTAAGCCATTCTTCGGGCTTACCAATATCTGGATTATTAAACTGTAACGGAAGACAGAAATCACCACACCAGTTATTAAGAATATGACCTATATCTGGGTCAACTGGTTCTACCTCTGCATTGAAATGGAAGAAGGGGACTTCGGTCCACAAACCTGGAGAAGTCAATAACATTTTGGCTTTTAACATTTTATACCTATCGAATAGGAAATCATTAGCCATTCTGAAATTGTGAAGATCCCTTCTTGGGAAAGGATTCGTACTCCATTCATTTCTACTTAGTCCATGCCATCTCTGTTCTCGGATGCGGATGTGCATGACTCTGATCTTACCTTTTATTTGCCTGTGTTTACCTTCTGGGTCTGGCTGAGGTTCTTCAGTGTGGCCTTCTCTGGATACAAAATCTGCTACAATATTTTCAGCTCCTGGAATATGAACACAATCAAATTCGTAAGTACAGAGCTGCTGAGCCCACCTAAGTAATCTTCCTCTGACTACCTTGTTTCGAGACTCCTTCTTAAAGAATCCTCTGAGATTCTGCAAATCACTTTTTAGTAAAAACCTTCTATCTGCTATAAACATTTGAAATGCCTGAAAGGTGTTTACTACTGTAAGGATCTCCTTATGTGTGCTATGGTAATCTTTTTCTGAACTATGAAAACTTCCAGAGATAGTTCTAACAATTTGACCTTTATCCTTCGGATTAAACTCTACAGTAGACTGTTCTCTTAATACACCTGCCCATGCAAATTCACTTGCATCAGTTTCAACTATCTTATAACCTGGACCTGGCAGTTTGAGAGGTGGAAGTTTGGCACACTTATCCTTGATATTCTGTATCAATCTATCATGATAGGGAGTCCAAGGTGGTGGTTTCTTGCCTAAAAGCTTATTCAGCTCCAGACGATCTTCAGCTAATTTGTAATAAAACCCAGAGATATAATTAACTAACCCCAGAAATCTCTGCAATTCTTTAACAGTTGTAACAGGCAAACTGCGAATTCTGGTAAGAATGTGTTCTTGTACCTCCATTCTCCCCCCAGAAGAAGCTTGATCCCGATGAACACAAGCTCAGGAACAGCAAGAAGTGACTTGGTTGGGTTGATGGCTAACCCATTATGTTGACAAACAGACAGAAAAGTTCGGAGGTGATCAAGGTGATCTCCCATTGTTTGACTAAAGACCAGGATATCATCTATGTATGGTTGTATAAACTTGGCATGAGGCCTGAAGAGGATATCCATTATCTGCTAAAATATGGAAGGAGCTGTCTTGATTCCAAAGGGTAAAACAGTCCACTCATACAAACCTTGAGGAACGGAGAAGGCTGTTTTATAGTAATCTTCAGTTTTCAGACTGATCTGCCAATATCCTTTGGTTAAATCAAATTTAGAATAGACATGGCTTCCTTGAATTATTTGCCAAATATGGTCTTTACTAGGAATGGGATGTCTGTGATCAACTAGACAATCATTGAGGGGCTTATAATTTACTACCAACCTTTTCTCAGGTAACTCTACACCCCTTTCATCTACCTTGGGTACATACATTGCATGACAAGAGAAGGGAGAGTCTGATACCTGAATTAAACCTAAGGCTTCTAATTCAGCTACTTCTTTAGCACACATCTAGACTTCAGATGAACTCATTAGAAAATATTTAGCTTTAGCTCGGGGAAGAAGTTCCTTACCTTCAATGTCTCTCTTTAAGGGAAGGCTGCAAGTAAGTGACCTTTGAAATTTTTTCAAATCTTTGGTCATGACAGTAGAAGCAAACAATTCTTCGATCTGCTTCACTTCTTCCTGCTTCTCTTGGAACTGCTGTTGAAGCCAAACCTGGTTGACAGGTTTCTTCTGCTTTCCTTCTTTCTGGATTCTGGAGAAGGATGTTGGTTGGTAAATCCGAGGCAATTGGTATAACCCCTTGAAGGTTAAGAAGTCTTGTTCAATAGTAAACGGCTGCCATTCTGATAGAGTGTTGCTGCCGATAACACCATCATAGTCTTCGACTTCATATTGAACAAAGACGGTTGGGCTTGGCTTTGTTTCAAAACCAAGTTTAACAGGCGCTACACAAAACTGACGACTATATGATTTTTCATTATTACCAAAAGTAATATATGTTTTACCATCGCGCCATGTATCCTCTAGGAATGCATTCTTTCTAGCAATATTTAAGTCCGCACCAGTATCAATTAAGAAAGCTAAAGGATAAGCCATAATACCTGGGAACTTGATTAACAGGACTGCTCCTGGACAATGAGTTGTGGCTTTGGCTATCCTGAATGCCGCAGTGTTCTTCTTGAGAACATTCATTCGACCACTGCTTTCTCCTTCATCATAGATGGGGATGACTTCATGTGTCGGACTTCCTTCAAATGCTTCCTCTGATAAATAGTTCAGGGGATCATTTTCTTGTTCAATCTTAATCGATTGAAAGTTGGGAAAAGGCCTTCTGGCCTGTGGCTGTGGCTTTATCTGAGGAACCACGTTCTCTTGAAAGCTGCTTCTAGAACCGTGAAGGTTCTCCACGATCATCGGGCTGTATGGCTTTTCTTCACAGAAGAGCGTAACCTCTTTGCTGGTCACTGGCTCTTGCATCTTAACTCCTGAGATAGAGTTAAAGTGATTGATGTACAATTCTAGCTCTCTTTTGGACTCTTCCTCTTGAGCTTCTTTGAGATCTTCATCGGTCAAGATCTCGATCTCATCAGTAACTTGAGATAGAACTTTATCAAGAAACTCGAGCCGATGCCTTCGCCATAGCCTTCTAGCCATGCTTCCTGGGCTAGGAGCTTCCAACAGACCTTTCTGCTCAATTGGAGTGGTCGCTGAAACTATAGCAGTTACCACTGTTGATTCCACTGGTTCAGCTTCTCGTAGTGATGCCACAGAAGCTTTCTGACGATTATACCAAGGAGAAACTTGGTATCCATGAGACCCATAATTTCCTCTGGAAGAATGAGGACCTCCGCGAGGTGTGAAACCTCCTCTACGCTGGTATGGTCTCGGATCTGCAGATTCCCACTGTCTTTCATCTTGAAATCTGACAGCTGTGGGCTTTGGAGCTTTTGCTTGCAGTAAGTAATGTTTCCAGCTCTTGAGCTGTTCCAGCTCTCCTTTTAACCTTTTCCAGGTTTCCAGACCCATATTCATTTGCTTTAACTGCTTCTCAATATTCAGGATCTCATTGATGACTTGATCAATTTCTTCTGTCGATCCTCTCATCATTCTGTAATAGAATGATACTTTTGATCCTTCTGAATTATCAGATTCTTCTTCAGATGATGAATCTGGTTGCTCTGCTTTCATTAACTAGAGATGAGCTTGCTCTTCTCTCGCAGAATGAAACTCTTCTTCAGATTCTGAATATGAAGCTTCAGGACTTGAGATGACTATGTCCTCTGAATCAGATGAATATTCATTTATATAGTCATACTCATCAAAAGATACGCCGGCCTGCTTAGCTGCCCGCATCTTTGCTTTACCTTTCTTTTTCTCCTTTTTCGGACACTTATTGGAATAATGGTCACCTTTACAGATGTAGCATACTGGCTTTCGTTTAGATGAACCTTTCTTACTTTTGTCTTTCTTACGAAAGAATCCTCTTTTCCTTTTAGCTTTAGCTTTTTCTTTTTTCGAATCCCTTTTCTTTTTTCTTTTGTAAGGCTCTCTTCTTTTCCAGCACAACTTACAATCATAGGATTCTTCTTTAGCTGTTGACAACCTGTAACACACTGATGATGAAAGTAATGGTTGAACCTTTTTTCTTTCTTTACGGTCCTTTACTTCATCACAAATATCAGTATTAATTTGTTCTAAAAATTGGATTAGCTGAGGAAAAGTAAGTTCTTTCATTGTAATCTTTTCACGAACCAGATTTTCTAAAACCTTCTTATGGTAATAATTACCAATAGTATCACCAAAGCTTTTTAGGAAAGTAGTGTACATGTATTCCTGGTTCTGCTCTTGTCCGGAGAAATAGAAATGTTCATACTGCTTTTTACAGTATGGCTTGAAGTCTCTTAAATCTTTGCATTTCCCTTTTACAAACTTTCTGTAAGAGAGCTGTTCGAAGACATCTCTCTTTCCAACAAACATTCTGGCCAGCTGTGCACACACTTGATCTGGGCCGCTGTCTAGCAATGTTTCTCTAAATTCATTATCCAACTTATCCCATACTATCCTAGCTATTCCGGTCATAGAATTAAGCGCTTGCTTAATGACTTCCTTTTCATCTGCATCCAGATTAGTTGATAGATAATTGGTGATCCACGATCTCATTGCATCAATGCCTCTAGCATTTTCCACTTCTTCAAACTTATCAAAGTTTACTAATGGTGGAGTTTCAGCTTTATAAGACTGAATATTTTTGAACGGATCACTGGGTGGATATGGAAATGCACCTGACCCCCATGCCATTAACACAGTACCCATAGAAGGAGGGACTGGGTTAGATATAGGAACTTCAGACGTAGGAGCCTGAGTAGTAATAGTGAGTTCTCCTGTACTGGGATCATACCGAAATGGTTCTGGTGTTGGAGGAGTAGGGAAATTCACCACTAGCTTCGGACCTTCATACTGAGCCTTGAGATAGGGCCGAGCACTATTTGGAAAACTTTTGAATTTCACAGCCTTTTTAGTGGCTTTCTTTTTCATAGCTAAATGAATTGAATTAGCTTCAGCTGAAATGGCTTCCCTTGTTTCCTGTGACTCAACTCTGAGTGAGTCTGCAATCCTTATCTGAGAGTTCGTAAGAGAATGAATCTCTTCAGATATCTCCTGCAACCTTTGCCCATTATGTCGTATCTGGACATTGGTTGTTCCTAACTGTGAGCTTAAGACATCACAGTCTGCTTTAATTTCCTGCCTGACCTTAAGCAGTAAATCTCTCTGTCTTTCCATGGCTGCTTCTCTCTCAATTTTCTAGACTTCTACTTTGTTTCTAAAGGCTTCATATTGAAGACGCAGCTCATTAAGCTGACTCTCAACCTTTTCTTTCCACTCCTGATTTAACCTTTTTTCAATTAATTCTAAAGTGGAGATTAAAGTATGGTTGTTAGCCTGAAGACTCTGGAAATTTTTCTCATACTTAATAGCTTCAAGATCTTGCCATATCCGGCGATCTTCTTGCAGCAGGAGAGATTTTCTCATACAAAGATTTGTCCAATTTAACAAGTAACTTTGACTTGGACAATTGTCACCAAGAGGTGTGACATGTAAAGGCCAGCATCTAGCTTTGTATTTACCAGAGGTATCTGTTAACATAAAATCTTGGAAAGGGGGTATTCTACCTGGGATTATTGTGTTTCCAGATATGACTTGTGTTTCTGTCACTGAAATACTACCTTCTGGCATAGCTACAGAATATTCAGAGAATGTCCTTAATGCACTGAGATGGCTACTGCCACTCATCATTCTCAGCCTTGTAGTTTTTGGTGGGAAGACGAAAGAGCAATCTTCACATTGATACAATCATGTTTCCAAAATAGAATATTTGGAATGACTGCAACTAGACTGGGGCAACTTCCTTTGGAAGCTTGGAGTTGCTGTTGAAGGAACTTTGAATAAGTTTTCAAAACCCTGTGTGGGTTGTAACCTAACACTTTGTACTCTAGGTACCACAGATGGAACAGGCTCATTATAATTAAAAGGAATATCTTTGGTTAATTCCTTGGAAGAAGAAGACCTAATCCTGGGAGCTTCTCTAGCCCTATTCGGAAAGATTTCCTCCGAAGATGTTTGACCTCTTGACATAGGCCTAGGGATTCTTGTCTCTGAACTTCCAAACTTTATTATAGCCTAATCATCTATCTCTTCCAGTGAGAATCCTCTCAACTGGGGATTCTTTTCTTGTTCGACCTCAGTAACATTATCTTGTTCCCATAATTCCATAGCCCATTCTTGTGGCATCTTGATATCCTTATGCCTTACTATTTTAGGGGCTGTTAACTTTGCAGTGTTGCTGGATGAACTCCAGATGGTAGACAAACCATCAAGACCTCTTTCCATTGGATTCCTTGGATTAATCATAAGAGGAATGACCTTATCATACAGTCTGTAATGAACTAAGAAGACTAAGGAATGATCTACTGAGTTTTTCTTCATAAATAAGTTCATTGTCTTAAACTTGTATTCCAAGACATCTCTGAGATTACCATCTAAAAGACAGTCTACAAAGATCGGACCTTTGGCCATTGAATCACATCCTGCACCTAAGAGGGAATGAGATAACTTATAAAACCTAGCATCTTTTAACATCATTAGAGCAACAATAGGCAGACCTTTTCTGTAGTGACCACAGATGCCTATTCTGATATAAGACAGATGCATGAACTGAGGGTTTCTTTTACTTTCTAACGCTTTCTTCCTAAACTTCTTAACTAATTCATCAGTAAAGATATTTAACTTTCCTTCGTTACCTCCTTTAACAACATGGGAAAGTTCTGCAACATGGCAATTGAGTGAAGACTTGTATCCAAACCAATCCTTAAGACCTATAGACTTATTATTAAACATATCGACAATACCTTTCGGAATGTCCCTATAAATCTCATGAGCTGGGATTTTTGGAACTTTAAAAGGCTTTTCACTCTCTGATCCTACTGCATAATTTTCTATATCATCTATACAGTTTCCTAACTCAGACATAGTACTAAAACAACTTTCATTATTAGCAAAGAAGTTGGTGAACCTAACCTCTGAGTTTCGATCTTCTGTCATGTCAGAATGACTGTTGTCCTTCACCTGGGAAGAAGAAGAAGTAGAAGGATCCATCTGCGCTCGCACTTCGCTCGAACCTGCACTCTAAAGACCAGATTACTGCCCTTACTGCCCTTACGCCAACCACGGCTTCAGCGGGACTTACTTGTCGGGACTTACAACACTTATGACGGCCTGAGTCAATACAGGGAGACAATAAAGGAGCTTTACAGATATTCAGAACTGGAAGGAGTTAACGTTAGACAACAATGTAAACAACAGACAGCAATATCGTCGCCTAAGGCTCTGATACCAAATCTAAGCTGCAATAGACAAACACAATGCGCAACAATATATCTAGCTCTTATATGAATAGTGGAACTATTTTCATTGATAACATGCAGGAAGCTTATAGAAATGTTCATCTTTTACAATGCTCGCTATGCTCATTATACCTGAGCGACAGAGTATTACAGTATAAACTAAGCTTTGGACTGAAAGCTTTTACAATACTTAACTTCTACTGAAGTTATCGACCTTACTGACTTACTAAGGACTTGGACTTCTAAGACCTAGTTGCACACTAGATGTACAAGATTATATATAGTTGCACACTAGATGTACACGATTATATACAGTTGCATGAGGAATGTAGAACAAATAATTAGACATATAAAAGAAAATAGAAATATTGATCCAAATTAATCAATACAACATAATAAAGGACTAATTTTATAAAATTAAAAATACTTTATTTTATATATATCTCAATATATTAATTTAATGTTAATGGTATTAGTTGGATAGAATAGTTAAGCAAAAGATTTTTAATCAAGGGGTCATGTAGTCACCAGTTGCACTTAACAAGAAGTGGCTTTCTCCTCTTAAATCTGGTACTTGGTATTTAATTCTGTTAAGCTTTTGTTATTTTAACAATATAATTGGTTGAAGTTATTAATATCTTTTTTTTAAAAAAAAAACAAAAAAGGGGAGTGGACACCAGTAAATTAAGATAGATAAAAAATTTATAAGAGTCATGGCCAAAGCGCAGTCCAGAGAAATAAAACATAACAGAAACCATAGCCGGTCTAAATCATCACCAAAATTAACAACAAAGTAAACACAAAGCAGGAAAAAAGTCCAAAGGAGAGACCCTATGGCAAGACAAAAGACTTCACCTGCAGACGCCACCAAAGCAAACACGAAGAAAACAAAACAGACAACCACCCCCCACACCAGACCGCCAAGGATGCCACCCGTCGCCACCTCAGACCGCGAAGAACACAACCCACCACCCCCGCCTCACGCCGCTGCCGGAAGACCATGCACATCCAGTTTGACAACCACAGAAGCATACCTAGGCATGCCTGGAGTTAGGGACATGAATCCAAGGAATCAAATGGCCGTAAAAACAGCATTAATCCTTTCCATTTTTTTCTTTGTGAGTAGAAAGCAATGGGACCTCAGCGCAGCATCAATATCTCCACTGCTCAGGGATAGAATACTGGCTTGTAAAGCCCTGTATATTGCTTGTTGCGGGGCAGAGGTACGTAAAGCTGCAAAGTTGAAAAGGCCACCAATAAGAGTATCCCCCTGTTCCATTCTGTAAGCAGAAACCGCCGCTTCCCATCTATCCAAAGTGTAAATGTTTTTGAAAAATAAACCCACCGCAAGAGAATGAACAAATTCTCCATCCATCACCAGATCCATTATATTGGAAAGTAGTTGTGACACCACATCTGAAAAATTGAGCACACGTCCCTCATACCCTCTTATCCATGCATGGCCAACTATGTTTCAAACAGCAATCTGGGTGAGGGTGCAGTCCTTATCTAGCAAAGTCATCAAGAGGTTCCCTCTCTAGAGGTGGAAAAAATATTCGCTGATTAAGACATGTATCCACCATGTAAGTTGTCCTTGAGGGGTAGAGAGGGCAAGGATGGGATAGGCACTGAGAAAAGAGGGAGATGTAGAGCTACGTAGGCTTTGTGCAGAAAACACAGAACAAAAATTCTTTGTCCATCCCAATAGCACCAAATGTAGTAGATACTCTAAGCAAAGAGCCATTATGTCGGAATTAAGAAAGCTAAGGACATCTATGACGTCACAAGATCAACTGGCGAAGTTGGCAGGATATGAGGTACGTTACCATGAGAAAACCACCATAAAGTTTTTGCAGCGTGTCCAATACATGGCCACCCCATCAAATAAAGGCTAGCCGTTATGCCTCCAAAGAATCCATTTACTCAGGGCAGTTAGAGCTAGTCCCCTCCATTTAATGAGGCATGATCTAAGTGAGATACGCAGTCCCCACCTGTCCTCAATAAACTGAAAGAGCCAAAAATGACTAGATTCACCTTCCCTCATGAACACTTGCAATCCTCTTGTACGGACTATGTCACATAATATCTTTTTTATGTCACATAATAGAAATTTTTTTAAGCTGCGCCTAATTTAATTGACCTCCACTGTTCCACAATAATCCATTATGCCGTTTTTCAAAAATTATAAACATATAATATTTCTAGGATAATTTACAAAATTCCTTTATTAAATATTTTAATTTTACAATTGTAAATGAAAAAAAAAGAGCTCTCATGTTTTATTGATACAGAATTTCTTTATTAAATATTTTAATTTTACAATTAAAAACAAGAGTTCTGATGTTTTATTATCTTGAGAATACGTTCTTTCAATGTCTAACAACTTTCTAACATTCCTATTGTGGAACTCCAGTTCTCTTTCATGTGGTCATTTCTTTGGCAGATCATGCATAACACAATGGATTTCTAAAGGTGGAAGTCGTGGTTACTCTACCGTAAGTCAAATTTGATTCGTAGTTTCTTTATCTTGTTATTCAGTGGCCTCATTTGATCGGATCACATATCCTTTTCAATCAAACTAAATTTGTATATAAATGATTACAGTGTCCAGTATGCTCGAGTAGGGTTACTTTAGCAGATATAAGATATCACTATGTATCCCAGTTCTATGATGGGGATGTGAAGATTCAACAGGTAGATCAGTCACTCCTATTAATATATCTTACCAAAACAATTACTATATTAGCTATGTTAATTGAAATTTATGTACACTCACATCAGTCGTGTGTTTTTACAGGATGGATGAAAATTGTGAACGGAGGCTCAAGCTCTATATCTGACTACATTTTGTTTCAATTTTGGAAATCTGAATACTTGCCTGGAACTTTAATCAAATACGAGATTATGTTTAAAGTGAGTCATAGGGACTTCGGAAGATACAATTTTGAATTATTCAGGAAATTGTTCTAATTTACACAGTAAACATGACACATTTTGGCTGTTATTAAAACTGACATGCATACGCTAAAATGGTATATATTGCTTTTTGAAATTGTAAAAGTTGTTTTCTCCAATGGAGAGAATTGCTGCTTTTTTTAATTATTATTTAAAAATGGCATGTGATTTGCATTATTCTTGAGATTTGGAACTTCAGCTACCATGTTAATCTTGTTTGCAACGAAATCATCATTCTAATATTCATTACTACAAATTTTGATGTTGCCAAAGATCCAAGATTAAAAAGTTGAATTGATGGTAGGGTGCGCATTAGATTCAAAATTAAGTTGAATTGATGGTAGGGTGCGCATTAGATTCAAAATTAGTTTTTAACTTAACAAGTATTGAGAGCTTAGAAGACAAAGTTTGCGAAAAAGAACAGAAATAAATTCAATTCAAAAGGACTTTTTTATTGTATTGTAATACTTACATAGTATATTTGAGCAGGGAAATAATACTTTTTAATATAGAAATTAGGTTAATTGAATTAATGCATTTAAATAGCCACAATCAATTTATATTAATTAGGTTTAAAAAATTGTTTGTTTGGAATAAACATTGAAAATCAAATGAAATGAACACTAATATTTACTTTGATAATTAAAGAATAATATCAAATGGATAAGATTATGCTCCAATTTAAGAATACTACTTCTTCATTAGTGAAACTATCTTAAATTTTGCAATATATCTCTTTCTTGTTAGAGGATAAGTTTGTGGGCTTATGAGTAATTGTGGGTGCGAATCTATATTAATGCTTCGAATTTGTAGTAGAGTTCTATCCTACACCTTTGCATGATCTGTAGTCTTCTATTCTGCCTTTTCTTTTAAGAGAATTTGGGACTGATGGTACGAATAAATACCTTATTATGTTGTCACGTGACTAACCTATGAGGGCATTATACATTTATCAAACCCATGAAATTGAACAATATCAAAAATGGTAAGCAAGTGCCTAAGATGTAGATTCTTAGTCTTTGTAGTACACCAAATGTTAAAAATTGAACAATATCAAAAATAGTAAGGAAGTGTCTGAGATATAGATTCTTAGTCTTTTTGTTATGTACCAAATTTAAATGTGTCACTACTGATTTTTCTCTAGAATGAATGATTATTTTCTTGGATGATTATAAGATGGCTAGAATGACTGCATTAAATGTGTTTAAATATTAGTGCATCACATCAAATTGTGATAAAAGTGTGTATATTGGCTCAAAGTAAGAGTGTAACGAGCACTAGTTAGCCAAATTTAAATTTTAAATTTTAAATTGGAAATAGACAAGATTGTTACAAAAGAAATTTAGATAGAATAGGACACTTCTTGCATTACTCTTGAAAGGAGAGACATGCAATAAAAACTAAGATGATTCAACCATTTGAGAAAGATTATACATACATAGAATAATAGGCAACCATATAGAATAGATATAGTAGAGTGATTATGGAAATTCTTAAAAAAGCTCCCCCAACAAAAGGAGCCTCAATGTATTATTATTCACCAATATTATATGTATGTATGTATAACAAAAGGAGCCTAAAATCTAATAGGGTATACCACTGTCATATATAAAGTAATTTGATACATGAAATGTCACTTTATAAATCTTTATATTTTTAAATTCCCTCTGAAGCTCTATCTTTTTCATCTCTTCCTCTCCAATTACTTTCTGTAGACATCTACACTGAAGTAAATTTTCCTCTTACCAAATAAATGGATAAATCCTTTGCTTGGATCAAGGGTGAAAGGCCCATAAATGAAATAATAATTAAAAGGTCTCAACAACAATTGAGGAAGTCCGCAACCAACAATTACTACAAAAAACATGGGGAGCTTTAGAACATGGTATGGACATCCATAAAAGATTAAAAGGGAGAGGAATTTTGCCACATGTGGTAGTTGGCACTACCCTAAAAGATATGAATGCAAAATGTAGAAGCATGCACAAGGTACAAAAGAGTATTAATTGCTAGTGTATTAATAAACTATACATAATGATAGTTTGGACCTCCCATTCATAATTTCCAAGAAGAAATTTATGTAGTAAGTTCACATCCATTTATTTTTGATAGTTGGTCACTATGTGTATATGTGATGTATGCATGAGTTAGTCACTATGTATACATGATGTATGAATGAGCTAGTCACTATGTTTATATGTGATGTATGTTGAGTTGATCATTGTGTGTACATGTGATGTACACATGACCTAGAAACTATGTAGTTTTATGTTCCTACTTGTTTTTGACATTGTATTAACATTTGTCTCATATACACTTGATATTATACTATTATATATGGATTGAATTTTGAAGCATAAGATTAAGTAATTGGTGAGTTTTAAAAGATTAGTTGAAGATCTAATCCCAATTGTGTGGACGGGGTCTTTTTATATTGGTGTGTGAACTATGGAGCCTCTAACTCCATTAAAGGAATATGTAGGTAGGGCCATTTTAAATTAACTATTGAGGAACAAGTTTGGGTCTAGGAAATTATCATGATATAGAGAGGTTACTCTATCTAGGGAAAGAATGTGAGTTCTATAATGATAAGGTTATTAAACTAGAACTTTTAAATTGGAATGAAGTTCCATGGATGATTAAGCTTGTACTTATGATGTAATGAAACCAATTTAAAAAAAAAAGATGGTTGTAACCAATGGTGGTTTTTACAAACATTTCCATTCAGGAAACCAAACATATAGAGGAAGCAAACCAATAAACCATCAAATGGTAAATGAGAAGCCATGAGAAAAGCCACCAAGAGGTATGGTGCCCAAAATCTCAAGCCAAACATACAATACCCTATTCCAAGGTAGGTCTTAAGGCTATTTTTAGAATTTGATTTCATGCATCATAAAGGTTTCACAAACCTTGGCACTCTATTTTGTCTCTATTATCTCTATACGGAGATGATATATGATGTATCATTCCTACATCGTATTATAAGTTGGTCAAACACTATGTAACCTTCCTATTATATGCTCTTATGCACATCATAAATCATTATAGAATATCTTATATCTTATGATTTTATATATATTCTTCCTTGTATCACATTCCATTAGATATTATTATACACACCATAATACAAAATAAAACTGACATAAATGGCACCTTAAATTTGGAGAATCTTTACGATAATTTCACATAAAATAATTACAAAACTAATCAAATAACTAAATACTCATATTGAAAGGCGTATCACACTTATCCTATCACTCTCCCACTTGTCTCATATATCTTGTAAGAGAGAAAAGAAAAAACAACTATTTCTAAACTATTTACTAAGGTTCATGAGACTAATGGACTCACTGCACCATTTGAACTTTTTTGTATTAAATGGCTCTCTTTTTGTCCTTTCTTCTTTTGCCTCCAAAAGATTATTCTTAGTCTTCTTCATACCTATATCCACACTTTCAAACAAATCAATAGAAAATGAATTGAGAAACCAGAATGTCTCTTCAAGTGCCTCTTCCATAGACACTTTCTTCTCCTCTTATTCTAGTGCTCTTTGTTGCACTTTCTCTTTTCTTCTTTCCTTACTATCTTTATTCAAGTCCTCTACAATGAGAACTTTCATGTTCTCTTTTTGTCCACTTTTTGCAATTACCACCTTATCAGGAAACTAAATCTTTTCCAAAATATCCATTCTTCTTGCAATCTCTTCCAATTCCTCTTAGAATTTTCTATTTCCTACTTCATCCCAATATCTATCTCAAAATGGGATTATGAGTGGTCTCCTTACACTAATACCCATCTTCTCACTGCTGCAATAGAATCTCTTACCTTCCACAACTACCCTCTACCCAATAAGGACTGTGTAAGATGTTACTCTCAAAACCCCTTCTAACCACTCTCCCTTCATAGAGGTAGTTATACACCTTCTACCCAGTTTATCTCTGCTAGAGGATAGCAGTTACAAGTCCTCTATCATGCCTGCAACAACAAATGCTCTCAGGTCTATGACTAACTCGTGTTT
Organism: Cunninghamia lanceolata; assembly: GCA_027924645.1. Classification (NCBI taxonomy): domain Eukaryota; kingdom Viridiplantae; phylum Streptophyta; class Pinopsida; order Cupressales; family Cupressaceae; genus Cunninghamia; species Cunninghamia lanceolata. The sequence goes on from BSBN01000797.1 coordinate 2,110,581, forward strand.
CATAACTCTATCAACTTTCTCATACCTTATTCTTCAGCATCCTTTCCACCATGCCAGTGATCTTATTCCTCTATCAATCAAACTACATCATACATTAGACTGTAACACTCATATAACAACACCCATCAAAATCAAGAACACACTTAATGCTCTCTGCCTAGATCTTTTAGGACTCTAGGTTTCTTCCACAACTTAGTAAATCTGTAAACACACATATCACTTCAAGATTCTTATAAATATCAAACTCCCAAAACCTATAACAAATTTTTATCACCCAAAATTTTTAGGTCTCTAATACCAATTTGATGGCATGGGGTCAATAACACAACGAATGCTCTGCTTGTTTTAATGGCTTCCTTATTAGTCATAGCTCAAATACCCAATTATAGGAAACTCAATCAAAGAGATATGTAGAATAATGACATGAGCTTAAGAAGTCTTCTTCATAGTGTTAAACAGTCAAATACAAAATGACAGGAACTAAATATATGCAAACTGTAATCAAGCATTTCAAGAAATTCAAAACAATGACAGGAGAGAAGATGTATTCCTTACGCTCTTAACACTCAAATACTAAAAGTGATAGGAAGTAGTGATATTCAAATTCTTATTAATGTTGAAATCACAAATACAGAATGGCACATGGCATCATAGTGCTACTTATCCAAACATAATCATACAGCCAAATATTGGCCGGCAACAATCAGCCTTTTCTAGTGTGCCAAACAAGAACTCTTTACAACTAGCTACTCTTAAAGCCTTCTATCTCTTTATTGATCTATAATCTCCTCCATTTCTGTAGGCCTTATTTCTTCAAATTCTTCCTACGATCTGACTATCTACGACCTCAATTTTCAAATATGCTAGTGGCCTCTAACTCTATCTTCCAACCATTCTCTCCTCTATCCATCCCTTCCTCCTTCAAAAGCAACCATTGGCCCTTCTCCTTAGGCATTAATGGCCCCAAACATTACATTGGCCATTTCTTGGACCTCCTCTCCTTCCACACGACTTCCTCCCAATCGATCCTCTCTCCCTCGATATCCATCTCTTCCATTCGTTCCTTCCATCTATCTTATGATTTTTCATTACCCCCTACCAATTCATCTAACCATCAGTTATAATAATGGTTTAATAGCTAAAAGATTCCCTTCGAATGAGTACCAGTCACTTAGTTGGATTCATAAATTGACCTTTTAGTAACCATTGATGAACAACTAATGTTTAATCTTCTTCTCACGTGGTGATAGGAACCTGCCTCATTTTCTGACGGCTTCTCTTCCAACACTTTCTTTGTAGTTGTTTTCCTCTAACTATTTTCCTATATAGTATAAGTGTAACCCTATATTTGAATTTAACTAGAATTTAACTTCATATATTTGAATTTAAAATACCTATATATAATAAGAGCCCTTCAAAGAAAATTTAAAAGATTGTTATGTTGTCTTGCACTTGTTAAAATAATAATGCATGATGTAGAACTATATATTTTAAGGTGAAATATAAACCTAATTTACAATTATTTTCATGCATGACATATGGATATTGCCAAGAGTGGTTCAAAAACCATGATTAAACAAGCTTGTATAATGAAATTTAGTGACAAATTTCTAGGAGTTTCATGTGCTCATGATGGGATTGCTATCAAGCTTGCTTATATTTTTTCCTTTTCACTTTAATTAGTATACACCTCAAATCTTAGGGACTAACCTCCCAATCTTATCTATCCTAAAGAGAAGAGTTTTAATCTTGCCTTATGCATTGGCCTTGAACTATCCTTTGCCTAATTATAAGCTATAACTAAATTGGTCTTGAGATTGGCATTCCCTACCCTTAAGAACTAAGCTTACACCATATAGTCAATAGAAAATAGCTCAGATCACCAACATGTTGATTTAACAAACAACTTGGTGAACACATAAATGACTACACACATGCATCATATTCAATCATGTATAATTTTTGAACCTATAAATACTTATTAGGCCTTAAAACTAATCTTTATCATGACATCCAAAAATAACTCAATTCAATTAGGCTACATTAATATAAAAGAAGATAGCCAATAACTTTATCATGACATCCATGACATCTAGAATTTCAGAGCCATAGAAGATAGCCTCTAATTTCATCAAATCACAATATCTTAGGATGACCTGAATACTAGGTAAGATTTGAACACCAAAATGTAGGAAAATGAAACATGTGGGCTACAAGTAATTGATGACATGTCTATTCCGATGATTAAGAAAAGAGTAATATATCAACACATTGAATGAAATTATTTAAATTCAACATAAAATAAATTGTCATAGAAAATATATACATGTACAAAAATAGTTTAAAGTTCTTGGTACATATAATCTGGATCCTCTCTATCTTTTATTATCTCTAAAATCTTTTCATGATCTTCAATAGGTAACCTCCACCTTTGTTTGACACATCCTTTTTTTGGTAAAGTTTCAAGATTTATTCGTGTTGCTATAACTAAGTGACTATAATGTAGAACCTTTTGACTTGGCATATAATCAATAAATATAATACCATTTGTATCTATCTTTGTTTGTTGATAGTATGTGTCTTCAACAACCACTAATCCAATTGGATACTCTTGTCCATCACCATCTGTCATTGATTCTAATAATTTGCATTTTGGTTGCGTACTTCTTAGTAGATAGTAATCTACACCTTCTGTATTGTCTGGATCTGTAAGAACAACAAAATATCTCCTATACACACCATATTGTAAACCATGCTCAAATTAAGTAGAATATATTATAAATCAAATGTACAAGTTAAAATTCAATTTAAAAATTTAAAATTTACCTGTAATACCTAAATTTGATACACGTTCATAATTAGCTAAATACAAAGGATGATAGACATCTACAATGTCATTATCTTCAAAAGGGTCCAAGGTGGCCACTAATTATTTTATTTACCATTCTGAAAGATACACATCTCTAATATTCTCACATTGCAGAGTATTTGCATTGTTCTCAATGCAATCAACATAAAAACATTATTTTTCTCACTTGAATTACAGGAGGCCTGCTATGTCCTACTGTCATGATTTGATGCAAACTTCTAATAACACTAATTGTTTGACAATTAGTGAGAGTTGATCAATCAATATCTATTTAAATTTCTATATTTGATAACCCTATATTTTATAATAAAGTGTGTTTTATGTGTAACCTGCATGAAACTTGTGATCATGTGTTTTCTGAATGTAAATTTTCTTGTGATGTCTAGAGTGATTTTTTGAATAAGTTGGATGGCTTGTTGTCTAAAATTAGTATAAGTAAGATATATATCTTTTGTGGTTTTGTTAGTGAAGTAGACACTAATGCTAATCTATTTTAGACTTTATTTTCTACTAAAATCTTGTGGTCATTGTGGAAGGCAAGGAATGAGGATGAATACCAGGGAAGGAAAAGGGTTCCCACTGAGTCTTTGTTTAGAATCCTTTTTCATTCTATACATGAACATGATATTTCTACAATGAAGATTCATATTGATATATTCATGAGAATGTTAGATGATAGTAATGCTAGTAACATCTGGAGGACAAGCTTAATTCTAACTATATTATATATCTTAAGAATTATTATACTTATATAATATAATATATTACAATATAGGATAGATATATTATTATAATATATTATACATAATATAACTCTAACCCTAACCCTAACATTAATCTTGATAGTAATTCTAACCCTAATTCTACCCTTAGATCTACTTAAACCTAATTCAATTTCTAATTCAAACCCTTATTCCAACCTTAATTCTAACGGTACTTCTATATATAGATATAAATGTAAATGACTTTTGGTTTTTTATCATAACTATAACCCTAACCCTAATTGTAACCCCAACCCTAACCTTGATTCTAATCATAGTTTTAACCCTAATTCTAACCATAGTTTTAACCCTAACCCTAAATCTAATTATAATTCTAATCTTAATTTTATCCCTAACCTTAATTCTTACCCCAATACTAATTCAAACCCAAATTATAACTATAACCCTAACCCTTATCTAAATTTTGATAGTAATGCTAACCCTAACTCTAATTCTAACCCTAACCCTAATTGTAACCCTAACCTTAATTCTACCCTTCTAACTGTCCCTATATAAAATAATAGGTATGCTATAATTATATATAATATAACACTAACCTTAACCCTAATGTTAATCCTAATAGTAATTCTAGCCCTAAACCTAATTCTATCCCTAACCCTAATAGTAACCATATTTATAACCAAAATTCTAACTTGAACCTGAACCCTAATCCTAACCCTAATTGTACGCCTAACTTCTAATTTAAACCCAAATTGTAACTATAAACCTAACCCTAACATTGATCTTGACAATAATTCTAACCCTAATTTTACCCCTAGATCTACTTAACCCTAATTCTATTCCTAATTCCAACCTAATCCCAACCCTAATTCTAACCATAGTTCCATATATAGATATAAATGTAAATGACCTTTGTTATTTTATTGTAATGATAACCCTAACCCTAACATTCACCCTAATTCTAACCTCAATTCTAACCCCAGCCCTAACCCTGATTCTAATCATAGCTTTAACCCTGATTCTAACCTAAACCCTAACCCTAGCCCTAATTCTAACACTAATTCTAATAGTAATCCTAACCCTGATTGAAACCATAACCCTAAATCCAATTATAATTCCAATCTTGATTTTATCTCTAACCCTAATTCTCACCCCAATACTACTTATATTACTAATTCAAACCCAAATTATAACTATAACACTAACCCTAACTCCAATTCTAACCCTAACCATAACCCTAACCATAATTCTAACCCTAGCAATAACCCTAATTCTATCCCTAACCCTAATTCTAACCTAATCCTTATTCTAACCCTAACCCTTGCTCTATCACTAAGCTTAATTATATCCTTAACTCTAACCCTAATTATAACTCTAACCCATGTCATAAAACTAATTTCTCACCTCAATATTAGTGTTCCATTGTCCCACATCAATATTAAAAGTCATATTGCATCACATGAAATTGACCCCTAAATTTCATAATTTAAAACTTATAAGTTTCTTGACTCCTACCCATTTCATTCCACCATGAGCTGACTTGGTATGATAGATCACTTTTAGGGTCTTAGATATGTGATTTGTAATGGCATTATCATTTTTTATATTTTTTGAGGGATTGTATTCTTACTTATCATTATTCCATTATTATATCTTTTCTTTTAGATTTTTGTACTATGTTGAGATCTATCTTGTACCCACCCTAGCCACCCTTGCCAATCCCATTAGGTTTCCATTTTTCATATCTAATATACCACTAATTCTAAGCCTAAGCCTAATTCTAACACTGGAGTTAGTGTTAGGGTAGGATCGGGTCATTTCAAATGATTTCATTGGTACAATATTAATTCCCAAATTTATATTAATAGATAAAACCATTTGGTATGGAGTAATTATTTTTGATAATATAAGGCGGCTAAACTAGGGGCCGAACCTTTATAAAAAATAGAGAGGCCAAAAAGGTAGCAAGCACAAAAAGTCCCTTAAACCAGATATAGTAGAAACATCAATTATAGTTATCCCTGCATAACTAGCAAAACCAACCTCTATAAACTAATATCGTAAGAACAAAGTAACAAAGTATCATCAGTATAACAACAAAAACTCTCATTATTGGACCATAGATTTAATAATGTCATCCACTTTCCTAGCAAGATCATCATTGTCAGCATTGACAGGCACCCCCAGGTTCTTCAGCACAGAGAGATTGAGGAGAATAGATGTCCTGAGCACAATGGACAGATTTTGTTCCAGCTTCACAATGCAAACTCTTAGGTCTGCAAGTTCAGTCCCCAGACCATCATCAGTGTCCATAGCATCCTCAGCCTCTTCCACGAACATCTCACCTGCTTTGTCAGCATTATCAACAGAGTTAGCAACATCCTTAGTGGTAGCCCCCATATCATGAGTCTCCTACTTATCTTCATCATCTCCAGATATGTCCCGAATCTCCATATCCCTGTCGTCATCCCTCTAGGTGGATTCATCCAAACCGCTCTCAGAATAATCAATTAGCTTTGCTTGAGGAGCCAGTTTGCCAGCAATGCACCCTGACTGCCTAACTCCAGAGGAGGGACCATCCCTACAAACCTTCGCAGAAGATTGAGACTGGCTTCTTTGGCCCACCAGGGTCCTACCAAGAGTTTTAGGGATCCCAACCACAACCTCATATTGGCAGTAGGACACGGAGTATCAACATGAATTTCCTTAGGAGTGCAAAAAGAAACTTCTTTAGTCTTGATAGGAACAGGAGAGGGCCCAGGTTCATCAACATCAGGAATATCCTTAGGGTTAGATGAGGGTTCCCCTTCCCCACTATTAGTTTGAATGGACTTAGAGGGTTCAAGGGCAAGATGGTGATTATATAGACAGAGAATAAGGCCCTGATGAAGAGGGATAGGCTTCGTAGCAGGGTTATTAGCCAGTTTCACCCTAACCCTAAGGACAGAATGTTCAAGGGAAGAAAGCAGATAAAACAGAAAGCTAATTTGAGCATTGCAATGGAAATGATTTAAAAGGGGGAGATGATAGTTATAAAACCTGGTGAAGCGCCCCTCCAGGGTGAAATACTTCATGAGGAGAAAACAAACACTGTCCCATGACTCAGGCAACTTGGCTCTGTCAAATCCTCCCTGGTAAGGGACTAATTCTTTGCCATCTCCAAGAAAGAGCTTCTGACTAGAAAGGTCTGCAATTTTAGTTTTCCTCTGTAGCTTCAAACCCTGAGTAGACATACCAGTGGCCATAGCGATCACACATTCAGAAACTTCAAAGCTGATTCCACCCACCGAAACCCACCGGTTCTGCCAAGACCTAGCGAATTGTTCAGAAATATTTTCATTATACCCATTAAGCCTCTCCAAATAGGGACTAATCCCACCCTCTTTGCAATAGTGCCAAACCACCAGATTGTCTTTGAATTCACAGCAAGAGATGGGTTTAGTTCTAATTCTATCTCCTCCCCTGGTAGAATTACAGCGCATGTCACAGAAACCCCAAATCTCCTCAGTCGTATGTACAAAAGAATTACTAACCTAATCGAGGCTAATAGTGTAGGTAATAACATTGTACACATTATCATAAATATGGGAAGCTTGGCAAATGCCAAACCCATGCTTAATCATAATTACCCGGCACACGCCATTATGATCCGGCCATCCGCTCGCCTTATGAGGGAAAGGAGCAGAGTTGACAGTAGAGAAGGTACGAAAGGTCTTGTACTTCAAGAGACACGTCAGGCCCCTCCCAAAGGGCTGACAATAAGAGCTGTCTTTCCAACACATCTGACTCATCAAGACCCGAGCACGTCCTTAAGAATGAGAGCCTTAAGATTTAAAGGGATATGATCAAATTGGCAACAAACCCTCCAATTTGAATACCGTTGTCCAAGTTCGGCATAGGGGTCTGCAACTCCATTGCCCTCATAGTAAATATGTGAAATATTCACATTAGTAATACTCTGCAAGAGAATCTGTATATCCCTAATAATGTCTTTCAACTGAATGCCAACATTCAACACATTGGTCACTGCATCAATAACCATTTTAGAATCTCCTTGGATATCCAAATTCCTAATACCAAGGGATATAGCCAATTTAATCCCCCAAAGAAGAGCCATAGCCTTAGCATAGTTATTGCTGTGACAGCCCAGACCGCCAGCATAGACATCATTTCACATCATAATCAAAATATATAATGTGAGGTATTCTAACACGTGTACATTTCCACCGTAGTACTTGTACACATAAGAATAGTATTTGTCAACATAATATTCTTAACTATTTCTTTGCAAATACTCTTACCTTTCAAAATTACACAAATAATTCATATCATGGTTTTTTTATTTGAGTTCTACAAATAACTCATGTTTTGTTTGAATCTCTTAGCCTTCTTTTAGGATCTTACTTTTTAACCCCAAAATTACACTCTTTTGGTTTAAACTTTTCTTGCTAAAAAAATAATATATTAAAAAATTTAGTAACTATTCTAATTTGAGCTTGTAGTCTAAATATTTCCATAATCTAGATGCATTTCTTTCCAATTTGTAATCTATTTTATATTGTGTTGTGTGAATTTTTCACAATACAATTGAATTGTATACCAAAGCTAATTTCTTAATAGTTATTTTTTCAATGCAACCTTGGAAATGTTAGTTCTTGTTGAAACAATTTGGTATGTGCATTGTTAAACACTTTTTAATGGTGTTTATTCTTCATATTTGTTCACCTTGATAATATTTCATGCAACCATGGGAGATAGAATGTCAACAATTGACATAATTATAATATTAGAGAACTATGTGATTCTAAACACTTTTTAATGGTGTTTATTCTTCATATTTGTTCACCTTGATAATCTTTCATACAACCATGGGAGATAGAATGTCAACAATTGACATAATTATAATATTAGAGAGCTATGTGATTCTAAGCTCTTTTTATGTAGTATGATGTTTGAAAATTTTACTTTTTGGAGGATTATACATTTAATATCTTCAAAGATGGAATTCTGAATGTAACCCTAATTACTAATATACGTTATATATTACCAATAAAAATAATAATATTATATATACATTGCTTATATTTAGTATTTTTTTTCCAAATGTGGTTGTAGTAGTTATTATAAAGGCCATGAATAATGTAATTAATTAGTTTTTACTTTATCACCAAAAACTTCAAGATAAAGAATGAATATTATTTTTAAATTTTAATATAACACTTAAAAAACTTATGAAATAAAATAAATTAGACATTTTGTACATTTGCATAAAATATTTGAAAAAATTAAATTCATATAATCTTGAGGATTTTACAGGTCTTCAATTGACCCCATGTCATATGCTATGTTTTCTTACATATATATATATATATATATATATATATATATATATAATGTTTGTAAATTGTAAAAAATAAATAAAACAATTTAGGTAATGCTAAGTTCCAAATTATGGAAAATTATTTAATTTAATTTTTTTTAATATTCCATCTATGCATACAGCATTGACACCAAGTTAAAGCATTGAGAGATGATTATTTAAATTTTCATGAATAGTTATTTTGATTTTTTTTCGTGTTTCTTGATTTTTTCTTTTGTGCTTCTTCCTTTGCAATCCATGATTTTATTTTTTAACTTTTAATATAGCACTTATCATAAAGAAAATAAAATAGACATTTTGTGGGCTTGCATAAAATATTTTTAAATATTTTTAGAAAGAAAACTAAATTCATATAATATTAAAAGTAAATGGAGATTTTACTTTCAATTGATCCCATGTCATGTGCCATGTTTTTCTTGGGAATATATATTATGATGTTTGTAAATTGTAAAAAGTAAATAAAATAACATAGATAATGCTAAGTTCAGTATCATGAAAAATTATTTAAATTATTTTTTTACTATTCTAGGAATATGAAATGATATATGCATAACCATTAACACCAAGCTAAAGCATACAAATTAACAAGCCAAAATAATTTTGTTAGATGATTTGAATTTTTTTATCAATAGTTATTTTGATTTTGATTTATTTCTCTTCTTGATTTTCATTTTTCTTCCATGTTCTACTGTAAATTATCTAATTTTTTTTCATTAGAGAGTTTTCAAACATTTATATGTTTTAATTATTAATTTGCATTTGTGAGCTATATTTTTGTAATATTTATGATTATTATTTTAATACATGAGCTATATAATTTTTTTTTAAAATTGTTAACACACTCACGCCATTACACTCCACTTCTGCTGCCACTATAGGTTACGCCTCTCGACATAATAACATAAATGTTTGACAACTCTCCAATACCAAAAACAATTAGATAATTTATGTGGGAGCAGAAGTCTAAGATCATGTAACAAAAATCAAACACAAATGCAATGTATTGAAAATGAACTAATTGGTTTACAACATGAACTAATTGGTTTACAACCAAACTGGTATAAATAGGTGAAGTTTGAGGAACAAGGGTGCACGAGAATATGAAAGGTGATGAAATTGAAACCAAGAGAATAGCTCAAGGTTCAACCTCCCTCCAAAATAGCAGCGATGTGTCGAAGATGCATTGACACATCGACTAATGACTTAACAAGAGGACTTAGTCTTTCCACATGTGAGGAAAACCACTAACTATGATTAAGTTAGGTATAACTCATATGAGTTTATATACCAACAATTTATAGTAGAACTAAGAAGGAGCTTAGGTGGATTTATGAAATATGAGTCCCGACTATGCATCATTTTAGGTACTCATGTATAAAACATCTCTTATAAAATAGAGAAAGAAAGAAAACCCTATGAGAAAAAACTTTCCTCCTAAAGAGAGAAAACAAAGAGAGGACTTTAGATGGCCCCTCCAGATGATGATGATGCTGATGTAGACCCAGATGCTGATGTTGAGAACTCTTCAAGCAAAATATTTTGTAAATTCTAAATTTTTTAAATATTTAGAAAAATAGACAAATCATCTCCAATGTGTACAGAAGTTGGTACATTGAAGCCTGCTAAAAGGATGTGCATATGCGCACATTCGAATGAGATAAAGAATCTCTGTGACTCTTTGAGAAAGATTGTTCCCCCCATTACACTTTATAATTTAGTGTATATACAATTCTCAATTTTCATGATATATTACACAAGTGATTTTTATTTGACACTTTTTTTTAAGTGCAAGTACAATAAAATAGCTTTATTGGAGTCCTAATAATCATCTGTATTGAGCCAAATCAAATGAGCCTTGAATTGATACTAGGCTCTGAATTAACTTCTTTATCAGCTGTAAAGTGTGAAAATATGAAGTAGGCGTTTGGATGGTAGACTTTACCAACTACAACTAGTTTTCTATCTTTGGACTCTCTAATGAGGGCAACATATTTAGAATACCATTCCCTAGTTTAACTATGCCTTTACCAATGACATCATAAAACTTTTGGTTCATTAAAATCTTGTAGATTTTACAAGGTTCTAGTTTTATAAACATTTCCAGAAATGGTGACATATGATCACCAACAACTAAACTTATGAATCATCAATTTAACTCTATTTTAGATGGTGGCATTTTTATCCCTATTAGAGTTGATGAATGGATTTAGTTTTAAACTTAGTTTTTGGAATTAAGGTGGTGTTTTAGTGATAGAAGAAGTGATTGTATGCACTCTTCTTATTTATCTACCCCCCTTAAAGCGACACTTTATAAGTAGTGCATGACCTCATACAACAATATTTTCCCTTTTTGTTTCTCTCACAACAAGCTTGCAAATTGAGATGAAATATTTTAAGAACCCTGAACCTAACTTACTTTGGCACTTTAAAATGATAGTTAAATTAGTAGCTATAATGGTAGAGGTCAAAAATTAGGCACCGTTGCCTTTTGAATGACTCGATTACGAGATCGTATGGAAAATTCATAGCCTTCACAATTTTTACATATGCAAAAAATTACTCCTTCAAAAGATATTTTCAATGTGCTTGAAAATAAAATTTTGTGCAAACTAATATTTTGAGAAAAAATTGATAGGGAAAGAGTTAAGCCCCCTATGGTAGGGTGTGACCAGGGGCTTAAAAACCATATGAGCAGGGGCTTATTATTAATAATTTTGTGCTCCCCTCCCTTTTAATTTTACCTCTCTGCTTATGTCACCCCCCCTAGTTTCTTATGTGAACAAAATTGACATAAGTTACAATGAATAGTGTTGCTAATACTCTCTTCAAATTTGATGACCGTCATTGTTCACATGCCTCCCTAAGAACTTTCAAATTCCAACAACCCACCTAGCTTTTCAAAGCTGATTCAACTCTATATTCCTGCCTAGAAATGGGGCTTTTGCTCCACTCTTTTGGTGTGGGCAATATGGCTTAAGCCATTGTGGCTGAGAGGACTCAGTCAAATGAGCATATGTGATGAAAATGCCATAGAGAAAGGTGATGACGTGGCTTGAATGCCATAGTATGAGGCAGCAACGAGGATGAGTTGGACCATGTCATGGATGAGAGGACGGGACCTCTTGGAGGTGCCATAGAATGCAGCTTGCAGAGGTGACTTCAGCCTGTGATACATGCTCAAACAAGCATGGATACAATTTCTTCTATGAGGCTGTGAGGCATGACTACCATAGAGAATATGCCTCTATTGAGGCCTCCTTTGCTATGATTTGACCTCACTATGGTGAGGGTCGATGAGCTCTTCCAATGACAATTATGACCTACAAAAGAAAACTTGTTTCAAATGTGCTTTGAAACAAAATTTTACCTCCTTGATATGCAGTGATAGAAGGTCAGATTGAGCCTAGCATGCAAGAGAAGTTGCATAGATTCGTCAATGGAGCTATGTAATCAACAAGCAAATGATTTGATGTTATTCCACTCGCTCTAATACCATGTGGGAGCGGAAGTCCAAGATCATGGAACAAAAATCAAACACAAATGCAATGTATTGAAAACAAATTAATTGGTTTACAATCAAACTGGTATAAATAGGTGAAACTTGAGGAACAAGTCTCCATGAGAATAGGAAAGGTGGTGAAATTGGAACCAAGAGAATAGCTCAAGGTTTAACCTCCCTCCAAAATAGCAGCAATGTGTCAAAGATGGATCGACACATCAACTAATGAGTCAACAAGAGGAGTTAGTCTTTCCATATGTGAGGAAAACCACTAACTATGATTAAGTTAGGTATAACTCATATGAGTTTATACACCAACAATTTATAGTAGAACAAGGAAGGAGTTGAAACACAGAAGAAGCCGCAACAAAAGGAAGAAGTACAAAATAAAAATCAAGTAACAACAAAATCAAAATCAAAATAACTATTGATAAAAAATTTAAATAATCATCTCTCAAAATTATTTTGGCTTTCTGTTAATTTGTATGCTTTAGGTTGGTGTTAATGGTGTATGCATAAATCATTTCATATTGCTGCAATATTAAAAAAGTTAAACTAAATAACTTTTCATAATATGGAACTTAGCATTATCTAAATTATTTTATTTACATTTTACAATTTACAAATATTATAGTATATATTCCCAAAAAAATATGGCACATGACATGGGGTCAATTGAACACCCATAAAATCCTTGATTACGGGTAAAAGTACAAACTTGTGTCACACTTTATAAAAGAATCAGCCAACATAAAAAAAAAATCTCAACTTCGACCACATAAAAGTGGTCTTTATGTTTTGAATTTCAAAATGATGTAAACTAAGAAAATGTAGATCTTTTGTTGAAGTTTATTACTCTAATTTTTTATATTTTTAAAAAAATTGTTTTGATATTTTTTTATCAATTGAAGAGCAGATTTTGAAATGTTAAAAATTTGAAGAAAGTGACATTCAGTTGACATCAATAAACAAATAGAAAAAAAAAATGCTTTCTCTCCTGATTTTTGTTTACCAAATAGGTGACTTCAATATCTAGGGCATGAAAATAAATGAATTTTTGATCTATATTTTTCTCGTAATAACATTTTAAAGTCAAACTTACCTGATTTTGATAGTTTTCAACTGAAGTCAACTATTGTTTCATTTTTTTTTTTTCATTTTCAAAAAACAAATTATACCTTTTTGAAGAGGATACTCTCTTCTAGGGCATCATATATTTTTCAAATTTTAAAATCATGTTTTACTTTCTTTTTTTTTTAATTTTAAATTAGCCTCTTTTTGAACTTGAACAACCTACTTGCATTATTTTCAAATATTTATATCCTAAAATTACTCTCTCTCTCTCTCTCTCTCTATATATATATATATATATATATATATATAGATTTAGCACTCCGAGCTCTACAAAAGGGTATTTTTCTTTTTTCTTTTTAAATTAATTTTGATTGCAGAAACATTTAGCAGAAGTTGGAAGTTTGAGAATGTTTGAGAAAATGGTGACTTGGCTATCCAATAGGATGCCACATAGACAGATTCAACCTAATGGCATTCAGCCGAATCCCATTTGACTGAATCCCATTCGGTTGAAACTACTCCTTTGCTTCTTTTTTTCAAGAATTTGTGGCTTTTTTAATTTTTTTTAATTATTGAATTACAATAAATTAAAAAAAATGATTTCGATAAGGAAGAGTCATATTAAAAAACACAATGATGTGAAAGTGTTTGTTTAATGCCTTTTTTTTGTTTTTTTAGCTTTTTTAGTTTTTTGAGCCTTTTTAAATTAATAATTTATAGAAATTTGGAGAAAAAAGAACCACTAATTTCAATAGGGGTAAAGTCATATTAAAAAACACAATGATCTTTAAGTGTTTTTTAATGCCTTTTTGGCTTTTTTTAGTTTTTTTTAGTTTTTTAGGCTTTTTTAAATTATTAAATTATAGAAATTTGGAGAAAAAAGAACCACTAATTTCAACAGGGGAAGAGTTGTATTCTCAGGTACCATGCTCTAAAATGTATAATTGATTAAATCATTGATTTATTGAATGTAGACCTAGATCTTCAAAAAATAGAGGTTTAAGTATTTGTACATGTGTTATTTTTGCATGCAGGTGAATTTAAATTTGATCAATTTACGATGGGAAACAAAAAAAATAAGAAAAAGGTTATATGATCAAAGAAGAGGTGTTACAAATGTCAATCAAGGAACATCTACTCAAGAACAACCAATGGAAATTGTTGATGACCAAGGAGTGCAAGTACCAGAACAAATTGAAGGTGGTGGTAGAAATTTTTTCCCTGGTATGGAAAATATGATGGAGATGGATGAGGATTCTCTTTTCAAAAATATTTTATCTGAAGATATGGTACCTGAAAGCACAGTAAAATTACACTCTAAAAAAATATGGGATGAATTTTTTGAAAATAAATCTATAATTGGAAGAGCACAGTTATTTGCAATGTTATTTAGGAAGAAAGAGATGAACCCTATTTTGGAGTTGTTAGGGGTTGATAATAAGAAAAAGTCATCAGGTTCATTAAAGCAAACAATAGTTGAAAACTTACAAGAAGCATTGAATTCTATTGAAAGCAAGAGTCGAGCTATTAATTTAAGTGTTACACATAGAGCATTAAT
Organism: Cunninghamia lanceolata; assembly: GCA_027924645.1. Taxonomy (NCBI): domain Eukaryota; kingdom Viridiplantae; phylum Streptophyta; class Pinopsida; order Cupressales; family Cupressaceae; genus Cunninghamia; species Cunninghamia lanceolata. Next base: position 2,125,683 of record BSBN01000797.1, read on the forward strand.
GACTGTAATTTTCAGTAAGAAATTATCACAAGAAGACAAGTTCAAGCAATTTCCCAATTACTCAATGTTTCTAGGAGAACTGTTCAAATATATATTGCAAAGAGAAATAGATTGGATGGAAATGTTGAGAATAATTGGGTAAATATTTGTAGGGTTCCTTGAAAAGATAGAATCTCAGAAGATGTAAAGGAAGAGGTGATTGAATATTGGACCAGCCACTCTCATGTTTCTTCCAATAGAAGGGACACTATATAGATAAAAGGTGAAGATGTTACAAAAATTTGACATCCAAAACATTTTGTAGATACAACACAAAGTGAACTTTTTGAAGCATTCAAACAAAAATTTTCAGATGTGAAGATTTGTCAAAGGATGTTTGAGAGACTACGACCAAGTTTTGTACATATAAATAAGGTACGTGAGACTTGTTGTCAAAATCATGTCGAATTTCATCTACACCTATAGTCATATAAAAAAGCTATGGCAGTAATTAGTCCAAATATAGTCATCCTTGGAAGTACAACACAATTTGTGAAGTCTCTTCTATGTGAAAAATTACAAGATTTAGATGAATTCAAAGTGTAGTGTATAAAAAATATATGTAATGATTGTGGAAATTTAAAGAATCTTATACAGGTTGACAATATTGATCATTCGATGCAAGTTATGTGGAGGAGATTTGAATATGAGAAGTACTCAACAAAGTCAGGATTTGAGAGCAGAAAATTTATTCTCAAAGAGAGTGAATTGTCAAGCAATGAGTTTATGAGTAAATTTTTCAATATCATATATCCACATATTGAACATTGTCATGGTGCTAGATGGCTAGGTAAGTAATTTCGCGACTCAAAGAATTGCTTTCCTGTAGGTTGTATTCTCTCTATTATTGATTTCTCTAAGAACTATACATTTAGTCCTCAAATTAAGATTCAAAGTCAATATTATCATTTAGAGCAAGTTGCAATATTTGTACAAGTTTGTTATAGGCATGCTGAAGAACATGTAGATGGTGTATAAAGTAGGAAAGATAAATGAATTATCATCAAAGAGGTTCACTTTTATATCAGTGATGATACAAGTCATGATAGAAGCTATGTAGCCCATTATTTTACAATATTTTTTAAAGACCTGAGATGACGTAAAATAGATGCTTCACAACATTAGATATGGTCTGATAGATGTGTTGGTAAGTGTTGATTTAATTTTTTTTAAAGATTATATTATATTTATTTTTGTAATTAACTTATAGACTTGAATTGTTCAGTTACTTAAATATGTTGTACCTATATGTATATAATTTTTTTAAAAATATTTTGGTATTAAATTTGAAATTGTTTGTAATTTCATAGGACAATTTAAGTCTACCAAATCTTTTAATTGGTTAAGCCAACAACATATTAAAAAGAACATACATTTTTTTTGGAATTTCTATGAGAGTGGACATGGAAAAGGAGAGCATGATGGAGCTGGAGCATGTGTGAAGCGTGCACTTTGACAACATGAACTTGTAGGTAATACCATATGGACTACAAATTTAAATTCTTAAATATATTTTAAATAAATTTAAACTTATTAGGAAAAAAGTGTAGATCTCAATATATTGCATGTGTTGAGAAGTGGAAGCTTAAGCCATTATGCAATTTAGTGGTTTTGATATATATCCAATGTTGCAAATTTTCAATATTTCTCCTGTTGCATTTAAAAAAAAATCTAATTATGTTTTTTGAGATCATCTTTTCCTTTCAACTAGAAAACCTCTTAACTTGACATTTCTCCAAATGAACTTGCAAGTAATGCCATAAGGAATTCAAATGAAATTGTTGAATGGTGTAAAAGTCATTTTGTTGTCCATGACTCAATATACAACACACACTATTTTTGGGAAGTTAGAGGTACATAAATATTTTTTTTTTGAATTTCAATGTGTGTACATGAATTGAATTTTCAATTTTATATACTTTTTAATTGGATGATTAAAATTTAAATAGATATTGATCAATCAACTCTTACTAATTGTCAAACAATTAGTGGTATTAGATGTTTGCATCAAATCATGACAGTAGGACATAGCTGGCCTCCTGTAATTCAAGTGAGAGAAAAATCCTGTTTTTGAGTTGATTGCATTGAGAACAATGCAAATACTCTACAATGTGAGAATATTAGAGATGGGTATCTTTCAGAATGGGAAATAAAATAATTAGTGACCACCTTGGACCCTTTTGAAGATAATGACATTATAGATGTCTATGATCCTTTGTATTTATCTGATTACGAACATGTATCAGATTTTGGTTTTACAGGTAAATTTTAAATTGATTTTTAACTTGTACATTTGATTTATAATACATTCTACTTAATTTGAGCATGGTTTACTATATGGTGTGTATAGGAGATATTTTTGTTGTTCTTACAGATCCTGATAATATAGAAGGTGTAGATTACTATCTACTAAGAAGTACACAACCAAAATGCAAATTGTTAGAATCAATGACAGATGGTGATGGACAAGAGTATCCAACTGGATCAATGGTTGTTGAAGGCACATACTATTAACAAACAAAGATAGATACAAATGGTATTATATTTATTGATTATATGCCAAGTCAAAAGGTTTTATATTATAGTCACTTAGTTATAGCAACATGAATAAATCTTGAAACTTTACCAAAAAGAGGACGTACCAAACAACGGTGGAGGTTACCTATTGAAGATCATGAAAAGATTTTAGAGATAATAAAAGATAGAGAGGATCCAGATTATATGTACCAAAAACTCTAAGCTATTTTTGTACATGTATATATTTTCTATGATAATTTATTTTATGTTGAATTTAAATAATTTCATTCAATGTGTTGATATATTACTCTTTTCTAAATCATTGAAATAGACATGTCATCAATTAATTGTAGCCCACATGTTTCATTTTCCTACATTTTGGTGTTCAAATCTTACCTGGTATTCAGGTCATCCTAAGATATTGTGATTTGATTAAATTAGAGGCTATCTTCTATGGCTCAGAAATTCTAGATGTCATGGATGTCATGATAAAGATTAGTTTTAAGGCCTAATAAGTATTTATAGGTTAAAATATTCAACATGATTGAGTATGATGCATGTGTGTAGTCATTTATGTGTTCACCAAGTTGTTTGTTAAATCAACATGTTGGTGATCTGAGCTATTTTCTATTGACTATATGGTGTAAGCTTCATTCTTCTGGGTACGGAATGCCAATCTCAAGACCAATTTAGTTATAGCTTATAATTAGCCAAAGGATAGTTCAAGGCCAATGCTTAAGGCAAGGTTAAAACTCTTCTCTTTAGGCTAGATAAGCTTGGGAGGTTAGTCCCTAAGATTTGAGGTGTATACTAATTAAAGTGAAATGAAGAAAATATAAGCAAGCTTGATAGCAATCCCATCATGAGCACATGAAACTCCTAGAAATTTGTCACTAAATTTCATTATACAAGCTTGTTTAATCATGGTTTTTGAATCACTCTCAACAATATGCATATGTCATTCATGAAAATAATTGTAAATTAGGTTTATATTTCCCCTTAAAATATATAGTTCTACATCATGCATTATTATTTTAACAAGTGCAAGCAAACATAACAATCTTTTAAATTTTCTTTGAAGGGATCTCAAATGTTATATATAGGTATTTTAAATTCAAATATATGAAGTTAAATTCTAGTTGGAAATTGAAATAAAATAGAGAAAAATGAATAGAGAAATAACAGAGGCAAAGGGGCCTCATGAGGTGTAGTTTTTGACATTTTTTCATATCCTATGTCTCAAATATATGATGACAATCTAATTTGATCCCATGCTTGTAGCTCTGAATACCCTATTTTAAACTTGAAGAGATCTAGAGTGGTCAAATTACATAGGTCATCAGTTAGTTGTATCTAGATGAATACTAAATAGACTATCTAGAATTTTGGTCCTAGACCTTAAATTTGGATTCGCAAGCATAGAGGGAAAGGTTGTTTAGTTCCGAAATGTTTCCTTTCTTTATCTCCCACTAATCTTCTCATGTTTTCTCTTTGTTCTAGTATGCTAGAAATTACTAATAAAATATCTAATTTTTACAATTTCAACATAGATAGATAATCATTAAATTAATCATATCTCAAAATTACTAAATTTTTAAGGATAATTTATTGTGAGGGTTTACCCAACATGGCTATGTACCTTCCATAGTTTTTTTTAGATGACCTTAATTCATAAAATGGAAGTTCATTTAGACATACCAACTTTTTTTATAACAATTTCAATTTACATTTTTAAAATTTATTTCCCAAATTCCAAATTCACTCAATTTTAGGTAAAAATGACAAATATATTTCTCCAAAACATTATATATAGTTACAAAAAAATTATGAATTCATTCATACAAAGTACCCCATAAGATCATAAACCTATTTACTATGGAATCCATCTTCCTAATTGTATAGATACACTAAGACTTCCAATCACAACATAGATCCATTAATTCCATTTGATTCATACTTACACACATTAAGTTTTATAATCTTTATCACACATATTTAGTTTCAATATCCTTATTTGTTTCATTTCAAGAATATTCAAATTCAAAACCCTCTTATCTTTTGATCCCTCCTAGTTTCTTCTATATTTCTTATTTCTCAAGAAATCCCTACATATTTTTCTAGATTCCAATCTAGACGAAAAAAAATAAGTTTCAATGAAGATTTCGAGTTCATCTAATCATTTTTCTATGATCATATATATCAATTTGAATTTCTAATTGCTATGGACTTTATAAATAACTAGTTTGTTCAATGGTTTCTTATTGAGTAGGAAAGATCAATCTCAAATGAGTGCATATCACCTCTTTCACAAATAAGAATCTAAATTTATTATTAAATCCAAATGAAATATTTTGTATAATATTTTCATGATGAGAGCCTACTTAAAGATTCTTAGGAAATTTGAAAAACTATATGACAAAAATTCACTATCCAAACACCTGTTATTTCTAAAATAAATGCAATCCAATCGCTTCAATCTTCAAACTTGTATAATTTCCTTTCTAGAATGAAAATGCAATTTAGCATCTTACTAAAATTCTCTTTCTTTTTAATCCAAGTATAATTTCACTTTTGCTTCACAAATCTAATCAAGTAGAAATAAATCTTAGTTAATAATATTAAAGTATTAATTTTTGAGTGATAATAAATTAAATACTCTTTTTTTATTCATGCACTTTACTTAGAAAATATCTATTAATAAAATAATAGCTTTTCTAATTTATTTATTATTTAATTCATACATAACTCAAGCAAGGAAATCATCTAACCTTTAATTCTCCAAAAATAAATTATTATCATTATTTATTTCTAATTTGTAAATTATGAACTTTCATACTCAATAAATTAATTTAAACAAGTTTAAATTGCTTTATTAATCTAAATTTACTTTATAACTAAAATTTGAAATTAGTTACCATTTTAGTCTTTAAATTGCTTTGTGAGGGATGTAGACTAGATAGAACTATTTTAATCTTTAATAGCTTAATGTTAGTGATATATATTGTTATACTTAGATATTTATTTTATCTAAATATCCAAATTCAATGCAATTGTGTCTATACAAGTGAACAAAATTTTATTGAGTTTCAATATCATTCCTTAGTTTACTTATATGTTTGATATGATTTTTTTTTTCATAACTTGAACAATAGTGATATTAAACATTAGGTTCTATTATGCATAATCCCCCTAAATGATTGGATTGTGAGTCTTAGATTAGTATTAGCTAAATTAACTAGTCATGCAAATTTCCTTTCATAAACTAGAAATGCACTATATATGTGATGTCTTTTTTGTATGGTTTTCCTAAATTTGATTATGAACATTAAATTAACTCAATTTTTTATATAGATTTAAAGTGAGCAAGAATATATGTTCAAAACCATAATATAAAATGTATATAATGTGAAACCATGTAATGTAAAATATATATATTGTAAAACATAATAAGACATGAACCATATAACGTGAAAGGTCATAACATGTGAAACCATAACAAGTCAGAGAGTAGGGTGTCTAATATGACTACATATGTATAGATCTTTCTCCTGAGCCATGTGTGGATCCATGTCTCGATCTCTCTCTAGATCCCAATCTATGTGTGGATCCATGGCTCGATCTCTCTCTAGGCCCTGATGCACCTCCCTGCAGAAGAAAGTACATAATTTAATTTAATGTACATGTGTATATATATGTAAAATCATCTTAAAGTTAACTTGTACTTTCAGCATGTCTAAATTTATCAAGTAATTTATATATTATAAATGTACCTCAAATGTATCATGCACGAGATCCTCTGCATGCTCCAAATCTCCAAAGTGTGACAAGTTATCCCCTTGTTGCTAGAAATTATAAAATACAAGATTTCAATGAATAGTGAGAACTACTTTTAAGTCAAGTTTATTTAATATGTACACATGTGAATTTGTAGAATGCAAAATATAGAAATTATTCAAGTATCTGCACATCCTGGAGCACTCTACCAATCCCACTAATGTCAAAAGAATGAATGGTAACATCAGGGACACCTGTATTTGAAGGTAAATGACCAATACCAAAGAGAAGTGTGCTATATGTGCCATGTACATGAGGTACAACTTGATGTTGTGTGGGGGTTGTAGGCTAGTTTGGAATATTCTGGTTCTTTGAAGCCACCTCACCCTTACCTGACTGTCTACCATTATGTCATCTAATATGAGTTGGTACAACATCCAAAGGAATCACGTACTTGTCACTGGTATACTGGTATGTTGATAGTAAATCAATAAAGGCAGTTGAACACGCATCACGTACAATGGTGTCACTCATATGGGCCACATTTGATGGGGATGGTATATCCGCATGAATGTAGGGGTCATAATTTATAGATATAACCTCAGTGGGAGGAAGGATAATCCATGGACATAATAAGTATCTCTCTACATGATCAGATGACATCTAATCAACCTGACTAGCAATCATGGTCATCCTATCAAAAAGCTTGGATCTAGTTAGTGTGACTGCTACATCTCCTACTACTACTAGTTCCAAATGTTTTGGAAGAACCAAAAGGTTTGGACCAACTAATGCCCTCTTGTTTTTAGGTGGTGCCAGATTTGGACATCTAAATTCAGGTTTATCAGCAAACCTCCCCTTTCCCTATCTAGCATGTGCGGGCATAGATGTGTAATCCACAAATAATCCTAAATGGAACTCAATGTTTAACTGTTTGCAAAAATATAGTGGCAACTCGTCATTATGAGGCCATCTATGATTGGCTGTCAAAAATTTGGGATATATAAATAGACCAACAAGTGGATCTAAAAACCTGGTAACAATATATCCTCTAACTTTGTTTTTCCCACTATAAAAAGTGAACATACTATGCACTTTATGTAATGAAACTCTATTAGAAATAGATTTGATATTCTATGTGCTAGTAACAGTCCTAGAAAGGGACGTATAAAACTCCTCAGTGCTAATATCATCATATGGACTGTATGATATTATCATCTCAATCATATCTTTAATCTCAAACTAAATATTGACTAATCTATCTCTATTAGCCAAATTTGGGGAGTTCTGTATTGTTTGGTCCAAACATTTCAAAGCATTATCTAATCTACAAATGCTATCATTATAAAAATTATTCCTAGTCCACTAAGACAACGTCGAATGATGAGATACCTCATCATAAGCCATATCTAGATATAAAAGATTTGCATTTAATTAAAACAAAAAATTTAATATGTACAATAAGAATAGGACAAATATTTTTAATGTGTACAAAAAAGCACATGCATAGGACAAATATTTGAACGCACAATAAAGCACATGCATTTCTTACAAAGTGTGACAAAGTATGTTGATAAACTCAAGATGACTGGAAAATCAAAGGTATGGTTCATTTTGCATCATACATTAGCTTTGTATTACTAGCTCAACATTTCTTTTAGGAAGTATTCACTTTTCTTTAATACATTATCTACGGAGTGGGAAACATATTTTATGGTTATTGCTATTTTAATAGTCTTCTTTAACGCTTAACCTGAAGTATCTATATACAATTTTGCTAGTCTTCATTAATGCTTCATCTTGCTGTAATATTTGGTTATATAATAGAATAGTGTCTTTGCAATGTGTTTTTACATTTTTACCAAGTGCATGTCTTCTGTCAAATTTCAAATTGTAATTTTCTATACAAAATTAAAGTGGCAGATTTTGAATGAAAAAAAAGTTTAAATGCATACCCAATATTAAGTTGCATCTCAGAGCTTTATGGTCATCTTTAGACAGGGTCATGATAAAATTACAAAAATATCTATCAGAATAGAAGTCATCTCTTTACAACTAGGTGTGAAGGTAGCTCTAGGTATTTGTTGGGATGCACTCACTTATAGGATGATACTTCTTCATAGTTCTTTTGTTAATTATGATGTAGTGAGGCCTATGATTTCATAAAAATGTTTAGGATTATTCATAAATAGTTTCTTGATATCTTAAAGAAGTATATATGAACAAACCATTATTCCACTGACTGGTTCAAATTTATATAAGGTTATGATCTCAGTGATACACTCATTAGGATTGTTGTCTGCCAAGAAAATTTCTATAATTTGCTTTAGTAGGCTAGTTCTTTGTAAAAAAAATTAATATTGGACATCATTCAGCTAGCAAGTGCCTGATGGAAAATGTCAGTTTTCATATTTTGGTATCCAAATTCAAACCAATTATTCTTATTTTGAGTTTGTGGATCTTTGCTATCATTTATAGTGTTACATGCCTTAAGTTTCTCTGCCTGATTAAGTGCTGCTAGGATTTGTGTCTCTTTTTTCGTTATTTTTTGTTGGAATGGGTTTTGAGGCATAGATAGTTTAATTCCTTTAGCACGTAAATTTTATAATTAAATCATTCAGTAACTAACAACCTTTCTTCCTGTTTGGTCTTCTACTAGCAACATTGCCTATGATAAAAAAACCATAATGGTAGCATTAGGTGTTTGCTTAAATTTAATAAGATCCATAATACTTTGGAATAACTAGTATGATTTTGACTCTGGACTATTTCTAGTTTATTTCCAATGTGGCAAATGGAGCACCATATGGCCTTGCTGATTTATTGTAGAATGTTGTATTTGTTGTACTATAATGAATTGGGTTGGCGAATGATCATTGATGTTGCATTTTAAGGAAACTTTATTTCCTTTATATTTAAAAGCTTCTTATTTAAATGCCTTTAAAACTATGTTCTACATAATTTAAATATTTAAAATAAAAAAAATTAGTTTCAATTCATACTATTAGTTTTACAATGTAAATTTGATTTCCTGACATAGTTCAAAATAAGTACAATATTTTTATTTACCCCATTGTAAACAATGAGCACATTGACCAGTTCTTTATGTAGCTAGGGTGAGTGACTATCATGAGTTGGCAATCTCCAAAGAAATCCTCAGCGTCATAGACAACATTTTGCAAGTCGCAAAGCCAAATTTTAAGTGCCTCTTCTCAATGACTCCTCCAATTCGTATCAATCAAGAATGCCCTAATATACTTGAGCCAATCAACCAACTCTTCTAAATTCTCCCTAAAATAAATTACAAGAGATGCGTACTAGACAAGTATAGTCATCAGTCTGTCTCCAATGATCTGAACAATGGCATCAGTCATATTTGTTGTTTCCCTTCCTTTCCCATCCGAACCCCACATATCACCAATAAAAGCTTGTGAGATTCAGGTTTTGGCAGGGTTTCAGGCAATCTTATTTTTTTCCACTCCCAGATAATAAAATAGAATAGATAGAATTTAATTTAATAGAATATGAAGGAAATTTTTTAATAATGTTTTAAAAGACCAAGCTTTTTATGGGACCTAGGAGTAAATCCATAAACATCAAAACTAGTCACAATTGTTATTTCTTTCCTCATAAAACTCCATAGCTCTTAGCATAAAGAACTGGTCAATGTGCTCATTATTTACAGTGGGGTAGCTTTTAATAAATTAAGAGAGGGTGCTCAACTACTAGCTCCTTCATAAACATTTTCATTTCAACCATTTAAATTTTTAGGGTTTAAAAAAACATATAGAAATGCTAGGGTTTAAAAGTGACTAACTATGTGACGAGCTCAAGAATATGCTTTCCTTGTTTTATTTTATTTTATTAAAAAGGGGAAGAGTATTACAGAATAACTCATCCACCCCTACTTTTGCACATTCCGATCAAATGGGAAAAAATAAAAGTGGGGTTCCTGAGTTTTACTAGTACCTACCTTTTGGAACGTTAAAGGAAAATAATTATAGTATAACAATGTGGTGTTTTTAAATGAAAGAGATTAAATGGTTGACACTTACTATTCAATGAGTGATGTCATAATAAAATGATGGTGGTGGGGTGATAATCTTTGAATGTGCAGATTCGGGGTACATTACTAAATGAAGTTGTGAGCCATTATTTTTCGTGCAGTCTAAGTTTTGAATTGTCTCATTATAGGTAACTATGTTTGTGTCCCAAATATGGATTGTTATTTTTTGTTTAATGCTAGGGTTTAAAAAAACATGGAAAAATGCTACCTAGTTTTAAAAAACAATAACTGAGCTTAAAAAATACAATAACCAAACATAAAAAACAATAATCCATTGAGAAATGCTAGGGTTTCATACCTGGGTTGAATGTATTTGTAGTGGGGGTGTTGGTTGAGCATTGTCTAGATGCTTTCTATTCGGCTGAAAATGTAAAAAATGATGCCTCCACAGTTGTTTTTTTCTTTTATTTTTAAAGGACTCGATTGAAACCCACTCGTCCGAGTGGGTTTCGGTCGAGACTATATGCACCACATCAATGTCACATCAATGCCAATGGCACCACATGGATTCAGCCAAATACCACTCGACCGACTCCCACTCAACCGAGTGGGAGTCAGCTGAAATTAGTCGGTTAACCTAAAGTGTGACACATGTTTGTACTCTTACGCTTACATTTATTTAGTTCTCTTTTTAAAAATATTTGATGCAAGTCTACAAAATGTCTATTTTATTTTCTTTCATAAGTGTTATATTAAAAGTTAAAATAGTATTATTTTTTATCATAGAGTCTTTGGTGACGAAGTGACAATTAAATATATAAAACTAATTAATTACATTATTCATGGGCCTTTATAATAACCACTACATCCACTTTTGGAAAAAACTAAATATAAGCAATGTATATAGTAAAAGTAATATATGTTGTTATATGGATTCTAATCAGACTCAGAGATTAAATTTTCCCTATTTTTATTGGCGTTGTGTCTGCCAAGTTATTTAACAGGGGTTTGGGGGCAGTGCCCCCAAGACAGGGTCAAGGGGTAGTGTCCCTAGTGCTATCCCTGTCACGATACAAGGCAGGGTTGACGGGCAGCGCCCCTGAAACCTCAAACGACTTTTATTATTTTATAAAGGCATCGGGAGTTGGTTTTTCTATTAGCCGACATAAAAAACCCTATTTTCTAACTAACATAAGTCTTGATAAAAATGGCTAAGGGTTAGGGTTTCTGGGGATATTGTATTGTAGCATTTGTAGCGGTATTGAGTTGCAAGGATTGCTATTCATAATCCATTTGATTTCCTGGATAATAATATTGGACTCTATGTTGGTGGATGTAGCCTGGGTTTGGGTGAACCATGTTAAAAATTGTCTTGCTATTATTATTTCTGTGTATTTTCATTCCTCTGTTTAATCTTTATTTTCTTTTAATTGATATCTTCTGCATGTAATTCCTAACAATATATAGTGTATATATTAGTAATTATAGTTTGAATTAGGGTTACATTAGGAATTCCATCTTTGGAAGATATTAAATGCATGATCTTACAAAGAGTAAAATTTTCTAACTACTATATTAATTGTTCTACTTCTATCAACTCTATATACATATAAAATATTTAGTTGAGTTATTTTATCAAATATAATGAAACGAGTTTAAAATCATATAATTCTCCAACACTATAATGATGTCAATTATTGGCATTCATCAAGGTGAACAAATATGAAGAATAAACATCATTAAAAAGTGTTTAACAAGATACATACCAAATTGTTTCAACAAGCACTAACATTTCCAAGGTTGCATTGAAAATATAACTATTAAGAAAATGGTTTTTGGTATGCGATTTAATTGTATGGTGAAATTCACACAACACAATATAAAATAGATTACAAATTGGAAAGAAATGCACCCAAATTATATTGAAATATGGTGAGCACAAACACAGATAACTAGATCAAACCATTTTAACACAACAAAACATAAAACATGGAATAATATATTATTGTCTTCAGATATTTTTTACATTGCATTACATTGGCTTTATAAAAGCCTCTTCCCTTTAACTATTTGATAAATACCTACATAACCTCCATACGAGAATGTAACTCCCACAAACTAACATTTATTTAATATGCATAAACTAACCTATAAATGCAAATTTAACAATGTAATACCATTGTTACTATGACTATTATGCCAACATTCCTCCCCTTATTACATTGTTCCTACAATGGTACCAAGGGAACCCCCTGAATGCTAATATACTCAACAAAGCTGATTACATATTATGAATACATATTTTATAGAAGATTTTCTCCCAAAGAACAAATCCTGAACCAAGTAGGACTCCATCATGCTATCTCATCTACCCTTGGAAAGGTGTAGTTTTGAGCTATGTTTTTGAGCTCTGTAGTCCTGAACTCTCAAATCACAAAGTCTTGAATTATTCGACAACAATCCCTAAGAGATACGACATATCTATATCATTGTCTAGTGACCGCGAAAGGGTATAATTCTTGATCATATACTCTGAAGCTTGCTAGACAATAATCCATATTGAGCTCAACACCGAATCCCAAACCTATCTCCAAAACAAAATCTTCACAAAACATACATTCTTCAAATCCGTCAGCATCAACAAAGAAAAGAAAAATAACCAAAACTAAAAATGCTTCTTATGCAAAGCATCATCTCAAAGTAAGAAGCTAACTTGAGATGATGGAAAATCCTCCATCCTCCAATGCCGCTACCTCCAATATGACTCTCTTAGTCCTTACCCTCCAAAGATAGCATTAAAGGAAGTACTACAATCCTCAAAAGCATAATCATTCTTGAGCATACAAGATTTATATGAAATAGCTATTGGCGTAATAGTTATAGTATTACATTCTTTATACATAACTACATCTATTGGTTACATTAGTTACACTATATAGTTAATCTATAACTATTGTATCAACCAACTACACCACTGTATATATATGTGTGTGTTGTATCTGCATTTATCATCAATAAAATTATTGCCCCTTCATTTGGTATCAGAGTGATGTGATCTCCAAACTTGTAGAGGATTGATAATGAAATCTGTGTAAGAATGTTGATAGATCTTGTATTGTGCATGGGAACTAGCACATGGAAAGAACAAAAGAGACGTGGAGATTGGAGAGCATAGTTAAAGTGTGGTTCTTGTAGCAAAACAAGTCACAACAATTGTAGATAGGGGTTGCTGTAGCAACAAACTCATCTGGTCATTTAATCAGAGGAGAAATTGTCTAGCTCGACATCGGGCATAGAGGAGAAAGCATGGTTCGAATTGTAGGAGTCAACGACAACACTGAGAGGGGGGGTGAATCAGTGTTGTGTGAATTTTAAAATCTTTTTACAAAATTTAACTTTCAGAGCACAAGGAGAGAAAGATACCATTGATTTGTCAAATACATATGCACAAGACTATAAATGCAGAAAGAGATCAAAACTTCACAAGTAAATCAAACACACACAAAGATGATCATTATGAATCATGACACAAGATATGCACGAGTGGAAAACCCGTCAGGGGTAGAAAAACCACTCCAAAACTGCCTCACTGGCTTAAATGAAAATCTTCTTACAAATGTCTCACTAACATATACAGAGGTCTCACTGACCACAAGCCTTACTAGCATAGGAAGGTCTCACTGACCAAGGTCTCATTGACCACAAGCCTCATTGGCATATTGTGTCTCACTGGCAAACACAATCACTATTAACAAAACATCAAACTTTGTGTGCAAGACATGATTGCCATTCAATCAGATTTGCACCATTGTATACTCTGTGTTTCATCATGAAACCTTATACCTCCTATTTGATTTTCAAGTCAAGACCATTTTCTTTTACACACTTCTACAAACAAGGTCCATATACAAATCTCTATAAACAATTTTCTCTGCAAATTATCTCTATCAATCTTTCATCAATTAATGCAATCAAAACTTGATTCCTTACAAAAAAAAAACATTACAAACAACTGCAAGTGTCTTTAAACATTCTGATATTCCTATAAGAACATTTCACTATGAAGAATATCTCACAATATGTCTTCTACTCTACAAATTGGTTCACTCAATCATTCATTTGTATCAAATTATTTTCATCATAGATCTGCACAACCTCCACACACACTATATGTATTCAATTAATATGAACGCATCATCTATATATTTCATCTCTGTCTCCCAAGACTTTTCATCAATGCACCTGAAAAAACAATTTTATACAAATTGAATAACCTTCCACCTGCAAAGAAAAATCTTTTCATATTCCTCTGTGCCTATTCAAATCTCCAAACAAAAACATATAATATCAAACCCCATTTAAAAAAACTCTTCATGTTCTCTTCTCAAAAATTCTCTGCATAATAAAAAAACTTTTCAAATTCTTCTATGAAATCTTCAATCAATTTATTTGCAAAAAATAAATCTCCTTAAACTTCCATGCTTTTACATTCAAATCCGTTGAGCTTCTTCTTCTTCTCAATCTGCAAGAGTAAATCAAATCACCAAAAAAAAAGCTCCAAAAATACTTCATATTCTTTTTGCACTTCAAAAACTTCAATCACTTCATCTCCTATAAAAGCTCTTAAAAAATATATATCCTTAATCTCCCAAATCTCATGCCTTTTAAAAAGCAAATAAAATAGAATTTTTTTAAAAATTTCCTTAAAAAATATAATGCATAATATGTGGGCCAAATTTTAAAAGGCTTTTTAAATGCTTTTTCTTCAAATAAGAAGATGCCTCTCCATAAAAATCGGGTTGCAAATATTAACTTTCTTAAAAAGTAATTATTTTTAATAAAACATTTGGTGCCTTCTTGAAAACAACTTTAGTGGTCTTAAACAAAATTCAAACTAAAAGGCTTCTCCCCATATGTGGATGAAACCGCAGTTAGAGGTAAAAAAGATAATGGGGCCGATTATCACATGGCACTTAAACCCTTTAGAAAGTCACTCAAGTGACTTTTACCTGCAACTGTAGGTCAACCTCCTTTTATAACAAAAGGTGCTACTTGTTTGTGATAGGAGAGAATAAAGAGGTAGTCATGTTAGGATTTAGTATTTTTAAACTCCATTCAAAACCTTTTATGTGAATCATCAAAAACAACATAAAATGTATCTGTCAAGATATAAGTTGTTTGTCAAGATATAAGTCTTGCAACATCTCTGAACTACTCTGCCATTCGTTATGATCAAACCTTAATGCCACTTTCATATGTAATGCACAACAACATCAACTGATCAAATCAAACACTCTACAACCATGTAACATTCTCCACTTTCTGCAAGGGTTTTTCATGACATCATTATGAGTAAAATATCTTGACATAAGCAAAGAACATATGAAGACAAGGACACATTATGAAGAATGCATCTTAATCATCCTGATCAAACTATCAACTTCAGAAACACAAATGAACATCATGATATTGCATAACATATAAAGCACTTGTTAACCTTCTTATATGAATCTTTTGCATATGAACAACTCCTGATTCCTGCCAAAAGTGAACAACTGTGAAATGCATGATCATGAACAACCTTTGTCAATAGTGCAAGTGATCCTCAAATGTCTTGCAGTTCTGATGATACCTTGTGAAGATGCATAACAACTCAACTCTCTCAATACCTTTTGACATCAATGACAAACTATCACCATCAATCTCCCCCTTTGTCATTGATGGCAAAACTCCATGAAGCATTCTTTCTTTCTCCCCCTTTTTGATATTTGATGACAAAGCCTGAATTAACTCCCCCTGAGAACAACTCCAGTGAAAGATTTTATAGCATGATCATGACAATTATAATCACAATACATTATGAACACCTTGAAGACATAAACTCCTGTCATCTTGTTATCTTAAAAAATTAGAACCAGTTACCAAAATCTTTGAAACCACTTGTCTTTCAAAAGATTGATGACACTGAATACTTATGCAATTTGCTGTCCTAAACTTATCTTGAAAAATTTTGTCCTTGTATATCTGCATACTACACAACTTTTCAACTTGTAACGACACCAATTCTTGCACACCCTTTTTGACATGAAAAAGAATGAAGAGCATCCTGCACACCATGTCAAATCTGACATAACCATTATCAATACCTTTGCAAAAACAAATCAATTAACTTCTTTCATTTGCAACTTCCTCAACCAACACATGCTAACATATGAAGAGCACTTCTTGAGAATACCCAAGATCCATTATACAAATCAGCCTATCAAGATTGCACAACCTTCACCATCAAGCTCTTCCTGTAACAATACTTTGCAACAATGTCAATTCTAATATATATTGCAATCAACATGAACTCATGCCTCTTGACTTTATAATACAAATCAGCCCATCAAGACTATTAATCCACAAACTAATTTCACCATCAAGTACTTCCTGTAACACCACTTTGCAAAAACCAAATGCGGAGACAAGAATTATGAATTGACTTCTTTCATTTAGCCAACACAGCCAAATATCTGATAATAGCTCTTTGAAACAACTAAAGCTCTTTGCCATGACAACCAATACTTTTCAATAACAAGATCCCATTAAACTGTAACATCATAACAACTCAACCATTGTCAGTAACAACATGCTATGAAAAAAATGAATAGGATCATTTATAAACCAAATCTCTCAACACTATCAAACTCTTTGTGCTTTGAAACCTTGAACATCTTATCACAAATCACTATTCACCTATATCATTGTCAAACATTTTCAAAGATGAATCCAAAACCAACAAAACAAGATCATCAAATTGATAAACGTCAAATGATCTTCTTCCTGAAACCTTTTGGGGATACTTGATAGAACATGAATAACTCCCCCTCACTTCATGCTCTTAGTTATCCAACTTATGATGTAACTTGTGCAAGATGCACAAGTTTAGGATCCTTCTTGTCCTGACTTTGTTTTCTTTTCCAAACATGTATAAACATTTTCTTTTCTTTATTCAAGGTGTCTGCTCTAGATGTCTTCAATCTATTCCTGCAAAACTACGCCTTATGCCCAATATTATGACACTTAAAGCATGTGACATTATAACCAATTAGAGAAGAAAAGGAACCATATCTCTTTGACATGCCAAAAGCACTTCCATAATCATATCTTCCATGCATCCAATAGTCTCTTTCTATGTGACCAACTTGGTTACAATGGTAACATATTGCATTAGAACTCTTATTTGTCATTCTAGAAAGACTTTTGTTCTTATTCCACTCAACATTATTTCTACATAAGTCTTACAATCTCTAGCTCTATGACCATAGATATGACAAGAATAACAATATCCATGAAACTGAGAATAATTATACCTTATTGAATGGTATTGCCTAATAGGTGGAGGTCTATTTGCTCTTTCTCTTGCATCATCAGGAGCTTTATCTTTTTCTATCTTCTTGTCTTCCTTAGGAGCAGCAGGAGGATTTTTGACTTTGGAACACTCTCCTTCTTTAGTATTCTTTTCAAACAACAGATTTTTGTGCAACTTAGAAGAAGCCTTTTCTAACTCCTTTCTTAAAGAGACTATTTCAGATTCATACTTTTCACAATCAACTTCTTTGACCTTTAGCTGATTATTAACATCTTCTTTTATTTTCTCAACTTCTACAATTTGAGCCTTCAAATCTTTTATCTATTTTTCTGCATCTTGAAGATTTGAAAGAATTTTTGTCTTGGATTCCTTTTCCTCTTGAAGTTGCAACTTTAACCTTTTGTTTTCCATTCTAAGTTTTTTTTATCTCATCAAGGGAACAAATGAGCTCACCTTCCATATCAATCTCATAATCATCTTCATTATCAATCTCAACAACAAAATTTTCATCAAGCTCTTGTCTTTTTACATTCATAGTGAAGTCTTCCTTTTTATCAAAATTCTCAACTGCAGGATCATTCTTTTTGCTAGTCTTAACTGAGGCTTGTTTTTTATCATCATCAATCTTTTCTCTATTCAAGACCTTATTTCTATTCTTCTTTCCCATGGTACTCCAAACACAGGATCTACCTGAGCCTATTAGACTTCAAAAAAGGGAACTTGGCTTTGATACCAATTATAGGAGTCAAGGACAACACTAAGAGGGGGGGTGAATCAGTGTTGTGTGAATTTTCAAATCTTTTTACTAACTTTAACTTTTAGAGCACAAGGAGAGAAAGATACCATTGATTTGTCAAATACATATTCACATGACTGTGAATGCAAAAAGAGAACAAAACTTCATAAGTAAATCAAACACACACAATGAAGATCAATATGAATCATGACACAAGATATGCACGAGTGGAAAACCCATCAGGGGCAGAAAACCACGCCAAAACTGCCTCACATGCTTAAATGAAAAACTTCTTACAAACGTCTCACTGACATATACAGAGGTCTTACTGACCACAAGCCTCACTGACCAAGGTCTCACTAACCACAAGCCTCATTGGCATATTGTGCCTCACTGGCAAACACAATCACTATTAACAAAACATAAAACTTTGTGTGCAAGACATGATTGCCATTCAATCAGATTTGCACCATTGTATACTATGTGTTTCATCATACAACCTTATACCTCCTATTTGATTTTCAAGTCAAGACCATTTTCTTTTACACACTTCTGCAAACAAGCTCCATATACAAATCTCTATAAACAATTTTCTCTGCAAATTATCTCTATCAATCTTTCACCAATTAATGCAATCAAAACTTGATTCCTTGCCAAAAAAAAACCATTACAAACAACTGCAAGTGTCTTTAAACATTCTGATATTCCTATAAGAACATTTCACTATGAAGAATATCTCACAATATGTCTTCTACTCTGCAAATTGGTTCACTTGATCATTCACCTATATCAAATTATTTTCATCATAGATCTGCATAACCTCCACACACACTATATGTATTCAATTTCTATGAACTCATCATCTGTATATTTCATCTATGTCTCCCAAGACTTATCATCAATGCACCTAAAAAAACAATTTTATACAAATTGAATAACCTTCCACTTGCAAAGAAAAATCTTTTCATATTCCTTTGTGCCTATTCAAATCTCCAAACAAAAACATATAATATCAAACCCCATTTAAAAAAACTCTTCATGTTCTCTTCTCAAAAATTATCTGCATAATAAAAAACTTTCCAAATTCTTCTATGAAATCTTCAATCAATTTATCTGCAAAAAATAAATCTCCTTAAACTTCCATGTTTTTACATTCAAATCCGTTGAGCTTCTTCTTCTTCTCAATCTGCAAGAGTAAATCAAATCACCAAAAAAAATAGCTCCAAAAATACTTCATATTCTTTTTGCACTTCAAAAACTTCAATCACTTCATCTCCTATAAAAGCTCTTAAAAAAATATATATCCTTAATCTCCCAAATCTCATGCCTTTTAAAAAGCAAATAAAATAGAAATTTTTAAAAAAATTCCTTAAAAAAACTTCTAAAAAAAACTATGCATAATATGTGGGCCAAATTTTAAAAGGCTTTTTAAATGATTTTTCTTCAAATAAGAAGATGCCTCTCCATAGAAATTGGGCTACAAATATTAACTTTCTTAAAAAGTAATTATTTTTAATAAAACATTCAGTGCCTTCTTGAAAACAACTTTAGTGGTCTTAAACAAAATTCAAACTAAAAGGCCACTCCCCATATGTGGATGAAACCACAGTTAGAGGTAAAAAAGATAATGGGGCTGATTATCACATGGCACTTAAACCCTTTAGAAAGTCACTCAAGTGACTTTTACCTGCAACTGTAGGTCAACCTCCTTTTATAACAAAAGGTGCTACTTGTTTGTGATAGGAGAGAATAAAGAGGTAGTCATGTTAGGATTTAGTATTTTTAAACTCCATTCAACACCTTTTATGTGAATCATCAAAAATAACATAAAATGTATCTGTCAAGATATAAGTCATGCAACATCTCTAAAATACTCTGCCATTCGTTATGATCAAACCTTAATACCACTGTCATATGTAATGCACAACAACATCAACTGATCAAATCAAACACTCTGCAACCATGTAACATTTCCACTTTCTGCAAGGCTTTTTCATGACATCATTATGAGTAAAATATCTTGACATAAGCAAAGAACATATGAAGACAAGGACACATTATGAAGAATGCATCTTGATCATCCTGATCAAACTATCAACTTTAGAAACACAAATGAACATCATGATATTGCATAACATATAAATCACGTGTTAACCTTTTATACGAATCTTTTGCATATGAACATCTCCTGATTCCTGCCAAAAGTGAACAACTATGAAATGCATAATCATGAACAACCTTTTTCAATAGTGCAAGTGATCCTCAAATGTCCTGTAGTTCTGATGATACCTTGTGAAGATGCATAACAACTCAACTCTCTCAATACCTTTTGACATCAATGACAAACTATCACCATCACGAATAACTATGGCCTTTCAAAAGTAATGTGTGTTTTTCTAGCCTGTGAAAAGAACTATTTTTCTGAAATCTCCATTTAGTTTGTTAACCTTTGTTGACCACTATCATTGTTGATTTATGATAGTTTTGTGTGCTATTCTACAATATCTGTGGTGCCCTATCATTAACTAACTATACCTAAGCATATATTTTGAAATGTTGAATGGAAATAGTGATAAAAACGTGATAAAATTGTCCAGATTTTACGCAGGACTTGTGATAACTTTGTATGATTTTTAGAATCTGTGGGTGGTTATGATATGTAAATTCCTTGTATGCTGGTACATGAAGCAGATTATGACAAGGAGGATATAGGCCTGAAAGGTGAAAATTATATTTGCAGGGCTATCTCCATTTGCGTGAAGGATAAGAAAGACGCTTTAGGCTGATTGAGACATAAGTGTTGTTAGGAAGGGCTATGCATCCTACACTTGATAGAATGTTTGAAGGTATGAATGCACATATGTCAAAGATCACTTATACCTTCAAGGATGTCTTTTCTATTCCTAATGAGGCCTCCAAAGACTCATCCAAGGCATCAGTTGGATAAAGTGTAATAGGGTCATACTGGAGGTAGGTGGCATCGGAGGATGGAGGATTTTCCATCATCTCAAGTTAGCTTCCCGCTTCAATGAGATGATGCTTTGCATGAGAAGTGTTTTTGGTTTTATTTATTTTGTTTTTCTTTGTTGATGCTGATGGATTTGAAGAATGTATGTTTTGTGAAGATTTTGTTTTGGAGATAGGTTTGGGATTTGGTGTTGAGCTTAATATGGATTGTTGTCCATTGAGCTTTAAAGACTATATGATCAAGAATTATACCCTTTCGCAGTCACTAGACAATGATAGAGATCTATCATATCTCTTAGGGTTCATTGTCGAATAATTCAAGACTTTGTGATTTGAGTGTTTGGGACTAAAGAGCTCAAGAACATAGCTTGAAGCTACACCTTTCTAAGGGTAGATGAGATAACATGATGGAGCCCTGCTTGGTTCAAGATTTGTTCTTTGGGAGAATATCTTCTATAAAATGTGTATTCATATTATATAATCAGCTTTGTTGAGTATTTTAGCATTAAGGGGGGTCCCTTGGTACTATTGCTGAACAATGTAATAAGGGGGGAATGTTGGCATAATTGTTATAGTATTACATTGTTTATACGTAACTACATCTGTTGGTTACGTTAGTTGTACTATATAGTTACTCTATAACTATTGTATCAACCAACTACACCATAGTATATATCTATGTGTTGTATCTACATTTATCATCAATAAAATTATTGCCCCTTTAGTAGCCATGTAATATGTGTGGCTATAATGAAAAGCAAAAGATTGGGTGTCAGATTCAATTGATAATACACCCATTACATTAAACACCTTATACCTCCCAATTAGATGCATATTTTAAATAAATCCAATTACAAGTACCTCCAAGATAAACCCTTACAATCATAAAAACTTATTTAAGTTTAAAAAATCAACTACTTCTCTTTTAAAAAATACTACATGTCTTTAACACAAAAGAATGTCTCCTTTTTAGTGTGCCTGATTTAAAAATAATACCTCTTTACACATCCATTTTCCACATAGTCACCTTGGCAATACAATCCATTCTTGGCTGAGATCAAACTCATACAACTTCAATGGTTAACTTGAAAGTTTACCAATACACTGGGAAGTGCCAACCTTTATCATTTCATAGAGTACGTTGTCTCATTCTTTCAAAGAAACTACCGCACATGTTTCCCTACAAGAAACAACATTAGTAAATAGTTCTACACAGCAGTAATATAAGAAGCACAACAAATGACATTAAAATTTCTGACACCTAATCAGATCGTGACTTAATTTGCATCCTCTTGCTAAGTATGAATGAGATCAAATCGATCTTTATCTGCTATAACAGAAAGTCACGCCTTGATTTGCATTTCCATAAAGTCACATAAAATTGCTCCTTTCATTCCTATCTTCTTTCATTCTTTAACTCTCCCACATTTTACATTGAAACCCTAACTACAATGGCAACAATGAAAGTAATGCACTGGAGTTTTAATATTATTGTCAGTTAATTTGTATGCAGCAAAATATGGAATGATAACCTCAAGCGTGGAATCCAATTCATCTAACACTCATTGATTACATTCATCCATTTACAGATCTATTATTGAAAAGAGTTAAGTTTGAATGAAATTCTAAGTGCCAACAAACTTTAAATGTTGTTAAAACTTATCTCACTTTCTCCATAGCAATAGTCGTCCCCTAAATGTCAGCAATATCAAATGCAAATCTATTTGATTTTCCAGATTGATGGACTTGCTCAACAATCATTTTCTTCACAGCCCATTTTCAAAATACTCTGATACCATGTTGAAATATGGTGAGCACAAACACATATAACTTGATCAAACCATTTTAACATAGCAAAACATAAAACATAGAATAATATATTATTGTCTTCAGATAATTTTTACATTGCATTACATTGGCTTTATAAAAGCCTCTTCCCTTTAACTATTTGATAACTACCTACATAACTTTCATACGGGAATGTAACTCCCACAAACTAACAATTATTTAATAAGCATAAACTAACCTACAAATGCAAATTTAACAATGTAATACCATTGTTGTACTATGACTATTATACCAACAAATTATGGAAATATTTAGACTACAAGCTTATTAGAATAGTTACTAAAAATTTTAATATATAGTTTTTTTGCAATTGTAAATAAGAAAATTTTGAACCAAAAGAGTGTAATATTGGGGTCAAAAAAGTAATATCCTAAAACAAGGCTAAGAGACCCAAACAAAACATGAGTGATTTGTGGAACTCAAATCAAATAAGCATGATATGAATGATTTGTGTAATTTTGAAAGGTAAGAGTATTTTCAAAGAAATAGATCAAAATATTATGTTGACAAATACTATTATTATGTGCACAAGTATTAGGGTGGCAATGCACTTGCATTGGAATACTTCATATTATATGTTTCATTTATGATGTCAAATGATGTCTTTAAACAATTACTCCATACCAAATAATTTTATCTATTAATATAAATCTGGGAATTAATATTGTACAAATGAAATCATTTGAAATGATCCAATCCTAACCCTAACCCTAACACTGGAGTACGATTATCCTTAGAATTAGTGGTATAATAGATATGAAATTGGAAACCTAATGGGATTGGAAAGGGTGGCTAGGGTGGGTAAAGGAGAGATCTCCACATAGCACAAAACTCTAAAAGAAAAGATATAATAATGGAATAATGATAAGTAAGAATACAATCCCTTAAAATATCTAAAAAATGATAATGCCATCAGAAATCACATATCCAAGACCCTCAAAGTAATATATCATACAAAATGTGTACCAAGTCAGCTCATGGTGGGAAAGAAATGGGCAAGAGTCAACAAATCTATAAGTTTTAAAATTCAATATTTAGGGGTCAATTCCATGTGATGCAATATGAGTTTTAAATATTGGTTGGGACAATGGAACACTAATATTGACATAAGAAATGAGTTTTATGACATGGGTTAGAGTTAGAATTAGGCTTAGAGTTAAGGATAGAATTAAGCTTAGTGATAAAATTAGGGTTAGGTGTAGAATTAGGGTTATGGATAGAATTGGGGTTATTTTTAGGGTTAGAATTATAGTTAGAATTAGGGTTAGGGTTATAATTAGAGTTAGGATTAGCATTACTATTAGAATTAAGGATAGGGTTAGGGTTATAGTTATAATTTAAGTCTGAATTAGTAATGCAAGTAGTATTGGGGCGAGAATTAGGGGTATGAATAAAATTAATATTAGAATTATAATTAGATTTAGGTTACCATTACAATTAGGGTTAGGGTTACCATTAGAATTAGGGTTAGGGTTATGGTTTAGGTTAGAATTAGGGTAAAAACTATGATTACAATTAGGGTTAGGGTTGGGGTTAGAATTAGGGTGAATGTTAGGGTTAGGGTTATAGTTACAATAAAATAACAAAGGTCAATTACATTTATATCTATATATGGAACTATTGTTAGAGTTTAGGTTAGGATTAGGGATGGGATTAGTAATATAATTAGACTTAAGTGGATATAGGGGTGAAGTTAGGGTTAGAATTATTGTGAGGATTAATGTTAGGGTTAGGGTTATAGTTACAATTTGTGTTCAAATTAGAAGTTAGGCCTACAATTATGGTTAGGGTTAGGGTTCAAGTTCAAGTTAGAATTAGGGTTATAAATAATGTTACTATTAGCTCGTTGGGGGATAGAATGGCGCTTCAGTTTAGAATTATTGTCAAGATTAACATTAGGGTTAGGGTTATATTATTTATTATTCTAGAATACCTATTATATTATATGGGGACAAATATAAGGGTATAATTAAGGTTAGGGTTAGAATTAGAGTTAGGTTTAGCATTACTATCATGATTAAGGTTAGGGTTAGGGTTATATTATAATTTGGGTTTGAGTTAGGATTTGAATTAGTATTTGGATAACAATTAGGGTTAGCAATAAAATCAAGATTAGAATTATAGTTGGATTTAGTGTTAGGGTTAAAATTACAGTTAGATTTACAGTTAGAATTAGGGCTAAAACTACAACTAGAATCAGGGTTAGGGTTGGGGGTTACAATTAGGGTTAGTATTGGCCTGAATGTTAGGGTTAGGGTTATAGTTACAATAAAACACCAAAAGTCATTTATATTTATATCTATATATAGATCTATGGTTAGAATTAAGGTTGGGATAAGGGTCGAAATTAGGAATAGAATTACGTTTTAGTAGATCTAAAGATATATAATATAGTTAGAATTAAGCTTGTTGCTCCAGATGCTACTAGAATATCTATATTTAAAATATATATCTAAAGTGCGCTGAGAGATATTCTCGAGGCACCCATTTTTTAATCAATTTACCACATATAGGTGGAATAGGTGCCTCGAGAGGCATATCTCTCAGCGTACTTTAGATATATTTTTAAATATAGATATGCTAGTAGAATTATTAATGTTGAGAGGCATTCTATAATAGCAGCAAGGTGTGGAGTGTAATGGCGTGAGTGTGTTAAAAAAACACTTACCTTTTATTTTAAAATTGCGGTCATTTGCATGTCAAATTATTAATATTTAATAATAAATATAATATAAATCCCAAAAATAAACATATGTTCTCATCAATGGACAACTTTGGATAATATCTTTCTTCTCATTTTCAAAGTGCAAAAATATGTTCATGGGTTAAGAAAGAAAATATTTTGATTTCTTAATTTGAGATTTTTTTTTAATTTGTTAATTATAGTTGAGAAATTGATGGACATAGGGTTGAGTGACGAAAAAATGTGCACAGATATCAATTTGAAATAAAATAAAATAACTTCAAATTAATATCTATTTAATATTATATTTAATAATAAAATAAAATATTAATATTTTTTTGGTGCATAAAAGTGATTTTTATATATATTAATATTCAGAAATTACATGAAAAGAGGCTGCCATAGCCAGACTATTGGAAATCCCTTTTATGAACTCCCCCAAAAATGACCTCGCAGGGTCTCAAGCATATATGATAAGGCCACACAGGGCCATAGCAAAACCCAAAATTGGCCATACATCCCTCATAGACATAACTATTCGACTAAAAAACATGAAGTCAAAATAAAGTTTTATACCTAATGTAGATAATGTTGACATCATAGGGGCTTTTAACCATGAACCAAAAAAACTTTTAAATAGTAGACTAGGAACACAGTTCAATGGTGCTTCCACAATAATGGGTTACACTTTCTAGGACATCTTGATTTTTGCTGAAATCACATATTTTTAGAAAATATAATAATTTAAGCCTTGAAAGGTTCCATTTAAAGGATTTTAATTGAAGAGGGTTTGATAAAACCCCCTTAGATTCAAACCCCCTCAGATAGAACCCCGCTAGTTTTAAACCATACCTATAATGGAGTCTCCTCTACACTTATCAAAATGCTAATAAAAAACCAATTTTGATTTATCTTTTGAGGGATTAAATGAATTCATTTAAAATTTATGCTTTGTAAGTATGTAGTCCTTATTATGAGCTTCCCAAAAAATATAATTTTAAATATATTTAATTTAATTATTATATTTATTTTTTATTTCTTGTGAATGTATGTTTTTCACCAAACATTAAGTTCTCTATTCTACACACATGGAAAATTAGTAAATTACTGAAAAAAAATTGTAAAAATATCTATGCATTAGGTATTAAGTCCTTGTTTCAATAAAACAAAAAAAAATTGAATTTTGATACATACAAAAAAAGTTATGTTTTACGGAATACACCTATGTCTAAATTATAATTGTTTTGACTTCAAAAATTAATTAAAAAATATATATTCAACAAAACATTATGAAACCAAATGCATACATTATATATCAGTGTTACCAATCAAAATTAAAAAGAATCAAAATTTTATCCTTTGTAAAAAAAAGTTATGTGCTACAGAATACACATCACTTAAAAAAAATGTTGTTTACTATTAAAAACTAGTTATCAAAGTAGATACAAAAAAAATTACAATTTAACTCCAAATTTTTTTAAAAAAATATATTTAGAATCTACAAACAAAATATCACAAATCACTAGTTCGCATCATCTTCAAATTCCTAATGGTTTAGCAGCTATAGGTGTCAGAACATGAAGATTTCATTCAAAATATTTATTTCAATGTCAAGTTTGGCCAAAAGTGTAACCCATTATTTTGGGATGATCAAGAATACGACAAAGAGCAATATGAACCTTCATATTACACCTAAACCATGCACGAAGACTTGAAATTCTTGGACCCATTCAAACTATCAATTAGCTGCTTCCACCTGTACCAGCTTCTTGAGGGAGGATGCTGCCTTCTCAGCGTTTTCTCTGTGCTCCAGTAGAGCCACACCCTTTAGGTCAAGTAGAAATAGGTATAGTTTCACAACTTCATCAGGGACCTGCAACATGGGAATATCTTTTGGATGAGGCACCACAACTCTAGTGAATACTACTTTCATTATCTCTTTGAGCCTACTTGAAATTGCTACCTTGAAGATTTTAGAAACTAGCAATTCTGCTTCAACCTTTAGTGCACATGTGTCAAGCACCGAAGCTAGAAATCTTGATGCTATGCTTGTATCCACTCTATAGATTTCCCCTTCTTCCAGAAAACCCCTTCCCAAAACAATTTTGACTGCTGCCACAGTGAGCCCATCATTCAGTCGCAAGACTCACTTTAGCCTTTGGTTAGTGACCACACCTTTGAAGGCCGTCTATCATATTGTGCTCTCAATCTAGATTGGGGTTTCTACCCATAAGTTTACAATTCCCTTTTGAGCAATATGCCCTACAAATCTTGACCCGTTTGCCATGAGCACCTGGAAACTTACGCAAAAAACCCTCTTGAGTTGAGAATGAGAAAATGTGAGGCCTTGCAGGATAAAGGATGGTATACTAGTGTAAATAACCATAGAGCCACTAGCTTTGCCACTCATGTCTCATCAAGTACCATGGTGGCTAATAAAAGTGATGCAATCTTTCCCCCTGAGAGACACTCAAACATGATTACATTCCTCTTTGGTAGATTTGGCTGTAGACAGCCAAATTTGTCCCAAAATTATTCATGTCTTACAACACCTTAATAAAACATTACTTAGACATCAAGAAACATTTTGTCCTAATCCCACTCTTAACTCAACTTATTCCCAGTAGCCAATTAATTAAATAAATTTCATTTATTTAATTAATTAAAATCCCATCTTAATCCCATCCTTATTCTAGTTTCCAATTAATTAAGTAAATTTTATTTATTTAATTAATTTTCTAACACATATCCCAAATAATTCAAATAAAATATTTGAATTAGGTCCTCACCTCTCACCACATTGCAACACTTGTCTACCTCCCATTTAAATCATGTGTGGTAGTACAAATTTCATTTAATATCGTTTTTGTGTACACCATCATACATGAACTTATTAAATAAAGGTTTTTGTGTACACGATGACTTATGAGCTTTATCCTCCTTCTTACACTTGTCACATGAATACAACTTCCTTCAAGAGTGGGAATAACTAATTAATCCTAGATGTGCACATTACTCAATTAGTGTTTCATTACTATTGTAGTCTTTTTGTGTAATGTTAGAAATAATTTCAACCAGAATTATATATATATTTGAGGTTTGAAACTTAATTAATTTATATAAAAAATGTAGTAGTGTAATAATCAATAAAAAGTTACCTACTTAGCTCAGCAACATGAATATCCTATATCTCTAGAAGATGAAGAAGAGGACTATACTATTTCTCCAAAAGATGAAGACAACATATATTATGCTTGTAGGAGAAATTTAGCTAGGAGAAATAACAAAGAACGTATTCAAAGTTTACAATCCTCTCTAAAACTTGCATTTGATGAATATTGTAAGTAGTTCTATGACATGGAAGTTGACTTAATTAGAGAAAAATCAGAAATTAAGGAGTTGACTGAAAGAAACAAGATAGTAGAGGAGAAGCTCCAAAACGATAAAGAATGAGAAAACTCTAGCAAATGAGATCTCGACCTAACAAGAAACAAGCTTCGAGAGATGTGTACAACATTCGATTTAGTGAAAGAAGAATGTGATCAAGTATGGAAGCAACAAGAGTATCCAGAAGTGGCTCCACAACTTCCTAAGAAGAGAAAATGTGTTCGTAAGGTTTAGAAGGTTAATGACTGTGTGAATTGCCCAATTTGCTTGGAACCATGGACTGAATATGGGAAGCATAATATTTGGTATGTTGTAGATGCAAATGGGTTTCCAATGCTAGAAACTTCTATTTCTTTTTTGGTTTTTACATGTTATGGTATATAATTTGTTAAAAAATGAGCAACATCTATTGCTAGTTCAGTAGTCGAGTACTCCAGAGGTAAATGGGAGGTCTTATGTAACTTAGGTCATGGAAATTTGAACATGGTATTAGAGCCTAGGCCAATAGAGCTAGGTCAAATTAGGTTCTATCAGCACATATAGTCTTAGCTTAAGTGGGGGTGTTGGAAAATGATCCACACTCAAACCAAAGATGAACTAATCACCAAAATTATTATTTTTCATACATTATGATCAAAGATTAAGACATGTATTTGACAATGCATTAGTAGATACTAAGAAAATCAATGATGGCCAACAAAATGAGAGAGGGATTAGAGAACATCAAAGAAATTGACATCCATGATGATGTTGAAGATGGTTATGTTCAAGCACAAGAAGACAACAATCCAGAGTTGGATGATGTTATGGAAGACAACAATATGGATCCAGTATACAAAATGATGATCCAAATACATCTGGTAACAATATAGATGGTCTATAGTCATATTTCAATGATGATGAAGATGATACAGGTCAAGATGAGGATGATGATAATATTAAATACTTGAAAGAACATATGAACATTGATAATGATACACTGGATGACATTGTAGCAGACAATAATGTTAATGACCAAGACTTCTAAAGTTTTAGAATTATTTGCAATCCATGTTTCAAAAAGGGTGATTAAATTGTTGGCAATAATGTTAATTAAATGGATTGTTCAATTGTTGACAAATTACCTATTTCAATATCCTTAAATTGTTCAATCTTTGGTATGAATTGTTGGCAATAATGTTAATTAAATTGATTGATTGATGTTCTTCATAACTTGTTAATGGATAATCCTTATGTGATGGAAGTATTAAGTGATATGTCAAAGGATAATCTCATCAAGTTCCATAAATATTGTGTGTTACCTTGTTTCACCAATGACAATTTACTTTCAGGTTTGCTGGTGACTTCATAATAGATTAAGGAACTTATGTAATTTTGTCAATTAAACCATCCACTTCACTTAACCCAATCTGGGATATGATTTGGATTAATGTTTTCTATAAATCTTTAAACCCTACAAGGGAATGATTTCCAAAAGAGAAAGACTGGTGCCTACCACATGAGAAATTTGTTTATCTTTAATTATTTTTCATATGTATCCTTAATTGAATCTATGCCCTATTATCTTGTGATAAGTACTTGAGTAAGACCATCAATGAAAAATGAAGTAGACATATTATCATCTATATTAGCTAATTGATTGCACAAATATTTCAATTTATTAATGATCTCATGTTTCTATTAGTTTTCAACACTTTTAATAAAGACATCATGATCATAATATTCTTCTTCATCATTAGAATGCAACATGTGATCGTCATAGGAAGTAGGAGAAAGAGGTAGTCAAGTTTGCAAGGTGAGGGTTTGACCTAGTACTTTTTTCAAAGGGACATAAGGATCCTAGATGTTTCTTAGGAATTTAAAATTAAAGGCATTGGGTTGTTTCCAACAAATGCAAACCACAAAAATCTCAAAATAAAAAATCAATCTTTTTATCCTAAACATAGGCATGGAAATTGCAAGTTCAAAAATTTGTAGGGAAATAAATCATACCCTATAATAGATGATTTAAGTACAATAGTAGATTTAATTAAACTTTAAAGTACAAGGAGTTCAGAGAAAAATAAAATATTGAGATATTAAGTAATTAATATAGAGAAATGAAATAGTTGAGAAGAAATACAAAACTTATTTGATCTTTTTAGCATGATGTGAAATGTGAAGTGTGTGATTCACTAATGCATTATGAAAAAAGAATGAAAACTAAGATTTTCTACTAGAATAATGATCATGAGATTGTGGCAGTGATTAACTAATTTTTTGCACTCCTTCTTCACTTGTCCTCTTTTTCCATATTTCCAAAACTTTACTCTTATATTCCTAGGGATTCTAGATTTTCCTCTTGACTTGGATTGATATTTATACCATTCCCCTTTAGATCCACTTTTGTCCTTGGGTCTTTGCAAACCATGCAAGGCACCCTTAGAACCTTCATCATTGAACTTTCTCCTCATATCTCCATTGAGCATTGTAACAATAAAGGATTCCATAGTCACCTTTGCAACACTACCATTTATAACAAGCATTATGTTCTCCTAATTTTTGGGTAAAGAAAAAAGTGAGAAGATACATTTGTCTTCCTCATCAATTTTAACATTTATTAAACCTATTCAAGACTCAAAATCATATTAAAGGTGTAAAAATGTTCTACAGTAGAATATCCTTCCTTCATTTTTAAATCATATAAACATCTTTTGAGATATAACTTATTACTTTATAATTTTAGTTTGATAAATATCACCTATCATCTATTGTAATGTGAATGCAGGGGTTTGTTTTTATTTGAATAACAAAGAAAAAGTAAATTGGAGATAGCCAGATAAATTATTAGCAATCCAATTCAACAAACAAATGAGAACCAAAAGTTGACCACCAGAGAATAGCAGATTTTATATTGATTTGCTTCAAAGTACAGGTAGTGCAATGTCTCTTTCAAAAAATCAAAATCCTAGATAGATTCTGAGCCATAAGGTCCTGGTTTCCTTTTATAAAGGAAGCAACAAGTTTTAGATCTTTCACATTCAAAATGGCTCTTTGTATTCCTAACCCTTGATACTACAAGATTTGTCTTTTATTAGTCCAATTTAGATTTTTAAATATATTTGAATACATTTTGAAAACATGAAGAAAACATGAAGAGACAAAAGGAGAGTGTTCAAGAGGTGGTGGTTCTATTTAACACCAGCATATGGTTCATTGCTCCTCTTCACCTGAACTTGTGCTATTGATGATTTATCTCTAAGATATTTCTCCTCTCATTTATATATTGTAAAATCACCATGCCATTCATATGCCTAAATTTGAAGCAAGTTCTCATGGTGATCTTTCCATCTTTTATCAAGCAAAGCTCTGACATCCATCACAAATTTTGCATACCCATCATCCAAGGCAATTACTTGGTCCAATATCATGTTGAAACTAAGAATGTTAACATCTCCGTCCTTCTTCAAAAAATCCATAACTTGGAATATTGTTTGGCTGAATTCCATCTTCCATGTGTCAAGACTTTTGATTTTCTATTCTTCTATCAGTATGAAAGGAATAAATTTATGCTTGAACGTAGTAAAAGATTCAACCTTTGCTTGTATCTTCTAGATTTCCCCATTCACATACTGGTATTCATAAATGATCATTTTGACTATTTTCTTAGTGGGCTTCAAAGTTGTAAGTGCATCAAGATTCCTTTGCACTACTAAGCACATCGTAACCAAATTGTGATGATAGGATTGCCATTTTTTAAACAACAAATCCAAAATAGAAAAATTTATCTTCAATTGTTCAATGGCATGAGATAAAGAAGAGTAGTAATCATGCAAACTCCCAAGCTTATCCACAACCAATTTTACTCTATGCACCAAAATTTTCTCAAAAATTTGAAAAACTTTCATCTTTGCCTCATTCCTTGTCATTTCATTTTGTTTATTCAAACTTTCAATTTCCTTTTCAAAGTTCAATCTTGTTGCATTAAATTCTTCAGTAGACATTGTGACATCATTGGTTGTTTGTGGTACAGGGGGCTGATAGGGTACAATGGCTTGACCTTGAGAAGAATTCATAGCTTGCAATTGTTTCTTTAATTTGACATTTTCAAACTACAACTTGTTTACTCCATCATTCATTACTTTCTAAGTTTGCTCATAATCTATTAGCCTTTGTTCTAACCTCTTCACAACAACATGAGTAAACATAATAGTATGAACATTGAGAGTAGTTGCTTCTATTGCTGATGTATCTTGTAAAGTCTTTACCACAACTATACCCCTCATTTCTTGAACAATGTCCAACAATCTTGGTTTGCTTGTATTCTTCTGAGTAGTCCAGATTGCAAGGGTCTCATACTTTGGATTAAAACCCATCCACTTATACCATTGTCATAATCAAATTCTGAAACAAGTTGTGGATCATCCTGACTTCTAACTTGGTCAAGAAAAATTACCTTTCTCAATTCAAGGTTAGGGATGATGAGCATACTACTTTTCAACACCATTTGTCTTGCATCCTCTAGAATCACATCAATTTCATCTACTTTCAATTCTTTCAAAGTTTATGTAATGATTTGATCATCTTGTGCTTCATCAGCACCCATTTTATTTATTGCCACTTTTTCATTATATTCTTTCATTTTCATTTTCAGCCAAAAATCCTTAATCTCTGGAGTTTTGATGAAGTCATCATCTTCTATGAACCCCATGGATTCTATAATCCTTTCATCCTCCTCCAAATTTGGTTTAGCTTGGGTTTGCCCATGCTTCCTAGCCTTAGGCTTATGTGCATCAGTGGGTTGACAAACCAATGGTTGATCAACCTCTTGCTCATCTCCCATGTGCCTCAAGATATTAGTCACCTGATCGGTATCCCCCACTTCTTTAGTCATTTCATAAGGGATAAGTAAAGATACCTCTTCTATCCTCTGCTTCTTTGCTGGTGGTGATTATGGGACCTATGGATCTTGCACTGACATAACATCAGAAGAAGACTCATGAATCTCAATCCCTGTAGACCTTTTCACTAGAAGTTTAGTAGCCTTAGGACGCTGGTTCTTAGATTTACCATAAATACTTTCAAAATTATCAATGATTGCATCAATTCTCTTCAGAGGGTCTTTTTATTCAACAAAGAATCTAAGAAATAGGGCATTTCTGCTTTTTCTTTTCATCTTCAATATTTTTTGAGATATCCCATTTTCTCTTCCTATTGTATACCTCATCAAAAGTGACAAGATTTCTTATCACATCCTCATCAAACAAGACCTGATGGGATATAATCATTTTAGTCAGAATTGATTGTCTCACAAGGTTCATATGACCCTTAGGGTCACAATTTCAAAGAATATTTCACCTTTAAAAAGGCTTGAAAATTTTCAAGAGTGTCAGAGCCAATAGACCAATCACCAAAAATTGTAGCATTAGGTTGAAATGTACCTTTCTTTTATCTTTTCATTACCTCATTTTCCATCCACATCATTTGCCACATAAACTCTATGAATACAATTCTATTTGATATAAATTTTGCCAATATGTGAGGTGGCTGGGGGAAACCATACACTCTAATTATAGTATGATCTAACATAAAAAACCAATCAGCAAAATTACAGTTGTGGCCCTGCTCTGGTTTATGTGTAAGTGGCCTCAGCATTACCCTGACTTCCTTAGTCAACCTAGGAAACCAGATACCATGCGAATTCAATATCTTGACAACAAACAAATCATGAAATACAATGAAGTCACTATTTCGGCAATAGGAATCCCACTTATAACACCAAAATTGAGTTGGCAATCTTTGTCCTTTCTCATCAACCATACTCAGTTCCATTTTTCTTGACCATCTCCCTCTGTTCTGATATAGAATCAAGTGACACAATAAATAATAGAATTTGAAATCTAAGGGTTGCTTGTTCTCCTTCACACACAAGAATCCTTCTTGCAATTTTTTCTCAATATGAGATGCAAAGTCGTATTCAGAGTTCACCTCTGGATGTTGTATTTTCATAGCCATCATCATTAAGCTAGTTGACATTATTCCTTGTGCATTAATTCCTAAGATCTGGCATAGTGCAAAATAGGTTCTCTTGAAATATACAGCAAATTCTTCCATAGGGAAAGGCTCAATAGCATTTGATGGAATCTCAATTTTTCTATTGTTGGCCCCCCTTCTCATATATATTGGCAATTCATCACTCCTAAGTGTTTTCCTTAGGCTTGTGTAATCTCGTTCAAATCTCTACAAATCCACTTGAGTGAGAGCTTGCTTGTTCAACATAAAACAGTCAACAATTGCACTCTTGTCTACTATCACCAATGGGAATCCATTTGGCATTCTGACTATTTTAGTGGCAAGATGGTAAAATTATGCTAGTGCCCTAATCAATTGCACATCCACAAATACAGCAGGCACCACCAACTTTTCCAAATCCAATTTCCATGGATTTCCCATTGGTCCCTCGCCATCCCTTTTTGTCTAAAAATACCAAAACAAATCCCACCCAGAGATAGGGATTGTAGAATCCTGACACCCTTTTGCTATGTCTCTGAACATCTTCTTTGGAACCTTGTCTATGGACTGAGGCAATACTTCTAGCAGAGATTGTTGAAGTGGTCTTTTCATGGGAACTATAGGCTAATTACCTTTATTGGCAGACTCAGACCTCTTGGTTGCCATTTTTAATGACTTGAATAGGCTATGGTTTTTCAAAATTTAACTTACTGTACCAGCAACTGAAAAACAAAGAGAAAAAGAAAATGAACTTGACATGGCCAATTAATGTAAGTAGACATAGGAATAAAAGAACGGTATTTAAAATTAAAAATAAATGCATTCAAGAATGGATAAGAATAGGATTTGTATGTTCAGTTAGCATCACAATCAAATTGGGGAACTTTGCATGTAGCAGAGATATAATAGACTACATCCCCCCTATTGTATAACACAAAAGCTTAGTCCCAGCCTTTTTTTAAAGAGAAATTTTATATTAACAAAAGATGTAATTACAAGAACCCCTAGTACCAGCAACAAAAAAACAAAATGAAATATACGCCAACTTCTAATTAGAGAGTGTAGGAATGAACTTACTCTATCAATTGCAGTTTGTATGAAACACAGTGAACTAAGTTGTACCTTCTCCAAGTTACGTCTAAATTCTTTGAAATGAGAAAATGCCAAGAAATCTTTGAATCTTATTCAACCAAGTATTCATCATATCACCATTACTCTGGTTCATGCCACAAGATGATGAAATCTTAGTATTCAATTCCTTTCTCAAGACTTGATAGCAATTCTCGATAACTGTGACCCCACATTGCATTTTCTTGCCATTTATTTCTTTTACTCCATCACCCCAAGGCTCGCCGAGATCAGCTATGGGATAGT
Source organism: Cunninghamia lanceolata (assembly GCA_027924645.1). Lineage (NCBI taxonomy): Eukaryota > Viridiplantae > Streptophyta > Pinopsida > Cupressales > Cupressaceae > Cunninghamia > Cunninghamia lanceolata. Next base: position 2,162,359 of record BSBN01000797.1, read on the forward strand.
GGGGCATTACATCCATTACACTTCTATTTCATCCTTTATCGCCAGACTACAAATGCTTAGATTAACCCATGCAAGACCGCGAGAGATTATTTCCTGATGTCCTATTTATTGCCCACCCGCAAATGTTATGAATGACTGTTGTGGGATAGCGGTGGCTAATAGCCACTACACTTCTATTTCATCCTTTACCACCAGAATGTAAATGCTTAGATTGACCCCTACGAGACCATGGGAAATTATTACCTGATGTCCTTCTATTTATTGCCCACCTACAAATGTTATGAATGACCATCGCGAGATGGTGAGGTGAAAACCCATTATGTTCTCCTCTTGTCGCTCTACCACAGGCCTCAGTTGAAACCCTTACGTGGACGTGGTAAGTGATACTTCATGATGTTATTACCACAATACCATCGGTTACTTTTCAAAGTTTCACGAGACTGCGGGAAGAGACTATCTGCACTTGAACACTGCCAAGCCACAAGCATGAGATGAACAATCCAAGGGATAGTGGTAGCTTCTTCATATCAACCGCTTCCTACCACCAAGATGCAACCTATTCTTTTATACTCTATAGGAATGTGGTATGTACTATATTTCATTCCTCTTGTTCCCACATAACCGCAAAAGATAATCAATTAACCTGTGAGACAACATTAATAAACAAAAGCACTCACATAGTAAAAAATAGTCAAGATTGTTTCACAATGGCCATGATATATATGCATTTATTTAATTGTGGGGAAATGTTAGGGGTGACTGATTTAATAAATAAATGTGGATTTATTTAATTAAGGATGAGACTTTAGAGGAAGGGTTAATATTTAATTAATGTCAGAAGAACGGTTAGATTTATTAATTAAATAGTGTGACTTATTAAACTGATATTAGGAAGAATGATCAAAGTGGTTAATTAAATAAATATGATTTATTTAATTAACATTGTAAGAGGAGATGTGAGATAGATCTGGTGTGATGTTAGGCCATGGTAAGATTTAGGTGTCTACATTTCTAATAGTGCATTAGTTTTTGGGTCGATGAATAATGATCACAATGTATCTTTGGAAATTTTTTCCTTCACCATAGATCATGAGACAATTTTGAAGAACAAAATTGATGGCAAATTTCTCTTTGCATTGCCCATCTATTTATTTTCCTTCACTATTAAGATAGATTGAATTAGGAATAGGAGAGCATTAAACAAGGATCAAATTAATGATTACAATCATGATTATGTTATTAGATTTCAAAGTTTGTCAACAAAGATACACTATCAAATTCTTAAGTCTAATGCACTTAAATATCGATTGTATCCTTCAAATTTTCAATAGGAAAATTTAGTTTTCAAAAGGGTGAAAATAAGCAAGAAATTCAACAAAATACTCACCATGTTGTTAATTTACAGTCAACTTTAGATGTTATTTAATCTAATTCCCAAGGTGAACTGAGGGACAATCATATATTATCTATTAATGCAATAAGATCATAGAATACATAAACAAAAATAGATATGTAAACCAAAACACATTCAAATATAGAAGGGTTCTAACATATATGTCACCTCTATTCAAAATGAACAAAGGGAATATATAGAGAGGTAAGATGAAAATTTGATATACCTCGCTTTTAATCTACAAAATGTACAAAGTAGGCATTTGTCCAAGAATACCATTAGTTATGCTCCATGTAGATGTTGACAAGTATCTACCATATTGTATGGTACATTTCTTATATGGATGGGATCAGAACAAATGTACTCAAACTTCTATGGTGCCAACTAGTAGATCATTGTGGCATGTGGCGTACATGGACATCACCATGTGTTAGACATACAATGCTAATTATATGATCATGTTTTGCAGTACAAATGTCATTAGGTAGCACACGTGTATGGAAGCATAACATGTGGTTGTTGATGTTCCATGTGTCTAACTAGCCACTAACATGTGTAGCAATGTATATAACCACACTATCTAGATCCTTGAAGATATGTAAACCTTGAATAATGCCCCTAATAACCCTAACCCCTAAACCATAAACCATAAACCCTAAATAATGCCCCAAATCTCTAATACCTAACCCACCATAAACCTAAAGCTGAGAAACCCTAAACCCCTAAATCCTAAATTGTAAACCCCTAAACCCTAAACACTAAATCTCTCTCTCTCTCTCTCTCTCTCTCTCTCTCTCTCTCTCTCTCTCTAGCTATCTCCAAACCTGAGAAACCCTAAACCACTAAACCCCAAACTCCTAAACTCTAAATCCAATTAACTCTAAACCTCTATCTCCATATCTCTCCCCTATCTCCCTATCTCTATCATCCCTAGATACCTCTCAATCTCTCTCTCTATGTCCCTAGCCATGTACTGCTATTAAACCCTAATAAACTCTAAACCCTAAACTTGAGCAATGCTAAACTCATAAACACTAAATAATGCCCCTAAACCCTAACTGCTAACCCCAAGAAACTCTTTGTCTTTGTCTCTATCTCTATATCTCTCTGACCTATATATTTTCTACCAACTCCTAGTTAAATCCTTTTCCTAGCTTTCCTAGTTTTCCTTTTCCTTTCCAATTTCCCTTTGGATCCCACCAATTTTTCCCTATTTTACTATTTTCCACCTCTCCTCTCATCATTCTTGCCATCCAATGAACTTTAGTTTTATCTTGTTTCCATTTCATCCTACCAATTTATTTCCTCATCCCTCTTTTCATTTCCTAGTTTTCTTGTTTCCATTTGCTTGTTGAGAGAGAGAGAGAGAGAGAGAGAGAGAGAGAGAGAGAGAGAGAGAGAGAGAGAGAGAGAGAGAGAGAGAGAGAGAGAGGTTAGGGGTTAAGGTTTAGGAGAATTATTTAAGGTTTATAGTTTAGGGTTTAGTGTTTAGAGAGAGGACCAATAGCTGGGAGATATATAGAGTAAAGTACATGGCCAGAGGCATACATGTACAAGATTAGTAGGTATTATTGTTAGAGGAATGTAGAACAAATGATTAGACATATGAATGAAAATAGAAATATTGATCCAAATTAATCAATACAAAGGAATGAAAGACTAATTTTATAAAATTAAAAATACTTTGTTTTATATATCTCTCAATATATTCATTTAATGTTAATGGTGTTAGTTGGATAGAATAGTTTAGCAAAAGATTTTTAATCAAGGGGTCATGTAGTCACCAGTTGCACTTAATAAGAAGTGGCTTTCTCCTCTTAAATTTAGTACTTGGTATTTAATTCTGTTAATCTTTTGTTATTTTAACAATGTAATTGGTTGAAATTATTAATATCTTTTCTATGTCATATAATAGAAAATTTTTTAAACTACACCTAATTTAATTGACCTCCACTATTCTACAATAATCCATTATGCCATTTTTAAAAAATTATAAACATATAATATTTCTAAGATAAGATACAAAAGTCCTTTATTAAATATTTTAATTTTACAATTGTAAATGAAAAACAAGAGCTTTCATGTTTTATTGATAAAGAATTCCTTTATTAAATATTTTAATTTCACAATTGTAAATAAAAAACAAGAGTTCTCATGTTTTATTATCTTGAGAATATGTCCTTTCAATGTCTAACAACTTTCTAACATTCCTATTGTGGAACTCTAGTTCTCTTTCATGTGGTCATTTCTTTGGCAGATCATGCATAACACAATGGATTTCCAAAGGTGGAAGTCATGATTTCTCTACCGTAAGTCAAATTTGATTTGTAATTTCTTTATCTTGTTATTCAGTGGCCTCATTTGATCAGATCACATACCCTTTTCAATCAAACTAATTTGTATATAAATGATTATAGTGTCCAGTATGCTCAAGTAGGGTTACTTTAGCAAATATAAGATATCACTATGTATCCCAATTCTATGATGGGGATGTGAAGATTCAACAGGTAGATCAGTCACTTCTATTAATATATCTTACCAAAAACAATTACTATATTAGCTATGTTAATTGAAATTTATGTACACTCACATCAGTTGTGTGTTTTTACAGGGTGGATGAAAATTGTGAAGGGAGACTCAAGCTCTATATCTAACTACATTTTGTTTCAATTTTGGAAATATAAATACTTGCTTGAAACTTTAATCAAATACAAGATTATGTTTAAAGTGAGTCATAGGGACTTTGGAAGATACAATTTTGAATTATTCAGGAAATTGTTCTAATTTACACAGTAAACATGACATATTTTGTCTATTATTAAAACTAACATGCATACGCTAAAATGGTATATATTGCTTTTTGAAATGCTAAAAGTTGTTTTCTCCAATGGAGAGAATTGCTGCTTTTTTTAATTATGATTTAAAAATGGCATGTGATTTGCATTATTCTTGATAGTTGGAACTTCAGCTGCCATGTTAATCTTTTTTGCAACAAAATCATCATTCCAATATTCATTACTACAAATTTTGATGTTGCCAAAGATCCAAGATTAAAAAGTTGAATTGATGGTAGGGTGCGCATTGGATTAAAAATTAGTTTTTAACTTAACAAGTATTGAGAGCTTAGAAGACAAAGTTTACGAAAAAGAATAGAAATAAAATTCAATTCAAAAGGATTTTTTTATTGTATTGTAATACTTACATAGTATATTTGAGCAAGGAAATAATACTTTTTAATATGGAAATTACGTTAATTGATATAATGCATTTAAATAGCCACAATCAATTTATATTAATTAGGTTTAAAAATTTGTTTGTTTGGAATAAACATTGAAAATTAAATGAAATGAACACTAATACTTACTTTGATAATTAAAGAATAATATCAAATGGATAAGATTATGCTCCAATATAAGAATAGTGCTTCTTCATTAGTGAAACTATCTTGAATTTTGAAATATATCTCTTTCTTGTTAGAGGATAAGTTTGTGGGTTTATGAGTAATTGTGGGTGTGAATCTATATTAATGCTTCAAATTTGTAGTAGAGTTCTATCCTACACCTTTGCATGATCTGCAGTCTTCTATTCTACCTTTTCTTTTAAGAGAATTTGGGACTGATGGTACTAATAAATACCTTATTAGGTTATCACGTGACTGACCTATGAGGGCATTGTACATTGATCAAAACCATGAAATTGAACAATATCAAAAATGGTAAGCAAGTGCCTAAGATGTAGATTCTTAGTCTTTGTATTACAACAAATGTTAAAAATTGAACAATATCAAAAATAGTAAGCAAGTGTCTGAGATGTAGATTCTTAGTCTTTTTATTACACCAAATTTAAATGTGTCACTACTAATTTTTCTCTAGAATGAATGATTATTTTCTTGGATGATTATAAGATGACTAGAATGACTGCATTAAATATGTTTAAATATTAGTGCATCACATCAAATTGTGTGAAACTGTGTATATTGGCTCAAAGTAAGAGTGTAAGGAGCACTAGTTAGCCAAATTTAAATTTTAAATTTTAAATTGGAAACAGAAAAGATTGTTACAAAAGAAATTTAGATAGAATAGGACACTTCTTGTGTTTCTCTTCAAAGGAGAGACATGCAATACAAACTAAGATGATTCAACCATTTGAGAAAGATTATACATACATAGAATAATAGGAAACCATATAGAATAGATATAGTAGAGTGATTATGGAAAATCTTAAAAAAGCTCCCCCAACAAAAGGAGCCTCAATGTATTATTATTCACCAATATTATATGTATGTATGTATAACAAAAGGATCCTAAGATCTAATAGGGGTGTACCACTGTCATATATAAAGTATTTTGATACATGAAATGTCACTTTATCAAGCTTTATATTTTTAAATTCCCTCTAAAGCTCTATCTTTTTCATCTCTTCCTCTCCAATTACTTTCTACAGACATCTACACCCAAGTAAATTTTCCTCTTACCAAACAATTGGATAAATCCTTTGCTTAGATCAAGGGTGAAAGGCCCATAAATGAAATAATAATTAAAAGGTCTCAACAACAATTGAGGAACTCCGCAACCAACAATTACTAAAAAAAACATGGGGATCTTTAGAACATGGTATGGACATCCATCAAAGATTAAAGGGGAGAGGAATTTTGCCACATGTGGTAGTTGGCACTACCCTAAAAGATATGAATGCAAAATGTAGAAGCAAGCACAAGGCACAAAAGAGTATTAATTGCTAATTTATTAATAAACTATACATAATGATAGTTTGGACCTCCCATTCATAATTTCCAAGAAGAAATGTAAGTAGTAAGTTCACATCCATTTATTTTTGATAGTTGGTCACTATGTGTATATCTGATGTATGCATGAGTTAGTCACTATGTATACATGATGTATGAATGAGCTAGTCACTATGTTTATATGTGATGTATATTCAGTTGATCATTGTGTGTACATGTGATGTACATATGACCTAGAAACTATGTAGTTTTATGTTCCTACTTGTCTTTGACATTGTACTAACATTTGTCTCATATACACTTGATATTATACTATTATATATGGATTTAATTTTGAAGCATAAGATTAAGTAATTGGTGAGTTTTAAAAGATGGGTTGAAGATCTAATCCCAATTGTGTGGATGGGGTCTTTTTATATTGGCGTGTGAACTATGGAGCCTCTAACTCCATTAAAGGAATATGTAGGTAGGGCCATTTTTAATTAACTATTGAGGAACAAGTTTGGGTCTTGGAAATTATCATGATATACAGAGGTTACTCTATCTAGGGAAAGAATGTGAGTTCTATAATGATAAAGTTATTAAACTAGAACTTTTAAATTGGAATGAAGTTGCATGGATGATTAAGCTTGTACTTATGAGGTAATGAAACCAATTTAAAGAAACAAGATGGTTGTAACCAATGGTGGTTATTACAAACATTTCCATCCAAGAAACCAAACATTAAGAGGAAGCAAACCAATAAACCGTCAAATGGTAAATGAGAAGCCATGGGAAAGGCCACCAAGAGGTATGGTGCCCAAAATCTCAAGACAAACATACAATACCCTATTCCAAGGTAGGTCTTAAGGCTATTTTTAGAATTTGATTTCATGCATCATAAGGGTGTCACAAACCTTGGCACTCTATTTTGTCTCTATTATCTCTATATGAAGATGATAGATGATGTATCATTCCTACATCGTATTATAAATTGGTCAAACACTACGTAACCTTCCTCTTATATGCTCTTATGCACATCTATAAATCATTATACAATATCTTATATCTTATATCTTATAATTTTATATATATTCTTCCCTGTCTCACATTCCATTAGATATTATTATACACACCATAATACAAAATAAAACTGACATAAATGACACCTTAAAGTTGGAGAATCTTTAGATAATTTCACATAAAATAATTACAAAACTAATTAAATAACTAAATATTCAGATTGAAAGGTGTATCATACTTATCCTATCACTCTCCCACTTGTCTCATATATCTTGTAGGAGAGAAAACAAAAAACAACTATTTCTAAACTATTTACTAAGGTTCATGAGACTAATGGACTCACTGCACCATTTGAACTTCTTTGTATTAAATGGCTCTTTTCTTGCCCTTTCTTCTTTTGCCTCCAAAAGCTTATTCTTAGTCTTCTTCATACCTGCATCCACACTTTCAAACAAATCAATAGAAAATGAATCAAGAAACTAGAATGTCTCTTTAGGTGCCTCTTCCATAGACACTTTCTTCTCCTCTTATTCTAGTGCTCTTTGTTGCACTTTCTCTTTTCTTCTTTCCTTACTATCTTTATTCAAGTCCTCTACAATGAGAACTTTCCTCTTCTCTTTTTGTCCACTTTTTTCAGTTACCACCTTATCAGGAAAATAAATCTTTTCTAAAATATCCATTCTTCTTGCAATCTCTTCCAATTCCTCTCAGAATTTTCTGTTTGCTACTTCATCCCAATATCTATCCCAAAATGGGATTATGAGTGGTCTCCTTACACTAATACCCATCTTCTCACTGCTGCAACAAAATCTCTTACCTTCCACAACTACCCTGTATCCAACAAGGCCCTTGCAAGATGTTACTCTCAACATTTTACATCGCACATTAGCTTTGTATTACTAGCTCGACATTTCTTTTATGAAGTGTTCACTTTTCTTTAATAGATTATCTACGGAGTGGGAAACATATTTTATGGTTATTACAATTTTAATAGTCTTCTTTAATGCTTAACCTGAAGTATCTGTATACAATTTTGCCAGTCTTCATTAATGCTTCACCTTGCTGTAATATTTGGTTATATAATAGAATAGTGTCTTTGCAATGTGTTTTTCCATTTCTACCAAGTGCATGTCTTCTTTCAAATTTCAAATTGTAATTTTCTATACAAAATTAAAGTGGTAGATTTTGAATGAAAAAAAAGTTTAAATGCATACCCAATATTAAGTTGCATCTCAGAGCTTTATGCTCATCTTTAGATAGGGTCATGATAAAATTACAAAAATATCTGTCAGAATAGAAGTTAGCTCTTTAGAACTAGGTACAAAGGTAGCTCTAGTATTTGTTGGAATGCACTCACTTATAGGATGATACTTCTCTATAGTTCTTTTGTTCATTATGATGTAGTGAGGCCTATGATTTCATAAAAATGTTTAGGATTATTCATAAATGGTTTCTTGATATCTTAAAGAAGTATATATGAACAAACCATTATTCCACTGACTGGTTCAAATTTATATAAGGTTATGAGCTTGGTGATACACTCATTAGGACTATTGTCTACCAAGAAAATTTCTATAATTTGCTCTAGTAGGCTAGTTCTTTGTAAAAGTTTTTAATATTGGACCTCATTCAGCTAGCAAGTGCCTGATGGAAAATGTTAGTTTTCATATTTTGGTATCCAAATTCAAACCAATTATTCTCATTTTGAGTTTGTGGATCTTTGCTGTCATTTACAGTGTTGCAGGGCTTCAGCTTCTCTGCCTGATTAAGTGCTGCTAGGATTTGTGTCTCTTTTTTCATTATTTTTTTTGGAATAGGTTTTGAGGCATAAATAGTTTAATTCCTTTAGCACATAAATTTTATAATTAAATCATTCAATAACTAACAACCTTTCTTCCTGTTTGTTCTTCTATTAGCAACATTACCTATGACAAAAAAACCATAATGGTACTGGTATGATTTTGACTCTGAACTATTTTAGTTTATTTCCAATGTGGAAAATGGAGCACCATATGGCCTTGCTGATTTATTGTAGAATGTTGTATTTGTTGTACTCTAATGAATTGACTTGGTGAATGATCATTGATGTTGCATTTTAAGGAAAGTTTAATTCCTTTATATTTAAAAGCTTCTTATTTAAATGCCTTTAAAACTATGTTCTACATAATTTAAATGTTTAAAATAAAAAAATTTAGTTTCAATTCATACTATTAGTTTTACAATGTAAATTTGATTTTTTAACATAGTTCAAAATAAGTACAACATTTTTATTTACCCCATTGTAAATAGTGAGAACATTGACTAGTTCTTTATGTAGCGAGGGTGAGTGACTGTCATGAGTTGGCAATCTTCAAAGAGATCCTCAGCATCATATACAACACTTTACAGGTCCCAAAGCCAAATTTTAAGTGCCTCTTCTTGACTACTCCAATTCACATCAATCAAGAATACCCTAATATACTTGAGACAATCAACCAACTCTTCTAAATTCTCCCTGAAATAAATTACAAGAGAGGTGCACTAGACAAGCATATTCATCAGTCTATCTACAATGATCTGAACAATGGTATCAGTCATATTTGTTGTTTCCCTTCCTTTCTCATCTAAACCCCACATATCACCAATAAAAGCTGATGAGATTCAAGTTTTGGTAGGGTTTCAAGGCCTCTTATTTTTTTCCACTCCCAGATGATAGAATAGAATAGAATAGAATATTATGATTTAATATAATAGAAAGGAAATTTTTTAATAATGTTTTATAAGACCAAACTTTCTATGGGACCCGAGAGTAAATCCATAGACATCAAAACTAGTTACAATTGTTATTTCTTTCCCGATAAAACTCCATAGCTCTTAGCATAAAGAACTGGTGAATGTGCTCACTATTTACAGTGGGGTAGCTTTTAGTAAATTAAGAGAGGGTGCTCAACTACTAGCTCCTTCATAAACATTTTCATTTCAACCATTTAAATTTTTAGGGTTTAAAAGTGACTAACTACGTTATGCGCTCAAGAATACGCTTTCCTTGTTTTATTTTATTTTATTAAAAAGGGGAAGAGTATTACAAGATAACTCATCCACACCTACTTTTGCACATTCCGATCAAACGGGAAAAAATAAAAGTGGGGTTCGCGAGTTTTACTAGTACCTACTTTTTGGAACATTAAAGGAAAATAATTATAGGATAACCATGCGGTGTTTTTTAATGAAAGAGATTAAATGGTCGACACTTACTATTCAATGAGTGATATCATAATAAAATGACGGTGGTGGGGTGAGAATCTTTTGAATATGCAGATTTGGGGTAGATTACTAAATGACGTTGTGAGCCATTATTTTTCGTGCAGTCTAAGTTTCGAATTGTCTCATTATAGGTAACTATGTTTGGGTCCCAAATATGGATTGCTATTTTTCGTTTAATGCTAGGGTTTTAAAAAAAATTTAAAATGCTACCTAGTTTAAAAAAACAACAATACAAACTGAAAAAAATAATAACTAAGCTTAGAAAATGCAATAACTGAACTTAAAAAACAATAATCCACTAAGAAATACTAGGGTTTCATACCTAGGTTGAATATATTTATAGTGGGGGTGTCGGTCGACCATTGTCTAGCGCTTGCTATTCGGCTGAAAAGGTAAAAAATGATGCCTCCATAGTTTTTTTTTTGTTTTTTTTTAAAGGACTCGGCTGAAACCCACTTGGCCGAGTGGGTTTCAACCAAGACTATACATACCACATCGATGCCATGTCAGCGCCAAAGGAGCCACATGGATTCAGTTAAATACCACTCGGCCGACTCCCACTCAGCCAAATGGGAGTTAGCCAAAATTAGTCGGTTAGCCTAAAGTGTTAGACATGTTTGTACTCTTACCCTTACATTTATTTAGTTTTCTTTTTAAAAATATTTGATGCGAGTCCACAAAATGTCTATTTTATTTTCTTTCATAAGTGTTATACTAAAAGTTAAAATAGTATTATTTTTTTATCATAGAGTCTTTGGTGATGAAGTGACAACTAAATATATAAAACTAATTAATTACATTATTCATGGGCCTTTATAATAACCACTACAACCACTTTTGCAAAAAACTAAATATAAGCAATGTATATAGTAAAAGTAGTATATGTTGTTATATGGATCCTAATCAGACTCGGAGGATAAATTTTGCCTGCTTTTATTGGCATTGTGTCCACCAAGTTATTTAATGAGGGTTTGGGGCAGCACCCCCCAGACGAGGTCAAGGGATAGTGCCCCTGGGGCGATCCCTATCACGATACAAGGTGGAGTCGAGGGGCAGTGCCCCTGAAACCACAAATGACTTTTTTTATTTTATAAAGGTATTGAGAATTGTTTTTTCTATTAGTTGACATAAAAAAATCCTATTTTGTAACTAACATAAGTCTTGATAAAAATGGTGAAGGGTTAGGGTTTATGGGGATATTGTATTGTAGCATTTGTAGCAGTATTGAGTTGCAAGGGTTGCTATTCGTAATCTGTTTGATTTCTAAGATAATAATATTGGACTCTCTGTTGGTGGATGTAGACCAAGTTTGGATGAACCATGTTAAAAATTATCTTGCTATTATTATTTCTGTGTATTTTCATTCCTCTGTTTAATCTTTATTTGCTTTTAATTGATATCTTCTACATGCAATTCCTAAAAATATATAGTGTATATTAGTAATTATGGTTAGAATTAGGGTTACATTAGGAATTCCATCTTTGGAAGATATTAAATGCATGATCTTACAAAGAGTGAAATGTTCTAACTACTATATTAATTGTTCTACTTCTATCAACTCTATATACATATAAAATATTCAATTGAATTATTTTATCAAATATAATAAAACAAGGTTAGAATCATATAATTATCCAACATTATAATTATGTCAATTATTGGCATTCATTAAGGTTAACAAATATGAAGAATAAACACTATTAAAAAGTGTTTAACAAGATACATACCAAATTGTTTCAACAAACACTAACATTTCCAAGGTTGCATTGAAAATATAACTATTAAGAAAATGGGTTTTGGTATGCAATTTAATTGTATGGTGTAATTCACAAAACACAATATAAAATAGATTACAAATTGGAAAGAAATGCACCCAAATTATATTGAAATATGGTGAGCACAAACACATATAACCAGATCAAACCATTTTAACACAACAAAACATTAAACATAGAATAATATATTATTGTCTTCAGATAATTTTTACATTGCATTACATTGGCTTTATAAAAGCCTCTTCCCTTTAACTATTTGATAAATACCTACATAACCTCCATACAGGAATGTAACTCCCACAAACTAATATTTATTTAATATGCATAAACTAACCTATAAATGCAAATTTAACAATGTAATACCATTGTTACTATGACTATTATGCCAACATTCCCCCCTTATTACATTGTTCCTACAATAGTACCAAGGGACCCCCCTTGAATGGTAATATACTCGACAAAGCTGATTACATAATAGAAATACATATTTTATAAAATATTTTATCCCAAAGAATAAATCTTGAACCAAGTAGGGCTCCATCATGCTTTCTCATCTACCCTCAGAAAGATGTAGCTTTGAGCTATGTTCATGAGCTCTTTAGTCCCAAACTCTCAAATCACAGAGTCTTGAATTACCTGACAACAATCCCTAAGAGATACGACATATGTCTATGATTGTCTAGTGACCACGAAAGGGTATAATTCTTGATCATATACTCTGAAGCTTATTGGATAATAATCCATATTGAGCTCAACGCCAATTCCCAAACCTATCTCCAAAACAAAATCTTCACAAAACATACATTCTTCAAATCCGTCAGCATCAACAAAGAAAAGAAAAACAACCAAAACCAAAAATGCTTCTTATGCAAAGCATCATCTCAAAGCAAGAAGCTAACTTGAGATGATGGAAAATCCTCCATCCTCTGATGCCGCCTGCCTCCAATATAACTCGCTTAGTCCTTACCCTCCAAAGATAGAATCAGAGGAAGTACTACAATCCTTGAAAGCATAATCATTCTTGATCATACAAGATTTATATGAAGTATCTATTAGCGTAATAGTTATAGTATTACATTGTTTATACGTAACTACATCTACTGGTTACATTAGTTACACTATATAGTTAATCTATAACTATTGTATCAACCAACTACACCACAATATATATGTGTGTTGTATCTGCATTATCATCAATAAAATTATTACCCCTTCATTTGGTATCACAGTGATGTGATCTCCAAACTTTTAGAGGCTTGATAATGAAGTCTATGTAAGAATGTTGATAGATCTTGTATTGTACATGGGAACTAGCACATGGAAAGAACAAAAGAGACGTGGAGATTGGAGAGCATAGTTGAAGTGTGGCACTTTTAGCAAAACAAGTCATAACAATTGTAGATAGGGATTGCTATAGCAACAAACTCATCTGGTCATTTAATCATAGGAGAAATTGTTGGGCTTGATATTGGGCATAGAGGAGAAAGCATGCTTCGAACAACCACATATTAATCTTTTGTTGGTTGTTGTTGTGGCCACAGACAACGTCTTCACAGTTCACACCTACATGATAGTTTGCCATGGGTTTTCCTTGATGTCTTTGTGACTGTAAAAATGGTGTGAGAGAGTGCACCTATGCATTTGACTATAGTTAATGTGCATTAGTTATGAATATTGGCATTGTTATTTCCTTCTATTACTGCGTTGAAGTTCTATGAAGGTTCGTAGTTTGGTCCTAAGTGGTGGCATAAAGATGTGATAGCCATAAAGTCACAATGTGGGACTCAAATGGCATGGTAACCAAATGGCTATGTTGAATATCTTGAATGGCCTTTCAAAACTAATTTGTGTTTTCCTATGCCTATGAAAAGAACTATTTTTCTGAAATCTCCATTCAATTTGTTAAACCTTTGTTGACCACTATCATTGTTGATTTATGCTAGTTTTCTGTGCTATTCTACAATATCTATGGTGCCCTAGCATTAAATGACTATACTTGAGCATATATTCTGCAATGTTGAATGGAAATAGTGATAAAAATGTGATAAAATTGTCCAGATTTGATGCAGGATTTGTGATAGCTTTGTATGATTTTTATAATCTGTGGGTGGTTACAATATGGACATTCCTTGTATGCTACTAGATGAAGTGCATTCTGACAAGAAGGATATAGGCCTGAAAGGTGCAAATTATATTTGCAGGGCTATCTCCATTTGTGTGAAGGAGAAGGAAGATGTTGTAGGCCGATTGAGACATAAGTGTTGTTAGGAAGGGCTATGCATCCTACACTTGATAGAACTTTTGAAGGTATGAATGCACATATGTCAAAGATCACGTATGCTTTCAAGGACATCTTTTCTATTCCTGATGAGGCCTCCAAAGACTCATCCAAGACATCAATTGGATAAAGTGTAATAGGGTCATAATAGAGGCAAGCGACATCAGAGGATGGAGGATTTTCCATCATCTCAAGTTAACTTCTTGCTTCAATGAGATGATGCTTTATATGAGAAGTGTTTTTGGTTTTAGTTGTTTTTCTTTTCTTTGTTGATGCTGATGGGTTTGAAGAATGTATGTTTTGTGAAGATTTTGTTTTGGCGATAGGTTTGGGATTTCGTGTTGAGCTCAATATGGATTGTTGTCCAGCAAGCTTCAAAGAGTATATGATCGAGAATTATACCCATTCGTAGTCACTAGAAAATGACAGAGACCTATCGTATCTCTTAGGGTTCATTGTCGAATAATTCAAGACTTTGTGATTTGAGTGTTCGGGACTAAAGAGCTCAAGAACATAGCTCGAAGCTATGCCTTTCTGAGGGTAGATGAGATAACATGATGGAGCCCTGCTTGGTTCTGGATTTGTTCTTTGGGAGAATATCTTCTATAAAATGTGTATTCATATTATGTAATCAGCTTTGTTGAGTATTTTAGCATTAAGGGGGGTCCCTTGGTACTATTGTAGGAACAATGTAATAAGGGGGGGAATGTTGGCATAATTGTTATAGTATTACATTGTTTATACGTAACTACATCTGTTGGTTACGTTAGTTACACTATATAGTTACTCTATAACTGTTGTATCAACCAACTACACCATAGTATATATCTGTGTGTTGTATCTACATTTATCATCAATAAAATTACTGCCCCTTTAGTAGCCATGTAATATGTGTGGCTATAATGAAAAGCAAAAGATTGGGTGTCAGATTCAATTGATAATACACCCATTACATTAAACACCTTATACCTCCCAATTAGATGCATATTTTAAATAAATCCAATTACAAGTACCTCCAAAATAAACCCTTACAATCATAAAAACTTATTTAAGTTTAAAAAATCAACTACTTCTCTTTTCAAAAATACTACATGTCTTTAACACAAAAGAATCTCTCCTTTTTAATGTGCCCGATTTAAAAATAATACCTCTTTACACATCTAATTTTCACATAGTCACTTTGGCAATACAATCTACTCTTGGCTAAGTTCAAACTCATACAACTTCAATGGTTAACTTGAAAGTTTACCAATAGACTGGGAGGCATTGACCTTTATCCTTTCACAGAGTACGTTGTCTCATTCTTTCCAAAAAAACTACGCATATGTTTCTCTACCAGAAACAACATTAGTAAACAATTCTACACAGCAGTAATATAAGAAGCACAACAAATGACATTAAAATGCCTAATGCCTAATCAGATCATGACTTGATTTGCATCCTCTCGCTAAGTATGAAGGAGATCAAATCGATCTGTATCTGCTAGAATAGAAAGTCACGCCTTGCTTTGCATTTCCGCAAAGTCGCATAAAATTGCTCCTTTCATTCTTGTCTTCTTTCATTCTTTAACTCTCCCACATTTTACATTGAAACCCTAACTACAATGGGAACAATGAAAGTAATGCACTGGAGTCTGAATATTATTGTCAGTTAATTTGTATGCAGCAAAAGATGGAATGACAACCTCAAGTGCGGAATCCAATTCATCTATCACTCATTGATTACATTCATCTATTTACAGATCTATTATTGAAAAGAGTTAAGTTTGAATGAAATGCTAAGTGCCAAAAAACTTTAAATGTTGTTAAAACTTATCTCACTTTCTCCATAGCAATAGTCATCCCCTAACTGCCAACAATATCAAATGCAAATCTATTTGATTTTCCAAATTGACGGACTTGCTCAACAATCATTTTCTTCACAGCCCATTTTCAAAATGCTCTAATACCATATTGAAATATGGTGAGCACAAATACAGATAACCAGATCAAACCATTTTAACATAGCAAAACATAAAACGTAGAATAATATATTATTGTCTTCAGATAATTTTTACATTGCATTACATTGGCTTTATAAAAGCCTCTTCCCTTTCACTATTTGATAACTACCTACATAACTTCCATACAAGAATATAACTCCCACAAACTAATATTTATTTAATAAGCATAAACTAACCTATAAATGCAAATTTAATAATGTAATACCATTGTTACTATGACTATTATACCAATAAATTATGGAAATATTTAGACTACAAGCTTATTAGAATAGTTACTAAAAATTTTAATATATAATTTTTTTGTGATTTTAAATAAGAAAAGTTTGAACCAAAAGAGTGTAATATTGGGGTAAAAAAAGTAATATCCTAAAACAAGGCTAAGAGATCCAAACAAAACATGAGTGATTTGTGGAACTCAAATCAAATAAGCATGATATGAATGATTTGTGTAATTCTGAAAGGTAAGAGTATTTTCAAAGAAATAGATCAAAATATTATGTTGACAAATACTATTCTTATGTGTACAAGTATTAGGGTGGCAATGTACTTGCATTGGAATACTTCATATTATATGTTTCACTTATGATGTCAAATGATGTCTGTAAACAATTACTCCATACCAAATAGTTTTATCTATTAATATAAATTTGGGAATTAATATTGTACAAATGAATTAATTTGAAATGATCTAATCCTAATCCTAACCCTAACACTGGAGTAAGGTTAGGCTTAGAATTAGTGGTATAATAGATATGAAATTGGAAACCTAATGGGATTGGAAAGGGTGGCTAGGGTGGGCAAAGGAGAGATCTCCACATAGCACAAAACTCTAAAAGAAAAGATATAATGATGGAATAATGATAAGTAAGAATACAATCCCTTAAAATATCTAAAAAATGATAATGCCATCAGAAATCACATATCCAAGACCCTCAAAGTAATATATCATACAAAATGTGTACCAAGTCAGCTCATGGTGGGAAAGAAATGGGCAAGAGTCAACAAATCTATAAGTTTTAGAATTCAAAATTTAGGGGTCAATTCCATGTGATGTAATATAAGTTTTACATATTGGTGTGGGACAAGGGAACACTACTTTTGACATAAGGAATGAGTTTTATGACATGGGTTAGAGCTAGAATTAGGGTTACAGTTAAGGATAGAATTAAGCTTAGTGATAAAATTAGGGTTAGGGGTAGAATTAGGGTTAGGTTAGAATTAGGGTTATGAATAGAATTGGGGTTATTGTTAGGATTAGAATTATAGTTAGAATTATAGTTAGTAATATAAGTAGTATTGGGGTGATAATTAGGGTTACGAATAAAATAAAGATTAGAATTATAATTGGAATTAGGTTACCATTACAATTAGGGTTAGGGTTACCATTAGAATTAGGGTTAGGGTTAAGGTTTAGGTTAGAATTAGGGTAAAAACTATGATTACAATCAGGGTTAGGGTGGGGGTTACAATTGGGCTTAGAATTAGGGTGAATGTTAGGGTTAGAGTTATAGTTACAAAAAAATAACAAAGGTTAATTACATTTATATCTATATATGGAAATATTGTTAGAATTAAGGTTGGGATTAGGGATGGAATTAGTAATATAATTAGACCTAAGTAGATATACGGTTAAAGTTAGGGTTAGAATTAATGTGAGGATTAATGTTAGGGTTAGGGTTATAGTTACAATTTGCATTCAAATTATAAGTTAGGCCTACAATTAGGTTTAGGGTTAGGGTTTAGGCTCAAGTTAGAATTAGGGTTATAAATAATGTTACTATTAGCCCGTTGGGGGATAGAATTAGGCTTTAGTTTAGAATTATTGTCAAGGATTAACATTAGGGTTAGGATTATATTCTATATAATTCTAGAATACCTATTATATTATATGGTGACAAATATAAGGGTAGAATTAGAGTTAGGGTTATAATTAAGGTTATAATTAGAGTTAGGGTTAGCATTACTATTGTGATTTAGGTCAGGGTTAGGGTTATAGTTATAATTTGGGTTTCAATTAGGATTTGAATTAGTATTTGGATAACAATTAGGGTTAGCAATAAAATCAAGATTACAATTATAGTTGGGTTTAGTGTTAGTGTTAAAATTATAGTTAGATTTACAGTTAGAATTAGGGCTAAAACTACAACTAGAATCAGGGTTAGGGTAGTGGGTTAAAATTAGGGTTAGTATTGGCCTAAATGTTAGGGTTAGGGTTATAGTTAGAATAAAACACCAAAAATCATTTATATTTCTATTTCTATATAGATCTATGGTTAGAATTAAGGTTGGGATAAGGGTTGGAATTAGGAATAGAATTAGGTTTAAGTAGATCTAAAGATATATAATATAGTTAGAATTAGGTTTAAGTCTATATTTTGATACATACAGAAAAAGTTATGTTTTACGGAATACGCCTATGTCTAATTTATAATCAGTTTGACTTCAAAAATAAATTAAAAAATATATATTCAACAAAACATTATGAAACCAAATGCATACACTATATATAGATGTTACCAATCTAAATTAAAAAGAATCAGAATTTTATCCTTTGTAGAAAAAAAGTTATGTTCTACAGAATACACATCACTTAAAAAAATGTTGTTTACTATTAAAAACCAGTTATCAAAGCAGATGCAAAAAAATTACAATTTAAATCCAAATTTTTTTAAAAAAAATTTAGAATCTACAAACAAAATATCACAATTTACTAGTGTAGGAGTCCAATACAACACTGAGAGGGGGGGTGAATCAGTGTTGTGTAAATTTTCAAACCTTTTTGTAAACTTTAACTTTCAAGACACACAGAGAGAAGGATATCATTGATTTGTCAAACATATAAGCACATGACTAAGAATGAAGAAAGAGAATAAAAACTCTTGAGCAAAGTATTAACATACACACATATAGATAAAAGCAATATGAGACATAACACAAATTTGCACGAGTGGAAAACCCTCCTGGGTTAGAAAAACCACTCCAAAATTGCCTCACTGGCTGATGTAAGTGTCTCACTAACAAATGGTCTTACTGACCTACAAGCCTCATTGGCATACTATTGTGCCTCACTGGCATTTCTCAATCAATCAGAACTCAAAATCTCATGTGCAAGAAGTGATTGCTTCTCAATCTGATTTGCACCATTCAAATCAACTCATCTACAACATATATTCCATCATTTCAATCCTCTGATATTTTATCCTTGAATTATTTAATTCACCTGATCAGGGAAACATCTCTTTTTCATTACAAATTGGTTTTTCATATTTTATACATTCATCTGTATTAACAAATTATTTCATCATTGATCTGCACACTCATTCCACGCCAATATTCATGTGAAGCCAATAAATATAAGATCCCTCTCTGCATTCTGCAAAATCAATTTCATGTCCTTTCATATTCTCAAAATTACAAAACCCTTCAATCTGATTATCTTCTCTACCTGCAAATTCCTTCAAACAAATTTTCATTATCCTCTTTTCAAAACCTTTCATCTTCTCTTCAATTTTCATCAAATTAAATGTCTTCAACAATTTATTGTTCAATCTGCCCTTGTATTCTTTCATATGCCTTACAATAGAAAATCTAAAAACAAATCTTTCAAAAAAGGATATTCAATTTCAAAAACAAATATCCTTGATATTCTTCTGTCTCCAAATTTATCTTCAACTTCTTCTCATTCAATCTGCAAAAACAATTCATCCAATGCCCTTCAAAAGTCTTCAATCGCGGGCTCCATGCTCCAATTTTAAAAATTTATCCCGCTCGAGCCTTTTCTTTAAAAGGTGATAAAGTTTTTTTTTAAAAACAAAAACCACCGAACTTGACCGTTTGCCTTGATTTAGACTTTGCCACCTGATGAAGAAAGATGGGGCCGGTGGTCACAATGTATAATAACCCTTTGGCCGGTCAACATAAGTGAAATGACCTTAAATCTTAGAAATTGAACAACCTTTCTTTAACGAAAACTTGAAGAGTGAGTAACCAGTGACAATCAAGGTAGGAGAACAGAGATCTGACAATAGCTCAAAACATCCTCAACTGTGAAACAATATAGTGTGTGGCATGTATAGTCTTATGCACCTTTAAAGGAGAAAATTGTATGCATAAGGATATGTTTACTAAGCAAGTTCTATGAAGATGGATAAGGGAATGATAGAAGATAGCACTGAGAGATGACAAACTACAAGAAAAACACCAAGGTGATCAATACTCTCAAATACATGAATCTTGTATATGAATACACATGAAATGCATGAAAGCCCATGACCAATTTCATTGCCTCTTGTAAATCATATCATCTGTTTCACTAAGATCAAATATGATTATGCCACAACATGATGTCAAATGAACTCCATCTCCTGTATCAACAATACCACTGATAAACAACTCATCACATGAGAGATATACACTAAACAAGCCAACTCAACTGACAATTCCTAATGTGTGAAGGCACTAATTCAAACTCAAAACCATATTGATATCAAATATTCATCCTAAAGATATCCTGAAACACTCTGCATCCCTGAAACATTCTTGAAACTCTCTTAAGAACATATTATCAATATGAACACACTAAAGTAACTCCAAACCATCAATACCTTTTTGACATCAATGTCAACCTAACTCCATCAATCTCCCCCTTTGTCATTGATGGCAAAACCACCTAATGCAATTTTTCTTTCTCCCCCTTTTTGACATCTGATGACAAAGATTCAAAAACTATTTGCTCCCCCTGTGTTGAATACCACTGGAAATTCCTGGCAAGAATAACCAACACAAACCACTGTCTGACATAATGAAACTTATATGTCAATTTCAATATAATATCACTTTTTGACACAATACCCAAATGAGGATGAAGAAAACATATCTCTTTTCAAATTTCCCATGATAGTGACAACTCAATCCTCTGATTAACTCCCCCTGAGAACAACTCCACTTAAAGATGTTATAGCATGATCATAACCATTCTAATCATATTGAATTATGAACACTTTGAAGGCATAAGATCCTATTAACCTTTCAACAAGTAATGATTTATGATGATAACAATCCTGAGGCCAACACATGACAAACCTTTTTGAACATTACCACATGCTATTGCTGATTCAAAACATACCTTTAACTTCCTCTGATGAAATGCAGGATATCACCATCAAAGCCATAGCTTGACACACATACCTTACCACTTCAAAACAAGAGGCACACAATTTTCACAAACCTTTCTGAATCATATTAAAGATGAAGAACAATAAAGAACATGTCAAATTATTACATCAATGATCAGTTCTAAATAAACTTTCATTCTACAACCAATCTATTCTTGCACATCCTTTTTGACATGAAAAGAATGAAGACCATCCTACTGTTCCTGCACATCCTTTTACAATATACTGTCAAATCTGACATAACCATTATCAATACCTTTGCAAAAACAAATCAATTGACTCCTTTCATTTGCAACTTCCTCAACCAACACATACTAACATCTTAAGAGAACTTCTTGAGAATACTCAAGATCCATAATACAAATTAGTTCATCAAGATTGCACAACTTTTAACCATCAAGCTCTTCTTGTAACAACACTTTACAACAATGTCAATTCTGGTATATATTGCAATCAACATGAATTAATTTAACCATCAAGTACTTCTTGTAACACCAAATGCAGATGAGATTTCCTTGAGAACACCTTAACTAAAGCATATGTCAAAAATATCAAATGTGATCCAATAAACATGTCACTGATCATGAACACCTAACATACCTGATATACACTGAAACTCAAAAACATCAGAAACTTCATTTCAAATATTATCAGACAAGCATAACAAACAAAACAAGATCAACTGATCTCCTCCTATAACTTCTTAGGGATAAAATATAGAACAAGAACAACTCCCCCTCACAGCATGCTATCTATTATTCAACTAATGATGTAACTTGTGCAGGATGCACAAGTTTAGGATTTTCCTTCTCATGACTCTGTTTTTGCTTCCACACTTTTACAGGTTCTTTCTTTCTCCAAACTTTTTCAACCTTTTTCTTTTCCCAACCTTTCAAATTAGATAATGCTCTCCTGCAACTGTGTGCTTTATGACCAAGAGAAGTGCAATTATAACAAATTATGTTGTAATCAAAATCAATTGACTGATAGTACCTTTTTGACATCTCCTGAGCAATTATGTTATGCTTCCTTACAGATTCATTCATTCTATTCATTTTGCAGTTCCTTTGAATGTGACCAGCATTATTGCATTTGTAACATACAAGGTTAGTATTCCTTCTGCAATCAACTGCTTTATGCCCAAAATGATTACAAGTATAACAGTAACCATTAAATGAATAGTTATACCTGTACATGTAAGCTTGTCTTATAGGTGCAATACTTCTTCTTTGATTGTTCACTTTTCTTTCAGGAGCATCTGGCTGATCAATTTTTCTTCTAGGAGTATCTCTAGGTTTAGAAGACTCTCCTTCTTCATAACCAAGTCCAAAAGTATCCCCATGTTGTTTTTGATTTCCCAACATCTCATTTAACCTGCTTGTGCTCTCTTCAAATTTTAGATTCTTTTCTAATTGCTTCTTAACATCCTCAATTTCTTTACTTAAAGAAATTATTTCTTTTTCTAGCTTTTGACATTCATCCTTTTTAGCTTCCAACTCAGATTTTGTTTCATCGGTTATCTTCTTAGCTTTCTCAACCTCTGTCTTCAAACTGACAATCAACTTGTCTGATTCACCTGCTTGATTCTTTAAGTCTACAATCAGGTTTCTTGCCTCTTCAAGATCTAAAACAACTTTGTCCTTGAATTCTTTCTCTTGTATAAGCTGATCTTTTAATCTCCTATTTTCTTTACTAATTTGCTTAATTGTATCCAGGGCACATAGAAGCTCTCCTTCAAAATCAACCTCACAAATATCTTCATTAAATTCCTGTTCATCTTCATCATTAGTCTCAATAGCAAAGATATCTTTTCTTTCATTAAATTTATCAAAATTCTCAACTACTTGACCATTCTTTGTATCAATTATCAAGGGTGACAAATGCAACAAATCATTGCTGGGCACAATTGAGGCTTGTTTTACCATCTTTTGATCAGCATCTTTATTTGACATCTTAATTGTATTCTTCTTACCCATTTTACTCCTCTACCAGAATCTACATGAGCCTATTAGACTTCAAACAGGGAACCTGGCTCTGATACCAATTGTAGGAGTCCAAGACAACACTGAGAGGGGGGGTGAATCAGTGTTGTGTAAATTTTCAAACCTTTTTGCAAACTTTAACTTTCAAGACACACAGAGAGAAGGATATCATTGATTTGTCAAACATATAAGCACATGACTGAGAATGAAGAAAGAGAATAAAAACTCTTGAGCAAAGTATTAACATACACACATATAGATAAAAGCAATATGAGACATAACACAAATTTGCACAAGTGGAAAACCCTCCTGGGGTAGAAAAACCACTCCAAAATTGCCTCACTGGCTTAACCTTGAAAATATCTTTACAAGCTTCACTAGCTGATGTAAGTGTCTCACTGACAAATGGTCTTACCGACCTACAAGCCTCACTGGCATACTATTGTGCCTCACTAGCATTTCTCAATCAATCAGAACTCAAAATCTCATGTGCAAGAAGTGATTGCTTCTCAATCTGATTTGCACCATTCAAATCAACTCATCTGCAACATATATTCCATCATTTCAATCCTCTGATATTTTATCCTTGAATTATCTAATTCACCTGATCAGGGAAACATCTCTTTTTCATTACAAATTGGTTTTTCATATTTTATACATTCATTTGTATTAACAAATTATTTCATCATTGATCTGCACACTCATTCCATGCCAATATTCATGTGAAGCCAATAAATATAAGATCCCTCTCTGCATTCTACAAAATCAACTTCATGCCCTTTCATATTCTCAAAATTACAAAACCCTTCAATCTGATTATCTTCTCTACCTGCAAATTCCTTCAAACAAATTTTCATTATCCTCTTTTCAAAACCTTTCATCTTCTCTTCAATTTTCATCAAATTAAATGTCTTCAACAATTTATTGTTCAATCTGCCCTTGTATTCTTTCATATGCCCTACAACAGAAAATCTAAAAACAAATCTTTCAAAAAAGGATATTCAATTTCAAAAACAAATATCCTTGATATTCTTCTGTCTCCAAATTTATCTTCAACTTCTTCTCATTCAATCT
Source organism: Cunninghamia lanceolata (assembly GCA_027924645.1). Classification (NCBI taxonomy): domain Eukaryota; kingdom Viridiplantae; phylum Streptophyta; class Pinopsida; order Cupressales; family Cupressaceae; genus Cunninghamia; species Cunninghamia lanceolata. Next base: position 2,187,026 of record BSBN01000797.1, read on the forward strand.
GCAAAAACACTTCATCCAATGCCCTTCAAAAGTCTTCAATCGCGGGCTCCATGCTCCAATTTTAAAAAATTTTCCCGCTCGAGCCTTTTCTTTAAAAGGTGATAAAGTTTTTTTTTAAAAACAAAAACCACCGAACTTGACCGTTTGCCTTGATTTAGACTTTGCCACTCGATGAAGAAAGATGGGGCCGGTGGTCACAATGTATAATAACCCTTTGGCTGGTCAACATAAGTGAAATGACCTTAAATCTTAGAAATTGAACAACCTTTCTTTAACCAAAACTTGAAGAGTGAGTAACCAGTGACAATCAAGGTAGGAGAACAGAGATCTGACAATAGCTCAAAACATCCTCAACTGTGAAACAATATAGTGTGTGGCATGTATAGTCTTATGCACCTTTAAAGGAGAAAATTGTATGCATAAGGATATGTTTACTAAGCAAGTTCTATGAAGATGGATAAGGGAATGATAGAAGACAGCACTGAGAGATGACAAACTACAAGAAAAACAACAAGGTGATCAATACTCTCAAATACATCAATCTTGTATATGAATACACATGAAATGCATGAAAGCCCATGACCAATTTCACTGCCTCTTGTAAATCATATCATCTGTTTCACTGAGATCAAATATGATTATGCCACAACATGATGTCAAATGAACTCCATCTCCTGTATCAACAATACCACTGATAAACAACTCATCACATGAGAGATATACACTAAACAAGCCAACTCAACTGACAACACTTATTCTATCCATATGATCAACTGACAATTCCTAATGTATGAAGGCACCAATTCAAACTTAAAACCATATTGATATCAAATATTCATCCTAAAGATATCTTGAAACACTCTGCATCCCTGAAACATTCTCGAAACTCTCTTGAGAACATATTATCAATATGAACACACTAAAGTAACTCCAAACCATCAATACCTTTTTGACATCAATGACAACCTTACTCCATCAACTAGTTCGCATCATCTTCAAATTCCTAGTGGTTTAGCGGCTATAGGTGTTAGAATGTGAAGATTTAGTTCAAAATATTTATTTCAATGTCAAGTTTGGACAAAAAGTGTAACCCATTATTGGGGGATGATCAAGAATAGGACAAAGAGTAATATGAACCTTCATAGTACACCTAAACCATGCACAAAGACTTGAAATTCCTGGACCCATTCAAATTGTCATCAACTGCTTCCACCTGCACCAGCTTCTTAAGGGAGGATGCTGCCTTCTCAACCTTTTCTCTATGCTCTAGTAGAGCCACATCCTTTAGGTCAAGTAGAAAAAGGTACAATTTCACAACTTCATCTGGGTCCTGCAACATGGGAATGTCTTTTGGATGAGGCACCACAACTCCAGTGAATACTACTTTGATTGTCTCTTTAAGCCTACCTGAAAGTTCTACCTTGAAGATTTTAGAAACTAGCAATTCTACTTCAACCTTTGGTGCACCTGTGTCAAGCACCGAAGCTAGAAATCTTGATGCTATGCTTGTATCCACTCTATAGATTTCCCCTTCTTCTAGAAAACCCCTTCCCAAAACAATTTTGACCACCGCCATAGTGAGCCCATCATTCAGTCACAAGACTTGCTTTAGCCTTTAGTTAGTGACCATGCCTTTGAAGGCCTTCTATCTTATATTGCTCTCAATCTAGATTGGGGTGTCTACCCCTAAGTTTACAATTATGTCTTGAGTGATGTGTGCTACAAATCTTGATCTGTCTGCCATGAGGGCCTAGAAACTTACGTAGAAAACCCTCTTTGAGTTGAGAATGAGAAAATGTGAGGCCTTGCAGGATAAAGGATGGTATACGAGTGTAAATAACCACAGAGCCACTACCTCTTCCGCTCATCTCTCATCAAGTACCATGGTGGCTAATAAAAGCAATGCAATCTTTCCCCCTGAGAAACACTCAAACATGATTACATTCCTCTTTGGTAGATTTGGCTGTAGACAGCTAACTTTGTCCCAAAATTATCCATGTCTTGCAACACCTTATTAAAACATTACTTAGACATCAAGAAACATTTTGTCCTAATCCCACTCTTAACTCAATTTATTCCCATTAGCCAATTAATTAAATAAATTTTATTTATTTAATTAATTAAAATCCCATCTTAATCCCATCCTTATCCCACTTTCCAATTAATTAAGTAAATTTTATTTATTTAATTAATTTTCTAACACATATCCCAACTAATTCAAATAACATATTTGAATTAGGTCCTCACCTCTCACCAAATTGCAACACTTGTCCATCTCCCATTTAAATAATGTGTGGTAGTACAACTTTCATTTAATATCCTTTTTGTGTAGACCACCATACATGAACTTATTAAATAAAGGTTTTTGTGTACACGATGACTCATGAGCTTTATCCTCCTTCTTACACTTGTCACATGACTACAACTTCCTTTAAGAGTGGGAATAACTAATTAATCCTAGCTGTCCACATTATTCAATTAGTCTTTCAATCTCAACCATCCATTTGAATCAACCCTTGCCTATAAATCTACCCTCTCACAAGCCATTTGGGGGATCCACCTTTCATGCATCCTCATGCTACCAAAATTTCTCTACAATCTTCTATCGTCTCATCTATCATCTTCACCTTAGTGTTATGTTTCTAAAATTGTGAGAAACCAACATATCAAATCAATCAATCAATTCATCATGCATGCATCATTCAATCTTGCATTTATCTATCTGAGGCATTGAAGATTTGGATTGGGTAATGCATTTCATTGTTTTATCATTTTTCATTTATCCAAATTTTTTGATCACACTGGTTGTGTTCATGTGATGATGTTTGATCAAGCCTCCTCTGACAGTCTATTTATTTCTCCGTATGCCACATTCCTTCCTTCTCCCATGTCAAGTGTTGGTATTGGCTATCTATGCTCACCTTTCCTTCTGCCATGTTTACTTAATTCATCATGCCTCTCATTTGTAATCAGCCCTTCCACAACACTTGTGTGGAGGGTGCCTAGCCATCCACCCACAAATATTAATATTTAATAATAAACATGATATTTCAAAAATAAGGAGGTAAAATAAAGATATGCCATCGTTTACTTCTCCATCATATTTGGATATATCATTTTTTTTACAATTTTGTAAAGCCCTTCTACAAAGCCTATGGCCTCTAGCATGAAAGAAAATAAAACTCAAAAAATTAGAAAATGAAACATTACTTTGTATATATTAAATGCAAGAAAATAGCTGTAATTTTCTCAAAAAAAATGTTAGAAAATCGAACATTACTTTGTATGAAAGAAAACTATTGTATTTTTTTTGTGTAATGTTAGAAATAATTTCAACCAAAATTTTATACATATTTGAGGTTTGAACCTTAATTAATTTATATAAAAAATGTAGTAGTGTAATAATCAATAAAAAGTTTAAATTTGATTTGTTAATTTGAGATATTTTTTTATTTGTTAATTTAATAAAAATTTGATGGACAAGATATAAACCTTAAATAATTAAATGATTAACCAAAATCATGTATATAGTAAATAAAATGGTTTTAATATGAAGTAGATAAAATAGCTTCAAATTGATATCTCTCATCATTTTTTTAGATAGATGTATTTAAGATATCTATACTAGTTAAGCCAAGAGATGTAACTATAGTGGTAGAGTGTAATTGTGTGAGCGTGTTAACAAAAACTATTAAAGAGATGAACACAAAAGTAATTACAGTGAGAGGAGTTATTGAGTGGCACTAAGGGGATGACTATGACCGTGTACATAAAAGTAAAATAGAGCTAACATTGTATTTCTAAAGAAAATGAAAATGAAGAAGATGAAGGTGAACACTACTTACCTCAGCAACATGAATATCCTATATCTCTAGAAGATGAAAAAGAGGGCTATACTATTTCTCCAAAAGATGAAGACAACATACATTATGCTTGTAGGAGAAATTCAGCTAGGAGAAATACCAAAGAACGTATTCAAAGTTTACAATCCTCTCTAAAACTTGCCTTTGATGAATATTGTAAGCAGTTCTATGACATGGAAGCTGACTTAATTAAAGAAAAATCAGAAATTAAGGAGTTGACTGAAAGAAACAAGATAGTAGAGGAGGAGCTCCAAAAGGCTAAAGAAAGAGAAAACTCTAGCAAACGAGATCTTGACCAAACAAGAAACAAGCTTCAAGAGCTGTGTACAACATTCGATGTAGTGAAAGAAGAATGTGATCAAGTATGTAAGCAACAAGAGTATCCAGGAGCAGCTCCACAACTTCCTAAGAAGAGAAAATATGTTCTTAAGGTTTACGAGGTTAATGACTGTGTGAATTGCCCAATTTACATGGAACCATGGACTGAATATGGGGAGCATAATATCTGGTATGTTGTATATGCAAATGGGTTTCCAATACTAGAAACTTCTATTTCTTTTTTGGTTTTTACATGTTATGGTATATAATTTGTTAAAAAATGAGCAACATCTATTGCTAGTTCAGTGGTAGACTACTCTAGAGGTAAATGGGAGGTCTTATGTAACTTAGGTCATGGAAATTTGAACATTGTATTAGAGCTTAGGCCAGCAGAGCTAGGTCAAGTTAGGTTCTATGAGTACCTATAGTGTTAGCTTAAGTGGAGGTGTTGGAAAATGATCCACATTCAAACCAAAGATGAACTAATCACCAAAATTGTTAGTAGCTTAGTGGTAAAGTACCCCACCAACAAATAATTGATCTTAAGTTTGGAAAGCATGAGAGAATGTGAAACCCTTCACTCAAATAAGAAATTCTATGGATAGAGTTAGCAAATATATTCAAGGTGGTAGATCTATTTGGTGGAACCTAAGGCATAAGGATAAGCTGTTAGCCCATCTTTGAGGATTCTCAGCTAAGAAATGACATATATCTAAGGGTGTTGATACTTTTAATGATATCATCTTGAATAACTCTTTAAAGAGTTGGTCCCAGTTAAAAGAGGAATTTGATGTGACTGAATCACAGAAAAGAACTTATTCAATCTTATGTAATTCCATCAGAGATCACTTACCTCAATTTGCTATTGTGAGAAATTATGAGTGAAGTAGAATAAAATGGCTGGATGGAATAGAATCAGTGAAGATGAAACCCAACAGACTATGATTTGATGACTGATTTGAAGGTGCTTTATGAGCACATTAACTCTTCTTGGAATGTTAACTTAGAACATAAATTGTTGTATAAATCCCTTGTTATTTAGTCTAAAGTAATTGAGCCAAAAAAAGTTCCTTTAGGTGGTTGTTATTTCTTAAGAAACTAGCCTTAGGATTTGATAATAAAATGTGTTCTATGTGTAACTTGCCTAAAACATGTGATCATGGGGTAAATGCAAGGAGGTGGGGGATGAAAACGTCACCACCATCTCTAAAATTAAAAAAAAATGCAAGCGCGTTATAATGCACTCGCATTTTGCTTTCAGTAAAAGAAAAAAAAAGTATTTCTGCTCATTCACGCTGTGACTTCTCTCCTCACAGCAACAAAGAAAACAAGAAAAAATTTGATCATGTTAAAGAAGAGGCCATTGAATTAAGTGCATCTGAGAAAACAAGGAATTCACAATGCCGCCTCACCACCAAAGACATCATCGTGCAAATTTGGAGGCTCCAGCACAGGAAGAAGGTAGCGTTTGTCTGATTTTGTTAGTTTGAGAACAATTTTTAGGTTTGCAATGTTTGATTTGTTTTTATATTACATTTACATTTATTGGAGAAGGAGAAAACCTAAATCTAGTTGAGAAGGGTGAAAACAACCCTCCAAACCCTCAAAACCCACCTTCACCTCCTTTTCATGTAAGGGATGATCAAGAACATTACCTAGGGATAATAGAAGAAAACAAGAAATATCTTGAAACTATTATTCAAACCCTAAACAATCCAAGTGGAACACTAAATGTAGGAGGGCACTTGCAAAATCACTATAGGATATTGTTTCCCACACAGATTTGGTGATAAAACAAATCACCGAATTCCAAGACTGTAGGGAGAGGAGTCGACAATATTATGTCGACAAGTTGTCATATGAATAAGTCAAGAAGGAAAAAATTACAAAATATCAATTATGTGCAGAATTTATTAATCCCAAAACCAACAAAAGATCAAAAGAAAGTTGTAAATGGTTTCCTATACATTGGTGTAGGAATGAAGACATATCCTGAAACTTTTGGGATAGATGGTACATGGTCTTCAATGAGCGGCCATGCAATAATGATGAGGTGCCACAATATTTCTTGATGAAACTCTATTGTGAGTTCGTCATCAACAAGATTCTAAATTATTTTGACATTCGTGAGTTCCAGGGTAGAGGTGGTGGCTTTGCCCAAGATAGACCTGGGGTTTAGCAAGATGAAGACCATGTGCCTATAACCCGAGTGAGGCCAGAACCTAGGTCACTCCCTGATGAAGGGGGTAAATCACAAAACACACAATAATAGATATTGAACATAGAAAATAGAACTTTCTTTTATTGAACTGGGTAACTCATTACATTATAGAAGCTCAATTACAATCAGAGGATGAATCCTCTACTCGCTGCCACACATTACAGCTTTCCCAACATCAAGACTCTAGAATCTTCATCCTTCTATAACCCCAAATCAGCTAGGGTTTCTATTTTCCCACCTATTCTAGACTCTACACTGGTCCCCTTAACTCCACTACTACCCAAGGTTCCCAAAATAGTCATAAATAGCACTTTTTGGCGGCCTCCAGCTAAATTTTGAATTTTGCAACTCCCTCCAAAAGTAGGTCAACTTTCAGTAAGGATAACTTTTGATCTAGGTGTCTGATTGATGAACTGTTTGAAGTGTTAGAAAGCTCGTGATGTGAACTATCGCGCTACAAATTCATAAATAGATTTTTGTCAACTTTTTGAGAAGTTATGAGAAGTTTTAGTGCCTCATATCTCGTTCCAGAAATTTTCAAGGGCTTTTCAGAAAACAAAAACTTTAATATCTTTTAGCTCACAAATGATCTTTGCTTGATTCCTTCGCCAAAGGTCTTATATTTTTGTTATGTAAATTTCTAGAATTTTTTGTTTCATTATGTGCCCAAATGTAAACTTTCTAAAAATAGCAGGTACACTTTCCAAAATAGGCAGGTCGCTATTTTTAGCAGTTTTGGAAAAACTTAAAGTCCTACACTATTATGCTGGATATTATGGAACCAAAATGACTAATTATGGGAAGAAATGAGAACAACTACAATGGTTTTGATATAACTTCTTTTTTGGGTGATGCAAGATTGCCCTCACACCTCTGGATGCTCCTGCATCAGACACCCAGGGTAATTTGAGAAGTGACCCTATCACGTCTCAGGTGTTTGTGTGAGGAAAACCCAAATGGTCAACCTCTGCCTTAAACAACCAAGAAGAATCTTCAATAGGCCTTCCTTTCCATTTCACTAGATATTCTTCGTATTGCCTGTTTCGAGTGCTCCTTCCCACACGACTATCCAAGATCTCTTCTATCTCCTCTGTTAAAGTAGATGCCAAAATACTCCACTGCACTTTTGTTGGTCCATCCTCTGTTCCACCTTCATGATATTCTGATAAATCAGAAATGTTGAAAACAGGGGAAATATTGATCCCACTTGGTAGCTCTACCTCATAAGCATTTCCTGAGTCATGCTTCTTCATGATTCTGTATGGTCCAAATTTCTTCATTTTTAACTTATTGTATGTTCCAATTGGGAAGCTTTCTTTTCTCAGGTGAACCATGACTTCATCTCCTACCTAGAATTCATTATATCTCCTCTTCTGATCTACCTTAGCCTTGTACTGAATATTCATTTTATTAATATACTTTCTCACATCTTCATGCAAATTTTTTTGGATGTTCTACAAAGTCTTCAGCTTTGGCACTTATCTTTTCTCCATTGTCTAACTTCCTTAACTCATAAGAATTTCTTAGGCTATTGCCATATACAATCTGGAATGGTCATTTACTAGTATTCCTATTGACAAAATTGTTGTAAGCAAATTCTGCTTGTGGTAAAATCAAATCCCATCCCTTGGGCTTATCGCCTACCAAGCATCATAGTAGGTTACCCAAACTCCTATTCACCACTTCAGTCTGTCCATCAATCTGTGGATGGTGTGCAGAACTAAACTTCAAGTCTATCTTCAACTTCTTCCATAATGTCCTCTAGAAATAACTAACAAACTTGGTATCTCGATCTGAAACTATGCTCTTTGGTTGACCATGTAGTCTCACCACTTCCCTGAAAAATAACTCTGCAATATGAACAACATCATTAGTCTTCTTACAAGGAATAAAATGTGCCATTTTGGAGAATCTATTCACTACCACAAAAATAGAATCATGTCCTCTCTATGTCCTTGGTAAACCAAGAACAAAATCCATGCTAATATCATCCCATGGCTTCTCCGATACAGGCAATGGTTGATACAACCCTGTATTCTGACTTGTTCCTTTTGCCATCTGACACACTCTGCAACTCTGCACAAATTTCCTCACATCCTGTTGCAACTGTGGCCAATAATAATTTTCACCAATAATAGCAATGGTCTTAACTTGACCAAAGTGTCCAGCCAATTCCCCACTATGCTTCTCCTTAATCAAGTTCTCTCTCATGGAACTCCTTGGAATGCACAACTGGCTATTGTGATGTTCACAACATGCCCCATTTTACTCCTTAGCAAAATGAGGACCCCTACTGTGGCTGTTGCTTTTGCTTCTGTGTGTTTTATTTTGCTTGGTGGTAAAGGGAAAAGAGAGTCAAAATTTGCAAACTTTGTTAAAAATAGAGAAAAAATGCATTTTCAATACCAGTGCATGATATGGTTGCATTCCTTGTGAAAAATGAGCTAGGGTACTTTTTCAACCATCTTAAAATTTGCCATATTTTGCAAGTTATGATCACTTTGGTAAAATGTACATTCAAGTTTGTATGTCCCTGTGCATATACAAAGTCCTTTGTATGTGTAAAGTCCTTTTTTACTTAGTCACATTTGTAGTCGAGTTAATATACAAGGTTAAATGCATAATGGGTCGCTTGCATGTTACATATGCAATCCCTTTTATATATCACTTTTATATACAAAGACATTTGTATGTCTTTTTGCCTTGTATGTATTTGATAGTGTTTATATACATACAAGATGGACCCGAATTAACTCAGAGTTGGAATGAATAATTATTTGAATTCTGTTGCAAGTATCTCACATTGTATGTTTTGGCAGGTCAAAATATACAAGGCAAAATATACATTGGAAATATACATCGTGTGGAATTCAAATCTTATGAAGCACGGTTAATTTGTTGTATATCTGTAGGCTTGTATGTTAGAATAATATACAAGGGTTATGTACATGCGGCAGACCCGAAAAGTTATTATACAATGTTAAATCATTGTATATTTGGTGCAATGTATATTTCATACATACACTATAACATACAACAAAATATGCATCGCGCAGAATTGGAAGGTTATTAAACATAGTTAAATCCTTGCATATTTTGGTGCCTTGTATATTCAGGATATACAAGTACATTATACAATGCGAACCCGAAGTGATTTTTAAACAATGTTAAATCATTGTATAGTTCCGGCTTGTATAATTCAACATACAATACCGATATGCAACAATTTATACAAGCCGGAATCCAAATAAGATAATATCTGATTAATGCAGTGTATAAAACCCAAATTTATATCCTAAGATACAAAGCACAATATGCATTAGAATATGCAGGCCATGGAACTGAAAAAGAATGGAATCCGATTAGATGGATGTATAACATCCGACTTGTATATCAAGTATACAAGGATTTAAACAAAGGAATGAGCAGGAAAAGACAGAGCGATAGGAATTTGGAGATCGATTTGAGGGCTGAATGCATATTTTGGGTCAACGATAATTGGCCTGACTTTTCTAAGTGCTGAACATGCATTTTTGGATGTGATTTTCATGGATTTAGGGCCTGATTGCTGCGTTCACATAGTCACAACTAGATTTGGTAGTTGTTTTTCTTCTAGGTTTTATTAAATGATGATACTTATTGCTTATCTATTTTTGCAGGTTTGCAGTTGAGGAAAGAGCTGGAACTTGATGACGATGGCATCATAGAGAAGAGATCTGATCTCAGGAACAGAGGAAGATAAGGATGAAGGGCGAGGAAGTCAAAGGCCTTCATTGATGAAGACAAAATGCAGCTAAAAACATTATTGCAACAGACCACAGAAGTTAATATTAGGCTGCTAGGGTTTCTAGAATGGCATATTTCGCCCAGATTGGATGTATGCTCAGAGATATTTTGGGAGACTTGTTCTCCAGTATTTATTGCTATAACCAGAGGTTTGAACCATTGTTTAACTAGGGTTTTGAGCTGTATTGAGGACAATCAAAGTCTATATATTGTGCCTCTCTACATTGTAAAACTTTACACAGGGGCTACATAGAGATTTTGTAGCAGCAGAGATTTGTAAAGCATAACATTTAGAATAGAGGGACCTTTTAGTTTAAAAGTAGAAGAAAGAGGTCACTTATGTCTGTAATAAGGAATGCGTGGAACATCTAGCTTCCTTACTATATCTGTGAAGCTTGTAAGTTTATTGTAGTTTGATCATTGAAGCTAAGAGTCATTCAGACATTGTAAATCTTATATGACTATCTATTTCTAATACAATTGAATCTAGAATTCTGCATCTATCTTCTAAGTGTTTTCTTGCTCTTCATTGTGTTTGAAATATTTTCTCTTAGAGCTTGCAATCTTAAGTGTACATTTGTGAAAATGCTCAGAACTTACATTTAAGGTTTTTGTCTGTGGATTTGATCAAGTTACTATATGATTTATAAAGTGCATAATAGAACAATTAGATCCTTTGGTAGAATGAATGGAGTTTAGATTAGATCTTTCTAACTTTTCCCAACCCATCTGAAAATACTTAGCTGAAAAATGTAGAAATTTAAAGGAAGTTGTCTCATATTTGAAAAAACATGCATAACAGAGTTGAAAATAGATAGTTTTCATAAATATTTAAGAGGAGAAGGTTGCAATGATTCAAAGAAGACCATTTAAAAGATTTGCAGCACAGTAACACTTTTATGCAAAAGAATGAACAATACACTGATATTTATAATATTTTTTGCATAAGCCTGAGCCCAGTTAACCAACCGGAAACCCTAAACTATGTAAGGCCCCTTGAACATTACAGCTTCACATCGACCAACTAAATTTGCCCAATAGGTCAAGACCTGACCATATTAAACTTGGGATTAAGTGAATCTTGACCAATTCCTTCATATCTTTCAAGTCAGTTTTGGTTCATTTTATGTGAATTTTAACTAATTGTTATGATTGCATCAAAACAATCACCAACACTGGCTTCCTCTAAACAACATGCCATCTTGGATAATGAAATCCAACCATTTTGTCCTATCCAAAGTAACAGGTTCCAAACAAGCTTTCCAAGCCTCCGCAAAATCTAGATCTTTAGGATACAAACTTTTGAGTTCATCAAACCCAACAACCTCTACCTTCAATTCTGTCAATAAATTTCACCTTCTGCTCAAGGCATCTGCAACTCGGTTGGACTTCCCACTCCTATGCTTCAAAACAAAAGTATAGCTATACAAAAACTCAACCCATTTTAAGTGCCTTTGATTTAACTTTCCTTGACTATTAAGATATTGTAAAGCCTGATGATCAGTATATAAAACAAACTCCTTTGGCAACAAATAATGTCTCCATTTCTTTAAAGCCTGAACTATTGCATTAAAATCCTGATCATAAACATAATACTTTTTCTTGGCATCATTAAGCTTCTCACTAAAATAGGCAATGGGCTTACCTTCTTGGCTCAAAACAGCTCCTATACCACTACCACTAGCATCACAATCTACCTGAAATACCTTATTCAAATCTAGAAGTGCCAAAACAAGTTGTTCTACGATTTTCTGTTTTAATGTATCAAAGCTCTTGTCTGCTCCTTTAGTCCATCTAAACTCTTTTCTATCCCCTCTCATTGTCTTAGTTAGGGGTGCACAAATGCTACTAAAATTTCTAATAAACTTTTTGTAAAAACTTGGCAAACCATGAAAAGATCTTACCTCAAAAGCACTCCTTGGCATAGGCCATTCAATAATAGCCCTCACCTTCTTTGAGTCCATCTTAAGACCTTCCTCTGAGACAACAAATCCTAGGTATACCAACTCCTTGTTTGCAAAACTACATTTCTTTAGATTGATCAACAACTTCTCCTCCCTTAGCTTCTCTAAAACTCTTTTGATATGCATCAAATGCTCATCCCAAGTCTTATTGAAAATCAAAATGTCATCTCAATAAACAATAACAAAACTTCCCAAAAATTCCTTCAGTACCTCGTTCATGAGCCGCATGAATGTGCTCGGTGCATTGGTTAGCCCAAATGACATGACTAACCACTCATACAAACCCTCCTTTGTCTTGAAGGTTGTCTTCCATTCATCTCCTTCTCTGATTTGAATCTGGTGATACCCACTCTTTAGATCAATCTTCGTGAAGTACTTGGCTCCACTCAAACAATCTATTATGTCATCCATTCTTGGCAATAGAAATCTATAATTGATTGTGATCTTGTTGATGGCTTAGGAATCTGTACACATCCTCCACTCTCCATCTTTCTTTGGTGCTAGTACTGCAAGTATCGTACATGGACTTAGGCTCTCCCTTATCAATCCCTTCCTTAACATCTCGTGAACTTGTCTGTTCAACTCTCCATTCTCTGCTAGAGTCATTCTGTGGGTTGCCTTATTTGGCAAACTAGCTCCTGGTATCAAATCCATTTGATGACTTATCTTCCTCACTGGTGGTAAACCTTCTGGTAAATTATTAGAGAGAATATCTTGAAATTCTTCCAACATTTTTGAGACTTCTACTAGTACATCTTCACATTTCTCTTGACTGATCTTAGGAATCAATGCAAAGCAATGATGCTCATGCTTCATACCCTCCAAAAACCTTCTACCATCTACCAAGCAAATTCTGGTAGTACTACATACATTTTCTTCCACCTCCTTCAAGGGATTCAACTTATGATGGACTCCATCCTTTGTTAGGGAGTATGTGTTTGCATAGCCATCATGGACAGTGCTCCTATCATACTGCCACGGCCTCCCCAATAACATATGGCATGCATCCATCGGTATGATGTCACACAACACCTCATCATGGTAGTCACCAATCTTGAACTTCACTAAACACTGTTCATTGACCAAAGCTTTATGGTCCTCCTACAACCATGCAATCCAGTATGGATGCAGATGCTTTCTTCTTGTCAACTTCAACTTGTCAACCATCTCCTCTGAAACAAGATTATCAGTGCTTCCACTATCAATAATAATATTACAACACTTACCTTCACATTTGCACCTTGTGCGGATTAAACTCTTCCTCTGATTGAGTTCTTTCTCTTCATTCAACAAAGTTCTTCTGACAACTAGGGTTTCTCCCCTTTCTGCATCTTCAGAGTGCTCAGACTATGCATCTTCATCCACATGTGCAACTTGTGCATTACCTTCAGGTCTTCTATTCATCCTTCCTTGATGTTGCGGACACTCATATGCTTGATGCCCTTCTTCTCCACATTGGAAACATGTTCCCCTGAAACCTCCTCTTCTAGGTCCTTGCCCAGGTCTACCCCTTCCTCTTCCTCTTTGCTCACCATTATTCTAGTCACGAGGGCGGTAGGTATTATCTCCTCTCTAATTTTGACTAGTTCCAGCTTCTTCACTTTTCTTTGGATCTTTATTTCGGCTTCCATAGGGTCTTTCGCCAGTCCTTCTGCCTTGACCTCTTCCCCTTTGCTTGTTGTCAAATCTTTTATTCAGCTTCTCTTCCACCTTCAAGGAAAACTGGTATGCATCTTCTATGGTGGTCATTCTAACCAGGCTCAGCTCCTCCTGAATACTCAGCCTCAATCCATTAATGTAATGGGCTACCTTCTCCTTGTTGGGCTTTGCATGCCCTGTCCTGATATTAATCTTATAAAACTCTTCTATATACTCCTTGACAGACTTGTTACCTTGCTTTAGTCCTTGTAGCTTCTTCAACAACTCCATCTCATAGTCCACAGGAATGAATTGCTTCTTCAGTTTCTCAACCATCCAATCCCATCTGGTGATCTTTCCTTTTCCTCTTCTGTTCCTCTCTAATTGGACCTCCTTCCACCAAATACTGGCATGGCCCTTCAACTTTGTTTTTACAAACTTGACCTGATCTGGGTCCTCCACATCTTCATACTTGAAATACTCCTCCATGTCATTGATCCAATTAATGAGCTATTCCAGATTCAAATCTTTAGAATCTGTAGAAACTTTGATTCTAGGCCTTTTTCTGATCTTTGAAATGGCCCTCAACAACCTAACTTCTGCAGGATCTCCTGTAGCTTCTTGTTCTTCCTCAGATAGCTCTTCTTCAGCTTCATCTTCACTTTCCTCTCTCCTTCTCGGTTCAAACCCTCTTCGTAGCTCCTCTTGCAATGCATTGATTTGTCTTTATAGGGCTCTAAAACCCTCTTCCGTCAAAGCATTCCTCCCACCATGGTTTCTTTGTGGAGGCATCTTGATCTATGTAGCAAACCCACAACCTCAGTTCCTAGTGCAAACTGCCTCATGGTTGGCGATCTATCTACACACTCAGGAACCCTTGCTCTAATACCACTTGATGAAAGGGGTAAATCACAAAACACACAATAATAGATATTGAACACAACAAATAGAACTTTCTTTTATTGAACTGGGCAACTCATTACATTACAGAAGCTCAATTACAATCAGAGGATGAATCCTCTACTCGCTAAAACACATTATAGCTTTCCCAACCTCAAGACTCTAGAATCTTCAGCCTTCTGTAACCCCAAATCAGCTAGGGTTTCTATTTTCCAACCTATTTTGGACTCTACACTTGCCCCCTTAACTCCACTACTGCCTAGGGTTCCCAAAATAGTCATAAATAGCACTTTTTGGCAGCCTCCAACTAAATTTCAAATTTTGCAACTCCCTCCAAAAGTAGGTCAACTTCCAGGAGGCATAACTTTTGATCCGGGTGTTCGATTGACAAACCGTTTTAAGCATCAGAAATCTCGTGATGTGAACTATCACACCAGAAATCTGTAAATAGATTTCTATCAACTTTTCAATATGTTATGAGAAGTTTTAGTGCCTCATATCTCATTCTAGAAATTTTTAGAGGCTTTTTAGAAAATAAAAACTTTAATATCTTTTAGCTCACAAATGATCTTTTCCTGATTCCTTCGTCAAAGGTCTTATATTTCTGTTATGTAACTTTTTGGAAGTTTCTGTTTCATTACGTGCCCAAATGCAAACTTTCTAAAAATAGCAGGCACACTTTCCAAAATAGGCACGTCGCTATTTTTAGTAGTTTTGAAAAAAATTGAAAGTCCTACATTATTATTCTGGATATTATGGAATCAAAATCACTAATTATGGAAAGAAATGAGAACAAATACAATGGTTTTGAATTAACTTCTTTTTTGGGTGATGCAAGATTGCCCTTACACCTCTAGATGCTCCTGCATCACTCCCTTTGTCTTTGAAGGAGAGTGTTGAGCTGGAGACTTTACATTCATTGACTACTCTCACCCAAACTCTATCATAGCATGCCAATTATTTTAGCCAAGCTGATGAGGGTGAGAGTAGTAGGCATCATGTGTCCCCACATTTGTGCAGTACATCTGGGAACCTATGTGATTAAGGGATGCAGGAGGCACGACAGGACTCTGCAACACGGGGGTAGCATGTTGTGACACAGGGGCAGCATGATGTGATACCTAGGGGTAGGACATATTGGATCATCTTCTCAGTGATGATCTCTTACAGCATACATTTGGTATTGACTTTCAGGTAATTTGTTACAAGTATTATATTGATTTAGTATATTGTTATTTGAAATTTATAATTAATTTTATATGATTATCTATATTATAAGTCAAAAATAATGTATGTAATTGTTTGCGCAATGAAATTCCAGGGTCAGATTCTTCATCCTGCCTCCGTTAGCCGTCCATTGGCAGGTTATGAGAGGAGGTCAAGTCAGCAGGTATGTAATTTATCACATAATTGTAATTATTGTAGATATGTCAATGGTAATATTATCTTGACAATTTGATGATTTCAATAGTCACCAATAGCTCCACAGTTTCTTTGGTCCCCTGTACGCCAAACCACCACTTTTACAGAGGTAAATTTAACCATTTATAATCATTATGCATTTTTAAAATAATGTTATGTATTTATTTTGTTTGAATAATCGTGTACCTGATTTTCAGATACTAAATACAGTGGAGACTCCTCCTAATTTGTATGAGTCAGCGTAGATAGGCATTGATGCAGCCATGATGTCTGCAAATCCTTTGACTGAGGTATGAGCCAATTACATGAAAATATCATAATTTTGAATTTCTTTTTTTTTTATCTCATGTCATTTGATGTACAAAACTGATATTTATGTTTAGTCAATTTTGCTTCTTGATGTGATCATCAGTTAGTGGTAAGTGATCAATTACATATGTGATGTTATATATTTCATACATTTTCTATACTAATGTGCATATTCTTTGTTTGTATTAATAGGTGCAGTTGGATGAACTTTATTTGAAGAGGTCTACTCGACGACAAAGAAACGATGTATCACTGACTAGATCTCCATCTTCATAGTCAAAGAAGGCCCACCAATTATTTCCTAAAAGTCCATAGGAAACTAGTTTTTGGGAACTTTTTTGTATTCCTAAATGGCTTTGTATAGATACTTTTGTATGTTAATCTGATGTATATTTTTGTATATTTGCCTATATGGATTTGTGTGGACACTCCTATATGGCTTTTTATATAAACTAGATGTTATGTTCATGACATTATGTATATGGCAGTTTATATTAAATATATAATATGATAATCAATTATTGTTATAGGAATTTGGTTTTACAAGTGTCAATTGCATTTTCTTGAAAGTTTATAAATCATTTTCAAATAATCCATTTTGTGCATATCTTACAATCATTGAATTCTGTGGGACTATGCATTTCTTTGAGGCATCATCTGAAATAGTTCTATGCTTCCATAATTTTCATACATGTCTACAAGGGCAACTTTGCAAATACAATACATGTGACAAAATTCCTATATCATTTATGCTTTGATGATTGTCCACACCATGTTCTCTAGATCCCATTATAGCATAGGCAAGGAGGACGTTGGTTAAGGTTGTGCAATTTGGTTTTAGATGTACCAAAATTTGCGTAAATGGTTGAAATTTATTTTTGTGCATTTGCTTGAGAGTTTTTAAAGATTTATGAAAAATCCATTTTGTGCATATCTTGCAATCATTGCATTCCATGAGACAAAATTTCTCTGAGGCATCGTGTCAAAAAATTCATGTTCATTATATATTCTTCCACACAAGTTGCATACATGTCTTGTAGGGCACTTACAACTATGACATTTGACAAAATTCCTATATCCTTTATGCTTTGATGGATGTCTATATCATGCTCCAAACATACCATTTCTAAGGTTTTGGAATTTAGCTTTACACTTGTCAATTGCATTTTCTTGGAACTTTCTAAAGGCTTATCAGTAAATCCATTTTGTTCATATCTTGCAATCATTGTATTCCATGAGGCAACATTTCTTTGAGGTATCATGCCAAACAGTTCATGTGCCTTGTCTATGCTTCCACACTTTGCATACATGTCTTTAAGGGCAGTTGCAACTACAACATCTAACAAAATTCACATATGTTTTATCCTTTTGATGGATGTCGATTTTGGCATAGGCAAGGAGGATACTGGCTAAGGTTGTGGAATTTTTCTTTACACCCACCAATTGCATTTTCCTGAAAGTTTCTAATGCGTTATCAAAAAATCCATTGTGTTCACATCTTGCAATCATTGCATTTAATGAGGTGACATTTCTTTGGGGCATCATGCCAAACAGTTCACGTGTCTTGTCTATGCTTCCACACCTTGCATACTTGTCTACAAGGGTGATGCAATAGGTAAGGAGGATGACTCAACACTATGGAAACATATTTCACAACAATTGGCTAAGACCCCAAACCCTTTTTCAACTTGACATCAACTCAATCAAGACTACAAACCCAACACTTGGTTCATAACCTCAATCTCTGCAAACAAACTCATGAAACACCCTTCAAATGATGAATGTGACATAAAAAGACCATTCATCCTCACCAAGAACATAAACTTTGCATATAGGTTATTCTTCCTCATAAACTGCCCTTACAAGCTAGTAGCCCTCCAAAAAACTAATTTTTGGAACATAACTTACTGATCCATGACATCTAACACAAAGGAGGACAGATTAGGATACCCATTTAGATGTTTTACAGCATATCTCAAATGCACCATGTGTAGTTTTAGAACATTCCCTTAAAAAATGGACTATTAATTTGTATATGAGGCCTAATTAGCCTACTTTTACAAAGCATCGACTACTATTCTTGACCCCTAAACTAAACATTGCACTCTAGAGGTTGAGTTAGGTCCTATACAGACAGAATCACTTATTAACATAATTATTCAAAACCCCTTCTTTAACCATTTTTCAAAACCCTCATCACTGCACTGTCAAATAGACCAAAAACGCATAGGCTACCTACCTAGGGCATCATTAATTTAATTGAAAACAACCTTGGTCATTCCTACAAGACCTCCTAAACTCCAATGACCCTTATTACATTAGGAGTGGTCTAGTATGACCTCATTACAATGCCAAAATGAATCAACACATCAAAATTCATCATTTGATCATGTTCATGAAATAGGCTAGGTGCCCCTGCACCAAAGGGCAGCTGCAATTACAACATATGACAAATTTTCTATATCCTTTATGCTTTGATGGATGTCAATAAGTCATTCCAAACATTCTATATTGGTCTATAGATATGGAGGATGTTCGTAAAGGTTGTGGAATTTGGATTTATAGGTGCCAACTTCATTTACTTGAAAGTTTCTAAAGTCTTTTCAACAAATCCATTTCATGCATATCTTGCAATCATTGCATTCCATGAGACAACATTTTTTTGAGGCATCATGTCACACAATTCATGTTCATCAAGTATATGCTTCCACACTTTGCATACATGTCTTGCAGGGTACTTACAACTACAACATTTGACAAATTCCTATATGCTTTATGCTTTGATGGATGTCTATACTGTATTCCAAAGATACCATTTCGAAGGTTTTGGAATTTGGCTTTACACCCGCCAATTTGGTGCAGGGGCACCAAATTCATTTGTTTTGCAAGTTTGGTCAAATGAGATCTAATGATAGGTTTTTTTGGGTGTTTTTAGTTTATTTGGTCTAATAAGGTCATAATAGACCATGTTCAAGGCCAATAGATTTATTTTGAGTTCATTTTACAAAAGTTGTCAACATGTATACAATGGATATACCTACACATGCATTAATGCAATGGTCAATGATGATAGAAAAATATGTTAAAACTAAAAATAGATGATCAAGAGGTAGAGGGATGGGGAGAGAGATAAAGAGGAGAAGAGAAAGGTAGCAAGGGATAGATTAAGAGATAGGGATCCATATGTCCAAAGAGATAGAGATAGGGATCCCTATTCTCCCCTCTACCTAAACCATAAACCTAAACCTCTAAACCCTAAATAATGTCTTTAAACCCTAACGCCTAACCCCTAAACACTAAACCCTAAACTCAAGAAACCATAAACCCCTAACTCGTAAACCCTAAACCCTAACCCTTAGACCGTAAACCCTAAACTCGAGCATCCCTAAACCCCTAAAGCCTAAATAATCCCCCTAAACCCTTACCCAAAACCCTAAACCCTATTTACTTGAGCAATCCTAAACTCATGTAAACCTCAAATAGTGAGGGAGGGAGAGATAGAAAGGTAGAGTTAGAGAGAGGGGATCGAAAGAGATCTAGCAAGATAGAGAGATAGGGAGAGGGAGAGAGAGAGACATACAGATGTAGGTATAGTTACAGAGAGGGAAAGAGGAGACAGAGATATTTCTCCTAGGCTTGGTCTCCTCTATATCTCCCTATTCACCTCTCTACCTAAATAATAAACCTAAACATATAAACCTTAACCTCTAACTACTAAACCATAAATAATGCCCCTAAACCCTAACCCCTAACACCTAAACCCTGAAAATGAGCAACGAGCTAAACCCCTAAACCATAAAACCTGGAAGCAACCCTAAACCTCTATCTCCCTATCTCCCCCAATCTCTATTGGTCCCCTCACTCTATCTCTCTCTAAACCCTAAATCCTAACCCCTAAAATCAAGAAACAACAAACCCCTAAACCCTAAACTCAAGCATCCCCAAACCCCTAAAGCCTAAATAATTCCCCTAAACCCTAAACCCTAAACTCAAGCATCCCTAAACCCCTAAAGCCTAAATAATTCCCCAAAAACCTTACCCTAAATCCTATTTACTTTAGCAACCCTAAACTCATGTAAACCTTAAATAGTGAGGGAGGGAGAGATAGAAAGGTAGATTTAGAGAGAGGGGATTGAAAGAGATATAGCAGGATAGAGAGATAAGGAGATAGAGAGATAGAGAGGTAGGCATAGTTAGAGAGACTTGGATAGAGGAGACAAAGAATCTCTCCCTGGCTTGGTCTCCTCTGTATCTCCCTATTCACCTCTCTACCTAAACCATAAACATAAACCTCTAAACCTTAACCCCTAACCCTTAAACCATAAACCCTAAACCATAAATAATGCCCCTAAACCCTAACTCCTAACCCCTAAACCCTAAAAATAGCCAACCCTAAACCCCTAAAACCTGGAAGACACTCTAAACCTCTATCTCCCTATCTCTCCCAATCTCTATTGGTCCCCTCTCTATCTCTCTCTAAACCCTAAACCCTAACCCCTAAACTTAAGCAACCCTAAACCCCTAACCCGTAAACCCTAAACCATAACCCCTAAACCCCAAACCCTAAACTTGAGCATCCCTAAACCCCTAAACCCTAAATAATTCCCCTAAAACCTTACCTGAAACCCTAAACCCTATTTACTTGAGCAACCCTAAACTCATGTAAACCTCAAATAGTGAGGGAAGGAGAGATAGAAAGGTAGAGTAAGAGAGAGGGGATCAAAAGAGATCTAGAAAGATAGAGAGATAGAGATAGAGAGAGATAGAGAGGTAAGTATAGTTAGAGAGAGGGATAGAGGAGACAAAGATATCTCTCCCCAGCTCGGTCTCCTTTGTATCTCCCTATTCGCCTCTCTACCCAAACCATAAATCTAAACCTCTAAACCTAAACCCCTAACCCCTAAACCATAAATAATGCCCCTAGACCCTAACTCCTAACCCCTAACCCCTAAACCCTAAAAATGAGCAATGGGATAAACCCCTAAACCCCTAACCCCTAAACCATAAAACATAAAAGCAACCCTAAACCTCTATGTTCCTATCTCTCCCAATCTCTATAATGTGAAAACATGAAAACATTAAGCTTTCATTCCAACCAAATTCATTCCTAATCAATCTCAAATCATCCCTAATGCATTTAATTTCATCTCTAATCATCCCTAAACCACTTCTAATCAGTCCTAAACCACTTCACACCATCCCAAATCACTTTGCCTTCATCCCTAATCATTTTCAAATCAACCTGGATTTCATCTCAAATACCATCCCTAAACTATTCCTAAATCATTCTAATCATTCCCTAATTAGCACTAAACCACTTCAAACCATCCTTAAAACCATTCTAATCATTCCTAAATCATTCCTAATATAGTCTTTTTCACCTCTCATCATCCCTAAACCAATCCATTTCATACCAACTCCATCCCAAATCAATCTAAGCTCCATCTCAAACAATCCCAAAAATAATCAAAATCAAACAAATAGCTCACCAGGAGCCATTAGAAGGTCATAGTGCCAATCTGTTAGTTATTTGCACCATTTTGTGTATCACATGTGCCAATATGCTCCTTAGTAGCACCTACCTATCAATCACAAACATCATTCTACACCTAGCTAGTCTCAGGTGTCATTCTACCCTCTACTAGCCACAGGAGCCATCATAACATCATAAGCACCAATATCTTAGTCATTTACACCATTCTGTACATCATATATACCAACCATACACCCTAAACCTAATCAACCCTAAACCTGATCAACCCTAAACCCTTATCTCCTTGTCTCTATCATCCCTCTACCTCTCAATCTCTCTACCTATGTCTTTCGCCATGTCCATCACCCTCTATCTCCCTATCTCTCCCTCTCTAAACTCCTAACCCCTAAACTCTAAACCCGATCAACCCTAAACCCATATCTTCTTATCTTTATCATCTCTCTACCTCTCAATCTCTCTGGCTATGTCTCTGACCATGTCCCTCACACTCTATCTCCATATCTCACCCTCTCTAAACTCCTAACCCATAAACCCTAAACCTGATCAACCCTAAACCCTATCTCCTTGTCTCTATCATCCCTCTACCTCTCAATCTCTCTACCTATGTCTCTGGCCATGTCCCTCACCCTCTATCTCCCTATGTCTCCCCTCTGTCTCCTCTATATCTCCCTATCGGTCCTCTCTCTCTAAACCCTAACCTAAACCTCTAAACCTGAACCCCTAAGCCCTAAAACATAAACCTTAAGTTACCTTAAATAATGCCCCTAAACCGTAAACCCTAAACCCCAACCCTCTAAACCATAAACCCTAGAAGCAACTCTAAACCTCTATCTCCCTATCTCTCGCAATTTCTATCGATCCCCTCACTCTATCTCTCTAAACCCTAACCCCTAAACCCTAAACTTGAGCAACCATAAATCCATAACCCCTAAACCCTAAACCATAAAACTGAGCAACCATAAATTTGTAAACCCTAAACTTGAGCAACCCTAAACTCATAAACCATAAAACTGAGCAACCATAAATTTGTAAACCCTAAACTTGAGCAACCCTAAACTCATAAACCATAAACAATGCCCCTAAAGGTCTAAGCAACCCTAAGCTCATAAACCCTAAATAATGACCCTAAACCTGGGCAACTCTAAACCTCTCTCTCTCTCTCTCCCACAACCCCTAAACCTTAAATAATGCCCCTAAATCCTAACCCTTAAACCATAAACCATAAACCATAAACTTGAGTAGCCCTAAACCTGTAAACCCTAAATAATTCCCCTAAACCCTAAACTTAAGCAACCCTAAACTCATAAACTCCAATGACCCTTATTACATTAGGAGTGGTCTTGTATGACCTCATTACAATGCCAAAATGAATCAACACATCAAAATTCATCATTTGATCATGTTTATGAAATAGGCTAGGTGCCCCTGCACCAAATGGCAGTTGCAATTACAACATATGACAAATTTCCTATATCCTTTATGCTTTGATGGATGTCAATAAGTCATTCCAAACATTCTATATTGGTCTATAGATAGGGAGGATGTTCGTAAAGGTTGTGGAATTTGGATTTATAGGTGCCAACTTCATTTACTTGAAAGTTTCTAAAGTCTTTTCAACAAATCCATTTCATGCATATCTTGCAATCATTGCATTCCATGAGACAACATTTTTTTGAGGCATCATGTCACACAATTCATGTTCATCAAGTATATGCTTCCACACTTTGCATACATGTCTTGCAGGGTACTTACAACTACAACATTTGACAAATTCCTATATGCTTTATGCTTTGATGGATGTCTATACTGTATTCCAAAGATACCATTTCTAAGGTTTTGGAATTTGGCTTTACACCCGCCAATTTGGTGCAGGGGCACCAAATTCATTTGTTTTGCAAGTTTGGTCAAATGAGATCTAATGATAGGTTTTTTTGGGTGTTTTTAGTTTATTTGGTCTAATAAGGTCATAATAGACCATGTTCAAGGCCAATAGATTTATTTTGAGTTCATTTTACAAAAGTTGTCAACATGTATACAATGGATATACCTACACATGCATTAATGTAATGGTCAATGATGATAGAAAAATATGTTAAAACTAAAAATAGATGATCAAGAGGTAGAGGGATGGGGAGAGAGATAAAGAGGAGAAGAGAAAGGTAGCAAGGGATAGATTAAGAGATAGGGATCTATATGTCCAAAGAGATAGAGATAGGGATCCCTATTCTCCCCTCTACCTAAACCATAAACCTAAACCTCTAAACCCTAAATAATGTCTTTAAACCCTAACGCCTAACCCCTAAACCCTAAACCCTAAACTCAAGAAACCATAAACCCCTAACCTGTAAACCCTAAACCCTAACCCTTAGACCGTAAACCCTAAACTCGAGCATCCCTAAACCCCTAAAGCCTAAATAATCCCCCTAAACCCTTACCCAAAACCCTAAACCCTATTTACTTGAGCAATCCTAAACTCATGTAAACCTCAAATAGTGAGGGAGGGAGAGATAGAAAGGTAAAGTTAGAGAGAGGGGATCGAAAGAGATCTAGCAAGATAGAGAGATAGGGAGAGGGAGAGAGAGAGACATACAGATGTAGGTATAGTTAGAGAGAGGGAAAGAGGAGACAGAGATATTTCTCCTAGGCTTGGTCTCCTCTATATCTCCCTATTCACCTCTCTACCTAAATCATAAACCTAAACATCTAAACCTTAACCTCTAACTACTAAACCATAAATAATGCCCCTAAACCCTAACCCCTAACACCTAAACCCTGAAAATGAGCAACGAGCTAAACCCCTAAACCATAAAACCTGGAAGCAACCCTAAACCTCTATCTCCCTATCTCCCCCAATCTCTATTGGTCCCCTCACTCTATCTCTCTCTAAACCCTAAATCCTAACCCCTAAAATCAAGAAACAACAAACCCCTAAACCCTAAACTCAAGCATCCCCAAACCCCTAAAGCCTAAATAATTCCCCTAAACCCTAAACTCAAGCATCCCTAAACCCCTAAAGCCTAAATAATTCCCCGAAAACCTTACCCTAAATCCTATTTACTTTAGCAACCCTAAACTCATGTAAACCTCAAATAGTGAGGGAGGGAGAGATAGAAAGGTAGATTTAGAGAGAGGGGATTGAAAGAGATCTAGCAGGATAGAGAGATAAGGAGATAGAGAGATAGAGAGGTAGGCATAGTTAGAGAGACTTGGATAGAGGAGACAAAGATATCTCTCCCTGGCTTGGTCTCCTCTGTATCTCCCTATTCACCTCTCTACCTAAACCATAAACATAAACCTCTAAACCTTAACCCCTAACCCTTAAACCATAAACCCTAAACCATAAATAATGCCCCTAAACCCTAACTCCTAACCCCTAAACCTTAAAAACAACCAACCCTAAACCCCTAAAACCTGGAAGACACTCTAAACCTCTATCTCCCTATCTCTCCCAATCTCTATTGGTCCCCTCTCTATCTCTCTCTAAACCCTAAACCCTAACCCCTAAACTTAAGCAACCCTAAACCCCTAACCTGTAAACCCTAAACCATAACCCCTAAACCCCAAACCCTAAACTTGAGCATCCCTAAACCCCTAAACCCTAAATAATTCCCCTAAAACCTTACCCAAAACACTAAACCCTATTTACTTGAGCAACCCTAAACTCATGTAAACCTCAAATAGTGAGGGAAGGAGAGATAGAAAGGTAGAGTAAGAGAGAGGGGATCAAAAGAGATCTAGAAAGATAGAGAGATAGGGATAGAGAGAGATAGAGAGGTAGGTATAGTTAGATAGAGGGATAGAGGAGACAAAGATATCTCTCCCCGGCTCAGTCTCCTTTGTATCTCCCTATTCGCCTCTCTACCTAAACCATAAATCTAAACCTCTAAACCTAAACCCCTAACCCCTAAACCATAAATAATGCCCCTAGACCCTAACCCCTAACCCCTAATCCCTAAACCCTAAAAATGAGCAATGGGATAAACCCCTAAACCCCTAACCCCTAAACCATAAAACATAAAAGCAACCCTAAACCTCTATGTTCCTATCTCTCCCAATCTCTATAATGTGAAAACATGAAAACATTAAGCTTTCATTCCAACCAAATTCATTCCTAATCAATCTCAAATCATCCCTAATACATTTAATTTCATCTCTAATCATCCCTAAACCACTTCTAATCAGTCCTAAACACCCTTCACACCATCCCAAATCACTTTGCCTTCATCCCTAATCATTTTCAAATCAACCTGGATTTCATCTCAAATACCATCCCTAAACTATTCCTAAATCATTCTAATCATTCCCTGATTAGCACTAAACCACTTCAAACCATCCTTAAAACCATTCTAATCATTCCTAAATCATTCCTAATATAGTCTTTTTCACCTCTCATCATCCCTAAACCAATCCATTTCATACCAACTCCATCCCAAATCAATCTAAGCTCCATCACAAACAATCCCAAAAATAATCAAAATCAAACAAATAGCTCACCAGGAGCCTTTAGAAGGTCATAGTGCCAATCTGTTAGTTATTTGCACCATTTTTTATATCACATGTGCCAATATGCTCCTTAGTAGCACCTACCTATCAATCACAAACATCATTCTACACCTAGCTAGTCTCAGGTGTCATTCTACCCTCTACTAGCCACAGGAGCCATCATAACATCATAAGCACCAATATCTTAGTCATTTACACCATTCTGTACATCATATATACCAACCATACACCCTAAACCTGATCAACCCTAAACCCTTATCTCCTTGTCTCTATCATCCCTCTACCTCTCAATCTCTCTGCCTATGTCTTTCGCCATGTCCATCACCCTCTATCTCCCTATCTCTCCCTCTCTAAACTCCTAACCCCTAAACTCTAAACCCAATCAACCCTAAACCCATATCTTCTTATCTTTATCATCTCTCTACCTCTCAATCTCTCTGGCTATGTCTCTGACCATGTCCCTCACACTCTATCTCCATATCTCACCCTCTCTAAACTCCTAACCCATAAACCCTAAACCTGATCAACCCTAAATCCAATCAACCCTAAACCCTATCTCCTTGTCTCTATCATCCCTCTACCTCTCAATCTCTCTACCTATGTCTCTGGCCATGTCCCTCACCCTCTATCTCCCTATGTCTCCCCTCTGTCTCCTCTATATCTCCCTATCGGTCCTCTCTCTCTAAACCCTAACCTAAACCTCTAAACCTGAACCCCTAAGCCCTAAAACATAAACCTTAAGTTACCTTAAATAATGGCCCTAAACCCTAAACCCTAAACCCCAACCCTCTAAACCATAAACCCTAGAAGCAACTCTAAACCTCTATCTCCCTATCTCTCGCAATATCTATCGATCCCCTCACTCTACCTCTCTAAACCCTAACCCCTAAACCCTAAACTTGAGAAACCATAAATCCATAACCCCTAAACCCTAAACCATAAAACTGAGCAACCATAAATTTGTAAACCCTAAACTTGAGCAACCCTAAACTCATAAACCATAAACAATGCCTCTAAAGGTCTAAGCAACCCTAAGCTCATAAACCCTAAATAATGACCCTAAACCTGGGCAACTCTAAACCTCTCTCTCTCTCTCCCACAACCCCTAAACCTTAAATAATGCCCCTAAATCCTAACCCTTAAACCATAAACCATAAACCATAAACTTGAGTAGCCCTAAACCCGTAAACCCTAAATAATTCCCCTAAACCCTAAACTTAAGCAACCCTAAACTCATAAACCCAACCCACCCTCTCTCTCTCTCTCTCCAAAACAAGAAAATTGGTACTCTCTATCTCTCTCTCCCTATCACTAGGTATCTCTCCCCTTTCTCTCCTCTCCATGTCAATCCTCTCTCCCTCTTCCTCCCTCTTGCTCTCCCTTGTCGACAAAGAACATGGAAACAAGAAAAATAGGACATGTAAAGATGGATGAGGATACAAATTGGGATGATGAAATGGAAACAAGATAATTTATGATATTTCATTGGATGGGAAGAATGAGGAGGAGAGGTAGAGAGGGGAGGGAATTAGAGAGTGAGAGAGAGGATAGGAGGTAGAGACATGAGGGAAGTGGAGAGTGGGAGAGGACTGTAGGAGGTAGACAGGGGAAGGAAGAAGAGAGAGAGGGTAGGAGGTAGACAGGGGAGGGAAGCAGAAACAGAGAGAGGATAGGAGCTAGACAGGGGAGGGAAGTAGAAAGTGAGAGAGAGAGTAAGAGGTAGAGAGGGAGGGGGAAAAGAGAGTGAGAGAGAAGGTAGGAGGTAGAGTGGTGAGGGAAGCAAAGACTTGTTGTGATGTTCATAACACGCCCCATTTTACTCCTTAGCAAAATGAGGACCCATGCTGTGGCTGTTGCTTTTGCTTGTGTGTGTTTTGTTTTGCTTTGTGGTAAAGGGAAAAGAGAGTCAAAATTCACAAACTTTGTTAAAAATAGAGAAAAAAAATGCATTTTCAGTACTAGTGCATGATATGGTTGGATTCCTTGTGAAAAATGAGCTAGGGTTGCTTTTTGAACCATCTTAATAATTCACCATATTTTGCAAGTTATGATCACTTTGGTAAAATGTACATTTAGGTTTGTATGTCCTTGTGCATATACAAAGTCCTTTGTATGTGCAAAGTCATTTTTTACTTAGTCATATTTGTAGTCAAATTAATATACAAGGTTAAATGCATAATGGGTCACTTGCATGTTACATATACAATCCCTTTTGTATATCACTTTTATATACAAAGACGTTTGTATGTCTTTTTGCCTTGTATGCATTTGATAGAGTTTATATACATACAAGATGAACCCGAATTAACTCAGAGTTGGAATGAATGATTATTTCAATTCCGTTGCATGTATCTTATGTTGCATGTTTTGGCACGTCAAAATATAAAAGGCAAAATATA
The DNA here is from genome assembly GCA_027924645.1 of Cunninghamia lanceolata. Lineage (NCBI taxonomy): Eukaryota > Viridiplantae > Streptophyta > Pinopsida > Cupressales > Cupressaceae > Cunninghamia > Cunninghamia lanceolata. The sequence continues at coordinate 2,215,843 of BSBN01000797.1, forward strand.
CATTGGAAATATACATCGCGCGGAATTCAAATCTTATGAAGCACAGTTAATTCTTGTATATCCGCAGGCTTCTATGTTAGAATAATATACAAGGGTTATGTACATGTGGCAGACCCGAAAAGTTATTATACAATGTTAAATCATTGTATATCTGGCGCAATGTATATTTCATACATACACTATAACATACAACAAAATATGAATCGCGTGAAATTGGAAGGTTATTAAACATAGTTAAATCCTTGCATATTTTGGTGCCTTGTATATTGAGGATATACAAGTACATTATACAACGCGAACCTGAAGTGATTGTTAAACAATGTTAAATCGTTGTATAGTTCTGGCTTGTATATTTCGACATACAATGCCGATATGCAACAATTTATACAAGCCGGAATCCAAATAAAATAAAATCTGATTAATGCAGTGTATAAAACTTGAATTTATATCCTAAGATACAAAGCACAATATGCATTAGAATATGTAGGCCGCGGAACTAAAAAAGATTGGAATCTGATTAGATGGATGTATAATGTTTGACTTGTATATCGAGTATACAGGGATTTAAACAGAGGAATGAGTGGGAAAACATGGAGTGATAGGAATTTGGAGGTCAATTTTGAGGCCCGAATGCATATTTTTGGTCAACGATAGTTGACCCAACTTTTCTAAGTTCTGAACATGCATTTTTGGACGTGATTTTCATGGATTTAGCACCTGATTGCGGTGTTCACACAGTCATGAGTATATTTGGTAGTTGTTTTTCTTCCTGCAGGTTTTATTAAATGATGATACTTATTGCTTATCCATTTTTGCAGGTTTGCAGTTGAGGAAAGAGTTGAAACTTGATGACGATGGCGTCATAGAGAAGAGATCTGATCTCAGGAGTAGAGGAAGATAGGGATGAAGGGCGAGGAAGTAAAAGGCCTTCATTGATGAAGACAAAATGCAGCTAAAAATATTATTGCAGCAAACCACAGAAGTTAATATTAGGCTGCTAGGGTTTCTAGAATGGCATATTTCACCCAGATTGGATGTATGCTCAGAGATATTTTGGGAGACTTGTTCTCTAGCATTTATTGTTGTAACCAGAGGTTTGAACCATTGTTTAACTAGGGTTTTGAGCTGTATTAAGGATAATCAAAGTCTATATATTGTGCCTCTCTACATTGTAAAACTTTACACAGGGGCTACATAGAGATTTTGTAGCAACAGAGATTTGTAAAGCATAACATTTAGAATAGAGGGACCTTTTAGTTTAGAAGTAGAAGAAGGAGGTCACCTGTGTCTACAATAAGGAATGCGTGGAACATCTAGCTCCCTTACTGTATCTGTAAAGCTTGTAAGTTTGTTGTAGTTTGATCATTGAAGCTAAGAGTCATTCAGACATTGTAAATCTTATATGACTGTCTGTTTCTAATAAAATTGAATCTAGAATTCTGCATCTATCTTCTGAGTGTTTTCTTGCTCTTCATTGTGGTTGAAACATTTTCTCTTAGAGCTTGCAATCTTAAGTGTTACGTTTGTGAAAATGCTCAGAACATACATTTAAGGTTTTTGTCTGTGGATTTGATCAAGTTACTATATGATTCATAAAGTGCATAACAGAATAATTAGATACTTTGGTAGAATGAATGAAGTTTAGATTAGATCTTTCTAGCTTTTCCCAACCCATCTGAAAATACTTAGCTGAAAAACGTAGAAATTTAAAGGAAGTTGTCTCATATTTGAAAAAGCATCCATAACAGAGTTGAAAGTAGACGGTTTTCATAAATATTTAAGAGGAGAAGGTTGCAATGATTCAAAGAAGACCATTTAAAAGCTTTGCAGCACAGTAACACTTTTATGCAAAAGAATGAACAATACACTGATATTTATAATCTTTTTTGCATAAGCCTGAGCCCAGTTAACCAACCAGAAACTCTAAACTACGTAAGGCCCCTTGAACATTACAGCTTCACATCGATCAACTGAACTTGCCCAACAGGTCAAGACCTAACCATATTAAACTTGGGATTAAGTGAATCTTGACCGATTCCTTCATATCTTTCAAGTTAGTTTTGGTTGATTTTATGTGAATTTTAACTAATTGTTATGATTGCATCAAAACAATCACCAACAGTTTCTCTAGCGCTAGAAGGAGGGCCTGACTTGAGTTAGGGTTTGTTTCAAACTAGCTAATAACAGTGATAGATTGACTAGATCTAGATCCAGATCAGGGGATATTTTTGTGCAATTACTTGATATAAGGTGACGTAAGAGCCCTTTGATTTGGAATCCAGAAATATCACAAATGGGGATTTCATTTGGAACACCTCCTGGGTCACCTTTTAACATCCGCAACATTGTGAGTCCTGATAGATCTTTATTTAGATCTTTAAATCTTGGTCCTAGTCCTCCTAGAGATTCTATCCTACTAGAAAATCCAAGTATTCCCACAAGTTCAAGTCAAGCACAGATACCTGCAATGGCTTATTTCAATGTCCAGTCTCCCATACACTTCAACAATTATAATGAGATGTCCAAAAATTTGGAAAAGATATGTCTAAAATACCAGTTGCACCAAGACCCGGAAGACCACATTAGAATATTCAAGGAAGCATGCTTTAGGGCTAGATTAGAACACTAGGATGTTGTGTGTAGATTGTTTCCCTACACCTTTAATGAACAAGCATCTAACTGGTATGTAAACTTACCCAATGGCTATATTTCTTCCTGGTCACTTATGGAAGAGGCATTTCTGTCTAGATTTAGAGGACCCATTGATCCTTGCATCTTGTATCATAAATTGGCTACTATAAAACAAGGTGAGGGAGAGTTGATTGATAATTTCAATGAGAGATTTCAAAAGGCCTACTCTAGGTTAGTAGCCCCTTACACCGTAGATGATGATACTCTATTAGCTATGTACTATGCGGCCTTAGATCCTTTAACTGCCATGTTTGTCAAAAGGAAACTTGACATAGATTCAATATCCAAAGCCTATAAGGAGGCAACCTTAGTAAATCAAGAGATGAGGCACACAACTTGTAGCCCATTTTTTAATGGAGGAAATTTTGGGATACAGAATTAGGCACAACCTTGGAATGGGGTCTCTATGCACCACACCCCATTATTAAATCCAGTACCTTCTTACGCACCTGTGTATAGTCCTACCCTGATCCAAGCCATAGCCCCTTACATGGGTAACACTACTAACAACAGTCAAAATAATGGTCAGCCTTTCTTCCGACCTCCTAAAGATACAACTATGGGAAAGACACAAGAGGAAAGGGAAGAAATCAAAGAGATCACTACACATTTGAAAAGATTAACCACTAAAGTGACACAACTAAGATACGAGAACCTCTATGGAAGAGGTAACCAAGGATTCAATCAAAATCAGAATTATAACCAAGGCCAAAATCAAAACTATAGTTCAAATCAAAATCATCATTACAATCAGAACAATAATCAAAGTCATACCCAAAATAATAGCCAAGGCCAATGTTCAAATCAGAGCCAAAACTATAATCAGCATCAAAATCATAACCAAGGGCAACCAATGCAAAATAGAGGGCCAGTGATAGACAATAGGGCCTGGGGTAACAATATCAAAAATTAGAATCAACCTAGGCCACCCAAAACATGGAACACTAGACTGAACAATGGTACTCTAGCTTCTCCTTTTGAGAATATAAATAATCATGATGCGAAATAAACAGCTGGCATCCAAATGGCCAATACATCATTAAAAAACTGGTGCAGATTTCACAATACCAATGCCCATGCTGAGCTTGACTGTCGACACTTTCCATTTAGCAGCCAGCATATTTAATATAGACGTGCAGCCTCCTACTTCTAAGTTTCTCATTCCCAAGGGTAATGAGGTAGTACCCTCAGGGTATGATACAGCTTTAGTCTTAGAAACCTTTACCTTTGCAACGACAGAAGAGAAAGAAGGTAAATTATTGGAGGATGAACCATACTTTTGTGAAAATCTTTATCCTGAATCAGCCTTTGTGTTAAATGCTTTTCAGTTTCCTTTTGAAACAGAAAATGAAATATTGACTAAGATGGAAGAGGTGCAGGCTTTTCAATAGACAAATAAAAACCACACCTACAATTTAAGGAACAATACTAGGCCAACAGGACCTTTCACCACTTCCACTCCTCCTAACAACTTCAATACACCCCCAGATCAGAATGCTAGAAACAATCCTGCCATACTTAAAGCTAATCATCACACAAACAGTTGAGATAACTAGATTAATGAGTTACTTGTCAGAAGAAATAAAGAAAATTAAGGTCAGTATACCTCTGAATGAACTATTAAAGACCCTAGGGATCAGAAATGCTTTTATAAAATCTCTAGATACATCCATGATAGATGAGGTGGCTACTGATGTAGTTGTTCCTAGTAGAGATTCACCACCTAAAGAGAAAAGTAAGAAAGTTGAGCAGCCTTCCAATACAAATGTAGTAATGTATGCTGATAAAAAGGATGCTCCTCCTTTCTTGTTAACTGTTAGATTGTGTGGGAAGAACATACACAATTGCATGGTGGACTCTGGTGCCTCAGCCAATGTAATGCCCTTAGGGATATGTAGAACTCTCGGCCTGACTCCCACCAGATCTACTAAGGTTGTCACACAGTTAGATAAAACTGAGGTTAGCGTGATAGAAGAATTGATGAACATTCAGATGCAATTAGCTTCAAACCCTAGGGTAAGCCAATTCATTGACATTCAAATAGTGAACATACCCATGAATTATGGGATGTTGTTTAGTAGGGATTGGTCCAAGACGTTAAACGGATATATGGCCACTGATTTTTCACATATGTGGCTACCTTGGAGAGGTGTCCCAAAGCAGAACCCAGGATGAAACATATGATAATGGAGTATAACCGAACGAATGAAATATTATATGCTGCTGTTGAACCTGGTGTTTATAGAATTACTGATAATGGCTTATAGATTGAAGAGATCATGATGTTAAACATTAGAGAAAAATGCGTAAGCAAGGAGACAGCATCATTCATTGAGTCTGATGGAAATTCTTCAGATGAAGAAAATAGTGCAATGGACAAATTTGGTCATGCCATTAGACAAGAGGTGGAAGAATGCATTAAACAAAATCTGCTAGTCCAATGTAAACTGTATAAGGATAGATGTAGAGTCCATGATAGGCCACATTCTGAGGAGAATTGTGGAATGTGCAAAGACATCATTAGATATGAATACAAAAAATGCATAAAGAGGGTAGAATTGTGAGAGGAAAATGTGAATCTTGATCAACCACAGAGATACCTTTAGAGTAGTATAGATGCTCTGATTTCAGATTTAGAAGAGTGAACAAAGGACAAAGGTAGTTGTCTTTATGATTTGCAAGCTGAAAATACACATGTGCGAGTTGACCAAATAGAAATATCCATGAATAAACAGACTAGTACCTCACAAGTAATAGAAGAGATGAAGCATGCCAAGGGGAAAGATTAGAAAAGTAAAGATGGCATGTGGTTGCTGAAATGTGATGGGTCCAAGTCAAAACAGGGTGCGGGTGCAGGTATTGAACTCATAGATCCTCAGGGTAAGTCACACCTAGCAGCATATAGATTGTAGTTTTCCTATACTAACAATACTACTGAATATGAGGCCTTAATTTTGGGACTTGTCATGGCCATCAAGAAGAAAGTGAAAATGATCAGGGTATTTTCAGACTTTGAACTAGTAGTCAGACAAGTAAGGAAACTATATGCTTGCAAGTACAAGAAAATGATTTGTTACAAACATAGAGCATGGGGTTTAATAAATTCATTTGATGCTTTCAACATAGAGTACATCCCTAGAGAGCTAAACCATAGGCCGAATGCACTAGTAGTTGCTGCTAGCACATTCGAGCCCTTGACACTGTCAGGTTTGAGATGATTTGCTGTAGAATTAGTTAATGTTCCCAGTATCCTGAACAATGTTACACATTTTTAGGTATTTGGAGGGGATCAACAAATTATTGATTTTCTGAATTGTAATGAGGTATTTGAGGCCCAAATCATTGATGAGCAAGAAAGGCCTGAGACAACATGGGATGAAGAGGATATAATCAACTTGAAGAGCAACTTCTTACCCAAAGGAGTAATTGAATTAGAACATATTTTTGACTTCAATGGAGTAATAAGACAGAAGGACTTACCCAAAACAGAAGGGGGTAAGTGTGATTTACACAATTTAGGGACAGAGCAAAATCCACAAAATGTGCCAATCAGAAAAGCTTGCTCTGAGGAAATTAGAAAAGAAATTATAGATGTCATGAAAGATTACAAGCATGTAATAGCATGGACATATGAGGATTTGAAAACATATGATACGTCCATCATAACTCATGTAATACCTTTGAGACCAGAGGTTAAACCATTCAGGTAGAAACAAAGGCCTATGAATGCCATTCTGGAGCCTCTAATCTTTGAAGAAGTAAAAAAATTACTATCTGCTGGAATAATTTTCCCAGTCAGACATTCAGTTTGGGTAGCTAACTTAGTACCAGTAAGGAAGAAAAACATCTAAGAAGGATAATTATCCTCTGCCTCCAATAGATGAAGTGCTACAAGTAGTAAATGGGGCAAGGATGATGTCTTTCTTAGATGGTTTCTCGGGCTATAACCAATTTTTAATAGATAGGGATGATAGATTAAAAACCATCTTCACTTGTAAATGGGGTAATTATGCATATAGGAGAATGCCTTTTGGTCTGATTAATGTAGGTGCCACTTTTCAAAGAGCCATGAACATTGTGTTCCATGGATTATCAGGTAAGTGCGTTATTGTGTATATGGATGATCTGACTATGTATTCCAAGGATGCATCCATTCACGCTGAAGATCTCAAAAAAATACTCAAGTGATGTGAGAGGTATGGAATTTCCCTTAATCCTAAAAAATGTTCATTCGGAGTAATTGAAGGTAAATTATTAGGGCATGTCATTTCTAAAGTGGAATATCAATTGACCCAGATAGAATAGAATCAATAAAAAAATTACAAATACCAAACAGTAGGAAAGAGTTAAAATTATTTTTTGGTAAGATTAACTTTGTTCAAAAGTTTATTATGGGTTTTGCAAAGATCATATAGCTGTTGAACTCCATGTTAAAGAAAGATGCATAGATGGAGTGGATGCCTGTGGCTAGGGCTGCATTCGAAGATATTAAGTGTGCCATTTCTGATGCCCCTGTTTTGGCAAGCCGAGACTACACAAAGCTGTTTTATATTTACTCCTTCACATCCTCTCATTCAGTTGCTGCTGCCTTGACACAAAAAGGTGAAAACAATGAAGAAAAACCTATTAGATTTCTCAGCGCGCCCCTAAAGGATGCACAACTAAGATACCTAGATACCAAAAGATAGGCATTTGCAATAATGAGAGCCATGAAGAAATTTAGACATTATGTTTTGCGCAGCCAGGTCAAAGCCATAGTGTCGGACGCAGCATTAAAAATGCTGCTGATGCAGAACGAACCTGGAGAAAAGAGAGCCAAATGGATCACCACGCTACAAGAGTTCGACATGGAAATTATTCCCATGAAGCAGGTCAGAGGGCAGGCGTTGGTATAAACAATAGCAAACACAGACCTAGATTTGATAAAGCGGTAGTATGTACTAAATTCCCATGACACATCAAACTTGTATAGTGACTTAAACACTCTTCTAATAGCTAGAAAGTACCCAAATAGGATGAAAGCTTCTTAGAGGAGAGCTTTGAAGATTAAAGCATAGAAATATATGGTACAAGGAGGTCTTCTATTCAACAAGAACCATGATGGAATTGATTTGAGATGTCTAAATAGAGCTGAAGTGGATAAAGTGTTGACGGAACTACATGACAAATACGGAACAGGCCATAGTTCCCATCTAGCTATAACACACAAAATATTGAGGGCAGGTTATTACTAGCCCATGATGTTCAAAGATATAGAGAGTCACATCAAGAGTTGCCACACCTGTCAGACTACAGTAGATAAGGGAAGCAATCGGGCCAACCCACTACAACCTGTGATTGAATCAAGACCATTTGCACAATGGGGCCTAGATTTCATTGGAGTCATCAATCCTCCATCTTCTGCAGGACACAAGTTCATACTGATGGTGACTGACTACTGTACTATGTGGACTAAGGCTACATGCTACAAATTCTCCACAACTGAGGTAGTTATCAAGTTTCTTGAAGAGAACATCATAACCAGGTTTGGAACTCCCTATTCATTGGTATGTGATAACGGCCCTGCTTTCTCTTCTTTAAAGTTTTTTAAATGGGCATTTGAATACAGGATTATTTTAAAGTTTTCTTCAAATTATTACCCTCAAGGTAATGGATTAGTTGAGTCTATGAACAAGATTTTATTAGATATAATCAAGAAGCTGATTGCAAAGAGTCTTAGAGAGTGGAATACCTTGTTAAAATATGCATTATGGGTAGATAGGACCAAGTTCAAAACAGCCTTAGGCAGTGCACCTTATCATTTAGTTTATGGGACTGATCCCATACTTCCAGTAAATCTGAGAATACCAATATGGAAGTTTGCCAATGAGTATTTAGGCTTTGATAACCAAAGGGAAGCTAGGATAGTACAAATGCTACAATTAGATGAGAAAAGAGGTCAAGCCATCAAAAAATTTGCAAAACACCAAGCAGTAGTTAAGAGGTGGTTTGATAAGAGGGCAAGAGTCAAGACATTTAAGATATCAGACTTAGTGCTATGCTGAGACAAAGTACATGAAAAGAAAGGAAGCCATGGAAAATTTGAAAAACTATGGTTAGGCCCATTGCAAGTCTCAAAAATAATAGGGGACAACACATGTAGACTTAAGACTTTAACAGGGGAAGATGTGCCATTACCAGTTAATAGCCAACATTTGAAACACTAATTCCAGGCTTGAGGTAAAGTGCAGTCTATTTTTGTGTAATATATTGTGAGTAGTGTACAGTTTTCTTTGCTTTGTTTGTTGTTTTCTTTTTGTTGTTTTCTTTTGTAGGTTAGTTGTTTGTACAGTTTGTTGTTTAGTTTGTTTGTTGTCTCCTCAGCAGGGATCTTTGTTTTACTTTAGACTATTCAGGAGAAAACTAAAAACCATTTAAAATAGTATAAAATTCAGAATATTCCGGTTAATCATTTGAAATTTATGCATAACTTGTTGTGACTGTCATAAATGTAGAGAGTTGTTTAGCTTCTAAAATTTTGTATTCACTAATAGTGATTGAGAATTCAAGGGAGGTTTCTCACGATGACACACCTAAAATCCTTGGGTTTGTTGAACCTACTAGTTAGATATTAGGTGAAAAATATGAGGTCACCCTTGCTACCATTACAATTCTCAACTTAATTTCAGCAGGTGCTCATTCCTTGCATCATAAAGTTACAAATTGCTATATCTTGTGAAATTTCTATCAAGCATCAAAATCGATAAAGTATAAAAATATAAAAATATAATAAAGTGGATTATACTAAAAATCCAGATTAAGCCATCTAAGTAACTCTACCAGGGCTATGGATGCTCGCTGGTAGTGGGGCTCTACTTGGGAGAATTGTAACGATAACCTTGTTGGGGCTATAAATGCTTGCTGGCAGAAAGGCTCTATCCGGTTGGCTATGAGGGAATATCCTCAACTACGTAGGCTAATATCAGTCACTGGTTTGTTCAACTAATCTTCAGTATGAGGATAATTAATCACGTGCACACACTTAGACTAAAAATAAAAATTCAAGCATTCTTATTGAATACCTTAGGTCTCAAGTTGAATAATAATTTACAGGAAAGATAGTTGGAAATTATACATTTATTTCAACTAGTTTTCTTGAACACTTTGAATTTAATTGTTTTGTTTGGTTTCTAGTTGTTGTGATATTCACAACACGCCCCATTTTACTCCTTAGCAAAATGAGGACCCCTGTTGTGACTGTTGCTTTTGCTTGCACGTGTGTTTTGTTTTGCTTGGTGGTAAAGGGAAAAGAGAGTTGAAATTCACAAACTTTGTTTAAAATAGAGAAAAAATGCATTTTCAGTACCAGTGCATGATATGGTTGGATTCCTTGTGAAAAATGAGCTAGGGTTTCTTTTTGAACCATCTTAAAATTTGCCATATTTTGCAAGTTATGATCACTTTGGTAAAATGTACATTCAGGTTTGTATGTCTCTGTGCATATACAAAGTCCTTTGTATGTGTAAATTCATTTTTTACTTAGTCGCATTCGCAGTCAGGTTAATATACAAGGTTAAATGCATAATGGGTTGCTTGCATGTTACATATACAATCCCTTTTGTATATCTCTTTTATATACAAAAGACGTTTGTATGTCTTTTTGCCTTGTATGCATTTGATAGAGTTTATATACATACAAGATGGACCAGAATTAACTCAGAGTTAGAATGAATGATTATTTGAATTCTGTTGCATGTATCTCACATTGTATGTTTTGGCAGGTCAAAATATAGAAGGCAAAATATACATTGGAAATATACATCGCGCGGAATTCAAATCTTATGAAGCACGATTAATTCATTGTATATCCGCAGGCTTGTATGTTAGAATAATATACAAGGGTTATGTACATGCGGTGGACCCGAAAAGTTATTATACAATGTTAAATCATTGTATATTTGGTGCAATGTATATTTCATACATAGACTATAACATACAATGAAATATGCATTGCACGGAATCAGAAGGTTATTAAACATAGTTAAATCCTTGCATATTTTGGTGCCTTGTATATTGAGGATATACAAGTACATTATACAACACGAACCTGAAGTGATTGTTAAACAATGTTAAATTATTGTATAGTTCCGGCTTGTATATTTTGACATACAATGCTGATATGCAACAGTTTATACAAGCCGAAATCCAAATAAAATAAAATTTGATTAATGTAGTGTATAAAACCCAAATGTATATCCTAAGATACAAAGCACAATATGCATTAGAATATGCAGACCGTGGAACTGAAAAAGATTGGAATCCGATTAGATGGATGTATAACGTCTGACTTGTATATCGAGTATACAGCCATTTAAACGGAGGAATGAGCGGGAAAAGATGGAGTGATAGGAATTTGGAGGTTGATTTTGAGGGCCGAATACATAATTTTGGTCAACAATAGTTGACCTAACTTTTCTAAGTGCTGAACCTACATTTTTGGACTTGATTTTCACAGATTTAGGGCTCGATTGCTACGTTCACATAGTCACGACTAGATTTGGCAACTATTTTTCTTCCTGCAGGTTTTATTAAATGATGATACTTATTGCTTATTCCTTTTTGCAGGTTTGCAGTTGAGGAAATAGCTAGAACTTGATGACGATGGTGTCATAGAGAAGAGATCCGATCTCAGGTGCATAGGAAGATAAGGATGAAGGGTGAGGAAGTCAAAAGCCTTCATTGATGAAGACAAAATGCAGCTGAAAATATTATTGCAGCAGATCACAGAAGTTAATATTAGGCTGCTAGGGTTTCCAGATTGGCATATTTCGCCCAGATTGGATGTATGCTCAAAGATTTTGGAAGACTTGTTCTCCAGCATTTATTACTGTAACCAGAGGTTTGAACCATTGTTTAACTAGGGTTTTGAGCTGTATTGAGGATAATCAAAGTCTATATATTGTGCCTCTCTACATTGTAAAACTTTACACAGGGGCTACATAGAGGTTTTTTAGTAGCAGAGATTTGTAAAGCATAACATTTAGAATAGAGGGACCTTTTAGTTTAGAAGTAGAAGAAGGAGGTCGCTTGTGTCTACAATAAGGAATGCATGGAACATCTAGCTCCCTTACTCTATCTATAAAGCTTGTAAGTTTGTTGTAGTTTGATCATTGAAGCTAAGAGTCATTCAGACATTGTAAATCTTATATGACTGTCTGTTTCTAATACAATTGAATATAGAATTCTGCATCTATCTTCTGAGTGTTTTCTTGCTCTTCATTTTGTTTGAAACATTTTGCTCTTAGAGCTTGCAATCTTAAGTGTACGTTTGTGAAAATGCTCAGAACTTACATTTAAGGTTTTTGTCTGTGGATTTGATCAAGTTACTGTATGATTTATAACGTGCATAATAGAACAATTAGATCCTTTGGTAGAATGAATGAAGTTTAGATTAGATCTTTCTAACTTTTCCCAACCCATCTAAAAATACTTAAATGAAAAACGTAGAAATTTAAAGGAAGTTGTCTCATATTTGAAAAAGCATGCATAACAGAGTTGCAAGTAGATAGTTTTCATAAATATTTAAGAGGAGAAGGTTGCAATGATTCAAAGAAGACCATTTAAAAGCTTTGCAACATAGTAACACTTTTATGTAAAAGAATGAACAATACACTGATATTTATAATCATTTTTGCATAAGCCTGAGCCCAGTTAACCAACCGGAAACCCTAAACTACATAAGGCCCCTTGAACATTATAGCTTCACATCGACCAACTGAATTTGCCCAACAGGTCAAGACTTGACCATATTAAACTTGGGATTAAGTGAATCTTGACCAATTCCTTCATATCTTTCAAGTTAGTTTTGGTTGATTTTATGTGAATTTTAACTAATTGTTATGATTGCATCAAAACAATCACCAACAAGACTAAGAATGAGGGTCTAGGCACTAGATAGGGGCGAGAAGTAGAGAGTGAGAGAGAGGGTAGAAGGTAGATAGGTGATGCAGGAGCATCCCTGGTTCAAGAGCAATCTTTCATCAACAAAAACATTTGCATTTCAGTTTATTGGCATTTCAGTTGTTTCATTTTTCTAGTTTAGTTTAGGCAATTCAGTCAGTAGCAATTTTTAGCTTATGGTCCAGTTTTTGAATTTCACACCTTGCAGATCTGGACTTAGTATCTACATTCATTCATCTACATCATATCAAGAATTCAAAACATTTGTATAAGCTACTGAAAAGTTATCGCTATCAGAAGGTCAACTATTTTCTCAGAGCAGAGCATCCTGACAGTCTCAGACAAATCAACTATAGGAGAAGGCTTGCAGATCATCCCTTGACTTGTGGATCCTAATGACACATCATTCAATGATCCTTGGTTCATGGCTGACCTTCTCCCAAGGTCTACATGTTGTTCCATTCATTTGAGGAAGTGTTCTATGCATTTAGGTCTGACCTATCTGTGAACACATTACAGTTCTTCATTAGAGTTTGTGATCTTCGTTGGCTGATGCAGAGGAATCTATTGGTCTAGAAATGATATATAAAGATGTAATAGATCCTTAGGAAAGAAGTTAGTAGTTGATTCATATTCCATAGTTTAGGTCTATGTGAAAGAGCTTCAAAGCCTTATCTTGCGCATATATGTAATCAGGCTTATGAGCCCTAGTTGTAAGCCCGTATGTTGCCGACGGGTCTCTATTTTAAATTCTTTGATATACTGAATGACTAAATTTACATTTGTTCCATTTCTTTGAGTTGTTTCCATTGTGTTTACTCTTGTTGCATGGTCTGGATGGTTAATTCTGTAACCCTCCTACCGTGACTGCACCAAGTGCTATCAGAGTGAAAGTTTAATTCTTTGGAGCGAATTGGTGAAGGGGATTTCATAAGATCTTTGTGATCTATGAAGTCAAAATAAAATCTAAAAACACAAATCAAGTGCAAAAACAAATGATATACCTTCACATGTGACCCACAAATCCAAGAAAGAGTGGAAGGAGTTGCACCCAAACTCCTTAGATTTACCCAAGTAGATGAATGTGGATTGCTTTTTTAGATTCAACATAATAGAATGAAAGATTTGGATTTAGATGGAGATTGAGATGGGGATGAGGAATGATTTTGGCATTATGATGGTATGATGAAGAGATTTTGAGAGAAATTTGGGCATGGTAAGGATCCAAGAAGAAGTTCTTCTGAATGGCTTAGAAAAGGGTCTTATTTATAGATTTTTGGAAAATGGATGGAGGGTGAGGATCAAAAGTTGAGATCAAGGGCTAGAAATGCTTGAGATTTAGGGTTCGGATTGAAGTCATAGCCTTGTGACAAGTGTCACAAGAGGAGTGGATGAGAAAGATCAAGGGTTGAGATTTGGTCAATGGTTTTAGAGGGCTCTCATTATTTGTGAATTTTAAATTCACATGGGGAAAGGTGTGGAAGATAAAAATAAATTAAAATTTTATTTTTGGGAAGAGTGGATATGACAAGTGAATTAAAAATTCAACTCATTGGGGAGTGTGAATTAAAAATTCCCTTTTATGTGGAGATGTGAAGGTTGAAGGACACATGTACACTTACATGTGTAAGAGGGTGATAAATGATGTGTAAGGAAGATTTGGCCCTATGAATAAAAAATTGATTTTTATTCAAAGATGTGTGAGAGGATGGGCTAAGCAAGGTTAATTAAGTGTTTAGATTAATTAACTTAGGTCTAGGGGATGGGTAGGCTAGGGTAGGTTGATTAAATAATTGCTATTCAACCAACTAGGCTAGGTTTAGATTGATTAGTAGGGTAGATTAATTAGATAAGAATGATTTATCTAATTAATAGGGATTAGGGAGATGGACAAATTAGCTAAATAAATATTAGAAATATTTATTTAATTGATGAGGATAGTGTTGTAAGGTATAGTGATAAATTAAATGAAATAATTGATCACCAAGGATGCGTAAATAGTTAAGGGTAGATGATTAGGGATAAATTAATTAACTAAAATAGATTTATTTAATTAATAGGAGGGCTAATTGGTAGTGTGGAGATACGGGAAATTAGTTTGCAGATCAATTCAATTTTAGGTGTCTACATTTGCCCCTCTTTGAAATTGTGTTACGGCTAAGTAACACTATTTCAAAGAAGTTAAAATATAGAGTTGGATTGGATAGAAAAAAATATTTTTGGCTTAGAAGAATAGGGTAAGGTTTGGGGATAATTGGTAAGGGGGATGCCCACTCGAGAGGACATGTGGGTTGCAAGAACACAGGTGTGTTCTTGAAATGGATGAAATAGATTAGTTGAACTAGTTGGAGGATAAGGGGTGAGATGAAAGAATGATGATGTTGGGAGATTGATTGGTGGATGATCATTGTGTTGAAAAATGATTTTAGAGCAATCCTAGGTTTGATATAGCAAAGTAGATATTTTCACCAAGGTATTGAAGACCAGGGTGATGATGTTTATCCAACATTTGCATGGACTAGACACACAAATAAAAGGGTGATTCCATGCATGCCCAAGATAGTACAACCTTGTCTAGATGAGGGAAGGGGACTCATAGCATAAGCCCTTAATACACAAAAGGTATGATGAACCTTAAATGCACAAGGAAATCAATATGCTAGAACTGACCTTATGATCCACAAGATATGAATACTAGCTTGGAGTAATGAGACCAACCTACAAGCACAACATAAAAAAAGTAAGACTATGCCCCATTCTAGATGTTTTCTACACATACCATGATATAGTGAGATCAAGGTAGCTTTGATGTGATCTCTGAATAGGACAAAAGATAAAAATAAAAAACCAAAAGACCAACAAACCAAACAAATAGTCATTGTATCTCTTGCCAAGATGGATGATGATAGGATAGATTGTACCTATCGTAGGAATGACATATCCTAAGTTAGGAATTGATTGATGATTAGATCATGCCTAGATGATGTCGTAAGATCAGCTCAAGATATGATGGTTACAAGTTGTGGTTGATGCTGATTTGATAGTTGATGACTTTGATTAAGGGATGATGCTTTGATAGGTAATACAATGCTTGGGATATTGCATTTGGATCTAGTGTAAGCTCAACAGGTAGGGACCATCCAAGAGGGTTGGATGGGTACATCTTATGTACTTGAGTACTGGAAACTTCCTTCGTATTCCAGACTACGTACATACCCTATATCCACGAGATCAAGGCACATTAACACGAAGGTGGTGATGATATGTAGTTCTGATTTGTGATGGTCATGTGGGATGATTGAGGATAGATATGATGATGTTGGAAGATAATGTGTTATTTTGAGGATGTTGGAAGATGATGAAATGTTGATGGAACAATGTTGATTTTGTAAGGGATATATATTTTTTTTTGAGGTTTTATGGATTTTTTAATTTTTTTGGATTTTTGAGATTTTGAGAAGGGCATGGTTTATTATGATGGTTCCATTGGATTGTGTTTGGATAGCGTTTGTGCTAGATACCAATGACAAGGGAACACCAAGTTTAGAAGTGGAGGTGATGGGGTTGAGTTGGGGGATTGGCAAAGAAAGGATAATGGATAGGAGATTTTGATAAATGGATAGGTACATGCGGATAAGGGGTAGGATGGGGGATAAAGGATCTAGTAGGGATACACGATAAGTAGATGGAGGGATTGTTAGTGGAAGGTGATATAGAGGAGAGTCATGATAGATGGATTGGAAGATAGAGATAGGGATGCAAGATAGATAGATGAGAGATGGGGATAAGGATTTACTCCAAGGGCTATGTTGAAAGGAATCATATGCCCCAATGCTTAGGATTTTGCATGATGGGTTCATGTTTGAATGGATGGACTTTGTAGTGGGTGGATGGAGGATATTCTTGGAAAAGGAGTATGCCAAGAGATGTCCAAAACAAGTTGTTGATATTCTACCCCTTGTCTTTATCAAGATCTAAGGAGGAGGATATAGTGGATAGAATAGATGGGGAATGCTAAGATAACTAGGGGATTGTGGATATGAATGTGATAGGATAAAGATAGATGATGGATAGGATATACAAAGGATGTGGATGAAAGGTATGATTTTGCCCCCAAGTGTAGGGATACAAAAATGGATGGAGAAGGGGTTACGCATGACACCCACAAGGGGTTTTCATCATGGTACTTGCCCAAGGTGCCATGAGGAGTGGTTTTCACCATTGGACGATTTTTTTCTCTTTACTATTTTCTTGATTTTTATTTATTTTTTACTTTTTTTATGGAATGGGGACTCTAGCATCTATTTCCATAGCAAGGAGAAGATGGTCCCATGTTGGGTAGCATTATGGATGACGATTGCATGGATGTCAATGGATAGTGGGTTATGATGTGGATTATGATGTGGATTATGTAGATTATGATGTGGATTATGCAATAGAATGGACTATAGGAATGTGATGGGGAAGATATGTAGGATAGTGGATGAAAGATGGAGAAATGGGGATATGTGGGAATGTCAAGTGGTGGAGGGGAACCAAGACCAATAGTTGCACACACTGTGATGTACTTGGAAGCTTGTACTTTGGATGTGGAGTTGGGAGTAATGGGGATCAGGATAGGGGATTTTTGGATGGTCGATTTGGGGTTTTAGGTACCCAAATGGACTCAAGAATTATGGGATTTTTAGATGGGGAGCGGGATGTTTGGGATTGTGGGGTAGATTGGGATGTGGATGCTGCACTAGAGTTTGGTGTTTTTTGTTTAGGGACCCACACCATTTTTGCTTTTACTTTTTCTTGTGATGGTGTGGGCTTTGATAGCCTTTTAGATTTTTTATTTTTCTTGGAAGCGATAACATATTTAGGCTTTTGTGCTTTATGAGTCAAGGCATTCAAATTTTTGAATCCCATGGATTTGGGGGAAGATTCATGTTTGAAAGATGTGTGCTTTTGTTGGTCTTGATTGGGAAATTTAGGGGGTTTATGGGTGGACGAGTAAACAATGGATTTATGGATAAATGAATAAGGGGATTTGAGGATAGGGATGTTTAGGAGGAAGGGAGGATAAGAGGATTTGTGGATAGGGATGTTTGGAGTTGGTAGGATAGGAGGTAAAGTGGATTTGATAGGGATATTTGGAGTTGGAAGTAGCGGAGGTAAATTTGATGGAGGAAGATCGATGATCACATGCTTTTGCAAATGATATGACGATGGAGGAGGGATGGCGACATATGATTTAGGAGTGTGATGTGATGCACTAGATTTGGAATTGGGTGAATGGATTTTGGAGGATGCGTGGGTGGTACCAACATGTTTATTTTGTTTGCCTTGGGATGTATAGCCGAGGCCATGAGAGGATGGATGGAATGTGGTGTGGATGGGCTCCAAGATGCCTTGTTCATGAAGGCCTAAGCCTTTGCCTTGATAGTTCATATTTTGGAGTATGCGACATGCGATGGGATGCTTAGTGCTTTGGAAACAAGACATGAGTCCATTATTTGTTAGAGAAGGATAGGTGGTGGATGGAAGTTGTTCACCTCCTATGAGGGAGTCACCATGGATGAATGTGCTTTGTCCAAGTGAATAGGATGATGGATTTGGAATGGGATTGGTAGATGGAGGTAAAGGATTAATAGGGGATCGTAAAGGAGTGGTAGAAGATGGTGTAGGATCAAAGAGTTGATCAATAGATGGGAGGGGATCGGGGATGGGATTAGATGGGCTGGTTATATCTTGATTAGGAGAAGGGGTTGATGTTTCAACATGCTTTGGATTTGATTCTTGACATAGCTCGTGTGTTTGGATAGAAGTGAAAGTGACTTGGATGGTGATGGTAGGTTCTTGGATAGATGTGATAGGTGTTTGACTTATGGGTTCTTGAACATGGCTACATGATGGTTCTTGACTTATGATAGGGGATTATTCAAGAGATTTGGTGGGTGTTGGATTGCATTAGGGTGTTTGATTCCTTGCTAATAGCCAATGGATGGTATCTTTCATGAGTGTATGTGTTGTTGAACAATATAATGGATGGATAATGATGGCGGATGATGTGGGATTCAAATTGGGAATGGATAGGTGGGTGATGGGATTGGGTTGTGATGGTTCTTGGATGGGTTCAAGGATAGGTGTTGGACTAGATGGTGGAGTTGGAGGGGTGGAGGATTTGGGGGATTCCTTTGCTTTGCTTGGTGATGTTCTTTGGAGGAAATCCCACAAGGATTCTTTAGATGTTGTGGTGTTAGGATTTGGAAGATTTGATGGTGAATTAGATGGTGGATGGGTGATAGGGATTGGTGTATTGGAAGATACATAGGGTGATGGATTAAGGTTGATAAGGTTAGAGGAACATTGTGTTGGGGGGGTTGGGATTGATGGATTGTAAGGTAGATAGAGTGATGGATTAAGGTTGATAGGATGGGGATTAGAAGATGGGGGATTTGTATGGGGAAATGGTTGTTGATATAAGGTTTGGATTTTGGAGATAAGGTGTGCTAGATTGGTGTTCCCTTGATCAAAGTTAGCATGACAAAGGTTGGGGGATGGATAAGGTGGAGGTATTGATGGGTTGGATGGGTATGATGGCATGGCTGTGTAAGGGGATGAAGATTGATATGAGGGTAAAGGTTGATATGACAAAGGTCGATAGGAGGTTGATGGTGTGGATATGTAATATGTTTGTTGATATGATGGAGGTTGGGTAGGGGCTTGGGATTCTCCAATGATGAGGTGTGCTAAGGGGATATCTATAATGTCATTTTTGCATTTTTCCTTAGCATTAGGATCTATGTTCTCATAAATTTTTCTAAGTCTTTGTAATTGTTGCATTGCTACATAAGGATCCAATAAAAATAGGACACATATTAAATAAACTATATTTATATACATTATTTTATTAGCGTTATTATAATGTTCATTGATTTAATAAACTATGTCAGCTATATATTTATAATTATTTTTAAAAAATATGTCTAGTTGTTTAAAAAAACTATGTTGGCTCTATTTTATTTTTATGTACATTGTCATAGTCATCCCTTTAGTGCAACTAGACAATTCATCTTGTGTAATTATAATTATTTAAAAAATATATGTCTAGTTGTTTAAAAAAAAGTATGTTTGCTTTATTTTATTTTGATGTACACGATCATAGTCATCCCTTTAGTGCAACTAAATAGAAGAACCCTAACTCTACCTCTCATTAAACTAAACTAATTAATTGATAGAACCCTAATTTTACCTCTCATTAAACTAAAGTAACTAATTTATCATGCCGTTAATTTTCTTTGTTGTTTTCAAAAATTTGTTAACTACAATTTTTCTTTTTATTTTAATGAGTAGCATGTAAATACAATAAGAATAAATAATACACAATGTTAATATAACCTTCTACAAATAGCATTGCAGTCACTTCATAAATTCATTTTGTAAGAAAAATACAAAAAAAAAGGTTGCATAGCGCCCTTACCAATTAAACTTCTCTCCTTATGGATTAAACTTCTTCTCCCAATTCGATTTGCTTTGTTTTTATTTGATTTGATTTTTTCTCAACTTTATGTTTGAGTACTACTATATTTATACACATCTTTTTATTAGCTTTATTTTAATGTTTATTGATTTAATAAACTCTGTTGGCTATATACTTATAATTATTTAAAATAATATGTCTAGTTATTTTTAAAAAACTATGTTGGCTCTATTTTATTTTTATGTACACGATCATAGTCATCCCTTTAATGCAACTAGATAATTCCTCTCATGTAATTATAATTATTTTAAAAAAATATGTGTAGTTGTTTAAAAAAAACTATGTTTGCTCTATTTTATTTTTAATGTACACGGTCATAGTCATCCTTTTAGTGCAATTAGATAATTCATCTAGTATAATTATTTTTATATTCAACTCTTTAATAGTTTTTGTTAACACGCTCAAGGCATTGCACTCCATAACTTTTAAAGACATCCCATATAAATATCATTTACATGTAATAAAATAAAATAAAATAATTATAAAACTCAAATGGAGATTGTAGCAAACATTCCCAATGGGGTTGGATGAAATTAATCAAAATTCAAGTGTAGAAGATCGATTTACATTCCATATAAATAGATCTATTTGATGGAACCAAAGGCATAAGGATAAGCTGTTAGCCCATCTTTGAGGGTTCTCAGCTAACAAATGACATAAATCCAAGGGTATTGATACTTTTAATGATATCACCTTGAATAACTCTTTAAAGAGTTGGTCCCAATTAAAAGAGGAATTTGATGTGACTGAATCACAAAAAAGAACTTATTCAATCTTATGTAATTCCATCAGAGATCACTTATCTCAATTTGCTATTGTGAGAAATTATGAGTGGAGTAGAATAAAATGGTTGGATGGAATAGAATCAGTGAAGATGAAACCCAAAAGACTATGATTTGATGACTGATTTGAAGGTGGTTTATGAGCACATTAACTCTTCTTGGAATGTTAACTTAGAACATAAAGTGTTGTCTAAATCCCTTGTTGTCATTTGGCCTAAAGTAATTGATCCAAAAAAAGTTCCTTTAGGTGGTTGTTATTTCTTAAGAAACTAGCCTTAGGATTTGATAATAAAATGTGTTCTATGTGTAACTTGCCTAAAACATGTGATCATGGGGTAAATGCAAGGAGATGGGGGACCAAAAAGTTGCCACCATCTCTAAAATTAAAAAAAAATGCAAGCACGTTATAATGCGCTTGCATTTTGCTTTCAATAAAAAAAAAAAAGCATTTTTGCTCATTCACGTTGTGACTTCTCTCCTCACAGCAGCAAAGAAAACAAGAAAAAATTTGATCGTGCTAAAGAAGAGGCCATTGAATCAAGTGCATCTGAGAAAACAAGGAATTCACAATGCTACCTCACCGCCAAAGACATTGTCGTCCAAATTTGGAGGCTCCAGCACAAGAAGAAGGTAGCGTTTGTCTAATTTTGTTAGTTTGAGAACAATTTTTAGTTTTGCAATGTTTGATTTGTTTTTATATTGCATTTACAGTTATTGGAGAAGGAGAAAACCTAAATCTTGTTGAGGAGGGTGAAAGCAACCCCCAAAACCCTCCAAACCCTCAAAACCCACCTTCACCTCCTTTTCATGTAAGGGATGATCAAGAACATTACCTAGGGATAATAGAAGAAAATAAGAAACATCTTGAAACTATTATTCAAACCCTAAACTATCCAAGTGGAACCACTGAATGTAGGAGGGCACTTGCAAAATCACTATAGGATATTGTTTCCCACATAGATTTGGTGACAAAACAAATCACTAAATTCCAAGACTATAGGGAGAGGAGTCGACAATATTATGCCATCAAGTTGTCATATGAACAAGTCAAGAAGGAAAAAATTACAAAATATCAATTATGTGCAGAATTTATTAATCCCAAAACCAGCCAAAGGTCAGAAGAAAGTTGTAAATGGTTTCCTATACATTGGTGTAGGAATGAAGACATATCCTAAAACTTTTGGGATAGATGGTACATGGTCTTTGATGATAGGCCATGCAATAATGATGAGGTGCCACAATATTTCTTGATGAAACTCTATTGCGAGTTCATCATCAACAAGATTCTAAATTATTTTGACATTTGTGAGTTCAGGGTAGAGGTGGTGGCTTTGCCCAAGATAGACTGGGGGTTCAACGAGATGAAGACCATGTGCCTATACCCTGAGTGAGGCCAGAACCAAGGTCACTCCCTTTGGCTTTAAAGGAGAGTGTTGAGCTAGAGACTTTACATTCATTGACTACTCTCACCCAAACTCTATCATAGCATGCCAATTATTTTAGCTAGGCCGATGAGGGTGAGAGTAGTAGGCATCATGTGTCCTCACATTTGTGCTGTACATCTGGGAACCTATGTGATTATGGGACGCAGGAGGCATGACAGGACTCTGCGACACAGGGGTAGCATGTTGCGACACAGGGGCAGCATGATGTGATACCTGAGGGTAGGACATATTGGATGATCTTGTTCTCAGTGACGATCTCTTATAGCATACATTTGGTATTGACTCTCAGGTAATTTGTTACAAGTATCATCTTGATTTAGTATATTGTTATTTGAAATTTGTAATTAATTTTATATGATTATCTATATTATAAGTCAAAAATAATGTATGTAATTGTTTGCACAATGAAATTCCACGATTAGAGTCTTCATCCTGCCTCCGTTAGCCGTCAATTGGCAAGTTATGAGAGGAGGTCAAGTCAGCAGGTATGTAATTTATCACATAATCGTAATTATTGTAGATATGTCAATGGTAGTATTATTTTGACAATTTGATGATTTCAACAATCACCAACACCTCCATAGTTTCTTTGGTCCCTTGTACGTCAAACCACCACTTTTACAGAGGTAAATTTAACCATTTATAATCATTATGCATTTTTAAAATAATGTTATGTATTTATTTTGTTTGAATAATCTTGGACCTAATTTTTAGATGCTAAATACAGTGGAGACTCCTCCTAATTTGCATGAGTCAGCGTAGATAGGCATTGATGCAGCCATGATGTATGCAAATCCTTTGACTGAGGTATGAGCCAATTACATGAAAATATCATAATTTTGTATTTCTTTTTTTATCTCATGTCATTTGATGTACAAAACTGATAGTTATGATTAGTCAATTTTGCTTCTTGATGTGATCATTGGTTGGTGGTAAGTGATCAACTACATATGTCAGGTTATATATTTCATACATTTTCTATACTAATGTGCATATTCTTTGTTTGTATTAATAAGTGCAGTTGGATGAACTTTATTCGAAGAGGTCTACTCAATGACAAAGAAACAATGTATCACTAACTAGCTCTCCATCTTCGCAGTCAAAGAAGGGCCGCCAATTATTTCCTAAAAGTCCATAGTAAACTAGTTTTTGGGAAAATTTTTGTATTCCTAAATGGATTTGTATAGATACTTTTGTATGTTAATCTGATGTATATTTTTGTATATTTGCCTATATGGCTTTGTGTGGACACACCTATAGGGCTTTTTATATAAACTAGATGTTATGTTCATGACATTATGTATATGACAGTTTATATTAAATATTTAATATGATAATCAATTATTGTTATAGGAATTTGGTTTTACAAGTGTCAATTGCATTTGCTTGAAAGTTTATAAATCATTTTCAAATAATCCATTTTGTGCATATCTTGCAATCATTGAATTCTATGGGACTGTGCATTTCTTTGAGGCATCATCTGAAATAGGTTTATGCTTCCATAATTTCCATACATGTCTACAAGTGCAACTTTGCAAATACAATACATGTGACAAAATTCCTATATCATTTAGATTTGATGGTTGTCCACACCATGTTCTCTAGATCCCATTATAGCATAGGCAACGAGGACATTGGTTAAGGTTGTGCAATTTGGTTTTAGATGCACCAAAATTTGCGTAAATGGTTAAAATTTATTTTTGTACATTTGCTTGAGAGTTTTTAATGATTTATGAAAAATCAATTTTATGCATATCTTGCAATCATTGCATTCCATGAGACAACATTTCTTTGAGGTATCGTGTCAAACAATTCATGTTCATTACATATTCTTCCACACAAGTTGCATACATGTCTTGTAGGGCACTTACAACTATGACATGTAACAAAATTCCTATATCCTTTATGCTTTGATGGATGTCTATATCATGATCCAAACATACCATTTCTAAGGTTTTGGAATTTAGCTTTACACTTGTCAATTACATTTTCTTGGAACTTTATAAAGGCTTATCAGTAAATCCATTTTGTTCATGTCTTGCAATCATTGTATTCCATGAGGCAACATTTCTTTGAGGCATCGTGCCAAATAGTTCACGTGCCTTGTCTATGCTTCCACACTTTGCATACATGTCTTTGAGGGCAGTTGCAACTATAACATCTAACAAAATTCACATATGTTTTATCCTTTTGATGGATGTCCATTTTGGCATAGGCAAGGAGATACTGGCTAATGTTGTGGAATTTTTCTTTACACCCGTCAATCACATTTTCTTGAATGTTTCTAATGCCTTATCAAAAAATCCATTTTGTTCACATCTTGCAATCATTGCATTTAATGAGGTGACATTTCTTTGGGGCATCATGCCAAACAGTTCATGTGCCTTGTCTATGCTTCCACACCTTGCATACATGTCTACAAGGATGATGTAGTAGGTAAGGAGGATGACTCAACACCATGGAAACATATTTCACAACAATGGGCTAAGACCTCAAACCCTTTTTTCAACTTGACATCAACTCAATCAAGACTACAACCCCAACACTTGGTTCATAACCTCAATCTCTGCAAACCAACTCATGAAACACCCTTGAAATGATGAATGTGACATAAAAAGACCATTCATGGTCACCAAGAACATAAACTTTGCATATAGGTTATACTTCCTCATAAACTGCCCTTACAAGCTAGTAGCCCTCAAAAAAACTAATTTTTGGAACATAACTTACTGATCCATGACATCTAACACAAAGGAGGATAGATTAGGATACCCATTTAGATGTTTTATAGCATATCTCAAATGCACCATGTGTTGTTTTAGAACATTCCCTTAAAAAATGGACTATTAATTTGTATATGAGGCCTAATTAGCCTACTTTTACAAAGCATCAACTACTTTTATTGACCCCTAAACTAAACATTGCACTCTAGAGGTTGAGTTAGGTCCTATAAGGACTGAATCACTCATTAACATAATTATTCAAGACCCTTCTTTAACCATTTTTCAAAACCCTCATCACTACACTATCAAATAGACCAAAAACACAGGCTACCTACCTAGGGCATCATTAATTTGATTGAAAACAACCTTGGTCATTCCTGCAAGACCTTATTACATCAAAATGGATGCACAAACACTAGTTTAAACAACTATGACAACTATTAGCCATTTGGTTGCAAGAAAAGTTGTTTGACAACTTTTGCAGCCTATGACCTCCTAAACTCCAATGAC
This sequence comes from Cunninghamia lanceolata, assembly GCA_027924645.1. NCBI lineage: Eukaryota > Viridiplantae > Streptophyta > Pinopsida > Cupressales > Cupressaceae > Cunninghamia > Cunninghamia lanceolata. The sequence goes on from BSBN01000797.1 coordinate 2,241,458, forward strand.
CCTTATTACATCAGGAGTGGTCTAGTATGACCTCATTATAATGCCAAAATGAATCAACACATCAAAATTCATCATTTGATCATGTTCATGAAATAGGCTAGGTGCCCTTGCACCAAAGGGCTGCTACAATTACAACATACGATAAATTTCCTATATCCTTTACGCTTTGATGGATGTCAATAAGTCATTCCAAACATTCTATATTGGTGTACAGATAGGGAGGATGTTGGAAAAGGTTGTGGAATTTGGATATACAGGTGCCAACTTCATTTACTTGAAAGTTTCTAAAGTCTTTTCAACAAATCCATTTCATGCATATCTTGCAATCATTGCATTCCATGAGACAACATTTCTTTGAGGCATCATGTCAAACAGTTCATGTTCATCATGTATATGGTTCCACACTTTGCATACATGTCTTGCAAGGTACTTACAACTACAACCTTTGACAACTTCCTATATGCTTTATGCTTTGATGGATGTCTATACTATATTCTGAAGATAGTACCATTTGGAAGGTTTTGGAATTTGGCTTTACACCTACCAATTTGGTGCAGGGGCACCAAATTCATTTGTTTTGCAAGTTTGCTCAAATGAGATCTAATGATAGGTTTTTTTGGGTGTTTTTAGTTTATTTGGTCTAATAAGGTCATAATAGACCATGTTCAAGGCCAATAGAGTTATTTTGAGTTCATTTTACAAAAGTTGTCAACATCTATACAATGGATATACCTACACATGCATTAATACAATAGTCAATGATTATAGAAAAATATGTTAAAACTAAAAATAGATGATCAAGAGGTAGAGGGATGCAGAGAGAGATAAAGAGGAGGAGAGAGAGGTAGCAAGGGATAGATTAAGAGATAGGGATCCATATGTCCAAAGAGATAGAGATAGGGATCCCTATTCTCCCCTCTACCTAAACCATAAACCTAAATCTCTAAACCCTAAATAATGCCTTTAAACCCTAATGCCTAACCCCTAAACCCTAAACCCTAAACTCAAGAAATCGTAAACCCCTAACCCATAAACCCTAAACCCTAACCCTTAGACCCTAAACCCTAAACTTGAGCATCCCTAAACCCCTAAAGCCTAAATAATTCCCCTAAACCCTTACCCAAAACCCAAAACCCTATTTACTTGACCAACCCTAAACTCATGTAAACCTCAAATAGTGAGGGAGGGAGAGATAGAAAGGTAGAGATAGAGAGAGAGAGAGATGTAGGTATAGTTAGAGAGAGGGAAAGAGGAGACATAGATATTTCTCCCAGGCTTGGTCTCCTCTATATCTCCCTATTCACCTCTCTACCGAAATCATAAACCTAAATGTCTAAACCTTAACCCCTAACCCCTAAACCATAAATAATGCCCCTAAAGCCTAACCCCTAACATCTAAACCCTAAAAATGAGCAATGACCTAAACCCCTAAACCATAAAACCTGGAAGCAACCCTAAACCTCTATCTCCCTATCTCTCCCAATCTCTATTGGTCCCCTCAATCTATCTCTCTCTAAACCCTAAATCCTAACCCCTAAAATCAAGAAACAATAAACCCCTAAACCCTAAACCCTAAACCCTATACTCAAGCATCCCTAAACCCCTAAAGCCTAAATAATTCCCCTAAACCCTAAACCCTAAACTCAAGCATCCCTAAACCCCTAACGCCTAAATAATTCCCCTAAAACCTTACCCTAAACCCTATTTACTTTAGCAACCCTAAACTCATGTAAACCTCAAATAGTGAGGGAGGGAGAGATAGAAAGGTAGACTTAGAGAGAGGGGATTTAAAGAGATCTAGCAAGATAGAGAGATAGGGAGATAGAGAGATAGAGAGGTAGGCATAGTTAGAGAGACCTGGATAGAGGAGATAAAGATATCTCTCCCTGGCTTGGTCTCCTCTGTATCTCCCTCTTCGCCTCTCTACCTAAACCATAAACATAAACCTCTAAACCTTAACCCCTAAACCTTAAACCATAAACCCTAAACCATAAATAATGCTCCTAAACCCTAATTCCTAACCCCTAAACCCTAAAAACAACCAACCCTAAACCATAAAACCTAGAAGACACTCTAAACCTCTATCTCCCTATCTCTCCCAATCTCTATTGGTCCCCACTCTATCTCTCTCTAAACCCTAAACCCTAACCCCTAAACTCAAGCAACCCTAAACCCCTAACCCATAAACCCTAAACCATAACCGCTAGACCCCAAACCCTAAACTTGAGCATCCCTAAACACCTAAACCCTAAATAATTCCCCTAAAACCTTACCCAAAACCCTAAACCCTATTTACTTGAGCAACCCTAAACTCATGTAAACCTCAAATAGTGAGGGAAGGAGAGATAGAAAGGTAGAGTTAGAGAGAGGGGATCAAAAGAGATCTAGAAAGATAGAGAGATAGGGATAGAGAGAGATAGAGAGGTAGGTATAGTTAGAGAGAGGGATAGAGGAGACAAAGATATCTCTCCCTAGCTCGGTTTCCTTTGTATCTCCCTATTCGCCTCTCTACCTAAACCATAAACCTAAACCCCTAACCCCTAAACCATAAATAATGCCCCTAGACCCTAACCCCTAACCCCTAACCCCTAAACCCTAAATATGAGCAATGGGATAAACCCCTAAACCCCTAACCCCTAAACCATAAAACATAAAAGCAACGCTAAACCCAATCAACCCTAAAATCCCTCTCTCCCTCTCTAATCTCCTAACCCCTAAACTCTAAACCCGATCAACCCTACACCCATATCTTCTTGTCTTTATCATCTCTCTACCTCTCAATCTCTCTGGCTATGTCTCTAGCCATGTCCCTCACCCTCTATCTCCATATCTCACCCTCTCTAAACTCCTAACCCATAAACCCTAAACCTAATCAACCCTAAACCCTATCTCCTTGTCTCTATCATCCCTCTACCTCTCAATCTCTCTGCCTATGTCTCTGGCCATGTCCCTCACTCTCTATCTCCCTATGTCTCCCCTCTGTCTCCTCTATATCTCCCTATCGGTCCTCTCTCTCTAAACCCTAAACTAAACCTCTAAACTCGAACCCCTAAGCCCTAAAACATAAACCTTAAGTTACCCTAAATAATGCCCCTAAACCCTAATCCCTAAACCCCAACCCTCTCAACCATAAACCCTAGAAGCAACTCTAAACCTCTATCTCCCTATCTCTCGCAATATCTATCAATCCCCTCACTCTATCTCTCTAAACCCTAACCCCTAAACCCTAAACTCAAGCAACCATAAATCCCTAACCCCTAAATCCTAAACCATAAACTTGAGCAACCATAAACCCGTAAACCCTAAACTTGAGCAACCCTAAACACATAAACCATAAATAATGCCCCTAAAGGTCTAAGCAACCCTAATCTCATAAACCCTATATAATGACCCTAAACCTGGGCAACTCTAAACCTCTCTCTCTCTCTCTCCCAAAACCCCTAAACCTTAAATAATGCCCCTAAATCCTAACCCTTAAACCATAAACCATAAACCATAAACTTGAGTAGCCCTAAACCCGTAAACCCTAAATAATTCCCCTAAACCCTAAACTTAAGCAACCCTAAACTCATAAACCCAACCCACCCTCTCTCTCTCTCCAAAACAAGAAAACTGGGACTCTCTATCTCTCTCTCCCTATCACTAGGTATCTCTCCCCTTTCTCTCCTCTCCATTTCAATCCTCTCTCCCTTTTCCTCCCTCTTGCTCTCCCTTGTCGACAAAGAACATGGAAACAAGAAAAATAGGACATGTATAGATGGATGAGGATACAAATTAGGATGATGAAACGGAAACAAGATAATTTATGATATTTCATTGGATGGGAAGAATGAGGAGGAGAGGTAGAGAGGGGAGGGAATTAGAGAGTGAGAGAGAGGATAGGAGGTAGAGACATGAGGGAAGTGGAGAGTGGGAGAGGACTGTAGGAGGTAGACAGGGGAAGGAAGAAGAGAGAGAGGGTAGGAGGTAGACAAGGGAGGGAAGCAGAGATAGAGAGAGGATAGGAGGTAGATAGGGGAGGGAAGTAGAAAGCGAGAGAGAGAGTAAGAGGTAGAGAGGGAGGGGGGAAAAGAGAGTGAGAGAGAAGGTAGGAGGTAGAGCGGTGAGGGAAGCAAAGACTAAGAATGAGGGTCTAGGCGCTAGATAGGGGAGGGAAGTAGAGAGTGAGAGAGAGGGTAGAAGGTAGATAGGTGATGCAGGAGCATACTTGGTTCAAGAGAAATCTTGCATCAACAAAAACATTTTCATTTCAGTTTGTTGGCATTTTAGTTCTTTCATTTTTCCAGTTTAGTTCCGGTAATTCAGTCAGTAGCAATTTTCAGGTTATGGTCCAGTTTTGGCATTTCGCACCTTCCAGATCTAGACTTAGCATCTACATTCATTCATCTACATCATATCAAGAATTCAAAGAATTTGTATAAGCCACCGGAAAGTTATTGCTATCAGAAGGGCAATTGTTTTCTTAGAGCAGAGCAACCTAACAATCTCAGACAAATCAGCTATAGGAGAAGGCTTGCAGATTATTCCTTGACTTGTGGATCCTAATGACACATCATTCAATGATCCTTGGTTCATGGTTGACCTCCTCCCAAGGTCTGCATGTTGTTCCATTCATTTGAGGAAGTGTTCTATGCATTTAGGTCTAACCTATCTGTGAACACATTACAGCTCTTCATTAGAGTTTGTGATCTTCCTTGGCCAATGCAGAGGAATCTATTGGTCTGGAAATGATATATAAAGATGTAATAGATCCTTAGGAAAGCAGTTAGCAGTTGATTCATATTCCATAGTTTAGATCTATGTGAAAGAGCTTCAAAGCCGTATCTTGTGCATATATGTAATCAGGCTTGTGAGCCCTAGTTGTAAGCCCACATGTTGCCGGCGGGTCTTTATATTGAATTATTTGATATACTGAATGACTGAATTTGCATTTGTTCCATTTCTTTGAGTTGTTTCCATTGTGTTTACTCTTGTTGCATGGTCTGGATGGTTCATTCTGTGAACACTCCTACTGTCATTGTACCAAGTGGTATCAGAGCAAAAGTTTAATTCTTTGGAGCAAATTGGTGAAGGGGATTTCATAAGATCTTTGTGATCTATGAAGTCAAAATGAAATCCAAAAACACAAATCAAGTGCAAAAACAAATGATATACCTTCACATGTGACCCACCAATCTAAGATAGGGTGGAAGGAGTTACACCCAAACTCCTTAGATTTACCCAAGTAGATGAATGTGGATTGCTCTTTTAGATTCAACACAATAGGATGAAAGATTTGGATTTAGATGGAGATTTAGATGGGGATGAGGAATGATTTTGGCATTATGGTGGTATGATGAAGAGATTTTGAGAGAAATTTGGGCATGGTAAGGATGCAAGAAGAAGTTGTTATGAATGGCTTAGAGAAGGGTCTTATTTATAGATTCTTGGAAAATGGATGGAGGGTGAGGATCAAAAGTTGAGATCAAGGGCTAGAAATGCTTGAGAGTTAGGGTTATTATTGAAGTCATAGCCTTGTGACAAGTGTCACAAGAGGAGTGGATGAGAGAGATCAAGGGTTGAGATTTGGTCAATGATTTTGGAGGGCTCTCATTATTTGTGAATTTTAAATTCACATGGGGAGAGGTGTGGAAGATAAAAATGAATTAAAAATTTATTTTTGGGAAGAGTGGATATGACAAGTGAATTAAAAATTTAACTCATAGGGGAGTGTGAATTAAAAATTCCCTCTTATGTAGAGATGTGAAGGTTGAAGGACACATGTACACTTACATGTGTAAGAGGGTGATAAATGATGTGTAAGGAAGATTTGACCCTTTGAATAAAAAAATAATTTTTATTCAAAGTTGTGTGGAAGGATGGGCTAAGCAAGATTAATTAAGTGTTTAGATTAATTAACTTAGGTCTAGGGGATGGGTAGGCTAGGGTAGATTGATTAAATAATTGCTATTTAATCAACTAGGCTAGGTTTAGGTTGATTAGTAGGGTAGATTAATTATATAAGAATGATTTATCTAATTAATAGGGATTAGGGAGATGGACAAATTAACTAAATAAATATTAGAAATATTTATTTAATTGATGAGGATAGTGTTGTAAGGTATAGTGATAAATTAAATGAATTAATTGATCACCAAGGATTGGTAAATTGTTAAGGGTAGATGATTAGGGATAAATTAATTAAATAAAATGAATTTATTTAATTAATAGGAGGGATAATTGGTAGTGTAGAGATACGGGAAATTGGTTTGCAGAGCAAGTCAATTTTAGGTGTCTACATTTGTCCCTCTTTGAAATGGTGTTACGTCTAAGTAATGCTATTTCAAAGAAGTTAAAATATAGAGTTGGATTGGATAGAAAAAAATGTTTTTGGCTTAGAAGAATAGGTTAAGGTTTGGAGATAATTGGTAAGGGGGATGCCCCCTCAAGAGGACATGAGGGTTGCAAGAACACGGGTGTGCTCTCAAAATGGATGAAATAGATTGGTTGAACTAGTTGGAGGATAAGGGGTGAGATGAAAGAATGATGATGTTGGGAGATTGACTGGTGGATGATCATTGTGTTGAAAAATAATTTTAGAGCAATCCTAGGTTTGATATAGCAAAGTGGATATTTTCACCAAGGTATAGAAGACCAGGGTGATGATGTTTATCCAACATTTGCATGGACTAGACACACAAACAAGAGGGTGATTCCATGCATGCCCAAGATAGTACAACCTTGTCTGGATGAGGGAAGGGGACTCATAGCATAAGCCCTTAATACACACAAGGTATGATGAACCTTAAATGCACAAGGAAATCAATATACTAGAACCGACCCTATGATCCACAAGATATGAATACTAGCTTGGAGTAATGAGACCAACCCACAAGAATAGCATACAAAAAGTAAGACTATGCCCCATTCTAGATGTTTTCTCCACATACCATGATATAGTGAGATCAAGGTAGCTTTGATGTCATCTCTGAATAGGACAAAAGATAAAAATCAAAAACCAAAAGACCAACAAGCCAAACAAATAGTCATTGTATCTCTTGTCAAGATGGGTGATGATAGGATAGATTCTGCCTATCATAGGAATGATATATCCTAAGGCAGGAATCGATTGATGATTGGATCATGCCTAGTTGATGTCGTAAGATTGGCTCAAGATATGATGGTTACAAGTTGTGGTTGATGCTGATTTGATAGTTGATGACTTTGATTAAGGGATGATGCTTTGATAGGTAATACAATGCTTGGGATATTGCATTTGGATCTAGTGTAAGCTGAATGGGTAGGGACCATCCAAGTAGGCTGGATGGGTGCATCTGATGTACCTGAGTACTGGAAACTTCCTTCGTATTCCAGACTGCCTACATACCCTATATCCATGGTATCAAGGCACATTAAGATGCAGGTGGTGATGATATGTAGTTCTGATTTGTGATGGTCATGTGGGATGATTGAGGATAGATGTGATGATGTTGGAAGATGATGTGTTATTTTGAGGATGTTGGAAGATGATGAAATGTTGATGGAACAATGTTGATTTTGTAAGGGATATATTTTTTTTGAGGTTTTATGCATTTTTTAATTTTTTTGGATTTTTGAGATTTTGGGAAGGGCATGGTTTATTATGATGGTTGCATTGGATTGTGTTTGGATAGCCTTTACGCTAGATACCAATGACAAGGGAACACCAAGTTTAGAGGTGGAGGTGATGGGGTTGGGTTGGGAGATTGGCGATGAAAGGATAATGGATAGGAGATTTTGATAAATGGATAGGTACATGCGGATAAGGCGTAGGATGGGGGATAAAGGATCTAGTAGGGATACATGATAAGTAGATGGGGGGATTGTTAGTGGAAGGTGATAGAGAGGAGATTCATGATAGATGGATTGGAAGATAGAGATATCGATGCAAGATAGATGGATGAGAGATGGGGATAAGGATTTACTGCAAGGGCTATGTTGCAAGGAATCATATGCCCCAATGCTTAGGATTTTGCATGATGGGTTCATGTTTGAATGGATGGACTTTGCACTAGATGGATGGAGGATATGCTTGGAAAGGGAGTATGCTGAGAGATGTCCAAAGCAAGTTGTTGATATTCTACCCCTTGTCCTTATCAAGATCTAAGGAGGAGGATATAGTGGATAGAATAGATGGGGAATGCTACGATAAGTAGGGGATGGTGGATATGAATATGATCGGATAAAGATAGATAATGGATAGGACATACAAAGGATGTGGATGAAAGGTATGATTTTGCCCCCAAGTGTAGGGATACAAAAATGGATGGAGAAGGGGTTACACATGACACCCACAAGGGGTTTTAATCATGGTACTTGCCCAAGGTGCCATGAGGAGTGGTTTTCACCATTGGACAATTTTTTTCTCTTTACTATTTTCTTGATTTTTTTTTATTTTTTACTTTTTTTATGGAATGGGGACTCTAGCGTCTGTTTCCATAGAAAAGAGAAGATGGTCCCATGTTGGATAGCATTATGGATGACGATTGCATGGATGTCAATCGATAGTGGGTTATGATGTGGATTATGCAGATTATGATGTGGATTATGCAATAGAATGGACCATAGGAATGTGATGGGAAGATATGTAGGATAGTGGATGAAAGATGGAGAAATGGGGATATGTGGGAATGTCAAGTGGTGGAGGGGAACCAAGACCAATAGTTGCACACACTGTGCTACACTTGGAAGCTTGTACTTTGGATGTGGAGTTGGGAGTAATGGGGATCGGGATAGGGGATTTTTGGATGGTCGATTTGGGGTTTTAGGTACCCAAATGGACTTAGGAATAATGGGATGTTTAGATGGGGAGTGGGATGTTTGGGATTGTGGGGTAGATTGGGATGTGGATACTGCACTAGAGTTTGGTGGTTTTTGTTTAGGGACCCACACCATTTTTGTTTTTGCTTTTTCTTGTGATGGTGTGGGCTTTGATAGCCTTTTGGATTTTTGATTTTGCTTGGAAGGGATAACATCTTTAGGCTTTTGTGTTTTATGAGTCAAGGCATTCAAATTTTTGAATCCCATGGATTTGGGGGAAGCTTCATATTTGATAGATGTGTGCTTTTGTTGGTCTTGATTGGGAAATTTAGGGGGTTATGGGTGGAGGGGTAAAAAGTGGATTTATGGATAAATGAATGAGGGGATTTGAGGATTGCGATGTTTGGGAGGATGGGAGGATAAGACGATTTATGGATAGGGATGTTTGGAGTTGGTAGGATAGGAGTTAAAGTGGATTTGATAGGGATATTTGGAGTTGGAAGTAGTGGAGGTAAATTTGATGGAGGAAGATGGATGGTCACATGCTTTTGTAAATGATATGATGATGGAGGAGGGATACCGACATATGATTTAGGAGTGCGATGTGATGCACTGGATTTGGAATTGGGTGAATGGATTTTGGAGGATGCATGGTGGTACCAACATGTTTATTTTGTTTGCATTGGGATGTATAGCTGAGGCCATACAAGGATGGATGGAATGTGGTGTGGATGGGCTCCAAGATGCCTTGTTCATGAAGGCCTAAGCCTTTGCCTTTATAGTTCATATTTTGGAGTATGTGACATGCGATGGGATGTTTAGTGCTTTGGAAACAAGACATGAGTCCATTACTTGTTAGAGAAGGATAGGTGGTGGATGGAAGTTGTTCGCCTCCTATGAGGGAGTCACCATGGATGAATGTGCTTTGTCCAAGTGAATAGGATGATGTATTTGGAATGGGATTGGTAGATGGAGGTAAAGGATTAATAGGGGATCGTAAAGGGGTGGTGGAAGATGGTGTGGGATCAAAGAGTTGATCAATAGATGGGAGGGGATCGGGGATGGGATTAGATGGGCTGGTTGGATCTTGATTAGGAGAAGGGGTTGATGTTTCAACATGCTTTGGATTTTATTCTTGACATAGCTTGTGTGTTTGGATAGAAGTGAAAGTGACTTGGATGGTGATGGTAGGTTCTTGGATAGATGTGATAGGTGTTTGACTTATGGGTTCTTGAACATGGCTACATGATGGTTCTTGACTTATGATAGGGGTTTGTTCAAGAGATTTGGTGGGTGTTGGATTGCATGAGGGTGTTTGATTCCTTGCTAATAGCCAATGGATGGTATCTTTTATGAGTGTATGTGTTGCTGAACAATATAATGGATGGATAATGATGGAGGATGATGTGGGATTCAGATTGGGAATGGATAGGTGGGTGATGGGATTGGGTTGTGATGGTTCATGGATGGGTTCAAGGATAGGTGTTGGACTAGATGGTGGTGTTGGAGGGGTAGAGGATTTGGGGGATTCCTTTGCTTTGCTTGGTGATGTTCTTTGGAGGAAATCCCACAAGGATTCTTTGGATGTTGTGGTGTTAGGATTTGGAAGATTTGATGGTGGATTAGATGGTGGATGGGTGATAGGGATTGGTGTATTGGGAGATACATAGGGTGATGGATTAAGGTTGATAAGATTAGAGGAATATTGTGTTGGGGGGGTTGGGATTGATGGATTGTAAGGTAGGTAGGGTGATGGATTAAGGTTGATAGGATGGGGATTAGAGGATTGGGGATTTGTATGGGGAAATGGTTGTTGATATAAGGTTTGGATTTTGGAGATAAGGTGTGCTAGATTAGTGTTCCCTTGATCAAAGTTAGCATGACAAAGGTTGGGGGATGGGTAAGGTGGAGGTATTGATTGGTTGGATAGGTATGATGGCATGGATGTGTAAGGGGATGAAGATTGATATGAGGGTAAAGGTTGATATGATGAAGGTTGATAGGAGGTTGATGGTGTGGATATGTGTGGATATGTATGATGTTTGTTGATATGATGGAGGTTGGGTAGGGGCTTGGGATTCACCAATGATGAGGTGTGCTAAGGGGATATCTATAATGTCATTTTTACATTTTTCCTTAGCATTAGGATCCATGTTCTCATAAATTTTTCTAAGTCTTTGTAATTGTTGCATTGCTACATAAGGATCCATGTTGTTGGAGAGGTATGGGATGAAATGGATGATTGTGATGTTAGGGATCAAAATTCAAGACCTTGGGATGATTTGTTTTGTTTTAAAGGATGGATGATTCTCTATACTGAAGGTGGACTAATGGCACTTAAGTAATAGAGTTGATTTGGGTTGATTGGATTGGATGATCAATTAAGGTCTTGATTTTTTGGTTGGGTTGATTTGGAGTTTGGAGTTTGATAATGATGTTGGGGGATTTTGATGTTGATTGGGATCATTGTTGATTTTGGATTGGGTTTGGAATATGGTTTGGAAGATTATGGATTGATGTTGGTTGGATTTGGATTTGATTTCGATGAGATGGGATTAGAATGATGTTGATGAATTGGATTAAGGATGATGAGGGTGATTAGGATAAGATTGGATTGAATGATTTGAATGATGATGTGGATAAGATAGGTGTTTAGGATGATTAGGGTAGATGGGTGATTAGATTAATATGAAGTCTATAAGAATGATTAGGATGATGAAGATAGATTATGACTAGAGAGGAAGTGGATTAGAATTTGATCAAGCTCAAATAAAGGGATTGGATAAGCTCAACTTATGGGGTTTGATAAATTGGGGGATGGTTTAGCAGTGTTGGGAGGAAAACCTGGCCTGATGTGAGGGGGGCTGCGAGGGGCCAAATGTGACCCCTCGCTGATAGGGGTTTGGGAGTGTAGCCCCTGACTGGAAATTTTTTGAAAATGGGCTTACAAAATTGATTTTTTTATGGGAAATTTTGATTTTGGGACATGGATGAAGAAGGCACTAAACAGATGGAAATGGCACTAAAATTGAGAGGAATGGTGCTAAAGGATGCGAATGGTTGGATTGATGGATGAATTTAATTTTTCTTGGCAAGTAGACAAACAATCAAGAAAGAAAACACAATGGCCAAAGGTTTTGTTTGTGAAAGATTTATCAAGCATTCACAACCTAAGGTGAAGCAAGGACAATATTTGTTGAACAAGAAGAGGGATTTTGGCTTCTAAAACAATGGTTCGTAGTAGGGGTACACCCAGGGGATTAGTACCTTATGAGCATCTGATAAACCACTTAAGGTTTTGACTAGCTCTACTAGGAGTTTAATATACCTCAAGGGTACTACTTCCTTTCAAGCTAGCATCGAATGGTAAGTGCTCATACCGATTAGACTTGGCTTTCACCTTATCCTCAATTTACATATAGCGGACTAGATGAAAGTACCGCTTGGGGTCACCAAAAGTTCTCTGAATGGATGTGTCTCAAGGGTAAGCCCACATCCTAAAAAGAAAAATAGAATAGAACCATTTCTCTTCACCCAAGATCTTTTTGAAGGAAAGGGAAGAGGATACTTTGATTCTACCCTATGGGATAACACAAACATGCAAGTCCACAAGACATGGCAAACAAAAGCTAATGTTCATTTTAAGCCCAAATCAAAAATGTGCCTAAAGTTGTTTGTTGCAAGCAATAATTAATTTTAGAGCACCAAAATCAAATATTTTCTACACTAATGCACACAAGGATTCTTTTTAGGTGCACCAAAATGAAATATTTGATTGTAGATTGTTTGGAAGCAAGATTCATTTTAGGTGTACCAATGATAAATGTTCTTTAAGCTAAGCACACCAGGTTCTTTTTAGTGCACCAAAAGAAGATGTGTCTAATCTACTAAATCCCTGCAAAAGATGTTAGTAGTTTTCAAGATGATGGTCTTGGATGATCTGAAATACCCTGCAGAATAGAAACCCAACCCTGCACAGATCCCTAAGCTAGTACAGAAAATAGCACCAATCTAGAGGCAAGATAGCACTAATACAGAAGATAGCACTAATATACAAGATAGAACCAATACAGAGGCAAGGTAGCGCCAATATGAAAGATAGCGCCAATACAGATATGAGATAGCACCAATATACAAGATAGCACCAATACAGAGGCAAGATAGCATTAATATGTGTTTTTGCCTTAGTTTATCTTCTGCAGCGAGAAAGACAGCGCTGAACTGGCTATGTTTAGCACCAAAACAACATAAAGATTGTCAAGGGTCTAATTTTAGGAAAAAATTGACATAGTCTCCCCCTGTTTCTATGTAAAACCTATAAAAACTGAGAGCTAAAATGCTAGAAAGGCTAGAAAACAAGAAAAAGAAGATTAGATTTAAGCCAAAGATGAGTGGGATTGTTGTGTTAAAATAGTGCCACAATAGATAGAGAATAAAACCAAAACATGAGTAAAATGGCACCACTGCACAGAAAGATAGCATTAATCTGCAAAAAACACATCTTAAACAACAAAAAAACTCACAAGATTGTTAGATTGGGACCTTGTGGGTCCCACCAGGCATGCCAATATGATCTATAAAGTTAAAATGAAAGCCAAAAACACAAATCAAGTGCAAAAACAAATGATATACCTTCACATGTGACCCACAATTCCAAGATATGGTCAAAGGAGTTGCATCCAAACTCCTTAGATTTACCCAAGTAGATGAATGTGGATTGTTCTTTGAGATTCAACATAATAGGATGAGAGATTTTGATTGAGATGGAGACTGAGATGGGGATGAGGAATTATTTTGGCACTATGATGGTATGATGAAGAGATTTTGAGAGAAATTTGTGCATGGTAAGGATGCAAGAAGAAGTTGTTCTGAATGGCTTAGAGAAGGGTCTTATTTATAGATTTTTGGAAAATGGATGGAGGGTGAGGATCAAAAGTTGAGATCAAGGGCTAGAAATGCTTGAGAGTTAGAGTTAGTATTGAAGTCATAGCCTTGTGACAAGTGTCACAAGAGGAGTGGATGAGAGAGATCAAGGGTTGAGATTGGGTCAATGGTTTTAGAGGGCTCTCATTATTTGTAAATTTTAAATTGACATGGGGAAAGGTGTGGAAGATAAAAATGAATTAAAAATTCATTTTTGGGAAGAGTGGATATGACAAGTGAATTAAAAATTCAACTCATGGGGGAGTGTGAATTAAAAATTCCCTTTTATGTGGAGATGTGAAGGTTGAAGGACACATGTACACTTACATGTGTAAGAGGGTGATAAATGATGTGTAAGGAAGATTTGACCCTTTGAATAAAAAATTGATTTTTATTCAAAGGTGTGTGGGAGGATGGGCTAAGCAAGATTAATTAAGTGTTTAGCTTAATTAACTTAGGTCTAGGGGATGGGTATGCTAGGGTAGATTGATTAAATAATTGCTATTTAATCAACTAGGCTAGGTTTAGGTTGATTAGTAGGGTAGATTAATTAGATAAGAATGATTTATCTAATTAATAGGGATTAAGGAGATGGACAAATTAGCTAAAGAAATATTAGAAACATTTATTTAATTGATGAGGATAGTGTTGTAAGGTATAGTGATAAATTAATTTATCACTAAGGATGGGTAAATGGTTAAGGGTAGATGATTAGGGATAAATTAATTAAATAAAATAAATTTATTTAATTAATAGGAGGGATAATTGGTAGTGTAGAGATATGGGAAATTGGTTTGCATAGCAAGTCAATTTTAGGTGTCTACAATCTTGTTGTAAGCAGATCGACGATCTGAGGCAAGATACTTGTGCACAACTGATCGTTGATTGAGAGTTAGTTGTCACTTGTAGCCTGATCACTGAACCTAAGGTAGTTTGCACTTGATCATAGGAAGGATACCTCTATGAAGAGTTTCTCCTATTGGTACAATGGCTAATAGAATTGATGAGAACAATGCAAATTAGTTTGGATGTTATTGAGGAAGATAGGCAAAAAGGATTGACACCAAGAACTAATGTTGAAAGTGCTAATGAAGAAGAATTTCAATATGCTAAACAAACTAGTGAAACCCCAAAAGGTAATGAAGAAGAAGAATTAGATCGAGTAAATATGTTGCAAGCTATTTCAAAGATTGGAAAGAGACCTAGAGTCTATGTTCTGAACTATACTGGTAACTTGAATCTAGAAGAGTTGATTGACTAGATAAATGATATGGAAGAAGATTTTGAATATGAAGAAATTGAACATCCAGAGAAGGTGAAATTTGCAAAAACAAAGTTGAAAGGACATGTTGCTATATGGTGGAAAGAAGTTCAGTTGGAAAGAAATAGGAGAGGAAATGAAAAGACTACAACATGGGACCAGATGGTAACAAAATTGAAGAATCAGTTTATACTTGTTGACTATGCGTTGGAGTTGTTGAAGAGATTGCAAAACTTGAGGCAAAGGGAGAAATCTATAAAGGAGTACACTGAAGAATTTCATAAGATGATTATAAGGATAGGACATAGTAAAGCAAACAAGGAGAAAGTAGCTAAATACATCAATGGACTGAGATTGAACATTCAAGAGGAACTGAGTTTGGTAAGGATGACATCTTTGGAGGAAGCAGATCAGTTTGCCCTGAAAGTTGAAGAGAAGCTGAATAAAAAGCATGATTAGAGACAAAGAGGTAGAGGAGGTAAAATTCAGAGAGGAATAAAATTTTCCATATATGATAGATCATTTGTGGAGCAGAACAAGTTTAACACCCTGTTGAAGAAGGATGATAGAGATAAAAATGCTTATCAGAGAGATGACAAAATTTTACTGGAGAGGAAACCCTAGTGCATACCAAAATGAAGGATACAGAAGAGAAGGAAGAGTATTTGATAAGAGAACATTCAGAGGTACTTGTTTCAAGTGTGGAGGTGAAGGATATAGAGCATTTGAGTGTAATCATGGTAGTACAAGTAAGAAGACATAAAATAGTGGGAGAGTAGCCTACGTTGAAGAAGAACCTGTCAGATCACCTAGTTCAGTTGGCAATCCAAAGAAAGGAGAATCATTGGTGATGAGGAGAGAACTATTTCAGGTAGAGACACATGAGGAACTATCACAAAGGAAAAGTGTGTTCAAAACAAGATACAAATTAGGAGGTAAGTGTTGTAAAGTTGTAATTGATAGTGGTAGCTAAGATAACCTAGTTTTAGAGGAGATGGTGACTAAGCTAAAGTTGGAAAGATTGAAACACCCTAATCCATTTCAGATAGCATGGATTCAGGATGATCATAAGGTACTGTGAGTGAACAATGTTTGGTGAAATTTCATATTAGATCTTATCATGATGAAGTCTTGTGTGATATTATGCCTATGGTTGTTTGTCATATCTTGTTGGGTAGACCTTGGCAGTATGATAGAAAAGATATACATGATGGGAGAAAGAATACATATACTATAACAACAAATGGAAAGAGAATTACTTTGATTCCTTTAGAGGATGATGCTAAGAGTGAAGTATGTGGGAATGCTAGAATCTGTTTGGTAGATAGAAGAAAATTCCTAGATGGTTTGAGACATGAGAATATGTGTTATGCCTTGATTCCTAAGAAGCCTGAAGCATTGAAGAAAGCAGTTGAAGAATCATAGCCGGAAGAGATAAAGGAGTTGCTGACAGAGTATGAAGACATCATATCAGATAATGTGCCTAAAGGATTACCACCTATAAAGATTATCAGTCATCACATGGATCTTATATCAGGAGCAAGTTTGCCTAACAAAGAAGCACATAGAATGACACCGACAGAGAATGAAGAATTGAATAGACAGATAAATGAATTGTTAAGGAAAGGTTTGATCAGAGAAAGTTTGAGTCCTTGTGTAATCCCTATAGTGTTAGAACCTAAGAATGATGGAGAAGGGAGAATGTGTACTGATTCCAGAGCAATAAACAAGATCACAGTTAAGTATAGATTTCCTTTACCTAGGATGGATGATATCATGGATTTTTTGAGTGGAGCAAGATATTTCACAAAGATAGATTTGAAGTGGATATCAGAACCAGAGAAGGTGATGAATGGAAGACTGCTTTTAAGAAAAATGAAGGATTGTATGAGTGGTTAGTGATGCCTTTTGGATTGCTAAATGCACCAAGTACTTTCATGAGTTTGATGAATGAAGTCTTGAAGAAATTCTTGGGTAAGTTTGTGATTGTGTACTTAGATGACATTTTGATTTTCAGTAAGACAAAAGAAGAACATTTATGGCATGTTAGACAAGTTTTGTAGAGGTTGAGAGAAGAGAAATTGTTGATAAACATCAAGAAGTGTAGTTTCATGAAGGAAGAGTTGGTATATTTGGGATTTGTGATTTCTGCAAAAGAATTGAAGATGGACCCTAAGAAAGTGAGAGCAATTCTTGAAGGGCCTACACTGGAGAGCATTGGAGAGGTTAGATCATTTCATGAACTGGCTAGTTTCTACTGGAAGTTCATTAGAAATTTTAGTTCAGTTTGTAACCATATGACAGAGACAATGAGAGGTGATAGAAAAGACTTTAAGTGGACATTAGGAGTAGACAAAAGTTTTGAACTGTTGAAGTAGAAAGTGACAAAGCAACTTGTTTTGGCATTACCAGATTTCAATAAGCTATTTCAAGTTGATTGTGATGTAAGTAGAAGTGCAATTGGAGCAGTGTTAAGTCAAGAAGGTAGACCTATGTTGTGATGTTCACAACATGCCCCATTTTACTCCTTAGCAAAATGAGGACCCCTCCTGTGGTTTTTACTTTTGCTTGTTTGTGTTTTGTTTTGCTTGGTGGTAAAGGGAAAAATGGGTTAAAATTGCAAACTTTATTAAAAATAGAGAAAAAATACATTTTGAGTACCAGGGCATGATATGGTTGGATTCCTTGTGAAAAATGAGCTGGGGTTGCTTTTTGAACCATCTTAAAATTCGCCATATTTTGCAAGTTATGATCATTTTGGTAAAATGTACAAGGGAAGGGTTTGTTGTTTGTATATACAACTCTGCTTGTATATCAGATTGCATATACAAGGCCCTTTGTATCCAAGTTCGCTTGTATGCTGTGGCCTTTGTATATCGCTATTCATATACAAGGTCGTTTGTATATACAAAGAGGTCGTTTCTTTATAATTAATCGCATTTGTAATCGGGTTCATATAGTAGGGTTGCTTGCATAATTGGGTCCTTTGAAATATACATACAATCCCCTTTGTATATCGCTTTCATATACAAAGCCAATCGTATGTCTTTTTCCTTGTATGTATTTTAAACAAAAGCTTTATGAATACATACAAGATGGATCCGAAATAGCTCAGAGTTGAAATGAATAGGTATTTGAGTTTCGTTACATATATCTCGCGTTGTATGTTTGGCAGGTCAAAATATACAAGGTAAAATGTACATTGGCAACATACATCGTGTGGAATTCAAATTTTATGAAGCATGGTTAATTTGTTGTATGTCCGCAGGCTTGTATGTTTGAGTAACATACAACAAAATATACAATGGCGGACATGAAAAGGGTTTTAAATATGGTAAATTTGTTGTATATCCACGGATTTGAAAAGGGGGCTTGTATGCATACAATGCCAATATACAACGTGGACTTAAAAGGTTATTAAAAAAGTGTTAAGTCATTGTATAGTTTTGGACTTGTATTTTTTCAAACATACATTGTACATACACAAGTGCCAGAACTGAAAATTTATCAAACAGGGTTAAGTCCATGTATGTTTTAACAATGCATATCGAAAGATACAAAGGAGATACATACAATGCAGAACCAAAGAAGAAAGTAAAATCTGATTAAATGCTTGTATCACGTTCGAATTGAATATCTAAAAGATACAATGCATTTATACATTGAGCGGAATCGAAAGCATTATGTAATGGAGTTAAATCCTTGTATATGTCCACACTTGTATATATGTTTCAAAGCATACATTATCATAAACATACAAGCTAGAATTCAAATGGAAGTAGAATCCAATTAATCTAATGTATAAAATCTGAATGTATATTTGAGGATACGAAGCGAAACATACATCATAGTTTATGCATTGCGATAAACATACGAAGCGAATCTCAGTGAAGAATTAAATTTGGTTAAATGGATGCATCATTACTCAGTGTATATTCAAGGATGCATGCTGATATACAAAGCTCATATTCAAAGAAAAGTTAAAATATAGAAAATTCTTTGTATGCATATGTGTTTGTATCTTCCGATATACAAACTGATATGCATTAAGGACATACAAGCCATGGAACTGAAAAAGATTAAAATTTGATTAAATGAATGTATTACGCTTGACTTGTATATCGAAAGATACAAAGATTTAAAAAAGGAAAAGGGATCGGCATAGCATGAGCGATCGGCCAATCATTTTGGACTCGCCCCGATGATAGGAGGTTAGGCTGATGAATAGTGGAATGTATGCCGAATGAAAGAGCCATATCGGCCAAACAAAGGTGATCGGTCAAGAACTTTTTGGACTCGCCTATGGGTGGGTATCACACCGAAAGGGTGGGAAAATAGTGCGATAGGGTTTTTGGGGCATTTTTGAGCCTGAATGTGTATTTTCGGTCAGCAATGGTTGACTCGACTAGTTTTAACGCTAAATATGCAGTTTGGATGCATGATTTTCACAAATTTTGGGCCCGATTTCTCCATTTACACGGTCACGCCTTGATTCAACAAGTGTTTTAATTTCCTACAGGTTTATTGGGTGAAATAATACTTATTGTTGGTCTATTTTTGCAGGTTTGTAGTTGAGGAGGGAGCTGAGACTTAATGGCAATGACGTCATAGAAAGGAGATCCGATCTCAGGAGCAGAGGAAGATAAGGATGAAGGGCGAGGAAGTCAAGGGTCTTCATTAATGAAGACAAAATGCAGCTGAAAATATTATTGCAGCAGACCACAAAAGTTAATATTAAGCTGCTAGGGTTTCTAGAAGGGCATATTTCACCTAGGTTTGATGTATGCTCAGGGCTATTTATTTTGGGAGACTTGTTCTCTAGCATTTATTACTATAACCAGAGGTTTGAACCATTGCTTAACTAGGGTTTTTAGCTGTATTGAGGACAATCAAGTCTATATATTGTGTCTCTATACACTGTAAAACTTTACACAGGGGCTACATAGAGATTTGTAGCAACAGAGATTTGTAAAACATAACATTTAGAATAGAGAGACCTTTTAGTTTAGAAATAGAAGAAGGAGGTCGCCTGTGTCTGCAACAAGGAGCATCTGGAACATCCTGCCTCATTGTTGTATCTGTAAAGCTTGTAAGTTTTCTGTAGTTTGATCGATGAAGCTAAGAGTCATTCAGAAATTGTAAATCCTATATGACTGTCTATTTCTTAATACAATTGAATCTGGAATTCTATATCTATCTTCTGAGTGTTTTCTTTCTCTTCATTTTTTTTGAAACATTTTCTCTTAGAGCTTGCAATTTTAAGTGTATGTGAAAATGCTCAGAACTTACACTTAAGGTTTTGTCTGTGGATTTGATCAATTTGCTGTATGATTTACAAAGTGCATAATAGAACAATTAGATCCTTTGGTAGAATGCATGATGTTTAGATTAGATCTTTCTAACTTTTCCCAACCCATCTGAAAGTACTTAGCTTAAAACATAGAAATTTAAAGGAAATTGTCTCATATTTGAAAAATATATATAGCTGCGTTGAAAGTAGACAGTTTTCATAATATCTGAGAGAAAAAAAGGCTTGCAACAATATAAATCATTTAAAGCTTTGTAAACATAGTAACACTTTTATGCAAAAAAAAATGGAATGAACAACACACTGATATTTATAATCTCTTTGCATAAGTTTGAGTCTAGTTAACCAACAGGAAACCCTAAACTACGTAGGGCCCCTTGAACATTACAGCTTCACATCGACCAACTGAATTTGCCCAACAGGTCAAGACCTGACCATATTAAACTTGGGATTAAGCGAATCTTAATCGATTCCTTCATATCTTTTAAGTCAGTTTTGGTTCATTTTATCTGAATTTTAACTATTGTTATGACTGTCTCAAAACAATCATCAACAACCTGTAGTAGATTTTAGTGAGAAGTTGAATGATGCAAGGAGAAGATATTTAGTTTATGATCAAGAGTTCTATGCCATAATTCAAGCCTTGAAGAAGTGGAGACATTACTTGTTGCCTAAGGAGTTTGTGTTGTATACAGATCATCAAGCTTTATAGTACTTGAACAGTCAAGGTAAGTTGAATCAGAGACACATGAGATGAGTAGAGTTCATGCAGAGTTATAATTTTTTGTTAAAGCATAGGAGTGGAAAATCAAATAAAGTTGATGATGCCTTGAGTAGGAGAACAAACTTGTTGACATAAATGAGAGTTGAAGTGTTGGGTTTTGATAAATTGAAGAACATGTATAAGGGAGACACTGATTTTGTAGAACCTTGGAAAGCATGTAAAGAGCCTATTGTAGCATATAGAAGTAAGTGGTTGGATTATTTCAGTTAGGAAGACATGTTGTTCAAAGGAAGCCAGTTGTGCATACCTAAATGTTTAATGAGATAATTTGATCAAGGAGAAGCATAGTGGTGGATTGGCAAGACATTTGGCATTGATAAGACAATGGCTTTGGTAAGTAAAAACTACTTTTGGCCTTAGATACACAAGGATGTTCAGAGATTTGTGCAGAGGTGTAGAGTTTGTCAAGTTGCAAAAGGGAATAGTCATAACAATGGATGGTATAAACCTTTGACAGTACCAGAGAGACCTTGGGAAGACATAAGCATGGATTTTGTAATGGGATTACCTAAGACACAGAGAGGACATGATTCAATATTTGTATTGGTTGAGAGATTTTCAAAAATGGCTCATTTCATACCTTGTAAGTAGACAACTGATGCAGTGCATGTAGCTGACCTATTTTTCAAGGAGATTGTGAGATTGCATGTATTACCTAAGAGTATAGTTTCGAACAGAGATACAAAGTTTGTTGGGTACTTTTGGAAGACACTTTGGAAGAAGATGAAGATAGATTTGAAGTTTAGTTCTACTTTTCATCCACAAACAGATGGACATATAGAAGTACTGAATAGGAGTTTGGGAAACTTGTTGAGATGTTTGGTTGGAGAGAAGAATGGAAGTTGGGATTTGATTCTTTCACAAGAAGAGTTTGCATACAATAATTTAGTAAATAAAAGTACTGGAAGGACACCTTTTGTGATTGTTACTGGAATAAATCCTAGAGGAGTAGAAGAGTTAAGAGATATCAGCATGGAAGAAAAAAGGAGTGCAAAAGCAGAAGAAAAGAGAACATTTAAAGGTACTTGTTTCAAGTGTGGAGGTGAAGGATATAGAGCATTTGAGTGTAATTAGGGTAGTACAAGTAAGAAGACATAAAATAGTGGGAGAGTAGCCTATGTTGAAGAAGAACTTGTCAGATCACCTAATCTAGTTGGCAATCCAGAGAAAGGAGAATCATTGGTGATGAGGAGAGAACTATTTCAAGTAGAGACAAATGAGGAATTGTCAAAGAGGAAAAGTGTGTTTAGAACAAGATGCAAATTAGGAGGTAAGTGTTGTAAAGTTGTAATTGATAGTGGTAGTTGAGATAACCTAGTTTCAGAGGAGATGGTGACTAAGCTGAAGTTGGAAAGATTGAAACACCCTAAGCCATATCAAATAGCATGGATTCAAGATGATCATAAGGTACTGGGAGTGAACAATATTTGGTAAATTTTTATATTGGATCTTATCATGATGAAGTGTTGTGTGATGTTATGCCTATGGATGTTTGTCATATCTTGTTTGGTAGACCTTGGTAGTATGATAGAAAAGATATACATGATGGGAGAAAGAATACATATACTATAACAACAAATGGAAAGAGAATTAGTTTGATTCCATTAGAGGATGATGCTAAGAGTGAAGTATGTGGGAATGCTAGAATCTGTTTGGTAGATGGAAGAAAATTCCTGGATGGTTTGAGACATGAGAATATGTGTTATGCCTTGATTCCTAAGAAGCCTGAAGCATTGAAGAAAGAAGTTGAAGAATCATAGCTGAAAGAGATAAAGGAGTTGTTGATAGATTATGAAGACATCATATCAGATAATGTGCCTGAAGGATTACAACCTATAAGGAGTATCAGTCATCACATGGATCTTATACTAGGAGCAAGTTTGCCTAACAAAGAAGCACATAGAATAACACCAATAGACAATGAAGAATTGAATAGATAGATAAACGAATTGTTAATGAAAGGTTTGATTAAAGAAAGTTTGAGTCCTTGTGTAATACCTACAGTGTTAGCACCTAAGAAAGATGGAGAATGGAGAATGTGTACTAATTCTAGAGCAAAAAACAAAATCACATTTAACTATAGATTTCCTTTACCTAGTATGGATGATATCATGAATTGTTTGAGTGGAGCAAGATATTTCACAAAGATAGATTTGAAGAGTGGATACAATCAGATCAGAATTAGAGAAGGTGATAATCGAAGACTACTTTTAAGAAAAATGAAGGATTGTATGAGTGGTTAGTGATGCCTTTTGGATTGACAAATGCACCAAGTACTTTCATGAGATTGATGAATGAAGTCTTGAAGAAATTCTTGGGTAAGTTTGTGATTGTGTAATTAGATGACATTCTAATTTTTGGTAAGACAAAATAAGAATTTTTGTGGCATATTAGACAAGTTTTGCAAAGGTTGAGAGAAGAGAAATTGTTGATAAACATCAAGCAGTGTAGTTTCATGAAGGAAGAGTTGGTATATTTGGGATTTGTGATTTTTGAAAAAGAATTAAAGATGGACCCTAAGAAAGTGAGCAATTGTTGAATGGCCTACATCGGAGAGCATTGGAGAGGTTAGATCATTTCATGAAATGGCTAGTTTCTACCAGAAGTTCATTAGAAATTTTAGTTCAGTTTGTAATCATATGATAGAGACAATGAGAGGTGACAGAAAAGACTTTAAGTGGACATTAGGAGCAAACAAAAGTTTTGAACTATTGAAGTAGAAAGTGACAAAGCAACCTATTTTGGTATTACTAGATTTCAATAAGGTATTTTAGGTTGATTGTGATGCAAGTAGAAGTGTAATTGGAGCAGTGTTAAGTCAAGAAGATAGACTTGTAGTAGATTTTAGTGAGAAGTTGAATGATACAAGGAGAAGATATTCAATTTATGATCAAGAGTTCTATGCCATAATTCAAGCCTTGAAGAAGTGGAGACATTACTTGTTGCCTAAAGAGTTTGTATTGCATACAGATCATCAAGCTTTGCAATACTTAAATAGTCAAAGTCAGTTGAATCAGAGACACGTGAGATGGGTAGAGTTCATGCAGAGTTATAATTTTGTGTTAAATCATAGGAGTGGAAAATCAAATAAAGTTGCTAATACCTTGAGTAGGAGAACAAACTTGCTGACAGAAATGAGAGTCAAAGTGTTGGGTTTTGATAAATTGAAGAACATGTATGAGGGATACACTAGTTTTGCAGAACCTTGGAAAGCATGTAAATAATCTATTGTAGTAGATAGAAGTAAGTGGTTGGATTATTTCATTCAGGAAGACATGTTGTTCAAAGGAAGTCAGATGTGCATACCTAAAAGTTCAATGAGATAATTTGATCAAGGAGAAGCATAGTGGTGGATTGGCAGGACATTTTAACATCGATAAGACAATGGCTTTGGTAAGTAAAAACTACTTTTGGCCTCAGATACACAAGGATGTTTAGAGATTTGTGCAGAGGTGTAGAGTTTGTCAAGTTGCAAAAGGGAGTAGTCAAAACACTAGATGGTATAAACCTTTCACAGTACCGGAGAGACCTTGGGAAGACATAAGCATGGATTTTGTAATGTGATTACCTAAGACATAGAGATGACATGATTCAATATTTGTAGTGGTTGATAGATTTTCAAAAATGGCTCATTTCATACCTTGTAAGTAGACAACTGATGCAGTGCATGTAGCTGACCTATTTTTCAAGGAGATTGTGAAATTGCATGTATTACCTAAGAGTATAGTTTCAAACAAAGATACAAAGTTTGTTGGGTACTTTTGGAAGACACTTTGGAAGAAGATGAAGATAGATTTGATGTTTAGTTCTACTTTTCATCCACAAACAGATGGACAGATAGAGGTAGTGAATAGGAGTTTGGAAAACTTGTTGAGATGTTTGGTTGGAGAGAAGAATGGAAGTTGGGATTTGATTCTTTCACAAGCAGAGTTTGCATGCAATAATTTAGTAAATAAGAGTACTGGAAGGACAACTTTTGTGATTGTTACCAGAATAAATCCTAGAGGAGTAGTAGAGTTAAGAGATATCAACATGGAAGAAAAGAGGAGTGCAGAAGCAGAAGAATTTGTATATCATATGAAGATAGTGCATAATCAGGTGAAGAAGCATTTGGAAGATATGAATAGCAAGTATAAAGATAAGGTAGATGAGAAGAGAAGACATAAGGAATTTGAAGTTGGGGATGATGTGATGGTGTACTTGAGAAAAGAGAGATTACTAGTTGGGACATATAATAAGTTGAAGATGAAGAAGTTTGGACCTTGTAAGATACTCATAAAATTTTATTCAGGCAATGCATATGAAGTAGAGTTACTAGAGACATTGACTATTTCACCAATTTTTAACATTGTAGATCTTTATCAGTATCATGAAGTAGAGTTTAGTGACAACATGGAAGAAGACCTAAAGAAGTAGTTACCACAACAAGCATCGGAGTAGATAGAAGACATTTTAGATAGTAGAGTTGGATATAACACTAGAGGTAGACAATACAAAGAATATCTTGTGAAGTGGAAAGGCAGACCGGAAGAAGATTCATCATGGATATCTCAGGCTGAGGTGGACCGTCTTGGTTCTCCCCTGGCCCCAACGAAGTGAGGGACTCACTTTTTCAATAACCCTGGATGTCTGATGTAGGAGAATCCCTAGTTCAAGAGCAATCTTGCATCATCAAAAACATTTGCATTTTAGTTTGTTGGCATTTTAGTTCTTTCACTTTTCTAGTTCAGTTTAGGCAATTCAGTTTGTAACAGTTTTCAGCTTGTGGTCCAGTTTTGGCATTTCACACCTTGCAGATCTAGACTTAGCATCTACATCCATTCATCTATATCATGTCAAGAATTCAGAGCATTTAGATAAGTCACCAGAAAGTAATCGCTATCAGAAGGTCAACTATTTTCTCAGAGCAGAGCATCCTAACAGTCTTAGACAAATCAGCTATAGGAGAAGGCTTGCAGATCATTCCTTGACTTGTGGATCCTAATGACACATCATTCAATGTTCCTTGGTTCATGGCCAACCTTCCCTAGAGGTCTGCACGTTTCATTCATTTAAGGAAGTGTTGTATGCATTTAGGTCTGACCTATCTGTGAACACGTTAAAACTCTTTATTGGAGTTTGTGATCTTCCCTAGCTGACACAGAGGAATCTATTGGTCTGAAAACGATATATAAAGATGTAATGGATCCTTAGGAAAGTAGTTAGCAATTGATTCATATTCCATAGTTTAGGTTTGTGTGAAAAAGCTTCAAAGCCTTATCTTGTGCATATATGTAATCAAGCCTGTGAGCCCTAGTTGTAAGTCCGCATGTTGCTGGTGGATCTCTATTTTAAATTCTTTGATATACTGAATGACTAATTTACATTTCTTTGAGTTGTTTCCATTGTGTTTACTCTTGCTACATGGTCCGGATGGTTCATTCTGTGAACCCTCTTATCATGACTGCACCAATAGGGGAGGGAAGAAGAGAGTGAGAGAGGTGGGAGGTAGAGAGGGGATGGAAGAAGAGACTTAGAGAAAGGGTAGGACATAGAGAGGGGAGAGAAATAGATTACAAGAGATGATAGAAAGTGCAACTGCCCTTGTAGACATGTATGTAAAGTGTGGAAGCATAGACAAGGCATGTCAATTGTATGACATAACACCTCAAAGAGATGTTCTATAATAGAATGCAGTGATTGCAAGATATGCAAAATAAGGATTTGTTGAAAAGGCTTTAGAAACTTTCAAGAAAATGTAATTGGCATGTGTATTTCCAGTTATGTTCATCATAACGCGAGTGTGTTATAATGCACTTGCATTATGTGAAATCACATAACGTGAGCGTGCTATAACATGATCACGTTATTGATTTCACATAACGTGAGCATGTTATAATGCGCTTGCGTTATGCTTAGCTTTGTTTGACGTGTTTTTATTAGTTTTTAGCAAAATCTAGAGATAATCTAGAGTGTGCTCCCCAACAGGATGGCACTTTTTTTAATAAAAACTCAAAAAAAAATACCACCATAATCTTAAGTTCTTTGTTAGCTATCTAACCATATATTTTTTTCACATTTTGAGTATGTTTAGTGTTTCATCTTGAATTTCTTTTGTTAGTGTGTCTAGTTTTTGTCAAAAACCAGTGTCTAGTATTTTAAAAATTTTTTTAACCGTTCATAAAAAATTGAAATAAGTTATAGTTTTAGAAACTAGACTCCATTCTACACAAATTCAAAAAAAAATTGATTTTCGATTAGTTTTCAAACATTTTAGGGGGGAGCACGCTCAAATTTCTATTTTTCAAGATGTGTCCACTTTAAAATTTACTAAAAAATAAATTATTCATTAAAGAATTATCAGAAAAATTAGGGATAAACTACATGGTGTTACCTAATTTCTCACCGTAGCAATTAATGAAATACTAAAAAAAAGTTAACATTTTAGGGGGAGCACCAAACTCTATGTTATGCTTTTTAAGAAAAAATGGACCAATTTGTGTGCTTCCCCTTTTTGAACTCCTTTATATCAACTATTTTTGGAAAAAAATAGTAGTTTAGAAACTAGATTTGGAGCACTACAACTCTTATTTTCGTTCCATCTTCAACTTTTGAGTGTAGCTATCTTCAATTTCTCATCCAACATCAATGTTTTCTAATTTCAGAAAAAAAGTGGCAACTTAAGACCCCATTTTAGTCCCTCATCTTTGTGCACTTATCCGATGTGTATTTTGAATGTAAATTTTCTTGTGAAGTTTGGGTTTTTTTTTTAATAAGTTGGATGGCTTGTTGTCTAAAATTAGTATAAGAAATATAGATATCCTTTGTGGTTTTGTTAGTGAAGTAAACACCAATGTTAATCAATTTTGGCTTTTATTTTCTATGAAATCTTGTGGTCATTATGGAAGGCAAGGAATGAGAGTGAATACTAGGGAAGGAAAAGGGTTCCTATTGAGTCCTTTTTATACTCATTTTTCATTCTATATGTAAACAAGCTATTGCTACAATGAAGATTCCTATTGACAAATTCATGAAGAGGTTGGATGATGGGTCCATAATGGTATATAGATCTAATATCCAGACTATAGAGTTTTGGCCTCACGAGCACATGAAAGTGAATCCTAGCTTTTCATAAAGAGTACATGGAAATGTATAAGAGGTACAGTAATCATTCACTGGTAGAGAATAGAGTAGAAGAAGACTTTGGAGCTACGAAATTTACTTGCCAAAATTTTGATATAGACAACAATTTACTAAGGGTCTCTCTGAAGATAGGTACCTTTAAGGAGTGGGACTCTTTCATAAGCAGTGACAACATGGGATACACGAACAATGAAGTTATGGTGTAGAAAGAATAATAGTAGATGGCTTCTATGATGGATGTGGATCACAAGGAACTAGAATTTGATAATCAAGATATTGAAAAGGATAGGGATATGACAGACAAAGGTAGTGAAAGACCAGTGATTAAAGTTAGAAATAAGGTTTGATCTAGTTGGATATGTAGTTTTTAATTTATTGTTGTGAATCATGTGTTTTTAACTTGTAATAACTATAGTAAGATGATACAATGTGGATCACAAGGAACTAGAATTTGATAATCAAGATACTAAAAAGGAGAGGGATATGACAGACAAAGGCATGGGAGACCAGTGATTAAAGTTAGAAATAAGGTTTGATCTAATTGGATATGTAGTTTTTAACTTGTAATAACTATAGTAAGATGATACAATATGGACTGTAATTTTTTATGGAGTGGCTCTCTTAGCCACTTAATTGTAGTTTTAATAATTTAGTAATTTTAAATTTTATTAATTTAATACTTTTATATTTTTCAAATTCATTTATTTGTTATTTATTATTGTATTAATTTTGTAAATTTATTTATTTTATTAGTTTTATAATTTTGTAAATTTATTTATTTTATTAGTTTTATAATTTTATAAATTTTTAATTATTGTTTTTGCTAACTAAAAAATTATTGAACTTATTACATAATATAGTAAAGAGTTATGTAGTTCAATGAATAAAAATAGAATATAAGTAATATAGTTTTTAGTTTATAAATAAATTAGTGCGTAATTGTTTATTTTAATTTTTAGTTAGAATTGCAATAGTAAAAAAATACTCTAATTTGTACTTCATGGGTTATTTGAATATCATTTTTAATATTTATTATCAACAATGTTTACTTCACAAATTACATGTAAATCATATTTATATGAAATGTCCTTGAAAAGTTAATTTTAGAATTATTATTATTTATTATTTTGTAAATTATCAATAAAATATAATTAAATTCATCAAACCCATAAACAAGGGTGCTTCAAAATAAAACTCTAAGGCTAAATTTCATATTTGACCTAGACCTCTCTACCCATTTTATCATGGGAGCACAATGTCATAGAAAATTTTACGTTTTTGGATCCTTAAATCAATCATCTACGCTTAAATTTTTGCTAATTTCATCCACAGCGAAATGGCTTTCTCTAATTCAACTGTAGTGTTGACTTCCTTTTCACCATTGGAAGCGGGAGAGGCCTTCTCTGAATCCGCTTTCTTTTGACCACTGGACGCGAGGGAGGCTTTCTTTGAATCCACTGAAGCTTTAACGCCATTGGGAATGTTTGCTATAATCTCCATTTGAGATATAGAATTATTTTATTTTATTTTATTACATGTAAATGATATTTAAAATAAAAAATAAGTGTCAAAATCAAGAATCAGGAAAATCATATGTATGAATTTTATGCATTTGTTAGAATAATTTAATTTAACTAGAGTTTGAAATCTTTTCGTAGTTAGCTAGCCTTTTGATTTCATTATTTTAAAAATATATGTAAAATACATAAAGAATCCTAATAAAATATATAGTTATAAAATAAATTGTTTATAAAATAACATTTTCCATCTTCACATATAGTGGTGAAAATTTAAAAAGTAAAACCTTAATCTATAAAATATTATTTTAGGAAATCTTAAAAAGTAAAACCTTAATTATTTACTTTGAGAAACGTAGCATTAATCAAAACATATATACAATATAAACCAATCAAACATTATTTACCATAAATTTATGGCACTATAGTTTATTAGGTTTAGAATTCAAATTCACTTTTAACCAACATTTTTCTAAAACTAAATTTATGAAGTCATAAATTTATAAAATAAAATATAAATTTATAAAATAAAATAGATATATTTTTTAAATATAGATATGTTAGTTTTTAGATTTATTAGGTTGAGAGGTTAACAAAAACTACATAATTTTTAATAAATAACTAGACATTTTTTTAAAAATAATTATAAATATATAAGTGACATAGTTTATTAAATCAATGAACATTAAAATAAAGCCAATAAAATAATGTGTATAAATATAGTAGTACTCAAACATAAATTTTAGAAAAATCAAATCATATAAAAAACATAGCAAATTGAATTTGGAGAAGAACTTTTAATTGGTAAGGGCACTATGCAGCAATTTTTTTTAGTATTTTTCTTTCAAAATGGATTTATGAAGTGATGCGATACTGCTGGTATTATTTGTAGAAGGTTAGATTAACATTGTGTATTATTTACTCTTATTCTATTTACATGCTACTCATTAAAATAAATAGAAAAAAATTATGGAACTTATAAATAATAATTTATTTAATATTTTTCTTGCATAAAAACCACATAGAAAGTTTAATGAGAGCTAGACATAGGGCTCTTCCATCCTTAAAAGCCACAAAGAAAATTATTTTATATTTGATGACCTTTGTTTTAGATTTTTATTTATTTTAGTTTAATGAAGACTAACAAAGAAAAATAACACAAGGTACATTACTTTATTTTATTTCAGTGAGTGCTAGGGTTATAGTTTTTTAAACTTTAAAAGCCACAAATAAAATTAATATTTAATTTAATAACCTTTGATTAAAAAAATATAATTAAGTTTTTGACATGAAAAATATTCCATTAAAAACTAATTGTTAGAATTTAGAATTGGAGGGTAAATTACTTTAGTTTAATGTCTATCTATTGTCAATAACAATTTTAATATAGACCCCTGATGTATTTAAGATATTTTTATTTTATTTTATATAATTAAGATTGATTTTTTACTTTATTTACTTAAGAATTATTTTATGTTTTAATTAAATAATTTTGATTACAATAATATAATTTCCAAAAACATGATTATTGTGAAAAATTACATGCATAGTAAATGCAGCCTATTAAAACATCACATATGCACTACAATTATGGTGA
This sequence comes from Cunninghamia lanceolata, assembly GCA_027924645.1. Classification (NCBI taxonomy): domain Eukaryota; kingdom Viridiplantae; phylum Streptophyta; class Pinopsida; order Cupressales; family Cupressaceae; genus Cunninghamia; species Cunninghamia lanceolata. Next base: position 2,272,748 of record BSBN01000797.1, read on the forward strand.
GCATAGATGGCATGGCCTGTCTATACTTGCATGTGTTGCCTACGTATCTACGAAGACAATTACAACTACAACTACTTTGATGGTTGTTTAGTTCAAAAGTAATGACGAACCCTCCCTTCCCTGCAATAAGGGGTAACTGTAATCGAATTAAAAAAATACTAAGTATATGAGAAAAGTTTAATTATAGACTTAATCATGTAACCAGTCCTAATTTAACTTAAAATATGGTCCTTCTTATCATTTATGATTCTTCTTTGGAAAAAGACGACGTCTATAAGTAAGCATTAGCGTGTCTCAGGTGAAAATAAACCCTCAAACGTCAATCATACGCAAAAGCACGGAAAATCAAGAAAAAGCAAAACCAAATAAAGCAATTTGACACGCAGGCACGGCTTTTACGTGTTAAAAGAATCTTATAATTAAAAAATGAAGTAACGGGTGAAAATTCATCATTAAAGGTTTTAAACAACGTGAATGTTCAATAGGGTTAATCTTTCAATAAAAGTGAAACATTTTAATCAATAAAAAATTTAATTTGGACTTTTCGTAAAAAAAAAAATTTCGCCCGCTCTAATCCCCATGCCTGCAGGAGTACATAGTCTGGAGCGCCATTCGAAAGACATGCCTGCAGGTTTACGTGCATGTCAGTTTGCCGTATAAACACTTCGTTAAGATTGCCTTCGCCGGAAAATCGTGTGAGAAGAAGTTCGTTTTTTAAAGGAAAAGGAAAAGGAAAGGGAAAACGGTTGAAAAAATATGAAGTGTTAGTTTTTAATTTTTATTAAGGTATTCGCATCAGTTATTTGCTTTTCTAGCACATAAACTAAAATCTATTTGCTGCAATTTTATTAAGTACAAAAAAATATGATGGATTAATTAATATATTATATTATTATTACAATTTATATAATATGTTAATATATAATTATACACAATATTAATATAATTTGTATAATATAATATTAATTTTCATAATAATATAATATATATAATAATATATAAATTATTATAATTTATTAAAATATATTATATTAATATACAATAAAATAAAAAATATATTTCAATATTTCATATATAATATTTTATAGTTTATTTATTTAAGAGCTATTTTATTTTTATTTAAATAATAGTTATTTATTTAATAGTTTTGGTTTTTTTCAAATATATGTTTGGGTTTTGCCATTTTTTTTTGTTAATACGTCAAGTCAATTCTAACAGGGCATAAATTTGATAGTTGTATAGTTGTATTTAAGATTTTTTGCTGTAAAATATAATGAAATTTTAAAAAGACCGTATCATATGAAATGATAGATTTTGGACGATGATATATATAATTTGGTCCTTAATAATAATAATAATAATAATAATAATAATAATAATAATAATAATAAGTCATTTATCCTTATTAAATTGTTATATGATTATTATTATATAGTAAATATCTAACTTGAGCTCTAAAATATTTGATTGAATCTCTTATTTTATGCAATATTTTGGGCTAATAAATTTAAAAAAAACATATGTATGTTCTCATATATGGATTTACAATGAAAAAGCAAACAAACAATTTGTTTTTTGCAAATATGCACCTCTAGAAAAAATGGAAGATATAAAATTTCTATATATATAATATTATTTACACTTTAAAAAATATTTTGCTAAACATTGGCCAATGAAATAATTGAACTTTTAACACTTTTAAAGTGCAAATACAATCCTTGACACGCTGCGAAACCTTGATATAAAATATCATAATTTGACACACTACGAAAAATACCTCCTACTTATCAATTGATGAGCTAAAGGGGCTCTATAATGAATGGTTCATAAGGCACAACATTTACTGAAGGTTTTGCAAATGGGGTAGCAAGCTAAGTGGGCTTGATCTTGGGGGAAACTCCATGGTTAAGTGTGCTTGAGTCAGAGTAGTACTGGGAAGGGTGACCTCCCTAGAAGTCCCGATGCTTCACCCCTGTGAGCATCACCTAGATGCAATGAGTGCTAAATGGACCATTCATTAACATGAGAGATGGGTTCATGTGAACCACTACTCATGAAATATGGGTCATGTGTTTGACTCAAAAACTATGCAATTAAACCCTGATATAAAATATCATAATTTGACACGCTGCCAAAAATAACTCCTACTTATCAATTGATGAGCTAAAGGGGCTCTATAATGAATGGTTCATAAGGCACAACATTTGTTGAAGGTTTTGCAAACGGGGTAGCAAGCTAAGCGGGCTTGATCTTGGGGGAACTCCATGGTTAAGTACGCTTGAGTCAGAGTAGTACTGGGGAACTCCATGGTTAAGTACGCTTGAGTCAGAGTAGTACTGGGAAGGGTGACCTCCCGGGAAGTCCCGATGCTTCACCCCTGTGAGCATCACCTAGATGCAATGAGTGCTAAATGGACCATTCATTAACATGAGAGATGGGTTCATGTGAACCACTACTCATGAAATATGGGCAGTTAAACCTGATATAAAATATCATAATAAATTGTTTGTTTGCTTTTTCATTGTAAATCCATATATGAGAAGGTACATATGTTTTCTTTTTAAATTTATTAACCCAAAATATTGGGTAAAATGAGAGATTCAATCAAATATTTTAGAGCTCAAATTAGATATTTACTATATAATAATAATCATATAACAATTTAATAAGGATAAATGGTTATTATTATAATTATTAAGGACTAAATTATATATATCCATCTTACACAGTTTGTCCAAAATCTATCATTTCATATGGTACAGTCTTTTTAAAATTTCATTATATTTTATAGCAAAAAATATTAAATACAATTATACAACTATGCCCAAATTTATACCCTGGTGGAATTGACTTGATGTGTTAACAAAAACTATGGAAGAACCGAGACATATTTTATTTTATTGTATATTAATACAATATATTTTAATAAATTATAGTAATTAATATATTATTATATATTATATTATTATGAAAATTAATATTATATATTGATATTATATTATACAAATTATAATAATGTTGTGTATGATTATATATTAACATATTATATAAATTATAATAATAATATAATATATTAATTAATCTATCATATTTTTTTTGTTTTTGTACGCAAATAGATTTTAGTTTATGTGCTAGAAAAAAAAGAACTGATGCGAATACCCTCATAAAAATTAAAGACGAACACCATATTTTTTCAACCGTTTTCCGTTTCCTTTTCCTTAAAAAAAAAAATGAACTTCTTCTCACACGATTTCCCCGCGACGGCAATCTTAACGTCCGCAATTTGAACGCGGTGGAAACGGCGAACGCAATGCCGGAATTTCAAGGTAAATGAAATGTTTATACGGCACACTGACATGCACGTAAACCTTCCAATACCTATACAAATTCTGAACGCGTTTTTAATCTTTGTAACCGTCCCCGTATCAGTATGATATTTTAAAATTCTGAGTAATTTGATATTTGAAAAAATCTACTGACATCTGATCCGCAAATCTGCAATGAAAAGACTTGAGAAGGAAAAAAAGGAACTTTACACGCTTGGAGTACAGCAGTCATTCGAGAGTTTTTACTCTCTTATGCAGAAAATTACAATGAATTGGTATTACATGCATCGCAGATGGATATGATTTTGTAAATCTCAGAAATAGCAGGTTGTAAAGGTATAGGTCCGAGTAAGTAGAAATGAGCAGAGAGGAACCTAACAGAACAGGGTCTGATACCATGAAAGAAATAGGCCCAAAAACACCAAAGAGACAGGGCAAAACATAACAGTAATAAACATAAAAGAGGCAGGGCAAAACAGAGTTGAATACTCTGGCAAATTATATTCATCTAACATTCATTACATCACATCCAAAACACTGTGTATGTAGCAACAATCCAGATGATATATCTAGCAGCTATCCAGACGCTATATCTAATAGCAATTTGAATGCTGTAACCAATAGCCATCTAGAGGCTCTACCCAACAGCTCTCTTCAATCACATATATATAGCTATAGAACCTTTGAAGCCTGAAAGCTTTTAGCTTTCTAGAAAACTCTTAAATATGGAATGTTCTTTTCTAGAACATATCTTAGAATATTTTTTTCTAGAACAACTTTAGAAATGTTCTAGCTTGTGGAAGACTCTAGAAACATTCTATCATTTTTTAGACAATCTTAATCCTTAACAACGTTGGGGTTTAGAAATGATGTTTCTCAAGAAAATGAAAATGAAAATGAAGATGGTGAAGGTGAACAGTACTTACCTGTGGAGAGGCATGAAGATCCTATTTCGATAGAAGATGAAGATGAGGACTTACTCATGCAGCGGGAAGAAACTACTTATTCTCCGGAAGATGAAGACGACATACGTTTTGCTCGGAGAAATTGGAGAACTACCGATGAAAGTATTCGAAGATTACAATCCTCTGTGAAAACTGCTTTTGATGATTAAGTTTGATAAGATGGAAGCCGACTTAATTAGAGCAAAATCAGAAATTAAGGAGTTGGCTGAAAGAAACAAGAAACTAGAGAAGGAGCTCCACGAGGCTAAAGAAGGAGAAAACTCCAGCAAACGAGATCTCCACCAAACAAGAAACGAGCTGCAGGAGCTGTGTACTATAGTCGCTGCACTCAAGGAAGAATGTGATCAAGTATGTAAGCAACAAGAGTATGCAGGAGCGGTTACACAACTTGCTAAGAAGAGAAAATATGTTCTTAAAGTTTACGAGGTTAATGACTGTGTGAATTGCCCAATTTGCTTGGAACCATGGACTGAATCCGGAGAATTAGGTCAAGTTAGGTTCTACGAGCACTTATAGTGTTAGTTCAAGTGGAGGTGTTAGAAAATGAGCCACACCCAAACCAAAGATGGACAAATCACCAAGATTGTTAATAACTTAATAATAGAGAACCGACCAACAAATAATTAATCTTACCTTTGACTACTTCTATCTGATCCATAAAAATTTGACAAATTTTTCATTGCTAATACAATAATACTCTCATTATCTTTTATTTGTTTTCAAAAGAGAGGGCTATTTAAAAGGTTTTATTGATCGCTATAAACAACTTTTGATGTAATAATAAGTTATAACTCGATCTATGTTCTGAACAGAGCTCCTAATCTGATAAAATTGTCACGATTTTATGTGTCGGGTCTCTTACTCTGCTCTGCTCCCGCATTTGGTTGAAAGCTTCGTTCTTTTTGAAAGATTAACGAAAAGGTCCTTAGTATAGAACGGAAATCATTTTTTTATTTATGTGTTGAAACAAATTCTATTATTAGCCGATAGGCTATTAGTGGGAGCTTTTAGCTCCCGGAAAAAATCGGACACCGAAAAATTGTCGGACGCCGGAAATGTCGGATGCCGGAAATTTTGGGAAATCCGTCGGTTTTGTTCTTTGCCGTTTTTGTGCAGCTGTTCCCTAAATTTCACTCACAGGCTGACTCTTTGGTCACAACATAATTTTTGCCCACCTAAAATGTCAGGACTGAGAATGCTTTCGCGTTTTTCTGAAGTCTGAGAATGCTTCCACGTTTTCTCAAGTGTGATCCGAACGTCCCCTCCGTCAAAAGCCGGTCATCGTCGGACGAAAGTTCTGTGTACAAAGGTTTGGAGATAACTATTTTATTTGCATCTATAGCTAGAACATTCAGTATTGAATGCAATACAGTTCTATTTAGCTATTCTTATAATATGTTTTCTGTGAATCAGTTGCCTTAAATATTGATTTATGTAGGATTCCCATCTGGTATTTTTGAGAATTTCAAGGTTTAGGGTTAGAAAATTTTAGTATATTGAGATAATGCTTTTGTTCGATTGGTTTTATGGAATTCTGGCCTCCCTAGGCCTCTAGCAAAAAGAGGCAAAGATTTTATTTCTGGGACTGGACAATGCCGGAAAGACTACGTTGTTGCACATGCTGAAAGATGAGGTGAGTCCTCTGTGTTTTTTCATCTTTTCAAAGTTTTTGATAACGCTAAAGCAAATTTAGAATATAATTTTGAATACTATATTAAATTAGCCTTTGCTTTTCACGCTTTTGTGGAATTTTATAGATTAGTGGAGCCATTGTATACGGGTTCTGGACATTTGTGGATATGGCGAGTGGAAGATACTTGTGGAAGAACCTGAGGGTTCATACCCACAAAACAAAGCCAGTTAAAATCGGCCACTACTTTTAAGGGCAGAATTCCTTTTCAAATATTTTTTATTTGTAATTCCAATCACTTAATTTTTTCTCAAGTGTAAAATGTTCTGTATCTTTTAAGTTTCTTTGTCGTTGCTCTAGAAGATTCGCCACACAAAGAACTGTATCTTGTTTGGTTATAGCTCCCTTCGTAATTGAGAATCTGAGTTGTACTTGTGTTTGCCAGGGAATATGATGTAGTGCATATCATTTCTTCTTTCTATTTTGTAAAGCTAACGCTCTTGTATTACAAGAGAAGGGAAAAGCAAGGGAAGAGAGAGTTTTCAGATTGCCATATAAATCTTTATTAAATTATGTGGGAAGTATTCTTGTGTTGAGGGTTAGTAAATAGAAAGAGATCTTCCAATTATCATAGAAAACCCCAACAAAACAATCATATAGGACAAATAAAAAGAGAGCTTCTAATTATCGAGGAAAACCCCACAAAACAGTCATATAGGGAAAATAGAAAAGGAGCTTCTAACTATCACTATCACGGAAAACCCCAACAAAACATACTTATAATGCCCTTTTAGTGAATGATTTGTTGTGTTTCTCTGTATAAAAACTATTGCATTGATAACAGGCCCTAAACATTTTCAGGAGGTTTGTGTTTGAGAAACCTTTGTCGATGCTTCAAATTGTCTAAGAAGTCAGACTAAATACAGAATAGTAAGTGCTTCACATTACTTGATAATTTAGTGCAAAGCAAATTACAAATTTTAAGGTGAATCAGGAGGTGTTTTAGGGTACTTCTAAATTTCAAACTATAACAACAATGACAAGGAATTAGTACTAAGTTTAGTGTTACAAGGTTGTCTGACCATTTTGCATGCTGTCAATCTTACTGCATGTAGGTAAGGTAAGTTTGCATATGGTGGAGAGAAGGCTAACTCTGTATATAAATGTCACTAATGGTTGCAAAGAATCTGATTTGGTAGTTGGTTTTGTATCTTGTTTTTACCATGAAAGATTAGTAGGGAAGTAAATAAAGATGTTTACAGAAATTCAAGACTAGGCTGCCTTCTGTCAAGATTCAAAATGATATGTTTACATCTATGTCTAACACACAGGACTAGGATCTTGAATACTATGTCTTGAATATTGTACAATAAGCACCAGAAGGTTAGGTTTCTTAGTGCAAACTGGTGGGTAATTAGAGTACCATCACACTAGGTTCTCCATTGATCTTGTTCACCAGTTCGCTTTGGGCCATGATTAATTTAATTTTTTTCTTTAAACTAGTAAATCCATCATACAAAAACTTGAGATACCATGGCAGATAGGTTAAAACATGCCATTCTTTCATGCATTTCAGGTAATGTGTTAGTTGGAGAGAGCATCTCTCAAACTGAAAACAGATGATATGGATAGAGATACAGGAAAATTATATCAAGTGGCTGCTTAAAGAGCTGAAGCAAAGATAAAATGGTTGGGAAAGGCTGTTAAATTGCCGTGGCATGCAATTAGCCCCTTTTATAAAATGGATAGTATGAGGTGGAAAACTTCAGTGGACTAACTCTCAATCTAGGCCAACCTTTAGAAGACTTAATTGGAAAGGCATAGTCAGTAAATAGGATAGTGAGAAGCTCTACAAAGCTTCAATTCAATCAATAATCCTAACAGAATTGGGACTAACATTAGGATCCAACAATCAATGACTCAATTGTCAAACTAAGTTCAATTATACACTCAAGATGAAAGAAGTGGACTATTTGAATCATAGCAGCATTACTTGTCATCGCGATTGACTTGGCAAACCAAAAGTATAATTGTAATTCAATTATTCAGGATTTAATCAGAAAAAACTTAAGAAAATAAAAAAAATGCTGAAAAGTTAATAAAATTTGAGGAAAGGCTATGAAGGCCTTTAAGACCATAGGGACCTTCATGGTGCATGGCATTTTTCATAATTATATTACTTTTAATCAAGCTCTCAACTCTTCAGTAAACACAGTCATCAAAGTCATCAAGGCCATGAATTAGTAATTAGGTCCTAACTGAATGGGAATGGAACAGATATTTGCTAAAGAATGATTGCCCCAGAGTGTGCCCTAATTAATCCAATGTTTGGTTACTTTGGCAAACTCTAAATCTGCACTGTAAAAATGATGTTTAGACTGAAAAATCAAGCGTTTTATAAGCAAATTGACAGTGCGATTTAATAATGATTTAAAAAAATGCTAGTAAATTGCAATTTCTGGGAAACTGCAATTAATTTGGTAATTTAATAGCCTTAGGATTTGTGCTGGTGATCACAAGAAAAAGATGGTGATCCAATCTAAATTGAATGACTGCCATGCACGAGCCACAATTAATTGTCATTTTAGCGTGATTTCTGGTACTATGATTTCAATAAAGGTGGAGCATATAACTGATCTTTCCATCAATCGTAACAAGTACTAATTTTCTTCATACTAAATTTGCAAAGAAATCAGGAAAATTGTAGAACATTTTACCACGAGTTGCAGGCTTGAAGCTACATAATCAAGGGTTTGCCTTATATCACTTTTTTGAAGAGATGTGAAAGATTGAGGTTCATAGGATATGGTACTATTTGTTTGGGTTTCTGAATCTTTAAGACGAGTAAGATGGTTTTCATTTGCATTTTCATTTTCATTCAGAAAAATGTGTACATAACTTTATAAAGGTAGCTATGTTTCCTGACAAAATTGGACATTTCACAAAGAACTGATATCCATATTATATAATTGTGTCATACCAAGTAATCTGATGACTTAGTTATTTGAAGGTTGTACTCCTATGGTTTTGCAAATTAGATCAAATTTTTGACTTTCCCAATGCGGTGATTGATGCCACTGTCATAATTTTATATGTCCGGTTCATTAATTGTGAAAACAATGTTGTTGGCAACATTGCTAAGTGCATGAAATGAGGTTACCATAGACAGATAGGGGTTTTGATAGCCGCATACTGAGGCTTGGCAGTTGGTAGACAGTATAAGTAGTGACGTTAATCATGTGCCCAATGGTAAGTTGTGATACCTAAAGAAGAACTTAATGCTAATGTGGTCAAAAGCTTTTTACTATTTAGTTTACATATTTGAACATTTTTTAATGCAGACAATTAATTACTATTTAATATATGCAGCAGTAAATTGACTCTGTGTAACAATAATAAAATTATAAACTTCCAACTATTTCTTTCTTTCTGAATATTCCTGTGCTTAAGCTTTGTGGTTCGATATACCCTATCGGCTACTCTGTTGTGCACAAATTCAGTGCAACTGCTAGTTTATAAATTTTGTTATTTAGGTGAGTTGTAAATTGGACTTTAGTTCATATAAAATCGACAAAAGTTATATGCAGGAGAGTTTGAACCTACTGTAGCATCTAAAATTGGATGTCACAGGTTTAAATTTGACTGCTCCATTTTTACACAGCCGCACTGCAACATGCTAGCTGTTTAAGCTGGAGCTTGAACGGATGCTCCATATGTCAACCTGCTAGCAATTCCCACCTAGCAGTCTTATTAAATCTTTTGAAATTGAAAATATTTTTCTGTTATTGTATTTAGTGGTGTGTTAGATTTTGGGAGATTTTTATCACATTTAATGTTTTAAGATTGAGGGGGTTAAAAGGGAGGATGGAGGAACCACCACAAGGGAGGAGGACAATTCCAATCTCTTCTTGATTAATTATTTAGAAATTGAGAATATTATATGAGAGTGATAAGAATAGATGGCCTCCTATTTATTAGTTTAGTGTATTTATAGTTTTGGTTTTCATGTTCAGTGTTCTGTATGTAGTATGGTGTTTTTATTTTTAATTTTCTTCTTTTTTGAGTTCTGATGAGGAACACTGCTTTAGTAGAGTTATGCTATTTTGTCTCCAGCCTCCTGATTGGTACGGGAGAAAGTATGTCTTCATGATGACTCTACAACTAGTTGTGCCTTTAACGAATGTTTTATATGTTAAAGGAGTAGAGATAAAGTGTGGTCCAAATGTGTGAATGGTTAGATAGTTGGACATTGATATTGCGGGTACAAGAGAATCACAAGGACAATGATCATTATAGTTTGAAAGCCACACATCTTGCTCATACTACATATGGTGCAGATGATTAGAGGTATGTTGGAAAATGAATTACAACATGAAAGATAGTGTTAGAGAGAGGCAATGGATCTTCATATTGCATTAGACATGGCACACTAAATATACAAGATTAGTAGGTATTATTCTTAGAGGAATGAGGATCAAATAATTAGACATATGAAGAAAAATAGAAATATTGATCCAAATTAATCAATACAAAAAAGTAAAAGACTAATTTTATAAAATAAAACATATTTTATTTTATTTATATCTCAATATATTAAATTAATGTTAATGGTGTTAGTTGGATTATGGATAGAATAGTTTTGCAAAAAGTTTTTAATCAAGGGATCATATAGACCCGGTTGCACTTAACAAGAAGTGGCTTTCTCTTCTTAAATCTGGTACTTGTTATTTAATTCTTTTAATCTTTTATTAGTTTAACAATGTAATATATTTTTTTGTGTTACATAATAGAAAAATTTAATGTTAACAATTTTCTAACATTCCTATTGTGGAATTCCACTTTCCTGTGGCCATTTCTTTGGCAGATCATGCATAACACAGTGGATTTCTAAAGGTGGAAGTCGTGGTTACTCTACCGTCAGTCAAATTTGATTCATATTTTATTTAGCTTGAGTCGCTTCATTTGATCGGATTACATACCCTTTTAAATCAAACTAAACTTGTATATAAATGATTACAGTGTTCACTATGCTCGAGTAGGGTTACTTCAGCAGATATAAGATATCACTATGTATCCCAATTCTATGATGGGGAGGTGACGATTCAGCAGGTAGATCAGTCACTCCTATTAATATATCTTACCACAACAATTACGATACTGGCTATGCTAATTGAAATTTCTATACACTCACATCAGTCGTGTGTTTTTACAGGCTGGATGAAAATTGTGAAGGGAGTCTCACTACATTTTGTTTCAATTTTGAAAATTTGAATACTTGCCTGAAACTTAATCAAATACGAGATTATGTTTAAAGTGGATCATAGGGACTTTGGAAGATACAATTCTGAATTATTCAAGAAATTGTTCTAATTTACACAGTAAACATGACACATTTTGCCTGTTAATAAAACTGACATGCATACGCTAAAATGGTATATGTTGTTTTTCGAAATGCTAAAGTTGCTTTCGCCAATGGAGATAATTGCTGCTTTTTTTTATTATTATTAAAAAATGGTATGTGACGCATTATTCTTGAGATTTGGAACTTCAGCTGCCATGTTAATCTTGTTTGTAACGAAATCCTCCTTCCAATATTGATTACTATAAATTTTGATGTTGCCAAAGATCCAAGATTAAAAAATTGAATTGATGGTAGGGTGCGCATTGGATTCAAAATTAGTTTTTAACTTAACAAGTATTGGGAGCTTAGAAGATAAAAGTTTACGAAAAAGAACATAAATAAAATTCAATCCAAAAGGAGTTTTTTTATTGTATTGTAATATTTACATAATATATTTGAGCAGGAAAATAATGCTTTTTAATATGGAAATTAGGTTAATTGAATTAATATATGTAAATAGCCACAATCAATTTATATTAATTAGGTTTAAAAATTTGTTGAATAGTGCTTCTTCATTAGTGAAACTATTTTGAATTTTACAATATATCTCTTTATGGTTAGAGGATAAGTTTGTGGGCTTATGAGTAATTGTGAGTGTGATCTATATTAATGCTTGGAATTTGTCATAGAGTTCTATCCTACACCTTAGTATGGTCTGCAGTCTTCTATTCTGATTTTTTTTTTTTTTTTTTGGAGAATTTGGGACTGGTGGTACTAATTAATACCTTATTTGGTTGTCACGTGATTGACCTATGAGGGCATTGTACATTGAGCAAACCCATGAAATTGAACAATATCAAAAATAGTAAGCAAGTGCCTAAGATGTAGATTCTTAGTCTTTGTATTAGACCAAATTTAAAAGTTCACTACTAATTTTTCTCTAGAATGAATGATTATTTTCTTGGATGATTATAAGATGACTAGAATGACTGCATTGAATGTGTTTAAATATTAGCACATCAAATCAAATTGTGATAAAAGTGTGTATATTGGCTCAAAGTCAGAGTGTAAGGAGCACTAGTTAGCCAAATTTTAATTTCAAATTTTAATTGGAAAGGGAAGGGATTGTGACAAAAGAAAGTTAGATAGAATAGGACACTTCCCACATTAATCTTGAAAGGAGAGACATGCAATAGAAACTAAGATCATTCAACCATTTGAGAAAGATTAAACATACATAGAATAATATGCAACCATACAGAATAGATATAATAGAGTAATTAATCTGAAAATCTTTACAAAAACTCCAGCAACAAAAGGAGCCTCAATGTATTATTCTTCACCAATATTATATGTATGTATGTATGTATAACAAAAGGAGCGTAAGATCTAATAGGGGTATACTATTGTCATATATAAAGTATTTTGATACATGAAATGTCACTTTATAAAGCTTTATATTTTTAAATTCCCTTTGAAGCTCTATGTTTTTCATCTCTTCCTTTCCAATTACTTTCTAGAGGTCCATCTACACCTAAGTAAATTTTCCCCTTACCAAACAAATGGATAAATCCTTTGCTTGGATCAAGGGTGAAAGGCCCATCAATGAAATAATAATTAAAAGGTCTCAACAACAATTGAGGAACTCCACAACCAACAATTACTACAAAAACATGGGGAGCTTTAGAACATGGTTTGAACATCCATCAAAGATTAAAGGATAGAGGAATTTTGCCACATGTGGTAGTTGGCACTACCTTGATAGATATGAATGCAAAATGTAGATGCATGCACAAGGCACAAAAGAGTATTGATTGCTAATTTATTAATAAACTATACATAATGATAGTTTGGATCTCCCATTCATAATTTCCAAGAAGAAATCTATGTAGTAAGTTCACATCCATTTATTTTTGTTAGTTCGTCACTATGTGTATATGTGATGTATGCATGAGTTAGTCACTATGTATACATGATGTATGAATGAGCTAGTCAGTATGCTTATATGTGACGTATGTTGAGTTGATCATTGTGTGTACATGTGATGTACATATTGTTTGTGTAGGTTTCTATTTCTTAGTTGGGTTATTTATTTTTCCCTATATTCTTAAGTTTTTCCTACACTTCTATTAATCTCGCTTAGGTTAATAAAGCAAGTCTTATTAGGTGAGTGGTTGCGAGATGTCACCTTCCTACATGTGAGCATCCATTAGCTATCCTGGGAAGATACCTTGCTATCTTTAGTCTGATAGATGGTTGCTCCTCCTCGGTCGGTGTTGCCACCTCCTCCCTCTCCCTGATCTATATAAGCATGCTACCTGGCTTGTATTTAGTATCTTTTACTTTTGCATCCTCTTAATGCTATTTTACTTCTAGCATTTGCATTACTCTCTTAGAGACTAACTCTATGTTGCTATTTTGATTTCATATCATTTGTATTCATAGTTTAGATATCTATTCTTTGCACTAGTGTTTTGGGTTAATAATCTTTTTAGATTCTAACATGGTATCAGAGCCTAGCTATGTGCAAGAGTAGATTTTAGTTTCCTTATTTGAGATATTCAGGGGGGGGGGCAAATTAAGCTTATTGTATTTTTTCAAAAAATCCAGTATGCTCTTCTCTTGCATCTTTGGATGATCTTGAGAATCATAAAAGTTTGACGGAAACTTTTTTAATCTTTGGGGTTTGCACATGTGTTTTATGAAATCTGGGTGATTGCAGCATGTTTGGTTATACTGGTAGCATTTCTGGCTATTCTAACGCATCTAGGAGGCATGAGAAAGTTAAATTTGGCTTTTGTTTCACCGAAATCAGAGATCGTCATACACAGTTGCTGAACCAGGGTTTTCAAGTTCAAATCTGACAACCAATTTGCATATTTGGTGTTTTCAATCAATATTATAGGTTCCAGCATACCTTTTCTTGTCTTAGGTAGCTGATTCAGCCTTTGCATGTCATTTTTTGGTTACTGGGGTCTTTTTTGTTGCTAAAGGCATTATGTTTACATTAGAACTACATCTTCTGTATATCAGTAAGAAAAATGCCTTCTGAGTTCTGTTTGCAGTACAGAAAAACCATCTGGGTATCTTTTAGTTTTTCATGCAATCTGTATATTTTGTAGAATTGAACTTAGAAAGCTACAACAGTATCCCTCTCTATTGGCAGTTGCAATTTTGAAAGCAGTTTTCAAATACTTCGTTCTTTCTCATACGGACTCCATTTCCCACGAAATGTTTTTTGATTTTAGCTATTTTTTTGTGCTCTATGTACTAGTGCAGATGTTTTTTATTTTGATGCAGAGATTTTTTAGAAATTATAGATTCTTAGTCGTGACACTGCAGAGTTCTTGTTTTGGAAACTTTGAAGGATCATAACTTTCACATACGACCTCGTATCGAGGTGATTTTTTTTTGAAAGTGCATGATTTTTCAAGTAGATCATAGTGGTACTATTTATTTCTCTGTATATTGTGCCAAAATTATATTTTCAAGATATATTCTTCATGAGGGTTTTGTAATGCATTGAAATCAAGACCACTTAGTATTTCTTGCTAGTGGCAATTGTAAACGCACTAATATAAAGTGACAAATCATATTTTCTTGGGGGGGTTCTTTGATTGAGTGAAAAGGGGGGGTGGGGTTGTCTTGGTTGGGTTCTCTTCTTTTCAGCACTTCTTCTCTACATTCCTTCATCATGGATCAAACAAATCTGCCCATCCTAACTCCATACAATTACTTTGAGTGGAAATCACGCATGACAATTCACTGAAGGAAAGTTGGATTAAATAGGATAACTATGGGACTTGAAACTGAACCTGCTAAAGATGAAGATAAGCCTAAGTGGTTTAACAAATCTAATGAGGCATATGGAACATTATTTTTGTCTATTTCTCCTGATTTTCTCTTTCACATTGAGTCTTTGAATACACCAAATAAAATTTGGACAAAGCTAGAAAAACTATTTGGCACACAAGATTCAATGAGGGGTCATATGTTAAAAAATGAACTAATTAGTTTGAGTCTAGGCAATTTCAACACAATCCATGATTTCTTCACTAAATTGAAATCACTAAGGCTGCAGTTAAAACAATGTGGAATTGAAAAGAAAGATGAACAACTGATTATTAGTATTCTCTCTAAGCTAAGTTCAGAATATTCTATGTTTGTTTCTACCTTCTATGCTACTAAGGGTGCACTTGGTACTCAATTCACCATGCCATATTTAGATGATTTTGCTGTCAATCTCACTCGGGAACAAGACAAGATAATCCATATGGGCACTCTTAAATCCTCTAAGTCACATGCCTTAGCTGCCGATGAAGGCACAAAAGAACAGAAAGGACAAAGTAGTAACAACAATAGTAAGGATAAGAAATAGAAGAATAGCAACGAGAAGAAGGATCAAATATCGGTTGCTTCAAAAGAAACTAATGAGACCCAATCTTCCAAGGGCGACAAGCCTAAGAAAGAGAGGGTCTAATGTGCCTATTATAAAGACCCAGTCATGATGAACATAAATGTCTGAAGAAACAAATTGTTCACTTGACACAAATTCTTGAGAAGAATAATATCAATGTTCCTGAGTCTATCAAATAGAGTTCTAATGAGGGGTCTAATAAGGTAAAAGAAAATAGTAAGGGGAAAGGAAAGGGCAAGGCCCTTGTTAAAGTTGCATCTTCACCATCCACTTGGGTTCTTGATTCGGGTGCTTCGTACCACATGGCTTCATCTAAGGAAGAACTTGCATCTTTGGAGCCATGTACTATGCCTTCTATATTGATGGGTGATGACACTCCTATTGAGGTGTGTGGGAGAGGGTTTGTTGATGTGGGGGATGGCACCTTCCATGATGTTCTTTCTGTGCCCTCATTATCAGCTAATCTCCTATCGGTATACCAGATCACTCACATAGGTTTAGACAAGTGGGTTGATTTCACTCCTGATTCAGTGGAGATTCGTGACTTGCATAGTGGTTCTACAGTTGCAGTTGGGAAAGCAGTGTTGGCAAGAGACACTATATGGATTCATGGTTGTTGTCATTGATGGCAACAAAGGTCATCCCACATATCCACAAGTCATAGTGTGCCTCTACTAGAAGTCAGAATGAAGATTATTGTGGTCCGGTGAACAAGAACAGAGCATGTGGCAAGGTCTAACAGACAGGTCTGGATCTCTCAGAGGAAGTATCTTGGTGCAGTGCGGATCTTGGGAAGTCAAGAGGACTACCTTGAATAGTATATTCCAAGGATTCAGCCTCCGGTGATGGACAAAGAAAAAGATATGAATAGTTGTGTACCAGATTCCTGAGTGACAGTGTGAACAAAGGAAAAACTGACTAACAGAGCATCAAACTATATTTTTGGATGTGTTATTGTTGATGGTAAAGGTTGTGAAGGCATGAATCATGTTTGGATGACATGATTAATGATATCTACAAGTATATGCTTGATCCGCAGTACTTGATATGCAAGGATTCAGCCGACAGAACAGAGTTTGTGAGAAGATAGACTATTCCAGGTGCCGACTAGAAAGGTCATGAAATTACTTGTGTGGATATATATGCATGATGGATTTAGTTGTGAAGTAGTAAGAAGTGTAGTGAAATATGTGAAGAAGTACAGAGCAGAGTAGAAACAGTAAGAAAGATCCGGTATGTAAAAGGAAAGCAAAATAAAGAAAAGAGGAAAGATGAAGTGCAGTAGATCAGTGTACTAAGCCTAACCGGAACTGAACCCTAGCATATGTGGATGCATCTAATCAGTTCAAATATTGTATAACATTATTTTGTAGATAGCGTGTCTCCTTGTAGGCAGTGTGCCTCTTTGTGAGCAGTGTACCTCTTTGTGAGCAGTGTGCTCGGGCAGTGAGCCCTAATTGACAAGTGCCATTCTTGTAACTCCTTATTCTTCTAACAGAGAATAATTTTTGGGTTAATCACCCCGTGGTTTTCTCCCTTAATAGGGTTTCCACGTCAAAAATACTGTGTCTTGTGTTTCTCATTTTATGGTAATGTTTGATTGTTTGATTCAAGGTTGCATTGATTAATAAGAAAGTTCAAAAGAAGAAATAATTAGGATAACTGATTCACCCCCCTCTCAGTTATCAACAATTGGTATCAGAGCTAGGTTCCTCCTAATAGAGCCTAACAGCTTGAGAAAGATCTGGGAGTTCAAATGGATGCATATGGTGTAAGGGAGCAACTCAAGACTGCCCTTGAGGATCTTGAATAGTCAAACTCTGAAGTCAATGAATTAAAGGAAAGACTCAAACAGGCTGATGAATTCATGAGAGAACTAAAGGACAAATTAAGTCTCTCTATGAAAAAGAGAAAGGAGCTGCTCCAACAATTGGCAAGACAAAGTGAAGAAGGTAATACAAATGAAGAATTGACTGAGAAAACCAAGTTATGTGAAAAGTTATCAAAAGAAGTCATTATGGTAAGACATGAAATGGAATTAGGAGTTATAAAGTTTACTCAAGAGATTGAAGAGAAAACAAAAGCTGAAGACAATCTAAGACAATCTCTTAAAGAGAAATCAGAAGAATGCCACCAGATGGACAAGATTATCAGACATCTTGAATCTGATCTTGAAGATGCCAAAGATAATGAAGAAAAACTTGAGGATCAAATTGTCTCTCTCAAAAGAGATCTTCAAACAACAAATGAATATAAAGAAAAATTCAAGATAAGTTCAGCTCAACTTGAAGTTCTTCTTGGAAGTCAAAAGAGGGCAGATAACAAGTATGGTTTGGGATATGAGAAAGGAGAAAGCTCTGGATCTGGTCAAAAGAATTTTGGATCAAAAAATCCAAGGAATAGGCCCAGAAGATCTCCGGTAAGACAGCCCAATGCTCAAAAATATCCATCCTTCAATGGATACTGCCACAGCTACAATCACTTTGGTCACAAAGCTAATCAGTGTAGAAAGAGAATGAATCAGACTAATTCATCCTTCTCCGGACAGTGCTTTAACTGCAAAAGGTATGGACACAAGTCTCATGAATGCAGAAATATGCAAATAAACAAATCATTCAATGGTAGATTGTTTGCATGCAATAGAATAGGTCATATGGCTAATCAATGTAAATCAAGAGGTTATCAGTCAAATATGCAAGGAAATATTATTTGCCAAATCTGTAATAGGTCCGGTCATAATGCAAAAGTCTGCAGAAGCAAGAATCAGGACAAAAGAGGTCCGGTGTATAATCAGAATCAAGACAAGGGTAAACAAAAGATGAATACAGATGAAGTTAGGAATCAGATGAACAAGATTTGGGTGAAGAAAAGTTTAGAGAATGTAGAGGTTGGATCCGCACCAGACTCTGGTGCTGATATTCCTTCCAGAAATTAAAAGGTGAGCTCTAGCTCAGGGGGAGACTCAAAGAAAATCCTGTTCCCCCAGCCAATCAAGTGGTGCCGGATGTGGCACAAGATGCGGAGAAAAGGGTTTGTAGATATAAGTCTTGAGATGATCCAGATAAGATTTCAGAGGTCTGCATGAAGATGTGAAGAAGTTGTGATCGATCAAGTAAGACCTGTTCCGGGAGATGCTCTAGAATGACAGAGGAGTACAAAAGGGTCCGGAGAGATCCGGAAGTGCATTGTCTTATTCTGCGGATTGGACAGAGTGTTTGGGACGTCCCTGTGATGTGTCATCTTGATTTGTTCATAGTTGGAAGATCCGCATGATGTTCATAGAATAGAACTGATCTGGTTCTTCAAAGTTATCCAAATAAGGCAAACCAGAATAATGTAGGTCGAGCATTTATTGCCATCAGATATTAGGGTTTTGCGGAGCAATATAAGGAATTTCTCTTAAATCACTTGCTCATTCTGCACTCAAGAAGAAGCAAAAAGTGGAGCTCTGCAACAAGATTCATCAAGCTCACCAAAGATCTCCTGCCGAAGTCATTACATATAGAAATCAATCCAACCTCTCCGTGCAACCAAAGGGGCATAAGGTATTTTCCGTTTTTGATATCTTACTACAAATCTTTTGAGAAATGGCTACTCTGAATATAGTAAAGATCTCAGATAGGCCCCGACCTGAATTTAAGAAACACCCATACAAGTCATTAGAGTTAGATCCCTTAGGAGCATTCTTTAGTGTTCCTCATGGCGTTTTACACACGGAAGATATTAGGGCTTACATACATGTAAGTATTGAGGAATTTGGGGAGTTCAAACTGAGAGATTTCTATCACAAACAACTGATAGACAATGCTTTTGAGCTTAAACTAGAGTATAAGGGTATCCAAAAGAAACATTTTGATCAATTCATTCATTTCCCCTACTTTGAAGAAAATGAATGGGTCCGGTACGTATTGAGTAGAATACATGACAACTTCCTATGGCTGGATAGACCCTGCAAGATCACAAAAGAGGCAATTAGGGCAGTAACTAGTCTATACTCTTCCGGAGGGGTACCTATCCTCAAATCTGTCAAAAATAACATTGTAACTGAGGCCACCGGATCAAAATTTGATAAGAGGGCAATGACCATTGAAGATATTTCTAATCCGGATATCAAATATGCATCTATGATAATAGGATACAAGATTTATCACTCCAGTAGGGAAAATTCTGTATCCAGAACTGCAGTATACACTGCTTATGAGATGCTAAGGAAGAATGCAGATTATGATCTCTGTGAACTTCTCTTAAGCCAATTAATGGAAAATATACAGAAGATAAAAAAAGGACAAAAAGAATTCTTTTAAGTATGGTACTCTTATATTATGTCTGTTTTTCTACTTCATGAATGAGCTGCCCGGATCAAGTGGATGGGTATGGCAAAATGACAAACCTGTTGTAGTCCAGATCAGAGATTATTTACATGGGCTTGGGGATGCCAAAGCAAGAAATACAGCCCTGTGGGGATACTTCAAAAACTTCCAAAGCATGATGCAAGCAAGAGAAAGAATTCCCTAGTCCATTGTTGAAAAATATAAAGACTCAGTCTGCTTTATGGTGGATACTGATCAATGCCTAATGAAGGCAGTGGAGCCAAGGACAGTTTGGATCATGCCCATGGGGTATGAGGTTGATGAACAGATTGTGGAACTACATGTTCAATACATGCTTAGTCAACCCAAAGATCCAAAAGCAGAAAGGTTTGGAACCTTTGAGGAGCTGAGTGTGAAGATCCATGTGGAGCTCAGAGAACCTGAGATAAAAAGGAAAGTAAGAAAAGAAGTTGAACATATTGCTCAAGGCCTAGGCATCCCAAAGGAGGCACTTGATGCCAACCGGGAAAAGAGGAGAAAGGCTGAAGAAGAAAAGAAAGAGGCAGAAAAGAAAAGCAAGAAAAGTGCTCCGGTGGAAACCTCAACCCGGACTAGATCATCAAAAGGATCTACACCTATCAGAACCAAAAGCTCAAAAATATCTCAACTGGAAGGTCAAACATCTGGTAAAGGAGAGAAAAGGTCTAAAGTAAAAGCCACAAGGGCTTATACAAGTCAGAAATATGAAGAGGAAACGGAATCAGATGAGGGGGTAAAAGAAATAAAGAAGTAGAAGAAGAAAGGATCTGGCAAACCCTCCACAGGCCTAGACAAGGAAGAAATGGTAGAGGAATTTGTTGAAAAACCCACCCTGTCTCTAGAGAGTGTAATCAAGTCAGTCACGGTAGATGGAAACCTTCAACCAATGACTGAATTCTATGATGACTACAATGAGGCTGACCAAAAGATTCTGCAGGAAGCCACAATCAAGTATCTAAACATATACAATAAAGCTTTCATTGAGATTATATCTCTAATTCCTAAAAGCCTAGAAAAGGAATTAGAAATAAGAAAGAACAATGCCTAGGCAAAAGATCTTGAGATCTGGGAGCAGATAGCTATTTAGCTATATCCTCAAATTGATCCCAAGACAATGAATATAATATTCAAGGATTGCAAAGATGAGTTCAGGAGTAAAGCAAGGATGAATCAACTCATGCTTGGTGAGACTGATAAGGTGGCCATAGAGACAGAAGAGATCCTTCAGAAGGCCTTCAAAAGGTTTAATCTTCCTGTTGTAGAGGACTTGGGTACTGATCCCTCATCCACAAGTGCTGCAGGAGAAACTTCTAAGAAAGAAATAGAAGAGATGGGCGGTGAACAAACCAACATTTCTCCTCCGGTTTCCCCTACAGTCTCCAGATCCAAAGAAGAAGAGAAATTACAGGAGAAAGAAGTAGCAGTAAAAGAAAAGGAAGTTGACAGTACCAAGGGTGTAGAGAAAGAGAAGATTCCAACAGAGAAAACCACAACTGAAAGTGGTAAGAATGTGGAAGGAGAGAAAATTCCAAAGGACAAGACTGCAGAAGAGAAGAAACATCTGTCTCTGGCAAGAGACACTGCACAAACTGTTCAAAAATTTCTGAGCCAAGAAACAATAGAGATTGATGAACTGGAGCTTCTAAAAGGCCCATTCAACTTTTACTCCCTCTCTCCGGTACAGACAATGAAGATAGCTTCATTTGCAAATGCTAAGGCAAATGAAAAACTCCTAAAGTCTCATATGGAAGATTGTGAGTTGATAGAGGCTGCTTTTGGAGTACTTGAAAAAATTATACCATCGGTCCAGATAGATCCGACAGCCTCCTCTTCCGGTAATCTCAAAACCTTAGTTAGCAGTGTTGATACACATTTTGATTCTCTAGAAAAATCAGCTGAAGAAAAGGTCCGGAAGGAGTTTTTGGATAAGAGATTTTTAGAAGTACTAGGCTTAATCTCCAATGATAGGAGAAATATGGGTATTGGAATTAAGAGCTTAGAAAATGCTCTTAAGGATGGTGGTGACATTTACAAATTTTGTATCTCCTGGTCAAAGGCAACAGTAGAAATTGATAAGAAAATAAAAGAGGAACAGGACAAACTACAAAGTTTGTCTCAAATTTTTGATCCTCTCTTCCTCCATAGCAAATCAAGAATGTCAAACTATTGCAATCACAAATGCAATAAAAAACTTTGAGAAGGAAAGGAAGAATATAACTAACTGGATGGGAGAACTTAGAAGGATTATAATCCCTAAGTTAGAAACTATGCATGAGGCCATCAGTGATGCTCAGATTACCGCCCAAACAAATGATCCGACAGATCTCAAGAGGGCAGAAGCTTTTACATTTTTGTTGAGTGGTCACATTTCAGTTTTGGATAGAATGAAGCAAAGTTGGGCTACAGAACTGGTCCAATTGAAGACATCCTTTGCAGACATTCTTTAGTTTATGTGAGTATATAATATGCGGCTAAGTATAGTAAATTTTTGAAAATTTTGGTGTGCGGAACCTACCCTTTGCCATTGATGTCAAAGGGGGAGTGAGGAGCAGTGAAAAATGAGAAATCTAACTAAGGGGGAGTTCTGGTAATTGTATATAAAGATAGAGCATTAGCCAAGGGGGAGCATAGTGTAAACACTTAGTCATTTTTCACTAAGTGTTGCCATCAATGCCAAAGGGGGAGATTGTTGGCAAGAGACACTATATGGATTCATAGTTGTTGTCATTGATGGCAACAAAGGTCATCCCACATATCCACAAGTCATAGTGTGCCTCTACCGGAAGTCAGAATGAAGATTATTGTGGTCCGGTGAACAAGAACAGAGCATGTGGCAAGGTCTGACAGACAGGTCTGGATCTCTCAGAGGAAGTATCTTGGTGCCGTGCGGATCTGGGGAAGTTAAGAGGACTACCTTGAGTAGTATATTCCAAGGATTTAGCCTCTAATGATGGACAAAGAAAAAGATATGAATAGTTGTGTACCAGATTCCTGAGTGACAGTGTGAACAGAGGAAAAACTGACTGACAGAGCATCAGACTATTTTTCGGATGTGTTATTGTTGATGGTAAAGGTTGTGAAGGCATGAATCATGTTTGACTGACATGATTAATGATATCTACAAGTATATGCTTGATCTGCAGTACTTGATATGCAAGGATTCAGCCGATAGAACAGAGTTTGTGAGAAGATAGACTATTCCGGGTGCCAACTAGAAAGGTGATGAAATTACTTGTGCGGATATATATGCACGATGGATTTAGTTGTGAAGTAGTAAGAAGTGTAGTGAAATATGCGAAGAAGTACAGAGTAGAGTAGAAACAGTAAGAAAGATCCGGTATGTAAAAGGAAAGCAGAATAAAGAAAAGAGGAAAGATGAAGTGCAGCAGATCAGTGTACTGAGCCTAACCGGAACTGAACCCCAGCATATGTGGATGCTTCTAATCAGTTCAAATATTGTATAACATTATTTTGTAGACAGTGTGTCTCCTTGTAGGTAGTGTGCCTCTTTGTGAGCAGTGTGCTCGGGTAGTGAGCCCTAATTGGCAAGTGCCATTCTTGTAACTCCTTATTCTTCTAACAGAGAATAATTTTTGGGTTAATCACCCCGTGGTTTTCTCCCTTAATAGGGTTTCCATGTCAAAAATACTGTGTCATGTGTTTCTCATTTCATGGTAATGTTTGATTGTTTGATTCAAGGCTGCATTGATTAATAAGAAAGTTCAAAAGAAGAAATAATTAGGATAACTGATTCACCCCCCCTCTCAGTTATCAACAAGCAAATCATCAGTCATGGCTCTATCTATTTTCTCACTTTGTTCCTAATCCTCCTTCAACTACTTTTCTCACTCATTCTGATGATGTGAGTAGATTATGGCATGAACGGTTTGGCCATCTTAACTTCTACTACTTGCAGCAGCTCAATCAGCAAAGCATGGTCACAGGGTTGTCTTCAGTTTAGTTTTTAGGTGGTGTTTGCCAAGGTTGCATTCTTGGTAAGCATCCTAAGGAAAAGTTTGACAAAGGTAAGGCATGGAGAGGTTCACAGATACTGGAGTTAGTTCACAGTGATTTGGCTGGTCCATTTCAGTATCCTTCTTTTAGTAGGCCTAGATATGTCCTCACATTCATTGATGACTTTTCTCGATATACATAGGTGTACTTTCTCAAACAAAAGTCTGAGGTATTTGATGACTTTCAGGACTTCAATACTTTTGTAGAGAAGCAATCCAGGAAAGCCGTCAAAGTTTTGCATACTGACAATGGTGGTGAGTACGTCAACCATTGGTTTGAGAAGTTTTGCACTTCAGAGGGGATTGATTTGCAGCATTCAATTCCACACAATCCTTAGCAGAAAGGTGTTGTAGAATGGAAGAATAGGTCCTTGAAGGAAATGGCGAACTGCATGATTCACTCAGATCTCTTACACCACAGTATTGGGTAGAGGTCATTAACTATGCTTGTTATATCTAGAACCATGTTCCTCACCGAGCCTTGAAGGGAATCACTCCTTTTGAAGCTTGGAGCGGTCAGAAACCATTAGTTAAGCACTTTCAATTTTTTGGTTCTCCTGCATGGGTCCACATTCTTGCAGAGAAATGCAAGGCCTTGGATCTACAGAGTAGACCTTGCATATTTGTAGGTTATCCTGATGTTGTGAAGGGTTATTGGTTGCTCCACCCTACTACACATGAGTTGTTCATTGAGAGGAGTGTTTAGTTTGAGGAGGGCTCTTTGAGCTCAATTTCTATCACTTCTCCAACTCCTTCTACTTTGACATTAGAGTCACTTGGGATACATGACAGATCTTCTGATGAGTCAGATTCACCTGAACAGTCTTCTACCTCCACTTTCAATGTAGAGAGTGATTCAGAGGACTCACCTACTTCCTCTCGTAGTCATCATTCAGAGGTTGATGATTCTCCTCCAGATTCTCCATCTTCTAGTCCACTTTGGGCTAGATAGACCTTGTAGTCTGCAGGTGATTGGGTTGGGGATCTATCAGACACTAGGTGGACTCGTTCACAGTTCCAGGATGCTGCACATGTCTTCATTGCTATTGCCTCAAATCAATATTCTTTTCATGAGGATTCTAGTATTCCTAAGTGGGATACAACTATACAGGAGGAGTATAGTTATTTGATGAGGAACCACACTTGGGATCTTGTCCCTCTTCCTAAGGGAAGAAAACTTGTTCGATGTAAGTGGATATATCAGACAAAATTTACAGCAGATGGGTCGGTTGACAAGCATAAGGCTCGCTTGGTTGCCAAAGGATTCTCCCAGGTTCCTGGTATTGACTACTCTGAGACTTTTACGCCAGTTTCCCGAATGAATTCCATTCGAGTTGTTCTTGCCATTGCTGTAGCTAATCGTTGGAAAGTACACATGATGGTGATGGTGACTGATTATCATTGATGTCAAAAAGGTGTTGTATAGTTTATCATTGATGTTTTGATTATGATGCAAGGTTGGTTAACAAAGTGTGTTTCTTCTTGATTTCATGATGTTCATAGGTTGACCATGGACTCATAAAATTGTTTGGAGTTGCTTCATGTTCTTGTGTGCTTTCATGCATTTCTTGTGCATGTATATACACAGATATAAGTTATGATAGATAAAAGATTCATGTTTATGACAGGACTTGTTTGATCTTCTTGATCACATCATGTGTTGATGCTCACATATTATGGATAGGTGATGTCATCTAGTACTATGTGCTCAGATATAAGTTATGTTGGTTGATGAGAAAATGTCAAAGGTTGGACAAGAGGACAAAAGGTGTTGAAGATGGTCTTCGTTCTTTTTTTTCAGTTCAGTGTTTTAGTTGCACAAGGTTGACATGAGGTTAAGATCAAGGTGTTTCTTCATACAGTAGTTTGTTTCATTGTTCTCACATGTTGGTATGTAATCAGGTGTGACAATGGTAATCTTTTCTTGATAGTTGAGTTAATAATTATTCTTATCATTAGGACAGTCGATGATAGTCTTGGAGATATGTCGTGGTGTTCTCTATATCAGTTGGGTAATCATGATAAAGGTTACATGTTGAGTTTGGTGACAGTCTCATACATCTCTGCCAAAATTGAACTTTATTTAAGGTCCCAAGGTTTAACTTCTTTTAACTTTATAAGCTTTATAAACTTATAAATTCTTTTATAAATTCTTTTATAAGCTTATAAGTGGATGGTCTTTTAGAAATTATTTTAACTTTATAAGATTTCCTTATAAGGTGGAGTTTATAAGTTTTTATTAAAAAGCCTTAAAATAAGGAGTTGATTTTTTTAAAGGCTGATTTTTTTTAAAAAGACTTTCTATTTTTCAGTGAAGTCTTCTAATGGGTGGGAGACTTTAAAGGAGAGTTTCTTTTTATGAAGAAAATCTATTTTTTCATGTTGTGGCTAAAGTAAAAGATAAAGGGGAAATTTTTTTAAAGAATATGAAAGGAATTTCATGTGTTGATTTAATATGGTGGATTTAAGGGGTTTATATTAGAATTTTTTTTAAGGCATTCTATTAAATTGGAATTATTTTTGGAAGATATTTTTGAGAAGATGATAAGAATGTTTTTTTACTGAAGATTTATTTTGTGAGCAGAGGATTTTTTATGTGAAAAAGGCATTGGTTGAAAAAAAAATTTAGAAGTGAATTGATTTGTTTTTACAAATGAAGATAAAATTGCAGACAGAAGAATATCAAAGTTTGATCATTTATTTTGAAAGATTTTTTTTGAAGATTTTCTTTTGCAGAGAAGATGAATCTTTGAAGGAATATAAAGAGATTTTGTTTATACAGAGAATATATTTTTATGCAGGATTCAATGGATTCAATGAAGGAGTTTGTCTTCTTGCACATGGAGATCAGATTTGAAAGAGATTTTAATTTCTCTTTCAAGAGAAAATTGAAATATCTTATTTCTTTGAAGATGTTTTTGCAGATAGAAGGAGAAGAAATTGAAGAGAAGATCAAAGGTTTTGAAAAGAGGATAATGAAAATTTGTTTTGAAGGTGAAAGGACATTCAATTTGTATATAATGGTTTTTTAAGTGCACTGATGAGATGTCTTTGGAGATAGAGATGAAACATATAGATGATGAGTTCATAGAGGTTGAATATATATAGTGTGTGTATCAGGAGTATATATAGAGATGATTTAAATTATTTTACAGAGATGTGTTAATATTTGCAGAGACACATGTTTGTGCAAAGAAGCCAAATAAATTTGTAGAGATATTATTGAATTTGTGCAGAGATTTTGTGAAAAGACAAAAAGAAGAAATGATGACCTCCTTGTACAACAAATTTACAAAGACAATATGCAGTTGATTGAGTATCAGGTGATTTGGTAATGATATTGATATTTAGATTGTAATTGAATAGAGATATGCAAAAGAGAAGACAAGTTATATAATGGTGCAAATCAGATTGAGTGGCAATCACTTCTTGCACACTTTGCAGTTTGTTCTATATTAGGAGTTGGTGCTCCTTGAAGTTGGTGCTTCTAAATGTTGTAATCAATGAGGGTTTTGATAAAGCTAGTGAGGTGGTTTTAGAGTGGTTTTTCTACCCCTGGAGGGTTTTCCACTCGTGTAAATCTTGTGTCATGATGTATATTGATCTTATCTATGTGTGTGTGTGTGTGTGTGTGTGATTTACTCATGAGGTATTGTTTATATTCTCTTTTATCAGTAATCTTATGTATATGTGTTTAACAATGTCTTCCCTTCTGTTTGTCTTGTAAGATAAAATTTGCAAAAATTTAAGAATTCACACAACACTAATTCACCCCCCTCTTAGTGTTGTCCTTGACTCCTACAATTGGTATCAGAGCCAAGTTCACTTTTGAAGTCTAATAGCCTTGGGTATGTCCTAGTAGTGGAGTTCAATGGGTAAGTGCAGAAGAAATAAGAACATGAGAAACGTCAAGCTTCATTCTAGTCAAAAAACACAAAAGACATCATCCATATCTAGGTGTTAATGTTCAATTAGATGCTTCACAAGTTGAATCAGTGAAAGAGTTTTCTGGAGTTCCTCTATTTAATGGTTCAGATTTTTCATTTGGTGTATGAGAATGCAAGTCTATTTATCCTCTTTAGGATATGATATATGGATGTTTGTTGAGAATGAATATTCTAACTCTACAAATAACAAAGAGACTCTTGAATGCAATCATATAGCTAAGAAAGTTATTTTATCTAGTTTATCTAATGATGTTTCTTGTAAAGATGTGCAGTGTGAAACAGCTCAGGATGTCTGGAAAGAATTGATAAGAATTTATCAAGGTAATGATAAAGAAGAGGACAATTTGGTGTCTAATGAAAGTAACCATGAAAGAAGGCAGTCACATGAAGAAATTGAAACCCAATCAGATTCAGAAGAAGCTAACATCATAAGTGATGATGATCAGGAATATGATGAACAAGATTGTGAGATTCATATAGAAGGAGAGCTCATATATGCTCTGAGTGAACTCAAGAATTATAAGAAGGAGAACAAGAAATTAATGTTGTAGTTGCAACAAGAAAGAGAATCTAAAGACAAAGCACTTTAAGACCTTGAAAGTGTATCTAAAGATCTTGAAGAGACCAAATGTTAGATTATAAGTTTAAAGACATATATTGATGATTCAGACAAATTAATTTAGATGTTTCAAAATCTAACCTTGAAGTTAGAAGGATTGAGAATATGAAATTAGAGGGTGATATTATCAATCTAAGAAAATAGTATGATGGTCTCAAGGCTTTATCTAAGAAATATCAAGTGTTTGAAGATAGCTCAAACAAGTTGCATGAGATGTTGGGAAAACAAAAGCATCATAAGGACACTACTGGTTTAGGATTTGAAGAAGGGGAATGTTCCAAAGCTAGAGAGACTCCTAGAAGGAAAATTGATTTAAGTCATCATGTTGCTGCCACAGAAGGTAAAAGGAAGAGTGAAGCTGAACAGAAAACTAGAGATGAATTTGTGCACAATCAAAGAAGGAATTTCAGAAAACCTGTCACTATGAGACAAGCATACATGTATAGGTATAACTATTCATTTAATGGTTATTGTTATACTTGTAATCAATTTGGACACAAATCAGTTAATTGCAGAAGGAATACTAATATTGTTTGTTATAAGTGCAATAATGTTGGACACATACAAAGAAATTGTAAAGTGCATAGAAGGTATGATCCATCATGAGTGCTCAAAGGTACTATCATTCATTTGATTATGATTTTAACACAGTTTGTTATAATTGCAACACTCTTGGACACAAAGCACAGAGTTGCAGAATGTATGCTTCACCTGATTTGAAAAAGTTAAAAAGAAAAGAAGATATAAAGGTTTGGAGGAAGAAAGAACCTGTGAAAGTGTTGAAGCAAAAACAAAGTTAGGACAAGAAGGATCCTAAACTTGTGCATCTTGCACACGTTACATCATTAGTTGGATAACTGAGAACATGATGTGAGGGGGAGTTATTCATGTCTATCATTTATTCCCAAGAAGTTTCAGGAGGAGATGGTGATCTTGTCATGTTTACTCTTACCAATCTTATGAAATTAAATTCATATAGTTGATGGTGATGTTGCTAACAATGTTGATGTTTAGTATGTGACAGTGATATAGGTGTTCATTGGCTTATTATGCTTTCAAGATATTGAAAAGGTGTTTCAGGAGTTCAAATGCATAAATTGTTTGACAAATGATCCTGATCATGCTGATGATTACAAAGGTTGAATTGTCATGGTATTGCAATCCAAAGTCTTTGGGAAAGTGTTGTTGCAAGAAGATATTGGTTGGCTGATTTGTATTATAGAGACAAGAGGCATTAATTCTTGTTGATTGCAATATATATTAGATTTGACATTGTGTTGCAAAAATGTATCTTGTGCAAGAGGATGATCTTCATTCTTGGTTGTAGAATGAATGTTCATTTAGAAGTGATCATTGGTGTAATAATTTGACATGTTCTTTGTTGATCTTCCTCATTAATATGGTTCAGAAAGGTATGTTCAAATTGTGTGGCTCTAGTTTTGAAGTGGTTTCAGGTATATGCTTCAAGTTATTACAATATAGAGGTGCCTTGTATTTCATCAAGTTCTTTGATTAGATCAGAGGCAGTGTAGGTGCAGAACATGGTATGTTAGATTCAGGGGGAGTACTTGTCTTTACATTTGTGAAGGTCTAATTTCCATTTGATAGGTGATAAGGTGCAGATCAATTTTTGTGTTTGATGATGTTGAGTTTGATAATTGATTAGTTCTCATGTTGGAGAAGATAATGGCTTCTATTGTTTCAGATCTATATCAGAATATCTTTATTTTAGTGATGTTTGTCCTTGTCAGAGATTGGCAATGATTTGTTAGTACACTTCAACACAGGGGGAGAAAATTGATTTGAGTTTTTGTCATCAAATGTCAAAAAGGGTGAGAAAGAGAAATTGAATCATGAAGTTTTGCCATCAATGACAAAGGGGAGGATTGATGGTGACTGATTATCATTGATGTCAAAAAGGTGTTGTGTAGTTTGTCATTGATGTTTTGATTATGATGCAAGGTTGGTTGACAAAGTGTGTTTCTTCTTGATTTCATGATGTTCACAGGTTGACCATGGACTCATAATATTGTTTGGAGTTGCTTCATGTTCTTGTGTACTTTCATGCATTTCTTGTGCATTCATATACACAGATATAAGTTATGATAGATACAAGATTCATGTTTATGACATGACATGTTTGATCTGCTTGATCACATCATTTGTTGATGCTCACATATTATGGATAGGTGATGTCATTAGGTACTATGTGCTTAGATATAAGTTATGTTGGTTGATGAGAAAATGTCAAAGGTTGGACAAGAGGACAAAAGGTGTTGAAAATGGCCTTTGTTCTTTTTTTCAGTTCAGTGTTTTAGTTGCACAAGGTTGACATGAGGTTAAGATCAGGGTGTTTCTTCATACAATGGTTTGTTTCATTGTTCTCACATGTTGGTATGTAATCAGGTGTGACAATGGTAATCTTTTCTTGATAGTTGATTTAATAATTGTTCTTATCATCAAAAGAGTTGATGATAGTCTTGGAGATATGTCATGGTGTTCTCTATATCAATTAGGCAATCATGATAAAGGTTACATGTTGAGTTTGGTGACAGTCTCATACATCTCTGCCAAAATTGAACTTTGTTTAAGGTCCCAAGGTTTAACTTCTTTTAGAAATTCTTTTAACTTTATAAGTCTTATAAACATATAAATTCTTTTATAAGCTTATAAGTGGATGGTCTTTTAGAAATTATTTTAACTTTATAAGATTTCCTTATAAAGTGGAGTTTATAAGTTTTTATTAAAAAGCCTTAAAATAAGGAGTTGATTTTTTTTAAAGGTTGATTTTTTTTTTAAAAGACTTTCTATTTTTTAGTGAATTCTTCTAATGGATGGGAGACTTTAAAGGAGAGTTTCTTTTTATGAAGAAAATCTATTTTTTCATGTTGTGGCTGAAGTAAAAGATATAGGTGAATTTGTTTTTAAAGAATATGAAAGGAATTTTATGTGTTGATTTAATATGGTGGATTTAAGGGTTTATATTAGAATGTTTTTTTAAGGCATTCTATTATATTGGAATTACTTTTGGAAGATGTTTTTGAGAAGATGATAAGAATGTTTTTTTATTGAAGATTTATTTTGTGAGCAGAGGATTTTTTATGTGAAAAGGGCATTGGTTGAAAAAAAAATTTAGAAGTGAAATGATTTTTTTTTACAGATGAAGATAAAATTGCAGACAGAGGAACGTCAAAGTTTGATCATTTATTTTGAAAGAATTTTTTTGAAGATTTTCTTTTGTAGAGAAGATGAATCTTTGAAGGAATATAAAGAGATTTTGTTTATATAGAGAATATATTTTTATGTAGGATTTGTTGATGATGGTTTTGAGATAGTCATAACAATAGTTAAAATTGACATAAAATGAACTGAAACTAACTTGAAAGATATGAAGAAATCGGTTAATATTTGCTTAATCCCAAGTTTAATATGGTCAGGTCTTGACCTATTGGGCAAATTTAGTTGGTTGATGTGAAGCTATAATGTTCAAGGGGCCTTACGTAGTTTAGGGTTTCTTGTTGGTTTACTGGGCTCAAACTATGCAAAGAGATTGTGAATATCAACATGTTTGTTCATTCTTTTGCATAAGAAAGTTACTGTACTGCAAAGCTTTAAATGGTTTTCTTGAATTATTGCAGCTTTCTCCTCTTAAATATTTATGAAAGTTGCCTACTTTTAACCCTGTTATGCATGCTTTATTTTTAATATGAGACAAATTTTCTTTGAATTTCTGTGTTTTAAGCTAAGTATTTTTAGATGGGTTGGGAAAAGTTAGAAGGATCTAAACTAAACATCATTCATTCTACCAAAGGAGCTAATTGTTCTATTATGCACTTTGTAAATCATACAGCAATTTGATCAAATCCATAGATAAAAACCCTAAGTGTAAGTTTTGAGTATTTTCACAAACATACACTTAAAATTGCAAGCTTTAAGAGAAAAAAATGTTTCAAACACAATGAAGAGCAAGAAAACACTCAGAAGATAGATGCAGAATTCCAGATTCAATCGTATTAGAAACAAACAGTCATATAAGATTTATAATGTCTGAATGACTCTTAGCTTCATTGATCAAATTACAAAAAACTTACAAGCTTTACAGATACAGCAAGGAGGCAGGATGTTCCACACACTCCTTGTTGCAGACATAGGCGACCTCTTTCTTCTATTTTTAAACCAAGAGGTCCCTCTATTCTAAATGTTGAGATAAATTACAACTGCGAGCTATTCTCTAAAATTTCCTATTTATCCCTTGTGTAAAGTTTTATAGTGTATAGAGGCACAATATATAGACTTTGATTATCCTCAATACAACTCAAAACCTCAGTTAAGCACTGGTTGAAACCTCTGGTTACAGTAGTAATGCTGGAGAACTAGTCTCTCAAAATATCTTTGAGCATACATCAAATCTAGGTGAAATATGCCCTTCTGGAAATCCTAGTAACTTAATATTAGCTTATGTGGTCTTCTGCAATGATGTCCACAACTGCATTTTGTCTTCATCAATGAAGACCCTTAACTTCCTCGCACTTCATCCTTATCTTCCTCTGCTCCTAAGATTGGATTTCCTCCTCCGTGATGTCACCACCCTTAAGCTTCAGCTTCCTCTTCAACTACAAACCTGCAAAAGTAGATAAGCAATAAGTATCATCATTTAATAAACCTGCAGGAAGAAAAATAGCTACCAAATCTAGTCGTGACTATGTAAATGCATCAATTGGGCCCTGAATCCATGAAAATCATGTCCAAAAAATATGTATACAGCACTTAGAAAAGTCAGGTCAACTATCGTTGACCAAAAATATGCATTCGGGCCTCAAAAAAATGCTTTAAAAAAAACCTATCGCTTCGCTTTCGAGCCCTTCTTCTTGTTTAAATTCATGTATATCCACTATACAAGCTAGATGTTACGCTTCCGTTAAATTATATTCAATCTTCCTTTAGTTACGCGATTTGTATGAGTGCAATGTATATCGGCTTGTATATGAGAACATACAAGCGCAAAATATACAAGCACTTATCTTCAATTTATAACCTTTTCAAATCCACCATATACAGTAATGCATAAACTGTTGTATACAACCTTCAGACCTATTGCTGTTATTAGTAGCAATTTGTAACCCACCGATTCCATAATGTTTCACCTGATATGCAACTCAGACCTGATACATAGGATAAATCCGATTTCAGATTCATTTGGATTCCAGCCTGTATGTGTAAGGTCTAATGTATGTTTCAAAATATACAAGTTGGAATCTATACAATGAATTAACATTGTTTGATAACTCCTTTAAGTCTGCATTGTATATAGCACTTGTATATTGTACTTGTATCTTTCGATATACATTGCAGATGTGATACAAGTACTTAACCAAATTTACTCCTTCGCTGAGATCTGCGACTTGCATAATGTCTTTGTAAATCCTCAATATACAAAGCACAAAGTATGCAAGGATTTAATTATGTCCAATAAATTTTTGGGTCCGCCGCACGTTCATTACAAGCCTTGTATCTTTTAACTTGTATGTTTTGCTTGTATGTAAAAACATACAAGCACCAAATATACAACCATTTAACTCTTCTTCACGATGCTTTCGGGTCTGCCTTGTATGTATACATAACATATTAGAAAATGCATATAAAAATAAGCATACAAACAACTTTGTATGTAAATCCAATAGACAAGACGCATTTCATGACTTTGTATGTGAGTGACATACAAGAGATTTTGTATATGCATGACGCGATATACAAACTATTTTGTATGTGCAACATACAAGAGACTAACATACAATATCAAATGCATATGCAACCTAATTGCAAAAGGCAAATGTGACTAAGTACAAAAACAAAACCCTTTGCATATACAAATGACCCTGTATATGCAAAGCAATATACAAACCTGAATGTACATTTCACCAAAATGATCATAACTTGCAAAATATGGTGAATTTTAAGATGGTTCAAAAAGAAACCCTAGCTCATTTTTCACAAGGAATCCAACCATATCATGCCATAGCATTAAAAATGTATTTTTCTCTATTTTTATCAAAGTTTGCAATTTTAACCCTGTTTTTCCCTTTACCACCAAACAAAACAAAACACACACACAAAAATCAAAAGCAACAGCTGCAACAGGGGTCCTATTTTTTCTAAGGAGTAAAATGGGGCGTGTTGTGAACATCACAATAGGATTCAATGGATTCAATGAAGTTTTTGTTTTCTTGCACATGGAGATAAGATTTGAAAGAGATTTTATTTTCTCTTTCAAGAGCAAATTGAAATATCTTATTTCTTTGAAGATATTTTTGTAGATAGAAGGAGAAGAAATTGAATAGAAGATGAAAGGTTTTGAAAAGAGGATAAGGAAAATTTGTTTTGAAGGTGAAATGACATTCAATTTGTATATAATGGTTTTTCAGGTGCATTGATGAGATGTCTTTGGAGATAGAGATGAAACATACAGATGATGAGTTCATAGAGGTTGAATATATATAGTGTGTGTATCAGGAGTATATATAGAGATGATTTAAATTATTTTGCAGAGATGTGTTAATATTTGCAAAGACACATGTTTGTGTAAAGAAGCCAAATAAATTTGCAAAGATATTATTGAATTTGTGCAGAGATTTTGTGTAAGGACAAAAAGTAGAAATGATGTCCTCCTTGTACAACAAATTTATGAAGACCATATGCAGTTGATTGAGTATCAGGTGATTTGGTAATGATATTGATATTCAGATTGTAATTGAATAGAGATATGCAAAAGAGAAGACAAGTTATATAATGGTACAAATCAGATTGAGTGGCAATCACTTCTTGGGGTTGGTGCTCCTTGAAGTTGGTGCTTCTAAAAGTATTAGGGGTTGGTGCTCCTTGAAGTTGGTGCTTCTAAACATTGTAATCAGTGAGGTTTTTGATAAAGCCAGTGAGGCAGTTTTGGAGTGGTTTTTCTACCCCTAGCAGGTTTTCCACTTGTGCAAATCTTGTGTCATGATGTATATTGATCTTATTTGTGTGTGTGTATGATTTACTCATGAGGTGTTGTTTATCATCTCTTTTATCAGTAATCTTATGTATATGTGTTTAACAATGTCTTCCCTTCTATTTGTCTTGTAAGATAAAATTTGCAAAAAGTTAAGAATTCAGACAACACTGATTCACCCCCCCTCTTAGTGTTGTCCTTGACTCCTACAGATGGATGTGAAGAGTGCTTTTCTTCATGGTGACCCTCAGGAGGAGATCTACATGGAGCAGCCACAGGGGTTGCTTCAGGATTCTTCACTTGTGTGCTGACTTCAAAAGTCTCTCTATGGCCTCAAGCAGGCTCCTTGGGCCTGGTATGCCAAGATGGACTCCTTCCTTCTATCACTTGGGTTCACTCAGTGCCATTTTGATCCCAATGTCTACATTCTATAGCAGGATGATTCACTCCTATTTCTGGTTTTGTATGTTGATGACTTGCTGATCACAAGGAGTTCTTCATCCACCATTGGGGCTATCAAAACTGCCCTTCATAATAGGTTTTTGATGACTGACTTGGGCTTGTTGCATTACTTTCTCAGGATTGAGATCTACTAGTCTGCTTCTGGGATCACCATCAACTAGTCCAAGTATGCTCTAGATTTGCTCTCAAGGTTTCATATGGCTGATTGCAAGCCTGCTCCGACTCCCTTTCTTTCTAGAGTCAAACTTGAGGCTCAGTGTTCTTCTCCATTTGTTGATGGCACTTTATACCGATAGCTTGTTGGGAGTCTCATTTATCTGACTCATACGAGACCTAACATTTCATATGCTGTAGGCATGGTCTCTCGATTCATGCAGGAGCCTCATGAGCTACACTGGAAAGCAACCAAGCGGATCCTTCACTACATTTAGGGTTCTCACAGTTTTGGGATTCACTATGCAACAAGAATTAAGCTTGACTTGGTGGGCTACATAGATTCAAATTGGGCAGGAGATTCTTAGGATCTCAAGTCTACTTTAGGTTACAACTTCTCACTTGGTTCAGGTCCTATTTGTTGGTCGAGCAAGAAGTAGACTACTATTTTCCTATCTTCTACTGAGGCCGAGTATCAGGGGGCTGTGAATACCACCACTGAGGCCATTTGGCTTAAAAATCTTCTCACTAAGTTTGGTATCCCGATCAGATGCCCATCAGTCATATTTTTTGACAACCAGAGTGCCATTCAGATCTCACAGAATCTGGTCCATCATCAGTAGACCAAACACATAGAGGTCCACATGCACTACATCTAGGAGCTCATCCATGGCCATGTCATCGACCTTCGCTAATGTCTGACTTCTGAATAGGTTGTTGATATCTTCACCAAACCCTTCACTAAGAGCAAATTCCTTCATTTGCAAGCTTTGCTAGGGGTGTGGGATGCTTCATCTTCTGGGGGGGGCTTCTTCCTATCACTTGGAGTCCTGACTCTCTCTACTTTTGGGGGGCTTTTCTCTCTCTTTGGAGGGGGATTTTATGTACATGGGTACCTCATCAGGCTTGATTTATTGGGACCCATTTCTACATTCACCTAAGCTTCGCCTATGGGGGGTGTTAGTGTAGGTTTTTATTTCCTAGTTGGGTTATCTATTTTTCCCTATATTCCTAGGTTTTTCCTACACTTCTATTAATCTCGCTTTGGTTAATAAAGCAAGTCTTATTAGGTGAGTGGTTGCAAGGTGTCACCTTCCTACATGTGAGCATCCATTAGCTATCTTGGGAAGATACTTTGCTATCTTTAGTCCAATAGATGGTTGCTCCTCATTGGTCAGTGTTGCCACCTCCTCCCTCTCCCTAGTCTATATAAGTATGCTACCTCGCTTGTATTTAGTATCTTTTGCTTTTGCATCCTATTAATGCTATTTTACTTCTAGCATTTGCATCACTCTCTTGGAGACTAATTCTGTGTTGCTATTTCGATTTCGTATCATTTGTATTCATAGTTTAGATATCTATTCTTTGCACTAGTTTTCTAGGTTAATAATCTTTTCAGATTCTAACACATATGACCTAGAAACTATGAAGTTTTATGTTCCTACTTGTTTTTGACATTGTACTAGCATTTGTCTCATATACACTTGACATTATACTTATTGTATATGGATTGAATTTTGAAGCATAAGATTAACTAATTGGTGAGTTTTAAAAGAGAGGTTGAAGATCTCATCCCAATTATGTGGATGGAGTCTTTGTATTTTTGGTGTGTAAACTATGGAGCCTCTAACTCCTTTAAAGGAATATCAAGGTAGGGCCATTTTGAATGAGCTATTGAGGAACAAATTTGGGTCTAGGAAATTATCACGATATAGAGAGGCTACTCTATTTAGGGAAAGAATGTGAGTTGTAACATAATTTTTTTTCCATTGTTGTGGTTTGATAAGGTTATTAAACTAGAACTTTTAAATTGGAATGAAGCTACATGGATGATTAAGTTGATACTTATGATGTAATGAAACTAGTTTAAATAAAAAAGATGGTTGTAACCAAGGGTGGTTATTACAAACATTTCCATCCAAGAAACCAAATATATAGAAGAAACAAACCAAGAAACCATCAAATGGTAAATGAGAAGCCATGGGAAAAACCACCAAGAGGTATGGTGCCCAAAATCTCAAGTCAGACATATTATACCCCATTCCAAGGTAGGTCTTAAGGTTATTTTTAGAATTTGAATCCATACATCATAAAGGTGTTAGAAACTTCTCAAAAACTTCGGCACTCTATTTTGTCTTTATTATCTCTATATGAAGATGATATATGATGTATATGTAACCTTCATCTTATATGCTCTTATGCACATCATAAAATCATTATAGAATATCTCATATCTTATAATTTTATTTATATTTTTGCATGTCTCACATTCCATTAGATATTCTTGTATACACCATAATACAAAATAAAAATGACATAAATGACACCTTAATGTGGGAGAATATTTATAATAATTTCACATTAAACAATCACAAAACTAATTATATAACTAAATATTCAAATTGAAAGGTGTATCATACTTATCCTATCACTCTCCCACTTATGTGATATATCTTGTAAGAGAGAGAGGAAAAAAAAAACAACTATTTCTAAACTATTTACTAAGGGTCATGAGACTAATGGACTCACTACACCATTTGAACTTCTTTGTATTCAACGGTTTTGTCAATGTAATTACAAAATTCTTCAAAATATCAACATTCTCTAACATCACCCTCCCATCCTCCACCATGTCAAAAAAATGATACTTTCCATCAATGTGCTTCATCTACATGTGAAAGGGTAGGTTCTTTGCCAATCTAATGGCACACTGACTATTTTAGTAAACTCTAACTACACCTTGACTCAACCCAACAACTAAACAAAGGCTCTAAATACAAATAGTATCTCTCTAGAAATGAGTAGCTACCATATGTTTTGACAATATAGTGGATAAAATAACCACAATTAACTAATTTTACCATTAAGAATCTAAACACGACCATTTTTTGACCTTTTGTTATCAACATCTCATACCTATTTTGAGTCAACAAATCTCTAAATCTTAAATGAGTGTTCCAAGAGCCTCTAACCTTGCTATGCTATTGGTGACCCATAATACGATTG
Source organism: Cunninghamia lanceolata (assembly GCA_027924645.1). NCBI lineage: Eukaryota > Viridiplantae > Streptophyta > Pinopsida > Cupressales > Cupressaceae > Cunninghamia > Cunninghamia lanceolata. The sequence goes on from BSBN01000797.1 coordinate 2,311,961, forward strand.
CCCCTTTACTACAAATGACCACTACCTTTTGGTTTCTAGTGATCTATAGTAACACTAAAGCCTCATTACAATTGATCATTGCCCCTTTATTGCAAGTGTCTTGTACCACCCCGTTGGTAGAAAATAGAATACTCTATAGTTGCCCACAAATACTTGAAGAGTATCTTCATTGCTACCTAATTCTTCTTGTCAATATTGACAATAAACTGACTCAAGACTCCTACTATTTGGGTAATGTCTCTAATCTAGTATAGACCATAACATATATGAGTCTTCCTAAAACACTAGTATATGGTATATGATCCATGTCCTTTATCTCACCATGTGTAGATGGATGTTGCTATCAACTAAAATATTTCCCATTAAATAAGAATATTCAGTAATTTATACAATCTTCCTTATGAAAACGTTACAAAATAGAGTAAACATAATTCCTCTGGCTCAACTAAGGTTTTTTGTTTAGTCTATCTATCAGAATCTAAGAAAAAGAGATTACAACCTAGAATCAAATGAAAGAGTTAGAATCAATAAGATGTAAATGCAAAAGAATTGAAAACAACATAATACTGAGTCTAAGAGATTGATGTAAATGTTAAAATGGCACAATAGCATGAAAAATGAACTATAGCTCTAACCCATGATGAAATGTACAATGAGAAACTTTGCTTATAAAGGCAACGTTGAGAGGTAGGACATAATGTGATCGTGACAAGTGTTCTAATCTTATGACGTGAGATACAAATTTTAAATGCATGTGAGGCACAAATATTAAATGCCCCAACTATCTAAGTAAGCTTAACATGTGAACATGTGTGAATAGGTCCTAACTAAGAACCAGTTAGATAAAGTACCTTGTTCACACTACAAAAGGGAAACTGAATAGGAAAACACCCCCGTTCACACTAACAGCCCCCTTAAGTGCAACTTAGGGATAAGTAGATAAATGTAATGATGCAAAAATTGATTCTAGCTACAAGGCCATGTTAGGTACCAATATATAAACAGTCTCTCACAACTAGAGTAAAGGAGAAAACCTAGTGAGATAAAACTCCTCCCCAAAAGAGAGGAAACATGAAAGTGAAAGAAGTGATGGAAGGAGGACTCAACATGACCCCCTAGGAACTACTTATGTCACCAATGTACAATCAATTACCCCCCATAGGAGAGATAGAATGATATGATAGACCCCCCCACAATGAAGTAGCTCAGGCATGCCAATGAATGCTTGAAGACAAAAAACAATCTACTACTTGCAAACAACACTTCTCCCCTTAGGAAGAAAGTAATACAATGGTGGATGTAGAAGAAACTCCCACAAGATGGATGAAAAGGGAATCCAAATTAAGATATGTACCTCAGAATACAATTCAAGTGTTTTCATACTAGAAAATGATGTTTTCTCGAAATTAGGAATGCAATACCCAATCAAACAAGGAATACTAGGAGAGGAAGAATAGTGAATTGCATATGAAAACATAGAAGATGTGGTGACATCGTGGCCATCAAATAAAAGAGATAACCCCTCAAATGTGTCCACCAAATCTAAAATGTGAGAATCCAAAAACAAAGATGCAATGTTTGATAAAGAGGAATCCCAATTAGGAAGACTGAAATGATCCTACTACAAAGAATCATTGGAAGCTCTCAAGGAAGCATCTTTGAATTTTTAAGTAGCAATAGGTGATGGTGGAGGAATGATCTCAATAGAAGGAGAGAGAGAAGTAAGAGAAGAACAATCTGGGCATGCTAGATATTCGAGATCCTCTTTTGTATCATCATCAAAGGGTATATTATTTTCATCATCAATGGGTATGAGGTAATCCAATGTAGGATTATCTAAGAATAGAGAGATATGAGGGTCTCCATAGATCTCCCAAATATTAGTCCAAAGTGTGCATGGGCAATTAATGTCTAAAATAGCACACATAGTGTCATGATCAACACTAGAACAAATCAATCCTACAATATGATCATTCCTATTTGCCCTTGCATTTTTATTTTGAGGTGCATCTAGAGTAGGTATGAATCTATCTAAAGATAAGGCAACAGATTGAGCCACCTGCAATATGTGAGGATTCCTTTTTTCCAAGACTCATAATTATCTTTTTTCATATTTATCACATGAGGATGATTAGAGATCAAAAACTGACAAAATTAGCTCCATTTTCACTCAAACATGAGAACCCTTTAGAAAAATATGATCATGGAACTTTATACTTAGTGAAATTATAATTTCCACAAGCCAAAAGGGCAAAGTGGTCTTTGATCTTGGTACAATGCAAAAGCCAAAAATAGGCTATAAATAAAAGTATATTTTTTGTGTAAAATTGGATCAAACTGATAACATATATGAGAAATACTAAACAAATTATACACTTTCAAAAAACATTTCACCAAAAATGTTACTATATGAGTCTGAATAGAGCCCCGAAAGGTCTAAAAGTAGGAACTGCTTAGCAACGATGATGAAAATACAATTTTTGGATAAACCAAGCACATAAATCAAAATCCATCCACACCAGTGTGAAGCTTGTAAAATTCTAGCCCAAATAAAAAATGCTTGAGAAAAGGAGGCCATGAGCCTAGTATATGAGCCTCCAATGTTTTCTTGGAAAATCATTCCTACCAATGAAGAGGGGGCTTGTAAATTTTTTTTGATTAAGTTTCCATAAGATCTATTTCCTAAATGCCACAACTAACAAATACCTAGAAAGTTTTTCAATGTAGCAAACAAAACTTAGAAAAAAAATTTCTTTCTGACATGCAAAAGATGTGAATCTAATGCAAAAAATGACCTCCAACAACAAAAAATAAGCATGTAGAAATTCAATCAACCACCTAATTAAAGCAAGGGCATGTTGCAACCTATAATACAAGGCCAAAAGGAGGAAACCCTCATAAATCTGGTATTTCTATCAAGTTTTTTAATTCTCCATGTCATCATTTGATGCAAGAGAAGAATACACTCATATTTTCAAGACCTTGCATGCAAAGTTTATTAGCCCCTAAAATATTTCAATTTAATATGAATCTAATATTGAAAACATACTCTCATACCATGTTAGAATCTAAGAAAAATTAGACTAAAACCTATAATCAAATGAAAGAGTTAGAATCAGTAAGCTATAAATGCAAAAGAATAGAAAATACTATAACAGTGAGACTAAGAGCTTGATGTAAATGCTCAAATGGCACAATAGCATCAAAAGAGAACTGTAGGTCTAACACATGATGAAATGTACAATGAGAGACCCTTCTTATAAAGGCAAGGTTGAGAGGTAGGACATAATGTGATCATAACAACTATTCTAATTCTATGAAATGAGAAATATATTAAATGCACATGAGGGCCAAATATTAAATTCCCTAACTACCTAAGTAAGTTTTGACAAGAAATAGTAGGACACAATCCAAATATATGAGCATGAGATATTTCTCTAAAGTTTGTTTATACCCCAGATGGGATAGTGAGAGAATAATTTAGATGTATGTGTGGTGCAGGAGCACCAAGCCTGAATTTTGCAAAGAAGGTCAAATGTTAGGTTTTAGGTGGTTTTGTGTCATTTTGAGTTCAATAAGGTCTAAAATGGACCAATTTCTATGTCGTGTATCATGTTTTGTCAAATGTGGTCAAATAATGTAAGAATTTGTCAAGGTTGTTTTGAAAACTCAATTGATAATGCCTTTGGAGAGGGTGTAAACAACCTTTCAATTGAAATGGTGGTTGGAGTCCATTGTACATTGTTTGTAACATACTTAAATATCTTCCAAAGCCCAAGGATAGGGGTTGTTGAAGGTTTTGAAGGACAAATTTGTAATAAAACTCTATTTTCTTTACTATTTTCCTAAAAATTTGTTGTTCCAGGCCGTACTTCTACTCTGTACGGTACTGTCATGCCTTGAAAATCATTGAGGCCTAAGTTAACTACATTTTTCATTTGGTTTTAGTTAGATCCATCAATTTTGGAGGGAGAAATCATAATTTTTTTGAAACTACCTCAAAACCCTGATCTAAGGTTTGAGAGTCTAGTTTAATGGGTTTTCATGCCATTCCATCGGTCTAGTCACTTAAAAATTAGTGGAATGGGGCCATGCAGGGTACTTTTTATGTTCTTGGTGATTGTAGGGTTGGATCTTCGAAGTTTGTATAGATTTTTGCAGAGATCAAGCCTAATATGCCCTTGTATTAGGCCTAGTAAGGGTGCAGTGAATAAAATAGCATATTAGAAGTTGTTCCCATGGACAAAACCCATGAAATTGGTCATTTTTCCATATGAATAGAGGTCCAAAATAGGTTTGATGAGTCTAGAGTGGTGTTATAGAGTGGTTTCTTTGTAAAATAGGCCTAATTGGCCTAGTTGCAAATAGGTCTATCATAGATTTTGAGGCCTTTGTTATTAAACAAGCCCTACCCACTTTGGGATATGTTAACAATGAGCTAAAGGGGTACTCCAAACTTCTTGTGTTTCCCTAAGATTGTGTCATATGTGAAAGATATGCCCTGACAGGTCATTTTAGAGGGCTACAAGGCTAGAGGCCTAATTATTAAGGAATTACTAGTAGTTCTAGGTTTTAGTCAAGGGTAAGTATTGGTTTACATTAGATTGGGGTGTCTAATCATCACCACTACATTAAAGTGGTATCACATGTGTTAGTTTGCAGAGATTGAGATTTTGAGACAAATTTTGGGTTTGTAGTCTTAAAGAGTTCATGTCAAGTTGAAGAGGAGTTTAATATCATAGCCCATTGTTGTGAAATATGGTATCAATGGTCTGACTGCCTCCTAGTACTCCATCAAAGTTTTATCAGAGCGTAGGTTTTGATTTGTTTGGGAAGAAGTTGAAACTTGTTGCAGGTTGAAGGTGATTGGTTGGAGTTTGTTGGAATTTGAGGGGACAAGATGCCTCCCAAGAGCAATCCCACTGCTAGAATGGGAGTTGCAAGAAGTGAAAGAGAGACACACTAGATTGCAAGATTCTTATAATGCTGTGTTGGCTAGACTTGAAGCCCTTGAAACCAATCAAAAAAGAGGAATGGTGGTCGAAGATACAAGTGATGAGGAGGAAGGGGAAGAGTTCCTAGAAGCAGGGGGTGATGAAGAACTAGACCCTAAGGAACAAAGGATAACTAGGCTGATAAGAGTAGTCAAGGATAACAAACATAAGGTGAAGATTAAGTTACCCATGTATGGAGGGAGTTTGGATGATGAGGAGCTTCTAGATTGGATTGCAACTTTGGATAACTACTTTAGATGTGAAAATGTTTCAGAAGACCAAAGGGAAAAGATAGCAAAGACCAAGATTAAAGGACATGCACTTTTATGGTGGGACTATGAGAAATCAGAGAGGAGGAAGAAAGTCAAGGCAAGAATAGTTTCATTGGACAGGATGGTGGCAAAGATAAAAGGTAAATTTCTTCCTAAAGATTATGTTGTTAAATTGTATAAAAAATTTAAGGATTGAAGCAAAAAGAGTTAGATGGTAAGACATATATTGATGAATTCTATAAGCTAAGCATAAGAGCAGGTAGGATGGAAGATGAGGTGGAAAAGGTTGCTAGATACCTTGGTGGTTTAAGATTCAACATTCAAGATGAATTGGTTGTGGCAAATCCAAGATCTATAGAAGAATGTTTTTAGTTTGCAATTAGAGGGGAAGAAAAGTTAAAACGAAGGCAAGAGAAGAGTGTTAGAGGAAAAGGCAGCAATACAAGGGGTAGAGGATCTTTTAATGCACCAAAATAGTCCTATGAAGAATAAGAAGACACAAACAAAAACAACAAACAAGTGACAGATCAAAGAAGAAGTTTCAGAGGTCCAAGAGGTAGATTTGGTGGAGGAAGAAGTTCCAACATGTTTTCAGGTAGATGCTACAATTGTAATCAGTTTGGACACCCAGCTTTCAAGTGCCTTGATAAACAAGCCTCTAATTCAAACTATTGATGTATAAAATTGCACAGGTTCCAACACCAACATGGGAAGTTTCAGGAATGTGTGACTTGCTACCTGAAACAACCTCTAGATTTTAAAGAAGCTGGCTCTTCTCTATCTTAAATGTGTTTTGGGGAAAAGGGTAAGAAGTAAACAGGATTACAGATACAATTAAAAGCAAATCTATCTATGGCGATGCGCTTGAGTAAAAATGTTTCTCTCAACTAAGCACAGTGAAGCTATCCTCAAGATTTAGTTACATTAAAGAGCAGATACTGCATGATTAACATAAATAGATGAAATGAATAAAATCAAAGGCTCACAATCAGATAATTTGCAATGACACAAGAAATATCAACCAAGGCATAGAACTCAATCTTTCTCATTAATTTTCCAGCAACGTAAGAGGCACAGATACATTCACAGTTACATTCGCTTTCTAAATCAAGAATAAAAAAATAAAGGTAAATGATATTCACTGGTCATAGCAAAAGTCTCAAACTTCTCTCTTAAATCTTTGATAGAAAACTCTGGGTCTCTACCAACTATATAAATTTCTCTATCAGAAACTAGAATTCTAGCTTGACAAACCATTGATTCATTATAAATGTTACATATTTATAGCCCAAGATCAACTCTAGATTGTCTGCAACAATCGAATCCCAACGGCTGAACCGAACTGGAGGTAACTGGAAGTCTCTGACAGTTAAAGATCTTTAGAATCTGCGGCAGTTACTCCTTCTTGCAAGCCCATTGGCTGTGACAAAATATGTGTGGCATACCTCCTCTTATAAGGAAAAGACAGCTGGCGGCTTCTGGAGTATTTAGAAACAATAAACTTTGTGACAGATGGTAGTATCTGTGTGCATAACTAGAAACTTGTTCATCTCTCAGGAAGAAACAAGAAACTGACACTTGGCACGCTCCACAGCAACTAGGAAGAAACAGGGACAAGTGGAGAACTCTGTGTGCACAACAGTTGATACGTGGCACTTTCTATAACACTTGAAACATATTAGAAACTCTTTGAAACTTAAGTGGAAGATGACACATGTCGGGTTCCGCATCATTTAAGAAACATTAAACATCACCAAAGAAAGGGACAAAAATATTTTAACTTTGGCGCTGCATCTACCATGTGGCACTCTCCGCATCACTGATACTTTAAAAATGTGGCCCACCATACATCGTTAAAAGATATAGAAACAAACATGCGGAAGCTGACACTTGGTGGGTTCTGCAACTACTATAAAAGACACACGGCTCCTTCTGCACTCATACTGAAACTTAAAGGGAGTGCCTCCACTGATGACATGTGGCGCCTTCCATATGGTTGTAACTTAAAACAATATTGAAACATTTTCCGCTACGTGGCACGCTCCGCTCCAAATTTGTAACTTAGAAACAAAATACGGCTTGAACTGAGGCTTGACACTTGGCAACTCCCACAGGCCTGGCAATTAGAAACCCTCATAGCCACACTTAGAAACATTCATAGACATAAAACTGTAACCCGCAGATGTGCTTCAGCTGAAAGAAAATGTAGAGTCTTTACACTCTACAGTTCTTGGCGACCAGTAGGACTTTTGAGCCTGCTCAAAAAGAACCCAAAATTTGGCAAAAATATATATATTTTAAAATACAACATAGGGTCACAAATTCTACAAAGTTGTCTGATAAATAGACCATTCTAAATTAGAGAGTCCTTGTTTACTCTATAAATCTTGAAAGGCAAAATCAAGATTTATTATATCCTTGTGGGAGAATGTCTACAAAATTTGAACCGCGGCTTTTAATTGAAACTCCAACTGGGCCATTGGTATCAAGACAGCTTCCACCTCTTGTACTGATGAAGAATCACTTAAACCTTGAAAATAGTATGATCATTTTGCCTTGTTAAAAGCAGGGCCTTGATATCATCAATCATTAGTACAGTATTATTATCTGAAAATGGTGAGGGAAGACCCAGCTGCACCAAATCCTCTGTGTTTCTTCATATCCTTGACTCCTTCTTTGACAATATCTATGAGCTCCTAGTAGTTTGTGGCAGCTAAGTTGCAACTTAGAACTTCATTTACCTTCTTTGCAGCTATCATTCTGTCACTGATCCCTGCTGCCGACATAATTTCATCTGTTGTGTCATATAGTTTCTTTAGCAACAATTGAGAGTCAGAAACTCTCAAAGAAATAGTAGATAGAGTGGCTTGAACCGAAGCTTCCACTTTCTCACACAACTATTGTGCATTTAATAGAAAAGTTAATGATGGCCTTAGCTGGACAATCTCCTCAGAGATTCTTTTCCAAACTGAAACATATAGCTCTTTGACTAGATTTAGAACCCTAGCATTCTGTGGCCTATTAGCTAACTCAAGTGTTAGCTATTTTGTTGTTTGTTGCTCTGCCAGGAGTTGTGCCTGTATTGCAGCAGCAACATTCTGCTCACTCGGCAACTTCTACTAAGCCTGTGTTGCTTGTTGCAACATTTTTTGATATTTCTTCTCCAAGGTGGCTTTCTCTTGCTTCAAAACATTTATTGCAGCCTTCTCCTGAGCTAGCTCCACCTTTAGAGAAGCATTTTGGGCCTGAGTTGCCTAATGGATCTACAAGAAATAGTAATTTGCAACTATTTATTTAGAGTCTCTATTTCATCCTTCTTAGACTACAACTCTCCAGCAAGGTTTCTACTATTTGTCTTCTCCTGAGCTAAGTCATTTTCAACTTTCTGCAACTTCCTTGACACTTTCAAGTAGTCAGTTGCAATAGTAGATGTAGTTTCATTGAGTAGCTCGACCCTATCTTGTGGTCTGAAAAGAGACATGTCCATGGCTATAGCATTCATTGAAGAATCCTGAGGTTACATCTGCTTATTGGGCTTCACCACATTTGGGGACAAATGTGTGACTATCAACTGCTATTGAATAGGGTCAAAAAGTGACCTCATGTGTGGCACAGGCAGGCTTTTGTTTCCTTTCTTTCTCTTTTTGTCCATTCTGGCTTCTCTAGCCCTTTTTACTGTATATGCCTAAGCTTGGAAAGTGGGAGGTGACGCAATGTATCCCCCAGCAAAGGTATGACCTTGAGGTAAACCATAAGGAATAGCCAATAATTGTTGGCTAGGGGAAATTTGGGGAGGGGCTCTTTTTGGAATAGATGGGGAAAAGAGTGGCAATGAGATGGACTGTGAAGACATGACCTAAGGACTGACAATTGGGGCATGTAGTGATGTAGGCACAACAGAAGTGGTAGGGGATGCAAATGTTTGGCCAGATAGGATTGCCACCCCTAAGGTAGAAGAAAGAGACAGAGGGGGAAATGGAGAAGAAATACTTAATTGAGGAGCAGCAGATGTGGCTGTTAGTTGTTGTAGCAATGGTTTTGTTTCTTCTTCTGACTCTTCCTATAGGTGTAGTCTCCTATGCTTCCTTGGTCTTTCTCCTGTTTCTTCCTCTGACTCTACTTTCTCTGCCACATTTACAACCACTGGTGGTTTCAAAGGAGCAAAACTGGAACCTTCAGATACTGAACCTGTTGGAGTCCCTCTGGTTGGTGATGACACCACACCCTTTTGTTTCTCTAAAATACTGAGAGATTGGGGCCAGGAAGATATAGGAATAGTAGATGAGGCCTATCCTGTTCCTTGCATTGTGTGAGTTGACTCAGCTTCCTCATCTGAATCTTCACCCTTCTTTTGAATCCTACTTGTATCAGGGCTAGAGACTGGGGATGGATGCCACTCATCCTAGATTGACTCCCATTTTTCATTAGTGTCAACATTTCCAAATGAATGTGTGATCTCTAAAATTTCCTGCCTATACTTCTAATAGACTTCAATCTTCTCTGGCTTCCATACTTTTTTTTCAATTCCCTTCTCAAACCGGCACCCATTCTGATCTTAGGGTCATAGGCCTTTTGTTTAACATAAAGAGTCTCCCATGACCTAGGCCCTTCAAAGGGCAAGTTTGCTAGTTCCACATACAGGTCTAGGTTGTCCTCTTTAGGGTTTCTCCTATCTTCCTAGAAAGGCCAACCCTCATGTACTATTTTAGCACTGACCTTGTTGTTTTTAACCCAAGAGGCCATAAAACTATCTAGGTCATACCTCTACTTATCTTCAATGATGAAGAATCCAAGGACAACAAGCTTTCTTAGCAACAAGTGTTCAACATCTTTGACTTCTAGGGCCATGTTTCTTTTGACCCATGGGATGTCATACATTTTTTTCTTCTTCTTCTTCTTTGTGCCAAACTCATTGTCAACCACAGACACTTGCCAAATTACTTCTAGAAATGCTACCCTAGGGGTCAAAATTTTAGGTAGCAACATAGGCTCCCCATTGAAGCCATGGACTCTAATGATAGTACTTTGTGCCCCAAAGAAATAATCACATGGGATTGGGCAATTGGTCATGAGACCCCTAATGTTCTGCATCAACCTATGTTCTACAGGCTCAGGGCTCAAATGGCAAAAGGCAGGGGCAACAAAGAGTTCCCAAAATTTGTAAGGGTCTAATGCCTCAGATAACACGTGTCCATGCAGACACAAGAATAGTTCTATCATGACCAAAATCTGGGTCATACATGTTCAATTGCATATTTTATGCAAAAAGACCATGGTTTTGATATAACATTAAATGGAATAGATAAGAAGAATACCTGAAAACCCCCTTGGTCTTGAAATTGATGAGCTAATTGACCATGGAGTAAGCAATTTTTTTGAGAAATCTAGCCGGTATTCCTGTGACTTGTCCATAGTCTTTAATCTGAAAAGGATAGTAATTTTCCAGTCATAGACTATATTGTCTTCCTTCATCCCAAAAATGAAAGATATCATTGACATTGCCTCTTGAATAGCTTGGCTGAATTGTGCCTTTCTTATAGGTAGCATGGGCATCTGGGTGTTCTAGACCCTAACTGCATTTCTGAGTTGAGGAACCTAATTTGGTTGTTGACATTTGCCCATGTCTTTTGCATTTTAGCAATAGTGGGAAATGTGGCTATTTGATTGTGTTGTAGGGCCAGCATGTCTCTTATGGCTTTGGGTGTGATTTGCACTATAAAGGGACCCTGTTGTATGGTATTTGAGGGTGCATGAAATAGCTCCGCACATATATCAATTAGGTCAGGACATAGGTGCACACTCAGAACCAGGAATTGTGGCAATTGTGAGGTTCAAATCCTCATTCCAAAAGTTTCAGACTGTCCACTCTTTGCCTTTTGAATGCATCTCTAGTGTGTCCCTTCTCGGAGAGTCCTGGTAGATTTTTGAAGGGTTGGGTCAACGATGCCATCTGCAAAATCCTTTACCTTCACTGGGTCAATAGAATACCCTACCTCAGGGACCCTCATTCTTGAATAGGTTCTCTTGGGTTGCGCGGGTGCTGATGCATATGATTTACTACTCAAAATCCTATCAATTGACTCATAGATTTTGAGTCCCTCTTGAGAAGATTGTGCTTTGGCCATATCTGTATCTGCGGGGTTTTAAGATTTGACACCAGAAAGGATGAAATTGCTTTACAGGAATGACAGACAGCTGAAAGTGCTTGCTAGGGATGGGAAATTGGAAGCAACAGTGATTCACAATAGAGATATGGAAGCAAATGAGAGCCACACTTAGGATTTAGTTCTAATTTAATGGGGCTTTAATGACACATCCTATCTTATAAATGGCATTAACACCAAGAAACCGTTAGTGTATCCTTCCAAATTTGTGTGCAAAGGAGTGTCAGAAATTTTATGGGAGTGGCTGCAAAAGTGTGTACCTTTAGGGATTGTGGGGATTGGATACAACCTTAATGAATGTGAGATTTTCAAAAAGAGAAAGGGACTTGCACTGATGACACATGTTCACAGAACACTTATTGAAAAGGAAAGCAGGAAAATAGGAAAACAAGAAAAGGAAACTAACTAACTATGATACATTAAGAGCCCCTGCTTAATTGAAATGTTTCAAATAGATCCCATTAACATGAATCTCTTCAGGTTCACCATCCATAGTCTCTAGTTCAAAAGAATTTTGTTGCTTATAGGAATGAATCTTGTAAGGACCAGTCCACAGTGATTCAAATTTGCTGTGTCGACCTGGCTTGGCAGCTCTCTCATCCCATTTCAACACTATTGAGCCAACTTCAAAACAAGGATTTGAAGTCTTCTTATCAAAACAATCCTTGACTATTTTATGGTGTTTCATTAGTGACTCATGTGCTTTTTCTCTTTTCTCTTGTACTTCCAGTAGTTCAGCGAGTCTAACTTGTATGGGACCATTCTCTTCAATCTCTATCTATTTCAATAATTGCAAAGTAGGGATCTCTAAACTCATTGGCATTATTGCTAGTTTACCATAAACTAATTCATATAGAGACATCTTTGTCACTTGCTTTGGTGTGATCCTGTCAGCCCACAATGTTGTGTTAAGTAATTTGTGCCACTCTTTGTGATAATTTGTCCCTATCCTTTTAATGAGTCTAATCAGGTTCTTGTTAGTAGATTCTGCCAGGCCATTACCTTGAGGGTAATAGTTTGAAGAAGTCTTCAAGTAAATCCCATTCCTTAATGCAAACTCAGATATTTTTATTTCCAAAAAAGCTTTAGCATTATCTGATATAATGGTATGAGGAGGAACAAACCGAGCAGTAATACCTTCTAGAAAGTCTAATATTACCTTTTCTGTTGCTTCCTTGAGTGGTACTGCTTCATTCCATCTAGTAAAGTAATCTGTAGCTACGAGGATCCATTTGTGTCCCATACTTGACATTGGATTGATCATACCAATAAAATCAAGACCCCATTAGGCAAAGGGTTCATCCACAATTATGGGGCTTAGAGGCATTGCTGCATTTCTTCTCTTCCCTGTATAAAACTGATAGGCCTGACATTCTTTAACTAGCTAATAGAAATCTGTGAATAGAGTGGGCAAGAAGTATCCTATTTGAGTCACTTTGATTGCTATGGTCCTTGCTGAAAAGTGTCCTCTCGAGGCTCCATGGTGTAACTCATGTAGTATTCTTTGAGCTTCATCTTTCTCTATACATCTCAAAAGTATGCCATCAACATTTCTTCTGAATAGAATATGGTCAATTAGTACAAAGTGGACCCCTTTTTGCCTATAATATCTTCTCTTATCATGGGAGAGCTGATTTGGGAAAACCCCATGTTTCATAAATTGTATTTTGTTTGTGACCCAAGAATGTTGATCAACCTCTTGTATTTTTAATACATTTTCACTTTCTGTTTCTTCAGTCATCATTCTCTCCCTATCTTGAGCCATATATTGGTACAATCCTTTGCCTCTGACTAACTTAGTGGGTCTTACCTCCACATCACATTCAAGGATCTTTGTTATCCAATTGGCTCTTTTCTCAGTGATCTCACCCTCCATAATATATTCTCTTACACTAGGATGAGCCACTAATATCAGAATCTTATTCCCTGTTACCATGTGTCTAAATTTTTTAAGGGCTTTTACCGTGGCATATGCTTGCTTTTCCATAAAATTGTATCTGGCCTCATATTCCCTGAGAGTCTTAGAGAAAAAGGCTATTAGGTGCTCTCCTTCTTGCTGATCATCTTTTCAAGTTAAAACAACATCAACACTGAATTCTCCTCCATACACATACATTATGAAAGACTTAGAGAAGTCTGGGTTTATGAGTACTGGGACTATTGAAATGGCTCTTTTGATCTCTTCAAAAGCTTGTCTCCCCTCTGCAGTCCATTTGAAAACCAAGTCCTTCTTTAGCAACAGTGTCATGGGTCTGATTAGACCTACAAATTTAGATATGAAGCAGCCGACAAAGTTGATCTTCCCCAGGAAAGACTGAACTACTTTCTTATTGACTAGCAGAGATAGATTCATTATGGCAATGACTCTTTCTGGATCGATAGAGACTCCTTCTTTTGACACTATATGCCCTAACATTTTCCCTAAGGTACTGCAAAGATACACTTCTTGGGATTCAGGGATATTCCAAACTCTTGGTATTTCTTAAAAATAGCCTCTAAATGGTCAAAATGATCTACAACATTTTTAGAGAAAATAGTGAGGTCATCTAGATAAATCAGGATGATTTTGTTTATAAGTTCCCGAAATGCTACATCCATGGGTCTCTGAAAAGTATCTCCAGCATTTGAAAGGCCAAAAGGCATTTTAGCATATGCAAATGTTCCCCATTTTATAGTAAATGTAGTCTTATGCTGGTCTTCATCAGCCAACCAAATCTGATTGTATCCAGAAAAATCATCTAGCAAGGAAAATCTCTCTAATCCAGCCACAGTCTGTAAAATTTGTTCCATAGAGGGTAGGGGATAATGAGCTTTCAAAGATGCTCTATTCAGATCCCTGAAATCTACACAGAGTCTTATGTCACCATTCTTTTTTCTTACTAGCATTAGGTTTGATACCTAGGTTGAATGCTTAATTGGAAAAATAATCTTTGATTCTAAGAGTTTTTGCAATTCATCCACCATTAGAGGTTCAATTCTAGGATTCACTAGCCTTTGCTTCTATCTGACTAGTTTAGATCCTTCAGTAAGTTCTATGGTGTACTGAATGATATCTCCATTATAGCCATGGAGGTCTTCATAGGTCTAGGAAATCACCCTATCATATCTTTCACACAAATCAATCAACCTTTCCCTTTCTTCCTGGGTTGTAGAATTGCCAACCTTCAATTTTCTTCCTTCACTAAATTGAATTTTAGAATAATCTTCTTTATTTGCTTGAAACCTCTTCTTTTCTAGGCTTACATCTTCTAGGTCAAATAAGTTTTCTAAGGTAATCAGTCCTTTAGGGAGCTTATTTGACTTCAGCTGAATAATTTGGTCACCATATGCTTCTTCAATTTTAGGTTGCATCTGATCAGCAAATTCTTCTAACTGTTGCAAAAATGAGAGGACTTGGAAATCATTTTCAAAAACTTGCCAATTTTGGTCATTGTCTGGGATAGTTGGCCTCACTATAACTTTGACTGACTCATTATTGACTAGTAGATCAATTGCTGGATCAAACTGTGAACCAATCTGTGCCATTCTATCGGACTCAAAATTTTGGGATCTAGGAACTACTTCAATATTGAAAGCTTCATAACCATCTATTAGGTCTCAAATTTTGTGCCTATAGGATCTCATTCTTACATTTTTGGCTACTGCCTTTTCTCTGATTTGTTTCACCACTAGTTCTAAATCTCCTCTTACTATCAAATTCTTTACTCCATTTTTCTTTGCCAACATGAGTCCATGCACCAAGGATTCATACTTAGCATCATTATTGGTACAGGCAAATTGAAAGCAAATGGCTCTTAAAATTTTCTCACCACTTGGGGCAGTAAGGCGAACTCTTGCTTTAGCTCCATTCTTACTTCTAGCCCCATCAAAATTTAGAGTCCAGATTTCTGAATCTTTTTTGGATTCTTGAGTCTATGATGTTTCTTTCCTTAAAACATTAGGGATCTCTTGGTCTTCTTCAAATATGACATAAGTGCCTAGACCTGTAGAGTCATAATTTCCATAGGGATCACTTTGCATCATAGTCAACAACTGATTATTTTCTTCTTGTTGTTGGTCATGTTCAGTCCAGTCACCTAACTCTTCAACAAAGATTCTCTCCTCTTTATTTAGCATAGCATGGGCTGCTTCTAATTTTGGGGTTGGTTCATTCGTGATATGGTCTTTTGATAATGGCTCAAACAATATTTTCATCTTTGTTCCATATTTAGTTCTTAGGATTAGGTGTGACTAATCTAGTGACATATAACCTCCTATCTTAGCTATGAAATCTCTGGATAAGCATAGACCAAATACAAGGGGAATATCTATGACTACCACATCCTGATTTACAATTATATTGGGGCAAGTATATAGTTGCAATGGGAGTTGTTTAATTTTCCCGATTGTTTGCACAGATTTCCCATCCAACTGCATAACCCCTCTTGTAAGTGGCTCATATTTTATCTTCAAAGCATCTGCTATTTGCTTTGGCATTACTATAGTACTAGCCCCAGAGTCTATCATTACATTATGTAATAATTTCTTCCCAACTATTAGAGTCAAATAAAAGGGATCTGGTTTAGATTTACCTACCTCAGATGCATTGTTCAACAGGGCTGTTGTCTACAGAGGTTCAGTATCTTTGAGCTGCAACTTTTGTTTATCAATAGATACTCCTTTAGCACCAGTCTGTTTAGGAACTTCTTGGCCTTGCAGAGCCTCTTGCAATAGTGTCTTCTGCTCAAGAATAGCTAACATGTCCCAGATTGATACATGCGCTGGAGTTCTTTTTAGCTGATCCACCACATTCACAGGTCCTAATGCTTGGGTTTTTGGATAATAAGGGTACCTTGACTTTTCTAGAACTTGTCCTAAGGCTACTTGATTCTACACAGGCTAGGGCATTTCTTGTCTAGAGACTGTGTTCTGATGATTCTGAAATGGAGAAGCTCCCATGATATCATTATTAGTGACTTTAGGCTGCTCCATCATTCTCCTCTTTGCTCTGGTATAGTAATCTAATTGCACCAATGGCTTCTTAGAAGTAGATGTTGCATTCAAGAACACTGAATCTTCATCTTCAATCCATGAAAATAAAGCATGCTCAGGGGCTATTTCCTCTTCCTGTTGTAAGGACATGTTGCAAGTATGAGGTAAACCAGTGTTGTCATTGATGTCAACATACTCATATTGCATTGACAAGACAGATTGGATGAGCAGTGTGCTGAGGATATTGAGAAAATTAGCCTCAGTCAGGAACAGTGAAGAACAGTGATGAGAAGAAGGCAAATGTACTGTATAGGATGAGAACCGGAGGATGCAGATTAAAGGGTCTGTAGATATGAGTCTTGAGATGCTTCAGTTAAGATTTCAGAGGTCCGCATGAAGATCTGAAGGAGTTGTGGCTGTCGGTATGGAACCGGTTCCGGCAAGTGTTCAGAGGTGACAAATGATCACAGAAAGGTCTGGTGAGGTCCGGAAGTGTATTATCCTAATCTGCGGATTGGAAGGAGTGTTTGGGATGTCCTTGTGATGTGTCATCCTGATTTGTGTATGATTTGGAGGTTCGGAAGTACCTTTTACATTATGACAGTGGCGACAGACTGTGTTCTTGAAGTTCCGGAAGAGGAAGACAAGAGATTCCAGTAAGTAAAGGAAGTGCGGATGTATCCGGTCGTTCAGGCAGGCTTGTGAAGGTTCTTGGATCATGTTGAGGTTGTGTTGTTGGTCTGCATTGATAGTAGAGCCCGGAATTGAAGTTATTCTTCCGGATGAAGTTCTTGCTCTGTTTAGCCGACCAGATGAGTTGTTCATCCTGCGAATGTTCTTGTGGTGGCCGACCGGATGTGTTATTCATCTTGCGGATACTCTTATGGTTGTTTGCCGACTTAGATGTTTGTTCCTAAGTTGATGTCTTGTATAAATAACGGTTTGTGAGTTCATTTCGAAGTGTGGATTGTGTGGATGAGTGTGGGATAGCGAAGAGAGGTGCGAAAGACAGAGCAGAGGTTTTGGGCTTAAATGGAACTGATCCGGACATAGTAGAGATGTCATTCTCTAGTTCAAGATTGTGATTTTTATCACTTTGTAGACAGTGTGTCTCCTTGTAGGCAGTGGGCCTCTTTGTGAGCAGTGTGCTCGGGCAGTGAGCCCTAATTGGCATGTGCCATTCATTCTTCTTTATTCTTCTAACAGAGAATAATTCTTGGGTTAATCACCCCGTGGTTTTTCCCTTAACCAGGTTTTCCACATCAAAATCTTGGTGTTCAATGTGTTGATGTTCATCTGCTCTGAGTTTATGCATTATGCTTTCATAGATGGTTAATTGATATGCTGTTAACTAACAAAGAACAATCAAGTGTTTAAAGTAAGAGCAAGTTTTATACAACTGATTCACCCCCCCTCTCAGTTGTATGCCCTAGATCCAACAATTGGTATCAGAGCCACGTTCCTCTGAAAGGAGCTTAACCGCTTGAGGAGATCCAGGATGTCGTCATACAAGAAGGATAGTCCGAAGTTTGATGGAACCAACTTCACTCTCTGGAAAGGTCGCATGAAGTGTCACTTGGAATGTATGGGAAAAGCATACTTGACTATGGTCTCAAAACCATATGTACCTCCACAAGGTGGTCCGACAATTCTGAATGAGATTACAGATGCTGAAAATAATCTGCGGACCAAGGAAGCCCTACTAAGCGCATTGAATGATTCAGATCTCTCAAATGTTATTGATCTACCAACTGCATATGAGATCCTGACTAAACTGGAACTTCTGTATGAAGGAGTTGAGTTTGTCAAAAGTGCAAGGTTGCAAAGTCTGAAAGGGAAATTTGAAAGATTGAAGATGAGAGATGATGAAAACATCACTACCTTTATGCCAAGAGTGAATGAGCTGGTATGTGGAATTAGAAATGCTGGTGGAACTCTAGATGAAAATGAGATTGTCTGCAAAATCCTAAGATCCCTTCCTGCTGCCTACAAAATCAAGGTTGCTGCCATTGATGAATTCAGAGCCCACACAACTGTCACAAGAGAACAACTGGCTGGCAAACTAGCTGCATTTGAAATGACCAAGTTTGGAGATGATCCTCCCAAGACTGAATCTGCTTTCAAAGCCAGTGCCTATGTGAAAGGCAAACAGAGATTTGATCCGGGAGAAAACTCATCAACGAAAATGTCATGGTATGATCAAGCAAGAAGAGACATGGAAGAAGAAGAAGCAGAAACAGCTCAACTTGAAGCCCTCATTGCAAAGAGACTGCCAAGAGGATCCGGTAAGTATGAAGGAAAACTACCCTTTAAGTGTTTCAACTGCAATAAGATTGGTCATTTTGCTTCAAGATGTCCGGAAAGATCTGCAAGGTCTAATACTAACAGACAAAGGTTTCAAAAGAATTGCTATTATGTTCATGAAGAAGATGACAATGAAGGAGTAACAGATGATGAATCAGAACTAGGAAGCAAATCCAGAAATGAGTGGGTGTTTATTGCCATCAAGGAAGAAGATTCAATACTCTCTGAATCTGTCAATCACAAAGTTGTTGAAAAAGCTTTGGCTGCTCAAGTGGAAGAAAAGGATGATTGGGTTATTGACAGTGGATGTTCTCACCATATGACTGGTGACAAGAATAAGTTCTTAGATTTGGAAAGATATGAAGGAGGAATGGTAATGTTTGGTGACAATTCTGCTGGCAGAATCAGAGGCAGGGGAACTATTTCCTTTGATGGAAAGAGCAAAACAGGTAACGTACTATATGTTGAAGGATTGAAGCACAATCTTCTCAGTGTTGGTCAGTTAGTGGACAAAGGCTATGATCTCTGGTTCAAGAATGGAAAATGCAGAATCTTTACAAGCTCCTGAACTGAAATTGCATCCGGTACTCAGACAAAAGGTATTATCTTTCATCTGGTTGGTTCAAATAAAAGTTGTTTGTTTGTTCAAATTGATCAGAGTTGGTTATGGCATAGAAGAATGTGTCATGTAAATTTTGATAACATCATCAAGATAAGCAATACTTAGGCTGTAAGAGATCTTCCAAAATTGATGAAACCTACAAATAGTTTGTGCAAAGAATGTCAGCTAGGTAAACAAAGCAGAGTCTCTTTCAAAAGCCAAGATCAGTCTTCTACCGGATTGTTGGAATTAGTACATACTGATCTCTGTGGTCCGACAAGAATCAAGAGTCTGCAAGGTGATAGATATTTCATGTTGTTAATTGATGATCATTCCCGGATGATGTGGGTTACCTTTCTAAAAGAAAAATTAGAAGCATTTGAGAAGTTCAAAATCTTCAAAGCTATGGTAGAGAATCAAACCGGATTGAAACTAAAGTGTCTAAGGTCTGATAGAGGTGGTGAATTTACATCTAGTGAGTTCATTGACTTTTGTGAGAAGCAGGGTATAAGGAGACAGTTGTCTACTCCTAGGACTCCACAGCAGAATGGAGTAGTTGAGAGAAAGAACTGGACCATCTAGGAAGCTGCCAGGACAATGATGTTGGAAGCAAATGTTCCTCAAATGTTTTGGAAAGAAGCTATCAGCACTGCAGTCTACACTCTCAATCGAGTTCAAATCAGAAACAACACCGGTAAGACCCCCTATGAACTCTAGTTTGGCATCACTCCTACTGTGAAATATTTTAGAGTATTTGGTAGCAAGTGTTATATTAAAAGAGATGAAGATCTAGGAAAGTTTGATGCTAGAAGAGATGAAGGAATTTTCTTGGGTTACTCCACTCAAAGCAAAGCATACTGGTGTTACAATAAGAGATTGAGGAAGATGATAGAAAGCACCAATGTGAAAGTTGATGAAGGAATTGAGAAGCCTTCAAGATTTTATGAGTTTGATGAAGATGACCAAGACAGTGTTCAAGGAACTCAATCCTCTCCGGTGAGACAGAGTCAGCCTGATCCGGTAAATCAGGAAGAAGAGATAGGTTTGAATGAGCCTGATCAAGAAGCAGCAGTGCAGGATACTCCCAAAATTCCAAGGTATGTAAGACTGAACCACTCTGAAGATTAGATCATAGGTGACAGAAGCAAAGGTGTACAAACTAGAAGGAATGTTGCTCAAAATCAGGATGAATGTTGTCTGATTTCAAAGATTGAACCTAAAACAATAAATGAAGCCTACAATGATGAAAACTGGACCAAAGCAATGGAAGATGAATTGATGGAAATTGAGAAAAATCATACTTGGGATCTTGTTCCCAGACCTAGAGACAGGAATGTAATTGGAACCAAGTGGGTCTTCCGGAACAAACTAAATGAAGCTGGTGAAGTAATCAGAAACAAAGCTAGATTGGTCTGCAAAGGCTACTCTCAAATAGAAGGAATTGACTTTGAAGAGACTTTTGCTCCGGTGGCAAGAATTGAAGCAGTCAGATTACTTCTTGCATTTGCTGCCTTCAAAGACTTCAAGGTATATCAGATGGATGTCAAGTCTGCCTTCCTAAATGGTGATCTGGAAGAAGAAGTCTACATTGAACAACCGGATGGATTTCAATTGTCTGATAATGATGATATGGTCTGCAAGTTGAAGAAAGCTTTGTATGGATTGAAGCAAGCCCCAAGAGCATGGTATGAAAGGTTGGATAAGCATCTTGTGTAGATTGGATTCAACAAAGGTACTGCTGACAGTAACTTATATTTCAAAATTGATCATGAAAACATTTTGATTGTTGAAGTGTTTGTGGATGATATCATTTTTGGAGGAAGAGATAGTATGTGCAAAACTTTTGCAAATCAGATGAAAAGTGAGTTTGAAATGTCTATGCTTGGTGAAATGAATTTCTTCTTGGGTCTGCAAATTACTCAAACAAAAGAAGGGATCTTCATTTCTCAGACCAAATATGTGAAAGAATTGTTGAGGAAATTTGGTATGGAAGACTCAAAGCCAATGAACACTCCTATGGCAACCAGATGTAAGTTAAGCAAAGATGATGATTCTCCAAAGGTAGATCAGACAAAGTATAGATCAATGATTGGTGGATTGTTGTATCTCACTCAAACTAGACCAGATATAATGCAGGCTGTTGGTCTTGTGGCAAGATTCTAGGCTGATCCTAGAGAATCTCATGTTATGGCAATCAAAAAAATTTTTAGGTACTTGAAAGGAACAGTTGAGTATGGTCTATGGTACCCTAGAGATCTAGATTTCTCTCTTCATGCTTACACAGATGCAGATTGGGCAGGAGATGTGGATGACCGGAAGAGCACTAGTGGTGGAGCATTCTTTTTGGGGAAGAGATTGGTTTCTTGGTTAAGCAAGAAACAAGATGCAATATCTCTGTCTACAACTGAAGCAGAATACATTGCAGCAGCAGGTAGTTGCACTCAAATCTTATGGATGAAGCAGATGCTAAGAGACATTAAAGTTGAATATGAGGAGCCTATCACAATTTTCTGTGATAATTCAAGTGCATTTAATATTTCTAAGAATCTGGTATTGCATTCTAAGACTAAGCACATATCTATCAAGTTTCACTTCTTGAGAGAACAAGTGAACAAGGAAGAAGTTAGATTGGAGTATGTTCCCGCCAAGGATCAGATTGCAGATATCTTTACTAAACCTCTTCCCAAGGACTCTTTTGAATATCTCCGGGAGAAGTTAGGGGTCATGGCCCCTCTGGTGATGAGCTAGGATGCACTGATGTGCATCAGTCCAGTGGATATCACAGTCATATCTTGTGATCCGGATTGATGATGGGGAGCTGCAACTAAGGGGGAGCAGCTGGTATGATTTTGATGTATGAGAATTGCAAGTATGAGCCCTTTGCCATTGATGTCAAAGGGGGAGAGAAGACATGTGAAAAACAAGTAGCTGATGATCAAAGGGGGAGCAGTAAATGGGGAGAAGACATGTCGCTGATAGGGGGAGCTGTGACAGAAAGGAGAAGTTCTTGTCTTGATGGTTTTTCACATCATATGTTGCCATCAATGACAAAGGGGGATATTGTTGCAAGTATGAGGTAAACCAGTGTTGTCATTGATGTCAACATACTCATATTGCATTGACAAGACGGATTGGATGAGCAGTGTGCTGAGGATATTGAGAAAATTAGCCTCAGTCAGGAACAGTGAAGAACAGTGATGAGAAGAAGGCAAATGTACTGTATAGGATGAGAACTAGAGGATGCGGATTAAAGGGTCTGTAGATATGAGTCTTGAGATGCTTCAGTTAAGATTTCAGAGGTCCGCATGAAGATCTGAAGGAGTTGTGGCTGTCGTTATGGAACTGGTTCCGGCAAGTGTTCAGAGGTGACAAAGGATCACAGAAAGGTCCGGTGAGGTCCGGAAGTGTATTATCCTAATCTGCGGATTGGAAGGAGTGTTTGGGATGTCCTTGTGATGTGTCATCCTGATTTGTGTATGATTTGGAGGTCCAGAAGTACCTTTTACATTATGACAGTGGCGACAGACTGTGTTCCTAAAGTTTCGGATGAGGAAGACAAGAGATTCCAGTAAGTAAAGGAAGTGCGGATGTATCCGGTCGTTCAGGCAGGCTTGTGAAGGTTCTTGGATCATGTTGAGGTTGTGTTGTTGGTCCGCATTGATAGTAGAGCCCAGAATTGAAGTTATTCTTCTGGATGAAGTTCTTGCTCTGTTTAGCCGACCGGATGAGTTGTTCATCCTGCGAATGTTCTTGTGGTGGCCGACCGGATGTGTTATTCATCTTGCGGATACTCTTATGGTTGTTTGCCGACTTAGATGTTTGTTCCTAAGTCGATGTCTTGTATAAATAACAGTTTGTGAGTTCATTTCGAAGTGTGGATTGTGTGGATGAGTGTGGGATAGTCAAGAGAGGTGCGAAAGACAGAGCAGAGGTTTTGGGCTTAAATGGAACTGATCCGAACATAGTAGAGATGTCATTCTCCAGTTCAAGATTGTGATTTTTATCACTTTGTAGACAGTGTGTCTCCTTGTAGGCAATGGGCCTCTTTGTGAGCAGTGTGCTCAGGCAGTGAGCCCTAATTGGCATGTGCCATTCTTTCTTCTTTATTCTTCTAATAGAGAATAATTCTTGGGTTAATCACCCCATGGTTTTTCCCTTAACCGGGTTTTCCACGTCAAAATCTTGGTGTTCAATGTGTTGATGTTCATCTGCTCTGAGTTTATGCATTATGCTTTCATAGATGGTTAATTGATATGCTGTTAACTAACAAAGAACAATCAAGTGTTTAAAGTAAGAGCAAGTTTTATACAACTGATTTACCCCCCCCCTCTCAGTTGTATGCCCTAGATCCAACAGGACATTCCTTGCATCTAGGCCACCAGGGGACTGATATTGTGGAGTGTTAGAAGTTACAAATTGTCCTTCTAATCCTCTCTGTTCTGCTATCTTTTGCTGTAAATTTCCTCTAGGGCAGTCTCTAGGCATATGTGCATTGTTGCAAGGAAAACACCAAGCATTCATGCCATCTACAAAATTATTTTTCTCTGGAACAATTTCCCTATTGGGATTAGGAGGAACAGTCTGTAAAGGTGTAGGGACTGTAACCAATTGGTTTGATGGCTAAGGATTAGCTTGCCTTTGAGGGCCTCGATATTGATTTAGTTGAAAGGGAGGTCTATTTCCTTGGTAACCTTGATAAGGGGGTTTTGGATAAGGATTTTGTTCTCTTTAGGTTAATTATCTCATTTGAGAAGGTCCTTAAAATATTCTTGACATCATCCATTTCAGATGATTGAATAGGAGCAGTTACTCTAGCAGGTTGCTGAGGAAATGAATACATAGACATAGGTGGGGTTGTAGGATTAGGAGCTTCTTGAGGCAATGGTAAGGTATTTTTTGGGAACATGGGCATAGGAGGCCTTGGGGGCAGTTTTCCAACATCTATTAAGTTATTTTCAGCCTTGCCTGCCAACTCATAAGCTTCTGGTAGTGTCTGACCTACAAGAGATTGAATCATCACTGATATATCTGAGTTTAAAGCTTTAAGGTAAAACACAATAGTCATACCTAGTAACGGTCTTGCTATAGCAGGAATTCTTTCTCAAGTTTTTTGAAATCTTGAATTGAAATTAGTCATGGCTTCTTGTGGTGCCCTTTTGATAGTAATCAATTGTTGTAGCAAAGCAGATTTATCACCCTTTTCTTTAAATCTTTCAAAGAAAGCATCACCAAGCTGATCCCATGTAGATATTGTGTTTGGGGTTAAAGATCTCTACTAGTCCAGAGCCTTCCCTTTGAAAGAAGCTACTAACAATCTTATGGCCACAATCTGTTGAGTGATAACATGTACTGCACAAACATCAAATACATCTTGCAGATGCTCTTTAGGTGTCTTGAAATCTTCCACACTAAATTTGGGCAGAGCTTTCAGAGCATTAGCTGGAATAGCAGCCCAAGTTGCTAGTGGTATGGGAGAATTAAAGGACTACCAGTATTCCAATTTGCATAATTTCTTGGTGCTGCTCAAAACTGATTCACTCTTCTCCTTGGATTAGCTATTAGCAGTGGCAAAAGAATGCTTGGACTAGCAGTAGATTGAGCTCTTGTTATAGGTCCATAGCTCTGACTCCCTGTGGCTTTCTAGCTCATACAATCTTGACATAAACTTCAAGAATGGTCCCATCGGGTGTGCCAAAAATTGTTGATGTATAAAATTGCATAGGTTCCAACACCAACATGGGAAGTTTCAGGAATGTGGGACTTGCTACCTAAAACAACCTCTGGATTTTAAAGAAGTTGGCTCTTCTCTATCTTAAATTTGTTTTGGGGAAAAGGGTAAGAAGTAAACAGGATTACAAATATAATTAAAAGCAAATCTATCTATGGTGATGCACCTGAGTAAAAATGTTTCTCTTAACTAAGCACAGTGAATCTATCCTCAAGATTCAGTTACATTAAAGAGCAAATACTGCATGATTAACATAAACAGATGAAATGAATAAAATCAAAGGCTCACAATCAAACAATTTGCAATGACATAGGAAATATCAACCAAGGCACAGAACTCAGTCTTTCTCATTAATTTTCTAGCAACATAAGAGGCACATATACATGCACAGTTACATTCACTTTCTAAATCAAGAATAAAAAAATAAAGGTAAATGATATTCACTAGTCACAGCAAAAGTCTCAAACTTCTCTCTTAAATTTCTAACAGAAAACTCTAGATCTCTACCAACTATATAAATTTCTCTATCAGAAAATAGAATTCTAACTTGAAAAACTATCGATTCATTACAAATGTTACATATTTATAGCCCAAGATTGACTCTAGATTGTCTACAACAGTCAAATCCCAATGGCCCAACTGAACTAGAGGTAACTGGAAGTCTCTGATAGTTAAAGATCTTTAGAATCTGCAACAGTTACTCCTTGCAAGCCCATTGGTTGTGACA
This sequence comes from Cunninghamia lanceolata, assembly GCA_027924645.1. NCBI lineage: Eukaryota > Viridiplantae > Streptophyta > Pinopsida > Cupressales > Cupressaceae > Cunninghamia > Cunninghamia lanceolata. Next base: position 2,337,722 of record BSBN01000797.1, read on the forward strand.
AAATATGTGTGGCGTACCTCCTCTTATAAGGAAAAGACACCTGGCAGCTTCCGCAATATTTAGAATCAATAAACTCTATGACAGATGGTAGCATCTGCACGCATAACTGGAAACTCCTTCATCTCTTGGGAAGAAATAGGAAATTGACACTTGGCATGCTCTGTAGCAACGAGAAACATATACATGTCTTTATCCACAACAGTTCACTTAACTGTGTCTTTTATGCTCAGGAAAACTCCGCAGGTGACAACTGTCATGATCCACAGCTTTGAAACTTTAAGACACATTAGAAATGGGGCCCACAACTTCCTGCAGGCTAGCTTTCAAAAGGAAGAAACAGGGACAGGTGGCAAACTCCGCGTGCACAATAGCTGATATGTGGCACTTTCTGTAACACTTGAAACATATTAGAAACTCTTTGAAACTTAAGTGGAAGTTGACACATGTCAGGTTCCACATCATTTAAGAAACATTAAACATCACTAGAGAAAGTGACAAAAAGCTTTGAACTTTGGCGCCGTATCTACCACGTGGTGCTCTCCGTATCACTGATACTTTAAAATTGTGGCCCACCATACATCCTTTACTTATCATTAAAAGATATAGAAACAAACATGTGGAAGATGACACTTGGCAAGTTCTACATCTACTACAAAAGACACACAGCTCCTTCCGCACTCATACTAAAACTTAAAGAGAGTGCCTCTGCTGATGACATGTGGCACCTTCTGTAGGGTTGTAACTAAAAACAATATTGAAACATTTTTTGCTACGTGGCACGCTCTGCTCCAAAGTTATAAATTAGAAACAAAATGTGGCTTGAACTAAGGCTCGACACTTGGCAACTCCTGCAAGCCTGGCAATTAGAAACCCTCGCAGCCACACTTAGAAACATTCATAGACACAAAACTGTAACTTGCGGATGCGCTACAACTAAAACAAAATGTAGAGTCTTTGCAATCTACACAAACATTGGTGAAAGAAGGAGTCAATTAGTGCAAGAAGATGAATGTGAAAGTGTTGGTTCATCTAGTGTTCATGCAGCTCCTGAAGTTGGTGATGCACTCATAGTGAGAAGGACCCTACTTCAGACCTCTAAAGAGAAGAAGCTATTGCAAAGGAGAACCCTATTTAGAACTTCATGCAAATGCAAAGATAAGGTATACAATGTAGTCATAGATTCAGGATCTACTGAGAATATGGTGTCATGTGAAATGGTAGACAAACTGAAGCTAGTAAAAGTCACTCATGAAACTCCATATAGGGTATCTTGGTTGAATAATGATTAGTCTCTTTTCATAAATGAATAGGCGTTGGTTGAATTCAAAATTGGTGGCTATAAAGATAAAGTGCTTTGTGATGTTGTACCTATGGAGTGTTGTCATGTTTTGCTTGGGAGAGCATGGCAATTTGACAAGCATGTAATATATGATGGAAGGGCTAACACTTACACCATTGAAAAGGATGGAAGTACTTTTGTACTAACACCATTATAGAGAGACACTAAGGAGAAGACCAAAGAAGCAAAGGCCATTATGTTTAGCAATAAGGAATTTGGGAAGCCTAAGGAAGACAAGCATGAAAAGATTGCAGCCCACACCTATATAGTGAGTTTGGAGAATACAATGAGTTTGAGAGGTAAGAAGGATGACAAGATAAAAGGGGCAGTTAAAGAGCAAGGTCAGTTGCTGATGGAGTTACAATATTGGCATAGCAGTGTTATGGTTGGGATAGTAATTTGTCCTTTGGTGGAGAACAAGGCTAATGGGTAGTTTGGTCTAGTTAAAATAGTGGTTCAAGGACCTGTCATGACAACAATTCATCAGTCTTATAGCACTAGGAGTTAGACGATAGAGGTAAAGGTGAAGGATGGACAAGTCCATGATGATTGGCAAGGACAAGGATAAAAGAGTGAATGTGCAACAAAGGTAAGGGACAAGAAAGTCCAGGGAGCAGATGGTAATGATGTGTTGGAAGGCAAAGGAGTAGTTGCAGCATCAAGGTTAGATGTGAGACAAGACAGAGTGCAAATGGTAGGCCAGTTTGTGAGGAGCAACCAATATCAAGGTGTAAGCAATGACAAAGTTGCAAGGCATGATGTAAGATCACAATATTTGATTTCATGAAGGAGATCTCCAAACCAAAGAGCCTTTAGAGAAAAAGGAGAAGTTGAGGAGAAGCTGAGAAGAAGCATGGAGCAAGGTAGCATAAGAACTCATGGGACATGAGTCTTTTTCTAGGACAGGTGTATGGTGCAGGAGCACTAAGCCTGAATTTTGCAAAGAAGGGAAAATGTTAGGTTTTAGGTGGTTTTGTGTCATTTTGGGTTCAATGAGGTCCAAATAGACCATTCATAATGTAAGAAGATCTAAAATGGACCAATTTCTATGTCTTGTGTCATGTTTTGTCAAATGTGGTCAAATAATGTAAGAATTTGTCAAGGTTGTTTTGAAAACTCAATTGATAATGCCTTTGGAGAGAGTGTAAATGGCCTTTCAATTGAAATGGTGGGTGGAGGCCATTGTGAACCATTTGTAACATGCTTAAATATCTTCCAAAGTCCAAGGACATGGGTTTTTGAAGGTTTTGAAGGACAAATTTGTAATAAAACTCCGTTTTCTCTGCTATTTTCCTAAAATTTGTTATTCTAGGCCATACTTCTACTCTATAGGGTACTGTCATGCCTTGAAAATTGTTGAATGTGATTGAGGCCTGAGTCAACTACATTTTGCATTTTGTTTGAGTCAGATCCATCAAGTTTGGAGGGAGAAATCATGATTTTTTTGAAACTACCTCAAAACCTTGATCTAGGGTTTGAGAGTCTAGTTTAATGGGTTTTCATGCCATTCCATCAGTGTAGTCACTTAAAACTTGGTGGAATGGGACCATGTAGGGTATTTTTTATGTTCTTGGTGATTGTAGGGTTGGAGAATGAAGTTTGTGTAGAGTTTTGCAGAGATCAAGCCTAATATGCCCATGTATTAGGCCTAGTAAGGGTGCAGTGAATGAAAAAGCACATTAGAAGTTGTTCCCATGGACAAAACCCAAGAAATTGGTCATTTTTCCATATGAATAGAGGTCTGAAATAGGTTTGGTGAGTCTGGAGTGGTGTTATAAAGTGGTTCCTTTGTAAAATATGCCTAGTTGGCCTAGTTACAAATAGGTCTGTCATAGATGTTGAGGCCTTTGTTCTTAAACATGCCATACCCATTTTGGGATATGTTAACTATGAGCCAAAAGGGTATTCCAAACTTCTTGTGTTTCCCTAAGATTGTATCATATGTGAAAGATATGCCCTGACAGGTGAGTTTAGAGGGCTACAAGGCTAGAGGCCTAATTATGAAGGAAGTACTAGCAGTTCTAGGTTTTAGTGATGGGTGAGTGTTGGTTTATGTTAGTTTGGGGTGTCTAATCATCACCACTACATTAAAGTGGTATCACATATGTTAGTTTGTAGAGATTGAGATTTTGAGACAAATTTTAGATTTGTAAGAAGCATTTCCATGTACCTTGCTTCCTTTCATGGATAGCTGACCAAGGAGTCTCGCTAGCTGATCCTACACATAGTGTACCCCCTCTCTATCATGCATAGAGTCTATAACTCTACCCTAGAAATCATTAATATCAAAATAGTTTTTTTGTCACTAAATAATGCACCCTTTCCAAGTTGTGCAACTCAGCTTACTAGTGGAACATGGGAACTTTTCAATGTTTGTGGGTCACCTATGACAAAAAAGAACTTCCAGAGAGGGTTGGTTCCCTTAGAATTCTCACCTAAACTACTCTAATCTACTGTTGCTCTCATAGGAAAAGGTTAGGAAATGACATAATAGAAGCCTAAATCCTAAGGTAAGGTGATGCACCAAATGATACAGGACCTATACTGTTGTTTTAACACACAATGTGACCAATGGGCTAACCATGTCATGAACAACTTAGATTTTGACATGTTCTGATGCATAAATATTTCATAGATAGGAAAAATGAGTTTTGAACATCTTTTATAAGGAAACGTTTAATAGTTTCACAACTAAAACATCTATAAACTCACAACATAATCTATAACCTGCATATTCCATGTTTTATATCTACATATAAGGTACTAAAAATGAGACTACAAATCAAAGGGAAATAACTTCACCACATTATCAGATCAATGACTTCCATATTTATAGAAAATGTAGCTTTGAGTAGGAAAACATGACTATTTTATTAATCAAGTAATGCTGGGAAGAAGTAGGACATTTTTGAATGAGAAAAAGACACTTGGGATTGAAGAGACCTAGTTAAAACTCCTTGTAGTTAATAAAGGAAGATTAGCCTGAATTGTCTCCTTAAAGAGCTCCATCAAGAATGAAAAGGGGAGGTGGTTGGCATGTGCATCCTTGAGAAGTGGAACTACTCTTGAAAGTCGCCAACAATTGTCTTGTTCCTCCTAGATGCCTGGAAAGTGTTCCAACTACTCCTAGATACCCACAACCTACTGTCCAAGTTGTCTAATTACTCATAATTTCTTCAAACTCCACTGTGTTGATATATAAGACATGTGATTCTATAGTTTTAATCACCTAGGACTCCTTGAGGGCATATGGGAAAGAAATTATTAGTACTTTTAGGACTCTAAAACATCATTTGAAATTGCTCATTCAAAGTCATTTTACTTGACAATGCCTCTACTTTTCATGTTCTTTTGACCCTTATACTACACCATAGATGTCATTGAATCAATTTAAACCTATAGGTCTTTGTTTGGTCCTTCTTTCTTTATCCATGTCTTCTTTGTCTCTAGATGACCATCTATCCCTTATCTCTATTTGAGGAGACACATAATAGTTACTGTTGATGCATAAATCTGTGCGTTTAATCCAGCAACAACATGGGAAATTTCTAAGATGTGGGAATGCTTCTCAAAAACAACCTCCAAATTTTAGGGAAGCTGGCTCTTCAGTTCTTCAATGGGGTTTTGAGAAAAAGGTCAGAAGGAAAACCATATTTGCAGAAAACAAATGCCTAATCTATGGCGATCCGCCAGATTTGAAACAATTATTTGCACAGTGTTAACTTTGAAAGATTTGACTGGAATTAAAGAGTAAAATATGCATGATTAAAACTTAGTTTTAAAACATATTAAATAGAGGCAGAGAAATAGAGAAACCAAAAGCAAGAAACGGAGATATCCAATATGCACAGAACACATCTCTTTATTTGAATGATCAGTTACAAAGGTAAAGGTTGCTGCACAAAATGACTGATACATTCTCATAAGAAATAATTGCAAAGGTGAAAAGAAAGAAATCTGAGTCTACTGCTCCAATTCTCTAATCTATAGAAATGTAGAACTCTGAATGTGTCTCAAGAAGAACTCCTATTATGTGACCCAGATCTACCCATTTATAACCTGAAAGACCAAACAAAATCTCAACGGCCTCCGTATAATCCAGAAACAAATCCATTATTTTAAAATTGTATTGTGGCTTTCTGTTTTGCCTATGGCTGTATCTACACTAAAATGCATCTCTATGTCATGAAAGAAAACCTCCGCCGCTATCCTCTAGCTTCCTATAGCTTGCGTCATGAAAATGAAAAAAAGTGGCTGTGTATGACTTTAGGGTTGCATCTCTTATGTTTCACGTGAGAAGTAAATATGATAAATTTTTCTTATAAAGCCATAGCTTTATTAGCTGGGACCCACCATTTAATATGAGAAGCTTTATAAAATATTTTCTTTAAAACCTACCTCTCCCGTAACATTTGATACATTTAATTAAATGAAATAAACTTTTCCTTGCTTCGGGCTCACCCACGTGGCCTCTTCTACATCATTTTAACTTACATTCTTTCATTTCCTCGGGTGTCTCCACATGGAGCATTCTGCATAAATTCTACTATTTCTTTCATTTCCTTGGGTGCCTCCACGTGTCACTTTCCGCTGCCTTTGTTGTTTCTCGTGGAAGAATAAAAATGAGAGCCACTTTATTTGTTTCATTTTATTTCATATAGTTTCAAATTGATGGCTTCTAGGACCCACCATGTCACAATTTTAATAAAGATTTAACCTTTATTTACCTCACCGATAACTTTAATTAAGAAGTGACTCTTATGCTGCAATTAATAAAAAGAAACAAAATACTTTATTATTTCTCTCCCATGTGCGAGCTACTCCACATGTCTCCTTCTGCATCACTTTTTAGTTCCTTTCTTTTCTTCCGCATCTGACGCGTGGAAGACTCCGCATAAATTTTATTCTCTTCATTGCTGCGAGTGCTTACATCTGGCAACCTCTGCAAGGTTTTGAGCTGTTCTCTGAGCTCCTCGATGTTGACAAATGGTACACTTTATACTCATCTTTATTTTCTTCCCGCACCGTTAGATCATTTGCATCTTACGGTGGCTGAGTATTTTAGTTTCTTTGAATATGATGAGCAACCTTACTAAAAATTGATCCATCATTTAGTGAGCTAAACCTTTATTACATCTTGGTCTTTTGTTTATGGCTGAGAGCCTTTTTGTGTTTGACTGCTATGTCTTTATTCACATTCGATGCTTGATATGGTGCACTTCATATTTGCTACTGGTGACTTATATAGAATCTTTGATATTGATTGAGACTCATTAAAAGGGAATCTGTACCTTTTATAAAGAATAGTAGAAACAAAAACATGCGAAAAGAACCACAAACCCTATCAAACTACTGTGTACCAAAATTTCAAAATGGTGTGTAAAATTACACAACAGTTCTTGGCGACAAGCTGGGAAAATAGGCCTACCTATTTGAATCCATAATCTCTGGTTTACAAAGTGGCCTATCCATTGGGCAAAGAGTCATATACTAAAATTGAAACATCAATCTAACTAAAATAGATCTGAAGATGAAGATTTTGGAGGGTGAACTGAAACACTGCTGACCCAAAATACATCCCACCATTGAAACTTACACTGAGCACTGAAACTGACTTTTGAACCACCATTCTACTTTGCAGCTGAGACTTATTTGAAAACAAAACTAACTGAAACTAAAACTAATGCTATTACTATAGCTTTTTATGAACATTGCAGCTATATTACTGACAACTAAAACATATAGGAGCATGTCCATTCACTGGAACAACAAAGTAGCTACCATGTCTGATTATGTTGCTCTAATTTATCCACATCAAACTAAAGAGGAACCAGATAAACTGTATGAAGAAATACAACAATATTTTGTACCTTTTTACTTCTCTACACTCAGGAGATTCACCTTTTGCTTCAAAACACCAGTCAAGCTTATTTGCATGATGCTCTTACTTCAGTGGAGGGCGGGGAGGGAAAATAAAATGTTGGAGCTCTTTCCTCTGGTTGCATTTGAAAACTTCTGCTACCAAAAACTCATTAGTAACCTCTTTTACAGGCTCTTCCATAGGTTCTCAACTCAAGATGGCATTAAATTGAGGCATAGATGTAACAACACTTCCCAGAATAGTCTTCAATCGGATAAGAATTTCATTGTGCAAGAAAAAAGGTGTATAGCGGGGCTCAGAATGTGACAACCCTATATGTGATTCTTTATGCAACTCTGCATTATTCTAGTTATCTCTTGATATAATCTTATCATGGATCTTTCCTTGCTTTGGTGGTTCTTCATCAAAAAGAAGATAGTAACCATCTTCAAGAATTGAAAACAAGTCAGCTCTAGCATCATCTTCTGTTTCAAAACTTCCTCCATGATCTGCTATAAGCCTTACAAATGAACCTTATACTTTCTCAATAGAAGGATCTTCTACATCAAGAATCTGATAACCTTGTTGCAAAAGTGAGAATAAATCCTCATCATGCCCCAAATGTTGCTCATGCATCTCTGTGCTTTCCTCCTCATAAGCATCTTCTAAATCTGATTTAAGATTTGATAGTAACTCTGGATCTTCCTTTGCCACATATTCTTGATGCTGATAACCAGAAGGACACATAGGAGCCACTTTCTTGCTTGTAATTTGATTCTTGATACTTGATTTTTCTTGAACATCAAAGTGATAGAGAACCTGGTCAATGGCTTCTATAGGATGACTAGCAGTTATAGAAGTTTGTAAAGGGTAATTTTCAAGACAATTGGGCATTCTCTTGTAATGAGGAAAGATTTTTTCTGTAATAAGACCACGTTGGTATGGCTATTCATAAAGATCTGGAGGCATGACATAAGGATCAGCAGGGTACATAGCTTGACCTTTTAACTCATTGATCTCATAAGAGAGGGTTTTAATTAGTTCTTTCACAGCACTCATCTCCTCATGATTTGGCAAATCAGTAGGGAGGATGGGTGGACTAAAATTTGTATGCATCTGGTTACAAGAAAGAGCATGAGATAGGCTATTTACATGAGGAATTAGTTGTTCTAAGGGTAGAGGAGGCTGTTTACCAGACAATATGAGGCTACTTTCAGCCTTAATGGCAAGAGCATATGATTGAGGAAGAGTTTCACCTCCTAGGGATTGTATCATGATAGATATCTTAGGGTCTAAAGCCTTTAAATAATACAAGAAAGCAAAGACTGGAGGGGTCCTCAGCTCTATAGAAAATTTTTTCCATACCTTGTCAAATCTTGAATTGAAATCATGTATGGGCTCCATAGGATGCCTCTTGACTGTAATCAAGTTCTGGGTGAGAGTGCTGATATCCGTCCTATCTTTGAACTAATTGTAGATGAGGTCCCCAAGATGATCCCATCCAGTGATCGAACTAGGCTGCAAACTTTTGTACCATTCTTTTGCTTTGCCTTTAAGGGATGATGCCAACAACAAGAGAGCATGATTTTTAGTTGTGACATTATGAATAGAGCATAAACTGGCAACATCTTGAATGTGATCAGCAGGAGAAACAAAGCCATCTCCTAGAAAGTGAGGCAATGCCTTCCAAGCTGTGTCAAGAACTTGACCCTATTGTTGAAGAACAAGAGGACTTGAATCCCAAGTCACAAAAGGTAGATCTCTTTTGATATTTAGATGCACATATATACTAGGGGTTGCCATTATCTATAGGAGCAAAGATTCAAGAAAGATTCGCCAGTAGAGTCACCAGATGGACTATTCATGCTCCTATGAGCAAATACTTTTGTGATTTTCCATCAAAACCACAAAATACAGGGCAAAGATTCAAGAAAACAAAGACTCAAGTCTTTGATTCCAGTCCCACCGGGCGTGCCAAAAACTATTGATGCATAAATCCGTGGGTCTAAATCCAGCAGCAACATGGGAAATTTCTGAGATGTGGGAATGCTTCTAAGAAACAACCTCCAGATTTTAGGGAAGCCGGCTCTTCCATTCTTCAATGGGGTTTTGAGAAAAAGGTCAGAAGGAAAACCATATTTGTAGAAAACAAATGCCTAATCTATGGTGATCCACCAATTTTTAAACAATTATTTGCACAGTGTTAACTTTGAAAGATTTGACTGGAATTAAAGAGCAAAATATGCATGATTAAAACTCAGTTTTAAAACATATTAAACAGAGGTAAAGAAACAGAGATATCCAATATGCACAGAACACATCTCTTTATTTGAATGATCAGTTATAGAGGTAAAGGTTGTTGCACAAACTAACTGTTACATTCTCATAAGAAATAATTGCAAAGGCGAAAAGAAAGAAATATGAGTCTGTTGCTCCAATTCTTTGATCTATAGAAATGTAGAACTTTGAATGTGTCTCAAGAAGAACTATTATGTGACCCGGACCTGTCCATTTATAACCTGAAAGACCCAACAAAATCTCAACGGCCTCCACATAATCAAGCACCAAATCTGGCAACAAATCTGTTATTTTAAAACTGAACTATGGATTTTTGTTTTGCCTATGGTTGTATCTGGCACTAAAATGCATCTCTATGTCATGAAAGAAAACCTCCGCCGCTATCCTCCAGTTTCCCATAGCTTGCCTCATGAAAATGAAACAAAGTGGCTGTGTATGACTTTAGGGTTGCATCTCTTATGTTTCATGTGAGAAGTGAATATGATAAATTTTTCTTATAAAGCCATAACTTTATTAGCTGGGACCCTCCATTTAATATGAGAAGCTTTATAAAATATTTTCTTTAAAACCTACCTCTCCCGTAACATTTGATACATTTAATTAAATGAAATAAATTTTTCCTTGCTTCGGGCTCACCCACGTGGCCTCTTCTGCATCATTTTAACTTGCTTTCTTTCGTTTCCTCAGGTGTCTCCACGTGCAGCATTCCACATAAATTCTACTATTTCTTTCATTTCCTCGGGTGCCTCCACGTGTCACTTTCCGCTGCCTTTGTTGTTTCCCATGGAAGAATAAAAATGACAGCCACTTTATTTGTTTCATTTTATTTCATATAGTTTCAACTTGATGGCTACTGGGACCCACCATGTCATAATTTTAATAAAGATTTAACTTTTAATTACCTCAACGGTAACTTTAATTAAGAAGTGACTCTTATGCTGCAATTAATAAAAAGAAACAAAATACTTTATTATTTCTCTCCCATGTGCAGGCTACTCCATGTGCCTCCTACATCAATTTTTAGTTCCTTTCTTTTCTTCCGCATCTAACGTGTGGAAGACTCTGCATAAATTTTATTCTCTTCATTGTTGCGGGTGCTTACATCTGGTAGCCTCCACAATGTTTTGAGCTGTTCTCTGAGCTCCTTGGTTTTGACAAATGGCACACTCCGTACTCATCTTTATTTTCTACTCGCACTGTTAGATCATTTGCATCTTATGGTGGTTGAGTATTTTAGTTTCTGTGAATATGACAAGCAGCCTTACTAAATATTGATCCATCATTTAGCGAGCTAAACCTTTATTGCAGCTGGGTCTTTTGTTTATGGCTGAGTGCCTTTTTGTGCTTGACCACTATGTGTTTATTCACATTCGATGCTTGATATGGTGCACTTCATATTTACTACTGGTGACTTATATAGAATCTTTGATTTTGATTGAGACTCATTAAAAGGGAATCTGCACCTTTTATAAAGAATAGCAGAAACAAAAACCTATGAAAAGAACCACAAACCCTATCAAACTGCTGTGTATCAAAATTTCAAAATGGTGTGTAAAATTACACAACAGTTACTTATGACAAATCAAGGCCTACAGGGTTGTAAGAAAGCTCTTAGAGTATGTGACTCACAAGACCATATGTTGGTTTCTTCTCTTGGATCTCTATGTATGACTCTGTATTCTTTACTCTACCCTCTATGAGTAGCAGATCTTCTCAAAACTATAGCAGACTTTATGCTTGTTCTCTGTCCTACAAAAATCACTAGTCCCTGTATGAATGGCCAAATCCATTGTTCTTTGTAGTGGTCAAGGTTATTGTATGAAAAAATCCACCTGTAGCTTACTAAGTATCTAGGTTCCTATAAAACTTAGGCCTCTTTAAGGGATTTCATTGTCCTAGGCTTGAATATGGTCTATCATAGAGCCTAGGACTAGAAGACACACCTTACAAGGTTTGATAGTGCATATGGCATGCTAGGGAACTTTGAAATCACTATCCATTGTCTCCTACACTATATTTAATGTCTCTATACTATCTTTACCACTATTTCCTTTTCATCTATGCTGGCTCATAACTAAGGGCAGAGGCTAGAGGTGACTGTACAAACCCTTATAAACCTATCAAAATGGATGTCTTGATTGTCTCCCATTGTCTTGTATCACTGTTCCAACTGTCCATTATCTCTATGTCTGTCTTTGACTATTTTAGGATCATTGTCCACTGTCCCCTACACTGTACTCTTACAAACCCTCAAAACACCTTGTAGTCTCTATCTTCATTGAAGTTCAAACAAGATCAAGACACTTTAATGCATTGACATAGTTTTTTGCACCTTATAGTAGGTTTATAAGATCGTACATTGATCAAGTAATCATTGTCAACAAACTCTAAAAGAACTGTGACAAACATTCATGCATAAGTTTTTAAAGACTTTTCATGGTTTATATCCTTTCAAAAATCTGAAGGGTTTTTTTACAAGATTTTTGCTTTATCATTCTCTTGAGACGTTCACATAAAAACAAACACCATTTAGAGCTTTCACAACCTATGGATTGGTTTCTTTCATACTTGAAGGATCTTAATCAGATCTTCTAGAGACCTCCTTGACAAGAAATTGGAAAACCTTAATTTTTGCTCTATAGGTTACTTGAATGATCTCTAAATATCTATAGACTGTCTCTTTGTTGGATCTTTGCTTTGACTTTTCATTAGACCTCTGTATCTCTTGCATATTATACTCCACAAAACTTGGAATTGAAAGGTGGGTAAACCTTCATATATACTATCCTAACCTTGTAAACATCCTTGTAAACATTTCAACTCATGAGATGAAGGCCTATTCATAACCTTCATTGAGTACAATCTCGTGCACAACAAACTATGTTATAGCATTACATGGTTTGGAGGCACACTAAACTCTTTACCATTTGCAAAATACAGTGAATGTTATGTATGACATTTTTAGTCTTCTTCACTACCTTTTAGGTAGTGTATTGAGCTCCTTTATTATCTTTACAATCTTCTATGCAAAAATATACAAGAATCATTTCATAATGTTATACTTTCAATGTCATTTTTCTTGATACTTTGTTGATTGTTTCAAAACAAAAGGAAACCTTGCATGGAGGTATGTACAACTCCTTAAGAAGAATATGTATGTATGTTGCTGAGTGGTCTTTGAGAGGCTTCACTTGACACACATTTGATATCACGGTATCTAAAAAGGCTTGAGATAGTCTAAAACAATTGATAATGCATATTTATATGAGGTTTTTCCTCTTTTCTATGAACCACTCACAAAGCTTGGTCATTCTTGTTACTCACTGAACCTTGAAACATTGTGTAGAACTTGTAGAAGGTGATGATAGCTTAAATGCATAAATAGATCCTATGTAAGTGATATAAACCTAAGAATGTCCATCACAACTTGCTAGGCTTATCTATGTTGTCTTGAATGTATTTGGCTTCCATCTTTCATTCCCATGGTTTTCAAGTGTTTCTACACCTATTTAATGTTGGGAATTAAGGTGTCTCAACCTTGTAAATTCCTTACATTATTAATGTTTGTATTTATAGTTTAATTGCCTATGTTGTAAATATCTGTAAATTCCAATTGTCATATTGTGGGATGTGGCACGGTGATGTGTCAATCCTACATGGAATATGACAACTAGTAATTTTGTCCTCACATGAGGAGATAGGCTTCTCACTTGTGGTAGGAGCATTTTTCCATGTGTCGGCATCTTCCATGTTGTGTAAGGGAATGTTTGATCGAAATGGTTATGATGGATTCCTATGACGAATCTACAACATGTAAGAGTAGGAAATAGAAGGTTGTAAGATAGGTGAAGACATGTGTGATGAAGCATCTTTGAAAAAGGCATATTTGGGTGCCCCAAGGTGGACTATGACATGTTGTAAGAGAATATGCTATTTATATCCTATGTATGATAGATTCTCTTATGGCTATAAGTTGTAAACGCTATGACAGATTCTATGATAGTCGTAAGTGTCTTAAGAGCATCTGTCATAGCCCATTTTGGAAATAGGTGACCCCTTTGGGATGGGAGTTGTGGACAAGTGTTAGGTACATTCTACAATATTGACCAAGTGTCCTTAGGCATGTGTTTGGGTCCATGAGGCCAAGTTGGATGCCCATTCCAAGAAAGGTCCAATATTGCCTTATATTTTCTATATAAACAGGTGCTTGGAGAGGGAGTTGTATCACAAGTTCTACTGGTACTTTTATGCTACAGGTTTGACTCGAAACACAAGTGTTGGAGACCATTGAAGCTTGCATTGAAAGTGTATTGTAAACATATTTCAGATTTGTTAATACATTGTGCAGGTTTCTGAGTGTGGGTTTTTTCACCCGATAAGTGTTTTCCCCACTGTAAATCTTTATCTTTCTTCTTTTGTCTACTTTTTGGTTCTTGTGTTTTGCTATAATATCTCTATTAGATGTGATTTGTTGTTGTAGTTATAAGGATTAAATTGAATTTGCATAGCCCTCTCCTCATTAGATTAGTGTAGGAAGTTATTTCTGCACACCTAGCTTCCTTTCAGTTGGTATCAGAGCTTGATCACCTTTGGTCCTAGTTGTTGGGTAGGGGTTTTTTGAGCTGATCATAGGTTGAGTGGGAGTCTGTGTAGAGTATTTTGTATCTTATTGCAACTTAGAGATGGCAAGCACATCCAGAAGATTTGAAGTGGAAAAATTCAATGGCACTAATTTTGAGCTATGGAAGCTCAAGATGGAAGACATGCTTGTAGACCAAGACCTTTGGGAAAGTGTTAATGGAACTAAACCAGCAACAATGTCACAAGATGAGTGGGATGTTAAGGATCGGAAGGCTAAGGGTCTCATAAGACTTAGTCTTGTTGATTCTGGTCTGTTAAATGTCTATGAGGAGACTACTGCAAAACTACTTTGGAAGAAGTTGGGGGATGTGTCTCAACCCAAATCCCTAGTTAATAAAATTTTCCTGAGAAAGAAGTTGTATTCTCTTCGAATGGAGGATGGAGGATCTATTGCTGAACATATGAATACCTCTAACATGCTGGTTGCATAATTGACATCTATTGGTGTGAAGATGGAGGAGGATCAGTGTATGACCCTACTTTGTTCTCTACCGGACTCATGCGATCATCTTGTCATGGCTATTGGAAGCACCACATCCACATTCAAAATAGAAGAAGTGATTTCTTTGTTGTTGTCTAAAGAGATGCAGAGAAAGTCTTCTGAGGCAGCCAAAGAGGCCCTTACAGTTCATGGAAGACCCAAGGAGAAAGGGAAGAAAAGGACAAGAAAGCTGAAAAGGGTAGATCCAAATACCATGGGAGATCCAAATCTCTTGGAAAGTCCAAGTCTCTTTGTTGGAACTGTGGCAAAATTGGGCATTTTTGATGCAAAGAGGAGAAGAAGAAGAAGAAGAAAGCTCTTGATTCATATTTTGACAAGTCACAAGATGATGGTGATGCTTTCATTGCAGCCCTGGCAACCCATGCATCTGACGATGTGTGGCTAATTGACTATGGTGCATCATTCGACATGACCTCGCATCAAGACTGGTTCACTAAGTATGAGGAGTTCGATGGTGGAAAGGTGTATCTGGGTGATGACTTTCATCTGAAGATTGTTGGTCATGGAAGAGTCTCTATCTGATTCCTTAATGGTGGAGTGAAGGGGATCTCTAGGGTTATGCACATCCCAGGCTTAGCACAAAACCTGCTTTCTGTAAGTAGTTTAAATGATGTAGGTGTGCAGGTTGTCTTTTCAAAAGAAGGATGCAAGATGACTAGAGGAGCTATGGTGCTTGCTAAGGGTACTAGGAGAGGTACTCTATTTTAGCTATAGGCGTGCATTTCACAATGCAATATTTCTTTTGACTCAAGGAAGAGGGTAGCAGTCACTTCATCCCCACCATCTGAATGAGCAGTGAAGAAATCTATTGTTTCTAGTCTTGATGGTTGTAATAGTGCATTGGAAGTTAAGCTTCCTGTTGAAAAGACAATGTTATGGCATAAGAGATTTGAGCACATTGGTGAGAAGGGTCTGCGTACCCTAAAAAATAAGAACCTTGTTGAGGGGTTAGATGATTGTAATCTTGAGTTCAACTTTTGCGAACATTGCATTTATGAAAAACAAAACCATGTTCAGTTTTATTTGAGTTCTCATAAGTCTTCTGGTGTATTGAACCTTATTCATTCTAATGTGTTTGGTCCTGTTAATGTTCCTTCGTTATCAAAGTCTGCATATTTTGTATCTTTTATAGATGATTACAATAGAAGGACATGGATTTATTTTCTCAGAAGTAAATCTGAAGTCTATAGAAAGTTAAAGGAGACTAGGACCTTTGCTGAAAATTTGACTAGTAAAAAAATTAAATGTTTGAGAACTGACAACGGTGTTTAGTTCTATTCTATAGAACTCAATAAATATTGCAAGGAACTTGGGATTGAAAGACATAAGACAACTCCATACACCCCACAAAAAAATGGAGTTGTGGAGAGGATGAATAGGACACTGATGGAGAAGGCTAGGAGTATGCTTAGTGGAGCTAGCCTAGAACAAAAGTTTTGGGCTAAAGCTGTTACCACTGCCTGCTATCTAGTAAATAGATCTCCTACATCAGCTCTTGTTGGTAAGACACTCATGGAGGTGTGGTCTGGTAGAAATCCTTCAATAAGGCATCTTCATATTTTTGGTTGTGAGGCATATGCACATGTGCCTAGGGAGAAGCAGTCAAAGTTGGAGAACAAGGCTATTAAGTGTATCTTCATTGGCTGTGGTGTTGGTGTGAAAGGATACAAGCTTTGGGACCATGTGGCTGAAAAAGTGTTGTATAGAAAAAGTGTCATCTTTAGAGAACTTACACCTTCTTCCACTATTTTCAAGCTAGAAGAAAAAGTAAAGAAAGAGGATGTTGTTTAGTTTCTTGCTACCCCTAAGAAGACTAAACAGAAAGACAATGTTGGACCTGATGATGAGGAGAGCTCTGGCAGCTCTGAAATCTCAGATGAAGAAGCTAAACCCCAACCTCAACCATTGAGGAGGTCTACACGGATAAGAAAGTAACCTAAAATGTTTGGTTTTACATTGCTTGATTCTAGTTATGCTTATACTTTAATCACTAACAATGATGAAACTAGAACTATATCAGAGGCTTTGGACATGAAAGATGCAGGTTCCTAGAAGGATGCCATGGAGGAAGAAATGGCTTCTTTGGAAAAGAATCAAACTTGGGACTTGGTGCCTTTGCCTCCTAGATGGAAACCCATTCAATGCAAATGGGTGTTCAAGAAGAAGATTGGTGCAGATGGCAGTGTTATATAAGACTAGATTGGTTGTGAAGGGGTATTCACAAGTGGAGGGTATAGATTATGGTGAGATCTTCTCTCCCATTGCAAAGATGATATCCATTTGATTCCTGTTGTCTCTGACAGCAGCTTATGACTTGGAGGTAGAATAGATGGATGTGAAGATAATTTCCTTCATGGTGATTTGGAAGAAGAAATCTACATGTCATAGCCAAAGCATTACATGGTGAAAGGTAAAGAATATTTGGTTTGCAAACTTAAGAAGTCTTTGTATGGTTTGAAGCAATCCCCTAGGAGATGGTACTTGAAGTTTGATGCCTTTGTGTTGTCAATTAGATTTGTGAGATCAAAATCGGATCACTGTGTGTACTTTAAGTTTGATGGTGATCGTATTCTCATTATTGCACTGTATGTTGATGATATGTTGCTCATTGGGAAGGGTAAGAATATGATTTCTAATTTCAAATCTTAGTTGTCAATACAGTTTGAAATGAAAGATTTAGGGGCAGCCAGGTACATTCTAGGAATGGAAGTCGTAAGAGACAGAGCTAACAAAAAACTTTAGTTAAAGCCAAAGTAAGTATGTAAAGACCATGTTGGATAGGTTTAGCATGGCGGATTGTAGACCATTGTGTGTTCCTGTTTCTTTGGGGACAAAGTTATCTATTGGGGATTGTCCAAAATCTCCCAGTGAGGAGGAGGACATGAGCAGAGTACCTTATGCTAGTGATGTTGGTAGTTTGATGTATGCTATGGTCTGCACAAGACTAGACATTGCCCAATCAGTGGGAGTCCTTAGTCAATTTATGGCTAATTCTAGATGGGTTCATTGGGATGCAGTTAAGTGAGTGTTCAGATATTTGAGGGGTACTTCTAAGTATTCCATTTTCTATCATCGTAATGTTACAGGACCTCCACATTCTGTTGACATTCATGGATTTGTGGATTCAGATTGGGTAGGTGACATTGACAACAAGAGATCAACTAGTGCTTATGTGTTTACACTATTTGGTGGTGCTATTAGTTGGATGAGAAAGTGACAACCTATTGTTGCTTTGTCCATGACAGAAGCCAAGTATATGGCAACAACTCATGCTTGTAAGGAAGCCATTTGGATTAAGAGATTGTGTTTAGATATTGGTGTTGATGCAGGACAGATAACGATCAGTTGTGATAGTTAGAGTGTGATTTACCTTGTAAAGAATCCAACTTTCCATGCTAGAACCAAGCACATTGATGTTTAGTTTCACTTCGTACGAGACATGGTTGAGGATGGAAAGGTAAATTTGGAGAAGGTAGATACTTTGAAGAATGTTTCTGATGCACTGACAAAGCCAGTGAGCACAGAGAAGTTCGGATGGTGTTCAGAGTCTATGGGCCTCTCGACCTATAGCAGTTAAATCCTATTATTCTATTGGCTCTTACAAGGTGTTCAACAAGTGGGAGAATGTTGGGAATTAAGGTTTCTCAACCTTGTAAATTCCTTACATTATTAATGTTTGTATTTATTATCTAATTGCCTATGTTGTAAATATTTATAAATTCCAATTGTCATATTATGGGATGTGGCACGGTGATGTGTCAATCCTACATGGAATATGACAACTTGTAATTTTGTCCTGACATGAGGAGATAGGCATCTCACTTTGTGGTAGGAGCATTTTTCCATGTGTTGGTATCTTCCATATTGTGTAAGGGAATGTTTGACTGAAACGGTTATGACAGATTCCTATGACGAATCTATGACATGTAAGAGTCAGAAATAGAAGGTTGTAAGACAGGTGAAGACATGTGTTATGAAGCATCTTTGAAAAAGGCATATTTGGGTGCCCCAAGGTGGACTATGACATGTTGTAAGAGAATATGCTATTTATAGCCTGTGTATGATAGATTCTCTTATAGCTGTGAGTTGTAACCGCTATGACAGATTCTTGACGGTCATAAGTGTCACAAGAGCATCTGTCATAGCCCATTTTGGAAATAGGTGACCCCTTTGGGATGGGATCTGTGGATAAGTGTCAGGAACATTCTACAATGTTGACCAAGTGTTCTTAGGCATGGGTTTTGGTCCATGAGGCCAAGTTGGACGCCCATTCCAAGAAAGGTCCAATATTGCCGTGTATTTTCTATATAAACAGGTGCTTGGAGAGGGAGTTGTATCATAGGTTCTACAGGTACTGTTATGCTATTGGTTTGAGTCCAGACATGAGTGTCGAAGACCATTGAAGCTTGCATTGCAAGTGTGTTGTAAACATATTTTAGATTTGTTAATACATTGTGCATGTTTTTGAGTGTGGGGTTTTTCACCCGATAAGGGTTTTCCCCATCGTAAATCTTTGTCTTTCTTCTTGCTAGCTGACCTCCAACTGTACAATCTTGTGTGGATTCATGAAGAATGAGCAAAGGTACTAGGGGATATAACCTCAGCATCTCCTTCACCACACACTGCACGTACTCCATGCTTGCTATATCACTCTCACTTACTACCCTCTCCCTGCCTACCACTGATTTGATTTCCTCCTGCATTTTCTTGGCCACATCAGAATTTTTAAGCACCACACTCATCGCCCAATCTAACGTAGTAGACGTCGATTCAATGCCAGCCAAAAACATATCTTGGAAATTGTATACAACCTTGTTAGATCAATTTTTATTTTAAAAAAAACTACCGACTAAAATTTAAAAATATAAAAAGTGAATACATACAAAAACAATGGCTTTAATATTTTCTTTTGTGATTGCCATTCCATCAAGACTCTCCATTTCTAAGAGCATGTCGATGATGTCCTTAGTGATGGGCTCCTATTCATGCTCCTTGTGCAAGTTCCTCCTATGCTGCTTGTGTTCCTCAATTATTTTTCTTATCACTTGGTCGAAGGAATTGTGTGCCTTTCTCATGCACTGCTTTATACCTTGCAAGTCCACCCAGTCTAAGTAAGGAATGAAGTCCCAATATTGAGAGCTCCCACTACATCTACAATCTCTAATGCCATCTTATTTATCTCTTCGCCATGAGCATCACTGTGAAAAGAGTTTTTTGTGTCGGAAAGGACTCGCCACATGACTGTCAGTGAAAATGATGACAAAATCTTGGTGAGATTAACAGGAGCCATTCCCTACTGAGACACCTCGCACACTGAACAAACAATGAGATGCACCTCTTCTTCTCATACAGATCTGAAGGAGTCGATCCTTTTGCTATTCAACAATTCTACCATGCACAATTTCCTCATGTGTCTACAATAAGGCCTGTAAGGAACCAATATCAGATCCTTGAAATTATATCCAATGTATTTTCCCATAGTAGTTGGAGGTTGGCTGGCAAAAAGGTTGTCATTAACAATTACTTAATAAACTTAATAATTCATCCCTTTTAAAAGGGGTTTTCATAATTATTCTTTATTTATCTCTATTTTAACCAAAGGATCATAATATCCTTTTATTTTCCATCTCCCTTTTAATTATAAAGGGTATATAAACTTTATCCTCTAATAATCTCAAAGTCTTATTCTTAAAATAGCCTTCTTCTCCATTTTGGGAAAAAAGTTGCATAACATCAACAGTGGAAGGTCCCATATCAACTTGGCTCATATTAAAGTTGGCTTTAGTGACTTCATCTTCATTTTTATCACCTACAAGATCTGCAATTTCTAGAATATGATGTCCTATAGAAGGATTTACCACCATTCTAGACATTCTCTTAGCCCTCTTGGGCTTAGGTGTATCCTGCAACAACTTGGCCACAGTGTCTATGTTTGTATCTAGCAAGGGCACATATCTTTGCTTCTTCTCAACAATCTTCTTTAGCCATGAGGGAGAGGGGAAGTAGAAAGACTAGTATTGACATTAGTATTCAAAATCACACCGTCCAAATGCATAGGAGTACTTTGTCCTAGAGGATCATTCAAACTAGGAGAATTAGGATTACCAAATAAAGATTGAAAAACATTATCATCACCAATTTGATAAAAAAGTCAAAGAGTCACTATCAGGTACCAAACAGGGGGAACGATGCACATGGTCTACTTGCAACTATCATGAAGCATCTAATCTCTTTTCTATTCTAGTTTTCATAGACATAGGTTGGCCATCTTGGTCACATGTAGTCTTTAACCTTCTGTTATCTTCAGGTTGCTCTCCATCTCCACCCGATTGTGAACCAACTCTATTAAGAGTTGTATCCAAACTTAATGTACTTTTGGAACTGTAAGACACTTGAGATTTTCTCTATTCTTTTGTAGTTGATTACTCTGGTGTTGAAGAGCCAACATGCTCTTTGAATTTCTTACTAAGCCACTTCTCAGTTCTTCTCAATACATGGAAAGAATGAATCAATATCCGTGACTTCCTTCTCTGACCAATGTACTTGAGGCAAGGGTTGCACAATAGTGTTATGATAACCTTCATCCAAAATGTCTGAGTTATCATTTGTACCTTCTATGACTTGTAATGGTAACTCAAAAACACGGACTTGGTCAATTGTTAACCTCATCTAGCTTCTTCATTGCTTTTCCTTTTCATCCATATAGTCTTCCCAGTAGTCCTAGAGATGAGGATAATGTAGACAAAGGCCACACTCATGCATGTTCCTTTTCATGAAATGTTTGCTATCAAAGGTAGGTCTCACAGGCAGTGAATGGAGATTATACTCAGGCAAAAATTTCTCCACACTTTGGGCACTGTCATTGCTCTCGCAAGAAAAGAAAGAAAACGACATAGGAAAGGAATATACTTTGTTCTTCATAGCATGGTACCTAATATTTATAGTCATCATTTGGTGGCAAACTTCCAATAACAACATAAAATATGAAGGATACCTTGACAATTTCAATGGAGCATTTTCAAAACACCCAATTCTTAAATAAGAAAAACAATCAAACTAAATATAAAAACTACCAAAATTAATTACTAACATGGCCACTTCAAGGGAGATTCTTTTCTCTAAAGAACCTTCAATTTTCTTTGTAGAGTGCATGAGGAAAGCATCATTCACCTTGCAAATATCTCTCATTCTGATATCCTTTTGCATCTATGGGAAATAATGGTACATAGGTGTGTCTAGAGTAAGAGACCCTTGGGTTCTCAAACCAAGCCAGACAACCTGTTTGCTAGCTAGAATGTACACCAAAAGAGAACACATATGAAAAGTCACCTTCTGCTGAAAGTTCACTATTTGTTCGTGCATGTGTTCACTTGTCAATTTGGCCCAGTCTATGTGTTGAGAATCACTAGAATTGAGTAAAATGAATTGGCACATCTAGTTTTCAAAAGATTCAGATTCAACACTCCCAATGATATGATGAAATAGAGTAATCATATTAGATATTTCCTCTTTAAAGAAACCTCTTTCCAAACTGGTAGGTAGTCTCGACTTCCCTTTCTTCTTAACCTTAAGCCATCTTTTGGCAATACAACTTTGACACTAGTCTTTCTTATCCAAGAAATACCCCTAGCCACTAGTGAAAGATACATCAACAAATTTCTCATTGTCTATCAACTTTAGAGCATGTGACATGACTTCCAAATCAATTTTTTCTATCATAGAGCCCTCAAAGGCTCATATCTCTTGCAAGATAGGGTAGTAATTCTTTGCACATGCCAATTAAGTCTGGATAAGGTACAATTGGTGGGAAACCTCCAACTCGAGCTAATCCACTGCTTACAATTTTCTCTACAAGGGAGGACCTAGTTTCTTACCGCATTCTCTCCTAGAAATCTTCTAAATCTACATGACCAAGGTTTGTATCCATTATATTCGATAAACAATCCTCAACGACGGAGAGAATTGGGGACCCTTAGAATTTATATTTCATTCTAACTTCCTTGAGAAACTAGAAAGTAAATAATTTTGAACCAGTCAAGGATGTAAAAGATGTTCATAGGACATTTGGGGAAAACTAGTTATCCAGACTCATGAAAGAAAAATTATTCTTTCCAGACCAAATGAATCATAATTACAAATTGTCACAGTAAGAGAGATGAGGAGGAAAAGCTAATTATTCTAACCTGTTTGTGAAGAGTTCTATGAATTCTCCGTTAATGGCGGGACTGGAAGCTCCTTCAGTGTATTCTCCTTCACAATGAAAAAATGAGGCTTTTCCTTTCTAGGTGATGAATTTAACGAAGTCTCGTATCAAAGCTTATTAAATTCTCCATAAATTTTAATTAATCCTAGCGGTGAACTGTACTTCAAAATTTGTAAATAACCCCCTTTATTTCCCTCCAAAAAGTGTGCAAACACTTTTCCCAACTTTCTAAATTTATGATGGACTGACATGTGTCACTTCTTCGTACACATTGATACCTCAAAGGATGACACTTTGGGAGTAATGAACATATTCATTTAGGGCGTTGAAGATTTTCTAAACAAATGAACCAACCAACCGAGAGTTTGAAAGTTCAAAGATCTTCTGACAACACAAGACCAAAAGACAAGTCTTAGGATGCTTACTTTTGTGAATAGTCGGGGAATCAGGAGGTTCAGGAACTTTTGAACTTGCCAATAGAGGTACAAAAAGGCATGAGATTGCTGACTATATATAAAAATGACTAAGGGGTTCCAACTCATAAGGAAGGTGCAAATAATAAATAATAAGGGCAGAACAATGACTTAACATATGAATTACTTAGAAAATTTTGAAAATCATGTAACAATACAAAATGGGTGTTCTCCCTGCAATAGATGTTTATGGATTATCCTACAAAAAGATGATTTAAAATTTACAATATGCTCAATTTATGCCCCAAATGAATACAATGATAGGATAGATGTGTGGAAGTGGATGTCTAATGAATTGAAAAAAATTCCATGGATAGTGAGAGGGGATTTTAACATGGTAGAGAAAATAGAAGACAAAACTGGTGGTAACAAGTGGGAATGGAAGGGCAATAAGTTGTTCTTTTAGAACAGGATGAAAAAATGTTAAAGCTCTTAGATCCATTGGAAGGTAAGAAAAAGGAAAGTAAGATCATCTGGTTCACATGGTGTAAAAGTCAGAAAGGTAATAAAAGAAGTTTTCTAGATTGGATAGATTTTATGTGAATGGGAATATCTTTTATTTTCAGAGATTAAAGGAATCCAATTGGGCTGAAGTTCTTCCCGCCACTTTTTCTGATCATCATCAAATAAGTGCAAATATTATGATGAAAGATCAACAATCTGACTCAAAAGTAAAAAGGGATAATATCTTTAGGGTCAATACTTCTCTACTATAGGATAATAATTGCATGGAAGGTATAAAAATTCTAAGGAACATTACTAGAGAACTATCATCCCAAAACAATAGAATACAATACTGGGAAACTTTATTAAAAAATATTAAATCTCTATTTCAAATAGTTGGAAAAAAATATACAATGGAGAGGAGGAAAGAGGAAGGAAGTTTGCAAGAAGAATCTTTGGAAGCTGAAAAGAATATGCAGCTACAATATAATAATGAGGAGAAGATTAAAAGGCTAGGATAAAATAAGTGCAAGCTTAGAAAATTTCAAACTTTCAAGAACTAGGGTGTTAAAGTTGGAGCTAGAATTAATTGGTTGAAGGAAGGTGATAGAGGAAAAATTTTTTTTTGATAAAAACCAAGAATATTAGGGAGAATGTTGGGCCTATTATTGAAGATGATGTGTGTTTTAAGGATAATGATGATATTAAAGAAATCTTCAAGGCCTTCTATAAATCTATTTTCACAGTTGACGATGGAAGTAGGAATTGCAAGGAGGCACAAAAATTATGTAAGATGATATGCCCAAAGAAGATAACTCAAGATATGTGCAAGGTTTAAGGTAGGGCATTTCTAAAGAAGAAATAAGGAAATCTATTATGTCTAAGGAAAATGGGAAATCACCAAGGACTGATGGATTACCAGTAGAGTTTTATAAAGTCAATGCAAAGTGGGTTGTAGATGACCTTTATGAAGTATATCAAGAGACTATTATAAAAGAAACCCTGGGTAAAAGCATACATAGAGAATCATAAATCCATTACCTAAGGAGGGTGATAAAAAAATGTTGTAAGTACATGCAGTTAATGTTGTCATTGATGTCAATTGTATGAGCAGGAGAATATTGTATGAGTGTGAGAAAGTTGGTGTTGAGTGGATGTTGTCCCTAATGATGAGGAAGTACTGAAGATGATGATAATATGATTCTAGTACTTAGTTTCCAAGTGCTTTTGAGAAAATTTGAATAATAAAGGAAATAGTGTATTGTAAAGATGTTATGTGTTGTAGTGTAGTATTTTGGTTTTGCTCTCCATTTATTTTATATTGAAGATCTATTTTTATGGTTTGGATATGTTGTTGAGAGGTGTTTAGAGATGTTACATTTAGAATTTGGCATGTTGGATCGATGTGTAGAGGAAGATGTGTTCACCAGTGTATGAACTATGTTGTGTAGAGGTGTCTCAGAGAAATGTCTTTTCTCCACATTTCTCCACAAAATGGTTTCAGGTCTTACAGTTCTGGAAGTGTGCTTATAAGGTTAATATCTATCTTTAGTTGAAGTTGATCATGTTTTGGTGCTCCAAAATCTTATTTCTTGAGTTGTAGTTCATGACAGAGGCATTTGAGTACACTAGGTAGACAAGATAAGGTTGTATGGTAGGTAAAAGTTGTTGTGAAGGAATTTGTTAGATTTCAGAATGTTTTTAGAATACTCTAGATCATGTTCAAGTATGGTTTGTGGTCAACAAGGTGTTTTTCAATTTGAGCAAGCGTGTACATAATTGTTTATGTGTTAACACAACTGACCTTTAGTGTTTATGCGAATTGCATATTTGCTTCGATGATTGTGGAAGAGTGGTGTAATGTGTATGAGTGGATTTAGGTCCAAGATAAGGTGTGTTGTGGTCCTCCTTCATTACCCTCCACTATGAGAATGTTTTCATGCCCACCTAATTTGAATTTGCATGATCAAGGTGCTTTTCTGACATTGGAGAATGTTCCTAAGATTGAAGATGGTATAAATAAGTGTTAAGTTGTTGAAGGATGACAAGATAGAAGAGTATGTTGTATGTGATGCGAATTACAGAGTTATAGAGTGCAAATTTGTGTAGTGCAATGCAAACTTTCATGTGTTAGATTAGTGGATGCAGTGAGCAAAATCTATCTACAATTCCTTAGTGAGTTTGTATAGTTGATGATGGCATTGTGGTGGACTTCTTTATTGCATTGAGATAGTTTTCTCTTTGTAACAATCTTCTCTATCTTCTTTTCTATTTTGGCAGTGAGCCTTTAGTAGTTAGACTTTCTTTCTTTTAGGTAGTGTGCTCTCTGGCAATGAACCTTTTGGCAACAAGCCTTCCGCAGTGACCCCTATTGTATTTTGGTGTTGATATTAATTTATATTGTAAGATAATCCTCACAATGGTATTTCCCTTCTTGCATTTTCCACATAGATCTAGTGTTCTCTTGTGTTTGATGTTGCTTTGAATCAATCTCTATTATTTTCTTTCATGCTTAATCATCATAACATTTTAAGGGTTAATTGAATTGATATGTATCTAAATGTTTTTAAGGGTTTTGTAATTATAAGTTACAACTGATTCACCCCCCCCTCTTAGTTGTCTTGTGCATTCATCAAGTAATAAAAGAAATTGGAGACCTATTACTCTATTAAATGTGTCCTACAAAATCATAGAAAAAATCTTTGCCATGAAGTTAATAGATATATCCTGCCTCATATTATTAATCCAAATCAAACATGATTTATTAAAGGGAGATGTATGTTAGAAAATTTGATTAAAAGTTGGGAAGCCATGGATTGGGAAAAATACTCAAGACAAGATGCATGTATATTTCTATTGGATTTTGAAAAAGCCTATGACAGGATAGAGTGGTCTTTTGTGATTATGATGTTGGAATCATTAGGCTTTCCTAAACAATTATGTATAATGGTAAAAATCTTATTTAAGGATGCTTCTATTCAAATTGATATAAATGGGTCCTTATCTAATTCATTTGACATGAAATGGGCTATTAGGCAGGGTTGTCCATTAGCACCTACCTTTTTGTAATAGCTTCAGAAGAAATTTACGATCTCCTAAGGATAAAACTAATTGAAGGGGAGATAAAACGTATTGTTATTCCAAACAAAAAAAGTCTACTGAATATTCAATTTGTTGATGATACCACCTTGTTTCCTATCATTGAAAAGAATAACTTAAAGAGGCTGGGAAATAGATTGAATGTTTTCTACTAGGCCTCGAGTGCAAAGGTATCATTCTCCAAATCTATTCTGTTAAGCTGGAATGCAAACCTACCATATTGGTTTGAGCCAAATAACTAGTAGTGGGGGGATGGAAATAAGTAGGTAAGGTTTCTTGGCATTCCTTTCTCTATAAATCCATCTTTAAAAAATATGGGACTAGATTTATGAAAAAAATGATAAGAAGTTGGGGAAGTGGGATAAACAATTTCTCTCTGGCAGGGAGAGTGCAAGTATGCTAGAAAATCCTATCTTCTTATTCTATCTATTATGCTTCTATGTAGTTTTTTGCAAGCTACCAAATTAATAATATCCAAAAATGAATAAGAGACTTCCTATGGTTTAATGGTAAAGAAAAAGAAATAGGCATGTTATTTCTTGAAGTTGGTGTTGTCTAGTAAAGGTTTATGGGGATTAGGGATTAAAAGTTTAAAAATTCAGGGTGTAGCCTTGGTTGCAAAATGGATTGTTAAGGCTTTCGTAGGGACTAAACCTTGGAAAATTCTTATTATGAGCAACTTGGTGAGATCAGTTCCAAAGAAAGTTAGTGTCTGGAAGTGTCTAAACAACCAAGACATTGCCTTAGGAGAATTTAGTATTAACCCTTTTGGGTTTGTTGTTTTTTCCACCATTTGGAAAGCATTGAAGAATGTAAAACCCTTCACTTAGAATAGAAATGCTATGGATAGAGTCAGAAAATGTATTCAAGGTAGTATATATATTTGGTGGAACCTAAGCCATAAGGATAAGTTGTTAGCACATCTTTGAGGGTGCTCAACTAAGAAATGGCATAAATTGAGTATTGATACTTTTAATGATATCATCTTGAATAACTCTTTAAAGCGCTGGTCCTAGTTAAAAGAAGAATTTGTTGTAACTGAATCACAAAAAAGAACTTATTTAGTCATGTGTAATTCCATCAGAGATGACTTATCTCAATTTACTATTGTGAGCAATCATGATTGGGGGAGAATAAAATGGTTGGATGGGATGGAATTAGTGAAGATGAAAACCAATAGACTATATGATTTGATGACTAATTCGAAGGTGGTTTATGAGCACATTAACTCTTCTTGGAATGTTAACTTAGAACATAAATTGTTGTCTAAATCCCTTGTTGTCATTTGGTCCAAAGTAATTGAGCCAAAAAAAGTTCCTTTAGGTGGTTGTTATTTCTTAAGAAACTAGCCTTAGGATTTGATAATAATATGTGTTCTATGTGTAACCTTCCTGAAACCTGTGATCATGTGTTTTTTTAATGTAATTTTTTTTGCAAAGACTAGGGGTTTTATTGAATAAGTTGTATGGTTTCTTGTCTAAAATTAGTATAAGTATGGTAGATATCATTTGTGGTTTTGTTAGTGAAGTAGGCACCAATGATAATCTATTTTGGTTTTTATTTTCTACTGACATCTTGTTGTCATTATGGCAGGCAAGGAATGAGGATGAATACCAAGGAAGGAAAAGGGTTGATACTGAGTCTTTTTTTTTGACTTATTTTTCATTCTATACACTACAATAAAACAAGCAATTAGCACCTAAAATAGCGCCAGAATTTAGTGCATTTGAGTTTATGAATTGGACACTTCTACCAGTGCAAAACTCCACGTCAAAATGTGTGTTTACTTTGGCGCTGGGTTTTGTACTAGTTTTAATGCTGAGTTTATCACTGGGTTTATCACCAAGTGTAGCACTAGATTTAGCACTAGGTTTTAGCACCAGGTTTAGCATCAAATTTTGTTGCTTCTAGTTTGGCTTCCGATTTTGCTTCTTTTTTTGCTACTTGTGTTGCTTCTAGGTTTGCTTCCAAGTTTGCTTCTGGTTTTTCTTCCAAGTTTTCTTCCAGTTTTGCTTCCAATTTTGCTTCTAGTTTTGCTTCCAATTTTGCTTCTAGTTTTACTTCTAGTTTTGCTTCTAATTTTACTTTTGATTTTAATTCCATTTTTTCTTCCAATTTTGCTACCAATTTTGCTTCTAGTTTTGCTTCCAGGTTTGCTTCTAGTTTTGCTTCCAAGTTTGCTTCTAGTTTTACTTCTAATTTTGCTTCCAGTTCTACTGCCACTTTTGCTTCCAATTTTTCTTCCAGGTTTGCTTCCAGTTTTGGTTCCAAATTTTCTTCTAGTTTTGCTTCCAATTTTCCTTCTTGTTTTTCTTCTGATTTTACTTCCAGGTTTTCTTCCAATTTTGTTCTGGTTTTGCTTCCAGGTTTGCTTCCGGTTTTGCTTCTAGTTTTGCTTCCAATTTTGCTTCCAGTTTTTCTTCCAGTTTTGCTTCCAGGTTTGCTTCCAGTTTTGGTTCCAAATTTTCTTCTAGTTTTGCTTCCAATTTTGCTTCTTATTTTTTTTTTTGGTTTTACTTCTAGGTTTTCTTCCAATTTTGTTCTGGTTTTGCTTCCAGGTTTACTTCCAATTTTGCTTCTGGTTTTGCTTCCAGTTTTGCTTGCAATTTTACTTCTGGTTTTGCTTCTAATTTTGCTTCCATTTTTGTATCTTTTGTTTCTTCTAATATAGCTTCTATTATTGCATCTTTTGTTGCTTCTAAAATTGCTACCATTATTACTTCTTTGTTTGCTTCCTGAATTGCATATGTTTTTGTTTCCTAGATAATGCGAAGTTTTGCTTCCAAGATTGCTTCTAGTCTACTTCTAATTTGGCTTCCATTGTTGCTTCCTTTTTTGCTTCTAAAAATGCTTCTTATTTTTATTACATTTATTAATTTAATATGTTTTATTTCAATTTAATTAGTTAAATATATCATGCCTCTTAAATAACTCATGATTATAGGGCAAGTAATTTAATTATTTAACTCATATGATTAAATAACAAGATAATTATTATAACATGATCATCATCTATAATTAAAACAAGTGAGTCAAATATCTATAATTTAATTGAATTTGACATCCATCCTAAGTAGTAAATTAAAATCATCATACGTAATAAATATCCATCCAAAAATCATCAACCACTTTTAATATATATAAATTGACAGGTCAATACTGATAAGATCATCATCACATATAACTAAAACAAGTGAAAGTCAAATATGCCAGTAGATCCATAACATGTCAAAATGATATATGTCAAATAGTTGACATAAGTCAAAATGATACATAATTTTATGATACAACTCATTAATATGGTACTATAGGCTATGAAAATGATACATATGATAGTAACCATGAAAAGAGGCATCATAATGATATATCAGCAATGATCCATGATGTAGTCTATATGATCATGAATGTCACTGGCTAGTACCAGCAACTGCCTCATCATCATCATCACCATAATGATCATCATCATCATCATCATCATCGTCACTAGCCTTAGTGTCTTCTGTATCTGCGTCATTATCATCCTCTGCCATGTGATCTGTACCAGAACTAACATAATCTGGATCTATATCATGAGAATCATCTTCATCTTCTGGAAGACCCGTGTTCTGCAAAAAAAAAATATTTAAAATGAAAAGTTATTAATTATTTCATGCAATAAATTTATTTTTCTGTTATATATCTAATATTAAAACATATGAAATGAAACCATAATCATATTACATCATATAAAAGAGCACATACCATAATAAAATTTCAAAAAAGTTACAATTAATATGTCATTCCAATGATGTAAAACATGCAACAATTCTAATAAACGTTAGTAAAGATCATAAAAAAATTTGTTATACAATTTAACTATCAACTGTAAATTATATTACATAACCTTAAGTGCCACAAATTTCTTTGTCCATGTATGTTCTTTTTCATTATTAATCTAATAACCTTCTTTAGACAGAAACATTAAAGAGTTTTTAAGTAGCAGTTGATTAAATTCTCTTACATGTCATTAAGGAATGCACATTTTTTTTCAATAATTATTTATCTTAAGGTTCATGAGTAACCTTAAGATAAAGGTCTATTTTGTTTGAAAAAAAAATGAAGTTAGCAATATGGCTTTATCTAGCCAATTTTAGAAAGAAAAAATGTTAGCCCTATTCCCACTCATAGGTCTTCAATGTGAGTGGGAATAGGGAAAATTTGAGGATTTAGAAAGAAAGATAAAGTTTAGGGTGTCTTCAAGATAGCCAGCACGGACAAGGAGGTCAACCATGCACACATAATGATCAACTATAGGTGTAATGCAATAAGGGTTACGAATGTGATTGAAGTATGTACAACTCTCATCCACTAAACATTCATGGCTGCATGCACCTAGAATACCAGCAAAGCTTACAATGTTAGGACATGTTCTAGAGTGCCTAATTAATTCAAAGATTTTGAGAGCATCCTTGCAAAATCTATTTTGTGCATATCCTGCAATCATTGTATTCCATGAGATGACATCTCTTTGAGGAATTCTTTCAAACAGTTCACATTTTTGTCTATGATTCCATATTTTGTGCATATCCTACAATCATTGTAGTCCATGAGACAACATTTCTTTGAGACATTCTATCAAAAAGTTCACGTGCCTTGTCTATGCTTCCACATTTTGCATACATGTATAACATGGTAGTTGTAACTACAACATCTGACAAAATTCATCTATCCTTTATGTTTATGATGAATAAAGTGCCACACTAAGAGGCATACAACTACAAACTATCTAGTGGTGGGAGCTCAAGATATTAATGCCACATAGTTCCCTCTTGCTCAACACATACCTAATTGCACCATATGTGGTGCAGGAGCACCTACCTGACAGCTGGCCTTCATGAGGCAGTTAGTTGTTTTAGGTCTTGTTTATGTTTTCAAGAAGGTCTGATAAGACCAAATGCATGTAATAAGGTCAAGCTGATCATGATAAGATCAGGCTGACCAGGCTTTGTTATTTTTAGTTAGTTTGTTAGGACAGCTGTATGCTGTAGGTCCAGTTGGATCTCCCAGCCGCTTGGAGAGATTTCCCAGCCGCTTGGAGTCGGGTCAGTAGTACTCGCAGGAAAATCTATTTAAGCATGAGGATCGGTTGACTGAAGATCATCGATCAATAGGATAGAATTGCATTGAGCAGAGGAGTTAGAGTGTGCTGTGTGAGAAACAGTATATTGTATTGCATCTTTGAAATCAATAAAGATCTTGTTTTCATTTTCTGTCTGATCTCCTTTGTGTAATCGATTTACTGATTTGGGTGGTTTCATGGATTCGTTGATCCATTCCACCGGTTGATTTGTCTGATCGGTGGAATGGTTATGTACAGTAGGGTAGGTGTTAGTTTGTTTGTTCGCATGCAGGTGTGCAGGATCGTGGCTAAAAGGTGTTGAAGACCCTAGCATGGGCATGTGCTAGGTCGAGCTGATAAAGTGTGGAAGATCACCCTGGAAGTGGATCGAGTCATCCCAGGAGGTTCGGCGGATCAGAACAGTAAAAATCTGCTAAGGTTGAAAAGTCCTTAAAACGGCATCATCAGGATATTTCTGCTTATATCCTGCAGTCGCTTCGGGCATCATCATCCGAGTAAGAGGAGATCGGCATGATGCAGTTGAGTGCATGAAGTGAATGTGCGTCGGGGTGATCATCATCAGGAGGAGTCGAGGAGGGGTGCATCGGCATCAGGAAGAAGATCGGGTTGATCGTGGGCCGAAAAAGCTAAGTTTGGCCAACAGCAGGTATGACGTCATCATCATCAGGATATACGTCATCAGGATATTTCGAAGCAGCAGGATATTGAGGAGCTGCGGGTGACGTCATCGTCATCAGGATATACGTCATCAGGATATCGGGTGATGTCAGCATCAAAGGGACGGTGCGAGAAGTGAAGGTTGGTCATCATCAGGATAAATGGGAGGAACCGGATGTTCTTTATCCTGTTGATTATCATGATGTTGAATATCATGATGCTGAAGATAGTGAAGGCGGAAGTTGTCGCTGAAGTGAACAGTGGACGTCAGGAGGATGTTCGCGCTGGTCAAACATGATGATGCTGTCGATAATCGAATAAGGTGATGCTGTTGACATGCGAACAGGCGAGGGCTTGTCATCAGGAGGATATCAGTCAGCAGGTGAAATATGATGATGATGCTGACAGTGTTAAGTCAAATATGATGATGATGATGATGATGATGATGGGTTGCAGACATCCATGCTGTATGTTAAGGTTATAGTGTGGGTGCCTCTGCATCATAGTGGTATCAGAGCTCAGCAAAACATCTGGGCTATTGTGTGTTGATTCTGTCACCGAAAGGGCAGAGGTAGAGTTGATTGTGTGTTGTGTGTTGATTGAGAGGTTGACAAAATGCCTCCAAAAGGTAGTGGTACTGCAAGGGAATTGCAGGAGATGAAGGAAAAACATGCTAGAGAAATGAGGAAGATGAAGGAGCTTGCTGAAGCACTTCAAGCCAGGCTTACAGCCCTGGAAAAGAACAAAAAAAGGGAAGTGGCAGACAGTGAGTCTGAAGAAGATGAAGATACTATTGAAGAGTATGAAGAGGTAGCTGAAGATCTGGATGCTGAAGACCAGAAATTTGCAAAACTATTAAAGGCAGTACAGAGTGATAAACCTAAGGTAAAGGTTGATGTTTCCAAGTATACTGGAAGCTTGAATGAAGATGAGTTATTGGATTGGATTGCTGCACTTGATAATCACTTTGAATGTGAAGATGTTGCTGAGGATCAGAAGGCAAAGATTGCAAAGACCAAGTTAGGAGGTCATGCTTTGGTATGGTGGGATTATGTACAATCTGAGAGAAGGAAACAAGGGAAGTCAAAGATCACTTCATGGGATAAGATGGTAGCAAGGATAAAAGGTAAATTCTTGCCTAGGGATTATGAAATCTAGATGTTTAAGAAGCTGCAATTTTTAAAGCAGAAGGAAAGGGATGTGAAGGCATATACTGAGGAGTTTTATAAGTTGAGTATGAGATCTGGTCATCATGAGAATGAGGTAGAGAAGGTGGCTAGGTACTTGGCTGGTTTGAGATTTAACATACAGGATGAGTTAGTTTTAGCTAACCCTAAGAATGTGGAGGATTGTTACCAAATGGCAATCAGGATTGAAGAAAAGATGAATAGAGGACATGATAAGTCCATGAGAGGAAGAGGAAACAATATGAGGGGAAGAGGATCAGCCCCTACACAAAAGCAAACCAGTGAGGGTCAAGAAGACACTGGTAAAGGACAGGGACAGTTTGATTTCAGAGGTGGATGGAAAGGTAATAGAGGAAGATTTGGAGGTGGTAGAGGTTCTACTACATTTTTAGGAAAATGTTACACCTGTGGAGAGTTTGGTCATCCATCCTTTAAATGTCCAGAAAATAAAGGTTCATCATCCAGAAATGATAGAACTAATGACAAGAGAGTACAACTTGTGCAAGAAGAGACAGTAGAGCAAAGTTCAAACACTTATCAAAAGGATAAGGAGCCTGATAATTATGCATACCCAGAGAGTGGAGAGTCTCTGATGATGAGAAGAACAGTGACTACCATGAAGGTACCTGACAAAGAATCCCCACAAAGAAGAGCTCTTTTCAAGACCATCTGCAAGAGCAAAGGTAAAGTATGTAAGGTTGTCATTGATACTGGTTCAACAGACAACATGGTATCTCAGGAAATGGTGGATAAACTGAATTTGGAAAGGATTCCACATCAACACCCTTACAAGGCATCTTGGGTGAGTGATAGACAATCACTTTTTGTCTCTGAACAGGCATATGTGGATTTTCAGATTGGAGCATATCATGATAGAATTTTGTGTGATATTTTACCCATGGAATGTTGTCACCTACTGTTGGGTAGACCATGGCAATTTGATAGAAGGGTACTGTATGATGGGTATGCTAATACCTATACCATCAAGAAAGATGGGAAGACTATGAAGTTGATGCCATTGCAGGCAGATGCTGCAGCACAGGGGGCAGCCAAAATCATTTTGATGGGAAAGAAGGAGTTTGTGCAGATGCCTATAGGAGCAGGCATAAAGGTAGATAAGGATACTGCAGGAAAAGAAGTTGTTCAGGACAATAGGTTGAAGAAAGTTTTAGTTTTGACTGACAAAGGTCAGCAGCAGGTGCAGAAACAGGTTTGCACACGGCAATCAGTTGAGAGGAATGACAAGGATGTTGTCATAGTTGGGACTATTGTTTGTCCTATAAAGATTGAAAGGGAGACAGGATTGAACATTGCAGAAGTTCAAGAGGCAGTTCAGACAGAGGTTCTGGTCAGACATTCTGACAAACACAAAGACAACCTGAGAAAGGCCTACATTGATAGGCATGAGGATTTACTTGCCAGAAAGCAAGGTACAGTACAGAAGTCTTGGAGCAGCCAAGAGCCAGCAGAGGACAAAGCTGGAACAGGTCAGAATATTGCAAAGGCAAGGTGTAGAGGTGGAGGATTTCCACATACTAAACTCATGGGACATGAGTTCTTTTCTGTTGGGGAGTATGGTACAGGAGCACCTACCTGACAGCTAGCCTTCATGAGGCAGTTAGTTGTTTTAGGTCTTGTTTATGTTTTCAAGAAGGTCTGATAAGACCAAATGCATGTAATAAGGTCAAGCTGATCATGATAAGATCATGCTGACTAGGCTTTGTTATTTTTAGTTAGTTTGTTAGGACAGCTGTGTGCTGTAGGTCCGGTTGGATCTCCTAGCCGCTTGTAGAGATTTCCCAGCCGCTTGGAGTCGGGTCAGTAGTACTCGCAGGAAAATCTATTTAAGCATGAGGATCGGTTGACTGAAGATCATCGATCAATAGGATAGAATTGCATTGAGCAGAGGAGTTAGAGTGTGCTGTGTGAGAAACAGTATATTGTATTGCATCTTTGAAATCAATAAAGATCCTGTTTTCATTTTCTGTCTGATCTCCTTTGTGTAATCGATTTGCTGATTTGGGTGGTTTCATGGATTCACTGATCCATTCCACCGGTTGATTTGTCTGATCGGTGGAATGGTTATGTACAGTAGGGTAGGTGTTAGTTTGTTTGTTCGCATGCAGGTGTGCAGGATCGCGGCTGAAAGGTGTTGAAGACCCTAGCATGGGCATGTGCTAGGTCGAGCTGATAAAGTGTGGAAGATCACCCTGGAAGTGGATCGAGTCATCCCAGGAGGTTCGGCGGATCAGAACAGTAAAAATCCGCTAAGGTTGAAAAGTCGTTAAAATGGCATCATCAGGATATTTCTGCTTATATCCTGCAGTCGCTTCGGGCATCATCATCCGAGTAAGAGGAGATCGGCATGATGCAGTTGAGTGCATGAAGTGAATGTGCGTCGGGGTGATCATCATCAGGAGGAGCCGAGGAGGGGTGCATCGGCATCAGGAAGAAGATCGGGTTGATCGCGGGCCAAAAAAGCTAAGTTTGGCCAACAACAGGATATGACATCATCATCATCAGGATATACGTCATCAAGATATTTCGGAGCAGCAGGATATTGAGGAGCTGCGGGTGACGTCATCGTCATCAGGATATACGTCATCAGGATATCGGGTGACGTCAGCATCAAAGGGACGGTGCGAGAAGTGAAGGTTGGTCATCATCAGGATAAATGGGAGGAACCGGATGTTCTTTATCCTGTTAATTATCATGATGTTGAATATCATGATGCTGAAGATAGTGAAGGTGAAAGTTGTCACTGAAGTGAACAGTGGACATCAGGAGGATGTTCGCGCTGGTCGAACATGATGATGCTGTCGATAATCGAATAAGGTGATGCTGTTGACATGCGAACAGGCG
Source organism: Cunninghamia lanceolata (assembly GCA_027924645.1). Taxonomy (NCBI): domain Eukaryota; kingdom Viridiplantae; phylum Streptophyta; class Pinopsida; order Cupressales; family Cupressaceae; genus Cunninghamia; species Cunninghamia lanceolata. The sequence goes on from BSBN01000797.1 coordinate 2,374,406, forward strand.
AGGGCTTGTCATCAGGAGGATATCGGTCGGCAGGTGAAATATGATGATGATGCTGACAGTGTTAAGTCAAATATGATGATGATGGGTTGCAGACATCCATGCTGTATGTTAAGGTTATAGTGTGGGTGCCTCTGCATCAATATGTCATGAGACTCATGAAATTGTCCACTACTGTAAAAGTGAAAGGATGTTCCTATCAATTACTAATGCAAGGTTTGTCACACATCAATCTCTTGAAGGCAAGAGGAAGTTGGAAAATCTTTACCTAGGATTTGGTGTAAGGAGGCAAGGATAGAAGTGAGTCTAAATGGAGGTGGGTGGAATGAGCACAGAAGTACTACTAAAGTGCAAATATGTTGTGGGCTCGACATAGTTTGTCTGCTCATTTGTTAGCCTTGGGATTTGTAGGGTTTGATGAAGCCTCTCAAGGATTCTATAAAACAAGAGGCTGTCGTAGGAGAAGCAGGAGAATCCTCAAGTAGGATATTATGGCAGACTCTAAGAATCAACCTGCAAATGGAGGCGGTCTCGCAAGATGTGAATGTACCACCTTCCCATAGGTGGTAAAATCCCACGCATGGAATGGTGATCCTCAGGATTGGAGGTCGAGGGAGAGCTTGCCCATAGGCTTTTTTTAAGCTAAGATGAGATTAAAGCAGATTATACTATTTGTTCTCAAGAATGGTCCAAATGAAGTAATGCCTCAGCATTTCAGAGTGGAGTGTCACTATTGTTAGTTAACAAATTTGTCCTTCAAAAATAGTTTTAGAAAACAACTTAGAATGCCCAGAAAGAACAATCAGTACTAACAGTTGGAGAATTTGCCATTGAATTGGCAACTTTCATCTAGATTTTGGAAGTACAACTCCCTCTTATGATATGCAATGAATGGAATTTGGGGTATGCTTTTGACCAAAAAGTAGAAAAGGAAACTAACACCTATTCATAACTATGAAATAGATGCGAAAGACTAAATTAGAAACAAAAAGGATGCAATTAAATGACACAAAATTCATGTTCCCCACACCCACAAACAATACCTAGCAAAAGGATGAACAAGTGAAAGATTTTCCACATTATTGGCTTCAGGTGATGATGTATATCACACTCTCTTTAAAGACATCATTTCAAATTCTCCCTTCATTACCAGCTTCCATTCTGTATTATTGCATAACTGCACGTATCCTTTACTAAGGTCATCCTCATTTAAACTGAAAATGATAGAAACAAATGAAGGATGGTGAGCTATAATGAAGCCTTCTTTCAAAGAAAATTATATGCCCATGGTCCCTTCAAAAATCCATTGATACACATCAAAATTACTATGTTTCATCTAGAATTGTGTACTCTACATTCTCTAAAATCATAACATTTATCTTGTCTGGACTTATCAAATTGACCTTCTCTGGAAGCATGTATGTACCCTTGATAAAAGTGGTTAGCTCTCCAAGAGTAACAACCAACTTCAACCATTCTTGTAATGCTTCACTGTCAACTTTCTCATTTGCTTCTAAGACCCTCAAGTATAGTGGGATTAGCATGTATCACAATAAGCGCCATTGCCAAAGTTGATTGTAGCAAGGGTTTAACCTCTTTCTAAACAAGGTCTACCATGTGTCCCCAATCCTTCAAGTTCAATGAGTCAATTACCTCTGAGAAAGGCTGTAGTAGTTTGGTAGTACAAAGTACTCCTTGAGATCATGTTTCTTTGAGTAGAACATTTCATGTGTATTATCTGGTGGTCCTCATCTTGCACACTTGCTTATTAGAGCATTTCACATTGTAATGTCTAATATAAAAACCTTTCATCCTTTATTTTGTGATCGATGATCATTTTGTCACCAGTGGAGAATATGTTGTTAAGACTCTCCTTCTTATTTCTTACTCCTCACTCCTTCATCAATCATAGCTAGGCAAGAATTCCATATCATTCTTTGAGTTCTTCATGTTGGAGGCTTCAGTTTCTACAAACTAGGCTTCTGATTATGTTGTAGTGTTCTCAACATACTGAAAGGATTGAGGATTCCCATTGAATTGAACCACCATTTGTTTTTTTGAACACATTGAACTTGGGCAAGAAAGAACACTGAGTCATGGAGCACATAAATTCTTCAAATCTTCTCCCTTCACAAACTAATCTGGAGTCGGCTGTGTTAAATGTATTATCATTGAGTAGAATACCCTAAAAAAATACTAGAGAAACAATTGAATTGGTCTTTTTAGGTTGGTTACAATGTCCATAAACTACCAAGAGAGTGCATATTGTAACAACATTCGGCCAAGCTTTAGTTTAGTAGCTTCGAAACTTCTTCTCAGCTTCTTGTAGTATCAACATAAAAAGCATTATTTCTCAAGGCAACTAATCTTTTCCCCTTGGGCCGCAGTAATTGGAGAAGGGTCATATAAAAGGTATATAGCTGGGTAGCACTTCTCATACTCCTCCATTGGAATGAAGCATTCTTTCACATAAAACTTATTGGTTGGTAAAAATTCTCGAGGAAGATACTTGTATTCAATAGGCACATCCTTCACATAATATTTAATGGTTTCTCTAGTATCTTAAAGAATGCAAACAACTCCATCGAGTGAATTGTGCATTCCAGAGTATTTTGACCCAAAATAAAGATCATGAACAATGTGAATGACATTAACATGTGTTGCATCCTTAAATATTGGCTAGGAAAAAATGATGTTTGATCCATGGACTGAAATATGGAAGTTTCCATCAATCCTCTGAACATACAGAACAATAAAGACTGGCATGCTTCATCATCACTTAGTGCACTCTTGATCCTTATTACCATATTCACAAGATCTTTTCCAAGTCCATGTAAGTATTTACATCACTGTGATTAGATATGTATTTAGATCCAAGTATATGTGCATCTTTGTGCTCTAAGTTTTGAATACTTGCTCTGAGCCCTCCCCATTTTGTATACTTATCTGTCAAAGCAATTCAAAACATAATATTTGATAAAGATCACCCTATCAATAAATACTTAATATAAATATCTAGAAATCATTACATCTTCTAAGACTATGTGCCTTTTGATCTCCATTAGAATAGCATGGCATCTATATTGAAAGTTCCTGCTTTGGCCTGGGTTGAGAGGATGATAGTAAACATTGTAGAGTTTTGGCTTCAATATCACCTGCCACATTTGCTTAATAGCTCATAAGGCCTTTCCAATAAGATTCTTTTATATATACCCTGAGATTTTGGCAATCTGGAAGACCACATTCCATTGAGGTATTCTATCGAATGTTCATGTGCTTCGGCAGTGACTCTACATTTTGCACACAAGTCTACTATGGCATTATTAACTATTACCTCAATTATGATCAAACCAATACTATCAGAGATATGTACATCATTTTTGTAGTTAATTGCCATTATATCATGAGTCACTCCTCTCTGGACTTGAATCTAGACACCTAAATTCTTCATTGAATGGCAATACCCTCAAAAAAAATTTTATCGACTTCCATTGAGCTCAGTGGCATGAGCAATCCATCCAAACTCATTCTTAACCCCAATCTCAATGTCTTCTAGCATAGTACCATCAATACCTATCTTAGCATGGTCTTGCATATAATTGTATCCTCTGACTAGGTCAATTCAACATTAATGGTTTGCAAAAAGAGGTGAGTCGGGCTATTGGGCCTTTTAAGAACTCTTGAACCATGTGGTTAGGAGTTTTTAGAGTTCTAAAATTTGGAAAGCCCATGACAAGAAAGAGTTAGGGAGTAGAGAAAAATAGGAACCTAGAAAATATTGGTTCAAAGTTTTGACAAACCCCTGACATCAAAGAACCCAAATCTTTAAAATCTACTGGGACCCACTCTTTATATAAAGCTTAAAGAAACATATTATTTTAACAAACTTTGAAAGTATAATTTGTTCCTTTGAAAATATTATCCTGTGAATAGACATGAGACCTCCATATGGAAAACATCATAACTTCCACACAGTAACTTGGTTTTGCAAACAAATTGGACAACATACTAATTCAACTTCTTAGAACAAAACCCAGAAACGATTTCTACTCAAGAAATGAAAAAGTTGGTTTTGATTCAGCTTGCGGATCACATGCAGAAAAATGTGAAGTTAAAATTTTCACAAATGGAAAAGCATATGGACAAGAGGAATGACCAGATTGGATAACATAAAATTATGGTTAATCTCATAAAAAGGATTTCACACCAGATTTTACAGATTTTTAAGTTTAATCATTTCTATGACTTGGCAAGGTTTCAGGGTGTATAGGAAAATGCACAAAAATTTGAAAATTTTTTGAGTTCAAATTTACGGTAATAGCTACGAGGAAGATGAAATCAAAGGGCAACAGATTACATACCTGTTCAACAAAGCCTCTGATGAAGAAAAAGTGGCCATCTTGAAAGTGATCAGGGCTCATTTCTGGTCAGGAGGGCACACACATGACGGACAAGTGCTAGAATGATTTTTCTAGAACTATGTACAAGTTGTGGGAGAAAGGCTTTGGGGCTAAGAGCTATGATGGGATTGGTGAGGGAAGATCTGATGGACATGGTCAGGACTGCCATGGATGGTGTGACAGTGGAGCCCGAACAGGGATTTCCTCTTTCCACCCTCAGCTTGAATCAAGAGAAGAAGAAGGTAAATCTGCACAAAGCCTAGGCCCTCTACAAAAAGAGCATGGAGAAAGAAAATAACATAGGAGAGTTCTTGAAATTCCTGGAAGCCAACCTAGGTCTGGTTGATGAAAATGTAATAGCTAGGATGGTGGATATTGTTGAAGGCATAGGTTATATATATCACTAGATGTAATGCCTCAGCTTTCTATGTAACTTTTTTTTTGATATTTTAATATAGGGAGATAACCCCATATCTAATAGTGCTTACCAAAAAAACATTTCTTTGAAGCATTCTATCAAACAATTCACATGCCTTATCTATGCTTCCACATTTGGCATACATGTCTAATAGGGTAGTTGCAACTACAACATCTGACAAAATTCCTCTATTCTTTATGTATTGATGGATGTCCATACCCTATTTGAAAGCTCCCATTTTGGCATAGGCAGGGAGGATGCTGGCAAAGGTTGTGGAATTTGGCTTTACACAAGCCAATTGCATTTGCTTTAAAATTTTTGAAGCCTTTTCAAGAAATCCATTTTGTGCATATCCTATAGTCATTTAAGTCCATGAGACCACATTTCTTTGAGGCATGATGTCAAACAGTTCACGTGCCTTGTATATGCTTCCACATTTTGCATACATGTCTAACAGGGCAGTTGTAACTACAACATATGACAAAGGAGGACTTAAGCATTCAGAAAACTGACCATGCCACCTTGTGTGGATTTGATGAATGGATTGTAGCCATCAAATCCAATGAACTCTTAAATCATGTCTTCCTTAATCTGGACCAGCAATATAGAGACAATCCACTATATCCATCCCCTTGGCAGTCTCAAGGGCCACCTTGAGACAAAAAATGCTAATGTACTATTATGACAGTTATGATTGTCCTCCATCGTTTCATTGTGCATTTGAAACTTGAGATGAAGATTAGGGAGGTCTCCATTGGTATTTTATCATAGACAATTTGGGAATAGTAGACCCCCATCTTATATATAATGAAGATTATATAAATCTTGAATAAAACAAGAAAAACATTATGCCTGTCTTGCATGTTAGCAAATTGATTGTGATAGTAGTAAGGTTAGTCAATAATTTCCACACCTTTATATTCAATCTTTGGATCATTAAGGGGGTAAAAGCATGGAAAATACTCATGGCAAGATCTTTAAAATAGGCATATTCAACTTCAGGCATTTTTATAGACCCTAGGAAGGTGGATGTAAACAAGTAGTGACTATAATTACCACCACAAAGACTATCCCCTTTGTGACTATGACAAGGTAACATTGTCATGCTCTTTATGACAATCCCTTCTCCAATCGGTGATGGCCTAATAACATTTATCTCCTTTGTGATTTCAATGCCTCTCTAATGCACTATCATAGAAGTCTTGACAGTCCTTGTGTATTAGTGAAGAAGGCTTCCAACAAGTCAAAAAGGAGGGCTTAAGATTACATACAAAGTCCTAGCTTTCATACCCTAGTCACATATTACCCCTCTAAGAAGACCTCAAGACTTTATGGGTTCCAAACATAACACAAACCCAGTCCTATATGACTATCACTACCCTAGGTCCCTCAAAATTCTTATATCAACCTTCCCTTGGCTAGCAAGGGTCTTGAAACTGCATTGTCCATGCTAGTCTGAACTTGGAATGGTCAATATAATGATTCTACTACAATGCATAGTTAGGGCTACACTAAGGAAGTCCTACCTACCCTAAGGAAGTCCTACCTACACCTAAACTATGATGTATCCATGATCTTATCAAGCATGATCTTATTATAGTGTTTGGACTGAACCTGTATAGTTTTAGGGCATTCGCACATCTCAATTATGGTGTGGTGTGTGAGGAATTATTACTAAATTGTTGCTACCATGCACATAAAATATACACATATCTAAAGACTATAATATGACATTATTGTGATGGAATCCTAGGTTGGAATGAAAGCTAGGCCTCAGACCATTTTAAATTGATTCGTTGGAAAAAATTTTGATATGAGAGCCATTGTGTCCTCGAATACCATTCCACCAGCCTGTGGACCTAGTGCAAGGTGTGCAAAAAGTCTAATAAGCAACAACATCCTTCTTTCTGTCATACTGAGAACCACAAAATAATGGATTTAAATCATGGAACATATATAATTGATACCTTTAATACACCTTCCATGCAATTGAGTTTAAAATTGAAGATTTGGGTGTAGGAAAGGGCTTCTGAATAAATGTTCATTAGAAAAGAAAGAAAACAAATAGTTTTGAAATAGGAAAAACAAAAGTCACAAAATCTAAAGGTTTCCATATTTCGTAAAGCCCTTCTTTATCAACACATCCACTTGGAGTGCAACTTTGATCTTCTTTCAAATCACCCTGACATCATAAGGAATCCAAAATGGGATTAGTCATAAGAATGAGGCAGGCAAACAAGTGTTTGTTGTTCATTATTATCCTGTCAAACTTAAGCATATGAGATAGCATGGTACACAGAAAATATTGTGGATAATTACCACAAGATTAGGTTAATTGCAACCACTTTTCATAAGCAAGCACAAGACTAGTATACTCATTATTATCCTAATGACACCAAGAATGATCTTGCTAAACTGCTAAGAGATTTCCTTCCCAATTTTAATTGCCTAAAGATGGTGCATCGTAATATTGTGGCATTAAAGGAAATAAGGCAACAATCAGGAGAGATTGTGTGTAGGTATGATCAATGCTCTAAGGAATTGGTGTTAAAGATTGACCCAGCTATAAAATATTGAAATTTAGAAGGAATTATTTATTGGTAGGCTAATTGCACGTATCCAACATGAACTAGTTTAGCTCACTCTCCCTAATTAAAAAGTTGCCTTAAAAGTTATGTTGAGATTATAATAATTAGGGGAGCCCCCAACATATGATTCTACTACATGCCTAAAAGAACAAATGGAAAAATGGTCATGCAAATAGCACAACTTGCAAGTGAAACTCTTAATCAATGTGGTTTATGATGAACAAAGTGGCACACTAATGGACATACAACTACAAACTATCTAGTGGTGGGAGCTCAAGCTATTAATGCCACATACTTCCCTCTTGCTCAACACATACCTAATTGCACCACCTAATGATTCAATAAAGGATCTATTGTCTATACATTAATTCAATATAAACAAATTTGTGAATGATTAAGTGGCCTATTCACATAACTCACATTTGTATATAAGTGATTGCCCTTACAGTTGTCGAGCTTTGTGGATTAAAATTATTGTGAAAAATGCCCAAGGATTGTTATGTAAAGGTGAAAAGGTGCATTCATAATGAGAGTGACTAAAGTTCAAATCTCAACACTGCAATAAGGTAAATAGTATGACATGTACACATGTCTAGGACTAAAAATAATGGGACAATTGGGTGGAATCTAGGGCCAACATAGAAACACTTTAGAACTCATCCTACTCATCAATAAACAACTCAACATAAGAAATGTAAATTGACATGTTAACACAACAATATCCAACTAAGTTATTTAAAGTCAACTATTGATACCTTGTTCTCCATCCAGATTACAAAATCAGTCCACTTTTTTCTTTCTAACATTTCCTTTTCGAATTGGCCTAGATGCCGACCATATTTCTCCTCTTGTCAAAAAATGGCACATGGACTAGTTAAACTAATTAATATGCAATCATTTACTTTTTTCTAGGAAATAAAAATATATCATTTAACTTATTAAATATACTTACAAATGTATAGATCAAGGCCTATAAACCTTTCTGGCCACTGTGATGCGTGGCACAAAGTTTGTCAAGACTAGCCTTGGAGGCCTTGTCCTAAAACATATACTAATTCAATTTAACTATGCACAAATAAAATTTTAAAATTGTTTAATAAATTTGATATAATCTTATGAGCAAATTCAAATACTTGTGTACTCTCCTCATCGGACTTCCTCTGTGCATCAGACTTCTCATATGCTTTTAGGAGCTCTTTCCATACTTTCAAACTTACATAAATTGGCCTTTTTTTAGCCTTAGCTCGGGAGGGAGTTTTTTATCTTCTTTTTTTTTGTTACACCGAAATCTCTTGCAGTTTTGAGACATTCATAGCTTTATCTTCTTTACAGACCAACCTGTAACAAATTCAATCTCCATGTCTTAGATAATTGCTTTTTGCAGGTGAATGGGTATCTTTGAGAATGGAAAATGTAGATCATCTTTGAACCGTTGAAGGCATGATTCCTTCAACCTATTCACAAACATTTTTCCAGCATCTATCATTTAGACTTCCTTTGAAACCACATCATATTCTATCTTGGTATCATATCTACCAATGTAAGATGCAAAACATGGCATGGTGGTCGAAGAAGTCTATGTCCCAGGAGTGGTTAGTACATTGGAAGCCTCTGCTCCCTGTTCCACATTCTTAGAGGTTATTATTGTTGATTTCCTCCTAGATCTTTTCCCCAATCCATGACTGGTTGGGGAATCAATTGATTCCCTTTGACACTATTGATTTGGTTGCAATGTTTTAGGGGCTTTACTAGATCATTTTTCTATGTATTTGGCAAGCATTATCAAGTCCACACCATCTAATTTGTTCACTACCTCTACCTCCAATATGGAAGCCAATGTCTTTTTATCTTTGTTAGTCTCATGATATATATATATATATATCTTCTTTTAAATTTAGAAATAAAAACCTAAAAATTAAAAATCAAAGAAACAATGGAAACATTTACAAATCTATAAATTGACAATGAATTACCTCATTGCGGCTAGAGCTTGACATTTTGAGGCAACCTAGGGAAATTTATTTTTGTCTAGTCTATGGAGGCAAATGAAGTACACACTACCAGGTATGAAAGTTTTCATCTAGTTTCTCTATATTCCTCAAGGTTTTTGACCTTTACTTTGTAGAGCAAATCATAAAGTTGTTTTCCTCTGTAAGTTTACTGCAAGCAAGTAAGCTTATACATCAATTGAAATAAAGCACACATTTATAATATTATGGAATGTGGAAATTTGTCATATATTATTAAAATCCTTGCTTAGAATTATCTTCAATCGATGCCTTATGAATATTACAAGACCCACATTTGTCCAAATGAATCTGACATCGGATGGGAAAAAAAGAGTAGATGAAATAGATGTGATGCCCTTACCTGGCATGAATAGAAGAAGAGCAACATGAATTGAAAGGCTGAGATATCTAGAAGCAAAGGATGTCGTGGCTCGAACCTGGGACTTTTTAGATGTAAGGAAGTGAGTATGCACTTTAGGTATGGAAAGGAAATTGGGGTTGGATTACAGGTCCTGCCATGGCCAAGGATCTTCCCAAAATAAGGGCAAACACAAAAAACCCAAACACTCAATCTCCAAATGTAAAATGAACACCAAAAATCAATAAAGGTTTTTTTTTTGGGGGAGGCGTTTGTGCAGGCGGGAAATTATTTTGTTTTTATCCATTAGTCAGCGCTATAGTCAGAGTAGTTAGTGATAACTTTATCATCGACTTTTAGGCTTAAATGTAATCTTTTTGGGCCACAAAAGGTGGCACAAAGTGCACCTAATGTAGCACCTATCAGTGTAAAATGATGTATTTTGCTTGGAAGTTGATATCACTATCTAATGGAATTCCAACCAAATTTAGATTGTCCTTATAATAAGTAACTACATCTTGTTTCCATGATAGCATTTTGACTTCATGCGTCTCTTATGATTAGCTCAATAATGACTCACTCTTTCATGAGCTTACATAGATGGTTGGTGACAATCCTTATGCAAGTGATATGGCTTTGGAAAAACCAAAAAACTCTTCTCTTAGTATCATGGCAAGATATTGGGACTATATTGGCAACTTATGGCAATGCTTATAGTATTCTAATTTTCATTTCTATGTTCTCATTAACCTATTTTAGGTTGAAGCATGGTAACTAACCCACTAGCTATTATGACAGTCATAAAATGACTTGGCAATCCTCTCCACTTTGACTATGACAGTCCTATGCATGGTTTTTTCTTCATGACAGTCCCAAATAATGTGAATTATTAATAGTAGCTAGTTCAAATGGTGTTTTGGATGGTGTAGTAAGTTGTCCCCATGGCTCATGATAGTGCAAAATGTTACAATTTCCTAGCTTGTTTTTCATAGTGTGTCTTAATGAAGAGTGAGTGTATTAACAAGATAATTTCAACAATAATCTCTCGGCGCATAGTTGTTATGTGACTATTTTCATTATTGTGTATTACAAGATCCAGAGGAGGCCATAGAGAGAGGACGTGGATGGCATAGAACTACTAAATCACAAAGAGAAAATTGGGTGGAAATAGATATGAAAACAAAATTTGCAGATACAATAGAGGTAAGAAGAGAAAGCAACCTCAAACAAAGGAGGAAGGTGTTTATGAATTCCCAAATGCTACAACATAGAGGAGATAAAGTCATTTTTCTGTCCATGAGGCCTCTGAGGTCAAACTTATTGGTTGAAAATGCATAAGAATGGTGATTAAATGTGATTCTATGATCAAGGGAAAAGTTTGAAAATTAGGATGGCCAAAACATGATATCAATATGTCAAAGATATGACTAAAGTGAGGTTTTGTGTTGGATAGCATATTTGTTGAAATGATATAATTGGTGTACTAAACATTATTTACTATGTTGTGTATTATAGGGGCCAGACGAGGCCATGGTAACAGATCATGTCATACCAAATGAGGACACAACAAATGCTGTGGGACATTAGGTACTCAAATTTTGACTTAACTTAGGAAAAAATGATCTGATGCCATTTTTTGATACGTCCATTTTTTTCATAGTATTATTAAAATTTATAATGTATTATCCAATCTTGACATAAATTAATGCATGTTGTTGATTATTTTAGATGGAGATTGGAGCAAATGCAGAGCCTAAGCATTCAACTAGAAAAAGAAAAAGATATGTACATGGACATGGACCTAAAACTGTTAAATCATGTAGAGGACAGTGGGTGGAAGAGGATATGACAATGGATCCTACAAACACAACAAATGATTGCACTGAACAAGAGGTTGGTCAGGACTATAGTACATGGGATGAATACTTTGAGAAAATTGTTGTTTATGGATGTTCTGTATGTCATGGAAAGAAACAATTCAAACGAGCGATTGTACAAAGACATTAAATATATGATGAGCTTCCAGTCAGTAGTATGCTTACTACAATTGATTCAAATCTAATAGGAATTGTAAGGAATATTCCAATTTGATATAAATAACATACATACTTCATTTAAACATTGTTTTATATTATTTAAATAACTAGAATTTTTTCTTAATGGATACTTGTAGGATAAAGTTATTGGTTTAAAGTTTCCTGGATCACCAACTTCTAGCCTAGAGGGCAATGATCATTTATTAGATGATACATCTAACAAAAATATGTGCTGATATACCAGCTCAGAAGATGAGAAATTGATGAAAACAAGCAACAGAACAAGAATCGGTTTACAAATGCATAATTTTCTTAAAGACAAGGGGAAGGTGGACTACATACCCTATGAGAATGAATGTGATGGAGATGATGACTTGCCCCTAAGTTTGAGATCAATTTACAAAGAGACATTGATCATTGACTATATTGCGCTTGGCCTAATGATCAACAACTACCTAGAGTGTATGAGGTGTTTCAATTTTGGGGATACAACTACATGATATGACCCTCCAATATTCATGGAGTGAATCTAGGCCTCTTTATTGTCCAAAATATACATGTGGGATCTAAACATAGAAACAATTTAGAACAAACCACTAGGGATTAATACCATATTATGGTCCATCATATTATAGTGGTGAATGGAGAAGACTAGCAAAATATAAGCCTAGCATATCAGCATATGGTCTAAATTCAAATATGTATACACATCGTCTCCAATTGGAAAGTGGAAAAGAAATGAATAGAGGTCATCTTATGTATATATATGGATGTGCATACACACAAAAAAATACTGCACGATTTATAAATAGAAGGAAACGGACCCTATTGTAAGACCGAATTGTCAATTTGTTGAGGTTATAAATGATAAAGATGGAGATATGGAAAGAGAGGTTGATAGATTGATAATAGTTGAGGCTAATATGGACCTTACAATTGGGGATGAGTTATTCATTGATTATCCCTTCTTAAAACACACTCCTGCGTGAAAGAAGAGGGAAGAACAAGGTCTCCCTAAGGATGTTCTTAAGGGCAGGAAACCAAAGAATAATAAATGAGTGTGGACTAATGTTTTATAAACTATGTTGTCAAAATTGTGTTTTATTATATTATTGTATAAAAAAGGTAGTCTATAAGATAATGTTCCATTATTCAATTGATGTATATATGTTCATACAATTTATTTTTTAATTTTTAATCCATAGTTGATTATATTTCTTTGAAATTGATACATTTATGATTTATCCAATTATTGCTAGACATTAGATAATGCTTGCATTTGTTGATAGGTAGAAGATGTTGATGAAACACATACTAATACCCAAGATCCAACTGGGTTATTAAGATTTGGACAAGATGATCCAAACCATCCTTTAAACCATACCAGGGTGAAAAGAGCAACATTGAAGAGAATACTACCAGCTGAGAAATTTGAAGAGCTGATGAGATCTGCATACACTGATGGCATGGCATCTAGCCTTAATGATGATGATCGTGATAGTCAAAATGCAATGCATGAAGAAGGATTGAATGAAATACTTATAGATTTCTTTGGGGATGGAATCAATGATGACAATAATGATCATATGGTTGAAAGTAACAATGATAGCAAGAGTAATTACCACCAACATAATGTTGATGATAACAACCTGAAAGATTCCATCAAGCAAGAAGTGAAGACACCCGTGTTCAAATTGGGTGCAAGTGTAACCTCAAAACTGACATCCACATTAATATTATTAGAAATCAAGTCACTATTTGGTTGGTCAGACAAATGATTCACTACCCTACTGAAGTGAATTGAAATCTATTTCTTACTTTGCAATTGTCAATTGGTGTACATAATTCATAAACATTCATCAACTTCGTTTATATTTATTTAAGGGGATTTTAAAACCATATATTTTATATAAACATACTAGTATAGATTGAGGGTAAATGCACAAATATGAGTCCACTTAAGGTGGATGTTTCGGACTTAGTAAAAAACCTGAAATTGGGTAAACCAAAACAGGATCCCACTTTTTATGAAACGGGATCCCATTTCTAGAATGGGATCCCATTTAATAAATTTTAAATTTATGACTTGATTTTTGCTATGGGTTTTGGGTTGGAAAAAAGGCTTGGGAACCCAACCCTTGGCTTTGGACCTAGTTTGACCTGCAAGTTGAAGGTCCTGTCAATGTCACAACAAAATAGTGACTTTGAGCATATGTCTGAAGGTCTTTTTACAGAATTTTTTGAAGAAATTAAAACCCATTATAAATGAGATAGTGAAGATTCCAAATATGTAATTTTTTAACAATTGGATTATTTTTCAATTTTTCAATTAGTTTCTGATGAAACAGGTCCATAAACTTGAATTATTAGTGTTTGGCAATATTTTAATAACTTTTTATCAAAATAATTTTTTGTAAAAAAAATTGTACGAAAACGTACTTCAAACAATCCTTTTTAATTTAAAAAAAATTTAAAAAATGATAAGTTTAGGTCATCTTATGCGTGACGTACATGGTGATTTTTTAAAACACCAAAAATGGCCAATAAAAAATAACAAAAAGAAATATTCAATAAAAAATGACAAAAAAATATGAAAAATGTGCTTCATTGAGTTACAAATCTTTTCCCAAAAGGATTTAGTAAAATATGATTATTTAGGTCAAAATATGGATGACGGACACGTGCATGGTATAGTAAAAAAAAAGTGACTTTTAAACAATGGTTTTTAGAAATGCTATTAAAAATCAATTTGTGTCATCTGGGTATTAAAAAAATTTACATATTTAGAAACTAGACTCTAAGTACTACATTTCATATTTACTAACTTTTTTCAAGATTCTACCTTTAAGTGCTTCAATTTTTTAGGTCAAATGTGACAAATTCTGAAAATCAGGGAAAACACTTCCACTTTTTGGCCAAAAAGTGGACTCAACTTCTTACACACACCCTTGACATATCAAACATGTTTATCATAAGTCAAATATTTAATTGATTTAATCTTTGGAAATCTTACAGGGAACTAAAAACTAAAATATTCCCTGAAGACAATGTGTTGCCATCAACTTGCAGAGAGGTACGTCTATTGTTAGTTGAGTTGGGGATTGAAAATAAGTAAATTCATTCATGTAAAAATGATTACATTTTATATAGAGATGAATACCAAAACAAGGTAGAATGCCTTGTATGCAAAAAGAAGAGATATCGTATAGATGTACAAGGTCCTATAGTTCCAAAGAAGTTTTTACATCACATGCCAATTATACGTGGACTTCAACAAATGTTTCATTGTAAGTCACTTGTACAATTGATGGACTAGCATGCAAAGAACGTGAGTAAAGATGGATTCATGTGAATTCTGGATGACTCCAAAACAATGAAACATAGAGGAAAAATGACCAAGAAAATTCAAAGATGAACCCCATAGTATCAAGTTTGGTCTTGCAATTGATGGAGTGTGCCCATTCTCTTTCCTGAGCTCAAATTATAGTGTTTGGCCAATTAGATTGATAGTATACAATATTCCCCCATGGATGAGTGTTAGAAAGGAGCACCTTATGCTGACTCTCATTGTTCTAGGAAAACATCAAGTTAAAAATATGGATGTTTATCTTGTACCTTTTATTGATGAGATGCAACTACTATGGAAAGGCATAAGGATGTATGACATATCACGTCCCCATCAAATAGGTCCTTCATGTTGTACGGTGTGCTATGTTGGACTATTCATGATTTCCCATGACTTGGTCTTTGTTTTGGTAAGATAAAATATTTACGTATTTACACATAATTTATTTTCATCCCAACTTTCATACTTAGTTTTATACAATTTTTTGTTTTTATTAACATTTCTTATTGAATTGCAGTGCTTCAAATAAAGGGGATATTTGCATGTCCAAGATGTGCAAAACAATTTTAAGGGCGGTATTCTAAAGATCTACATAAATTTATTTACGCAAACAATAAGGCTTTAATACCACTAGATCACAAGTTTAGAAGTTGCCTGAAGAATCAATTTGATGGAAAAGTTGAAAATAGAGGCCCTCCCATGATTATGGGTCTAGGTAATTGGATTAAGAAGTATGAAGATATTGAATTGATAGGTTGGGAGGATTTTTTTTATCAGGGTGATTCAATTGAAGAACTAGAACAAGTTGTAGTTAATATGCCAAAAAGAATGAAAAGGAAATCCATATTTTATGAGCTCCCTTAGTGGAAGGATCTATTAATATATCACCTATTAGATCCTATGCACGTCTTCAAAAATGTCCCACATTCTATATTTCGACATATATTAGGCAAAGAGAAGGACACCTTGTCTTAGAGGAGAGATATTGCTCTTTCGCGTACTAAAATTGATAGAAAACATTTGTGGCCAAATAGGGAAAATGAAACATATGCAAAAGCTCCATGGCTTTTGAAAAAAAAAAGAGCTAGACCAATTAAAAAATGTCGTCCATTCAACAAGGACACCTACTGGCTATAGGTCATCATTAGCTAAAGCTTTTATAGTTGATGGACATATCACAGGATTTATGAAGGTATTATATATCATGATTTAACATTTACTGGTAACATGGATTAAGTGCTAAATATAAATTTTGATATTTTGTTGTGTGAGAAAAAAATACTAATGACCTTTTCATAATGTGTTTAATAACATATCCTGCCATTGGCAATTAGGGGGGATTCTTGTCTTACAGTTGACTTAAGGAATGCCATAAGTCAATTGTCAGCATTTACAAGCTATGTGGTTATATGAAATATTCATGTCTGAGAGACATAGAGATATTATATTGCATTTTAATTTTTGACTAAAGGTTCATACTAATTTACTATTCTTATATTAGGTGGGTGACCTCCAAGGAGATCCACGAATGTGAAGTGCCAAAATGGAAGAAGGAAATTGCAAAAATTGTATGTGTATTTGAGAAGGAGCTCCCTACAAGTTTCATGGACCTACAAGTCCATTTACTTATACACCTAGTCGATGACATTGAATTGGCGGGTGTTGTATCAATGAGGTGGATGTTTTTCTTTGAGAGGTATATAAAAACTCTAAAAAGATATGTCCGACAAAAGACACATCTAGAGGGTTGCATGGCTGAAGGGTATGTATTGATTAAAGCATTTTTCTTCCTGTGCGAATTCCTTGGTAAGGATTTTGAAGATGGGCCACAAATTTGGGATGAAGAATGAGCATAAGATATTATTGATGGAGAAAAACCACAATCTAATGGTGTTCAAGTAGAAATTAGTAAGTAAATTCATGATTAGTGTAGTTGTTTTTCTTGAAATCATTAATTTACTCTATAATTTATTTTTCAAATTAACAGCATGACATTTGGAGTTTGAAATAAACATGTTGACATGTAATAGATAGCACTTGACAAGTTCATTCTGTACCACATGGACTTTATGAACAAATGGATTGATCTGTATGATAAAAAGAGAGAAGTGTTATAAGCAAGGAGACAATTTAAGAGATCGAACCTAAGGAATACTCCACTTCCCACTGATCTTCTTGGGGAATGGGGCAAAGATTGAACATTAGAATGGGTTATTAAACAAATTCAAAATCAAATAGAAGATGCAGGTATAGATTCAAACATAAAAGAAGATGAAATCAACATGTCTAGAGGATGTGAAAGAAAGGTACAGTTGAAATTTTACAAAATGTTGTTTCCTTATAGTTTTGACACTATTAACTATTTTAATATTCATCATTATATTTTTTTTCACTAAAATAAATGGTCTTTCACAGGTGAGGAAATATACAGCAATGTGGGCATATGGTCGACATTATCATGTAGAAAGTGTAGCTGTAAAGAGATGATCCTTTAATTGTGGCATCATGGTTGACTTCAAGCAATCCAGTCGATCAAACTCAAAAGAAAAGAATATAATTGAAGGGAATCTACAATATGTTGGAAAAATACAAGAAATTATTGTGTTGGATTACAGCTCTTTTAAATGTTATATTTTTAGGTGTAGATTGTATGAAGCATTTGAGAGGACACGAAGACATGATAACCATAGTAGATTGTTCTCTATAGATTCCCCATGTTTCCTACTAGAGGATAAGGAGCCTTATGTTCTACCAATTCATTGTTAGCAGGTATTTCTTTAACTCAAACAAGAAGTGGTAGTAATCATTAATCTATTAATTCATAGTTTATTGTGAATATATACATATGTTTATTAATCAATAAAACTATTATAACATATGTCTAATATATGTATGTCGTTCATGTGCAGGTATTTTTCTATGAAGATATTTTGGACCCGAAATGGATATTTTTCATACATTATGATCCAAGATTAAGACATGTATTTGATAATGAATTAGTGGATACTGATCAAATTAATGATGGCCAACAAAATGAGAGAGAGGGATTAGAGAACATCAATTAAATTGACATCCATGATGATGTCGAAGATTGTTATGTTCAAGCACAAGAAGACAACAATTCAGAGTTGGATGATGTTATGGAAGACAACAATAAGGATCTAGTATACAAAATGATGATCCAAATACATCTGGTAACAATATAGATGGTCTACAATCAGATTTCCATGATGATGAAGATGATGCAGGTCAAGATGAGGATGATGATAATATTAAATACTTGAAAGAACATATGAACATTGATAATGATACACTAGATGACATTGTAGTAGACAATAATGTTAATGACCAAGACTTCTAAATTTTCAGAATTATTTGCAATCCATGTTTCAAAAAGGATGATTAAATTGTTGGCAATAATGTTAATTAAATGGATTGTTCAATTGTTGACAAATTACCTATTTCAATATCCTTAAATTGTTCAATCTTTGGTATGAATTGTTGGCAATAATGTTATTTAAATGGATTGATTGATGTTCTTCATAACTTGTTAATGGATAATCCTTATGTGATGGAAGTATTAAGTGATATAGGTTAAAGGATAAGCTCATCAATGGATTGATTTATGTTCTTCATAACTTGTTAATGGATAATCCTTATGTGATGGAAGTATTAAGTGATATATGTCAAAGGATAATCTCATCAAGTTCCTTAAATAGTGGGTGTTACCTTGTTTCACCAATGACAATTTACTTTCAAGTTTGCTGGTGACTTTAGAACAGATTAAGGAGCCTATGTAATTTTGTCAATTAAATCATCCTCTTCACTTAACCCAATCTGGCATATGATTTGGATTAATGTTTTCTATAAATCTTTAAACCCTGCTCCTAAAACAGAAAAATAAATTTGGATTTTGAAAATATATACAAGGGAATGATTTCCAAAAGAGAAAGATTGGTGCCTACCACATGAGGAATTTTTTTATCTTTAATTATTTTTCATATATATCCTTAATTGCATCTCTACCCTATTATCTTGTGATAAGTATTTGAGTAACACCATCAATGAAAAATGAAGTGGACATATTATCATCTATATTAGCTAATTGATTGCACAAATATTTCAATTTATCAATGACCTCATGTTTCTATTCATTTTCAACACTTTTACTAAAGACGTCATGATCATAATATTCTTCTTCACTATTAGAATGCAACATGTGATCATCATAGGAAGTAGGAGAAAGAGGTATTCAAGTTTGCAAGGTGAGGGTTTGACCTAGTACTTTATTGAAGGGGACATAAGGATCCTAGATGTTTCTTAGGAATGCAAAATTAAAGGCATTGGGTTGTTTCCAACAAATGCAAACCACAAAAATCTCAAAATAAAAAATCAATCTTTTTTATCCTAAACATAGGCATGGAAATTGTGAGTTCAAAAAAATGTAGGGAAATAAATCATACCCTATAATAGATTATTTAAGTCCAATCCTAGATTTAATTAAACTTTAAAGCACAAGGAGTTGAGAGTAGAATAAAATATTGAGATATTAAGTAATTAAGATAGAGAAATGAAATTGTTGAGAAGAAATACAAAACTTATTTGATCTTTTTAGCATGATGTCAAATGTGAAGTGTGTGATTCACTAATGCATTATGAAAAAAGAATGAAAACTAGGATTTTCTACTAGAATAATGATCATGAGATTGTGGCAGTGATTAATTATTTTTTTGCATTCCTTCTTCACTTGTCCTATTTTTCCATATTTCCAAAACTTTACTCTTATATTCCTAGGGATTCTAGACTTTCATCTTGAATTGGATGGATATTTATAACATTCCCCTTTAGATCCACTTTTGTCCTTGGGCCTTTGTAGACCATGCAAGGCATCCTTAGAACCTTCATCATTGAACTTTCTCCTCATATCTCCATTGAGCATTGTAACAATAAAGGATTCCATAGTCACCTTTACAACACTACCATTTATAACAAGCATTATGTTCTCCTAATTTTTGGGTAAAGAAAAAAGTGAGAAGATACATTTGTCTTCCTCATCAATTTTAACATTTATTGAACCTATTTGACTAAAAATCATATTAAAGGTGTCAAAATGTTCTACAGTAGAATATCCTTCATTCATTTTTAAATGATATAAACATCTTTTGAGATATAACTTATTACTTTATAATTGTAGTTTGATAAATATCACCTATCCTCTATTGTAATGTGAATGCAGGGGTCTCTTTTGATTTGAATAACAAAGAAAAAGTAAATTGGAGACAACCAGATAAATTATTAGCAATCAAATTCAACAAACAAATGAGAACCAAAAGTTGACCACCAGAGAATAGTAGCTTTTATATTGATTTGATTCAAAGTACATGCAATGCAATGTCTCTTTCAAAAAATCAAAATCCTTGATAGATTCTGAGCCATAAGGTCTTGGTTTCCTTTTATAAAGGAAGCAACAAGCTTTAGACCTCTCACATTCAAAATGGCTCTTTGTATTCCTAACCATTAATATTATAATATTTGTCTTTTATTAGTCCAATTTAGATTTTTAAATATATTTGAATACATTTTGAAAACATAAAGAGACAGAAGGAGAGTGTTCAAGATGTGGTGGTTCTATTTAACACCAACATATGGCTCATTGCTCCTCTTCACCTAAACTTGTGTTGCTGATGATTCATCTCTAAGATATTTCTCCTCTCATTTATATATTGTAAAATCACCATGCCATTGGTATGCCTGAATTTGAAGCAAGTTCTCATGGTGATCTTTCCATCTTTTATCAAGCAAAGCTCTGACGTCCATCACAATTTTTGCATACCCAGCATCTAACGCAATTAATCAGTCCAATATCATGTTGAAACTAAGAATGCTAACATCTCCATCATTCTTCAAAAAATCCATAACTTGGAATACTGTTTGGCCGAATAACATCTTCCATGTGTCAAGACTTTTGATTTTCTATTCTTCTATCAGTATGAAAGGAATAAATTTATGCTTGAACGTAGTAAAAGATTCAACCTTTTCTTGCATCAAGATTCCTTTGCACTACTAAGCACATCGTAACCAAATTGTGATGATAGGGTTGCCATTTTTTAAACAACAAATCCAAAATAGAAAATTTTATCTTCAATTGTTCAATGGCCTAAGATAAAGAAGAGTAGCAATCATGCACACTCCCAAGCTTATCCACAACCAATTTTACTCGATGCTCCAAAATTTTCTCAAAAATTTCAAAAACTTTCATCTTTGCCTCATTCTTTGTCATTTCATTTTGTTGATTCAAACTTTCAATTTCCTTTTCAAATTTCAATCTTGTCGCATTAAATTCTTTAGTAGACATTGTGACATCACTGGTTGTTTGTGGCAAAGGGGGCTGATAGGGTACAATGGCTTGACCTTTAGAAGAATTCATAGCTTGCAATTGTTTCTTTAATTTCACATTTTCAAACTACAACTTGTTTACTTCATCATTCATTACTTTTTGAGTTTGCTCATAATCTATTAATCTTTGTTCTAACCTCTTCACAACAACATGAGTAAACATAACAGTATGAACATTGAGAGTAGTTGCTTCTATTGCTGATGTATCTTGTAAATTCTTTACCACAACTATACCCCTCGTTTCTTGAACAATGTCCATCAATCTTGGTTTTCTTGTATACTTCTAAGTAGTCTAGATTGCAAGGGTCTCATACTTTGGATTAAAACCACGTCCACTTATGCCATTGTCATAATCAAATTTTGAAACAAGTTGTGGACCATCCTGACTTCTAACTTGGTCAAGCAAAATTACCTTTTTCAATTCAAGGCCAGGGATGATGAGCATATTACTTTTCAACACCATTTGTCTTTCCTCCTCTAGAATCGCATCAATTTCATCTACTTTCAATTATTTGAAAGTTTATGTAATAATTTGATCATGTTCTGCTTCATCAGCACCCATTTTATTAATTGCCACTTTTTCATTATATTCTTTCATTTTCATTTTCAGCTAAAAATCCTTAATCTATGAAGTTTTGATGAAGTCGTCATCTTCTATGAACCCCATGGATTCTATAATCCTTTCATCCTCCTCCAACTTTGGTTTAGCTTGGGTTTGCTCACGCTTCCTAGCCTCAGGCTTATGTGCGTTAGTGGGTTGACAAACCAATGGCTGATCAACCTCTTGCTCATCTCCCATGTGCCTCAAGATGCTAGTCACTTCATCAGTGTCCCCCACTTCTTCAGTCATTTCATAGGGGACAAGTGGAGATACCTCTTCTATCCTCTGCTTCTTTGCTAGTGGTGATTCTGGGACCTGTGGATCTTGCACTAACATAACATCAAGAGCAGACTCATGAATCTCAATCCCTGCAGACCTTTTCACTAGAAGTTCAACAGCGTTAGGAGGTTGCTTCTCAGATTTACCATAAATACTTTCAAAATTATCAATGATTGCATCAATTATCTTCAGAGGGTCTTTTTCTTCAACAAAGAATCTCAGAAATAGGGGATTCTACTTTTTCTTTTCATCTTCAATATTTTTCAAGATATCCCATTTTCTCTTTCTACTATATACCTCATCAAAAGTGACAAGATTTCTTATCACATCCTCATCAAACAAGACCTAATGGGATATAATCATTTTAGTTAGAATTGATTGTCTCACAAGGTTCATATGACCCTCAGGGTTACAATTCCTCTCGATACACAATTTCAAAGAATATTTTGCCTTTAAAAAGGCTTGAAAATTTTCAAGAGTGTCAGAGCCAATAGACCAATCACCAAAAAATGTAGCATTAGGTTGAAATGTACCTTTCTTTTGTCTTTTCATTACCTCATTTTCCATCCACATCATTTGCCACATAATCTCCATGAATACAATTTTGTCTGATATAAATTTTGGCAATATGTGAGGTGGCTGGGGGCAACCATACACTCTAATTATAGTATGATCTGACATAAAAAACCAATCAGCAAAATTACAGTTGTAGCCCTACTCTAGTTTGTTTGCAAGTGGTCTCAGCATTACCCTAACTTCCTTAGTTAACCTAGGAAACCAGATACCAAGAGAATTCAATATCTGGACAACAAACAAATCATGAAATACAATGTAGTCACTATTCTAGCAACAGGAATCCCACTTATAACACCAAAATTTAGTTGGCAATCTTTGTCCTTTCTCATCAACCATACTCAAATCCATTTTGCTTGACCATCTCCCTCTATTCTGATATATAATCAAGTGACACAATAAAGAATAGAATTTGAAATCTAAGGGTTGCTTGTTCTCCTTCACACACAAGAATCCTTCATGCAATTTTTTCTCAATATGAGATGCAAAGTCCTATTCAGTGTTCACCTCTGGATGTTGTATTTTCATAGCCATCATCATTAAGCTAGTTGGCATTATTCCTTGTACATCAATTCCCAAAACCTGGCACAGTGCAAAATAGGTTCCCTTGAAATATATAGCAAATTCTTCCACAGGGAAAGGCTCAATAGCATTTAATGGAATCTCAATTTTTTTGTTTTTGGCCCCCCTTCTCATATATATTGGCAATTCATCTCTCCTAAGTGTTTTCCTTAGGCTTGTGTAATCTCGTTCAAATCTCTACAAATCTGCTTCAGTGAGAGCTTGCTTGTTCAACTTAATAATAGTCAACAATTGCATTCTTGTCTATTGTCACCAATGGGAATCCATTTGGCATTCTGACTATTTTAGTGGCAAGATGGTAAAATTGTGCCAGTGCCCTAATCAATTCCACATCCACAAATATAGTAGGCACCACCAACTTTGCCAAATCCAATTTCCATGGATTTCCCACTGGTCCCTCACTATCCCTTTTGCATAAAAATACCAAAGAAAAACCCACCCAGAGATAGGGATTGTAGCATCCTGACACCCTTCTGCTACGTCTCTAAACATCTTCTTTGGAACCTTGTCTATGGACTGAGGCAATACTTCTAGAAAAGATTGTTGAAGTGGTCTTTTCATAGGAACTATAGGCTCATTACCTTTACTGGCAGACTCAGCCCTCTTGGGTCTCATGTTTAATGACTTGAACAGGCTATGGTTTTTCATATTTTAACTTACTGTACCAGCAACTGAAAAACAATGTGAAAGAGCAAATGAACTTGACATGGCTAATTAATGTAGGTAGACATAGGAATAAAAGAATAGTATTTAAAATTAAAAATAAATACATTCAAGAATGGATAAGAATATGATTTGTATCTTCGGTCAGCATCACAATCAAATTGGGGAACTTTGCAAGTAGTAAAGATAGAACATACTATAGCCCCCCTACTGTACAACACAAAAGCTTAGTCCCAACCTTTTTTTTTAAGAGAAATTTTATATTAACAAAAGATGTAATTCCAAGAACCCCTAGTACCAACAACTAAAAAACAAAGTGAAATATACACCAACTTC
Source organism: Cunninghamia lanceolata (assembly GCA_027924645.1). Classification (NCBI taxonomy): domain Eukaryota; kingdom Viridiplantae; phylum Streptophyta; class Pinopsida; order Cupressales; family Cupressaceae; genus Cunninghamia; species Cunninghamia lanceolata. The sequence continues at coordinate 2,398,988 of BSBN01000797.1, forward strand.
TAATCAGAGAGTGTAGGAATGAACTTACTCAGTCAATTACAGTTTGTAGGAAACACAGTACGCTGAGTTACACCTTCTCCAAGTTATGTCTGAATTCATTGAAATGAGCAAATGCCAAGAAATCTTTGAATCTTATTCAGCCAAGGATTCATCATATCACCATTACTCTAGTTTATGCCATGAGATCATGAAATCTCAGCATTTAATTACTTTCTCAAGATTTGATAGCAATTCTCGATAACCTTGACCCCACATTGCATTTACATGCCATTTATTTCTTTTACCGCATCACCCCAAGGCTCGTCCAGACTGTTGGGAATTAAGGTGTCTCAACCTTGGTAATTCTCTGCATTTGTAATGTTTGTATTTATTATTTAATTGCCTATGTTGTAAATAATTTGAAAATTCATATTGTCATATTGTGGGATGTGGCACGGTGATGTGCCAATCCTACATCGATTATGACAACTTGTATTTTTATCCTCATATGAGGAGATAGGCATCCCACGTAGTGGTAGGAATATTTTGCCATGTGTCAACATCTTCTATGTTGTGTAAGAAATGTTTGACCGAAACGGTTATGATGGATTCCTATGACAACTCTATGACATGTAAGAGTCGAGAATAGAAGGTTGTAAGATAGGTAATGACATGTGTCATGTAGCATCTTTGAATGAGCCATATTTGGGCACCCCAAGGTGGAATATGATGTGTTGTAAGAGAATATGCTATTTATAGCATGTGTATGATAGATTCTCTTACGGCTGTAAGTTGTAACTACTATGACAAATTCTATGATGGTTGTAAGTGTCTTAAGAGCATCTGTCATAGCCCATTTTGGAAATAGGTGACCTCTTTGGGATGGGAGCTATGGACAAGTGTTAGACACATTCTACAATGTTGACAAAGTGTCCCTAGGCATAGGTTTTGGTCCAAGATGCCATATTGGACGCCCATTCCAAGATAGGTCTAATATTGCCTTGTATTTTCTTTATATACAGGTGCTTGGAGATGGAGTTTGTATCATAGGTTTACAAGTACTGTTATGTTGCTGAATTGACTCTAGACATAAGTGTCAAAGACCATTGAAGCTTGCATTGCATGTGTATTGTAAACATTCTTTCAGATTTGTTAATACATTATGCAAGTTTCTAAGTGTGGGGTTTTTCACCCGATAAGGGTTTTCCCCACTGTAAATCTTTATAAACATTCTTTCAGATTTGTTAATACATTGTGCAAGTTTCTGAGTGTGGGGTTTTTCACCTGATAAGGGTTTTCCCCACGTAAAACTTTGTCTCTCTTCTTCTGTCTACTTTTTGGTTCTTGTGTTTTGCTGCAATATCTCATGTTAATGGTTTGACATTGTTGTAATAGTTAGGATAATGTTGAATTTGCATAGGCCTCTCCTCAATAGATTAGTGTAGGAAGCATTTTCCGCACACCTAGCTTCCTTTCAGTTGGTATCAGAGCTTGATCACCTTTGGTCCTAGTTGTAGGGTAAGGGTTTTTTGAGCTAATCTTAGGTTGAGTGGGAGTCTGTGTAGAGCATTCTGTATCTTATTGCAGCAAGGAGATGGTAGGCACATCAGGAAGGTTTGAAGTAGAGAAGTTCAATGGCAGTAATTTCGAGCTATGGAAGCTCAAAATGAAAGACATGTTAGTTGACAGAGACCTTTGGGAAAGTGTGAACAGAACTAAACCAGCTACAATATCACAAGATGAGTGGGATCTCAAGGATCGAAAGGCTAAGGGTCTCATAAGACTTAGTCTTGCCGATTCTATGTTGTTAAATGTCCATGAAGAGACTAGTACAAAACTCCTTTCGAAGAAGTTGGGGGATGTGTATCAAGCCAAATCCCTAATCAATAAACTTTTCTTGAGAAAGAAGTTGTATTATCTTCGAATGGAGGACGAAGGATCCATGGTTGAGCATATGAATGCCTTTAATATGCTGGTTGTATAATTAACATCTATTGGTGTAAAGATGGACGAGGAGGATCGGTGTATGACCCTACTTTGTTCTCTACCAGACTCATGGGATCATCTTGTCATGGCAATTGGAAGCACCACATCCACATTCAAAATGGAAGAAGTGGTTTCTTCGCTGTTGTCTAAAGAGATGCAAAGAAAGTCTTCTAAGGCAGCCAAAGAAGCCCTTGCAGTTTGTGGAAGACCAAAGGAGAAAGGGAAGAAAAAGGACAAGAAAGATGAGAAGGGTAGATCCAAATCCCATGGGAGATCCAAATCTCCTAGAAAGTCCAAGGCTCTTTGTTGGAACTGTGGCAAGACCGGGTATTTTCGAAAGGAATGTAAAGAGGAGAAGAAGAAAAAGAAGAAAGCTTCTGATTCAGATTCTGACAAATCACAAGATGACGGTGATGTTTTCATCGTAGCACTGGCAACCCATGCATCTGATGATGTGTGGCTAATCGACTCTAGTGCATCATTCCACATGACCTCACATCGAGACTGGTTCACTAAGTATGAGGAGTTCAATGGTGGAAAGGTGTATCTGGGTGACGACTCTCATCTGAAGATCGTTGGTCATGGAAGAGTCTCTATCTGATTCCCTGATCCTCGAGTGAAGGGGATCTCTGGGGTTATGCACATCCCAGGCTTAGCACGGAACCTGCTTTCTGTAAGTAGTTTTTATTATGCAGGTGTGCAGGTTGTCTTTTTGAAATAAGGATGCAAGATGACTAGAGGATCTATGGTGCTTGCTAAGGGTACTCAGAGAGGTACTCTGTTTTAGCTGGAAGCATGCATTGCACAATGCAACAGTTCTTCTGACTCAAGGAAGAGGGCAGCTGTCACTTCATCCCCATCATCTAAACCAGTAGTGAAGAAATCTATTGTTACTAGTCTTGATGGTTGTAATCGTGCATTGGAAGTTAAACTTCCTGCAGAAAAGACAATGTTATGGCATAAGAGATTTGGCCACATTGGTGAGAAGGGTTTGCATTCCCTAAAAAATAAGAACCTCATTAAGGGGTTAGATGATTGTAATCTTGAGTTTGAATTTTGCAAACATTGCATTTATGGAAAACAAAACCGTGTTTAGTTTTACTTGAGTTCTCATAAGTCTTCTGGTGTGTTGGACCTTATTCATTCTGATGTGTTTGGTCCTATTAATGTTCCTTTGTTATCAAAATCTATATACTTTGTATCTTTTATAGATGATTACAGTAGAAGGACATGGATTTATTTTCTCAGAAGAAAATCTAAAGTCTATAGCAAGTTTAAGGAGTTTAAAGCTTTTACTAAAAATTAGACTAGTAAAAAAGATTAAATGTTTGAGAACTGAAAATGGTGGTGAGTTCTGTTCTATAGAATTTGATAAGTATTGCAAGGAACTTGGGATTGAAAGACATAAGACAACTCCATACACAGCACAACAAAATGGAGTTGCAGAGAGGATGAATAGGACACTGATGGAGAAGGCTAGGAGTATGCTTAGTGGAGCTGGCCTAGAACAAACGTTTTGGACTAAAGCTGTTGCCACTGCTTATGATCTGGTAAATAGATCTCCTACATTAGCTCTTGTTGGAAAGACACCATGGAGGTGTGGTCTGGTAGAATGCCTTCAGTAAGACATCTTCATGTTTTTGGTTGTGAGGCATATGCACATGTGCCTAGGGAGAAGTAGTCAAAGTTGGAGAACAAAGCTGTTAAGTGTATCTTCATCGGCTATGGTGTTGGTGTGAAAGGATACAAGCTTTGGGACCTCGTGGCTAAAAAATTATTATAGCAGAAGTGTCATCTTCAGAGAGCTCACACCTTCCACTGTTTTGTAGCTAGAAGAAAAAGAAAAGAAAGAGGATGTTGTTCAGTTTCCTCTCACCCCTGAGAAGACTAAACATAAAGACAATGTTGGACCTGATGATGAAGAGAGCTCTAGCAGCTTTCAAAGCTCAGATGAAGAAGCCGAACCTCAACCTCAGCTCTTAAGGAGGTCTACATGGATAAGAAAGCAACCTGAAAGGTGTGGTTTTACATTGCTTGATTCTAGTTGTGCTTATGCTTTGATTACTAATAGTGATGAACCTAGAACTGTATCAGAGGCTTTGGATATGAAGGATGCAGGTTCCTGGAAGAAGGCCAGGGAGGAAGAAATGGCTTCTTTGGAAAAGAATCAAACTTGGGACTTGGTACCTTTGCCTCCTGGACGGAAACCCATTGGATGCAAATGGGTGTTTAAGAAGAAAATTGGTGCAGATGGTAGTGTTGAGAAGTATAAGGCCAGATTAGTTGCAAAGGGGTATTCACAAGTGGAGGGTATAGATTATGGTGAGATCTTCTCTCCCATTGCAAAGTTGACATCCATTCGATTCCTATTGTCACTCGTAGTAGCTTATGACTTGGAGGTAGAATAGATGGATATGAAGACAACCTTCCTTCATGGTGACTTGGAGGAAAAGATCTACATGTCATAGCCAGAGCATTACATGGTGAAAAGTAAAGAAAATTTGGTTTGCAAACTTAAGAAGTTTTTGTATGGTTTGAAGCAATCCCCTAGGAGATGGTACTTGAAGTTTGATGCCTTTATGTTGTCAATTGGATTTGTGAGATTGAAATCAGATCACTGTGTGTATTATAAATTTGATGGTGATCGTATTCTCATTGTTGCACTATATGTTGATGATATGTTGCTCATTGGGAAGGGTAAAAATATGATTTCTGATTTTAAATCTCAGTTGTCAAGCTTAGTTTGAAATGAAAGATTTAGGGGCAGCTAGGTACATTCTAGGAATGGAAATCAGAAGAGACAGAACCAACAGAAAACTTTGGTTAAGCCAGAGTAAGTATGTGAAGTCCATGTTGGACAGATTCAGCATGGCAGATTGTAGACCATTGTGTGTTCTCGTTTCTTTAGGGACAAAGTTGTTTGTTGAGGATTGTCCAAAATCTCCTAGTGAGGTGGAGGACATGAGCAGAGTACCTTATGCTAGTGCTATTCATAGTTTGATGTATGCTATGGTTTGCACAAGACCTGACATTGCCCAAGCAGTGGGAGTCTTTAGTTGATTTATGGCTAATCCTAGATGGGTTCATTGGGATGTAGTTAAGCAAGTGTTCAGATATTTGAGGGGTACTTCCAAGTATTCCATTTTCTATCATGGTAATGTTTCAGGACCTTCGCATTCTATTGATCTTTGTGGATTTGTGGATTCAAATTGGGCAGGTGACATTGATAGCAGGAGATCCACCAGTGCTTATGTTTTTACATTTTTTGGTGGTGCTATTAGTTGGATGAGTAAGCGACAACCTGTTGTTGCTTTGTCCATGACAAAAGCTAAGTATATGGTAGAAACTCATGCTTGTAAGGAAGCCATTTGGCTTAAGAGATTGTGTTCAGATATTGGTGTTGATGCAGGTCAGATCACGATCAGTTGCGACAATCAAAGTGCAATTTTCCTTGCAAAGAATCCAACTTTCCATGCTAGAACCAAGCACATTGATGTTCAGTTTCACCTTGTGAGGGACATGGTTGAGGATGGAAAGGTAAATTTGGAGAAGGTATATACTTTGAAGAATATTACAAATGCATTGACGAAACCAGTGGGCATAGAGAAGTTCAGATGGTGTTCAAAGTCTATGGGCCTCTCGGCCTATAGCAGTTAAATCCTATTTTTCTATTGGCTCTTACAAGGTGTTTGACAAGTGGGAGAATGTTGGGAATTAAGGTGTCTCAACCTTGGTAATTCTCTACATTTATAATGTTTGTATTTATTATTTAATTGCCTATGTTGTAAATAATTGGAAAATCCATATTGTCATATTGTGGGATGTGGCACGGTGATGTGCCAATCCTACATGGATTATGACAACTTGTATTTTTGTCCTCATATGAGGAGATAGGCATCCCACTTAGTGGTAGGAATATTCTACCATGTGTCGGCATCTTCTATGTTGTGTAAGGAATGTTTGACCGAAATGGCTATGATGGATTCCTATGACAAATTTATGACATGTAAGAGTCGAGAATAGAAGGTTGTAAGACAGGTAATGACATGTGTCATGTAGTATCTTTGAATGAGGCATATTTGGGTGCCCCAAGGTGGGATATGATGTGTTGTAAGAGAATATGCTATTTATAGCATGTGTATGACAAATTCTCTTATAGCTATAAGTTGTAACCACTATGACAGATTTTATGATGGTCGTAAGTGTCGTAAGAGCATTTGTCATAGCCCATTTTGGAAATAGGCAACCTCTTTGGGATGGGATCTGTGGACAAGTATTAGACACATTCTACAATGTTGACCAAGTGTCCCTAGGCATGAGTTTTGGTCCAAGATGCCATATTGGATGCCCATTCCAAGATAGGTCCAATATTGCCTTGTATTTTCTTTATATACAGGTGCTTGGAGATGGAGTTTGTATCACAGGTTTATAGGTACTATTATGCTGTCAAATTGACTCCAAACATGACTGGCGAAGACCATTGGAGCTTCCATTGCAAGTGTATTATAAATATTCTTTCATATTTGTTAATACATTGTGTAGGTTTCTGAGTGTGGGGTTTTTCACCCGATAAGGGTTTTCCCCACCATAAATCTTTGTCTCTCTTCTTCTGTCTACTTTCTAGTTCTTGTGTTTTGCTACAATCTCTCATGTTAATGGTTTAACATTGCTATAATAGTTAGGATAAAGTTGAATTTGCATAGCCCTCTCCTCAATAGATTAGTGTAGGAAGCATTTTCCGCACACCTAGCTTCCTTTCACAGACTAGCTACTCGATAGTGGGGGCTTACATCCATTACACTTATATTTCATTCTTTACCACCAGACTTCAAATGATTAGATTGACCCATGCAAGACCACAGGAGATTATTGCTTGATGTCCTTCTGTTTATTGCCCACCTGCAAATGCTATGAATGACTGTCGTGAGATAGCAGTGGCTAACAACCACTACACTTCTATTTCATCCTTTACCACCAGACTGTAAATTCTTAGATTGACCCCTGTGGGACCGCAGGAAATTATTACTTGATGTCCTTCTATTTATTGCCCATCCGCAAATGTTATGAGTGACCATCACGAGACGGCGGGGTGAAAACCCATTACATTCTCCTCTTGTCGCTCTACTGTAGGCCTTAGTTGAAACCCTTGCATGGACACGGTAAGTGATACCTCATGATGTTATTACCACAATACCACCGGTTACTTTTCAAAGTTCCGCGGGACCACAGGAAGAGACTATCTGCACCCAAACACTGCCAAACCGCAAGCATGAGATGAACCATCCAAGGGATAGTGGTAGCTTCTTCATATCAACCGCTTCCTACCACCAAGCTACAACCTGTTCTTTTATACTCTATGGGAATGCGGTATGTACCATATTTCATTCCTCTTGTTCCTGCATAACTACAAAAGATAATCAATTAACATGCGAGACAACATTAATAAACAAAAGCACTCATATAGTTAAAAATAGTCAAGATTGTTTCACAATGGCCTTGATATATATGTATTTATTTAATTATGGGGGAATGTTAGGTGTGACTAATTTAATAATTAAATGTGGATTTATTTAATTAAGCATGAGACTTTAGAGGAAGGGTTAATATTTAATTAATGTCAGAAGAACGGTTAGATTTATTAATTAAATAGTGTGACTTATTAAACTGCTATTAGGAGGAATGATCAAAGTGGTTAATTAAATAAATATGATTTATTTAATTAACATTGTAAGTGGAGATGTGGGATAGATCTGGTGTGATGTTAGGCCATGGTAAGATTTAGGAGTCTACATTTCTAACAGTGTATTAGTTTTTGGGTCGATGAATATTAATCACAATTTATCTTTGGTAATTTTTTCCTTCACCATAGATCATGAGACAATTTTGAAGAACAAAATTGATGACAAATTTCTCTATGGGTTGCCCATGTATTTATTTTCCTTCACTATTAAGATAGATTGAATTAGGAATAGGAGAGCATCAAACAAGGATCAAATTAATGAGTGCAATCATGATTATGTTATTGGATTTCAAACTTTGTCAACAAGGATACACTATCAAATTCTTAAGTCTAATGCTCTTAAATATCGATCTCATCCTACAAAATTTCAATAGGAAATTTTAGTTTTCAAAAGGGTGAAAATAAGCAAGAAATTCAACAAAATACTCACCATGTTGTTAATTTACAGTCAACTTTAGATGTTTTTTAATCTAATTCCCAACATGAACTCAGGGACAATCTTATAGTATCTATTAATGTAATAAGATCATAGAATACATAAAGGAAAATAGATATGTAAACCAAAACACATTCAAGTATAGAAGGGTTCTAACATATATGTCACTTCTATTCAAAATGAACAAAGGAAATATCTAGAGAGGTAAGAAGAAAATTTGTTATACCTCACTTTTAATCTACAAAATGTACAAAGTAGGCATTTGTTCAAGAATACCATCAGTTATGCTCCATGTAGATGTTGACAAGTATCCAACATGTTGTATGGTGTATTTATTATATTGATCGGATGAGAACAAATGTACTCAAACTTGTATGGTGCCAACTAGTAGATCATTGTGGCATGTGGCATACGTGGACATCACCATGTATCAGACACATATAGTGCCAATTATATGATCATATTTTAGAGTACAAATTTCATTAGGTGGCACACGTGTATGGAAGCATAACATGTGGTTGTTGATGTTCCATGTGTCTAACTAGCCACTAACATATGTAGCAATGTGTATAGCCACACTATCTAGATCCTTGAAGATATGTAAACCTCGAATAATGCTCCTAATAACCCTAACCCCTAAACCATAAACCCTAAATAATGCCCCAAATCCCTAACCCCTGACCCGCCATAAACCCTAAACCCCTAAATCCTATACCGTAAACCCATAAACCCTAAACACTAAACCCAAGCAACTTTAAACCTCTATCTCCCTATCTCCTCATCTCTCTATCTCTATCATTTGTCTACCTCTTCATTTCTCTCCCTATGTGTCTGCCCATGTCCCTCACTCTCTATATCTCCCTATTGGTCCTCTCTCTTTAAATGCTAAACCCTAAACCTCTAAACCTTCGACCCAAACCTGAGCAACCCTAAACCCCTAAACCCCAAACCCCTAAATTCTAAATCCAATCAACTCTCTCTCTCTCTCTCTCTCTCTCTCTCTCTCTCTCTAGCTATCTCCAAACCTGAGCAACCCTAAACCAATAAACCACAAATTCCTAAACTCTAAATCCAATCAACTCTAAACCTCTATCTCCATATCTCTCCCCTATCTCCCTATCTCTACCATCCCTAGATACCTCTCAATCTCTCTCCCTATGTCCCTAGCCATGTATTTCTATTAAACCCTAGTAAACGCTAAACCCTAAACCCTAATCTTTAACCCCAAGCAACTCTTTGTCTTTGTCTTTGTCTCTCTCTCTCTGACCTATATATTCTCTACTAGCTCCTAGTTAAATCCTTTTCCTAGCTTTCCTTGTTTTCCTTTTCCTTTCCAATTTCCCTTTAGATCCCACCAAATTTTCCCTATTTTACTATTTTCCACCTCTCCTCTCATCATTCTTCCCATCCAATGAACTTGATTTTTATCTTGTTTCCATTTCATCCTGCCAATTTATATCCTCATCCCTCTTTTATTGTCCTAGTTTTCTTGTTTCCATGTGCTTTGTTGATAAGGGAGACAGATAGAGAGAGAGAGAGAGTCCTAGTTTTCTTGTTCATTTCCTTCATCGATAAGGGAGAGGGAGAATTAATAGAAGGGAGAGATAGGAAGATATAGGAATGATAGGGGGAGAGAGGCAAGAGATAGGGAGGGATACCTAGGTAGAGAAAGATAGAGAGGAGACAGATAGGGAGAGATAGAGGAGATAGAGTGGAGAGATAGGGAGATAGAGAGAGAGACTAGAGAGATGTCTAGAGAGATAGGGAGATAGAACAATGATAGGCGAGAGAAACACAAGAGATAGGGAGATATAGATAGGTAGAGAGAGAGGAGATAGATTTGGAGAGATAGAGGAGACAGAGCGAGAGATAGGGAGATAGAGAGTGAGTGAGATGTCTAGAGAGATAGGGGAGAGATTGTGAGGTAGAGGGATGATAGAGAGAGGGAGATAAGGGAGAGATAGGGAGATAGAGGTTTAGGGTTGCTCAAGCTTAGGGATTAGGGGCATTATTTAGGGTTGAGGGATTTAGAGAGAGAGAGAGACTTCTTTTGACATGCAATCATAAACCTTGAATAATGCCTCTAAACCCTAAACTTGAGCAACGCTAAACCTATAAACCTTAAATAATGCCCCTAAACCCTAAACCCTAAACCCTAACCCCTAAAACATATATAAACCCTAAATAATGCCCCTTAACCCCTAACCTCTAACCTATAAACCCTAAACTTGAGAAACCCTAAACCCCAAACCCCTAAACGCTAAACACTAAACCCAAGCAACCCTAAACCTCTATCTCCCTATCTCTCTATCTCTATCATTCCTCTACCTCTCAGTCTCTCTCCCTGTGTCTTTGGCCATGTCCCTCACTCTCCATATCCCTATCTCTTTTGGCTATGTCTCTGGCCATGTACCTTACTCTCTATATCTCCCAGGTATTGGTCCTCTCTCTAAACACTAAACCCTAAACCTCTAAACCCTAAACCATAAACCCTAAATAATGCTCTTAAACCTTAACCCCTAACCCCTAATCCCTAAACCCCTATCTCCCTATCTCTATCATCCCTCTACTTCTCAATCCTTCTCCCTATCTCTCTAGATATCTCGCTCACTCTCTATCTCCCTATCTCTCCCCTCTATCTCTTATATCTCTCCCTACCTATCTCCTCTCTCTCTATCAGCTATCTCCAAACCTGAGAAACCCTAAACCCTAAATCCAAGCAACTCTAAATGTCTATCTCCCTATCTATCCCCTATCTCCCTATCTCTATCATCCCTCTACCTCTCAATCTCTCTCTCTATGTCCCTAGCCATGTGCCTCACTCTCTATCTCCATATCTCTCTCCACAGTCTCCTCTATATCTCCCTATCATTCATCTCTCTCTATAAACCCTAAACCTCTAAACCTAAACCACTAACCCCTAAACAATAAACCCTAAACCCTAAATAATGCCCGTAAACCCTAACCCCTAACCCCTAAACCTGAGAAACCCTAAACCCCTAAACCCTAAACCTCTATCTCCCTATCTCTCCCCTCTGTCCCTATTGCCTTTATCTCTTTGCCTCTCAATCTCTCTCCCTATGTCTCTAGCCATGTCCCTCACTCTCTATCTCCCTATCTCTCCCTTCAGTCTCCTCTATATCTCCCTATTGGTCCTCTATCTCTCTCTAAACCCTAAACCCTAAACCTCTAAACCTTAACCCCTAACCCCAAAACCATAAACCCTAAACCCTATATAATACTCCTAAACCCAAGTAACCATAAATTAGGCACTCAATTAGGTGCTAAAATAGGCACTAAATCAAGTGCTAAATAATGTACTAAATCAGGCACTAAATCAGATGATAAATTAGGTACTAAATGTGGCGCTAAATTAGGTGCTAAAATAGGATCTAAAGTAGGCATTAAATTAGGCAATAATTTGTGCCTAATTTAGCGTCGACTTGTTTTGATCGACACTAAAAATGCCAAAAATAGTGCCATCCTGATAAATACTATTGACTTTTTTTAAAAAAAAGGAGAAAAATACATTAAAACAGTGGGTGGAAGCAAAAAACGGAGCTAATGACAGGGATTTGTTGTAGTGAAATGTGAATAGACTACTGCTACAATGAAGATTCCTATTGACAAATTCATGAAGATCTTGGATGATGGGTCCATAATGGTATACATATCTGATATCCAAACTATAGAGTTTTGGCCTCACGAGCAAATGAAATTGGATTCTAGCTTTTCATAAAGAGTACATGGAAATGCATAATAGGTACAATAATCATTCATTAGCAGAGAATAGAGTAGAAGAAGACTTTGGAGCTATAGAATTTACTTGCCAAAATTTGGATATAGACAACAATTTACTAAGGGTCTCTCCAAAGATAAGTACCTTTAAGGAGTGGTACTCTTTCATAAGTAGTGACAATAGGGTATACATGAACAATAAAGTTAGGTGCAGAAAGAATAGCAATGGATGGCTTCTATGATGGATGTGGATCACAGGGAACCAAAATTTGATAACCAAGATACTAAAAGGATAGGGATATGATAAACAAAGGCAGTGAGAGAATAGTGATTAAAGTTAGAAATATGTTATGATCTAATTGGATATGTAGTTTTTAATTTACTGTTGTGAATCATGTGTTTTTAACTTGTAATAATTGTGGTAAGATGATACAATATGGATTGTAATTTTAATTTTAAATTGTATTAATTTAATACTTTTATATTTTTCAAATTTATTTATTTACAATTTTTATTTTGTAAATGTATTAATTTTATAAGTTTATTTATTTTATTAGTATTATAATTTTATAAATTTTTAATTCTTTTTTTTGCTAATGAAAAAAATTATTAAAATTATTATGTAGTTCAATGAATAAAAATATAATAGTAAAGAGTTATGTAGTTCCATGAATAAAAATATAATATAAGTGATATAGTTTATAGTTATAAATAAATAATTGAGTAATTTTTTAAAAATTATTTATTTTAGCTTTTACTTAGAATTGCAATAGTAAAAAAATACTTTAATTTTTATTTCATGGGTTATTTGAATATCATTTTTAATATTTATTATCAACATTGTTTACATCACAAATTACATGTAAAAGATATTTATATGGGATGTACTTTAAAATTTGTTTTTAGAATTATTATTATTTAGTAATTTATGGTCACGACCTCTCCATTTATTTAAATAACTAATAAAATATAATTAAATGCATCAAACCAATAAACAAGGGTGCATCAAAATAAAACTCAAGACTAAAAGTTCCTATCCGTCTTAGACATCTCTACCCATTTTATCATGGGAGTGCAAAGTCATCAGAAAAATTGACATTTTTCCCTTCTTCCCTCGCTTATAGGCCAGTCATCAAAAGGATCATTAAATCGATCATCTACACTTGAATTTTGGCTAATTGTATCCAACCTCATTGGGAATGTTTACTACAATCTCCATTTGAGTTTTATAATTATTTTATTTTATTTTATTTTATTACATCTAAATGATATTTATATGGGATGTCTTTAAAAGTTATGGAGTGTAATGCCTTGAGTGTGTTAATAAAAACTATTAAATAGTCGAATATAAAAATAATTACACTAGATGAATTATCTAATTGCACTAAAAGGATGACTATGACCATGTAGATTAAAAATAAAATAGAGTAAACATACTTTTTTTTAAACAACTAGACATATTTTTTTAAAATAATTATAATTACACTTGCACTAAAGGGATGACTATGATCGTGTACATAAAAATAAAATAGAGCCAACATAGTTTTTTTTTTTAAATAACTAGACATATTTTTTTAAATAATTATAAGTATATAGCTGACATAGTTTATTAAATCAATAAACATTAAAATAAAGCTAATAAAAAGATGTGTATAAATATAGTTGTACTCAAACATAAAGTTGAGGAAAAATCAAATTAAATAAAAACAGAGCAAATTGAATTGGGAGAAGAAGTTTAATTGATAAGTGCTATTTGTAGAAGGTTAGATTAACATTGCGTATTATTTATTCTTATTGTATTTACATGCTACTCATTAAAATAAAAAGAAAAATTGCAGTTAACAAATCTTTGAAAACAACAAAGAAATTTAATGGCATGATAAATAATTACTTTAGTTTAATGAGAGATAGAGTTAGGGTTCTTCTATTTATTTTTAAAGTTAATGCACCTAGTAAACTTTCCACTTTAGTTTAATGAGAGGTAGAGTTAGGGTTCTATCAATTAATTAGTTTAGTATAATGAGAGGTAGAGTTAGGGTTATTCTATCTAGTTGCACTAAAGGGATGACTATGATCATGTACATAAAATTAAAATAGAGCAAACATAGTTTTTTTAAACAACTAGACATATTTTTTATAAATAATTATAATTACACAAGATGAATTGTCTAGTTGCACTAAAGGGATGACTATGACAATGTACACTAGAAAAAAATAGAGCCAACATAGTTTTTTTAAACAACTAGTCATATTTTTTAAAAATAATTATAAATATATAGCCGACATTGTTTATTAAATCAATGAACATTAAGATAAAGCTAATAAAATAATGTGTATAAATATAGTACTACTCAAACATAAATTTGAGAAAAATCAAATCAAATAAAAATAGAGCAAATTGAATTGGGAGAAGAGGTTTAATCGATAATGAGAGAAGTTTAATTGGTAAGGGCACTATGCAACCTTTTTTTTGTATTTTTCTTGCAAGATGAATTTATGAAGTGATGCAATGCTCCTTGCTGGTATTATTTATAAATAAAAAGAAAATTGTAGTTAACAGATCTTTGAAAACAACAAAGAAAATTAATGGCACAAGTAAATTATTACTACTTTAGTTTAATGAGAGGTAGACTTAGGGTTCTTCTATTTTTCTTTTAAGATAACGCACCTTTTAAAATTTCCACATTAGTTTAATGAGGGGTACAGTTAGGGTTCTTCTATCTTTTTTATTTAAGATAATGCCCCTGGTAAACTTTTCACTTTAGTTTAATGAGAGGTAAATTATTTACTTTAGTTTAATGAAAGGTAGACTTTAGGGTTCTTCTATCTTTTTTTATAAAGATAATGCGTTTGGTAAACTTTCCACTTTAGTTTAATGTGCTTCAAAATAAACCTCTAAGGCTAAAAGTTTCTTATCATGGGAGTGCAAAGTCATCAAAAAAATTGATGTTTTTCCCTTCTTCCCTTGCTTAACAAGGTCCAGCCATCAAAGGATCCTTAAATCAATCATCTACACTTGAATTTTGGCTAATTTCATCCAACCCCATTGAGAATGTTTGCTACATTCTACATTTGAATTTTAGAATTATTTTATTTTATTTTATTACATGTAAATTATATTCATATGGGATGTCTTTAAAAGTTATGGAGTGTAATGGTTTAACATGTTAATAGAAACTATTAAAGAGCCTAATATAAAAATAATTACACTAGACGAATTATCTAGTTGCACTAAAGGGATGACTATGATGGGGTACATAAAAATATATTAGAGCCAACATACTTTTTTTAAAACAACTAGACATATTTTATTAAATAATTATAACTAAACGAGAGAAATTATTTAGTTGAAAGTTAAAAGAATGACTATGATCGTGTACATAAAAATAAAATAGAGCCAACATAGTTTTTTAAACAACTAGACATATTTTTATTAAATAATTATGAATATATAGATGAAATAGTTTATTAAATCAATTGACATTAAAATAAGGCTAATAAAATAATGTCTATAAATATAGTAGTACTCAAACATAATTTTGAGAAAAATCAAATCAAATAAAAAAAGATCAAATTGAATTGGGAGAAGAAGTTTAATGATAAGGAGAGAAATTTAATTGGTAAGGGCACTATGGAGCCATTTTCTGTATAAATATAGTAGTACTCAAACATAAATTTGAGAAAAATCAAATCAAATAAAAAAAGATCAAATTTAATTTTGAGAAGAAGTTTAATGATAAGGAGAGAAATTTAATTGGTAAGGGCACTATGTAGCCATTTTTTAATAAATTTTTCTTGCAAAATGAATTATTATTTACTTTAGTTGAATGATAGGTAGAGTTAGGGCTCTTCTATCAATTATTCACTTTAGTTTTTTTTAAAGATAATGTGCCTAATAAACTTTCTACTTTAGTTTAATGAGAGGTAGAATTAGGGTTCATCTATCAATTAATTACTTTAGTTTAACGAGAGGTAGAGTTGTAGAGTTAGGTTCTTCTATCTTTAAATGAGAGGTAGATTTAGGGTTCTTTTATCTTTAAATGAGAGGTAGAGTTAGGGTTCTTCTATCCTTTTTTTAAAGATAATCCACCTTTTAAACTTTCTTTTTTACACTTTTAGCTTAATGAGAGGTAGAGTTGGGGCTCTTCTATCTTTTTTTTTAAAAGATAATGCGTTGGAACCCTAGTCGATTAATTCCTTTAAAAAATTATAATTAAGTTTTGGTATCATTTGGATTTAAATTATTGAAAATTATTCCCAACTAAGAATTGTGCAAAAATAAGAAAATTAAGGATTGGGTAAATTACTTTATTTTAGTTTAATGAGGGCTAGTCTTATAGTTTTTCAATCTTTAAAAGCCACAAAGAAAATTAATATTTAGTTTAATAACCTTTGTTTTAGATTTTACTATGGTTTTAATTTTATTAAAAAAATATAATTAAGTTTTTCATATCATTTGGATTAAATCATTGAACCATTAAAAATTGATTGTTAGAGCTAAGAATTGTAAGGTAAATTACTTTAGTTTAATGCTGGGTAAGATTAGAGTTCATCAATCTTTAAAACATCAAAGATTTTTTCTATGGGAATTAATTATTAAAATTATTAAACTACCATGGATATCTTAAATACATCTATCTGTAATAACAATTTCAAAGATATTTTTATTTTATTTTATTTAGTTAAAATTGATTTTCTACTTTATTTTACTTAAGAGTTATTTTATGTTTTAGTTTTTATTGATGAGCATAGATGACATGACTTATCTATACTTGGATGTGTTGCCTACGTATCTACTAAGACAATTACAACTACAATATGTGACAAAATTCCTGTATCCTTTATACTTTGATGGATTTCTAAGTACCATCTTCAAAAGTAATGATTGCGATAAGGGGTTACCGTAATCAAATAAGTAAAATATAAGTATATGCAAAAACATTGATTATAAACATATAACTATTCTGTGTTAAATTGTTAATCATGTAACCAGTCCTAATTTAACTTAAAATAAGGTCCTCCTCATTATTTATGATTTTTTTTTGGGGAAAAAGACGAAAACAAACCCTCAATGGAGTTTAAATTTGACAATTTACTTTGTGTGTCAAAAATTTCTTTTCCTAAAAAAATTTAAGACGGTTTTAATGTATTCATATAAGGTATTTCAAATAATGTATGCATTCTAGTTCTTTCTAATTTTATAACTCCCAGATCCTTATCCTTCAATGCAAAATTTAATTATTTGATGTGTTAGAAAAACTTGAAGATTGAAATAAATATAAAATATTAAAAAACAAACATAAAAATATTGAGAACTTCTTAAAAAAATTCTAAAAACATAAAAAAAAATAAAAATTTAATAATAGAAATTTCTATTAAAGAATTTAAAAATAATATATATATTTAAAGAGCATTGAAAACTTCTCAAGAAAATCTTAAAATTTAGATTTTTTTAAACAATAAAATTTTTATTATATTTATAATTTCTAAAATAAATTAGGTATATGTTAATACAGTCAAATATTTATGTAAAATTCAATCATACCCAAAAGCACGGAAAAACAAGGAAAAGCAATATCACTGAACCAAATAAAGCAATTTGACACGCAGGCAGGGCTTTTACGGGTTACAAGAATCTTAACACTACTTAATAAATGAAGCAACAGGTGAAAATTCATTATTGAAGGTCTTAAACAGCGCGAATGTTCAATAGGGTTAATCTTTTAATAAAAGTGAAACGTTTTAATCAAATACAAAATTTTGGACTTTTTGGTAAAAAAATTTGCACTTTAAAAAAATTTGCACCTTAAAGAAAGGTCGAGGATAAAACAATGTGATATTTTGGTTTTCCAATATACAAATTCTGAACGCGTTTTTTATTAACCTTTGTAACCGTCCCTGTATCAGTATGACATTTTGAAATTTTGAGTAATTTGATATTTGAAAAAAGCTACTAACATGTGATCCGCAAATCTGCAGTGAAAAGACTTGAGAAGGAAAAAACAGGAACTTTACACGCTTGGAGTACAGCAGTCATTCGAGAGTTTTAATTCTCTTATGCAGAAAATTACAATGAAAATTACAATGATATGATTTTGTAAATCTCAGAAATAGCAGGTTGTAAAGGTATAGGTCCGAGTAAGTAGAAATGAGCATAGAGGAACCTTGGGGGTTTAGAAATGATGTTTCTCAAGAAAATGAAAATGAAAATGAAGATGATGAATATCAGTACTTACCTATGGAGATGCATGAAGATGATGAATATCGTGCAGAGGGAAGAAACTACTTATTCTCCGGAAGATGAAGACGACATACGTTTTGCTCGGAGAAAGTAGAGAACTACGGATGAAAGTATTCGAAGATTACAATCCTCTCTGAAAACTGCTTTTGATGATTATTGTGAGCAGTTTCATGATTATTGTTTGGAATAAACATTGAAAATCAAATGAAATGAACACTAATACTTACTTTGATAATTAAAGAATAATATCAAATGGATAAGATTATGCTCCAATTTAAGAATAGTGCTTCTTCGTTAGTGAAACTATCTTGAATTTTGCAATATATCTCTTTCTTGTTAGAGGAAAGTTTGTGGGCTTATGAGTAATTGTGGGTGTGAATCTATATTAATGCTTTGAATTGGTATAGAGTTCTATCCTACACCTTTGCATGATCTGCAGTCTTCTATTCTGCCTTTTCTTTTAAGAGAATTTGGGACTGATGGTACGAATAAATACCTTATTAGGTTGTCACGTGACTGATGAGGACATTATACATTGATCAAATCCATGAAATTGAACAATATCAAAAATGGTAAGCAAGTGCCTAAGATGTAGATTCTTAGTCTTTGTATTACACTAAATGTTAAAAATTGAACAATATCAAAAATAGTAAGCAAGTGTCTGAGATGTAGATTCTTAGTCTTTTTATTATGTACCAAATTTAAATGTGTCACTACTGATTTTTCTCTAGAATGAATGATTATTTTCTTGGATGATTATAAAATGAGTAGAATGACTACATTAAATGTGTTTAAATATTAGTGCATCACATCAAATTGTGATAAAACTGTGTATATTGGCTCAAAGTAAGAGTGTAAGGAGCACTAGTTAGGCAAATTTTAATTTTAAATTTTAAAATTAAAATTAAAGGGAAGTGGAATTTTGCCACATGTGGTAGTTGGCACTACCCTAATAGATATGAATGCAAAATGTAGAAGCATGCACAAAGTACAAAAGAGTATTAATTGCTAGTTTATTAATAAACTATACATAATGATATTTTGGACCTCCCATTCATAATTTTCAAGAAGAAATGTATGTAGTAAGTTCACATCCATTTATTTTTGATAGTTGGTCACTATGTGTATATGTGATGTATGCATGAGTTAGTCACTATGTATACATGACGTATGAATGAGCTAGTCACTATGTTTATATGTGATGTATGTTGAGTTGATCATTGTGTGTACATATGACCTAGAAACTATGTAGTTTTATGTTCCTACTTGTTTTTGACATTGTACTAACATTTGTCTCATATACACTTGATATTATACTATTATATATGTATTAAATTTTGAATCATAATATTAAGTAATTGGTGAGTTTTAAAACATGGGTTGAAGATCTAATCCCAATTGTGGATGGGGTCTTTTTATATTGGTGTGTGAACTATGGAGCCTCTAACTCCATTAAAGGAATAGGTAGGTAGGGCCATTTTAAATGAACTATTGAGGAACAAGTTTGGGTCTAGGAAATTATCATGATATAGAGAGGTTACTCTATCTAGGGAAAGAATGTGAGTTCTATAATGATAAGGTTATTAAACTAGAACTTTTAAATTGGAATGAAGTTGCATGGATGATTAAGCTTGTACTTATGATGTAATGAAACCAATTTAAAGAAAAAAGATGGTTGTAACCAATGGTGGTTATTACAAACATTTCCATCCAAGAAACCAAACATATAGAGGAAGGAAATCGATAAACCATCAAATGGTAAATGAGAAGCCATGGGAAAAGCCACCAAGAGGTGTGGTGCCCAAAATCTCAAGCCAAACATACAATACCCTATTCCAAGGTAGGTCTGAAGGCTATTTTTAGAATTTGATTTTATGCATCATAAAGGTGTCACAAACCTTGGCACTCTATTTTGTCTCTATTATCTCTATACGAAGATGATATATGATGTATCATTCCTACATCGTATTATAAGTTGGTCAAACACTATGTAACCTTCCTCTTATATGCTCTTATGCACATCATAAATCATTATAGAATATCTTATATCTTATATCTTATAATTTTATATATATTCTTCCATGTCTCACATTCCATTAGATATTATTATACACACCATAATACAAAATAAAACTGACATAAATGACACCTTAAAGTTGGAGAATCTTTATGATAATTTCGCATAAAATAATTGCAAAACTAATTAAATACCTAAATATTCAGATTGAAAGGTGTATCATACTTATCCTATCACTCTCCCACTTGTCTCATATATCTTGTAAGAGAGAAAAGAAAAAAAAACTATTTCTAAACTTTTTGCTAAGGTTCATGAGACTAATGGACTCACTGCACCATTTGAACTTCTTTGTATTAAATGGCTCTCTTCTTGCCCTTTCTTCTTTTCCCTCCAAAAGCTTATTCTTAGTCTTCTTCATACTTGCATCCACACTTTCAAACAAATCAATAGAAAATGAATCAAGATACTAGAATGTCTCTTCAAGTGCCTCTTCCATAGACACTTTCTTCTCCTCTTCTTCTAGTGCTCTTTGTTGCACTTTCTCTTTTCTTCTTTCCTTCTTGTCTTTATTCAAGTCCTCTACAATGAGAAATTTCCTCTTCTCTTTTTGTCCACTTTTTGCAATTACCACCTTATCAGGAAATTAAATCTTTTCTAAAATATCCATTCTTCTTGCAATCTCTTCCAATTCCTCTCAGAATTTTATGTTTCCTACTTCATCCCAATATCTATCCCAAAATGGGATTATGAGTGGTCTCCTTACACTAATACCAATCTTCTCACTGTTGCAATGGAATCTCTTACCTTCCACAACTACCCTCTACCCAACAAGGACCGTGCAAGATGTTACTCTCAAAACCCCTTCTACCCACTCTCTCTTCGTGGAGGAAGTTATACACCTTCTACCCAGTTTATCTCTACTGGAGGATAGTAGTTACAAGCTCTTTATCATGCCTGCAACAATAAATGCTCTCAAGTCTATGACTAACTCCTCTTTCAAACTCTATCAACTCTCTCATACCTTATTCTTCAGCATACTTTTCACCATGCCAGTAATCTTATTCCTCTATCAATCCAACTACAGCATACATTAGACTACAACACTCATATAACAACACCCATCAAAATTAAGAACACATTTAATGCTCTCTGCCTAGATCTTTTAAGACTCTAGGTTTCTTCCACAACTCAATAAATCTGTAAACACACATATCACTCCAAGATTCTTATAAATATCAAACTCCCAAAACCTATAAGAAATTTTTATCACCTAGATTTTTTAGGTCTCTGATACCAATCTGATGGCATGGGGTCAATAACACAGCAAATGCTCTACTTCTTTTTAATGGCTGCCTTATCAATCACAACTCAAATACCCAATTATAAGAAACTCAATCAAAGAGATATGCAGAATAATGACATGTGGTTAAGAAGTCTTCTTCACAGTCTTAAATGATCAAATACAAAATGATAGGAACTAAATATATGCAAACTGTAATCAAACATTTCTAGAAATTCAAAACAATGACAGGATAGAAGATGTATTCCTTAAGGTCTTAACACTCTAAAACCAAAAGTGACAAGAAGTAGTGATATTCAAATTCTTATTAATGTTGAAATCACAAATACAGAATGGCACACGACATCACACTGCTACTTATCTGAACATAACCATACAGCCAAATATTGGCCAACAACAATTGACCTTCTCTAGTGTACCAAGAACTCTTTACAACTAGCTACTCTTAAAGCCTTCTGTCTCTCTATCAATCTGTAATCTCCTCCATTCCTGTAGGCCTCATTTCTTCAAATTTTTCCTGAGGTCTGACTATCTACAACCTTAATTTTCAAATATGCTAGCGGCCTCTAACTCTGTCTTCCAACCATTCTCTCCTCTATCCATCCCTTCCTCCTTCAAAAGTAACCATTGGCCCTTCTCCTTAGGCACTGATGGCCCCAAACATTACATTGACCATTTCTTGGACCTCCACTCCTTCGACACAGCTTCCTCCCAATCAATCCTTTATCCCTTGATATCCATCTCTTCCATTCGTTCCTTCCATCAGTTATAACAACGGTTTGATAGCTAAAAGATTCCCTTTGAATGAGTACCAGTCACTTAGTTGGATTCATAAACTAACCTTTTAGTAACCATCGATGAACAACTAATGTTTATTCTTCTTCTCACATGGTGACAGGAACCTGTCTCATTTTCTGACGGTTTCTCTTCCAAGACTTTCTTCGTATTTGTTTTCCTCTAACTATTTTCCCCAACCTTGAACTCTTCATATATCGACTGCCATGCTACATAATTTTAAGAGAAAATGGTTTCCAATTTATAATCATCATTAATACAACTAGAACTCTTCTCCAAAGCATTTGATCTAAGGATGGTAAATCATTCGCATCGACACCACAAGATGACACAGTGTCTATAATTGAATTCGATTCAACAATCATTTTCCACAACACATAAAGCTCCTGACAATAGGAGATACATGAATAATGAAGTTAGGGTACAGAAAGAACAACAGATGGCTACTATGATGGATGTGGATCATAGGAAACCAAAATTCAATAATTAAGATACTGGAAAGGATAGGGATATGATAGACAAAGGCAGTGAGAGACTAGTGATTAAAGTTAGAAATATGTTTTGATCTAGTTGGCTATGTAGTTTTTAATTTATGAGTGTGAATCATGTGTTTTTAACTTGTAATAACTGTGGTAAGATGATACAATATGGACTATAATTTTTGATGGAGTGGTTCTCTTAGCTACTTAATGTACTTGTCTTATCTATTAGTAACCTATATGCAAATTTAAAAAAGAGGTATTGTAGTTTTAATAATTTAATAATTTTGAATTTTATTAATTTAATACATTTATATTTTTCAAATTTATTTATTTATTATTTATATTTTGTAATTGTATTAATTTTATAAGTTTATTTATTTTATTAGCTTTCTAATTTTATAAATTTTTAATTATATTTTTTGCTAACTGAAAAAATTATTGAAATTATTATGTAATATAGTAAGGAGTTATGTAGTTCAAATGAATAAAAATATAATATAAGTGATATAGTTTATAGTTTATAAATAAATTAGTGAGTAAAATTTTTTAAAATTATTTATTTTAACTTTTACTAAGAATTGCAATAGTAAAAAAAACTTTAATTTTTACCTCATGGGTTATTTGAATATGATTTTTAATATTTATTATCAACAATGTTTTATTCACAAATTACATGTAAATGATATTTATATGGGATGTCCTTAAAAAAAATTTAGAATTATTATTATTTGTTATTTAACGATTTATTTAAATTACCAATAAAATATAATTAAATACATCAAACCCATAAACAAAGGTGCATCAAAATAAAACTCTAAGAATAAAAGTTGGCCTACACCTCTCTACCCATTTTATCATGAGAGTGCAAAGTCCTCCAAAAATTTGACATTTTTCCCTTCTTCCCTCGCTTGACAAGTTAGTCATTAGAAGGATCCTTAAATCGGTCATCTAGGCTGAATTTTGGCTAATTTTGTTCGTGGTGGAAATGGATTTCTCTAATTCAACAGTAGTATTGACTTTCTTTTCACCATTGAAAGTAGGAGAGGCCTTCTTTGAGTCTGCTTTCTTTTTACCACTAGAAGCGATCATTTAGCCTGAATTTTGGCTAATTTTGTCCATGGTGGAAATGGCTTTCTTTTTACCACTAGAAGTGGTCATCTAGCCTAAATTTTGGCTAATTTTGTCCACGGTGGAAATGGCTTTCTCTAATCTGATGAAGCTTTAACTCCAATGGGAATGTTTACTACAATCTCCATTTGACAGTAATTCTAACCCTAATTCTACCCTTAGATCTACTTAAACCTAATTCTATTTCTAATTCAAACCCTTATTCCAACCTTAACTCTAATAGTACTTCTATATATAGATATAAATGTAAATGACTTTTGGTGTTTTATTGTAACTATAACCCTAACCCTAATGTTCAAGCCAATACTAACCCTAATTGTAACCCCAACCCTAACCTTGATTCTAATCATAGTTTTAACCCTAATTCTAACCTAAACCCTAACCCTAACTCTAATTCTAACCATAGTTTTAACCCTAACCATAAATCCAATTATAATTCTAATGTTGATTTTATCCCTAACCCTAATTCTTACCCCAATACTAATTCAAACCCAAATTATAACTATAACCCTAACCCTTATCTTAATCTTGATAGTAATGCTAACCCTAACTCTAATTCTAACCCTAACCCTAATTGTAACCCTAACCTTAATTCCACCCTTATAACTATCCCTATATAAAATAATATGTATGCTATAATTATATATAATATAACACTAACCTTAACCCTAATGTTAATCCTAATAGTAATTCTTGCCCTAAACCTAATTCTATTCCTAACCCTAATAGTAACCATATTTATAGCTAAAATTCTAACTTGAACCTAAACCCTAATCCTAACCCTAATTGTAGGCCTAACTTCTAATTTAAACCCAAATTGTAACTATAACCCTAACCCTAACGTTAATCCTGACAATAATTCTAACCCTGATTTTACCCCTAGATCTACTTAACCCTAATTCTATTCCTAATTCCAACCCAATCCCAACCCTAATTCTAACCATAGTTCTATATATAGATATAAATGTAAATAGCCTTTGTTATTTTATTGTAACTATAACCATAACCCTAACATTCACCCTAATTCTAACCCCAGCCCTAACCCTGATTCTAGTCATAGCTTTAACCCTGATTCTAACCTAAACCCTAACCCTAGCCCTAATTCTAACACTAATTCTAATAGTAATCCTAACCCTGATTGAAACCATAACCCTAAATCCAATTATAATTCCAATCTTAATTTTATCTCTAACCCTAATTGTCACCCCAATACTACTTATATTACTAATTCAAACCCAAATTATAACTATAACACTAACCCTACTCTAATTCTAACCCTAACCATAACCCTAACCATAATTCTAACCCTAGCGATAACCCTAATTCTATCCCTAACCCTAATTCTAACCTAATCCTTATTCTAACCCTAACCCTCGCTCTATCACTAAGCTTAATTATATCCTTAACTCTAACCCTAATTCCAACTCTAACCCATGTCATAAAACTCATTTCTCACCTCAATATTAGTGTTTTGTTGTCCCACATCAATATTTAAAAGTCATATTGCATCACATGAAATTGACCCCTAAATTTCATAATTTAAAACTTATAATTTTCTTGACTCTTGCCCATTTCATTCCACCATGAGCTGACTTGGTATGATAGATCACTTTTAGGATCTTAGATATGTGATTTCTAATGGGATTATCATTTTTTAGATTTTTTGAGGGATTGTATTCTTACTTATCATTATTCCATTATTATATCTTTTCTTTTAGAGTTTTGTGCTATGCTGAGATCTGTCCTTTACCCACCCTAGCCACCCTTGCCAATCCCATTAGGTTTCCATTTTCATATCTAATATACCACTAATTCTAACCCTAACCCTAATTCTAACACTGGAGTTAGTGTTAGGGTAGGATTGGGTCATTTCAAATGATTTCATTGGTACAATATTAATTCCCAAATTTATATTAATAGATAAAACCATTTGGTATGGAGTAATTGTTTAAAGACATAGTTTTACATCATAATCAAAACATATAATGTGAGGTATTCTAACACATGTACATTTCCACCGTAGTAGTTGTACATATAAGAATAGTATTTGTCAACATAATATTCTTTAACTATTTCTTTGCAAATAGTCTTACCTTTAAAAATTACACAAATCATTTATATCATGGTTTTTTTTATTTGAGTTCTACAAATAACTTACATTTTGTTTGAATCTTTTAGCCTTCTTTTAGGATCTTACTTTTTAACCCCAAAATTACACTCTTTTGTTTAAACTTTTCTTGCCAAAAAAATTATATATTAAAATTTTTAGTAACTATTCTAATTTAAGCTTGTAGTCTAAATATTTCCATAATATTGATGCATTTCTTTCCAATTTGTAATCTATTTTATATTGTGTTGTGTGAATTTTTCACAATACAATTGAATTGTATACCAAAAGCCAATTTCTTAATAGTTATGTTTTCAATGCAACCTTGGAAATGTTAGTTTTGTTGAAACAATTTGGTATGTACCTTGTTAAACACTTTTTAATGCTGTTTATTCTTCATATTTGTTCACCTTGATAATCTTTCATGCAACCATGGGAGATAGAATGTCAACAATTGACATAATTATAATATTAGAGAACTATGTGATTCTAAGCTCTTTTTATGTAGTATGATGTTTGAAAATTTTACTTTTTGGAGGATTATGCATTTAATATCTTCCAAAGATGGAATTCCCAGTGTAACCCTAATTACTAATATACGTTATATATTACCAATAAAAATAATAATATTATATATACATTGCTTATATTTAGTATTTTTTCTAAATGTGGTTGTAGTAGTTATTATAAAGGCCATGAGTAATGTAATTAATTAGTTTTTACTTCATCACCAAAAACTCCAAGATAAAGAATGAATACTATTTTTAAATTTTAATATAACACTTAAAAAATTTATGAAAGAAAATAAAATACACATTTTGTGGGTTTGCATAAAATATTTAGAAAAACTAAATTCATATAATCTTGAGGATTTTACATGTCTTCAATTGACCCCATGTCATATGCTATGCTATGAAAAATTATTTAATTTAATTTTTTTAATATTCCACCTATGCATACACCATTAACTCTCAATGATTATTTAAGTTTTTATGAATAGTTATTTTGATTTGTTTTCGTGTTTCTTGATTTTTATTTTGTGCTTCT
Organism: Cunninghamia lanceolata; assembly: GCA_027924645.1. Lineage (NCBI taxonomy): Eukaryota > Viridiplantae > Streptophyta > Pinopsida > Cupressales > Cupressaceae > Cunninghamia > Cunninghamia lanceolata. The sequence continues at coordinate 2,425,984 of BSBN01000797.1, forward strand.
TCCTTTGCAATCCATGATTTTATTTTTTAACTTTTAATATAGCACTTATCATAAATAAAATAAAATAGACATTTTGTGGGCTTGCGTAAAATATTTTTAAATATTTTTAGAAAGAAAACTAAATTCATATAATATTAAAAGTAAATGAAGATAATGATGTAAAATAACATAGATAATGCGTATCATGAAAAATTATTTAAATTAATTTTTTTACTATTCTAGGAATATGAAATGATATATGCATAACCATTAACACCAAACTAAAGCATACAAATTAACACAGCTAAAGCAAACAAATTGACAACAAGCCAAAATAATTTTGACAGATGATTTGAATTTTTTTATCAATAGTTATTTTGATTTTGATTTTTTTTTCTTCTTGATTTTTATTTTTCTTCCTTGTTCTATTGTAAATTATCTAATTTTTTTTCATTAGAGAGTTGTCAAACATTTATGTTATACATATATATGTTTTAATTATTAATTGTATTTGTGAGCTATATTTTTGTAATATTTATGATTATTATTTTAATACGTGAGCTATATAATTATTTTAAAAAAAAAATTGTTAACACACTCACGCCATTACACTCCACTCCTGCTGCCATTGTAGGTTATGCCTCTCGACGTAATAACATAAATGTTTGACAACTCTTCAATACCGAAAACAATTAGATAATTTATGTGGGAGCGGAAGTCCAAGATCATAGAACATAAATCAAACACAAATGCAATGTATTGAAAATGAACTAATTAGTTTACAACTGAATTGGTATAAATAGGTGAAGCTTGAGGAACAAGTCTCTACAAGAATAGGAAAGGTGGCAAAATTGGAACCAAGAGAATAGCTCAAGGTTCAACCTCCCTCCAAAATAGTAGTGATGTGTCAAAGATGCATTGACACATCGACTAATGACTTAACAAGAGGACTTAGTCTTTCCACATGTGAGCAAAACCACTAACTATGATTAAGTTAGGTATAACTCATATGAGTTTATATACCAACAATTTATAGAAGCACTAAGAAGGAGCTTAGGTGGGTTTATGAAATATGAGTCCCGGCTATGCACCATTTTAGGTACTCTTTTACAAAACATCTCTCATAAAATAGAGAAAGAAAGAAAACCCTATGGGTAAAAACTTTCCTCCTAAAGAGAGAAAACAAAGAGAGGAATTTAGATGGCCCCTCCAGATGATAATGATGCCGATGTAGACCTAGATGCTGATGTTGAGAACTCTCCAAGTAAAATATGTTGTAAATTCTAATTTTTTTGAATATTTAGAAAAATAGACAAATCATCTCCAATGTGTACAGAAGTTGGTATATTGAAGCCTAATAAAAGGATATGCATATGCGCACATGCGGATGAGATAAAGGATCTGTGTGACTCTTTGAGAAGTGATTGTTCCCCCCATTACACTTTATAATTTAGTGTATATACAATTCTCAATTTTCATGATATATTACACAAGTGATTTTTATTTGACACTTTTTTTAAGTGCAAGTACAATAAAATAGCTTTATTGGAGTCCTAATAATCATCTATATTGAGCCAACTTAGATAAGTCTTGAATTGATACTAGGCTCTAAATTAACTTCTTCATCAGCTATAAAGTGTGAAAATATGAAGTAGGTGTCTAGATGGTAGACTTTACCAATTGCAACTAGTTTTCTATCTTTCGACTCTCTGATGAGGGCATCATATTTAGAATACCATTCCCTAGTTTAACTGTGCCTTTATCAATGCCATCATAAAAATTTTGGTTCATTAAAATCTTGTAGATTCTACAAGGTTCTAGTTTTATAAACATTTCCATAAATGGTGACATGTGATGACCAACAACTGAACTTATGAATCATCGATTTAACTCTGTTTTAGATGGTGGCATTTTTATCTCTTTTATCCCTATTAGAGTTGATGAATGGATTTAGTTTTAAAATCATTTTTGGGAATTAAGGTGGTTCTTTAGTCATAGAAGAAGAGATTGTGTGCACTCTTCTTATTTATCTACCCCCTTTAAAGCAACACTTTATAAGTAGTGCATGACATCATACAACAATATTTGACCTTTTTGTTTCTCTTGCAACAAGCTTGCAAATTGAGATGAAATATTTTAAGAACCCTGAACCTAACTTACTTTGGAAATTTATGATGATAGTGAAATTAGTATCTATAATGATAGAGGTCAAAAAATTAGGCACCATTGCCTTTTGAATGACTCAATTACGAGATCGTATGCAAAAGTTATAGCCTTTACAATTTTTGCATATGCAAAAAATTACTCCTGCAAAAGATATTTTCAATGTTCTTGAAAATAAAATTTTGTGCAAACTAATATTTGTAGAAAAACTTAATAGGGAAAGAGTTAAGCCCCCTATGGTAGGGTGTGACCAGGGGCTTAAAAACCATATGACTAAAAAGTCACATATATGTTTTGAATTTTGAAATGATGTAAACTAATAAAATATTTATTTTTTAGTATATTTTATGTTTGTATTTTTTGAAAAAATTTAAAAAATTATTTGAATAGAGTTTTTAATAAATTGACACTATAATTTAGTTGTTGATAAAATGCTGAAAAATGAAGTTACATGAGACATCAATCTTTATATAGTAAATTTTATTTATTTTTTTTCAATTTTTTTTTGTGTATTTATAACTTGAAACTCTAGTGCATGGATATATTTTTTTTCCAATTTTGATAAATATATATTTTTAAATAAATAATAAAATGTACGCGTATTAAAACGTAGTTGTTTCCATTCAACATCAACTTTCATATTAACTATTTATCTAAAATAGAAAAAAATTATACCATCTTGATATAGATTCTTTTATCTAGTGCATCATATTTTTTTAAATTTTTATAATAAGTTTTACTATATTTTCCTTGACATAGTAATCGACCTAATGTTTTGTGTTGATAACCTACTTTTAGTAAAAATAGAAAGGAAAATATAAATAATAATTAAACTATTAAAATATATATATTTTTGAAAACTAAACTTATAGATCTACAAAAGGGTATTTTTATATTTTTTTAAAAATGTTATTTACACGAGTATAAGTTGTTAAAATATCAAGTTTTCCAAATAATTGTATTTTTTTGGTAAATTGGCCTCATAGTGGTGCTACATATGCATTTAGACAACAAATTTAGTTGGAAACATTGTGGACATATCTAGCTTAGCTAGAATGAGTCTTACAAGATCATATGTTTGACCAAAATTGATCTATAGTTAGAAATACTTAAATTCACTTGTGCCGATAAGTTGGCTGAAAGTGTGACACAAATTTGTGCTTTTATCCCACCCTCCCTTTTTATTTTACCTCTCTGCTTATGTCACCCCCCCTAGTTTCTTATGTGAGCAAAATTGACATAAGTTACAATGAATAGTGCTGCTAATACTCTCTTCAAATTTGATGACCGTCGCTGTTCACGTGCCTCCCTAAGCACTTTCAAATTCCAATGACCCACCTAGCTTTTCAAAGCTGATTTAACTCTACATTCTTACCTAGAAACAGCACCTTTGCTCCACCCTTTTGGCATGGGCAATATGGTTTAAGCCATCATGGCTGAGAGGACTCGGTCAAATTAGCATATGTGACAAAAATGCCATAGAGAAAGGTGGTGACATGGCTTGAATGCCATAGTATAAGGCGGCAACGAGGATGAGTTGGACCGCATCATGGATGAGAGGATGGGGCCTCTTGGAGGTGCCGTAGAATGCAGCTTGCAGAGGCAACTTTGGCCTGTGATGACTACCACAGAGAATACACCTCTATTAAGGATTCCTTTGCTATGATTTGACCTCACAATGGTGAGGGTCGATGAGCTCTTCCAATGACGATTATTACCTGCAAAAGAGAACTTGTTTCAAATGTTCTTTGAAACAAAATTTTACCTCCTTGATATGCAGTGATAGAAGGTTGGATTGAGCCTAGAATGCAAGAGAAGTTGCAGAGATTAGTCAATGGAGCTATGTAATCAACGAGCAAATGATTTGACACTATTCCACTTACTTTGATACCATGTGGGAGTGGAAGTCCAAGATCATGGAATAAAAATCAAACACAAATGCAATGTATTGAAAACAAACTAATTGGTTTACAATCAAACTGGTATAAATAGGTGAAACTTGAGGAACAAGTCTCCACGAGAATAGGAAAGGTGGCAAAATTGGAACCAAGAGAATAGCTCAAGGTTTAACCTCCCTCCAAAATAGCAGCGATGTGTTGAAGATGGATCGACACATCGACTAATGACTCAACAAGAGGACTTAGTCTTTCCACATGTGAGGAAAACCACTAACTATGATTAAGTTAGGTATAACTCATATGAGTTTATACACCAACAATTTATAGTAGAACAAGGAAGGAGCTAAAACATAGAAGAAGCTGCAACAAAAGGAAGAAGTACAAAATCAAAATAAAAATAACTATTGATAAAAAATTTTAATAATCATCTCTCAAAATTATTTTGGCTTGCTGTTAATTTGTATACTTTAGGTTGGTTATAATGGTGTATGCATAAATCATTTCATATTGCTGCAATATTTAAAAAGTTAAACTAAATAACTTTTCATAATATGGAACTTAGCATTATCTAAATTATTTTATTTACATTTTACAATTTACAAACATCATAGTATATATTCCCAAAAAAATATGGCACATGAGATGGGGTCAATTGAACACCCATAAAATCCTTGATTACGGGTAAAAGTACAAACTTGTGTCACACTTTATAAAAGAATCGGCCAACATAAAAAAAAATCTCAACTTCGACCACATAAAAGTGGTCTTTATGTTTTAAATTTCTGAATGATGTAAACTAAGAAAATGTAGATCTTTTGTTGAAGTTTATTACTCTAATTTTTTATATATTTAAAAAAATTGTTTTGATATTTTTTTATCAATTCAAGAGTAGATTTTGAAATACTAAAAATTTGAAGAAAAAGTGATGTTCAGTTGACGTCAAGAAACAAATAGAAAAAAAAATGCATTTTCTCCTAATTTTTTTCCCCAAATAGGTGACTTCAATATCTAGGGCATGGAAAAAAATAAATTTTTAATCTATATTTTTCTCGTAATAACGTTTTAAAGTCAAACTTACCCGATTTTGATAGTTTTCAATTCAAGTCAACTATTGTTTAATTTTTTTTTTCATTTTCAAAAAACAAATTATACCCTTTGAAAGAGGATTCTCTCTTCTAGGGCATCATATATTTTCCAAATTTTAAAATCATGTTTTACTATTTTTTTTTAATTTCAAATTAGCCTCTTTTTGAACTTGAAAAACCTACTTGCATTATTTTCAAATATTTATATCCTAAAATTACTATATATATATATATATATATATATATATATATATTTCCAGATTTAGTACTCCGAGCTCTACAAAAGGGTAATTTTTTTTTAAATTAAATTTTATTGCAGAAATATTTAGCAAAAGTTGGAAGTTTGAGAACATTTGAGAAAATGGTGACTTGGCTATCCAATAGGATGCCACATAGACAGATTCGACCTAATGGGATTCAACCAAATCCCATTCGGTCGAAACTACTCATTTTCTTTTTTTTTTAAAAAGAATTTGTGGCTTTGTTATTTATTTTTAATTATTAAATTACAATAAATTTTAAAAAAATGATTTCGATAGGGAAGAGTCATATTAAAAAACACAATGATGTGAAAGTGTTTGTTTAATGTCTTTTTTGGTTTTTTTGGAGCTTTTTTTAGTTTTTTGAGCTTTTTTAAATTAATAAATTATAGAAATTTAAAGACAAAAGAACCACTGATTTCAACAGGGGTAGAGTCATATTCAAAAACACAATGATCTTTAAGTGTTTTTTAATGCCTTTTTGGATTTTTTAGTTTTTTTAGTTTTTTTGGCTTTTTTAAATTATTAAATTATAGAAATTTGGAGAAAAAAGAACCACTGATTTCAACAGGGGCAGAGTTGTATTCTTAGGTACCATGCTCTAAAATGTGTAATTGATTAAATCATTGATTTATTGAATGTAGACCTAGATCTTCAAAAAATAGAGGTTAAAGTATTTGTACATGTGTTATTTTTGCATGCAAGTGAATTTAAATTTGATCAATTTATGATGGTCAATAAAAAGACAAGAAAAAGGTTGTATGATCGAAGAAGAGATGTTACAAATGTCGATGAAGGAACATCTACTCAAGAACAACCCATGGAAATTGTTGATGACCAAGGAGTACAGGTACCAGAACAAATTGAAGGTGGTGACAGAAATTTTTTCCTTGGTATGGAAAATCTGATGGAGATGGATGAGGATTCGCTTTTCAAAAATATTTCATCTAAAGATATGGTACCTGAAAGCACAGTAAAATTACACTCTAAACAAATATGGGACGAATTTATAAGTCTATAATTGGAAGACCACAGTTATTTGCAATGTTGTTTAGGAAGAAAGAGATGACCCCTGTTTTGGAGTTGTTAGGGGTTGATAATAAGAAAAAGTCATCAGGTTCATTAAAGTAAACAATAGTTGAAAACCTACAAGAAGCATTGAATTCTATTGAAAGTAAGAGTCGAGTTGTTGATTTAAGTGCTACACGTAGAGCATTAATGACTATAATTTCTAGTAAGAAATTATCACATTAAAGACAAGTTCAAGCAATTTCCCAATTACTCAATGTTTCTAGGAGAACTATTCAAATATATATTGCAAAGAGAAATAGATTGGATGGAAATGTTGAGAATAATTGGGTAAATATTTGCAGGGTTCCCCAAAAAGATACAATCTTAGAAGATGTAAAGGAACAGGTGATTGAATATTGGACCAGCCACTCTCATGTTTCTTCCAATAGAAGGGACACTATACAGATAAAAGGTGAAGATGGTACAAAAATTTGACATCCAAAACATTTTATAGATACAACACAAAGTAAACTTTTTGAAGCATTGAAGGAAGAATTTTTAGATGTGAAGATTTGTCAAAGGATGTTTGAGAGACTACAACCAAGTTTTGTACATATAAATAAGGTACGTAAGACGTGTTGTTGTCAAAATTATGTCAAATTTCATCTACACTTACAGTCATATAAAAATCTATGGCAGTAATTAATCCAAATATAGTCATCCTTGGAAGTACAACACAATTTGTGAAGTCTCTTCTATGTGAAAAAATAGAAGATTCAGATGAATTAAAAGTGTAGTGTATAAAAAATATATGTAATGATTGTAGAAATTTGAAGAATCTTGTATAGGTTGACAATATTGATCATTCGATGCAAGTTATGTGGAGGAGATTTGAATATGAGAAGTACTCAACAAAGTTAGGAGTTGAGAGTAGAAAAATTATTCTCAAAGAGAGTGAATTGTCAAGCAATGAGTTTATGAAATTTTTTTGCAATATCATATATCCACATATTGAATATTGTCATGGTGCTAGATGGCAAGGTAAACAATTTCATGACTCAAAGAATTGCTTTCCACCAGTTTGTATTCTCTCTATTGTTGATTTCTCTGAGAACTATACATTTAGTCCTCAAATTGATATTCAAAGTCAATATTATCATTCATAGCAAGTTGCAATATTTGTACAAGTTTGTTATAGGCATGCTGAAGAACATGTAGATGGTGTACAAAGTAGCAAAGATGAATGAATTATCATCAAAGAGGTTCACTTTTATATCAGTGATGATATAGGTCATGATAGAAGCTATGTAGCCCATTATTTTGCAATGTTTTCTGAAGACTTGAGATGACATAAAATAAATGCTTCACAACATTGGATATGGTCTGATAGATGTGTTGGTAAGTGTTGATTTAAATTTTTAAAAAGATTATATTATATTTATTTGTGTAATTAACTTATAGACTTGAATTGTTTAGTTACTTGAATATGTTGTACCTATATGTATATAGTTTTTTTTTTAAAAATTGGTATTAAATTTGAAATTGTTTGTAATTTCATAGGACAATTTATGTCTGCAAAAGCTTTTAATTGGTTAAGCCAACAACATATTAAATAGAATATACATTTTTTATGGAATTTCTATGAGAGTGGACATGGAAAAGGAGAGCATGATGGAGCTGAAGCATGTGTGAAGAGTGCACTTCGACAACATGAACTTGCAGGTAATACCATATGGACTACAAATTTAAATTCTTAAATATATTTTAAATGAATTTAAACCTATTAGGAAAAAAGTGTAGATCTCAATATATTGCATGTGTTGAGAAGTGGAAGCTTAAGCCATTATGCAATTTAGTGGTTTTGATATATATCAAATTTTGCAGATTTTCAATATTTCTCCTGTTGCATTTAAAAAAAAATCTAATTATTTTTTTGACATCGTCTTTTCCTTTCAACTAGAAAACCTCTTAACTTGACATTTCACCAACATGAACTTGTAGGTAATGCCATAAAGAATGCAAATGAAATTGTTGAATGGTGCAAAAGTCATTTTGTCATCCGTGACTCAATATACAACACATGCTACTTTTGGGAAGTTAGAGGTACATTAATATTTTGTTTTTGAATTTCAATGTGTGTACATGAATTGAATTTTCAATTTTATATACTTTTTAATTGGATGATTGAAATTTAAACAGATATTGATCAATCAACTCTTACTAATTGTCAAACAATTAGTGGTATTAGAAGTTTGCACCAAATCATGACAGTAGGACATAGAAGGCCTCTTGTAATTCAAGTGAGAAAAATCATGTTTTTGTGCTGATTGCATTGAGAACAATGCAAATACTCTACAATGTGAGAATATTAGAGATGGGTATCTTTCAAAATGGTAAATAAAATAATTAGTGGCCACCTCAGACCCTTTTGAAGATAATGACATTGTAGATGTCTACGATCCTTTGTATTCAATTGATTAGGAATGTGTATCAGATTTAGGGATTATAGGTAAATTTTAAATTTTTAAATTGAATTTTAACTTGTACATTTGATTTATAATATATTCTACTTAAATTGAGCATGGTTTACTATATGGTGTGTATAGGAGATATTTTTGTTGTTCTTATAGATCCAGACAATACAGAAGGTGTAGATTACTATCTACTAAGAAGTACGCAACCAAAATGCAAATTATCAGAATCAATGACAGATGGTGATGGACAAGAGTATCCAACTGGATCAGTGGTTGTTGAAGACACATACTATCAACAAACAAAGATAGATACAAATGGTATTATATTTATTAATTAAATGCCAAGTCAAAAGGTTCTACATTATAGTCACTTAGTTATAGCAACATGAATAAATCTTGAAACTTTACCAAAAAGAGGACATGCCAAACAAAGGTGGAGGTTACCTATTGAAGATAATGAAAAGATTTTAGAGATAATAAAAGATAGAGAGGATCCAGATTATACGTGCCAAGAACTTTAAGCTATTTTTGTACATGTATATATTTTCTATGACAATTTATTTTATGTTGACTTCAAATAATTTCATTCAATGTGTTGATATATTACTCTTTTCTTAATCATTGAAGTAGACATGTCATCAATTAATTGTAGCCCACATGTTTCATTTTACTACATTTTGGTGTTCAGATCTTGACTAATATTCAAGTCATCTTAAGATATTGTGATTTGATGAAATTAGAGGCTATCTTCTATGGCTCAGAAATTCTAGATGTCATGGATGTCATGATAAAGTTATTAGCTATCTTCTTTAATCTTAATGTAGCCTAATTGAATTGAGTTAGTTTTGGATGTCATGATAAAGATTAGTTTTAAGGCCTAATAAGTATTTATAGGTTCAAAAATTATACATGATTGAGTATGATGCATGTGTGTAGTCATTTATGTGTTCACCAAGTTGTTTGTTAAATCAACATGTTGGTGATCTGAGCTATTTTCTATTGACTATATGGTGCAAGCTTAGTTCTTGAGGGTAGGGAATGCCAATCTCAAGACCAATTTAGTTATAGATTATAATTAGGCAAAGGATAGTTCAAGGCCAATGCTTAAGGCAAGGTTAAAACTCCTCTTTAGGATAGATAAGATTGGGAGGTTAGTCCATAAGATTTGAGGTGTATACTAATTAAAGTGAAATGAAAAAAATATAAGCAAGCTTGATAGCAATCCCATCATGAGCACATGAAACTCCTAGAAATTTGTCACTAAATTTCATTATACAAGCTTGTTTAATCATGGTTTTTGAATCACTCTGAATATGTCATGCATGAAAATAATTGTAAATTAGGTTTATATTTCCCCTTAAAATACATAGTTCTACATCATGCATTATTATTTTAACAAGTGCAAGACAACATAACAATCTTTTAAATTTTCTTTGAGGGGCTCTCATTATATATAGGTATTTTAAATTCAAATATATGAAGTTAAATTCTAGTTGGAAATTGAAATAAAATAGAGAAAAATGAATAGAGAAATAACAGAGGCAAAGGGGCCTCATGAAGTGTAGTTTTTGACTTTTTTCATATCCTATGTCTCAAATATATGATGACAATCTAATTTGATTCCATACTTGTAGCTCTGAATACCCTATTTTGAACTTGAATAGATCTAGAGTGGTCGAATTACACAGGTCATAAATTAATTGTATCTAGATGAATACTAAATAGACTATCTAGAATTTTGGTCCTAGACTTTAAATTTGGATTTGCAACCATAGAGGGAAATGTTGGTTAGTTCCAAAATGTTTCCTTTCTTTATCTCCCACTAATCTTCTCATGTTTTCTCTTTGTTCTAGTATGCTAGAAATTACTAATAAAATATCTAATTTTTACAATTTCAGCATAGATAGATAATTGCTAAATTAATCATATCTCAAAATTACTAAATTTTTAAGGATAATTTGTTGTGAGGGTTTACCCAACATGGCTATGTACCTTCCATAGTTTTTTTTAGATGACCCTAATTCATAAAATGGAAGTTCATTTAGACATACCAACTTTTTTATAACAATTTCAATTTACTTTTTTTAAATTTATTTCCCAAATTCCAAATTCACTCAATTTTAGGTAAAAATGACAAATATATTTCTCCAAAACATTATATATAGTTACAAAAAAATTATGAATTCATTCATACAAAGTACCCCATAAGATCATAAACCTATTTACTATGGAATCCATCTTCCTAATTGTATAGATACACTAAGACTTCCAATCACAACATAGATCCATTAATTCCATTTGATTGATACTTACACACATTAAGTTTTATAATCTTTATTACACATATTTAGTTTCAAAATCCTTATTTGTTTCCATTATCATTCCTAACTCATATTTCAAGAATATTCAAATTCAAAACCCTCTAATCTTTTGATCCCTCCTAGTTTCTTCTATTTTTCTTATTTCTCAAGAAATCCCTAGATATTTTTCTAAATTCCAATCTAGATGAAAAAAAAAGTTTCAATGAAGATTTCGAGTTTGTCTAATCATTTTTCTATGATCATATATATCAATTTGAATTTCTAATTGTCATGGACTTTATAAATAACTAGTTTGTTCAATGGTTTCTTATTGTGTAGGAAAGATCAGTCTCAAAACGAGTGCATATCACCTCTTTCACAAATAAGAATCTAAAATTATTATTAAATCCAAAATGAAATATTTTCTATAATATTTTCATGATGAGATCCTACCTAAAGATTCTTAGGAAATTTGAAAAACTTTATGACAAAAATTCACTATCCAAACACAATTTGTTATTTCTAAAATAAATGCAATGCAATCGCTTCAATATTCAAGCTTTGATAATTTCCTTTCTAGAATGAAAATGCAATTTAGCAACTTACTAAAATTTTCTTTCTTTTTAATCCAAGTGTAATTTCACTTTTGATTCACAAATCTAATCAAGTAGAAATAAATCTGAGTTAATAATATTTATGTATTAATTTTTGAGTGATAATAAATTAAATACTCTTTTTTTATTCATGCACTTTACTTAGAAAACATCTATTAATAAAATAATAGCTTTTCTAATTTATTTATTATTTAATTCATACATAACTCAAGCAAGGAAATCATCTAACCTTTAGTTCTCCAAAAATAAATTATTATTATTATTTATTTCTAATTTCCAAATTATGAACTTTCATACTCAATAAATTAATTTAAACAAGCTTAAATTGATTTATTAATCTAAATTTAATTTATAACTAAAATTTGAAATTAGTTACCATTTTAGTCTTTAAATTGCTTTGTGGGGGATGTAGAATAGATAGAACTATTTTAATCTTTAATAGCTTAATGTTAGTGATATATATTGTTATACTTAGATATTTATTTTATCTAAATATCCAAATTCAGTGTAATTGTGTCTATACAAGTGAATGAAATTTTATTGAGTTTCAATATCATTCCTTAGTTTACTTATATGTTTGATATGATTTTTTTTTTCATAACTTGAACAATAGTGACAGTAAACATCAGGTTCTATTATGCATAATCCCCCTAAGTGATTGGATTGTGATTCCTAGATTAGTATTAGCCAAATTAAATAGTCATGCAAATTTTCTTTCATCAACTAGCAATGCACTATATATGTGATGTCTTTTTTGTATGTTTTTCCTAAATTTGATTATGAGCATTAAATTGACACAATTTTTTATATAGATTTAAAGTGAGCAAGAATATATGTTCAAAACCATAATATAAAATGTATATATTGTAAAACATAATAAGACATGAACCATATAAAGTGAAAGGTCATAACATGTGAAACCATAACAAGTCAAAGAGTAGGGTGTCTAATATGACTACATATGTCTAGATCTATCTCTCGAGCCATGTGTTGATCCATTTCTCGATCTCTCTCTAGATCTCAATCCATGTGTGGATCCATGTCTCAATCTCTCTCCGGGTCATGATGCACCTCCCTGCATAAGAAAGTACATAATTTAATTTAATGTACATGTGTATATATATGTAAAGTCATCTTAAAGTTAAATTGTACTTTCAACATGTCTGAATTTATCAAGTAATTTATATATATAAATTTACCTCAAATGTATCATGCATGAGATCCTCTGCATGCTCCAAATCTCTGAAGTGTGACAAGTTATCCCCTTGTTGCTAGAAATTTTCAAATACAAGATTTCAATGAATAGTGAGAACTACTTTTAAGTCAAGTTTATTTAATATATACACATGTGAATTTGTAGAATGCAAAATATAGAAATTATTCAAGTATCTGCACATCCTGGAGCACTCTACCAATCCCACTAATGTCAGAAGAATGAATGGTAACATCAAGGACACCTATATCTGAAGGTAAATGACCAATACCAAAGAGAAGTGTGCTATATGTGCCATGTACATGAGGTGCAACCTGATGTTGTGTGGGGGCTGTACGCTGGTTTGGAATATTTTGGTTCTCTGAAGCCATCTCACCCTGACCCAACTATCTACCATTATGTCATCTAATATGAGTTGGTAAAACATCCAAAGGAATCCCATACTCATCACTGATATACTGGTATGCTGATAGTAAATTAATAAAGGTAGTTGAACATGCATCACGTATAATGGTGTCACTCATATGGACCACATCTGATGGGGATGGTATATCTGCATGAATGTAGGGGTCATAATTTGCGGATGTAGTCTCAGTGGGAGGAAGGATAATCCATGGACATAATAAGTATCTCTCTACACAATCAGATGACATCTGATCAACCTGACTAGCAATCATGGTCATCCTATCAAAAATCCTGGATCTAGTTGGTGTGACTACTGCATCTCCTACTGCTACTATTTCCAAATGTTTTGGAAGAACCAAAAGGTTTGGACCAACTAATACCCTCTTGTTTTTAGACGGTGCCAAATTTGGACATCTAAATTTAGGTTTATCAACAAACCTCCTCTTGCCCTGTCTAGCATGTGTGGGCATAGATGTTTAATCCACAGATAATCTTAAATGGAACTCAGCATTTAACTATTTGCAAAAATATAGTGGTAACTCATCATTATGAGGACATCTATGATTGGCTGCCAAAAATATGGGATATATAAATGGACCAACAGGTGGATCTATAAACCTGGTAACAATATATCCTCTAACTTTGTTTTTCCCACTATAAAAAGGGAACATACTATGCACTTTATGTAATGAAACTCTATCAAAAATAGATTTGATATTCTCTGTGCCAGTAACAGTCCTAGAAAGGGAGGTATAAAACTTCTTAGTACTGAGACTACGTGGAATGATGAGATCCCTCATCATAAGCCATATCTAGATATAAGAGATCTACATTTAATTAAAACAAAAAATTTAATATGTACAATAAGAATTTTGGCCAATAAGAATAGGAAAAATATTTTTAATGTGTACAAAAAAGCACATGCATAGGACAAATATTTGAACACACAATAAAGCACATGCATTTCTTACAAAGTGTGACAAAGTATGCTGATAAACTCAAGCTGACTAGCAAATCAAAGGTATGGTTCATTTTGCATCGTACATTAGCTTTGTATTACTAGCTCAACATTTCTTTTAGGAAGTATTCACTTTTCTTTAATACATTATCTACGGAGTGGGAAACATATTTTATGGTTATTGCAATTTTAACAGTCTTCTTTAATGCTTAACCTGAAGTATCTATATACAATTTTGCCAGTCTTCATTAATGCTTCACCTTGCTGTAATATTTGGTTATATAATAGAATAGTGTCTTTGCAATGTGTTTTTGCATTTTTACCAAGTGCATGTCTTCTTTCAAATTTCAAATTGTAATTTTCTATACAAAATTAAAGCAACAGATTTTGAATGAAAAAAAAGTTTAAATGCATACCCAATATTAAGTTACATCTCAGAGCTTTATGCTTATCTTTAGACAGGGTCATGATAAAATTACAAAAATATTTGTCAGTATAGAAGTCATCTCTTTACAACTAGGTGCGAAGGTAGCTCTGGGTATTTGTTGGGATGAACTCACTTATAGGATGATACTTCTTTGTAGTTCTTTTGTTCATTATGATGTAGTGAAGCCTATGATTTAATAAAAATGTTTAGGATTATTCATAAATGGTTTCTTGATATCTTAAAGAAGTATATATGAACAAACCATTATTCCACCGACTGGTTCAAATTTATAGAAGTTTATGAGCTCAGTGATACACTCATTAGGACTGTTGTCTACCAAGAAAATTTCTATAATTTGCTTCAGTAGGCTAGTTCTTTGTAAAAGTTTTTAATATTGGACCTCATTCAACTAGCAAGTGCCTAATGAAAAATGTCAGTTTTCATATTTTGGTATCCTGATTCAAACCAATTATTCTCATTTTGAGTTTGTTGATCCTTGCTGTCATTTACAATGTTGCAGGGCTTCAGTTTCTCTGCCTGATTAAGTGTTAATAGGATTTGTGTCTCTTTTTTCGTTGTTTTTTGTTGGAATAGGTTTTGAGGCATAAATAGTTTAATTCATTTAGCACATAAATTTTATAATTAAATCATTCAGTAACTAACTACCTTTCTTCATGTCTGGTCTTCTACTAGCAACATTGCCTATGACAAAAAAACCATAATGGTAGCATCAGGTGTTTGCTTCAATTTAATATGATCCATAATACTTTGTAATAACTAGTATGATTTTGACTCTAAACTATTTCTAGTTTATTTCCAATGTGGCAAATGGAGCACCAGATGGCCTTGCTGATTTATTATAGAATGTTGTATTTGATTTCTTGACATAGTTCAAAATAAGTACAACATTTTTATTTACGCCATTGTAAATAGTGAGCACATTGACCAGTTCTTTATGTAGCCAAGGTGAGTGACTATTATGAGTTGGCAATCTTCAAAGAGATCCTCAGTGTCATAGACAACATTTTGCAGGTCGCAAAGCCAAAATTTAAGTGCCTCTTCTTGACTACTCCTCCAATTCACATCAATCAAGAGTGCCCTAATATACTTGAGCTAATCAACCAACTCTTCTAAATTCTCCCTGAAATAAATTACAAGAGATGCACATTGGACAAGTATAGTTCTCAGTCTATCTACAATGATCTAAACAATGGCATCAGTCATATTTGTTGTTTCCCTTCCTTTCTCATATGAACCCCACATATCACCAATAAAAGCTAATGAGATTCAGGTTTGCGCAGGGTTTTAGGGCCTCTTATTTTTTTCCACTCCCAGATGATAAAATAGAATAGAAAGGAAATTTTTTAATAATGTTTTATAAGACCAAGCTTTCTATGGGACCCGAGAGTAAATCCATAGACATCAAACTAGTCACAATTGTTATTTATTTCCTGATAAAACTCCATAGCTCTCAGCATAAAGAACTGGTCAATGTGCTCACTATTTACAGTGGGGTAGCTTTTATAAAATTAAGAGAGGGTGCTCAACTACTAGCTCCTTCATAAACATTTTCATTTCAACCATTTAAATTTTTAGGGTTTAAAAAAAAATATAGAAATGCTAGGGTTTAAAAGTGACTAACTACGTTACGAGCTCAAGAATACGTTAACCTTGTTTTATTTTATTTTATTAAAAAGGGGAAGAGTATTATAGGATAACTCATCCACGCCTACTTTTGCACATTCTGATCAAATGGGAAAAAATAAAAGTGGGGTTCCTGAGTTTTACTAGTACCTACTTTTTGGAATGTTAAAGGAAAATAATTATAGTATAACCATGTGGTGTTTTCTAATGAAAGAGATTAAATGGTTGACACTTACTATTCAATGAGTGATGTCATCATAAAATAATGGTGGTGGGGTGAGAATCATTTGAATGTGCAGATTCGGGGTAAATTACTAAATGAAGTTGTGAGCCATTATTTTTCATGCGGTCTAAGTTTTGAATTGTCTCATTATAGGTAATTGTGTTTGTGTCCCAAATATGGATTGTTATTTTTCGTTTAATGCTAGGGTTTAAAAAAAACATTGAGAAATGCTACCTGGTTTAAAAAAACAACAATACAGACCAAAAAAAACAATAACTGAGCTTAAAAATGCAATAACCAAACTTAAAAAATAATAATCCATTGAGAAATGCTAGGGTTTCATACCTGGGTTGAATGTATTTGTAGTGGGGGTGTCGGTCGAGCATTGTCTAAACACTATCTATTCTGCTGAAAATGTAAAAAATGATGCTTCCATAGTTTTCTTTTTGCTTTTATTTTTAAAGGACTCGGCTGAAACCCACTCATTTGAGTGGGTTTCGGTCGAGACTATACGCACCACATCATTGCCACGTCAGCGCCAAAGGTGCCACATGGATTCAGACGAATACCACTCGGCCGACTCCCACTCAGCCAAATGGGAGTTAGCCAAAATTAGTCAGTTAGCCTAAAGTGTGAGACATGTTTGTACTCTTACCCTTACATTTATTTAGTTTTCTTTTTAAAAATATTTGATGCGAGTCCACAAAATGTCTATTTTATTTTCTTTCATAAGTGTTATACTAAAAATTAAAATAGTATTATTTTTTATCATAGAGTCTTTGGTGATGAAGTGACAACTAAATATATAAAACTAATTAATTACATTATTCATGGGCCTTTATAGTAACCACTACAACCACTTTTGGAAAAAACTAAATATAAGCAATGTATATGGATCCTAATCAGACTCGGAGGTTAAATTTTCCCTACTTTTAGTGGCATTGTGTCTGCCAAGTTATTTAACAGGGGTTTGGGGGTAGTGCCCCCCAAGATGGGGTCAAGGGGTAGTGTCCCTGGCGGGATCCCTATCACAATACAAGGCGGGGTCGAGGGGCAGTGACCCTAAAACCTCAAACGACTTTTATTATTTTATAAAGGCATCAGGAGTTGTTTTTTCTATTAGCTGACATAAAAAACCCTATTTTGTAACTAACATAAGTCTTGATAAAAATGGCTAAGGGTTAGGGTTTTTGGGGATATTGTATTGTAGCATTTGTAGCAGTATTGAGTTGCAAGGATTGCTATTCGTAATCTGTTTGATTTCTTGGATAATAATATTGGACTCTCTATTGGTGGATGTAGCCCAGGTTTGGGTGAACCATGTTAAAAATTGTCTCGCTATTATTATTTTTGTGCATTTTCATTCCTCTATTTAATCTTTATTTGCTTTTAATTGATATCTTCTGCATGCAATTCCTAACAATATATAGTGTATATTAGTAATTATGGTTACATTAGGAATGCCATCTTTGGAAGATATTAAATGCATGATCTTACAAAGAGTAAAATTTTCTAACTACTATATTAATTATTCTACTTCTATCAACTCTATATACATATAAAATATTCAGTTGAATTATTTTACCAAATATAATAAAACGAGCTTAGTATCATATAATTCTCCAACACTATAATTATGTCAATTATTGGCATTCATCAAGGTGAACAAATATGAAGAATAAACACCATTAAAAAGTATTTAACAAGATACATACCAAATTGTTTCAACAAGCACTAACATTTCCAAGGTTACATTGAAAATATAACTATGAAGAAAATGGGTTTTGGTATGCAATTTAATTGTATGGTGAAATTCACACAACACAATATAAAATAGATTACAAATTGGAAAGAAATGCACCCAAATTATATTGAAATATGGTGAGCACAAACATAGATAACCAGATCAAACCATTTTAACACAACAAAACATAAAACATAGAATAATATATTATTGTCTTCACATAATTTTTACATTGCATTACATTGGCTTTATAAAAGCCTCTTCCACTTAACTATTTGATAAATACCTACATAACCTCCATACAGGAATGTAACTCCCACAAACTGACATTTATTTAATATGCATAAATTAGCCTATAAATGCAAATTTAACAATGTAATACTATTGTTACTATGACTATTATGCCAACATTCCTCCCCTTATTACATTGTTCCTGCAATGGTACCAAGGGACCCCTCCCGAATGCTAATATAATCAACAAAGCTAATTACATAATATGAATACATATTTTATAGAAGGTTTTATCCCAAAGAACAAATCTTGAACCAAGCGAGGCTCCATCATGTTGTCTCATCTACCTTTGGAAAGGTGTAGCTTTGAGCTGTGTTCTTGAGCTCTTTAGTCCTGAGCTCTCAAATCATAGAGTCTTAAATTATTTGACAACAATCCCTAAGAGATACGACATATCTCTATCATTGTCTAGTGACCGTGAAAGGGTATAATTCTTGATCATATACTCTAATTATTGCTGAACAATAATCCATATTGAGCTCAACACCAAATCCCAAACCTATCTCCAAAACAAAATCTTCACAAAACATACATTCTTCAAATCCATCAGCATCAACAAAGAAAAGCTAAACAACCAAAACCAAAAATGCTTCTTATGCAAAGCATCATCTCAAAGCAAGAAGCTAACTTGAGATGATGGAAAATCCTCCATCCTCTGATGTCACTTGCCTCCAATATGACTCTCTTAGTCCTTACCCTCCAAAGATAGCATCAGAGGAAGTACTACAATTCTCGAAAGCATAATCATTCTTGAGCATACAAGATTTATATGAAGTAGCTATTGGCGTAATAGTTATAGTATTACATTGTTTATACATAACTACATCTATTGGTTACTTTAGTTACACTATATAGTTACTCTATAACTGTTGTATCAACCAACTACACCATAGTGTGTGTGTGTGTGTGTGTGTGTGTGTGTGTGTGTGTGTGTGTGTGTGTGTGTGTGTGTGTGTTGTATCTACATTTATCATCAATAAAATTATTGCCCCTTCATTTGGTATAAGAGTGATGTGATCTCCAAACTTGCAGAGGCTTGATAATGAAGTTTGTGTAAGAATGTTGATAGATCTTGTATTGTGCATGGGAACTAGTGCATGGAAAGAACAAAAGAGATGTGGAGATTGGAGAGCATAGTTAAAGTGTGGCGCTTGTAGCAAAACAAGTCACAACAATTATAGATAGGGGTTACTGCAGCAACAAACTCATCTAGTCATTTAATCAAAGGAGAAAGCATGCTTTGAACAACCACATATTGATCTTTTGTTAGTTGTTGTTGTGGCCATAGACAAAATCTTCATAGTTCACACCTGCATGATAGTTTGCCACAAGTTTTCCTTAATGTCTCTGTGACTTTAAAAATGGTGTGAGAGGGTACACCTATACATTTGACTATAGTTAATGTGCATTAGTTATGAATATGGGCAGTGTTATTTCCTTCTATTGTTGCATTGAAGTTATATGAAGGTTCGTAGTTTGATCCTAAGTGGTGGAATAAAGACGTGATAGGCATAAAGTCATAATTGTGGGACTCAAATGGTGTGGTAACCAAATGGCTGTGTTGAAAATCTTGAATGGCCATTCAAAAGTAATGTGTGGTTTTCTACGCATGTGAAAAGAACTATTTTTCTAAAATCTCCATTCAATTTGTTAATCATTTATTGACCAATATCATTGTTGATTTCTACTAGTTTTGTGTGCTATTCTGTAATATCTATGGTGCCCTAGCATTAACTGACTATACCTAAGCATATATTCTACAATTTTGAATGGAAATAGTGATAAAAACGTGATAAAATTGTCTAGATTTTACGCAAGACTTGTGATAGCTTTGTATGATTTTTAGAATCTGTGGGTGGTTACGATATGGCCATTCCTTGTATGATGGTAGATGAAGTGCATTCTGACAAGAAAGATGTAGGCCTGAAAGGTGCAAATTATATTTGCAGGGCTATCTCCATTTGCATGAAGGAGAAGAAAGACGTTTTAGGCCGATTGAGACATAAGTGTTGTTAGGAAGGGCTATGCATCCTACACTTGATAGAACTTTTGAAGGTATGCATGCACATATGTCAAAGATCACTTATGCCTTCAAGGACATCTTTTATATTCCTAATGAGGTCTCCAAAGATTCATCCAAGACATCAGTTGGATAAAGTGTAACAGGGTCATAATGGAGGTAGGCGGCATCGGAGGATGGAGGATTTTCCATCATCTCAAGTTAGCTTCTCGCTTCAATGAGATGATACTTTGCATGCAAAGTGTTTTTGGTTTTACTTGTTTTTCTTTTCTTTATTGATGCTGACGGATTTGAAGAATGTATTTTTTGTGAAGATTTTGTTTTGGAGATAGGTTTGGGATTTGGTGTTGAGCTCAATATGGATTGTTGTCTAGCGAGCTTAAAAGAGTATATGATCAAGAATTATACCCTTTTGCAGTCACTAGACAATGACAGAGAGTTGTCGTATCTCTTAGGGTTCATTGTCAAATAATTCAATTCTTTGTGATTTGAGAGTTCAGGACTAAAGAGCTCAAGAACACAGCTTGAAGCTACACCTTTCTGAGGGTAGATGAAACAACATGATGGAGCCCCACTTGGTTTAGGATTTGTTCTTTGGGAGAAGATCTATAAAATATGTATTCATATTATGTAATCAGCTTTGTTGAGTATTTTAGCATTAAGGGGGGTCCCTTGGTACTATTGCACGAACAATGTAATAAGGGGGGAATGTTGGCGTAATAGTTATAGTATTACATTGTTTGTACGTAACTACATCTGTTGGTTACATTAGTTGCACTATATAGTTACTCTATAACTATTGTATCAATCAACTACACCACAATATATATCTGTGTGTTGTATCTACATTTATCATCAGTAAAATTACTACCCCTTCAGTAGCCATGTAATATGTGTGGCTATAATGAAAAGCAAAAGATTGGGTGTCAAATTCAACTAATAATACACCCATTACATTAAACACCTTATACATCGCAATTAGATGCATATTTTAAATAAATCCAATTACAATTACCTCCAAAATAAACCCTTACAATCATAACAACTTATTTAAGTTTAAAAAATCAACTACTTCTCTTTTCAAAAATACTACATGCCTTTAACACAAAAGAATCTCTCCTTTTTAATGTGCCCGATTTAAAAATAATACCTCTTTACACATCCATTTTCCACGTAGTCAGTTTGGAAATACAATCCACTCTTGGCTGACTTCAAACTCATACAACTTCAATGGTTAACTTGAAAGTTTATCAATACACTGGGAAGCACCGACCTTTATCATTTCACAGAGTACGTTGTCTCATTCTTTCAAACAAACTACTGCACATGTTTCTCTACCAGAAACAACATCAGTAAACAATTCTACACAGCAGTAATATAAGAAGCACAACAAATGACATTAAAATTCTTGATGCCTAATCAGATCATGACTTAATTTTCATCCTCTCCCTAAGTATGAATGAGATCAAATCGATTTGTATTTGCTATAACAGAAAGTCACACCTTGCTTTGCATTTCCACAAAGTCACATAAAATTGCTCCTTTCATTCCTGTCTTCTTTCATTCTTTAACTCTCCCACATTTTACATTGAAACCCTAACTACAATGGCAACCATGAAAGTAATGCACTGGAGTCTGAATATTATTGTCAGTTAATTTGTATGCAGCAAAATATGGAATGACAACCTCAAGTGCGGAATCCAATTCATCTATCACTCATTGATTACATTCATCCATTTACATATCTATTATTGAAAAGAGTTAAGTTTGAATGAAATGCTAAGTGTCAACAAACTTTAAATGTTGTTAAAACCTATCTCACTTTCTCCATAGCAATAGTCTTCCCCTAACTATCAGCAATATCAAATACAAATCTATTTGATTTTCCAGATTGACATACTTGCTCAACAATCATTTTCTTCACAGCCCATTTTCAAAATGCTCTAATACCATGTTGAAATATGGTGAGTACAAACACAGATAACTAGATCAAACCATTTTAACATAGAAAAACATAAAACATAGAATAATATATTATTGTCTTTAGATAATTTTTACATTGCATTACATTGGCTTTATAAAAGCCTCTTCCCTTTAACTATTTGATAACTACCTACATAACTTTCATACAGGAATGTAACTCCCACAAACTAACATTTATTTAATAAGCATAAACTAACCTATAAATGCAAATTTAACATTGTAATACAATTGTTGTACTATGACTAGTATACCAACAAATTATGGAAATATTTAGACTACAAGCTTAATAGAATAGTTACTAAAAATTTTAATATATAATTTTTTTGCAATTTTAAATAAGAAAAGTTTGAACCAAAAGATTGTAATATTGGGGTCAAAAAATCAATATCCTAAAACAAGGCTAAGAGATCCAAACAAAACATGAGTGATTTGTAGAACTCAAATCAAATAACCATGATATGAATGATTTGTGTAATTCTGAAAGGTAAGAGTATTTTCAAAGAAATAGATAAAAATATTATGTTGACAAATACTATTATTATGTGTACATGTATTAGGGTGGCAATGCACTTGCATTCAAATACTTCATATTATATGTTTCACTTATGATGTCAAATGATGTCTTTAAACAATTACTCCATACCAAATAGTTTTATCTATTAATATAAATTTGGGAATTAATATTGTACAAATGAAATCATTTGAAATGATCCTATCCTAACCCTAACCCTAACATTGGAGTAGGGTTAGGCTTAGAATTAGTGGTATAATAGATATGAAATTGGAAACCTAATGGGATTGGAAAGGGTGGCTAGGGTGGGTAAAGGAGAGATCTCCACATAGCACAAAACTCTAAAAGAAAAGATATAATAATGGAATAATGAGAAGTAAGAATACAATCCCTTAAAATATCTAAAAATTGATAATGCCATAGAAATCACATATCCAAGACCCTCAAAGTAATATATCATACAAAATGTGTATGAAGTCAGCTCATGGCGGGAAGGAAATGGGCAAGAGTCAACAAATCTATAAGTTTTAAAATTCAAAATTTAGGGGTCAATTCCATGTGATGCAATATGAGTTTTAAATATTAGTGTGGGACAATGGAACACTAATATTGACATAAGAAATGAGTTTTATGACATGGGTTAGAGTTAGAATTAGGGTTAGAGTTAAGGATAGAATTAAGCCTAGTGATAAAATTAGGGTTAGGTTAGAATTAGGGTTATGGATAGAATTGGGGTTATTGTTAGGGTTAGAATTAGAGTTAGGATTAGCATTACTATCAGAATTAAGGATAGGGTTAGGGTTATAGTTATAATTTGAGTTTGAATTAGTAATCTAAGTAGTATTGGGGCGAGAATTAGGGTTACGAATAAAATCAAGATTAGAATTATAATTGGATTTAGGTTACCATTACAATTAGGGTTAGGGTTACTGTTTAGGTTAGAATTAGGGTAAAAACTATGATTACAATCAGGGTTAGGGTTGGGGTTAGAATTGGGGTTAGAATTAGGGTGAATGTTATGGTTAGGGTTATAGTTACAATAAAATAACAAAGGTCAATTATATTTTTATCTATATATGGAACTATTGTTAGAATTAAGGTTGGGATTAGGGATGGAATTAGTAATATAATTAGAATTAAGTAGATATAGGGGTAAAGTTAGGGTTAGAATTATTATGAGGATTAATGTTAGGGTTAGGGTTATAGTAACAATTTGCATTCAAATAAGAAGTTAGGCCTACAATTAGGGTTAGGGTTTAGGTTCAAGTTAGAATTAGGGTTATAAATAATGTTACTATTAGCTCATTGGGGGATAGAATTAGGCTTCAGTTTAGAATTATTGTCAAGATTAACATTAGGGTTAGGGTTATATTATATATAATTCTAGAATACCTATTATATTATATGGGGACAAATATAAGGGTAGAATTAGGGTTAGGGTTATAATTAAGGTTAGGGTAAGAATTAGAGTTAGGTTTAGCATTACTGTCATGATTAAGGTCAGGGTTAGGGTTATAGTTATAATTTGGGTTTGAATTAGGATTTGAACTAGTATTTGGATAACAATTAGAGTTAGCAATAAAATCAAGATTAGAATTATAGTTGGATTTAGTGTTAGGGTTAAAATTACAGTTTGATTTATAGTTAGAATTAGGGTTAGGGTTGGGGGTTACACTTAGGGTTAGGGTTATAGTTACAATAAAACACCAAAAATCATTTATATTTATATCTATATATAGATCTATGGTTAGAAATAGGAATAGAATTAGGTTTAATAGATCTAAAGATATATAATATAGTTAGAATTAAGCTTGTTGCACCAGACGCTACTAGAATATCTATATTTAAAAAATATATCTAAAGTACGCTGAGAGATATTCTCGAGGCACCCATTTTTTAATCATTATACCATAGATAGGTGGAATAGGTGCCTCAAGAGGGATATCTCTTAGTGTACTTTAGATATATTTTTAAATATAGATATGCTAGTAGAATTATTAATGTTGAGAGGTGTTGATGCTTAGAATTGCGCAGTTTCCAACACCAACATGGGAAACTCTGAGATGTGGGAATGCTCTTCAGAGTAACCTCCAGATTTTAAAGAAGTTGGCTCTTCTTTATCTCAAAAGTGTTTGGGGAAAGGGATAGGATTAAATAGAATCACAAATACAATTAAAAAAAGGAAACTAGAGTATGGTGATGTGCCTGAATGTGATTTTGTTTCTCAACACTTAAGCACAGTGAAACTACTTTAGGATTCAGTCACATTAAAGAGAAAACAATGCATGATCAATGTAACAGATGAAAAATAAATAGAATCAAAGGCTCATGAATTAAAATATTTTGCAATAACACAGAAAATATCAGCAAAGGTTCAGAACTCTGTCTTTATTAATTTTCTAGTCACATAAAAGGCACAGAATCATGCATAGTTATACAAACTCTCTGAATCAAGAAAACAGAACAAAGGCAAATGATATTACTGGCCACTACAAAAGATCTTCAAACTTCTCTAACAATCTATGATGCAAAAAATTCTCTATATCTCCAATCTTGTATATATCCCAGGCACTGTGATCTGAACCCATATTTATAGCATAGAACTGGCTCAAAGATTGTCTGCATGATCAAATCTCAATGGTCTAACCAAATTGGCGCTTAACTGAAAGTGTCTATAAGAAGATCTCTTTCAAATCTAAGATGGTTAGTCACTTTGCAAGTTCATTGGCTACAACAGATACATGTAACTTCACTTACTTGAATCAGGGAGGAACGCGTGGCAGTTTCTGATAGTCTTTGCGACTATAAACCCTTGAAATAGCTGGCATTCATACGCGCCTCTTTCTTGGAACTCCTTCATCTTTCCAGAACAATAAGAAACTAACACACATCATCCTCCACATGACTTACTTGATAAACTACATCTCTCTCAAGAGACACCAGAAATTGACACTTGGCAGCGTCTGCAGCCTTTGCAAAAGATACGTGGCACTCTCCGCTTTACTTTGAGTATTTATTGTGGCTTATATTAAGAGTACTCGGGCTTCGCCATCTGTCACGGTCCGCTGAACTTTGGAACCTAAGAAACATTAAAAATGGGACCCACCAACAGTCCGTGCCTGAGTAGCTTCAAAAAGGAATAGGGACAGGTGGCGCTTTCCACTGATATGAGAAACTATACGTGGCAGCTTCCATTGCACTTAGAGAGACTATAGATACTTTTAGTGATTTCTATAGAAGATGACACATGGCAGTCTCCGCTGCAACTTTGAGAAACTTTTGAAACATTATAGGGTCCTGCAAAAAGATGACACATGGCAATCTCTACTGAGCTTCCGGAAACTTTATAGAAACATTAGGGAGTCATAAGAATCATGCGGATGGTGATACTTGTCACACTCTACTGAAACTACATAAATATTAATCGCGGCCCACCATACCTCTTCACTTAGGAATGAAACCAAAAAGGAACCCGTGGAAGATGACACTTGGAGCTCTCCGCTGAAACTATATGGGACACGTGGCACCTTCCATGTAACTTTAAGAAACTCAAAAGAAACATTATGCATCTGCCACTTGGCGCCTTCCGCGCTCACTGAAGCTCTTAAAAGGGACTCGCTACATTATGAGAAACATTCAAAAAGAAGGTTTGAAACTTAGAAGAAACTGGAACGGGTGCCGACACTTGGCGGATTTCGCCTTAATGCAAAAAGATAC
The DNA here is from genome assembly GCA_027924645.1 of Cunninghamia lanceolata. Lineage (NCBI taxonomy): Eukaryota > Viridiplantae > Streptophyta > Pinopsida > Cupressales > Cupressaceae > Cunninghamia > Cunninghamia lanceolata. The sequence continues at coordinate 2,452,904 of BSBN01000797.1, forward strand.
GTGGCACTCTCCGCGGTCAATCTAAGAAACTCTAAAATGTATCCCGGCTGCTGACACGTGGCAGTTTCCACTGCACTAAAAGAAACTTAAAAATGGGGCCCGCCACACTTACTTTGTAAAAAGGGGCTTTTAAAACTTATAGAAACTGAACCTCAGATGCCGACACTTAGCATGCTCCACAGGTATTAAAAGGGACACGTGGCTCCATCTGCGTTACTTTAAGCAACTTTATATGGTGTGCCAGGTGCTGACACTTGGCGGCTTCTACTGCTTCTCTGGGACTTTGGCAAAATTTACAAAAATGAAAACCCCGCGCGTCCGCGCTCTGTGCTTGCACTGTGTGTCAAAACCCTCGCTACAAAACTGAAGCACACAGAAACAAAACTGGAACTCGTAGAACTGAAACTCAAAAATTAAAATGTAGAGTATTTTACTCTACAATTCTTGGTGATCCCGAGGACTTTTGAGCCTGCTCAAAAAGAATCCAAAAAAAATGTGCATCTATCGGCAAAATTTACAAATTTTGCAAGGCCATCTAAGATACAGACCACTCGGCATCAGATAATCCCTATTTGTTCTACAAATCCTGGAAGGCTAAATCTAGATTAATCATGTCCTTATGTGAAAAGCTTTGCAAAACATGGACTACTGCTTTCAACTGGAAACCAAGCTGGGCCATGGGAATCAAAATAGCTTCCACTTCTGACACTGATGAGGCATCTGTTAGACCCTAGAAAACTAATTGGTCATTCTGTCTAGCTAGCAACAGAGGCTTGATCTCATCAACCATTAATACAGTGTTGCTATTAGGAAAAGGGGAAGGAAGGCCCAATTGCACCAGGTCTTCAATATGTTTCTTCATGTCCTTCACTCCCTCCTTGACCACATCCAAGAGCTCCTGGCGAGTAATTATAGCAGAGTTGCAACTGAGAACCTCATTCACCCGTTTAGCAGCAATCATTCTGTCACTGATCCCTGGTGTTGATAATGTTTCATCAGATGTATCATAAAGTTTCCCCAGCAGCAGTTGAGAATCAGAAACTCTCATGGAAATAATGGACAAAGTGGCCTGAACTGAGGTTTCCACCTTTTCACATAATTGCTATGCATGTAGCAGGAAAGTTAAAGAGGGTTTGAGCTGAATAATCTCTTCAGAGATTCTTGCCCACACTGATGCATATAGCTCCTTAACCAAATTCAACACTCCTGTATTTTGAGGCCTATTTGCCAACTCAACGGTTAATTGTTTTGCTATTTGTTGCTCAGCCTGAAGTTGAGCCTGTATGGCAGCAACATTGTTCTATTCTTTCAACAGTTGCTATTGGAACTGTGTGGCTTGCTAAGAAGAATCCTGATGCCTCTTCTACAATGTAGTCTTTTCTTGCTTCAAGGCAACAACAACAGACTTCACCTGGATCAGTTCTTCTTTCAAGGAAGCATTTTGGCTCTGTGTAGCCTAATGAATCTAACATGAAACAGTATTTTGCAACTGTTTAGTGAGATCTTCAATTTCATCATTTTTTAATTTGAGCTCAGCAGTCAGGGTCTCACTATGTGTTTTTTCTTGAGCTAGATCAGCCTCCACTTTCTGCAACTTCCTTGACAACTTCAAATAGTCAGTGGCTACAGCAGAAGTGGTTTCATTTAGTAGCTCTACCCTGTCTTGTGGCCTAAAAAGTGACATGTCCATCGCCACTACACTCATTGTATAATCTTGGGGCTGCATCTGCTCATTAGGTCTTACTACATTTGGTGACAAATGGGTCACAGTTAGCTGCTACTGAATTGGGTCAAATAGTGACCTCATATGTGGGACAGGCTAAGCTTTATTGTCCTTCTTTCTCTTTTTGTCCATCCGGGATTCCCTAGCCTTCTTAGCAGTGTTTGCTTGAGCTTGGAAGGTAGGGGAAGAGGTAATATACCTGCCCGCAAAAGGATGACCCTGTGGCAAGCCATAAGGAATAGCCAAATGTTGGCTAGGAGGAATCTGAGGAGGTACTCTCCTTGGAAAAGAGGGAGAAAAGGGAGGTAATGATGTGGCCTGTAATGACATGGCCTGTGTAGTGACAGGTGGGGAAAAATGAGAAATTGGCATAGCAGAGGTGGCAGGGGATAATATTTGGCCAGTTGGGATTGCCACCCCTATTGAAGAAGAAAAAGATTGAGAAGAAGAAGGAGAAGAAGCACGTACCTGAGGAGCAACAGATATACTCGGTGGTGGCTACAACAAAGGTTCTACCTCCTCATCTGAATCAGGTTGAAGTTTTAGCTTCTTATGTTTCCTTGGCCTCTCTTCTTCTTGCTGTGTTTCTTTTTCCTCAACATTTACCACTATTGCTAGTGGTGTTTGCACAAAATTGGAAGCCCCACTCATTGAAACTGATGGGGTCCCTCTAGGTGGTGATGACACCACACCCTTCTGCTTCTCTATAGCACTGAGAGATTGGGCCCAGGTGGTTACAGCAGTTGTAGATGATGTTTGTCCTGCGGCCTACATCATGTGAGTGGATTCAGGCTCTTCCTCAGATTCCTCACCCCTTTTGCGGATCTTGCTTGTATCAAGGCTAGAGACTGGAGAAGGATGCCATTCATCCCAAATGGATTCCCATTTCTCATCTGTATCAACTTTGCCAAAGGAGTGGGTTATTTCAAATATCTCTTGCCTATATTTCCAATAGGCTTCTATCTTATCAGCCTTCCACTCTCTATCTCTTATTAAATTTTTCTTTAATCCACCGCCCATTTTGAGCTTAGGGTCATAGGCCTTTTCCTTTTTATAAAATACTTCCCACGGCCTGGGTCCCTCAAAGGGCAAATCTGTCAATTTTGTATATAAATTAGGGATGTCCTCCTTAGGGTTTCTTCTGTCTTCCCAAAAGGGATGACCCTTGTGCACAATTTTGGCAGCAATCTTATTATTCTTGACCCACAAGGTTATGAAACTGATTGGATCATATCTCCATTTATCTTCAATCAAAAGAAAACCTAGGATAGCTAACTTTCTTAGCAATAAGTGTTCAGCATCCCTGACCAATAGGGTCATGTTTTTCTTCACCCAGGGAATATCATACATTTTCTTTTTCTTCTTCCTAGTGCCATAATCATTATCGACCATAGACACTTGTCGGGTGACCTCTAAGAAGGCTAGCCTAGGAGTCAAAACCTTGGGTAGCAATATTGGCTCTCCATTAAAACCATGGACCCTGATAATAGTATGGTGAGACCCAAAGAAATAATCACAAGGAATGGGGGAATTTTCCATGAGGCCTCTGACACTTAATGTTAATCTATTCTCAACAGGCTCCGGGCTTAGGTGAGTAAAAGCAGGGATGACAAAAAGTTCCCAAAATTTATAGGGGTCAGATGATTCAGACAAAACATGTGTCCATGTGGACACAGGAATAGTTCTATTGGGATCAAAACTTGGGTCATACATGTCCAGATGCATATACTGGGAGAAGATGGCATAGTTTTGGTATAACATAAGGTGAAATAGATAAGAAGAATACCTGAAAACCCTTGTTGATTAGAAATTGGTGAGTTGTTTAGCCATTGAATAGGCAATCTACTCTGAGAAATCTAGCTAAAACTCCTGAGACTTATCCACGGTCTTCATTCTGAATAAAATGGCTAGTTGCCAATCATAGACGGTGATGCCTTCCTTCATTCCGAAGATAAATGCCATCATAGATAGCGCTTCCTGACTGGCTTGTGTAAATTGTGCCCTTCCTATTGGCAGCGCTGGCATTTGGGTATTTTCATCTCCCAACTACATCTCTGAATTAAGAAACCTTAATTGATGCTTGATGTTTGCCCACGTCTTCTGCATTTTGGCAATGGTAGGAAACGTGGCTGTGCTGTCATAGTATAGGGCCAACATGTCCCTGATGGCCTTTGGTGTGATTTGTACCATGAAGGGTCCCTTTTGAATGGTGCTTGAGGGTGCATGAAATAATTCTACGCATACCTCAATCAGGTCGGGGCATAAATGCACACTCGGGACCATGAATTTCACTAATTGAGAGGTCCATATATGCATGCCAAATGTTTCAAATTGTTTAGCTTTGGCCTTCAGGAGGCATCTTTGGTGTGCTCCCTCTCAAAGAGCTTTGCCAGACTTTTGAAGGGTTGGTTCAGCAATACCATCTACAAAATCCTGCACCTTAGCTGGGTCGACCGCATAACCAACCTCTGGAACCCTAGTCCTTGGATAGGTCTTTAAAGGTTGTACAGGGGCCGAAGTGTATGATTTTCTGGTGAGAAGCCTGTCAACCGACTCGTAAATCCCAAGTCCCTGTTGAGAAGACTGTGCCTCCGCCATCTCTGTGTTTGTTGGAAACTGTTGAACTTACTGAAAATGAGTATGGAAGCTTTGCGACAGGGAAGACACAATTAGGAAGCAAGTTTTGCAATGAAAACGCAGCAACATGGAAGACACTTAGCAGAAGTAGAAACAAATGAAACTTAGTTAAGCTTTAACTCCTGTCACTGGGGTATTTTAATGATGCATCAAGTCTCATAAATGGCATTAAAAATAGAAACTATTATAAAATCTTAAGAGATTTGAGTGGGACAGATTGTCAGACACGTCATGAAAAGCGGCTGCGCTGGGTATCTTTTAGGAATTTTGGGGATTTGAGAGGTTTAAAGAATACAAAAGTTTCAAACTTTTAAGAGACTTGAGCTGTGGCCACGTTTTTATAAAACACTTATTCAAAGCAAAAGCGGGAAAAACAAAGCGGGAAAAAACAAAGCAACAACAAAAGGAAACTATCTAACTATAATACACAGGAAAGACACTGTCTAATTGAAATGCTTCAAGTAGATCCCATTGATGGGAATCTCTTCAGGCTCACCCTCCATCATTTCAAGCTTGAAAGAATTCTGTTGTTTACAGGAATGAATTTTATAAGGGCCAGTCCATAATGACCCAAATTTACTATGTCGACCCGGCTTGGCAGCTCTCTCATCCCATTTCAAAATAACTGATCCTACTTCAAAATGAGGGTTTGAAGTTTTCTTATCAAAACAGTCTTTGATTATTTTCTGATGTTTCAATAATGATTCATGTGCTGAATCCCTCTTTTCTTGAACTTCCAAGAGCTCAGCAAGTCTGACCTGCATGGGGCCATTTTCCTCAATCTCAATTTGTTTCAATAACTGGAGAGCAGGAATCTCCAAGCTCAGGGTCATTATAGCAGGTTTACCATAGACCAATTCGTATGGGGACATTTTTGTCACTTGTTTCAGTGTAATTCTGTCTACCCATAGTGCTATATTAAGCACTTTATGCCACTCTTTGTGATGATCAACCCCTATTCTTTTAATAAGTCTGATCAAATTCTTGTTAGTTGATTCTGCTAAACCATTACCCTGAGGATAATAATTTGAGGAGGTTTTTAGGTAGATTCCATACTTTAGTGCAAAGTCGGATATCTTTGCCCCCAAAAATGCCTTAGCATTATCTGAAATTACAGTACAAGGAGGCCCAAAGCGAGTAGTGATTTTCTCCAGAAAGTCAAGAATCACCTTTTCTGTTGCTTCTTTTAGTGGGACTACCTCACTCCATCTAGTAAAATAATCTATGGCAGTTAGGATCCATTTGTGCCCCATACTTGACACTAGATTGATCATCCCGATGAAGTCTAGACCCCATTGAGCAAAAGGTTCATCAACGATTATAGGACTAAGGGGTATTGCTGCATTCCTTCTCTTCCCTACATAGTACTGACAAGATTGACATTCTTTAACTAGTTGATAACAATCTGTGAATAGAGTGGGCCAGAAGTAACCTGCCTGACTTATCTTTATAGCTGTGGTTCTTGCAGAAAAATGTCCACCTGACACTCCATGATGCATTTCATACAGTATTCTTTGGGCTTCATCTTTCTCTATGCATCTTAAAAGTATGCCATCAGTATTTCTTCTGAAAAGAACTTGGTCAATTAAAACAAAATGAACTCCCTGTTGCCTCTAGTACCTCTTCTTATCCTAAGAGAGCTCTTTTGGGAAAATTCCATGTTTCATAAACTGGATCCTATTTGTGACCCAAGAATTCTGATCAACTTCTTGTATCCTCAATACATTTTCCTCCTCTGTTTCTTCAGTTATCATTTTTTTCATATCTTGAACCATATACTGGCACAAACCCTTGCCTCTGACAAGTATAGTTGGTCTAACCTCACATCATATTCAAGAATCTTTGTTATCCAATTTGCTCTTTTCTCAGTGATTTCTCCTTCCATAATATATTCTCTGACACTCGGATGAGCCACTAGTATCAGAATCTTATTACCTGTGACCATGTGTCTGAATTTCTTGAGGGCTTTTACCATAGCATATGCATGTTTCTCTACAAAGTTATACCTGGCTTCATACTCCCTAAGAGTCCTTGAGAAAAAGGCTATTGGGTGCTCTCCCTCCTGTTGATCATCTTTTTGTGTTAGGACAGCAGCAACACTAAATTCTCCTCCGTAGACATACATTATAAAAGACTTAGAGAAGTTAGGGTTTCTCAATATTGGGGCTGTTGAAATTGCTTTCTTGACCTCCTCAAAAGCCTGTCTCCCTTCTATAGTCCATTTGAATACCAGGTCTTTCTTTAGTAGCAGTGTAATTGGTCTTATTAGGCCTGCAAAGTCTGATATGAATCTACTGACAAAGTTAATCTTTCCCAAGAAGGACTGAACTGCTTTCTTATTGACAGGCAGAGACAGGTTTATTATGGCAGTGACTCTTTTTGGATCTATAGAGACTCCTTCTTTAGAGACTATATGCCCTAATAGTTTACCTTAAGGTACTGAAAAAATGCATTTCTTAGGATTTAGAGATATTCCAAACTCTTGGCATTTCTTAAAAATTGCTTCTAAACAGTCAAAATGATCTGTAGCATTTTTTGAGAAAACAGTGAGGTCATCTAGGTAAATTAGAATGATTTTGTTGATAATCTCTCCAAATGCTACATCCATTGCCCTCTGAAATGTAGCTCCAGCATTTGAAAGACCAAAAAGCATCTTTGCATAGGCGAATGTTCCCCATTTTGTGGTGAAAACAGTCTTATGCTGGTCCTCTTCAGCCAACCAAATCTGATTGTACCCAGAGAAACCATCTAGCAGGGAAAATCTCTCTGATCTAGCCACAGTCTGTAAAATTTGTTCCATAGAGGGCAAAGGGTAGTGATCCTTCAAGAAAACCCTATTTAGATCCTTGAAATCCACATAGAGCCTTATGTCCCCATTCTTTTTTCTGACTGGTACTAAGTTGGATACCCAAGTTGAGTGTTTGATTGGGAAAATAATCTTTGACTCTAATAGTTTCTGCAACTCATCCACCATCAGAGGTTCAATCCTAGGGTTCACTAGCCTCTGCTTCTGTCTAACCAGTTTAGATCCTTCAGTCAACTATATAGTGTGTTGAATGATATTTCTATCATAACCATGGAGATCTTCATAGGTCTAGGCTATGACCCTATCATATTTCTCACATAAATCAATTAACCTTTTTCTTTCCTGTTGAGTGGTAGAATTTCCAACCTTCAGTCTTCTCCCCTCACTAACCTGGATCTTAGAGTAATCTTCTTTGTTTGCTTGAAATCTCTTCTTTTCTAGGATAGCATCTTCAAGATCAAACAAGTTTTCCAGGGTAATCAGTCCTTTAGGGAGCTTGTTAGATTTCAGTTGAATGATCTGATCACCATATGCTTCTTCAATTTTTAGTTGTAATTGATCAGCAAATTCTCCTGACTGTTGTAAAAATGAAAGTACTTGAAAATCATTTTCAAAAACTTGCCAATTTTCATCATTGTCTGGGATGGTTGGCCTTACAATAACTTTGACTGACTTATTATTTACCATTAGATTAGTTATTGGATCAAACTATGAACCAATTTGTTCCATCCTATCTTCCTTAGAATTTTGGGCTCTAGGGACTACTTCTATATTAAAGGCTTCAAAATTTTCTATTAAGTCCCAAATTCTGTGCCTATAGGATCTCATCTTTACATTTTTGGCTATTGCCTTCTCTCTTATTTGTTTCACCACTAGTTCTGAATCTCCTTTGACTATTAGATTCTTTACTCCTTTCCTTTTTGCCAATATAAGTCCATGCACTAAAGATTCATACTCAGCATCATTATTGGTACAGGCAAAATGAAAGCGAATGGCTCTCAAAATCTTTTCACCATTAGGAGCAGTAAGACAAATTCCTGCTCCAGCTCCATTTTTGCTTCTAGCCCCATCAAAATTTAGGGTCCAGATTCCTGAGTCATTTATGGATTCTTGGGTCTGAGAGGGCTCATTGCTTAAGACATTAGGGATCTCCTGGTCTTCCTCAAATATAACATAAGTGCCCAACCTTGTTGAGTCATAGTTCCCAAGGGGATCACTCTGCATCATGGTTAACAACTGGTTATCCTCTACTTTCTGATCATATTCAGTCCAATCCCCTATTTCTTCAACAAAAACCCTTTCCTCTTTATTTAACATGGCATGTACTGCTTCTAACTTTGGGGTTGGTTCATTAGTGATATGGTCCTTTAACAATGGTTCTGACAGTACCTTCATTTTAGTCCCATATTTGGTCCTTATGATGAGATGAGACCAATCAAGTGACATATAACCTCCTATCTTAGCTGTGAAATCTGGAGATAGGCATAAGCCAAAAATAGGAGGAATATCTATGACTACAATATCTTGATTAACAATTATATTGGGACAGGTGTACAACTGTAGTGGAAGTTGTTTAATTTTCCCTATTGTTTGCACAGACTTCCCATCTAACTGCATAGCTCCTTTTGCAAGTGGCTCATATTTTATTTTCAAAGCATTTGCTATTTTCTTTGGCATCACTATGGTGCTAGCCCCAGAGTCTATCATTGCATTGTGCAATAGTTTCTTTCCAACTATTAAAGTTAAATAAAAGGGATCTGGCTTGGATTTACTTACCTCTAGTGCATTGTTCAAAAGAGCTGTTGTCTGCAGAGGAATAGTGTCTTTGAGCTTTTCTTTATCATTAGGTCCTCCTTTGGCAAGAGTCTGTTTAGGCACAGCTTGGCTCCATAAAGCTTCTTGCAACAATGTCTTTTGCTTAGGAATGGCTAACATGTCCCATATTGACACTTGTACTAGAGTCCTCTTCAACTGATCCACCACATTCACAGGTCCTAGTGCTTGTGTTCTTGGATAATAAGGGTATCTTGCTTTTTCTTGAACTTGTCCAGAAACTACTTGGTTCTATACTGGCTAAGGTATTTCTTGTCTAGTAGCTGTATTTTGATGATCTTAAAATGGTGGAACTCCCATAATTTCATTATTTGTGACTCCAGGCTATTCCATCATCCTTCTCTTGGCTCTAGTATAGTAATCTGATTGTACCAGTGGCTTCTTAGAAGCTGAAGCTTCATTTAAGAATACTGACTCTTCATCTTCAATCGATGAAAATAGAGCATGCTCAGGGGCTATTTCTTCTTCTTGCTGTAAGGACATTCCTTGCGTCTGAGCCACTAGGACTGAATTTTGCATACCAGGGGATTGGTAGGGCTGAGTGTCAGAAGTATTTGTAAATTTTCCATCCACTCTTCTTTGCTCTGCTATCTTTTGCTGTAGATTACCCCTAGGACAATCTCTGGGCATATGTGCATTATTACAAGGGAAACACCAGGCATTGGTGCCATTTGCATAATTATTCTACCCTGGGACAGTCTCTCTATTTGGATTGGGAGGAACAGTCTGCAAGGGTGTAGGAACTGTAACCAATTGGTTTGATGGCTGAGGGTTAGTTTGCCTTTGGGGGCCCTGATACTGGTTTGACTGTGAAGGAGGTCTATTCCCTTGATAGCCTTGATATTGGGGTCTGGGATAAGGATTCCGCTATCTTTTTAGGTTAATTATTTCATTAGAAAATGTCCTTAGGATGTTCTTGACATCATCCATCTCTGAAGACTGGGTAGGGACAGCAGCTTTAGCATGTTGTTGGGGAAACATATACATGGACACAGGTGGGGTTATGGGGTTAGGAGCTTCTTGAGGCAATGGTAGGGTAATCTCTGGAAACATAGGCATGGGAGGCCTTGTGGGCAATTTTCTAGCATCTATCAAATTATTTTCAGCTCTGACTGCATAGTCATAGGCTTCTGGTAGGGTCTGGCCTCCAAGTGATTGAATCATTACTGCTATATCTGAATTTAGGGCTTTAAGATAAAATACTATAGCCATACCTGGTAATGGTCTTGCTATAGTAGGAATCCTTTCCCAAGTCTTCTAAAATCTGGAATTGAAATCAGTCATTGCCTCTTGTGGTGCCCTCTTGATGGTAATCAGTTGTTGTAACAAAGAAGATTTATCACCCTTCTCTTTGAATCTTGCAAAGAAAGCATCTCCAAGCTTGTCCCATGTAGATATTGAATTTGGGGTCAAAGATCTGTACCAGTCTAGAGCCTTCCCCTTAAAAGAAGCTGCTAACAGTCTTATAGCCACATTTTGCTGTGTGATCACATATATTACATAGACATCAGACACATCTTGTAGATGCTCTTTAGGTGTTTTGAAATCCTCCCCACTAAATTTGGGTAGAGCCTTCAGGGCATTTGCTGGAATAGGATCTCAAGTGGCTGGTGGTACTGGAAGAATCAGAGCACTACTAGTATTCCAATTTGCGTAATTCCTTGGGGTTATAGGTGCTCCCATGTTTGCACTTGGGGTTGCTGTAAACTGATTGACCCTACTTCTTGGATTAGTTATCAATGGTCATAAAAGAATACCTGGGTTCACAGCAGATTGAGCTTTTGTCACAGGTCCACAGCTCTGACTCCTCCCGACTCTCTGTTTCATACAGTCTTAAAAGAAACTTCAAGAAGTGGTCCCACCGGGCATGCCAAAAACTGTTGATGCTCAGAATTGCGTAGTTTCCAACACCAACATGAAAAACTCTAAGATGTGGGAATGCTCTTCAGAGTAACCTCTAGATTTTAAAGAAGCTAGATCTTCTTTATCTCAAAAGTGTTTGGGGCAAGGGATAGGATTAAACAGAATCACAAATACAACTAAAAAAAGGAAACTAGACTATGGTAATGCGCCTGAATGTGATTTTGTTTCTCAACACTTAAGCACAGTGAAACTATTTTAGGATTCAGTCACATTAAAGAGAAAACAATGCATGATCAATGTAACAGATGAAAAACAAATAGAATCAAAGGCTCACGAATTAAAATATTTTGCAATAACACAAAAAATATCAGCAAAGGCACAGAACTCTGTATTTATTAATTTTCCAGTCACATAAAAGGCACAGAATCATGCACAGTTATACAAACTCTCTGAATCAAGAAAACAGAACAAAGGCAAATGATATTACTAGCCACTACAAAAGATCTTCAAACTTCTCTAACAATCTATGATGCAGAAAATTCTCTATATCTCCAATCTTGTATATATCCCAAGCACTGTGATCTGAACCCATATTTATAGCATAGAACTAGCTCAAAGATTGCCCACACGATCAAATCTCAACGGTCTAACCGAACTGGCGCTTAACTAAAAGTGTCTGTCAGAAAATCTCTTTCAAATTGGAGACGGTTAGTCACTCTGCAAGTTCATTGGCTATAACAGATACATGTAACTCCACTTACTTGAATCAGGGAGGAACGCGTGGCAGTTTCTGATAGTCTTTGCGACTATAAACCCTTGAAATAGCTGGCATTCATATGCGCCTCTTTCTTGGAACTCCTTCATCTTTCCAGAACAATAAGAAACTAACACACGGTATCCTCCGCGTGACTTACTTGATAAACTGCTTCTCTCTCAGGAGACACCAGAAATTGACACTTGGCAGCGTCCACGGCCTTTGCAAAAGATACGTGGCGCTCTCCGCTTTACTTTGAGTATTTACTGTGGCTTATATTAAGAGTACTCGGGCTTCGCCATCTGTCACGGTCCGTTGAACTTTGGAACCTAAGAAACATTAAAAATGGGACCCACCAACAGTCCATACCTGAGTAGCTTCAAAAAGGAACAGGGACAGGTGGTGCTTTCCACTGATATGAGAAACTATACGTGGCGGCTTCCACTGCACTTAGAGAGACTGTAGATACTTTTAGTGATTTCTGTGGAAGATGACACATGGCAGTCTCCACTGTAACTTTGAGAAACTTTTGAAACATTACAGGGTCCTGCGGAAGATGACACATGGCAATCTCCACTGAGCTTCAGGAAACTTTATAGAAACATTAGGGACTCATAAGAATCATGTGGATGGTGACACTTGTCACACTCTGCTAAAACTACAGAAATATTAATCAGGGCCCACCATACCTCTTTACTTAGCAATGAAACCAAAAAGGAACCTGCGGAAGATGACACTTGGAGCTCTCTGTTGAAACTATATGGGACACACGGTACCTTTCGTGTAACTTTAAGAAACTCAAAAGAAACATTCTGCATCTGCCACTTGGCGCCTTCCGCGCTCACTGAAGCTCTTAAAAGGGACCCGCTACATTATGAGAAACATTCAAAAGGAATGTTTGAAACTTAGAAGAAACTGGAATGGGTGCCGACACTTGGCAGCTTCTGCCTTAATGCAAAAAGATACGTAGCACTCTCCGCGGTCACTCTGAGAAACTCTAAAATGTATCCCGGCTGCTGACACGTAGCGGTTTCTGCTGCACTGAAAGAAACTTAAAAATGGGGCCCGCCACACTTACTTTCTAAAAAGGGACTTTTGAAACTTATAGAAACTGAACCTCGGATGCCGACACTTGGCATGCTCTGCAGGTATTAAAAGGGACACGTGGCTCCATCCGCGTTACTTTAAGCAACTTTATATGGTGTGCCGGGTGCTGACACTTGGCGACTTCCGCTGCTTCTCTGGGACTTTGGCAAAATTTACAAAAATAAAAACCCCGCGCGCCCACACTCTATGCTCGCACTGTGTGTCAAAACCCTCGCTGCAAAACTGAAGCGCACAGAAACAAAACTAGAACTCACACAATTGAAACTCAAAAATCACAATGTAGAGTATTTTACTCTACAAGAGGCATTCTATAATGGCAGCAAGGCATGGAGTGTAATGGTGTGAGTGTTTTAAGAAAGCACTTACCTTTTATTTTAAAATTGGCGGTCATTTGCATGTCAAATTATTAATATTTAATATTAAATACAATATAAATCCCAAAAATAAACATATGTTCTCATCAATGGACAACTTTGGATAATATCTTTCTTCTCATTTTCAAAGTGCAAAAAAATGTTAATGGGTTAAGAAAGAAAATATTTTGATTTCTTAATTTGAGATTTTTTTTTTAATTTGTTAATTATAGTTGAGAAATTGATGGACATAGGGTTGAGTGAGGAAAAAATGTGCACAGATACCAATTTGAAATAAAATAAAATAACTTAAAAGTAAATAAAATAAATTCAAAATATCTATTTAATATTATATTTAATAATAAAATAAAATATTAATATTTTTTTGGTGCATAAAACTGATTTTTATATATATTAATATTCAAAAAGTACTTGAAAAGAGGCTGTCATAGCCAGACTGCTGGAAATCCCTTTTATGAACTCCCCCAAAAATGACCTCACAGGGTCTCAAGCATATTTGATAAGGCCACATAGGGCCATATCAAAACCCAAAATTGGTAGTGCATGCCTCATAGACATAACTATTCGACTAAAAATAATGAAGTCAAAATAAAGCTTTATACCTAATGTAGATAATGTTGACATTATAGGGGCATTTAACCATGAACCAAAAAAAAATTTAAACAGCAGACTAGGAACACAGTTCAATGGTGCTTCCACAATAATGGGTTACACTTTCTAGGACATCCTGATTTTTTTTTAAATCACATATTTTTTGAAAATATAATGATTTAAGCCTTAAAAGGTTACATTTGAAGGATTTTAATTGAAGAGGGTTTGATTAAAACCCCCTTAGATTCAAACCCCCTTGGATAGAACCCCGCTAGTTTTAAACCATACCTATAATGGAGTCTCCTCTACACCTATCAAAATGTTGATAAAAAACCAATTTTGATTTATCTTTTAAGGGATCAAATGAATTCATTTAAAATTTATGCTTTGTAAGGATGTAGTCCTTATTATGAGCTTCCCAAAAAATATAATTTTAAATATATTTAATTTGATTATTATATTTATTTTTTATTTCTTGTGAATGTATGTTTTTCACTGAACATCAAGTTCTCTATTCTACACACATGGAAAATTAGTAAATAACTAAAAACAAATTCTAAAAAATATCTATGCATTAGGTATTGAGTCGTTGTTTCAAAAAAACAAAAAAAATTGAATTTTGATACATACAAAATTTTTTGTTTTACGGAATACACCTATGTCTAAATTATAATTGGTTTGAATTCAAAAATTAATTAAAAAATATATATTCAACAAAACATTATGAAACCAAATGCATACAGTATATATCGGTGTTACCAATCTAAATTAAAAACAATCAAAATTTTATCCTTTGTAAAAAAAAATTATGTGCTATAGAATACACATCACGTAAAAAATATGTTGTTTACTATGAAAAACTAGTTATCAAAGCAGATGCAAAAAAATTTACAATTTAACTACAAATTTTTTTAAAAATATATATTTAGAATCTACAAACAAAATCTCACAAATCACTAGTTCACATCATCTTCAAATTCCTAATGTTTTAGAGGCTATAGGTGTCAGAACATGAAGATTTAGTTCAAAATATTTATCTCAATGTCAAGTTTGGCCAAAAAGTGTAACCCATTATTGTGGGATGATCAAGAACAGGACAAAGAGCAATATGAACCTTCATATTACACCTAAACCATGCACGAAGACTTGAAATTCCTAGACCCATTCAAACTGTCAATCAACTGCTTCCACCTGCACCAGCTTCTTGAGGGAGGATGTTGCCTTCTCAGCCTTTTCTCTATGCTCCAGTAGAGCCACACCCTTTAGGTTAGAATAGGTATAGTTTCACAACTTCATCTGGGTCCTGTAACATGGGAATGTCTTTTGGATGAGACACCACAATTCTAGTGAATACTACTTTGATTGTCTCTTTGAACCAGCCTAAAAGTTCTGCCTTGAAGATTTTAGAAACTAACAATTCTGCTTCAACCTTTGGTGCACCTGTGTCAAGCACTGAAGCTAGAAATCTTGATGCAATGCTTGTATCCACTCTATAGATTTCCCCTTCTTCTAGAAAACCCCTTCCCAAAATAATTTTGACTACCGCCACAGTGACCCCATCATTCAGTTGCAAGACTCACTTTAGCCTTTGGTCAGTGACCACACCTTTGAAGGCCCTCTATCTTATTGTGCTCTCAATCTAGATTGAGGTGTCTACCCCTATGTTTACAATTCCCTCTTGAGCGATGCACACTGTAAATCTTGACATGTTTGCCATGAGGGCTTGGTGGTGCAGGAGCTCCCCAGTCTAATCATTTTGTTGGCTATTTCCTAGTTGGTTTTCATGTTATTTTTTTTTCTATGAGGCTTTGAAAGCCATTTTGATGTTTTGTAACAAATACTTAGTCATTTAGACTGACTAGTCCATGAGGATGTTAGTAATGCCTATTTTATAGGAATGCTTATTTTAGAAATTCATTGTTTTATCAAAAAACAGCCACTTCCATCATTTCATTGCCTTTCATGGGCAGTTGTATGGACTGTAGGGAAGTGGAAACATTGGGAAAAATTCCTATAAACTTTTGTTTGTATAAACATAACAAAAATGAATGGAAAGGAGGAGTTTTATAAGGCAAAAATTGTGTTTTTCTACTTTTATTGAAAACAACCATTCTGTACGGCCTGGTACGGACTGTTAAGGGAATAAGGTTTGAAAAATGTTTTAGATCTTTGAAGTAGCTCCCATTTGCATGTAGTCTAAGCTCTTGAAACATTTTGTGGTGTTTGTTTCACTCCATTTTGTAAAAATTGGTTTAAACCCTCCTTATCTAAGGTTTTGAGATAGAATGGAGCATTTTTCCTCTGTCCTCTGAAGGTGATCAGTTATTTTTGGTGAGATGGAGGAAATTAGATTAGTTTCATGTTTTTGATGTTTGTTTGGCTGTTCTCCTTCCTCCATGGTGTGTGGTATGCCTCTAACTAGTCAAAAATAGTGACTAGTTGGTAGAAAATGGTGTAAGAACAGTGTTTATCCTAAAAACAGTCACATGTTCAGTCAAATGGAGGTTGGAATTGAGTGCATGGAGCAAGGGCAGACCTCTGCAGATGGTTGGTAGAGCTTGAGAAGGTAGATTTACTGTATTCTTTTCATATAATCTGAATTAGGCCTCTTCTTTAGATAAAACAATAGTTTACTATTTTATGTACGTCAGTGGTACAATATGGTTGCATGCTGGTGGGGGAGTACATGTCCCATTTAGGTATTTGGATGATGCATTGAGAGGTGATGGTCATTAAGGTTTATGAGTGTTTAGTGTGGTGTTGAACATTCTCTTTGCTTACAAGGTTTAACCTTCTCTAAACATTGTTTTATTGAAGACAGTCATAACAACATTACTATTTCTATCAGAACAAGTACAGAGGCAAGGTGTTGGTTCAGAGACCTCAAGTTGATCTTGTCCTTAGTAAGTGTTTGATGTGTTTAGACCCATGTTGGTTGAAGAGTTGATGCAAGTTTACTTGTTCATAACAGCCACAAGAAATAAGCTTTCCTTGGCACTGTCAAAAGACAGTCACATAGAGATTTACTGTCCACTGTTTTGTTGGGAGTAGAATGTGGGTTCCTTGGTTAGTGGCCTTGTTCCATGCATGTCATAGATAAGTGTATGTTAATTGATATTGTTGTCCATGTTGGTAGAGTTGATTGGTAGTAGTTGAGAACTTTTGAAGGTAGATTGCTGTCCTTGGAGGTGGACTGTGTATAAGGGCTGGTTAGAGCAGTGACTCACCAGTGAGAAGTCGAATAACCTGTGTGGGTGGACACCAGTGTGTGGTCCAAGGTTATGTTAATTCCTCGAGAAGCCTTGTGAAGGCTTATGATAATAAACACCCTTGTATACCTCTTAAGGGAAGCTTTGAGATCTAGTGAACTTCAACAGCTATTACCATTGGAACTCTGCATCATATTGGTATCAGAGCCAATATTCTGATTGGAAGGAAGTGTATGTTAGAAGAGGAAATTGAAACAGAGGCTAGTACAATGCCTCTCAAGACAATGAGTCAAGATGCCATCACGAAGTTGGTGGAAGAGATGGTTGAAGCAAGATTGTAAGAAGCAAGATTGCGACAAGCAAAATTGCAGGAAGAGAAGAAGTCTAAGGGGAAGACCAAAGAAGAGGGAAGTTCTTCTGACACAAATGAAGAAATAGAGATAGAAGAGGATCCTCTAGAGAAAGATATGTCTATAGATCAGAAAGCCTTCTTGAATGCACTTAAGGGTGTTCATGGAGACAGTGGTGATCCCAAGATAGATGTGCCTACCTTTCATGGCAAGTTGGATGGAGATGTTCTCACTGACTGGATAGAAGCTATGTGCAACTTCTTTGATTATAAGGAGTTCAATGACAGCAAAAAGCTCAAGTTTGCCAAGACAAGGCTAAGAGGTTCTGCACTGGTATGGTGGAACTATATGCAGAGTGAGAGGGAGAAGATTAGGAAGAGTCCCATCACTAAATGGAGCAGAATGGTGGCTATGCTTAGAAGCAAGTTCATGCCACCTAACTATGAGATTCAAATCATAGGGAGGTTTAAGAATTTGAGACAAAAAGACATGGATGTGGCTACCTACACAAAAGAATTTCATAGACTCAATATGAGGGCCAATCATAATGAAGATGAAAAAGGGATGGTGGCTAGGTACCTGAATGGACTGAAATGCAATATGCTAGATGAGATAAGTTTGGTGTTACCAAAGACAGTGGATGAATGTTTCTTATTGGCCTCCAGAGTAGAGGAAAAGCTAAGAAGGAAGGGTGAAGAAAGTGCCAGAGCTAGAGGTGGCAGAAGCCAAAGAGGAAGAGATAATTTTGGTAGTGGACAATTCAACAAAACTGAAAATAACAGTCAGCAAGAAACATCACCTGAGACAGAGCATAGAGGAGGTTTCAGAGGTGGTAGAAGGCCTAATGGCAGAGGCAGAAATGGTGGAGGAGGTAGAAGACCAGGAGTCTTCATTGGAAGGTGTTATGGCTGCAACCAAGTTGGCCATACAATGAACAAGTGCCTTGGGAAAGCCAGCAACTCTCATGACAGTGGGAAGAGAAATCAGTTAGTGAAAGATGATGACTATGAAAGTGTGAATTCACCAATGGGAAGTGCTACACCTATTTTAGATGGAGAGAGTATGATGATAAAAAGGTCTATGTTGAAGATGCCATTAAAACAAGAACCCCCTCAGAGAAAGAATCTTTTTAGAACCCAAGGCCTAGCCTATGGGAAACTCTGCAAAATCATAGTGGATTCAAGGTCTACTAAGAATGTGGTATCCACTGAGATGGTTGAGAAATGCAAGTTGAAGAGGCTACCTCATATCAGTCCTCACAAGATTTCTTGGTTAAACAAGAACCAAAGTTTCATGGTGGAGGAACAAACTTGGGTTGAATTTGCAATTGGTGACTACCAGGACAAAGTACTATGTGAAATCATCACTATGGATGCATGTCACCTGCTTCTTGGCTGCCCATGGCAGTATGATGTTAAAGCTCAGCATGATGGTGAGAAGAACACTTATATCATCACCAAGAATGGAAGACCATTCAAGATGGATCCTATGTTGGAGCAGCCCAGGGGGAAGGAAAATAATAGCAGTGTCATGTTGGTGAATGGCAATGAGCTCCTAAACATCTTGAAGGAGAATGACAATCAGGGGTATGCCTTGGTCATGAAGCCCAAGAGTGGATCAAATCAGCGAGATAAAAAATAGAAGGAGGTTCCACTGGAAGTGCAGCAACTTCTAGATAAGTATCAAGACCTTGTGGTAGAGGAAGTTCCCAACTCCTTACCACCCATGAGGGATATTAGTCATCAAATTGACTTAATACCTGGTGCTACATTGCCTAACAAGGCTGCATACAAGCTAACTCCATATCAAAATGAAGAGGTGGCAAGGCAAATTCAAGATCTCCTGGAGAAAGGGCTGATTAGGAAGAGTCTAAGTCCTTGTGCAGTTCCAAGTGTACTTGCTCCTAAGAAGGATGGAAAGTGGAGGCTATGCACAGATTCCAGGGCCATAAACAAGATCACCATAAGGTACAGATTCCCAATGCCAAGGATTGAAGATCTTCTGGATTATCTGGGAGGATCATGCTATTACTCAAAGATTGATTTAAAATATGGATATCATCAAATCTGGATCAGACAGGGAGATGAATGGAAGACTGCTTTCAAGACCAATGAAGGTCTTTATGAATGGCTTGTTTGGTCTTAGCAATGCACCTAGTACATTTATGTGCCTGATGAATGAGGTATTAGTTGAATTCATTGGTAAATTTTTTATTGTTTATCTTGATGACATACTAATCTTCAGTAGGACAAGAGAAGACCATGTGAAGCATGTTGGTCAGGTGTTGGAGAAGCTGCATGAGCATAAGTTGATGATCAACTTAGACAAATGTGAGTTCATGAAAACTGAACTTGTATACCTAGGATTTGTCATTTCTAATGGTTGTTTGAAGATGGATCCCTCTAAGGTTGAGGCTATTCTCAGTTGGCCTACCCCAAAAAAAGTGGGAGATGTGAGAAGTTTCCATGGATTGGTGACTTTCTATAGGAAGTTTATCAAAGGATTCAGTCACATTAGTGCTCCCATCCTCAACACTATCAAGGGTGGAGTCAAATGTAGATTCCAGTGGACAAAGGAAGCTGATGATAGTTTTGAGTTGTTGAAAACAAAGGTGGCTGAGTTACCTACCGTAGTACTCCCTAATTTTGATAAGGTGTTTGTTGTTGAGTGTGATGCAAGTCAACAAGCTATTGGTGTTGTTCTCAGCCAAGAAGGACATCCAGTGGCATTCTTTTCAGAAAAGTTGAATGAAGCCAAGCAAAGGTATTCTACCTATGACTTAGAACTCTATGCAATGGTGCAAGCTCTTAAGAAATGGAGACATTATTTGCTGCCCAAAGAATTTATTGTGTTTACTGACAATCATGCTTTAAGTTTTCTTAACAGTCAAGAAAAATTGAACCATAGGCATGTTAAATGGATGGAACAGCTACAAGTTTATACCTTCACAATTAAGCACAAAAGAGGTGTCTTTAACAAGGTGGCTAATGCATTGAGTAGGAGGTTGCTTCTAGTTCATGAAATTCAGTTAGAAAGCATGGGTATTGACTGTTTAAAGGAGCTGTATAAAGAAGATTCTAATTTCAAAAGGCTTATGATGTCTGTGTGAACTTGGCTAACACATTCCATGGAGAGTATGCAAAGTTTGTTTTACAGGAAGGCCTCTTGTTTAAAGGCAATTTGCTGTGTGTCCCTAAGTGCTCCATGCGGGACAACATCATCAAGGAGAAGCATAATGGTTCTTTAGGAGGACATTTTGGCTTAGACAAGACACTAGAACAAGTCACAAGGTTCTATTTTTGGCCAAAGGTGCAATCAGATGTGAGGAAGTATGTAGCTAGTTGTACAATCTATCAAAGAACCAAAGGTGTGTCTTCAAATGCAGGTCTATACCAACCCCTTCCCATTCCCAACAGACCTTGGGAAAGTATCAGCATGGATTTTGTGCTTGGGTTACCCAGGACAGCCAGAGGGGTGGATAGTGTGTTTGTTATTGTTGATAGGTTCAACAAGATGGCTCATTTTGTGCCATGTAAATGCACAAATGATGCATCTCATGTTGCAGGTCTATTTTTCAGAGAGGTAGTAAGGATACATGGTTTACCATTTTCCATTGTAACTGACAAAGATTCTAAGTTTGTAGGTCACTTCTGGAGGACCTTGTGGAAGAAGCTGGGCACACAGTTGTTCTTTTCATCAGCCTACCATCCACAAACTAATGGTCAGACTGAGGTGGTTAATAGATCACTTGAAAACTTTCTAAGGTGCCTTAAAAAGCAACATGGTTTGGCATGGGACTTGGTTATCAGTCAGGCTAAATATGCCTACAATGATTCAAGGAATAGGAGCACTGGTAAAAGTCCTTTTGAGATAGTTTATGGCTTTCATCCAAGAGGGCCACTTGAGCTAAAGGATCTCTAAGGTTGGGATAGAAGGAGTGCACTTGGTGAAGAGTTTGCTGCCTCCATGAAAACAGTCCATGATCAAGTCAAGTTGTAACTAGAAAAATCAGTCACAAAGTACAAAGAAAAGGTAGATTTGAAGAAAAGAGAAGTACAGTTCAAAGTTGGTGACTTAGTTATGGCATATCTAAGAAAAGAAAGGTTGCTAATGGATCAGCCAACTAAACTCTTGATGAAGAAGATTGGGACATGTAAAATAGTGCACTAATTCGGTCCAAATGCATATGAGATTGAGCTACCAGATGGCCTTGGTATCTCTCCAATTTTCAATGTTCATGATCTTTTTCCTTTCAAACCTCCATTGCCTGATGAAAGTGGATCAGATGTGGTGGCTAAAGATGCTAATTGGATCAAGGATTTGCCTCCAAGAAAACCTTTACAGTTGGAGTGCATTCTAGATTCCAAGGTTGTCAAGAAGACTCAGAGAGGTGTCTATAAGGACTATTTGGTGAAATGGAAGGATCTTCCTAATTCAGAGGCCACCTAGACGACTGAAGCAGATATCTTGAAGCATGGCATAACACTGCAACAGTTGGCAACTCAAGGGAATTGAATTCTTCCTACAGGGGGAGTATGGTGTAGGACCTCCCCAATTTAATCATTTTGTTGGCTATTTCCTAGTTGGTTTTCATGTTATTTTGTTTTTCTATAAGGATTTGAAATCCATTTTGATGTTTTGTAATAAAGACTTAGTCATTTAGATTGACTAGTCCATGAGGATGTTAGTAAGGCCTATTTTATAGGAATGCTTCTTTTAGAAATTCATTGTTTTATGAAAAAACAACCACTTCCATTGTTTCACTACCTTTCATGGGCAGTTGTATGGAGTGTAGGGAAGTGGAAACATTGGGAAAACTTCCTATAAATTTTAGTTTGTATAAACATGCCAAAAATGAATGGAGAGGAGGAGTTTTATAAGGCAAAAATTGTGTTTTTCTACTTTTTATTGAAAACAACCATTCTGTGTAGCCTGGTACAGACTGCTAAGGGAATAAGGTTTGAAAAATGTTTTAGATATTTGGAGTAGCTCCCATTTGCATGTAGTTTGATCTCTTGAAACATTTTGTGGTGTTTGTTTCATTCCATTTTGTAAAAACTGGTTTAAGCCCTCCTTATCTAAGGTTTTGAGATAGAATGGAGCATTTTTCCTTTGTCCTCTTAAGGTGATCAGTCATTTTTGGTGAGATGGAGGAAATTAGATTAGTTTTCATGTTTTTAATGTTTATTTGGTTGTTCTCCTTCCTCCATGGTTGTGGTATGCCTCTAACTAGTCAAAAACAGTGACTAGTTGGTAGAAAATGGTGTAAGAACAGTGTTTATCCTAAAAATAGTCACATGCACAGTCAAATGGAGGTTGGAATTCATGGCATGGAGCAAGGGCAGACCTTTACAGATGGTTGGTAGAGCTTGAGAAGGTAGATTTACTATATTCTTTTCATATAATCTGAATTAGGCCTCTTCTTTAGAGAAAACAATAGTTTACTATTTTCTGTACGTCAGTGGTACAGTACAGTTGCATGCTGGTGGGGGAATACATGTCCCATGTAGGTATTTGGATGATGCATTGAGAGGTGATGGTCATTGAGGTTTATGAGTGTTTAGTGTGGTGTTGAACATTCTCTTTGCTTACAAGGTTTAACCTCCTCTAAAAACTGTTTTCTTGAAGACAGTCATAACAGCATTACTATTTCTGTCAGAACAAGTACAGAGGCAAGGTGTTGGTTTAGAGACCTTAAGTTGATCCTGTCCTTAGTAAGTGTTTGATGTGTTTAGACCCATGTTGGTAGAGGAGTTGATGTAGGTTTACTTGTTCATAACAGCCACAAGAAATAAGCTTTCCTTGGCACTATCAAAAGATAGTCACATAGAGATTTACTGTCCACTATTTTGTTGGGAGTAGAATGCAGGGTCCTTGGTCAGTGGTCTTGTTCCATGCATGTCATAAATAAGTGTATGTTAATTGATGTTGTTTTCCATGTTGGTAGAGTTGATTGGTAGTAGTTGAGAACTTTTGAAGGTAGATTGCTGTCCTTGGAGGTGGACTATGTATAAGGGCTAGTTAGAGTAGTGACTCACCAGTGAGAAGTTGAATAACCTATGTGGGTGGACACTAGTGTGTGGTCCAAGGTTATGTCAGTTCCTTGAGAAGCCTTGTGAAGGCTTATGATAATAAACACCCTTGTATACCTCTTAAGGGAAGCTTTGAGATCTAGTGAACTTCAACAGCTATTACCATTGGAACTCTGCATCACCTGGAAACTTACGTAGAAAACCCTCTTTGAGTTGAGAATGAGAAAATGTGACGCCTTTAAAGATAAAAGATGGTATACGAGTGTAAATAACCACAGAGCCACTACCTCTACCACTCATGTCTCATCAAGTACCATGGTGGCTAATAAAAGCGATGCAATCTTTCCCCCTGAGAAACACTCAAACATGATTAAATTCCTCTTTGGTAGATTTGGCTGTAGACAGCCAAATTTATCCCAAAATTATCCATGTCTTGTAACACCTTACTAAAACATTACTTAGACATCAAGAAACATTTTGTCCTAATCCCACTCTTAACTCAACTTATTCCCATTAGCCAATTAATTAAATAAATTTTATTTATTTAATTAGTTAAAATCCCATCGTAATCCCATCCTTATCCCACTTTCTAATTAATTAAGTAAATTTTATTTATTTAATTAATTTTCTAACACATATCCCAACTAATTCAAATAAAATATTTGAATTAGATCCTCACCTCTCACCACATTGCAACACTTGTCTATCTCCCATTTAAATCATGTGTGGTAGTACAACTTTCATTTAATATCCTTTTTGTGTACACCATCATACATGAACTTATTAAATAAAGGTTTTTATGTACACGATGACTCATAAGATTTATCCTCCTTCTTACACTTGTCACATGACTACAACTTCCTTTAAGAGTGGGAATAACTAATTAATCCTAGATATCCACATCATTCAATTAGTCTTTCAATCTCAACCATCTATTTGAATCAACCCTTGCCTATAAATCTACCCTCTCACAAGCCATTTGGGGGATCCATGTTTCATGCATCCTCATGCTACCAAAATTTCTCTACAATCTTCTATCTTCTCATCTATCATCTTCATCTTAGTGTTATGTTTCTAAAATTGTGAGAAACCAACATATCAAATCAATCAATCAATTCATCATGCATGCATCATTCAATCTTGCATTTATCTATCTGAGGTATTGAAGATTTGGATTGGGTAATGCATTTTATTATTTTATCATTTTTCATTTATCCAAATTTTTTTATGACACTGGTTGTGTTCATGTGATGATGTTTGATCAAGCCTCCTCTAAGAGTCTATTTATTTCTTCGTATGCCACATTCCTTCCTTCTCCCGTGTCAAGTGTTGGTATTAGCTATCTGTGCTCACCTTTCCTTCTATCATGTTTACTTAATTCATCATGCCTCTCATTTGTAATCAGCCCTTCCACAACACTTGTGTGGATAGGGTTAAAACAAAGATATGCCATCATTTCCTTCTCCATCATATTTGGATATATCATTTTTTCTACAATTTTGTAAAGCCCTTCTACAAAGCCTATGGCCTCTAGCATGAAAGAAAATAAAACTCAAAAAATGAGAAGATGACACATTACTTTGTATTTATTAAATGCAAGAACATAGCTGTAATTTTCTCAAAAAAAATGTTAGAAAATGGAACATTACTTTGTATATATTAAATAAAAGAAAACTATTGTAGTATTTTTGTGTAATGTTAGAAATAATTTCAACCAAGATTTTATACATATTTGAGGTTTGAACCTTAATTAATTTATATAAAAAATTGTAGTAGTGTAATAATCAATAAAAAGTTTAAATTTGATTTGTTAATTTGAAATATTTTTTTTATTTGTTAATTTAATGAAAATTTGATGGACAAGATATAAATCTTAAATAATTAAATAATTAACCAAAATCATTTATATAGTAAATAAATTGATTTTAATGTGAAGTAAATAAAATAGCTTCAAATTGATATCTCTCATAATTTTTTTAGATAGATGTATTTAAGATATGTATACTAGTTAAGCCAAGAGATGTAACTATAGTGGCAGAGTGTAATTGTGTGAGCGTGTTAACAAAAACTATTAAAGAGCTTAATACAAAAGTAATTACACTGAGAGGAGTTATTGAGTGGCACTAATGGGATGACTATGACCGTGTACATAAAAGTAAAATAGAGCTAACATCATATTTCTGAAGAAAATGAAAATGAAGAAGATGAAGGTGAACACTACTTACCTCAGCAACATGAATATCCTATATCTCTAGAAGATGAAGAAGAGGACTATACTATTTCTCCAAAAGATGAAGACAACATACATTATGCTTGTAGGAGATATTCAGCTAGGAGAAATACCAAAGAACGTATTCAAAGTTTACAATCCTCTCTAAAACATGCATTTGATGAATATTGTAACTAGTTCTATGACATGGAAGCTGACTTAATTAGAGAAAAATCAGAAATTAAGGAGTTGACTAAAAGAAACAAGATAGTAGAAGAGGAGCTCCAAAAGGCTAAAGAATGAGAAAACTCCAGCAAATGAGATCTCGACCAAACAAGCAAAAAGCTTCAAGAGCTGTGTACAACATTTGAAGTAGTGAAAGAAGAATGTGATCAAGTATGTAAGCAACAAGAGTATCCAGGAGTGGCTCCACAACTTCCTAAGAAGATAAAATATGTTCTTAAGGTTTACGAGGTTAATGACTGTGTGAATTGCCCAATTTGCTTGGAACCATGGACTGAATATGGGGAGCATAATATCTGGTATGTTATAGATGAAAATGGGTTTCCAATACTAGAAACTTCTATTTCTTTTTTGGTTTTTACATGTTATGGTATATAATTTGTTAAAAAATGAGCAACATCTACTACTAGTTTAGTGGTAGAGTACTCCAAAGGTAAATGGGAGGTCTTATGTAACTTAGGTCATTGAACATGGTATTAGAGCCTAGGCCAACAGAGCTAGGTCAAGTTAGGTTCTATGAGCACCTATAGTGTTAGCTTAAGTGGGGGTGTTGGAAAATGATCCACACTCAAACCAAAGATGAACTAATTACCAAAATTGTTATTTTTCATACATTATGATCCAAGATTAAGACATGTATTTGATAATGCATTAGTGGATACTGAGCAAATTAATGATGGCCAAAAAAATGAGAGAGAGGGATTAGAGAACATCAATGAAATTGACATCCATGATGATGTTGAAGATGGTTATGTTCAAGCACAAGAAGACAACAATCTAGAGTTGGATGATGTTATGGAAGACAACAATATGGATCTAGTATACAAAATGATGATCCAAATACATCTGGTAACAATATAGATGGTCTATAGTCAGATTTCAATGATGATGAAGATGATGCAGGTCAAGATGAGGATGATGGTAATATTAAATACTTGAAAGAACATATGAACATTGATAATGATACACTGGATGACATTGTAGCAGACAATAATGTTAATGACCAAGACTTCTAAATTTTTAGAATTATTTGCAATCGATGTTTCAAAAAGGATGATTAAATTGTTGGCAATAATGTTAATTAAATCTATTGATTGATGTTCTTCATAACTTGTTAATGGATAATCCTTATGTGATGGAAGTATTAAGTGATATAGGTCAAAGGATAAGCTCATCAATGGATTGATTGAAGTTCTTCATAACTTGTTAATGGATAATCCTTATGTGATGGAAATATTAAGTGATATATGTCAAAGGATAATCTCATCAAGTTCCTTAAATAGTGGGTGTTACGTTGTTTCACCAATGACAATTTACTTTCAGGTTTGCTGGTGACTTCAGAATAGATTAAGGAGCTTATGTAATTTTGTCAATTAAATCATCCTCTTCACTTAACCTAATCTGGCATATGATTTGGATTAATGTTTTCTATAACTCTTTAAACCCTGCTCCTAAAATAGAAAAACAAATTTAGATTTTGAAAATATATACAAGGGAATGATTTCCAAAAGAGAAAGACTGGTGCCTATCACATGAGGAATTTGTTTATCTTTAATTATTTTTCATATTTATCCTTAATTGCATCTATGCCCTATTATCTTGTGATAAGTACTTGAGTAAGACCATCAATGAAAAATGAAGTGGACATATTATCATCTATATTAGCTAATTGATTACACAAGTATTTCAATTTATCAACGATCTCATGTTTCTCTTCATTTTCAACACTTTTAATAAAGACATCATGATCATAATATTCTTCTTCATCATTAGAATGCAACATGTTATCGTCATAGGAAGTAGGAGAAAGAGGTAGTCAAGTTTGCAAGGTGAGGGTTTGATCTAGTACTTTGTTGAAGGGGACATAAGGATCCTAGATGTTTCTTAGGAATTCAAAATTAAAGGCATTGGGTTGTTTCCAACAAATGCAAAACACAAAAATCTCAAAAGAAAAAATTAATCTTTTTTATCCTAAACATAGGCATGGAAACTGCAAGTTCAAAAAAATGTAGGGAAATAAATCATACCCTATAATAGATGATTTAAGTCCAATCCTAGATTTAATTAAACTTTAAAGTACAAGGAGTTGAGAGTAGAATAAAATATTGAGATATTAA
Source organism: Cunninghamia lanceolata (assembly GCA_027924645.1). NCBI lineage: Eukaryota > Viridiplantae > Streptophyta > Pinopsida > Cupressales > Cupressaceae > Cunninghamia > Cunninghamia lanceolata. The sequence continues at coordinate 2,480,752 of BSBN01000797.1, forward strand.
GTAATTAAGATAGAGAAATGAAATAGTTGAGAAGAAATACAAAACTTATTTGATCTTTTTAGCATGATCTGAAATGTGAAGTGTGTGATTCACTAATGCATTATGAAAAAAGAATGAAAACTAACATTTTCTACTAGAATAATGATCATGAGATTGTGGCAGTGATTAACTAATTTTTTGCATTCCTTCACTTCACTTGTCCTCTTTTTCCATATTTCCAAAAGTTTACTCTTATATTCCTAGGGATTCTAAATTTTCCTCTTGACTTGGATTGATATTTATACCATTCCCCTTTAGATCCACTTTTGTCCTTGGGCCTTTGCAGACCATGCAAGGCATCCTTAGAACCTTCATCATTGAACTTTCTCCTCATATCTCCATTGATCATTGTAACAATAAAGGATGCCATAGTCACCTTTGCAACACTACCATTTATAACAAGCATTATGTTCTCCCAATTTTTGGGTAAAGAAAAAAGTGAGAAGATACATGTGTCTTCCTCATCAATTTTGACATTTATTGAACCTATTCAAGACTCAAAATCATATTAAAGGTGTCAAAATATTCTACAGTAGAATATCCTTCCTTCATTTTTAAATGATATAAACATCTTTTCAGATATAACTTATTACTTTTTAATTTTAGTTTGATAAATATCGCCTATCCTCTATTGTAATGTGAATGCAAGGATCTCTTTTGATTTGAATAACAAAGAAAAAATAAATTAGAGACAACTAGATAAATTATTAGCAATCCATTTCAACAAACAAATGAGAACCAAAAGTTGACCACCAGAGAATAGCAGCTTTTATATTGATTTGCTTCAAAGTAAAGGTAGTGCAATGTCTCTTTCAAAAAATCAAAATCCTAGATAGATTCTGAACCATAAGGTCCTGGTTTCCTTTTATAAAGGAAGCAACAAGCTTCAGACCTTTCACATTCAAAATGGCTCTTTGTATTCCTAACCATTGATATTAAAATATTTATCTTTTATTAGTCCAATTTAGATTTTTAAATATATTTGAATACATTTTGAAAACATGAAGAAAACAAAAAGAAACAAAAGGAGAGTGTTCAAGATGTGGTGGTTCTATTTAACACTAGCATATGGCTCATTGCTCCTCTTCACCTAAACTTGTGCTACTGATGATTCATCTCTAAGATAATTCTCCTCTCATTTATATATTGTAAAATCACCATGCCATTGGTATGCCTGAATCTGAAGCAAGTTCTCATGGTGATCTTTCCATCTTTTATCAAGCAAAGCTCTGACATCCATCACAAATTTTGCATAACCAGCATCCAAAGCAATTACTCGGTCCAATATCATGTTGAAACTAAGAATGCTAACATCTCTATCCTTCTTCAAAAAATCCAAAAATTGGAATACTATTTGGCTAAATTCCATCTTCCATGTGTCAGGACTTTTGATTTTCTATTCTTCTGTTAGTATGAAAGGAATAAATTTATGCTTGATTGTAGAAAAAGATTCAACCTTTTCTGGCTTTCCCCATTCACATACTAGTATTCATCAATGATCATTTTGACTATTTTCTTAGTGGGCTTCAAAGTTGTAGGGGCATTAAGATTCCTTTGCACTACTAAGCACATCATAACCAAATTGTGATGATAGGGTTGCCATTTTTTAAACAACAAATCCAAAATAGAAAAGTTTATCTTCAATTGTACTCTATGCTCCAAAATTTTCTCAAAAATTTAAAAAACTTTCATCTTTGCCTCATTCTTTATTTTTTCATTTTGTTTATTCAAACTTTTAATTTCCTTTTCAAATTTCAATCTTCTTACATTAAATTCTTCAATAGACATTGTGACATCACTAGTTGTTTGTGGTACAAGGGGCTGATAGGGTATAATGGCTTGACCTTGAGAAGAATTCATAGCTTGCAATTGTTTCTTTAATTTCACATTTTCAAACTACAACTTGTTTACTTCATCATTCATTACTTTCTGAGTTTGCTCATAATCTATTAGCCTTTGTTCTAACCTCTTCACAACAACATGAGTAAACATAACAATATGAACATTGAGAGTAGTTGCTTCTATTGCTGATGTGTCTTGTAAAGTCTTTACCACAACTATACCCCTCATTTCTTGAACGATGTCCAGCAATCTTGGTTTGCTTGTATTCTTTTGAGTAGTCCAGATTGCAAGGGTCTTGTACTTTGAATTAAAACCACATCCACTTATGCCATCATCATAATCAAATTTTGAAACAAGTTGTGGATCATCTTGACTTCTAACTTGGTCAAGAAAAAATACCTTTTTCAATTCAAGGCCAAGGATGATGAGCATATTACTTTTCAACACTATTTGTCTTGCCTCCTTTAGAATCACATCAATTTCATCTACTTTCAATTCTTTGAAAGTTTATGTAATGATTTGATCATGTTGTGCTTCATCAGCACCCATTTTATTTATTGCCACTTTTTCATTATATTCTTTCATTTTCATTTTTAGCCAAAAATCCTTAATCTTTGGAGTTTTGATGAAGTCATCATCTTCTATGAACCCCATGGATTCTATAATCCTTTCATCCTCCTCCAACTTTGGTTTAGCTTGGGTTTGCTCATGCTTCCTAGCCTCAGGCTAATGTACATCAGTGGGTTGACAAACCAATGGTTGATCAACCTCTTGCTCATCTCATGTGTGCCTCAAGATGTTAGTCACCTCATCAATATCCCCCACTTCTTTAGTCATTTCATAGGGGACAAGTGGAGATACCTCTTCTGACCTCTGCTTCTTTGTTGGTGGTGATTCTAGGACTTGTGGATCTTGTACTGACATAACATCAGGAGTAGACTCATGAATCTCAATCCCTACAGACCTTTTCACTAGAAGTTTAGTAGCCTTAGGAGGTTGCTTCTTAGATTTACCACAAATACTTTCAAAATTATCAATGATTGCATCAATTCTCTTCAAAGGGTCTTTTTCTTCAACGAAGAATCTAAGAAATAGGGGATTCTTCTTTTTCTTTTCATCTTCAATATTTTTCAAGATATCCCATTTTCTCTTCCCACTGTATACCTCATCAAAAGTTACAAGATTTCTTATTACATCCTCATCAAACAATACCTAATGGGATACAATCATTTTAGTCATAATTGATTGTCTCACAAGGTTTATATGACCCTCAGGGTCACAATTCCTCTCGATACACAATTTCAAAGAATATTTCTCCTTTAAAAAGGCTTGCAAATTTTCAAGAGTGACAGAGCCAATAGACCAATCACCAAAAAATGTAGCATTAGGTTGAAATGTACCTTTCTTTTATCTTTTCATTACCTCATTTTCCATCCACATCATTTTCCACATAAACTCCATGAATACAATTTTGGCTGATATAAATTTTGGCAATATGTGAGGTGGCTAGGAGCAACCATACACTCTAATTATAGTATGATCTGACATAAAAAACCAATCAGAAAAATTATAGTTGTGGCCTTTCTCTGATTTGTGTGCAAGTAGCCTCAGCATCACCCTGACTTCCTTAGTCAACCTAGGAAACTAGATACAAAGAGAATTCAATATCTTGACAATAAACAAATCATGAAATACAATGTAGTCACTATTCCAGCAGTAGGAATCCCACTTATAACACCAAAATTGAGTTGGCAATCTTTGTCCTTTCTCATCAACCATACTCAGATCCATTTTTCTTGACCATCTCCCTCTATTCTGACATAGAATCAAGTGACACAATAAAGAATAGAATTTGAAATCTAAGGGTTGCTTGTTCTCCTTCACACACAAGAATCCTTCATGCAAGTTTTTCTCAATATGAGATACAAAGTCATATTCAGTGTTTGCCTTTGGATGTTGTATTTTCATAGCCATAATCATTAAGCTAACTGGCATTATTCCTTGTGCATCAATTCTCAAGACCTGGCATAGTGCAAAATAGATTCTCTTGAAATATACAACAAATTCTTCCATAGGGAAAGGCTCAATAGCATTTGATGGAATCTCAATTTTTCTGTTGTTGTCCCCCCTTCTCATATATATTGGCAATTCATCTCTCCTAAGTGTTTTCCTCAGACTTGTGTAATCTTGTTCAAATATCTGCAAATCCACTTGAGTGAGAGCTTACTTGTTCAACATAAAACAATCAACAATTACATTCCTATCTACTATCACCAATGGGAATCCATTTGGCATTCTGACTATTTTAGTGGCAAGATGGTAAAATTGTGCTAGTGCCCTAATCAATTCCACATCCATAAATATAGCAGGCACCACCAACTTTGCCAAATCCAATTTGCATGGATTTCCCATTGGTCCCTCGCCATCCCTTTTTGCATAAAAATACTAAAACAAATCCCACCCAGAGATAGGGATTGTAGCATCCTGACACCCTTCTACTACGTCTCTGAACATTTTCTTTGGAACCTTGTCTATGGACTGATGCAATACTTCTAGCAGAGATTGTTGAAGTGGTCTTTTCATGGGAACTATAGGCTAATTACCTTTACTGGCAAACTCAGACCTCTTGGGTGCCATGTTTAATGACTTGAACAGGCTATGGTTTTTCAAAATTTAACTTACTGTACCAGCAACTGAAAAACAAAGTGAAAGAGCAAATGAACTTGACATGGCCAATTAATGTAGGTAGACATAGGAATAAAAGAACGATATTTAAAATTAAAAATAAATGCATTCAAGAATGGATAAGAATAGGATTTGTATGTTTAGTCAGTATCACAATTAAATTGGGGAACTTTACAAGTAGTACAGATAGAACAGAGTACATCCCCCCTACTGTATAACACAAAAGCTTAGTCCTAGCCTTTTTTTTAAAGAGAAATTTTATATTAACAAAAGATGTAATTACAAGAACCCCTAGTAGCAAGAACTGAAAAACAAAGCAAAATTTACACCAACTTCTAATCAGAGAGTGTAGGAATGAACTTACTTGATCAATTGCAGTTTACAAGAAACATAGTGAGCTAAGTTGCACCTTCTCCAAGTTACATCTAAATTCTTTGAAATGAGCAAATGCCAAGAAATATTTGAATCTTATTCAGCCAAGGATTCATCATATCACCATTACTCTGGTTCATGCCACAAGATCATGAAATCTTAGCATTCAATTCCTTTCTCAAGATTTGATTGCAATTCTTGATAACCATGACCCCACATTGCATTTGCTTTCCATTTATTTCTTTTACCGCGTCACCCCAAGGCTCACCCAGACTAGCTATGGGACAGCGAGGGCTTACATACATTACACTTCTATTTCATCCTTTACTACCAAATAGCAAATGCTTAGATTGACCCCTGCAAGACCACAGGAGATTATTACCTGATGTCCTTTTGTTTACTACTCACCCGCAAATGTTATGAATGACTGTCATAGGATAGTGGTGGCTAATAGCCACTACACTTCTATTTCATCCTTTACCACCAAACTGTAAATGCTTAGATTGACCCCTGCGAGACTGCGGGAAGTTATTACTTGATGTCCTTCTATTTACTGCCCACCTACAAATGTTATGAATGACCATCGTGGGGTGAAAACCCATTACATTCTCCTCTTGTTGCTCTACCGCAGGCCTCAGTTGAAACCCTCGCATGGATGCAATAATTGATACCTCATGATGTTATTACCACAATGCCACTGGTTACTTTTCAAAGCTCCACTAGACCACAGGAAGAGATTATCTGCACTTGAACACTGCCAAGCCGCAAGCATTAGATGAACCATCCAAGGGATGGCGGTAGCTTCTTCATATCAACCGCTTCCTACCACCAAGATGCAACCTATTCTTTTATACTCTATGGGAATGTGGTATGTACCATATTTCATTCCTCTTGTTCCCGCACAACCACAAAAGATAATCAATTAACTTGCAAGATAGCGTTAATAAACAAAAGCAGTCAGATAGTAAAAAATAGTCAAGATTGTTTCACAATGGCCATGATATATATGTATTGATTTATTTGTGGGGGAATGTTAGGGGTGATTGATTTAATAAATAAATGTGGATTTATTTAATTAAGGATGATACTTTAGAGGAAGGGTTAATATTTAATTAATGTCAGAAGAACGGTTACATTTATTAATTAAATAGTGTGACTTATTAAACTGATATTAGGAAGAAAGAGGAGATGTGGCATAGATCTAGTGTGATGTTAGGCCATGGTAAGATTTAGGTGTCTACATTTCTAATAGTGCATTAGTGTTTGGGTTGATGAATAATGATCACAATTTATCTTTGGTAATTTTTTCCTTCACCATAGATCATGAGACAATTTTGAAGAACAAAATTGATGACAAATTTCTCTATGGGTTGCCCATGTATTTATTTTCCTTCACTATTAAGATAGATTGAATTAGGAATAGGAGAGCATCAAACAAGGATCAAATTAATGAGTACAATCATGATTATGTTATTGGATTTCAAATTTTGTCAACAAAGATACACTATCAAATTCCTAATGATGAATTTGATACATTATAAAATTCTTAAGTCTAATGCACTTAAATATCGATCTCATCCTTCAAAATTTCAATAGGAAAATTTAGTTTTCAAAAGGGTGAAAATAAGCAAGAAATTCAACAAAATACTCACCATGCTGTTAATTTACTGTCAACTTCAAATGCTATTTAATCTAATTCCCAAGGTGAATTGAGGGACAATCCTATATTATCTATTAATGTTGTAATGTCTGCACCTATCACGAGGACGAAGAATTTTTTTTCTTGTTTACCTCATGAAGCAAACAATCCTTATATAAATATATAAGTATTTTAATCTAGACATAACCTTTTTTTTAATTCATGTGCTCAACATGAGCCAGAAGGAAGACCACATGAAAATTATGTCAACTATAAAGAATCATAAAACATTTCTTTTAATAACAAGATGTACCTAAAAATAGTTAAATCTAGTTGACAACGCATTTTAATTAATTTCATGGGCTTAGTTAAATTCTAAGGATCTCATCAACACTTCTTAATTCACATTGCTTAAAACTATTTTAAATAATAAAAGTCCTTTCTACAATATATCAATCCTTAACTAGTTATTAATTCATCCCCTCATAATAACCCTTCTGACTATCTCACAATAATTTTCATCTTTAAAACAAATGGACATCATCTTACTAAGAAGGATCTTAGCTCTAATCTTAAAAAGATTTCTATATCTACCTCTAGGGTCTAATAGAGTTTATTTCTTTCCAACTAATAATTAATTCATTTCTTATATACTAAGAATGGTTTTGTCATTGAACTTTTCTAGACTATTTGCAAGAATAACCTTAAAATAAATAAAATATTAATTATTAATATAGCAAAACCTTAGCACGGGAAGGTAGGGTAATTCTCTAACTCATTTGACTAACGTAATTAAGTTGATCTCCAAATTCACAAGAAAATGAAATAAACATATGTTTTAATCCATGAATCTCGCACCAAAGTAAAATTAAGGTTTCAACTAACAATAATTTAATATTTAATATTTAATACTTAATACTTAATGTCATATTTAACTTGTCTACAAAAGGAATGCCAAATTCTACTAATAATCACAAGAAAATTTTCTAGGGAATTAATACGTCTTAAACATATAGACTAGAATTAATTTTTGTTTTCCCTCATAAAAGAAATCTCCTCTACTAGATGGGATGGGCCTCTTATTATTATTATCTATTATTTCATTTTTTTTCTTAATCATGTACTTAAAAATAAACAACTATCACTGATCAAAAGTCATTATTTACTATTCTCCCCTATTACATTTATAGGGTAGCACATTCACGCAAGGAAGAAATATCTAAACATTTCACTATTAAAATTTACCTTTGTCTTAACTATTGCTGTGCACACATTTTATTGTATGCAAGGACTATAAACATTTTATTGTATGCAAGGACTATAAGTTAAATATCATAAGCGAACTCCATAATAAAATGAATTTATAAGAAAACAAGACATATTAAAAATACATTTTATTTTCTAAAAGAAAACACACCAACATAATTATGAATTTCTATATGAAATTTTAAAATTCACAATATATACAATGCAATCATAAAAACAAATATTCACCTATCTCAATAATAATATTTTACTTGTTAAAACCTTTCTAATTTTTTTTGCATATTGTTTTATTTTTTATAAATAGATAAATATAAATATATTCATAACTTCCTTCTAAACATTTTACTCCAAAAAACTTATAAAATGTAAAATTTGCAAAATTAAAATGAAAACACCTAGACATATATCCTATTTCCAACCTGCCGTAGCTATAATAAAAATTAGATTACACAAAAAAATTACAAACAAAGAAAAAAATTACTTTACACAAGTATTAGGTAAACTATGGGCAAGGTATATATATTTTTTTAATAATGAAATAAAATAAATAAATAAATAAAATAATATTAAATTCCTATTCCAAACTAAATGTAAATTTCGAACACCTCTTTTCTCTTTTGTTAAAGGATTATCAATTGTTTTTTTATTTTTATTTTTGAAACAAAGGGAATTACAATTCTTATCAACTGTTGCAAATTAGTAACTCTTATAATGTAGTTATAATATTTGAAGAATCGTTATGCTTGCCATCAATTCTCCTTGGCTATTGTGATGGTCTCCCCTTTTTAAAAAAAAAAAAAAACTAAGTTTTCACCTTAGTATTTATACCTGACTTTTATAAAATGTAGGATGAATTTTTACTGCCTTGGTTGTGACGTTTGTCGTTTATCTTACCTAGTTTAAATAATTTCAACCGAACCTCCTTGTATTTCTCAACTTTGGTAAGTATTATAAAATGTAATAGTGGGGACGCGTAGCAATTTAGGGATGCTTAAAAGACAAAATAGCCTGTGGCATACATCCCCTCTTTCTTAATCTCCAATGCGTAGCACTTCCCCATAATAAAACATAACATCATTTGAAAACATGAGATTATTACACAGATATGCAAAAGGAAGGATTAATAAATAATGTATATAGAAGACACCCTAACACGATTTCCTCGTCCATTGAGTGAGAGGCACAACCCTAATTAGGTCACGCCTCAAACATATGAAACCAAATGTATTTTATTTTTTTTAGCAGTGTTGCTAGGGCTGTACAGAGTAGCAGCCAGGAGGAAGATTTCCTCAGGCCAGTAAAGTTCGCTTCTTCTAAGCTGACCCTAATGCCATTCCTTTCTGGCATCACACTAAAGACTACGTTCTTTCACCATGATTATAGTTTTAGCGGGGAAGTGGAATAGATGTAGTTTTGTTTCTTTTTATTTTTATTTTTATTTTTTTTTAAGAGAGGGTTTGGATGTAGTGACTGGATTTGTTTGTTCTGGGAACACCTTTATGGTTGGAAAGAATTCTACCACAAGTCTTTTTTCTGACTTGGCCTTCCATATCCTATTCATTCATGTTATTTGCTATTGCTACTGAGTATGTTAATATAATCCAAAATAATTTTTTTTTTGTTGATAGGTTTGCCATCATCCTCCAATGAGCTCAGCATTCGCTGAAAATGTGCATTTTACATACACTGTGACTTCAACACTAAAAATCAAGTTTCTTGGAAACTTTGTGGATGTATACTCACTTGGACGGTAAAATTCTTGAATATCTGTTTTCTTCATCTTACTTGATCTCATAGTTCTATCCTGTGGAGTGGACATATGAATGCCTAATTTATTGTGTTTTGAGATTCCAAATTACTAGAGGTTTTCATAGAAGTTGAATCTGAAGGGAGCACATATGTGGGCAGTGATTTGCATCCATGGAAGCTGCATTTATGGTATGCTCATACAGGGGCCGACGGTTTGCATCCATAGAAGCTGCATAGAGGATGGTGTGTTTCCCTTAGGCTTTAGTCACATTGAATGAAGGGCTTCTATTGTTTAACATGGGAGATGAGAATTGTGGCTCTTTCTGGGGCAGTGGTGTGGTCATCACTTGCTTATGGTGTATACCCAACCCTAACATCATGTCTCATATGAAACAATTTACACTTAGTTTATGTGATAGCAAGGTAACCATTCTTTCGACCTCAAGAAAAATATATAAAATCTTCTTCTGAATTCCTTTTAATGATAGAACAAAAAGGGAATATTAATACCCTTTTCTTGGTTCGATTGCAAGTCTGTACTAACACATTCTTCAGGCTAAAACACTTAAAAGACAACATAAATCTGAATTACAATTACTCTCTTTATGGATATCAACCAGCATTTAGATAAGTATTCCTTTTCATATACATCAGCTTTTAGATAATCATAGCAGTTAATCTCGTTTCTTTTCAGTCTTCAAGGACCTGTATCAAAAAAAAAAGAAAAACTCATTTGCACAGCCAATGGGATGCTCACCTCCCAACCTAGGGCAGAAATTGCCCACCCCCGAGCTAGGGGAAAACACATGAAGTCCAGGGAGTAACACAACACAATTACACAAATCCCAGATTACCCAGTTTCATTTAACACAATGGCACAACATTTACACTCTTTACTACTCCTTAGTTTTCATAGCACACAGTACAAGCAAATTATCACTATAATAATTTCTCTGAATTCCTTTGTTAAGGAGAAAAAAAAGAGGGCAGACCCTAGACCCACCTAGAACAATACCAAACACAACATAAATTCAGCAACACAACATGACAAAAGTCATTTCATGACACCATACTCTCATCCAGAACACAATTTTAATTTATTCCCAGCATGAAATCTGAATAGTGAACAACATTAACGCTTAAATTTTCATAGGTTAAAGAATAGTGTCTACCTGGACCCTTGCACAACAACCGAGGGTGAAAACTCTGAATACACAATTAACCTCCTTTCCTCCTGATTTCTCTTTCCAAATAGCCCAGAAAAGGGATAATTTGCAGCCAAATATCATACATACTTTATAGCCAACATCATACATAATTTCAGCAGCTGGATAATTACAGACAAGAGTCCTCATCCAAAATTGCCGCAGATGGGTAAAGCTAGACATTAGTAGATGGTAAGGAGATGCCAATTTCCATGGAAGGTGTAACCAAGAAGCCGCAGCCGAGAGAGCCCCCCCGCTTTCTTTTTCCTTTTTCCTTTTTACCTTCCCATACCTCTATTCTTGGGACAGCATATGTCCCCCTTCATGGAAATCATGTGTCCTCATACATGGACAACATGTGTCCTCCCCATGATCCTTGTTTAATAATATAAAAAATGAAATCCTCTCAGAAAATAAAAATGGTCAAATGAAGTGTCAAGAAATTATTATTATTTTTTTCTCAGCTTTATAGTGTATTTTAGAGGGGCCCACCTAAATCTAGACAAGGGTTCATATATATATATATATATATATATATATATATATTTATTTGTTTTTATTTTCTTAATTTAAAAGGAAAAGGTATTAACTTGATTAAATAATAATGGAATTAGACCAAGATTTTAAATCCTATATCAACACAACTCTTTCACATAAGCACAAGTTGGCATACCACAACTCACATTGATGTTCATGATCCACATTCACCACACATAATTACACTCACAATACTTCATAAGTGTAATGACATTACGATAACAAGAACCCAACACTCACAAGATACAAACACACATCACATGACTATACAAGGGACCTAAGCCTCTTCATATAGGCTAGGTTGGCTAACTGGGAAATCACAATGGGACTCCAAGTGTTTTCCCCATTTCCACTGGCTTGATTTCCTGCACACTTATTTCTAATATCAGTTACGATTAAAATAGAATAGTTGAAGCCACAATATAATAGTAACTAATTGAAACATTAGTAAATCATTTAAATCATTCATGCAGTTATGAACATAATACATCCACTAGATAATCAATACGCTTCTCAATATACATGATAGTAGAGATCTTTCACTAGCAGGTGAATAATTATAATCAAGATACTCAAAGATACTAGTCATCATCCTAAACATCATATTAGACCACAAAAGTACATGAGCATATATATAATATGTATCAAACATGGTCTAAGCTAGAATCATATGTCCAAAAGTAATGTATAACCATAGACGTAGTCTAATCAAAACATCAGAACCTCATATAAGATGTCTCATCACAAAACTATAGTAGTAGAATGTAAGATCACTCCCCATCCTAATGAAGGGTACTGAGGAGGAGTCCTACAAATCTAATAAGATCATAGAATACCTAAACGAAAATAGATATGTCAACCAAAACACATTCAAATATAAAAGGGTTCTAACATATATGTCACTTCTATTCAAAATGAACAAAGGAAATATATAGAGAGGTAAGATAAAAATTTGATATACCTTGCTTTTAATCTACAAAATGTACAAAGTAGGCATTTGTTCAAGAATACCATCAGTTATGCTCCATGTAGATGTTGTCAACTATCCAACATATTGTATGGTACATTTCTTATAAGGATGGGATGAGAACAAATGTACTCAAACTTGTATGGTGCCAACTAGTAGATCATTGTGGCATGTGGCGTATGTGGACATCACCATGTGTCAGATGCATACAGTGCCAATTATATGATCTTGTTTTGTAGTACAAATGTCATTAGGTGGCACACATGTATGGAAGCATAACATGTGGTTGTTGATGTTCCATGTGTCTAACTAGCCACCAACATGTGTAGCAATGTGTATAGCCACACTATCTAGATCCTTGAACATATGTAAACCTCGATTAATGCCCCTAATAACCCTAACCCCTAACCCCTAAACCATAAACCCTAAATAATGTCCCAAATCCCTAACCCCTGACCTGCCATAAACCCTATACCTGAGAAACCCTAAACCCCTAAATCCTAAGTCGTAAACCCCTAAACCCTAAACACTAAACCTAAGAAACCCTAGACCTCTATCTCCCTATTTCTCCATCTCCCTATCTCTATCATTCCTCTACCTCTTAATATCTCTCCCTATGTCTCTGCCCATGTCCCTCAATCTCTATATCTCCCTATTCGTCCTCTCTCTCTAAACACTAAACCCTAAAGCTCTAAACCTTCATCCTGAACCTGAACAACTCTAAACCCCTAAACTCTAAATCCAATCAACTCTAAACCTCTCTCTCTCTCTCTCTCTCTCTCTCTCTCTCTCTCTCTCTCTCTCTCTAGCTATCTCCAAACCTGAGCAACCCTAAACCACTAAACCTAAAACTCCTAAACTCTAAATACAATAAACTCTAAACCTCTATCTCCACATCTCTCCCCTATCTCCCTATCTCTATCATCCCTAGATACCTCTCAATCTCTCTCCCTATGTCCCTAGCCATGTATTGCTATTAAACCCTAATAAACTCTAAACCCTAAACTTGAGCAATGCTAAACTCATAAATGCTAAATAATTCCCCTAAACCCTAACCACTAACCCCAAGCTCCTAGTTAAATCCTTTTCCTAGCTTTCCTAGTTTTCCTAGTTTTCCTTTTCCTTTCCAATTTCCCTTTGGATCCCACCAATTTTTCCCTATTTTTTCTATTTTCCACCTCTCCTCTCATCATTCTTCCCATTGAATGAACTTTAGTTTTATCTTATTTCCATTTCATCCTATCAATTTATATCCTCATCCCTCTTTTTACATCTTAGTTTTCTTGTTTCCATTTGCTTTTTTGATAAGGGAGACAGATAGAGACAAAGAGAGAGAGAGAGAGAGAGAGAGTCCTAGTTTTCTTGTTCATTTCCTTCATCGATAAGGGAGAGATAGGAAGATATAGGAATGATAGGGGGAGAGAGGAAAGAGATAGAGAGATAGGGAGAGATACCTAGGTAGAGAAAGATAGAGAGGAGATAGATAGGGAGAGATAGAGGAGACAGAGGGGAGTGATAGGGAGATAGAGAGAGAGTAGAGAGATGTCTAGAGAAATAGGGATATAGAGGAATGATAGGGGAGAGAAAGGAAATAGATAGGGAGATATAGATAGGTAGAGAGAGAGAGGAGATAGATTTGGAGAGATAGAGCAGACAGAGAGAGAGCTAGGGAGATAGAGACTGAGTGAGATGTCTAGAGAGATAGGGAGAGAGATTGAAAGGTAGAGGGATGATAGAGAGAGGGAGATAAGGGAGAGATAGGGAGATAGAGGTTTAGGGTTGCTCAGGTTTAGGGTTTAGGGGTTATGGGTTAGGGGCATTATTCAAGGTTGAGGGATTTAGAGAGAGAGAGAGACTTCTTTTGACATGGTACTTTAAACCCTGAATAATGCCCCTATACCCAAAACCTCTAAACCTTAAATAATGCCCCTAAACCCTAAACCCTAAACCCTAACCCCTAACCCCTAAAACATATAGAAACCCTAAATAATGCCCCTAAACCCTCAACTTAAGAAACCCTAAACCCCTAAATCCTAAACCCCAAACCCCTAAACCCTAAACACTAAACCCAAGCAACCCTAAGCCTCTATCTCCCTATCTCTCTATCTCTATCATTCCTCTACATCTTCATCTCTTTCCCTATGTCTTTGGCCATGTCCCTCACTCTCCATATCCCTATCTCTTTCGGCTATGTCTCTGGCCATGTACATTATTCTCTGTATCTCCCAACTATTGGTCCTCTCTCTAAACACTACACCCTAAATAATGCTCCTAAACCTTAACCCCTAACCCCTAAACCTCTCTCTCTCTCTCTCTCTCTCTCTCTCTCTCTCTCTCTCTCTCTCTCTCTCTCTCTCTCTCTAAACCTAAGCAACCCTAAACTCCAAACCCCTAAACCCTAAATCCAACCAACTCTATACCTCTATCTCCCTATCTATTCCCTATTTCCCTATCTCTATCATCCCTCTACCTCTCAATCTCTCTCTATGTCCCTGGCCATGTGCCTCACTCTCTATCTCCCTATCTCTCTCCATAGTATCCTCTATATCTCCCTATCATTCCTCTCTCTATAAACCCTAAATCTCTAAACTTGAACCCCTAACCCCTAAACAATAAACCCTAAACCCTAAATAATGACCCTAAACCCTAACCCCTAAGCCCTAAACCTGAGAAATCCTAAACCCCTAAACCCTAAACCTTTATCTCCCTATCTCTCCCCTCTGTCCCTATTGCCTTTGTCCCTTTGACTCTCAATCTCTCTCCCTATGTCTCTAGCCATGTCCCTTAATCTCTATCTCCCTATCTCTCCCCTCGGTCTCCTCTATATCTCCCTATTGGTCCTCTATCTCTCTCTAAACCCTAAACCCTAAACCTCTAAACCTTAACCCCTAACCCCAAAACCATAAACCCTAAACCCTAAATAATACTCCTAAACCCAAGTAACCATAAATTAGGCATTCAATTAGGTGCTAAAATAGGCACTAAATCAGGTGCTAAATTTAGGTGTCACATTAGGCACTAAATAATGCACTATATCAGGTACTAAATCAGATGCTAAATCAGGTGCTAAATGTGGCGCTAAATTAGGTACTAAAATTGGAGCTAAAGTAGGTGTTAAATAAGGCACTAATTTGTGTGTAATTTAGCATCGACTTGTTCTGATCGACACAAAAAATGCCAAAAATAGTGCCATCCTGATAAATAGCACTGACTTTTTTTAAAAATGGAGAAAAATACATTAAAATAGTGGGTGGAAGCAAAAAAGGGAGCTAATCATAGGGATTTGTTGTAGTGATATGTGAACAAACTATTGCTACAATGAAGATTCCTATTGACAAATTCATGAAGATCTTGGATGATGGGTCCATAATGGTATACATATCTGATATCCAAACTATAGAGTTTTGGCCTCACAAGAAAATGAAATTGGATCCTATCTTTTCATAAAGAGTACATGGAAATGCATAACAGGTACAATAATCATTCACTGACAGAGAACATAGTCGAAGAAGACTTTGGAGTTGTGGAATTTACGTGCCAAAATTTTGATATAGACAAAATTTACTAAGGGTCTCTCCAAAGATAGGTACCTTTAAGGAGTGGTACTCTTTCATATGTAGTGACAGTAGGGTATACGTGAACACTGAAGCTAGGGTGTAGAAAGAATAGTAATTGATGGCTTCTATGATGGATGTGGATCACAGGGAACCAAAATTTGATAACCAAGATACTAAAAGGATATGGATATGACAAACAAAGGCAATGAGAGAACAGTGATTAAAGTTAGAAATATGTTCTGATCTAATTGGATATGTAGTTTTTAATTTACTATTGTGAATCATGTGTTTTTAACTTGTAATAATTGTGGTAAGATGATACAATATGGACTGTAATTTTAATTTTAAATTTTATTAATTTAATACTTTTATATTTTTCAAATTTATTTATTTACAATTTCTATTTTGTAATTATATTAATTTTATAAGTTTATTTATCTGATTAGTTTTATAAATTTATAAAATTTTAATTCTTTTTTTGCTAAATAAAAAAATTATTAAAATTATTATGTAGTTCAATGAATAAAAATATAATAGTAAAGAGTTATGTAGTTTCATGAATAAAAATATAATATAAGTGATATAGTTTATAGTTATAAATAAATAATTGACTAATTTTTTTAAAATTATTTATTTTAGCTTTTACTTAGAATTGCAATAGTAAAAAAATACTTTAATTTTTATTTCATGGGTTATTTGAATATCATGTTTAATATTTATTATCAACATTGTTTACATCACAAATTACTCTCTCTCTCTCTCTCTCTCTCTCTCTCTCTCTCTCTCTCTCTAGCTATCTCCAAACCTGAGCAACCCTAAACCACTAAACCCCAACCCCAAACTCCTAAACTCTAAATCAAATCAACTCTAAACCTCTATCTCCATATCTCTCCCCTATCTCCCTATCTCTATCATCCCTAGATACCTCTCAATCTCTCTCCCTATGTCCCTGGCCATGTACTGCTATTAAGGCCTAATAAACTCTAAACCCTAAACTTGAGCAATGCTAAACTCATAAATGCTAAATAATGCCCCTAAACCCTAACCGCTAACCCCAAGTAACTCTTTGTCTTTGTCTCTCTCTCTGACCTATATATTCTCTACCAGCTCCTAGTTAAATCCTTTTCCTATCTTTCCTACTTTTCCTTTTCCTTTCCAATTTCCCTTTGGATCCCACCAATTTTTCCCTATTTTACTATTTTCCATCTCTCCTCTCATCATTCTTCGCATCTAATGAACTTTAGTTTTATCTTGTTTCCATTGCATCCTATGAATTTATGTCCTCATCCCTCTTTTCATGTTCTAGTTTTCTTGTTTCCATTTTCTTTGTTGATAAGGGAGACAGATAGAGACAGAGTGAGAGAGAGAGAGTGTCCTAGTTTTCTTGTTCATTTCCTTCATCGATAAGGGAGAGGGAGAATTAATAGAAGGGATAGATAGGAAGATATAGGAATGATAGGGGGAGAGAGGCAAGAGATAGAGAGATAGGGAGAGATACCTAGGTAGAGAAAGATAGAGAGGAGACAGATAGGGAGAGATAGAGAGGAGAGATAGGGAGATAGAGAGAGACTAGAGAGATGTCTAGAGAGATAGGGAGATAGAGGAATGATAGGGGAGATAAAGGCAAGAGATAGGGAGATATAGATAGGTAGAGAGACAGAGAGGAGATAGATTTGGAGAGATAGAGGAGACAGAGTGAGAGATAGGGAGATAGAGAGTGATAGAGATGTCTAGAGAGACAGGGAGAGTGATTGGAGAAGTAGAGGGATGATAGAGAGATGGAGATATGGGAGAGATATGGAGATAGAGGTTTAGGGTTGCTCAGGTTTAGGGTTTAGGGGTTATGGGTTAGGGGTTAGGGATTAGGGGCATTATTTAGGGTTGAGGGATTTAGAGAGAAAGAGACTTCTTTTGACATGCAACTGTAAACCCTAAATAATGCCCCTAAACCCTAAACCTGAGCAACCCTAAACCTCTAAACCTTAAATAATGCCTCTAAACCCTAACCCCTAACCCCTAAAACATATATAAACCCTAAATAATGCCCCTAAACTTGAGAAACCCTAAACCCCTAAACCCAAACAACCCTAAACCTCTATCTCCCTATCTCTCTATCTCTATCATTCCTCTACATCTAAATCTCTCTCCCTGTGTCTTTGGCCATGTCCCTCACTCTCCATATCCCTATCTCTTTCAACTATGTCTCTGGCCATGTACATTACTCTCTATATCTCCCAGCTATTGGTCCTCTCTCTAAACACTAAACCCTAATCCTCTAAACCCTTAACCGTAAACCCTAAATAATGCTCCTAAACCTTAACCCATAACCCATAACCCCTAAACCCCTATCTCCCTATCTTTATCATCTCTCTACCTCTCAATCCTTCTCCCTATCTCTATGGATATCTTGCTCACTCTCTATCTCCCTCTCTCCCTATCTATCTCCTCTCTCTCTCTAGCTATCTCCAAACCTGAACAACCCTAAACTCCAAACCCCTAAACCCTAAATCCAAGCAACTCTAAACCTCTATCCCATATCTCCCTATCTCTATCATCCCTCTACCTCTCAATCTCTAACTCTATGTCTGTGGCCATGTGCCTCACTCTCTATCTCCCTATCTCTCTCCATAGTCTCCTCTATATCTCCCTATCATTCCTCTCTCTATAAACCATAAACCTCTAAACCTAAATCCCTAACCCATAAACAATAAACCCTAAACCCTAAGTAATGCCCCTAACCCCTAACCCCTAAACCTGAGAAACCCTAAACCCCTAAACCCTAAACCTTTGTCTCCCTATCTCTCCCCTCTGTCCCTATCACCTTTGTCCCTCTGCCTCTCAATCTCTCTCCCTATGTCTCTTAGCCATGTCCCCCAATCTCTATCTCCCTATCTCTCCCCTCGGTCTCCTCTATATCTCCCTATTGGTCCTCTATCTCTCTCTAAACCCTAAACCCTAAACCTCTAAACCTTAACCCCTAACCCAAAAACCATAAACCCTAAACCCTAAATAATACTCCTAAACCCAAGTAACCATAAATTAGGCACTCAATTAGGTGCTAAAATAGGCACTAAATCAAGCTCTAAATTCAGGTGCCACATTAGGCACTAAATAATGCACTAAATCAGGTACTTAATCAAATGCTAAATCAGGTGCTAAATGTGGCGCTAAATTAGGTGCTAAAATAGGAGATAAAGTAGGTGTTAAATTAGGCACTAATTTGTGCCTAATTTAGCATCGACTTGTTCTGATCAACACAAAAAATGCCAAAAATAGTGCCATCCTGATAAATAGGGCTGACTTTTTTTTTTAAATGGAGAAAAATACATTAAAACAGTGGGTCGAAGAAAAAATGGGAGCTAATGACAGGGATTTGTTGTAGTGATATGTGAATAGACTATTGCTACAATGAAGATTCCTATTGACAAATTCATGATGATCTTGGATGATTGGTCCTTAATGGTATACATATCTAATATCCAAACTATAGAGTTTTGGACTCATGAGCAAATGAAATTGGATCCCATCTTTTCATAAAGACTACATGGAAATGCATAATAGGTACAATAATCATTCACTAGCAGAGAATAGAGTAGAAGAAGACTTTGGAGCTGTGGAATTTACTTGCCAAAATTTTGATATAGACAACAATTTACTTAGGGTCTCTCCAAAAATAGGTACCTTTAAGGAGTGGTACTCTTTCATAAGTAGTGACAATAGGGTATACGTGAACAATGAAGTTAGGGTGCAGAAAGAATAGCAATGGATGGCTTCTATGATGGATGTGGATCACATGGAACCAAAATTTGATAACCAAGATACTAAAAGGATAGGGATATGACAAACAAAGGCAATGAGAGAACAGTGATTAAAGTTAGAGATATGTTCTAATCTAAGTGGATATGTAGTTTTAAATTTACTGTTGTGAATCATGTGTTTTTAACTTGTAATAATTGTGGTAAGATGATACAATATGGACTGTAATTTTAATTTTAAATTTTATTAATTTAATATTTTATATTTTTCAAATTTATTTATTTACAATTTTTATTTTGTAATTGCATTAATTTTATAAGTTTATTTATTTTATTAGTTTTATAATTTTATAAATTTTTAATTATTTTTTTTGCTAACTAAAAAGATTATTAAAATTATTATGTAGTTCAATGAATAAAAATATAATAGTAAAGAGTTATGTAGTTCCATGAATAAAAATATAATATAAGTGATATAGTTTATAGTTATAAATAAATAATTGAGTAATTGTTTTTAAATTATTTATTTTAGTTTTTACTTAGAATAGCAATAGTAAAAACATACTTTAATTTTTATTTCATGGGTTATTTGAATATCATTTTTAATATTTATTATCAACATTGTTTACATCACAAATTACATGTAAATAATATTTATATGGGATGTCCTTTAAAAGTTATTTTTAGAATTATTATTAGTTAGTAAATTATGGTCATGACCTCTCCATTAATTTAAATAACTACTAAAATATAATTAAATGCATCAAACCCATAAACAAGGGTGCATTAAAATAAAACTCAAGGCTAAAAGTTCCTATCTGTCTTAAACATCTCTACCCATTTTTTTGTGGGAGTGCAAAGTCATCAGAAAAATTGACATTTTTCCCTTCTTTCCTCGCTTACAGGTCAGTCATAAAAGGATCCTTAAATCGATCATCTACACTTGAATTTTGGCTAATTTCATCCAACCCCATTCGGAATGTTTGCTACAATCTCCATTTGAGTTTTATAATTATTTTATTTTATTTTATTACATGTAAATGATATTTATATGGGATGTCTTCAAAAGCTATGGAGTGTAATGCCTTGAGCATGTTAACAAAAACTATTAAAGAGTCAAATATAAAAATAATTACACTAGATGAATTATCTAATTGCACTAAAAGGATGACTATGACCATGTACATTAAAAATAAAATAGACCAAACATAGTTTTTTTTAAACAACTACACATATATTTTTTAAATAATTATAATTACACGAGAGGAATTATCTAGTTGCACTAAAGGGGTGACTATGATCGTGTACATAAAAATAAAATAGAGCCAACATAGTTTTTTTTAAATAACTGGACATATTTTTAAAAATAATTATAAGTATATTGCTGACATAGTTTATTAAATTAATAAACATTAAAATAAAGCTAATAAAAAGATGTGTATAAATATAGTAGTACTCAAACATAAAGTTGAGAAAAAATCAAATCAAATAAAAATAGAGCAAATTGAATTGCGAGAAGAAGTTTAATTGATAAGGAGAGAAGTTTAATTGGTAAGGGCACTATGCAATCTTTTTTTTTTTTGTATTTTTATTGCAAAATGAATTTATGAAGTGACTGCAATGCTATTTCTAGAAGGTTAGATTAACATTGTGTATTATTTATTCTTATTGTATTTACATGCTACTCATTAAAATAAAAAGAAAAATTATAGTTAACAAATTTTTGAAAACAACAAAGAAAATTAACTTACTTTAGTTTAATGAGAGGTAGAGTTAGGGTTCTATCAATTAATTAGTTTAGTTTAATGAGAGGTAGACTTAGGGTTCTTCTATTTAGTTGCACTAAAGGGATGACTATGATCGTGTACATAAAAATAAAATAGAGAAAACATAGTTTTTTTAAACAACTAGACATATTTTTTAAAAATAATTATAATTACACAAGATGAATTGTCTAGTTGCACTAAAGGGATGACTATGACAATGTACATAAAAATAAAATAGAGCCAACATAGTTTTTTTAAACAACTAGACATATTTTTTAAAAATAATTATAAATATATAGCCGACATAGTTTATTAAATCAACGAACATTATAATAAGGCTAATAAAATAATGTGTATAAATATAGTACTACTCAAACATAAATTTGAGAAAAATCAAATCAAATAAAAATAGAGCAAATTGAATTGGGAGAAGAGGTTTAATCCATAAGGAGAGAAGTTTAATTGGTAAGGGCACTATGCAACCTTTTTTTTGTATTTTTCTTGCAAAATGAATTTATGAATTGATGCAATGCTCCTTGCTGGTATTATTTATAAATAAAAAGAAAATTGCAGTTAACAAATCTTTGAAATCAACAAAGAAAATTAACGGCACAATAAATTATTTACTTTAGGTTAATGAGAGGTAGACTTAGGGTTCTTCTATTTTTTTTTAAGTGCATAAACTTTCCACTTTAGTTTAATCAGAGGTACAGTTAGGGTTCTTCTATTTTTTTTTAAGATAATGCCTCTAGTAAACTTTCCACTTTAGTTTAATGAGAGGTAAATTATTTACTTTAGTTTAATAAGAGGTAGACTTTAGGGTTCTTCTATCTTTTTTTATAAATATAATGCATTTGGTAAACTTTCCAATTTAGTTTAATGGACATCAAAATAAACCTCTAAGACTAAAAGTTTCTTATCATGGGAGTGCAAAGTCATCAAAAAATTTGACATTTTTCCCTTCTTCCCTTGCTTAACAAGGTCCAGCCATCAAAGGATCCTTAAATCGATCATCTACACTTGAATTTTGGCTAATTTTAGTTGCACTAAAGGGATGACTATGATGGTGTACATAAAAATATATTAGAGCCAACATAATTTTTAGTTGCACTAAAAGAATGACTATGATCATGTACATAAAAATAAAATAGAGCCAACATAGCTTTTTAAACAACTAGAGATATTTTTATTAAATAATTATAAATATATAGCTAACATAGTTTACTAAATCAATTAACATTAAAATAAAGCTAATAAAATAATGTGTATAAATATAGTAGTACTCAAACATAAATTTGAGAAAAATCAGATCAAATAAAAAAACATCTAATTGAATTGGGAGAAGAAGTTTAATGGTAAGGAGAGAAATTTAATTGGTAAGTGCACTATGCAGCCATTCTTTGTATAAATATAGTAGTACTCAAACATAAATTTGAAAAAAATCAAATCAAATAAAAAAAGACCAAATTGATATGGGAGAAGTTTAATGATAAGGAGAGAAATTTAATTAGTAAGGGCACTATGCAGCCATTTTTTAATATATTTTTCTTGCAAAATGAATTATTATTTACTTTAGTTGAATGAGAGGTAGAGTTAGGGCTCTTCTATCAATTATTCACTTTAATTTTTTTTAAAGATAATGTGACTAATAAACTTTCTACTTGAGTTTAATGAGAGGTAGAGTTAGGGTTCTTCTATCTTTAAATGATAGGTAGAGTTAGGATTCTTCTATCGTTAAATGAGAGGTAGAGTTAGGGTTCATCTATCAATTAATTACTTTAGTTTTATGAGAGGTAGAGTGGTAGAGTTAGGGTTCTTCTATCTTTAAATGAGAGGTAGATATAGGGTTCTTTTATCTTTAAATGAGAGGTAGAGTTAGGGTTCTTCTATCCTTTTTTTAAAGACAATCCACCTTGTAAACTTTTTTTTTTTTTACACTTTTAGTTTAATGAGAGGTAGATGCACTTGTTAGCCTAGCAGTCTTCTATCTTTTTTCTTTTTTTTTTACACTTTAGCTTAATGAGAGGTTTTTTACACTTTTAGCTTAATGAGAGGTAGATGCACTCATTCGCCGAGCAGTCTTCTATCTTTTTTCTTTCTTTTTTTTTTTTACACTCTAGCTTAAAGAGAGGTTTTTTACACTTTTAGATTAATGAGAGGTAGATGCACTAGGTCGCCTAGCAGTCTTCTATTTTTATTTTTTTTTGACACTTTAGCTTAATGAGAGGTTTTTTACACTTTTAGCTTAATGAGAGGTAGATGCACTGGTTCGCCCATTAGTCTTCTATGTTTTTTTTAGCAAACTTTAATGAGAGGTAGAGTTAGGGCTCTTTTATCTTTTTTCTTTAAAGATAATGCGTTGGAACCCTGGTCGATTAATTCCTTTAAAGAATTATAATTAAGTTTTGGTATCATTTGGATTTAAATTATTGAAAATTATTCCCAACTAAGAATTGTGGAAAAATAAGAAAATTAAAGATAGGGTAAATTACTTTATTTTAGTTTAATGAGGGCTAGCCTTATAGTTTTTCAATCTTTAAAAGCCACAAAGAAAGTTAATATATAGTTTAATAACCTTTGTTTTAGATTTTTACTATGGGTATAATTTTATTAAAAAAATATAATTAAATTTTTCATATCATTTGGATTAAATTATTGAACCATTAAAAAGTAATTGTTAGAGTTAAGAATTGTAGGGTAAATTACTTTAGTTTAATGCTGGGTAAGATTATAGTTCATCAATCTTTAAAACATCAAAGATTTTTTCTATGAGAATTAATTATTAAAATTATTAAGCTACCATCGATATCTTAAATTCATCTATCTGCAATAACAATTTCAAAGATATTTTTATTTTATTTTATTTAGTTAAAATTGATTTTCTACTTTATTTTACTTAAGAGTTATTTTATGTTTTCATTTTTATTATTTTTTTGCATGTAGGCTCTTTAATAGTTTTTTTTAACACGTTCATGCCATTACCATCCATCCCTTGCTTCCATTATAGTCTGTAGTTAAGGCTCTCACCATAACTAGTTAGATAATTTTGATTACAATAATATAATCTCCAAAGCATGTATTAATATGATTATTGTAAAAAGTTACATACATATTAAATGCAGCCTATTAACCCAACACATATACACTACAATTACGGTGAGCATAGATGACATAGCTTATCTATACTTGGATGTGTTGCCTACATATCTACTAAGACAATTTGTAACACCCCGCAAGAACACCTTAGAGAACAACACATCTATGCTATGCAAAACGGAATAATTTTTTTTTTAATGAATAAAATAACACATCACTACACATCATTAACTATCAACTTGTTACTCTAAGATTTCATGGGAGCATTACTTGACAATTCAAACAACATAATCTGACATACATCATAAATTAACATCAGTAGATCATTCTAAACCTATCACATTAAATCGATAAACATTTACATCGCCATAACATCAGATAAATAATCATCAGGATCTAGTACATAGTACAATTTCTTCTCACATATGAGCACATCATTACATGGTTACTCAACATCTTATAAATCAACTGATACACAGACAAGTACATGGTTACAAATCACTTACTTCATATCTGGTACAAGATCTGATGTCTGATACACAAGATACAACATCCTCGCAAACGAACAATAGCAAGGAGAAAACCAATGGATAAAAGCTCTTCCACCCAACCATGTGGAACCCTAAGGTCCACCCCCCGAGCTAGGAGTTAACATAAGGTTCCCACTACAACATACAGTCAGGTAGACAGTAGACTATAAGAACAAGACAACACATAACTCCAACAACACAAGTCAATATCACAAACAACTTAACAACACTTCAAGAGGCAAGAACATAACGAATGGGGAGAGTACAACTAGGGAATGCTAGGCTGCAGTAGGGAGGAGTGTCATCACATGGCTTGTCATGGGTTGTCCTGGTAAGCCTTCCTAGGCCTCGGCCCCCATCTTGGGTTGTCCTGGCAGCCTCTCCCGACTCTCGGCCCCCATACAACGTTCATGCGGAATCAACATACCTTTCATGAGGACAAGGTAGTTGATCTTGCCATTCCAGGCCTTCTCATCTCATCTCAAGCCTAAACGAGCACTTGAGCCATGAGTGAGGCATCCACTTATCTTGTTTAGTGTGCTTAACTTCCCAACCCCCTAATTCATTATTTAGGTTATCACTGAGTTATCAAACTCCCACATGGGTTGTCCTGGACACCACTTTGGGCTCCGGCCCCCATTGAGAGCCACTCCCCTACTTGCAACTAGAAGACCCTACTCAACAAGTACAACAAACTTCATCATGACAACAATGATACATGAACCGTGCAAGGCATTATCCATCTTGCATAACAATTATCCTCATATCAAGGTGTATATATAACAATGCAAGGAATTATCCATCTTGCATATCAACTTATTCACAAGGACAACTAACAAAACCTTGTCCATATCAATACATAAACATTACTCCTATTATAGTACTCAATGTCTCCCCATAACACAAATCTCAAACAAACAAATAAATCACAACATTCATGAAGAGCCTTTCTACTCATCACGATGCATCCAGAATATTTACATTCTTCCACTACACCATAACCAACTTCTTTAAAAACAAAAGGCAACATAGCTTCATTAACTCAAGACAATTATCAACATGTTACATGACGTCAGACAACCTTGGCCTCTGGAATAAACCCTTAACAACTTAGACTATTTCATAAACATTCCACTCCCATTATACAATTCCAAATCACAATATATTAACCAACTCAAAAATCACAAAATAGTATAGGTCCCTTATTTAACTCCAATATATAAATGTACTTTAATTTTGAGTCTCTTTTCTATATCGAGTTCCAATTTATTTAACTTACTTAATTTTACATAAACACATATAAATAAAACATAACTAAGTAAATAAACTCATTTACCCATTATTTTGTTAACTTTCAACTATGGATAACTCACTAGGTTTAACTAAATGAATTCCAATAAATCATTCTAAAAAGAATCACACAACTTACTATATATGGAATTCATAATTAACCTAAACGTTCTCTCACACAAGATATAAATATTCAATCTAATTAACCTATCGTATCATTTAACCAACCCGACTATAGAATTACAATGATAATGTTTTATTAATTAGTTTGAACATTTAACTATAATTTTTATATATATAAATATTTATATATATATATATATATATTTTTTGTTGAGCCGATAATAATAATATTAATAACAATAATAATAATAAAATACTAACAATTATAATGACAAAACAATAATAGTGAATACTATAAGTCATTGGATAGCAAATATCTTCCATCTGAGAATAAGTAAATATACGTATCGTTAATTTCCTTATTAAATTTACTATTGCAATCTAGATTTTGAATAAAATGTATTAATTTTCAATAGTAGTGTTGAAAGATTTATTTAACTAGCAAATCACCTTATATGAGGCGTCTCAACTGGAAGTGAAATATCTACGCTTTCCAAACTCTGGCTGAGTAACCTTTCCTACTGCTGTGCATATTTAATGGGCTAAGGAAGAACAATAATTGCAGAAGAATACACTGTGCTACATGCGAAAGACTTGTTTGTTCTATAGGTTTAATGGCAATCTTTCTCATACGTTAACTCATTCTCTTTTACATGGCGAGATTACTGGAATTAAAGTCTCTCCAACACAGAAAACTTAATTGCAAAGATTCGTTGACTCTCTGTTTGCTGTACAGAGATTAATGGCAGTTACCTTCATAATTTGACTCATACTCCTCCTTATTCCTAAATATCATGCACTTTTGTTGTGAATGAGGTGTAAAATTGCTATTGACTGATTGACCGTTGAAATGGATGCTATTTAAGTAGAGTCTTGAAAAGTTATTGTAATTATTTAACATATTTTTGTTGCCATTTTAGGGGTTCATTATTTTAAGCTTCAATAATTTAGGTTCATTTGCACTTGGGAACCAATAAAAAACATTGGTCCCTGGAGGTTATGAAATGTCTAATAGAACAATCCCTTAAGAGAGCTCTAAATCATCGGTTGCCTTTTGCAGCTCTCGGTAACTAAAAACTGTCATAGCGCTGAAATCTGTGGACTATGTAACGAATCTCCGCCATAGCAAATCTGTGGACTGTGTAACGAATCTCCCAAATTTTAATATCTATAATATTTAACATTATATCTATAGCTATTTAATATGTGTGCATGGTTGACTTCTTGGCTGTGCGGTTATCTTGAAGACACCATAAACTTTATCATTGCGATACTTGTCAAACCTGCAAGGCATTTTCTTGGTTCCCGTAGCTCACATATGAATATCGTCCTAGGAGTATTTACAATAACACTACTTTGGTCTGCACAACTTATGTTCTCTTTCAAACATCGATGCAGAAGTAACCTAGTATGGTGCGTTTCAATTGATAAGGAGTATCGATGAAAAATGGAGGAATTAATGAGATCACGGTATGCAGTTGGATTTCCAGACCAAAAATGGTACACGCTTTTCCTACAGCAGACATATCGCATCCATAGGCACAACAGTTTTATTCAAGTTGGGGAAATTAGCTGGGACGATGAAGGCAGCCTTGATCTATAAGGAATGCAATAGCTGTAGGATATACGCATAGTAAATTTGTTGCAAAGGCTATAAAGCTTCCTTACAAATGGAATTATTAGAAATAATAATATATTTGACAGAAAACATTAAGAAAGCAATGATTGCAGGATCAATGGCTAATGGATTCACAGAAAAGGGTTTGGAGACATTTTTTTTAGCAATGAAATCGGTAAGAGTAAATCTAGATGGAAACTACCTTTGCCAGCATCCCTTAGATCGCCCTGAAATGGGAGCTCTAGAATAGGAATAAACATCCATCAACATAATCAGAGAACGAAATAATTTATTATACTGGCCTTTCAACTGTAAAGCAAATGCACTCGGCAGGGTGAATTCGATCTGACAGAATTCAGGATATCATGACTACATAATATACTAACAAAAATGATTTTGAATGAGTAGACATTTGAAAGGGATCAAGAACAAAAACAAAGCTCTCGCAGAGGAATGCGCAGATTAAGAATCTCATTAAAGAAACCCTAGATATTAAGCAAGATGAGAAAATGACATTCACACAATAAAAAGAACCTGTTTAGGCTGCAAGACCTCTCTGTTCTTCGCAGCTCTGATCTCCTTCCCAGATCTCCCACTCCATTTTTTTACACAGCTTACTTTCTTTTAATTTTTTAATAACATTACAATATAACCCCTATTCTTTTATTTACTCAAAGGGTAACTTTCATTTAATATAATACAACTTATAATTTTTACTTTATTTAATTTAGTATTTTATACAGATATTTAATATACAACTCATAAATATAAATATATATATATATATTACTTTATTTAATCATTTATTTACTTGGCCACATATATTTACTTTCAAGTTTATTTTATTAATAATAGAATAATTCCATAACTTATAATGCCACTTTATAACTAATTTATCTCCTCTATTATTTATTTTTATTTATTTAATATTTAATATACATTTGTTATATAACAAATAATAATTATTTATAATTCTATTTAATAATCATAATCAAATTTATTTGTTTATATACCACAACTAACCAATCATAATCATGCAATTACTCGACCATCAAGCATCCAGAGAAAGCAAGACAACAACCCATAGAGACAAATGAAACTGAGAACAATGACTAGACGCAAAACTAAAGACTTATCCTCTACAAGGATGACGGATAACTAGGGAACCTTATGTTAACTCCCATCAACAATTCCATTGGCTAGGGCATGCTCAGACCTGCTAGTTCAGGTGGAGTCGATGCCCGGTACCTACATCCTGCAGCAAACCTCAAGGTTAAACATATATATACAACATGAAGTCATGCACACAGTAAACAGAAATTGCAGCATGGTAGGGTACTCAGACACGAGTAATGCAACACTATTCTATTCACATAATTACATCAATAATTAAGTATTCAGTTGTCTACAAGAAAATAGAATAATCAATAACAATACGATCTAGTATAACAATTATTGTTCATAACCTTGATCACATTAAACTCAGAAATAACATTAATCCATTACATCAAATATGTCCATCAATCTACGAAACATAAAATATCAATAATCCAATATCATCAATCGTCATCAAAGAAATAGGTCCATAAACAACTCAACGTAATAACA
Organism: Cunninghamia lanceolata; assembly: GCA_027924645.1. Lineage (NCBI taxonomy): Eukaryota > Viridiplantae > Streptophyta > Pinopsida > Cupressales > Cupressaceae > Cunninghamia > Cunninghamia lanceolata. Next base: position 2,510,396 of record BSBN01000797.1, read on the forward strand.
AAGAATTCCATGCCATGATATCTAATCCTACTAGGAATACTATCAGTCTGACAGAAGCAAGGTGAAGGGCACTACACAATTACAACTACAATATGTGACAAAGATTCCTATATCCTTTATACTTTCATGGCTGTCTATATACCATCTTCAAAAGTAATGATGCATCCTCTCTTCCCTACGATAAGGGGTTACCGTAATCAAAGAAGTAAAATATAAGTATATGTGAAAACTTTGATTATAAACATATAACTATTCTTTGTTTAAATTGTTAATCATGTAACCAGTCCTAATTTAACTTAAAATAAGGTCCTTCTTATTATTTATGATTTTTTTTTGGAAAAAGATGAAAACAAACCCTCAATGGAGCTTAAATTTGAAAGTTTACTTTGTGTGTCAAGAATTTTTTTTCTTAAAAAAATTTAAGACGATTTTAATGTATTCATATAAAGTATTTCAAATAATGCATGCATTCCAGTTCTTTCTAATTTTTATAACTGCCAGATCCTTATCCTTCAATACAAAATTTAATTATTTGATGTGTTAGAAAAGCTTGAAGATTGAAATGAATATAAAATATTTTTTAAAAAACATAAAAATATTGAGAACTTCTTAAAAAAAATTCTAAAAACATAATTTTTCTTTTAAATAATTGAGGTTTCTATTAAAGAATTTAAAAATAATATATATATATTTAAAGAGCATTGAAAACTTCTTAGGAAAATCTTAAAATTTAGATTTTTTTAAACAATAAAATTTTTATTATATATATAATTTCTAAAATAAAATTTTTTTTTTTGGATTCGTAAATTTGATTATTTGTATGGATATAGTGTGGAAATATACACATAGATGATTATAAGCCGTTTACCTGTGGATTTCAAAAAATAGATTAATCCAGGCCCACTCTAATATGCCAAGTATAAACTATGACCAAAGCCAAAACCAACTAACTATAAATAGAGACTTAATATAGGCTGTCGTCCTACTGAGACTAACTATACAGGGCCATGGCTGGTAATGATCGAGCACTTAGAGTAGGTCGAGCTCCCTTGCCATTGATTGGAGCTTGCCCACCCAATCCTTTCCCCCAATGTCTCCGTCCTTGGACAGCATCTCATAAAGGATACCATATACGATTCTGTTGCTCTATCAGTGCCATTCCCTTCAGGTCGAGAAAGAGGGGAAAAACCTTCAGTACCGCCAGAGGATCCTGTGGGGCCATGATGTCCTTTGGGCGCAGGATTCCCGCCCCTGGGATGACTGCACTGAGAATGTGGCCCATGCAGCCAAGGAATTCTGGCTTAAATATCTTCAACATCAGACCTTTCGCTGCCTCCTTTGACACTCCTGCATCCAGAATGGAGGCTAAGAAACAAAAAGAGATGTGTGTGTAGACCCTGTAGAATTCATCGGCCGCCAGGAAATCCTTCCCCAGGATAATCTTCACCGCCGGGAGTAGCAGCCCTTCATGCCTCCGCAGTATGCGTTTGAGCCATTGGTCCGTTATGACAACTTTAAAGGCCATCTGACTCGAAATCTTTGCTATGTAGCCAGAGCCTCCTTCCATTTTACTATGCAAACATCACCGCCATCGCTTTACTTGCTCGGGCTGTCTTAAATGGAAGAGAAGAAAGCCTTCTGGAGGCTTCTATGACATTCCCAAACCGCTGTCTGCATTCATTACGAAGCAAGGAATGAATCTGACAGAGTAGGAGCGTGAGACCTGTCCTCACACTGTAACCATACTCCGAAGGGATGATATGCCATTATGATGGCATAAGGATTCAACCCATCCTTGTAAACGTGGATTGGGTGCCCACCCAACCACCCGTTATTTCTAAAATAAATTAAGTATATGTTAATACAGTCAAATATTTATGTAAAAGTCAATCATACCCAAAAAGCACGGAAAAACAAGGAAAAGCAATATCACTGAACCAAATAAAGCAATTTGACACGCAGGCAGGGCTTTTACGGGTTACAAGAATCTTAACACTACTTAACAAATGAAGTAACAGGTGAAAATTCATTATTGAAGGTCTTAAACAGCGTGAATATTCAATAGGGTTAATCTTTTAATAAAAGTGAAACGTTTTAATCAAATACAAAATTTTGGACTTTTTGGTAAAAAAATTTGCACCTTAAATAAAGGTCGAGGATAAAACAATGTGATATTTTGGTTTTCCAATATACAAATTCTTAACGCGTTTTTTATTAACCTTTGTAACCGTCCCCGTATCAGTATGATATTTTAAAATTTTGAGTAATTTGATATTTGAAAAAAGCTACTAACATGTGATCCGCAAATCTGCAGTGAAAAGAGTTGAGAAGGAAAAAAAGGAACTTTACACGCTTGGAGTACAGCAGTCATTCGAGAGTTTTTACTCTCTTATGCAGAAAATTACAATGAATTGTTATTACATGCATCGCAGATGGATATGATTTTGTAAATCTCAGAAATAGCAGGTTGTAAAGGTATAGGTCCGAGTAAGTAGAAATGAGCAGAGAGGAACCTTGGGGATTTAGAAATGATGTTTCTCAAGAAAATGAAAATGAAAATGAATTTGGACAGTACTTACCTATGGAGATGCATGAAGATCCTATTTCGATAGAAGATGAAGATGAAGATAAGGACTTACTCGTGCAGCGGGAAGAAACTACTTATTCTCGGGAAGATGAAGACAACATACGTTTTACTCGGAGAAATTGGAGAACTACCGATGAAAGTATTCGAAGATTACAATCGTCTCTGAAAACTGCTTTTGATGAGATGGAAACCGACTTAATTAGAGCTAAATCAGAAATTAAGGAGTTGGCTGAAAGAAACAAGAAACTAAGGAGTAAGCCTAGTCCTAGGGGGGTAGGAGCATTAAAAAAAATCTACCAACTTCAATGCCAACGTAGCAAGACAGGGGGTTTGTTACATCCAAAATAAATTAGGTATATGTTAATACAGTCAAATATTTATGTAAAAGTCAATCATACCCAAAAGCATGGAAAAACAAGGAAAAACAATATCACTGAACCAAATAAAGCAATTTGACACGCAGGCAGGGCTGCTACGGGTTCCAAGAATCTCAACACTACTTAACAAATGAAGCAACAGGTGAAAGTTCATTATTGAAGGTCTTAAACAGCGTGAATGTTCAATAGGGTTAATCTTTTAATAAAAGTGAAACGTTTTAATCAAATACAAGATTTTGGACTTTTTGGTAAAAAAATTTGCACCTTAAATAAAGGTCGAGGATAAAACAATGTGATATTTTGGTTTTCGAATATACAAATTCTGAACGCGTTTTTTATTAACCTTTGTAACCGTCCCCGTATCAGTATGATATTTTAAAACTTTGAGTAATTTGATAGTTGAAAAAAGCTATTGACATGTGATCCGCAAATCTGCAGTGAAAAGACTTGAGAAGGAAAAAACACAAGAACTTTACACGCTTGGAGTACAGCAGTCATTCGAGAGTTTTTACTCTCTTATGCAGAAAATTACAATGAATTGTTATTACATGCATCGCAGATGGATATGATTTTGTAAATCTCAGAAATAGCAGGTTGTAAAGGTATATGATTTTGTAAATCTCAGAAATGAGCAGAGAGGAACCTTGGGGGTTTAGAAATGATGTTTCTCAAGAAAATGAAAATGAAAATGAAGATGATGAATTTGGACAGTACTTACCTATGGAGATGCATGAAGATGAGGACTTACATATGAAGATGCGGGAAGAAACTACTTATTGTCCGGAAGATGATGACGACATACGTTTTGCTCGGAGAAATTGGAGAACTACCGATGAAAGTATTCGAAGATTACAATCCTCTCTGAAAACTGGTTTTGATGATTATTGTGAGCAGTTTGATGAGATGGAAGCCGACTTAATTAGAGCTAAATCAGAAATTAAGGAGTTGGCTGAAAGAAACAAGAAACTAGAGAAGGCGCTCCACGAGGCTAAAGAAGGAGAAAACTCCAGCAAACGAGATCTCCACCAAACAAGAAACAAGCTGCAGCAGCTCTGTACCACAGTCGCTGCACTCAAAGAAGAATGTGTAGCAGCGGCTCCACAACTTGCTAAGAAGAGAAAATATGTTCTTAAGGTTTACGAGGTTAATGACTGCGTGAATTGTCCAATTTGCTTGGAACCATGGACTGAATACGGGGAGCATAATATCTGGTATGTTGTAGATGCAAATGGGTTTTCAATACTAGAAACTTCTATTTCTTTTTGGGTTTTTATATGTTAAGTTATATAAATTGTTAAAAAATGAGCTACATCTAAACCAAAACTGGATTTGTTATCAAAAGGGTTGCTAGTTCAGTGGTAGAGTATTCAGGAAGCAAATGGAAGGTCTTGGGTTTAACTTTTAACTTGTCTGATGAAAAGTTTAACATAATATTAATGTCTAGGCCAGCAGAGCTAGGTCAAGTTAGATTCCACAAACACCTATAATGTTAGTTCAAATGGAGGTGTTGGATAATGAACCACACCCAAACCATTGTCAGTAACTTAGTGGTAGAGTACTCTACCATTAATGTCACATTTAATGCTATGTCAAGTTAGATTCCACAAACACCTATAATGTTAGCTCAAATGGAGGTGTTGGATAATGAACCACACCCAAATCATTGTCACTAACTTAGTGGTAGAATACCCCACCAGAGAATAATTGGTAATTCCAATCTCTTCTTGATTTCTTGTTTAGAAATTGAGAATATTGTACGACAGTGATAGGAATAGATGGCCTCCTATTTTCCAGTTTAGTGCATTTATAGTTTTGGTTTTCATGTTTAGTTTTGTGTATGTAGTATGATGTTTATATTTTTAATTTTCTTCTTTTTGAGTTTTGATGAGGAACATTACTTTAGTAGAGTTATGCTATTTTGTTTCCAACCTCTTGATTGGTAGGGGAGAAAGTATGTCTTCATGATTATTCTACAACTAGTTGTACCTTTAATGAATGTTTTCTATGTTAAAGGAGTAGAGATAAAGTCTGGTCCCGATGTGTGAATGGTTAGATAGTTGGACATTGATTATGGATACACTTGACCATTGTGGGTACAAGAGAATCACAAGGACAATGATCATTACAGTTTGAAAGCGACACATCTTGCTCATACTACATATGGTGCAGATGGTTAAAGGTGTGTCAGAAAATGAATTACAACATGAAAGATAGTCTTAGAGAGATGCAATGGATTTTCATATTACAATATACAGTTGCACACTAGATGTACAAGATTAGTAGGTATTATTGTTAGAGGAATGCAGAACAAATGATTAGACATATGAAGGAAAATAGAAATATTGATCCAAATTAATCAATACAAAAGAATAAAAGACTAATTTTATAAAATTAAAAATATTTTATTTTATATATATCTCAATATATTAATTGAATGTTAATGGTGTTAGTTGGATAGAATAGTTTAGCAAAAGATTTTTAATCAAGCGGTCATGTAGTCACCAGTTGCACTTAACAAGAAGTGGCTTTCTCCTCTTGAATCTGGTACTTGGTATTTAATTTTGTTAAGCCTTTGTTATTTTAACAATGTAATTGGTTGAAGTTATTAATATCTTTTTTATGTCACATAATAGAAATTTTTTTAAGCTGCACCTAATTTAATTGACCTCCACTATTCCACAATAATCCGTTATGCAGTTTTTCAAAAATTATAAACATATAATATTTCTAAGATAAGATACAAAATTCCTTTATTAAATATTTTAATTTTACAATTGTAAATGAAAAACAAGAGCTCTCATGTTTTATTGATACAGAATTCCTTTATTAAATATTTTAATTTTACAATTGTAAATAAAAAAACAAGAGTTCTCATGTTTTATTATCTTGAGAATACGTTCTTTCAATGTCTAACAACTTTCTAACATTCCTATTGTGGAACTCCAGTTCTCTTTCATGTGGTCATTTCTTTGGCAGATCATGCATAACACAATGGATTTCTAAAGGTGGAAGTCGTGGTTCCTCTACCGTAAGTCAAATTTGATTCGTATTTTCTTTATCTTGTTATTCAGTGGCCTCATTTGATCGGATCACATACCCTTTTCAATCAAACTAAATTTGTATATAAATATTACAGTGTCCAGTATGCTCGAGTAGGGTTACTTTAGCAGATATAAGATATCACTATGTATCCCAATTCTATGATGGGGATGTGAAGATTCAACAGGTAGATCAGTCACTCCTATTAATATATCTTACCAAAACAATTACTATATTAGCTATGTTAATTGAAATTTATGTACACTCACATCAGTCGTGTGTTTTTACAGGATGGATGAAAATTGTGAAGGGAGGCTCAAGCTCTATATCTGACTACATTTTGTTTCAATTTTGGAAATCTGAATACTTGCCTGAAGCTTTAATCAAATACGAGATTATGTTTAAAGTGAGTCATAGGGACTTTCGAAGATACAATTTTGAATTATTCAGGAAATTGTTCTAATTTACACAGTAAACATGACACATTTTGGCTGTTATTAAAACTGACATACATACGCTAAAATGATATATATTGCTTTTTGAAATGCTAAAAGTTGTTTTCTCCAATGGAGAGAATTGCTGTTTTTTTTAATTATTATTTAAAAATGGCATGTACTTTGCATTATTCTTGAGATTTGGAACTTCAGCTGAATGTTAATCTTGTTTGCAACGAAATCATCATTCCAATATTCATTACTACAAATTTTGATGTTGCCAAAGATCCAAGATTAAAAAATTGAATTGATGATAGGGTGCGTATTGGATTCAAAATTAGTTTTTAACTTAACAAGTATTGAGAGCTTAGAAAACAATGTTTACGAAAAAGAACAGAAATAAAATTCAATTCAAAAGGATTTTTTTACTGTATTGTAAGACTTACATAGTATATTTGAGCAGAGAAATAATACTTTTTAATATAGAAATTAGGTTAATTGAATTAATGCATTTAAATAGCCACAATCAATTTATATTAATTAGGTTTAAAAATTTGTTTGTTTGGAATAAACATTGAAAATCAAATGAAATGAACACTAATATTTGCTTTGATAATTAAAGAATAATATCAAATGGATAAGATTATGCTCCAATTTAAGAATAGTGCTTCTTCATTAGTGAAACTATCTTGAATTTTGCAATATATCTCTTTCTTGTTAGAGGATAAGTTTGTGGGCTTATGAGTAATTATGGGTGTGAATCTATATTAATGCTTCGAATTTGTAGTAGAGTTCTATCCTAGACCTTTGCATGATCTGCAGTCTTCTATTCTGCCTTTTCTTTTAAGAGAATTTGGGACTGATGGTAGGAATAAATACCTTATTAGGTTGTCACGTGACTGACCTATGAGGGCATTATAAATTGATCAAACCCATGAAATTGAACAATATCAAAAATGGTAAGCAAGTGCCTAAGATGTAGATTCTTAGTCTTTGTATTACACCAAATGTTAAAAATTGAACAATATCAAAAATAGTAAGCAAGTGTCTGAGATGTAGATTCTTAGTCTTTTTATTATGTACCAAATTTAAATGTGTCACTACTGATTTTTCTCTAGAATGCATGATTATTTTCTTTGATGATTATGATGACTAGAATGACTGCATTAAATGTGCTTAAATATTAGTGCATCACATCAAATTGTGATAAAATTGTGTATATTGGCTCAAAGTAAGAGTGTAAGGAGCACTAGTTAGCCAAATTTTAATTTTAAATTTTAAATTGGAAACAGACAAGATTGTTACAAAAGAAATTTAGATAGAATAGGACACTTCTTGCATTACTCTTGAAAGGAGAGACATGCAATACAAACTAAGATGATTCAACCATTTGAGAAAGATTATACATACATAGAATAATAGGCAACCATATAGAATAGATATAGTAGAGTGATTATGGAAAATCTTAAAAAAGATCCCCCAACAAAAGGAGCCTCAATGTATTATTATTCACCAATATTATATGTATGTATGTATAAGAAAAGGAGCCTCAAATCTAATAGGGGTATACCACTGTCATATATAAAGTATTTTGATACATGAAATGTCACTTTATAAATCTTTATATTTTTAAATTCCCTCTGAAGCTCTATCTTTTTCATCTCTTCCTCTCCAATTACTTTCTATAGACATCTACACCGAAGTAAATTTTCCTCTTACCAAACAAATGGATAATTCCTTTGCTTGGATCAAGGGTGAAAGGCCCATAAATGAAATAATAATTAAAAGGTCTCAACAACAATTGAGGAACTCCGCAACCAACAATTACTACAAAAAAAATGGGGAGATTTAGAACATGCTATGGACATCCATCAAAGATTAAAGGGGAGATGAATTTTACCACATGTGGTAGTTGGCACTACCCTAATAGATATGAATGCAAAATGTAGAAGCATGCACAAGGTACAAAAGAGTATTAATTGCTAGTTTATTAATAAACTATACATAATGATAGTTTGGACCTCCCATTCATAATTTCCAAGAAGAAATGTATGTAGTAAGTTCACATCCATTTATTTTACATAGTTGGTCACTATGTGTATATGTGATGTATGCATGAGTTAGTCACTATGTATACATGATGTATGAATAAGCTTGTCACTATGTTTATATGTGATGTATGTTGAGTTGATCATTGTGTGTACATGTGATGTACACATGACCTAGAAACTATGTAGTTTTATGTTCCTACTTGTTTTTGACATTGTACTAACATTTGTCTCATATACACTTGATATTATACTATTATATATGGATTGAATTTTGAAGCATAAGATTAAGTAATTGGTGAGTTTTAAAAGTTGGGTTGAAGATCTAATCCCAATTATGTGGATGGGGTTTTTTTATATTGGTGTGTGAACTATGGAGCCTCTAACTCCATTAAAGGAATATGTGGTAGGGCCATTTTAAATGAACTATTGAGGAACAAGTTTGGGTCTAGAAAATTATCATGATATAGAGAGTTTACTCTATCTAGGGAAAGAATGTGAGTTCTATAATGATAAGGTTATTAAACTAGAACTTTTAAATTGGAATGAAGTTACATGGATGATTAAGCTTCTACTTATGATGTAATGAAACCAATTTAAAGAAAAAAGATGGTTGTAACCAATGGTGGTTATTACAAACATTTCCATCCAAGAAACCAAACATATAGAGGAAGCAAACCAATAAAGCATCAAATGGTAAATGAGAAGCCATGGGAAAAGCCACCAAGAGGTATGGTGCCCAAAATCTCAAGCCAAACATACAATACCCTATTCCAAGGTAGGTCTTAAGGCTATTTTTAGAATTTGATTTCATGCATCATAAAGGTGTCACAAACCTTGGCACTCTATTTTGTCTCTATTATCTCTACACGAAGATGATATATGATGTATCATTCCTACATCATATTATAAGTTGGTCCAACTCTATGTAACCTTTCTCTTAGATGCTCTTATGCACATCATAAATCATTATAGAATATCTTATATCTTATATCTTATAATTTTATATATATTCTTCCATGTCTCACATTCCATTAGATATTATTATACACACCATAATACAAAATAAGACTGACATAAATGACACCTTAAAGTTGGAGAATCTTTATGATAATTTCACATAAAATAATTACAAAACTAATTAAATAACTAAATATTTAGATTGAAAGGTGTATCATACTTATCCTATCACTCTCCCACTTGTCTCATATATCTTGTAAGAGAAAAAAGAAAAAAACAACTATTTCTAAACTATTTACTAAGGTTCATGAGACTTATGGACTCACTGCACCATTTCAACTTCTTTGTATTAAATGGCTCTCTTCTTGCCCTTTCTTCTTTTGCCTCCAAAAGATTATTCTTAGTCTTCTTCATACCTGCATCCACACTTTCAAACAAATCAATAGAAAATGAATCAAGAAACCAGAATGTCTCTTCAAGTGCCTCTTCCATGGACACTTTCTTGTCCTCTTCTTCTAGTGCTCTTTGTTGTACTTTCTCTTTTCTTCTTTCCTTACTGTCTTTATTCAAGTCCTCTACAATGAGAACTTTCCTCTTCTCTTTTTGTCCATTTTTTGCAATTACCACCTTATCAGGAAACTAAATCTTTTCCAACATATCCATTCTTCTTGCAATCTCTTCCAATTCCTCTTAGAATTTTCTGTTTCCTACTTCATCCCAATATCTATCCCAAAATGGGATTATGAGTGGTCTCCTTACACTAATACCCATCTTCTCACTATTATAATAAAATATCTTACCTTCCACAACTACCCTCTACCCAACAAGGACTGTTTAAGATGTTACTCTCAAAACCCCTTCTACCCACTCTCTCTTCATGGAGGAAGTTATACACCTTCTACCTAGTTTATCTCTGTTGGAGGATAGCAGTTACAAGCCCTTTATCATGCCTACAACAACAAATGCTCTCAGGTCTATGACTAACTCCTCTTTCTCAACTCTTTCAACTTTCTCATACCTTATTCTTTAGTATACTTTTCACCATGCTAGTGATCTTATTCCTCTATCAATCAAACTACAACATACATTAGACTACAACACTCATATAACAACACCCATCAAAATCAAGAACACACTTAATGCTCTCTACCCAGATCTTTTAGGACTCTAGGTTTCTTCCACAAGTCAGTAAATCTGTAAACACACATATCACTCCAAGATTCTTATAAGTATCAAACTCCCAAAACCTATAACAATTTTTTATCACCTAGATTTTTTAGGTCTCTGATACCAATCTAATGGCATGAGGTCAATAACATAGCAAATGCTCTGCTTCTTTTAATGGTTACCTTATTAGTCATAGCTCAAATACCCAATTATAGGAAACTCAATCAAAGAGATACGCAGAATAATGACATGAGGTTAAGAAGTCTTCTTCACAGTCTTAAACGGTCAAATAAAAAATGATAGGAACTAAATATATGCAAACTGTAATCAAGCATTTCTAGAAATTCAAAATAATGATAAGAGAGAAGATGTATTCCTTACGGTCTTAACACTCAAATACAAAAAGTGACAAGAAGTAGTGATATTTAGATTCTTATTAATGTTGAAATCAAAAATATAGAATGGCACATGGCATCACACTGCTACTTATCCAAACATAACTATACAGCCAAATATTGGCCAGCAACAATCAGCCTTTTCTAGTACACCAAACAAGAACTCTTTACAACAAGCTACTCTTAAAGCCTTCTGTCTCTCTGTTGATCTGTAATCTCCTCCATTCATGTAGGCCTCATTTCTTCAAATTCTTCCTGCGGTCTGACTATCTACAGCCTCAATTTTCAAATATGCTAGCGGCCTCTAACTCTGTCTTCTAACCATTCTCTCCTCTATCCATCCCTTCATCCTTCAAAAGTAACTGTTGGCCCTTCTCCTTAGGCACCGACGGCCCCAAACATTACATTGGCCATTTCTTGGACCTCTGCTCCTTCCACACGGCTTCCTCCCAATCGATCCTCTCCCTCGATATCTATCTCTTCCATTCATTCCTTCCATTTGTCTTATGACTATTCGTTGCCCCCTACCAATTCATCTAACCATTAGTTATAATAATGGTTTGATAGCTAAAAGATTCCCTTCGAATGAGTACCAGTTGCTTAGTTGGATTTGTAAACTAACCTTTTAGTAACCGTCGATGAACAACTAATGTTTATTCTTCTTCTCATGTGGTGATAGGAACCTACCTCATTCTCTGATGATTTCTCTTCTAAGACTTTCTTCGTAGTTGTTTTCCTCTAACTATTTTCCCCAACCTTGAACTCTTCATATATCGGCTGCCATGCTGCATAATTCTAAGAGAAAATGGTTTCCAATTTATAATCATCATTAATAAAACTAGAACTCTTCTCCAAAGCATTTGATTTAAGGATGGTAAATCATTCGCATTGACACCACAAGATGAGACAGTATCTATAACTGAATTTGATTCAACAATCATTTTCCAGAACACATAAAGCTCCTGACCCAAATGCAATAGGAAGATACACCAATAACACACAAACCACTGAAACACAACTAGAAAACCCAAAACTAAACAAAATTTAAAACCAAAATTACAATGGAGAGTGATGCCCCTGTATCACTTTAGGTGTTTGTTATTTCTTAAGAAACTAGCCTTAGGATTTGATAATAAAGTGTGTTCTATGTGTAACCTACATGAAACTTGTGATCATGTGTTTTTTTAATGTAAATTTTCTTGTGATGTCTAGAGTGATTTTTTGAATAAGTTGGATGGCTTGTTCTCTAAAATTAGTATAAGTAAGATATATATCCTTTGTGGTTTTGTTAGTGAAGTAGACACTAATTCTAATCTATTTTAGATTTTATTTTCTTCTAAAATCTTGTGGTCATTGTGGAAGGCAAGGAATGAGGATGAATACCAGGGAAGGAAAAGGGTTCCCACTGAGTCTTTTTTTAGAATCATTTTTCATTCTAAATGTGAACATGATATTGCTACAATGAAGATTCCTATTGACAAATTCATGATGATCTTGGATGATGGGTCGATAATAATACATAGATCTGATATCCAGACTATAGAGTTTGTAATGCCCCATCATGCAACCCTAGAGTGCTAGACTGAAAGTGCAAAAATTATAAAAAATATTTTTTTTTGAAAGCAAGAAATTGCATTATTAGTAACCAAAGATATCAAATACACAACATAAAGGAAAATGTACTTCTAACTCCTCTAGGGAAACCTAACTACATCAGTGAAAAGAAATTTAAACCCACACAAGAGAAATACATTATACCGATACTACAGAAAGAATGACTTTTACGTTTGCAAGATAGTTAATTTACAAAGTTACAATGCAAGATTACAAGACCGATCATGTCAGTTTACAAAAGAATACATAAGAAAGTATGTAACATCTAGAACTGGATCACTTCTACACTGAACTTGATCTGAATCTCCAAGGAGGTCAGCCTTGCCAATTAGGCCTTCTCATCCTATCCTTAGCCTGCGAGAGCACACAAGGCATTGGTGAGGTATCTTACTTATCTTGTTATGTGTTTCACTACCCCAACCCTCCTAAAGTTATTAATTTTCCACTTTCTCATAACTTCCATGGGGTTACCCAGGTAGCGTCTCACTAGGCACCGGCCCCACCATGGAAACCACTCCCTTAACAGTCTCTGATCAAACAACCAAACCACCACATGTAAAGATAAGGTACAAAATGGCTTCTGACCATTACTCATGCCATTCTCTTGCCCTCAACAATACAAATCTCATTGCATTGACATGCCACTATCCGGAACAAAGACCAAGACACCACACCTCTAGAGCTAGGTACTAAACCAATGAAAAAGTAACCATTAACTGACAGGGATAATGCTTCCGCATTTCGACACCAAGTACACATGACATCCCTCAAGATTCCCACTTCACAATTAACCAAATCAAAGACATAAACTCCACCCCAAAGTAAACACAATGATCCAATACAAGCATATAGATATGACTAGGAGGGAAAACAAGTAAATGAGATTCAATAATTCATAACTTAAAACATGGAAATACATATAAGGTTATAACTTCTTTCTAAGAAATTTAAAACTACAAAAGCAACAAATCTATACAACTCCAAATATAATATTTTCCTAACTAACCTTGAATGACTACCATTATAGCAAGCTTTAAAATTCATCATATGTTAACCAAGAGAATAAAAATCCATTAACTTTAAACCAACTATAATTTCAATTGAACAACTATAAATTTATGAAATCTATAAACTTCACTATAAACATAACTTCCATTACCTTTACCAAATGCCAACAACCATATAAATGAATTACCATTGACATAAAAACACCTACAAAACAAATATACTTCTTTCCCAAGCATAACTTTTTCATCTAATATATTTAACCATTACTATTACAAATATACTCGATAACAAATATATATATATATATATATATATATATTCTTGCTATAAAACTTTTCATCAACCTTCTAATAACACTTCATACTAAGAACAACTACAATAAGCACATGAACCTCCGGTGGTCATTTAACTATCTCATTTTCTAATAACTACCAACTGTTAAAACAACACCTATATTTATCAATTAAATAAAGACAACTATAAATATACACCTATATCCTCGATAAGCATAAACCTATATATTACCATCCACAATTTCTAGATAGACATCTATAAGAAACCATAATTCTCTCTACAATTATACATTACCATCTAACGTTAACAATTACATTTTTCTATTTCAATCTTTCTAATAATTCCCAATTTCTAAATCCACCACTAAATTAATAAATAAAATTTCCAAAAGCTTAATTTATATCAACATCTTACAAATTCCAATCAAACACTACAAACCTACATACTTTTCTATAAACAAGGATTTCCAACAAATCTCTTACAAAAATTTATTTCAATGCAAAACACTATGAGCCTATATAATTTTCTAACTTATTACTGCCAAGCATAGTACCTTCTTCAAAAACCATCTTATACATACAACCTAGCAATTATACTTCTACTAAAACTATATAGTTCTTTTACAACTTGACTCATGGTTTGATTCCAATATCTAACCTTTATAACCCTACTATGGTCAACGCCTACTAAGAGGTGAATCCTAAATTCCAGAGTTACTAATAGGGTCGACACCATAGAAGTTAGCATCTAGGAATTATAATTAGGTCAAAGGCATATAAAATGTATCTAATGTAGATATGTTATCACAATCTTCTAAACTGAGACTCAACACCTTCATATAACTTCTAAACATATTTCAAAGATACTAAATACAAATAGCATCGAATACATATTGCTGGCTTACCATGACACCACAAATACATCAAAATTCAAAGACCTAAAGCTAGCAAGCTATGAAACGAGTCAAAATCAGCGACTAATATATATGGATAGCACATGCAGAGTTAAATGACATATGCAAACTAGGTATGATGTAGATCTGAGCATTAATCTACCTCTAATCTAGTCGACGCTTACCAAAAAGGCCTAACTCATTGTTAATGACCCTCTAATATGGGTTGATATCTATCAAAAGACAAATACTATCATTTAGAAACTTTCTCATATGGTCAGCATTAACGAATGGTATTATTATCATTTAGGAACTTCCCAGTATGAGTCGAGGCAAATAATATCATCTCTGCACTACAGATGTATTACTTTATAAGTTTCAGCAATTGGACATACAAAAAAAGATTTAATCTTTCTTGCAAAGGTTGGGTATTAGAATACAGATCGAATAAGAAGAAGTGAATTAGACTTTGTTTGGAAATAAGGATTTGGTGCAAGATCCATTATTAAGGTGCAAGAAAGAACCAGACATTATCTACAGGTTGGATTTAAAACAAAGAGGGCTTTGAAAATAAGACCACCAGTAAGGGTATAGATACAATGTAGAAATTGCTTGGAAGACTACTAGAATATAAATAGAAGTGTCCAGTTTGGTGGTTATAGTAAAAGGTCTCAGGTCGATTAAACTCAGACAATAGACAAGGGATAAATCAACTTATTTCTAAAAGTTACAATAAGAGCAACAACACAAACAAGCTGCTAAGAGTCACAACTTCCAAACGGCAACCAAGCCTACGATTTCCTAAGCATGAGCTATTTTTAAAAATAGGACAGATCCAACAGTGACCATGAAATGAAAAGAGTCTGCAAGAGAACCGAAAGATGGAAATGGGAATTTCTAAAAGGATCTCAAAATTCTAAGCCCAAACCAAGCGAATCACTATACATAAGACTCATATTCATTTTTCTACATGCTTGAAGATGGGTAATACTTCTAATGCAAATGAAGAATTACATGGTATCTTTCAACCACAAGAAAATTTTTGAGGTAGAAATTGTGAAGAAACTTCACCAAAATTTGGTTAGATTCCTAAACATGGTTCCAGGGTAGCTTTCTAGAGGAAGTAGTGTTGGAGACACAAAATCTTCATCAAGGTTACACAGATAGAAGCAAGGAATCCAAGATAAAAAAAAAGTAATATGAATAATATGAGGACTAATTACATGGTTGCAAGCACTAACAGGTTGCATGAAAATTATATAAAAAGGCCAAATCACTTCTTACTGGCATTTCACCTTTATCAGAGAGATACAGTATGAGGTAAAATGAAAGAATGATGGGGATAAGAGACTAGTAAAAGCTTAACATTGAGTCATCTATCTCACATGATTGAAATCACAATACAGGGTTACAGATGATGGCACATGATTTCAAGAGGAATTTATGAAAGGCTAAACCAAAAGAGTACATCTTAGAGGAATCTATAGAGGTTGGAGCAACATTCGACCACACAAGCACAAGACATTACAAGCCATAGAGATATACAGATTCCAATCTATAAGACATGCAAATACACACACACGGAACAAGCTGCAATAAATTTTAAATTATAAGCTACAACAATTGTAAATTTTTACATAGAAAGACAAATCACATACCCAAATTTAAGCACCTCCTCAAAATTCCTCTAATTCCTACAACCAATTCTCTGTTCTTCTCCCCAATATCTCCATGCTCTTTCCAACTCCCGTGTGAACAAAAAATTTCCCCATATAAAAATGATTCAACTCATAAAATAAATGTAGACATGCATCCGTTACCTGACATCCAAGTCCTCTGAGAATTCAAAATCTTGCTATAAAAAGAGATTCTAAATCTTCCAATTTCAAAATTGACAACTCAAGGCATTAATTTCACATATCAAAATTATTCTATACCAAAAATATACTAATTACCTGTAACTCCAACTTATGACATAAATGCTCTTGGACAACAAATAATTAATTCTAGTTTATTTTAAAATCTTACAAGGGTGTCATTCCAAGATCTAAGCCAAAACAAATATTATCCATTAAACATAATAGAAGCATTATTATTTTAATAAGAAAACAATAAAGTATTAACCAACTAAGCATTGGATTATTAATACAACTCGACTATACTCCAAAAGACAGATTTCCAAACATACAAGGCAAGGACCAAGCGACACAACACGACTCGAGACCACAATTGAAGACAATGACCGACCTAGTGGAATAGACCTTGCATTATTTCCCATCACTGATACCCATTGGTGCAAAAACCTACTCAAACCTACTATATCAGGTGGAGTCGAGGTTCGGTACCTACAGCCTACATTCAGACAATTGGTTGTATATGATCAAGTACATATATGTCTACACATGAAGAGTCAGAGAATCACGGTATAGTAGGGTACTCGAAGCAAGTAATAATACATTGTCCCTACTCTTGAACAAGATTATAACAAGTTTTATCAGAATTCAAATACCAACAAATCCAATGAAACATGATAATATTAATATGCATCACCACTAGAATAATAGTAATGCCATCATAAACTCATAACACATGTCTAATTATATCACTCGAACATAGTCCATCAAGATTAAAATAAACATAAATCATAACCTACTAATCAAATGTCTCAGAACTGTATCAGTGTAATGAAAGACTAACGACTGTCTCTGACTGCCAGAGAGCAATGCAGAACTACCACTATCACAAGCCAATGAGGGGGCACTACATCCTCCCCCCCTAAAACTTTGACTTACTCTTGGAAGTCATAGATTAGGGTAGAAACATAATATATTAATATTGCCATATTCCATTGCCCACATTCTCATCTATATTTAACAATTGTTCACAAAATGAGCACAAATGTTCAATAAAAGACAAGAAGAACATCTATTCTTTACCTTTATGGCATATCATGTGATCTACTTATATCTAATTACACTTTTTTTGGCAATCTCATACAATCCACAGAATTAAAGTTACATATAATTAAGGAAAAATACATCTCATATCTTATTTCCACTAATTACCAACCATGCAAAGTGCAATTCTCCATGGAGTCCTCCCTTGAACATACTGTCAGAGGTTCAAAATGAACATGATAGAAATAACACTTACCACAAAATGGGGCCAACAGAATCAAACATTTAGAATAACCACCATAGAAAATCTAAAATAAATACAAACCCACATGGGAAGACAATCAAAACCGACTTTAAGTCACAAAGTGCTGGCAAATTTCAATAAATCAAGAATAAAGAAAAGAGTCTTGGTGACCATTCCTGACATAAGAAGGTTCAAAGAAAGAAAACTCACTATTAACCCCCCTACTACACATGAAGCAACTGTCAAAATTTCCAAAACAACCCAATTACAACAAATTTACATCACGATGTGACTAATTTTAGCCACAAAAAGGGAGTATCTACTACACAACACTCAAGGACACAAGTTCCAGAATGTGTTAGAGAATGTACACCAACACTCAAACAATTATGTTAACTACATCCTCTAATCTAAACAACTTCTATCTTTATTACAATATAATTTCTTTCCACTATACTACATAAATATGCAATTGCTTCCTTATGCAAGAAGATATAAAAGGAATAATTCAAACTATAATTGACTTACATTATCATGTTCCTGATCTCACAAGCCCAACACAAGCTCTCGTTTGATCTCTTGCATACAGTTCTTACATAGGCATATACAATGATAACTTCCATAAATTACAAGTGTTTTTCCATAAGAGGTCATGACCACCCAGGGGTTAGATATAGATTTTCAAGCAACCATGTAAAAATGTCAACATCACATAAACACATAACTCATGATGCATGATGCCACCAGATGATTAGATGCATTAACATGCAGTGATAACATATTGTTAGATGTAACATCACATTTCTAGAGAAGGAGAAAGAACATAGCAGACATAAGTAGAATAAAGCATTCATTTTTTAAAGAGTAAGTCTATAAACTTATCACCTTTCATACTAATGCATACAGGTGGGAGATACTATTACCAACTCACTACAATGAGAAAATCATTTAACCTAGGGCAACAAAAACAATCTAGAGGTCTCAGTGTTGCAACCTAGGCTCTGATACCAACTGTAGTGCCCTGTCATGCAACCCTAGAGTGCTAGATTGAAAGTGCAAAAATTACAGAAAATATTTTTTTTTGAAAGCAAGAAATTGTATTATTAGTAACCAAAGATATCAAATACACAACATAAAGGAAAATGCACTTCTAACTCCTCTAGGGACACCTAACTACATCAGTGAAAAGAAAGTTAAACCCACACAAGAGAAATACATTATACTGATACTACAGAAGGAATGACTTTTACATTTACAAGATAGTTAATTTACAAAGTTACAATGCAAGATTACAAGACCGATCGTGTCGGTTTACAAAAGAATACATAAGAAAGTATGCAACATTTGGAACTGGATCACTTCGGCACTGAACTCGATCTGAATCTCCAAGGAGACCAATGGATAGCTCTGCCTCCCAACCATGTGGAACCTTAAGGTCCACCCCACTGAGCTAGGAGATAACAAAGATGTTTAACACCAGGTCAAGGTTATAGCCATGGACACAAAAACCAAATCCAGACTCCTTGCAGACAACCAAGATACAAGACTGCACAAAAATGACAGTAATCTACCAGACAAATCAAACATCCAACCAAGATCAAACAAGAAGCCAAGACTATACTCTAGAGGTATCAACAAAATAAAGAGAAAGTAACTGAGTTGCATAAGGAGAGTGTCATCACATGGTCCTAGCATGGGTTACCTAGGCTATCTATCACTAGAAGCTGGCCCCCATCTATGGTTACCCTGGCAGCCTCTCTCTAGGCACTGGCCCCATAGGGTGACACATGCAGAGCCGACAGGTCCTCTCATGGAGACAAGGAGGTCAGCTTGCCAACTAGGCCTTCTCATCCCATCCTTAGCCTGTGAGAGCACTCAAGGCATGGGTGAGGTATCTTACTTATCTTGTTATGTGTTTCACTACCCCAACCCTCCTAAAGTTATTAAGTTTCCACTTGCTTATAACTTCCATGGGGTTACCCAAGCGGCCTCTCACTAGGCACCAGCCCTACCATGGAAGCCACTCCCTTAGCAGTCTCTAATCAAACAACCAAACCACCACATGCAAAGATAAGGTACAAAATAGCTTCTAACCATTACTCATGCCATTCACTTGCCCTCAACAATACAAATCTCATTGCATTGACATGCCACTATCTGGAACAAAGACCAAGACACCACACCTCTGGAGCTAGGCACTAAACCAATGAAAAGTAACCATACAAGGATAATGCTTCCACATTTTGACACCAAGTACACATGACATCCCTCAAGATTCCCACTTCACAATTAACCAAATCAAAGACATAAACTCCACCCCAAAGTAAACACAATGATCCAATACAAGCATATAGATATGACTAGGAGGGAAAATGAGTAAATGAGATTCAATAATTCATAACTTAAAACATGGAAATACATATAAGGTTATAACTTTTTTCAAAGAAATTTAAGCCTACAAAAGCAACAAATCTATACAATTCTAAATAAAATCTTTTCCTAACTAACCTTGAATGACTACCATTATAGCAATCTTTAAATTAATCATATGTTTACCAAGAGAATAAAACTCCATTAACTTTAAACCAACTATAATTTCAATAGAACAACTATAAAGTTATGAAATCTATAAACTTCACTATAAGCATAACTTCCATTACCTTTACCAACTGCCAACAACCATATAAATGAATTACCATTGACATAAAAACACGTACAAAACAAATATACTTCTTTCCCAAGCATAACATTTTCATCTAATATATTTAACCATTACTATTACAAATAGACTCGATAACAAATATATATATATATATATTCATATTCTTGCTATAAAACTTTTCATCAACCTTCTAATAACACTTTGTACTAAGAACAACTACAATAAGCACATGACCCTCTGATAGTCATTTAACTATTTCATTTTCTAATAACTGCCAACTGTTAAAACAACATCTATATTTATCAATTAAATAAAGTCAACTATAAATATACACCTATATCCTCGATAAGCATACACCTATATATTACCATCCATAATTTCTAGATAGACATCTATAAGCAACCATTATTCTCTCTACAATTATACATTACCATCTAACGTTAAAAATTACATTTATCTATTTCAATCTTTCTAATAATTCCCAATTTCTAAATCCACCACTAAATTAATAAACAAAATTTCCAAAAGCTTAATTTCTATCAACATCTTACAAATTCCAATCAAACATTGCAAACCTACATACCTTCCTATAACCAAGGATTTCAAACAAATCTCTTACCAAAATTTATTTCAATGCAAAACACTATGAGCCTATATAATTCTCTAACTTATTACTGTCAAGCATAGTACCTTCTTCAAAAACCATCTTATACACACAACCTAGCAATTATACTTCTACAAAAACTATATATTTCTTTTACAACTCGACTCATCGTTTGATTCCAATATCTAACCTTTATAACCCTACTATGGTCGATGCCTACTAAGAGCTGAATCCTAAAATTCCAGAGTTACTAATAGGGTTGATGCCATAGAAGGTAGCATCTAGGAATTATAATTAGGTCGAAGGCATATAAAATGTATCTAATGTAGATATGTTATCACAATCTTCTAAACTGAGACTCAACACCTTCATATAACTTCTAAACATATTTTGAAGATAGTAAATACAAATACCATCAAATACATATTGCTGGCTTACCATGACACCACAGATACATCAAAATTCAAAGACCTACAGCTAGCAAGCTATGAAATGAGTCAAAATCAGCAGCTAATATATATGGATAGCACATGCAGAGTTAAATGACATATGCAAACTAGGTATGATGCAGATCTGAGCATTAATCTACCTCTAATCTAGTCGACACTTACCAAAAAGGGCTAACTCATTGATAATGACCCTCTAATATGGGTGGATATCTATCAAAAGACAAATACTATCATTTAGAAATTTTCTCATATGGTCAGCATTAACGAATGGTATTATTAACATTTAGGAACTTCCTAGTATGAGTCGAGGTAAATAATATCATCTCTACACTACAAATGTATTCCTTTACAAGTTTTAGCAAATCAACATACAAAAAATATTTAATCTTTCTTGCAGAGGTTGGGTATTTGAATATAGATTGGATAAGAAGAAGTGAATTAGACTTTGTTTGGAAATAAGGATTTGTTGTAAGATCCATTCTTAAGGTGCAAGAAAGAACAAGACATTATCTACAGGTTGGATTTAAAACAAAGAGGGGTTTGAAAATAAGACCACCAGTAAGGGTATAGATACAATGCAGAAATTACTTGGAAGACTACCATAATATAAATAGAAGTGTCCAGTTTGGTGGTTATAGTGAAAAGTCTCAGGTAGATTAAACTCAAACAATAGACAAGGGATAAATCAACTTATTTCTACAAGTTACAACAAGAGAAACAACACAAAGAAGCTGCTAAGAGTCACAACTTCCAAACAACAACCAAGCCTGTGGTTTCCTAAGCATGACCTATGTTTAAAAATAGAACAGATCCAACAGTGACCGCGAAATGAAAAGAGTCTGCAAGAGAACCAAAAGATGGAAATGAGAATTTCTAAAAGGATCTCAAAATTCTAAGCCCAAACCAAGTGAATCACTATACACAAGACTCATATTCATTTTTCTACATGCTTCAAGATGGGTAATACTTCTAATGCAAATGAAGAATTACACGTTATCATTTAACCAAGAAGAAAATTTTTGATGCAGAAATTGTGAAGAAACTTCACCAAAATTTGGTCAGATTCCTAGACATGGTTGCAGGGTAACTTTCTAGAGGAAGTAGTGTTGGAGACACAAAATCTTCATCAAGGTTACACAGATAGAAGCAAGGAATCCAAGATAAAAAAAAAAGTAATATGAATAATATGAGGACTAATTACATGGTTGCAAGCACTAACAGATTGCATGGAAATTATATAAAAAGGCCAAATCACTTCTTACTAGCATTTCACCTCTATCAGAGAGATACAATATGAGGTAAAATGCAAGAATGCCAAGGATAAGAGATTTGTAAAAGCTTAACATTGAGTCACCTATCTCACAGGATTGAAATCATAATACAGGGTTATAGATGATGGCACATGATTTCAAGAGGAATTTAGGCAAAGGCTAAACTAGAAGAGTACATCTTGGAGGAATCTATAGAGGTTGGAGCAACATTCGACCACACAAGCACAAGACATTACAAGCCATAGAGATATATAGATTCTAATCTATAGGACATGCAAATACACACACACGGAACAAGATGCAATAAATTTTAAATTATAAGCTACAACAATTGCAAATTTTTATAGAGAGAGACAAATCACAGACCTGAATTTCAGCGCCTCGTCAAAATTCCTCCAATTCTTGCAACCAATTCTCTATTCTTCTCCCCAATATCTCCATACTCTTTCCAACTCCCTTGCGAACAAAAAATTTCCCCATATAAAAATGATTCAACTTATCAAATAAATGTAGACATGCATCCATTACTCGGCATCCCACTCCTCCGAGAATTCAAAATCTTGCTATAAAAGGATATTCTAAATCTTCCAATTTCAAAATTGACAACTCAAGGCATTAATTTCACATATCAAAATTATTTTGTACCAAAAATATACTAATTACCTGTAACTCCAACTTATGACATAAATGCTCTTGGACAATAGATAATTAATTCTAGTCTATTTTAAAATCTTACAAGGGTGTCATTCCAAGATCTAAGCCAAAACAAATATTATCCATTAAACATAATAGAAGTATTATTATTTTTAATAAGAAAACAATTAAGTATTAACCAACTACGCATGGGCATTATTAACACAACTCGACTATACTCCAAAACACAGATTTCCAAACATACAAGGCAAGGACCAAGTGACACAACATGACTTGAGACCACAACAGAAGACAATGATCAACCTAGTGGAATAGACCTCGTGTTATCTCCTAACACTGATACCTATTGGTGCAAAAACCCGCTCAAACTTGCTATATCAGGTGGAGTCAAGGTTCGGTACCTACAGCCTGCACTCAAACAATTGGTTGTATATGATCAAGTACATATATGTCTACACATGGAGAGTTAGAGAATCGCGGCGTAGTAGGGTACTCGAAGCAAGTAATACTACACCGTCCCTACTCTTGAACAATATTATAACAACTTTTATCTGAATTCAAATACCAACAAATCTAATGAAACATGATAGTATTAATATGCATCATAACTGGAATAATAGTAATGCCATCATAAACTCATAACACATGTCTAATTATATTAGTCAAAGATAGTCCATCAACATCAAAATAAACATAAATCATAACCTACTAATCAAACGTCTGAGAACTGTATCAGTGCAATGAAGGACTAACAACTGTCTCTGACTGACAAAGAGCAATGCAGAACTACCACTATCACAAGCCAACAACGAGGGGGCACTACAGAGTTTTGGCCTCAGGAGCACATGAAAGTGGATCCTATCTTTTCATAAAGGGTACGTGGAAATACATAAGATGTATAGAAATAATTCACTGGCAGAGAATAGAGTAGAAGAAGACTTTGGAGCTATGGAATTTACTTGCCAAAATTTTGATATACTAAGTAGTTTACTAAGGGTCTCTTTGAAGATAGGTACCTTTAAGTAGAGGGACTCTTTCATAAGTAGTGACAATATGGGATACATGAATAATGAAGTTAGGGTGTAGAAAGAACAACAACAGATGGCTACTATGATGGATGTCGATCATAGGAAACTAGAATTCAATAATTAAGATACTGGAAAGGATAGGGATATGAAAGACAAAGGTGGTCAGAGACTAGTGATTAAAGTTAGAAATATGTTTTGATCTAGTTGGATATGTAGTTTTTAATTTACTTGTGTGAATCATGTGTTTTTAACTTGTAATAACTGTGGTAAGATGATACAATATGGACTATAATTTTTGATGTAGTGGTTCTCTTAGCTACTTAATGTACTCGTCTTATCTATTAGTAACCTATATGCAAATTAACAAAAGAGGTATTGTAGTTTTAATAATTTAATAATTTAGAATTTTATTAATTTAATACATTTATATTTTTCAAATTTATTTATTTATTATTTATATTTTGTAATTGTATTAATTTTATAAGATTATTTATTTTATTAGTTTTATAATTTTATAAATTTTTAATTATTTTTTTTGCTAACTGAAAAAATTATTGAAATTATTATGTAATATAGTAAGCAGTTATGTAGTTCAAATGAATAAAAATATAATATAAGTGACATAGTTTATAGTTTATAAATAAATTAGTGCGTAAATTTTTTTTAAATTATTTATTTTAACTTTTATGAAGAGTTGCAATAGTAAAAATTAAAGTTGGCCTATACCTCTCAAAATTACTAAATTTTTAAGGATAATTTATTGTGAGGGTTTACCCAACATGGCTATGTACCTTCCATAGTTTTTTTTAGATGACCCTAATTCATAAAATAGAAGTTCATTTAGACATACCAACTTTTTTTATAACAATTTCAATTTACATTTTTTAAATTTATTTCCCAAATTCCAAATTCACTCAATTTTAGGTAAAAATGACAAATATATTTCTCCAAAACATTAGATATTTTTACAAAACAATTATGAATTCATTCATACAAAGTACCCCATAAGATCATAAACCTATTTACTATGGAATCCATCTTCCTAATTGTATAGATACACTAAAACTTCCAATCACAACATAGATCCATTAATTCCATTCGATTCATACTTACACAAATTAAGTTTTTGGTGATGAAATTTTCACACCATTTCAAAATTGTATTGTGAAAAGTGCCAGTACTACCAAAACTAAGACATGCTATTATGCATCCATGTATTTATGTGTATGCTGGCTATAGAATTGAAAACATGATCCAAATGAGGGCAGACTCCTAATTGCCACAACAACATGGATAAAGGCTTTTCATATGGAAAAGGCATAGTCTATTCATAGAGACATCCTCAGCCTCTCTAATAAAGGGCTCATCATATAAATTCAAGGTTGCCACTAAGTTTCAGAAGCATATAAAAGGAGCGCCAGACAATGAAGATTAAAATATGATATCTAAAGAAATCATAGCCAAGTTCATAAGGACGGCCCAGCTTTCCAAAGAATAGAGGCTTCAAATAGTGAATATTTTAGGGTTCTAAGGAGCAATGTATAGCAACAATTGAAAAGAGGAAAAGCTTGCGGAGGCTACCAGATGTAAGCACCCATAGCAATGAAAAGAACTGAAGAAAGATGCAGAAGAAGCCATGTGGTGGATTTTGTGCACAGAAGATACAAATGCTTCACTTCATTTAATTAAATGTAAATGTTATGGGATTTTATAAGAGAAGAGTGTTTTATTAATGAAACAAATGAGGTGGGCCCTCCCTTTACTAAGTAAAACTTATTAAATATTGAAGATTCCCACATTCTCTACTTATGGGAGAGAAACTTAAAAATGCTACAGAGCAAGGCACGTGGAGACACCTGAGCAGCAATGAAGAGAAATAAAAATGGTGTGGAGCCTTCCACATGCAGGATGCGGAGTAAAAGTTGTTGAAACTCAGAATCATATGGAAGGAGGCACGTGGCTCCAGCGAAGGGGAGAAATAAGTATTTTATTTCTTTTTTATTGTGGCAACATGTTTTCATGGGATGAAAAGCTAAATTTATAATAATGTGTCTATTATAATAATGATGGTGGGTCCCTCTTTCATAAAAGTTGAAACTGTATGAAATAAATTACAAACAAGTAAAGTGGCTCTCATTTTTATTCTTCCATGGGAAAGAACAAAGGTTGCGGAGAGTGTCACTTGGCAACACTGTAGAGAAAGGAGAGCAGCTCAAATAGACGTGGAAGCCACCACGTGGAGAAACTTGAGCAGATCAAAGAGTTTCAAAGTTGAATACGGAGGTGAGCACATGGCTACAGCAGAATGTAAAGAAACTAACTCAGGATGATGCAGAAGGAGCCACATGTTGCAACCCGTGCAAAGGGAAATTAAATGCAAATGTCATGGGATTTTTTATAAGAAAGAGTCTTTTATTAAGGAAACAAATGGTGGGTCCCTCTGCTTGTTAAATAATGCTTTATGAAAGAAGAAACTTTTAACTCACGGGAGTTAAAATGATGTAACCCTAAAAGATGAGCAGCCACTTTCTTTTTCATGAGAAGGCTACAGGAAGTGGTGGGAGTTTTCTTTCTCACACATAGATACATTTTCCAACCATGGGCAAAATAGAAACAATAGTTCAGTTTCAAATAACGGATTTGTTGCCAGATTTGGTGCTGGATTATGCGATGTTTGTTGAGATTTTGTTGGGTCTTTTAGGTTATAAATGGGTAGATCTAGGTCACAGAAAAGGGGAGAGATACACCTACAAAATTCTACATTTTATTGATCAGAGAGTTGGAGCAGCAGACTTAGATTTCTTTCATTTTGTCTTAACAGTTTCTTTCTTATGAGAATGTAATAGTCATTTTGTGCAGCAACTTTTGCCTCTGTAACTGATCATTCAAATAAAGAAATGTGTTCTATGCATATTGGATATCTCTGTTTATTGCTTTTGATTTCTCTATTTCTCTACCTCTGTTTAATATGTTTTAAAATTGAGTTTTAATCATGCATATTTTGCTCTTTAAATCCAGTTAAATCTTTCAAAGTTAACACTGTGCAAATAATTGTTTCAAATCCAGCAGATCGCCATAGATTAGGCATTTATTTTCTACAATATAGTTTTCTTTCTAACTTTTCTCAGCCCCCATTGAAGAACAGAAGAGCCAGCTTCCTTAAAATTTGGAGGTCACTCTAAGGAGCAGTCCCATGTCTCAAAGTTTCCCATGTTGCTACTAGATTAAACCCATAGATTTATGCATCAACAGTTTTTGGCACGCCTGGTGGGACTGGATTCTAAGACTTTGTTCTTTGTTTTTAGAGAATCTTTGCCTTGTATTCTGTGGTTTTGATGGAAAATCATAGAAATATCTTCTCATAGGAGCATGAATCATCCATCTAGTGACTCTACTGGTGGATCTTTCTTAGATCTTTGCTCCAGCAGATCATGGAAGCCCCTGGTATGTATGTGCACCTGAATATTCAAAGAGATTTACCTTTTTTGACTTGGGATTCAAGTCCTCTTATTCTTAAGCAACAGGATCAAGTTCCTAACACAGCTTGGAAGGCATTGGCTCACTTTCTTGTAGATGGCTCAGTGTGTCTTGTAGATCACCTTCAAGATGTTGCAAATCTATGCTCTATTCATAATGTCACAACTGAGAATCATGCTCTTCTATTTCTTACATCTTCCCTCAAGGAAAAAGCAAAAGAATGGTACAGAAGCTTGCTGCTTGGTTCAATCATTGGATGGGATCAGCTTGGAGAACTCATCTACAATAAATTTAGAGATAGGACAAACATCAGCACTCTTACCCAGAACCTCATCACCATCAAGAGGCATCCAATGGAGTCCATATATGATTTCAATTCAAGATTTGACAAGGTATGGAAAAAATTTTCTATAGACATGAGGCCCCCTCTAGTCTTTGCTTTCTTGTGTTATTTAAAGGCTTTAGACCCTGAGATCTCTATCATGATACAATCCCTAGGAGGTGAAACTCTTCCTCAATCATATGACCTTGCCATTAAGGCTGAAAGTAATCTCATATTGTCTGGTAAACTATCTCCTCTGCCCTTAAAACAGCTAATGCCTCATGTAAATACCTTATCTCAGGTTCTTTCTTCTAACTAGATGCATACAAATTTTAGTCCACCCCCTCCTTGCTGATTTGCCAAATCATGAGGAGATGAGTGCCGTGAAAGAACTAATTAAAACCCTCTCCCATGAGATAAATGAATTAAAAGGACAAAACTTATACCATGCTGATCTATGTCTAATACCTCAAGATTCTTATGAATAGCAGTATGAACATATTCAGAGAATGACCGATTGTCTTGAGAGTTAACCTTTACAAACTTCTATGGCTACTAGTCATTCCATAGAAGCCATTGACCAAGTTCTCTATCACTTTGACATTCAAGAAGCATCGAGTATCAAGAATCAAATTACAAGTGAAAAAGTGGCTCCTCTGTGTCCTTCTGGTTACCAGCATCAAACATATGTGGCAAAGGAAGATCCAGAGTTACTGTTAAATCTTAAATCAGATTTAGAAGATACTTATGAGGTGAGGTTTCTAGAAGCTGAAAAGTACTGCAAGAAAGGCTTTGAAGCTGAAAAGTATTGCAAGAAAGGATTTGAAGCTGAAAAGTACTGGGTCGATGGTGATGCTGCCTCTGTATTGCATTTTAAGGAGGTTACAAATGACATTATACCAGATGAGTGTTTTTATTATTGCAATGAAGTTTCACACCTACAGGAAGAAGACACAGAGATGCATGAGCAACATTTGGAGCAAGATGAGGATTGGTTCTCACTTTTGCAACAAGGCTATCAGCTACTAAATGAGGAAGATCTTATAATTGAGAAAGTGCAAGGTTCATTTGTAAGGCTTGTAGCAGATCATGGAGAAAATGTTGAAACAGAGGAAGATTCAAGAGCTGATTTGTTAACTATTTTTGTAAATGGTTATTGTCTTCTTCTTGATGAAGTTTTGCCTCTACTAGATGATGAGATTTAGAGAGACATTTGTCACAGTGCAGAACCACATTTGATGTCACAAAGAGAGTTAGATTCTACACATTTCTTCTTGCATGAAGGGATCCCAATCAGATTTAGGACTATTCTTGGCAGCTCTATCACTTGCATGCCTATTTTTGGTACTATCATGGGTTATCATTCTATGGAAGAACCTATAAGAGAGTCAGCAAAAGAAGTCACCAATGGAGTCTTGTTGGCAGATTTTTTTAGATGCAAATAGAGGATAGAGCTTTAGTATTTTATTTTCCCTCCTCACCCTCCTCTGAAGAAAGAGCAACATGCAGATAAGTATGACTGGTGTTTTGAAGCATAGAAAGACTCTCCTGAGTGCAGAGAAGTAAAAAGGTATAAAATATTGTTGTATTTCTTCATACAGTTTATCTGGTTCATTTTTAGTTTGATGTGGATAAATTGGAGCAAAATAATTAGACATGGCAGCTATTTTGGTATTTCGGTGAATGGACATGTTCTTGTATGTTTTAGTTGTTAGTAATATAGTTTCAATATTCAGAATAGGCTATAGTAGTAGCATTAGTTTCAGTTTCAGTTAGTTTTGTTTTCAATAAGTCTCAGCTACAAAGTGGAATGGAGTATCTGTGGTCAGTCTATGAGGTTCAGTTAGTTATGGTTGGTTGGATTCAATTGCAAAGTGTGTGTTCAGTAGTGCTTCATTTCAGCTTCATGTCTTTTTTGAGCAGTTTTCATCGGTTTGGTTGCATAACATGGAAGCTTTAGATGTGTCTTCGGTTTCATGAATGTTTCAATTTCAAAGTGATGTGACTCCATTGCCTGATGGATAAGGCCACTTTACAAACTAGAGATTCTAGATTCAATAGGTAGGCCCATTATCCCAGTTAGTTGCCAAGAACTGGTGATGAAATTTTCACACCATTTCAAAATTATGTTGTGAAAAGTGCCAGTAATACTAAAATTGAGACATGCTATTATGCATCCCTGTATTTATGTGTACATTGGCTATAGAATTTAAAACATGATCCAAATGAGGGCAGACTCCTAATTGCCACAGCAACATGGATGAAGGCTTTGCATATGGAAAAGGCATAGTCTATTCATAGAGACATCCTCAGCCTCTCTAATAAAGGGCTCATCATATAAATTCAAGGTAGCCACTAAATTTCAAGAGCGTCAGGCAATTAAGATTAAAATATGATATTTAAAGAACTCACAGCCAAGTTCACGAGGACGACCCAGCTTTCCAAAGCATAGAGGCTTCAAATAGTGAATATTTTAGGGTTCTGAGGAGCAATGTATAGAAACCATTGAAAAGAGGAAAAGCTTGTGGAGGCTGCCAGATGTAAGCACCTACATCAATGAAAAGAACTGAAGAAAGATGCAGAAGAAGCCACGTGGTGGAGTCTGCGCACAGAAGATACAAATGCTTCACTTCATTTAATTAAATGCAAATGTTATGGGATTTTATAAGAGAAGAGTGTTTTATTAATGAAACAAATGAGGTGGGTCCTCCCTTTAATAAGTAAAACTTATTAAATATTAAAGTTTCCCACATTCTAAGCTTATAGGAGAGAAAATTAAGAATGCTATGGAGCAAGGCACATGGAGACACTTGAGCATCAATGAAGAGAAAAAAAATGGTATGGAGCCTTCCACATGCAATATGCGGAGTAAAAGTTGTTGAAACTTAGAATCATGTGGAAGGAGGCACATGGCTCTAGCGGAGGGGAGAAATAAGTATTTTGTTTCTTTTTTATTGTGGCAACATGTTTTCATGGGATGAAAAGCTAAATTTATAATAATGATGGTGGGTCCCTGTTTCATAAAAGTTGAAACCGTATGAATTAAATTACAAACAAGTAAAGTGGCTCTCATTTTTATTCTTCCATGGGAAAGAACAAAGGATATGGAGAGTGACACTTCGCAACACTATAGAGAAAGGAGAGCAGCTCAAATAGATGTGGAAGCCACTACGTGGAGAAACTTGAGCAGCTCAAAGAGTTTCAAAGTTGAATGCGGAGGTGAGCACGTGGCTGCAGCAGAATGTAAAGAAAGTAACTCAGGATGATGCGGAAGGAGCCACATGTTGCAACCCATGCACAAGGAAATTAAATGCTTCACTTCATTTAATTAAATGCAAATGTCATGGGATTTTTTATAAGAAAGAGTCTTTTATTAAGGAAACAAATGGTGGCTCCCTCTACTTGTAAAATAATGCTTTATGAAATAGGAAACTTTTAACTGACGGGAGTTAAAATGATGTAACCCTAAAAGATGAGCAGTCACTTTCATTTTTCATGAGTAAGCTATAGGAAGCGGCAAGAGTTTTCTTTCTCACACATAGATACATTTTCCAACCATGGGCAAAATAGAAACAACAGTTCAGTTTCAAATAACAGATTTGTTGCTGGATTTGGTGCTAGATTATGCAAAGGTTGTTGAGATTTTGTTGGGTCTTCTAGGTTATAAATGGTTAGATCTGGGTCATAGAAAAGGGGAGACATAAACCTACAAAGTTCTACATTTTATAGATTAGAGAGCTGGAGCAATAGACTCAGATTTCTTTCTTTTTGCCTTAACAATTTCTTTCTTATGAGAATGTAATAGTCATTTTGTGCAGCAACTTTTGCCTCTGTAACTGATCATTCAAATAAAGGGATGTGCTCTGTGCATATTGGATATCTCTGTTTGTTGCTTTTGATTTCTCTATTTCTTTGCTTCTATTTAATATGTTTTAAAACTAATTTTTAATCATGCATATTTTGCTCTTTAAATCTAGTTAAATCTTTCAAAGTTAACACTATGCAAATAATTGTTTCAAATCCAGCGGATTGCCATAGATTAGGTATTTATTTTCTGCAATATGGTTTTCTTTCTAACTTTTCTCACCCCCCATTGAAGAATAGAAGAGCCAGCTTCCTTAAAATCTAGAGGTCACTCTGAGGAGCAATCCCATGTCTCATAGTTTCCCATGTTGCTGCTAGATTAAACCCACAAATTTATCCATCAACAGTTTTATAATCTTTATTACACATATTTAGTTTCAAAATCCTTATTTGTTTCTATTTAATGGAGAAATATCTAAATAAAATGTTTTTTTCATTCATTCGATGTTAAAGGCATATACAAGTTGGGTATAAATACTACTTAACAATTGATGAATAGTTGATGAAACTATCATAGCAGTTGGCATAATTACAAAACTGTGCAGAACTAACTGACATAACCATGTAGTTACGTTGGCAATGTAATACAAACTATTATGCCAACATTCCCCCCCTTATTACATTATTCCTGCGATAGTACCAAGGTACCCCCCTTAATGCTAAAATACTCAACAAATCTAATTACATAATATGAATACATATTTTATAGAAGATCTTCTCCCAAAGAACAAATCTTGAACCAAGCGAGGCTCCATCATGCTATCTTGTCTACCCTCAGAAAGGCATAGCTTCGAGCTGTGTTCTTGAGCTCTTTAGTCCCAAGCTCTCAAATCACAGAGTCTTGAATTATTTGACAATGGACCCTAAGAGATACGACAGATCTCTGTCATGTTGTCTAGTGACCACGAAAGGGTATAATTCAAGATCATATACTCTTTGAAGCTCACTCGACAACAATCCATATTGAGCTGAACACCAAATCCCAAACCTGTCTCCAAAACAAAATCTTCACAAAACATACATTCTTCAAATCTGTCAACTCCGTCAGCATCAACAAAACAAAGCAAAACAACCAAAATGAAAAATGCTTCTCATGCAAAGCATCATCTCAAAGCGAGAAGCTAACTTGAGATGATGGTAAATCCTCCATCCTCCAATGCCGCCTGCCTCCAAAATAATATCCTTACACTCTATCCATTTTCTTTAGACTCTTCAATAGCACAAGAATGCAAGTCTCTCAAATTTCTATCAAATGGTATCAGAACCACAAACATAATGTGTGACCATTTAAAAATAATGATATCAATTTTGATCAATGGTGTACTCATTTACCTCCAATCCTTATTTTCCTTATCACTCCAATGCATACAAATGTACACTTAAAATTTGAATTCACAATCTCATAACTTCAAGTGTTTTAAATAACCAAACACCTTCAAACAACTCCCCCTTTCACACCAAAGAAATGACTGCACAGTTTTGAACTATGATTTGAAGATCATAAATCAACTATGTCAACCATGCATCAATTGATAATGTTTATTTTGCAAACCTCTTCCTTTACACTGCCATTTCCTCCAATGTTTATTTTACAAACCTCTTCCTTTACACAGCCATTTTCTCCAATTCACCCAGGTTGGAATAAAACTGCACCTTACATGGCTTATCTCAACATTTTGTTTAATCTTCCTCCTATGCTATTCATTAAATCTACAAAAAAAACCTTTCTATCCTACTATGGACTCCTTCATTAAAACAAGAATTGTAAAGCGCCTTTCTGCTCTTTTACATGCTTGACCATAAAAATAAAACAATACCCATACCTTTTTCAAGCAGATCACTTATATCAATGGCATGTTGGGAAATTAATTATTACAGTCTTCAAAATGAAACACCAATTTCTCTATCTCATCCACTCATTCATAATGTCCTTCAGCATGTATATTATCACTACACATTGCCTTGGAGTTATTATGCCCTAATAATTCTTCACATGCCTTGTCTATGATTCCAAATTCCACTCAAATTCTAAGGCTGCATTGAGAGGCTATATGCTGCAATAGAAATTGTTTCCAATAGGTGCTATCTTTTTCTTGGCTATGATGAAACACTTAACGGGCTTTCCAGCAAACTTCACTATTTAATTCTTCAATCTCCAATTTTTAACATATAGGCACGAGAATAAACTTGCTCCTTTTCAAATACTCCATCATTGGATTCAACTTCCTTTGATTGCAATCTTGGCATCTTCCTTTATAGTCAACTCCATGATACATGGGAGATCCATGCTCCTTCACATTGTAGACTTCAGTGCCATACACAAGATCCTACACATGCTAGATCAATAATACCATCGCTCTAATTTGCTCTGATACCAAATAATGGAGAAATATCTGAATAAAATGTTTTATTCATTCATTCAATGTTAAAGGCATATACAAGTTGGGTATAAATACTACTTAACAGTTAATGAAACTGTCATAGCAGTTGGCATAACTGCAAAACTGTGTAGAACTAACTAACGTAACCATGTAGTTACGTTGGCAATGTAATACAAACTATTATGCCAACACTATTATCATTCCTGACTCATATTTCAAGAATATTCAAATTCAAAACCCTCTAATCTTTTGATCCCTCCTAGTTTCTTCTATATTTCTTATTTCTCAAGAAATCCCTAGATATTTTTCTAGATTCCAATCTAGATGAAAAAAATAAGTTTCAATGAAGATTTTGAGTTCATCTAATCATTTTTCTATGAGCATATATATCAATTTGAATTTCTAATTGCTATGGACTTTATAAATAACTAGTTTGTTCAATGGTTTCTTATTGAGTAGGAAAGATCAATCTCAAACGAGTGCATATCACCTCTTTCACAAATAAGAATTTAAATTTATTATTAAATCCAAATGAAATATTTTGTATAATATTTTCATGATGAGATCCTACCTAAAGATTCTTAGGAAATTTGAAAAACTATATGACAAAAATTCACTATCCAAACACAATTGTTATTTCTAAAATAAATGCAATCCAATTGCTTCAATCTTCAAACTTGTATAATTTCTTTTCTAGAATGAAAATGCAATTTAGCACCTTACTAAAATTCTCTTTCTTTTTAATCCAAGTATAATTTCACTTGTTCTTCACAAATCTAATCAAGTAAAAGTAAATCTTAGTTAATAATATTTAAGTGTTAATTTTTGAGTGATAATAAATTAAATACTCTTTTTTTATTCATGCACTTTACTAAGAAAACATCTATTAATAAAATAATAGATTTTCTAATTTATTTATTATTTAATTCATACATAACTCAAGCAAGGAAATCATCTAACCTTTAATTCTCCAAAAATAAATTATTATTATTATTTATTTCTAATTTCCAAATTATGAACTTTCATACTCAATAAATTAATTTAAACAAGTTTAAATTGCTTTATTAATCTAAATTTAATTTATAACTAAAATCTGAAATTATTTACCATTTTAGTCTTTAAATTGCTTTGTGAGGGATGTAGAGTAGATAGAACTATTTTAATCTTTAATAGCTTAATGTTAGTGATATATATTGTTATACTTAGATATTTATTTTATCTAAATATCCAAATTCAATGTAATTGTGTCTATACAAGTGAATGAAATTTTATTGAGTTTCAATATCATTCCTTAGTTTATTTATATGTCTGATATGATTTTTTTTTTTATAAATTGAACAATAGTGACAGTAAACATTAGGTTCTATTATGCATAATCCCCCTAAATGATTGGATTATGATTCCTAGATTAGTATTAGCTAAATTAACTAGTCATGCAAATTTCCTTTCATAAACTAGCAATGCACTATATATGTGATGTCTCTTTTGTATGATTTTTCTTAAATTTGATTATGAATATTAAATTAACTCAATTTTTTATATAGATTTAAAGTGAGCAAGAATATATGTTCAAAACCATAATATAAAATGTATATAATGGGAAACCATGTAATGCAAAATGTATATATTGTAAAACATAATAAGACATGAACCATATAACGTGAAAGGTCATAACATGTGAAACCATAACAAGTTAGAGAGTAGGGTGTCTAATATGACTACATATGTATAGATCTATCTCCCGAGCCATGTGTGGATCCATGTCTTGATCTCTCTCTAGATCCTGATCCATGTGTGGGTCTATGTCTCGATCTCTCTCTATGTCCTGATGCACCTCCTTGCACAAGAAAGTACATAATTTAATTTAATGTACATGTGTATATATATGTAAAGTCATCTTAAAGTTAAATTACACTTTCAACATGTCTGAATTTATCAAGTAATTTATATATTATAAATGTACCTCAAATGTATCATGCACGAGTTCCTCTACATGCTCCAAATCTTTGAAGTGTAACAAGCTATCCCCTTGTTGCTAGAAATTTTCAAATACAAGATTTCAATGAATAGTGAGAGCTACTTTTAAGTCAATTTTATTTAATATATACACGTGAATTTTTAGAATCCAAAATATAGAAATTATTCAAGTATCTACACATCCTGGAGCACTCTACCAATCCCATTAATGTTAGAAGAATGAATGGTAACATCAGGGACACCTATATCTGAATGTAAATGACCAGTGCCAAAGAGAAGTGTGTTATATGTGCCATGTACATGAGGTGCAACCTGATGTTGTGTGAGGGCTGTAGGTTGGTCTAGAATATTCTGGTTCTCTGACGTTGCCTCACCTTAACCCGACTATCTACCATTATGTCGTCTAATATGAGTTGGTACAACATCCAAAGGAATCCCATACTCGTCACTGATATACTGGTATGCTGATAGTAAATCAATAAAGGTAGTTGAACACGCATCACATACAATGGTGTCACTCATATGGGCCACATCTGATGGGGATGGTATATCCGCATGAATGTAGGGGTCATAATTTGTGAATGTAGGGGTCATAATTTGTGGATGTAGCCTCAGTGGGAGGAAGGATAATCCATGGACATAATAAGTATCTCTCTACATGATCAAATGACATCTGATCAACCTAACTAGCAATCATGGTCATCCTATCAAAAAGCTTGGATCTAGTCGGTGCGACTGCTGCATCTCCTACTGCTACTAGTTCCAAATGTTTTGGAAGAACCAAAAGGTTTGGACCAACTATTTCCCTCTTATTTTCAAGCAGTGCTAGATTTGGATGTCTAAATTCAAGTTTATCAGCAAACCTCCCCTTGCCTGGTTCAGCATGTGTAGGCATAGATGTGTTATCCACTGATAATCCTAAATGGAACTTAGCATTTAACTATTTGCAAAAATATAGTGGCAACTTGTCATTATGAGGCCATCTATGATTGGCTGCCAAAAATCTGGGACATATAAATGGACCAACAAGTGGATCTATAAACCTTGTAACAATATATCCTCTAACTTTGTTTTTCCCACTATAAAAAGGGAACATACTATGCACTTTATGTAATGAAACTCTATCAGAAATAGATTTGATATTCTCTGTGCCAGTAACAGTCCTAGAAAGGGACGTATAAAACCCCTCATTGCTAATATCATCATATGGATTGTATGATTTTATCATCTCAATCATATCTTTAATCTCAGACTGAATATTGACTAATCTATCTCTATTAGCCAAATTTGGGGAGTTATGTATTGTTTGGCCCAAACATATTCAAAACATTATCTAATCTACAAATGCTATCGTTATAAAAATTATTCCTAGTCTTAGCTTCACACGGAGACTACGTGGAATGATGAGATCCCTCATGATAATCCATATCTAGATATAAGAGATCTGCATTTAATTAAAATAAAAAATTTAATATGTACAATAAGAATTTTGGCCAATAAGAATAGGAAAAATATTTTTCATGTGTACAAAAAAGCACATGCATAGGACAAATATTTGAACGCACAATAAAGCACATGCATTTCTTGCAAAGTGTGACAAAGTATGCTGATAAACTCAAGCTGACTGGAAAATTAAAGGGATGGTTCATTTTGCATCATACATTAGCTTTGTATTACTTGCTCAACATTTCTTTTAGGAAGTATTCACTTTGCTTTAATGCATTATCTATGGAGTGGGAAACATATTTTATGGTTATTGCAATTTTAACAGTCTTCTTTAATGCTTAACCTGAAGTATCTATATACAAATTTGCCAGTCTTCATTAATGCTTCACCTTGCTGTAATATTTGGTTATATAATAGAATAGTGTCTTTCCAATGTGTTTTTGCATTTTTACCAAGTGCATATCTTCTTTCAAATTTCAAATTGTAATTTTCTATACAAAATTAAAGCGGCAGATTTTGAATGAAAAAAAAGTTTAAATGCATACCCAATATTAAGTTGCATCTCAAAGGTTTATGCTCATCTTTAGACAAGGTCATGATAAAATTACAAAAATATCTGTCAGAATAGAAGTCATCTCTTTACAACTAGGTGTGAAGGTAGCTCTGGGTATTTGTTAGGATGCACTCACTTATAGGATGATACTTCTTTGTAGTTCTTTTGTTCATTATGATGTAGTGAGGCCTATGATTTCATAAAAATGTTTAGGATTATTCGTAAATGGTTTTTTCATATCTTAAAGAAGTATATATGAACAAACCATTATTCCACTGACTGGTTCAAATTTATATAAGGTTATGAGCTTAGTGATACACTCATTAGGACTGTTGTCTGCCAAGAAAATTTCTATAATTTGCTTCAGTAGGCTAGTTCTTTGTAAAAAAGATTAATATTGGACCTCATTCAGCTAGCAAGCCCCTGATGGAAAATGTCAGTTTTCATATTTTGGTATCCAAATTCAAACCAATTATTCTCATTTTGAGTTTGTGGATCTTTGATGTCATTTATAGTGTTGCAGGGCTTCAGTTTCTCTACCTGATTAAGTGCTGCTAGGATTTGTGTCTCTTTTTTTTGTTGTTTTTTTGTTGGAGTAGGTTTTGAGGCATAAAAAGTTTAATTCCTTTAGCACATAAATTTTATAATTAAATCATTCATGAAACTGAAAACCTTTCTTCCTATCTGGTCTTCTACTAGCAACATTGCCTGTGACAAAAAAACCATAATGGTAGCATCATGTGTTTACTTAAATTTAATATGATCCATAATACTTTGGAATAACTAGTATGATTTTGACTCTGAAATGTTTCTAGTTTATTTCCAATGTGGCAAATGGAGCACCAGATGGACTTGCTGATTTATTGTAGAATGTTGTATTTGTTGTACTATAATGAATTGACTTGGCGAATGATCATTGATGTTGCATTTTAAGGAAACTTTATTTCCTTTATATTTAGAAGCTTCTTATTTAAATGCCTTTAAAACTATGTTCTACATAATTTAAATGTTTAAAATAAAAAAAATTAGTTTCAATTCATACTATTAGTTTTACAATGTAAATTTGATTTCCTGACATAGTTCAAAATAAGTACAACATTTTTATTTACCCCATTGTAAACAATGAGCACATTGACTAGTTCTTTATGTAGCCAGGGTGAGTGACTGTCATGAGTTGGAAATCTTCAAAGAGATCCTCAGTGTCATAGACAACATTTTGTAGGTCACAAAGTCAAATTTTAAGTGCCTCTTCTCGACGACTCCTCCAATTCGCATCAATCAAGAATGCCTAATACTCTTGAGCCAATCAACCAACTCTTCTAAATTCTCCCTAAAATAAATTACAAGAGATGCGTGTTGGACAAGAATAGTCATCAGTTTGTCTCCAATGATCTGAATAATGGCATCAGTCACATTTGTTGTTTCCCTTCCTTTCTCATCCGAACCCCACATATCACTAATAAAAATTGATGAGATTTATGTTTTGGTAGGGTTTCAGGGCCTCTTATTTTTTTCCACTCCTAGATGATAAAATAGAATAGAATAAATTATAATTTAATAGAATAGAAAGGAAAATTTTTAATAATGTTTTATAAGACCAAGCTTTTTATGGGACCTGAGAGTAAATCCATAGACATCAAAACTAGTCACAATTGTTATTTCTTTCCTAATAAAACTCCATAGCTCTCAGCATAAAGAACTGGTCAATGTGCTCATTGTTTACAGTGGGATAGCTTTTAGTAAATTAAGAGAGGGTGCTCAACTACTAGCTCCTTCATAAACATTTTCATTTCAACCATTTAAATTTTTAGGGTTTAAAAAAAACATACATAAATGCTAGGGTTTAAAAGCGACTAACTACATTACGAGCTCAAGAATATGCTTTCCTTGTTTTATTTTATTTTATTAAAAAGGGGAAGAGTATTACAGGATAACTCATCCACACCTACTTTTACACATTCTGATCAAATGGGAAAAAATAAAAGTGGGGTTCCTGAGTTTTACTAGTACCTACCTTTTGGAACATTAAAGGAAAATAATTATAGTATAACAATGTGGTGCTTTTTAATGAAAGAGATTAAATAGTCAACACTTACTATTCAATGAGTGGTGTCATAATAAAATGATGGTGGTGGGGTGAGAATCTTTTGAATGTGCAGATTCGGGGTAGATTACTAAATGAAGTTGTGAGCCATTATTTT
The DNA here is from genome assembly GCA_027924645.1 of Cunninghamia lanceolata. Lineage (NCBI taxonomy): Eukaryota > Viridiplantae > Streptophyta > Pinopsida > Cupressales > Cupressaceae > Cunninghamia > Cunninghamia lanceolata. The sequence goes on from BSBN01000797.1 coordinate 2,551,241, forward strand.
TCGTGTCATCTAAGTTTCGAATTGTCTCATTATAGGTAACTATGTTTGTGTCCCAAATATGGATTGTTATTTTTCATTTAATGCTAGGGTTTAACAAAAACATTGAGAAATGCTACTTAGTTTTTAAAAAAAACAATACAGACAAAAGAAAAATAACTGAGTTTAAAAAATGCAATAAATGAACTTAGAAAACAATAATCCATTGAGAAATGCTAGGGTTTCATACCTGGGTTGAATGTATTTGTAGTGGGGGTGTCGGTCGAGCATTTTCTAGATGCTTGTTATTTGGCCAAAAATGTAAAAAATGATGCCTCCATAGTTTTTTTTTTCTTTTTTTTAAAGGACTTGGTCGAAACCCACTCGTCCGAGTGGGTTTTGGCCAAGACTATATGCACCACATCAATGCCACATCAGTGCCAAAGGAACCACATGGATTTGACTGAATACCACTCGACCGACTCCCACTCAACCAAGTGGGAGTCAGCCGAAATTAGTCGGTTAGCCTAAAGTGTGACACATGTTTGTACTCTTACCCTTACATTTATTTAGTTTTCTTTTTAAAAATATTTGATGCAAGTCTACAAAATGTCTAGTTTATTTTCTTTCATAAGTGTTATACTAAAAGTTAAAATAGTATTATTTTTTATCATAGAGTCTTTGGCAATGAAGTGACAACTAAATATATAAAACTAATTAATTACATTATTCATGGGCCTTTATAATAACCACTACAACCACTTTTGGAAAAAAGCTAAATATAAGAAATGTATATAGTAAAAGTAATATATGTTGTTATATGGATCCTAATCAGACTCGGAGGTTAAATTTTCCCTACTTTTATTAGCATTGTGTCCACCAAGTTATTTAATGGGGGTTTGGGGGCAGTGCCCCTAAGACGGGGTCAAGGGGTAGTGTCCCTAGTGTGATCCTTGTCACGATATAAGGCGGGGTCGAGGGGCAGTGCCCCTGAAACCTCAAATGACTTTTATTATTTTATGAAGGCATCAGGAGTTATTTTTTCTATTAGCTGACATAAAAAACCCTATTTTGTAACTAACATAAGTCGTGATAAAAATAGCTAAGGGTTAGGGTTTCTTGGGATATTGTATTATAGCATTTGTAGCGGTATTGAGTTACAAGGATTGCTATTCGTAATCCTTTTGATTTCCTGGATAATAATATTGGACTCTCTGTTGGTGGATGTAGCCTGAGTTTGGGTGAACCATGTTAAAAATTGTCTCACTATTATTATTTATGTGTATTTTCATTCCTCTATTTAATCTTTATTTGCTTTTAATTGATATCTTCTGCATGTAATTCCTAACAATATATAGTGTATATTAGTAATTATGGTTAGAATTAGGGTTACATTAGGAATTCCATCTTTGGAAGATATTAAATGCATGATCTTACAAAGAGTAAAATTTTCTAACTACTATATTAATTGCTCTACTTCTATCAACTCTATATACATATAAAATATTCAGTTGAATTATTTTATCAAATATAATAAAATGAGGTTAGAATCATATAATTCTCCAACACTATAATTATGTCAAGTATTGGCATTCATCAAGGTGAACAAATATGAAGAATAAACACCATTAAAAAGTGTTTAACAAGATACATACCAAATTGTTTCAACAAGAACTAACATTTCCAAGGTTGCACTAAAAATATAACTATTAAGAAAATGGGTTTTGGTATGCAATTTAATTGTATGGTGAAATTCACACAACACAATATAAAATAGATTACGAATTGGAAAGAAATGCACGCAAATTATATTGAAATATGGTGAGTACAAACACAGATAACCAGATCAAACCATTTTAACACAACAAAACATAAATAAATACGCAACAAGAATCTATCAAGAGACCTGAGATATACCTAGGTGAGACATTAATGAAAAATCCATCTCAAGTAGATCCATTCTATATTTCCCTACTGATAAACAACAAATTAGTTAGGAACTGCATGCTTGATTCAGGAGCAGCAGTGAACATAATGCCCATGGCTATTATGAAAGAGTTAGGAATGTGGCTGGATACTACATTCGGTAAATGCTATGCAATGGATAACAAATCTGTCCCGATTGTTGGAATCATGAAAGATGTTGAAATAAAATTAGCATCTCATCCTGAAGCTTCCTATAAAATTGACATCACTATGGCAGATATCCCACCTAACTATGGAATGTTGTTATCTAGACAATGGACTGCCATGGTAGGAGGAAGTGTGCAACTAGATTTATCCTATGCTACTATCCCATTGGAAACACAGGTAATTAAACTCTATAGGGAGCCAAGGTATGACAGCACTATAGAGAAACCTGATCCAAATCAAATGATTTGTTTCTATGACACTGACTTTAGTACATTTAGGGTGGAAGAATAGTCTAAATTGCATAATACAGACCCAATTCACCATGAAGCCCAACTTGATGAAAATAGTGTATGGACCATGTATTTTGATGGTGCATGTAGCAAGGCAGGAAATGGAGCTGGAGTGTTGTTTATATCACCATCAGGGAAAACATTCAAATATTCTTTTTCTTTGAATTTTGAGTGCACAAATAACATAGTTGAATATGAAGCACTCTTAATTGGGCTAAACATTGCTAGAAAACACAAAATCAAATTGTTAGCAGTGTATGGAGATTCTAAATTGATTATTTCACAAGTCAAAGGTAAATATTCTTCAAAAAACAAAAGACTGAAACAAAATAGAAATGTAGTTTTGGATGATATAGAATTGTTTGATGCTTTTTCGATAAGTTGGATAGATAGGTCAAAAAATATAATGGCTGACTTCCTCACAAACATAGCTATGAAAAGGGATGACATTACCTTTTAGAAGTTGAGCTCAAAACAAGACCAACTATCCCAGACAATATATATAACTGGCAGGTTTTTGATAGCGATGCTGACTTACTCAAATTTTTGCATTGTATAGATCAATATGAGAATCAAGAGATTGATCTTAATGTTTTTGTTGAGGAGAATGATGGAAAAGAGACTTTATTTGGGAAAGAAATTATCCAGCTTAAAACCAATAAAATTCCAAAGGGTTTAGTAGCATTAGAGAGAGTTTTTAATGCGAATGATCGATCCATTTCCAAAGAAGTAACAATAAAGAAAGCAATTGGCAAATCACCATTTGAGCTAGTATATGGAACTCATGCTAGACTCCCAATACACAACCTATTGCCAGTGTGTAAGTTTATCCTCCAAGAGGATTGGGATGTCCCAGAACTGATGGAGGAAAGGTTAGAACAGCTAATGGAGTTGAACGAAATGAGGGAACAAGCAATACAGCAAAATAAGAAAATGCAAATGCAAATGAAGTACTTATATGATAAAAAGGCTAAGATCAAAAAATTTGAAATAGGTGACATAGTGTTCATTTGGAATGCCAGAAATCAAAAAAAGGGGAAGCATGGAAAATTTGATGCCCTGTGGATTGGACCTTTGGTCATAAATGGTAAGGCAGGGGAGGATTCATATTATGTGCAAAACATGTTTGGTGAAGAGCAAGAAATACCAGTACATGGGCAGTTTTTGAAACACTTCTTTTCTTAAAAGGAACTTGAGAGAACAAAGAATTGCCAGTGCATGGACAATTCTGACTAAACTCTCCAAATAGTCTTTTCCATGCATAGTAGTTTAGAAGAACCAAATGAAGAAAGCATTGGTCTGCTCCCCAGAAATCTGGAATCTTGCTATGCCCGCAGGGGGCATACATCCCCAGAAAGTGCCACTGTTGAGACCTAAAATCTTAAAAAATTTATTGTATTCTCACTTTGCCATAGCTGAACAAATCATAGTAAAAAATTGATACATCCCACAAAAAAGTCCATGGCACAACAAAGTAAATGGTTTAAGTTTCATACTATTAGGAAGACTTTGTGTTTGCTTATGCCGATACATAAAAAATCAGTGAAAATCACTATCGGCATGAGAGTAAAATTGAAGAGAAAATCTTAAGAATCACCGATGTGTGAATTCAGACCAATGACCTTTCATCAGAAGGAGAGTTACCAAGTCATACCGATCGGTATGACTAAGGGTTATCAGGTAATGCTTTAAAGATTACCCCAACGGTTTATATCATACCGATGAGGCATGTTGGCAAGAGTCTCATAGAACATCCTATGGGGACAAAGATAGCCATCCATAAGAAGTGAACCATCGGAATGAAAAATAAATAAGTCCCTGATAATCTGATGTCTTGGCGAAGATAACGAAAAGTCCTTTCGGTATGAGTCATACCGATATATACATCGATCGGCATGACCAATAATTATCGGATGGTCTTTCAAAAGTTACCTTGATAGTATAATCATGCTGATGAAGTATTTCGGCAGGAGTCTCACTAAAATATCTTACAAAGACAAAGGAAACAATATCCATTGGCATACCTTAGCATATCAGGATGAAGCAATTATGTTTTGCTGACTCACAAGTCACGGTGATCAAAGGGTGTCAGTGACACTCTGATAGACTCTCTCTAATAAGGAATGTAAAATGGCCATCGAGGAGAGAACTGTGATTAGTTTCTCCTTTAAGGATTATCTCGATGGCATCGGTCACCCCGATGACAATTGTTGTTATACATATCGATGACACCGATACTCCTCTGTCGGATAGACAAACACCCGGTCACTCCAATGAAAAGTATAAAAAGAAGGTCATCGGGGAGATAAACATTGTCAGGTGACTTGAAAAAGGTTACCCCGATGGTATATCTTACTCTGATAGACACGAGGATTACACACATTGATAACAAGTCTCACAAAATAACTATATCGGTAAAACGCTAAGAAAGTCCTTCCGATAAAAGATATAAAGTGGCCATCAAAAAGACGATAAGGATTAGATAAACATAGATATGCTATCCCGATGGCATTGATCACCCCGGCAACACTTATTGTCATACACGTCGGTAAGACTCTCACCGATAGTCATATCGGTGACACTCAAAAGATTAGGAAAGACTGATTTTCTCACAGCGATGTAAAGTGTCTTGTCGATGCAAAATACAAGAACCCTAAAAATGACATTTAAATTTGAATGATTAATATACTCTTCTAACATTTGAAAAATGGGTTTTATGCAAGATATTCATAGCAGGGATCAAACCATAAAACACCCGCGAACGGAATTTGAGCAACTGACAAATCATTGATAAAGGGAGAAATTACTTGAATAAGTACATTTGTTCAAATAATTCTATTTGGATTGTTTGATCATACATTAATTTGTGTTTTATCTTGTCTTTGTAGGATAATAAAGGAATCCTCAAAGGAGATTAAGTAGAATTGCAGTTGAAGATCTTTGTTTGATTCTGAGATGGTTATCCATCTGATGATTAAGACAACTATTAGTTTTTCTGAATTTGTTTGTTTAAACAAATGTTGTTGTATGGTTATCAACCATCACAACCATTGTAACTAGTCTGAAGCTTGTATGCCTCTCTATATAAGAGATGACCAAGACCAAAGAGAGATAGAGTAGGAAGAAACATTATAGATTAGATTTGAACTGCATTGCTAGTTCATTTTTAATATATTTTATTCCTGGTAGATCATATGCAAGCTTTCTCCGATGGAATCAAGTCTGTAAGCGGGAAGAAGTGACTACAAATTTTGGTATCAACTATCTTTTAAATTTATTCAATTATATGACTGTCTCCTTTCAAAGTCTTCTCTATTATTCAATTTGAGTTATCAAGTATATCTTCAAGTTGTCTATACACATTTGCTGTTATAGTGTGATGAGATTAATTGGTTTCTGCTTCCAGAATTAAATCCTTTAAATCTATCATAGTAACTGTGAAGGCATTGTCATGGATCTGTAAGAATAGTCATATAATTAGGGTTTGTATTCTATCTCCAGTTTTGATAAATCTATTACAATTGTAGTATTATTCTAATAGGTTCCTTCAAGCAAGGATTAAATCCTTTTAGATAAATGCAGGTAATTTGATTTTGTCAATTGGATAAATAAGTATGGAATATTAACAACTTCCTTGCAGGGTTGTACAAGTTACATACCTATTCTTTCATGCTAGGTAGTTCAAGTTTTACCAAACAAACAGTCATTGTTTCATAATCATACTGAATATATATTTCATAAGGCACTGGTCTAATATTTTCATTATTACTTATCCAAATTCATTTTAGATTTACTTAGTTACATTGCATTATTGTTTTAGCATTACAATTTAGATTATTCTTAGAATTAACTTGTTGTCTTTTATCTGGTTTATAACTTGTGCCATCATAAGTAGCTAGATTGATTCTAATCTTTGTCTGCTTTATAAATTAGAGGTTTACCCGCCTAGGTCTGGTAGAGCCTGAAGTGAAGGGTGTTTAGCCATATCTACCCCATGTCTGTTAGCCAAAAACGTCAAGAGACCCTGGCACCCTCTCAGGGATAACAACCTACGTTTTTAAGAGTTCAAAAAAATCTAGGGAAATAATCATACCCTATAATAGATGATTTAAGTCCAATCCTAGATTTAATTAAACTTTAAAGAACAAGGAGTTGAGAGTAGAATAAAATATTGAGATATTAAGTAATTAAGATAGAGAAATGAAATAGTTGAGAAGAAATACAAAACTTATTTGATCTTTTTAGCATGATGTGAAATGTGAAGTGTCTGATTCACTAATGCATTATGAAAAAAGAATGAAAACTAAGATTTTCTACTAGAATAATGATCATGAGATTGTGGCAGTGATTAACTAATTTTTTGCATTCCTTCTTCACTTCTCCTCTTTTTCCATATTTCAAAAACTTTACTCTTATATTCCTAGGGATTCTAGATTTTCCTCTTGACTTGGATTGATATTTATACCATTCCCCTTTAGATCCACTTTTGTCCTTGGGCCTTTGCAGACCATGCAAGGCATCCTTAGAACCTTCATCATTTAACTTTCTCCTCATATATCCATTGAGCATTGTAAGAATAAAGGATTCCATAGTCACCTTTTCAACACTACCATTTATAAAAAGCATTATGTTCTCCTAATTTTTGTGTAAAGAAAAAAGTGAGAAGATACATTTGTCTTCCTCATCAATTTTAACATTTATTGAACCTATTCAAGACTCAAAATCATATTAAAGGTGTCAAAATGTTCTACAGTAGAATATTCTTCCTTCATTTTTAAATGATATAAACATCTTTTGAGATATAACTTATTACTTTATAATTTTAGTTTGATCAATATCACCTATCCTCTATTGTAATGTGAATGTAGGGGTCTCTTTTGATTTGAATAACAAAGAAAAAGTAAATTGGAGACAACCAGATAAATTATTAGCAATCCAATTCAACAAACAAATGAGAACCAAAAGTTGGCCACTAGAGAATAGAAGCTTTTATATTGATTTGCTTCAAAGTACAAGCAGTGCAATGTCTCTTTCAAAAAATCAAAATCCTAGATAGATTCTGATCCATAAGGTCTTGGTTTCCTTTTACAAAGGAAGCAACAAGCTTCAGACCTTTCACATTCAAAATGGCTCTTTGTATTCCTAACCCTTGATATTACAATATTTGTTTTTATTAGTCTAATTTAGATTTTTAAATATATTTGAATACATTTTGAAAACATGAAGAAAAAATAAAGAGACAAAAGTAGAGTGTTCAAGATGTGGTGGTTCTATTTAACACCAACATATGGCTCATTGCTCCTCTTCACCTAAACTTGTGCTACTGATGATTCATCTCTAAGATATTTCTCCTCTCATTTATATATTGTAAAATCACCATGCCATTGGTATGCCTGAATTTGAAACAACTTCTCATGTTGATCTTTCCATCTTTTATCTAGTAAAGCTCTGACATCCATCACAAATTTTGCATACCCACCATCCAAGGCAATTACTTAGTCCAATATCATGTTAAAACTAAGAATGCTAACATCTCCATCCTTCTTCAAAAATTCCATAACTTGGAATATTGTTTGGCTGAATTCCATCTTCCATGTGTCAAGACTTTTGATTTTCTATTCCTTTGTCAGTATGAAAGGAATAAATTTATGCTTGAATGTAGTAAAATATTCAACCTTTGCTTGCATCTTCTGGATTTCCCCATTCACATACTAGTATTCATCAATGATCATTTTGACTATTTTCTTAGTGGGCTTCAAAGTTGTAGGGGCATCAAGATTCCTTTGCACTACTAAGCACATCGTAACCAAATTGTGATGATAGGGTTGCCATTTTTTAAACAGCAAATCTAAAATAGAAAATTTTATCTACAATTGTTCAATGGCCCAAGATAAAAAAGAGTAGCAATCATGCACACTCCCAAGCTTATCCACAACCAATTTTACTCTATGCTCCAAAATTTTCTCAAAAATTTCAAAAACTTTCATCTTTGCCTCATTCTTTGTCATTTCATTTTGTTTATTCAAACTTTCAATTTCCTTTTCAAGGGTCTCATACTTTGGATTAAAACCACATCCACTTATGGCATCGTCATAATCAAATTCTAAAACAAGTTGTGGATCATCCTGATTTCTAACTTGGTCAAGCAAAATTACCTTTTTCAATTCAAGCCCAGGGATGATGAGCATATTACTTTTCAACACCATTTGTCTTGCCTCCTCTAGAATCACATCAATTTCATCTAGTTTCAATTCTATGAAAGTTTATGTAATGATTTGATAATGTTGTGCTTCATCAGCACCCATTTTATTTATTGCCACTTTTTCATTATATTCTTTCATTTTCATTTTCAGCCAAAAATCTTTAATCTTTGGAGTTTTGATGAAGTCATCATCTTCTATGAACCCCATGGATTCTATAATCCTTCCATCCTCCTCCAACTTTGGTTTAGCTTGGGTTTGCTCACACTTCCTAGCCTCAGGCTTATGTGCATCAGTGGGTTGACAAACCAATGGCTGATCAACCTCTTACTCATCTCCCATGTGCCTCAAGATGTTAGTCACCACATTAGTATCCCCCACTTCTTCAATCAAATCCTCATCAAACAAGAACTGATGGGATACAATCATTTTAGTTAGAATTGATTGTCTCACAAGGTTAATATGACCCTTAGGGTCACAATTCCTCTCGATACACAATTTCAAAGAATATTTTGCTTTTAAAAAGGCTTGCAAATTTTTTAGAGTGTCAGAGCCAATAGACCAATCACCAAAAACTGTAGCATTAGGTTGAAATGTACCTTTCTTTTGTTTTTTCATTACCTCATTTTCCATCCACATCATTTGTCACATAAACTCCATGAATACAATTATGTCTGATATAAATTTTGGCAATATGTGAGGTGGCTGGGGGCAACCATACACTCTAATTATAGTATGATCTGACATAAAAAAAACCAATCAACAAAATTATAGTTGTGGCCCTGCTTTGGTTTGTGTGCAAGTTGCCTCAACATTACCCTAACTTCCTTAGTCAACCTAGGAAACTAGATACCAAGAGAATTCAATATCTTGACAACAAACAAATCATGAAATACAATGTAGTCACTATTCTGGCAATAGGAATCCCACTTATAACACCAAAATTGAGTTAGCAATCTTTGTCCTTTCTCATCAACCATACTTAGATCCATTTTGCTTGACCATCTGCCTCTATTCTGATATAGAATCAATTGACACAATAAAGAATAGAATTTGAAATCTAAGGATTGCTTGTTCTCCTTCACACACAAGAATCCTTCACGCAGTTTTTTCTCAATATGAAATGCAAAGTTGTATTCAGTGTTCACCTCTGGATGTTGTATTTTCATAGCCATCATCATTAAGCTAGTTGGCATTATTCCTTGTGCATCAATTCCTAAGACCTGGCACAGTGCCAAATAGGTTCTCTTGAAATATATAGCAAATTCTTCCATAGGGAAAGGCTCAATAACATTTGATGGAATCTCAATTTTTCTGTTGTTGGCCCCCCTTCTCATATATATTAGCAATTCATCTCTCCTAAGTGTTTTCCTCAGGCTTGTGTAATCTTTTTCAAATCTCTGTAAATCCACTTCAGTGAGAGCTTGTTTTTTTCAACATAAAATAGTCAACAATTACATTCTTGTCTACTATCACCATGGGAATCCATTTGGTATTCTAACTATTTTAGTGGCAAGATGGTAAAATTGTGCTAGTGCCCTAATCAATTCCACATCCACAAATACAGCGGACACCACCAGCTTTGCCAAATCCAATTTCCATGGATTTCCCATTGGTCCCTCACCATCCCTTTTTGCATTAAAATACCAAAACAAATCCCACCCAGAGATAGGGATTGTAGCATCCTGACACCCTTCTACTACATCTCTGAACATCTTCTTTGGAACCTTGTCTATGGACTGAGGCAATACTTCTAGCAGAAATTGTTGAAGTGGTCTTTTCATGGGAACTATAGGCTAATTACCTTTACTGGCAGACTTAGACCTCTTGGGTGCCATGTTTAATGACTTGAACAAGCTATGGTTTTTCAAAATTTAACTTACTGTACCAGCAACTAAAAAACAAACCGAAAGAGCAAATGAACTTGACATGGCCAATTAATGTAGGTAGACATAGGAATAAAAGAACAAGATTTAAAATTAAAAATAAATGCATTCAAGAATGGATAAGAATAGGATTTGTATGTTCAGTCAACATCACAATCAAATTGGGTAACTTTGCAAGTAGCGGATATAGAACAGACTTCATCCCCCTACTATATAACACAAAAGCTTAGTCCCAACCTTTTTTTTAAAGAGAAATTTTTTATTAACAAAAGATGTAATTACAAGAACCCCTAGTACCAACAACTGGAAAACAAAGTGAAATATACACCAACTTCTAAGCAAAGAGTGTACTAATTAACTTACTCAATTGTTCCTCTAAAGGTATAATCACAATCGATGGATTCTGAGGGGCAAATATTATGAGTGAGGCAATTGCACATCAGCCATGAGTTTCAGTGCCAAGAGCACTTACAAGATCTTCACTAGTATGTTCTCACAGTTCGAAATGTTTTGCTGGTCAAGGTTTGCTCAAAGTTCAGCTCCTCTTCCGAGTGCGCTTTCAACCTTAGATTAACATTAAGTCTTTTCAAGAAGAATGACAGAGTTGCAATTTCTCCGACTATAGTTACCTCCACATAAATGAGACAAATTTCCTGAAGTGGAAGGACCTCCAGAGTAAAAAAAACTGCAGTTCTTTGGTTAGCAATATTGTTGTCGATAGAACGGATAGTGATTTGGAAAAAAAATAAAATTGCTAGGTTCGAAAGAATGATTTTAAGTAAATGGCTCAGGTGAGCCAATCAAATTGCAAGATTTGAGAAAAATGGTTTAAGGTAAATGACTCAGGTGAACTTTGCATTCGTAAGGTAGAAGAGCTGAAGAGATAGAAAGAACTGGAAACAAAAGAGCCACAAAAGGCAAAACATCTAGAATAGGTAATTTTAAAAACTAGTGATAATAAAGTTATAGATAATTTAAATTTGTTGATATGCTTGGATTATCTATCTAAGTAATCCAAGTGGGTATTTTGCAAGAAAGGCACACCCAGAAAGAGGAAAATAATAGCTGCAGAGTAAGTGCAATGGTAGCAGAAATTGAAGAGTTACAGACAATCTTAGACACAATAAGCGATAGGAGGATAGGGCAATCAACATGCAAAGATTATTTCTACATAGCCAAACAGCCTTCTCAAAACATACAACAATTAATCATAAAAAAAAAATACTCAGAATCTTCCAAGCTCATGTGTCGAAACCTCCTTTGCAAAATTTTCCTAATTTTTCTCCAATTTTCCCCAACAAATTTCTATTCCCCCCTTTCTCAGAATGACTCTCCACCCAAATATATATCCCCCAAGCACAAATAGCTAAACTCATAAATTACCACAATCATGAATCTGTTACCCAGAATCCCACTACCCAGAAGACTTCAAAATTTTTTCTTAACATAGAGATTCCCCAAATCTCCCATTATATCTGACAACTAACAGTCATTAAATTATTCCTCAATAATAATATTCTTAAATCAACTATATATACTAATTACCGATAATAACAACTTATGACTCATATACTTTTAAAACACTAAAATAATTAATTTTAGTCTATATTAAAATTCACTTAAATAATATTCCAAGTTTTTAGACTAAGCAAAAATACTAACAAACTAAACATATTAATAGAATTATTATTACAATAATAATTCCTTAAGGTATTACCAAAATACGCATAGGCAAACTTAAGCAAACTTGACAATACTCCTCATAACACATGATGACCAACAACTCGAAGGGAAGACCAAAGAAACATGTCATGACACATGACCACAACTAAAGACTAATACTGACCTAGGGGAAGGACCTCATTTTATCTCCCATCAATGTCATCCATTGATGCAAGGGCCCTCTCAGACCTACTAAGTCAGGTGGAGTCGAGGCCCGGTACTTGCAACCTGCATCCAAAACATTATGTTGCATACACCTATATAGCACACAAGGGGAGTTAGGGATTTGCATCGTAGTAGGGTGCTCAGGTTGAGTAATACTACACTGTCCCCTCTCTGAAAGCCTGATAATAACATAAACATCTCTAATTATAAGTTAGATACCAACAAATCACATAAAACATGATAACAATATTCCACCTAAATGATTATCCATCTACTAAACATGTCATAATACCTCATAAACTGGAATATCAGTAATGACATCATAAAAGTCATAACACCAATCAAAACCACATCAGACAAATATAGTCCATCATGATCATAGTAAGCACAAAACATAAGTATAACATCTCAAATGTCTCTAACTATCAAAGAGCAGTATAAAACAATCAACTATCTCAAGCCAAAAATGAGGGCATTACATCCTCCCCCCAGAATCGGGCTTACTCCTAGAAGCCTACAAATAAATAAGGGTATAGCTCTCTCATCCTAGAAGCATCCTCCCAGGTAGCAAAAGTCTCATCATTAGGATCCCACTTGACCCTAACCTACTCCACATCTCTACCCTTAAGAGTAAGTCTCCTGTGCTGTAGAATGCCTATGGGCTCCAAAGTCAGTTGCCCATCCTCTACCTGTAGAGCAGTCCAATCAAGAACATGAGCAATATCTGGATAGTAAGGTTAAGTACAAAAACATGAAACACATCATGGATACGTGGAAGGGTAGGCAAAAAAGCAAGATGTTAAGCAATAGGATCAATCCTCTCCAACACCTCAAAAGGTCCACCAAAGCATGGTGCTAGCTTAGAGCCCTTTCCATAGTGGATTGGACTCTTTCGCGGTCGCACACGCAAGAACACCTAATCTGCAACTAAAAATTGTCGATCGACTCTATGAGCATCTTCATACTTCTTCTGTCTATCCTATGTTGTCACCAGATGCTCTCTAATCCTCTCAACCTGCTGCTCCATATCTCTAACCATATCTAGTCCTAGAAGGGCTCTATCCTCGAGATGATCCCACCTCAGAGTGGTGTGACATGGACGACCATACAAATCCTGAAATGGAGACATGTTGATAGAACTGTGATATCCATTATTATACACAAACTCCACCAGGTACAGGGAGTCATCCCAATAGCTCTACTGATCCATCACGTACATCCTAAGCATATCCTTGAGAACCTGATTAACCCTCTCGGTCTATCCATCAATCTCAGGATGGTATGCTGAACTAAAGTTTAGCTGTGTCCCCAAGGCATGCTGTCGAGAAGTCCAAAGGGTGGAAGTAAAAACTGGATCCCTATCAGAGATGATCCAATGAGGAATCCCATGAAGTCTGACTATATCCTCCATGAACACTCTAGCCACCATAGAAGCATTTTAAGAAGAACGGATAGGAAAGAAGTGAGCTACCTTCGTCAACCTATCCACAGTGACCATAATAGCATCATGTCATTGAGAGGATACTGGAAAACCAACAATGAAGTCAATCGAAATGATGTCCCATTTCCATTTTGGAATCAAATGAGGCTGTAAAATACCTGTAGGGTGCTGATGCTCCATCTTCACCCTCTAACACTCAAGACATCTCGACACAAAATCAGCAATATCCTGCTTCATCCCACTCCAAAAGTATAGTTGACGCAGATCTACATGCATCTTCTTGACACCCGGATGAACAGAATAAGGTGCCCGATGCGCCTCTGACAACACCAGGGTACGAAGACCCTCAGAACTAGGAACATAGATATGACCCAAATGTCGCAAAAGACCATCTGGCTCAAGAGAGTAACCAGAAAATCTACCCTCCAAAGGTCTACCTGACTCAATCTCAGACTTCACTTCCTGGTACCAACTATCAGTAGGAAGTGCTGCGAGAGTCTGACCTCTCATGTCAACTGTGAGAGAGACCATGGAGATCTCATGTCTCTGACGACTAAGAGCATCCGCTACCAGATTCTCTTTTCCTTGAATATACTTGACCTCAAAGTCATACTCACACAATAAATCCATCCAATGCCTCTGCCTCGCATTCAAGTTTAGTTGCGTGAAAATGTACTGCAAACTATGATGATCACTGTGCAACTCAAATTGATGCCCTAAGAGAAAATGTCTTCACCTCACCAAGGCATGCACAACTGCCGCTAACTCTAGATCATGAGTGGGATAGTTCAATTTGTGATCCTTGAGTTTGCTAACTCTAGAAGTATCTGTACATACAACAAAGTCCCTAGTAGGATTAGGAACTGCTAAAATAGGTGCACTGGTCAACTACTCCTTAAGGGTCTAAAAAGCTGCCTAACATTGTTCTGACCAAACAAACTTCTTACCTTTCCTCTGAAGGGAAGTAATAGGATTTGTGATCCTCAAAAACCCCATAACAAAATAGTGATAGTAACCTACCAAACCCATAAAACTATGGATCTCAAAAACATTAGTAGGTCAGGCCAATCCATAATAGCTTGGATCTTTGAAGGATCCACTACAATACCCTCTCCCAAATACTTCACCTCTGTCTGAAAGAATTTGCACTTCGTCAAATTAGCATAAAGCTAATTTTCTCTCAGACACTGCAACACCTAACGCAAATGCTTGTCATGTTCCTCCATAGTCCTCGAATAGATCAATATATCATCCAGAAAGACAAGGATGAACCTATCAAGATAAGTATGGAAGACACCATTCATCAAGCTCATGAAAACTAAAGGTGCATTCGTCAACCCGAATGGTACTAATGTGAACTCATAATGCCCATAACGGGTATGAAATGCCATTTTATGAATATCTACCTCAAATATTTGTAACTGGCGATACCTCGACTTAAGGTCAATTTTAGAAAACACCTTTGCTCCCTTAATCTGATCAAACAAATCATCGATCCGAGGCAAGGGGTATCTATTTTTCATGTTCAGCTTATTGAGCTGTTGATAGTTGATACACAACCGTAGAGATCCATCTTTCTTTTTCACAAAGATCATAGGTGCTCCCCAAGGAGAGACACTAGGTCGAATGAATCCCTTGGCTAACAACTTCTCCAACTGCAGTTGGAGCTCCTTAAGCTCCTGAGTGGTCAACCTATATGGAGCTCGTGAGATAGGCTCTGTGCCGAGAACAAGATCAATCCTGAAGTCGATGTCACGCTTAAGTGGCATCCCCAGAATCTAAGATGGAAACACATTAGCATACTCCCTCAAAAGTGGGTGATCATCAAGAGATGCCCCTCGACTCTCCACCATCTCCAAGTCAATGACTGACACTGCAAAACGATGACATCCTCAATGCATGCATCTCTTAAGCTGCATAATGGAGATCATACGTAGGGAAATAGGTCTTTGAACTCCTACAACCTCCACCTCTGCACTAGAATCATCCACACATCTAATAGACTTATGCCGACAATCAATCACTGCCTGATGGGCCTCTAGCCAATCCATCCCCAAAACTATATCATATGAACCAAGGGGTAGGATGTGAAGGTCTACTATAGAAGATAGGGGACCAATCCTCAACTCACACCTGAGCACTAGAGACTCAACTACGACCTTAGCCCTAGAAGCTAACTCAACCTACCACCTATCATCCTGCTTTGTTGCCACTAAGCCACAACGCTCCACAAGAGAAGGAGATATAAATGAATCAGATGCACCAGAATCAAAGAGAATAGAAAAGCCAATACCTTGCATGTAACCAGAAGTCTCCACCACGATGCCCTGGTGCTCTACCTGATGGTTATCAACCGTTACAAAGACTCTGTGCGATCTACCTGCATCACCAACCATTGACTCTGAAGCCACCGGTCAATGTCCAAACCCTGAAGTACTCCTCTGAGAACACTGTCTAGCAATATGGCCTTGTTGACCACAAGAGAAGCACCTGGTGCCTCTACCAAAACCACCGCCACCCTAGAAAGCACTAGATTGCTGGAAACTACTCCTGCTCACTGCAGACTATGTACTCTAAGCTGGCTGATCAAAGTGATTGCGCTTATTACGCTGCTAAGACCGGTCTTTCTTAGACTAAAATCTATTACCTTGTTGAGGCTGAGAATTCTTTACTTTAGTCTAACAGTGCTGCTGCCGTCCACCCTTTGAGGGTGCATGAGATCCTAATGCCCAAGCATACCCACCACGCGAACCAAATCCTGAAGAAGGTGCACTGCCAATATGCACACCTGTATGCCCACCGAGTGCCATAACCAAATTCTCCTCCACTAACTAGGCTTTATCCAATGCTACCTCCATAGACTTAGGTTCAAATACATGAACCCCTCTACTGATCTGGGCATTCAGGCCCCTGATAAAATGCTACACCAGCATAGACTCGTCATCTCTGATACTTGCATACTGCTTGAGCTCATAGAATCTGTGCTCATACTGCTCAACTGACATGGCCATCTACCTCAGCTCATGGAACTCATCTGCACAACACTGCCTCCAATGATCTGACAGGAAACAGGCTCTGAATCTCTCTAGGAACAACTCCTAAGAAATAGTACTAATATCCAAGTGTAGCTTCTACTCCTTTAACTGCCACCAAGTCGAAGCAAAACATTAGAGATACAAAATAGCACATCTAGCTTTGGTGTTTCTACCATAAGGATGCATGGTGAAACACCTGCCTATATCCAATAACCAAGTCTCTACCTCTAGACCACTACCAGCTCCATCAAAGGTGGGAGGGCGTGCCCTTAGTAGATCTCTCATATGGCTGGCTAGTGTGGCCTCCTGCTCAGCTGTCAACTCTCTCTGCCTAGGTGATCTCTCTCTTTCCCTAGGTTTCGGTTGATTTACCTCCTTATCCCGTCAAGGCTACTCAACCTCCTATCTAGGGCCTAAATGAGCAAGGGCCTCCTCAAGTAGCTGTCGCAACTAGGTTCCCTCATGCTGGTCTTGACCTTCCATATTCTGACCCCCACCTTCATGGGCACTCTCATGAGGAGAACTCAGAGGAGGTGTACCACCACCACCTCTCCCACAATCCCTACCTCTACCATGACCTTGACCCCTACCTCTAGGCATCTACCTACAACACCAAAAGATGATTTATTACACATAGAAAGGAAAACAATAGGGATGAAGCTAATCTACAAAGTTTAAGTACTAGGTCACATAATGGGCTCAGTTATAACTAGTGTACCCAGTGTTTAAACCTAGCTGTGATACCAAATGTGATGCTTCGTCATGCAACCCTAGAGTGTTAGACTAACAAGTGCCAATTTTACAGAATTTTTTTTTTGAAGCAAGTAAATGCATTAATCATTAAATATAATTACACTATTAACAACATTAAATGAAATGAACAACTAACACCTCTAGGGAACATAACTGCATCAGATAAAATTATAACATTACAAGTGATATGCATCATAATACAATAGAAGAGTATTACATTATACATTTGCAGAGCTGAATAATAATGAAGGTTCAATACAAGATTACAAGACTGATTACATCGGTTTACAAAATAGTACAATTATGAATGTATACTACAACTTTGAAGGTGTAGAAAAAATCTAGAACTGGAACACTTCTACACTAATCTCAAACCCTAATAGCTAAGAAGACTAATGGATAGCTCTGCCACCCAACCATGTGGAACCCTGAGGTCCACCCCTCCGAGCTAGGAGATAACAATGATGTTCACTAGGTCAAAGGTTACAAGTAAGCATATACAAATTTGACATAGAAAACTCAGATCATCAAGACAAGACAGTACTCATCAAAACAAGATGAATCATTAAGACAAGTCAAATCATCAAGATAAGACCAACCATTAAGACAAGTCTGCACTCCAGATGTAACAACAAAAGTAACTAGACTACAATAGGGAGAGTGTCATCGCATGGTCCTATCATGGGTTACCTAGGCTATCTCTCACTAGAAACTGGCCCCCATCTATGGTTACCCTAGCAGCCTCTCTCTAGGCACCGGCCCCATAGGGTGACACATACATAGTCGACACATCCTCTCATGGAGACAAGGAGGTCAGCCTTGCCAACCAAGCCTTCTCATCCCATCCTTAGCCTACGAGAGCACTCAAGGCATGGGTGAGGCATCTTACTTATTTTGTTATGTAAATTACTACCCAACCCCTATATTTATTATTAGTTTATCACTTGTTAATCACTTCCAATAGGTTACCCTAATAGCCACTTTGGGCATCGGCCCCACATTGAAAGCCACTCCCCTAATTGCATCTAGATACCCCACAAATCATAAAAAAATTATCAATGTGACAAGTAAATAATGCAAGGTATCTCTCCTCTTGCATCAACAAAATCCATTGACTCAAATATCAATGCCTAGCCACTTTTCTCACAACTACCAACTCTAGGATCCCATACAACATAGGAGAAATAAAAAACTCATTAATATCACCAACACATAGCATAAGATCATAAAACAAATCCTAGGCCTCTTGCGTGAAATAGTAATGAATTGCAATATTAAAAAAAAAATCTCTTTCTATGTCAATCCTACTAACGTCCCTAGGTTTACATTTTTGACAAGTGATAGGTTATCTATACCTAAGACACTAAGACATCGAAAAAAATATACTATAATTTAAGCTAATGGAGAGAAAGACAAAACAACTCCAAATTACACTCTGCTTAATCCAATATAGTAAAAACCCATTAATTTAATTTTATGACAAGTACATTAATCCAAAAAGCTATAGAACTTAAATATTTTTCATTCATACTTTTCTACCATTATCTTCTACACACCATCGTATATCATAAGCAAACAAAGTCAATTAAATAAATTGGATAAATTATGAACTAAAATTAAATACATTCTAAAAATAGAGAGAGGTATAAATTAATGTGTATTTTCCATACTCCCATACAGAAGTAGGTGAAATTTAGTTTTAAGCAAGAATCTGATTACATTTAAATTATAACTAAACTTTCAAAGTTTTAAGATAGTTTACCTATGTCTATAAATTTAGATCATATATGGTTTATAATTAATACTAATATAGCTAAAATCTTCCACTATATTTCATCTCTGCAACTTCTATTTAAGTAAGATTTATTCCTTCTATCAGCTGACAGAATTTAATTAAATATGCTTCAAATAATAGAAGTTTCCAGTTATAATGAAATAAATAAGATATAGATTATATGACCTGGTAAGACTAAGAGATTCTAAGAGCCAAACGAATGATGTTTAAATGCTTGGGTGAGGTCAATTTAAAGGGGATAAGATTCATATTTTCACGAGATGCAATGGTCATAGTTAATGCCAAGGGTTTGATGCCTTGCTGAGTCACATATAGGGAATGGTAATAGGTGATTGAATAATAAGTCTGAGCACCTCCCATGATTGCAGGACAAAAATCGCCCTCTACCCAACGGTAAAACAAAAGAATATATGATTTAAATAAATAATTATTACAGAGCTAGAATAGAAAAATTGGACGTCGATTAATGATGATGGTTAAGAAATCTATATGGCATTCGAATGATGAATGTTGAGGGATGGTTGCAAAGAACAATAGAAGGAATTCGTCTTCTTCTGTAGAGGCGTCCCCAGGGAAAACATAGCAGCTTAATCGGTGTCATGGTTTGGTGATATGTTTGGTCATGGTGAGCTTCTATATCCTCATTGCGAGGGTTAAGAGTAAAGCATTTGATAATATGATTCAAAACAGTGCCGTATCCATTCGGTTTTAATGATAAATTCCCAAACATGCTCAATTATTCCTCTAAAGGTATAATCACTATGGAAGGATTCTGAGGGGAAAATATTATGAGTGAGGGAATTCCACATTAGCCATGAGTTTCAGTGCCGAGAGCACTTACAAGAGCTTCACCAGTATGTTCTCATGGCTCGAAATGTTTTGCTAGTCTAGTTTTTCTCAAAGTTGGGCTCCTCTTCCATGTGTGCTTTCAACCTTAGATTAACATTAAGTCTTTCCAAGAAGAACGACAGAGTTGCAATTTCTCCGACTATGGTTGCCTCCACACAAATGAGACAAATTTCATGAAGTGGAAGGACCTCTAGAGTAGAAAAAACTGTACTTCTTTGGTTAGCAATATTGTGGTCGATAGAACGGATAGTGATTTGGAAAAAAAATTAAATTGTTAGGTTCGAAAGAACAATTTTAAGCAAATGGCTCAAGTGAGCCAATCAAATTGCAATATTTGAGAAAAATGGTTTAAGGTAAATGACTCAGGTGAACTTTGCATTCATAAGGTAGAAGAGTTGAAGAGATAGAAGGAATTAGAAACAAAAGAGCCACAAAAGGCAAAACGTCTAGAATAGGTAATTTTAAAAACTAGTGATAATAAAGTTATAAATAATTTCAATTTGTTGATATGCTTGGATTATCTATCTAAGTAAGCCAAGTGGGTATTTTGCAGGAAAAGCACACCCAGAAAGAAGAAAATAATAGCTACAGAGTAAGTGCAATGGTAGCAGAAATTCAAGAGTTACATGACAATCTTAGACACAATAAGTGACAGGAGGATAGGGCAATCAACATGCAAAGATGATTTCCACATAGCCAAACATCCTTCTCAAAACATACAACACTTAATCATATAAAATACATACCCGAAATCTTCCAAGCTCCTATGTCGAAACCTCCTTTGCAAAATTTTTTCCAATTTTTCTCCAATTTTCCTCAACAAATTTCTGTTCCCCCCTTTCTCAGAATGACTCTATATGGCAGCAATTCATGCTTGTAAGGGAGCCATTTGGCTTAAGATATTGTGTTAAGATATTGGTGTTGATGTAGGTCAGATTACAATCAGTTGTGACAGTCAAAGTGCGATTTGCTTTGCGAAGAATCCAACTTTTCATGCCAAAACAAAGCATATTGATGTATAGTTTCACTTTGTGTGAGACATGGTAGAGGATGGGAAGGTAAATTTGGAGAAGATAGATATTTTGAAGAAAGTTGCAGATGCATTAACGAAACTAGTGAGCACAGAGAAGTTTAGATGGTGTTCAGAGTCTATGGGCCTCTCGACCTATAGTAGTTAAATCTTATTATTCTATTCGCTCTTACAAGGTGTTCGACAAGTGGGAGAATGTTGGGAATTAAGGTGTCTCAACCTTGGTAATTCCTTGTATTATTTCATTGTATTTATTTATTTATTACCTATTGTATAATTTGAATGCAAATCCTATTTTGTCATATTGTGGGAGTTGGCACGGTGATGTGTTATCCTACATGGCATATGACCACATGTCATTTTGTCCTCACATGAGGAGATAGGTGTCCCACTTAGTGGTAGGAATATTATACCATGTGTCGGCATCTTGAATGTTGTGTAAGGGAATGTTGATTGAAACGGTTATGATGGATTCCTATGACAAAGTTATGACATGTAAGAGTTGAAAATAGAAGCTTGTAAGATAGGTGATGACATGTGTCGAGGAGCATCTTTAAAAAGGCATTTTGGGCACCCCAAGGTGGACTATGACATGTTGTAAGAGAATATGCTATTTATAGCCTGTGTATGATAGATTCTCTTACAGCTATAAGTTATGACAGCTATGACAGATTCTATGACGGTCGTAAGAGTTGTAAGAGCATCTGTCATAGCCCATTTTGGAAATAGGTGACATCTTTGGGATGGAGTGTGTGGAGAAGTGTTAGAAGCATCTTACAATGTTGACCAAGTGTCCATAGGCATGGGTTTTGGGCCATGAGGCCAAGTCAGACGCCCATTACAAGATAGAGCCAATTTTGCCTTGTATATTCTATATAAACATGTGCTTTGAGGAAGAGTTGTATTAGGTAATTGACAAGTACTGTTATGTTGCCGGATTGACTTCAGACACGAGTGTCAAAGACAATTAATAGCTTGCATTGTAAGTGTATTGTAAACAATATTCAGTTTTGATAATACATTGTGCACTAATTTCGAGTGTGGGGTTTTTCACCTGATAAGGGTTTTCCCCACGATATATCCTGTCTCTCTTCTTCTGTCTTCTTTCTGGTTCTGTGTGTATTTCTGCAATATCTCTGTTATATGTTTCATGTTGCTGTAATTGTAAAGATTAAATTGAATTTGCATAGCTCTCCCCTCATTAGACTAGTGTAGGAAGTGATTTCCGTACACCTTTGTGTGAGTCAGGGACAAATCTTTTGATAAGTAGGAGGTATTTTTCGTAGCATGTCAAATTATGATATTTATTTTAGGGTTTTAACTGCGTAGTTTATGAGTCAAACACATGACCCATATTTCATGAGTAGTGGTTCACATGAACCCATCTCTCATGTTAATGAATGGTCCACTTAGCACTCATTGCATCTAGGTGATGCACATAGAGGTGAAGCACCGGGACTTCCCAGGAGGTCACCCATCCCAGTAGTTAAAACCCTGAAATAAATATCATGACAAATCTTTTGTTATAGGAATACCCCCTAGGTGTGGTAGAGCTTGGAGTGAAGGGGAGGCAAGTGCAAATAACCTCCTGTCTTTGTTGGTTGAATCTATCATTAAACTTTAGCATAGGAAGTGGCAAACCCTTAGAGTTTGATGTCTATTGATTCGGGAACCAAGACAAGCATTTTGACTCTGTAGTCCTAGATAGGAACTAGTTTATTTTGAATGATTTTCCTTCAAACCCAGAAACACATTTCAAATATAAAACTATGATTTACTTTCTACAATATTTATTCCTAAGTTATTTGCATACATCATAACTGGGTTTTAATGACAACAAGGATAGTGCCTTCCATATTTTATATTTATGAATCCTTGTTATTTGTATGAAGTTTATATGGTAGGTGCTGAAATAGAACCTTATTTCATTTCCATATTCAGTACCATATAGGGAGACCCACTTAGGTTTTGCAGAGCCTAAAGTGTAGGGGAGAAAATTCTAAGAACATTCTTCCCTTCATTGGCCAAATCTCTCTTTGAATATGAGCATAGGACATGGCACACCTTTAGGGTTCAATGTTTAAAAATTTGGGGAACCAACAGATTGGCGATTCTACTAGGGAGTTGAAGTGAAAATATTGTCAAATCTTGCCCTAGAGTTTTTGGTGAAGGCTTTGTTGCAAGTATGGGGCTAACCAGTGTTGTCATTGATGTCAACATACTCCTATTCCATTAATGATAAGGATTGGATGAGTTGTGTGCTGACGATATTGAGAAAATTAGTCTCAATCAGGAACAGTGAAGAATATTGATGACATCAAGGTAAAAGTCTAAGATAGGTTGAGGATCAGAGGATGCGGTTTAAAGGGTTTGTAGATATGTGTCTCAAGGTGGCCCAAACGAGATTTTAGAGGTCCACATGAAGATATGAAGAAGTTGTGGTCACTCAAGTAAAACTGGTTCCGGTAGGTGTTCAGAGGTGACAGAGTGTTACAGAAAGGTCCGGTGAGATCCGGAAATGAATTGTCATGTTCTACGGATTTGAGGAAGTGTTGGAGAAGTCCTTGTGGTGTGTCAACTTGATTGGCTTGTGGTTTTAAGGTCCGCAAGCATGTATTCCTTTGTGACAGTAATGACAGGCTATGTTCTTAAGTTTCCGAAAGTAGAAGAGATGGATTTCAGCAAGTAGATGAAGTGCGGATGTTCGTGGTGATTTATGCAAGCTTGTGAAGATCTTTGGATCGTGTCCAGATCATGTTGGAGGTTCACATTGGAGTTGGAGCTCACAATTGAAGAATAACCTCCGGATGATGGTGTTCTTCCTGAAACTGGCCGACCGGATGAGTTACACGTCTTGTAGATGTTCTTGTCGACTTAGATGATTATTCCTAAGTTGATGTCTTGTATAAATAAGGGGTTATGAAGTCTTTTCAAAGTTGACTTTTGTAGAGATGAGAGTGTGGTAGCAAGGATAAGAGCGAAAGGCAGAGCAGAAGTATTGGACTTAAATGGAACTGATTCAAGCATGGTGAAGATGCTATTTACCAGTTCAAGTATGTGATACTCATTCCTTTGTAGACAGTGTGTCTCTTGTAGGCAGTGAGCCTCTTGTGAGCAGTGTGCTTAGGCAGTGAGCCCTAATTGGCATGTGCCATTTTGTTCTTTCTATTCTTCTAACAGAGAATACAATCTTGGGTTAGTCACCCTACGGTTTTTCCCTTATCCAGGTTTTCCATGTCAAAATCTTGGTGTCTCATGTGTTGATATGTTTCTACTCTTGATTTGTTGCATTATGTTTACATGATTGATCTATTATTATACTAAACTACAAAATGAAGTTAAGTGTTTTACATAACTGATTCACCCCCCCTTTTAGTTGTGTGCCCTAAGTCTAACAATTGGTATCAGAGCTAAGTTCCTCTAAAAAGAGCTTAACCGCTTGAGGAGATCCAAGATGTTGTCTTACAAGAAGGATAGTCCAAAGTTTGATGGAACCAATTTTAATCTTTGGAAAGGTCACATGAAATGTCACTTGCAATGTATGGGAATGGCGTACTAGACCATGGCTACAACACAGTATGTACCTCCACAGGGTGGTCCGAAAACCCTAAATGAAATCATAGATGCTGAAAACAATCTGCAGACTATAGAGGCTCTTCTAAGTGCTTTATCTGATTTAGAACTTTCAAATGTTATTGATCTACCAACTACTTTTGAGATTTGGCAAAAACTGGAACTTCTGCATGAAGGAGACAAATATGTTAAATGTGCAAGGTTACAAAGTCTGAAAGGAAAATTTGAAAATCTGAAGATGAGAGAAGATGAAAATATCACATCTTTTATGCCAAGAGTAAATGAGATTGTTTATGGAATTAGAAATGCTAGTGGAGTCTTGAATGAAGATGAGATTGTTGGCAAAGTTCTCAGATCCCTTCCTACTTCTTATAAAATCAAGGCTGTTGCAATTGAAGAATTCAGAGCTCACACAACCATCACAAGAGATCAATTGTTTGGTAAATTGGCTGCATTTGAAATGGCCGAGTTTGGAGATGAACCCCCAAAGACTGAATCTATATTCAAAGCCAGTGCCTCTGTAAAAGGTAAACAAAGGCTTGATCCGGGAGAGAACTCTTCAAGGAAACTATCATGGTATGAAAAAGCAAGAAAAGACTTGGAAGAAGAAGAAGCTGAAGCTGCTCACCTTGAAGCACTTATTGAAAAAACACTGCCAAGAGGATCTGGTAAGTATGAAGGGAAATTGCCTTTTAAGTGTTTTAACTGCAATAAGATTGGTCATTTTGCCTCAAGGTGTCTGGAAAGATTTTCAAGGCTAAATTCTAACAGATCAAAATTCTAAAAGAATTGTTACTATGCTCATGAAGGAGATGATGAAGGAGTTACAGATGATGAATCAGAAACAGAAAATAAGTCCAGAAGTGATTGGGTGTTCATTGCCATCAAGGAAGAAGATCCAATGCCCTCTGAATCTGTCAATCATAAAGTTATAGAAAGAGCTCTGGCTGCCCAAGTTGAAGAAAAGGATGATTGGGTCATTCACAGTGGATGCTCTCACCATATGACAGGTGACAGAAATAAGTTCATAGATTTGGAAAGGTATGAAGGAGGAGTGGTAAAGTTTGGTGATAATTCTGCTGGTAGAATCAGAGGTAGAGGAACTATCTCTTTTGATGGAAGGAACAAAACTAGTAATGTACTGTATGTTGAAGGATTGAAACACAATCTTCTCAGTGTTGGACAATTGGTAGACAAAGGCTATGATCTCCAATTCAAGAATGGAAAACGTAGGATCTTTGAAAGTTCTGGAACAGAGATTGCATCTGGTACCCAAACTAAAGGTAATATCTTCCACATGGTTGGTACTAGTAAAAGTTGCTTATTTGTTCAAGTTGATCAGAGTTGGTTGTGGCATAGGAGGATGTGTCATGTGAATTTTGATAATATCATCAAGATAAGCAATACTCAGGCTATAAGAGATCTTCCAAAGTTGGTGAAACCTACAAATAGCTTGTGCAAAGAATGTCAGTTGGGTAAGTTGAGTAGAGTCACATTCAAAAGTAAGGAACTGTCTTCTACCAAAATTTTGGACTTAGTTCATACTGATCTTTGTGGTCCGGCAAGAATCAGGAGTGTGCAAGGTGATAGATACTTCAGGTTACTAATTGATGACTATTCCCAGATGATGTCGGTAACCTTTCTAAAAGAGAAATTAGAAGCTCTTGAGAAATTCAAAATTTTCAAAGGTATGGTAGAGAATGAAACTGGATTAAAATTGAAATGTCTGAGGTCTGATAGAGGTGGAGAATTCAAATCCGGTGAGTTCATAGAATTCTATGAGAAACATGGAATAAAGAGACAGTTGTCTGCTCCTTGAACTCCACAGTAGAATGGAGTAGTGGAGAGAAAGAACCGGACCATCCAGGAAGCATCTAGGACCATGATGATGGAAGCAAATGTTTTTTAGTTCTATTGGAGAGAAGTTGTCAGCACTGCAGTCTATACTCTCAATCGAGTTTAAATGAGAAGCAATAACGGTAAAAGTCCTTATGAACTTTGGTTTAGCATCACTCCTACTGTGAGGTATTTCAGAGTTTTTGGTAGCAAGTGTTACCTTAAAAGAGATGAAGCTTTAGCAAAGTTTGATGCTAGAAGTGATGAAGGAATATTCTTGGGTTACTCTACTCAAAGGAAAGCATACCCGTGTTATAACAAGAGACTGAGAAAGATAATAGAAAGTACAAATGTGAAGGTTGATGAGGGAATTGAGAAACCCTCAAGGTTTTATGAATATGATGAAGATAATCAGAATGGTGTTCTGATTCAAGGGGCCCAAGTCTCTTCTGAAAGTTAGATTCAACCTAATCTGGTAAATCAGGAAGAAGAGATGAATTTCAATGAGCCTGATCAAGAATTAGAAGTGCAAGAAAGTCCTAAAGTTCCCAGGTATGTAAGACTGAACCACTCTGAAGATCTAATCATAGGTGATTAAAGCAAAGGTGTACAAATTAGAAGGTGGATTACTCAAGATTCAGATAAGTATTGTGTGTTTTCAAAGATTGAACGTAAGACTGTGAATGAAGCTTGCAATGATGAAAGTTGGACTAAAGCAATGGAGGAAGAGTTGATACAAATTGAGAAAAATCACACTTGGGATCTTGTTCCCAGACCTAGAAACAAGAATGTGATTGGAACCAAATGGGTCTTCTAGAACAAACTGAATGAAAGTGGTAAAGTAATCAGGAATAAAGACAGACTGGTCTGCAAAGGCGACTCTCAAATAGAAGGAGTTGACTTTGAAGAAACTTTTGCTCCAATGGAAAGAATTGAAGCAATCAGGTAATTTCTTGCCTTTGCTGATTTCAAGGATTTCAAAGTATATTAGATGGATGTCAAGTCTGCCTTTCTAATGGTGACTTGGAAGAAGAAGTGTATATTAAGCAACTGGATGGATTCCAATTGTCTGATCATGGTGATATGGTCTGCAAGTTGAAGAAAGCATTGTATGGACTGAAACAAGCCCCAAGAGCTTGGTATGAAAGATTGGATAAACATCTCTTAAAGATTGGTTTCGACAAAGGTACTGCTGACAGTAATTTGTATTTCAAAATTGATCATGAGAACATCTTGATTGTTGAAGTATTTGTTGATGATATCGTTTTTGGAGGAAGAGATAGTATATGCAAAACTTTTCCAAATCAAATGAAAAGTGAGTTTGAGATGTCCATGCTTGGTGAAATGAATTTCTTCTTGGGTCTGCAAATCACTCAAACAAAGAAAGGAATCTTCATTTCTCAGACCAAATATGTGAAAGAGTTGTTGAAGAAATTTGGGATGGAAGACTCTAAACCAATGAATACTCCCATGGCAACTAGATGTAAGTTGAGCAAAGATGATGACTCTCCTAAGGCTGATCAGACAAAGTATAGGTCAATGATTGGAGGATTGTTGTATCTCACTCAAACTAGACCAGACATTATGCAAGTTGTTGGTCTTGTTGCTAGATTCTAAGCTAATCCTAGAGAATCTCATGTCATGGCAATCAAGAGGATTTTTTGATATCTAAAAGGGACAGTTGATTATGGTCTATGGTATCCTAGAGATCATGATTTCTCTCTTCATGCTTATACAAATGCTGATTGGGCAGGAGATGTGGATGACTGGAAGAGTACCAGTGGTGGAGCATTCTTTTTGGGGAGGAGATTGGTTTCTTGGCTAAGCAAGAAACAAGAAGCAATATCTCTGTCTACAACTAAAGCAGAATATATTGCAGCAATAGGTAGTTACACTCAAGTTTTGTGGATGAAGCAGATGCTAAGAGATATCAAAGTGGAATATAAAGAACCTATCACAATTTTCTATGATAATTCAAGTGTAATAAACATATCTAAGAATCCAGTGTTGCATTCAAAGACTAAACATATATCCATCAAGTTTCACTTTTTGAGAGAGTAGGTGAATAAGAATGAAGTCAGATTGGAGTTTGTGCCTTCCAAGAATCAGAATGCAAACATCCTTACTAAACCTCTTCCTAAGGACTCTTTTGAGTATCTCAGGGAGAAGTTAGGGGTTATTGCCCCTCTAGTGATGAACTAAGGTGCACTAAGGTGCATCAGTCCAGTGGATATCACAGTCACATCTTGTGGTCCGGATTGATGAAGGGGAGCTGCTACTCAAGGGGAGCAACAGGTATGATTCTGAAGTAGTAGAATTGCAAGTATGTGCCCTTTGCCATTGATGTCAAAAGGGGAGAGAAGACATGTGAAAAACAAGTGGTTGCTGATCAAAGGGGGAACAGAAAAGAAAGAGGAGACGTGAATGGTTGTTGCTGATAGGGGGAGCTATGACAGTGAGGAGAAGTCCTTGTCCTAATGGTTAAAATAGTTTTTCACATCATATGTTTCCATCAATGACAAAGGGGGAGATTGTTGCAAGTATGGGCCTAAACAGTGTTGTCATTGATGTCAACATACTCCTATATCATTAATGATAAGGATTGGATGAGCTGTGTGCTGAGGATATTGAGAAAATTAGTCTCAATTAGGAACAGTGAAGAATAGTGATGACAGCAAGGTAAAAGTCCAAGATAGGTTGAGGATCAAAGGATGCGGTTTAAAGGGTTTGTAGATATGTGTCTCAAGGTGGCCCAGATGAGATTTCAGAGGTCCGCATGAAGATCTAAAGAAGTTGTGGTCACTCAAGTAAAATCGGTTCTGGTACATATTCAGAGGTGATAGTGTTACAAAAAGGTCCGGTCAGATCCAGAAATGAATTGTCATGTTCTGCGGATTTGAGGAAGTGTTGGAGAAGTCCTTGTGGTGTGTCAACTTGATTGGCTCATGGTTTTAAGGTCCGCAAGCATCTATTCCTTTTTGACAGTAATGACAGGCTATGTTCTTGAGTTTCTAGATGTAAGAGAGATGGATTTCAGCAAGCAGATGAAGTGCGGATGTTCATGGTGATTTATGCAAGCTTGTGAAGATCTTTGGATCGTGTCCAGATTGTGTTGGAGGTCCACATTGGAGTTGGAGCTCGCAATTGAAGAATAACCTCTGGATGATGGTGTTCTTCCTGAAACTGGCCGACCGGATGAGTTACATGTCTTGCAGATGTTCTTGTAGATGTTTGCCGACTTAGATGATTATTCCTAAGTTGATTTCTTGTATAAATAAGGGGTTACGAAGTCTTTTCAAAGTTGACTTTTGTAGAGATGAGAGTGTGGTAGCAAGGAGAAGAGCGAAAGGTAGAGCAGAAGTATTGGACTTAAATGGAACTAATTCGAGCATGGTGAAGATGTTGTTTACCAGTTCAAGTATGTGATACTCATTCCTTTGTAGACAGTGTGTCTCTTGTAGGCAGTGAGCCTCTTGTGAGCAGTGTGCTTGGGCAATGAGCCCTAATTGGCATGTGCCATTTTTTTCTTTCTATTCTTCTAATAGAGAAGACAATCTTGGGTTAATCACCCCATAGTTTTTCCCTTAACTAGGTTTTCCACATCAAAATCTTGGTGTCTCATGTGTTGATATGTTTCTGCTCTTGATTTGTTGCATTATGTTTACATGATTGCTCTATTAGTATACTAAACTGCAAAATGAAGTTAAGTGTTTTACACAATTGATTCACCCCCCCTCTCAGTTGTGTGCTCTAAGTCTAACAGGCTTTCCCATTTAAGTCACCAATAGATTGATGACTCTACTAGGGAACTCTAGTATTATCCACTGGAAAAGAGTGAATAAGTTTGTTGATATGAAGTTTTCGGTCAAATGATTCAAGGACCTACATGCTTGAAGGAGATTGTTGCAATGTTTCTGGTGTATTCTTGAAGTCTAGTGCTCTGGTGGTGGAGAGAACTTAGAAATACCTAGATCTTAGAAGAATCTTTCTACTACTTGAAGATCTTTTACTCTTTCAAAGAGGTGGCAACTCTACATAATATTTTATATCATCAGAAGAGTTGGTTGCAATAGTTCTTAGGTATTTTTCCATTGCAACATTTTTGTATGGATATTTGCAAAAAAAATTCTAGTAAATATTGTCCCTTATCTAATAGTCTAAGGTACTAATAGAAAAGGGAAATGAGAAAGCATGATATTCTGAAAGAAGCATCAAGAAGTAGATAGTTGTAGAAGGGATTAACTCATTTTCAAATATGTATGAATATTCTAGTTCTCCCTCTACAATCCTTAATGTCATGCCTAAAACACAATCATGCTATCAAAGAAATTTCTCTATTGAAAGATATAGAGCCATAAATTTTAGTGGTATTCAAGGTTTCCAAAACTATGTTCCTAATGAAGTTAGGGATCACTTGCCATAATTCAAAGGGCAATGCTCAGAATCAGCATGTAGACATTTGCAAAAGTTGATGGACTTGATGGGAGATTATAAGATAGGTCATGAAGATGTTGTCATGAATTTCTTTGTTCAATCTCTAAAGGAAGATGCCAGAGATTAGTTTTCATATTTTCCAATATGTTATATCTCTTCATGGAGTGAGTTTATGACAACATTCATAGGGCACTTTGGTGAAAGAATTGACCCAAGTTTAGTGATTAGCAAGTTTGTGAGCACTGAGAAAGAAGAATATGAGTTTGTTCCTACATTTAATCTCATATTTTCAAAGGCAATAGAGGATATTCCAGAGAGTATAAGACCAAATGATGTATTATTCTCGTTTGTATATCTAGGTGCAAGAAATGAGCTATCTCCTAAGGGATAAAGAGCCTACAACACTTCATCAGGCATATCAAATTGCCATGGATATTGAAAACAACTCAAAGTATTCAATGATGAGAGGACATATGTCAGCAAGTGTTGGTTTTCCTAGAAAATCTTATCCATACATCCAATCCAAGGAAGAAGATGAAAACTATTACCAAGATAGTTATATTTCTATTGTTCCAATTTGTCCATCATTACAACATGCATATCACAATTAACTCCAAGCTGGGCATGAACAAAATTTGAGCAGTGTTGATCCTATGTTTTTTGTTCAAGAATTGTCTAAAGCAAAGAGAGGGGAAGATTCCTTTTCTGGTCAACCCATGGAGAAGATATATGCAGATGAAGATTGCAGCACTAATAGCTAGGATGTAAGACAAGATGAAATCAATAAAACATGTGAACTCATTCTTTCTATTGACTTTTAAAATATAGAAGTAGTGAACCAGCTCTCTATATCAAATGAATGTTGCAATGATGCAAATAATGCTAAAGATATGATCTCACTCATTAATGAGGAAATAATATACTATGATGAATCTATTAAATCTAATATATTAATATCATCTAGAAGTGCATTAGAAATTGAAGGTTCATTTTTAGGTCATCTTACTGATTATGTTGATTTTGAAGTTTCAAGTCTTCATGATGACAACATTTTTGAAGGCTCACAAATGCATGGTGATGTTATGAAACAATGTGATGGTGTTGAAAATCCTTTGAATGATCATCCCAATTTAAATTGTATTGATGATATAAAATTTTTAGAATCTTGTATGGAAAGGATAGATGCTGAAAACCAGGGTAATACTCTTGAGATTAGAACCATACTAGATGCAAATGACAGAGTGCAATGATTTTCAATTGGAGAAATCATATGTGAGAAGCTTCAACAGAGAAATAATTGATGATTTCTAGTTTGATAGTGGGGAATATGACCCTGCTAATTGTTGTAGTAGTATGGACAAAGAAAAAGATTGCCAAGAGATTGAAATAGAGAGACAATCTAGGGAGTATGGCTCTTCACATAAAATGTCTCATGATATGGATGGAAATGTTGATGAGGTTTGCAACAAAATAAATGACCCCAAGCATACATCTTGCAGTGATGATGAGCAACAACAAGTTATCCAATCATTTTCTTTTTCCTTAATTCATTTGATGAGGTTAACAGCTATGAATGTTCCATGTTTTCAAATGTTGTTGACTTGAGGTTTCATTTTTCTCCACCACCTACTACAAAAATGAAAAAAATTATGCATGAAAATATGGTGGCCTATGTTATGTGGTTTCCACAAAACAACAAGGTCAAACGTGCAGCAAGTACTCACTTATTCAATGGTAATCACATATTTATGCTTGTAAGAAGAGGGCTATGTTGCAAGTATGTGCCTAATCGGTGTTGTCATTGATGTCAACATATCCTTGAGTCATCCAACAATAATAGGTTACACTTTTTGGCCAAACTTGACATTGAAATCAATATTTTGAACTAAATCTTCATGTTATGACACCTATAACCGCTAAACCATTAGGAATTTGAAGATGATCTGAACTAGTGATTTGTGAAATTTTGTTTGTAGATTCTGAATATATTTTTTTAAAAAATTTGGAGTTAAATTGTAATTTTTTTTGCATCTCCTTTGATAACTACTTTTTAATAATAAACAACATTTTTTAAAAGTGATGTGTATTCCATACCACAACTTTTTTTCTACAAAGGATAAAATTCTAATTCTTTTTAATTTAGATTGGTAACACTGATATATAGTTTTGTTGAATATATATTTTTTAATTGATTTTTGAAGTCAAACCAATTCTAATTTAGACATAGGTGTATTCCGTAAAACATAACTTTTTCTGTATGTATCAAAATTTAATTTTTTTCTATTGTTGAAACAAGGACATCAATACCTAGTGCATAGATATTTTTTAGAATTTTGTTTCAGTAATTAACTAATTTTCCATGTGTGTAGAATAGAGAACTTGATGTTCGGTGAAAAACATATATTCACAAGAAATAAAAAATAAATATAATAATCAAATTAAATATATTTAAAACTATATTTTTTGGGAAGCTTATAATAAGGACTACATACTTACAAAGCATAAATTTTAAATGAATTCATTTGATCCCTCAAAAGATTTTTATCAGCATTTTGATAGGTGTAGAGGAGACTCCATTATAGGTATGGTTTAAAACTAGAGGGGTTCTATCCAAGGGGATTTGAATCTAAGGGGGTTTGATCAAACCCTCTTCAATTAAAATCCTTTAAATGGAACCTTTCAAGGCTTAAATCATTATATTTTCTAAAAATATGTGATTTCAGCAAAAATCTAGATGTTCCAGAAAGTGTAACCCATTATTGTGGTAGCACCCCCTTGTTGTCATAGGTGTCAACTATATCCTATGTTATTACTTGTTTAGAAGCCTTGCATGTTGACGATATTAAGATATTTTTGTCCTCTAGAAGAAACATATAGTTGTAGTGAATTATAGTGAAGACAATGTATTGCATACTGAAGAACAGTCCAGATGATTGCTCTACATTTCTTGTATATTGAAGATCTTTGCCTGTGGATTGAAATTTATTTAGAGGCATCTTTAAAGATGCTAAATCTTGAGTTTGAGCCTTCGGTATAAAGAATAGAGTAAGTTACATTCATTAGAGTAAAAGCTAATTTTTTTTATTATTCACTGGCAACAAGGAGAAAGTATTCTACTCCGCATTGAAGTATTTTGCTCTGCAATTCTAGAGGGAAGTTTGGGATGATAATAAGTGCCTACAACTCCAATGGTTTATGATTTGGTTGTCCACAAGCTATATTTCTTTTATGATAGTCAAAGATAGTGAAGTTGATATGCTACGGTGTTAAGAATCTCATGGATAATGTGGTTAGATTTTGTGTGGATGCTCTTGATGATTACAACATGCTTGTGGATGCCTCCTGATCATGCTCATACCTTTGCATTGATCTACAAGGAGTGTTTTGCATCAAAGTTAAAGATTGTTCCCAGACAAGGTAGCATGTAACCAGTCTTAGCCAACTTGGTTAATTTTAGTAATTGTGGAGATCTCTTGATGATTACAAAAGCATGCTATAGTGTGGAAGATCGTGTTTGAGTCCCAGCTAAGGGATGGTGTGATCTGCATACATCTTTTCTATACTTCCTTAGCTTAATTTTTTTACTAGGTCAAGACTTATTTTGTAAATGTTTGTAATGCCAACCTTGGAGATTGTTCCAACGATTGATGAATGATATATATACTTGTAATTGAGTTGCAGAAAAGCTAAGCTTGGGGGAAAAGATGTGAAGATAAGGAAAATAGTGACCAGATAAGGCAGAGTAGAGCATAGGAACTATTGCACTCAAATGTATTTATCTTAGATCTAAAAAGGATGACAATTTTGGCAGTGAGCCACCAATAGGGTTTAATAGCCCTCAGGGTTTAATAGCCCTTAGCATTTAACAAGCCTCATTGTAATCTTGCTAGGTTTAGGGTTGAGGTAGTGAGCCTGGTAGACCGAGTTGTTCTTCATGGAAATGAGCCAGCATGTTCTAGGCCCATGG
Organism: Cunninghamia lanceolata; assembly: GCA_027924645.1. NCBI lineage: Eukaryota > Viridiplantae > Streptophyta > Pinopsida > Cupressales > Cupressaceae > Cunninghamia > Cunninghamia lanceolata. Next base: position 2,586,326 of record BSBN01000797.1, read on the forward strand.
AGTGACCAAGCCTAAATATCATTATTTCAAGATTGCAATATATATTGAGAGTTAATCCTCTCCGTGGTTTTTCCCCACATTGGGCTTTTCCATGTAAAAATCTAGTGTCTGATGTGTTTATTTTGTAAATGTGTTTGAAGTTCTGATTTATGCTTTCATGATTTAATCATAATAATGATTGACAAGTAATTGAAAAATAATTGAATGTTTTAAATGTAGGAATTGTGAAGGTTTTGAGACAACTGATTCACCCCTCCTCTCAATTGTCTGGAGTATTTCAACAAGCTATACTTGTTGTATTGGTGTAGCAGAGGTAAATGTGGGTTGAGGGAAATCAATTCCTTTAATAAGCTAAAGTTCAATAGAGGAAAACATTGGTTCTTTTCATTTGGTATCTTGGGGCCATCAAATAATGTTTGAAAATTGTGTGTTGGAGTTCTGGAAGTTACAGGTTGAATCAATTTTCAGAGTTGCCCAATGGATAAGGCACTTGGTCTATGTCTTAGAGATCTGAAATCTCACCATACCCACAAGGGGCATGCATCCCCAACTAGAGCCACTGATGGCACCCTCAAACTTTACAAATTTGAAGTACCTATCTCCTTCCAATGTGTCAACAGAGGCAAGGTCGGCATACTGTTCAATCTACCCCGGAGCCCATCTTCACTGATTAAAATTTTGCAACCAAGGAGTCAACTTGCAAATCTATGTGGTATAATGTATCTTGGTACATATGGTAGTGCACCTATTTAGTTTCGCACTTCTAGGATGAGTTTTGATGGGCTATTTAATTATTTTCTGACTATAATCAGGCTAAATTTGGTGTTTCAAAAGGTTGCAAATTTTACAAATCTAAAGGCAACCCATTTCTTATTTTGGTCTAAAACATCTCCAATTCCATTTTCATTAGAAATTGAGTCTAAATGATACATTATTTTAATGTGTTTCAGTTGTGGCAAACACGTCCGGTAGACCAATTTACAAAGGAGGTACCTAATTTCTTATTGCTAGGCAAAATCTCATTTAAAACTTGTATTTTAAATAATTGATTATGGCTTATTGCAAAAAAACATAGCTCCAAGGGTTACAGTTTGTGCTCAATTAATTTTCCCTATTTGGGCCGCAGGTGAAATTAAAATTTCACTATTCTTTTATTTTCCAAATTGTAAATATTTAAAATATTTTATATATTTTAAAAAAATTTAGAAGGTGGGTGAGCTCCACATAATTAGGGAAAATTAAATATTTGCTACATATTATAAAGTTTAAATACTTTATAAAGCCAAAAATCAAATTTTCACCATTCCGCGAATGAAATAAAATATGCACTTAATGTAAGTGTGGAATAGTGAGAGGACTTTAAAAACATATTAAATGTTTTTATTTGTTTTGTAATGTCAGATTAAAATGGTAAAGCTTTATTTAAATCTTTAATTTGCATTCTATATTATTCTCGCCATTCTGTGGATCTACAAAAGGTGATCTCAAATGCATTGGCAGAATCACGAAAAAGAGTTGCACATCCATGCAAGAGGACATAGTGATCAGATTTTCTATTTTAAATCTATGTTTTGGGGCCTCTCATGAACTGTAAATGGAATTTTTTGTCTTCCAATGAGTGCCTAGACCATTTACCTTGCCTTGGCAGCCATTTCAGCACTATTTTGAGCATCTTGTAGGCTTGGTAGCAAGAAAAATGACCCAACGAAAGTAAAAAATGCCTTGGCAGTTGTTTAAATCAATATTTTGTGTGATTTTGTGGTGCCAAAGTAGTTAGAATCACCCCTGCAACATTCTTATTTTCTTTGTGTTGATATGGAATTCTTTTGGGTAAATAATTGTTGCTCTCCTTAATGTTGGTGAGATTTGATTTCATTTTTTGGCAAAGAAAAAGTGTTTTATTTGAATACTACAGGAACTACAGAGAATGCAAAGAGCAAATTTTAGAAGATAAAAATCAAAGTATAAAATATGTAATAATGAGAATGCATGTCAAATGTTTGACATAATCTTAAACATAGCATATTGCTAATTGATCAATTTATGGGTTGAAGTGATGAGTACCAAGCATTGTAGATAAATTTCAATGCTATGAGGATAAAATGTATTGGGTGAAAAGAAAATTATGGTAAAGTTTGAGTTGTAGGCCAAGTGAGTTTTAACCCAAGTGATTATTTTTTACCCAAGGAAGGAATTATTGTTGCAATCAAATATTTTCCACCCAGTTTATTTCAAAGGGGCTAAGACATAAGGGGAGAGTAAGACAAATGATTTAAATTAGAGCTTTGAAGGCAAAGAGGGGCATACTTTTTAGTTGCAAATAGAAAAGACAAAGAAAAGGCATACGGCAGGAGAAAATATTCTATTGGAAACAGAAATAAAAATGCAAGGTAAATACATTTGTTTTCATTTACCAATTTGTGGGTTTCCACCCAGAAGTTAAAATTTTCACTTGCCAGTGAAAAGGGAGGTGGTTAGTTGGTTTTTACACCCAGGTGAACAATTTGCACTGGAATGCAAAATATATTTGGGCCAAATCAATTTCAGTTGCAAAAGAGAAGTGGGTAGATTGTAGAGGGAAAATGAGGAATGAGGAGCATCTTCTAGAAGCAAATCAGTTGTAGAATCAAGGGTCTAGAGGTGTGCCATGTATCACAATGGATTGGTTTCTAGGGCTTCTATACTGTTCTGTCTTTTCTATTAAGTGTGAAACTATTTTCATTGTAAAGGGTTCTAGGATTTTGGAGAAACTGTAAGGGGTAGGCTTTTTGGTTTGTGCAGGAAAATAGATGAAAATGCTTTGTAAATGTTCCTATAGTTGCATTGTATATTCTTGATTGGAACATAAATGAATACATGCTAGTGCATTCTCTTAGTGTCCCTTGTCTCCAATCTGTAATGAAGTATTTCTTTTAGTATTACAATCAAGGGTTGTAAATCTTTCCATGCACATTTGCTGCAATTGGATTATTTTTTAGGGTGAGTGTTTGGTCAAAGAGCAATTTATAAATTATTTCAATGAAAATGATGAGAATATTTTGTTAAAGGTTTGATTATTAAGTATAAGTTGCATTGTTAGTTATTAGTTTATCTCATTAACATAAGGTGTTAATGGTTGAGTGATCATCAAGATATTTTTAGAATGTGATGAAAGATGTGTACAAGCATTGTGACTCTATAGACCTAGATAGGCACTGGTTTATTTTGAATGGTTTTCCTTCAAACCTAGAAACACATTTCAAATATAAAACCAAGATTTACTTTCTACAATATTTATTCCTAAGTTATTTGCATACTTCATACCTGGGTTTTAATGATAACAAGGATAGTGCCTTCCATTTTACATTTTTATGAACCCTTGTTATTTGTATGAAGTTTATCTCCTAGGTACTAAAATAGAACCTTATTTCAAATCCATATTCAGTACCATATAGGGAGACCCACCTAGGTTTTGCAAAGATTGAAGTTTAGGAGAGAAAATTGTGAGATCATTCTCCCGTTCGTTGGCCAAATCTCTGTTTGAATCTGAGCATAAGACATGGCACACCTTTAGGGTTCAATGTTCAGAAATTTGGGGAACCAACAACTAGATTAGTGGGGATTTGAAATCTCATCTGATATATGTAATAGCTAGTATTTTCACGTAAATCCAATGGAGAAAATTTTTAGTGCCGAGTTAACTCTAGATGTTATTAGAGTCGATGGAGTTCTTAATGGAAAGGGGATGTGCCTAGTGATGTCCATATTTAGTGCAAGTGCAATGACATCATATTTTATCACTGGTCTCACTTGAATGGTTTGTTTTACATAGAATTTGGTTAAGGGTTACTGCAGAAATTTAGTAGTTATATGATATATCTTGAGTAGTTAGTTTTTTGTGCAATTTCAACTCAGGGTTTCAACATTGTGTGCTTTAAGTCAAATTTCTAAGGTTTTGAACGCTTCTCATGTAAGATTTTCATTTAAGGCATAAACAAAGATTTTTGAGAAGCTCTTAACTGCGAGTTCTTCAGGAAAGGAAATGGAAATCCCAAACCCAACATATACACACTGAATATGTATACAAATTCCAAAAAAAACCTAAATTCAAACCTAAAAGCCAACAATTCAAAAGGATTTTTTACTAAAGAATTAAATATTACCAAAAGATTTCGATTGTGAAAAATCCTAGACCACTCAAACCCTTATTAATAATGTTTCAATGCAAAAAATGGGCTAGTTTGGCCAACCTGTGATAGGAAAGCTATAAAAGATGAAGACTATAGCTCGTTGGATGCACTCTCAATCGATTGGATATCATCGTTGCTACCTTTGAATCACCTTAGACAAATTTGCATAGCTCTCACTTAGCATTTAAAACCTGATGTGAGATGAAATGGGAAATTAGGAGCTCTTTATATACCCTGGAGATCTGTCATTATTGTAGTGTATGAGACAAGATGGAACACACTTATCAGATTCAGATTTTTCTGAGATTTTTGTTGTGGTCAGGATATGTTTAGCGAGAACAATTTTCCATGTGAATCTAGTCACCACTATATTCAGCATGAAGTCCAAATAGATACTCTCAACAAGATTTTTACAACTCACCGACTAGCGGGGCTTGTAAAGACCACCAAAGATGTCTAGTGAAGTATGACTTACACGCAAGTCTAGTGTCTTGAACCTTTAGCGCAAAGCATGTTTATAAAGTGGCAACGGGGATATACGGTGTCACCAAATTTTAGCACTAGTGCAGTGACACCACTTTTTAGTACAAAATTCTCTAAAGACCTAAAATTTCTTGACAAAGTGCTTAACTCCATTGAGACTCAACTTCATGGGCCCAAACACTCAGACTCATGCAACTTGGACAGAAATGCAAATAATTTGATCCTAATAATATATCACTTCTCAAGAATCTAGTTCAGACCAAGCCAAAACAAAGGGAAGAAAAAGAAATGGGGTCTCTTTTTGATAGAATGGGATGTGTGTGCAAGGTACAACAAATTGTGACTCTAGTGGGGTAATGCTCTAGAGAATTTCAAAGATAAACATCAATTTCAAACCTTGAATATATGTGTTTCCCACCTATTAAACTAGACAACATGATATAATATCAATGAAGCAGAGATCACTAACTTAATACAACTATCCATATCATGAAAGTTTGAGTGTGCGCAATTGCATTCATTCCCATCCTTCTACAACCAAGATCATCGAGGCTCACTTGCATTAAGCTACGTAAAGATACACACCTTTTTAACTACCTTTGACATTGACCCACTACAACTAGGCATCTATATCCCCAACGGAGTTGTCTCTATGATTCCCTCAAGCATTTCTCTACTGGCCATTAGGCGTCCATAGCTCTTGATAGAGTTACTTGAATCCGCTAGCTAATTGAACATTTTCATTAAGAAATTAGGAATTATTGATTTAGCAGAGTATTTATTTGATAATTCATTTGACCCTAGCTCTTGATATCAGTACTAGAAAGCACCACATACCCTTGCAGCACATGATAAATATCACACGGGCTATGAATTGGTTCAACTTCAGTGGACTAGGAATCATGGTGGTGGCAAAGGTGAGCCTATAGATTTTTCACTTAACCCAAGATCACCAAGATTCCTTCAAATGGTTCAGGATTATTTAAGATGCGAGAGATATTAAACTAGAAAACACTTTGAACAAGTGAACCAAACTAATGACTCCTTTCCCATGAATAAGCATCATACCATCTAAGAGTAACAATAGAACCCACAGGAAGACTTGATTGGAAAACCAAAGTTTCTCAAGGAAATACTCCAGATTACTTACCCAGAGGGGACCTTTTGGAGGACTTCACTACTATCACTATGCTAAAGAAGGAGAGAATCCAGCAAAAGAAATGTAAGAAGCAGAAACAAAGAAAGAAAAAGAACTAGCCTAAGCAAAGTAGACTAACAAGAATAACTAACAACTAAGAAAAATAAAGGCAAAAGAAGGAACCAAACTAAACAACAAACTAACCTAAATAAAGCAAAACAAATAGGGAAAAGACTAATTATGTACAAAAAAAAAGGCTAGGGTGAATCCTAAGCCTAGAAATAGTACTTCAGGAACTACCTGTTAACAAGCAATGGGAGTTCCTCACCAGTAAGGGTTTTCAATCTATATGTGATGTCTCCTAAGATTTCAGCTACTTGGTAGGGACCTAACCAGAGCTTATCAAAGTTCATGTGTTCACCCTTTCTTTCATGAGCCTTGTTCCAATGCAAGACCAAATCATAGATGTGAAATGCCTTAACCTTAGATCTCTTGCCAAACCAGTGTTTCACTATACCTTGGTGTTTGGTGAAGTTTTCAGTGGTAGCATCACCCTTCTCTTCTAGATGTAGTAGTTGGGCCAAGCGGTCTAAAATTTTATCATTCAATTCTAGGTAGTCTTGTACGAATTGTAGGACACGGGTTCACAAATGGATAGGGAAAATAGGCTCTAGACTGTAGACCAGGTGATAAGGTGATGTTTCCAGATCAACCTTGTGTTTGATCCAATCTGCCCATAAGGCAAATCTAAGTTGGGTGTGCTAGTCTCTAAGGTTCTAATCAAGTAGTCTTTTGATGACCTTAATTAGGTTTTTGTTCATAGATTTAGGAACTCCATTCCCTTGGGGATAGTAGTTACATGAAAATTTCAGTACAATACCATAGTCAAAAGACCAGTTTGGAAAGCGTAAAGAAGAAAAGTATGGCCCATTGTCACAAACAAGAGAAAAAGGACATCCAAACCTCGTAATGACGCGCTTTTCAAAAAAATCATTTTCCACCTCAGTTTACATTATTTACATGCTTGATCTTCAGACCATCTTGTACAGTAGTCAATAGTGGTTAGAATATACTTGTGACCCACAAAAGAAGGTGGATTAATAATACCAATGAAGTCAAGTCCCCACTATACAAATGGGTGTACCTCCACCACTAGTTGTAATGGCATAGCAACATTTCTTTCTCTCATAGTATCAATTTAGAAAATATGACAAGTTTGTGTATGTGCATGGACATCTTTGAATAATACAGGCCAATAATAACTAGTCCAGAGGATTTGATTTGTCATGGAATGTGTTGAACCATGGCGTTTCCCATATTTTTGTGGAAATTGGTCAAAACCTATGTCACTTCTATTTTGTCCAGACATAGAAAGTAAATTCCTTCATGATTCCTCTTGTAGAAGACCAATCCTTTAAGCATGTAGCTACTACCTTTTAGCCTTAAAGCTCTTCTCTGAACTGAATATAAGTTTGGTGGGCACTGTTGGTTGAGGAGGTAGAACAAGATATCACCATACCATTCATCTTCCAAAATGTCCTCCAACACATACTATTGAGACACCAACCGAGGCTGTGTCTCTACCATAGTGTTAGTAAGTGTCTATCCATGCACTAGCTTCATAGGCGATATCTCCAAATCGAACTCCTATATTATTGTGACCCATTTCCCTCTTCTTTCACCTAATTCATTTTGCATCATCAATGCTTTAACTATAGCATGAAGAACTACATCAGTCACTCTGCTTGTCAGAATGTAGTGATGAAATTTCTTGACTGCTTTGACTAAGGTGTAGTCCTCTTTCTCTACATTTAGGTACCTAAGTTCAACATCTTTCAATGGGGTACTCATAAAAGCAATTGGATGTTCATCATTGACTCCCATTCTCTATGTCAGCATAGCTACATAAGTGTGGTCTGAAGAAAATGAATATATGCAAAATGGCAAGGTATAATCTAGACTCACTAGAACTGGAGCATTAGCTATGGATTTCTTAATTTTTACAAAGGTGGCCTTGGCTTTGGGTGTCCACTTGATCCTTGCATCTTGTTGTAATATTGCATTCAAGGGCCAAACAATCTCAACAAATCTACTAATAAATTTTTGGATGAAATTAATCTTCCCAAAATAAGACTAACTCTTTTTTGTTGGCTGGAGGTTGGATCTTAAGAATAGCCTATACTCTGTCAAGGTCTATTGATATAGCTTCCTCTAAAATTACATGCCCCAACAACTTACACCAAAGACACATTTCTTGGGATTTAATGAGATTCCATAATCTCTATAGTGTTGTAGTACTTTCCTCCGATCAGAAATATGGTCATTCCTCTTCTTGGAGAATATGGTTATATCATCCATATAAATGATAATACATTTACCTACCAACTCTTTGAAATCAATATCCATGGCATGTTGGAATGTTGCTCCTACGTTTATCAATTTGAATGGAACCCGTCAGTACGCATAAATTCCCCATTTACATGTGAAAGCAGTTTTAAGTCTATCAGCATATTCAACCATCACTTGATTATAACCTAAATAACCATCCAAGAATGACATCATTTGTGAGCCATTGACTATTTGTAGCACTTTGTCAAGAGATGACAGAAAATAGTTGTCTTTCTTTGAAGCTTTGTTCAAATTCCTGAAGTCTACACAGTCGTATCTCTCTATTCTTCTTGTGTACTTGTACTAGATTAGCCACCTATGTGGAATGCCTTACTAGGAAGTTAATTCTTATTGTTAGCAATTTTTGCACTTCTTTGAAAATAAATTGTTCTAAAAGAGCATTAACCAGTTGTTGTCTTGGCCTAAATAGCTTGACTCCCATCTTGAGAGGTATGGTGTGAGTTATGCTAGATACATCATATGTCTTTAGGTCTTCATAACTCTAAGAAATGACATCATGATAATACCTAAGAGCCTCAATGATTCCTTCCCTTTCTTCAAGGGAACATATCTTCCCAATGAATATATTTTTGACATCCTCCTCTGTACCCAAGTTGTATGGCTCCCACTTTCCTCTAGTTGAATCAACTTGTTTCTTACAAGTACCAAACTGATCTGAATAAAAAGGTCTTTCTAGCTCTACCATACTACAAGGGATCATGTTAGTCTTTAGATTCAAAACTCCTATATCTATTTTAGCTGGCTCTGCTTCTTCTTCATCAATTTTCTATGCAATGAATACGTCTGAAGATGTAAGAAAATCAATCATGTTTTTTTCATCTTCAAAGACATGAAAGTGATTGATATTGTCTAGCATAGATGGGGTTGGAAGCAATTCAATAGTGAATTTTTTTAGATCAAACATGGCAAGATGTTGCAATGAATTAGCAGCCTATGTTAAGGCATCAACGACATGATTCTGCATTCTTAACATCACTTGGATATTGAATACATCAAAACATTCCACAAGATCCCACTCTATTTTGGTATCGGTTTAGTTTCTTATCATGACAGGAATACTATCATATGATTTTGTTGATCACTAATTTTGAATCACCAAACACTTGAATTACCTTAATCTTTTTCTGGAGTGCCATCAATAGTCCATGTACTAATGACTCATACTATGCTACATTGTTGGTACAAGGGAACTGTTGTGATGTTCACAACACGCCCCATTTTGCTCCTTAGCAAAACGAGGACCCCTGCTGATGTCTTGCTTTTTTGCTTCTGCTTGTGTTTTTTCTGCTTTCTGGCGGTCTGGTAAAAATGAAGGTCAGGTGCATCATCATCATGATATTGCATAAGGTAGGTCATCATCATGAGGTCTGTTTGTCAAAGTTCATATTTTGTTTCTGTGACCTCATATTTTAAAAGAGCTTGAAATTCCATGCAGGTTTGCCTTTTACTTCACTTGAAAATTCGTCCATATGTGGAAGTTATGCACGGTCAAAGTCTTGGTCAAACCTAATATTCGCAGGAGGATCATCATTTTTATATCCTAAGTCATGTTGACAGGATCATCATGATCTTGGTCTATCAGCCGCTAAAAATCATGCAGTCGCAACATCCGGACGTCAATCTTAGGTGGTAGTGCTTTTTACCCGTCAAAAGGCCTTGTGCGCATTATGCAGCATCATGATTTTCTTAGGAGCGTCATATGTTATAAACTCGGTTTTAGTTGCATGATGATGATCATCATCATCATATTTGAACCCCCCCCCCCCGATAATATCCTGAGGTTCAAATATCATGATGACATCGGCTTTAAGTCAAGGTGAGTTCCCCCGTCGAAGCGGTCTTAGTATCGCGAACATCATCATGATATCTTTGCATCGCCTGATCTTAAAATATCATGCTGATGGTATAAGATCACCCTGACTTAGCAAATTCATTATCGGCATATTTGCATGCGCACGTTCAAAACCTATCGCAAGGTCATCATCATGATATTTGCTGAACTTCGAATTATGATGATGACGACTCCCTATCATCTTGATCTTTCACGAGGGTCATTTTTTGCTGAAATTCGCCAAGTGCTGGAATCATCATCATGATAATTCGAGATAGAGGATCATCATCTTCATATCCTCCTGATCTCCGGTTAGCGAATATCATGATAATCACCCTATCTTTTAAAGAAGAAGCCGATATTACATTTCTCAACAGCATCATCATATTTTGTAATATCACCCTGGCGCAAATATCATGATGACCTTAACTTATCCTTGTGCTCCGAAAATGAAATATGATGATGACGTCATCATCATATTTTTATCCTGCCATATTGTCAAGATCATCATGATCTTGTTTCTTCGCCCGATATTTCGCCAAGTCCTCCTGCCGATGAAATACAACCTTTTGCAAGTATCCTGATGATCATCATCATCACATTTTCCCTTCGGCAGGATATTTTCCAAACATGATCCGGTTGGTGAATTATCATGATGACGTCATGTTCAAGTTTAACGAAGGCTTCGAATATCATGATGACGTCATCCCGATCTGATAAATGAAGAAGTAAATATCCTGATGATCAGCATCATCATTTTTTCTTTCAGCAGGATATTTTCCAAAACCCGACCTGGTTCGCGAAATATGATGATGATGTCTTATTCTATGTTCGACAGAAGCTAATATCCTGATGATCATCATCATCATCTTTTTTCCTTCAAACAGGATATTTTTTTAAGCACGATCCGTTTGCCCAAATATGATGATGACGTCTTATTCCAAGTTCGACAAAAGCAAATATGATGATGATCTTCATCATGCTGATCTTTCGAGAGGGTTACCTTGGCCGCAAGAGGATCATATTCACTTCATCATCCTGATCATGCTCCTTGGGTGACCCGATATCACAGTTAGCCCCCTGATCTTAACCGGATATGACGATGACGTCATCCTTAGCATTTCAATAAAGCCCGAATATCATGATGACATCACCATCATCTTCCTTTCCTCAGCAGCAGGATTATCTTCATATCCTCCTATTATCCTTCATCATGATGATGATGATGATGTTGTTCTTTTTTCTCCAATATGCAGAAGCGAAACATCATGATGACATTCATCTGGACCTTCAGGAGGGAATGCTATTTCCAGAATATCATGATGATGAGGTATATCGACTAACCTATTTTTTTGACGCACCGATAGGGATGATCATGCCGATGGGCGGGAAATGAAGCGGTGGAGTTTTAAAGTGTTTTTTTTGGCGCCTTTGGCACATTTTTTGGTCAGCGATGGTTGACCCGATCAATTTTGAGCAGCTTGGGCACATTTTTGACGCGTTTTGAGCGGATTTTGGATCTGATTTCCGCGATCTTGCGCAGTCACCTGGATTTAAACGCTTATTCTATTATCATGCTATTTTTTGTGATAAATGTGAAACTTATTGCTTGTCTTGTCTTGCAGGCTTGCAGTTGAGGAAGCAGCTGGAAAGTCAATACAGTGACCTCATGGAGGCAGAAGATCTGATCTCAGGAGCAAGAAGATAGAGATGAAATGCAAAAAGTCAAAGCCATTCAAGTGAAGAGGAAGGTCGCAGCTGGAGGTATTTCTGCAAAAGACAAACAGAAGTTATTGCCCAGCTGCTGGAACTTCTCAGAAGGGGCAATATTTCACCCAGATTTGACCACTGCTCTGAGATATTTTTGAGAACTGGTTCACCTGCATTTATTGCTGTAACTAGGGGTTTGAACCAGGGGTTCAGTTAGGTTTTTTCAGTGTAGTGAGGACAATCAGAATGTTATATATTGTGCCTCTCTACACTGTAATATTTTACAACAGGGATTTTTAGGGCCTACAACAGAGATTCTAGGAAACCACAGCAAGATAGTTAGCATAGTTTAGAAGTAGAGGAAGGAGGTCGCCTGTTTGTCTGCAGTAAGGTGCACGTGGAATGTCTGGCTGCCTTACTGTATCTGTAAAGCTTGTAAGTTCTCTGTAGTATGATCAATGAAACTAAGAGTCATTCCTACATTGTAAATCATGTATGACTATTCGTTTCTAATGCAATAGAATCTGGAGTTCTGCATCTATCTTCTGAGTGTTCTCCTGCTCTTCTTTGTGTTTTGAAATATCTTCTTTGAGAGCTTGCAATTTTAAATGTATGTTTGTGAAAATGCTCAGGACTTACATTTAAGGTTTTTACTGTGGATTTGATCAGATTACTGTGGTATTTACATAGTGCATAACAGAAACACTTAGATCCTTCTGTAGATTAAGTAAGGTATAGAGTAGATCTTCCTAACTTTTCCCAACCCATCTGAAATATTTAGCTGAAAACGTAGAAATCCAGAGGAAATTGTCTCAAATTTGAAGAAGCATGATGACAGAGCTATAAGTAGACAGTTTTCATAAACAGATCAAGAAGAAAGCTGCAAAAAAAATCCAAGAAAACCCTCTAAAACTTGCAGCCCAGTATCACTCTCATGCAAAGGAATGAAAAGCATTGACATATCTCATGACCTTTTTGCATATTCTTAGGCCAGTAAACCACAAAATAAACCTAAACTACGTAAGGCCCCTTGAACATTACAGCTTCACATTGACCAACTGAACTTGACCAACCGAACCATTGTAGACTTGGGATTAGTTGAATCACCAAATGATTCCTTCTTGTCTTTCAAGTATAGTTTCAGTTCATTTTATGTGAATTTTAACTTATTGTTATGATTGCATCAAAACAGTCATCAACAGTTTTCTGGCGCTAGAAGGAGGGCCTGCCTGAGTTAGGTTTCATTTCAAACTGGCTAACGACAGTAACAGAGTGACTAGGTCTAGGTCCAGTTCAGGAGATATATTTGTGCAACTACCTGATACAAGGCGAAGTAAAAGCCCTTTAATCTAGAATCCAAAGATATCGCAAGCAGGAAGTTCATCTGGAACACCTCCTGGGTCACCTTTTAACATCCGTAGTATTGTAAGTCCTGATAGATCACTGTTCAGATCTTTAAATCTTGGTTCAGGCACTTCTGGAGGTCTCAATCCTCCTCTAAATCCTGATCCACCAATCAATCCAGGTATTTCTGCAAGTTCAAGTCAAGCTCAAACACCTGTAATGGCTTATTTCGATGTCAATTCTCCCATATTCTTCAATGATTATCATGACATGCCAAAAAATCCGGAAAAGATATGTCCCAAATACCAGTTGCATCAAGACCCAGAAGATCATATTAGAATATTTAAGGAAGCATGTTTTAGGGCTATGTTAGAGCATGAGGATGTTGTGTGTAGGTTGTTTCCTTACACCTTTAATGAGCAGGCCTCTAGCTGGTACGTAAACTTACCCAATGGTTACATTTCTTCCTGGGCACTTATGGAAGAAGCATTTCTGTCAAGATTTAGAGGACCCATTGACCCTTGTGCTTTGTATCATAAGTTGGCTGCTATAAAACGAGGTGAGGTTGAGCTAATTGATAATTTCAATGACAGATTTCAAAAGGCCTATTCTAGGCTAGCAGCCCCTTATACCATAGATGATGCTCCCTTGTTGGCTATGTACTATGCTGCTTTGGATCCTTTAACTGCCATGTTTGTCAAAAGGAAACCTGACATAGATTCAATATCCAAAGCCTATAAAGAGGCAGCCTCAGTGAACCAAGAAATGAGACATACAACTTACAGTCCATTTGGAGGAAATTTTGGGGTGCAGAATCAGGCAGACCCATGGAATGGAGTCCCTGTGCAGCATGCTCCACTAATAAATCCGGTTCCTTCTTACACACCTGTGTATAATCCTACTCCAATCCAGGCTATAACTCCTTACACGGCTAGTACTTCCAATAACAGTCAAAATAATGGTCAGCCTTTCTTCCAACTTCCTAGGGATGTAACTGTGGCAAAAGCACAAGAGGATAGGGAAGAAATCAAAGAGATTACTGCACATTTGAAGAGATTAACAACCGAAGTGACACAGCTAAGAAATGAGAATCTCTATGGCAGAAGCAACCAAAACTACAATCCACATCAAAATCACAACCAAGGCCAAAATCAGAATTATAGTCTCAACCAGAATCAGTAGTACAATCAGAACCAAAACTACAATCAGCATCAAGGCCCCAGTCAGGGGCAACCAATGCAAAATAGGGGGCCAGTGATAGATAATAGGACCTGGGGCAATAATAACAAGAACCAGAATCAACCTAGGCCACCCAAGACATGGAACACTGGGCCCAACAACGGTACTCTGGCTTCTCCTTTTGAGAATACAGATAATCATGGTGCAAAACAAATAACTAACATACAAATGGCCAATACAGCACCCAAAAATTGGTGCAGATTTCACAATACCAATGCCCATGCTGAGCATGACTGTCCACAGTTCCACTTGGCAGCTAGTATCTTCAACGTAGATGTACAGCCTCCTACCTCTGAATTTCTCATCCCTAAGGGTAATGAGGTAGTACCCTCAGAATATGACACAGCATTAGTCTTAGAAACGTTTACCTTTGCAACTGCAGAAGAGAGGGAGGATGAATTGCTAGAGGATGAACCATACTGTTGTGAAAGTCTTTATCCCGAATCAGCCTTTGTGTTAAATGCTTTTCAGTTTCCTTTTGAATCTGAAAATGAGATATTAAATGAAACAGAGGAGGTGCAGGCCTTTCAACAGACAAATAAAAGCCACACCTACAATTTGAGGAACAACCCTAGGCCGGGAGGACCTTTCACCACTTCCACTCCCCCGAATAACATCAATACACCCCCAGATCAGAATGCTAGCAACAATCCTGCCATACTTAAAGCTAGTCAGCACACAAATAACGGAACAGCAGTGCAAAAGAATCAAACAAGTAAGACAGAAGCAGTAGAGACAACAAGATTAGTGAATTACTTATCAGAGGAAATAAAGAAAATGAAGGTCAGCATACCTCTAAATGAATTATTGAAGACCCCAGGGATCAGAAATGCTTTTTTAAAATCCCTAGACACATCCATAACAAACATGGTGTCTGCTGATATAACTGTTCCTAGTAGTGATTCACCACCTAAGGAGAAAGGTAAGAAAGTTGAGCAGCCTTCCAACACAAATGTAGTAATACATGCGGATAAGAGGGATACTCAACCTTTCTTGTTAACTGTTAGGTTGTGTGGGAAGAATATACACAATTGCATGGTAGATTCTGGTGCTTCAGCCAACGTAATGCCCTTAGGAATATGTAAAACTCTCGGGCTGACTCCCACCAAATCTGCCAAGGTTGTCACGCAATTAGATAAGACCGAGGTTAGCGTGATAGGAGAACTCATGAACATACAAGTGCAGTTAGCTTCAGACCCTAGGGTGAGCCAAATCATTGACATCCAAGTAGTGGATATACCCGTAAATTATGGAATGTTGCTGAGTAGGGATTGGTCCAAGACATTAAACAGGTATATGGCTACTGACTTTTCACACATGTGGTTACCATGGAGAGGCATCCCAAACCAGATCAGAATAGGGGTAGAGCCCAGAATGAAACATATGATAACAGAGTATAATCGAACTAATGAAATATTATATGCTGCTGTTGAACCAGGTGTCTATAGAGTTACCAACAATGGGATGCAGATTGAAGAGATCATGATGTTAAACATTAGGAAGAAGTGTGTCAGCAATAGAATAGCACTATTCATTGAGTCTGACGGAAATTCTTCAGATGAGGAAAACAATGCAATAGACAAGTTTGGTCATGCCATTAGACAAGAGGTGGAAGAGTGCGTTACACACAATCTCCCAGTCCAATGTAAGTTATATAAAAATAGGTGTAGAGTCCATGGTAGGCAACATTCTGAGGAGAATTGTGAAATATGCAAAGACATCATTGAATATGAATACAAGAAGTGCATAGGGAAGGTAGAGTCACAAGAGAAAAATGAGAATCCTGATCCAGCACAGAGATATGTTCAGGATAATATAAGTGCCTTGATCCCAGATCTAGGGAAAGAAATAGAGGACAAGGGTAGTTATCTTTCTGAGTTGCAAACTAAAAACATACATATGCAAGATAACCAAACGGAAAAACCCATGAATCAACAAGACAACACCCCACAGGCAATAAAAGAGACAAAGTATGCCAAGGTAAAAGATCAAAAAAGTAAGGATGGCATGTGGACGTTAAAATGTGATGGGTCCAAATCAAAACAGGGCACAGGTGCAGGTGTTGAACTCATAAATCCTCAAGGTAAATTTCATTTGGCAGCATATAGATTACAATTTTCCTGCACTAACAATATTGCTGAATATGAGGCCCTAATTTTAGGACTTGTCATGGCCATCAGGAAAGGGGTAAAAGCCATCAGAGTATTTTCAGACTTTGAATTAGTAGTCAGACAAGTGAGGAAACTATATGCCTGCAATTATAAGAAGATGATCAGTTACAGACATAGATTTTGGGGTTTAATGGATTCATTTGATGCTTTTAACATAGAGCATATTCCTAGAGAGCTGAACCACAGGCCAGATGCATTAGCAGTTGCTGCTAGTACATTAGAACCATTGACACTGTCAGGATTAAGACAATTTGCTGTTGAGCTAGTTAACATGCCCAGTATACCAGACAACGTTACACACTTTCAGGTATTTGGAGAGGATCAGCAAATTATTGATTTTCTGACTTGTAATGAGGCATTTGAGGCCCAAATTATTGATGAACAAGAAAGGCCTGAAGTAACATGGGACGAAGAAGATATGATCAACTTAAAGAGCAACTTCTTGCCAAAAGGAGTAATTGAATTAGAACACATCTTTGACTTCGATGGAATAATAAGACAGAAAGACTTACCCAAAACAGAAGGGGGTAAGTGTGATTTACATAACTTAGGGACTGAGCTAAATCCACAAAATGTACTAATTGGGAAAGCTTGCTCTGAGAAAATCAGAAAAGAGGTTCTAGATGTTCTGAAAGAATATAAACATGTCATAGCATGGACTTATGAAGACTTGAAAACATTTGATGAGTCCATCATAACTCACGTCATACCTTTAAGAAAAGAAGTCAAACCATTTAGGCAGAAACAAAGGCCTGTAAACGCCATTCTAGAGCCTTTAATCTTTGAGGAAGTTAAAAAACTACTGTCCGCTGGAATAATTTTTCCAGTCAGACATTCTGTCTGGGTAGCTAACTTAGTACCAGTGAGGAAGAAAAACGGAGACATCAGGTTGTGCGTAGAATTTAGAAATTTAAACAAGGCTTCTGAAAAGGATAATTATCCTTTGCCCCCAATAGATGGAGTATTGCAAGCAGTAAATGGCGCAAAGATGATGTCTTTTTTAGATGGTTTTTCAGGTTATAACCAGCTTTTAATTGACAGGGAGGATAGACTAAAAACCACCTTCACTTGCAAATGGGGAAATTATGCGTATAGAAGAATGCCTTTTGGTCTGATTAATGCAGGTGCCACTTTTCAGAGGGCCATGGACGTTGCATTCCGTGGATTATCAGGTAAATGCATTGTTGTGTATATGGATGATTTGACTGTGTATTCCAAGGATGCATCCACCCACGCTGAGGACCTCAGAAAAGTACTCCAGCGATGTGAAAGGTATGGGATTTCCCTTAATCCTAAGAAATGTATATTTGGCGTAACTGAAGGTAAATTATTAGGCCATGTCATTTCTGAAAATGGAATTTCAATTGATCCGGATAGAATAGAATCCATAAAAAATTTGCAAATACCAAACAGTAGGAAAGAATTGAAATCATTTTTTGGTAAAATTAACTTTGTTCGGAAGTTTATAACAGGTTTTGCAGAGATTGTGCAGCCGTTGAATGCCATGTTAAAGAAAGATGCACAGATGGAATGGACGCCAGTAGCCAAAGCCGCATTTGAAGATATCAAGGAGGCAATTTCTAATGCCCCTGTATTGGCAAGTCCAGACTACACATGCCCGTTTTACATCTACTCCTTTGCATCTTCTCATTCTGTCGCTGCTGCCCTGACACAGAAAGGTGAAAATAATGACGAGAGGCCCATAGCATTTATGAGTGCGCCTCTGAAGGATGCACAGCTGAGATATCTAGATATCGAAAGACAGGCATTCGCATTGGTGAAGGCTATGAAAAAATTCAGACACTACATCCTGCGCAGCCAGATTAAAGCCATAGTACTAGACACAGCAGTAAAGATGCTACTGATGCAGAACGAGCCTGGAGAAAAAAGAGCCAAATGGATCACCACGCTGCAAGAATTTGACATGGAGATCATTCCCGCAAAGCTGGTCAGAGGGCAGGCGCTGGTGCAGACAATAGCAAACATGGATCCAAATCTGATAAAACAGCAGTATGTATTGAATTCCCAAGATTCATCAGGCTGGTACGAGGATTTAAGCACCTTCCTGATAGCTGGAAAGTACCCAGGCAAGATGAAGGCTTCTCAGAGGAGAGCTTTGAAGATTAAGGCACAGCATTATATGGTGCAAGGAGGTCTTCTATTCAGGAAGAACCATGATGGAATTTATTTGAGATGCATAAATAGAACTGAAGCTGATAAAGTGTTGACAGAACTACATGACAAGTACGGAACCGGCCATGGTTCCCATTTAGCTACAGCACACAAAATACTGAGAGCGGGCTATTACTGGCCCACTATATTCAAAGATACTAAGAGTCACATCAGGAGCTGCCACACCTATCAGACTGCAGCAGACAAAGGAAGAAATCTGGCCAATCCACTGCAGCCTGTGATCGAGTCTAGACCGTTTGCACAATGGGGCTTGGATTTTATCGGAGTCATCAATCCCCCATCTTCTGCAGGACACAAGTTTATATTGACGGTGACGGACTATTATACAAGGTGGACTGAGGCCACCTGCTGCAGGTTTTCCACAACTGAGGTAGTTATCAAGTTCCTTGAAGAAAACATTATCACCAGGTTTGGAACGCCCTATTCATTGGTATGTGATAACGGCCCTGCTTTCTCTTCTTTAAAATTTTCTAAATGGGCATTTGAATATGGGATCATTCTAAGGTTTTCTTCAAATTATTACCCTCAAGGTAATGGACTGGCTGAATCAACAAACAAAATCTTATTAGACATCATCAAGAGGTTAATTGCCAAAAGTCCTAGAGAGTGGAATACCCTATTAAGATATGCATTATGGGTAGACAGGACCAAGTTCAAAACAGCTTTAGGTAGCACACCTTATCACTTAGTTTATGGGACTGATCCCATACTTCCGGTCAATCTGAGGATACCAACCTAGAAGTTTGCCAATGAATATCTAGGCTTTGATAACCATAGGGAAGCCAGAATAGTGCAAATGTTGCAACTAGAGGAGAAAAGAGGTCAAGCCCTCGAGAAGTTTGCCAAACACCAAGCAGTTGTTAAGAGGTGGTTTGACAAAAGGGCAAGAGTCAAAACATTTAGGATATCAGACTTGGTGTTGTGCTGGGACAAAGCACATGAAAAGAAAGGAAGCCATGGAAAATTCAATAAATTATGGCTGGGTCCATTACAAGTC
The DNA here is from genome assembly GCA_027924645.1 of Cunninghamia lanceolata. Taxonomy (NCBI): domain Eukaryota; kingdom Viridiplantae; phylum Streptophyta; class Pinopsida; order Cupressales; family Cupressaceae; genus Cunninghamia; species Cunninghamia lanceolata. The sequence goes on from BSBN01000797.1 coordinate 2,606,010, forward strand.
TCAGAAATAATAGGAGATAACACCTTTAGACTTAAGACCTTGACTGGAGAAGATGTGCCATTACCAGTTAATGGCCAGCATTTGAAACACTACTTCCAGGCTTGAAGGTCAGGATGAGGCAGTCCTTTCTTTCTTAATGTAAAATGCTGTAGATAATGTACAGTTCTACTTTTGCTGTTTTCTTCTTGGGTTAGTTGTTTGTATAGCTTGTCTTCTTTTTGTTTCTGCCTGTTTGTACAGTTTTTTCTGTTGTTGTGTTGTTTGTACAGCCTGTTTATTTGGTTTTTTTGTTGTCTCCTCAGCAGGGATCTTTATTTTACTGTAGAGTATTAAGGAGCAGAACTAGCAACCATTCAAAACAGTATATAATTTAGGATATTCAGGTTAACCATTTGCAATTTACACATAACCTGTCACTGTCATGAATGTAGAGAGTTGTTCATCTTCTGAAGTTTCGTATTCAATAAATGTGATTGAGAATTCGAAGCAGGTTTCTCACGATGACACACCTAAAATCCTTGGGTTTGTTGAACCTACCAGTGTAGATATTAGGTGAAAAATCAGAGGTCACCCTTGCTACCATTACAATTCTCAGCTTAATTTCAGCAAGTGTCCACTCCTTGCATCATCATGAAGTTACAAATTGCTATATCTTGTGAAATCTTTCCAAATTAGAAAACAAAAAATAAATAAATAAATAAATAAATAAAGCAGATTATACTGAAAATCCAGATTAAGCCATCTAAATAACTCTACCGGGGCTATGGACGCTCGCTGGCAGTGGGGCTCTACTTAGGAGAATTGTAACGATAACCTTGTCGGGGCTATAGACGCTCGCTGGCAGCAAGGCTCTATCCGGTCGGCTATGAGGGAATATCCTCACCTACGTAGGCTAATGTCAGTCACTGGTTTGTTCAACCGATCTTCAAGATGAGGATAATTAATCACATGCACACAACTAAACTGAAAATGGAAATTCATGCATCTTTATTGAACACTTTGAGTCTCAAGCTGAATAGTAATTTGCAGGAAAGATAGTTGGAAGTTATGAGTTCATTTCACCTAGTTTCCTTGAACACTCTGAATTTAATTGTTTTGTTTTGGTTGCTAGTTGTTGTGATGTTCACAACACGCCCCATTTTGCTCCTTAGCAAAACGAGGACCCCTGCTGATGTCTTACTTTTTTGCTTCTGCTTGTGTTTTTTCTGCTTTCTGGCGGTCTGGTAAAAATGAAGGTCAGGTGCATCATCATCATGATATTACATAAGGTAGGTCATCATCATGAGGTCTATTTGTCAAAGTTCATATTTTGTTTCTGTGACCTCATATTTTAAAAGAGCTTGAAATTCCATGCAGGTTTGCCTTTTACTTCACTTGAAAATTCGTCCATATGTGGAAGTTATGCACGGTCAAAGTCTTGGTCAAACCTGATATTCGCAGGAGGATCATCATTTTTATATCCTAAGTCATGTTGACAGGATCATCATGATCTTGATCTATCACCCGCTAAAAATCATGCAGTCGCAACATCCGGACGTCAATCTTAGGTGGTAGTGCTTTTTACCCGTCAAAAGGCCTTGTGCGCATTATGCAGCATCATGATTTTCTTAGGAGCGTCATATGTTATAAACTCGGTTTTGGTTGCATGATGATGATGATCATCATCATATTTGAACCCCCCCCCTGATAATATCCTGAGGTTCAAATATCATGATGACATCGGCTTTAAGTCAAGGTGAGTTCCCCCGTCGAAGCGGTCTTAGTATCGCGAACATCATCATGATATCTTTGCATCGCCTGATCTTAAAATATCATGCTGATGGTATAAGATCACCCTGACTTAGCAAATTCATTATCGGCATATTTGCATGTGCACGTTCAAAACCTATCGCAAGGTCATCATCATGATATTTGCTGAACTTCGAATTATGATGATGACGACTCCCTATCATCTTGATATTTCACGAGGGTCATTTTTTGCTGAAATTCGCCAAGTGCTGGAATCATCATCATGATAATTCGAGATAGAGGATCATCATCTTCATATCCTCCTGATCTCCGGTTAGCGAATATCATGATAATCACCCTATCTTTTAAAGAAGAAGCCGATATTACATTTCTCAACAGCATCATCATATTTTGTAATATCACCCTGGCGCAAATATCATGATGACCTTAACTTATCCTTGTGCTCCGAAAATGAAATATGATGATGACGTCATCATCATATTTTTATCCTGTCATATTGTCAAGATCATCATGATCTTGTTTCTTCGCCCGATATTTCGCCAAGTCCTCCTGCCGATGAAATACAACCTTTTGCAAGTATCCTGATGATCATCATCATCACATTTTCCCTTCGGCAGGATATTTTCCAAACATGATCTGGTTGGCGAATTATCATGATGACGTCATGTTCAAGTTTAACGAAGGCTCCGAATATCATGATGACGTCATCCCGATCTGATAAATGAAGAAGTAAATATCCTGATGATCAGCATCATCATTTTTTCTTTCAGCTGGATATTTTCCAAAACCCGACCTGGTTCGCAAAATATGATGATGATGTCTTATTCTATGTTCGACAGAAGCTAATATCCTGATGATCATCATCATCATCTTTTTTCCTTCAAACAGGATATTTTTTTAAGCACGATCCGTTTGCCCAAATATGATGATGACGTCTTATTTCAAGTTCGACAAAAGCAAATATGATGATGATCTTCATCATGCTGATCTTTCGAGAGGGTTACCTTGGCCGCAAGAGGATCATATTCACTTCATCATCCTGATCATGCTCCTTGGGTGACCCGATATCACAGTTAGCCCCCTGATCTTAACCGGATATGATGATGACGTCATCCTTAGCATTTCAATAAAGCCCGAATATCATGATGACGTCACCATCATCTTCCTTTCCTCAGCAGCAGGATTATCTTCATATCCTCCTATTATCCTTCATCATGATGATGATGATGATGTTGTTCTTTTTTTCTCCAATATGCAGAAGCGAAACATCATGATGACATTCATCTGGACCTTCAGGAGGGAATGCTATTTCTAGAATATCATGATGATGAGGTATATCGACTAACCTGTTTTTTTGACGCGCCGACAGGGATGATCATGCCGATGGGCGGGAAATGAAGCGGTGGAGTTTTAAAGTGTTTTTTTGGCGCCTTTGGCACATTTTTCGGTCAGCGATGGTTGACCCGATCAATTTTGAGCAGCTTGGGTGCATTTTTGACGCGTTTTGAGCGGATTTTGGATCTGATTTCCGCGATCTTGCGCAGTCACCTGGATTTAAACGCTTATTCTATTTTCATGCTATTTTTTGTGATAAATGTGAAACTTATTGCTTGTCTTGTCTTGCAGGCTTGCAGTTGAGGAAGCAGCTGGAAAGTCAATACAGTGACGTCATGGAGGCAGAAGATCTGATCTCAGGAGCAAGAAGATAGAGATGAAATGCGAAAAGTCAAAGCCATTCAAGTGAAGAGGAAGGTCGCAGCTGGAGGTATTTCTGCAAAAGACAAACAGAAGTTATTGCCCAGCTGCTGGAACTTCTCAGAAGGGGCAATATTTCACCCAGATTTGACCACTGCTCTGAGATATTTTTGAGAACTGGTTCACCTGCATTTATTGCTGTAACTAGGGGTTTGAACCAGGGGTTCAGTTAGGTTTTTTCAGTGTAGTGAGGACAATCAGAATGTTATATATTATGCCTCTCTACACTGTAATATTTTACAACAGGGATTTTTAGGGCCTACAACAGAGATTCTAGGAAAACACAGCAAGATAGTTAGCATAGTTTAGAAGTAGAGGACGGAGGTTGCCTGTTTGTCTGCAGTAAGGTGCGCGTGGAATGTCTGGCTGCCTTACTGTATCTGTAAAGCTTGTAAGTTCTCTGTAGTATGATCAATGAAACTAAGAGTCATTCCTACATTGTAAATCATGTATGACTATTCGTTTCTAATGCAATAGAATCTGGAGTTCTGCATCTATCTTCTGAGTGTTCTCCTGCTCTTCTTTGTGTTTTGAAATATCTTCTTTGAGAGCTTGCAATTTTAAATGTATGTTTGTGAAAATGCTCAGGACTTACATTTAAGGTTTTTACTGTGGATTTGATCATATTACTGTGGTATTTACATAGTGCATAATAGAAACACTTAGATCCTTCTGTAGATTAAGTAAGGTATAGAGTAGATCTTCCTAACTTTTCCCAACCCATCTGAAATATTTAGCTGAAAACGTAGAAATCCAGAGGAAATTGTCTCAAATTTGAAGAAGCATGATGACAGAGCTATAAGTAGACAGTTTTCATAAACAGATCAAGAAGAAAGCTGCAAAAAAAATCCAAGAAAACCCTCTGAAACTTGCAGCCCAGTATCACTCTCATGCAAAGGAATGAAAAGCATTGACATATCTCATGACCTTTTTGCATATTCTTAGGCCAGTAAACCACAAAATAAACCTAAACTACGTAAGGCCCCTTGAACATTACAGCTTCACATTGACCAACTGAACTTGACCAACCGAACCATTGTAGACTTGGGATTAGTTGAATCACCAAATGATTCCTTCTTGTCTTTCAAGTATAGTTTCAGTTCATTTTATGTGAATTTTAACTTATTGTTATGATTGCATCAAAACAGTCATCAACAGGAACAACAGCCTATATGCAGCCAAATAGGAATTCTGCATAGGGCTAATCAACTCAAAACCTACACCAGACATTTGTCTTGATCTTGACCCATCAAATCGCAATGTCCAGATTTGGGGGTTTGTCATCTCCTTCTCTAGAGAAAGCTCCTGTCTACCTTGGGATGTAATCTTATAATGAACTACCAGAATAGGTTCAACTTCCCTTTCACCTAGAGAAAAATTCAACTTCAAACATTTATGGACTTGATATACAACCTATTGACATGAGGAATAGGTGAACTCTTAATGTGATGCATTGTGAATAAAACACCATCTTGGCAATAATAGTTCTTCAATTTGTATTTTCCTCCCAACAACCAATTGATCACACATAAAATTTGCAACAAAGCCCCTAAATCCCTCAAAAATCCCAAGTTCATCATTTGAAGAAGACCCTTGGTCAGATTGGACACATGCCTTTGTACTTTCTTCACACTTGGTAAGTAGTGGGTTAGGGAACTGATCACAGCTCAGCATAAGCACTTCTTCATCTTGGTTTATCTGAGGGGGATATACTCCCAAATCTAATTCTGATTATGAAATTTCATTCATATGGTTATATTCAGTAATCATATGCTTCATCTTGGGCTACCTTTCGATACAAATTTTATTAGCCATCCCTTCCCATGGCAGCCACTTATGAGAAAAGTTAGTAGCCATTTAACCATTCAATGTTTTAGACTAGTCTATACTTAGAGGCATGCCATACGTGTTAGGAATATCAACCAACTACTGCAATCTTGGGTCTGATGCCAACTACGTGTGTATTCAATTTAGCTCTCCCATCACATTGACATATGTTTTGTCTAGTTGAGTGACTTTTCTGGAGGATTTGGCAGGATTTAGGCCTAGTGCCTTACAAACTAATAAAATCATTCCATTGGTGGAAGCCCCTGAGTCTACTAGATAGTTGTGAAGGTTTTTGCTAAATATCCTGAGGGTCAATAGAAATGGAGGAGACTCTCTTTTTTCCTTGTACAAGGTCACCTTGTGTTCTACATCCATGACATGAACTCTATCTTTTCCTTTATCAAGGTATCATCCAATGGGATTTCTTTAAGGGAAGGCCCAGTCCTAACATTTGCTCCAATTTCTTGAAGGAAAGTTGTCCTAACCTCTAGGATTGTCATCAAATTGAATACCGACAAGGTGACCTTCATCTTTTTAAGCTCATCCACCACATACTGTCCTAATTTAGCTATAAGCCAAGAATGTCAGGTCATTTAGCTTGACAGATGAAATAAAGGGACTTGAAAAAGAGAAAATCAATACTATGAATAAGATGTGTGAACTCCAGGGATTGATTGCCCCCAAGTTGGAATCCATGCATAATGCCTTATCCAAAGCCCAGAATGCACTTCAGACAAGTGATCCTCTGGATCTGGCAAAGGCAAAAGCATATGCATTTTTCCTAAGTGGGCACATCTCACTTTTGGATGGAATGAAGAGTACTTGGCCCTCTGAACTTGTACAATTAAAAACTAGTTTTGCAGACATTTTCAAGTTCATGTAAATAGGATTTGATGATTTGTTGTACATATGCGGCAGTATAAACAAAATTTTTGGAGACTTTTGGCTTGTGGATCCCACCCTTTACCATTGATGTCAAAGGGGGAGTGAAGGATAGTGAAAAATGAGGTATTCAGCAAAGGGGGAGCACTAGATTAAGGGAAGGGAACGAATGTATAGACAAAGGGGGAGTCACTCTAAGACACTTAGTCATTTTTCACTAAGTGTTGCCATCAATGCCAAAGGGGGAGATTGTTAGCAAGAGACACTTCTTTGAGTTGATAAGTGTTGTCATTTATGGAAACTAAGATGATCCCAAACATCCACATAACACAAGTTGTTCATACCGGAAGTTAGAATCATAATTTGTCTAAGTTCGAGCAGTTAAGAACAGAGTAGTAATAGAGTCTGATATCTTGATCCAGATCTCTCCGATGGAAAGGAATAGTTTGTTGTAGACCTAAGGTAGTTGACAACATTGCTAAGACACTCTAAATCTAGAGTTTTGTCCTTTGGTGATGAAGGATTCAAAAGATATTAGCATCTGAGTATTTGGTTCTAGTTTGACAGAGCAGATAGAAGAAGAACAAGCAGACCTTGCATAAGATATTGATTCTAGATGTATAGAAATTTCTTGTTGGACACATGGTGGTGATCAATGATTATGACTGACATGAGTAATGATTTCCAAGAACAAGTTTTGGTCCACACCTTAAGTTATGCATAGATCTAGCTGACAAAGTAGAGCATTCACAAAATCTCTAAGTGTTGTTGAAGCCAACTAATAGAATGCTTGTAGATCATGTTGCGGATATACATAGTTGATGTAATTGGATGTTTTATTGTGTGTGGTGTATGCGAATAAGGTGTATGTGTGAAGAGAAAAGAAATCCAAAGTGTGAATGAAGGCAGATCAGTAAGAAGAGTAGAGCAAAGATGAAATGTTTAAGATCAATTTATGTACTTAACCGAAACTAAAATTCATGCATGGGCAGATGCTATTAATCATTTCAAATCTCTGTTGTTCTCTTATAATATCTTCATAGGTATTGAGCCTCCATTTGAGTAGTGAGCTCTAGGAAGTGAGCCTAAATGCATGTGCATTCTCATTTGTAAAATACTTTTAACAGGGTATTAATTCTTATGGGTTAATCCCCACGATGGTTTTTCCCTTAACCAGGTTTCCATTGCAAAAATATTCATATTAAGTGTGTTATTTATGTTTCTGCTTATGTGATGCTGAAATGTTTATTTCATTAATTTGATTATAAGTTCTAAAGGAATATTAAAGGTAGAAAAAGTTGTAAATGTGTCACAACTTATTCAACCCCCCCTCTCAGTTGTCTAGTCATAATCTAACAACTAATCCAAATTATTTGAAAATGCAAGCTAAAAATACCAATTTCTTTCAAAATTTTCAATTTTTTCGCGATTTTCCAAATACAATAAGATGAACAATGATATGAATGAATGAAATGAATGTAAATCTAAAGCACAACACTCAGCAAAGTGCAAAATTCATTAAAAACATGGTGCAAAATGTTTAGGATGAAAAGAAGAGATGAGGTTGTTTAGGTTCATTTTGCTAGTTTGTGTTGATCCTCCTTTCACCACTAAACATTCAAGGACTTCAACCAAGTAAAAAATCTACAATCAGGCTTTTGGTCACCTAGAACATTAGGTAAAATTGTAATTGTGTGATATAGTTGTTTGATTATGCCCAATTATGCTCAAAACCCTAATTATGCAAATTCAGAAGGAAATGGATAAATTACATAAAATGCTTTCACAGAGAGATACCAAATAATAATCAAATACATACTAGATTTTGAAGTTTAGAAAATGGAAAAGTTGGGGACTAATGAGTGGGCCCCCTAGTCTAGTGCCATGCTTTTTGTCAAGATCTGGGAATCTTATCTACAACTTGTTCATGTTGTTCCAGAGGTTTTTCTGTTGCAAGATCTGGAGGACTATGGCACAAGCACTCGAGTCCAGGTGCCTATTTTCTCTTCTAATCTACAATTTTGATAGTCAACATTGTTCTCCTACAACTTCACTTTTTCTACTCCTACAACCTCTAACCTGCAATCACAGAAAAATGGGTTGGGGGTTATGGTGTTAAAGGCTTTCCTTAGTCAAGCCCCGGAGAGACATTCAAGTCTTTCACACCATTTTTAGATAAAGAGTGCATATCCTTGTAGGATAGAGGTGAAATTCAAATGATAAATGATTGAAAACATAAATGATATTACCTTGTAGTGAAGATCTCATGGAAGGAAAATGCTCTTCATTCCATGAGGAGATGGATGCCAAATCTGCAAACACAAACACAATAACAATACTTTGCTTTGTAACACAATGAATATTTTGAATGCTCTTATCACAAGAATTCATAAAGTTCACAATTGCCATCTAATGATCATATAGGTTACAAATGATAACCTAATCAAGCTTATATATGCAACTACAAACATTCTCGCTAATAATTTTGTAATTCAAACTTACCATGTCAGCATAGGAACTAATTAATGGTCATAAATCCACACTCCAAAATTGGACCTGACCCAAAATAGGATAAGACTAGGGAATAGGTGCCCAAGTCCTCACCCCTATTTCAAGAAGGATTATGTTAAGTACATTCCATGAGTCCTATTTTCCATGAAACTTCAGGGTTTCCTCATCGAGAGTCATCAAAATCATGCAAGATGCTCTAAATGCATACTAAGAGACCTGGGAGTGTAACCTTAAAAGGAAAAAGCCCCCAATGGGACATTTTCTAACATAACACTAGGTAATGAAGGTAAGTCTTCAGTTCATAGATTTTTTGGTTGATAGATCATGCTAACATTGCACCATATGAGATTTGTTGTACACTGATAGGATCAAGTGAGCTACACTCTTTCAAAATCTTAATGACAGGTTCATGGAGTATCCATACGTGAAAGATGGCATACTTTTATTCTTCATGTACAATTCAAGCCTAGAATGAGTGTGAGTTAAAGGAGTGGGTTGACAAATGGTGGTTAAGTTATCTTAACCCACTTGACATGTATCAGCCCCCGACAATACTGGAACTAACACAAATGGAATCATCAGTTGACTTTGACCACATATTAGATCTAGTTCAACTAGGTAATATATGTACTTGCATAGTTTTTGAAATTCCTAATGTTATCTTACTTTCTAGTGTTTTTGTAATGTTGACTAATTTCATCTAATTTTCTGCACATATCAATGTAGGGCATGTTTATGTAGTTATTGTAGATGAAGACAATGAAGAGGGAACATATTATTAATTGTGTCATTGTGTTGAGGCCAAAAAAAAATTGGAGGCCCTAGTTATAGATGGAGAAAACATCAAATACCCTATAGGCTCAGTGGTTGTTACTAGAACATGGCTTAGAAGGTACCCACATAAGAGTGTTAATGTTTGGTTGTTTTAGGACTTTGACACACATCGAAAGATTCTTCATTACTTGAACCTTGTCATGGTATCCAATGTTCATTTGATACAATATCGAGGTACATCTTTGAACAAGACCTTATGGAAGGTGTGTGAGTCTAACCATGAGACAATACTTGACACAATAAAGAGTAGAGTAGACCTGGATGTTTCATTGGATTAATTTGTAGGTATGCATAAAACTTTCCTAGATGGTTACTTGTACTTTGTTATGTATATAAACAATAGTATGAATGGATTCCCTCCAATATACATCTCGTAGGTTTGCTTCTCTTACCATTGTCCTTGTAGTTTCTTGTACTAGATGTTATGTTCAGGACCTTATGTATATGACAGTTTATGTTAAATATTTAATAGGATGATCAATTATCATTACAGGAATTTGGTTTTACATGTTCTAATTGCATTTGCTTGAAAGTCTATAAATCATTTTCAAATAATCCATTTTGTGCATATCTTGTAATCATTACATTTTGTGGGACTGTACATTTCTTTGAGGCATCATTTATGTTTGGTTGAACTTTACTTTTGTGCATTTGCTTGAGAATTTTTAAAGCCTTTTGAAAAATCCATTTTGTTCATATCTTGCAATCATTGCATTCCATGAGACAACATTTCTTTGAGGTATCATGTCAACCAGTTCACATTGATTGTATATGCTTCCACACTTTGCATACATGTCTTGCAGGGTTCTTGGAAAACATGAACACACCATCTTGAAGCATGAAAGGCATGTGAGCTCTGTGAATGAAGGCATCATGTGAAGACCACACCATGAAACATGAACACCATAATTGAGCATCCTAATCCTTTAACAACAATACCAATATGGACATGATCAACACCGCATGACCATTTGACATAAATGACAAACAACTTTCAACATATTGTAATTGTGATATCCATTAAGAGACCAATGTGCAAAAAGGCAACAATCTTTGATGAGATGTTACTCAGAAACTGTGTTACTTAGAAACATTCTTTCTGAGGCTATGTGATCACATAGGGTCCCTTAATTTTTTATATCTTTGAGGTATTCACCTATGGTGAAAGTTTTTCTGCTGCTCCACAAATGGTCTTATGCATGTAGTGTAAAGTTGCAAAGGGGTGTAACTTTTGTTCTACCCCTTGTCTGGACAGCTAAATTGATAGCTCTAATACATTTGTATGGGTACATTTTGGCTAGGTATGGTCCTGTTTTACACACAAACATGCTAAAATAGTCCAAGCTACATTGTACCATTGATATCCCTTACGAGACCAAAGCGTGAAAAGGCAACAATATTTGATGAGTTGTTACTCAGAAATCATTTCACTTACAAACATTCTATCTAAGGCTACAAGATCATGCAGGGTCCCTCTACAATAAACTCTCTTGGTTTTTTATATCTCTAAGGTATTTTCCCACAGTAAAAGTTTTTTTGTTGCTCCAAAAATGGTCAGATGCATGCAATGTAAAGTTGCAAATGAGTGTAACTTTTTGTTCTTCTCCTTATGTGACCAAACTGATAGTTCCAACATATCTGGATTAGTACATTTAGGCTAGGCATAGTCATGTTTTGCACCTAAACATGTCAAAACAATCCAAGCTACATTGTACCGGTGATATCCCTTAAGAGACCAAAATGCAAAAAGGCAACAATCTTTGAAAAGTTGTTACTCAGAAACCATGTCACTTAAAAATATTTCATCTAAGGCTACAAGATCACATAGGGTCCCTCTACAATAACCTATCTTCATTTTTATATCTCTGAGGCATTTTCTTGTGGTGAAAGTTTTTATGCTGCTCCAAAAATGGTCAAATACATGCAGTGTAAAGTTGCAAAGGGGTGTAACTTTTGTTCTACTTCTTGTATAGCCAAATCGATAGTTCCAACAAATCTGTATTGGTATGTTTAGGCTAGGCATGGTCCTCTTCTGCACCCAAACATGCCGAAACAATCTGAGCTATATTGTACTAGCGATATCCCTAAAGAAACCAAAGTGCAAAAAGGTAGCAATCTTTGACGAGCTATTACTCGAAAACCATGTCACCTAGAAACATTTTGTCTAAGGCTACGGGATTAGGTAGGGTCCCTCTACAATAACAACTCTTGGTTTTTATATCTCTGAGGTGTTTTCCTATGGTGAAAGTTTTTTTGCTGCTCCTAAAATGGTCAGATGCATGCAGTGTAAAGTTGCCAAGGTTTGTAACTTTTGTTCTTCTCCTCATGCAGACAAACTGAAAGTTCTAACACATCTGGATGGTTACGTTTAGGCTAGGCTTCATCCTATTTTGCACCCACACATGCCATAATAGTCCAAACTACATTGTATCAGTGATATCCATTAAGAGACTAAAGTCCAAAAAGGTAGCAATCTTTGACGAGATGTTACTCAAAAACCATGTCACTTAAAAATATTATGTCTAAGGCTACATGATCACATAGGGTATCTCTACAATAACCTATCTTGATTTTTAATATCTCTAAGGTGTTTTCCCGTGGTGAAAATTTTTTTGCTGCTCCAAAAATCGTCAAAAGCATGTATGTAAAGTTGCAAGGTAGGATACTTTTTGTTTTGTTCTTTGTGAGGCCAAAACCATTAGTGTCAACACATCCATTTGGGCACATATACACTATGCATGGTCACTACCCTTCATTATAAAGGGGTCATAGTCTTTCCTAATCGAAGTGTTACAACTTTTGGCCTTTGAAATGTCATCAGTATTCGTGAGAATATTAAGATAACACTTTTTGTAAATGTTCTCCATGCATTATCATCCTGTTTATTTCTCACCCCAATAAATTAGGTTTCTTTCAACATCAATGCATCAACCATTCATGTAGATCACTTCATATACTAGTAAAAGACATTAGCCCTGTTAAGGGTCAAGCTCTTTCAACTTATCAAGAAATAATTATTTCATTTGTTACATTCATATTGAGGAAATGAGCTTCATTAGACTAAGGTTATTAGAATGAATTGATAGTAGGTTTCTTGAGGAATTCTTTAGTGGTTTCTCTACTTTTCTTGTTGGTGACCTAAGAAAATTGTGACTTGAAGGGACATCCAAATGTATGTTATATCATTATATGAGAAAAACTTTGGAGAAGCTTCCAAAAAATAATCCAATTGGGTAAATTTTAACCACAATATAAGGATGAACCTTCCCATTTCTCAAAGTTCACAAAATCCTTACAAATGTCAAGAATATCAAGGCAACATTGACAGATTGGAAACCCCTTGTGTCACACAACAGTACATGTATTTCTACAAATAAAGAAGATACAATTATTTCGTAAATACATTTTCCTATAACAAATGATTTGGTTGCAATAAATAAAAAATGCTAAAAATAAATGGTCACACTAGTTGCATGATGCATTGTCAAGAAAATCCTACTATTTAATACAATTTGACTTTAAGTATTTGAAGTAAACCATCTACAAATATACATTGAAGCATGGATTTATAATGCAAATATGGACACCATCAACAAAAATGATTTGTATTACCTAAATATCCATATAGGCACACATCAATATTTGTCAATATAAGTATAACATATATACAAAATAGCCATATAGGCTTACAAGAATGCTATATAGGCATACAATGTCAACTATATGCAGTACAAAATATATGTGCACAAATGCCATATAGGCATACAACAAAGGAACCAAATAAAAAATCATTCCCCTTTGTCCGGTGAAGAGAATAGATCATGGGAAGCCTTTGATCTTCAAGAGGATGGAGACACGTATAAGGGTGGTTTACTATGAACTCGAGGGCTTCTCCACCTATTTAGTTGTTCATGGATCTGTAGTTGTTACAATAAAAAGTATAGACATTAATATATAGAAATTACATTATAAAAAATGAAACATTTAACAAAATAATAACTTACTATTACCAAAAAATCTATCTCCTCATTTGCCTCAATACACGGATTAGGCTGTGGCAATTTCATGTCCTATAGAAACCATCCAAATATAAATTCAACTTCAAATCGATATTCATTTGATTTTTCAAAAATAAAAAACTATAATAATGGATGTAATTTGAAATTTACTAATCTACCTCATACCCCCATCAAAAGCATGGAGCTATAAATCACAGGAGGACACACCATGCTCCATTGCCCTATGAACTTCAGGAGGTGTCTTTACAACTTGTATCATCTAAAGATAAAACAACATTATTCAATTACGAAAACTAGAATAGCGATGCAAGTCATGGCTCCTAATACACACACACACTCACCTAAAAATGGAAGTACACACAATAAAGCACACAAGTCATGTATGTATATATACAAATTAGATGAAGATTCATGACTATTGTGTGGTATAAGGGTCAACAAAGGAGGGACTATAATAGCATCAACCTTTTATATTTAATAAGTCAGAGAGAGTGTGAAGGTGTTAGTTTAGGTTTAGGTTGGTTGTAGGGTGGGGTAGCATAACCATGAATTGCTAAATTATTTTTAAAAATTAAAAAAATAGTAGGATGACATATTCCACCTATTATTAAAAGTGATAAAAACTCTGACTATGCGGAAATGACTCCAACCAAGTAGATAAATGTAAAAGGGCTCCATCTAGATATATAACATGATCTAACTCTACAAATAACATGTTAAAGGTATCCAACTATGTATAATCTATGTTGTCTAAATATTGTATTGAAGCTTTGTATTGTACCAAAAAAAGATATTCATTCTCACTAGTGCATCACTATGATACAACTAGACACACAATACACATTCTTCATCATTAATTTCCATAGTAAAGTTCTAGGTATGGGCATCAAAAACATCACAACCAAGAGTTTAATCTATTGATCTAGCTTCTTGGGTTGAGAACTATGAACGTTGGAGGTAACAATCATTGAAAGTGTAAATAAGTTCTTGCTTATTTTGGATAGGGAAGATATGATCGACTCCCTTATGGATATAAATTAGAACCCTACTAGGCTCCAAGTGTGTAAAGTATATTATATGAGGGAACGTTGATCATTTCAAAGGTTAAGGGGTCTATAGAAAAGGTGGTTGTGTATGTAAATAGGTGTTTTACTTTGCCCTTAAGAAGAATAAAGGAGCCATGAGCATTTGTATGATATCAACACCTTGGAAATATGGTGGTATGTTTAGTTAGGGTAAGGGGTTGTGCTACTTTAACCCTAAGGTTTTATAGAGTCTTGTGCTTTTTGGTCTATTGATATTGATTATTAAGTTGTAGATATTAGTGTTGCTTAGGTTCATTGGTTTAAACATAGTGTTATTGATAAAAAACTTATTAAATTTTAAGGTTTAGTGGGTTGTAAGTTTTTAAAATTTTGAAGTGAGGAGTTTGATAATTTTTGTAATAGATAAAAAAGTGGGATAAGGATAATGTGTGTTTGATTGTGATGGTTTATCTTATCCTCCTCTCACCTATTTAACATTCAAGGACTTTATCATCCAAGTAGGAAATCTACCGTCAACCCTTGGGTCACTTATAACATCAAGGAGAATTGGATTTGTGTGATTTGATTACTTGATTATGCCCATTTATGCTCAAAACCCTAATTATCCAAATATGAAAGCAAATAGAAAAATTACTGAAAATACTGCTACAGAAAGATGTCAAGTAATAGACAAATGTGTACCTATTTTTGAAGTTCAGGAAGTGAAACAGTCAGGGACTAATGAGCAGGTTCCCTAGTCTAGTGCCATGATTTTTGTTAGGATCTAGGAACTTTGTTTGCAACATGTTCCTGTTGTCTTAGATATTCTTCCATTTTAGGATCTGAAGGACTAATGAGCAGGTGTCTGAGTCTAGGTCCCTGATTTCAACTCTGATCTGCAATTCTGATACTCTGCAACCCTTCTCTACAACTTCACTTTTCCTACTTCTTCAACATGTAACCTACAATCATGGAAAAATGGGGAGGGGGTTGTGGTGTTTAGAGGATTGCCTCAGTCAAGCCCCAAAGAGACATTCAAGTCTTTTGAACACCATTGTCAAAGAGAGAATGCATGTCCTTGTGGGATAGAGGTAAAATCCAAATGATAAATGATTAAAAGCACAATTGATATCACCTTGTAGTGAAGATCCCATGGAAGGAAGAAGCCATTCATGCCATGAGGAGGTGGATTCTCAAATATGCAAATACAAAGACATAAAAGAACACAAAATCTGCTCTTCCACATAATGAATGCCTTGAATCACTTTCACAAGTATGCATAAAGATCACAATAATCATCTAGTAGTCATCTAATGATAATCCAGTTTACAAATGAATGCCTAAACATGCTTATATATGAAACTACAAACATTCCCACTAAGAATTTCATAATTCAAACTTACCATGTCATCCTAGGAACCAAATAATGGTCATAAACTGACACTTAAATTTGGGGCTGACCCAAAATAGGGCAAGACTAGGGTGCAGGTGCCCATGTCCTCAACCCCTATTTTGGGTAGGGTATTTCTCAAGGGATCCCCTTAGGTCCCGTTCATCATGAAACTTATGGGTTTTCTCATCGGGATGCCAAAATATGATGCAAGATGTCCTAAATGAAGATCAAAGACCTAGGAGCTAAAGCTTAAGAGAGAAAAACCCCCAAAGGGACATTTTCTGACGTTATAATTTTAAGAAAAGTTCATGGTTCTTTTAGGAAGTTAGAAATTAGTAAAATAAAATATTAGGTTGTAGATATTGAAATGGTTCAGTTTTATTGGAAAATATATTGGTTCATGAAAAATTGTTTATTTTAGGTATTGAAATAGTCATGGTTTATTTATGTTTAGATATAAATTACATGGACCTTTATTAGAGTGCAAGTTTGTAATAATCATGGTTCATTGGTGAAGTTATCAACCTCTTAAGCAATTATTAAATTATAGGCTCAAAACAATGGTGGTTCATTGGTGGCGATATTTGTGTCAAAATACTCAAGTTTCATTTATAAAGATATCAAACTAATGAAACATTATTAGGTTGTACGAATGGAAATGGTCATGGTCCATTGTTAGAATATATTAGGCTCATGATTTAAGATTCTAGTAACACCTCTTTGCAGCTTAGAATGTCTCTATTTTGAATCTATCTCTAGGTTTTCCATCTCATGTAATGGATTTTTTAATTTCACTTTTGATTCTCATGCATTCTATGGTGAAATCTCTTGGCTCTTCAACTAGTTGCGAACTCTTGTGAAGATTTGGCTCTCTTGGTGATATACTATATCTCTTTATTATGCTTCCCCAAGTCTCCATTGCTATTGTGCTATTTTGGTACATGTTTATGTGAGTTCTTGGAGGATTTTGTGCTCCCTTTCACCTCAAGGAATATAGTAGTATTCAATGAAGGGAACTCATTGGACTTAGGTGGGTTAGATGTAGGATACAAAGTAGGGATGGAAGAAATTGAGCCAATAGGATTGACATAGTTTATAGGGGAATGGGTTAGTGTAGATTTGAAGATTTTGGTTAGGGGTGACTTGTTGCCCCCATAATTAATACCTAAAACCTAGATGATGTTGGAGTCAATCATATGCTATATAAGATGTCATAGGCTCATGCCCCTCTCTAGTGTCATGTCCTGGGGTCTAATTGGTGGTAATTGGATGAGTTTATTATAGAGAATTTGTCAAAGAATAGTGTGGAGGGGATCAACAAGCTTTGGTAGACATGTATGGAAAATGTGGTAGCATAGACAAGGTAGTGAGCTATTTGAAAAGATGCCTCAAAGAAATGTGGTCTCATGGTGATGTCCTTGTCTATGCATCTGCTTGTCATGGCATTCCATGAAACCACATTTCTTTGAGGCATTTTTTCAAATTATAACTATATTGTAATGAAATTTTGTCATCTATCAACAACTAGTTATTAGTTATGCATTGTCTGGTAATGCTTTGATTTTGAAATATGTGTAATGTAATGTAGTCAATGATATGACTATAAAATACAAAAATCTAGTAAGTACAATTAATTAGTTAAACTATATATTTTATTACCTGAGTGAAGCTTTGAACTTCACCACCACTGGCAGGTGTTGCTTTGAAATCTCCAATATTAACCTATTCAACATCTAAAATTTGGTATTAGAATACCATTCATATAACAATGCTATTAACATGTAATATTTATAATTATTTACTAGTTACATACCCTATCAGTACATGTCGTAGTGTAATATGAAGGTGGAGAACCAATGAAAACTGCACCAACACTATGCCCTAAAATTTCATTAAAATCATCAAACTAAATTAGTTAATCTTGCATTTCAAAAATAAAATTTAATAAATTAAATTCAATAAACTTGCTAACATTTACCTGAGTATCAAGCCAAAAGACTCACTTAGGAGGGCATCTATCATCACCATATGCTCACCTGTAGATGTAGCCTGTACACCTGCATCTCAACTATCCGTGGGGTCGTAACCATAGGTTGACCTGCAAGCCTGACAAGTATGGGGTGGAACCCTATTGCTCAAACTCTCCCCTAGCCTACACTATGATGCAGGACTAGTATGTTCTATGATGCTCTTGGTCAAGGCACTAATGAACTGAAGTGTCTCAACCTCAACACTCTCCTTCACAATGGAAGGGATAGACACATGCTCATGGGTTGGTTTCATGAATGCTCCTCTTGCTGGCCATTGTGGGTCAACACATGCCCCTAGTCTATCATGTGTTGAACCCCCACCTCTATCTGGAACTTCCACATATCAAAATGGTTTGGCAATTTATTTTTGACAAACATGTAGTAGAGTTTCCTCAAAACTTATTATAGGACCTCATTATTGTTGCATGGAGGATGGTCAAAAACCATCCACCACCTCTGCCCACAATTGTCCCTTATCACTTGGTTGTTGCACCAATGGATAGGGAACCTCTTGCATGTAAGCGGTAGAGGTTGATTTGTTTGTGGGTCTATGAAAATGGAACACAAGTCCAATTTTCTAATTTGTTCATTTTTTACTTCTTCATAGAACAACTTGTCTACATATTACTCTCTAAATTCTCTCCTCTTTTTTGACCAACTAGATATTTGCTTGCTAATTGAATCTACATTCGATAACATAGATTCAAGAGATTGGGAAAGCGTGGATCTATGCAAGGTTGAATTTGTAGGATCTTTCAACCTTATAATTATGTCCTCAATTTGTATTTTATTGTTTAAAATTTGCCCTATTAAATTTTCTTGTGTTCTAGGGGTATATTGAGGAATGAATGGAGGAGGTTGTTGTTGGGGTTGTTCTTCAGCATGTATTTTCTATTCAGGTGATGGAGGATATTGTTGATTTTCAAAAGGAGGAGGAGGTGCGTTATCATTTCTTGAAAATTAAGGAAATTTACATCAAAAATCAACTTAAACCTACCTATTTCGCAACAAATTCACACAAAAAAGTAAATACAACTTACTCCTTTAGCTTACTCAACATCATGGTGGCATTTTGACAATGAATTGGTGATAATATGGTGATGAATTTGACCTCCAATAACATGAGTACACTCTCAAGGGTTTGTAGGCTACGAGTGCAAGAAATTGAAATGAAAGAATGAGGAAAGACATATGTTTTTTTAAAATAGATAAACTTATCGCACTCGCATTATAACACAATCACATTATGGATTGGTGTTACCAAACCTTGGGCTTGGCATTACCAAACCATAATGCAAGCATGTTATGGCTTACAAGTTTTTTTTTTAAAAGTGGCCTTTTTTTGGCCCCCCAACTTTTTACAGCCACCCATATCTGCGTTGTCATTGGTGTCAATTGTTATCTTGTTTTGATGCTTTCTTGTATTGATTTATTTGCTTTGTATTGGCCTCTATAAGTGTTGAAGATAAGAAGAAAGTGTTCCTATTATTAAGTTTTCAAGTGCTTTTGAGAAAGTTTTCTCTTCTAGTGGAAATAGTGTGTTTGCAGAGTACTTTGGCTTTTAGAAGAACAATGCAGTATTTTGCTCAGCATATTCTATATATTGAATATCTTTGTCTACGGTTTGGAAGTTATGTTAAGGGATGTCTATAGTTGCTATGTTTCATGTTTGAGTCTCTAGTATGAAGATTTGAGTGAGTTTTGTTCACAGAGTAAAAATTATTTTTCTGAGTGTTAAATGGTGATAGGGAGAGTGTATTCTACTCTACATCTCTCTGCGTTTAAGTTTTACCATCTATGGTTCTGGAACTAATTTTGTAATGACGTTATGTGGCTTCAGTTCAAATGGTTTGTGATTTGGTACTCCACAAGCAATCTTTCCTTTATGATAGTGGCCAACAGTAATGTTTAAGTGCTCTAGTTTGATGAATCTTTTGTATAAAGAGTTTGGGGGTTGTGTTGAAGTTATCGATGATTATAATGTGCTTGTGGATGCCTATAGATTTTGTTCCTACCTTCGGATTGGTCTGTAAAGTATAGTCTAGATTGTGCATGAAGCGTGCTCCTTAATACCTTAGTATTAACACCAGTTCTAGTCGACTTGGTTGTTTTCACTACTTTCGATTATGCTTTGAAGATTGTGGAAGTGTGTTGTTATGTGGAAGATAGCATTTGAATCCCAGCTAAGTGTGGTGTGGTCTGAATTCATTCTTTTCCTCCACAAATATGTTTAGGTCCAGACCTATTCTAATATATGCATGTATGCTAACCTTAGAGATTGTTCCAACGGTTGATGATTGTAATGCTGACTTTGATGTACATTCCAAGGTTGATGAATTGTATAAATACTTGTAATGAAGTCATGAATGAGTGTACAAGATGTGAAAGATGCGAAGATAAGTGTGAAGTGAAAAAGTAGAGCAGAGCAGAAGGGATTTGTTGCACTTCAATTGAACTAAACCTTGGCATAGTATAGATGGTACTATCTCAGTTCACCAACTTCTTACAGTGAGCCCTCTTGGTAGTGAACCCATTTTGGTAATGATCCTAACCTTTTGGCAGTGAGCCTTTTCATTTGAGCAGTGAGCCTCTGATTTTTGGAACTCTTATTACATATTATATTCTGAGATAACACTCACCATGGTTTTTCCCTGTTTAGGGTTTTCCACATAAAAATCTAGTGTCTTATGTGTTGAGTGTGTGATTGTGCTTAAGATTTTGATTTCATGTTTTCATGGTTAAATCATAACAACAATAATTAAGTGATTGATGTGTTGATGTTTAAAAGAAGTCACATAGTTGTCTTGTGCATTTCAACACGCTAAACATCTTTAAAGAAGAAAGGTCAATCTTTGCTTGAGATTGGCCATAATTTTAGACAACCATAATTTCTATAAATGGGTTTTCTTTATACATATATAAAATGGCTAGAGTTTCAGTCTCATGCCTTGATCAGTGTGGAAATATGCAAAAAAGTATTTATGAAGGTTAAGTGCAGGAAGATGGGGGGCCAAAAAGGGGTCTTAAGTGGCCACTTTTTTTTTGAAATCAGGAAATGCTAGCCATGGATGAGAAATTGAGCATAGTTACACTCAAAATTTTAAGATGGAACAAAAACAATGTTCGTAGTGCTCCGAGTCTACTTTCTAAAATACTATTTTTTTTCAAAATGGTATAGATTAAGGGATTCAAAAGAGGGAGCCATAGAAATTGGTGTTATTTCTATCAAAAAAAATAACATAGAATGTTCTGTGGCTCCCTCAAAATGTTAACTTTTTTTTTGTATTTTTAAAATCACTTTGGTGAGAAATTAGCTAATAGCACGTAGTTTATGCCCAATTTTTCTGATAATTTTTTAATGAATATTTGATTTTTTACTAATTTTGGCTGTGCTACCCCTATAAATTTTGAAAACTAATCAAAAATCATTTTTTTTTAATATGTGTAGAATGGAGTCTAGTTTCTAAAAATGTAACTTTTTTGAAATTTCAATGAATGGTTAATTTACAATGAAAAAAGACTAATCATTGGTTTTTGCCGAAAAAAGGACACACAAACAAAAGAAATTAAAGATGAGAGGGTTAACATTGTCAAAATGTGAAAAAATTACATTGTTAAATAGCTAAGAGTAAGCCTAACAGTACCCAGTTGTTCGATTTGTTCAACCTTGAAACATGTGCAAATCTAAGGGTTAGCACAAACAAAATTATGTGAAATCCTATAGAATATGCAAAAACACATTTGCAGACGTTGGGAAGGCACTCCAAGCCTTTGGGTTGGAAATCCAAAGCAAATCCTAAGCCTAAGGCTTGGGATTCCCAAAGCAAAATATAACGCGAGCGCGTTATAACATGCTCACGTTATCTTGTGTTTTTTTTTTCCATTTTTGCATATTTGCCGGTGTTTGTCCAGTTCAACATAACACACGTGCATTATAATGCACTTGTGTTATGTCTTCCTTTGAATGATTTATGTTCAAGTTTCATAAATATGTTTGATGGATGTATATATCTATATATGTACACATGTAGGTATGTATTTATGGTTGTATGTATGTATGTATGTATATGTATGCATGCTTGTATGTATGTATATGTATGCATGTATGTATGTATGTATGTATGTATGTATGTATGTATGTAAGGGTTTTGGGTTTAGGGTATATAAAGACCTGAGCCCGTATAGTTTTTAGGGTTTAGAGTTGAGGGTTGAGGGATTAGGGCTTAAGTAATAGGTAGAGGGTAGAGGGTAGAGGTTAGACGTTAGAGGGTTGAGGGTTATAGTTGAGGGTTAATATTCAGGTTGTTAAGTGTATAAGATTAAGAGTGTAAGCCATGGGGATTAAGGTTTAGGATATTAGGTTTAGGGTTTATGATATGGATTGAGTGTATGTAAGGGATAGGGTGACTTGTGTTGAGAGCACGTCTGGTTTAGGTTTAATTTCAGTATAGGGTTGAGGCACAATATTCAGGGTTTAGGGTATAAAGGTGAGGTTATAGGGTATAGGGATGAGGGTTTGTAGGTGTAGGCTTTGATGGAACCATATTACATTTTTTCAAAAGTTCTTATGTTTTTTCCTCAGGCTCATGTCATTAGGTTGATGGACTTCCAGATTTAGGGTTCTTTGCATACTCAAGGAAACACTAAACCCTAAACCCCCATGCCAAAGTAAAATGTGGAGGCTATATTTGTTCTATTTCTTTAGTAACCATCTGTCTCTCATTACCCAAGGTTTAAGTTGCTCCCTTATGTCCCCCTTGAATGTTTTTTGACTAGCCCCTCACTGAGCAATTACCTTTTCTAGCCCATGCCCTAAAAATCTTTATTTTTAGATCCACTGGCCCATGTTATTAAGAAGGAAAAAAATATTTTAGAAAAAAAAGGATAGATGCCATGGTCCAGTCCTACTAACTCTTTTTTGATAGGTGGTGATAGTGGATTTCTATCCACCATTTCACCAACAATAAAATATTGGCAGAGTTGGTGCCTGCGGAATTGCAGAAAGAGTGACGACTAGTCAGCAACTGTCAAGGAGTGAAGGATGGTGGGCCCTGAACAATATAAAATGATTTGAGTGACTGAAAGATCATGATGGGCCAAACACTACCCATAAGTGGTAATGTGAATGTGAAAAATAGAATTAACTTCATGTCAAATATTCAATGAGTTATCTACACAATCTAGAAATAAGGTAGTAATAAAAGTTGTAATAAATTGAATGTAGTTTATTGGCTACTACTTTTTTAAAAAAAATTTAAAAATAGTTTGGTGAAAATTGGATATTTCAGTGAAACATTACTAAATTTTTCAGAAAAAACGTAAAAGTAGGTGTCATTCCGGCCAACCTAAGTATGAGAAAAAGATAATATTTTTCCTCCATGATTTGGATTTAAGTAAAGGACACATGAGCAGATGTGACGCATATTTGTTTGATTTTTTTAAGTAAATAAATAATTATTTTTGAAATTTTTACTGTGACTTTTTTAAAATATTAAAAATTAATTTTCCAGCCAACCTAACTTGGTCAAAAATATATGAAAATCAAAATTTTTAAATTGTAATTTATACCCAATAAATCCTGGAATGTGACACATCTTTTGGATTTAAAAAAGGACTAATATGTTGAAAGTTATGGATTAATATATTTGAGCTAGAAATATTAACACTTTTTCCATCCAAATTTAAATATTAGTCTAAATGTTAGCACTTTTCCATCTAGCAAGATTTTTATCCATTGCCACTATTTGGCCCAATCTCGTACTCACCCATTTCTTTGTGTTTCCACCATTCCGCCATGCTTCACCATGGAGCCTCTTTAAGGGTTGCAGAAAGGAGAAAGTTTGACATGTGGCTACCATATATGCAAGAAAAGGTCCAGCTGGAGAGGGGCATGTTTTGATATCCTAGTTGGCATTCCTCCACCATTCCACTAGGCTATAAATTAGTATGCTTCGCTGGATTGTGGAATGGCAGAAATCTTGACATGTGGCATTCTAAAGGGATGGGAGTGGTGTATTAAATAACATGAACATAATGTCTCATAGTCCTATGGATGTGGCCACTTGTTAGAGATTTATCCTAATTAAATGCAGATGATCCAATGGTCGTCTGTCATTCCACTACGACCATATCTCTAGCCATATTCCTTGCATGTGGAATTGCGGAATGCGATCTTAACTATACTACACGGAGATATTTTCTTGAGATCATGGTTGGGAGAGCTATCCAGGTGGAAAGTCATCATTGGGAAAAGCAAGCATCATTCTCCCACTTCACAAAGGGCTAAATCAACGCCATTCAAATCAAGCCAGCTAGGATCATGATCGATGGCCAAAATTTAAAAGTGTAACAGTGAAATAAGTTGGCATTGATATGATGATACTTCATTGCAAGCATTAATTGTTGAGACATGTGTAGAGTCTCTTTCACCACCACTACAAAGGAATTTATTAATAGAAAGATTTGGCTTATGTAGGCTTGACCTTTGGAAATTTGTGCTTCTACCTGGAATGACATTTCATCTACTATGTGATGAAATTTGACATGATGACAAGGCTAAATTGAGGAAACCAAGATACCTGACCTGGCATGATTCAATCCAAGAAGTGATGTTCTCAGTTATGCAGATTTAGGAGATCCTATCTTTCTGTTCACTTTTGGTAATCTTATCAAGATTTCCATTTATGACAAGAATGTTATGAAGTGACTAGAATTAATTGGACCCAAGATGTGTGGGGGTATGCTTACATCCTAGAATTTCTATAAATAGACAAGTGTTGGTGTTACCCTATATACTATTTGAAAACATTTTGACAGTAAGGATCTCCCCTATTCCTGTGTGTTCTGTCTGCTCCCCTGTTCTATCATATTTACTTCCTTTTTCTCATGGCTATTAATTTGTCCTTACAGAAGTAGGAGACATGGAGTTTTCTTCCTCTGGAATAGGTGGTGTAGGGAAAATTTGGGAGCAATAGCAACATTCTACAAATCTCTATAAGCATTTATTCCTCCTACTATTTCATCCAAATTGGGACCTCGAATTTTAATCCCCTGATTTCAGTCATTCCTTCTATCCATGATTAGGCAGAGGTGAAGAGGGAAATCACTTCTCTCCTTGCCTTCATCCCTCTTCTACTTTTCTTAACAAAGCATCAGCTCTACTAGTATGGATGATTCCTCTCTGGATGTAGCATATGAGGACATGGTGCTCCCATTTTTTTGTTGTTGTTTGCCCCCTCGCTGGATAGATGGTATTTCCATATCTAGCCTGATGTGATTTCATCTAGTTTATGTCTAGTTGAGTTAGTTGTTGACCACTCAATTATGAAAGAGGAATCACATCCTTGCAAATGACAATGGGCATAAAGTGAAGAACTCCAATTAATGGGGTTTTCTTCTGATATTGTCACTTGCAGTTGTTCCCAATTGTGCTGGGTAAGTTGGGCGATGAATGCTCCTATCAAAAAAATAAGTAACATATGATGGGTATGTAAGCTCTCAAAACATTTATCAAGCAATCCCCCATCAGCATCGCAACTTGTTTTCCCTGCCTAAATTGAGAGGACACACAGTCTTATGGGTATCTCAGCATATACCATGAAAGTAGGACATTAAGTTGTGAAGTGGTTACACCAGACTCTTCTTCACAGTTCCATCTTTTGGTTATTGAAAATTTGTAACTTCTTTTGTCTTAAGCCTGAAGCTTGTCTGCTCCCTTATCTTTATAAAAGGGAATTTAGGGCTTATGAAAAATCATTGGTTCGAGGTCATGTCTCCAGACTTAGTCTGAAGTGTGGGATCAATCTGGTTAAGGAGGAATTGTAAATAGTTTATTTTCTGCAATAAATGAATCATCCATTCCCAAGTTTTCATTCTGAGTTTTAAGATATCTTTATAGAGCTACAAAGGCTGTGTTATAATTTGTTGAATAGTTTACTCTACAAATTCTATTGAGTCTCTGAAGTATACTATCTCCTATTTCATCTATAAAGTTTTATATTTATGAATATTTTTTTTTAAGGATCAGGTTTATTCATCATCATAGTCTTTCCTATCTTGTGTATTTTTCTTCTAGCATTCGATCAAGTAGTGAAATAATTGGCTGTTGTAGGATATAGAATGTATTACAGGTATACAAGGATAACTAATTATGGTAAACTTCAAGATTAGTAAAGTATTTTAACATAAGGCATTACTATATCTTTACAGTAAACTAAGTTTTATTATATCATAAGTTATTTAAGTTCTTCTGTAAGTTTCTTGACTCTATGGTCCTTGGATAGGCATTAGTCTGTTCCTAAATATTATGCTAAGCTTACATCCTTTCAATCATCCTCATCATTATTTTAAAGAAATTAACACATTTTCCTCTACAACAATAGGTGTTAGGAGTTAAGTTTATTTTATGTGTTCCTCTACAAAGAAAATGATTAAAGCTTAAGAATCCAACCCATATCTTTACTTATCATATATTCTTTAATCAATCTTAATGGAACACATATGTCATTGGGGCAGTGTTGTTGAGCAAAGTATTTCAGGGACCCCATCCATTTGAATAGAACATTGTTTTCCCCAAAAGGGAAATATCCCAAAAGGATATGAAAACCCTCCTTGGTTTCATAGAGCCTAAAGTTCAAAGGAAAGAGGGATTGAAAACCCCTATTTCCTGTTCGTTGGAAAATCCCTCAGGGCAGGTCAGTCTTTAGAAAGTGGCTATTCTATAGATCTGTGTTTTTTCCTTGAGATCGGGTTGGCAATTTAAAACAACCAACAAGATTCAAGGTTTAAGGTATAGTGTTGAGGATTGAGGGATTAAGGCTTAATTATATGGTTGAGGGTATAGGGTTGAGGGTTCAAGGATAGGTTTTAGGGTTAAGGGTTAAGGGTTGAGGGATAGGGTTTAGGGTTTAGGGGTAAGGGATTAGGGTTTAAGGTATAGTGTCAAGGGTTGAGGATTTAGCAATAGGGATAGCATTTAGGGTTTAGGGATGAGGGATTAGGGTTGAGGGTTGAGGGATTAGGGTTTAAGGTATAGTGTTGAGGGTTGAGGGTATAGGGATAGGGTTTAGGGTTTAGGATTGAGGGATTAGGGATTAGGGTTGAGGGATTAAGGTTTAAGGTATAGTGTTGAGGGTTGACAGTTTAGGGATAGGGTTTAGGGTTGACAGACTAGGGTTTAGAGTTGACGGATTAGGGTTTATGGTTAAGGGTTGAGGGTTGAGGGTTTAGGGATAGGGTTGAGTGTCAAGGGATTAGGGTTAAAGTAGAGTGTTGAGGGTAGAGGGATTAGGGATAGGGTTTAGGGTTGAAGGTTTAAGGTTTGAGGGTTGAGGCTTAAGGGTTGAGGGTTAAGGGATTAGGGTTTAAGATATAGTATCAAGGGTCGAGGGTTTAGGGATAGGTTTTTAGGTTTAAGGTTTAAGGGTTAAGAGTTGAGGGATAGGGTTTAGGGTTTAGGGATAATGGATTAGGGTTTAAGGTATAGTTTTGAGGGTTGAGGGATTAGGAATAGGGATAGCATTTAGGGTATAGGGATGATGGATTAAGTTTGAGGATTGAGGGTTGATGGATTAGGGTTTAAGGTATAGTGTTGAGGGTTGAGGGTTTAGGGTTGAGGGATTGGGATTTAAGGTATAGTGTTGAGGGTTGAGGGTTTAGGGATAGGGTTTAAGTTGATGGATTAGGGTTTAGGGTTGAGAGATTATGGTTTAAGGTTGAGGGTTAAGGGTTGAGTGTTTAGGGGTAGGGTTGAGGGTAGAGGGATTAGGGTTAAAGTAGAGTGTCGAGGGTAGAGGGATTAGGGTTAAAGGGTTAAGGGTTAAGGGTTGAGGGATAGGAATTAGGGTTTAGGGATATGTGATTAGGGTTTAACCTATAAGGTTTAGGGTTGAGGGATTAAGGTTGAGGGTTTAGGGATAGGGTTTAGAGTTTGGGGATAAGAGATTAGGGTTTAAGACCTTAATGGATTAGTGTTTAGGGTTGAGGCTTTAGGGATAGTTTTTAGGGTTGAGGGATTAGGGTTGAGGGTTGAGGAATTAGGGTTAAGGTAGAGTGTTGAGGGTAGAAGGATTAGAGATAGGGTTTAGGGTTGAAGGTTTAAGGATTGAGGGTTGAGGCTTTAGCGTGAGGGGTAAGGGATTAGGATTTAATATATAGTGTCAAGGGTTGAGGGTTTAGGGATATGTTTTAGGGTTTAAGGTTTAAGGGTAAAGGGTTGAGGGATAGGGTTTAGGGTTTAGGGAACTAAGGGATTAGGGTTTAACCTGTAAGGTTTAGGGTTGAGGGATTAAGGTTTAAGGTTGAGGGTTGAGGGTTTAGGGATATGGTTTAGGGATATGGTTTAGAATTTAGGGATAATTGATTAGGGTTTAGGACCTTGATGGATTAGAGTTTAGGGTTGAGGCTTTAGGGATAGCATTTAGGGTTGAGGGATTAGGGTTGATGGTTTAGTGATAGGGTGTAGGGTTTTGTTGAGTGTTGAGGGTTGAGGGATTAGGGTTTAAGGTATAGTGTTGAGGATTTAGGGATAGGGTTTAGGGTGTAGGGTTGAGGGATTAGTGTTTAGTGTTGAGAGTTTAGGGCTTAAGGTATAGTCTTGAGGGCTGAGGGTTTAGGTATAGGGTGTAGGGTTGATGGATTAGGGTTTAGGGTTGAAGGAATAGGGTTTAAGGTTGAGGGTTAACGGTTGAGGGTTAAGGGTTGAGGGTTGAGGGTTTACAGATAGGGTTTAGGGTTGAGGGATTAGGGTTAAGGTAGAGTATCAAGGTTAGAGGGATTAGGGATAGGGTTTACAATTGAAGGTTTAAGGATTGAAGGTTGAGGCTATAGGGCTGAGGGTCAAGGGATTAGGGTTTAAGATATACTGTCGAGGGTTGAGGGTTTAGGGATAGGTATTAGGGTTTAAGGTTTAAGGGTTAAGGGTTGAGGTATAGGGTTCAGGGTTTAGGGATAAGGGATTAGGGTTTAAGATATAGTGTCAAGGGTTGAGGGTTTAGGAATAGGGATAACATTTATTGTTTAGGGATGAGGGATTAGGGTTGAGGGTTGAGTTTTAAGGGATTAGGATTTAAGGTATAGTGTTGAGGGTTGAGGGTTTAGGGTTGAGGGATTAGGGTATAGGGTTGACAAATTAGGGTTTAAGGTTGAGGGTTGAGGGTTGAGGGTTGAGGGTTGAGGGATAGGGTTTAGAATTTAGGGATAAGGGATTAGGGTTTAAGACCTTGAGATATTAGGGTTTAGGGTTGAGGCTTTAGGGATAGTGTTTAAGGTTGAGGGATTAGGTTTGAGGGTTTAGTGATAAGGTATAGGGATTAGTTGAGGGTTGAGGGTTGAGGGATTAGGGTTTAAGGTATAGTGTTGAGGGTTGAGGGTTTAGGGATAGGTTTTAGGATTTAAGGTTTCAGGGTTAAGGGTTGAGGGATAGGGTTTAGGGTTTAGGGATAAGGACTTAGGGTTTAACCTGTAAGGTTTAGGGTTGAGGGATTAATGCTTGAGGTTGAGGGTTGAGGGTTGAGGGCTTAGGGATAGAGTTTAGAGTTGAGAGTTTAGGGACAAGGTATTAGCATTTAGGACCTTAAGGGATTATCATTTAGGCTTGAGGCTTTAGGCATGGTGTTTAGGGTTGAGGGATTAGGGTGGAGGGTTTAGTGATAGGGTGTAGGGTTTAAGGTTTAGGGAGTAGGGTTTAGGGTTGAGGGAATAGGGTTTAAGGTAAAGTGTTGAGGGTTTAGGGATAAGTTTTAAGGGTTGAGGGTTGAGGCTTTAGGGTTTAGGGTTAAGTGAGACCTAGATGGATAAGGATGGATGGAGAGGTAGACAAGGAGTGACTTAGATACATAGAGAGGGGAGAGGTACAGAGGTGAGGGGGAGAGATAAGTTAGATATAGAGAGGTGAGAGATAGAACATGAGCTTGTGGAACTAGAGGTGAGAGATATTGTAAAGGTGCTATCAAAGGTGGGATAGGCACGAATATTTATAGGCAGTCCTTTCTATCATATTTTGCAATATATCTCACCTCTAGCTACTTGGAACTTATTTGCCATGACAACTCAGTGGCACATTATAAAGAGACTACATTTAGTTAATTCACTTCATAAGTTTCGAAATAAAAAACCTAGACCACTACAAAAATAAGGATGATGATCCCTTGAATTATGCACATGCCAATCCGTCAACTTTCCAAGCATTAATCTAATGGTATTTGGATCAAGGAACCCTCAGTAATACATGAACTCTCTGAACTCATTTCTACTTTAGACACATATTTTGCTATGGATCAATCTATAGCAGGACAAAATGCACTTGTGCTATAATGCACTCGCATTTTGGCTTGGTATACAAATGGTTAAAAGACCTGGACCCCTGTGATCCAAGACCACATACTCTATTTTCCTTTGTTTATGGGCGTGTTTCAATTAAAAAAAAGTGTTTTTATACTATTGTGAAGTTTGCATGCACATTTTGCACATTCTACCTCCTTTGCATGAACTTTCCACCACCGTTTTTTGCTTTGCCAACTTAAGGAGGAAATAACATAGTTTTCACATCGAATTTGATATATATCAATTCAAGTTTCAATTTTTGTAGTGTTGTAATGTTAATTGCGTTTAAATTGTAGGAATCTAACATTATAGATTGGTTAATAGTATTGTTGTTACTAATTCTATTTGAGTGTTATTCAATTTAATGTTGAAAAGGAAGTAAGTGGTGAAATACTCAAATTGTTGAGGAGTTTAATGCAAGAAGAAAAAAACACTACATAATTGGGTACTCTCTCCATTTGAATCTCCATTTTTTAGGTATTTTAAGTCTTTACATGCATGTTCTTTACATTTTCCTTAATTCTATTTAATCTATCTCAGATAATCTTTTGTGTTCTTCATGCGGTCCTCAACACTTAGGTTGTATTATGTTTAGGGTTATCTAGTCCCCAACCTCCTAAAATACTTAGTATTTACTTTTCTCTAAAATCTAATTTAATACCTTACACATGTACCGACGATATCCTTGAAGAGTCCAAAGTATAAAAAGACAACAATCTTTGACGAGCTATTACTCAAAAACCATAACACTTAGAAACATTCTGTCAGAGGGAACACAATCACATAGAACCCCTCCACAATAACCTCTCTCAATTTTTGATATCTCTAAGGCATTTGCCCGCGGTGAAAGGTTTTCTACTGCCCCAAAAATTGTCAGAAGGAGGTAGTGTAAAGCTGCAAAGTGGTGTAACTTTTGTCCTACTGCTGATGTGATCAAACAGATAGTTCCAACACGTCTAGATAGGTACATTTAGTATAAGCATGGTCCTATTTTGCACCCAAACATGGCGAAACAATTTGACCTACATTGCACCAGTGATATCCTTGAAGAGTCAAAAGTGCAAAAATGTAGTAATCTTTGATGAGCTGTTACTCAGAAACCCTAACACTTAGAAACATTTTGTCTAGGGAAACATGATCATGTAGAACCCCTCTACAATAACCTCTCTCCATTTTTGATATCTCTGAGTGGTTGCCTATGGTGAAAGGTTTTCTATTGCCCCAAAAACTGTTAGAAGGAGGTAGTGTAAATTTGAAAAGGGGTGTAACTTTTGTCCTGCTCTTGATGTGACTAAACTGATAGTTCCAACGCATCTTGATGGGTATGTTTAGGCTAGGAATGGTCTTTTTTTTTCACCCAAATATGCCAAAATAGTTTGATCTACATTGTACTGACAATATCCGTGAAGAGACCAAAGTGCAAAAAGGCAACAATCTTTGATGAGCTATTACTCGAAAACCATGACACTTAGAAATATTCTGTGTCCTACGCGATCACATAGAAATAACCTCTCTCAATTTTTGATATCTCTGAGGAATTTGGCCGTGGTGAAAGGTTTTCTATTGCCCCAAAAATCGTTAGAAGGAGGTAATGTAAAGTTGTAAAGGGAAGTAACTTTCATGTTGCTCCTAATGTGACCAAACTGATAGTTCCAACACATCTGGATGGATACTTTTAGGCTAAGCATGGTCATGTTTTGCACCCAAACATGCCAAAATAGTTTGAGATACATTGTACCGGTGATATCCCTGAAGAGTCCAAAGTGCAAAAAGGCATCAATCTTTGACGAGATGTTACTCAGAATCCATGACACTTAGAAACAATTTGTCTAAGGCTATGTGATCATGTAGAACCCCTCCACAATAAAAACTCTTGGTTTTTAACATCTCTGAGGTTTTTGGCCATGGTGAAAGATTTTCTGTTGCCCCAAAAATTGTCAGGAGGTAGTGTAAGATTACAAAGAGCAGTAACTTTTGTTCTACTCCTAATGTGACCAAACTTATAGTTACAACATGTCTAGATGGGTATGTTAGGCTAGGCATGGTCATATTTTGCACCCAAACATGATGAAATAGTTCTAGCTACATTGTACCAGTGATATCCTAAAGAGTCCAAAGTGCAAAAAGGAAGCAATCTTTGATGAGCTGTTACTCAGAAACCCTGACACTTAAAAGCATTTCATATGAGGAAACGTGATCATGTAGAACTCCTATATAATAACCTCTCTCAATTTTTGATATCTCTAAGGCGTTCCCCTATGGTGAAAGTTTTTCTTCTGCCCTAAAAATCATCAGAAGGAGGTAGTGTAAAGTTGCAAAGGGGTGTGACTTTCATCTTGATCTTGATGTGACCAAACCAATAGTTCCAACACATCTAGATGGGTACATTTAGGCTAGGCATGGTCCTACTTTGCACCCAAACATGCTGAAATAGTTCGAGCTACATTGTACCGGCAATATCCGTAAAGAGTCCAAAGTGCAAAAAGGAAGCAATCTTTGATGAGTTGTTACTTGGAAACCATCATGTAGAACCCCTCTACAATAACCTCTCTTGGTTTTTGATATCTCTGAGGCATTTGGCCATGGTGAGAGGTTTTATACTACCCCAAAAATCATCAGAAAGAGGTAGTGTAAAGTTGCAAAGGGGTGTAACTTTCATTCTTCTTCTCGTGCAGCCAAACTGACTATTCCAACATATTAGGATGGCTATGTTTAGGCTAGGCATGGTCCTGTTTCACACCCAAACATGCCAAAATAGTCTGATTTACATTGTACCAATGATATCCTCACACATTGCCTTTGTTATAACTGTTATAGTCTTCACATGTCAACATGCATCTTATGGTTGTTAACAAACTTGTTCTAGCAGTCAACATAGTCATATATGAACTACTTGTTCTTTTATCTTGGTTGAGGTTGACTTTGTTCTTTAGTAGTATCTTTGTATGGTTTGTTTTAGTCCTTTAATGTATTGTTCCATCACTACAATCTTAGACCCCTATTAGGCTTGAAATAGACCTCTATTAGGCTACTCTCATAAACTTTAATATCATCTTCATGTTGTCATATCCATTTTGTTCAACCCTCATCTTCTTCCACATTTAGGTCACTATGTTATTACACTTGAACTTAGACTTCTGTGATATCTAAAACCCTCTACACTTCATGACTCTATCATTATGTAATGATCTACACTATCATTATGTAATAATCTACACTGCACTTATCTTACCTATCATATTTCATAGCAATCTTGCAAAGAGTTGGGGTAGTGGTATGCATCCTTCTACGAGATCACTATAATGTCATAACAAGGATTTCAAGATTAACAAGGTTTTGTGTAGGGAATTGCTTTATGGAATTAGAGTCAAATTTGTAAATGTGATGACATGATACATATTAACATGGTGAGATGCAAAGTATACATTTATAATATTAACCACATTCTCAAAGGCATTGCCGATGACTTATGGAAGCCTAGAGCCCCAATGTTATGTTGCATACTCAAATTAGGTAAGACTCAGTGTACTATCATAAACTTGCCTTATAGGCAAGAGGAATTACATTTAACAACCACAGTAGTCATCAGGTGCTCATAAGCATATGATTTTGGCTATCTTATTCAAGACAACAAACATATTATTTACATCCCAATATGGTATAATAACAAGGAATTAAGAAATATTTTCAATTGAGCAACTCATAAAGAATATGGATTAGCATACCAAGGAGCAACCATAAGAACGTCCTTTTGGAACATAGGGAATTGCAAATATCTATGTTACAACAATCAACCTCTTTTCAATATACCAACATGAGATATTTGTAGAGTATTATTTTGGTTATATGATGCACCTAAATTGGGCTAGCAAGACCAAATCATGGTATTATCATGCCCTTTGGTCACTGAAATAAAACAATAAGCACAAAGATGTTTCACAAGAGTTTGACAACATAGAATGCAATAATTACAAAACTACTAAAAAAAGATGCATTGAAATAGCAAAAAAAAAATGGTTTCATTTATGTAAAATGGGATTGCTAGGGAAAACCATAGAAGGTGTTTTTAGACTTTTATTTTAGTCCCCATATAGTCTTCTACAACAATATTAAAACTTAATCATATACACTCAAAATAAAAACATTTTACAAGCTCTAACACAAGTCCTTCATGAGTTTAATGGCCATAAAGGCCAAGCTAAAATGAGTGTAGAGAGCATTTAGACTCACAAGGTATGGGGGTGTCCCATGCTAAAATTATCATATAAATATTATTGTAATTAGATCTATGAGTTGTTTGTGAAACTATGAGACATGATCCTTACTGTTGTGCAAATGGAACATGATCCAAAGGGTTGTGTAAGATTTATAGGGTGTCTTTTGAGTTGCACAAAATGATTCCTTTCACTATGTGAATTATGCATGGTACAAGGAACCATGAACTTTGTGTTGGATCAAGTGGCATTGTTTAGGTGGCACTTGATGAATGGAATTATGCATGAGGTTGTACATTGGTATGTGAGTGACTAAGGCTAACATGCAAGCTTGTGCAATAGAATGTAGATCATGATGTGAACAAAAAAACTTACTTTCTATTTATCCATTTAACCAATCTTCATTTCTCTATTTTCTCAAGCATGTCTAGTTTTGAGAGACTAAAACTTTCAACCCAAAACTCAAATTCTCTTATCATGAATTGGGATGGATTCTTTGACAATTAAACTTTAAAACCTAGAGGCATACAAAAATGATGTACACTGCATGTATCCATATTACACAATGATCAACAAAAATGATTTGTATTAACCAAATATCCTTATAGGCATACATCAATATTTGTCGATATAAGTATAACATATATACAAAATAGCCATATAGGCTTACAAGAATGCCATATACACATACAATGTCAACTATATGCAATATAAAATATATGTCCACAAATGGCATATAGGCATATAACAAAGGAACACAATAAAATTCATTCCCCTCTGTCTGGTGAAGAGAATAGATCACGGGAAGCCTTTGATATTCAACGGGAAGGAGATGAATATGAGGCTGGTCTACTACGAACCCGAGGGCTACTCCTCCTATGTAGTTGTTCATGGATCTATAGCTATTACAATAAAAAGTATAGACATTAATATATAGAAAATACATTATAAAAATGAAACATTTAACAAAATAATCACTTACCACTATCCAAAAATCTATCTCCTCATTTGCCTCAGTACCAAGATTAGGTTGTGGCAATGTCATGTCCTATAGAAACCATATACATAGAAATTAAACTTCAAATCAATAATCATTTGATTTTTCAAAAATAAACAGCTATAACAATGAATGTAATTTGAAATTTACTAATCTACCTCATATCCCCATCAAAGGTATAGAGCTATGAATCGCAAAGGACACACCATGCTTCATTGCCCTATGAACATTAGGAGGTGTATCCATAGCTTGCATCATCTAACAATAAAACAACATTGTTAGAATATATTAGGCTCATGATTCAAGATTCCAATAACACCTATCATTGAGTTGAAGAACCTATCCTTGTGCAAACTATAAAGCTACTACCACGCAAATGTTGCATAAGACTATCATAGATAGGACTATCATAAAAATGGTTATATATTTGTTTGACCTCATGTTTTGCTAGATTATTATCATTTATTGTTTAGGGATTGTTCATACACCTAACTCATGGTCCTCTCATCACAAGAATAGTCTTGATAGCTGAATTAGTATGCAAAATACCATGTAGACTGCCCTAGATGACTATCACAAATAAATCAACAATAGGACTATCATAAGTTTAGAGGTATCCATGGCATCATTTCCATCTGCTTGTCATGGCATTCCATGAGACCATATTTCTTTGAGGCATTTTTTCAAATAACTATATTGTAATTGAAATTTTGTCATCTATCAACATCTAGTTATTAGTTATGCAATGTCTAGTAATGCTTTGAGTTTGAAAGATGTGAAATGCAACGTAATTAATGATAAGAATATAAAATACAAAAATCTAGTAAGTACAATTCATTAGTTAAACTATTTATTTTATTATCTCAGTGAATCTTTGAACACCACCACCATTGGCAAGTGTTGCCGAGAAATCTCCAAGGTTAACCTATTCAACATCCAAAATTAGATATTAGAATATCATTCATATAACACTGCTATTCACATGTAATATTTATAATTGTTTACTAGTTATATACTCTAGTAGTAGATTTCATAGTGTAATATGCAGGTGGAGAATCACTGAAAACTGCATCAATGCTATGACCCTAAAATTTCATTAAAATCATCAAACTAAATTAGTTAATCTTGCATTTCAAAAATGAAATTTAGTAAATTAAATTCAATGAACTTGCTAATATTTACCTAAGTATCAAAGCTGAAAGTCTCACTTAGGAGGACATCTGTCATCACCATCTACTCAGCTGCAGATGTAGCTTGCGCACCTGCATCGTGAGTATCCATGGAGTCATAACCATAGGCTGACCTGCAAGATTGACAAGTATGAGGTGGAACCATACTCCTCAAACTTTCCCTCGACCCACATTGTGCTATAGGACTAGCATGCTCTATGATGCTCTAGGGCAAGGCACTAATGGACTGAAGTGTCTCGACCTCAACACTCTCCTTTACAATAGAAGGGATAGACATGTGCTCATGGGCTAGTTTGGTGAGTGCTCGTCTCGTTGGTTGCTGTGGGTCAACACGTGCCCCTGGTCTATCCTGTGCTAGCCCCCCACCTTTACCCTAGAATTCCTGCATATCAAAACAATTTGGCACTTTATTTTTGGCAAACTAACAGTAGAGTTTCCTCAAAAAATATTGCGGTACCTTACTATTATTGCATGGAGGATGGTTAAAAACCATCCACCACCTCTACCCAAAATTGTCCCTTATCACTTAATTGTTATACCAATGGATAGGGAGCCTCTTGCATGTAAGGGGTAGAGGTTGGTTTGTTTGTGGGTCTATGAAAATGGAACACAAGTCTAAATTTGTATTTTTTTCCTTTGTAACTTGTTCATAGGACAACTTGTTTGCATAGAACTCGCTAAATTCTCTCCTCTTTTCTGACCAACTAGAGATTTGCTTGTAATTGAATCTACATTTGATAACATAGATTCAAAAGATTGAGCAAGCGCAATTCTATGCAAGGTTGAAGTTGTAGGTTCTTTCAACCTTGTAATTATGTCCTCAATTTGTTTTTTATTCTTTTCAATTTGCCCCATTATATTTTCTTGTGTTCTATGGGCATATTGAGGAATGAATGGAGATGTTTGTTGTTGGGGTTGTTCTTTAGCAAGTATTTGTTAGTCAGGTGATGCGGGATTTTGTGGATTTTTAGGAGGAGGTGCATTATGAATTCTTATAAATTAAAGAAATTTACATCAAAAAACAACTTAAACCTACCTATTTAGCAACAAATTCACTCAAGAAAGAAAATAGAACTTACTCCTTTGGTTGTATTGACATCGTGGCCACATTTTGATGATGAATAAGCTATGAATTGTTGACAATATGGCCTTCAATAACGCGAGCGCACTCTCCTTTGTTTCCAAGCCATTGGTTTGCTGTGAAATAAAATGAAACAATGAATGAAATGCAAGTTTTTTTAAAATAGCAGAACATAATGCGCTCGAGTTATAACGCGAGCGCATTATGGCTTGGTGTTTCTGAGCCTTAGGCTCAACATCACCAAGACATAATGTGAGTGTGTTATAACACACTCGCATTATAATGCGCTCATGTTATGTCTTAATTTTTTTTTAAAAGTTGGCCACTTTTTGGCCCCCCAACTTTTTGCACCCGCCCTGAAGTAATTTGAAGATTAAGCTAGATGTGATTTTGATGTAGAAAAAATATATTATTATTAGTATTACCTAGTATATGTATAGTTTCAATAACAATCAAAAACACTATTTAGTTCATCCCATTGTACCAAACACTCCTTATTGTCTCCTAACATTGATCTCAATACAAATCAGATAGACACCAAATACATTTTAATAATTACTAATTTGTATCAAGACATTTCACAAGTCTGCAATTGAGTGATTGATTAGATGCAATCAGTACAAAATTCATGCAATATCCCACAATAGAATTTGGAAAGGATCAAAGAAAATGCTTGATGATAGAATGCAATAGATATATATATAGTATATGATAGTGTCCCCAAAAAAATGGAAATTAGCTTAAAAATTTGAATTAAATATTTAGAAATATTAAGGTTAAACTAGAGAGCTTTGTTTGAGCCTATTTTAATGAAGGGCAAGATAACAAAAGAAACTGGGAAGGAGAGACAAGTGAAAAACTAACATCAACCATTTGGTTTTTGACTGATATTATGTAAATGTGGTTTTCATCATCCCTCTTCATCATCTCTCAATTTCTATGCCACTCTAATCTTTCTATTCTTCGAATAGCCTTATAGATCATGGGTCTATTTGCAAACATGAAATGCCATCACTCTCTTCCTCTTCTAATTGTTATTTTGGACATATAGAAATTTGGTTCTAGGCTAACAAAGGCAAAAGCATCATTGTTTTATTGTATCCAAAGTGGCAAAATAACATGAAAGTGAAACTTCAATCAAAAAACAAGGTCTAAATGAGAAATCCTTATGGGTGTCATTCCATTAAATACCAGGAACTAAGTACCAAATTAAGCCTAATGGTCTTATAGATCATGGGTCTATTTGTAAATATGAAATACCATCACTCTCTTCCTCTTAACACTCTTGGTTTTGACTAAGAGTCCAATGTGGTTTTATACTAGCAAAAATAAAAGCATCATTATTTTACTGCAATAGAGGTGCCAAAATAAGATGAGAATAAAACTTCAAGAAAAACAAGTTATAGGTGTCATTCCATTCAAAATCAAGACATTAGTATCGAATTAAACCCAAAGTCTTTTTTTACGAATTTCATTCTTCAATTTTCATTATTGGGTTCAATCGTGGCATAAACTATAAACTTATTACGTAAATGAAAGGCTGGGAGTAAGAGATTAGCATGCCCTATCCCTGCATAAAAATGACAAGGAAAAGCAAGCCACGACCATAGAAATAATTTCACGTGAAGTTCCAATAAACCATGTTACAAAATGTCTTTGTCTCTAGCATTATCAGGATTCCATTGCTTCGGTATTTATCTTAAGTTATTTAGGACAATGTTTTATTTATTTTGAAATATTGAACAAAGCAAGGTTGAATACAAATAATAATAGCTAACAAATAGCAGCTGAAAAAACAAAAGAAAAAATTTACAAAGTAACTCAAATTAGACACCAATTACAAAGGAGTAAAGATTGCCATACACGAAGGGGCTGTTGTACATGCTGCAATACTATCTGGTAACTTTAAAAGGGTAGTAAAGACCCTAGTGAGTGCAGAAGCATACAAAAAGCTCATACTTCTAGCAATACTAGGCATGAAGCTAACCTAAAGCTGCTATACATTGCAGATGATATAAGGCCAACTTTGTTGTACATGCTGTCAATTAAGACAATAATGATACTTCTAAACAACAATACTGAGTCCATAAGGAAGAGAAATTGTCATCTGGTGAGACAACACGTCTAACAAATTGGGAAAAGTGAGAGCCTGAATAAGAACCAGCTTCAGCCTTGTTTTCCTGCATACAAATTCTCATATGCATAATGAAAGATTTTGGAATAGATTTTGATTCAGCCTTGTTTCCTTTTTTTATATGATTGCCCTGTAATTCTCTAATTTGTTGGTTGACTAGGTCCAACTAAGAAGCAATCTTCTCATCTTTCTTTGTCAACACCTGGTTTTATGTTCTATGTTTTTGGTACTTCTTCTTACTAGTGTAAAAGCTATTTAGTTGTCTAAGTGGGCATCCTCATAGTTAGTGCTCTTTTATTTTTATTTAAAAAAAATGGAACTTCCTAACCAGAAAAGATATATGAAATTAATGCATGTCTTTCGAACCACAATTCATTGTAAAGTTTGTTTTACATGTATTATTTTTACCACTCCATTTAGGAGAGAGGACCTAGTAGTTGAGCACCCTAACTTCAGGCCTCTCAAAATCATCCCTTGCAATTTCCAATCACTCCAAATTTTATAGTAGTTTATTTGACAAGACCCCTTTTTATAACTAAGGTTTCAGGGCCACATCATCAAATATGATGCCACATCAGCACATTTTTTGTTGAGGTATCAAATAATTCATAAAAAGAAAGGCGGGCCAATAAATGTACATTAAGTCAGGTTTTGTTGGTGCCTTGATATGGCATAGGAGATTAATTGCTTTTTAAATCTAATGAGTACATTTTCTTCAATTATAAATACTTATAGTAATACTAACAATCTAGTTGTGCTAAACTTTTAAAAATATTAAACCTTAAATACACAAATACTATTGGAACATGCTCAGCAGTTGGATCCTTTCCCCTATCCAACGCCTTGATACGATGACAAAGACATAGCTTAGCCATTCTCTAGAAACCCTAAGTGCCCATGCTAAGTGCACAATCTCACAACCCAGTCTAACCCAGTCTTCTATTTCTTTAAACTGGTAAAAATTGTGTAAGACTTGAATTAGAAATCCCTTTGTAAGAAAAATGATGCGCAAAGGACTTGAGAACATTCTTACTAAACAATTAACATGCAAGATCTGTGTTCCATGGCTTTTTAGGGTTTTTAGGGTTTTATGCTTTCTTTGCTATGATTATGGAGGCTATTGCCTCGGGCAGTGCCTCTGGGACCCAGAACTTGGTGGGGGAAGATTGTTTCAAAGGATGGAAAGAGGTATTAATGGGGAAGAAGATTGGGTCCCCT
Organism: Cunninghamia lanceolata; assembly: GCA_027924645.1. Taxonomy (NCBI): domain Eukaryota; kingdom Viridiplantae; phylum Streptophyta; class Pinopsida; order Cupressales; family Cupressaceae; genus Cunninghamia; species Cunninghamia lanceolata. The sequence goes on from BSBN01000797.1 coordinate 2,647,190, forward strand.
AAAAGTACGGCGGGGCATCCAGTCCAAAAGCACTTGGTTGAAGGAATGGCTTTGGATATTCCAGATGACTTGGTTGAGGAGATAGTGGTAGCCATGGATTTTGCACTGGTTGGTAAGTTTTTTCCCTCTGTCCTAATACTGAGATGGTTAGGAAGTGGGTAGCTACTCGGTGGAGAATCAAAGGTAGTGTGTCAGTTGTTGATATGGCAAGAGGGTTGTTTTTATTCAAGTTTACGAATAGGGAGGATATGCTAGCTGTTCTCGCAGGAGGACCCTAGCTTTATAGCACCCATTCGCTTGCATTGTGCCCTTGGAAACCCGAGTTTGATCCTAGCATGGATCTCAACAAGTCTATCCCTGTTTGGGTAAGATTGCCAGGGTTCCCACTGGAATTTTGCGACGAAAAGATATTTTCTACTATTGGCAATACCTTTGGGCAATTTGTTACTGTGGATAATACTACTCGCAATAAGTCCCGTCGTGTGTATGCTCAATTTTGTGTTAATGTGGAAATCCACCAAACCCTTCCCATGTCCATAGAGTTAAACTCTAAATATGGGATTTGGACTTAGCCAATTCTCTATGAGAATGCTACTACCTTCTGTCAGATTTCTAAGAAGAAGGGCCATTTCATGACCCATTGTAAGGCAAAGCAAATAGGGGGTAATGCTGACCTTCATAATGAGGCTGAGGAGAACTCATCCAAAGAAGCTTCCCCTGTTAATCAGGGAATGGGGGGTAATGAGAAAAATGTTATCCCAGATGATTATACTGAGAAGGTTATAGAGAAAGTTGGTCAGAAATTTGTTCCAGACACAAATAACTATTTGGAACAACAGAACAATCTGATTGAGGAGGGTGAGATACGATCCCAGTCGGTAGATGCTGATGCTGAAGGAGAGGCCTTGGGGGATGAACAACATGCCCAACCCCCAGAAATGGTTGGCAATGATGGGGTGGTAACCTCCCGACCATCCTCAAAGCAGGATCCTCCCCTTACCATGGAGGAGGGAGACCAGACTGCTATTCCGTCATTGACAGTTGAAATAGGACCAAGTGGTAATGGTAACGACTAGGACAATTGGATTACCCCTAAGAAAAAGAACCATAGGGCCAAAAAGTCTGTGGATGTAGGCACTGACTCAAAACAAGGGAGACCGACCCTCAGAGAAACAAGGCAAAGAGAGATTCCCAGGGAGATTCCCAGTGGTAAGCAAAAAACACTGGAGATCTAATCTCTTAAATCTTTTAAATGAGAATTATATCTTGGAATTTGAGGGGCTTCAATAGTCCCACAAAATAGTTTGAAGTAAAAAAATGTGTTCTAGACAATAAGTTAGATATTTTGTTACTCCAGGAGGTTAAGATGAATGAGGAGAACTTTAAGAAGATTGCTGATTATATATGGCCCAAGGCTGCTTTTTGCATTAGCTCGGCTATGGGAGCCTCTGGTGGGATTGTCACAATGTGGAATGAGGCTAAACTCCAGGGTTCGCTTGTTCTGCTAGTAAGCATTTTCTGGTTATTAACTTTTCTTTGCCTTCTTTAAATTAGTCCTTAATCAATATTTATGCCCCCAATACTACAGCTTTGAGGAAAACTTTGTGGACTGATTTGGGTACCACTCTTTCCAATTCCCTGCGATCCTGATGGATGTTGGCTGGTGATTTTAATACACCCTTATATCCCTCTGAGAAATCTTGGGGGATTCTTGATTATTCTGATAGCATGTTTGACTTTGCAGAATTTATCAATGATTTTGGTTTGCTGGATTTGGAGCTACAAAATCAGAACTTCACCTGGTCTAACCAAAGAAGAGGAGATCAAATGATTTAGGTTAAATTGGAGAGATTCCTTATCTCTAGCAATTGGGATAACCATCATAATATGAGTCTGCAGGCTCTTCCTAGAACCATGTCTGATCATTGCCCTATTTTCTTCAATTGGAAGGATCAAAGCAAACGGGGTCCTTTCCCCTTCTGCTTTGAAGCTATGTGGATCAAACATAGGGATTTTAGGAAACTTGTGGCTCAATGGTGGAAAATTCCCATTCAAGGTACTCCTATGTTCAGGTTGGTCAAAAAGCTCCTTCACATTAAAAAGGAAGTTTGTGGGTGGAACAGATATAGTTTTGGCAATATGTTTCTTCAGAAGAAAAATATCTCTGGGAGATTAGCTAAACTTCAACAGCTAATGGCTCAAGGAGATGCTCCAGAGGATATTATTCAGGAGGAGTGCGATCTAATTTCTGACTAGAAGAATCTTATGAGCAGAGAGGAAGTTTTTTGGAAACAGAAGTCCAGGGTTCAGTGGCTCAAAGATGGGGATAGGAATACAACTTTTTTCCATCTCTCAGGCATGAAACATAGGAAGGCTAACTCCATATAAAAACTATGTTTGGAAAATGGCAATATTATCACTGAGGATACTGAGATTGGAGATCAAGCCATGTTAATTTTTTAGAACTTGTTGTCTGACCAAGCTAGCAATGTTGGGAATGGTAGCGTTATGGACCAGTTCATTGATAAAATTCCCTATCAGATAACTGAGGAGGACAACTCAAAAATGCTAAAACCTATTTCTGAGGAGGAAGTTCGTGCTGTCTTATTTTCTATGGGGCCTTTCAAAGCTTCTAGCCCTGATGGCTTTCCTCTAATATTTTTTCAGGAATATTGGGATATTGTGGGGGCTGATCTCACTGCTGCTATTAGAGACTTTTTCAGAACTGGTGAACTTCTAAAGTAGATTACTAATACTTTTATTGTCCTTGTCCCTAAAAACCTGAAGCCTACTCATCTCTCTAACTTCAGACCCATTAGCTTGTGTAATTAAGTCTATAAGCTGTGCACTAAAGTGATTGTCCTGAGATTTCAACCTTTTTGGATAAAATTATCTCCCCTTCTCAGAAAGGCTTTGTCCCTGGTCGTCAGATTCTTGATGTTGTAATCTCCACTCATGAAACTATTCATTCCATGGACAAGAGTAGAATCCCTGGCATGGCTCTTAAGTTAGATATCTCCAAAGCCTATGATAGAGTTTCATGGAAATTCCTGTTTGATGTCATTAAAAAATTGGGTTTCAATGATAAAATTTTTCTTCTCATTCATGAGGCTGTTTCTACTGCTAAATTCTTGGTTCTGGTTAATGGGGTCCCTAGGGGTTTTTTCTCTTCTTCGAGGGGAATCAAATAGGGGGATCCCCTCTCACCTTACTTGTTTATCATGATGGCAGAGGCCCTTGGGTGATATGTTCACTCTAAGATCTCCTCTAATGAAATTATGGGCATTAAACCTGCTTCCTCCCTTCCCCCTATGCCTGTGCAGTAGTTTGCGGATGATACCATTCTCTTTGGTATCTCTTCTATGGTTGAAGCCTGTAGTTAGAAGAACATTTTAAATGACTATGCCAAAGCTTCTGGTCAAGGCATAAACATTCAAAAGAGCAATGTGTATTTTTTTAATACTCCTAATGATCTCCATCGCAAAATTATTAATATTCTTGATTATGCTGAAGCTGATCTTCCTGCTATTTATCTTGGCCTTCCTCTTACAGTCAAGGATTTTGGAATGGAATTTTGGAAAGAACTCAGAAGAAGCTGGTTGGTTGGAAGGGGAAGTTACTCAGTAGTGCAGGCAAATTACAGTTACTTCGTGCTTCTTTGCAAGGTATTCCTACTTACTTCCTATCCCTTTTTAAGATACCTATTTGTTTTGCTAACAAACTGGAGCAGATTCAAAGAAGATTTTTATGGACAGGGCAAGAAGACAAATAGTGAATATCTTTGGTTAGCTAGGAGAAAGTTTGTCTTCCAAAATCTCATGGTGGTCTTAACATCAGATCTATCAGGAATATGAATAAAGCCCTCCTTTCCAAAATCAACTGGAATTTGATCCAAAACCATAAAGAATGGGGAGTCATTATGCAAGCCAAGTATCTTCATGGAACTAATCACTTCAATTTTCTCCAACAGGAAGGGATCCCCCAGGGATCTGTTATCTGGAACAAAATGCTGAAGTCGAGAAGTCTTCTGAAACAGGGGCTTAGATGGAAACTAGGGAATGGAAATTCTATTAACTTCTAGAAAGATATTTGGATGAGTGATAAGGCTCTTCTTACTCAAGAGAATTATGGAGTTATTGCTGGTATTGCTACTCAATTTTTTGGGGATAAAGTCTACCATTATATCTATAATAATAATGGTAGTAGGAGCTGGAAAAACCTATTGGATTATTGTACTCATCGCCCTGATCTCACTTCTAGGATGTAGTCTGTACAACATTTGATGTAGGGGGTCAGAATTCCTCTTTTCCCTAGAGAAGATGAGCAGTATTGGTGGCCGGATAATCGAGGTCATTTCTCTATCAAGTCTTCTTACAATAATGCTGGTTCCTGAGGTGCATAGAAATAAGATTTGGAGGAAAGTTTCGAATCATAAACTTATACCTGAAATCAACATATTTTGGTGGGCTGATGTTCATAAAAAAATTCTTACCCAAGATAACTTACAGAGGAGAGGATTTACTCTGGTTAATAGATGTTGTTTGTGCCTACAAGAGGAGGAAATAGTCTCCCATTTAATTATACACTATGATTTTGCCAGCGAAGTCTAGAACCTGATCCTAAGGAATTTTGGCATTCAGTGGGTTTGTAATTTTTATATTAAGGAATTCATTACCAGTTGGTGCCCTTCCTTCACTCATCCTTGGCTTGTTGAGCTATGGAACCAAAATCTTCCCTGTCTTGGTTAGACTTTATGGAAAGAATGCAATAACTGGATATTTAGGGATGATGCTAGGGACACCTCTCAGGTTCTTCATTCCTTTGCTAAGATCCTCATGGAAAGTGTGACTAATTCCCACATCAAAATTGTAGAGAAACCTTTTTCTCATGAAGAGGAGCAAATTGCGGCTAGTTGGAAGATCCTAAACCAAATTCTGGCTCATAATAATTCCAAACAATTGTAGAGATCAAATACTAGATGGATTCCCCCGAGGCCTAATTGGCTCAAACCCAACTTTGATGGGGCTTCTAAGGTGGATGGCAAGGCTAGTGGTGGCGGGATTATAAGGGATGATAAAGGGTGGATGGTTGCTACTTATGCTGGTGGGATAGGCTATCAAAGCAACAATTATGCTGAAGCTACTGCTCTTCTTTTGGGGGTGAAGTTGGCTATTTCTCTTGGTATTAGGCAATTGTATGTTCAAGGGGATTCCAAACTGGTTATTGATGCGGTAAATAATGTGTCAACTTGTGGTTGGAAGCTGAAAGATCTTATAGTGGATATTCAGATCCTTCTACAGAGGATTCCCAAAGTGGATATCTCTCATATATTTAGAGAGGGTAATGGTGTTGCGGACGCCCTTGCTGACCTTGGCCAACAATTTTCAAGTCCCATTAATCATAAGGGACTTAATTCAAAAGGAGGTGACATGTTTAGGATGAGTTAGACTTCTTGGAAAGATAGCTCTCTCTGTTGGCCTTGTTCACAGATGCTGACGTGTATCTTGAGGTACGTGATTTTTTGTACTTCTTTGCTTAATGTCACTTCTACCTTATTACTCCTTCCTGGTAAGGTGAGCTGATTACCTGCTAATTATAGCGAATGCCAAAAAATCATGATCGAGCATGGGAAGAGTAGGTGTCAAGTTCATAAGGCGGCTCTCATTAATGATAATGCGTGTAGATTTATTACCAATATCATTATCCTCGGTCAAGCAGTTAATGTTACCCTGTACACTAACTCTGTGAAGTTTTGGGGTTTCTGTGATTATGTCTGGAAGGTTAATATGGGAGGCGATAGAATCCGAACGGAACTCATTTCCTATTGTGAATTTAAAGACAACCCTGTGGTCTAGCACTACTGTAAGGAAGGTGGTATCAGGCCTTACTTGGAATGCCTTAATGGTTATGATGAAAAATTGTCAGAGCAATTTGCTAGGTCATGGCAAAACTGGTGAGTCACTGTTGGGGGAATTGGGTTTGAGATTTCTGAGAGTGATATTGCTATGGTGACTGGCATGTCGAGTTAGGGGATCAAACTGTAGAGAAAAGCTAAAGTGGTGGACCATTCTAACCAGAAGTTATTCCTTGGTGAAGGTGAAGAACTCGTTCCTTACCAGGGAGGATTCGATCCCGCCAAGCTACCCGAGCCGTGGGACAGGGTGTGTTTTCTCATTATGAAGTACTTCACTCTGGAGGGGCACTTCACCAGGTTCTACAATTATCATCTTCCTCTCCTGAATCACTTTAGACGCAATGCTCATATTACTTTTCCATTTTATTTACTGTCTTGCCTTCAGCATTCAGTTCTTAGGGTTAGAGCTAAGATGGCCAAAAAACTTTCCAAGAAACCCATCCCCCTACACCAGGGTCTCATCCTCTTCTTATACAATTTCCACCTTTCCTTGGAGCCGCCCAAGCCTATTCAGACTGATAGTGGGGAAATGTCTACCAACCTTAAAGATACTACTATTTCTGAAGAGACGTGCCCTTCCCCTATTTCTCCTAAGACGAAAGGGGTTTCTTTTTCTACTACTGAGGAGATTCACATGGCGACTACCACCAACACCCCGGTCTCTAAAGTTAGTGTGAAGAGAAAGAAGAGGAAAAATAGAGAAGTGGAGGAGGATACTGGGGGGGTTGCTGTGGGGACCTCTAAAAATCTTTGCAGTACCCCTGTGGGGTAGGGCAGCAAGTCTAATTTGTCTGCTAAGGATATTAAGGAGGGCTTTTCCTCAGGGGTTAGGCAGTCGGGGAGGATTACTGGAAAACCTGTGCCCAAAGCTAAACTCATTGATTATTCTAAGAGTGCGTCTGACGAGTCCACTTAGGGTGATGAGGCTAAGGTTATGGAAGTGCAGGAGATCTCTAAGGGTGTTGATGGCAAGAATGGGAATGAACTATTGGAGGCTGTTGGTGGGGCTGTTGGAGATTCTGAGGGTAATGCTGACGAAGTGGGCAAGATGTTTGTGGAGGAAGCTGCTGATGAAATGGAGATAGATGCTAATTACAGGAATGACATTGTTGTCCTGAGGGGCCAGGTTGAGAAGCCGGAGCAATCCTTTTCCACTATGCTCAGGCGTGTTGTTTTACTCAATCTTTCTGTACTGTAGGATCTAGGGACTACTGTTGCTATTGACACTGATGAGAACTCTATTAAGTTGGATGAGTTTATTGAACCCATGGCTAAAAAAGGAGAGAATCTTCCTCCTTAGTTCTAGTTTCTTTTATGTTATCGCCACTCTGCTTCTCCATATTTACTGTCTTTAGACTGGTTTTGCTATTTATGTTGTCTATGCTGGTTAAGCAGGTTTTGTTGTAACTGTTTTGAGGCTCTTTTGTCTTGATGCCTCTGGGGTTTCTTTTTGCTATTTTGTAAGGGTTCAGCCCCTAGTTTTAGCCACCTTATATTATCAAAAACATTCTTACTACTTCAAGAAAACTTTTATATAGACCTTTCATGAATGTTATTGTTCTTGTGAAGTTCTTTTCCTCCCAATGTAAAATTGCATGAGTGAAATAAATCATAGTACAGAAGAATAAGATATCAACATTGGTGGAAGAACAAACAAATTTATGAAGGAAACTTACGAGGAAACAATTTTGTTTTGTTTATTCAGGAAGCAGTGTACTTAGAAGGAGGTGGATGTGTATATATATATATATATATATACAAGGAAACAATTTTGTTTTGTTTATTCTAGAAGCAGTGTGCTTAGAAGGAGGTGGATTTCTATATATATAGGTAGGTAGAAATGTTGGTGGGAATCAGTGGTCACTTGACAACTGTTCAAATCCTTCACATAGCTTTCTAAAATTTTGGTTACAAGGTACCACATCGATCAATGCTTCCCATGCTCTTTCAATGTAAAAGTAATAGAGGAGTACTATGGAGAAATATCTTGTGTTAGGCAACATACAGATTTACATCTCCTTTGTTGATGTTATTGTAGCAGTGGGAGATTTATCCAGGCCAACTCAATGAGGAGTCACAACTTATTCATATGAAGAGACACCAAAGCATATGAAGAGACACCAACGTTTATGTAGAGTCACCCTTGATTTGTATATATATACTTCAATTCAATCACTTCATTTAACACCTCTAGTAGGAAATCATCATTTCCATTAGTAGTAGACCAATTTCAAGGAGAAACATATTCATTTGTATCTTTGCATCTAGGAGAGGTGTTATTATTCATTGTATCAAATTCGGCCTTGTGTTGGGCCTGAGTTGTAAGCAGATTTTTGCTCTTATTCCTTTAATATATAAGAGATATATTTGCTGGGTTTTCCTAGGGTGCCTTCTATGTTTATTGTCTTATGTGTTGCATTTTCTTATTGCTTACATTTCTAATCCTAAAAACTAACATAGTATCAAAGCAGGTCTAAGAAAACATCTGATTAGATTTGTTTAAATAGTCAAGTCAACTTCTATATTCTGGGGCAATATGTAGAGATATCATCTGTGTTTGCACTCATATTTAAAATGTCAATTATTGCCCAGCTTCCAGTACATACAATGTAATTGGAATTGTGCAAATATTCATATAGCTCACTCTCAAATAAAGAGCGTGAAATAGAGTCTGAGCAGAGATAAAAGGAAGGGGTAAAATTGGGGAAGGGGAGCTCATATGATTCGCTGATGGGCATGATTAAAATTGTAAAAGGAGAACAACTCAGTAGTGGTGATATGCAGATTTTATAAGGCATGGCGGTGACAAATATTTTCTTCCAAACTGTGTACAGATGGGAGATCTTGCAGAGGCATTCTGGAGCTTTGTGTGTGACACATTTGCGAGCTATGTTGTCCAATATCGTACAAATGTCAATCTTAAAGGAATGCGCATGATGAAGACAAAAAGGAACGAGCAAGAAGCATTTCATGATCACCACTTCCATTCTCTTTCATCTCTTGAATTGTGGTGGAAAGATTGTGTCTTAGGCTAAGGACATGCAAGTAGAGTGAAAAGGAATTCAAGTGGGAGCTGAAGACGTTAGGACATCTCAGGCATCACATTCTGGTCCCACTTCTGGATTATTGCATTGCCAATGATAGAGAGCGGCTGCTCGTCTACAAATACATGGCCAAAGGAACCCTCCTCAATTGCTTCCATGGCCTTCATAGGGACTAGAATGAGTTGGACTGGCCCACCAAACTTAAGACCTGTATCAGAATTTCTAGAGGACTGACATGGTTTCATATCATCCACTGCAATATAAAGTGAAGGGCCAATGTGGACGCAACGACATTTATCACCTCAATAGCCAGAACAAGCCTGACTGCATTTGTCCTCCTTAATTCAATTTTATCAATGGGCAAGACCATTTTAAGGGATGTGAGAGTTATATGAGGGTCGCAGTGGTCAAGTCCATCTGATAGGGGATAGGAATGAGGATTGCGCCCACAGCAGGGAACCGTTGTGATTAGATCCTGAACTATGATATCCACCCTAATAGAAGAGCATAACAATTTGGAAGGTGAAAGGTTGTGTCTCCAACACTTATACAGTGATCCGAGCACTCCATCTGGGCATGAACATATGCAAGAGTTGCATTTAGTTGACCTACAACATCTTTATTGGTGCAACTCACAAATTATCAGCCACACCCATCATTTCCAGGCATCATCTATTGAAATAACATCCTACAAACAACATTGGGATCTACATAGCGACGGAATATCATTCATATCCCTACACTTTTAATATGAATTTAATTTCTGATGGCTATAGGAAAGACCAAGTCGTGGGTCTCTTTGAGAAAGAATAGATCAACAAGGTTGTAGGAAACCTATTTTATATGTTGTCCCAGGTGGCGTATTACATGATGGTGTTGTTGTGGGTACATATCTGCTCCGAAGGGATAAGAAGTTGCCTTATGATTGCTAGTCACATTCACTCATAGGATGCACAAAGGGGCAAATGGAGGCCGAGGCTATTGAGTTTTGTTTCTACAATGAATGAAGATGAAGTGAAAAGAGCATCACAATAAAGAGATAAGCATTTTATGTGTGTACCTTTGAATAATGATGTAGCTAATTCATCCACTAACATTGGGAATGGTGAATCATGTATGCTTCTAGCATTGGTCTGGATATTTCTCTGTGGGGTAGTTTTATTCTATGAACTATTAGTAATCTCTCTAAAATGCTTCCAGGACAGATCGAGGAGAAAAAGGATGATGAGAGACTACATAAGGAATTCAAAGGGATGAAGATCTTGAGGCATCATGTGAGGAAGGCATGCTAGCCGGAGAAATGAACAATCATGGAGTCATAGCTTGCAGCCATGGGACTGAGTTGGTGGCATATAACTTCACTGGAGACATCTCTCGAGGGCACAAGGTTGGGTCAGCCTTGGATGAGGAATTTGCATCAGCAAAGAAGATTGAGAAAGATGAAGACACTAAAACCCTTTCAGATTGTCATTGTGATCAGCTACTTTGAAGAGGAGGAAATGACTTCAAAGGGAGTTAAATTCTAAGAATTCAAGGCATGAGTTGAGAGCATGTCTGGGAAAAAGGACTAAGGCTTTGAGATTAGTCAATGGAGGGGAGTTCACTTCTAGAGGCTTTCCTTGCAATCTCTAAGGAAGGGATCAAGAGGGAGTTCTGTGACTCACTGTGAAGAAGTGAAGGTTTCAATGCTTGGAAGACCTCTTCAGCTGCTGAGAATAGACAAATTTGACATTGGTATCTCCATAAACATATTTAGAATAGGGTGATCCAGGATGAGATCGAGGAGGATAGTCCTAAACTCACGTAAGTTAGTAGTGCCAGAGGCATGCATTAAAAACCAGTCCTCTAAGGCAAGCATTGCAGACAATCTTGGATGAGGAGGTCAAAAGGTTGATGCAAGTACTTGGAGCTTTAGAGGGAGTCACATCATCATGAAGATCTATTGCAATGTTTATTTCTCTATGATGGAGAAGTATGAGGTGAAAGCCCTGGTAGTGTATATTTCTCTATGATGGAGAGATATGAGGTGCGAGGCCCTTTCCATCTCTGAGATGTGGTTCTTTGCACCCTCTAGGAGTAGCCATGGTGGACATCATGTTGAGTGACTCCACGATGATGTATTTTTTCCACTAATGCGAGTAGCCATTATGGACATCACGTTGAGAGACTCTTTGATGATTCTCTTGTACTTGTGTTTATCCACCCTCTAGGAGTAGCCATGGTGGATGTCATGTTGAGAGACTCCATGATGACATCACGTTGAGTGACTCCATGATGGGTACTTGCGTACATGTTTCTTTCCACTCATGGGAGTAACCATGGTCAACATCATGTTGAGTGAATCCATGATGATATCACATTGAGAGACTCCATGATGATTCTCTTGTACTTGTGTTTATCCACCCTCTGGGAGTAGCCATGGTGGACATCATGTTGACAGCCTCCATGATGACATCACATTGAGTGACTCCGTGATGGGCACTTGTCTGCATGTTTCTTTCCACTCATGGGAGTAGCCATGGTGGACATCATGTTGAGTGACTCCATGATGATATCACATTGAGAGACTTCGTGATAAATTCTTCTCACTAATGGGTGTAGCCATTGTGGGTGTCATGTTGAGAGACTCCATGACATGAATATCTGGAAAGATATCTCCCTAGCTAAAAGGGAGTGTCAATGTTATTGTAGTGGTGGGAGATTTACCCAGGCCAACTCAATGAGGAGTCACAACTTATTCATATGAAGAGACACCAAAGCATATGAAGAGATGTCGACGCATATGAAGAGTTACCCTTAATTTGTATATATACTTCAATTCAATCACTTCATTCAACACCTCTAGTAGCAGATCATCATTTCCATTAGCAGCAGACTGATTTCAAGGAGAAACATATTCGTTTGTATCTTTACATCTAGGATAGGTGTTATTATTCATTGTATCAAATTCAGCCTTGTGTTGGCCCTGAGTTGTAAGCATATTTTTGCTCTTATTCCTTCAATATATAAGAGATATATTTGCTAGGTTTTTCTCCCTTGAGTAGGAGGGTTTTCCCAGGGTACCTTCTATGTTTATTGTCTTATGTGTTGCATTTTCTGATTGCTTACATTTCTCATCCTAAAAACTAACATAATGACAAACCAAAATAATGACAAAAATTGTGACAGCGTGCCAAGGGACATCAAACACATAAAAACATTGCTACACATTAGCCAAATAAATATGTTCCAAAGAGGAAATTCTTAAGAATATACCAATCTATTCTAAAAAGGAAATTCTTAGGAAAATAGTAAATATTATAATGCTCAAGATTTTTTTTTCAGAATTGCCAAAATTGGCCCATGTAACTCATGAAACGCTTCGTCAAGGAAATAAGATTTTTTTTCATAATTGCCAAAATTGTCCTGCGTAACTCATGAAACACTCCAGTAAGGAAATTCTTAGGAAAATAGGAAATACTAGCATACCTATATTTAAAAATATATCTAAAGTACGCTGAGAGATATCCTTCTTGAGGTGCGTTTCCACCTATGTGTGGTAAATTGATTAAAAAATAGGGGCCTTGAACCTTCCTTCATTTCTATATTTTCTGCTACCAAATTCTCTAGAACTCTTTTGTGGTAAAACTCACCTACCACTTCACCAAAATGTTTTAGAAAAGTAGTGAACATGAACTTGTGGTTCTGCTCATGTCCAGATTGGTAGAAATTCTTATATTGTTTTGAATAATATTCACTAAAGTATTTCAAATCTTTACACTTCCCTCTGACAGTACAATTCTTGACCGAGATTAATGAAGAAATCTGTCAAGAATCTAAAAAAAGAAAAGAGTTAAAGAAGGTTAAGCCTTTGCTGTCAGCATCAGCATGCTATCAAATTATGCCAAGTAATTAGTTTCCTGATAAAGGAAAATCTTCTTCCAAATGTTATTCATGTGACAAATTTGAAAAGTCTTATTATAAGAAGAAGAAGAAGAAATATAGTAAATATCCAAAGAAGAAGGGATATGTTAGGAAATGAGATAAAACCTCAAGATCCAAAAAGAAATGGAAAACTACATGCTATATTTGCAAAGGAGATCATTGTGCTAATAAGTGTCTTGAGAGAAACAAGAAAAAGAATAAAGGAAAAGTTAGAGCAGCTAAAGCTGCTAGTCTAAACGATAATGATGAATTTGAATTCATCAATGACTGCCCTTTAGACCCTGAAGATATCATTATATCTGAACTTGATGAAGTGACAGAATCTGAAGGTGAAGAATATGAATCTACCCAGGAGCAAGAGAAGACCCCTGTAAATGAAAAGGAGCATTGTATGAGCAGAATATTTTGTAATCCTATATTGAAGATTTTCTTGATCATCAATAATATTTCTGCATGTTATATTCTCTCTTGCAGCTGTCTCAAAAATTTTGTATCAAAGCCTATTAAAGTTAATTTATGATTACATTCTTGGTTACAATTTTTGTGTAACTATAACCATTCATGAGTTCTGAAAAATGTTTAACTATATTGCTCTTCGTATAGCTCCCTGTATTGCTCTTACCATTAGTTTCTTGTTGTAAGTCCTCGTCTGTAAGTCCCGTTGTTAAGCTGTGGATTGGCGTTATTAGGGCGATGTGCTGTGGTAATCTGGTAATTCGATCGCAGGTGTGAGCACGGATTTGAGCGCAATAATGGACATGGCTTTGACTTCTGGATCGGCTATGGCTCCCAAAGACCATACTATGGATCGTAACTTAGAGGTTAGCTTTATAGGACTGGATATTTTTAAAAGGGTCAACCGGATGGGAACCATTTGGATTAGTTCTGTTAACATATGCCATCTAGAATTTTCCTTTGGCTTTCACATCATCAGTGGTATCTCTTAACTTTCTGGTGGAAGGATCATAAACCTTTTCTATCACAGGCTATTTAACTTCAGTTAATAGTTTAGGACCTTCATATTGAGCCTATAGATACCCTTTTGAAGAAAGAGTAAAATGCTTTATTCATTTGATAATTTGCAGATACAAAACAATGTATATAAATTCTGAGGGAATTGCAGTTATAATGAGTTGATAGTTACAATGAACTAAACTGAATGAACAACATAGTAACCAACAATATAATACACTAACATTCCCCCCTTATTACATTATTCCTACAATAGTACCAAGAGACCCCCCTTGAATGCTAACATACTGAAAAAAGCTGATTACATAATATGAATACATATTTTATAGAAGATCTTCTCCCAAAGAACAAATGCTGAACCAAGCGGGGCTCCATCATGCTGTCTTGTCTACCCTCGGAAAGGCGTAGCTTTGAGCTGTGTTCTTGAGCTCTTTAGTCCCAAGCTCTCAAATCATAGAGTCAAGAATTATTCAACAATGAACCCTAAGAGATAAGATAGATCTCTGCCATTATGTAGTGATTGCGAAAGGGTATAATTCCTGATCATATACTCTTTGAAGCTTGCTAGACAACAATCCATATTGAGCTCAACACCAAATCCCAAACTTGTCTACAAAATAAAATCTTCACAAAACATACATTCTTCAAATCCATCAGCAACCACAAGGAAAAAAAAACAACCAAAACCAAAAACACTTCTCATGCAAAGCATCATCTCAAAGCGAGAAGCTAACTTGAGATGATAGGAAAATCCTCTATCCTCTGATGCCACTTGCCTCCAATATGACCCTGCTTAAAGGGCATATCCATAGAAATTAATAGCACCATCTAGTGGATCATCATCCTCAATATCTGGTGGATCCTTAGCATCTTCAATGCAAGCAAGATTTCCTTCATTTTTTACCTTTCCTTTAAGAACATCACTAGCTCGAGTTCTACAATCCCAAGCTATGTGGTTGTTTTTCTTACAATAAAAACATTTGATTCTCTCTAATCTCTTGTAATTATTTCTGGAAAATAATGCTTTCCCCTGAGGATCATCTTCTGAATCTTCTGTTGTTCTCTTCTCTTCTAATAGAAGAGCAGAAATCATACCTTCTAGAGTTTGTGAAGGTATTTGATTGAGTGTAAAAACAACATTGTTGTATTTTGAAGGCAAGCTATTTAATAGGATGGCCCTAGCATCATCATCATCTACTGTAGCCTTAACCTCTGCTAACTGTCTAATGAGAGACTGCAAGTTACTTATATGATTTGACATTGTTATTCCATCTTCCATCTTAAATCTAAATAATTGAAGTTTTAGAGAAAACTTTGCATTAATATCTTTTGCTCCAAATAATTTATTCAGATTATCCCAAATTTTGGCTGATGATTTATCCAAATCAATGTGGTGCAATTCAGTGTCAGAAAGAACAAGACCAATTATAGTCTTGGCTTTATCATCTCTACTACTCCAATCTAATAATGTATTTGCATTTGTAGGTGCTTTTTCCTTTCCACTTACTATTCCCCATAAATTTTTATTCATTAGTTGCATTTGAATTTTCATTCTCCAAGTATGAAAATTAAATCCAAAGTATTTGTCTAATGGAATCTCCATCAACAAAAAAATATTTAGAATATAAATAACATGACCAAAAAATGCCTTATCACACTGACTTAAAAATTTCAATTCACAGGCATATGCAAAATTATTCAAATGGTCTTTATAACCATACCTGGTAGAGTCATGCCTTCAAGATTTCTGAAATGAATCAACACCTTACACATGCCTTTTTCAAATTAGTGAAATGCTTCTTCTACACATTATTAAAACGTGTTTTCTTAAGCATTTAGCCAACACTAAAATATTTAAATCTTCTCAGCCACCTAAAACGTTACAACAATAATTAATTCCAGCTACTGCTACTATGCCATAGAACTTCTAACAGAGATAGACCAAGTGATCAACTATGTTGCTAAAATGAAGATAGAGTAATGGGTAGTTGCGTATAAGAGAAACCCCACTTTTGCAAATACTTTTACTACTACAACAGACGTGTTTCCTTCATCTCATAGGAGATTATCTTGGGCCTTTGCCATGTTTCATGGTGGAAATACCATGCTCTGAGAACATCAATATCAACCTTGACACACCCCAAATCCATATTTGTTCTTGTTACACCTGCTGCTACATGTCAGACAATGATTCAATTCTCCTCTATGTTACACAGAGACATGATCAATTGACCACTCTGATACCAAATGAAGAAAGAGTAAAATGCTTTATTCATTCGATAATTTGTAGATACAAAACAATGTATATAAATTCTAATGGAATTGCAGTTATAATGATTTGATAGTTACAACAAACTGAACCAACCGAATAACATAGTAACCAACAATGTAATACGCTAACACCTTTGGCACTAGATGGGAAGTTTAATTATTTAACAATCTATGGCTGTTTGACTGTTAAGACTATGGTTTGCACAGTAGACTGAATAGTCTGAGACTCTCTAGTAATAGAGTCACTTAACAGTAATTGGGACTCTGAGACAGATTGTACTTCTCTTTTCACAGTTTCTAATTGTGTCTCAACATTCTTAATATGCAGATTATTGTTATTAACTTGGACACTCAACACATCATTATCTTATTTATTTTCACTTATGACCTTCTGAAGCAATTTATGCTATTGCTCACTAGCTTGTTGCTTACTGACCCACCAGGCTTCTGCATGCTGCTTAAACTGATCATAAGCAACATGTAACTCATGAATTTCATGGCAGACAGTAGTCATCCACTCATCAGTGATTCGTTTCTCCAGATGTTCAAGAGTTGCAATCATGAAATGAAGATTGGCTTGAACACCAATTTGATATTTCTCATTTTTTATATTCTCAAGGTCTCTCTGGACCTTCCTATCTTGTGCAAGCAACAAACTTTTTTGGAGACAGAGATTTGTCCAGTTGAGTATTTTACTCTAGCTAGATCCTTCAAATTCTCTAGCAGTGGTAACATGTAGAGGCCAGAATTCAACTTGGTATTTACCAGATCGATCATACATCATAAAATCCCTAAAGGATGGGATAGTTCTTGGTACTACACAGGGACCTGCAGGTGTTGAAATTACTTTTTCATTGGACTCCTTCATATCTTTCTCTGGAAAAGAGAACTTTTCTAGACATCATTCTTATATGTCTAGTAGGAGGATAAAACACAAATGAACATTTTTCACACTTATATAATCCATTGTCCAACTTGAAATATTATACATGTGGACAAGAGGGAGGAACACTAGAAGAACTAGTACTAGCAGATGACTATGACTGCCTAGGAACAGGAAGTTTAAACAAACTTTCAAAACCTTGTGATGGCTACATTTAGACATTGTTGGTTCCCAAAAATGCAGGTTGCTAACCCTAAGAGGATGCCAAACTCTTGTTTGGATTTGCAACATTTTTGGACCAATTGACGGAGCTATTAGCTCCCTACACTTCAGGTCCTACAAACCTAGGTGGGTGTACCTTTGTAACTAAAGTAGACTTAACACTATATGACTTGATTGGATTAGTAAATCTATCACAATGGCATAAAATGTAATAGATGCAGTCTACAAATTATCTCCTACTCCTAGTGTACTGACTTGAAATAGAAATGTTTTGAATATGAGTTTGAATAGTAATGACTAGTGCCTACTTCTATTGGGCTATGGAGTCGGTAAATGGATGGTGACTAAATGGAAACAGATGTATAAGGTAAGTAGATCTAATTCACAATTTAACTCGAACTTGTAAGGCACCTGGGATGTTTACACCTTATGCAAACATGCAAGAATGTCAGTTATAATGCTCTTCTTATACTATCCCAATGATATTCCCCATATTACTGTGAACAACTGAGAGGATGTTTAATTCTAGTAAGAAGGGAATTTAGACCAGACTTGTTTTTGTAGAAAGGATTTACCTCTTAGCAGAGACCTTATGACAATTTTGATCAACTTCTTACAGAAACCCACCAATTCAAACACACTGAATCAACAAATGTGACCAAATAAATCAACAATATCCTTGGTATGATAATTTAAACAATATGGGAAAACCATTCTGGAGACAACATTATAACATTTATGATTTAATATTAACATTACAGCTGAACACTGAAAATAGATAACATAATTGAAGCACTCCTTTCCATTAATGAAAAAATGTGTATATAAAAGTTCTGATGAGGTGAATGGGTGGAGTGGAATTAAATAATTTCATACTGCTACCCTAAATCTACTCCTATCTTCTAATCTACTGATCATTTTTTAATCTTCTCCACGATTGATCATATATACTTTCATACTTTAGGGTTGTAACCCTTTATCTTCATCTGGTGCAACTTTTGGCTTGTCGTGAAGGATAATAGTGTGGTTTGAATGTTTTATGAAACATTAGCTTTTTGTCTTTCAAGTATTTAATTATCTTTCTTAATTAATTTAATTTTCTTCGTGAAACATAAAATATTTCCAAATTCCAATTTCCATTTCTCGTTTCACCTTTATTTGGAGAAAACATTTATTTGGGTGAAAATTATTATCCTTTTAACTTCTTCAGTGAAAGAGTTGACCAAACTTCGTAAAAATAGTTACCTTCTTGATTCAATCCTTCTGGAAAAACCTTTCCCTTTTCAAAAATGTTCTTCAATAATTTTTTTATTTTAATTTTGTTTCCCACTTTGCAAATATTTATTTTAACTTCCTTTTGTCTTGAGATCTCGTGAAAATAATTCTTCAAGTAACTATTGTTATCTCCTTTAATATATATTTTCACTCAGTTGGTAAGAAATAATTACTCGCTTGTGAGTTGCTTGGTGAAAACGTTTTCTCGCCTTTGTATACACTTCCTCAAAAAATATTTTTTAGGTAAAATAATTACCCATCGGGTGAATTCCTTAAAAAATATTTTGCCTCCATCTTTATAACCCCTTTGGCAAAATATTCGGGTGAAAAATATTCATTTTGTATCTAAAGATGATCTTGTAAAATCTTCAATATATCTTCTCGTGAATATATTTACCCATAAATATATATTCACACTTTTCAATTACATTTGTTCACCTTTCATTTTCCAAAATGTAATTATATCACTTTCCTGTCTTCGGTGAAAGTGGCTATGTTTCTCCCCGAAAAAGGTATCTATCGGCAAGACATATGATCTCAGTGTGATTTAAAAATCTCACTCCGATTAGTTTGGTTTCACCGGTGACATTTTACTATTGGATATTAGGGTTCACTTCATCGGCAAGTCAGGAGGACTCAAACATTGCTCACCGATAAGCTATGTCTTGCCGATATTGTGTTTATCTTGCGTGGTTTTTACTTCTGTTTGCAGTTTCTTTTTACTTCTTCGTGCTCAGCTTTTTAAGCTCATGCTTCGGCCCTTCTCATGGATTTCACCTTCGCTCTTGTACTTCTATTCTAGCCATCTCTTTTGTTATTATCTCATTAATTATTTATATAATACTTGGGCCCACAACATCGGTGTGACACATAAAATCAGTATGATTTACAATTTTTGCTCCGATTCATTTTCTTCTGCCGATGTATTTTTTAATTTTAGGGTCTTTTCAACTCTATTTCTTCATGCTCGGATTCACTGGATATCTGGTGGATATCTATCTCAGAGATTTCATGAGAAGGCACCAATGCATTGTCTTTAATATCAAGACAATCAACGAAAGGGCTAGGTCTAATAGTTCCTGGTAGCTTGAAGGCACTAGATTTCATTTTCCAAGTCTGGTATTTTTGCCAAATAAATTTTTATTCAAATCCACATCCTGGCTTTGATCCACTTAATAGCAACATCTGATCCCTTCCATTTTCTATGATAAACTATTCCATACGTGCCAGAGCCAAGCTCTCGTATTTCTTATTATCTGCAAACCTTTATCCAATGCTTGTATTTTATGAATTTTAGTAGGTTTATTCACATCAACTGATCTGATTACAATCATGTTAGGTGGAGCAGCGAAATTATGCTCAGGAAATAGGAATCATGTTTGTTATGTATTCACATAGAGCGTCAATGTTGTATTTTAGTTGTGCAGATATTGATATCACTGGAGCTCCATCCTTATATCACATTTATCACCACAATCTAATGTTTCTAAAAATGCATCAAGACCTTCTTCTTTAATATTTTGTATAGTGGGAGAGTACATAAGAAATTGTCGTTGTTGTCATTCCTACATCCTGCTATCCATTGTTTCCATTAGAACCATATTTCAAGCATGAGATACATGAACAAGAATCTTTAAATCCATCCACGAGTTTTGCAGCTACTAGTCATTTCCTCCGCATTTTCTCCAGCTTTGCAACCCAATTCATTTCTACAATTATAAGGAACAAAATGCAACAGTCTTATCGGAACCTGTCTAGGCACATGCCATAAGATCCCGTCCAGCAAGAGAATTAGGTATTGCATATCATTGTACAAGGGTTGGCCTGGCATACTTGCACCTCTTAATATTCCTATTGAGTGCACCCCCAAATCAGTTTCTACAAATGTATCTACAGGACGTGGAACATTCTCCCCACTGGTGTCAACGGGGATATCCTCATAAGCATCGAAGTTAATGCCAGTATTTTCCTACTTCTCTGGCTTCTTCCTAACATATAGAAACAAGAACCTCCATTGTGCACACCTTGGACTTTTGACACCAATGCCAAACCCTAATGTTTCAATCTACTTTAGAACTTGAATTGCCACTCTTATAACAGCCATTGTGCATCACAAGTCGGATCCCCTATGTGGGTCCAACTAATTTTTTTTTTTGTTTTGAAATAAGTTTCTGTCTCGGATTGTCCTGACACTGCATTTGTGTGTTCATGAGGTGTGAAAATGAAATAGGTTTTCATCAGAATCTTCTTTCTGGCACTTTGTATAGTGAGCAAAACAGGCTAGCTAGCCTCCAAAATTGCCCTGGAAAACTGATCAAAACCTCTCCCAGAGCCACGAAAATGTGAATTCAATGCAACAAATGGTTCGGCATGAAGTTATTAGGATTAAAAGCTGCTCACAATCAAAGTAGCTCATTCAGCATGTTTTGCACCTATTTTAAACTCAACTGAAACCTATCATTTTGCCTCTTTGGAAAAATAGCAAATCTGATATTGAGAAGCTGCCATCCTGAGGATTAGTTCATTTAGGTCACGTGAACATGTGTGCAAAAGGATTTTTCATTATTCCTCTTCCTTCACAAAATATCAGGTGCCAAAGTTGACCTCTTTGAAGCTGCCTGTCAAAACTTGATTTGAGCTCACCAACTTGTAATTTTGAAAGACTATTAAATCTCCTCCTGGGAAGTTGTAATTGGAGAGTTTGGTTCATTTAGGCTTGATGAGTGCGTGTGTAAGTGGGTTCTTCACCATCCAACTTCTGTCATGAACTGTTAAGGGCCAAAGTTGACCTCTCCGCAACTTTCTGGAAATGCAGATATGGAAACTGAACTTTTTACATTTGCTTTTGATTTTGAAAAAATAGCAAACGAGATGTTGGGGTTCCAAAAACTGACATGAAAGTACATTATCATGAGGGGAATATGGAACACTGATTAGTTTGTCAGGATCATCATTTATCTACTAGATATCAACCTCCAAAGTTGGCTTCTCGGGCTGATTTCACATTGTGCAAGTAACAAACCTTACCAGAACCCTCCAACTTGGTTCTTCAAAACCTAGTCAAAATTGATCATAGGAAGTTGAAATCAGGTGTGCTCACTTACAAATGGCAGACAATCATGTTTGTGAAATAATTTTGCATGAAGATGAACCGGCTCTGAATTATAATGCTTCAAAGTAGGCCACTTAAGCATATTGTTCAGGTGTATATATGAGTGTTGAAATTGAATTTTTCATATGGGAACCTAAAATCTTGCAAAAATTGGTATGAAATTGTAGGTCCCAACAGTGGCTCTGTCTGGGGATGTATGCCCCCTGCGGGCATAGCAAGATCCCAAATCTCTAGGGAGCAGACCGGTGCCTACTCAATTGGGTAACAGAGTCTACTTTTGCCCCAAAATTGATATGGTCAAAAGACCATACCAGAAAAGAAAATCCATGTCTTTCCCCTGTCAAAAACCTTGTTCTGATCATGTTGTAATGATACCCCATCTGCTTGACTAAATCTATTCGTATAGTTCATTAATGGATCATAGTTTATGCTGCAAGTGTGTTCTGTATTATTCAGTATCTGGAAGTCCGGCATAGTCTAAACACCTTCATCATTGTATGACATAAGGAAGTCATGATTGTCAAACCTTGTAGGATTTTTTACTTTATCATATCTATTATCATTCACCAAATGCTAGTGTTTGAACTGAATTGGAAAATGGAATAGATCAAGCTGCTTCTGACATATGCCATCTGTTGATAACTGAGAGGGGTGGGTGAATCAGTTATCCTAATTATTTCTTCTTTCTGAACTTTCTTATTAATCAATGCAACATTAATTCAAATAAGCAAACATTACCATGAAATGGAAAAACACATGACATAGTATTTTTGACATGGAAACCCTGTTAAGGGAGAAAACCACGGGGTGATTAACTGAAAGATTATTCTTTGTTAGAAGAATAAGGAAATACAAAAATGGTACTTGCCAATTAGGGCTCACTACTCAAGCACACTACTCAAAAAGGAGGTACACTGCCTACAAGGTGACACACTGTCTACAAAGGAATGTTATACAATACTTGAACTGATTGGAAGCATCCACATATGCTAGAGTTTAGTTTCGGTTAGGCTCAGTAGATTGATCTACTGCACTTCATCTTTCCTCTTCTCTTATGCTGCTTTCCTTTCACATACCGGACCTTCCTTACTCCTTCTGCTCTGCTCTGCTTTTATTCACATATCACATGTCACAACTACTCCTCTCACAACTAAATCCATCTTATATATATATATATATATATATATATATATATATATATATATATATATATATATATATATATATATATATATCCACACAAGTGATTTCATTATCTTTCTAGTCGGCACCCGGAATAGTCAATCTTCTCACAAACTCTATTCTGTCGGCTAAATCCTTACACATCAAGTAATGTGGATCAAGCATATACTTGTAGAAATAATTAATCATGTCGGCCAAACATAATTCATGTCTTCATAACCTTTACCACCATCAAAAACGTATCCGAAAAGCAATCTGATGTTCTGTCAGTCAGTTCTTCCTCTGTTCACACTATCACTCAGGAATCCAGTACTCAACTGTTCATATCTTTTTCCTTGTCCATCACTGGAGGCTAAATCCTTGGAATCTATTACTTGAGGTAGTCCTCTTGACTTTCCCAAATCCGTACTTCACCAAGATACTTCCTCTGAGAGATCCAGACCTGTCTGTCAGACCTTGCCACAAGCTCTGTTCTTGTTTACCGGACCACAACATTCTTCACTCTAACTTCCGATAGAGACACACCATGTCCTACGGATGTGTGGGATGAAATTTGTTGCCATCAATGACAACAATCATGAATCCATATAGTGTCTCTTGCCAACAATCTCCCCCTTTGGCATTGATGGCAACACTTAGTGAAAAATGACTAAGTGTTTACACTATGCTCCCCCTTGGCTGATGCTCTATCTTTATATACATTTTCTAGAGCTCCCCCTTAGTTGGATTCCTCATTTTTCACTGCTCCTCACTCCCCCTTTGACATCAATGGCAAAGGGTAGGGTTTGTATACCAAAATTTTTAAAAATTTACTATACTTAGCTGCATAAGTATATACATATGGCATACTTACATATACTTAAGTATGTCTGCAAAAGTTGTCTTCAACTGTACAACTTCTGTCGCCCAACTCTGCTTCATCCTATCTAAAATTGAGATATGCCCACTCAACAGGAATGCAAACGCATCTGCCCTTTTTAGATCTGTCAGATCATTTGTCTGGGCTGTAATTTGACCTTTTGTTATGGCCTCATGCATGGCCTCTAGCTTAGGGACAATTAACCGCCTGAGCTCACTCAACCTACTTATTCTATTTTTCCTTTCCTTCTCCAATTTCTTGATTTCACTCAAGACTGCAATAGTCTGACATTCTTGATTTGTTATAGAGGAAGAGAGAGGATCAAAATTCTTTGATAGGTTTGATAGTTTATCCTCCTGTTCTTTTATTTTCTTCTCAATGTCCAGTGTTACTTTGGACCATGATAAACAAAATTTATACATTTCTCCTCCATCTTTAAGAGCGTTTTCTAGGCTCTTTATTCCAATATTCATGTTTCTTCTATCATTAATAATCAAACCCTGTACCTCAGAGAATCTTTTATTCAAAAACTCCTTCTGGACCTTTTCTTCAGCTGATTTTTCTAGAGAATCAAAATGTGTGCTAACAGTGCTGAGTAAGGTTTTGAGATTACTAGAAAAGGAGGCTATGGGATCCTTCTGAAAAGATGGCATGATCTTTTCTAGCACTCCAGAAGTAGCTTCTATTAACTCACAATCTTCCATATGAGACTTTAGGAGTTTTTCGTTAGCCTTAGCATTAGCAAATGAAGCTATCTTCATTGTCTGTACCAGAGAGAGAGAATCAAAATTGAATTGTAGAAGCTCTGGTTCATCAATCTCCATTGTTTCTTTGTTCAAGAATTCTTGGATAGTTTGTGCAATGTCTCTTGCTGGAGACAGATGTTTCTTCTCTTCTGTAGTCTTGGAGCTGTCCTTAGGAGTTTTCCCTCCTTTACCACTAGCAGTTGTGGTTTTCTCTACTGAAGTCTTCTCTCCTTCTACAACCTTAGCACTGTCATCTTCTTTTTCCTTCACCTCTGCTTCTTTCTCCTATGATTTTTCTTCTCCTTTAGACCCAGAGATTGTAGGGGAAACCGGAGGGGAAATGTTAGTCTATTCGGGGCCCACCTCTTTTGACATTTTCTCAGGAGTTTCTTCTGCAACATTTGTAGTGGAGGGATCAGTACCCAAGTCCTCTATGATAGGAAGATTAAATCTTTTGAAGGTTTTCTAGAGAATCTCTTTAGTGTCCTTAGCTACCTTGTCGGTCTCACCAAGCATAAGCTGATTCATCCTTGCTTTGCTCCTGAATTCATCCTTGCAGTCTTTGAATACCATGTTCATTGTCTTGGGATCAATTGAAGGATATAGCTAAATAGCTATCTGTTCCCGGATCTCAAGGTCTTTTGCCATGGCATTGGTCTTTCTTATTTCTAACTCCTTTTCTAGGCTCTTAGGAATTAGAGATATAATCTTAATGAAAGCCTTATTGTATATGTTCAGATACCTAATTGTAGCTTCCTGTAGGATCTTTTGGTCAGCCTCATTGTAATCATCATAGAATTAGGCCATTGGTTGAAGGTTTTCATCCACAATGACTGATTTGATTACACTTTCTAGAGACAAGGTGGGCTTTTCAACAAATTGCTCTGCCATTTTTTCCTTGTCTTGGCCTGTGGAGGGGTTACTGGATCCTTTCTTCTTCTGCTTCTTTATTTCCTTTACCCCCTCATCTGATTCGGTTTCCTCTTCATCTCTTTGACTTGTATAAGCCCTTGTGGCTTTTGTCTTGGATCTTTTCTCTCTTTTACCGGATGCCTGGACTTCCAGTTTTGAGCTTTTGGCTGTGACAAGTGCAGATCTTTTTGATGATCTGGTCTAGGTTGAGGTTTCTACCGGAGCACTTTCTTTGCTTTTCTTTTCTGCCTCTTTCTTCTTTTCCTCAGCTTTTTGTCTCTTTTCTCGGTTGGCATCAAGTGCCTCCTTTGGGATCCCAAGGCCTTGTGCAATATGTTCTACTTCTTTTCTCACCTTCCTTTTCATTTCTGGTTCTCTGAGTTCAACATGGATTTTTATACTCAGCTCCTCAAAGGTTCCAAACCTTTCTGCTTTTGGATCTTTAGGCTAGCTTAGCATGTGTTGAACATGCAGCTCCACAATTTGTTCATCAACCTCATACCCCATGGGCATGTTCCATATAGTTCTTGGTTCTACTGCCTCCATAAGACATTGATCAGTGTCTACCATGAAGGACACTGTATCCTTGTATTTTCCAACTACTGATTTGGGGATCCTTTCTCTGATTTGCATTGTATTTTGGAATTGCTTGAAGTAACCCCACAGAGCTATATTTCTTGCCTTTGCAACTCCAAGTTCATGCAAGTAGTCTCTGATCTGGATAGCTACCGGTTTGTTATTTTCCCATACCCATCCATTTGATCTAGGAAGCTCATTCATGAAGTAGAAGAGCAAACATAGTATCAGTCCTCCATATTTAAAGGAGTTCTTTTTGTCCTTCTTGATCTTCTGTATGTTTTCCATTAATTGGCTCAAGAGGAGTTCACAGAGATCATAATCTGCATTCTTTCTTAGCATCGCATAGGCCATGTATACTGCAGTTCTGGATACTGAATTCTCCCTACTGGAATGATATATCTTGTATCCTATTATCATAGATGCATACTTGATATCCGGGTCAGTAATATCTTCAATGGTCATTGCCCTCTTATCAAATTTTGATTCGGTGGCCTCTGTGACAATGTTGTTTTTGACAGATTTGAGGACAGAAATTCCTCCGGAGGAGTGTAAACCAGTTACTACCCTAATTGCTTCCTTGGTGATTTTGCAAGGTCTGTTCAGCCACAGAAAGTTGTCATGTACCCTACTCAATACATACCGGACCCATTCATCTTCTTCAAAGTAGGGGAAATGAATGAACTGATCAAAGTGTTTTCCCCAGATGCTCTTATACTGAGGTTTGATCTCAAAAGAATCATCTATTAACTGCTTGTGGTATAAGTTTCTTAGTTTGAATTCCCCAAACTCTTCAATACTTGCATGTATATAAACCCTAATATCTTCAGTGTGCAAAACACCATGCGGAACACTGGAAAATGCACCTAGGGGGTCTACCTCCAAGGATTTGTATGGATGTTTCTTAAATGTAGGGCGAGGTCTATCAGAAATCTTTACAATATTCAGAGTACCCATTATCAAGAGATTTGTAGTGAGATATTTGAAAATGGAAAATACCTTTTGCGCCTATCAGTTTTACAAAGTAGGTTGGATTGATCTCTAGAAGTAATGACATCTGCAAGTGATCTTCGATGAACTTGAGGAATTTCATTGCAGAGCTCTGCTTTTCATTTCTTCTTGAGTGCAGAATGAGTGAATGATTAATGAAAAACCCTTATATTGCTCCGCAAGCCCTAATATCAGATTGCAATAAATGCTCGACCTACATTATTCCGGTTTGCCTTATTCGGGTGATTTCAAGAACCAGATCAACCCTGATCTTTAAACATCTTGCAGATCTTCCAAATCTTAACCAGTGTTTGTTTGAATATATCCCTTATGACTCCTTCAATCCACAACTCTTCTTGTGCCAGTTCCGGCATCAATTGACTGGCTGGGGGAACAAGGTTTTCTTTGTGTCTCCCCCTGAGCCAGAGCTCACTTTTCAGTTTCTGAAAGGAATATCAGCACCAGAGTCTAGTGTAGATCCAATCTCTACATTCTCTGTACTTTTCTTCACCCAAATCTTGCTCATTTCATTTTTAACTTCATCCGCATTCATCTTTTGTTTACCCTTATCTTGATTCTGATTATATACCGGACCTCTTTTCTCCTGATTCTTGCTTCTACAGACTTTTGCATTATGACCGGACCTATTACAAATTTGGCAAACAACATTTCTTTGCATATTTGACTGATATCCTCTTGATCTGCATTGATTAACCATATGACCTACTCTATTGCATGCAAAGCATCTACCATTGAATGATTTGTTCATTTGCATATTTCTGCATTCATGAGACTTGTGACCATACCTTTTACAGTTAAAACACTGTCCGGAGAAGGATGAATTAGTCTGATTCATTCTCTTTCTACACTGATTAGCTTTGTGACCAAAGTGATTGCAGCTATGGGAGTATCCATTGAAGGATGGATATCTTTGAGCATTGGGCTGTCTTACCAGAGGTCTTCTAGGACTGTTCCTTGGATTTTCTGATCCATAATTCTTCTGACCGGATCCAGAGCTTTCTCCTTTCTCATATCCCAAACCACATTTGTCATCTACATTCTTTTGACTTCCAAGAAGAACTTCAAGTTGAGTAGAACTTATCTTGAATTTCTCTTTATACTCATTTGCTGTTTGAAGATCTCTTTTTAGAGATACAATTTGATCTTCAAGTTTTTCTTTATTATCTTTAGCATCTTCAAGATCAGATTCAAGATGTCTGATAATTCTTTCCATCTGGTGGCAATCTTCTGATTTCTCCTTGAGAGATTTTCTTAGATTATCTTTAGTTTTTCTTTTCTCTTCAACTTCTTGGGTAAACTTTATAACTCCTGATTCCATTTCATGTCTTACCATAATGATTTCTTTTGATAACTTTTCACATAACTTGGTTTTCTCAATCAGCTCTTCATTTGCATTATTTTCTTCACCTTGTCTTGCCAATTGCTGAAGCAGCTCCTTTCTCTTTTTCATAGAGAGACTTAATTTATCTTTTAGTTCTCTCATGAAATCATCAGCCTGTTTGAGTCTTTCCTTTGATTCATTGACTTCAGAGTTTGACTATTCAAGATCATCAAGGGCAGTCTTGAGTTGCTCTCTTAAACCATATGCATCCATTTGAACTCCCAGATCTTCCTCAAGCTATTAGACTCTGTTAGAAGGAACTTAGCTCTGATACCAATTGTTGATAACTTAGGGGGGGTGAATCAGTTATCCTAATTATTTCTTCTTTCTGAACTTTCTTATTATTCAATGCAACATTAATTCAAATAAGCAAACATTACCATGAAATGGAAAAACACATGACATAGTATTTTTGATGTGGAAACCCTGTTAAGGGAGAAAACCATGGGGTGATTAACTGAAAGATTATTCTCTGTTAGAAGAATAAGGAAATACAAAAATGGCACTCGCCAATTAGGGCTCACTGCCCAAGCACATTGCTCACAAAGGAGGCACACTGCCTACAAGGAGACACACTGTCTACAAAGGAATGTTATACAGTACTTGAACTAATTGGAAGCATCCACATATGCTAGAGTTCAGTTCCGGTTAGGCTCAGTACATTGATCTGTTGCACTTCATCTTTCCTCTTCTCTTATGCTGCTTTCCTTTCACATACCGGACCTTCCTTACTGCTTCTGCTCTGCTCTGCTTTTATTCGCATATCACATGTCACAACTACTCCTCTCACAACTAAATCCATCCTATATATATCTGCACAAGTGATTTCATTATCTTTCTAGTCGGCACCTGGAACAATCAATCTTCTCACAAACTCTGTTCTGTCGGCTGAATCCTTACACATCAAGTAATGCGGATCAAGCATATACTTGTAGAAATAATTAATCATGTTGGCCAAACATAATTCATGTCTTCATAACCTTTACCAACATCAGAAACGTATCCGGAAAGCAATCTGATGTTCTGTCAGTTAGTTCTTCCTCTGTTCACACTGTCACTCAGGAATCCGGTACTCAATTGTTCATATCTTTTTCCTTGTCCATCACCGGAGGCTAAATCCTTGGAATCTATTACTCAAGGTAGTCCTCTTGACTTTCCCAAATCTGCACTTCACCAAGATACTTCCTCTGAGAGATCCAGACCTGTCTGTCGGACCTTGCCACAAGCTCTGTTCTTGTTTACCGGACCACAACATTCTTCACTCTGACTTCCGGTAGAGACACACCATGTCCTGCAGATGTGTGGGATGAACTTTGTTGCCATCAATGACAACAATCATGAATCCATATAGTGTCTCTTGCCAACACTATCATCAATGTTGGCTCCAACATAAAACACCGTATCTTCTTCCTTATCACATCCATCTTCCCCACACGCTTGAGAGTCAATAATCTGCCAATCATACATATTGGAATCATCAACCTCCCTTGGTTCAATGAACATCTTTATCTCTGGATAAGTGTCACAAGAGAAACCATGACCACTATTTGTCTCTTCTTTGAAAAAATGTGACTTGGGAAATATGGCCTCATATATTTCATCACCCTTACCATGTTGAATGGATTCACTATCAAAAGATATATGTGCTGGACACAGTATTTGGGTGTCATCTTTATGTACGTATCTTTGATATTCTTTGGTGAGCAATTCTGAAATATGCTAACTGTCAAGTGAGCATGTTTCTTCATCAACCCTCTCACTGAAATTTTCATCATTCTTTTCATTGCTACTATAATGCTCAACATTCGATGTACATACTTCATCAACATGATCATTTATAGATTCTTCATCAGAATATCCACCTCCCTAACTGTCTGAATGCCTTTCAACATCTTCATCTTCTTGTGATATATCATCATACAATGGCTCTGAACAGGCTTGAAGATTATTTTCTGCCATGTGCACTTCCCCTTGATCAAGATTTTGTTCTTCTTTTTGAAAATATTCACCCTGGTTATCTGAAAAAACATCATCCTCAGGATAGCATGGGTTTGGAAACACTTGGAGTTCATGTTCTGGTATACCCATCTTTTGAAAACAATGTTCTTCTTCCCCCCAACACTGCTGATTCATATATTGCGGTGGGTAGGCTGGGATAAAATTTGTCTGATATGGAGGATGATAATAAACATTTTGTTGGGTGAGTTGATGAGATTGCAGATGTTGATGTGACATATGTAGATGATGATATTGTGGAGCATATCGTTGTCTAGGTGGTGGATAATATTCATTTTCTTTGTATGTTGCTAGTCCATCCATATCTGGCTGCATTGTTATATCAGTTTCTTCATATTCAATATCATCGGATTCAATATTTATAATATCCTCAGGCCTTGTCCTTTCTATGCTACGATTCAATATAACCATTTGTTCTAGAGTAACTGGCTTTAATGATTCAAGCCAATTAGTTGACATAGGCACATAAGCAAGCATGAACATTTTAATGAATAAGGACACACTAGGTTTGAGATGAAAATGTATCTGTTCATAGATATCTGCCAACCTAATGAACAACTCATATCCAGATTCTCCTTCATGTCTCCTTAGTTCAAAGAATGCATCTAAAGGGGGTATGTTGTATTTTTTCATGTTTCATCAATTTTATTTTCAGAGTCGCCACCTCTTATGAGAAGAGGAAAATTTCATCTTTCTAGGTTTTTGCCAGCAGAGTTTACCAATCTGTATTTGAATTTTGTGTAGAGTCGCCACCTCTATTTAGAGGACTAATCAATCTTCTAGTTTTTTCTTCCACCAACAGAGTTACCAAAAATTCAATGACTCTAAAATGATCTTTAACCAAAAATTCAGGATTGATTCCCCAGCAGAGTCACCAATTTGTTGGTTCCCAAAAATGTAGGTTACTAACCCTAAGAGGATGCCAAACTCTATGTTTGGATTTGCAACATTTTTGGACCAATTGACAAAGCTATTAGCTCCCTACACTTCAAGTCCTGCAAACCTAGGCAGGTGTACCTTTGTAACTAAAGCAGACTTAACACTATATGACTTGATTGCATTAGTAAATCTATCACAATGGCATCAAATGTAATAAATGCAGTCTACAAATTATGTCCTACTCCTAATGTACTGACTTAAAATAGAAATGTTTTGAATATGAGTTTGAATAGTAATGACTAGTGCCTACTTCTATTGGGCTATGGATTCAGTAAATGGATGGTGATTAAATGGAAACATATGTATAAGGTAAGTTGATCTACTTCACAGTTAAACTCAAACTTGTAAGGCACCTAGGATGTTTGCACCTTATGCAAACGTGCAAGAATGTCAGATATAATGCTCTTCTTATACTATCCCAATGATATTCCCCATATTACTATGAACAACTGAGAGGATGTTTAATTCTAGTAAGAAGGGAATTTAGACCAGACTTGTTTTTGTAGAAAGGATTTACCTCTTTGCAGAGACCTTATGACAATTTTGATCAACTTCTTACAGAAACCAACCAATTCGAACACACTAAATCAGCAAATGTGACCAGATAAATCAACAATATCTTTGATATGATAATTTAAACAATATGGGAAAACCATTCTGGAGACAACATTATAACATTTATGATTTAATATGAACATTACAGCTGAACACTGAAAATAGATAACAGAATTGAAGCACTCCTTTCCATTAATGAAAAAATGTGTATATAAAAGTTCTGATGAGGCGAATGGGTGGAGTGGAATTAAATAATTTCCTACTGCTACCCTAAATCTACTCCTATCTTCTAATCTATTGATCATTTTTTAATCTTCTCCATGATTGATCATATATACTTTCGTACTTTAGGGTTGTAACCCTTTATCTTCATCTGGTGCAACTTTTGGCTTGTCTTGAAGGATAATAGTGTGGTTTGAATGTTTTATGAAACATTAGCTTTTTGTCTTTCAAGTATTTAATTATCTTTCTTAATTAATTTAATGTTCTTCGTGAAACATAAAATATTTCCAAATTCCATATTCCATTTGGAGAAAATATTTATTTGGGTGAAAATTATTATCCTTTTAACTTCTTCAGTGAAAGAGTTTACCAGACTTCGTAAAAATAGTTACGTTCTTGATTCAATCCTTCTGGAATAACCTTTCCCTTTTCAAAAATGTTCTTCAATAAATTTTTTTATTTTAATTTTGTTTCCCACTTTGCAAATATTTATTTTAACTTCCTTTTGCCTTGAGATCTCGTGAAAATAATTCTTCAAGTAACTATTGTTATCTCCTTTAATATATATTTTCACTCAGTTGGTAAGAAATAATTACTCGCTTTGGTGAAAACGTTTTCTCGCCTTTGTATACACTTCCTCAAAAAAAAAAAAAATTAGGTAAAATAATTGCCCATCGGGTGTTCACACCTTTCAATTACATTTGTTAACCTTTCATTTTCCATAATGTAATTATATCACTTTCCTATCTTTGGTGAAAGTAGCTATGTTTCACCCCGAAAAAGGTATCTATCGGCAAGACATATGATCTCAGTGTGATTTAAAAATCTCACTCCGATTAGTTTGGTTTTACCGATGACATTTTACTATTGGATATTAGGGTTTACTTCATCGGCAAGTCGGGAGGACTCAAGCATTGCTCACCGATAAGCTATGTCTTACCGATATTGTCTTTATCTTGCGTGGTTTTTTACTTCTGTTTGCTATTTCTTTTTACTTCTTTGTGCTCAGCTTTTTTAGCTCATGCTTCGGCCCTTCTCACACATTTCACCTTCGCTCCTGTACTTCTATTCTAGCCATCTCTTTTGTTATTATCTCATTAATTATTTATATAATACTTGGGCCCGCAACATCGGTGTGACACATAAAATCGGTATGATTTACAATTTTTGCTCTTGCTCAGATTCACTGGATATCTTGCAGATATCTATCTTGGAGATTTCATGAGAAGGCACCAATGCATTGTCTTTAATATCAAGACAATCAACGAAAGGGCTGGGTCTAATAGTTCCTGTTAATTGAATATTCCTAGTAGCTTGAAGGCACTGAATTTCATTTTCCAAGTTTGGTATTTTTGCCAAATAATTTTTTAATCAAATCCACATCCTGGCTTTGATCCGCTTAATAGCAACGTCTGATCCCTTCCATTTTCTATGATAAACTGTTCCATACGTGCCAAAGCCAAGCTCTCGTATTTCTTATTATCTGCAAACCTTTAGCCAATGCTTGTATTTTATTAATATTAGTAGGTTTATTCACATCAAATGATCTGATTACAATCATGTTGGGTGGAGCAGCAAAATTATGCTCAGGAAATAGGAATCATGTTTGTTATGTATTCACATAGAGTGTCAATGTTGTATTTTAGTTATGCAGATATTGATATCACTTGAGCTCCATCCTTATATCACATTTATCACCACAATCTAGTGTTTCTGAAAATGCATCAAGACCTTCTTCTTTAATATTTTTTATAGTGGGAGAGTACATAAGAAATTGGCATTGTTGTCATTCCTACATCCTGCGATCCATTGTTTCCATTAGAACCATATTTGAAGCATGAGATACATGAAGAAGAATCTTTAAAGCCATCCGCGAGTTTTGTAGTTACTAGTCATTTCCTTTGCATTTTCTCCAACTTTGCAACCCAATTCATTTCTGTAATTATAAGGAACAAAATGCGACAGTCTTACCGGAACCTGTTTGGGCACATGCCATAAGATCCCGTCCAGCAAGAGAAATAGGTATTGCATACCATTGTACAGGGGTTGGCTTGGCATACTTGCACCTCTTAATATTCCTATTGAGTGCACCCCCAAATTAGTTTCTGTAAATGTATCTACAGGACGCAGAACATTCTCCCCACTGGTGTCAACGGGGATATCCTCATAAGCATCGAAGTTAATGCCAGTATTTTCCTACTTCTCCGGCTTCTTCCTAACATATAGAAACAAGAACCTCCATTGTGCAGACTTGGACTTTTGACACCAATGCCAAACCCTAATGTTTCAATCTGCTTTGGAACTTGAATTGCCACTCCTACAACAGCCATTGTGCATCACAAGTCGGATCCCCTATGTGGGTCCGACTAAAAAAAATTTCATTTTGAAATAAGTTTCTGTCTCGAATTGTCCTGACACTGCATTTGTGTGTTCATGAGGTGTGAAAATGAAATAGGTTTTCATCAGAATCTTCATTCTGGCACTTTGTACATTGAGCAAAATAGGCCAAGTAGCCTCCAAAATTGCCCTGGAAAACTGATCAAACCTCTCCCAGAGCCACGAAAATGTACAAAATTCTAGATTTTTTACCCGAGAATTCAACACAACAAATGGTTCGGCGTGAAGTTATTACGATTAAAAGCTGCTCGCAATCAAAGTAGCTCACTCAACATGTTTTGCACCTATTTTAAACTCAACTGAAACCTATAATTTTGCCTCTTTGGAAAAATATCAAATCTGATATTGAGAAGTTGCCATCCTGGGGATTAGTTCATTTAGGTCACGTGAACATGTGTGCAGAAGGATTTTTCATTATTTCTCTTCCTTTGCAAAATATCAGGTGCCAAAGTTGACCTCTTTGAAGCTGCCTGTCAAAACTTGATTCGAGCTCACCAACTTGCAATTTTGAAAGACTATTAAATCTCCTCCTGGGAAGTTGTAACTGGAGAGTTTGGTTCATTTAGGCTTAATGAGTGTGTGTGTAAGAGGGTTCTTCACCATCCATCTTCTGTCATGAACTATTAAGGGCCAAAGTTGACCTCTCCGCAACTTTCTGGAAATGCAGATATGGAAACTGAACTTTTTACATTTGCTTTTGGTTTTGAAAAAATAGCAAACGAGATGTTGGGGTTCCAAAAACTAGCATGAAAGTACATTATCATGAGGGGAATATGGAACACTAATTAGTTTTTCAGGATCATCATTTATTTGCTAGATATCAACCTCCAAAGTTGGCTTCTCGGGCTGATTCCACATTGTGCAAGTAACAAACCTTACCAGAACCCTCAAACTTGGTTCTTCAAAACCTTGTCAAAATTGATCATAGGAAGTTGAAATCCGGTGTGCTCACTTACATATGGCAGACAAACATGTTTGTGAAATGATTTTGCATGAAGACAAACCGGCTCTGAATTATAATGCTTCAAAGTAGGCCACTTAAGCATATTGTGCAGGTGTATCTATGAGTGTTGAAATTGAATTTTTCATATGGGAACCTAAAATCTTGCAAAAATTGGTATGAAATTTTAGGTCCCAATAGACACTTTGGGACCGAGGTAACACAGACTGAATAGGGTTATTGTAATTAAAGATACGTTCCGTTCTCATAGAGGGTGTTCTACCCGAGGAGAACCTAATAACGGTTTGGTCGTCTATTTCTTGAATTGAGACTTTGCGTAACTGTGGAGGCTTCTATGGAGGTGGTTGGCAATCCTTATCCCAGAGATCTAAAGCCCATTCTTCTAGTAATTGAATGTCTTTATGACGCACAATCTTAGGGGTTGTTAACTGGGTATGGTCACTAGTAGATTTCCAAATGGTCGATAAGCCTTCTACTCTTTGGGCTCATCTAAGATTTAGCATCAAAGGGATAATCTTGTTATAGAGTCTATAGTGTACAAGAAACACTAAGGAGTGATCTATAGACATATCTTTCATAAACAGATTCATTGTATTGAACTAATAAGTTAAGACATAATCTAAATGACCATCTTTCAAGCTGACTGTAAAATCCAACAAGCAATCAATGTATAGTGACCCTTCTGACATTGAATCACATGCACAACCTAGCAGGGCATGGGATAGCTTATTAAAGTGTGCATCTTTCAACATCATGAACATGATAATAGGCAAACCTTTCCTATAGTGTCTAGTGATGCCTATTCTTACGTAAGAAAGATGCATATATTGGGGATTATCAAGACTTGCCCTTGCTTTTCTCTGTAAATCTCTAATTTCTGTTTCTAAGAACAGTTTTAATTTTCCCTCAGAACCACCTGTGACTATGTGCTAAACTGAAGCCACATGACACTTTTGT
The DNA here is from genome assembly GCA_027924645.1 of Cunninghamia lanceolata. Classification (NCBI taxonomy): domain Eukaryota; kingdom Viridiplantae; phylum Streptophyta; class Pinopsida; order Cupressales; family Cupressaceae; genus Cunninghamia; species Cunninghamia lanceolata. The sequence continues at coordinate 2,683,521 of BSBN01000797.1, forward strand.
AACGACTTATAACCAAACCAAATTTTTAGACCTTTAGATCTACTAAACATATCTACTCAACCGGTAGGGATATCATTATAAATTTCCAATGGTTTAATTTTAGGATCTTTGAATTCCTCATTCAAGAATCTCTTCTGAGACAAGCTATCCTCTATTGCATTACTACTCTCTTCTGGCATGCTAAAAGTAATTTTATTTTGTGTAAAGAAATTAGTAAAGCTAACCTCTGAGTTGCAATCCTTAGTATGGTCTTCGGGAGCCATAGTCTATCCAGAAGTCGAAGCCATGTCCATTACTGCGCTCGAATCCGTGCTCAGACCTGTGCTCGAATTACCAGATTACCGCCTCACACCACCCTAACAATGCATATCCATGGCTTAACAATGGGACTTATAGATGAGGAATTACAATAGGAAACTAATGGTAAGAGCAATACAGGGATCTAGATGAAGAGCAATATAGTTAAACATTTTTTTAGAACTCATGAATGGTTATAGTTACACAAACACTGTAACTAAGAATGCAATCATAAATTAACTTTAACAGGTTCTGATACCAAATTTTTGAGATAGCTGCAAGAGAGAATATAACATAAGGAAATATTATTATTGATGTTCAAGCTTATTTAATTCTAATCTATCCTTAGCAAGATTATGATAAAAACCAACAATGTAATTTACCAAACCCAAAAACTTCTGAAGTTCCTTAAGGTTGGTTACCTATAAAGCTTGAATTCTACTAAGAATGTGCGATTGTGCCTAGCATCTGCAACTGCAAGCCTAATTAAAACTATATTATATAATTGTAAGAAGTATTATAATTATATAATATTATAATATAGATTAGATTTATTATTATAATATATTGTATAATAATTATAATTATATATTATATTATATGAATAATATATAATATACCTATTTATATTAATTATATAATATAATATATTATTATAATTATATATCTAACCTATATTATAATATTAGGGTTATGATTTGAATCTAAATAGGGTTATCATTATGTTCATTGAAATATATGCTAAGTGTAATGTATAGATCAAATAACTTGTCATAATTATAGCTAGAGTTGCGGTTTGAATGAAGATTACATTCAGAATTAGGATTTTGTTTAGGGATGGGTTAGGGTTAGATATAGAATTATGGTTATAATAACTCTAATTCTATCCCTAACCCTAACCTTAACTCTATCTTTCTCATTTTACCCCTAACCCTAACCCCAACCATAATGCCAACCCTAACCCTAATTCTAACTCTAGTAATCCAAATTCTAACCTTAACCCTATCCTAATATTGATCATAATTCCAACCCTAATTACTTTCCTAACTATAATATTAACCCTAACCCTAATTTCAACCCTAATCCAAACAGTAATTCAAATCATAATTATAATTGCAACTGTAACCCTAACCTTAATCTTAAAACTAATCCTAACATAACTCTAATTATAACCCTAACAATAACCTAATTCTATTTGAAAATTGAACTGTAACTCTAACCCTAATTCTATCCTAAATTTGACTTATAATCCTAAGCTTAATTGTAATGCTAATCTTAATTCTATGCTTAAACCTAGCATATATGCACAAAGATGAGGGACCAAAAAGTCACCACATGACTTTCTGGTCCTATACAAGTCATAACATGCTAGCATTACGGCTCGGTATTACAAAGCCTAAGGCTTAGTAATACCAAGACATAACACTAGCATGTTATAGTGCTAGCATGTTTTGCAAAAGTAATACACTGTCTCTCCCTCTCTCTCTCTCGCTCGCTCACTCTCTCTCACTCTCTAACCCTAATTGTAACCCTAACAATAACCTAATTCTATCCTAAATTTGAATTGTAACTCTAACTCTAATTCTATCCTAAATTTGACTTCTAATCCTAACCTTAATTGTATCACTAACCTTAATTCTATGCTTAATCCTAGGGTATATGCACAGAGATGATGGACCAAAAAGTCACCACATGACTTTTTGGTCCAATACAAGTCTTAGCACATTTGCATTATAATGCACTAGCATTATGGCTTAGTATTACCGAGCCTAAGGCTCAGTAATACCAAGCCATAACACTAGCACATTATAATGCTAGCACGTGTTGCACATGTAAAACTCACTCTCTCTCTCTCTCTCAAATAAATACACCTAATATTTTATTTTAAAACTCTTGTAATTTAGTATTTTGAAATATATTCTATCATATACCTTAATATCCAACATATTACCTATTGAATGGTGAGACCCTCAATCTTACTTGGGGTCTCTCCCAATTTTGTCTAACTTTACTAATTACACACTTGCTAACAACTTGAACTTTAATGTAATAACAAAATCAAAATATATTAACATTAGCTTTGACGAATTAACTCCCAATACAATCTAAACCATCAAAACACTAACTTTGAATAATTAACTTCTAATACAATCTGAACTATCAAAACACTAAAAAACACTAACTTTGAACAATTAACTTTTAATACAATTTGAACTATCAACACACTAATAAAACTTTAGCCAATTTATGTGATAGTTTAAGAGTTTCCAAAATCCTAAGTATTAAAATAGAAAATAACATTCTTTGATTATTAGAATTTCAAACGAGCTTTGTCAACATTGTTGGCTAATATATTATTCTAATTATATATATAACCTATATTATAATATTAGGGTTATGGTTTTAATCTAATTAGGGTTATCATTAAGTTCATAGAAATCTATGCTAACTGTAATGTATAGATCAAATAACTTGTCATAATTAGAGCTAGAGTTGGGGTTTGAATGAAAATTACATTCCTAATTAGGATTTTGTTTACGGATGGGCCAGGGTTAGATATATATTTATGATTTTAATAACTCTAATTCTATCCCTAACCCTAACCCTAACTCTATCTTTATCATTTTAACCCTTACCCTAACCCCAACCTTAATTCTAACCCTAACCCTAATTCTAACTCTGGCAAACCTCAATCTAACCTTATCCCTATCCTAATTTTGATCATAATTCCAACAATAATTATTTTCCTAACTATAATAGTAACCCTAACCCTAATCCAAACACTAATTGAAATCATAATTATAATTGTAACTGTAACCCTAACCTTTATCCTAACACTAATACTAACATAACTCTAATTGTAACTCTAACAATAACCTAATTCCATCTTAAATTTGAATTATAACTCTAACCCTAATTCTATCCTAAATTTGACTTGTAATGGTAGCCTTAATTGTATTGCTAACCTTAATTTTATGCTTAACACTAGGTTATATGCACAAGGATGAGGGACCATAAAGTCACATGACTTTTTAGTCCCATACAAGTCACAACACACTAGCGTTATGGCTAGGTATTACTGAGCCTAAGGTTCAGTAATACGAAGCCATAACGCTAGCAAGTTATAATGCTAGCATGTCTTGCAAAAGTAAAATGCTCTCTATCTGTCTCTCTCTCTCACTCTCTCACTCTCTAACTCCCTAACCGTAATTGTAACCCTAAGAATAACCTAATTCTATCCTAAATTTGACTTTTAATCCCAACCTTAATTGTATCACTAACCTGAATTCTATGCTTAATCTAGGGTATAAGCACAAAGATGAGGGACTAAAAAATCACTACATGACTCTTTGGTCCCATACAAGTCATAACATTCTCGTGTTATAATGTGCTCACATTATAATGTGCTAGCATTATGGATCGGTATTACCGAGCCTAGGGCTGAGTAATATCAAGCCATAATGCTAGAATGTTATAATGCTAGCATGTTTTGCAAATGTAAAACTCTCTCTGACAAATAAATAAACATAATATTTTGTTTTGAAACTCTTGTAATTTACTATTTTGAAATATATTTTATCATTTACCTTAATATCTGACATATTACCTATTGAATGGTGAGACCCTCAATCTTACCTGCAGGCTCTCCCAATTTTGTCTAACTTTACTAATTATGCACTTACGAATAACTTGAACTTTAATGTAACAAGAAAATATAAATATATTAACATTAGCTTCGATGAATTAACTCTTATACAATCTAAACCACCAAAACACTAACTTTGAACAACTAACTTCTAATACAATCTGAACTATCAAAACACTAAGAAAACTTGAGCCAATTTATGTGATAGTTTAAGAGTTTCCAAAATCCTAAGTATTAAAATAGAAAATAACACTTCCTCAATTATTAGAATTTTAGACCAACTTTGTCAACAATGTCAGCTAATATATTATTATAATTATATATCTAACCTATATTATAATATTAGGGTTATCGCTATGTTCATAGAAATATATGCTAAGTGTAATGTATAGATCAAATAACTTGTCATAATTAGAGCTAGAGTTGGGGTTTGAATGAAGATTACATTCAGAATTAGGATTTTATTTAGGGATAGGTTAGGGTTAGATATAGAATTATGATTATAATAACTCTAGTTCTATCCCTAACCCTAACCCTAACCCTAATTCTACTCTCATAATGCTTATTCTATCCTTAACCCTATCCTAATTTTGATCATAATTCCAACCGTAATTATTTTCCTAACTGTAATACAAACCCTAACCCTAATTCAAACCCTAATCCAAACAATAATTTAAATCATAATTATAATTGTAACCCTAATAATAACCTAATTCTATCCTAAATTTGAACTGTAACTCTAACCCTAATTCTATCCTTAATTTGACTTATAATCCTAACCTTAATTGTATCACTAACCTTAATTATATGCTTAACCCTAGGCTATATGCACAAAGGTGATGGACCAAAAAGTCACCACATGACTTTTTGGTCCTATACAAGTCATAACGCGCTAGCGTTATGGCTCGGTATTACCAAGCCTAAGGCTAAGTAATACTGAGCCATAAGGCTAGCACATTATAATGCTAGCATGTTTTGCAAAAGTAAAACACTCTATCTCTCTCTCTCTCTCTCACTCTTTTTCCATAATTGTAACCCTAACAATAACCTAATTCTATGCTAAATTTTTACTATAACTCTAACCCTAATTCTATCCTAAATTTGACTTATAATCCTAACCTTAATTGTATCAGTAACCTTAATCTTTGCTCAATCCTAGGGTATAGGCACAAAGATGAGGGACCAAAAAGTTACCACATGACTTTTTGGTCCTGTACAAGTCATAACACACTCACATTATAATGCGCTAGCATTATGGCTCATTATTACCGAGACTAAGGCTGAGTAATACTGAGCCATAATGCTAGCATGTTTTGCAAATGTCAAACTCTCTCTGTCTCAAAAAAAAAAAAATACACATAATATTTTGTTTTAAAATTCCTGTAATTTACTATTTTGAAATATATTTTATCATTTACGTTAATATCTGACATATTACTGTTGATGATTGTTTTAACACAGTCATAACAATAGTTGAAATTCACATAAAATGAACCAAAACTGACTTGAAAGATATGAAGGAATCGGTTGAGATTAGCTTAATCTCAAGTTTAATATGGTCAGGTCTTGACCTGTTGGGCAAATTTAGTAGGTTGATGTGAAGCTATAATGTTCAAGGGTCCTTACGTGATTTAGGGTTTCTTGTTCATTTACTAGACTCAAACTATGCAAAAGATCATAAATATTAGCATGTTAATCATTCATTTTGCATAAACTTGTTACTGTGCTGCAAAGCTTTAAAAGATTTTCTTGAATTATTGCAACTTTCTCCTCTTTAAATATTATGAAAACTGTCTACTTTCAAACTCTGTTGTTCATGCTTTTCAACTATGAGACAAATTTCCTTCAAATTTTTGTGTTTTAGGCTAAGTATTTTCAGATGGGTTGGGAAAAGTTAGAAAGATCTAATCTAAACATCATTAATTCTACTAAAGGATCTAATTGTTCTATTATGCACTTCATAAGTAATACAGCAAATTGATCAAATCCACAGACAAAAACCTTAAGTGTAAGTTTTGAGCATTTTCACAAACATACACCTAAGATTGCAAGCTCTAAGAGAAAATGTTTCAAACACAATGAAGAGAAAGAAAACACTCAGAAGATAGATGCAGAATTCCATATTCAATTGTATTAGAAACAAAAAATCATATAAGATTTACAATGTCTGAATGACTCTTAGCTTCAATGATCAAATTACAGAAAACTTACAAGCTTTACAGATACACTAAGGAAGAAGGATGTTCCACACATTCCTTATTGCAGACACAGGTGACCTCCTTCTACTCCTAAATGCTATGCTAAATTACAACTTTCAATTATGTTCCTAAAAATCCCTGTGTAAAATATTATAGTGTAAAGAGGCACAATATATACACTTGACTATCCTCAATATAGTTCAAAACCCTAGTTAAGCACTAGTTCAAACCTCTGGTTATAGCAATAAATGTTGGAGAACAAGTCTCCCAAAATATCTCTGAGCATACAACAAATCTGGGTGAAATATTGCCCTTCTGGAAACCCTAGCAGCTCAATAATAATTTCTATGGTCTGCTGCAATAATGTTTCAGTTGGCATTTTGTCTTTATTAATGAAGGCCTTTGACTTCCTTGCCCTTCATCCTTATCTTCCTCTGCTCCTGAGATCAGATTTTCTTTCCATGATGTCATTGTCATCAAGCTTCAACTCCTTCTTCAACTGTAAACCTGCAAAACAGATAAAATGGATCAAAAAACCTCATCAAGTTGCCTTGTCAATTAATCACCTGGTCAGAATGCTCGATGTGTGCCAACTGTAGCAACTAATACAGTTCCCACTTGACACCCAGTCACAAAGTTTACGCACTACCAACCTCAACTGCCAGTTTGGTTTTACATTTAAACCCTCTTCTCCATCGGCAAAACTCTGTACTATCAACACGGTCAAAAAAAATTCCTTACCGATCTCATTTCTTATGCTGGTATCAGGTCCTAAAACAGTGAAAAGAACGTCTAAAAATGCATATACAGCATTAGAAAATGGTCGGGTCAACTATCGTTGACAAAAAATATGCAATCGGGCTTCAAAATAACCTCAAATTCCTATTACTTCGTCTTCCCGCCCCTTTTCTTGTTTAAATCTTTGTATCTTCTGATATACAAGCCGGGCATGATACATCGTATTAATCGGATTTTATTTTCCCTTTGATTCCACGTTGTACGTATGCAACGCATATCGGCTTGTATATCACAACATACAAACGCGAAAAATATACAAGCACTTAACTCCAATTTATAACTTTTCAATTCCGCCCAATGAAGCAATGTATAAGGTGTTGTATACAACCATCAGACTTATCGCTATTATAAACGGCAATTTATAACCTATCGAGTCCGCAATGTATCTCTTGATATGCAAATCAGACGTGATACATAGGATAAATCCGATTTCAAATTCATTTGGATTCTGGGTTGTATGTTTAACTTTTCATATCGGTTTGTATATTAGAAACATACAAACATAAAAATATACAAGCATTTTCACATTTTTTAATTTCTCTTTCGAGTCCGCACTATGTATTCCATAATGTATATCACCCTTGCACCTCGCCAATATACAAGCCAAAATATATACAAGGACTTATGTTTGTTTAATAAACTTTCAGGTCTGCGTTTGTATATTGGGCCTTGTATATGTTACTTGTATATTCTGCTTGTATGTCAAAACATACAAGCACCGAATATACAAGAACTTAACACTGTTTCATAACATTTGAATTCTGTGCAATGTATATTGTCAATGTATATTTTACCTTGTATATTTTGACCTGCCAAACATACAACGTGAGATACATGCAACGGAACTCAAACATTAATTCATTTCAACTCTGAGTTATTTCGGGTCCATCTTGTATGTATACATAAAGCTTTTATTTAAAATGCATACAAGGTAAAAAGAATATACAATTGACTTTGTATATGAAAGCGATATACAAAGGGCATAATATGTATTATGCAAATGACCCAATCATGCAAACAACCTTGTATATGAACCCGAGTGCCCATGCGACTAAATATAAAACGATCTTGCACATACAAAGGACTTTATATATGCAAAGTGATATACAAAGGTCTTTATATACAAGTGAACTTGCATACAAAGGGCCTTGTATATGCAACATGCATATACAAATAGACTGTATGTGCAAACAACAAACCCTTCCCTTGTACATTTTATCAAAATGATCATAACTTGCAAAATATGGCAAATTTTAAGATGGTTCAAAAAGTAACCCTAGCTCATTTTTCACAAGGAATCCACCCATATTCTTCCCTAGTACTGAAAATGCACCTTTTCTCTATTTTTAAAAAGGTTTGCAAATTTCACCCTCTTTTTCCCTTTACCACCAAATAGAACCACACACAAAAAGCAAAAAAAAGCAAAGCAACAGCAGGGGTCCTCATTTTGCTAAGGAGTAAAATGGGGCATGTTGTGAGCATCACAACAATTGGCAACCAAACAAAACAATTAAATTTAAAGCATTAAAGAAAAATAAATGAAATAAATTCATAACTTCCACCTATCTTTCCTACAAATTATTATTCAACTTGGGACCTAAGGTATTCAATAAGGGTGCATGAATTTTCATTTCCAGTTTAATTGTGTGCATGTGATTAATTATCCTCATCTTGAAGATCAGTTGAACAAACCAATGACTGATATTGGCCTACGTAGTTGAGGGTATTCCCTCATAGCCGACTGAATAGAGCCTTGCTGCCAGCGAGCATCTATAGCCCCGACAAGGTTATTGTTACAATTCTCCTAAGTAGAGCCCCACTGCCAACGAGCGTCTATAGCCCCAGTAGAGTTACTTAGATGGCTTAATCTAGATTTTTAGTATAATCCATTTTATTTACTTATATTCTTAGTTTTATATTTTATTGATTTTGATGCTTGATAGAAATTTCACAAGATATAGCAATTTGTAACTTTATGATGCAAGGGATGAGCACTCGCTGAAATTAAGCTGAGAATTGTAATGGTAGCAAGGGTGACCTCAGATTTTTCACCTAATATCTACACTGGTAGGTTCAACAAACCCAAGGATTTTAGGTGGGTCATCGTGAGAAACTTCCCTTGAATTCTCAATCACTATTATTGAATACGAAATTTCAGAAGCTAAACGACTCTCTAGATTCATGACAGTCACAACAAGTTCTGCATAAATTGTGAATGGTTAACTTGAATATTCTAAATTTTATACTATTTTCAATGGTTGTTAGCTTACTCCTTAATACTCTCAAAGAAAAACAAAGATCCATGCTGAGGAGGCAACAACAAACCAAACAAACAGATTGTACAAGAAAAAAAACAAAACACAGAAAACAAAGCAAAAGAAGACTGTACAAACAACAAAATAGAAACGAAACAACAAAACAGAAAGAAATAGAAAATGAAAACTGTACAAACAACTAACCTACAACAACAAACAACAAAATAAAACTGTACACTACTTACACTATATTTACACAAGAAAGGACTGCCCTTTACCTCAAGCCTGGAAGTAGTGTTTCAAATGTTGGCCATTAACTGGTAATGGCACATCTTCTCCAGTCAAGGTCTCAAGTCTGAATGTGTTGTCTCCTATTATTTCTGAGACTTGTAATGGACCTAACCATAGTTTGTTGAATTTTCCATGACTCCCTTTCTTTTCATGTGCTTTATCCCAGCACAGCACTAAGTTTGATACCCTAAATGTTTTGACTCTTGCCCTCTTATCAAACCACCTCTTAACTACTGCTTGGTGTTTGGCAAACTTCTCGATGGCTTGACCTCTTTTCTCATCTAGTTGTAGCATTTGTACTATTCTGGCTTCCCTATGATTATCAAAGCCTAAATACTCATTGGCAAACTTCTAGATTGGTATTCTCAGATTTACTAGAAGTATGGGATCAGTCCCATAAACTAAATGATAAGCTGCACTGCCTAAAGCTATCTTAAACTTGGTCCTATCTACCCACAGTGCATATTTTAACAAGGTATTCCACTCTCTAGGACTCTTTGCAATTAGCTTCTTGATTATATCTAATAAAATTTTGTTTGTAGACTCAGCTAATCCATTACCTTGAGGGTAATAATTTGAAGAAAACTTTAAAACAATCCCATATTCAAATGCCTATTTAGAAAACTTCAAAGAAGAGAAAGCAGGGCCATTATCACATACCAATGAATAGGGAGTTCCAAACTTGGTTATGATGTTTTCTTCAAGAAACCTGGTAACTACCTCAGTTGTGGAGAACTTGCAGCATGTGGCTTCAGTCAACCTTGTAAAGTAGTCTGTCACCATTAGTATGAACTTTTGTCCTGCAGAAGATGAAGGATTGATGACTCCAATGAAATCCAAGCCCCATTGTGCAAATGGTCTTGATTCAATCACAGGCTGTAATGGATTGGCCTGATTTCTTCCCTTATCTGTCGCGGTCTGACAGGTGTGGCAACTCTTGATGTGACTCTTTGTATTTTTAAACATCATAGACTAATAATAGCCTGCTCTCAATATTTTACGTGTTGTAGCTAGATGGGAACCATGACCAGTTCCATACTTGTCATGCAGTTCTGTTAACACCTTATCTGCCTCAGTTCAGTTTAGACATCTCAACTAAATTCCATCATGGTTCTTCCTGAATAGAAGACCTCCTTGTATCGTATATTTTTGTGCTTTAATCTTTAAAACCCTCCTCTGAGAAGCTTTCATCTTATTTGGGTATCTTCCAGATATTAGAAAAGTGTTTAAATCACCATACCAGTCTGATGCATCCTGGGAATTCAGTACATATTGCTGTTTTATCAAAGTTGGGTCTGTGTTCGCTATTATTTGCACCAACGCCTGCCCTTTGACTAGCTTCATGGGAATGATTTTCATGTTGAACTCTTGCAGCGTGGTGATCCATTTGGCCCTCTTTTCACTAGGCTCGTTCTGCATCAGCAGCATCTTTACTGTGGCATCTGGTACTATGGCTTTGATCTAGCTGTGCAAAGTATAGTGCCTAAACTTCTTCACAGCCCTCATTAGCACGAATGCTTGTCTTTCGGTATCCAGGTATCTCAATTGTGCGTCCTTCAGCGGTGTGCTCATAAAGGCTATGGGCTTTTCCTCATTGTCTACACCCTTCTGCGTCAAGGCAACCGCGACTGAATGGGAGGATGCAAAGGAGTAGACATAAAATGGCTTTGTGTAGTCTGGGCTCGTCAGTACAGGGGCATCAGAAATGGCCTGCTTGATATCTTTGAATGCAGCCCTTGCCACAGCTGTCCACTCCATCTGCACATCTTTCTTTAACATGGCATTTAACGACTGCACAATTTCTACAAAACCTGTGATGAACTTCCAAACAAAGTTAAATTTACCAAAAAATGATTTCAACTCTTTCCTACTGATTGGTATTTGCAATTTTTTTATTGATTCCATTCTATCTGGGTCAATGGATATTCCATCATCAGAAATGACATGCCCTACAGATTTACCTTCAGTTACTCCAAATGTACATTTCTTAGGGTTAAGGAAAATTCTGTAACTCTCACACCGTTTAAGTATTTTTCTGAGATCTTCAGCGTGAGTGGATGCATCTTTGGAATACACAGTCAAATCGTCCATATACACTACAATGCACTTACCTGATAATCCACGGAATGCAATGTCCATGGCTCTCTGAAAAGTGGCACCTGCATTGATCAGACCAAAAGGCATTCTCCTATATGCATAATTCCCCCATTTACAAGTGAAGGTGGTTTTCAATCTATCATTTCTATCAATTAAAACCTAGTTATAGCCAGAGAAACCATCTAAAAAAGACATCATCTTTTCCCCGTTCACTACTTGCAGTACTTCGTCTATTGGAGGCAGAGGATAATTATCCTTTTCAGATGCTTTGTTCAAATTTCTAAAGTCTAAGCATAACTTGATGTCTCCATTTTTCTTTCTCACTGGTACTAGGTTAGCTACCCATGCTAAATGTCTGACTGGAAAAATTATTCTAGCAGACAGCAATTTCTTTACTTCTTAAAAGATTAAAGGCTCCAAAATCACGTCCACAGGCCTTTGCTTCTGCCTGAATGGTTTGAGATCTGGTCTCAAAGGTATCATGTGAGTTATGATGGACGTATCATAGGTTTTAAAGTCTTCATACGTCCATGCTATGATGTGTTTGTATTCTTTCAGGACACCTAAAATTTCTTTTCTTATTTTCTCAGAGAAAGCCCTCCCGATCAGTACATTTTGTGGATTTTTCTCTGTCCCTAAGTTGTGTGAATCGCACTTATGCCCCTCTATTTTGGGTAATTCCTTCTATCTTACTACCCCGTCAAAGTCAAAAATATGTTCTAATTCAATTACTCCTTTGCTACGCCCTTAATATTGGTGTACATAGGGTTATGAATAGTCGGCTTGTGGCTATCTTAACTCCTGATTAAGTCATATTATCATTATTATATTGTTATTTAGTTGTTTAGGTTGGCCTAAGGCTTCTATAGGTCTATCTAAGTCGGCCTGGGTGATATCCTAGGCATAAATAGGTATATATAGGAGGTAGTGAGTCTCATTTCATATCATATTCAGTATTGTGTTCTCATTGAAGACTGTTGGAGGTATCCCCCTCAAAGTAAATTAGGAGGTTGCCCCCTCGAAGTGGCATATTATTATCAAGTCTTTTCAGCATATTTACTATTATATTCAGATATTGTGCAAGTTGTTTCATTACAAGTGGTATCAGAGCATGATCTTGGCACCGTAGAGGCAAGATTTTTTCTCAACATTAGAGGTGATTTTGGGGAGAGCATAACTTTCAGATTTTAGCGAATTTTTTAAAGATTTTTAAAGGGTTTTGGAAGACCATATTAAAGAAGATACAGTCCAGATTTCAGAGGAATTGAAGCAAAAATAAGTGAGTTATTACAAAATTAGGGTACCCAACAAATTCGCTCTCAAGGCAGCAAATTTGCTAAGTTTTTGGATTTTTTTCTGGGTAAGTGGTATCTTGGCCTTAGTAAGTTACAGTAAAAATTTCAGAAAATTTACATTTCATTTGAGTGATTTATTTCAAAAATATTGGTTTCCATCATGACAGGGCCTGCAACAAGAGGCAAAAAGAATGCTGCCACACCAGGGAAATCCTCTGATAAGGATGAGGAAATAATAGAGGATAGTAATCCCAATGAGGAAATGAGTAAGGTCAAAGAAGATGTGTCCTGAATTAAGAGGGATATGTGTGACCTAAGAGGAGATATATCAGATCTACGAAGCATGTTCAGCGCCTATATGAATGAACCAAGAAAGGAGTTCTCAAGCAACCAAGGTGAAACCTTCAAGTCGGCTAATAATAACACAAATTTTAATACTCCTATGGGATCTAAGAATTTCTTTCCTAAGGTGGATATACGCAAGTTTGATGGTAAGGATCCTCTAACATGGATTAACCAAATGGAGAATGTTTTTGAAGTACATCAAATCCCATATGGACAAAAGGTCACGATGGCTTCCCTATATCTAGAACCAGATCAATTCATTTGGTATCATTGGCTTTGTACTCATCGGAGAAAAAAGGGTCTCACCGTCTCATGGTCAATTTTTACAGAAGAACTCCAAGCACAATATAGCAATAGTGTGACAGACAACTTCTTCAGCCAGCTTGCTAAACTTCAACAAACAGGATCAGTTAAGGATTATATTCATAAATTCCAAAATCTATCATTAAGAGTGGATACAATTACAAAGGAGAACTTGAATGATTTATTCTTGGGTGGTCTCAAGGATTACATTCAACATGAGGTACGTATGTTTAGTCCTAGCTCAGTAAATGAGTCTTTTATCTTGGCACGCAGGGTAGAGGAGAAATATTTGATTCCTAGAAAGCAAGGGGCTAATATGACAAGAGAGAAAGGATATTCAACACCTTCTCTTCCTCAACCTACTAGGTTGACTCCACAGCAAATTGAGGAGAAAAGAGCAAAAGGGTTGTGTTTCAATTGTGATAGCAAATATAGTCGAGGACATAAATGTAGTGAAAAGAAATTGTTCTATATTGAAGGTCCAAGTGAGGAAGAAGAGGAGGAACCCATATTAGAGGAGGATAGGGAGTCAAGTGAGGAATCACATGATTCTCAACCAATCATTTCTTGTCATGCACTCTCAGGTTTCAGTGCACCACAAACTCTCAAGGTAGTGGGTTTCTTAAAAAAGCAAAAAGTAACAGTGTTGATCGACTCAGGTAGTACTCATAATTTCATCAACAAAAAGTTGGCAACTCGTCTAAATTGTTTTATATATCCAGCCCCAGAGTTTCAGGTTTTGATTGCAGATGGGGGTACAGTTAGTTGTTCGGGAAAGTGTCATAGCATTAAATTATCCATGGGAGATTATCAAATTGATACCCCAATGTATGCAATATCCATGGGTGCAGTAGATATTGTTTTGGGAGTACAATGGCTTACTACATTGGGAACAATTGAGATGAACTTCCAAGAACTATTCATGAGATTTCAATCAGAAGGAAAGGTAGTGGAGCTAAGGGGGTTGAAGGCAAAATCCCCACAGATGGTAAGCTCTCATCAAATGCAAAAGTTACTTAAGAAAGGAGCAGATGGATTTGTGGCCCAGCTATGTTCATTAGAAGTCTCTCAATCTAATGCTCCTACTCATCCAGATTTACAAGCAATAATTGATCGTCACTCAGTGGTTCTTGGAGATATGCCTAAAGGACTTCCTCCTAAGAGGGATCATGACCATGCCATACAACTAGTTCCAAGGAGCCAACCACCAAACATTAGGCCTTATAGGTACCCACATATACAAAAAAGTGAGATAGAAAAAATTGTTGAGGAGATGCTAGAGGCAGGAATTATCAGGCATAGCCAAAGTGCTTACTCCTCGCCTATGGTGATGGTGCGTAAGAAGGATGAAACTTGGCGCATGTGTCCAGATTATAGAGTGCTCAACATGTACACCATTAAAGATAAGTTTCCTATTCCAGTCATTGATGATTTGCTAGATGAATTGAATGGAGCTATGTATTTTACCAAGTTAGATCTTAGATTTGGTTATCACCAAATTCAGATTAAGGAGGAAGATATTTGTAAGACAGCATTCCGAACTCATGAGGGTCATTATGAATTTTTGGTGATGCCATTCGGCCTTACCAATGCACCATCTACTTTCCAAAGTTTGATGAATTCAATTTTTAAGAAGTTCTTGAGAAAGTTTGTGTTAGTGTTCTTTGATGATATATTGATTTATAGCAAGACTTGGGAAGAACATTTGTAGCATGTAGATCAAGCATTACAATTACTCAAAGATCATCAACTCTATGCTAAGCCATCCAAGTGTGCTTTTGGTCTTAAGGAGGTGGAGTATTTGGGACACATAGTTTCACATGAAGGAGTAAAGGTGGACCCTAACAAAATTAAGGCTATCATGGAATGGCCTATTCCAAAAACCATTAAGAAACTGAGGGGTTTCTTGGGATTGACAGGGTACTATAGAAGATTTGTGAATAATTATGGTCGTATAGCAGCACCCCTCACCACTCTCTTGAAGAAGGATTCTTTTCATTGGAATGAGTCTGCTAATGTAGCATTTGAGCAATTGAAGGAGGCTATGTGTACAACTCCAGTGCTTGCCACTCCGGACTTCACCAAGGAATTCATTGTGGAATGTGATGCTTCTGGAAATGGGATAGGAGCAGTTCTCATGCAAGAAGGTCGACCAATTGCTTTTGAGAGTCGTCAATTAAAGGGTAAAAATCAGCTCAAACCTATTTATGAGAAGGAAATGCTAGCAATCCTTCACGCAGTTAAACAATGGAGGCCTTATTTAATGGGTTGACACTTCAAGGTTAAGACAGATCATGATAGCCTAAAATATTTTTTGGAACAAAGACTATCCTCTGAAGAGCAACAAAAATGGGTCACTAAGATGTTGGGATATTACTTTGAGATTGTATATAAGAAAGGGAAGGAAAATATTGTGGCTGATGCACTTTCTAGGAAGGATGAGAAAGATGAAGCCTTATTGTGTGCCCTTTCAATATTACAAGCAAATTGGGTGGAAGAAGCCAAAGCAGAATGGAAAAATGATGTTGCAACAAGTAATCTCATCCAACAATTAAAAAGTGATCCTAGTAGTTCAGATAAGTTTTGTTTGAAGGGAGATATTCTTTGGTATAAAGAGCATTTGTATCTCTGCAAGAATTCCACTCTTAAACACAAGATTCTCACAGAGCTACATGAGTCCCCAGTTGGTGGTCATTCAGGATTTTTGAAGACATATCATCGGGTCAAGCAAGATTTTTTTTGGGAAGGGTTAAAAGGTGATATTCAAAAATTTGTGGCTGAATGTTTGGTTTGTCAAAGAAATAAGGGGGAGACAATTAAGACACCAGGTCTCTTGCAGCCCTTATCTATTCCTAGCCAGTGTTGGGAAGAGGTATCCATGGACTTCATCACAAGGCTTCCCAAATCTAAAGGTCATAATGTCATCATGGTAGTAGTTGATCGCCTCACTAAATATGCACATTTCATTGCATTATCACATCCTTTTACAGCAAGTGCAGTGGAAAAAGTTTTCTTGGAGAATATCCAAAAGCTACATGGTACACCTAAGGTTATTATCAGTGATCGTGATCCTATCTTTACTAGTCACTTTTGGAAAGATTTATTCTCATGTTTGGGTACTCAATTGGCTCATAGTTCTTCATACCATCCTCAATCAGATGGGCAAACTGAGGTTGTTAATAAATGTTTGGAAGGATATCTACGTTGTTTCACTTCAGAAAAGCAATCTCAATGGGTAGATTGGCTACCACTGGCAGAATGGTGGTATAACACTTCTTTTCATAGCTCATCAAAAATGTCTCCATTTTTGGCACTTTATGGATATCATCCTCCTTCCATCACATCATCATTAAAGGTGTCACCAAGAGTTCAGGCAGTAGAGGACCACTTGCATCATCAACAACAGGTACTTTCAGGACTCGAGGAGAATTTAGCTATGGCACAAAATCGAATGAAACAACAAGCGGACCAACATCGTAGTGAAAGAAATTTTGAAGTTGGGGATTGGGTCTTCTTGAGATTGCAGCCTTATAAACAAATCTCAATGAAGCAACACAAAAAGAATAATAAGTTGTCTCCAAGATATTATGGGCCATACCAAATCATGCAAAAGATTGGTAGTGTTGCCTACAAGCTAGAGTTGCCACCAACAACAAAGATACATCCAGTTTTTCATGTTTCTTGTTTGAAGAAGGTAATTGGGTAGAATATTCCTACTCAAACAGTACTACCAGAACTCGATGAAGAAGGAAGAATAATTTTGGAACCAGAGGGCATTCTTCAAACTCGCACAAAGAAGCTGAGGAATAGAACCCTCACTCAGTATCTCATCCAATGGAAGAATTTACTAGTTGAAGAGGCCACATGGGAGGATGAGGAGTTCATTCAAAAGAATCCACACTTGGTTAGCATTGAGGACAATGCTTCTTTGAAGAGGGGGGCATGCTATGCCCTTAATATTGGTGTACATAGGGTTATGAATAGTCAGCTTGTGGCTATCTTAACTCCTAATTAAGTCATATTATCATTATTATATTGTTATTTAGTTGTTTAGGTCGGCCTAAGGCTTCTATAGGTCTATCTAAGTCGGCCTGGGTGATATCCTAGGCATAAATAGGTATATATAGGAGGTAGTGAGTCTCATTTCATATCATATTCAGTATTGTGTTCTCATTGAAGACTGTTGGAGGTATCCCCCTCAAAGTGGATTAGGAGGTTGCCCCCTCGAAGTGGCATATTATTATCAAGTCTTTTCAACATATTTACTATTATATTCAGATATTGTGCAAGTTGTTTCATTACATCCTTTGGGTAAGAAGTTGCTCTTCAAGTTGATTATATCCTCTTCGTCCCATGTTATCTCAGGCCTTTCTTGTTCATCAATGATTTGAGCCTCAAATACCTCATTACAAGTTAGGAAATCAATAATTTGTTGATCCCCTCCAAATACTTGAAAGTGTGTAACATTGTTTGGGATACTAGGAACATTAACCAATTCAACAACAAATCGTCTCAGTCCTGACGGTGTCAAGGGTTCTAGTGTGCTAGTAGCAACTGCCAGTGCATCCAGCCTATGGTTAAGCTCTCTAGGGATATGCTCTATGTTGAAAGCATCAAATGAATCTATTAAACCCCATACCCTATGTCTGTAACTAATCATTTTCTTGTAATTGCAAGTGTATAGTTTCCTTACTTGTCTGACTACTAGCTCAGAATCTGAGAATACCTTAATCATTTTCACCTTTTTCTTGATGGCCATGACAAGTCCCAAAATCAAGGCTCTGTATTTAGCAATATTATTAGTACAAGAAAACTGCAGTCTATATGCTGCTAAATATGATTTACCCTGAGGATCTATGAGTTCAACACTTGCACCCGCACCTTGCTTTGATTTGGATCTGTCACATTTTAGTGTCCACATACCATCTTTACTTTTCTGACCTTTTACCTTGGCATGCTTTGTCTCTTATATCACTTGCGAGGTGCTGGTCCATTTATTCATGGGTATTTCTGCTTGGTCAACTTGCCTATGTGTATTTTCAGCTTACAAATCATAAAGACAACTCCCCTTGTCTTTTATTCCTTCTCCTAAATCTGAAATCAGAGCATCTATATTACTCTGAAAGTATCTCCGTGGTTGATCATGATTCACATTTCCCTCTTGCAACCCTACCTTCTTTGTGTATTTTTTGTATTGATATTCAATGATGTCTTTGTACATTTCACAACTCTCCTTAGAATGTGGCCTATCATGAACTCTACATCTATCCTTATATAGTTTACATTGGGCTGGCAGACTTTGTTTAATGCACTCTTCTATTTCCTATCCGATGGCATGACCAAATTTTTTCATTGCATTGTTTTCTTTATCCAAAGAATTTCTGTCAGACTCAATGAATAATGTTATTTCATTGCTGACAAGCCTTTCTCTAAAGTTTAACATCATGATCTCTTCAATTTGTACCCCATTGTTAGTAATCCTATAAACACCAGGCTCAACAACAGCATATAATATTTCGTTAGTCCTATTATACTCTGTTATCATATGTTTCATCCTGGGTTCTGCCTCTATTCTAATCTGGTTTCGGACACCTCTCCAAGGTAGCCACATATGTGAAAAATTAGTGGCCATATATCCATTTAATGTCTTGGACCAATCCCTACTCAGCAACATTCCATAATTCACGGGTATATCCACTATTTGAATATCAATGAATTGGCTTACCCTAGGGTCTGAAGCTAATTACATTTGAATGTTCATCAATTCTCCTATCACACTAACCTCAATTTTATCTAACTGTGTGACAACCTTGGCAGATTTGGTGGGTGTCAGCCCTAGAGTTTTACATATCCCTAAGGGCATTACGTTGGCTGATGCACCAGAGTCTACCATGCAATTGTGTATGTTCTTCCCACACAATCTAATAGTTAACAAGAAAGGAGGAGCATCCTTCTTATCAGCATACATTACTACATTTGTATTGGAAGGCTACTCAACTTTCTTACTTTTCTCTTTAGGCAGTGAATTTCTATTAGGGATAGCTATATCAGCAACAACCTCATCTATTGTGGGTGTGTCCAGGGATTTTATAAAAGCATTTCTGATCCTTGGAGTTTTCAATAATTTATTCAGAGGTATAATGACCTTAATTTTCTTTATTTCTTCCAACAAGTAACTCATTAATCTTGTTGTCTCTATTATTTCTGTTTTACTTGTTTGGACCTTTTGTACCGCTGTTCCACTATTTGTATGATGATCAGCTTTAAGTATGGCAGGATTGTTGCTAGCATTCTGATCTGGGGGTGTATTGAAGTTGTTAGGAGGAATGGAAGTGGTGAAAGGCCCTCCTGGCCTAGTGTTATTTCTTAAATTGTAGGTGTGGTTTTTATTTGTTTGTTGAAAGGCCTGCACCTCTTCTATTTCAGTCAACACCTCATTTTTAGTTTCAAAGGGAAACTGAAAAACATTTAATACGAAGGCTGATTCAGGATAAAGATTTTTACAAAAGTATGGTTCATCTTCTAACAATTGATCTTCTTTCTCTTCCATAGTTGCAAACGTAAAGTTTTCTAAAACTAAAGCTGTATCATACCCTAAGGGTACTACCTCATTACCCTTGGGAATGAGAAATTTAGAAGCAGGAGGCTGCACATCTATATTAAAAATGCTGGCTACTAAATGAAAGTGTGGATAGTCGTGCTTAGCATGGGCATTGGTATTGTGAAATCTGCACCAATTTTTTGGTGCTGTATTGGCCATTTGGATGCCAGCCATTTGTTTTGCATCATGATTATCTATGTTCTCAAAAGGAGAAGCTAGGGTACCATTATTCGGCCCAGTGTTCCATATTTTCGGTGGACTAGGCTGATTCTGATTTTTATTATTGTTGCCCCAGGCCCTATTGTCTATCACTGGCCCTCTATTTTGCATTGGTTGCCCTTGGTTAGGGCCTTGATGTTGATTATAGTTTTGGTTCTAATTTGAACATTGGCTTTGGTTTCTATTTTGGTTATGGCTCTGATTGTAGTTCTGATTGTAGCTCTGATTTTGGCCTTGGTTATAATTCTGATTTTGATTGTACCATTGGTTGCCTCTTCCATAAAGATTCTCATTTCTTAGTTGTGTCACTTCGGTGGTTAACCTTTCAAGTGGGCAGTGATTTCTTTGATTTCTTCCCTCTCCTCTTGTGCCTTTGCCACAGCTGTATCTCTAGGAGGTTGGAAGAAAGGCTTACCACTATTCTGACTATTATTAGCAATGTTACCTGTGTAAGGAGCTATGGCTTGGATTGGGGTAGGACTATACACAGGTGTGTATGTAGGAACCAGATTTAATAATGGAGTGTGATGCATAGGGACTTCATTCCAAGGTTGTGCAAGGTTTTGCATCCCAGGATTTCCTCCATTGATAAATGGACTATGAGTTGCATGCCTCATCTCTTGGTTTACTAAGGCTACCTCTTTATAGGCATTGGATATTGAATCTATGTCAGGTTTTCTTTTGACAAACATGGTAATTAAAGGATCCAAGGCTGCATAGTACATAGCTTACAAGGTATCATCATTAACGGTGTAAGGATCTACCAACCTAGAGTAGGCCTTTTGAAATCTATCATTGAAATTATCAATCAGCTCTCCCTCTCCTCTTTTTATGGTAGCCAATTTGTGATACAAGATGCAAGGATCAATGGGTCCTCTAAATCTAGACAGAAATGCTTCTTCCATGAGTGCCCAAGAAGCAATATAGCCATTGGGCAAGTTTACATACCAGTTAGAGGCTTGTTCATTAAAGGTGTAGGGAAACAATCTACACACAACGTCCTCGTGTTCTAATATGGCCCTAAAGCATGCCTCCTTGAATATTCTAATGTGGTCTTCCAGATCTTGATGTAATTGGTATTTGGGACATATCTTTTCCAGATTTTTAGGCATCTCATTATAATCATTGAAGTGTATGGGAGACTGGACATTAAAATAGGCCATTGTCGGTGCTTGAGCTTGACCTGAACCTATAGGAATGCCTAGATTTTTTGGAGGATTAGGATCTCTGGGAGGACTAGGACCTCTACGAATATCTGAACCAAGATTCAAAGATCTGAATGAAGAAATATCAGGGTTCACAATGTTATGGATAGTATAAGGTGATCCAGGGGGTGTGTGTTAGATGAGCTTCCTGGGTGTGTTAAATTTGGGTTCCAAATTAGAGGACTCCTACTTCGTCTTATATCAGGTAATTGTACAAATATATCCCTTGAACTGGATCTAGACCTAGTCATTCTACCACTATTATTAGCCATTTTTTCTTGAAACAAACCCTAACTCAAATCAGGCCCTCCTCCTAGCGCCAAAAAACTGTTGATGATTGTTTTAACACAGTCATAACAATAGTTAAAATTCACATAAAATGAACCAAAACTGACTTGAAAGATATGAAGGAATCGATTGAGATTCCCTTAATCCCAAGTTTAATATGGTCAGGTCTTGACCTGTTGGGCAAATTCAGTAGGTTGATGTGAAGCTGTAATGTTCAAGGGGCCTTACATGATTTAGGGTTTCTTGTTGATTTACTGGACTCAAACTATGCAAAAGATCATAAATATTAGCATGTTAATCATTCCTTTTGCATAAACTTGTTACTATGCTACAAAGCTTTAAAGGATTTTCTTGAATTATTGCAGCTTTCTCCTCTTTAAATATTATGAAAATTGTCTACCTTCAAACTCTGTTGTTCATCATTTTCAACTATGAGACAAATTTCCTTCAAATTTCTGCATTTTAGGCTAAGTATTTTTAGATGGGTTGGGAAAAGTTAGAAAGATCTAATCTAAACATCATTCATTCTACCAAAGGATCTAATTGTTCTGTTATGCACTTCATAAGTAATACAGCAAATTGATCAAATCCACAGACAAAAACTTTAAGTGTAAGTTCAGAGCATTTTCACAAACATACACCTAAGATTGCAAGCTCTAAGAGAAAATGTTTTAAACACAATGAAGAGCAAGAAAACACTCAGAAGATAGATGCAGAATTCCAGATTCAGTTATATTAGAAATAGACAGTCATATAAGATTTACAATGTCTGAATGACTCTTAGCTTCAATGATCAAATTACAGAAAACTTGCAAGCTTTACAGATACACTAAGGAAGCAGGATGTTCCACGCATTCCTTATTGTAGACACAGGCGACCTCCTTCTACTCCTAAATGATATGCTAAATTACAACTTTCAATTATGTTCCTAAAATTCCCTGTGTAAAATATTACAGTGTAAAGAGGCACAATATACAGACTTGACTATCCTGAATACAACTCAAAACCCTAGTTAAGCACTGGTTCAAACCTCTAGTTATAGCAATAAATGCTGGAGAACAAGTCTCCCAAAATATCTCTGAGCATACATCAAATATGGGTGAAATATTGCCCTTCTAGAAACCCTAGTAGCTCAATAATAAATTTTGTGGTCTGCTGCAATAATGTTTCCATCTACATTTTGTCTTTATTAATGAAGGCCTTTGACTTCCTCGCCCTTCATCCTTATCTTCCTCTACTCCTGAGATCATATTTTCTTTCCATGACATCATTGTCATCAAGCTTCAGCTCCTTCTTCAACTACAAACCTACAAAACAGATAAAATGGATCAAAAAACCTCATCAAGTTGCCTTGTCAATTAATCACTTGGTTAGAATGCTTGATGTGTGCGAACTGCAGCAACTAATGCACGTCCCACTTGACACCCAGTCGCAGAGTTTACACACTACCAACCCCAACCGCTAGTTTGGTTTTACATTTAAACCCTATTCTCCATCGGCAAAACTCTCTACTATCGGCGCAGTCAAAAAAATTCCTTACCGATCTCATTTCTTATGCCGATATCGGGTCCTGGAACAGTGAAAATCATGTCCAAAAATGCATATATAGCGTTAGAAAATGGTCGGGTCAACCATCGTTGACCAAAAATATGCAATCGGGCTCCGAAATAACCACAAATTCCTATTACTTCATCTTCTGACCCCTTTTCTTGTTTAAATCTTTGTATCTTCCGATATAAAAGCCGGGTGTGATACATCGTATTAATCAGATTTTATTTTCCCTTTGATTCAACATTGTACGTATGCAACACATATTGGCTTGTATATCACAACATACAAACGCGAAAAATATACAAGCACTTAACTCCAATTTGTAACTTTTCAATTCCGCTCAATGAAGCAATGTACATGGCGTTGTATACAACCTTCGGACTTATCGCTGTTATAAATGGCAATTTATAACCTATTGAATCTGCAATGTATCTCTTGATATGTAAATCAGACGTGATACATAGGATAAATCTGATTTCAAATTGATTTGGATTCCGGCTTGTATCTTTAACTTTGCATATCGGTTTGTATATTAGAAACATACAAATGCAAAAATATACAAGCATTTTCACCTTTGTAATTTCTCTTTCGAGTCCGCACTATGTATTCCATAATGTATATCAGCCTTGCACCTCGCCAATATACAAGCCAGAATATATACAAGGACTTATGTTTGTTTAATAAACTTTCAGGTCCGCGTTTGTATATTGGGCCTTGTATATGTTACTTGTATATTCTGCTTGTATGTCGAAACATACAAGCACCAAATATACAACAACTTAACATTGTTTCATAACATTTGAATTCCGCACGATGTATATTGTCAATGTATATTTTAACTTGTATATTTTGACTTGCCAAACATACAACATGAGATACATGCAACGGAACTCAAACATTAATTCATTTCAACTCTGAGTTATTTCAGGTCCATCTTGTATGTATACATAAAGCTTTATTTAAAATGCATACAAGATAAAAATAATAAACAATCAACTTTGTATATGAAAGCGATATACAAAGGGCATTGTATGTATTATGCAAACAACCCAATCATGCAAACAACCCTGTATATGAACCCGAGTGCCCATGCGACTAAGTATAAAATGATCTTGCACATACAAAGGACTTTGTATATGCAAAGGGATATACAAAGGTCATTGTATACAAGCGAACTCGCATACAAAGGGCCTTGTATATGCAACATGCATATACAAACAGACTTGTATGTGCAAACAGCAAACCCTTCCCTTGTACATTTTACCAAAATGATCATAACTTGCAAAATATGGTGAATTTTAAGATGGTTCAAAAAGCAACCCTAGCTCATTTTTCACAAGGAATCCACCCATATTCTTCCCTAGTACTGAAAATGCACCTTTTCTCTATTTTTAACAAGGTTTACAAATTTCACCCTCTTTTTCCCTTTACCACCAAACAGACCCACACACAAAAAGCAAAAAAAAGTAAAGCAATAGCAGGTGTCCTCATTTTGCTAAGGAGTAAAATGGGGAATATTTTGAGCATCACAACAATTACCTATTGAATGGATAGACCCTCAATCTTACTTGTGGGCTTTCATAATTTTGTCTAACTTTACTAATTACGCAATAACTAATAACTTGAACTTTAATGTAACAACAAAATCAAACTATATTAACATTAGCTTTGATGAATTAACTCCTAATACAATCTAAACCAACAAAACACTAACTTTAAACAATTAACTTCTAATACAATTTGAACTATCAAAACACTAAAAAACACTAACTTTGAACAATTAACTTCTAATACAATATAAACTATCAAAACACTAATAAAACTTTCAATCTAATGTCTATGATAGTTTAAGAGTTTCCAAAATCCTAAGTATTAAAATAGAAAATAGGACTTTTTTTATTATTAGAATTTGAGACCAGCTTTGTCAACAATGTCAGCTAATATATTATTATAATTATATATCTAACCTATATTATAATATTAGGGTTATGGTTTTAATCTAATTATTGTTATCGTTCTGTTCATAGAAATATATGCTAAGTGTAATGTATAGATCAAATAACTTGTCATAATTAGAGCTAGAGTTGGGGTTTGAATGAAGATTATTTTCAGAATTAGGATTCTGTTTAGGGATGGGTTAGGGTTAAATATAGATTTATGATTTTAATAAGTCTAATTCTATCCCTAACCCTAACCCTAACTCTATCTTTATCATTTTAACCCCGACCCTAACCCTAACCCCAACCTTAATTCTAACCCTAACCCTAATTCTAACTCTAGCAACCCTAATTCTAACCTTAACCCTATCATAATTTTTATCATAATTCCAACCCTAATTATTTTCCTAACTGTAATACTAACCCTAACCCTAATTCCAACCCTAATCCAAATAGTAATTCAAATCATAATTATAATTGTAACCATAACCCTAACCTTAATCCTAACACTAATGCTAACATAACTCTAATTGTAACCCTAACAATAACCTAACTATATCCTAAATTTGAACTGTAACTCTAATGCTAATTCTATCCTAAATTTGACTTATAATCCAACCTGAATTATATCTCTAACCTTAATTCTATGCTTAACCCTAGGGTATATGAACAAAGATGAGGGACCAAAAAGTCACCACATGAACTTTTGGTCCCATACAAGTCATAATGTGCTAGTGTTATGGCTTGGTATTACCGATCTTAAGGATCAGTAATACAAAGCCATAACGCTAGCACATTATAATGCTAGCATGTTTTGCAAAAGTAAAACACACACACTCTCTCTCTCTCTATCTCTCACTCTCTCTTACTCTCTCTCTCTCTATCTCTCACTCTCTAACCCTAATTGTAACCCTAGCAATAACCTAATTCTATCCTAAATTTGAACTGTAACTCTAACATTTATTCTATCCTAAATTTGACTTATAATCCTAACCCTAATTATATCACTAACCTTAATTCCATTCCTCATCTAGGGTATATGTACAAAGATGATGGACCAAAAAGTCACCACATGACATTTTGGTCCCATACAAGTCATAAAACACTCACGTTATAAGGCGCTCACATTATAACGTGCTAGCATTATGGCTCGGTATTACCTAGCATAAGGCTTAGTAATACTAAGCCATAATGCTAGCACGTTTTGCAAATGTAAAACTCTTTCTCTCTTTCTCTCTCTCTGCACGTGTCTCTCTCTCAAATAAATACACATAATATTTCATTCAAAAACTCTTCTAATTTACAATTTTGAAATATATTTTATCATTTACCTTAATATCTGACATGTTACCTATTGAATGGTGAGACCC
This sequence comes from Cunninghamia lanceolata, assembly GCA_027924645.1. NCBI lineage: Eukaryota > Viridiplantae > Streptophyta > Pinopsida > Cupressales > Cupressaceae > Cunninghamia > Cunninghamia lanceolata. Next base: position 2,710,217 of record BSBN01000797.1, read on the forward strand.
TCAATCTTACTTGTGGGCTCTCCCAATTTTGTCTAACTTTACTAATTATGCACTTACTAATAACTTAAACTTTAATGTAACAACAAAATCAAAATATATTAACATTAGCTTTGATGAATTAATTCCTAATACAATCTAAACCAACAAAACACTAACTTTGAACAATTAACTTCTAATACAACCTGAACTATCAAAACAATAATAAAACTTGAGCCAATTTCTGTGATAGTTTAAGAGTTTACAAAATCCTAAGTATTAAAATAGAAAATAACATTTCTTTGATTATTAGAATTTTAGACCAACTTTGTCAACAATGTCCGCTAATATATTATTATAATGATATATCTAACCTATACTATAATATTAGGGTTATGGTTTTAATCTAATTAGGGTTATCATTATGTTCATAGAAATATATGCTAAGTGTAATGTATAGATCAAATAACTTGTCATAATTAGAGCTAGAGTTGGGGTTTGAATGAAGATTACATTCAGAATTAGGATTTTGTCTATGGATAGGTTAGGGTTAGATATAGAATTATGATTATAATAACTCTAATTCTATCCCTAAACCTAACCTTAATTCTAACTCTAGAAACCCTAATTCTTACCTTAACCCTATCCTATTTTTTATCATAATTCCAACCTTAATTATTTTCCTAACTGTAATACAAACCCTAACCCTAATTCCAACCCTAATCCAAGCAGTAATTCAAATCATAATTATAATTGTAACCGTAACCCTAACCTTAATCCTAACACTAATGCTAACATAACTCTAGTTGTAACCCTAACAATAACCTAATTCTATCCTAAATTTGAACTGCAACTCTAACCCTAATTCTATCTAAAATTTGACTTCTAATCCTAATCTCAATTCTATGCTTAACCCTAGGGTATGTGCACAAATATGAGGGACCAAAAAGTCACGACATGACTTTTTTGTCCCATACAAGTCATAACGCACTAGCATTATGGCTCAGTCATACCAAGCCATAATGCTAGCACATTTTGCAAAAGTAAAACACACACACTCTCTCTCTCCCACTCTCTAAGCCTAATTGTAACCCTAATAATAACCTAGTTCTATCCTAAATTTGAAGTGTAACTCTAACCCTAATTCTATCCTAAATTTGACTTATAATCCTAACTTTAATCTATGCTTAATCCTAGGTTATATGCACAAAGATGAGAGACCAAAAAGTCAACACATGACTTTTTAGTCCCATACAAGTCATAACACGCTCGCGTTATAACGCATTCACATTAGAATGCGCTAGCATTATGGCTCAGTATTACTGAGCCTAAGGCTTAGTAATACTAAGCCATAATGCTAGCACGTTTTGCAAATGTAAAACTCTCTCTCTCTCTATGCACATCTCTCTCTCTCTCTCTCTCTCTCTCTCTCTCTCTCTCAAATAAATACACAATATTTTGTTTTGAAACTCTTGTAATTTACTATTTTCAAATATATTTTATCATTTACCTTAATATCCAACATATTACCTATTAAATGGACAGACCCTCAATCTTACCTGTGAGCTCTCCCAATTTTGTCTAAATTTACTAATTACGCACTTACTAATAACTTGAACTTTAATGTAACAACAATATCAAAATATATTAACATTAGCTTTGATGAATTAACTCCTAATACAATCTAAACCACCAAAATACTAACTTTGAACAATTAACCTCTAATACAATCTGAACTATCAAAACACTAAAAAACACTAACTTCAAACAATTAACTTCTAATACAGTCTAAACTATCAAAACACTAATAAAACTTGAGCCAATTTCTGTGATAGTTTAGGAGTTTCCAAAATCCTAAGTATTAAAATTGAAAATAACACTTCTTCGATTATTAGAATTTCAGACAGCTTTGTCAACAATGTTGGCTAATATATTATTATAATTATATATCTAACCTATATTATAATATTAGGGTTATGGTTTTAATCTAATCAGTGTTATCATTAGGTTCATAGAAATATATGGTAAGTGTAATGTATAAATCAAATAACTTGTCATAATTAGAGCTAGAGTTGGGGTTTGAATGAAGATTAGATTGAGAATTTGGATTTTGTTTAGGGATGGGTTAGGGTTAGATATAGACTCTAATTCTATCCCTAACCCTAACCCTAACTCTATCTTTATCATTTTAACCCTAACCCCAACCTTAATTCTAACCCGAACCCTAATTCTAACTCTGGCAACCCTAATTCTAACCTTAACCCTATCCTAATTTTCATCATAATTCCAACCCTAATTATTTTCCTAACTGTAATACTAACCCTAACCCTAATTCTAACCCTAATCTAAATAGTAATTCAAATCATAATTATAATTGTAACCGTAACATGAACCTTACTCCTGACACTAATTCTAACATAACTCTAATTGTAACCCTAACAATAACCTAATTCTATCCTAAATTTGAACTGTAACTCTAACCCTAATTCTATCCTAAATTTGACTTATAATCCTAACCTTAATTGTATCGCCAACCTTAATTCTATGCTTAACCCTAGGGTATATGCATAAAGATAAGGGACCAAAATGTCGCCACATGACTTTTTGGTCCCATACAAGTCATAACGCACTAGCGTTATGGCTCGATATTACCGAGCCTAAGGATTAGTAATACCAAGCCATAACTCTAGCACATTTTGCAAAAGTAAAACTCTCTCTCTCTAACCCTAATTGTAACCCTAACAATAACCTATTTCTATCCTAAATTTGACTTATAATCATAGCCTTAATTGTATCGTTAACATTAATTAGTTGTAAATGTAAAACTCTCTCTCTCTCTCTCTCTAACAAATACACATAATATTTTGTTCTTGAACTCTTGTAATTTACTATTTTGAAATATATTTTATCATTTACCTTAATATCTGACATATTACCTATTGAATGGTGAGACCCTCAATCTTATTGGCAGGCTCTCCCAATGTTGTCTAACTTTACTAATTACGCACTTACTAATAACTTGAACTTTAATGTAACAACAAAACCAAAATATATTAATATTAGCTTTGATGAATTAATTCCTAATACAATCTAAACCACCAAAACACTAACTTTCAACAATTAACTTCTAATACAATCTGAACTATCAAAACACTAAAAAGGACTTTAACTTTGAAATATATTTTATCATTTACCTTAATATCCGACATATTACCTATTGAATGGTGAGACCCTCAATCTTATTGGCAGGCTCTCCCAATGTTGTCTAACTTTACCAATTACGCACTTACTAATAACTTGAACTTTAATGTAACAACAAAACCAAAACATATTAATATTAGCTTTGATGAATTAATTCCAAATACAATCTAAACCACCAAAACACTAACTTTCAACAATTAACTTCTAATACAATCTGAACTATCAAAACACTAAAAAAGACTTTAACTTTCAACAATTAACTTCAAAACACTAACTTTCAACAATTAACTTCAAAACACTAACTTTCAACAATTAACTTCTAATACAATCTGAACTATCAAAACACTAAAAAAGACTTTAACTTTGAACAATTAACTTCTAATACAATCTGTAACTTCTAATACAATCTGAACTATCAAAACACTAATAATACAATCTGAACTATCAAAACACTAATAAAACTTGAGCCAATTTCTGTGATAGTTTAAGAGTTTCCAAAATCCTAAGTATTAAAATAGAAAATAACACTTCTTCGATTATTAGAATTTCAGACCAGCTTTGCCAACAATGTCGGCCACAAGATACGTATCAAAATTTTGTCTTTTTTCATTGTACACACATTCTGAAATGAGATTGCAACAACCGAATTCATGAAGAGTGGGAAAATAATCCGATAAGGATCGGTGTCTATTCATTCCAAACACTTTGGGAATACATATGCACCCTTCCAAATTATTATTACAAGGTTGGTGAGATGTATAGATCCTCAGGGCGATTAGTGCCAGTTCATAGGTTTTAGAAGAAAAAGAACAATCCCATAGATTTTGAAAATCTAGGTAGTACTGTTTTATTTAGTTCCAGAGGCATTTTAATAGATCTAAAAGAAATGAAATGCACGCTCTCTTTCAAAGCAGCGTCACCCCAGGTTCGATTCTTCTCAAGCGTGATCTCCAATTCGTTGGTCTTGCTTTGTATGGCATTAATTGCAGAGGAGCTCCATGACTTCATCTGAGTAGACTATAATACAGTTTAGAATCTGGGCGTGGATATTTATAATACCGTTTCTTTCGCTGACGATTGGCAATAATACATCTTACACAATTGTTAATGGAATATATCTAAACTGGGGCTGCACTTTCCTCTTTCTGTTGCAGATTTCGCTGTTGTACATGTGTTCCGATGCCAAATCTGCTAATTTTGTATCCATGTTTTGCTTGGTTGTGAAGATTGGCTTTTCACAGAGCAGAGCAAATGAGGAATTTGTTTGCTTAGTACGGTGGTGAAGAAGGGTGATCCATGTCCGCATGATTTCCTGAGGGGATGATTAATTAAAAAGATAATTATTAGGCAGAGAGGGTTACTCTCACATATATTATTATTATTAGTTTTCCATCCGGATTCCGGTCTATATATTTTGATTAGAATCTTATATCCTATTTTTTGATTGGTATCTTATAATAATTATAATGCTCAAGATTTTTTTTCAGAATTGCCAAAATTGGCCCACGTAACTCATGAAACGCTCCAGCAGGTGGAGTGATTGCAAATATTTCAGAATCTATTACCATGATTTCATACTATTTTTGGTCGTCTGCATGCATTACCACTATGACAGTGCATCTTGCTGTAAACAGATGTGAACGTTTTTTTTATGCAGCATTCATGAAAGTCAGGTAAAACAATTTAAGGAGCGCAATAATTAGGATTCGAGGCAGTCAGTGATTTAATTGCTATTTTTTTTTAAATAGGCAGAGATTGTAATTCTTGAAGTGTGTTAAATTGGAGGTTGTAGAGTTGTATGCTTGAGTAATTAGAAATGGACGAAGAGGAATTTTGGTCTTCCATGAATTGTTTTGAAAATCTAAAATCCTCTTTCGAATCTTTGGAACCTAGCGTTAGGAAAGTTATTAAAGATAGTCGTAACACAAATGCTGCATTAGTTAGAACTCGAAAAGAAAATAAGAAATTGGCTGAAAGAAACAAGATGCTCGAGAAGGAGCTCCAGAAGGCTAAACAGCAAGACGAGTCCATCAACAAGATGTGTACAACTTTCGCTGCAGTAAAAGAAGTATGCAAGCAACAAGAGCATGCAGAAGCGGCTTCACAACTTTCTAAGAAGAGAAAATACGATCGTAAGGTTTACAAGATTAATGACTCTGTGAATTGCCCAATCTGCTTGGAAGCTTGGAGTCAATCGGGAGAGCATAATGTCTGGTATGTTTTTCATGCAAATGGGTTTCAAACTTCTTTCTCTTTGTTTTTTTTCTTTTTCTTTCTGGCTTTCCCATTTGGCATCAATATGATGCAGGCAAAGAGGTCGATGGCATTCATATACAATTCTAGTTTTTCACCTGTCTATTGCATTCACTCAAAAGTTTAAGTTCGAGTGTCTTGCTTTATTTTCTGTTATTGCTCATTAAACAACACCAATAGTTGGTTACTGTTCGCATTGATATAGTGCAACCCTATTTAGCAGATTTCCTTCTTTGCAAGAACATTCTCTCTATTAAAATGATGGTAATGGATAACTTCTTTCACAACCATTCCCCTTGCGATAATCTTGAATTTCTTCTCTTTTATTTTTATATTGAAGTGTGGAAATCAGCGCATACTTTGGAGTATATTTTGTTAGTTTCTGTATGTTTAACTCTAGACATGCTTAAGCAAGAGCTGCATTGCAGCGTAGTTGGCAGGATAATTTGCTTGGGATGCTGAACTACAGCTTTGGTATAACTATTATACTTGCCCTGTCAATGCTTCCACATTTGCATACCATTGCTTTAACTAACAGAATTGATGGTTTGTTAAAAACACTGTTGTGACAATTGCAAATCCAAGTTGATGGTGTTTTACAAACACCATTGTGACAACTGTAAAACCAAGTTCCATAACCTTCGCCAGCATCCTTAACAGAGTTATGGTTTGCTAAAATCACCATTGGGACAATTGTAAAGCTAAGTTCCATAACCTTTGCCAGCATCCTGCTTGCCTGTGCCAAAATAGTAGCTTTTGTATAGGGTATGGACATGTGTCAAAGGATAAAGTAATGGGGATTTTTCTGAGATGTTTTAATTTCACATGTCCTAGTAGACATGTATGCAACATGTGGAAGCATGGACAAGGCATGTGAACTGTTTGACAGAATGCCTCAAATAGATGTGTATTTTTGGACTGCAAATATTGCATAATATGCACAAAATGGATTTGTTGAAAAGGTTTTTTGCATAACCTTTACTAGCATCCTCCCAGCCGGTATGGACATCCATCAAAGGATAGTGGAAGGGAATTTTTTTGTCAAATATTATAGTTGGAAATGCTTTGGTAAACATGTATGGGAAATATGGAAGCATAAACAAGGCAGCTAATTGTTTTGATAGAATACCTCAAAGAAATTTGGTCTCATGGAGTCTTATGATTACAAGATATACAAAATGGATTTTTTTAAAAAAATTTAAAAACTTTCAAGAAAATGCAATTGGCAGGTTTAAAACCAAATTCCACAGCTCTTGTCAGCATCGTCCTTCCTTGGCTGTGTCACAGAGTTGTCAGCATCCTCCTTCCTTGGCTGTGTCAAAAGTGATTTGAGAGAAACATTTCAAATTTATCAGTCTGCAGCAAAATTGTTTAACCAACATTATCATAAATTAGGGAGTGTTACCTACTTTAATGGGTCATAATGCAGTAAAGAGCAATTAGACCAAAAAGATTCCAAATGAACATTATATAGTGACTCTAGTCACTCAACCTAACACCAAATCACAAAAGATCAAAGTTTCATCATAAGCAAAATGCCAGAAAATTTAAACCATATTCTAAATACTGAATTTAAGGGCAAATATTTAAACAGTGTTGAGTTAACAACACTAAGATACATTGTGTCCAAAAGATGGAACAAAAATATATGCCCTTTAGCAATTGCAAGTGTTGCACCTTTTAGCAACACAAGTGTTGAGTATCTTATACAATAAGGGGAGAAATTCAAGCCCACAGTAGCTTTTTAACCTGGTTTTGAGAAACATAAGGGTTGAGAATCTTATGCTTTGATGAACATCCATATCCTATTCCAAAGCTCCCATTCTGGTATAGGCTACCGGCAAGATGTCATTAGAGTTTAGTTTTACACTTGCCAATTGCAATTGCTTGGAGGTTAAAAAACTTAAACATCTGTAAATGATAATAATTAAATAAAAAAGAAGAGAAATGTATTACACCGCCCTTGCCGTGAATAGCACATCACCTGCTGTTTAAGATTGGGGTCGATCATAGGTTTTATGGCCCCATAACTTTGTTGTATGACGTCCATTCTCTCCATTCAATGGATTAACCAAAAAAAAAAAAGCTTTCTTTGCGAATGGGAAATCCTGTGTATCAACAACCTACAAAACTGTATAGAAAAAGAAATTCTAATGAATAAAATCTGAATTGCCACAAGCGACCTGTATAAAATGATGATTAAATCTGTCAACACCAAGCTTCTCAAAGCTATTACATTCCAAGTTAAAGAGAATCCAAACCAAGCTTCTCAAAGCTATTACATTCCAAGTTTTAGGGAAAATTCAACTATAAAGAGAATCCAAAATCTAAGAAAGGAGAAATTAAAAATGTTTTGATGATCAGGTCTCTGAAAATAGTGCCTAGGATCAAGAGATGACTTATGTCATGTATAGACAGTAGAACAACTTTTTAAGTCCATAAAGGAAACAGAAAACATATGAAAGATGGCCTATTTCTTTCAAAACCAGAAGATATAATTACAGGCTACAGCATTGATGTTTTCTAAAGCCTTTGGATATATAGTATTGAAATTTGGTGGAAATAATTTACGGAGGAGAGAAAGATTTTAATTTATAAAGAGAGGTGGTGGGAACCATCTGCTATTGTGTGACAGATGTTGGGTGAGCAGCTCGGAGCATCGACACGTTTGTAGGCAAGCCTCACCACGTACCCAAACTCCTCTATTCTGATAAAAGTTGCTATTACATGGATAAAAACTAATACTTTTGGCCTTATACATGCATTCACTATTCTGGTTGCCACATGTGAATACAAACACAGATTCCAAATCATTGGTTGCATCTGTTAAAATCTTATTTAAAATATGAAAAATCAGGCTCCTTTTTTAAAGTTTTTGCAGGCTACGTCAGTCAATTTACTCTTATTGTACCTAGTAATTCCCATTTTCCTTCTGACAAGCTGCAGCCCCGAAATTTAGAACCAATGACAATGCAAAATAATCATTTTGCTAATATTTCTCTCTAAAGAACATGCATTTTCCTTGCCGAAACATTAGGATATAAACGGTTATTGAAATATTTGGCTCCTGATTCGCAGGTAAGTATGTGTTTAATCACTTGTTAAAACTTGCTTCGACGCTATAGTTCCAGGCAGGAAGTAATAAGGAATCTAAATAAAGTTTGGTTTGGTTTGAAATCACTACAGAACTATATTGCACTTCTATCTTAGTTTGTGATTATCTCTTGTCACAGATGTATGCAATTCAGTGTTGTTAATAGTAGCAATTTTATGGAGATTTCAGAGGGTGTTTTCAAGCAGGGCTTAAATTTTCATAGTTGTATAGCTGTATTTAGCTATTTTAGCTGTAAAATACAACTGAAATTTTGAAAAGACTGTATCATATGAAAGGAGAGATTTTGGATAAACTGTCAAATTTATATAGGATTATGATGATATATATACTTGGTTTTTATGTAATTTATTTATATATAAAGTATGTTATAGTATTTTAAAGGCATTGTTGAGTAGATAACTGTCATAAAAAAATTGCTTCACAGTAAGGTTGACTGTCAAATTTAAGCCTTGTAAATTTCAAGAATTACAATTAGGTAGTTTCATGTTTAATGTTGTTAATTGGATAGGTTAGTTTTGAATATGGGTAAACTATTAAGGTAGAAGTTCTATGGAGATTTCAGAGGGTGTTTCCAAGAATTACAATAAGGTAGTTTCATGGTTAATGTTGTTAGTTGGATAGGTTAGTTTTGATTATGGGTAAATTGTTGATGTTTTCATTAAGGTAGCAGATTTATGGAGATTTCAGAGGATGTTTCAAAGAATTACAATTAGGTAGTTTCATGGATAATGTTGTTAGTTGGATGGGTTAGTTTTGATCATGGGTAAACTATTGTTGTTCTTCATTAAGGTAGCAGTTTTATGGAGATTTCAGAGGGTATTTCTAAGAATTACAATCAGGTAATTTCATGGTTAATGTTGTTAGTTGGATAGGTTAGTTTTGATCATGGGTAAACTATTGTTGTTCTTCATTAAGGTAGCAATTTTATGGAGATTTCAGAGGGTGTTTTTAAGAATTACAATCAAGTAATTTCATGGTTAATATTGTTAGTTGGATAGATTAGTTTTTATCATGGGTAAACTATTGTTGTTCTTCATTAAGGTAGCAGTTTTATGGAGATTTCAGAGGGTATTTCTAAGAATTACAATCAGGTAATTTTATGGTTAATGTTGTTAGTTGGATAGGTTAGTTTTGATTATGGGTAAACTATTGTTGTTCTTCATTAAGGTAGCAGTTTTATGGAAATTTTAAAGGGTATTTTTAAGAATTACAATCAGGTAATTTCATGGTTAATGTTGTTAGTTGGATAGATTAGTTTTGATTATGGGTAAGGGCTTGTACATGAAATTACAGTCATATAACATGCCATTCAGCACTGTGTTGTCATTGGGGAAAGTTGAACCTTGTTCTCCATCATGGAAACCAAGCAGCTCAACTACTTGACCACACCACATTTGAATACTGTGGTTAACTTGTTAGTTGGGTGGATCATTACTTTAAAAAAGAAATTATATTTAATTGAAGGCTTACTTTTTAATTTTTATAACTTTTTTTTATTTTAACAATATAGTTTACTAAATTATTAATGTTTAGGTACTAAACTAATTTTAGGAAACTAGATCTAATTTATTTAAATTTTCTAATAGTTTATAACTCTTAAATGAAAAAAAATTCTATTTTTAATTTAGAATTTTAAAGGGAAACAAGAGGTCTCTTCTTTTATTGTGGGTGGGAATACTTTCTTTAGATGTCAAGCCTTTAATATTACAATTCTAATAATTCTAATTGTGGAACTCCAGTTCCCTTTCATGCGGCCATTTTTTTGGCAGATCATGCATAAGACAATGGATTACAAGTTCCTCTAAGGTAACTCGAATTTAATTCACATTCCTTTTTTGATCTTGCTATGAAAGTTGTCTAGGATTACATACCCTTTCAAAGCAAATTAAACTTTTATACTAATATAAATGAATACAGTGTCCGATATGCTCCAGAAGTGCTACTTCAGAAGATATAAGAGATCACTATGTATCCCAAACGTATGATGGCGAGGAGAAGATTTAGGTATCACTCAATTCTATTAATATGCCTTACCAAAACAATTATTTATGTTTTTATTATTATTTAACTTGATGCTTGGGCAAAGAGTGGCACATAATCTATAAACTGAATTATGCATGGTTGGCTGTTCTTTTTATCCTATTCAACAAAACCAATATTTTGTTTCTTTATAAGAGTAATTTTCTTTTAAATTTTCTAAATTAGGATTATGGTATATGAATGTTCTATTACAATTATGGTATATGAAACTTCTGAAACAAATATGATGAACTTTAAGTTATTAAAATTTTTGTGCACTCACATCATTCTTAACTTTTTACAGGTTGGATGAAAGTTGTAAGGGAGCTCATGTTTAGTATTTCTCTACATTTAGTTTCAAGTTTCAAATAGTTTTCAAAATATTTAGTCAAATCTGAGATTATGGTATTGGTGGTTCATCAAAGACTTTATTATGGTATTAGTGGGCTATCAAAGACTTTATTATGGTATTAGTGGGTCATCAAAGACTTTTGAGTTTGAGGATATAATTTTCAATTATTTAGGAATATGGTTTTAATTTATATAGTGAACATGACTCAATTTACCTAATTTTAAAAGAGTTTGCCAATGGAGAGTTTTATTTTTCTTTTCCCTCTTATGTGCTTTGCATTATTCTTGAGCTTGTAACTTAGCTGCCATGTCTAATATTTAAAAGTTGAATTCATGGTACCATGCCATTCAAAATTAGATTTTAACCTAACATTAAATTTTAACCTAACAAGTATTGCCAAAAGAAACTAAGAAGAGAGTTTTGCCAAAGAGAACATAAAATAAAATTCACTATAAAGGAATCTTTTTTAACTACTCTAATACATCTATAATATATTAGAAAAGGAAATTAATGTTTTTAATTGTGTAATTAGGTTAATTGAGTAATATAAGTAAATAGACATAATTAATTAAGATTGGAAATTTGCTATAATAGAAATAAGGCTTTTTTAAGATTAATTAAATAATTAGTGATATTTATCTTGATAATTAAAGAATAATGTCAAATGAATAAGATTATGAAATTTATTTTTTGTTAGATTAGGGAACAGTGCCTCTATATTAGTGAAATTGTTGGATTATGTGTTGGTCCTATGCCCTATCAAAGGACAAACTTGTGGGCTTGGGACTAATTTGCAACTATAGATCTATACTTATGCTCAAGAGGTGTCTTGGTAATTTGTAGTGTTGCATACTACAACTTTACCTAATATGTAGTGCTCTACTCTATATTAACTAAAGATTTGGGGACCAATAGTATTGATAAATATATTAGTAAGTTGTCTCATGATGCATTTATTAGGGCACTACACTTTGATCAACTCCTTGTAGTTAATCAATACAAAAATAGTAGGAAGTGCCTAAGATGCAAATTCTTTATTTTTTTATTACATTAGATCAAATTGTGTTGCTATTGATTGCCCTCTAAAATAAATTATTTGATTTATATTAATGATTATGAGATAATTACAATGAATGAATTGAATTTCATAGGTTTAAAACCTAACTCCTTATCTATCCTAAGATAATCCTAACCAGAAGAGGAAAAGGAAAAAATGTTGAAAGTGTAAAATTAAAAAATTAAAAGGCCATACATAAGTCTAAGATAGGCACTTCTTCACCATCTTATGACAAAAATATGAAAGGCCGTAAATAAGTGAATATAGATTTTGGACATCATCATGGTTTTGTGACTCACCATATAATAATCAACAAGCAATAGAAGACACATTCACAATGTATGTACAAAATTAGCAGAAGATTATGAAGAAACAAGGCAAAGAAAACCTTAGGGCTACAAAATGATAAATCATGCTTTACAATTTGGAAATATTTGACATATAGAAAATTGAAAAGAGAAGTAGAAAGTAGAAGAAAAAAAGGGCAAAGGAGTTATAATTTATTTAATTGTCATTAAAATTTCAAATTGTTCCCACTCATTACTCTTATGTTAGAAGTTTGATATTCACTCCCTATATTGCTTCACATGACTTCTCTCCCCCCCCCCAAAAAAAACATTAGGACTGTAATTCATGTATATTTACACTCATTTTTTGGGATATATTTTACATTAAAATATGAACATAAAATCTCCTATGAAAATATTTACACTCTTATATGAAGCACATCTTTCAAATATAATTAAGGTATATTTACACTCATTCTTGTCTTTCAAATACAATTTATGTTTATTTACAGTCATTCTTTGGCATATATTTTACATTAAAATCCAAACATTACATCTCCCATGAAAATATTTACACTCTTATTATATGAAGTAGGTCTTTCAAATATTTAGCAGGAAGTGGTAACTTTAATAATTCTTTTGAATCCTATTTTAACCATCCTACTCAAAAGATTGAAGTATAAAAGTATATATTTCCTCCCTTTATATTCTCACTTGTATCATAATGTGTAAGTATTTACTCTCCCTTTAAAATATCAATCCTCTCACATTTTCCTTAGCTTTCAGGTCTCCCAACCTATTGTAATTGAATTTCTTGCTCATGTCCATTTTAAATATTATATTGTAAAGGATGAAAAGAGGTTACGGGGTTGATCGTACTTATAAAAGCATAAAAAATAGAAAGAGACAAAAGAGGAAGATGTCCAAGATTTGTTGGTGCCTATTGACGCTAGCTTTATGCTCATTGCTCCCTTGCCTGATCATTCTTTAGCTGCAAGATATTTTTGCTCCCACTAGCACACAACATAATCACTATGCCATTTATACTCTTGGATCTGGAGTAGGTTGGCCTAGTGATCCTTCCATCTCTTGTCCAGCAGCACTTTGACATCAATGATGAACTTTACACATCCAGCATCTAGAGCAATTACTCTATACAGAATCACATTGAAATTGAGAACATTGATGTTCTCATCCTTCTTCAAATGATCAATTATCTAAGAAACAATTTGTCCAAACTCATCTTTCCATTCATTAAAACCCTTGATTTGTCTGTCCTCGCAAAATTGATGCGATGAATTGATGTTTTAAAGAGGCAAAACAATCAATCTTTGCTTGCATTTTCTGACTTTCTCTATTACATACTAATACTCATCTAAGATAATTTTTACCATTTTCTTAGTTGGCTTGAGAGTAGCAGGAGCATATGGGTTTCATTGCAAAACTTTACATAATGTTATCAAGGTATGATGTGCAAGTTTGCATCTCTTATACATAGGATCCAGAATAGAAAGATTGATCTTCAATTGTTCAATTGTCTTCGACAAAGCAGTGTAGTACTTATTTACTTCCTCAACCTTATCCAACACCATCTTAATCCTGTAATCTAAAATCTTTTCAATGATGTTGAAAATCTTTGCTTTGTTCTCATTTTTTATGTTCCCATTGGCCTGTTTTGATTTCTCAATTTCATTTTCAAAACTTTGTTTAAGAGCATTCAAATGCTCATCAGGAACAATTGTATCATTAAATTCAGGTGGGACAGGGATTTCATAAGACACAATTTCTTAGCTTTGAGATGAGCCAGCACCCTTCATTTGTTTCTTCAGTCTAACATTATCCATGAGTTATCTATTTACCTCTTCATTCATTTCCATTTGAGTCTTTTCATACTCAAGCAACTTTTGTTCCATGTGTTAACTACAACTCTACTAAACATGGCTGAATGCATAGTGATATTTGCTGCTTCCAATGCTAAGGTATCTTTCAATGTTTTAACCATTGTTGTCCACCTTGTCTCTTACACAACATCTAGCAACCTTGGTTTTTGAGTGGTCTTCTACATGCTCCATATGGCCAATGTTTCAATTTTGGGATTGTATCCCACACTGCTCATACCATTCTCAAATTCAAGTTCAGATACTAACATTGGATCATCTTGATTTCTGACTTGGTCAAGAAGGAACATTGTCTTCAAGTCCATCCTAGGAATGATCAACATATTTCTCTTTCAGACAAGTTGTCTAGCCTCCTCAAGACTGATATTTATTTCATCTATTTTCATATCCTTGAAAGTTTTAGAAACAATTTTCTCATGCTAAGATTCATCACTTCCCATTTTATTTATTTCTACCTTTGCATCAAATTCCCTCATTTTCAACTTCATCAAAAAGTCCTTGAATTCAAGAGTGTTGATGAATTGATCATCTTCAATGAATCTTAAAGAGTCAACGATTCCTTTTACATCATGTATTTCCTTTTCTTCATGCTCTTTACCTTGTTTTCTAACCTTAGGCATGTGAGCCTCTGCTTCCTGTGTAGGAGGCTGATCAACCTCTCCATATTCATTCAAATGTTGCAATATGTCAGCAACCTCCTCTATGTCTCCCATTGACTAAATCATCTCATAGGGGACTAATGGAACTACATCATCAGTCCTTTTTCTTTTTGAAGGTGGTTGATCAGTAGAGTGAGGTGTAGTGCCCCTCCGTTCTCACCTCGATTGTGTAGGTAGTTTGGTGAAGGAATCTAGAGATGAAGATGGAACATGAGCTTCTATAGGTTAAATGCATATTATTATGTTATGATTACAGTTAGATGATGCAGTAGTATGTTGTTAGGGAAGGTGGAAAGTGTGACATTGTACCATTGAATGTATGGACATACAGGAATGAGATATGAATATCAGATATCCTTTCCAGTGCTTGAGCTATTATGTGTACTCTAATTGGGATGCTTGAGTGAACAGGTATGAGGCATCAACTCCACCTAAATTAATAGGTCTAAGCGTGCCTTAACCAATGAAAAGTTGTTGAATGGAGATAACATAGGGTTTTTCCTTAGCTTGTCACCATCCTCAGAGAGGATAAGTTTTTAGTCCTGTGTCCTATTTGTATCATCATGATTGTGAGTCTCTGCTGTTCGATTCTGTTTGTCGTCAGGTTACACCTGGTTTCTATGCGGTTAATTGTTTTATTAAAAAGAGTTATTGGTTTTATTTTAATAAATAAATAATAATTATCAGTGGAAAATAAATATTATTATTATTATTATTATTATTATTATTATTATTATTTAATTATTAATCTGATATGAAAATGAATTTCTAATTAATAAACTTTTTGTTAATAAATTTTATGGCATGGGTGTGTTGTCAGATATTCTATTTTTATAGCAATCTTTTAATTACATCATTGATAGAGAGAGGTGGTGGGAACCATCTGCTATTGTGTGACAGATGTTGGGTGAGCAGCTCGGAGCATCGACACGTTTGTAGGCAAGCCTCACCACGTACCCAAACTCCTCTATTCTGATAAAAGTTGCTATTACATGGATAAAAACTAGTACTTTTGGCCTTATACATGCATTCACTATTCTAGTTGCCACATGTGAATACAAACACAGATTCGAAATCATTGGTTGCATCTGTTAAAATCTTATTTAAACTATGAAAAATCAGGCTCCTTTTTAAAAGTTTTTGCAGGCTACGTCAGTCAATTTAAAGTTTTATTGTACCTAGTAATTCCCATTTTCCTTCTGACAAGCTGCAGCCCCGAAATTTAGAACCAATGACAATGCAAAATAATCATTTTGCTAATATTTCTCTCTAAAGAACATGCATTTTCCTTGCCGAAACATTAGGATATAAACGGTTATTGAAATATTTGGCTCCTGATTCGCAGGTAAGTATGTGTTTAATCACTTGTTAAAACTTGCTTCGACGCTATAGTTCCAGGCAGGAAGTAATAAGGAATCTAAATAAAGTTTGGTTTGGTTTGAAATCACTACAGAACTATATTGCACTTCTATCTTAGTTTGTGATTATCTCTTGTCACAGATGTATGCAATTCAGTGTTGTTAATAGTAGCAATTTTATGGAGATTTCAGAGGGTGTTTTCAAGCAGGGCTTAAATTTTCATAAATTTTCATAGTTGTATAGCTGTATTTAGCTATTTTAGCTGTAAAATACAATTGAAATTTTGAAAAGACTGTATCATATGAAAGGAGAGATTTTGGATAAACTGTCAAATTTATATAGGATTATGATGATATATATACTTGGTTTTTATGTAATTTACTTATATATAAAGTATGTCATAGTATTTTAAAGGCATTGTTGTGTAGATAACTGTCATAAAAAAATTGCTTTACAGTAAGGTTGACTGTCAAATTTAAGCCTTGTAAATTTCAAGAATTACAATTAGGTAGTTTCATGTTTAATGTTGTTAATTGGATAGGTTAGTTTTGATTATGGGTAAACTATTAAGGTAGAAGTTCTATGGAGATTTCAGATGGTGTTTCCAAGAATTACAATAAGGTAGTTTCATGGTTAATGTTGTTAGTTGGATAGGTTAGTTTTGATTATGGGTAAATTGTTGATGTTCATCATTAAGGTAGCAGATTTATGGAGATTTCAGAGGATGTTTCGAAGAATTACAATCAGGTAGTTTCATGAATAATGTTGTTAGTTGGATAGGTTAGTTTTGATCATGGGTAAACTATTGTTGTTCTTCATTAAGGTAGCAGTTTTATGGAGATTTCAGAGGGTATTTCTAAGAATTACAATCAGGTAATTTCATGGTTAATGTTGTTAGTTGGATAGGTTAGTTTTGATCATGGGTAAACTATTGTTGTTCTTCATTAAGGTAGCAATTTTATGGAGATTTCAGAGGGTATTTTTAAGAATTACAATCAAGTAATTTCATGGTTAATGTTGTTAGTTGGATAGATTAGTTTTGATCATGGGTAAACTATTGTTGTTCTTCATTAAGGTAGCAGTTTTATGGAGATTTCACAGGGTATTTCTAAGAATTACAATCGGGTAATTTTATGGTTAATGTTGTTAGTTGGATAGGTTAGTTTTGATTATGGGTAAACTATTGTTGTTCTTCATTAAGGTAGCAGTTTTATGGAGATTTTAGAGGGTATTTTTAAGAATTATAATCAGGTAATTTCATGATTAATGTTGTTAGTTGGATAGATTAGTTTTGATTATGGGTAGGGGCTTGTACATGAAATTACAGTCATATAACATGCCATTCAGCACTGTGTTGTCATTGGGGAAAGTTGAACCTTGTTCTCCATCATGGAAACCAAACAGCTCAACTACTTGACCACACCACATTTGACTAATGTGGTTAACTTGTTAGTTGGGTGGATCATTACTTTAAAAAAGAAATTATATTTAATTGAAGGCTTACTTTTTAATTTTTATAACTTTTTTTATTTTAACAATATAGTTTACTAAATTATTAATGTTTAGGTACTAAACTAATTTTAGGAAACTAGATCTAATTTATTTAAATTTTCTAATAGTTTATTACTCTTAAATGAAAAAAAATTCTATTTTTAATTTAGAATTTTAAAGGGAAACAAGAGGTCTCTTCTTTTATTGTGGGTGGGAATACTTTCTTTAGATGTCAAGCTTTTAATATTACAATTCTAATAATTCTAATTGTGGAACTCCAGTTCCCTTTCATGCGGCCATTTTTTTGGGAGATCATGCATAAGACAATGGATTACAAGTTCCTCTAAGGTAACTCGAATTTAATTCACATTCCTTTTTTGATCTTGCTATGAAAGTTGTCTAGGATTACATACCCTTTCAAAGCAAATTAAACTTTTATACTAATATAAATGAATACAGTGTCCGATATGCTCCAGAAGTGCTACTTCAGAAGATATAAGAGATCACTATGTATCCCAAACGTATGATGGCGAGGAGAAGATTTAGGTATCACTCAATTCTATTAATATGCCTTACCAAAACAATTATTTATGTTTTTATTATTATTTAACTTGATGCTTGGGTAAAGAGTGGCACATAATCTATAAACTGAATTATGCATGGTTGGCTGTTCTTTTTATCCTATTCAACAAAACCAATATTTTGTTTCTTTATAAGAGTAATTTTCTTTTAAATTTTCTAAATTAGGATTATGGTATATGAATGTTCTATTACAATTATGGTATATGAAACTTCTGAAACAAATATGATGAACTTTAAGTTATTAAAATTTTTGTGCATTCACATCATTCTTAACTTTTTACAGGTTGGATGAAAGTTGTAAGGGAGCTCATGTTTAGTATCTCTCTACATTTAGTTTCAAGTTTCAAATAGTTTTCAAAATATTTAATCAAATCTGAGATTGTGGTATTGGTGGTTCATCAAAGACTTTATTATGGTATTAGTGGGCTATCAAAGACTTTATTATGGTATTAATGGGTCATCAAAGACTTCCGAGTTTGAGGATATAATTTTCAATTATTTAGGAATATGGTTTTAATTTACATAGTGAAAATGACTCAATTTACCTAATTTTAAAAGAGTTTGCCAATGGAGAGTTTTATTTTTCTTTTCCCTTTTATGTGCTTTGCATTATTCTTGAGCTTGTAACTTAGCTGCCATGTAACTTAGCTGCCATGTCTAATATTTAAAAGTTGAATTCATGGCACCATGCCATTCAAAATTAGATTTTAACCTAACATTAGATTTTAACCTAACAAGTATTGCCAAAAAGAACTAAGAAGAGAGTTTTGCCAAAGAGAACAAAAAATAAAATTCACTATAAAGGAATCTTTTTTAACTACTCTAATACATCTATAATATATTAGAAAAGGAAATTAATGTTTTTAATTGTGTAATTAGGTTAATTGAATAATATAAGTAAATAGACATAATTAATTAAGATTGGAAATTTGCTATAATAGAAATAAGGCATTTATAAGATTAATTAAATAATTAGTGATATTTATCTTGATAATTAAAGAATAATGTCAAATGAATAAGATTATGAAATTTATTTTTTGTTAGATTAGGGAACAGTGCCTCTATATTAGTGAAATTGTTGGATTATGTGTTGGTCCTATGCCCTATCAAAGGACAAACTTGTGGGCTTGGGACTAATTTGCAACTATAGATCTATACTTATGCTCAAGAGGTGTCTTGGTAATTTGTAGTGTTGCGTACTACAACTTTACCTAATATGTAGTGCTCTACTCTATATTAACTAAAGATTTGGGGACCAATAGTATTGATAAATATATTAGTAAGTTGTCTCATGATGCATTTATTAGGGCACTACACTTTGATCAACTCCTTGTAGTTAATCAATACAAAAATAGTAGGAAGTGCCTAAGATGTAAATTCTTTATTTTTTTATTACATTAGATCAAATTGTGTTGCTATTGATTGCCCTCTAAAATAAATTATTTGAGTTATATTAATGATTATGAGATAATTACAATGAATGAATTGAATTTCATAGGTTTAAAACCTAACTGCTTATCTATCCTAAGATAATCCTAACCAGAAGAGGAAAAGGAAAAAATGTTGAAAGTGTAAAATTAAAAAATTAAAAGGCCATACATAAGTCTAAGATAGGCACTTCTTCACCATCTTATGACTAAAATATGAAAGGCCGTAAATAAGTGAATATAGATATTGGACATCATCATGGTTTTGTGACTCACCATATAATAATCAACAAGCAATAGAAGACACATTCACAATGTATGTACAAAATTAGTAGAAGATTATGAAGAAACAAGGCAATGAAAACCTTAGGGCTACAAAATGATAAATCATGCTTTACAATTTGGAAATATTTGACATATAGAAAATTGAAAAGAGAAGTAGAAAGTAGAAGAAAAAAAGGACAAAGGAGTTATAATTTATTTAATTGTCATTAAAATTTCAAATTGTTCCCACTCATTACTCTTATGTTAGAAGTTTGATATTCACTCCCTATATTGCTTCACATGACTTCTCTCCACCCCCCAAAAAAAACATTAGGACTGTAATTCATGTATATTTACACTCATTTTTTGGGATATATTTTACATTAAAATATGAACATAAAATCTCCTATGAAAATATTTACACTCTTATATGAAGCACATTTTTCAAATATAATTCAAGTATATTTACACTCATTCTTGTCTTTCAAATACAATTTATGTTTATTTACAGTCATTCTTTGGCATATATTTTACGTTAAAATCCAAACATTACATCTCCCATGAAAATATTTACACTCTTGTTATATGAAGTAGGTCTTTCAAACATTTAGCAGGAAGTGGTAACTTTAATAATTCTTTTGAATCCTATTTTAACCATCCTACTCAAAAGATTGAAGTATAAAAGTATATATTTCCTCCCTTTATATTCTCACTTGTATCATAATGTGTAAGTATTTACTCTCCCTTTAAAATATCAATCCTCTCACATTTTCCTTAGCTTTTAGGTCTCCCAACCTATTGTAATTGAATTTCTTGCTCATGTCCATTTTAAATATTATATTGTAAAGGATGAAAAGAGGTTACGGGGTTGATCATCGGTAATTTGATTAGGTCCTCCTTTCACTCAATACATTCAAGGACATTTAACCAAGTTGAATCACAACTTATGCAAGAGGACTCAACTATCAAGTCGATTGTCACTTAGAATGATAAGGAAATTTGGAATTTATTGATTAATGTATTAAGTTAAGCCCAATTAAGCTCAAAACCCTAATTATGCAAAATTATAAACAAATCAATGAAACCTGATAAACCCTCACATAGGAAGAGATTAAATAATGATTAAATACATACCACATTTCAAGTTCTAAAATATGGAAAAGTCGGGGGCTAAAGAGAGGGCACCCAAGCCCAAGGTGTTGTTTTTTTCAAAGGGCTTCAGGATCTTTTTGACTACAATCACAAGAGAGGGGGTAGGGATTGTGCTATTTAGGAGATTGCCTTGGTCAAGCCCTGAAACGGTATTCAAGCCTTCCAAAGCAATGATGAAATAGATAGATTGAATCGCAAATAGATATCACCTCAGAGGTGTAGCTCTCAAATAGATGAAGATCTTTCACAACATGAGAAGATGAAGCCAAATCTACAACAACAAACACAAAAACAACATAATTCTGTTCTACGACACAATGAATGCCTTGAATGGTCTATGATCATAAGTTTCTCTTGAAATTGAAATCATCTTCTAGTTTACAAATCAAATCCTAAACATGATAAAATATGCATTCCTGCTTTAATATATCATAATTCAAACTTAAGATGCCAACAAGGGAGACCATTAATGGTAACATTGCTGACATTCAAATTTGGGACCTCGATAAAATAGGGCAAGGCAAGGGCGCGGGTGCCCTTGTCTAGGGACCTATTTTGGGTCAGGGTTAAGCTCTAAGATGTCCCCTAAGTCCCATTTTTCATGGGTTTCAGGGCATTTTGTTTTGAGATTCATTTCTAATATGCATGATGAAAATTAAGGGACCTGAGAGCTAAACATCAGATGTAAAAGTCCTGGGGAGGAAATTTTACGACATAACATTTAGCTCCCACTTTAATGTATGTATGATCTTACAACCCATACATGCATTAAAGTACGATTGGAAACACATCAAACATGACAAACACTTAAAGCCAAGGCATACACAAAGATTGAGTAATTATTTCTAGACCTGCAATCTCAAGTAAGATTTAGAAAGTACATCAGAGACACACAAGACACAATGAAGAAAATAAGAAGCACACAAAACATGGAGAAGATAGTATTGAAGAAACACAAAATATGATGAATATAATGATATTTCTTGTTTCATTTTCATATATATATGCATGGAAATAAAAATTGCAACACACAACCCAAGAATATAGGGGAGACTCATCACCACGCCCTTTACACTACACCAAGGGGAGAAAACACACCATACAAAACTCAAGTGTAAGGGAGACTCATTTCCACATATTTTACACCATGCAAGAGGGAAAACACACCATACAAAACCCAAGCATATGGGAGACTCATCGCCACACCCTTTACACTACATGAGGGGGAAAACATGCCATACAAAACCCAAGTATAGGGAGACTCATTGCCACATGCTTTACACTACACAAGGGGGAAAACATTCCATACAAATTCCAAGCATAGGGGAGACTCATTGCCACACCCTTTACACTACCCGAGGGGGAAAACATGCCATACAAAACCCAAATTTAGGTGAGACTCATCACCACACCCTTTACACTACATGAGGTGGAAAACACATGGAAGATGTTATTTTTGAAATTTGCAGTATTCAAATCCCTAAAAGGATGCCAAGCTTTATGATTAGGTTTTGCTACCAATTTGGCCAACTAACAGAATCAACCTAAGCGGTTACGATTCTCTGCACTTTAGGCTTTGTATTGCCTAGGTGGGTGTTACCTTATATTCACCAATAAATAATTACTCCTCAAATTTGTTGGTGACTTCAGAGTAGATTAAGGGATTTATGCAAATTTTTCAATTAAATCATCCAATTCACCCTAATCCAAACTATCATATGATTTGATTTAGATTTTTTATTAAACTTTCTTCTACACCTACTCCTAAAACAGAAAATTGAAATTGAATTTTAGAAATATTTTATAAGGAAATTACTTTGGAAATGAATTGACTGCTACTTTCTCTTGGGTTGTGGAGTCAAATTACTAAAAGATTTGTGTTTTCCTTCTAGCCACATCTCGAATTACTTGGCATGGTATTGTTTATGGCTAGCATAAACATGCAAGATTGTTTTCACCTGGTTCTACTTACAAATCCAAGTTGGATTCTCCAAATTACTATGATCTACTCAATGGAATTTAATCCCTACTTGAGGAAGCCCCATCAAACAAATCACAAAAAACAACAAATGTGTTTTGATGAACTAATCATATACCTGATATGTTAATTCAAATAACAAGGAAAAAACAAAATGGAGACAACTAGATAAAGTATCCAAGATATTTTAATAAGTAATTGAGAAGTAGAAGTAATAGCACTAGAGAAATGCATCTTTTCTACTGATTTTCTTCAAAGAATAGGCCTTACAATTGTCTCTTTCAAAAATTAGATTTCCTGGGGAGAGAGCCTTGAGGTCTTGGTTTCCTTCTTATAGGGATGAAGGAAGCAACAAGCTTTAGACCTTTCACATACAAAATGGCTTTTCATATTCCCACCCTTGATATAATATATTACAATATTTTCTCTTGACAAGTCTAAATTAGATTGCCAAATATATTTTGATTGTACTTATAAAAGCATAAAATATAGAAAGAGACAAAAGAGGAAGATGTCCAAGATTTGTTGGTGCCTATTGACGCTAGCTTTATGCTCATTGCTCCCTTGCCTGATCATTCTTTAGCTGCAAGATACTTTTGCTCCCACTAGCACACAACATAATCACTATGCCATTTATACTCTTGGATCTGGAGTAGGTTGGCCTAGTGATCCTTCCATCTCTTGTCCAACAGCACTTTGACATCAATGATGAACTTTACATATCCAGCATCTAGAGCAATTACTCTATACAGAATCACATTGAAATTGAGAACATTGATGTTCTCATCCTTCTTCAAATGATCAATTATCTAAGAAACAATTTGTCCAAACTCATCTTTCCATTCATTAAAACCCTTGATTTGTCTGTCCTCACAAAATTGATGCGATGAATTGATGTTTTAAAGAGGCAAAACAATCAATCTTTGCTTGCATTTTCTGACTTTCTCTATTACATACTAATACTCATCTAAGATAATTTTTACTATTTTCTCAGTTGGCTTGAGAGTAGTAGGAGCATATGGGTTTCATTGCAAAACTTTACATAATGTTATCAAGGTATGATGTGCAGGTTTGCATCTCTTATACATAGGATCCTGAATAGAAAGATTGATCTTCAATTGTTCTATTGCCTTGGACAAAGCAGTGTAGTACTTATTTACTTCCTCAACCTTATCCAACACCATCTTAATCCTGTAATCTAAAATCTTTTCAATGATGTTGAAAATCTTTGCTTTGTTCTCATTTTTTATGTTCCCATTGGCCTGTTTTGATTTCTCAATTTCATTTTCAAAACTTTGTTTAAGAGCATTCAAATGCTCATCAGGAACAATTGTATCATTAAATTCAGGTGGGACAGGGACTTCATAAGGCACAATTTCTTAGCTTTGAGATGAGCCAGCACCCTTCATTTGTTTCTTCAGTCTATCATTATCCATGAATTATCTATTTACCTCTTCATTCATTTCCATTTGAGTCTTTTCATACTCAAGCAACTTTTGTTCCATGTGTTAACTACAACTCTACTGAACATGGCTGAGTGCATAGTGATATTTGCTGCTTCCAATGCTAAGGTGTCTTTCAATGTTTTAACCATTATTGTCCACCTTGTCTCTTACACAACATCTAGCAACCTTGGTTTTTGAGTGGTCTTCTACATGCTCCATATGTCCAATGTTTCAATTTTGGGATTGTATCCCACACCGCTCATACCATTCTCAAATTCAAGTTCAGATACTAACATTGGATCATCTTGATTTCTAACTTGGTCAAGAAGGAACATTGTCTTCAAGTCCATCCTAGGAATGATCAACATATTTCTCTTTCAGACAAGTTGTCTGGCCTCCTCAAGACTGATATTTATTTCATCTATTTTCATATCCTTGAAAGTTTTAGAAACAATTTTCTCATGCTAAGATTCATCACTTCCCATTTTATTTATTTCTACCTTTGCATCAAATTCCATCATCTTCAACTTCATCAAAAAGTCCTTGAATTCAAGAGTGTTGATGAATTGATCATCTTCAATGAATCTTAAAGAGTCAACGATTCCTTTTACATCATGTATTTCCTTTTCTTCTTGCTCTTTACCTTGTTTTCTAACCTTAGGCATGTGAGCCTCTGCTTCCTGTGTAGGAGGCTGATCAACCTCTCCATATTCATTCAAATGTTGCAATATGTCAGCAACCTCCTCTATGTCTCCCATTTACTAAATTTTCTCATAGGGGACTAATGGAACTACATCATTAGTCCTTTTCCTTTTTGAAGGTGGTTGATCAGTAGAGTGAGGCGTAGTGCCCCTCCGTTCTCACCTCGATTGTGTAGGTAGTCTGGTGAAGGAATCTGGAGATGAAGATGGAACATGAGCTTCTATAAGTTAAATGCATATTATTATGTTATGATTACAGTTAGATGATGTAGTAGTATGTTGTTATGGTAGGTGGAAAGTGTGACATTGTACCATTGAACATATGGACATACAGGAATGAGATATGAATATCAGAGATCCTTTCCAGTGCTTCAGCTATTATGTGTACTCTAATTGGGATGCTTGAGTGAACAGGTATGAGGCATCGACTCCACCTAAATTAATAGGTCTAAGCGTGCCTTAACCAATGGAAAGTTGTTGAATGGAGATAACATAGGGTTTTTCCTTAGCTTGTCACCATCCTCAGAGAGGATAAGTTTTTAGTCCTGTGTCCTATTTGTATTGTCATGATTGTGAGTCTCTACTGTTCGATTCTGTTTGTCGTCAGGGTACCCCTGGTTTCTATGCGGTTAATTGTTTTATTAAAAAGAGTTATTGGTTTTATTTTAATAAATAAATAATAATTATCAGTGGAAAATAAATATATTATTATTATTATTAGGATTTAATTATTAATCTGATATGAAAATGAATTTCTAATTAATAAACTTTTTGTTAATAAATTTTATGGCATTGGTGTGTTGTCAGATATTCTATTTTTATAGCAATCTTTTAATTACATCATTGATAAAGAGAGGTGGTGGGAACCACCTGCTATTGTGTGACAGATGTTGGGTGAGCAGCTCGGAGCATCGACACGTTTGTAGGCAAGCCTCACCACGTACCCAAACTCCTCTATTCTGATAAAAGTTGCTATTACATGGATAAAAACTAATACTTTTGGCCTTATACATGCATTCACTATTCTGGTTGCCACATGTGAATACAAACACAGATTCCAAATCATTGGTTGCATCTGTTAAAATCTTATTTAAAATGTGAAAAATCAGGCTCCTTTTTAAAAGTTTTTGCAGGCTACGTCAGTCAATTTACTCTTATTGTTCCTAGTAATTCCCATTTTCCTTCTGACAAGCTGCAGCCCCGAAATTTAGAACCAATGACAATGCAAAATAATCATTTTGCTAATATTTCTCTCTAAAGAACATGCATTTTCCTTTCCGAAACATTAGGATATAAACGGTTATTGAAATATTTGGCTCCTGATTCGCAGGTAAGTATGTGTTTAATCACTTGTTAAAACTTGCTTCGACGCTATAGTTCCAGGGAGGAAGTAATAAGGAATCTAAATAAAGTTTGGTTTGGTTTGAAATCACTACAGAACTATATTGCACTTCTATCTTAGTTTGTGATTATCTCTTGTCACAGATGTATGCAATTCAGTGTTGTTAATAGTAGCAATTTTATGGAGATTTCAGAGGGTGTTTTCAAGCAGGGCTTAAATTTTTATAGTTGTATAGCTGTATTTAGCTATTTTAGCTGTAAAATACAACTGAAATTTTGAAAAGACTGTATCATATGAAAGGAGAGATTTTTGATAAACTGTCAAATTTATATAGGATTATGATGATATATATACTTGGTTTTTATGTAATTTACTTATATATAAAGTATGTCATAGTATTTTAAAGGCATTGTTGAGTAGATAACTGTCATAAAAAATTTGTTTCACAGTAAGGTTGACTGTCAAATTTAAGCCTTGTAAATTTTAAGAATTACAATTAGGTAGTTTCATGTTTAATGTTATTAATTGGATAGGTTAGTTTTGATTATGGGTAAACTATTAAGGTAGAAGTTCTATGGAGATTTCAGAGGGTGTTTCCAAGAATTACAATAAGGTAGTTTCATGGTTAATGTTGTTAGTTGGATAGGTTAGTTTTGATTATGGGTAAATTGTTGATGTTCATCATTAAGGTAGCAGATTTATGGAGATTTCAGAGGATGTTTCGAAGAATTACAATCAGGTAGTTTCATGGATAATGTTGTTAGTTGGATAGGTTAGTTTTGATCATGGGTAAACTATTGTTGTTCTTCATTAAGGTAGCAGTTTTATGGAGATTTCAGAGGGTATTTCTAAGAATTACAATCAGGTAATTTCATGGTTAATGTTGTTAGTTGGATAGGTTAGTTTTGATCATGGGTAAACTATTGTTGTTCTTCATTAAGGTAGCAATTTTATGGAGATTTCAGAGGGTATTTTTAAGAATTACAATCAAGTAATTTCATGGTTAATGTTGTTAGTTGGATAGATTAGTTTTGATCATGGGTAAACTATTGTTGTTCTTCATTAAGGTAGCAGTTTTATGGAGATTTCAGAGGGTATTTCTAAGAATTACAATCAGGTAATTTTATGGTTAATGTTGTTACTTGGATAGGTTAGTTTTGATTATGGGTAAACTATTGTTGTTCTTCATTAAGGTAGCAGTTTTATGGAGATTTTAGAGGGTATTTTTAAGAATTACAATCAGGTAATTTCATGGTTAATGTTGTTAGTTGGATAGATTAGTTTTGATTATGGGTAAGGGCTTGTACATGAAATTACAGTCATATAACATGCCATTCAGCACTGTGTTGTCATTGGGGAAAGTTGAACCTTGTTCTCCATCATGGAAACCAAGCAGCTCAACTACTTGACCACACCACATGTGACTAATGTGGTTAACTTGTTATTTGGGTGAATCATTACTTTAAAAAAGAAATTATATTTAATTGAAGACTTACTTTTTAATTTTTATAACTTTTTCTATTTTAACAATATAGTTTACTAAATTATTAATGTTTAGGTACTAAACTAATTTTAGGAAACTAGATCTAATTTATTTAAATTTTCTAATAGTTTATTACTCTTAAATGAAAAAAAATTCTATTTTTAATTTAGAATTTTAAAGGGAAACAAGAGGTCTCTTCTTTTATTGTGGGTGGGAATACTTTCTTTAGATGTCAAGCTTTTAATATTACAATTCTAATAATTCTAATTGTGGAACTCCAGTTCCCTTTCATGCGGCCATTTTTTTGGCAGATCATGCATAAGACAATGGATTACAAGTTCCTCTAAGGTAACTCGAATTTAATTCACATTCCTTTTTTGATCTTGCTATGAAAGTTGTCTAGGATTACATACCCTTTCAAAGCAAATTAAACTTTTATACTAATATAAATGAATACAGTGTCCGATATGCTCCAGAAGTGCTACTTCAGAAGATATAAGTGATTACTATGTATCCCAAACGTATGATGGCGAGGAGAAGATTTAGGTATCACTCAATTCTATTAATATGCCTTACCAAAACAATTATTTATGTTTTTATTATTATTTAACTTGATGCTTGGGTAAAGAGTGGCACATAATCTATAAACTGAATTATGCATGGTTGTCTGTTCTTTTTATCCTATTCAACAAAACCAATATTTTGTTTCTTTATAAGAGTAATTTTCTTTTAAATTTTCTAAATTAGGATTATGGTATATGAATGTTCTATTACAATTATGGTATATGAAACTTCTGAAACAAATATGATGAACTTTAAGTTATTAAAATTTTTGTGCACTCACATCATTCTTAACTTTTTACAGGTTGATGAAAGTTGTAAGGGATTTCATGTTTAGTATCTCTCTACATTTAGTTTCAAGTTTCAAATAGTTTTCAAAATATTTAATCAAATCTGAGATTGTGGTATTGGTGGTTCATCAAAGACTTTATTACGGTATTAGTGGGCTATCAAATACTTTATTATGGTATTAGTGGGTCATCAAAGACTTTCGAGTTTGAGGATATAATTTTCAATTATTTAGGAATATGGTTTTAATTTACATAGTGAACATGACTCAATTTACCTAATTTTCAAAGAGTTTGCCAATGGAGAGTTTTATTTTTCTTTTCCCTCTTATATGCTTTGCATTATTCTTGAGCTTGTAACTAAGCTGCCATGTAACTTAGCTGCCATGTCTAATATTTAAAAGTTGAATTCATGGTACCATGCCATTCAAAATTAGATTTTAACCTAACATTAGATTTTAACCTAACAAGTATTGCCAAAAGGAACTAAGAAGAGAGTTTTGCCAAAGAGAACATAAAATAAAATTCACTATAAAGGAATCTTTTTTAACTACTCTAATACATCTATAATATATTAGAAAAGGAAATTAATGTTTTTAATTGTATAATTAGGTTAATTGAGTAATATAAGTAAATAGACATAATTAATTAAGATTGGAAATTTGCTATAATAGAAATAAGGCATTTTTAAGATTAATTAAATAATTAGTGATATTTATCTTGATAATTAAAGAATAATGTCAAATGAATAAGATTATGAAATTTATTTTTTGTTAGATTAGGGAACAGTGCCTCTATATTAGCAAAATTGTTGGATTATGTGTTGGTCCTATGCCGTATCAAAGGACAAACTTGTGGGCTTGGGACTAATTTGCAACTATAGATCTATACTTATGTTCAAGAGGTGTCTTGGTAATTTGTAGTGTTGCATACTACAACTTTACCTAATATGTAGTGCTCTACTCTATATTAACTAAAGATTTGGGGACCAATAGTATTGATAAATATATTAGTAAGTTGTCTCATGATGCATTTATTAGGGCACTACACTTTGATCAACTCCTTGTAGTTAATCAATACAAAAATAGTAGGAAGTGTCTAAGATGCAAATTCTTTATTTTTTTATTACATTAGATCAAATTGTGTTGCTATTGATTGCCCTCTAAAGTAAATTATTTGATTTATATTAATGATTATGAAATAATTACAATGAATGAATTGAATTTCATAGGTTTAAAACCTAACTCCTTATCTATCCTAAGATAATCCTAACCAGAAGAGGAAAAGGAAAAAATGTTGAAAGTGTAAAATTAAAAAATTAAAAGGCCATACATAAGTCTAAGATGGGCACATCTTCACCATCTTATGACTAAAATATGAAAGGCCATAAATAAGTGAATATAGATATTGGACATCATCATGGTTTTGTGACTCACCATATAATAATCAACAAGCAATAGAAGACACATTCACAATGTATGTACAAAATTAGTAGAAGATTATGAAGAAACAAGGCAAAGAAAACCTTAGGGCTACAAAATGATAAATCATGCTTTACAATTTGGAAATATTTGACATATAGAAAATTGAAAAGAGAAGTAGAAAGTAGAAGAAAAAAAGGGCAAAGGAGTTATAATTTATTTAATTGTCATTAAAATTTCAAATTGTTCCCACTCATTACTCTTATGTTAGAAGTTTGATATTCACTCCCTATATTGCTTCACATGACTTCTCTCCCCCCCCCAAAAAAAAACATTAGGACTGTAATTCATGTATATTTACACTCATTTTTTGGGATATATTTTACGTTAAAATATGAACATAAAATCTCCTATGAAAATATTTACACTCTTATATGAAGCACATCTTTCAAATATAATTCAAGTATATTTACACTCATTCTTGTCTTTCAAATACAATTTATGTTTATTTACAGTCATTCTTTGGCATATATTTTACGTTAAAATCCAAACATTACATCTCCCATGAAAATATTTACACTCTTATTATATGAAGTAGGTCTTTCAAATATTTAGCAGGAAGTGGTAACTTTAATAATTCTTTTGAATCCTATTTTAACCATCCTACTCAAAAGATTGAAGTATAAAAGTATATATTTCCTCCCTTTATATTCTCACTTGTATCATAATGTGTAAGTATTTACTCTCCCTTTAAAATATCAATCCTCTCACATTTTCCTTAGCTTTTAGCTCTCCCAACCTATTGTAATTGAATTTCTTGCTCATGTCCATTTTAAATATTATATTGTAAAGGATGAAAAGAGGTTACGGGGTTGATCATTGGTAATTTGATTAGGTCCTCCTTTCACTCAATACATTCAAGGACATTTAACCAAGTTGAATCACAACTTATGCAAGAGGACTCAAGAATGATAAGGAAATTTGGAATTTATTGATTAATGTATTAAGTTAAGCCTGATTAAGCTCAAAACCCTAATTATGCAAAATTATAAACAAATGAATGAAACCTGATAAACCCTCACATAGGAAGAGATTAAATAGTGATTAAATACATACCACATTTTGAGTTCTAAAATATGGAAAATTCGGGGGCTAAAGAGAGGGCACCCAAGCCCAAGGTGCTATTTTTTTCAAAGGGCTTCAGGATCTTTTTGACTACAATCACAAGAGAGGGGGTAGGGGTTGTGCTATTTAGGAGATTGCCTTGGTCAAGCCCTGAAATGGTATTCAAGCCTTCCAAAGCAATGATGAAATAGATAGATTGAATCACAAATAGATATCACCTCAGAGGTGTAGCTCTTAAATAGATGAAGATCTTTCACAACATGAGAAGATGAAGCCAAATCTACAACAACAAACACAACAACAACATAATTCTGCTCTACAACACAAGAAAGCCTTGAATGGTCTATGATCATAAGTTTCTCTTGAAATTGAAATCATCTTCTAGTTTACAAATCAAATCCTAAACATGATAAAATATGCATTCCTGCTTTAATATATCATAATTCAAACTTAAGATGCCAACAAGGGAGACCATTAATGGGAACATTGTTGACATTCAAATTTGGGACCTCGATAAAATAGGGCAGGGCAAGGGCGTGGGTGCCCTTGTGTAGGGACCTATTTTGGCTCAGGGTTAAGCTCTAAGATGTCCCCTAAGTCCCATTTTTCATGGGTATCAGGGCATTTTGTTTTGAGATTAATTTCTAATAGGCATGATGAAAATTAAGGGACCTGAGAGCTAAACATCAGATGTAAAAGTCCTGGGGAGGAAATTTTACGACATAACATTTAGCTCCCACTTTAATGTATGTATGATCTTACAACCCATACATGCATTAAAGTACGATTGGAAACACATCAAACATGACAAACACTTAAAGCCAAGGCATACACAAAGATTGAGTAATTATTTCTACACCTGCAATCTCAAGTAAGATTTAGAAAGTACATCACAGACACACAAGACAATGAAGAAAATAAGAAGCATGCAAAACATGGAGAAGACAGTATTGAAGAAACACAAAAAAATGTTGAATATAATGATATTTCCTGTTTCATTTTCATATATATATGCATGGAAATAAAAATTGCAACACACAACCCAAGAATGTAGGGGAGACTCATCACCACACCCTTTACACTACACCAAGGGGAGAAAACACACCATACAAAACTCAAGCGTAAGGGAGACTCATTTCCACATATTTTACACCATGCGAGAGGGAAAACACACCATACAAAACCCAAGCGTAT
Source organism: Cunninghamia lanceolata (assembly GCA_027924645.1). Taxonomy (NCBI): domain Eukaryota; kingdom Viridiplantae; phylum Streptophyta; class Pinopsida; order Cupressales; family Cupressaceae; genus Cunninghamia; species Cunninghamia lanceolata. The sequence goes on from BSBN01000797.1 coordinate 2,742,846, forward strand.
GGGAGACTCATCGCCACACCCTTTACACTACGTGAGGGGGAAAACATGCCATACAAAACCCAAGTATAGGGAGACTCATTGCCACATGCTTTACACTACGCAAGGGGGAAAACATTCCATACAAATTCCAAGCATAGGGGAGACTCATTGCCACACCCTTTACACTACCCGAGGTGGAAAACATGTCATACAAAACCCAAATGTAGGTGAGACTCATCACCACACCCTTTACACTACGCGAGGTGGAAAACACATGGAAGATGTTATTTCTAAAATTTGTAGTATGCAAATCCCTAAAAGGATGCCAAGCTTTATGACTAGGTTTTGCTACCAATTTGGCCAACTAACAGAATCAACCCAAGCGTTTAGGATTCTCTACACTTTCAGCTTTGTATTGCCTAGGTGGGTGTTACCTTATATTCACCAATAAATAATTACTCCTCAAATTTGTTGGTGACTTCAGAGTAGATTAAGGGATTTATGCAATTTTTTCAATTAAATCATCCAATTCACCCTAATCCAAACTATCATATGATTTGATTTAGATTTTTTATTAAACTTTCTTCTACACCTACTCCTAAAACAGAAAATTGAAATTGAATTTTAGAAATATTTTATAAGGAAATTACTTTGGAAATGAATTGACTGCTACTTTCTCTTAGGTTGTGGAGTCAAATTACTGAAAGATTTGTGTTTTCCTTCTAGCCACAACTTGAATTACTTGGCATGAAATTGTTTATGGCTAGCATAAACATGCAAGATTGTTTTCACCTGGTTCTACTTACAAATCCAAGTTGGATTCTCCAAATTAATATGATCTACTCAATGGAATTTAATCCCTACTTGAGGAAGCCCCATCAAACAAATCACAAAAAACAACAAATGTGTTTTGATGAACTAATCATATACTTGATATGTTAATTCAAATAACAAGGAAAAAACAAAATGGAGACAACTAGATAAAGTATCCAAGATATTTTAATAAGTAATTGAGAAGTAGAAGTAATAGCACCACAGAAATGCATCTTTTCTATTGATTTTCTTCAAAGAATAGGCCTTACAATTGTCTCTTTCCAAAATTAGATTTCCTGGGGAGAGAGCCTTGATGTCTTGGTTTCCTTCTTATAGGGATGAAGGAAGCAACAAGCTTTAGACCTTTCACATACAAAATGGCTTTTCATATTCCCACCCTTGATATAATATATTACAATATTTTCTCTTGACAAGTCTAAATTAGATTGCCAAATATATTTTGATTGTACTTATAAAAGCATAAAAAATAGAAAGAGACAAAAGAGGAAGATGTCCAAGATTTGTTGGTGCCTATTGACGCTTGCTTTATGCTCATTGCTCCCTTGCCTGATCATTCTTTAGCTGCAAGATACTTTTGCTCCCACTAGCACACAATATAATCACTATGCCATTTATACTCTTGGATCTGGAGTAGGTTGGCCTAGTGATCCTTCCATCTCTTGTCCAGCAGCACTTTGACATCAATGATGAACTTTACATATCCAGCATCTAGAGCAATTACTCTATACAGAATCACATTGAAATTGAGAACATTGATGTTCTCATCCTTTATCAAACGATCAATTATCTAAGAAACAATTTGTCCAAACTCATCTTTCCATTCATTAAAACCCTTGATTTGTCTGTCCTCACAAAATTGATGCGATGAATTGATGTTTTAAAGAGGCAAAACAATCAATCTTTGCTTGCATTTTCTGACTTTCTCTATTATATACTAATACTCATCTAAGATAATTTTTACCATATTCTCAATTGGCTTGAGAGTAGCAGGAGCATATGGGTTTCATTGCAAAACTTTACATAATGTTATCAAGGTATGATGTGAAGGTTTTCATCTCTTATACATAGGATCTAGAATAGAAAGATTGATCTTCAATTGTTCAATTGCCTTGGATCATCTTGATTTCTGATTTGGTCAAGAAGGAACATTGTCTTCAAGTCCATCCTAGGAATGATCAACATATTTCTCTTTCAGACAAGTTGTCTGGCCTCCTCAAGAATAATATTTATTTCATCTATTTTCATATCCTTGAAAGTTTTAAAAACAATTTTCTCATGCTAAGATTCATCACTTCCCATTTTATTTATTTCCACCTTTGCATCAAATTCCCTCATCTTCAACTTCATCAAAAAGTCCTTGAATTCAAGAGTGTTGATGAATTGATCATCTTCAATGAATCTTAAAGAGTCAACGATTCCTTTTACATCATGTATTTCCTTTTCTTCTTGCTCTTTACCTTGTTTTCTAACCTTAGGCATGTGAGCCTCTGCTTCCTGTGTAGGAGGTTGATCAACCTCTCCATATTCATTCAAATGTTGCAATATGTTAGCAACCTCCTCTATGTCTCCCATTGACTAAATCATCTCATAGGGGACTAATGGAACTACATCATCAGTCCTTTTCCTTTTTGAAGGTGGTTGATCAGTAGAGTGAGGTGTAGTGCCCCTCCGTTCTCACCTCGATTGTGTAGGTAGTCTAGTGAAGGAATCTGGAGATGAAGATGGAACATGAGCTTCTATAAGTTAAATGCATATTATTATATTATGACTACAGTTAGATGATGTAGTAGTATGTTGTTAGGGTAGGTGGAAAGTGTGACATTGTACCATTGAATGTATGGACATATAGGAATGAGATATGAATATCAGAGATCCTTTCCAGTGCTTCAGCTACTATGTGTACTCTAATTGGGATGCTTGAGTGAACAGGTATGAGGCATCGACTCCACCTAAATTAATAGGTCTAAGCGTGCCTTAACCAATGGAAAGTTGTTGAATGGAGATAACATAAGGTTTTTCCTTAGCTTGTCACCATCCTCAGAGAGGATAAGTTTTTAGTCCTGTGTCCTATTTGTATCATCATGATTGTGAGTCTCAGCTGTTCGATTTAGTTTGTCGTCAGGTTACACCTGATTTCTATGTGGTTAATTGTTTTATTAAAAAGAGTTATTGGTTTTATTTTAATAAATAAATAATAATTATCAGTGGAAAATAAATATATTATTATTATTATTATTATTATTATTATTATTATTAATATTAATATTATTAGGATTTAATTATTAATCTGATATGAAAATGAATTTGTAATTAATAAACTTTTTGTTAATAAATTTTATGGCATGGGTGTGTTGTCAGATATTCTATTTTTATAGCAATCTTTCAATTACATCATTGATGAGTTGCTTTGGTTAGTAAATAAAAAATTAGATAGAATCTTGTTGTTAGTGGGAAGAAATAAATTAATTTATTTGATTGAGTGGGAGAACAGTAATGGATGAAAGTGATTGCATTTGATTATTATATTTTCTATTTCTTTTTGGAGTGGAGGGAGTCTCCTTCCTTGACCAGGGAATCAAGTATCCCAATGGCAAGGTCAGAAATAGGGAATTTGTTAGGAAAGGGCAGATCAAAAATGAAGGTAGAGAACAGTACCATAATCATACACAATTATCAAACATATGTGATTTGGATGGTGTATCAAGTATGAGCCTCGTTTGTATTCTTCTCATTTTAGAGAGCGTTGGATGTTTCATATATGAGTTATTAGGTGGTCTTATATGCTGATTTACTCCTGCAAATTACTCCTACTTGAATGTTTCTAAAGTCTGTTCAACATTCCCATTTTATGCATTCCTACGATCATTGCATGTTATAAGATGACACTTCTGCGAGGCATTCAGTCTTCAGTGCACACATTTTGTTTATCTATCTACCAAAATATTCCCAACTATAATATTTGATGAATCATTTTTCTCTTGACATCGTTGGATAACTGTACCCCATCCCATACTGACATTTTGGCACATGCATTACTAGTTCTGGCAAGAGCATAGTTTTGGCTTTGTAATTGCATTTGCCTAAAAGTTTTGCCATGTGTTCTTCAAAAACTCTCTCTATAGATTTTACACTTTGTTGATCTTTTGATTCATTATCTCACTGTCGAATCTATTGTTAAATCACTGCATGTGTAGGCAAATAAATTAGTAACTTTCCTTGTTGCTTCCACTATTCTCTCCACCTAACACTCTACTCATACTGTTCTTTTCTGATGGGTGCAATTGGTTAGAAACTTTCCTTCAGAAATTTCAATCATGTCACTGCCTTTACTATCTTTAGGCTCAAATGGTTAATTGTATTGATGCATCTTACCTATCACCTCTATTAGGAATCTTGTTTAAATTTATTTATCGGTGATATATTGGTATTCCTTTCGAAATTGGTAGGAGATATCTTAATTAAAATCTCTGTAATTTCTTCAGTGCTAAGTTGTATTATCCTCTACCTCTGTCAAAGGTTGACCCCTAATCTGGAATCATTACTAGTCATGGATTTGTTTGGGTGTAACCTTTCCATCAAATCTATTATGTATTGATCCTGCAATTCATGTTTTCTATGAAATGATATCTCCTTGAGGCATTTATTCAACTAGTGTGTACCCGATCGGTGCTTCTATTATTATTTTCTTCTAACTAAATGTTATCAAAAGAATTTAAATTGGTTTAATATGTGCATATCCTTTAGTCACGATCTTCTTTCAAACCACATTTCCTTGAGGTATTTTACCCATCAACTCACATAATTATCGATTATCGATTGGGCTAAGACTAATCTTTGCATAGGATTATCGAGTGGCTTGAGACCAATCTTTGCATATGTTATTATATAGGCTTAGGTGTATGACAACAACATTGATTTCCTGTTATGGATTACAATATTATACTTGTCTTTTGTCCTTCCCTCTATCATCTATGCAAAATATTGGGGGTGGCAAGGTTCAATCAGTTATGAAGGTTTTCTTTTTAACTTATACCATCACTGCATATCCTACCTCTTGGGTTTTACTCTGCCTCCTTTGCACTTTCTACTGAATTGCTCTCACCTATGTAGGCTCATATTATGTTCATTTACCCTATAATATCAGAAAAGAGTGATTGGGAGGGAGTTATGTGTAGTAAGTAGAGTGTGCACCACGCCGTCAACCGACCCTCCCTTCATATTGTTGAGACCTTTGTGAATGACATTCTTTATCTTCTGATCACTTTTACATGATGATTCTTGCCACATTCAATATGTCCCTTATATCGTTGCATTCCACGAGATGACATCTTTCTATCTATCTGTAATTTTCAATAACATCATTTGTGAGAACCCATCATAACTTTGTATGAAATTGTGATATGGGTTAAACATGTAAGTGGTTATAGCTGTGTTAAGGAATATGATAGGTGATATTATTATTTGACTGTTTGTGTGATTTAAGGTATAATTGATCTTGTTAGACCATGTATTACATTCATAAGTATATTTAAGGAAACATTGTATATTGCTCACCGATATTCTGGTTATTGTTATGCATGGCTGAGATAAATGTATGTGGAATTTATGTAGATTGTACCTGAGAGGAAATATTATTGGTGTTTGTAACATATTGTATGAAATGGAAACCTTGATTGGAATCCAAATGAAATGGTGTTATCTTCTTTAGTTCTCTTCACCATCTGGATTGTAGTGGTAATAAATATAGGCTTTATGATAGTGTTTCTTTTGGTATTTACTCTTGGGTTATTAATCTTTTGCTAGATTCAATTAATTTTTAGATTAGAAATGTCGCTAATATGTTTCTTTTCAAGACAAATAACAAGTCTTCATTAAGATTTCATTTTCTAATAGATGTACCTATATGGGATACCCAATAGATTTTATTATAGATAGATGTGTTTGGAAGTCTCTTTAGTATCTAATCTTCTAGCTAGGGATATAATGTTTTAGTTAAGTAGAACTATGGGAGATAGCCTTGAGGGGAGGTAGTCTTTTACTTATTGCCATCTACGAATGTAACTCTAGACTCGTGTGCACATTTAAGCTTAGGAGAACCAAACCCAAGTAAGGATAACTTAAGATTTTACAATTCTTATAATCTTGGAATCTTGAATCAATGATATCTTTCTTTTGTGGTGCCAGTTACGACTTAGATGGAAAGGATAAAATCAGGATTAGGCTGAACTTCTCTTATTTCTCCCTTAAATACCTTTTTAATTCCAATCATGTTGGTAGGAGAATAATGTATCTAGAGTCTTCAATTAGAATGTTTGATTTTAAAGTTAGGTGGATAGAGTTTCATATTAATGCAAATTCTAATAATAGACTTAATGCATTTTAAATGTTATAATTCTATTTAACTCATTCTCTTGCATTGTTTACTTTTGTTTCAGTTCAAATCATAAGGCATATATATGTAGACATATATTATGATGATTAGGTTAACCTCTTGTTAATGGAGGATATTAGATTTTTAAATAGGATTAGATTCTCAAATGAGAAATAGTTTCTTGAAACCACTTGCTAGATATAAGTATGTAGAGCTTCGATGTAAGTGCTTTTGATATAGTAACTAGAATATTATTATTTTTGCACTATAAAAATAGATTTATGTTATTGTTGGATTAATGTTACATCCTCAGTCCCATGTTTAGTACATTATTTCATGTGTTGCAAATGTGGTGTAGTAATTGAGTGATTATTGACGAATCTTAGTTATGTTGTGCAATTATTAGTGAATGTTGATGTGGGACCATTGTGTTACAGTGGTGTCTAGTGTCCGTGTTATTGGGAAAGTTGTTTCTAGAGGCCAGGAGGGGTAGTTTTGGGTATGACCCTGGTGATTATGTAATCTTGCTAATGGTTATATATGCATTGGTTTTATGTAGTGTTTATTTCCCTCTGTTTATGGTTCATGTGGTTGTGACGGATGAACAAGCTGACCCATGCCTTTCTTAGTGTACCTATTCTTGTGGATTTGTTGATGTCATGGTTGTGATGTGGGTGTAGAGTCCTTCTTGAATGTGGTTGTTCATTATTGTATTGAGCATGTAATAAAAATACTGTGTTGGATACATTTTGTTATGGTCAAGATTTTGGGAGCAATATGACCATGCCTTGCTTTGGATTCATGTGGTTTAAGGTTGTTATGAGGGTTCCTACTGGAAATTTTGGGACAGTGATTTAAGAATTGGTCCTTGTGATTTTGATTTGAATGCAAGAAGGTAAATGCCTTAAATGGTTTATGGTTATATGTCATTATGTCTTGCTTGATGGATAGGGTCTTCTAGATGTAGGTAGGGGAGTGGCTTTCAATAAGGGGCCGGTGCCCAAAGTGGGTGCCTAGATAACCCATTGGAAGTTTTTTATCCAATGATAACTTAATAATAAATTTAGAGGGGTAGGTAGTTAATTAAAATTTAATCAAGATAAATTATGCCTCACTCATGGCTCAAGTGCTCATTTAGGCTTGAGATGAGATGAGAAGGCCTATAATGCCAAATCAACTGCCTTGTCCTCATGAAAGATATGTTGGTTCCGCATGAGTTTGTATGGGGGCCGATGGTCGGGAGAGACTGCCAAGATAACCCAGGAAGGGGGCCGGTGTCTAGGAAGACCTACCAGGATAACCCATGACAAGCTATACAATGACACTCTTCCTTAATGCAGTCTAGCATTCCCTAGTTGATTTTTCTCCTTCGGTTGTGTGTGCCTCTGGAATTTTGTTAAGTGTGGAAGTGATGTTTTGATGATTATAATGTTTTATTAGATAGTGTTGTACTTGAATAGTTCTTGTACCTATCAGTCCTTTGTCTTTTTGGTCTGGTTGTTGCTATGGAACCTTATGTTATTTCCTAGCTCGGGGGTGGACCTCAGGGTTCCACATGGTCGGGTGGAAGAGCTTAATCCATTATTTTTCTTGGCAATATGGTTCATGTTCATGGTAGATGTGTCCTTCTAGTTCCAGATCCATATGGCATTCAAGATTTGTAATATGCTTCCAGAATTGTATAGTCCTAACTTATATTGTAATTTGATGTAATTAGTCAAGAAGTTTTGTAATCATGTAAACCTATGTTTGAACTCATTTGTACTTGTACATACCTTGTATATTGATAGGTGTAATCTTTTTATGATGTATCAAAATTGCATATGGGCATGTGTGTTGTATTATGTTGCTAATGACCTTCCTTTATATTTATTTGATGCAATTATGTTCCCTAGAGATGTTAGTTGATTATATAATTTAAATGTTATAATTAGTGTTACCTTATCTAGTGATTAATGCAAATACTTGGTTTTAAAAAAAATTATTCCATATTTTATTGCCAGATAGCCTAACTCTCTAGGGTTGCTTGACAGGGCATCACATGAGGTATCTTGCATTGTCATGGTATCAGGATCAGGTTCTAAAACTTGAACTCCGATTGACCTCTTTGTAGGTAGCTTAGAAACATTTGTAGGCTGGTTCTTTGTTGATTTGTCATATATCCTTTTAAAATTGTCAAGATTAAAATTGATTCTTCTTATTGGGTCATTCTCTTCAACAAAGAATCCTGAAAATTTGGGGTTTTGTTTTTCCCTCTCATCTTCAATGTCCATCAATATGTCCCATTTTCTTTTTCTACTATATACCTCATTTGGCGTGAGGCAATTTCTAATGATATCTTCCTCATAATCAACATGATGGGCAACCTTAGACTTTGTAAGAATTTTTTGTGTCACAAAATTAATGTGACCTTTTGGATCAAAAACCCTTTCTCTAGCACATTTTAAAGAATATCTACTTTTCAGGTACTCCTGCAACTCCTCAAGAGTGTCAACACTTGCCACATAAATTCCAGAAATTCCAGCCTGCAAGGACAAAACCTAGGAAAAATATGTGGGGCTTGAGTGTACCCATATACCCTTATAAGAGTGTAGTTTGCAAAAAATAAAAAGTCACGAAAATTGTGTGTATGCCCTTTCTCTAGCATCATTTCATGAGGTCTCAATATCTACCTTATTTCTTTTATTAATTCTGGTATAGCCTGCCTCAGAGAAACATAGTCACCTGTCGCACAAGCAATTTGTATCCCTTGTTATCAACCATAGTAAATGTCATCCTTATGTTGATATGCACCAGACAACTAAGACGGGGGTGAATAAATTGTCACAAAAACTTAAACACTTTCTGCAACTAAACATTCATCACTTATCCACAATTATTATGATTTAACAATGAGTGCATGAAAACAAAAACTTAACTACAAATACAACATCAAACACAAGAGACACCAGATTTACGTGGAAAACCTCAAGGCAGGGAAAAGCCATGAAGATGATTAACTCTCAATATATATTGTGAACTTGAAATAATGATGTTCAGACTTGGTCACTCCATGGGCCTAAACATAGTAGCTTACTGCCATGAAGAACAACTAAGTCTAGTAGGCTCACTACCTCAACCCTAAACCTAGGAAGATTACAATAAGGGCTATTAAACCCTAAGGGCTGTTAAACCCTATTCACTGCCATGATCAACACCTTGTTCTATTTTTGACTCAATTATAATCATTTCTCTGCTTTGCCTTTCCTCTGCTCTACTCTTCCTCTATTCTTATATTCCTCTTCTTTCCTCTACCCCTTCTCTGCTTTGCCTTTTGGATCTTTCTTAATATATTCTCATTTTCGCTCAAGGACACCTTTTCCGCGACTCACCTATAGTTGGAATGATCATCAAGGTTGGCAACACAATCATCAACCATTGGAACAACCTCCATGATCAATATTACAAACATTTACAAAATAGGTGCTGACCTATTGCAACATTATGCAAGGGGAATGAAACACAGATCATGCCATGCCTTAGCTGGGAGTCAAACATGATCTTCGATGCCACAACATGCTTCCTCAATCTTCCAGAGATCTCTGCAATGACTAGGATTAACCAAGTTGGCCAAGACTAGTTACATGCTACATTATCTAGGAACAATCTTTACACACCATCTCAATTTCTTAATACAAACCAAAGTCCATATAGGAACATGATTAGGAAACATCTACATGCATTCTATAATCATCAAGAGTAACTGCACAAACTTCAACCACTTTATCCATAGGAATCTTTTCACCATAACACAAACTTCACTATCTTCAACTATCATAAAAGAAAATTAGCTTGCGGACCACCAAACCATAAACCATCGAAACTGTAGGCACTTATCATTATCCCAGACTTCCCTCTAAAACCACAAAGCCAAATACTTTATTGCAGAGGAATGTGGAGCAGAATACTTTCTTCCTATCCCAATTGTACTTATAGAAAAGATAGGTTTCACTCTAGTGAACACAACTCACTTAGATCTTCTTGCGGATGGCTCAAACCTAGAATGTAGCATCCTCAGACATACCTCTAACTTACTTCCAATCCATGGACCATGATCTTCAAGCAAAAATAAATACAGAGTAGTTTCTCAGATTGTTCTTTAGCATATAATTCACTATCTGTACTGCACTCCTCTGTAACTCACTTGTTTCTTTTGAAGGGGCTAATTTTCTTGATATCCTTAACATACAAGTATTTTAAAAATGTAATAGAACAAGATACAGTTGACACCAATGACAAAAAAGAATATGTTGACCTCAATGACAACACTGAGTAGGCACATACTTGCAACAATCTCCCTCTTTGTCATTGATGGAAACATATGATGTGAAAAACTACAACAACCATCAAGACAAGATTCTTCCCCTTTCTCTTTACACATTTGCAGTCTTCCTTTTTCCAAAATTCTCCCCCTTTCTCTTACACATCTGCACTATAAGTTTTTCACATGACTTCTCTCCCCCTCTGAAATCAATGGCAAAGGGCACATACTTGCACTCATATGCTCTAATCTAATCTCTCTTCTGAACTTTCTTCAACTGACTGCTCCCCCTTACTTGATGATTTCTTGGCTATAGCTTTGATTCTTCATGTGAAGTTCTCTCCTTCTTGGTTTGTCAATATTCACATTAGGATTTAGCTACTACTGCCTTGTTTTCTATTAGCAACACTATGATACTTACTCCTTTTATCAAAAATTCATATTAGCACCATTTACTTGCTTCCCCTAGGAGATGACTTCATAATCTTTTTTACTTCAGCAACCATATTCGATTATTACTTGCACTGCTACACCTTTTTCATTTATTGTTCGTTCTAGAACCTTCACATGCTATCACTTCTGAAGTAACATGACTATGTTTGTAGGCTTCCCTTATCATCAATCTAGTTGAAGCAATGTCTTCTGTCATTTAACCAGGCATTATTCACATCTGATTGGAAGTCCTTGTGTGATACAAAGGCTAGAAACAACTTAATAGCCTCCATTTGTGCCACCAGAGCAACATTTTTCCATCTGTGAGTACTTGTTACACATGACCTTGCCTTATTTCTCACCACTTCTCTATTCTCACTCAATTTAATCTCTAATCTGCTTGCCTATAATTCCTTTTCTTTGCCAATGCACCTTTTCTCTTTTTACCCAAAAACAAGTCTCCAGTGTGGTACTTCCGCACACTTCCTAGGGATCTCAGGAATTATTTTTGGAACTTCTTCTTGTTTAACTTGACTATCTTCTTGTTCATCAAATATTTATGAATAACATACCTAAACCACTTATAATGATCTTCAACTGCTGAGGCATACTGATCCAATCTCTGTTACTTACTTTATATACTAGTCATACTTTAGTCATTTTGGGCTTCCGAACCAGAATTTTTTTGTGCCTTGATCTACAGAGTTCCTTTCAGGCAATCTTTCATATAAATCTTCATATCAAATTTTTGTGCCAAATCTCAGTACTGACTATCTAGCTAGGGGATTTTAGAATTTTTAATACAACATCCCTTAAGCCAGAGTTTCCAGTTTACTTTCTAGAGGAGGTATCTGCTCCAGAATCTGGTGTAGACTCATCTCTTACTTTATTTATTTCTTTCTTGACCCAAACCTGTTCATCTCCTTATTGACCTTTGCCAGATCAATCTTTTCCACTGATTTCCTCAATTCTTCTTGATTATCCTTCTTCTTACTTGTACAAGATCTTGCAATATGTCCAGGCTTGTTGCAATTGAAGCACATAGTATTTTTCTAATCATTGTTCCTTTCATTTGTCTTTGACTTGCATAAGTTAGCTTTATGCAAAAATTTATTGCATATATAACAGTAGACATTGAAGGATTCAATTGTTCTAATTTTGCCGTAGCCATTTCTCACTTGGATTTTACATTCATTTGTCATGTGTCCCATTCTGTGGCAATCATAACATCTAATGACATTCTGACTAAAGGATGATGGGGTATTTTGATTTATCCTATTTCTACACCAATTAGCCTTGTGACCAAATTTGTTACATAAATTGCAGTAATTGATGAAAGAGGAATACCTTTGGGCATTTGGATACCTAATTGATGGTCTTCTGCTTCTTTACTTCTAAATCTATCTGATTTTGTCCTCTTCCTGACTTGCATTGAATCCTTTGTCTTTTCTAGATTTTATGCCTTCTTTGTCATCATTATTTTTCTATTCTGCCATTGACCTAACATTTCTGGCGGCATTCATACTGAATTGATCTCTTTGAGCCTACACATGTTTTAGAGCAGCTTGCAAGTCTTCAACTTCTTCTTCAAGCTTTATGCAGACTTTAATTTTGTCTTTTAGATAGTTCTCAATTTTTGTCTTCTCTTCATTATTCTCTTTTAGAGTCTACTGTAACTGCCTAATTTGCTTTCTTAAATCTTCTTTCTAATCCATATATATTCATATGTAGTTCTTGAGCTATCTCTATTAATGCTGGCAATTAGGCACATATTCATTTGATTCATAGAAGCTTTGTGATCTTCCACATCATCTTCAGTGGTCTTGGAACCTTATTGTTCTTCAATTTGCAAATCCTTATTGGTTGAGACTGAATTCTCCTGGATGTTCTCAATAGCCTTAACATTTGTACTTTCCACAATCATTCCCAATCTATTATTGTAACATTGGTAGGCTTTGGTCCAGGATGAGTATCAAAGAAAAATGCCTTCCTCATACTTAGCATTGTCCTTTTCCATTCTGATGAGGCATTTGCTTCCAAATATTTTAAAATACTTCACAATGGGTATTGATCCACACCATAGCTCAAGAGGAATCTTTCCTTCTTTGGTTGTTACCTGAAATCTATTAAGTGTATAGATAATGGTTTGAATTGCCTCCTTCCAAAATACATCTGGTAAATTTGCTTCTTCCATCATTAATTTTTCATTCTCCTGAATAGTTCTACTTGCTTCTTCCACTATCTTAATTTTGACAGAGAGTTGTTTTCTATCCCATAGGTTTCACAAAATGTATTGAAATCGTTGGAGATAAGTACTTATTATTTACTGATTCTTAGGCCTTTGATATTCTTGCTTAGCTCATTTTCAAGGGTTTTTTTTTAAAAATTGAGTGCTTCTAGAATCTTTGATTTATCTTTTAGAAAACTGACCCAGGTCATTCTAGAAAAGTCATCAACAAAAAACATAAAGTACCTGTGACCATGGAGGCTTGGTATTCTTATAAGACCATAGAAGTTTGCATGAATCAATTCCAATAATTCAGTGGAGGATCTATCTTTATCTTGCCACACTTTTCTTGACAATCTCTGACATTTCTTGCGACTAATGTTATTTGAGTAATCAATCTCTAGTAGGTCGTTCACAATCTGAACTAAGTTTGTTAAATCATCAAGATTTGTATGACAAAGTATTCTATGCCAAACCCAACTTTCATTGGTCTAAGATGTGTATCCAAGAAAGTCACTTTTTCTAAGATGATAGAGATTTTTTTCTGTTCTTTTTGCAATTGCTATTGTGGCTCTAGATTTTTCTTTGATTTCAAGAGGATCATTTTCAAACACAAACTTGAATCCCTTCCTGCATAATTGTCTAATGCTTAAGAGAGTTTGTTTCAAATTATTTATGTAAAGAACATCTTCAGAAATTTGTCTATTACCAAAATTTGTCAATCCTATTCCATAAATTTTAGTACTGCAGTCATCTCTGAACTTGACTAGTCCTTCATTGTATTCTTCTAGACTAAAAACTTACTCCTATCATCAGTCATGTGGTTTAAGCAGCTACTATCAATAACCCAACTGTCTTGGTCACTGGTACAAGCTTCAGAGCATCTTTGATGGTTGACATTTTGTTCTTCATGAATTACTTCCTTAGATAATGAGCATTCAGATGCATCAGAGAGTATCTATTTTTCTTTTGACTCCATTAGGATCTCCCTTGAGCTGTTAGACTCTTTTTAAAGGGACATGGCTCTAATACCAATTGTTGATATGTGTTGAACAATTGAGAGGGGGGGTTTGAATCAGTTGTCACAAAATCTTAAACACTTTTCGCAACTAAACATTCATCACTTATCCACAATTATTATGATTTAGCAATGAGTGCATGAAAATAGAAACTTAACCACAGATACAACATCAAACATAAGAGACACCAGATTTACATGGAAAACCCCAAGGCAGGGAAAAGCCATGTAGAGGATTAACTCTCAATGTATATTGCAATCTTGAAATAATGATGTTGAGGCTTGGTCACTCCATGGGCCTAAACATACTGGATTACTGCCATGAAGAACAACTAGGTCTAGCAGGCTCACTGCATCAACCCTGAACCTAGCAAGATTACAATAAGGGTTGTTAAACCCTATTCACTACCATGATCAACACATTTCTCTATTTGTGACTCAAGTATAATTGTTACCATTTTTTGGCCATAGCTCAAAAATTGGCTGAGTAGATATAACATTTTCATTTTTTGAGTGAGGTTTGATTTACTTTTGTTATGAGTTAGTTGCATAGTTATTATGTTTTGAATGATAAATGTAGTTCAATTGTTTAGGAAAGAAAGAGAAGTTTCAGATCATTCATTAAATTGCAGAGTAGTAAAATGAGATAAGTATTCGTTCATCACAATGGTTATTCATTTACAAGTTTGAATACATAAAGGAATAAGCATTGCATTAAAGGAAACCATGACATATCAGATGTCCCACACAAGTCGTGAGTTATAGTTGAACTCATGCAAATATAAACAAAATACTATGCATCTAATGAAGGAGAAAGGAATTATGTAGCCATCATTGCCTTGTTTTGTCAATCTTCATAGCAACCTCTAGTCTTTCTCTTGACCTCAGCATGTTCTTGAAAAAATGTGGGAAGGGTCCTGTTAAAAGCTCTAGTTATGAAAATCCTTTATCTATCAGAAGAGGCACAATACTTTGATTATAATGCATTGATGAAATGAACAACATCCATATGTAGAAGGAACTAAATATAGGCAAACACAGAGCATCATTGTGTTATTCTAATCTGTTTGTTTCATGTGCAGGTATATGATAAGTCATGAAGCTGATTGAAGACATTCAACATGTGGTGTCAAATGGGCTCCCACAAGGGTTGAGCCCAGCATGCTACTTCCCCTTGATCTCGAAAGGGATGAATAGAAAAGAGAAAAATCATTGATCACATTCACATGACAAGCTAAAGGAATAACAAATACAATTATATGCATGATCAATTCCATTTTAGGACATAGCCATGATTATAGTTCAAGGAATGAAATGCAACCATGAAAATGAGCTAAACTGTGAAAGAAGGACTGCATTTAATACATATTGTAGCTATCATCATCACTTCAGTCTACATTAGAAAGTGGCATTCATAGGTATTTCATTTGAATATCTTTAATAGTATTTTGATGCATAAAAAAAGAATGCAGATATTAAGACACATTGCATCAGTTGAATGTCCAAATGTTGCCAGTGAATATAGGAAACAAATATCACAAGTATGCTTCAGTGATAAAGGTATCCAAATGTTCATAAGCATCAACAAGAGTTGACAAAATAATGGAATCATTTGAATATAATTATCATTTTTTGGGATAATATTACTTGAATAGTTGTCAAAGGTTTTGACAGAGTGTAATCGAGGAAACAATGTCATTCATGAGTGTGGGACAACAAACTGGAATAAAAGTGTGGACATAAATGTACAAAATGATAGCCACATGAAAGCATAAGGAGCAATCTCAAATGAGGATAGCAGAAACCTAGCTCAAAGATAGCTCATAGGCTATGTCTATAGGCATAAGAATGAGAGAAGTAGTAATGTATGTATGACTATCAGTTGCTACAAAAGGAAGTATGTGCCACATAAATAAGGAATCTTAAATACATGAGGATATAAAATAGATACACAAGTGACACAGCTATACATGACATCAATGAACAACTATAAGATGTCACTTTCATCTCAAATACAAGTGCTTTGAACAGCTAATAAGATATTTGACAAAATCTATGCCACAGAAGTTCAAGCACTTAGATCATAGTCATAGGGTAGTCTTAGATGACAAACACAATATCATGTTCAAGATACGGGAGAAATGTAAGTCACAGCCATACTTCTATCTAATACAAGTTAAGTGTCCATTTTTCATGCATTATGGTTTCTAACTGATACAGTGAAGGAAAAGAGAATGTCATTGATATGCAAGAAGTTCTAAATGCCAGAGAGAGAAGTAAAAGACAAATATCATGTGATAAAGGGCATCTCACAGGTGGCTGGGTTATGCCAAAAGAGAAATAAATGTCTAGCTAACTTCCACATTCAATAAAATAAATAGTATAACAACTACAAAATATTTTGAATGGAAGAAATGTACATGAATATGCTATGGGAAATGATAGCTAATATTACTCTGAAATGTCTGAATAATCATTTGAAGAGGCTACAGACTAAAAAGGGCAAGTTTCTAGATGATACAAAGTAGTTTCTGTGTTAAATATTTTTGAAACTTTCAGGTTTTAAAAAAAACAATGTCTTATTTCATGCACAGAAGTGAAAAGAGATAAATGCAGAGATGTGTTTATGCCATAGAATGGGTTTTTTATGATACCCTTAACAAAATTTTCAAACCCTAACACTTTCTTGTGTTTACAAAAAAAGAAGAGAATACAGTTCAGTTATGCCAAGGCTGTGCCAGAGAGATAGCATGTAACTGCATTTAAGTGAAACCCTTGTCACAGTTTTGAAAACCTTCTTTCTTTTTGCAGTTGTAGGAAACAAAAAGTGGTATGAGATGTCTACAGGCATAGCCGAGATGTAGAGAGAGTCCTGAGAATAATACAAATGAAACCCTCATTTCATAATCAAAGAGCCTCTAAGTTTTTTACATCAAAATACTAAGAATAAGACACATAATGTATTTTATGCCACGACCATGCCATAAATGAAAGTATGCAAAGATGCCAGTTGATAAAATTTGAAACCCTCATTATCGTTTGCATATACAGTGATATAAAAAAACCTACAACAAAGAGAAATGAGAGCTTACTCTTTTAGTTGCAGTAGAGGAAAGATAGCATGGTCACGACCTCTTTTGAGATTTCTCATCATTTTTGCCACATTTATAGAGTTTCAACACGAAAGTCAAAATGCCATTCAAGCTTCAGATAAATACTCACCAAGTCCTGCCTGTCATTTTGAATTGAGAAATGTAAAGCATTTGACCATAGAAATCAGATAATGGAGTAGGCAAACCAGAGGAGTATGAAACCCCAAGTTAGCTGACACAGAGTTGCAGAGCAAGCCAAACAACAAAAATACAAATGAAAATGAGATATGTTTTAGGGTTCATGCTACTGTTTTGTTCAATAGTATTTCCCCACAATCATTTTTGACTTTGCAAATAAATATAATTAAATTATCCAAGTAACATCAAGGTCAAGACTTGCAATCGATGTTCCCTAGTAATCATGGAGTGGAGAGATTGACAACGTTCCTCATTTTGGTTTGATTTTATGAAGGCAAAGGTGAGCAACATCATAAGAAAGTAAAGTTTATACCTTTGAAAGGTATCAAAAAATTTTACTTGCAATATGGTCGACTCATAGTGGAGACAGAGATGAGGTGGCAAGGTATTGACACATGAATAATGCATTTTGAGGATTAGAGTCATGGTGTTAAGCCTTTAAGGCTCTGATATTTTTTGTAAAGTACATAGTAATGTGTTCATCATTTTGTGATTTTTATAGAAAATCAATAGTAATTTCTTGTAAAATATCTTGGCGAAATTATGAGAAAGATATTATTTTATTTTTGCAAAAAAATCATATCAAATGGGATATTGATTAAACTGCCACATAATGTAAAGTTAACTTTAAAGCAATGAAATTATAAATTGCTTTTAAAGTTTAACTATTTGTAGGAGGTTGCTTTCTGATGAAGGGAGTAAATCATAAAACACACAACAATAGAAATTGCACACAGAAAACAAAACTTTCTTTATTGATTTGGACAACTTATTACATTATAGAAGCTCAAATACAATAAGAGGAATCAACCCTCTATAGGCTACAACACATTACAGCTTCCTATCCCAAGACTCTGGAATCATCTGCCTTTTGTAACCCAAATTCCACTAGGGTTTCTATATTCCCACCTATTCTTGACTCTACACTTTCCCCCTTAACTCTACTACTGCCCAAGGTTCCCAAAAATGGTTATTAATAGCCTTTTTGGTGGCCAACAACCTAATTTTGAAATTTGCATCTCCCTCCAAAAATAGGTCTAGTTCTGGGAGCCATAAATTTTGATCCAGTTGTCCAATTGACGAACCATTTTATGTGTCAGAAAGTTCGCTGAGTGCTCTAAGTGCTAAGAACCTTCTTTGCTGGTTCTAGCCATTTTTAGGCACGTACGGGGCCGTTTAGTGCCTCAAACCTAAATTCAAATAATTTTCAGGTATTTTTCAGGAAACGGAAACTTTAATATCTTTCAGCTTGCAAATGATCTTTGTGTGATTCCTTCGCTAAAGGTCTTATATTTCTATTATGTAACCTCCTATAATTTTTCACTTCAATCCATGCCCAAATGCAAACTTTCTAAAAATAGTAGGTTACTATTTTTAGCAGTTTAGAAAAACTGAAAGTTCTACATCATTATTCAAGTGATTATGGAACTAGAACCACAAAATTTGAAAAGAAATGGAAAGAACATCAACAATTTTGAAACACATCTTTTTTTGGGTGATGCAAGATTGCCCTTACACTACTGGATGCTCCTGCATCAGACACCCAGGGTAATTTGAGAAGTGACCCTGTCACGTCTCAGGTGTTTGTGTGAGGAAAACCTAAACAGTCAACCTCTGCCTTAGAAAACTAAGAAGAATCTTCAACAGGTCTTCCTTTCCATTTCACCAGATATTCTTCATATTTCATGTACCGAGTACTTCTTCCCACACGACTATCCAAAATCTCTTCTATCTCCTCCATTGAAGTAGATGTCAGAATACTCCACTATTCTTCTGTTAGTCCATCCTCTGTTCCACCTTCATGATATTTTAGTAAATCAGCAATGTTGAAAATAGGGGAAATGTTGATCCCACTCAGCAGCTCTACCTTATATGCATTTCTTGAATCATGTTTCTTCAAAATTTTGCATGGTCCAAATTTCTTTATTTTTAGCTTATTGTATGTTCCAATCGGGAACCTTTTTTTCTCAAGTGAACCATGACTTCATCTCCTACCTAGAACTCCTTATATCTCCTCTTCTGATTTGCCTTAGCCTTGTACTAAATATTCATCTTATTAATGTGTTTTTTCACCTCTTCATGCAAATTCTTCACGTGTTTTGTAAAGTCTTCAGTCTCAGCACTTGTCTTTTCTCCTTTGTCTAGATTCCTTAACTCTGAATCATTTCTTGGACTATTGCCATATACATTCTAGAAAGGTGATTTACCAGTACTCCTATTAACAGAATTGTTGTAAGTAAATTATGCCTGTGGTAAAATCAAATCCCATCCCTTGGGCTTATCTCCTACTACGCATCGGAGCAAGTTACCCAAACTCTTATTCACCACTTTGGTATGTCCCTCAGTCTATGGATGGTGTGCAAAACTAAACTTCAAATCTATCTTCAACTTCTTCAACAATGTCCTCCAGAAATAACCAACAAAACTGGGTATCTCGATCTGAAACTATGCTCTTTGGTAGACCATGTATTCTCACCACCTCTCTAAAAAATAACTCAGCAATATGAACAGCATCATTAGTCTTCTTGCAAGGAATAAAATGTGACATTTTTGAGAATCTGCCCACCACCACAAAAATAGAATCATGTCCTCTCTGTGTCCTTGGTAAACCAAGAACAAAATCCATACTAATATCATCCCATGCCTTCTTTAGTATAGGTAGTGGCTAATATGGACATGTATTCTAACTCGCTCTTTTTGCCATTTGACATACTCTGCAACTCTACACAAATTTCCTCACATCCTGCTGCAACTGTGGCCAATAATAATTTTCACCAACAATAGCAATGGTCTTATCTTGACCAAAGTGTCTAGCCAATCCTCCACTATGCTTCTCCTTAATTAGGTTCTCTCTCATGGAACTCCTTAAAATGCACAACTGGCTTCCTCTAAACAACATGCCATCTTGGATTATGAAATCCAACCATTTTATCCTATCCAAAGTAATAGGTTCCAAACAAGCTTTCTAGGCCTCTGCAAAATCTAGATCTTTAGGATACAAACTTTTGAGCTCATCAAACCCAACAACCTCTATCTTTATTTCTGTCAACAAATTTTGCCTTTTGTTCAATGTATCTGCAACTCTATTGGACATCCCACTCCTCTGCTTCAAAACAAAAGTATAGCTCTGCAAAAACTCAACCAATTTTAAGTGCCTTTGGTTTAACTTCCCTTGATTATTAAGATACTGCAAAGCCTAATGATTAGTATATAAAACAAACTCTTTTGGCAACAATTAATGTCTCCATTTCTTCAAAGCCTTATTGCATAAAATTTCTTATCATAAATAGAATACTTTTTCTTGGCATCATTAAGCTTCTCACTAAAATAGACAATGGGCTTACCTTCTTGAATCACAACAGCTCCTATAACACTACCACTAGCATCACAATCTACTTGAAATACCATATTGAAATCTGGAAGTGCCAAAATAGGTTTCTCTGTAACTTTTTGCTTCAATCTATCAGAACTTTTGTCTGCTCCTTTAGTCCATCTAAACTCTTTTCTATCCCTTCTCATTGTCTCAGTCAAGGGTTCACAAATGTTACTAAAATTTCTAATAAACTTTCTATAAAAACTTGCCAAACTATGAATAGATCGTACCTCTATGGCACTCCTTGGTGTAGGCCATTCAATGATAGCCCTTACTTTTTCTGGGTCAATCTTAAGACCTTTCTCTAAGACAACAAATCCCAGGTATACCAACTCCTTATTTGCAAATCTACATTTCTTCAGATTAATCAACAACTTCTCCTCCCTCAGCTTTTATAAAACTCTTCTTATATGCATTAGATGCTCATCCCAAGTCTTACTAAAAATTAAAATATCATCCAAATAAACAATAACAAAACTTTCCAAAAATTCTTTTAGTACCTCATTCATGAGCCACATGAATGTGCTTGGTGCATTGGTTAGCCCAAATGGCATGACTAACCACTCATACAAACCCTCCTTTGTCTTGAAGGCTGTCTTCTATTAATCTCCTTCTCTGATTTGGATATGGTGATATCCCCTCTTCAGGTCAATCTTTGTGAAGTACTTAGCTCCACTCAAACAGTCCATTATGTCATCCATTCTTGGAAATGGAAACCTATACTTGATTGTGATCTTATTGATGGCTTGAGAGTCTGTACACATTCTCCATTCTCCATCTTTCTTTGGTGCTAGTACTACAAGTACTGCACATGGACTTAGGGTCTGCCTTATCAGTCCCTTCCTTAACAGCTCTTGAACTTGTTTGTTCACCTCTTCACTCACTATAGGAGTCATTCTGTGGGCTACCTTATTCGGTAGACTAGCTCCTGGTATCAAATCCATTTGGTGACTTATTTTTCTTGCTGGTGGTAAACCTTCTGGTACATTATCATAGATAATATCCTAAAATTCTTCTAACATATCTGAGACTTCTGCTAGGACATCTTCACATTTCGATTGACTACTCTTAGGAATCAATGCAAAGTAATGACGCTCATGCTTCATACCCTCCAAAATTTCCTACCATCTACCAAGCAAATTATAGTAGTACTACATACCTTTTCTTCCACCTCCTTCAAGGGCTTCAACTTATGACAAACTCCATTAGGGAATATGTGTTTGCATGGCCATCATGGATAGTGCTCCTATCATACTGCCACAGCCTCCCCAACAACATATGACATGCGTCCATTGGTATGATTTCACACATCACCTCGTCATGGTAGTCCCCAATCTTGAACTTCACTAAACACTGCTCATTGACCAAAGCTGTATGGTCCTCCTACAACCATGCAATCTGATATGGATGTGGATACTTTCTTCTTGTCAACTTCAACTTGTCAACCATCTCCTCTAAAACAAGATTGTCAGTGCTTCCACTGTCAATAATAATATCACAACACTTACCTTCACATTTACACCTTGTGTGGAATAAACTCTTCCTCTGATTTGGTTCTTTCTCTTCATTCAACAAAGTTCTTCTAACAACTAGGGTTTCTCCCCTTTTAGCATCTTTAGAACACTCAAACTGTGCATCTTCATCTACATGTGCAACTCGTGCATTACCTTCAGGTCTTCTATTTGTCCTTCCTTGATGTTGTGGACACTTGTATGCTCGATAACCTTCTTCTCCACATTGAAAACAAGTTCCTATGAAACCTCCTCTTCCAGGTCCTTGCCCAGGTCTACCTCTCCCTCTTCCTCTTTGCTCGCCATTCTTCTGGTCACGAGGGTGGTAGGTATTATCTCCTCTCTGAATTTGACTGGTGCCATCTTCTTCACTTTTCTTCCACCAGTCCTTCCGCCTTGACCTCTTCCCCTTTGCTTGCTGTCAAATCTTTTATTCAGATTCTCTTCCACCTTCAGGGAAAACTGATATGCATCTTCTATGGTGGTCATTCTAAACAGGCTCAACTTCTCTTGAATACTCGGCCTCAACTGGTTAATGTAACAGGCTACCTTCTCTTTGTTGGGCTCTATATGGCCTGTCCTGATAGTAATTTTATAAAACTTTTCTCTATACTCCTTAATAGACTTGTTAGCTTGCTTCAGTCCTTATAGCTTCTTCAACAGCTCCATCTCATAGTCCACAAGAATGAACTGCTTCTTCAGTTTCTCCACCATCTGATCCCATCTAGTGATCTATCCTTTTCCTCTTCTGTTACTCTCTAATTAGACCTCCTTCCACCAAATACTGGCGTGGCCCTTTAACTTTGTTTTTACAAACTTGACCTGATATGTGTCCTCCACATCTTCATACTTGAAATACTCCTCCATGTTATTGATCCAATCAATAAGTTGTTCTAGATTCGAATCTCTAGAATATGTAGAAACTTCAATCCTGGGCCTCTTTCCAATCTTCAAAATGGCCCTCAACAACCTAACTTCTACAGGATCTCCTCCAACTTCTTGTTCTTCCTTGGATAGCTCTTCTTCAGCTCCATCCTCACTTTCTTTTGTTGTTCTCGGATCAAACCCTCTTCATAGCTCCTCTTGCAATGCGTCAAATTGCCTTTGCAAGGCTCTAAAACCCTCTTCTGGCAAAGCATTCCTCCCAATACAATTTCTTCGTAAAGGCATCTTGATCTCCAAAGCAAACCCACAACCTTAGGTCCTGGTGTAAACTACCTCATGGTTGGTGATCTGTCTACACACTCAGGAACCCTTGCTCTGATACCACTTGATGAAGGGAGTAAATCATAAAACACACAAAAACAAAAATTGTACACAAAAAATAGAATTTTCTTTATTGATTTGGACAACTTATTACATTATAGAAGCTCAAATACAATCAGAGGATCAACCCTCCATAAGCTGCGACACATTACAACTTCCTATCCCAAGACTCTAGAATCATCTGCCTTTTGTAACCCTAATTCAACTAGGGTTTCTATTTTCCCACCTATTCTTGACTCTACACTTCCCCCCTTAACACTACTACCACCTAGGGCTCCCAAAAATGGTTATTAATATCCTTTTTGGTGGCCAACAACGTAATTTTGAAATTTGCATCTCCCACCAAAAATAGGTCAACTTCCAAGAGCCATAACTTTTGATCTGGGTGTCCGATTGACGAACCGTTTTATACGTCGAAAAGCTCATAGAGTGCTCTATGCGTTAAGAACCTGCTCTATTAGTTCTAACCATTTTTAGGCCCATACAGGGCCGTTTAGTGCCTCAAACCTGAGTTTAAATAATTTTTAGGTGTTTTTCAGGAAATGAAAACATTAATATCTTTCAGCTCACAAATGATCTTTGTGTGATTCATTCACCAAAGGTCTTATATTTTTGTTATGTAACTTCCTATAAATTTTCACTTCAATCTGTACCCAAATGCAAACTTTCTAAAAATAGCAGGTTACTATTTTTAGCAGTTTAGAAAAACTTAAAGTTCTACATCATTATTCAAGTGATAATGGAACAAGAACCACAAATTTTGAAAAGAAATGGAAATAACATCAACAATTTTGAAACATATCTTTTTTTGGGTGATGCAAGATTGTCCTTACACCATTGGATGCTCCTGCATCACTTTCTCTTGGGTTAATTGAGCAGAATAAGACAATTTTTTTTACTTTTATGAGGAAGATTGGACAGATTTGGATGCAGATTTGGTAGGGACCACCTAGAGGATCATTTTGGTAGCATGATTTTTAAGTTTAGAGCCAGTTGAGGGACTTTTATTTTTGTTTTTCTAAGTAGGTTGAAAATGGAATTAGGGTCTATTTTTAGTAGTTTTTTCAGCTTTCTTCTGAGGAGATCTTTTGGAGGCATTTATAGGAGGAAAATATTAGCTTTTCTCAGTCAGTTAGCACCAATTTTTTCTCTCTTGTTCACAAGATAGTTGTATATAGGTAGTTGGCTCATTTTTTTTACATGCATTGTACTCCTAGTTTAGAATAGCATATTTTCCTATTTTGTCTACTTATGTGTTTTGCAGCCTTGATTTGATGTCTTATTGTGACAATTTATTGTCCTTTATCATGTCTTAATGTTGTTAGATTGCATGTTTGCTCCTGGTTGTAATTTATGTTTGAAATAAACCTTATTACAAATTATTTAGGGATCGAATCTCATAGGTGAAGTTGTGAAGGTTGAAGCTTAAAAGATTGTTTGTGAGTGAAGTATTCATTTAGGTTAAATCTTAGAGTTAGTTTTCCATTTCAATCATTTCTCTCATCCCTTTCCCCCTGCAAGTCATTAGTCTAGGAATCATAAGAGAACCAACTCACTCTGGAGATTTATTCTCATAATAGGAGACCCACATCGGAGAATGATTCCATGTTTCAAAAGGTAGCTAAGTTTCTGTGAACTTAGCACAGGTGCATACTTGATTGACAACAGTTTTTGGCACGCCCGGTGGGACCCTAGAAGCAATTTCAGAAAGATTTGTACCCTCATAGCTATTGTTCTTGTATACGCAATAGTTTTACTAGCCTTTGGAGGCTTTAAATATACCTGGTGACTCATTTCCTCTAGTTTGGTATGTAGATTAGTGCTTTCAGCCTGTGAAAACTAGGTCTAATCCAAACCACTTTGATTATTTATAGCTATCTGCACCTAGGAGGAGAGGCAGATTAAGAAGCAGAACAACTAACTCATTAAGGAGATCAAATTCTACGCCTTCAAGACTCCATTCTCTAAGTCCGGTCAAGAGGAACAAAAGTCCGATGCTAATAATCCAAATACCAATAATGGCTAGACAGTTTGCTTTTGTACCCTTTAGTAGAGGCATCCCACTACAACATGCCCAAAGAGATGATATTCCAATGGCAGCCCTTAAAGGACTACCTTATTTCACTAGAGAAAATCATACTACTACTGTTGAACACATTCAAGATGTAGCAACCCTTTGTTCCATACATAATGTCACCCAAGAAAATGTGGCAATCAAACTTTTGGCTGCATCATTAAAAGGAAAAGCCTTACAATGGGTCAGAGGACTTGTTGAAAATTCAATAACTTCATGGGATCTACTGAGACATGGATTGCACAAACACTTCAAAGACAAATTTGACCATCTCTTATTATTGGAGCAACTAAGCACCATCAAAAGGGCACCCCATGAACACATGGTTGATTTCAACTACTGATTTCAGAGAACTTGGGATACGATTCCCACAACGGTAAAACCCTTGCCAAGGCATGCATTTTTGTTTTATCTTAAATCTTTAAACAGTGAGATTTCTGTAATGATTTAGTCTATGGGAGGAACCACCCTCCTAGATTTTTTTAAAGTTGTTGTTAGAGCAGAAAACTACCTCATCCAAGCAGGGAAGATAGCCCTGAGGCCTCCCTTACCCATTTTCCCTAAAATCCAGTCATCTGTACTGATAGCAGTGCCTGCTTTGGCTATTGTCCCACCTATTCTAGCAATAACCCAACAACCAACAGCTCAAGAAAACCATATCCCAGCTCATCTCCAAGAAATTCAAGAGTTGAAGGGCATGATTCAGTCCATGGGTAAAACCTTTGGAAATGAATTTGTTAACATTAAAAAGAAGATTGACCAAGAAGCTAAGCCGTACCAAGCCCTGTATCAGCCAAATCAGTAAAATGCCAAATTTCAGCCCAATTAGCAATATAAGCAACCCTTTCCAGCTGATCCCTAGGGTCAAAGAAGAAACTACAATCCTTGACCCTTCCAGACTTACCTGAATATAGCTAGCACCTCCAAAGAGCTTGTTCCCACATATAATAACCTAGCTCAAGACAATGATTGGTGCTATCCATGTCACCAACCACATAATCAAGCTACCTGTACGAATGGGGTAAGAAATTAGGCATTCATGGTTCAAAATAGCTATGCAAGTTCAAAAGGAATTAATGGTGAAGTTTCAACTCAGCAAAATAAGGCTAATGTGGTCTTAATGAATTGGGAAGAATCTTTTTTTTTTGTATAAATTATTTACAAGGTCAGAATCAACAATGTACACCTATTTCAGCAAACACAAGGTTGAAACTGAGAGCTACAGATGTTAATTAGCAAGCTATTGTAGTAAAAAAACAAGATGTAAGGGATAAAAATCAAGTTTATCTGTCACAAACTACCCCTCTACCATAGCAGAAAGTACAAATTCTATAGAGGGGTCAAACTATACCAGTAAAAGATCAGCCCAAAATGCAACAACAGTCTTCACAAGAATTTGCTTCAAGAAGCATTGGTTGAACTCTCACTTTCTGAGCATTCTAGTCAAGATAAGGCCAAGGTCATCCTTGCCAACAATTCAGAGATCAAGAGTCAGTAGTTAGCAAATGAGCTAAAACCACCCTCTTTCTATATAAGTCTCATTATTGGTGATAAACTTGTTCATAAATGTATGGTAGACTTAGGGGCAAGTAGTTCAATTATGCCCCTTGCAAAGGGAGTAGTTCAGTTAGACAGGTCTGCACTTACTACTGCGGGGATAATAAAAAATCTACCACTCACATTGCATGCTTGTCCTAATTTTGTCATTCAACAAGACATTTACATCATTGCTCTTCCACCTAGTTTTGCAATTTGTCTTTCTAGGGAGTTCACAGCCAAATTGGGTGGGTTTCTATCCTGTGATTAGTCTCACTTGTTCTTTAGGACAAGGTATGGTACAAAAGTAACAATATAGTCTGAGCCATAGGCAAAAGACCATATCGAGCCCTATGTTCCCAGCCTAATAAATGCTAATCTATATATCACCTACGGGCAGTGGGATGAACCCATGAGTCTAGATCCCAATGCACCTATAGAAGACATAAAATTAGATGATTGGGCAGCTGAAGATCATGAAACTGACCCTTTCTATCACATGGATGAAGTAGGATTAAGCATCTATATGATACAGGAACCTGATGCAGTGTTTCCTAATCTGATTAAGGATCAAAATTAGTTAGAACAACAAAAAACTCAGCTTTGGAAGCTATACTTTGATGGATCAAGGACCAAGATGGGTGTTGGTGGAGGTAATATGTTAATTTCACCTCAAGGAGACAAATTTTATGCTGCCTTAAGGTTCACCTTCAGCTGCATAAATAATGTTGCTAAATATGAGGTTTGGATCCATGGTTTAGAGTGGGCTCAGAAAAAAGGTATTAAATATGTTCAAGTTTATGGAGATTCTAAGTTGATTGTTAACTAGGTTAGGAATCTGAATGTTGCTAAAAATGATCTACTCAAAAAGTACAAGCATAGAGTGTGGGATTCAATTGAATTTTTTGATGCTTTTAATCTGATTTTGATTCCTAGGGATCAAAATAAGTATGCAGATAGGCTTGCATCCTTGGGATCTCAATTTGAGATTCCTGATTAGATTCATATTGTTGAGGTACAATCATATATTAAGATAGTTGTCAAACCTTTTCTACCTAACAATAGTGTTTCATGGCAAGTGTTTAATAGTGATGAACAAATTTTAAGTTTTTTAAGTGCAGAAGCTGAATTGTAGCTAATAATCAGCATAAATATTAGCAGCAATTTGAAGATGAGATTGTTCAGTTGAGGACCAATAAGTTGCCCGAGGGACTAGTCACATTAGAATCAGTGTTCAATACTGATGATCAGATTAGAAAGGATAAGTGTAGCATGATAGTGAAGCAAGAACACTATCAAACCATAGAAATTTTCAAGGATAAACTACTAAAACTTGGAAAGGTATGTACTAGAGAAGAACATCAGTCTTTTGTTTAATTATGTCAAGATTTTTTTGATGTTTTTGCATGGGAATATAAAAACTTTAGAGGTTTTGAGCCCAGTTTGGCCTAGCACACCATAGAGTTAGAGCCTAATGCCAAGCCTGTTAGGCAAAAGTAGAGAACCCTCAACCCCAAACTTGAGCACTTAATGAAGGCTGAGTTGAATAAACTAATTGAAAGCAATATCATTTTCCCAATAAAACATACCTCCTGGGTTTCCAATTTGGTCCTAGTCAGGAAGAAGAATGGTGAAAACTAACTTTGTGTCAATTTCCGTGATCTAAGTCAGGCCTCATTAAAAGACCACTACCCTCTTCCTTCCATGGAACATATACTGCAAAATATTTTAGGTTCTAATAGGTATTCTTTGCTAGATGGATACTCTAGATATAATCAAATTCTGGTTAAAAAAGATGACCAATACAAAACTGCATTCACAACTAAGTGGGAAACTATGGCCTATCAGAAAATGCCATTTAGTTTGTCCAATGTAGGGGCAACCTTTCAAAGGACAATAGATATGGCTTTCCATGGTCTTATGAACAAAATAGTGTTAGTGTATCTAGATGATATAATTGTTTTTTCCAAAGATTCTAATGATCATTTTGACCACTTGAAGTAGATTTTTTAGAGGTGCCAGGAGTTTGGAGTTTCATTGAACCCCAAAAAGTGCATATTCTCAGTTCATGAAGGTAAACCTCCTCGGTCATATTGTTTCAAAAGAGGGTATTTCTATTGATCCTGAGAGAGTGTCTGCAATTTTAGATTTACCACTGCTAGCATATAAGAAAGGCTTGTAGAGCTTTCTTAGCAGAATTAACTTCATTAGGAGGTTTATTCTGAATATTGCAGCTTTGTTACAACCTCTTACTACCATGTTGAAGAAGAATGTGCCATTCAGCTAGACTAATGAGGGAAAAGGAAGCTTCGAGCAAATAAAGAAATCCCTCACTACTGGCCCTACCCTCATTAATCCTAATTATAAGAGGGATTTTATTTTATATGCTTTTGGAGGAGTTGACACCATTTCTGCAATGTTATGTCAGCAAAATGATGAAGGTTTAGAGCAGCCAATTGAATTTTTCAGCCAGGTGCTACACGACTATGAGGTAAAGTACTCTTTTGTAAAAAAACATTTTTTGTTGTTGTAAGGAGCCTCGAGAAATTTAGACACATGTTGTCTAATAACAAAATTCACTTAATGGTTTCTCATTTGGCTATCAAGAGTTTCTTTTTGAATAGAGATATAAATGATAAGAGAGCTGGTTGGATAACCAGGGTTATGGAATTTGATCTTGACATCAAAGTAACCAAGATAGTTAGAGATAAGGGCTTATGTGAGTAGCTTGCTGAAAGTGAAGAGTTTGATCAAGAGTGCTAAACAATAATGAACCAATGACTATACCAACTCTTACAAATAGCTAGGTGTAGTAGATGATGCATTATTTACAGTCTGGTCAGTGCCCCAAAGGTTTAGATAGAGTAGGAAGGAGGTATTTCAAGTTACAAGCTACTCCTTATGCTATTATTGATGGTATTTTATATAGGAGAGAATTTAATGGTGTATTTTTGACGTGTATGGGACTTGATCAAGTCAATAGACTATTAGAACAATTTCACAATGGACCTTCAGGAGGTCACCTTGCTACTAGGACAACTACCTTAAAGATTATTCAGGCTAGTTATTATGGGCTTGACCTTTTTAAAGATTCTTTTTCTTGGGTGAGAAGATGTGAGAAGTGTTTCTTATTTGCAGGTAAGCAAAGGCTTGTTGTCTTACCCCTACATCCTATTAAAGTTGAACAACCATTTGCAAAGTGGGGGTTGGATTTCATAAGACCAATAAACCCACCTTCAAGTGTAGTCCACAAGTGGATTTTGACCACCATAGATTATTTTACCAAGTGGACCGAGGTTGTTGCCTTGAAAGAAGTAAATGAATATGTTGTCCTAAATTTCTATCAGGATCTAGTGACAAAATTTGGTACACTAGATTCAATCATCTCAGATAATGGTCTAGCTTTTTTTGGATTGAGAATTTCAAACTAGTCTGTTAGAAATAACATTTATTTGAATACTTTTTCTAACTATTACCCATAGGGTAATGGGCAGGCTGAATCTACCGACAAAAATCTGATAAGGATCATCAAGAAGACAATTGAAGACAATCAAAAAACTTGACATGAAAAGGTAAATTTAGTTCTTTGGGATGGTAGAATTACACCTAAGAGGGTACTGGTTGTTCCCCATATGTGCTTACTTATGGAAAAATGGCTCGGTTACCTATTTCAGTTGAATTGCTTACATTGGCCTTTATCAAATAACTTGAGCTACTAGAGCAACAACCGCTAGTAATTAGGCTAGCTCAGCTCATGGAGCTGGAAGAAACAAGAAAAGAGGTGTTAAGAAAACTTGATATGCATCAAACCCAAATAAATAATGCATTTGATAAGAGAGCAAGACCAAGGAACTTTATTGTCAGAGATTTGGTGTTCAAGTGGAATGAATTGAGGAGCAGGCCTAGAAAACATTCTAAATTTGATGTCATTTGGGATGGGCCTTATGTTATCATAGAGTGCAAATAAAACAATACATTTCAGCTGTCCAAGTTGAGTGGAGAGGTGTTGTCTATCCCAGTTAATGGGATCCAACTCAAGCATTGCCTCTGAGGTTAAAGACTTGTTTTGTATATAGTAGAGTAGTATTGCAATGAATAAGTGCTCATGCACATTTGTTTTCAGCATTTTGTTTTGTCCATCAGGGCTTGTTAGTTTACTTTTAGTAGAGTTTGTTTTCAGTTTCTATTGCTGTTTTGATTGTTGGAGAGCTGAATTATAGTGTTTTCTGAGTTTCTAAGAAGGAAAGAGTATGACCCAATGGCCAATGGATGTCAAGGAAACTGGTTAGATACTTAGCAGGCAAGCATATAGCAGAAGTCGCCAAAAATGTTACCATTTTTTGACCACAGCTTAAAAATTGGCTGAGTAGATATAACATTTTCATTTTTTGAGTGAGGTTTGATTTACTTTTGTTATGAGTTAGTTGCATAGTTATTATGTTTTCAATGATAAATGTAGTTCAGTTGTTTAGGAAAGAAAGAGAAGTTTCAAATCATTCATTGCATTGCAGAGCTGTAAAATGAGATAAGTATTCATTCATCACAATGGTTATTCATTTAGAAGTTTGAATACATAAAGGAATAAGCATTCCATTGAAGGAAACCATGACATCATATGTCCCACACAAGCCATGGGTTATAGCTGAACTCATGCAAATATAAACAAAATATTATGCATCTAATGAAGGAGAAAGGAAAGGCATAGCCATCATTGCCTTATTTTGTCAATCTTCATAGTATACCCTAGTCCTACTCCCAACCTTGGCATGTACCTAAAAAATTGTTGGAAGGGTCCCATTAGAAGCTCTGGTTATGAAAATACTTTGTCTATTAGAAGAGGCATAATACTTTGATTATAATGCATTGATCAAATGAACAACATCCATATGCAGAAGGAGCTAAAGAGAAGCAAACATGGAGTGTCATTGTTTTATTCTAATATGTTTATTTCCTGTACAGGTATAGGACAAGTCATGAAATTGATTGTAGACATTCAGAATGTGGTGTCAAATGGGCTCCCACAAGGGTTGAGCCCAACATACTTTTTCCCCTTGATCTCAGAAGGGATAAATAGAAAAGAGAAAAATTATTTATCACATTCACATGACAAGCTAAAGGAATCACAAAGACAATCATATGCATCAGTTCTATTTGAGGACATAGCCATAATTACAGTTCAAGAAATGAAATGCAACCATGAAAATGAGATGAACTATGAAAGAAGGACTGCATTTAATGCATATGGCAGCTATTATTATCACTTTAGTCTACATTAGAAAGTGACATTCATAGGTATTTCATTTGAATATCTTTCATAATATTTTGATACATCAGAAAAGAATAAAGATATTGAGACACATTGCATCAGTTGATTGTCCAAAAGTTGCGAGTGAATATAGGAAATAGATATCACAAGTATGCTTCAATGATAAAGGTATCCAAATGTTCATAAGCATCAATAGGATTTGTGAAAATAATGGAATCATTTGAATACAATTATCATTTTTTGGGATAACATGACATGAATAGTTGTCAAGGATTTTGACAGAGTGTAACCAAGGAAACAATGTCATTCATGAGTGTGGGGCATCAAACCAGCATAAAGGTGCAGGCATAAATGTAAAAAATGACAGCCACATGAAAGCATAAGGAGCAATCTCAAATCAGGATAGTCAAAACCTAGCTCAAAGATAGCTCATAAGGTATGTGTGCAGGCATAAGAATGAGAGAAGTAGTAATGTATGTATGACTATCAGTTGCTATAGAAGGAAGTATGTGCCACATAAATAAGGAATCTCAAATACATCGGGATATAGAACAGATACACAAGTGACACAGCCATACATGACATCAATGAACAACTATAAGATGTCATTGTCATCTCAAATACAAGTGCTATGAACAACCAATAAGATATTTGAAAAATCTATGCCACAGAAGTTCAAGCACTTAGATCACAGTGATAGAGCATTCTTAGATGACAAACACAGTATCATGTTCAAGATGAGGGAGAAATGTAAGTCACATCCATACTTTTGATTGATACAAGTTAAGTATCCATTCTTCATGCATCATGGTTTTTGACTGATACAGTGAAGGAAAAGAGAATGTCATTGATATGCAAGAAGTTCTAAATGCCAGAGAGAGAAGTAAAAGACCAACATCATGTGATAAAGGGCATCTCATAGGTGGTTGGGTTATGCCAAGATAGAAATAAATGTCTAGCTAGGTTCCACATTCAAGAAAATAAATAGTATAACAGCTACAAAATCTTCTGAATGAAGGAAATGTACATGAATATGCTATGGGAAATGACAGCTAATATTTCTTAGAAATGTCCAAATAGTCATTTGAAGAGGCTACATACGCAAAAGGGCAAGTTTCCAAATGGTACAAAGTAGTATGTGTGTTAAATATTTTTTAAACTTTAGTTTTAGTCTTTGAAAAAACAATGTCTTATTTCATTCACAGAAGTGAAAAGAGATAAATACAGAGATGTGTTCATGCCATAGAATGGGTTTTTCATGATACCCTTAACAAAGTTTTCAAACCCTAACACTTTCTTGTGTTTACAAAAAAAGAAGAAGAGAATACATTTTAGTTATGCCAAGGTCATGTCAGAGAGATAGCATGTAATTGCATTTAAGTGAAACACTTGTGATAGTTTCAAAACCTTCTTTCTTTTTGTAGTTGTAGGAAACAAAAAGTGGTATGAGATGTCTATAGGCATAGTCACGATGTATAGAGAGTCCTGAGCACAATAGAAATGAAAACCTCATTGCATAATCAAAGAGCCTCTATTTTTTTTACATTAGAATATAAAGAATAAGCCACATAATGCATTTTATGCCACGGCCATTGCATAAATGAAAGTATGCAAAGATGCCAGTTGATAAAATTTGAAACCCTCATTATCATTTGCATATATATTGATATAAAAAAACCAATAGCAAAGAGGAATGAGAGCTTACTCTTTTAGTTGCAGTGGAGGAAAGATAGTATGGCCATGACCTATTTTGAGGTTTCTCATCATTTTTACCACATTTACAGGGTTTCAACACAGAAGAGCCAAAGAAACGAATGTCAAAGCAATGTAACAGGAGAAAGATCAACTATGGATGTGGCCATTAAGAAGGAAATGCCACTAAAAGAAGTCAAAATGTCATTCAAGCTTCAGATACATACTCACCAAGTCCTGCCTATCATTTTGACTCGAGAAATGCAAAGAATTCGACCATAGAAACTAGATAATGGAGGAGGAAAACAAGAGGAGTATAAAACCCTAAGTTAGCTGACAAAGACTTGTAGAGGAAGCCAAATGGAAAAAAGACAAATGAAAATGAGATAGGTTTTAGGGTTCGTGCTACTATTTTGTTCGACAGTGTTTTCCCACAATCATTTTTGACTTTGAAAACAAATATAATTACATTATCCAAACAATATTAGGGTCAACACTTCTAATCGATGTTTAGTAGTAATCATGGAGTGGAAAGGCTGACAATGTTCCTCATTTTGGTTTGATTTTTATAAAGTCAAAGGTGAGCAGCATCATAAGAAAGTAAAGTTTATACCTTTGAAACATATCAAAAACCTTTACTTGCAATATGGTCGACTCATAGTGGAGACGAAGATGAGATGGCAGGGTATTGACACATGGATAATGCATTTTCAGGATTATAGTCATGGTGTTAAGCCTTCAGGGCTTTGATATTTTTTGCAAAGTACATAAGAATGTGATCATCATTTTATGATTTTTATAGAAAATCAATTGTAATTTCTTGTAAAATATCTTGGCGAAATTATGAGCCAGATATTATTTTATTTTTTCAAAAAAATCATATCGAATGGGATATTGATTAAACTGCCACATAATGTAAAGTTAACTTTAAAGCCATGAAATTATAAATTGCTTTTAAAGTTTAACTATTTTTAGGCAGTTGCTTTCTCTTGGGTGAATTGAGCATAATAGGACAAATTTTTTGTTTTTATGAGGCAGATTTTGTGGGGACCACCTAAAGGATCAATTTGGCAGCATCATTTTTTAGTTTGGAGCCAGTTGAGGAGCTTTTATTTGTTCTTTTCTAAGTAGCTTGAAAATGGACTTAGGGTCTATGTTTAGCAACTTTTTCAGCTTTCTTCTGAGGAGATCTTTTACAGGCATTTATAGGAGGAAAATCTTAGTTTTTCTCAGTCAATTAGCACTAGTTTCTTCTCTCTTGTTCACAGGATAGTTGTATACAGGTAGTTGGCTCATTGTTTTTTACATGCATTGTACTCCTTTGAGTTTAGAATAGCATATTTTCCTATTTCATCTACTTATGTGTTTTGTAGCCTTGATTTGATGTCTTATTGTGACAATTTCTTGTTGTTTATCATGTCTCAATGCTATTAGATTGCATGTTTTCTCCTAGTTGTAATTTGTGTTTGAAATAAACTTTATTACAAATTATTTAGGGATCAAATCTCATAGGTGAAGTTGTGAAGGTTGAAGCTTGAAGGATTGTTTGTGAGTGAAGTATTCATTTAGGTTAAATCTTAGAGTTAGTTTTCCATTTCAATCACTTCTCTCATCCCTTTTCCCCTGCAAACCATTAGTTTTGTTATCATAAGAGAACCAGCTCACTCTAGAGATTCATTCTCATAATAGGAGACCCACATCAGGGAATGACTCCATGTTTCAACAAGTAGCTAAGTCTCTGTGAACTTAGCAAGGGTGCATACTTGATTGACAATAATAATAATTTCTCTACTACTGCCTTTCCTCTACTCTACTCTTCCTCTGTTATTCTCTTCCTCTTCTTCCCTCTGCCCCTTCTCTACTCTGCCTTTTGGAATTTAATTAATATAGTCTCATTTTTACTCAAGGACACCTTTTCCATGACTCACGTACAGGTATTTATACACTACATCAACCTTGGAATGATCATCAAGGTCGGCATCGCAATCATCAACCATTGGAACAACCTCCAAGGTTGGTATTACAAACAGTTACAAAATATGTCCTAGCCTATTGCAACGTTATGCAAGGGGAATGAAACATGGATCACTCTATACCTTAGCTGGGACTCAAACATGATCTTCCATGCCACAACATGCTTCCTTAATCTTCCAGAGAAATCTGCAATCACTGTTAACCAGGTCAGCCAAGACTGGTTACACACTACATTATCTAGGAAGAATCTTTAGACACCATCTCAATTTCTTCATGCATGCCAAAATCTAGATAGGAACATGATTAGTAGACATCCACAAGAATTCTATAATTATCAGGAGCAACTGCATGAACCTCAACCACTTTATCTATATGAATCTTTTCACCGGAACACATAAACTTCACTATCTTCAACTGTCATAAAGAGAAAGATAGCTTATCATCATCCTAGACTTCCCTCTAGAACCACAGAGCCAAATACTTTATTGTGGAGGAATACAGAGAAGAATACTTTCTCCCTATCCCAACTATACTTATAGAAAAGGCATGTTTCACTCTGGTGAACACAACTCACTCAGATCTTCTTGTGGATGGTTCAAAGCCAAAATGTAGCATCCTTAGACATACCTCTAACTTACTTCCAATCTGCATACCATGATCTTCAAGCAGAAATAAATGTGGAGCATTTTCCTACACTGTTCTTCACCATACAATTCACTATCTATACTGCACTTCTCTATAACTCACTTGTTTCTTCTGGAGGGGCTAATTTTCTCAATATCCTCAACATACAAGTCTTCTAAACAAGTAATAGAACAAGATACAATTGACACCAATGACAACAAGAATATGTTGACATCAATGACAACACCGATTAGGCACATACTTGCAACACCTTGAACCCTAGCACATTCTATTTTCAAACAAAATTAAACAGAACAAAAGAGAACAATATCTGAATTTTAGTAATCCCCTGTTCTCCAATATGTGAAGGAATCCCTCATGCAATTGTTTTTCCAAATATGATGCAAAATCATATTGAATGTTCAATTTAGGATTATGAATTCTCATTACCATCATCATTATTCCCATTGGCATCTTACCTTGTGCATCTTCCCCCAGAACTTGACATAGTGCAAAATAGGTCTTTTTGAAATAAACTATGAAATCATAAAAAAAAGGGCTCCACAAAGGTAGTAGGAATAGACATTCTTCTATTATTAGCACCTTTTGTCATGTACATGGAAAGTTCATCAGTCCTATAGGTTTTCCTTAACCTCTTGTAGTTTTATTCACTCTTTTGAATATCTACAACTACTAGAGCCCACCTGTTAAACATGAAACAATCTATTATTGCATTCCTTGATATTGTAACCAGTGATGATCCATTAGGCAACCTTACTTTCTTAGTAGCTGGGTGATAGCAATGTGCCATGACTATGATAAGTTCAATATCTACAAAGGTGTTTGGCAATATCAACTCTACCATGTCTAGAATCCACGGGTTGCATACAAGAGCTTGATGATCTTTCTTGTTGTAGAAGTACCAAAATAAATTCCAACTAGAGATAGGAACTATAGAATCTCTACACACTTGAAATTCATCTCTGAAAACCCTTTTAGACCCTCTATCAACTGATTTTGGCAAAATATCTAATAAGGACTATTGAAGAGGTCGTTTCTTTTCTTTGGGTGCACAAGACTCAACTTTCTTACTTATAGACTTCACATTCTTAGGTACCATTGTTTGTTATCTCTACAAACTAGGATTTTAACAACTACTTGCTTTGCTGAACTTGAATGAAGAATGCAAGAATAAATCAACTAGACATAGAAGAGGATGAATTTTCACTTACTTGGTTGAGTGAATTTTGCAGGGTACACTAGAGCTTGAGTTTGTAGTTACCAATCATCATTGAATTCACTTGAATGAGAAAATGTGAAAAAATTATGAATTTTATTCAACTGTGGCGCAAATCTCCTCGACATTACTTTAGTTCATGTTGAGAGATTGTCAAATCTCATCATTCATATTGTTTCAAATGTGAACCATCGATTTAGACAGATCCAATAGATGGGAGATTAATGCAAGAATTGCATTCATGATTCTCAGTAGCCACACTCCTATAGGCATTAATAATGACCTTCACAGGGTGGTAGGATAGTCATTTTAGCATTGAATACCTTACCACATCATCACATACCCTATTGATAGCCATCGTGGGATTGAAGGAACCTTTTGACAATCATCATCCACTACTTTCCATTTACTGCTACCCTGCAGACCTAGTGAGGTCACTGTTGTAGGGTGGTAGGGTAACCATCGTTACTTTGACTTTCACCCCATTACCACATGCCTTGGAATTGGACGTTGTGGGGCCATAGGACCATTATTTCCATTGACTTGTCTTTTAACCATAGCACTGAAAACCATCACATTCACCACCGTGGGGTTGCGATTCACAACAAATGTTACTTGAAACACTTATGGCAAGCCTGTAAGACCTGTTGGAAATTATCGTGGGGCCATGGGGCTAGGCAAACATTACTTTGACCTGCTACACAATGCTATACCACAAACTTGTTTTGGGACCACCACAGGGTTGCGCTAAACCCTGAATTAATATACACTTACACCACAATACTGCTAATGAGATTTCTATGAGCTGTGGGAAAGTAGTAAATAGAATTTAGTCCTTTAGTTCCTACACACCCGCCAAGAGGATTTGGATGAACTACGAGAGTGTGGTAATGAACAAAGATACACAAGTAGACAACGATACAAGACCTTTTCAAATAGGTATGACATGAAATGCTTAAGGAAGGCTTTCAAGGACTTATAGAACAATTACAAAGGAATACATACCCCTAAGGTGGATTTATGGGAATGAATCTTATGTGACTGGATGGAAATGAGTAAAATTTTGGAATGGTCTAATAGTGGCTATTGTTGGGGATGAATGGCTAACTAGACATTGTAAGGACCTAGAATATTTCTCTAGTGGAATAGAACAAAACACACAACTATACAAAAACAAAGAAAACCAAAATTTTTGGAAAAGAGAAAAGGGAAAACCTAAACTACTGTGCATGGAATTCTATCCTCAAGAAAAGAAGTGTTTCAAAAATTGTCCATGCACTGACAATTCTTGTCTTTCGCCCACCAAATTTTGTAGATAATAAGAATCTTTACCACATTTTCCAATAATGACAAATGGGCCCAACCATAGAGCTTCCAACTTTCCATGCTTTCCTTTGTCCTAGATCTGGGCATTACACATGAGGATAATGTCATCAACTTGAAATTCCCTATCTTTGGCCTTTTTGTCAAATAGATATTTCATTTACATTTGCATCTTTTCATTTTGCTTCTAAGCTTGACTCTTCATTTCATGCAGCTCTACTAATTAATCCACCCTCTCCTCCATTAGCTCGGGCACATCCAAATCCCGCTACAATATGAACTTGTGTAAAGGCAAAAGATGATGTATTGGCATTCTCACTTGTGCCTCATAGACCAATTCAAAAGGTACTTTTCCAATGGCCCTTTTTATTGGAATCGTGTTTTCCCATAAAGATAACCTTAGCTTTAAATCCCATGACCTTTTATTATTCCCAGGCATCCTTTCAATTATTTTCATGATACTTTTATTGCTAGATTTTGCTTGACCATTTCCTTGGGGATGGTAAGGAGAAGCATATGACATCACTATACCATATGACTCACAAAACTTCTTGAATTCTTTAGATCTAAAGAACATAACATTATCTATAACAATTCTAATAGGAACTCCAAATCTAGTAAAAATATTCTTAAATAAGAAATTTATGACTACTTTACTAGTTGCATCTTTGTTGGAATTGCTTCAATCCATTTAGTAAAGTAATCAGTAGTAGTGAGGATCCACCTATCTCAACCACTAGAGTTGTCTGCTATTTCCCCTATAATATTAATCCCCCATTGGTGGAATGGTGCATCAATTTGCATGAGCCTTAATGGCAGAACTCCTTGGTATTTCAATTTACCAAAAAACTTTTGCAATGCTTCACATTTCCTCACATGTTTATGAGCATCAAAAAATATAGTAGGCTAGTAATAACCTACCCTTAGAATTTTATGAGTAGTGGTTTTGGTAGACAAATGCCCACCACAAACATTGTCATGCATTTCTTTTAGAATCCTTCCTACCTACCCCTAATCCAAACAAAAAAGCAAGACACCATCTTTGTTTTTCCAAAACAAATCACCATCTATGAACGCATATCTTGAAGCTTGCAATTTTAATGTACTCTTCTAGTTATCATTCAACCCATATGGACACTTCATATGTCTAAGGTAGTGAACAATGTTTGTGTACCAAGGAGTGTATTCAATACTAGAAATCATACCTTCTTCTTGTTGAACATCACACACTTACAAGATTGGTGATCTAGATATTAATATTAAATTCTTGAATTCTATTTATCCATCTACACCTTCTTCCTACGACTTCTATTTCTGTGAGGATGTCTTTGACTACTAGATTAGGTACATAAGCAGTTACTTAGGCTCCAACCAAGTAGGGTCTGAATGTCTTAACTACTTTTATGAGAGCATAAGCTTGTTTCTCAATGGGATCATATTACAACTCTGCTTCTTGAAGTGATTTTCTAAAGAAATATATTGGTTGTTCATATCGTTCTTCATTTTTCTGTAGCATGATAGCTGCTATGGTATGAAAAGAAGCAAAAGAAAAAATATGAAATGGCATACCAAAGTCTACAGATTTTAAGACTAGGGCTTCTTTAATTGCATTTTTCATTAATGAAAATGTTTCCATAGCTTCTAAAGTCCACTCAATCTTTTCCGCCTTTTTCAACATGCTTGCAATAGGCTTAACAATGTCAGCAAAATTAGAGCAAAATTAGATATGAATCTTCTCACAAAAATTATTTACCCAAAGAATGATTGGATGGGC
Source organism: Cunninghamia lanceolata (assembly GCA_027924645.1). NCBI lineage: Eukaryota > Viridiplantae > Streptophyta > Pinopsida > Cupressales > Cupressaceae > Cunninghamia > Cunninghamia lanceolata. Next base: position 2,783,947 of record BSBN01000797.1, read on the forward strand.
TTTACTATTTTTAGAATGGGAATTTTGTCAATCATAGCAACCCTTTTTGGGTCTATTCTCACTCCCTCCTTAGAGACAATGTGTCCAAGCAGTTTGCCCTCAGTGACAACAAATTGACACTTTTTACAGTTTAGTGAAATGCCATATTTGAGTGCCTTTATGAATATATTTTCCAAATGTAAACAATGATCCTCTACTTTTTTGGAATATGTTGTCCAATCATCTTAATAAACAACCATTATAACATTGATTAGGTTTCCTAATGAGACATCCATGGCTCTTTGAAAGGTGGCACCTACATTTGTGAGACCAAAGGGCATTCTAACATACCAATATGTACACCAGGGTGTGGTGAATGTAGTTTTGTATTACTTTGACTCTTTTACTTTCATTTGGTTATAGACAAAGAATCTATCCATCATAGAAAGCAATTCATAGAATATAACCCTTTGCAACATTGCTTCCATGTTTGGAAGTGGATAGTTGTATTTCAGAGATGAGATATTCAAATTGTGAAAATCTACACACAACCTTATATCTCCATTCTTGTTTTTGATAGGTACTAAATTTGAGACCCCAGAAGAATGCCCGATAGGTTTAATTATACTAGAATCTCTAAGCTTCATTAGTTATTCCTGCATTTTTAGCTCTAGGACAGGATTGATAGGCCTTTGCCTCTATCTAAATTGTTTGGCATCCAACTTCAATTGGATTTCATGCTGGAACAGGTCCTCTCTGTAGGCTTGTAAGTCTTCATAGAACCATATCAATCATAACTCATTTTACCAATGTTTTATTTATTGTCACAAAGATTATAAGTAGGTCACATTCGTCTTTTATTAGGCTTAGTACTAGGTGGATGAATCACCTTTTGTAAAGCTTCTTGGAGCATTCCATGGTATGTAGGTGAAGTTTGTATTAAATCTCAAATAGAGATCTTAGGTGGAGTAGCGCGAAGCTATTTGACAAGATCATATTCTTGACTACTTTTATGAGTAAGATGCAGTGGTGGAGGGAGCACAGGTTGAGAACATGGAAGAGAGACATGCACATGCAGTGCTTTCTTACTTTGCTTGTTATTACAGGTGTTGTATGTGTGAGAAATCACATTGTGGTGTGGTTTTTGTAACACATTTTGAACACCTTGACTCGATTGAGAAATTTGTTGTGCATATTTCTAGATGTGATCGGGAGGTCTACCTTGAACCATAATCACCGGCTTTAAGCAAGAAGGTGCAGTAGGCACCCCTAGTACAATCATCTTTGGAATATTACTACAAAGTTTATTAATAAAGATTGAATTAACATTGTTTTCCTCTTGATTATACCCAACATCTATCCCTAAAGGATTTAATGTGAGAGACCTTTTCTCATTCACTAATGCTACATCTTGGCCATGGAGAGCATTGGAATGAGAGTCGAAGGTACAATTATGTTAAAAAGGCATGGTATTGTATCATTAATAGAGATATCCATAGTCTTCTCATCTAAGGTCCTTGAACATTCAGCCATAGGAGAAATAAGATAATTTATGGAATCATCATCATCGTCATCACCATAAGTTTTAGCTATTAGATCCAAAGCATTAAGAGAACTTTCACCCTCATCATTATCAATGTGTTTTATTAATTCTTCTACTACCCAAGGGTGTGTGCTCATGAGAGATATGAAGTTGTCATAATCAGATACATAGTCAAGGATTTCAAATGAATTGCATTTAAATATATGCTTGTGATACATAGCTTGTAAATAAGTGACAGCATGAGAATTCATATTAAGAAATTTGTAGAAACTCTCGAAGTTTTTGATATATGCATGTAAAGATACCAAAGAGAAATCATATGAAGATGCCATGCTAAAATATCTTGTAACATCAATGTAAAATCAGATTTTAAAAGCTTTTCAAAAGTTATGCAAAAGACAAGTGCAACACTATGTATGAAAATGACCTAAAATGCTTGATTTTTTCAAAATTTTCCAATGCAAATAAGTGAAAGAAAAGATGTTGTAAGGAAATTGAACAAGTACAGAAAGTAATGTGTCTGATATCAGTCCAATAAAGCAATAATATCCTTCACAACACACTTGCAATGCGAACCTAGGATGATGATAAGTCAAAACCTAGTGAAAATGTGCTAAAATGTGCAATTTTTCACAAATTTTTAATGCAAAGACGCAATAAAAAGGGGTGTTGTAAAGAATTTTAGGAGGTGTAGTAGATTATAGTAGTAATATTAGTCACCTAAAACCATAAACTCTATCACAACATGCTTGGAGAGCAAATCTAGGTGAAACCTAAGGCAAATATAGTCAAAATATGCAAATTTTCACCAAATTTCAATGCAAAAGAGTATGACAAAGGGTGTTGTGAGGAAAATGATGATGGATATAAAATTATAATAGTAATAACAGCCACCTAATGCCAAAAAATCCGTCACAACATGCTTATATTGCCACTCAAGGTCAAACCCTATGGAAAATATAGCCAAAATATGCAATTTTTCACCAAATTTGTCATGACCCTAATTGATTTAAATTTAAAATGCTAATATTTATGAGGGCTAATTTTGGTTGGAATTTAGTAAAATATAGACATTTAGGTATACCTGAATTTTATATAATATTTTATATAAGAATATAAATATGAATATATAGATAAACCATTATATAATATCCTATGTAAACATATATATTAGTATGTATATATATACTATTATATAATTTGATATAAGGACATATATATTTTTTTGTTTGAATATAGTCAAGGGGGAAATAAATAAAGGAGTGGCATGGAGTGCAAGCCACTGCCTATCCTTTGTAGGAAAAAATTAAAAGTTGGGAGCACACAACACCGCCAAAAAGAAAAAACAGGGGGGGTTTTCAAAAGAAAAGGGGGACGATAGAGGAAGGCAGAGGAAGGAGAGAAGGTGGAAGGAGAGGGGCACTGAGGAGAAGTCTAGGCAGAGGTGGAGTTTGAATTTACACCAGCCATCTACATTTCTGGAAAACTTCATAGCAGACCTACATCCTTGAGATAAGCTCCTTTTATTTCTATGTCGAATGGCTGATTGCTAATTAGAATTGGAAGTTTCTTTTCATCTTGCCTTTAGATATGCTTACCTAAATCTAACACCAAATATTGTTTAATAGAGATTTGTTTGCAAAGATTGGGATTTGACTTAGCGTCTGTCAATCATATCTGCTAGAAAGTTTTTAAAGCCTTTTCAACAAATTCATTTTTTTTGTTCACATCTTGCAATCATTGCAGTTCATGAGACATTTCTTTGGGGGATTTTATCAAAATAGTTGACATGCCTTGTATGTGCCTCCTCGTTTTTCATATATGTCTACCAAAGTATTTTCAACTATAATATCTGGTAGAAATCCCCCTCCTTTAGGCTTTGATGGATGCCCATACCTTGATCAATAGCGTCCATTTTGGCACAGTCCGTGAGAACACTGGAAAAGATTATGGAGTTTGACTCTAAACCTGTCATTTACAGTCACCTGAAAGTTTTAAAGCCCTTTCAACAAATCCATTTTGGACATATCCTTTGGTCATTGTAGTTTATGAGACCATAAATTCTTTTAGGAATTTTGTCCAATAGTTCACGTGCCCTGCCTATTACTCCACATTGGCATACCTATCTACCTGGGCACTTGCAACTATCTCATTTGACAAAAATTCCCCTCCATTATGCTTTGATGGATGTCCATCCCTTGGTCAAAAGCTCCCATCTTGGCACATGCAGGGAGGACGCTGACAAAGAGGGTTTGAAATTTGATTTTTGCATCTGCCAATCATAGTTACCTGGGAGTTTAAAGTTTTTTTTAACAAACACATTTTTAATATATGCTACAATCATTGCCTTGCATGAGATAAAGTCTCTTTGAGGCATTCTATCAAATAGTTTTGCGTGCTTCTCTACTCACCCAATGCTCACATACACATCTACCAGAGCATTTCCAACCTTAATATCTAACAAAATCCCCTTTCCATTATGTGTTAATAGATGATCCTACCCTGTTCAGAAGTGCCCAATTTGTATAGGCATGGAGGACGCTAGTAAAGGTTCTGGGATTTGGATTTGCAGCTGGAAATTGCATTTGCTTGAAAGTTTTTGATGCCTTATCAACTAATATGTTTTGTGTGTATCCTAAAATCGCTATAGACTATGAGACCACTTTTCTTTGAGAAATTCTGTCAAATAGTTCACATTTTTTCGGTGTATGATATCATATTCTGCATACATGTCTATTAAAGCATTTCAAACTATATTATCTCTTAAGAATCCCCCTTCTGTTTAATTCTAATGGCTGTCCCTTCCTTATTACTGGAAATCTGACATAGTGTCCGTTGTTATAGTGTATGTCTACCGATTTAAATAGATGGAATAGGTTCACATCTCACAACAATTTCTCTTATGACAATCTTGGAGATAAGTTTTGTAGAAGTATGACAATCTACACTTACTCGAAGGTTCTCAACAATTCTGATAGTTGTTCCACGAGGCATGTTTATTAAACTAAATGCAATTGCCAACTTTTACCTATGATGGTAGAGATTTAATTATTTTTCTATTCTTCCACAGCATTCAGTAAATATCTTAAGTCTAGCAAATACCTTGATGTCTGCACCTTCCAATCCAATTTCTCCATCTTTGCATAGATCCCCTTTTGTCTACAGATGTAATATGTCTACTATACAAAAATATCATCACTATAAAAGAGATTGAATATTATTATCCATCCCCATCTTGTTGTCATCTGAGCTCACTAGAGCTTCATAAAGACCATATTCGTATTGTCTCCTAGCAGGCCTGTAGAGATTCTTGTGTCCTCATCCTAAACAAACTTCTGCTCTTAAGAAGCCATCTTCTTTCCATTGCAGTTCCTAAAAATCCAATATTTATGCCTGCAACAAAAGGACAATATCATGCACCATAGAAATAGAACCACTTGATATTCAAGAGAATGATACTCGAGAAAGCCAATTTAATACATGTTAGAGCTCTCCTCTCATAAGAGGTGTCCTATTAAGAAACATACCTCACCTTGTGATTTAAGGACAAATAGCTTGTGTGGCTGTCACATCTGGTTTAAAGGTTTAATCAGGTAACAACTACCACTTTGTTGTGATTTCCATTGCTCATAAATCTTTCTATGTGGTCTCACCCTTGCTTGCAGCGATACAAACACTTGAATCAAAGTACATCAAAAGAGTAGTAGTGTTCAGATGTACAAGCCCATACCACATTCCCTACATGCCATCACGTTGATAATTTCCAAAAATTGAACGAAAGGTTGATGCTCTTCTTACTTTTTATTTATTTATCTATTTTTTCTTCAAGTCTACAAAATATCTCTTGAATTATTTGAGCCACAGACCTGGATCAATCACTTTCCTGCCTAGGTAAAGTTTCTATTGATGCAAATATGATATAACATATGTTGGTCTCACTTTTCTTCTCAATGCCATTGACTTTTCCCTCTTCAACCATAGAAGAGATTGCTCTAGGAAGTACGATCAGAATTGGCGTATATGTAACTTGGTTCATCATTATAGAGGTTGATATTAGATTAATGTGCGGATTATTCTAGACTCAAAGGAAAGGACAAAGTGGATGTCCTTATGGATGGGATCCCCATATGGGTGGCCAAGGTAGTAGCCCATTGAAAATTGGTTGCTTTCCATATGAAGAAGTTGGCTTCTCACCAAAAGGAGTGTTGGTAATGATCTCTATCTCCCAATTGGTCATGTCTTACACATAACTAATGATAGATATTCAAAGTCAAAATTACAAAATTACAAACATGGGATGATAGATATTTAAAGTTAGAATAAATTTTTAATTTCTTGTTAGAAAGTAGATGTATTGATTGAAATATTTCTATTATAATCAATAGTATTATGTATATAAGCCTTTGGTTTAAAAATTGAGTATTTAGAATATTTTAATGCATGGATTAGATTTAAATTTATAGAATGTAGAACTGATCTAGTTTTCAATAGTTTTCTAAGTAATTAGGGTTAATAGATTTACAATAAAGAATAAATCAAGGTTACAATGTTTTGTCTAATGATTTCCTTTTTGAAGTTAGCTTTGAAGAGTAAATGTCATAAGGATTATTAAATCATGTTGTCTTTAATATCGAATGGGCTTAAGATTACTAGTCTCAATTGATCTTATTAGTGAATTAATTTGAAAGCCCTTCATACTTAAGTTGTAATTGGTTGGCTTTGTCACTTAAGTTGTTGATATGATTTACTTAACTTTCTTTTCCTTTGTATTGGATCTTATTTAGAATTAATGTCAGCTTTTGACATAAAATGGGTAAGTACCCTTGAAACCAAGACTTTTTAATTGATAAGTAGGACTTTATATTATGAAATTCTTAGGTAATTACCTATGTGGATTGATGTCATCAAAGTGATAGGGTGAAATTCTCTACTGAGACAATCTAGAAGATTATATAAGAGCTAGATGATGTTGTCATGTATAAATTAATATTATGCGGATGGGCTTTGTGTTTAGCATGTATTTTCCTTCCTATTAAATCATGATATTATAAGTTGTTAAGTACAATAGTTGTTTTCTTCGATAAATGTTGCTCCATATTGCTTGAGGCATTGATTTCCATTGCTTGAGGGTGTAGATTTATAAATATGTTGTAAAACTATAATCTGATTCCAACTACATCGAGAGTAGGTAGTAAGACCTTTTATCCATTGTATCACCAGATTTAGGAAATTGTGTTTGCAATGAGAATTAGCATCCTTGGTGTAACGTAATAAAGTGTTTATGTACTTTTACTTGAGTAAATCATTGTGTTGGAACTAATACAACTTAAGTTTTGTCCTTGAGGAAATATATGTTTATAATCTAGAGTCAAGTTTTGTGACAGTAGTAACCTCGGAGACCTTTACCTTCCTGAGTTGACTAAATTGAACTAGAGATGTAGCTATGCTATAATCATTACTCTTTAAAAATAATTAATCATATTCTCTTCAGTAATCATTGTATTTCTTAACCCTTTAGGGTGAAGCTCATAAGATTTAGAAATCATAGAGTATTCACTTATGTACCAAAAATTACAATGTGACTTTAGGGTATTGAAATTACTGTTTGATCTTGCAAATATTATTCCCAATAAGATTAGTGACATCATGAATAGATCCATTAGGAAATCTTTGAGGTAAAAATAGTACATGAATTTGTAGATACACTTGCCTTAGGAAAACTTGATGTCTCGAGTGGACACCTGATAGGGATTCCTCAACACTAGGGTTGCATGACAATCACCCTTTTGGGAGGTCATGATATTGGATTTAATTTCATCCCTATTTTCACCTGAGTGGGTGGCAGCCAAAAAAGAACTATCTGGGGCAAGGGATCACCCTAAAAAGGGCTGCATACCCACTCACAGTTGCATCAAACATAGTACAAAAAAGAACTACATATTCGTATACCCCAAAGTCAGTCGCATATGGAGGGGGCCTTAATCCTGTGGATATAGGGTATGTAGGTAGTTTGGATGGTGAAGGCTGCCCCCAGTACTTAGGTCTCCTGGGTATAGGGTACTCTCCTATAATTAACATCGTGATCTTGACTTTCTGCGTAGTGATTTCTAAGTCGTGTTAACATGAAATTGTCTAGTTAGTTTTATGTAGATGATAAGGAGACCAAACACTGGAGAAAAAGCAAGTTATTGGAAATGAATGCAGGTTGTAGTTAAGAACTTAAGGTATATGTTGCTCAATCGTTCTTATATGTTATCTTGTGAAATGTACATTCTTTCTTCACTAGATTAAGAGTGATGAACTTTTCAGGACTTTATGAATATAGAAAACTAAACTTCAGTTGTCTAATGACTAACATTTATTGGACACTTCTTAGAATTAATAGTAAAAATTTCATGATTTTGCATTCCCTGCATCTGTTAGATAGAAATTTATCTATTCCTCGGTATTTTTGAATTCAGAGTTTAGTATTATATTGTTGTTAAGGAGTCAGGTCCTTACATGTGGTATTAGAGCAGAGGCTCAAACACTATTACTGGAGGTCTGCTAACCTAACACATGGTAAGATTTAAAATATAAGGTTAATGATATTCTCTCTCTTGGGATCTAATGATCGTCTAGTTATTGATAAATGTGAAGAGAAACATGCAAGGAAAAGGAAATGGTAAGGTCGTAGATAAACCCTCCATATGGTATTAAAATTACTGGTTGATCTTGCAAGTATTATTCCCAATAAGATTAGGCACAATTTAAATAGATATATTAGGAAAGCTTTGAGGTGAAAATAGTACATGAATTTTGAGATAGACTTGCCTTAGGTAAACTTGATGTCTCGGGCAGACAACTGATAGGGATTCCTCAACACGAGGGTTGCACGATAATCACCCCTTTTGGGAGGTCATGATAGTGGATTTAATTCCATCCCTATTTTCACATGAGTGGGTGATAGTCAATGAAGAACTATCTAGGGCAAGGGATCACCCTAGGAAGGGCCGCATACCCACTCACACTTGTATCAAACATACTGCAAAATAGAACTACATATTCGCATACCCTAGAGTTAGTCACATCCAGAGGGGGCCTTGATCCCATGAATACAGGGTATGTAGGTAGTCTGGATGGTGAAGGATGCCTCCTGTACTTAGGTCCACTAGATATAGGGTACTCTCTTATAATTAACATTGTGATCTTGACTTTCTATGTAGTAATTTTCGAGTCGTGTTAACATGAGATTGTCTAGTTAGTTTTGTGCAGATGATAAGGAGACAAAACACTGGAGGAAAAACAAGTTATAAGAAATGAATGCAGGGTGTAGTGAATAACTTAAGGTATGTGTTTCTCAGTTGTTCTTATATGTTATCTTGTGAAATGTACTTTCTTTCTTCACTAGATTAAGAGTGATGAACTTTTCAGGACTTTATGATTTTGGAAAACTAAACTCTAGTTTCTAATGACTGTAACATTTATTGGACACTTCTTAGAATTAATAGTGAAATTTCATGATTCTACATTCCCTACATCTGTTAGATAAAAAAAAAAATTGTTCCTTTGTATTTTCAAATTAAGAGTTTAGTATTGTTTTGTTGTTAAGGAGTCGAGTCCTTACAAAATTTCCAATGTAAGAGCCCAATAAAAAGGTAATGTAATGAACTTGCTAATATTTACCTAAGTATCAAAGCTGAAAGTCTCACTTAGGAGGACATCTGTCATCACCATCTGCTCAGCTGTAGATGTATCCTGTGCACCTGCATCCTGACTATCCATGGGGTCATAACCATAGGCTGACCCGCAAGATTGACAAGGATGAGGTGGAACCCTACTCCTCGAACTATCCCTTGGCCCACATTGTGCTGCAGGACTAGCATGCTCTATGATGCTCTAGGGCAAGGCACTAATGGACTGAAGTGTCTTGACCTCAACACTCTCCTTCACAATAGAAGGGATAGACATGTGCTCATGGGCTAGTTTGGTGAGTGCTCGTCTCATTGGCTATTGTGGGTCAACACATGCCCTTGGTCTATCCTGTGCTAACCCCCCACCTTTACCCTAGAATTTCTACATATCAAAATAGTTTGGCACTTTATTTTTGACAAACTAATAGTAGAGTTTCCTCAAAAAATATTGCGGGACCTTACTATTATTGCATGGAGGATGGTCAAAAACCATCTACCACCTCTACCCAAAATTGTCCCTTATCGCTTAATTGTTATACCAATGGACAGGGAGCCTCTTGCATGTAAGGGTTAGAGGTTGGTTTGTTTGTTGGTCTATGAAAATGGAACACAAGTCCAAATTTGTATTTTTTTCCTTTGTAACTTGTTCATAGGACAACTTGTTTGCATAGAACTCTCTAAATTCTCTCCTCTTTTCTAACCAACTAGAGATTTGCTTGTAATTGAATCTACATTTGATAACATGGATTCAAGAGATTGAGTAAGCGCAATTCTATGCAAGGTTGAAGTTGTAGGTTCTTTCAACCTTGTAATTATGTCCTCAATTTGATTTTTATTCTTTTCAATTTTCCCCATTGTATTTTCTTGTGTTCTATGGGAATATTGAGGAATGAATGGAGATGTTTGTTGTTGGGGTTGTTCTTTAGCAAGTATTTGTTAGTCAGGTGATGGGGGATTTTGTGGATTTTTAGGAGGAGGTGCATTATGAATTCTTATAAATTAAAGAAATTTACATCAAAAAACTACTTAAACCTACCTATTTAGCAACACATTCACTCAAGAAAGAAAATAGAACTTACTCCTTTGGTTGTATTGACATCGTGGCTACATTTTGATGATGAATAAGCTATGAATTGTTGACGATATGGCCTTGAATAATGCGAGCACACTCTCCTTTGTTTCCAAGCCATTGGTTTGCTATGAAATAAAATGAAACAATGAATGAAATGCAAGTTTTTTAAAAATAGCAGAACATAATGCACTCGAGTTATAACACAAGCGCATTATGGCTTGGTGTTTCTGAGGCTTAGGCTCAACATCACCAAGACATAATGTGAGTGCATTATAACACGGTCGCGTTATAATGCGCTCATGTTATGTCTTAATTTTTTTTAAAAAGTTGGCCACTTTTTGGCCCCCCAACTTTTTGCACCCACCCTGAAGTAATTTGAAGATTAAGCTAGATGTGATTTTGATGTAGAAAAAATATATTATTATTAGTATTACCTAGTATATGTATAGTTTCAATAACAATCAAAAACACTATTTAGTTCATCCCATTGTACTAAACACTCCTTATCGTCTCCTAACATTGATCTCAATACAAATTAGATAGACACCAAATACATTTTAATAATTACTAATTTGTATCAAGACATTTCACAAGTATGCAATTGAGTGATTGATTAGATGCAATCAGTACAAAATTCATGCAATAGCCCACAATACAATTTGGAAAGGATCAAAGAAAATGCTTGATGATAGAATGCAATAGATATTATATATAGTATATGATAGTGTCCCCAAAAAAATGGAAATTAGCTTAAAAATTTGAATTAAATATTAAGAAATATTAAGGTTAAACTAGAGAGCTTTGTTTGAGCCTATTTTAATGAAGGGCAAGCTAACAAAAGAAACTGGGAAGGAGAGACAAGTGAAAAACTAACCTCAACCATTTGGTTTTTGACTGATATTATGTAAAGGTGGTTTTCATCATCCCTCTTCATCATCTCTCAATTTCTATGCCTCTCTAATCTTTCTATTCTTCCAATAGCCTTATAGATCATGGGTCTATTTGCAAACATGAAATGCCATCACTTTCTTCCACTTCTAATTGTTATTTTGGACACATAGAAATCTGGTTCTAGGATAACAAAGGCAAAAGCATCATTGTTTTATTGTATCCAAAGTGGCAAAATAACATGAAAGTGAAACTTCAATAAAAAAACAAGGTCTAGATGAGAAATCCTTATGGGTGTCATTCCATTAAATACCAGGAACTAAGTACCAAATTAAGCCTAATGGTCTTATAGATCATGGGTCTATTTGTAAATATGAAATACCATCACTCTCTTCCTCTTACCACTCTTGGTTTTGACTAAGAGTCCAATGTGGTTTTATACTAGCAAAAATAAAAGCATCATTATTTTACTGCAATAGAGGTGCCAAAATAAGATGAGAATAAAACTTCAAGAAAAACAAGTTATAGGTGTCATTCCATTCAAAATCAAGGCATTAGTATCGAATTAAACCCAAAGTCTTTCTTTACGAATTTCATTCTTCAATTTTCATTATTGGGTTCAATCGTGGCATAAACTATAAACTTATTATCTAAATGAAAGGCTGGGAGTAAGAGATTAGCATGCCCTATCCTTGCATAAAAATGACAAGGAAAAGCAAGCCACGACCATAGAAATAATTTCACGTGAAGTTCCAATAAACCATGTTACAAAATGTCTTTGTCTCTAGCATTATCAGGATTCCATTGCTTCGGTATTTATCTTAAGTTATTTAGGACAATGTTTTATTTATTTTGAAATATTGAACAAAGCAAGGTTGAATATAAATAATAATAGCTAACAAATAGCAGCTGAAAAAAGAAAAGAAAAAATTTACAAAGTAACTCAAATTAGACACCAATTACAAAGGAGTAAAGATTGCCATACACGAAGGGGCTGTTGTACATGCTACAATACTATTTGGTAAATTTAAAAGTGTAGTAAAGACCCTAGTGAGTGCAGAAGCATACAAAAAGCTCATACTTCTAGCAATACTAGGCATGAAGCCAACCTAAAGCTGCTATACATTGCAGATGATATAAGGCCAACTTTGTTGTACATGCTATCAATTAAGACAATAATGATACTTCTAAACAGCAATACTGAGTCCATAAGGAAGAGAAATTGTCATCTGGTGAGACAACATGTCTAACAAATTGGAAAAAGTAAGAGCCTGAATAAAAACTAGCTTCAGCCTTGTTTTCCTGCATACAAATTCTCATATGCATAATGAAAGCTTTTGGAATAGATTTTGATTCAGCCTTGTTTCCTTTTTTTATATGATTGCCCTGTAATTCATTAATTTGTTGGTTGACTAGGTCCAACTAAGAAGCAATCTTCTCATCTTTCTTTGTCAACACCTGGTTTTATGTTGTATGTTTTTGGTACTTCTTCTTACTAGTGTAAAAGCTATTTAGTTGTCTAAGTGGGCATCCTCACAGTTAGTGCTCTTTTATTTTTATTTAAAAAAAATGGAACTCCCTAACCAGAAAAGATATATGAAATTAATGCATGTCTTCCAAACCACAATTCATTGTACAGTTTGTTTTACATGTATTATTTTTACCACTCCATTTAGGGGAGAGGACCTAGTAGTTGACCACCCTAACTTCAAGCCTCTCAAAATCATCCCTTGCAATTTCCAATCACTCTAAATTTTTATAGCAGTTTATTTGACAAGACCCCTTCTTATAACTAAGGTTTCAAGGCCACATCACCAAATATGATGCCACATCAGCACGTTTTTTTTTTAGGTATCAAATAATTCTAAAAAAGAAAGGTGGGCCAATAAATGTACATTAACTCAGGTTTTGTTGGTGCCTTGATATGGCATAGGAGATTAATTGATTTTTAAATCCAATGAGTACATTTTCTTCAAATATAAATACTTATAGTAATACTAACAATCTAGTTGTGCTAAACTTTTAAAAATATTAAACCTTAAATACACAAATACTATTGGAACATGCTCAGCAATTGGATCCTTTCCCCTATCCAATGCCTTGATACGATGACAAAGACACAGCTTAGCCATTCTCTAGAAACACTAAGTGCCCACGCTAAGTGCACAATCTCACAACCCAGTCTAACCCAGTCTTCTATTTCTTTAAAGTGGTAAAAATTGTGTAAGACTTGAATTAGAAATCCCTTTGGCAAAAAAATGATGCGCAAAGGACTTGAGAACATTCTTACTAAACAATTAACATGCAAGATCTACGTTCCATGGCTTTTTAGGGTTTTTAGGGTTTTCTGCTTGCTTTGCTGTGATTATGGAGGCTACTGCCTCGGGCAATGCCTCTGGAACCTAGAACTTGGTGGGGGAAGATCCTTTCAAAGGATGGAAAGAGTTGTTAACGGGGAAGAAGATTGGGTCCCCTAAAGGCGCGGTGAGGCTTCCAGTCCAAAAGGACTCGGCTGAAGGAATGGCTCTAGATATTCCAGATGACTTGGTTGAGGAGATAGTGGTGGCCGTGGATCTTGCATTGGTCGGTAAGTTTTTTTCCCTCCGTCCTGATATTGAGATGGTTAGGAAGTGGGTAGCTACTCGGTGGAGAATCAAAGGTAGTGTGTCAGTCATTGCTATGGCAAGAGGGTTGTTTTTATTCAAGTTTACAAATATGGAGGATATGCTAGTTGTTCTTGTAGGAGGACCCTAGCTTTATGGCACCCATTCGCTTGCATTGTGCCCTTAGAAACCTAGGTTTGATCCTAGCATGGATCTCGACAAGTCCACCCCTATTTGGGTAAGATTGCCGGGGTTCCCGCTGGAATTTTGGGACGAAAAGATATTTTCTGCTATTGGCAATACCTTTGGGTAGTTTGTTACTATGGATAATACTACTCGCAATAAGTCCCATTGTGTGTATGCTCAGTTTTGTGTTAATGTGGAAATCCACCAAACCCTTCCCATGTCCATAGAGTTAAACTCTAAATATGGGATTTAGACTCAGCGGATTCTCTATGAGAATGCTACTACCTTCTGTCAGATTTGTAAGAAGAATGGCCATTTCATGACCCACTGTAAGGCAAAGCAAATAGGGGGTAATGTTGACCTTCATAATGAGGCTGAGGAGAACTCATCCAAAGAAGCTTCCCCTGTTAATTAGGGAATGGGGGGTAATGAGGAAAATATTATCCCAGACAATTATATTGAGAAGGTTATAGAGAAAGTTGGTTAGAAATTTGTTCCAGACACAGATAACTATTTGGAACAATAGAACAATCTGATTGAGGAGGGTGAGATACGATCCTAGTCGGTAGATGCTAATGTTGAAGGAGAGGCCTTGGGGGATGAACAACATGCCCAACCCCCAGAAACGGTTGGCAATGATGGGGTGGTAACCTCCCAACCATCCTCAAAGTAGGATCCTCCCCTTACCATGGAGGAGGGAGACCAGACTACTATTCTATCATTGACAGTTGAAATAGGATCAAGTGGTAGTGGTAATGACCAGGACGATTGGATTACCCCTAAGAAAAACAACCGTAGGGCCAAAAAATTTGTGGATGTAGGCACTGACTCAAAACAAGGGAGACTGACCCTCAGAGAAACAAGACAAAGAGAGATTGCCAGGGAGATTGCCAGTGGTAGGAAAAAAACACTAGAGATCCAATCTCTTAAATCTTTTAAATGAGAATTATATCTTGGAATTTGAGGGGCTTCAATAGTCCCACAAAATAGTTTGAAGTAAAAAACTGTATTTTGGACAATAAGTTAGATATTTTGTTACTCCAGGAGGTTAAGATGAATGAGGAGAGCTTTAAGAAGATTGCTGATTATATATGGCCCAAGGCTGCTTTTTGCATTACCCCAGCTATGGGAGCCTCTGGCTGGATTGTCACAATGTGGAATGAGGCTAAACTCCAGGGTTCACTTGTTGCTACTAGTAAGCATTTTCTAGTTATTAACTTTTCTTTGCCTTCTTTAAATTGGTCCTTAATCAATATTTATGCCCCCAATACTAGAGCTTTGAGGAAAACTTTGTGGACTGATTTGGGTACCACTCTTTCCAATTCCCCGCGATCCCGATGGATGTTGGCTAGTGATTTTAATACTCCCTTATATCCATTTGAGAAATCTGGGGGGATTCTTGATTATTTTTATAGCATGTTTGACTTTGCAGAATTTATCAATGCTTTTGGTTTGCCAGATTTGGAGCTGCAGAATCAGAACTTCACCTGGTCTAACCGAAAAAGAGGAGATCAAATGATTCAGGTTAAATTGGATAAATTCATTATCTCTAGAAATTGGGATAACCATCATAATATGAGTCTGTAGGCTCTTCCTAGAACCATGTCTGATCATTGCCCTATTTTCTTCAATTGGAAGGATCAGAGCAAAAGGGGTCCTTTCCCCTTCCACTTTGAAGCTATGTGGATCAAACATAGGGATTTTAGGAAACTTGTGGCTCAATGGTGGAAAATTCCCATTCAGGGTACTCCTATGTTCAAGTTGGTCAAAAAGCTCCTTCACATTAAACATGAAGTTCGTGGGTGGAACAGATATAGTTTTGGCAATATGTTTCTTCAGAAGAAAAATATCTCTGGGAGATTAGCTGAACTTCAATAGCTAATGGCTCAAGGAGATGCTCCAGAGGATATTTTTCAGGAGGAGTGTGATCTGATTTCTGACTAGAAGAATCTTATGAGCAAAGAAGAAGTTTTCTGGAAATAGAAGTCCAAGGTTCAGTGGATTAAAGAGGGGGATAGGAATACGGATTTTTTCCATCTCTCAGCCATGAAACATAGGAAGGCTAACTCCATATCAAAACTATGTTTGGAAAATGGAAATATTATCACTGAGGATATTGAGATTGGAGATCAAGCCGTGTTATTTTTTTAGAATTTGCTGTCTGACCAAGCTAGCAATGCTGGGAATGGCAGGGTTATGGACCAGTTCATTGATAAAATTCCATGTCTGGTAACTAAAGAAGACAGCTCGGAAATGCTAAAACCTATTTCTGAGGAGGAAGTTTGTGCTATCTTATTTTCTATGGGGCCTTTCAAAGCTCCTGGCCCTGATGGCTTTCCTCCAATATTTTTTCAGGAATATTGGGATATTGTGGGGGCTGATCTCACTGCTGCTGTTAGAGACTTTTTCAGAACTAGTAAACTCCTAAAGTAGATTAATAATACTTTTATTGTCCTTGTCCAAAAAAAGTCGAAGCCTACTCATCTCTCTGACTTCAGACCCATTAGCTTGTGTAATACAGTCTATAAGTTGTGCACTAAAGTGATTGTCCTAAGATTTCAACCTTTTTTAGATAAAATTATCTCCCCTTCTCAGAAAAGCTTTGTCCCTGGTCGTCAGATTCTTGATGCTGTAATCTCCACTCATGAAACTATTCATTCCATGGACAAGAGTAGAATATCTGGCATGGCTCTTAAATTAGATATCTCCAAAGCCTATCATAGAGTTTCATGGAAACTCCTGTTTGAAGTCATTAAAAAATTGGGTTTCAATGATAAAATTTCTCTTCTCATTCATGAGGTTGTTTCTACTGCTAAATTCTTAGTTCTGGTTAATGGGGTCCCTAGGGGTTTTTTCTCTTCTTTGAGGGGAATCAGACAAGGGGATCCCCTCTCACCTTACTTGTTTATCATGATGGCAGAGGCCCTTGAGAGATATGTTCACTCTAAGATCTCCTCTAACAAAATTATGGGCATTAAAACTACTTCCTCCCTTCCCCCTATGCTTATGCAGTAGTTTGTGGATGATACCATTCTCTTTGGTATCTCTTCTGTGGTTGAAGCCCGTAGTTGGAAGAACATTTTAAATGACTATGCGAAAGCTTATGGTCAAGGCATAAACTTTCAAAAGAGCAATGTGTATTTTTTTAATACTCCTAATGATCTCCATCACAAAATTATTAATATTCTTGGCTGTGTTGAAGCTGATCTTACTTGTATTTATCTTGGCCTTCCTCTTACGGTCAAAGAGGTGTCTCAAGGATTTTGGAATGGAATTTTGGAAAGAACTCAGAAGAAGCTAGTTGGCTAGAAGGGGAAGTTACTCTGTAGTGCAGGCAAATTATAGTTACTTCGTGCTTCTTTGCAAGGTATTCCTACTTACTTCCTATCCCTTAAGATACCTAGTTTTTTTGCTGACAAACTGGAGTAGATTCAAAGAAAATTTTTATGGATCGGGGGTGGAAGACCAACAGCGAATATCTTTGGTTAGCTGGGAGAAAGTTTCTCTTCCAAAATCTCATGGTGGTCTTAACATCAGATCTATTAGGAATATGAATAAAGCCCTCCTTTCCAAAATCAACTGGAATTTGATCCACAACCATAAAGAATGGGGAGTCTTTATGCAAGTCAAGTATCTTCATGAACTAATCACTTCAATTTTCTCCAATAGGAAGGGATCCCCTAGGGATCTGTTATCTGGAACAAAATGCTGAAGTTGAGAAGTCTTCTCAAATAGGGGCTTCGATGGAAACTAGGGAATGAAAATTCTATTAACTTCTAGAAAGATATTTGGATGAGTGATAAGGCTCTTGTTACTCAAGAGAATTATGGAGTTATTGCTGGCATTGCTACTCAGTTTTTTGGGGATAAAGTCTGCCATTATATCTATAATAATAATGGTAGTAGGAGCTTGAAAAACCTATTGGATTGTTGTACTCATTGCCCTGATCTCACTTATAGGATGCGGTCTGTACAACATTTGATGCAGGGGGTCAGAATTGCTCTTTTCCCTAGAGAAGATGAGTAGTATTGGTGGCCGGATAAGCAAGGTCATTTCTCTGTCAAGTCTTCTTACAATCTGCTGGCTCCTGAGGTGCATAGAAATAAGATTTGGAGGAAAGTTTGGAATCATAAACTTATACCTAAAATCAACATATTTTGGTGGGATGTTGTTCATAACAAAATTCTTACCCAAGATAACTTACAGAGGAGAGGATTTACTCTAGTCAATAGATGTTTGTGCCTACAAGAGGAGGAAACAATCTCCCATTTAATTATACACTGTGATTTTGCTAGGGAAGTCTGGAACCTGATCCTAAGGAATTTTGGCATTCAATGGGTTTGTAATTTTGATATTAAGGAAGTCGTTACCAATTGGTGCCCTTCCTTCACTCATCCCTGGCTTGTTGAGCTATGGAACCAAACTCTGCCCTGTCTTGGTTGGACTTTATGGAAAGAATGTAATAACTAGATATTTAGGGATGATGCTAGGGACACCTCTCAGGTTCTTCATTCCTTTGCTAAGATCCTCATGGAAAGTGTGACTAATTCCCACATCAAAATTGTAGAGAAACCTCATTCTCACGAAGGGGAACAAATTACAGCTAATTGGAAGATCCTAAACCAAATTCTGGCTCATAATAATTCCAAATAGTTGCAGAGATTAAATACTAGATGGATTCCCCCGAGGCCTAATTGGCTCAAACTCAACTTTGATGGGGCTTCTAAGGCGGATGGCAAGGCTAGTGGTTGTGGGATTATAAGGGATGATAAAGGGTGGATGGTTGCTGCTTATGCTGGCAGGATAGGCTGTCAAAGCAACAATTATGCTGAAGCTACTGCTCTTCTTTGGGGGGTGACGTTGGCTATTTCTCTTGGTATTAGGCAATTGTATGTTCAGGGGGATTCCAAATTGGTTATTGATGCGGTAAATAATGTGTCGACTTGTGGTTGGAAGCTGAAAGATCTTATAGTGGATATTCAAATCCTTCTGCAGAGGATTCCCAGAGTGGATATCTCTCATCTCTTTAGAGAGGGTAATGGGGTTGCGGATGCCATTTCTAACCTTGGCCAACAATTTGCAAATTTACGTTGTTGGCGCCAAGCTAATCAAATCTTGTTAATCATAAGGGACTTAATTCAAAAGGAGGTGACATGTTAAGGATTAGTCAGACTTCTTGGAAAGATAGCTCTCTCCGTCGGCCTTGTTCGCAGATGCTGACATGTATCTTGAAGTACGTGATTTTTTGTACTTCTCTACTTAATGTTACTTCTACCTTATTACTCCTTCCTAGTAAGGTGAGCTGCTTACCTGCTAATTATAGAGAATGCCAAAAAATCATGATCGAGCATGGGAAGAGTAGGCGTGAAGTTTGTAAGGCAACTCTCATTAATGATAATGCGTGCATATTTATTACCAATATCATTCTCCTTGGTTAAGTGGTTAATGTTACCCTGCACACTAACTCTGTGAAGTTTTGTGGTTTCTGTGATCCTGTCTGGAAGGTTAATATGGGAGGTGATAGAATCCGAACGGAACCCATTTCCTGTTGTGAATTTAAAGACAACCCTGTGGTTTGGTACTACTGTAAGGAAGGTGGTATCAGGCCTTACTTGGAACGCCTTAATGGTTATGATGAAAATCTGTTTGAGCAATTTGCTAGGTCTTGGCAAAATTGGCGAGTCACTATTGGGGGAATTAGGTTTGAGATTTCTGAGAGTGATATTGCTATGGTGACTGGCATGTCAAGTTAGGGGATCAAACTGCAGAGAAAAGCTAAAGTGGTGGATCATTCTAACCAGAAGTTATTCCTTTGTGAAGGTGAAGAACTCATTCCTTACCAGGGAGGATTCGATCGCGCCAAACTACCTGAGCTGTGGGATGGGGTGTGTTTTCTCATTATGAAGTACTTCACTCTAGAGGGGCACTTCACCAGGTTCTACAATTATCATCTTCCTCTCCTGAATCACTTTAGACACAATGCTCATATTAGTTTTCCATTTTATTTACTATCTTCCCTTGAGCATTCGGTTCTTAGGGTTAGAGCTAAGATGGCCAAAAAACCTTCCAAGAAACCCATCCCCCTACAGCAGGGTCTCATCCTCTACTTATACAATTTCCACCTTCCCTTGGAGCCTCCCAAGCCTATTCAGACTCATAGTGGGGAAATCTCTACCAACCCTATAGATACTGCTATTTTTGAATAGTCGTGCCCTTCCCCTATTTCTCCTAAGACGAACGGAGATTCACATGGCGACTACCACCAACACTCCAGTCTCTAAAGTTAGTACAAAGAGCAAGAAGAGGAAGAATAGAGAAGTGGAGGAGGATACTGGTGGGGTTACTATGGGGACCCCTAAAAATCTTTGCAGTACCCCTGTGGGGCAGGGCAGCAAAACTTGCGCCCAAAGCTAAACTCATTGATTATTCTGAGAGTGCATCTGACGAGTCCACTTAGGGTGATGAGGCTAAGGTTATGGAAGTGTAGGAGATCTCTGAGGGTGCTAATGGTAAGAATGGGAATGAACTATTGGAGGCCGTTGGTGGGGCTGTTGGAGATTCTGAGGGTAATGCTGACGAAGTGGGCAAGATGTTTGTGGAGGAAGCTGCTGATGAAACAGAGACAGATGCCGATTACAGGAATGACATTGCTGTCTTGAGGGGCCTGGTTGAGAAGCTTGAGCAGTCCTTTTCCACTATGCTCAGGCATGCTATTTTACTCAATCTTTCTATGCTGTAGGATCTAGGGGCTACTGTTGCTATTGACACCGATGAGAACTCTATTAAGTTTGATGAATTTATTGAATCCATGGCTAAAAAAGGAGAGAATCTTCCTCCTTAGTTCTAGTTTCTTTTATGCTATCGCTACTCTGCTTCTCCATATTTACTGTCTTTAGACTGGTTTTGCTATTTATGCTGTCTATGCTGGTTAAGCAAGTTTTGTTGTAACAGTTTTGAGGCTCTTTTGTGTTGATGCCTCTAGGGTTTCTTTTTGCTATTTTGTAAGGGTTCGGCCCCTAGTTTTAGCTGCCTTATATTATCAACAACATTCTTACTACTTCAAGAAAACTTTTATATAGACCTTTCATGAATGTTATTGTTCTTGTGAAGTTCTTTTCCTCCAAGTGTAAAATTGCATGAGTGAAATAAATCATAGTACAGAAGAATAAGATATCAACATTGGTGGAAGAACAAACAAATTTATGAAGGAAACTTACGAGGAAACAATTTTGTTTTATTTATTCAAGAAGCAGTGTGCTTAGAAGGAGGTGGATATATATATATATATATATATATATATATATATATATATATATATATATATATATACATGAGGAAACAATTTTGTTTAGTTTATTTTAGAAGCAATGTGCTTAGAAGGAGGTGGATTTCTATATATATGGGTAGGTAGAAATGTTGGTGGGATTTAGTGGTCACTTGACAAGTGTTCAAATCCTTCACATAGCTTTCTAATATTTTGGTTACAAGGTACCACATCGATCAATGCTTCCCATGCCCTTTTAATGTAAAAGTAATAGAGGAGTACTATGGAGAAATATCTTGTGTTAGGCAACATACAGATTTACATCTCCTTTGTTGATGTTATTGTAGTAGTGGGAGATTTATCGAGGCCAACTCAATAAGGAGTCACAACTTATTCATATGAAGAGACACCAAAGCATATGAAGAGACACCAATGTATATGTAGAGTCGCCCTTGATTTGTATATATATACTTCAATTTAATCACTTCATTCAACACCTCTAGTAGCAGATCATCATTTCCATTAGCAGTAGACCGATTTCAAGGAGAAACATATTCATTTGTATCTTTGCATCTAGGAGAGGTGTTATTATTCATTGTATTAAATTTGGCCTTGTGTTGGGCCTGAGTTGTAACCAGATTTTTGCTCTTATTCCTTTAATATATAAGAGATATATTTGTTGGGTTTTTCTCCCTCGAGTAGGAGTGTTTTCCTAGGGTACCTTCTATGTTTATTGTCTTATGTGTTGCATTTTCTTTTTGCTTACATTTCTGATCCTAAAAACTAACATAGTATCAGAGTGGGTCTAAGAAAAAATCTGATTAGATTTGTTTAAACAGTCAAGTCAACTTCTCAATTCTAGGGCAATATGTAGAGATATCATCTGTGTTTGCACTCATATTTAAAATGTCAATTATTGCCCAGCTTCCAGTACATACAATGTAATTGGAATTGTGCAAATATTCATATAGCTCACTCTCAAATAGAGAGCGTGAAAAAGAGTCTGAGCAGAGATAAAAGGAAGGGGCAAAATTGGGGAAGGGGAGCTCATATGATTTGCTGATGGGCATGATTAAAATTGTAAAAGGAGAACAACTCAGTAGTGGTGATATGCAGATTTTATAAGGCATGGCGGTGACAAATATTTTCTTCCAGAGTGTGTATAGACAGGAGATCTTGCAGAGGCATTCTAGAGATTTGTGTGTGACACATTTGCAAGCTATGTTGTCCAAAATCATGCATATGCCAATCTTAAAGGAATGCGCATGATGAAGACAAAAAGGAATGAGTAAGAAGCATTTCATGATCACCACTTCCATTCTCTTTCATCTCTCAGATTGCGGTGGAAAGATTGTGTCTTAGGCTGAGGACGTGCAAGCAGAGTGAAAAGGAATTCAAGTGGGACCTAAAGACATTAGGACATCTCAAGCACCACATTCTGGTCCCACTTTTGGACTATTGCATTGCCGATGATAAAGAGCGGCTACTCGTCTACAAATACATGGCCAAAGGAACCCTCCTCAATTGCTTCCACGGCCTTCACAAGGACAAGAATGAGTTGGACTAGCCCACCAAACTTAAGACCTGTATCAAAATTTCCAGAGCACTGGCATGGTTTCATATCATCCACCACAATATAAAGTGAAGGGCCAGTGTGGACGCAACGACATTTATCACCTCAATAGCCAGAACAAGCCTGACTGCATTTGTCCTCCTTGATT
The DNA here is from genome assembly GCA_027924645.1 of Cunninghamia lanceolata. NCBI lineage: Eukaryota > Viridiplantae > Streptophyta > Pinopsida > Cupressales > Cupressaceae > Cunninghamia > Cunninghamia lanceolata. The sequence goes on from BSBN01000797.1 coordinate 2,806,876, forward strand.
CAATTTTATCGACGGGCAAGACCATTTTAAATGGATGCGAGAGTTATATGAGGGTTGCAGTGGTCAAGTCCATCTGATAGGAGACATGATTGAGGATTGTGCCCACAGCAGGGAACCGTTGTGATCAGATCCTGAACTATGATATCCACCCTAATAGAAGAGCAGAATAATTTGGAAGGCGAAAGGTTGTGTCTCCAACACTTATACACTGATCCAAGCACTCCATCTAGGCATGAACATATGCAAGAGTTGCATTTAGTTGACCTGCAACATCTTTATTGGTGCAACTCCCAAATTATCAGCCATGCCCATCATTTCTGGGCATCATCTACTGAACCAACATCCTACAAACAACATTGGGATCTACATAGCGATGGAATATCATTCATATCCCTACACTTTTAATATGAATTTAATTTCTGATAGCTATAGGAAAGACCAAGTCGTGGGTCTCTTTGAGCAAGAACAGATCAACAAGGTTGTAGGAAACCTATTTTATATTCTATCCCAGGTGGCGTATTACATGATGGTGTTGTTGTGGGTACATATCTTCTCCGAAGGGATAAGAAGTTGCCTTATGATAGCTAGTCACATTCACTTATACTGAAGTCACTTTTTTTAAGGTGATAAAGCATTGCTTAATTGCATATCCTAGCAGCAAGAACTCATAGGATGCATAAAGGGGCAAATGGAGGCTGAGGCTATTGAGTTTTGTTTCTATAGTGAATGAAGATGAAGTGAAAAGAGCATCACAATAAAGAGATAAGCATTTTATGTGTGTACCTTTGAATAATGATGTAGCTAATTCATCCACTAACATTAGGAATGGTGAATCATGTATGCTTCTAGCATTGGTCTGGATATTTCTCTTTGGGGTAGTTTGATTCTATGAACTATTAGTAATCTCTCTAAAACGCTTCCAGGCCAGATCAAGGAGAAAAAGGATGATGAGAGACTGCATAAGGAATTCAAAGGAATGAAGATCTTGAGGCATCATGTGAGGAAGGCATGCTAGCTGGAGAAATGAACAATCATGGAGTCATAGCTTGTAGCCATGGGACTGAGTTGGTGGCACATAACTTCACTAGAGACATCTCTCGACGGCACAAGGTTGGGTCAGCCTTGGATGAGGAATTTGCATCAGCAATGAAGATTGAGAAAGATGAAGACACTAAAACCCTTTCAGATTGTCATTGTGATCAGCTACTTTGAAGAGGAGGAAATGACATTCAGAGGGAGTTAAATTCTAAGAATTCAAGGCACGAGTTGAGAGCATGTTCGGGAAAAAGGACTAAGGCTTTGAGATTAGTCAATGGAGGGGAGTTCACTTCCAAAGGATTTCCTTGCAATCTCTAAGGAAGGGATCAAGAGGGAGTTTTGTGACTCAATGAGAAGAAGTGAAGGTTTCAATGCTTGGAAGACCTCTTCAGCTGCTGAAAACATAATTGAACAAGACTATCAATTCAAATTTGACATTGGTATCTCCGCAAACGTATTTAGAATAGGGTGATCTAGGATGAGATTGAGGAGGATAGTCCTAAACTCTCACAAGTTAGTAGTGCTGGAGGCATGCGTTAAAAACCATTCCTCTAAGGCAAGCATTGCAGACAATCTTGGATGAGGAGGTCAGAAGGTTGATGTAAGTACTTGGAGCTTTAGAGGGAGTCACATCATCATGAAGATCTATTGCAATGTATATTTCTCTATGATGGAGAAGTATGAGGTGAAAGCCCTTGTAGTGTATATTTCTCTATGATGGAGAAATATCAGGTGCGAGCCCCTTTCCATCTCTGAGATGTGGTTCTTTCCACCCTCTAGGAGTAGCCATGGTGGACGTCATGTTGAGTGACTCCACGACGATGTATTTTTTCCACTAATGGAAGTAGCCATTGTGGACATCACGTTGAAAGACTCTGTGATGATTCTCTTGTACTTGTGTTTATCCACCCTCTGAGAGTAGCCATGGTGGATGTCATGTTGAGAGACTCCATGATGACATCACATTGAGTGACTCCGTGACAGGTACTTGTGTACATGTTTCTTTCCACTCATGGGAGTAACCATGGTCAACATCATGTTGAATGACTCCATGATGATATCACGTTGAGAGACTCCATGATGATTCTCTTGTACTTGTGTTTATCCACCCTCTGGGAGTAGCCATGGTGGACGTCATGTTGACAGCCTCCATGATGGCATCACATTGAGTGACTCTGTGATGGGCACTTGTGTGCATGTTTCTTTCCACTCATGGGAGTAGCCATGGTGGACATCATGTTGAGTGACTCCATGATGATATCACATTGAGAGACTTCGTGATAAATTCTTCTCACTTATGGGTGTAGCCATTGTGGGTGTCATTATGAGAGACTCCATGACACGAATATCTGGAAAGATATCTCCCTAGCTAAAAGGGAGTGTTGATGTTATTGTAGCGGTGGGAGATTTACCTAGGCCAACTCAATGAGGAGTCACAACTTATTCATATGAAGAGACACCAAAGCATATGAAGAGACACCAAAGCATATGAAGATATGCCAACGCATATGAAGAGTCACCCTTAATTTATATTTATACTTCAATTCAATCACTTCATTCAACACCTCTAGTAGCAGATCATCATTTCCATTAGCAGCAGACTGATTTCAAGGAGAAACATATTCATTTGTATCTTTGCATCTAGGAGAGGCATTATTATTCATTGTATCAAATTTAGCCTTGTGTTGGCCCTGAGTTGTAAGCAGATTTATGCTCTTATTCCTTCAATATATAAGAGATATATTTGCTAGGTTTTTCTCCCTCGAGTAGGAGGGTTTTCCCAAGGTACCTTCTATGTTTATTGTCTTATGTGTTGCATTTTCTAATTGCTTACATTTCTAATTCTAAAAACTAACATAATGACAAACCAAAATAATGACAAAAATTGTGATAGCGTGCCAACGAACATCAAACACATAAAAACATTGCTACACATTAGCCAAATAAATATGTTCCAAAAAGGAAATTCTTAAGAATATACCAATCTATTCTAAAAAGGAAATTCTTAGGAAAATAGTAAATATTATAATGCTCAAGATTTTTTTTTTCAGAATTGCCAAAATTGGCCCGTGTAACACATGAAACGCTCTGTCAAGGAAATAAGATTTTTTTTCATAATTGCCAAAATTGTCCTGCATAACTCATGAAACACTCTAGTAAGGAAATTCTTAGGAAGATAGGAAATACTAGCATACCTATATTTAAAAATATATCTAAAGTACGCTGAGAGATATCCTTCTTGAGGTGCTCTTCCACCTATGTGTGGTAAATTGATTAAAAAATAGGGGCCTTGAACCTTCCTTCATTTCTATATTTTCTACTACCAAATTCTCTAGAACTCTTTTGTGGTAAAACTCACCTACCACTTCACCAAAACATTTTAGAAAAGTAGTGAACATGAACTCGTGGTTCTGCTCATGTCCAGATTGGTAGAAATTCTTATATTGTTCTGAATAATATTCATTAAAGTATTTCAAATCTTTACACTTCCCTCCGACAGTACAATTCTTGACCGAGATTAATGAAGAAATCTGTCAAGAATCTAAGAAAAGAAAAGAGTTAAAGAAGGTTAAGCCTTTGCTATCAGCATCAACATGCTATCAAATTATGCCAAGTAATCAGTTTCCTGAGAAAGGAAAATCTTCTTCCAAATGTTATTCATGTGACAAATTTGAAAAGTCTTATTATAAGAAGAAGAAGAAATATAGTAAATATCCAAAGAAGAAGGGATATGTTAGGAAATTAGATAAAACCTCAAGATCCAAAAAGAAATGGAAAACTACATGCTATATTTGCAAAGGAGATCACTATGCTAATAAGTGTCTTGAGAGAAACAAGAAAAAGAATAAAGGAAAAGTTAGAGCAGCTAAAGCCGCCTTTCTAGATGATAATGATGAATTTGAATTCATCAATGACTACCCTTCAGACCCTGAAGATATCATTATATCTAAACTTGATGAAGTGACAGAATCTGAAGGTGAAGAATATGAGTCTACCTAAGAGCAAAAGAAGACACCTGTAAATGAAAAGGAGCATTGTATGAGTAGAATATTTTGTAATCTTGTATTGAAGATTTTCTTGATCATCAATAATATTTCTGCATGTTATATTCTCTCTTGCAGCTGTCTCAAAAATTTAGTATCAAAGCCTATTAAAGTTAATTTATGATTACATTTTTGGTTACAGTTTTTGTGTAACTATAACCATTCATGAGTTCTGAAAAAGTGTTTAACTATATTGCTCTTCATATAGCTCCCTGTATTGCTCTTACCATCAGTTTCTTGTTGTAAGTCCTTGTCTATAAGTCCCATTGTTAAGCTGTGGATAGGCGTTATTAGGGTGATGTGATGTGGTAATATGGTAATTCGATCGCAGGTGTGAGCATAGATTCGAGCGCAATAATGGACATGGCTTTGACTTCTGGATTAGCTATGGCTCCCAAAAACCATACTACGGATTGCAACTCAGAGGTTAGCTTTATAGGACTGGATATTTTTAAAAGGGTCAACCAGATGGGAACCATTTGGATTAGTTCCATTACCACATGCCATCTGGAATTTTCGTTTGGCTTTCTCATCATCAATGGTATCTCTTAACTTTCTGGTGCTAGGATCATAAACCTTTTCTATCACAGGCTATTTAACTTCAGTTAATAGTTTAGGACCTTCATATTGAGCCCATAGATACCCTTTTGAAGAAAGAGTAAAATGCCTTATTCATTTGATAATTTGCAGATACAAAACAATGTATATAAATTCTGAGGGAATTACAGTTATAATGAGTTGATAGTTACAACGAACTGAACCGAATGAACAATGTAGTAACCAACAATGTAATATGCTAACATTCCCTCCTTATTACATTATTCCTGCAATAGTACCAAGGGTCCCCCACTGAATGCTAACATACTAAAAAAAGATGATTACATAATATGAATACATATTTTATAGAAGATGATCTCCCAAAGAACAAATCCTGAACCAAGCGAGGCTCCATCATGCTGTCTCATCTACCCTCGGAAAGGCATAGCTTCGAGCTGTGTTCTTGAGCTCTTTAGTCCCAAGCTCTCAAATCAAAGAGTCAAGAATTATTCAACAATGAACCCTGATACGATAGATCTCTGCCATTATCTAGTGACTGCGAAAGGGTATAATTCCTGATCATATACTCTTTGAAGCTTGCTAGACAACAATCCATATTGAGCTCAACACCAAATCCCAAACTTGTCTCCAGAATAAAATCTTCACAAAACATACATTATTCAAATCTGTCAACAACAACAAGGAAAAACAAAACAACCAAAACCAAAAACACTTCTCATGCAAAGCATCATCTCAAAGTGAGAAGCTAACTTGAGATGATGGAAAATCCTCCATCCTCTGATGCCACTTGCCTCCAATATGACCCTGCTTAAAGGGCATATCCACATAAATTAATAGCACCATCTAGTGGATCCTCATCCTCAATATCTGGTGGATCCTTAACATCTTCAATGCAAGAAAGATTTCCTTCATTTTTTACCTTTCCTTTAAGAACATCACTAGCTCGAGTCCTACAATCCCAAGCTATGTGACTATTTTTCTTACAATAAAAATATTTGATTCTCTCTAATCTCTTGTAATTGCTTCTTGAAAATAATTATTTCTCCTAAGGATCATCTTTTGAATCTTTTGTTGTTCTCTTCTCTTCTGATAGAAGAGTAGAATCATACCTTCTAGAGTTTGTGAAGGTATTTGATTGAGTGTAAAAACAACATTGTTGTATTTTGAAGGCAAGCTATTTAATAGGATGGCCCTAGCATCATCATCATCTACTGTAACCTTAACCTCTGCTAACCATCTAATGAGAGACTGCAAGTTACTTATATGATTTGACATTTTTATTCCATCTTCCATCTTAAATCTAAATAATTGATGTTTTAGAGAAAACTTTGCATTAACAGCTTTTGCTCCAAATAATTTATTTAGATTATCCCAAATTTTGGCTAATGATTTATCCAAATCAATCTGGTGCAATTCAGTGTTAGAAAGAACAAGACCAATTATAGTCTTGGCTTTATCATCTCTACTACTCCAATCTAATAATTTATTTGCATTTGTAGGTGCTTTTTCCTTTCCACTTACTATTCCCTATAAATTTTTATTCATTAGTTGCATTTGAATTTTCATTCTCCAAGTATGAAAATTAAATCTAGAGTATTTGTCTAATGGAATCTCCATCACAAAAGAAATATTCAGAAAATAAATAACGTGACCAAAAAATTCCTTATCACACTGACTTACAAATTTCAATTCACAGGCATATGCAAAATTATTCAAATGGTTTTTATAACCATACCTGGTACAATCATGCCCTCAAGATTTCTGAAATGAATCAACACCTTACACACGCCTTTTTCAAATTAGTGAAATGCCTCTACTACACATTATTAAAACGTATTTTCTTAAGCATTCGGCTAGCACTAAAATATTTAAATCTTCTCAGCCACCTAAAACATTACAACAATAATTAATTCCAGCTACTGCTACTGTGCCATAGAAATTCTAACAGTGATAGACCAAGTGAACAACTATGTTGCTAAAATGAAGATAGAGTAATGGGCAGTTGCGTAGAAGAGAAACCCCACTTTTGCAAATACTTTTACTACTGCAACAGACGTGTTTCCTTCATCTCACAAGACATTATCTTGGGCCTTTGTCATGTTTCATGGTTGAAATACCATGCTCTGAGAACGTCAAATATCAACCTTGACACACCCCAAATCCATATTTGTTCTTGTTACACCTGCTGCTACATGTCAGACAATGATTCAATTCTCCTCTATGTTACATAGAGACATGATCAATTGACCACTCTGATACCAAATGAAGAAAGAGTAAAATTCTTTATTCATTTGATAATTTGTAGATACAAAACAATGTATATAAATTCTGATGGAAATGTAGTTATAATGAGTTGACAGTTACAATGAACTAAACCAACTAAAAAATGTAGTAACCAACAATGTAATACGCTAACACCTTTGGCACTAGATGGGAAATTTAATTATTTAACAGTCTATGGCTGTTTGACTGTTAAGACTATGGTTTGCACAGTAGACTAAATATTCTGAGACTCTCTAGTAATAGAGTCACTTAACAGTAATTGGGACTCTGAGATAGACTGTACTTCTCTTTTCACAGTTTCTAATTGTGTCTCAACATTCTTAATGTGCAGATTATTGTTATTAACTTGGACACTCAACACATCATTATCTAATTTATTTTCACTTATGACCTTTTGAAGCAATTCACGCTATTGCTCACTACCTTGTTGCTGACGGACCCACCAGGCTTCTGCACGCTGCTTAAACTGATCATAAGCAACACGTAACTCATGAATTTCATGGAAGACAGTAGTCATCCATTCATCAGTGATTCGTTTCTCCAGATGTTCAAGAGTTGCAATCATGGAATGAAGATTGTCTTGAACACCAATTTGATATTTCTCATTTTTTATATTCTCAAGGTCTCTCTAGACCTTCCTATCTTGTGAAAGCAACAAACTTTTTTGGAGACAGAGATTTGTCTAGTTGAGTATTTTACTCTGGCTAGATCCTTGAAATTCTCTGGCATTGGTAACATGTAGAGGCCAAAATTCAACCTGGTATTTACCAGACCAGTCATACATCATAAAATCCCTAAAGGATGGGATAGTTCTTGGTACTATACAGGGACCTGCAGGTGTTGAAATTGCTTTTTCATTGGACTCCTTCATATCTATCTCTGGAAAAGAGAACTTTTCCAGACATCATTCTTATATGTCCAGTAGGAGGATAAAACACAAATAAATATTTTTCACACTTATACAATCCATTGTCCAACTCAGAATATTGTACATGTGGACAAGAGGGAGGAACACAAGAAGAACTAGTACTAGTAGACGACTATGACTACCTAGGAATAGGAAGTTTAAACAAACTTTCAAAACCTTGTGATGGCTACATTTGGACACTTTGGGACCGAGGTAACACAAACTAAACAGGGTTATTGTAATTAAAGGTACGTTCTATTCTCATAGAGGGTGTTCTACCCGAGGAGAACCTAATAACGGCCTGGTCGTCTATTTCTTGAATTGAGACTCTGCGTAACTATGGAGGCTTCTATGGAGGTGGTTGGCAATCCTTATCCCAGAGATCTAAAGCCCATTCTTCTAGTAATTGAATGTCTTTATGACGCACAATCTTAGGGGTTGTTAACTAGGTATGGTCACTAGTAGATTTCCAAATGGTTGATAAGCCTTCTACTCCTTGGGCTCGTCTAAGATTTAGCATCAAAGGGATAATCTTGTTATAGAGTCTATAATGTACAAGAAACACTAAGGAGTGATCTATAGACATATCTTTCATAAATAGATTCATTGTATTGAACTAATAAGTTAAGACATCATCTAAATGACCATCTTTCAAGCTGACTATAAAATCCAACAAGCAATCAATGTATAGTGACCCTTCTGACATTGAATCACATGCACAACCTAGCAGGGCATGGGATACCTTATAAAAGTGTGCATCTTTCAACATCATGAACATGATAATAGGCAAACCTTTCTTATAGTGTCCAGTGATGCCTATTCTTATGTAAGATAGATGCATATACTGGGGATTATCAAGACTTGCCCTTGCTTTTCTCTGTAAATCTCTAATTTCTATTTCTGAGAACAGTTTTAATTTTCCCTCAGAACCACCTATGACTATGTGCTGAATTGAAGCCACATGACACTTTTGTAACGACTTATAACCAAACCAATTTTTTAGACCTTTAGATCTATTAAACATATCTACTCAACCGCTAGGGATATCACTATAAATTTCCAATGGTTTAATTTTAGGAACTTTGAATTCCTCATTCAAGAATCTCTTCTGAGACAAGCTATCCTCTATTGCATTACTACTCTCTTCTGGCATGCTAAAAGTAATTTCATTTTGTGTAAAGAAATTAGCAAAGCTAACCTCTGAGTTGCGATCCTTAGTATGGTCTTCGGGAGCCATAGTCGATCCAGAAGTCGAAGCCATGTCCATTACTGCACTTGAATTTGTGCTCACACCTACGCTCAAATTACCAGATTACCGCCTCACACCACCCTAACAATGCCTATCCATGGTTTAACAATGGGACTTATAGACGAGGACTTACAACAGGAAACTGATGGTAAGAGCAATACAAGGATCTAGACAAAGAGCAATATAGTTAAACATTTTTTTAGAACTCATGAATGGTTATAGTTACACAAACACTGTAACCAAGAATACAATCATAAATTAACTTTAATAGGCTCTGATACCAAATTTTTGAGACAACTGCAATAGAGAATATAACATACAGAAATATTATTATTGATGTTCAAGCTTATTTAATTCTAATCTATCCTTAGCAAGATTATGATAAAAACCAGCAATGTAATTTACCAAACCCCAAAACTTCTGAAGTTCCTTAAGGTTGGTTACTTGTAAAGCTTGAATTTTGCTAAGAATGTGCGATTGTGCCTAGCATCCGCAACTGCAAGCCTAATTAAAACTATATTATATAATTATAAGAAGTATTATAATTATATAATATTATAATATAGATTAGATATATTATTATAATATATTGTATAATAATTATAATTATATATTATATTATATGAATAATATATAATATACCTATATTATATTATATTATATTATATTATATATTATTATAATTATATATCTAACCTATATTATAATATTAGGGTTATGGTTTGAATCTAAATAGGGTTATCATTATGTTCATTGAAATATATGCTAAGTGTAATGTATAGATCAAATAACTTGTCATAATTAGAGCTAGAGTTGGGGTTTGAATAAAGATTACATTCAGAATTAGGATTTTGTTTAGGGATGGGTTAGGGTTATATATAGAATTATGATTATAATAACTCTAATTCTATCCCTAACCGTAACCTTAACTCTATCTTTATCATTTTACCCCTAACCCTAACCCCAACCTTAATTCCAACCCTAACCCTAATTCTAACTCTAGTAATCCAAATTCTAACCTTAACCCTATCCTAATATTGATCATAATTCCAATCTTAATTACTTTCCTAACTATAATACTAACCCTAACCCTAATTTCAACGCAAATCCAAACAGTAATTCAAATCATAATTATAATTTCAACTGTAACCCTAACCTTAATCTTAAGACTAATCCTAACATAACTCTAATTGTAACCCTAACAATAACCTAATTCTATTTGAAATTTGAACTATAACTCTAACCCTAATTGTATCCTAAATTTGACTTATAATCCTAACCATAATTGTAACGCTAACCTTAATTATATGCTTAACCCTAGCATATATGCACAAAGATGAGGGACCAAAAAGTCAGCACATGACTTTTTGGTCCTATACAAGTCATAACATGCTAGCATTACGGCTCGGTATTACCGAGCCTAAGGCTCATTAATACCAAGACATAACACTAGCATGTTATAGTGCTAGCATGTTTTGTAAAAGTAATACACACTCTCTCTCTCTCTCTCTAACCCTAATTGTAACCCTAACGATAACCTAATTCTATCCTAAATTTGAATTGTAACTCTAACTCTAATTCTATCCTAAATTTGACTTCTAATCCTAACCTTAATTGTATCACTAACCTTAATTCTATGCTTAATCCTAGGGTATATGCACAAAGATGATGGACCAAAAAGTCACCACGTGACTTTTTGGTCCAATACAAGTCTTTGCACGTTCGCGTTATAATGCACTAGCATTATGGCTCAGTATTACCGAGCCTAAGGCTCAGTAATACCAAGCCATAACACTAGCACATTATAATGCTAGCACGTGTTCCACATGTAAAACTCACTCTCTCTCTCTCTCTCAAATAAATACACCTAATATTTTATTTTGAAACTCTTGTAATTTAGTATTTTGAAATATATTCTATCTTTACCTTAATATCCAACATATTACCTATTGAATGGTGAGACCCTCAATCTTACTTGGGGTCTCTCCCAATTTTGTCTAACTTTACTAATTATGCACTTACTAATAACTTGAACTTTAATGTAATAACAAAATCAAAATATATTAACATTAGCTTTGACGAATTAACTCCTAATACAATCTAAACCACCAAAACACTAACTTTGAACAATTAACTTCTAATACAATATGAACTATCAAAACACTAAAAAACACTAACTTTGAACAATTAACTTTTAATACAATTTGAACTATCAACACACTAATAAAACTTGCCAATTTATGTGATAGTTTAAGAGTTTCCAAAATCCTAAGTATTAAAATAGAAAATAACATTCTTCGATTATTAGAATTTCAAACGAGCTTTGTCAACATTGTTGCTTAATATATTATTCTAATTATATATATATATATATATATATATATATATATATATATATATATATATATATATATATATATATATATATATATATATATATATATATATATATATATATATATATAACCTATATTATAATATTAGGGTTATGGTTTTAATCTAATTAGGGTTATCATTATGTTCATAGAAATATATGCTAACTGTAATGTATAAATAAAATAACTTGTCATAATTAGAGCTAGAGTTGGGATTTGAATGAAAATTACATTCCTAATTAGGATTTTGTTTACGGATGGGTTAGTGTTAGATATAGATTTATGATTTTAATAACTCTAATTCTATCCCTAACCCTAACCCTAACTCTATATTTATCATTTTAACCCTTACCCTAACCCCAACCTTAATTCTAACCCTAACCCTAATTCTAACTCTGGCAACCCTCAATCTAACCTTATCCCTATCCTAATTTTGATCATAATTCCAACCCTAATTATTTTCCTAACTATAATAGTAACCCTAACCCTAATTCCAACCCTAATCCAAACACTAATTCAAATCATAATTATAATTGTAACTATAACCCTAACCTTTATCCTAACACTAATGCTAATATAACTCTAATTGTAACTCTAACAATAACCTAATTCTATCTTAAATTTGAATTATAACTCTAACCCTAATTCTAACCTAAATTTGACTTGTAATGGTAGCCTTAATTGTATTGCTAACCTTAATTCTATGCTTAACACTAGGGTATATGCACAAGGATGAGGGACCAAAAAGTCACATGACTTTTTGGTCCCATACAAGTCACAACATGCTAGCGTTATGGCTAGGTATTACCGAGCCTAAGGTTCAATAATACAAAGCCATAATGCTAGCATGTCTTGCAAAAGTAAAATGCTCTCTATCTGTCTCTCTCTCTCTCACTCTCTCACTCTCTAACTCCCTAACCCTAATTGTCACCCTAGGAAATAACCTAATTCTATCCTAAATTTGACTTATAATCCTAACCTTAATTATATCACTAACCTAAATTCTATGCTTAATCTAGGGTATAAGCACAAAGATGAGGGACTAAAAAATCACTACATGACTGTTTGGTCCCATACAAGTCATAACATGCTTGTGTTATAATGTGCTCACATTATAACGCCCTAGCATTATGGATCAATATTATCGAGCCTAGGGCTGAGTAATATCAAGCCATAATGCTAGAATGTTATAATGCTAGCATGTTTTGCAAATGTAAAACTCTCTCTAACAAATAAATAAACATAATATTTTGTTTTGAAACTCTTGTAGTTTACTATTTTGAAATATATTTTATCATTTACCTTAATATCTGACATATTACCTATTGAATGGTGAGACCCTCAATCTTACCTGCATGCTCTCACAATTTTGTCTAACTTTACTAATTACGCACTTATGAATAACTTGAACTTTAATGTAACAAGAAAATCTAAATATATTAACATTAGCTTTGATGAATTAACTCTTATACAATCTAAACCACCAAAACACTAACTTTGAACAATTAACTTCTAATACAATCTAAACTATCAAAACACTAAGAAAACTTGAGCCAATTTATGTGATAGTTTAAGAGTTTCCAAAATCCTAAGTATTAAAAAAGAAAATAATGCTTCCTCAATTATTAGAATTTTAGACCAACTTTGTCAACAATGTCAGCTAATATATTATTATAATTACATATCTAACCTATATTATAATATTAGGGTTACTTTTTTAATCTAATTAGGGTTATCACTATGTTCATAGAAATATATGCTAAGTGTAATGTATAGATCAAATAACTTGTCATAATTAGAGCTAGAGTTGGGGTTTAAATGAAGATTACATTCAAAATTAGGATTTTGTTGAGGGATAGGTTAGGGTTAGATATAGAATTATGATTATAATAACTCTAGTTCTATCCCTAACCCTAACCCTAACCCTAATTCTACTCTCGCAATGCTTATTCTATCCTTAACCCTATCCTAATTTTGATCATAATTCCAACCGTAATTATTTTCCTAACTGTAATACAAACCCTAACCCTAATTCAAACCCTAATCCAAACAATAATTCAAATCATAATTATAATTGTAACCCTAATAATAACCTAATTCTATCCTAAATTTGAACTGTAACTCTAACCCTAATTCTATCCTTAATTTGACTTATAATCCTAACCTTAATTGTATCACTAACCTTAATTCTATGCTTAACCCTAGGGTATATGCACAAAGGTGAGGGACCAAAAAGTAACCACATGACTTTTTGTTCCTATACAAGTCATAACGTGCTAGCATTATGGCTCAGTATTACCAAGCCGAAGGCTAAGTAATACTGAGCCATAAGGCTAGCACATTATAATGCTAGCATGTTTCGCAAAAGTAAAACACTCTGTATCTCTCTCTCTCACTCTTTTTCCATAATTGTAACCCTAACAATAACCTAATTCTATGCTAAATTTTTATTATAACTCTAACCCTAATTCTATCCTAAATTTGACTTATAATCCTAACCTTAATTGTATTAGTAACCTTAATCTATGCTCAATCCTAGGGTATAGGCACAAAGATGAGGGACCAAAAAGTCACCACATGACTTTTTGGTCCTGTACAAGTCATAACACGTTCACGTTATAATGCGCTAGCATTATGGCTCATTATTACCAAGACTAAGGCTGAGTAATACCGAGCCATAACGCTAGCATGTTTTTCAAATGTCAAAATATCTCTCTCTCTCTCTCTCTCTCTCTTTCAAAAAAATACACATAATATTTTGTTTTAAAATTCTTGTAATTTACTATTTTGAAATATATTTTATCATTTACCTTAATATCTAACATATTACTGTTGATGATTGTTTTAACATAGTCATAACAATAGTTGAAATTCACATAAAATGAACCAAAACTGACTTGAAAGAGATGAAGGAATTGGTTGAGATTCACTTAATCCTAAGTTTAATATGGTTAGGTCTTGACCTGTTGGGCAAATTTAGTAGGTTGATGTAAAGCTTTAATGTTCAAGGGGCCTTACGTGATTTAGGGTTTCTTGTTTGTTTACTGGACTCAAACTATGCAAGAGATCATAAATATTAGCATGTTAATAATTCCTTTTGCATAAACTTGTTACTATGCTGCAAAGCTTTAAAGGATTTTCTTGAATTATTGCACCTTTCTCCTCTTTAAATATTATGAAAACTATCTACTTTCAAACTCTGTTGTTCATGCTTTTCAACTATGAGACAAATTTCCTTCAAATTTCTACATTTTAGGCTAAGTATTTTCAGATGGGTTGGGAAAAGTTAGAAAGATCTCATCTAAACATCATTCATTCTACTGAAGGATCTAATTGTTCTGTTATGCACTTCATAAGTAATACAACAAATTGATCAAATCCACAGACAAAAACCTTAAGTGTAAGTTTTGAGCATTTTCACAAACATACACCTAAGATTGCAAGCTCTAAGAGAAAATGTTTAAAACACAATGAAGAGTAAGAAAACACTCAGAAGATAGATGCAAAATTCCAGATTCAATTGTATTAGAAACAGACAGTCATATAAGATTTACAATGTCTGAATGACTCTTAGCTTCAATGATCAAATTACAGAAAACTTACAAGCTTTACAAATACACTAAGGAAGAGGATGTTCTACACATTCCTTATTGCAGACACAGGCGACCTCCTTCTACTCCTAAATGCTATGCTAAATTACAACTTTCAATTTTGTTCCTAAAAATCCCTATGTAAAATATTACAGTGTAAAGAGGCACAATATATAGACTTGACAATCCTCAATACAACTCAATACCCTAGTTAAGAACTGGTTCAAACCTCTGGTTGCAGCAATAAATGCTGGAGAACAAGTCTCCCAAAATATCTCTGAGCATACATCAAATCTGGGTGAAATATTGCCCTTCTGGAAACCCTAGCAGCTCGATAATAACTTTTGTGGTCTGCTGCAATAATGTTTCCATCTGCATTTTATCTTTATTAATGAGGACCTTTGACTTCCTTGCCCTTCATCCTTATCTTCCTCTGCTCCTGAGATTGGATTTTCTTTCCATGACGTCATCATCATCAAGCTTTACCTCCTTCTTCAACTACAAACCTGCAAAACAGATAAAACGGATCAAAAAACCTCATCAAGTTGCCTTGTCAATTAATCACTTGGTCAGAATGCTCGATGTGTGCCAACTGCAGCAACTAATACACTTCCCACTTGACACCCAGTCGCAGAGTTTACGCACTGCCAACCCCAACCGCCAGTTTGGTTTTACATTTAAACCCTCTTCTCGATCGGCAAAACTCTCTACTATCGACGCATCGTGATTAATTATCCTCATCTTGAAGATTGGTTGAACAAACCAGTGACTGATATTGGCCTAGTAGTTGAGGATATTCCCTCATAACCGAGCAGATAGAGCCTTGCTACCAGCGAGCATCTATAGCCCCGACAAGGTTATCGTTACAATTCTCCTAAGTAGAGCCCCACTGCCAGCGGGTGTCTATAGCCCCGGTAGAGTTACTTAGATGGCTTAATCTAGATTTTCAATATAATCCATCTTATTTACTTATATTCTTAGTTTTATATTTTATTGATTTTGATGCTTGATAGAAATTTCACAAGATATAGCAATTTGTAACTTTATGATGCAAGGGATGAGCACTTGCTGAAATTAAGTTGAGAATTGTAATGGTAGCAAGGGTGACCTCGGATTTTTCACCTAATAACTACACTGGTAGGTTCAACAAACCCAAGGATTTTAGGTGGGTCATCATGAGAAACTTCCCTTGAATTCTCAATCACTATTATTGAATACGAAATTTCAGAAGCTAAACGACTCTCTACATTCATGACAGTCACAACAAGTTATGCATAAATTGCAAATGGTTAACTTGAATATTCTAAATTTTATACTGTTTTCAATGGTTGTTAGCTTACTCCTTAATACTCTCAAAGAAAAACAAAGATCCCTGCTGAGGAGGCAACAACAAACCAAACAAACAGACTGTACAGGAAAAAAAACAAAAGACAGAAAACAAAGCAAAAGAAGACTGTACAGACAGACTGTACAAACAACAAAACAGTAACGAAACAACAAAATAGAAAATGAAAACTGTACAAACAACTAACCTACAACAACAAACAATAAAAGAAAATTATACACTGCTTACACTATATTTACACAAGAAAGGACTGCCTTTTACCTCAAGCCTGGAAGTAGTGTTTCAAATGTTGGCCATTAATTGGTAATGGCACATCTTCTCTAGTCAAGGTCTCGAGTCTAAATGTGTTGTCTCCTATTATTTCTAAGACTTGTAATGGACCTAACCATAGTTTGTCAAATTTTTCATGACTCCCTTTCTTTTCATGTGCTTTATCCCAGTACAGCACTAAGTCTGATACCCTAAATGTTTCGACTCTTGCCCTCTTATCAAACCACCTTTTAACTACTGCTTGGTGTTTGGCAAACTTCTCGATGGCTTGACCTCTTTTCTCATCTAGTTGTAGCATTTGTACTATTCTGGCTTCCCTATGATTATCAAAGCCTAAATACTTATTGGCAAACTTCCAGATTGGTATTCTCAGATTTACTGGAAGTATGGGATCAGTCCCATAAACTAAATGATAAGGTGAACTACCTAAAGTTATCTTAAACTTGTTCCTATCTACCCACAATGCATATTTTAACAAGGTAGTCCACTCTCTAGGACTCTTTGCAATTAGCTTCTTGATTATATCTAATAAAATTTTGTTTGTAGACTCAGCTAATCCATTACCTTGAGGGTAATAATTTGAAGAAAACTTTAAAACAATCCTGTATTCAAATGCTCATTTAGAAAACTTCAAAGAAGAGAAAGTAGGGCCGTTATCACATATCAATGAATAGGGAGTTCCAAACCTGGTTATGATGTTTTCTTCAAAAAACTTGATAACTACATCAGTTGTGGAGAACTTGCAGCATGTGGCTTTAGTCCACCTTGTAAAGTAGTCCATCACTGTCAGTATGAACTTGTGTCCTACAGAAGATGAAGGATTGATGACTCCAATGAAATCTAGGCCCCATTGTGCAAATGGTCTTTATTCAATCACAGGCTGTGATGGATTAGCCTGATTTCTTTGCTTATCTACTGTAGTTTGACAGGTGTGGAAACTCTTGATGTGACTTTGTATCTTTGAACATCGTAGGCCAATAATAGCTTGCTCTCAATATTTTACGTGTTGTAGCTAGATGGGAACCATGACCAGTTCTATACTTGTCATGCAGTTCTGTTAACACCTTATTTGCCTCAGTTCAGTTTAGACATCTCAAATAAATTCCATCATGGTTCTTCTTGAATAGAAGACCTCCTTGTATCATATATTTTTGTGCTTTAATCTTTAAAACCCTCCTCTGAGAAGCTTTCATCTTATTTGGGTATCTTCCAGATATTAGAAAAGTGTTTAAATCACCATACCAGTCTGATGCGTCCTAGGAATTCAGTACATACTACTATTTTATCAAAGTTGGGTCTATGTTCGCTATTGTTTGCACCAACACCTGCCCTCTGACCAGCTTCATGGGAATGATTTCCATGTCGAACTCTTACAGTGTGGTGATCCATTTGGCCCTCATTTCACCAGGCTCATTCTGCATCAGCAGCATCTTTACTGTAGTGTCTGGTACTATGGCTTTGATCTGGCTGTGCAGAATATAGTGCCTAAACTTCTTCACGGCCCTCATCAGCATGAATGCTTGTCTTTCAGTATCCAAGTATCTCAGTTGTGCGTCCTTTAGCGGCATGCTCATAAAGGCTATGGGCTTTTCCTCATTGTCTACACCCTTCTGCGTTAAGGTAGCCGCGACTGAATGGGAGGGTGTAAAGGCATAGATATAAAATGACTTTGTGTAGTCTGGGCTCGTCAGTACAGGGGCGTCAGAAATGGCCCACTTGATGTCTTCGAATGCAGCCCTTGCCACAGGCATCCACTCCATCTATGTATCTTTCTTTAACATGGCATTTAATGGCTGCACGATTTCTGCAAAACCTGTGATGAACTTCCAAACAAAGTTAATTTTACCAAAAAATGATTTCAACTCTTTCCTACTATTTGGTATTTGCAAATTTTTTATTGATTCCATTCTATCAGGGTCAATGGATATTCCATCTTCAGAAATGACATGCCCTAGTAATTTACCTTCAGTTACTCCAAATGTACATTTCTTAGGGTTAAGGGAAATTCTGTACCTCTCACACCATTTAAGTATTTTTCTGAGATCTTCAGCGTGAGTGGATGCATCTTTGGAATACACAGTCAAATCGTCCATATACACCACAATGCACTTACCTGATAATCCATGGAATGCAATGTCCATGGCTCTCTGAAAAGTGGCACCTGCATTGATCAGACCAAAAGGCATTCTCCTATATGCATAATTCCCCCATTTACAAGTGAAGGTGGTTTTCAATCTGTCATTTCTATCAATTAAAACCTAGTTATAGCCAGAGAAACCATCTAAAAAAGACATCATCTTTTCCCCATTCATTGCTCGCAGTACTTCGTCTATTGGAGGCAAAGGATAATTATCCTTTTCAGATGCTTTGTTCAAATTTCTAAAGTCTACACATAACTTGATGTCTCCATTTTTCTTTCTCACTGGTACTAGGTTAGCTACCCATGCTGAATGTCTAACAGGAAAAATTATTCTGGCGGACAACAATTTCTTTACTTCTTCAAAGATTAAAGGCTCCAAAATCGCATTCACAGGCCTTTGCTTCTGCCTGAATGGTTTGAGATCTGGTCTCAAAGGTATCATGTGAGTTATGATGGATGTATCATAGGTTTTCAAGTCTTCATATGTCCATGCTATGGCGTGTTTGTATTCTTTTAGGACACCTAAAATTTCTTTTCTTATTTTCTCAGAGCAAGCCCTCCTGATCAATACATTTTGTGGATTTCGCTCTGTCCCTAAGTTGTGTGAATCACACTTACCCCCCTCTGTTTTGGGTAAGTCCTTCTATCTTACTACCCCGTCAAAGTCAAAAATATGTTCTAATTCAATTACTCCTTTGGGTAAGAAGTTGCTCTTCAAGTTGATTATATCCTCTTCATCCCATGTTATCTCAGGCCTTTCTTGTTCATCAATGATTTGAGCCTTAAATACCTCATTACAAGTCAGAAAATCAATAATTTGCTGATCCCCTCCAAATACCTAAAAGTGTAACATTGTCTGGGATACTGGGAACATTAACCAATTCAATAGCAAATCGTCTCATTCCTGATGGTGTCAAGGGTTCTAGTGTGCTAGCAACAACTGCCAATGCATCCGGCCTGTGGTTCAGCTCTCTAGGGATATGCTCTATGTTGAAAGCATCAAATGAATCTATTAAACCCCATACCCTATGTCTATAAGTAATCATTTTCTTGTAATTTCAAGTGTATAGTTTCCTTACTTGTCTGACTACTAGCTTAGAATCTGAGAATACCTTAATCATTTTCACCTTTTTCTTGATGGCCATGACAAGTCCCAAAATCAAGGCTTCGTATTCAGCAATATTGTTAGTACAGGAAAATTGCAGTCTATATGCTGCTAGATATGATTTACCCTGAGGATCTATGAGTTCAACACCTACACCCGCACCTTGCTTTGATTTGGATCCATCACATTTTAGTGTCCACATGCCATCTTTACTTTTCTGACCTTTTACCTTGGCATGCTTTGTCTCTTCTATCACTTGCGAGGTGCTGGTCAATTTATTCATGGGTATTTCGTGTTGGTCAACTTGCCTATGTGTATTTTCAGCTTGCAAATCAGAAAGACAACTCCCCTTGTCTTTTATTCCTTCTCCTAAATCTGAAATCAGAGCATCTATATTTCTCTGAAAGTATCTCCGTGGTTGATCAGGATTCACATTTCCCTCTTGCAACCCTACCTTCTTTGTGTATTTTTTGTATTGATATTCAATGATGTCTTTGCACATTTCACAACTCTCCTAAGAATATGGCCTATCATGAACTCTACATCTGTCCTTATACAGTTTACATTGGGCTCGCAGACTTTGTTTAATGCACTCTTCTATTTCCTATCTGATGGCATGAAAAAATTTGTTCATTGCACTGTTTTCTTCATCCGAAGAATTTCTTTCAGACTCAATGAATAATGTTGTTTCATTACTGACATGCCCTTCTCTAAAGTTTAACATCATGATCTCTTCAATTTGTACCCCATTGTTAGTAATCCTATAAATACCAGGCTCAACAACAGCATATAATATTTCGTTAGTCCTATTATACTCTATTATCATATGTTTCATCCTAGGTTCTGCCTCTATTCTAATCTTGTTTGGGACACCTCTTCAAGGTAGCCACATATGTGTAAAATCAGTGGCCATATATCCATTTAATGTCTTGGACCAATCCCTACTCAACAACATTCCATAATTCACGGGTATATCCACTATTTGAATATCAATGAATTGGCTTACCCTAGGGTCTGAAGCTAATTGCATTTGAATGTTCATCAATTCTCCTAACACACTAACCTTAGTTTTATCTAACTGTGTGACAACCTTGGCAGATTTGGTGGGAGTCAGCCCTAGAGTTTTACATATCCCTAAGGGCATTATGTTGGTTGATGCACCAGAGTCTACCATGCAATTGTGTATGTTCTTCCCACACAATCTAATAGTTAACAAGAAAGGAGGAGCATCCTTCTTATTAGCATACATTACTACATTTGTATTGGAAGGCTACTCAACTTTCTTACTTTTCTCTTTAGGCAGTGAATTTCTATTAGGGACAGCTATATCAATAGCAACCTCATCTGTTGTGGGTGTGTCCAGGGATTTTATAAAAGCATTTTTGATCCCTGGAGTTTTCAATAATTTATTCAGAGGTATACTGACCTTAATTTTCTTTATTTCTTCCGACAAGTAACTCATTAATCTTGTTGTCTCTATTGTTTCCATTTTACTTGTTTGGACCTTTTGTACCACTGTTCCATTGTTTGTATCATGATTACCTTTAAGTATGGCGGGATTGTTGCTAGCATTCTAATCTGGGGATGTATTGAAGTTGTTAGGAGGAATGGAAGTGGTGAAAAGTCCTGTCCTAGTGTTGTTTCTTAAATTGTAGGTGTGGTTTTTATTTGTCTGTCGATAGGCCTGCACCTCTTTTCAGTCAACACCTCATTTTTAGTTTCAAAGGGAAACTGAAAAGCATTTAATATGAAGGCTAATTCAGGATAAAGATTTTCACAAAAGTATGGTTCATCTTCTAACAATTGATCTTCTTGCTCATTTGTAGTTACAAAGGTAAAGGTTTCTAAAACTAAAGTTGTATCATACCCTGAGGGTACTACCTCATTACCCTTGGGAATGAGAAATTCAGAAGTAGGAGGCTGCACATCTATATTAAAAATACTAGCTGCTAAATGAAACTGTGGACAGTCGTGCGCAGCATGGGCATTGGTATTGTGAAATCTGCACCAATTTTTTGGTGCTGTATTGGCCATTTGGATGCCAACCGTTTGTTTTGCATAATGATTCTCTATGTTCTCAAAAGGAGAAGATAGGGTACCATTATTCAGCCCAGTGTTCCATGTTTTGGGTGGCCTAGGCTGATTTTGATTTCTGTTATTGTTGCCCCAGGCCCTATTGTCTATCACTGGCCCTCTATTTTGTGTTGGTTGCCCTTGGTTAGGGCCTTGATGCTGATTATAGTTTTGGTTCTGATTTGAACATTGGCCTTGGTCACTATTTTGGTTATGGCTCTGATTGTAGTTCTGATTGTGTCTCTGATTTTGGCCTTGGTTATAATTCTGATTTTGATTGTACCCTTGGTTGCTTCTTCCATAAAGATTCTCATTTCTTAGTTGTGTCACTTTAGTGGTTAACCTTTTCAAGCGGGCAGTGATTTCTTTGATTTCTTCCCTCTCCTCTTGTGCCTTTGCTGCAACTGTATCTCTAGGAGGTTGGAAGAAAGGCTTACCACTATTCTGACTATTATTAGCAGTGTTACCTGTGTAAGGAGCTATGGCTTAGATTGGGGTAGGACTATACACAGGTGTGTATGTAGGAACCAGATTTAATAATGGAGTGTGATGCATAGGGACTTCATTCCAAGGTTGTGCAAGGTTTTGCATCCCAAGATTTCCTCCATTGATAAATGGACTATGAGTTGCATGCCTCATCTCTTAGTTTACTGAGGCTGCCTCTTTATAGGCTTTGGATATTGAATCTATGTCAGGTTTTCTTTTGACAAACATGGCAGTTAAAGGATCCAAGACTGCATAGTACATAGTTAACAAGGTATCATCATTCACGGTGTAAGGATCTACCAACCTAGAGTAGGCCTTTTGAAATCTGTCATTGAAATTATCAATCATCCCCCTCTCCTCTTTTTATGGTAGCCAATTTGTGATACAAGATGCAAGGATCAATGGGTCATCTAAATCTAGACATAAATGCTTCTTCCATGAGTGCCCAAGAAGCAATATAGCCATTGGGCAAGTTTACATACTAGTTAGAGGCTTGTTCATTAAAGGTGTAGGGAAACAATCTACACACAATGTCCTCATGTTCTAATCTGGCCTTAAAGCATGCCTCCTTGAATATTCTAATGTGGTCTTCCAAATCTTGGTGCAATTGGTATTTGGGACATATCTTTTCTAGATATTTGGGCATCTCATTATAATCATTGAAGTGTATGGGAGAGTGGACATTGAAATAGGCCATTGCCGGTGCTTGAGCTTGACCTGAACCTGTAGGAATGCCTAGATTTTCTGGAGGATTAGGATCTCTGGGAGGACTAGGACCTCTAGGAATATCTGAACCAAGATTCAAAGATTTGAATGAAGATATGTCAGGGTTCACAATGTTATGGATAGTATAAGGTAATCTAGGGGGTGTGTTAGACGAGCTTCCTGGGTGTGTTATTTTTGGGTTCCAAATCAGAGGACTCCTACTTCATCTTATATCAGGTAATTGTACAAATATATCCCCTAAACTAGATCTAGACCTAGTCACTCTACCATTGTTATTAGCCAATTTTTCTTGAAACAAACACTAACTCAAATCAGGCCCTCCTTCTAGCACCAAAAAACTGTTGATGATTGATTTAACACAGTCATAACAATAGTTAAAATTCACATAAAATGAATCAAAAATGACTTGAAAGATATGAAGGAATCGGTTGAGATTTGCTTAATCCCAAGTTTAATATGGTCAGGTCTTGACCTGTTGGGCAAATTCAATAGGTTGATGTGAAGCTATAATGTTCAAGGGGCCTTACGTGATTTAGGGTTTCTTGTTGGTTTACTAGACTCAAACTATGCAAAAGATCATAAATATTAGCATGTTAATCATTCCTTTTGCATAAACTTGTTACTGTGCTACAAATCTTTAAAGGATTTTCTTGAATTATTGCACCTTTCTCCTCTTTAAATATTATGAAAACTATCTACTTTTAAACTCTATTGTTCATGCTTTTCAACTATGAGACAAATTTCCTTCAAATTTCTGTGTTTTAGGTTAGGTATTTTCAGATGGGTTGGGAAAAGATAGAAAGATCTAATCTAAACATCATTCATTCTACTGAAGGATATAATTGTTCTATTATGCACTTCATAAGTAATATAGCAAATTGATCAAATCCACAGATAAAAACCTTAAGTGTAAGTTCTGAGCATTTTCACAAACATACACCTAAGATTGCAAGCTCTAAGAGAAAATGTTTCAAACACAATGAAGAGCAATAAAACACTCAGAAGATAGATGCAGAATTCCAGATTCATTTTTATTAGAAACAGATAGTCATATAAGATTTACAATGTTTGAATGACTCTTAGCTTCAATGATCAAATTACAAAAAACTTACAAGCTTTATAGATACACTAAGGAAGTAGGATGTTCCTGTTGCAAGTATGAGGTGAGCCAGTGTTGTCATTGATGTCAACATACTCATACTGCATTGACAAGAAGGATTTGATGAGCTTTGTGCTGAGGATATTAAGAAAATTTGCCTCAGTCAAGAACAGTGAAGAACAGTGATGAGAAGAAGGTAAATGTACTGTATAGGTTGAGAGCCGGAGGATGCGGATTAAAGGGTTAGTAGATATGAGTCTTGAGATGTTACAGTTAAGATTTCAGAGGTCCGCATGAAGATCGGAAGGAGTTGTGGCTGCCGGTATAGAACCGGGTCCGGCATGTATCCGGAGGTGACAGAGGATCACAAAAAGGTCCAGTGAGGTCCGGAATTATCTTATCATAATCTGCGGATTGGAAGGAGTGTTTGAGATGTCCTTGTGATGTATCATCCTGATTTGTGTATGATTTCGAGGTCCGGAAGTACCTCTTGCATTATGACATTAGCGACAGACTGTGTTCTTGAAGTTCCGGATGAGGAAGACAAGAGATCCCAGTAAGCAGAGGAAGTGCGGATGTATCCGGACATTCAGACAGGCTTGTGAAGGTTCTTGGATCATGTTTAGGTTGTGTTGTTGGTCCGCATTGATGGTAGAGCCCGGAATTGAAGTTATTCTTCCGGATGAAGTTATTGCTCTGTTTAGCCGACCGGATGAGTTGTTCATCCTGCGAATGTTCTTGTGATGGCCGACCGGATGTGTTATCCATCTTGCGGATACTCCTATGGTTGTTTGCCGACTTAGATGCTTGTTCCTAAGTCGATGTCTTGTATAAATAATGATTTGTGAATTCATTTCAGTGTGTGTGGTGTGAAGATGAGCATGATATAGCGAAGAAAGGTGCGAAAGGCAGAGCAGAGATTGTTGGGCTTAATTGGAACTGATCCGGACATGGTAGAGATGTCATTCTCCAGTTCAAGACTGTGATTTTTATCACTTTGTAGATAGTGTGTCTCCTTGTAGGCAGTGGGCCTCTTTGTGAGCAGTGTGCTCGGGCAGTGAGCCCTTATTGGCATGTGCCATTCATTTTTCTTTATTCTTCTAACAGAGAATAATTCTTGGGTTAATCACCCCGTGGTTTTTCCCTTAACCGGGTTTTCCACGTCAAAATCTTGGTGTTCAATGTGTTGATGCTTATCTGCTCTTATGTTTATGTATTATGCTTCCATGAATGATTATTTGATATGCTGCTAACTAACAACAGAGAATTAAGTGTTTGAAATAGAAGAAGTTCTATACAACTGATTCACCCCCCCCCTCTCAGTTGTATGCCCTAGATCCAACAATTGGTATCAGAGCCAAGTTCCTCTGACAAGAGCTTAACCGCTTGAGGAGATCCAGGATGTCGTCATACAAGAAGGATAGTCCGAAGTTCGATGGAACCAACTTCACTCTCTGGAAAGGTCGCATGAAGTGTCACTTGGAATGCATGGGAAAAGCATACCTGGGTATGATTTCAAAACCATATGTACCTCCACAAGGTGGTCCGACAACTCTGAATGAAATCACAGAAGCTGAAAACAATCTGCGGACCAAGGAAGCTCTTCTAAGCGCATTGAATGACTCAGATCTCTCGAATGTCATTGACCTACCAACTGCATATGAGATCCTAACTAAACTGGAACTTCTGTATGAAGGAGATGAGTTTGTCAAAAGTGCAAGGTTGCAAAGTCTGAAAGGGAAATTTGAAAGATTGAAAATGAGAGATGATGAAAACATCACTACCTTTATGCCAAGAGTAAATGAGCTAGTATGTGGAATCAGAAATGCTGGTGGAACTTTAGATGAAAATGAGATTGTCTGCAAAATCCTAAGATCCCTTCCTGCTGCCTACAAAATCAAAGTTGCTGCCATTGATGAATTCAGAGCCCACACAACTGTCACAAGAGAACAATTGGCTGGCAAACTAGCTGCATTTGAAATGACCGAGTTTGGAGATGATCCACCCATGACTGAATCTGCTTTCAAAGCCAGTGCCTATGTGAAAGGCAAACAGAGATTTGATCCGGGTGAAAACTCATCAAGGAAAATGTCATGGTATGATCAAGCAAGAAGAGACATGGAAGAAGAAGAAGCAGAAACAGCTCAACTTGAAGCCCTCATTGTAAAAAGACTGCCAAGAGGATCCGGTAAGTATGAAGGAAAACTACCCTTTAAGTGTTTCAACTGCAATAAGATTGGTCATTTTGCCTCAAGATGTCCGGAAAGATCTGCAAGATCTAATACTCACAGACAAAGGTTTCAAAAGAATTGCTATTATGTTCATGAAGAAGATGACAATGAAGGAGTAACAGATGATGAATCAGAACCAGGAAACAAATCCGGAAATGAGTGGGTGTTTATAGCCATCAAGGAAGAAGATTCCATGCTCTCTGAATCTGTCAATCACAAAGTTGTTGAAAAAGCCTTAGCTGCTCAAGTGGAAGAAAAGGATGATTGGGTTATTGACAGTGGATGTTCTCACCATATGACTGGTGACAAGAATAAGTTCTTAGACTTGGAAAGATATGAAGGAGGAATGGTAAAGTTTGGTGACAATTCTGCTGGCAGAATCAGAGGTAGGGGAACTATTTCCTTTGATGGTAAGAGCAAAACAGGTAATGTACTGTATGTTGAAGGATTGAAGCACAATCTTCTCAGTGTTGGTCAGTTAGTGGACAAAGGCTATGATCTCCGGTTCAAGAATGGAAAATGCAGAATCTTTACAAGCTCCGGAACTGAAATTGCATCCGGTACTCAGACAAGAGGTAACATCTTTCATCTGGTTGGTTCAAATAAAAGTTGTTTGTTTGTTCAAATTGATCAGAGTTGGTTATGGCATAGAAGAATGTGTCATGTAAATTTTGATAACATCATCAAAATAAGCAATACTCAGGCTGTGAGAGATCTTCCAAAGTTGATAAAACCTACAAATAGTGTGTGTAAAGAATGTCAGTTAGGCAAACAAAGCAGAGTCTCTTTTAAAAGCAAAGATCAGTCTTCTACCGGATTGTTGGAATTAGTACATACTGATCTATGTGGTCCGACAAGAATCAAGAGTCTGCAAGGTGATAGATATTTCATGTTGTTAATTGATGATCATTTCCGGATGATGTGGGTTACCTTTCTAAAAGAAAAATCAGAAGCCTTTGAGAAGTTCAAAATCTTCAAAGCTATGGTGGAGAATCAAACCGGATTGAAACTAAAGTGTCTAAGGTCTGATAGAGGTGGTGAATTTACATCTGGTGAATTCATTGACTTTTGTGAGAAACAGGGTATAAGGAGACAGTTGTCTGCTCCTAAGACTCCACAGCAGAATGGAGTAGTTGAGAGAAAGAACCGGACCATCCAGGAAGCTGCTAGGACAATGATGTTGGAAGCAAATGTTCCTCAAATGTTTTGGAAAGAAGCTATCAGCACTGCAGTCTACACACTCAATCGAGTTCAAATCAGAAACAACACCGGTAAGACCCCCTATGAACTCTGGTTTGGCATCACTCCTACTGTGAAATATTTCAGAGTATTTGGTAGCAAGTGCTATATTAAAAGAGATGAAGATCTAGGAAAGTTTGATGCTAGAAGTGATGAAGGAATTTTCTTGGGATACTCCACTCAAAGCAAAGCATACCGGTGTTACAATAAGAGATTGAGGAAGATGATAGAAAGCACCAATGTAAAGGTTGATGAAGGAATTGAGAAGCCTTCAAGATTTTATGAGTTTGATGAAGATGATCAAGACAGTGTTCAAGGACCTCAATCCTCTCCGGTGAGACAGAGTCAGCCTGATCCGGTAAATCAGGAAGAAGAGATAGGTTTGAATGAGCCTGATCAAGAAACAGCAGTGCTGGATACTCCCAAAATTCCAAGGTATGTAAGACTGAATCACTCTGAAGATCAGATCATAGGTGACAGAAGCAAAGGTGTACAAACTAGAAGGAATATTGCTCAAGATCAGAATGAATGTTGTCTGATTTCAAAGATTGAACCTAAAACAATAAATGAAGCCTGCAATGATGAAAACTGGACCAAAGCAATGGAAGATGAACTGATGCAAATTGAGAAAAATCATACTTGGGATCTTGTTCCCAGACCTAGAGACAGGAATGTAATTGGAACCAAGTGGGTCTTCCGGAACAAACTAAATGAAGCTGGTGAAGTAATCAGAAACAAAGCTAGATTGGTCTGCAAAGGCTACTCTCAAATAGAAGGAATTGACTTTGAAGAGACTTTTGCTCCGGTGGCAAGAATTGAAGCAGTCAGATTACTTCTTGCATTTGCTGCCTTCAAAGACTTCAAGGTATATCAGATGGATGTCAAGTCTGCCTTCCTAAATGGTGATTTGGAAGAAGAAGTTTACATTGAACAACCGGATGGATTTCAATTGTCTGATAATAATGATATGGTCTGCAAGTTGAAGAAAGCTTTGTTTTGATTGAAGCAAGCCCCAAGAGCATGGTATGAAAGGTTGGATAAGCATCTTGTGCAGATTGGATTCAACAAAGGTACCGCTGACAGCAACTTATATTTCAAAATTGATCATGAAAACATTCTGATTGTTGAAGTGTTTGTGGATGATATCATTTTTGGAGGAAGAGATAGTATGTGTAAAACTTTTGCAAATCAGATGAAAAGTGAGTTTGAAATGTCTATGCTTGGTGAAATGAATTTCTTCTTGGGTCTGCAAATTACTCAAACAAAAGAAGGGATCTTCATTTCTCAGACAAAATATGTGAAAGAATTGTTAAAGAAATTTGGTATGGAAGACTCAAAGCCTATGAACACTCCTATGGCAACCGGATGTAAGTTAAGCAAAGATGATGATTCTCCAAAGGCAGATCAGACAAAGTATAGATCAATGATTGGTGGGTTGTTGTATCTCACTCAAACTAGACCAGATATAATGCAGGCTGTTGGTCTTGTGGCAAGATTCCAGGCTGATCCTAGAGAATCTCATGTTATGGCAATCAAAAGAATTTTTAGATACTTGAAAGGGACAGTTGAGTATGGTCTATGGTATCCTAGAGATCCGGATTTCTCTCTTCATGCTTACACAGATGCAGATTGGGCAGGAGATGTGGATGACCGGAAGAGCACTAGTGGTGGAGCATTCTTTTTGGGGAAGAGATTGGTTTCTTGGCTAAGCAAGAAACAAGATGCAATATCTCTGTCTACAACTGAAGCAGAATACATTGCAGCAGCAGGTAGTTGCACTCAAATCTTATGGATGAAGCAGATGCTAAGAGACATCAAAGTTGAATATGAGGAGCCTATTACAATTTTCTGTGATAATTCAAGTGCAATTAATATTTCCAAGAATCCAGTATTGCATTCTAAGACTAAGCACATATCTATCAAATTTCACTTTTTGAGAGAACAAGTAAACAAGGAAGAAGTCAGATTGGAGTATGTTCCCTCCAAGGATCAGATTGCAGATATCTTTACAAAACCTCTTCCCAAGGACTCTTTTGAATATCTCCGGGAGAAGTTAGGGGTCATGGCCCCTCCAGTGATGAACTAAGATGCACTGATGTGCATCAGTCCGGTGGCTATCACAGTCATATCTTGTGATCCGGACTAATGGGGAGCTGCAACTAAGGGGGAGCAGCTGGTATGAGAGTTGCAAGTATGAGCCCTTTGCCATTGATGTCAAAGGGGGAGAGAAGACATGTGAAAAACAAGTGGTTGATGATCAAAGGGGGAGCAGCAAAGGAAGACATGTGAAGAGTTGTTGTTGATAAGGGAGCTGTGACAGAAAAGAGAATTTCTTGTCTTGATGGTTTTTCACATCATATGTTGCCATCAATGACAAAGGGGGAGATTGTTGCAAGTATGAGGTGAGCCAGTGTTGTCATTGATGTCAACATACTCATACTGCATTGACAAGAAGGATTTGATGAGTTTTGTGCTGAGGATATTAAGAAAATTTGCCTCAGTCAGGAACAGTGAAGAACAGTGATGAGAAGAAGGTAAATGTACTGTATAGGTTGAGAGCCGGAGGATGCGGATTAAAGGGTTAGTAGATATGAGTCTTGAGATGTTACAGTTAAGATTTCAGAGGTCCGCATGAAGATCGGAAGGAGTTGTGGCTGCCGGTATAGAACCGGGTCCGGCATGTATCCGGAGGTGACAGAGGATCACAAAAAGGTCCGGTGAGGTCCGGAATTATATTATCATAATCTACGGATTGGAAGGAGTGTTTGAGATGTCCTTGTGATGTATCATCCTGATTTGTGTATGATTTCGAGGTCCGGAAGTACCTCTTGCATTATGACATTAGCGACAGACTGTGTTCTTGAAGTTCCGGATGAGGAAGACAAGAGATCCCAGTAAGCAGAGGAAGTGCGGATGTATCCGGACATTCAGACAGGCTTGTGAAGGTTCTTGGATCATGTTTAGGTTGTGTTGTTGGTCCGCATTGATGGTAGAGCCCAGAATTGAAGTTATTCTTCCGGATGAAGTTATTGCTCTGTTTAGCCGACCAGATGAGTTGTTCATCCTGCGAATGTTCTTGTGATGGCCGACCTGATGTGTTATCCATCTTGCGGATACTCCTATGGTTGTTTGCCGACTTAGATGCTTGTTCCTAAGTCGATGTCTTGTATAAATAATGATTTGTGAATTCATTTCAGTGTGTGTGGTGTGAAGATGAGCATGATATAGCGAAGAAAGGTGCGAAAGGCAGAGCAGAGATTGTTGGGCTTAATTGGAACTGATCCGGACATGGTAGAGATGTCATTCTCCAGTTCAAGACTGTGATTTTTATCACTTTGTAGACAGTGTGTCTCCTTGTAGGCAGTGGGCCTCTTTGTGAGCAGTGTGCTCGGGCAGTGAGCCCTTATTGGCATGTGCCATTCATTTTTCTTTATTCTTCTAACAGAGAATAATTCTTGGGTTAATCACCCCGTGGTTTTTCCCTTAACCAGGTTTTCCACGTCAAAATCTTGGTGTTCAATGTGTTGATGCTTATCTGCTCTTATGTTTATGTATTATGCTTCCATGAATGATTATTTGATATGCTGCTAACTAACAACAGAGAATTAAGTGTTTGAAATAGAAGAAGTTCTATACAACTGATTCACCCCCCCCCTCTCAGTTGTATGCCCTAGATCCAACAGTTCCACACATTCCTTATTGCAGACACAGGCGACCTCCTTCTACTCCTAAATGCTAAGCTAAATTACAACTTTCAATTCTGTTCCTAAAAATCCCTGTGTAAAATATTATAGTGTAAAGAGGCACAATATATAGACTTGACTATCCTCAATACAGCTCAAAACCCTAGTTAAGCACTGGTTCAAACCTTTGGTTACATCAATAAATGCTGGAGAACAAGTCTCCCAAAATATCTCTTAGCATACATCAAATCTAGGTGAAATATTGCCGTTCTAGAAACCCTAGTAGCTCAATAATAACTTCTGTGGTCTGCTGCAATAATGTTTCCGTCTGCATTTTGTCTTTATTAATGAAGGCCTTTGACTTCCTCGCCCTTCATCCTTATCTTCCTCTGCTCCTGAGATCAGATTTTCTTTCCATGATGTCATCATCATCAAGCTTCAGTTCCTTCAACTGCAAACCTACAAAACAGATAAAATGGATCAAAAAACCTCATCAAGTTGCCTTGTCAATTATTCACTTGGTTAGAATGCTCGATGTGTGCCAACTACAGCAACTAATGCACTTCCCACTTGACACCTAGTCACAGAGTTTACGCACTACCAACCCTAACCGCCAGTTTGGTTTTACATTTAAACCCTCTTCTCCATTGGCAAAACTCTCTACTATCAGTGCGGTCAAAAAAATTCCTTACTGATCTCATTTCTTACGTTGATATCAGGTCCTAAAACAGTGAAAATCACATCCAAAAATGCATATATAGTGTTAGAAAATGGTCGGGTCAACCATTGTTGACCAAAAATATGCAATTAGGTTCTGAAATAACCTCAAATTCCTATTACTTCATCTTCCCACCCCTTTTCTTGTTTAAATCTTTGTATCTTCCGATATACAAGCCGGGCGTGATACATCGTATTAATCAGATTTTATTTTCCCTTTGATTCCATGTTGTACATATGCAACACATAGCGGCTTGTATATTGCAATATACAAATGTGAAAAATATACAAGCACTTAACTCCAATTTATAACTTTTCAATTCCGCTCAATGAAGCAATGTATAAGGCATTGTATACAACCTTCATACTTATCGCTGTTATAAATGGCAATTTATAACCTATAAAGTCTGCAATGTATCTCTTGATATGTAAATCAGACGTGATACATAGGATAAATCTAATTTCAAATTCAATTGGATTCTGGCTTGTATGTTTAACTTTGCATATCGGTTTGTATATTAGAAACATACAAATGCAAAAATATACAAGCATTTTCACCTTTTTAATTTCTCTTTCGAGTCCGCACTATGTATTCCATAATGTATATCACCCTTGTATCTCACCAATATACAAGCCAGAATATATACAACGACTTATGTTTGTTTAATAAACTTTTGGGTCCGCATTTGTATATTGGGCCTTGTATATGTTACTTGTATGTTCCGCTTATATGTCGAAACATACAAGCGCCGAATATACAACGACTTAACATTGTTTCATAACATTTGAATTCTGCGTGATGTATTTTGTCAATGTATATTTTGACCTACCAAACATACAACATGAGATACATGAAACAGAACTCAAACATTAATTCATTTCAACTCTGAGTTATTTCGGGTTCATCTTGTATGTATACATAAAGCTTTTATTTAAAATGCATACAAGGTAAAAATAATATACAATCAACTTTGTATATGAAAGCGATATACAAAGGGCATTGAATGTATTATGCAAACGACCCAATCATGCAAACAACCCTATATATGAACCTGAGTGCCCATGCGACTAAGTATAAAATGATCTTGCACATACAAAGGACTTTGTATATGCAAAGCAATATACAAAGGTCTTTGTATACAAGCGAACTCACTTACAAAGGGCCTTGTATATGCAACATGCATATACAAATAGACTTGTATGTGCAAACAGCAAACCCTTCCCTTGTACATTTTACCAAAATGATCATAACTTGCAAAATATGGCAAATTTTAAGATGGTTCAAAAAGTAACCCTAGCTCATTTTTCACAAGGAATCCACCCATATTCTTCCCTAGTACTAAAAATGCACCTTTTCTCTATTTTTAACAAGGTTTACAAATTTCACCCTCTTTTTCCTTTTACCACCAAATAGACCCACACACAAAAAGCAAAAAAAAAACAAAGCAATAGCAGGGGTCCTCATTTTGCTGAGTAAAATGGGGCATGTTTTGAGCATCACAACAATTACCTATTGAATGGAGAGACCCTCAATCTTACTTGTGGGCTGTCATAATTTAGTCTAACTTTACTAATTATGCACTAACTAATAACTTGAACTTTAATGTAACAACAAAATCAAAATTGTATACACCTAAAATTGGCATGACTCTACTTAAATAAATATTTTAAATATTTATTTTATCACCATATTCCTCTATCAATAAATAAATACATTTATTTATTTATTTGATTCATCCCCTCTCATTTAATTAAATAAATTACATTTTATTTAATTAATTAAAGTCTCCTACACCAACTTCATTCTTCTAAAATAATTAAATAAGTTTAATTATTTAATTAAAATCTTTTATTCTTCCTACATTAAATAAAATGCAATTTTATTTAATTAAATCTTAAACATCCACTAAATAAAATATACTTTTATATTTTATTTTATTGTTCAAAAATCTCCACAAAATAAAATATATTTCTATATTTTATTTATTCCTCTCAATTATCTACAAAATAATTAAATAAAATCTTTTTATTTAATTATGCTTTCTTATCTTCTCAAAAATTATTTCTATCTTCCAAAAATAACTTTCCTCTTGTCATACAAAAGCAAAAGCATCTTTAAAGCAAAATGACTCTTAAATTAGAAAAATAAATTCTAATTTAAGAAAATCAAATCTCATCCTCATCAAAAGAGGAGTTAACTCAACTAAGCTACTTTTAGAATGACATGTGTCCTTTTTCTATTGGATGCACGTTCCTCAACCATCCTCCTCCATTGATTCCTTATTTTCTTCTCAACCATTGATCTTCCCTCACTCTCTTCTATAAATACAACCTTCTTCTCTTTATTTCATAATTTGGATTTCATGTAAACTTATACTGCAGAGATACTAGCGCGCCTTTGGCACCCCTACTCCCATTTGAGCATCCTCATTCATAATCCATTTCTGTATTTGAAGCTCATCTTCAAATACATAAGTATCATAGCCATTCTTCCTTTGTCATCTTCAACAAGCAAGCAAGCAAAAGCTTCTGAGGGCTTCACATAACAAGATCAAACGAGGATAGGTGAACTACAGAGGGCAAAAAGGTAAAAGGTGAAGGTATTGTTTGTTCTTTGTTTTTATCTCTTTTATCTTTATTATTCTATAGATGTTTGGGTTCATTTTTCATTGATTTGAATAAACCTATTTTCTTGCTCACATTTTGGCACCCACCGTGGGGCTCTTGCCCCTTTACTAATAAAAAAATCTAAGTTTTCTTGAAGATAGGTCCGTACAGGTGACGTACAGGTCTTTGACAGAGTTTTTGCGCATTCAGCTTCTAAAACAACGCATCTGCCTTCCAAAATGACGCATCTGATGAACTGGTGCATCTGACCTCCCGATTTATGCATTCACCTTCTGCTTTTGTGCATCTGACCAAGTGACACATTTGACCTCCACAGTTGCGCATTCAAGCTCTGAAGTTGCGCATCCATCCTGGGTTTCGACACTGAGTTCTACTTGCGCATACATCCTGTCAACTTGCACATCAGTCAAAGTTACGCATTTACCCTGCCTTTTTGCACATTCACCTCATCCTTTTGTGCATCTGTTGTTTTTGTGCCTTTACCTCATATTTTTGCGCATTTGATCTCTATATTTGTGCTTCTGTTCAAAAAGCCGCACACTCCCTATTTCTGCACATTCAGGCCGCAGTGTTGCACATCTGTATTTTCATTTCTATTTTAGGTTTTCTAATTTTTGCATGCTAGAACTAATGTCAGTTTTGCAGGAGTAGTGGCTGGATTAGGTCATCTAGATGATTTGAATAGTTCACTTAGACTAACTAGGGGTGAAAGTAACAAGTGCATTTCATAACAAACTTCACTTAGTCTTCTAACTAGGAAGGAAGTAACTGAACCAAATTGTTATCTTGCATTGTGGATTTATTTTCTAGTTTAATCACTGCTATCTTCTACAAATGGGAAATGAACAATGCTATGATTAATCACTTTTCAAGTTAACAATCATGTGAGTGCACAAATTAGCTTAGCCCATTTAGTTTTTTTTTTTATTTTTTTTATTTTTTATTTTAACTAGGTTGGGTGAACAAGTGTTTTCTGTGCTTGTGAATGACAATAGGCTTATGGTCTCCCCTTAATTAGGTGATCAAAGTGCCAAACTTGTCATTCTTTTTGTCAAACCTTTAGGGGGGCCTGCCCTTGGATGCATGCTTGTCTAAGTGGGAACAACCCTGAGTGGTAACAGGCTAAAGCCAAGCCCTACCAAGCCACTTAAAATAAATTGTGCTTGAGGTGAAAACCTCAAGCAATGAGTGCTGCTGTGTTACACCGACGGCCAACCTCCCCCAAAACCCTCATAGGCGTAACCCTTTGAGGCTGGAAGACTCCATAACGGAGAGTAGTGCCGCCACACGTGTAACCACTCGAACGGTTACCCTGACTAAGAACCAATTGTGTAGCAAGCCAAAAACCCCTATTTGTTGATGTAAAGGGTGGAGCCCTTGAAGCGGCCTCGATTCAAGCTACTAGCAAAGAGTCAACCATGTCCCCAAATTTTAGTCCTTGACCTTCCCAAATATTCTTCCAATCCCACAACACCTTCATGTCATCTGCAAACCCTTAAGCTTATCGAAGAACCCCCTACCATGAACCAAAGTCAAAGTCCATTGAACATCCATGTTATCAACCAAGATCCTATCCAAGAGTCTTCTACCTTCATTCCAATTCAAACACCTCAAGCGTTATGTCAAGAGCACACTTTAGGGCATGTGGAAACATCAACCCTTGTCTAAGTCAAGATCAAAGCACTCCCATCCGACCCCTACATAACCTCTATCTTTTCAATGATCCTATACCTATACATGAGCAAGAGATCTAATTTCCAACCATGCATAACCTATACCCTTTCCATGATCAAGATACTACCTCTGATAAAGAAGCTATCCCTGAGAAAACTTGATCCTATGCATGAACTAGAGATCCAATTTCGGCCCCCCCATAACCTCTATCTTTTCTATGATCAAGATATTATCTTTGATGAAGAACTTATACAAGAGAACATTAATCCCATCATACTAAATCCTATTTATGATCAAAATCCCATCTATGATGAAGAGCCTATCTATGATCAAGCAGACCATGATGATCCTCTTAGCCCACTTTATGCTTTCCATGGTCTTGAGCCTATCCATCTTCCATCTAGTCATATCCATGATCCAACAACTTCCACTTCCTCTAATGAGACACTTGCCTCCCAAGCAAGCATAGAAGATCAAATCAAAAATAGTCCTCCACCATCCATTATTGACCATGCTACAAATCCCCCACCGTATATCCTTGGTCTTACCACCTTCATTCATGAGTGTTCCTCCTTAGAACACCAGCCACCATTATCCTCTATCCCACCTTCTTCATCCAATAAGGATCTTGTGTCTAGCATTCCATCTACACATAATCCCACTATCCACCATATACTCTAGAATATGAACTATCAAGGAAAAGGCTTAGGCCTTCACGAACAAGGTATTTTGGAGCCCGTCCATGTCAATGTTCCTCCACCTTCATATGGCCTTGGATACATACCCCAAGGTGAACAATCTCGAGATGTTGGTACTTCCTCCACTCCTCCTAAATCCCCCACTTTCCATCGCAAACCCTATCATGTCCCCAAAACATATGTCACCATTCCACCTCCATCGTCCTACAATTGCCAAAAGCAAGTGACCATACACCTTCCACCATCCAATCTACCTCCGCTACTTCCAACTCCTAATATCCCTCCGTACATTTTACCACCACTTCTTCCAACATCTTATTCGCCCATCTATAAATCTTCTAACAATCCTAAACATGACCAACCAATGCACATATTGTCTAAACAAGGAACTTCCTCCAACCCTACTTCCACCATCCCAAAGGATTTTAACAGTAAAAATCTAGATTTATCTACCTACAAAGTCAAAAATCCTAAGAGTCCTCATGACCTAGGATACAAAAACCAAGAATCAAAGAAACATCCTTCTCAAGAGCTGCATACACCCACACACCTATACGCCAAGCTGAAAAAGGTGTGGGTCCGCATCCAACAAATGATTACTCCAAAAGATGCACAAAAGTTGCATACACCCCAGCCCATACCTTCAAAGGTACTATCTAAAAGCAAAATGGTTTGGGTACCTAAGCAAAAAGCCCTCAAGTTACATGAGGCGTCTACCTCTCAAAAATCTCAACCATCCACTTCCTCCCATTCCATCCAAAAGTCTCAAATTCTTCCATCCCATATGGCAAACAAAAATCAGAAAAATACTCAGCCTATGTGGATCCCTACATGCCTAAGTCATTCATCCACAAGAAAAAGCCTCCGTTGCTTCCTAAAGTACTTTCCCATCACCAGCTTCAATGTTTATCATGGTATGTGCAACCATTGGTCATGATTCCCTTCCATTCCACAACACTTCCATATAACTCCATCTCCCCTCCCTTCCACTTCTATCCTACATATCTCCCTCATCCTATGGTCTAGGCTTTTGCATAAACCTTCCTTCCATCCTTGCATAAGTCCTTCTGTATTCTGCATCATCATCCACTATCACATCTTCCATAATCCACTATCTACATACTTGTATCTCACTTTCATGCAATCCCCCACCAACATCTACGAGAATACTTGACATAGTCCATGCGACAACATCCATCTAGCGGGACTATCACCTTTCATGGAACTACATACTTGAGTCTCTCCTTTCTGTGTCCACTTTCTCCCATCTAAATATTCAAAAAAAGAAAAAAATGAAAAAAGTAAAGAAAAATCCCTTCGTCCAACGTTGAAAATCTGGCAAATAGGTGCCTTGGATAAGTACCATGATGAAAACCTGGCAAACAGGCGTCATGTGTAAGGTTGATCTCCTATGTCACCTACACTTGGGGGCATCTTGTCTCATCGGCACATCACTCTTCTCCTACCAGTTGCTTTTCATACCATTTCCTATCCTATTCCTCTATCCATTACATACCTATACTGTCGAGTCTATCCATCCTGATCTTCCATTCCTCTATTTCTTTGATCTTGATAAAGATTGGGGGCACAATGTTGACAAATGTTTAGATGTCTCTTGACATACCTTATCCCTCCAAACCATGCAAATCCTTCATTATCCTCTCATCCTCCTCCTTCGTCTTAAGCATTGTCATGAAAACTCCTATGTATTCTACCTACAATGGGGCATGTTATTCCTATGCGACATAGTCCTTGGAGATCACATCTTGGATTCCTTCTATCCACTATTGCCCATCCTCATGCATACCCGTTCCATTCTTTATCACCCATACATTTGCCTATCCGTGGTGTTTCCCTTATCATCAGTATCTAGCATTAAGGCTATCCATAATTCTTATCTAGTATCCTATCCACAGTGTCAGGCTAGCATAGCCTTTGTCATCAGTGTTATCTTTTCCATATCTAATCCATAGCTTTTCCATATCTGATCCATATCATGTCTCATCTGATCCATATCCTAGGTCCATCAGGGTTCTTCCCGAACTACGTTGCCTCTGCGTCATCACGTATGCAAGGCCATTGTCAATGTGCCCCTGAGGCTCCACTACCCATCCATTCCCTACCTTGTCGCATGTCTCCCAGTCCATCCACATCCACACCTTTCACTAGGCAAAGCACGCACAGCAAAGTAGAGCTTCCCAAAACAAATATCTTGGCACAAAAGCATCAACATGTCCAAAGCAAAGCAATTATACCGAAACACTCAAACTGATTCTATATCAATTATGGCAAAAATGCACATCTAATGCAAGAATGTTTTGTGAATAGGTTAACTTACAAAGTCTTGGTTTTTTGTCATTATGTCTTCCTATGCTACTCAAGGATGCCAAAAGCTAGAGATGCTATGATGGAGGCATAATCTTTTTCTTTGTCTATTGCTTGTGGATTAAACTTTAGTAATGTGATGAATTTCTGTCTAAAGACATGATCAACAAAAGATCATCGAGGATGTCGAAGTCTGACCATGAAAAGGAGCAATCCTTATCTGTTGAAATGCAAGAAGTACTCAGGTCATCTAGATTCAAGTTTGACTAGATGCTTGTATCAACTTGCTATATCAAAATCCATGTAAGGAATACTTAGGTCATCATGGTTTAATTATACCTAGATGCTTGTATTTTCTTACAACATAATAAAGCCCAATGATGAAATAAACAGTCCAAAATACTTGCTATATCAAGATGACAAATATCCATATCCATATCCATACCGTATCCAATTGTAGTTCATATCCATATCCATAGCGCATCCAATTGCACTCCATATCCCATCCAATAAAGATCCAAAATGTAGTGAATTAATGTTTGCAAAAGCTTGTGATTTCTTCTATCAATCAAATTTCTATCTGTCTTCATATCTCTCATCAATAGTTCTAGCTATCAACCTGGTCAGTGATCCAAATGCAAGTTTATCCTTAATCCATACCAATTGAGTCAAGTCAATCTTGTCAAATGATCTAATCACAATCAGTGGTCTTGATCCTAATCTTGTCGTAAACCATATCAATTAGTCATAACTATCCTTTGTGTTGCTCTAGGGATATATTGTTCCCCGCAATGACAACACTATCGTATATCGTTATCATATCAAATGTCTTAGACAGGATGTTGCATTATCGAAACCAGACCCAGAGTCTTATACGACATGTTTCATTCCTGAAACCAGACATCATCGATCTATATCTTTGGTTTACCGCTTGACAGGGGCAATACCTTACCTGTTCTTATATCATTTGTGCATTCTTGCTTGTTTGCTTGTGTATGTCATCATTTTATCTTGCATCACATATCATTCACCATCTTTCTTCTGCATCCAACCATTTCTTCTCCTATTTCTCCTCTTCTTCATCGTGAGATTGTCCGTCTCACGCCTTTCTACGGTCTCCCCGTCTAATCTCCTGAGGGGGCATCCTGTTGTTAAACTTGTACCAAGGGCAAAACTGGGGCATGTATCACTATCGAAAATTCTTATTCTTTGAAACAACGTGATAAAACACATTGCATCAAAGAGGGGCAAAATGTATACACCTAAAATTGGCATGACTCTACTTAAATAAATATTTTAAATATTTATTTCATCACCATATTCCTCTATCAATAAATAAATACATTTATTTATTTATTTGATTCATCCCCTCTCATTTAATTAAATAAATTACATTTTATTTAATTAATTAAAGTCTCCTACACCAACTTCATTCTTCTAAAATAATTAAATAATTTTAATTATTTAATTAAAATCTTTTATTCTTCCTAAATTAAATAAAATGCAATTTTATTTTATTAAATCTTAAACATCCACTAAATAAAATATACTTTTATATTTTATTTTATTCTTCAAAAATCTCCACAAAATAAAATATATTTCTATATTTTATTTATTCCTCTCAATTATCTACAAAATAATTAAATAAAATCTTTTTATTTAATTATGCTTTCTTATCTTCTCAAAAATCATTTCTATCTTCCAAAAATAACTTTCCTCTTGTCATACAAAAGCAAAACACTGAGTGACAAAAGCAAAAGCATCTTTAAAGAAAAATGACTCTTAAATTAGAAAACTAAATTCTAATTTAAGAAAATCAAATCTCATCCTCATCAAGAGAGGAGTTAACTCAACTAAGCTACTTTTAGAATGACATGTGTCCTTCTTCTATTGGATGCACATTCCTCAACCATCCTCCTCTGTTGATTCTTTCTTTTCTTCTCAACCATTGATCTTCCCTCACTCTCTTCTATAAATACAACCTTCTTCTCTTCATTTCGTAATCTGGATTTTGTGTAAACTTATGCTATAGAGATACCGGCGCGCCTTTGGCACCCCTACTCCCATTTGAGCATCCTCATTCATAATTAATTTCTGTATTTGAAGCTCATCTTCAAATACATAAGTATCATAGCCATTCTTCCTTTGTCAACTTCAACAAGAAAGCAAGCAAAAGCTTCGAAGGGCTTCACATAACAAGATCAAATGAAGATAAGCGAACTACAGAAGGCAAAAAGGTAAAAGGTGAAGGTATTGTTTGTTCTTTGTTTTTATCTCTTTTATCTTTATTATTCTGTAGATGTTTGGGTTCATTTTTCACTGATTTGAATAAACCTGTTTTCCCCCTCACAAAAATATATTAATACTAGCTTTCATGAATTAACTCCTAATACAATATAAACCAACAAAACACTAACTTTAAACAATTAACTTCTAATACAATCTGAACTATCAAAACACTAAAAAACACTAACTTTGAACAATTAACTTCTAATACAATATAAACTATCAAAACACTAATAAAACTTTCAATCTAATGTCTATGATAGTTTAAGAGTTTCCAAAATCTTAAGTATTAAAATAGAAAATAGGACTTTTTTTATTATTAGAATTTGAGACCAGCTTTCTCAACAATGTCAGCTAATATATTATTATAATTATATATCTAACCTATATTATAATATTAGGGTTATGGTTTTAATCTAATTATTGTTATCGCTATGTTCATAGAAATATATGCTAAGTGTAATGTATAGATCAAATAACTTGTCATAATTAGAGCTAGAGTTGGGGTTTGAATGAAGATTATATTCAGAATTATGATTTTGTTTAGGGATGGGTTAGGGTTAAATATAGATTTATGATTTTAATAACTCTAATTCTATCCCTAACCCTAACCCTAATTCTAACTCTAGTAACCCTAATTCTAACCTTAACCCTATCATAATTTTTATCATAATTCCAACCCTAATTATTTTCCTAACTGTAATACTAACCCTAACCCTAATTCCAACCCTAATCCAAATAGTAATTCAAATCATAATTATAATAGTAACCATAACCCTAACCTTAATCCTAACACTAATGCTAACATAACTCTAATTGTAACCCTAACAATAACCTAATTATATCCTAAATTTGAACTGTAACTCTAATGCTAATTCTATCCTAAATTTGACTTATAATCCTAACCTTAATTGTATCTCTAACCTTAATTCTATGCTTAACCCTAGGGTATATGAACAAAGATGAGGGACCAAAAAGTTACCACATGACTTTTTGGTCCCATACAAGTCATAACGTGCTAGTGTTATGGCTCGGTATTACCGATCTTAAGGATCGGTAATACAAAGCAATAACGCTAGCACATTGTAATGCTAGCATGTTTTGTAAAAGTAAAAAACACACACACTCTCTCTCTCTCTTTTCTTCTCTATCTCTCACTCTCTAACCCTAATTGTAACCCTAGCAATAACCTAATTCTATCTTAAATTTGAACTGTAACTCTAACCTTTATTCTATCCTAAATTTGACTTATAATCCTAACCCTAATTGTATCACTAACCTTAATTCCATTCCTCATCTAGGGTATATGTACAAAGATGAGAGACCAAATGGTCACCACATGACATTTTGGTCCCATACAAGTCATAAAATGCTCGCGTTATAAGGCACTCACATTATAACGTGCTAGCAATCTAGCTCGGTATTACCTAGCATAAGGCTCAGTAATACAAAGCCATAATGCTAGCACATTTTGCAAATGTAAGACTCTCTCTCTCTCTCTCTTCACGTGTCTCTCTCTCAAATAAATACACATAAT
The DNA here is from genome assembly GCA_027924645.1 of Cunninghamia lanceolata. Classification (NCBI taxonomy): domain Eukaryota; kingdom Viridiplantae; phylum Streptophyta; class Pinopsida; order Cupressales; family Cupressaceae; genus Cunninghamia; species Cunninghamia lanceolata. The sequence goes on from BSBN01000797.1 coordinate 2,850,182, forward strand.
ATTTCATTCGAAAACTCTTTTAATTTAAAATTTTGAAATATATTTTATCATTTACCTTAATATCTGACATATTACCTATTGAATGGTGAGATCCTCAATCTTACCTATGGGCTCTCCCAATTTTGTCTAACTTTACTAATTACGGACTTACTAATAACTTGAACTTTAATGTAACAATAAAATCAAAATATATTAACATTAGCTTTGATGAATTAATTCCTAATACAATCTAAACCACCAAAACACTAACTTTGAACAATTAACTTCTAATACAACCTGAACTATCAAAACAATAATTAAACTTGAGCCAATTTCTGTGATAGTTTAAGAGTTTACAAAATCCTAAGTATTAAAATAGAAAATAACATTTCTTTGATTATTAGAATTTTAGACCAACTTTGTCAACAATGTCTGCTAATATATTATTATAATGATATATCTAACCTATACTATAATATTAGGGTTATGGTTTTAATCTAATTAGGGTTATCATTATGTTCATAGAAATATATGCTAAGTGTAATGTAGAGATCAAATAACTTGTCATAATTAGAGATAGAGTTGGGGTTTGAATAAAGATTACATTCAGAATTAGGATTTTGTCTACGGATAGGTTAGGGTTAGATATAGAATTATGATTATAATAACTCTAATTCTATTAGTAAACCTAACCTTAATTCTAACTCTAGAAACCCTAATTCCTTAACCCTATCCTATTTTTGATCATAATTCCAACCTTAATTATTTCCCTAACTGTAATACAAACCCTAACCCTAATTCCAACCCTAATCCAAGCAGTAATTCAAATCATAATTATAATTGTAACCGTAACCCTAACCTTAATTCTAATACTAATGCTAACATAACTCTAATTGTAACCCTAACAATAACTTAATTCTATCCTAAATTTGAACTATAACTCTAACCCTAATTCTATCCAAAATTTGACTTCTAATCCTAATCTCAATTCTATGCTTAACCCTAGGGTATGTGCACAAATATGAGGGACCAAAAAGTCACCACATGACTATTTTGTCCCATACAAGTCAAAATGCACTAGCGTTATGGCTCAGTCATACCAAGCCATAATGCTAGCACATTTTGCAAAAGTAAAACACACACACACTCTCTCTCCCACACTCTAAGCCTAATTGTAACCCTAATAATAACCTAGTTCTATCCTAAATTTGAAGTGTAACTCTAACCCTAATTCTATCCTAAATTTGACTTATAATCCTAACCTTAATCTATGCTTATTTCTAGGGTATATGCATAAAGATGAGAGACCAAAAAGTCACCACATGACTTTTTCATCCCATACAAGTCATAACACGCTCAGTTATAATGCACTCGCATTAGAATGCGCTAGCATTATGGCTCGGTATTACTAAGCCTACGGCTTAGTAATACCGAGCCATAATGCTAGCACGTTTTGCAAATGTAAAACCCTCTCTCTCTCTCATAAATACACAATATTTTGTTTTGAAACTCTTGTAATTTACTATTTTCAAATATATTTTATCATTTACCTTAATATCCAACATATTACCTATTGAATGGACAGACCCTCAATGTTACCTGCGGGCTCTCCCAATTTTGTCTAAATTTACTAATTACGCACTTACTAATAACTTGAACTTTAATGTAACAACAATATCAAAATATATTAACATTAGCTTTGATGAATTAACTCCTAATACAATCTAAACCACCAAAATACGAACTTTGAACAATTAACCTCTAATACAATCTAAACTATCAAAACACTAAAAACATTAACTTCAAACAATTAACTTCTAATACAATCTAAACTATCAAAACACTAATAAAATTTGAGCCAATTTCTGTGATAGTTTAGGAGTTTCCAAAATCCTAAGTATTAAAATTGAAAATAACACTTCTTCGATTATTAGAATTTCAGACAGCTTTGTCAACAATGTTGGCTAATATATTATTATAATTATATATCTAACCTATATTATAATATTAGGGTTATGGTTTTAATCTAATCAGTGTTATCGTTAGGTTCATAGAAATATATGGTAAGTGTAATGTATAAATCAAATAACTTGTCATAATTAGAGCTAGAGTTGGGGTTTGAATGAAGATTAGATTGAGAATTTAGATTTTGTTTAGGGATGGGTTAGGGTTAGATATAGAATTATGATTATAATAACTCTAATTCTATCCTTAACCCTAACCCTAACTCTATCTTTATCATTTTAACCCTAACCCCAACCTTAATTCAACCCGAACCCTAATTTTAACCTTAACCCTATGCTATTTTTCATCATAATTCCAACCCTAATTATTTTCCTAACTATAATACTAACCCTAACCCTAATTCTAACCCTAATCTAAATAGTAATTCAAATCATAATTATAATTGTAACCGTAACCTAAACCTTACTCCTAACACTAATTCTAACATAACTCTAATTGTAACCCTAACAATAACCTAATTCTATCCTAAATTTGAACTGTAACTCTAACCCTAATTCTATCCTAAATTTGGCTTATAATCCTAACCTTAATTGTATCGCTAACCTTAATTCTATGCTTAACCCTAGGGTATATGCACAAAGATGAGGGACCAAAATGTCACCACATGACTTTTTGGTCCCATACAAGTCATAACGCACTAGCATTATGGCTTGATATTACCAAGCCTAAGGCTTAGTAATACCAAGCCATAACACTAGCACATTTTGCAAAAGTAAAACTCTCTCTCTCTCTAACCCTAATTGTAACCCTAACAATAACCTAATTCTATCCTAAATTTGACTTATAATCGTAGCCTTAATTGTATCGTTAACATTAATTAGTTGTAAATGTAAAACTCACTCTCTCTCTATCTAACAAATACACATAATATTTTGTTTTGAAACTCTTGTAATTTACTATTTTGAAATATATTTTATCATTTACCTTAAAAGCCGACATATTACCTATTGAATGGTGAGACCCTCAATCTTATTGGCAGGGTCTCCCAATGTTGTCTAACTTTACCAATTGCGCACTTACTAATAACTTGAACTTTAATATAACAACAAAACCAAAATATATTAATATTAGCTTTGATGAATTAATTCCTAATACAATCTAAACCACCAAAACACTAACTTTCAACAATTAACTTCTAATACAATCTGAACTATTAAAACACTAAAAAAGACTTTAACTTTGAACAATTAACTTCTAATACAATCTGAACTATCAAAACACTAATAAAACTTGAGCCAATTTCTGTGATAGTTTAAGAGTTTCCAAAATCCTACGTATTAAAATAGAAAATAACACTTCTTCGATTATTAGAATTTCAGACCAGCTTTGCCAACAATGTCGGCCACAAGATAGGTATCAAAATTTTGTCTTTTTTCATTGTACACACATTCTGAAATGAGATTGCAACAACCGAATTCATGAAGAGTGGGAAAATAATCGGATAAGGATCGGTGTCTATTCATTCCAAACACTTTGGGAATAAATATGCACCGTTCCAAATTATTATTACAAGGTTGGTGAGATGTATAGATCCTCAGGGCGATTAGTGCCAGTTCATAGGTTTTAGAAGAAAAAGAACAATCCCATAGATTTTGAAAATCTAGGTAGTACTGTTTTATTTAGTTCCAGGTTCGATTCTTCTCAAGCGTGATCTCCAATTCGTTGGTCTTGCTTTGTATGGCATTGATTGCAGAGGAGCTCCATGACTTCATCTGAGTAGACTATAATACAGTTTAGAATCTGGGCGTGGATATTTATAATACCGTTTCTTTCGCTGACGATTGGCTATAATACATCTTACACAATTGTTAATGGAATATATCTAAACTGGGGCTGCACTTTCCTCTTTCTGTTGCAGATTTCGCTGTTGTACATGTGTTCCGATGCCAGATCTGCTAATTTTGTATCCATGTTTTGCTTGGTTGTGAAGATTGGCTTTTCACAGAACAGAGCAAATGAGGAATTTGTTTGCTTAGTACGGTGGTGAAGAAGGGTGATCCATGTCTGCATGATTTCCTGAGGGGATGATTAATTAAAAAGATAATTATTAGGCAGAGAGGGTTACTCTCACATATATTATTATTATTAGTTTTCCATCCGGATTCCGGTCTATATATTTTGATTAGAATCTTATATCCTATTTTTTGATTGGTATCTTATAATAATTATAATGCTCAAGATTTTTTTTTCAGAATTGCCAAAATTGGCCCACGTAACTCATGAAACGCTCCAGCAGGTGGAGTGATTCCAAATATTTCAGAATCTATTACCATGATTTCATACTATTTTTGCACGCTCTAGCAGGTGGAGTGATTGCAAATATTTCAGAATCTATTACCATGATTTCATACTATTTTTGGTCATCTGCATGCATTACCACTATGACACTGCATCTTGCTGTAAACAGATGTGAACGTTTTTTTATGCAGCATTCATGAAAGCCAGGTAAAACAATTTAAGGAGCGCAATAATTAGGATTCGAGGCAGTCAGTGATTTAATTGCTATTTTTTTTAAATAGGCAGAGATTGTAATTCTAGATTCTCTTCTTTTCTTATGCTACATTCTCATTAACATGGACTGTGGAAATATCATGAATACAATTCTTGAAGTGTGTTAAATTGGAGGTTGTAGAGTTGTATGCCTGAGTAATTAGAAATGGACGAAGAGGAATTTTGGTCTTCCATTAATTGTTTTGAAAATCTAAAATCCTCTTTCGAATCTTTGGAACCTAGCGTTAGGAAACTTATTAAAGATAGTCGTAACACAAATGCTGCATTAGTTAGAACTCGAAAAGAAAATAAGAAATTGGCTGAAAGAAACAAGATGCTCGAGGAGGAGCTCCAGAAGGCTAAACAGCAAGACGAGTCCATCAACAAGATGTGTACAACTTTCGCTGCAGTAAAAGAAGTATGCAAGCAACAAGAGCATGCAGAAGCGGCTTCACAACTTTCTAAGAGGAGAAAATACGATCGTAAGGTTTACAAGATTAATGACTCTGTGAATTGCCCAATTTGCTTGGAAGCTTGGAGTCAATCGGGAGAGCATAATGTCTGGTATGTTTTTCATGCAAATGGGTTTCAAATTTCTTTCTCTTTGTTTTTTTTCTTTTTCTTTCTGGCTTTCCCATTTGGCATCAATATGATGCAGGCAAAGAGGTCGATGGCATTCATATACAATTCTAGTTTTTCACCTGTCTATTGCATTCACTCAAAAGTTTAAGTTCGAGTGTCTTGCTTTATTTTCTGTTATTGCTCATTAAACAACACCAATAGTTGGTTACTGTTCGCATTGATATAGTGCAACCCTATTTAGCAGATTTCCTTCTTTGCAAGAACATTCTCTCTATTAAAATGATGGTAATGGATAACTTCTCTCACAACCATTCCCCTTGCGACAATCTTGAAATTCTTCTCTTTTATTTTTATATTGAAGTGTTGAAATCAGCGCATACTTTGGAGTATATTTTGTTAGTTTCTGTATGTTTAACTCTAGACATGCATAAGCAAGAGCTGCATTGCAGCGTAGTTGGCAGGATAATTTTCTTGGGATGCTGAACTACAGCTTTGGTATAACTATTATACTTGCCCTGTCAATGCTTCCACATTTGCATACCATTGCTTTAACTAACAGAATTGATGGTTTGTTAAAAACACTGTGTGACAATTGTAAATCCAAGTGATGGTGTGTTACAAACACCGTTGTGACAATTGTACAACCAAGTTCCATAACCTTTGCCAGCATCCTTCACAGAGTTATGGTTTGCTAAAATCGCCATTGGGACAATTGTAAAGCCAAGTTCCATAACCTTTGCCAGCATCCTACTTGCCTGTGCCAAAATAGTAGCTTTTGTATAGGGTATGGACATCTGTCAAAGGATAAAGTAATGGGGATTTTTCTGAGATGTTTTAATTTCAAATGTCCTAGTAGACATGTATGCAACATGTGGAAGCATGGACAAGGCATGTGAACTGTTTGACAGAATGCCTCAAATAGATGTGTACTTTTGGACTGCAAATATTGCATAATATGCACAAAATGGATTTGTTGAAAAGGTTTTTTTGCATAACCTTTACTAGCATCCTCCCAGCTGGTATGGACATCCATCAAAGGATAGTGGAAGGGAATTTTTTTTGTCAAATATTATTGTTGGAAATGCTTTGGTAGACATGTATGGGAAATATGGAAGCATAAACAAGGCAGCTAATTGTTTTGATAGAATACCTCAAAGAAATTTGGTCTCATGGAGTCTCATGATTACAAGATATACAAAATGGATTTTTTTAAAAAAATTTACAAACTTTCAAGAAAATGCAATTGGCAGGTTTAAAACCAAATTCCACAGCTCTTGTCAGCATCCTCCTTCCTTGGCTGTGTCACAGAGTTGTCAGCATCCTCCTTCCTTGGCTGTGTCAAAAGTGATTTGAGAGAAACATTTCAAATTTATCAGTCTGCAGCAAAATTGTTTAACCAACATTACTATAAATTAGGGAGTGTTACCTACTTTAATGGTTTTTAATGGGTCATAATGCAGTAAAGAGCAATTAGACCAAAAAGATTCCAAATGAACATTATATAGTGACTCTAGTCCTCAACCTAACACCAAATCACAAAAGATCAAAGTTTCAACATAAGAAAAATGCCAGAAAATTTCAAGCATATTCTAAATACTGAATTTAAGGGCAAAGATTTAAACAGTGTTGAGTTAACAACACTAAGATACAACAGCTAATGTTTAGCTTGTGTCCAAAAGATGGAACAAAAATATATGCCCTTTAGTAATTGCAAGTGTTGCACCTTTTAGCAACACAAGTGTTGAGTATCTTATACAATGAGGGGAGAAATTCAAGCCCACAGTAGCTTTTTAACCTGGTTTTGAGAAACATAAGGGTTGAGAATCTTATGCTTCGATGAACATCCATACCCTATTCCAAATCTCCCATTCTGGTATAGGCTACTGGCAAGATGTCATTAGAGTTTAGTTTTACACTTGCCAATTGCAATTGCTTGGAGGTTAAAAAACTTAAACATCTGTAAATGATAATAAATAAATAAAAAATGAAGAGAAATGTATTACACCGCCCTTGCCGTGAATAGCACATCACCTGCTGTTTAAGATTGGGGTCGATCATATGTTTTATGGCCCCATAACTTTGTTGTATGACGTCCATGCTCTCCATTCAATGTATTAACCAAAAAAAATAGCTTTCTTTGCGAATGGGAAATCCTGTGTATCAACAACCTACAAAACTCTATAGAAAAAGAAATTCTAATGAATAAAATCTGAATTGCCACAAGCGACCTGTATAAAATGATGATTAAATCTGTCAACACCAAGCTTGTCAAAGCTATTACATTGCAAGTTTTAGAGAAAATTCAACTATAAAGAGAATCCAAACCAAGCTTCTCAAAGCTATTACATTCCAAGTTTTAGGGAAAATTATACTATAAAGAGAATCCAAAATCTAAGAAAGGAGAAATTAAAAATGTTTTGATGATCAGGTCTCTGAAAATAGTGCCTAGGATCAAGAGATGACTTATGTCATGTATAGACAGTAGAACCACTTTTTAAGTCCAAAAAGGAAATAGAAAACATATGAAAGATCGCCTATTTCTTTCAAAACCAGAAGATATACTTACAGGCTACAGCATTGATGTTTTCTAAAGCCTTTGGATATATAGTATTGAAATTTGGTGGAAATAATTTACGGAGGAGAGAAAGATTTTAATTTATAAAGAGAGGTGGTGGGAACCATCTGCTATTGTGTGACAGATGTTGGGTGAGCAGCTCGGAACATCGACACGTTTGTAGGCAAGCCTCACCACGTACCCAAACTCCTCTATTCTGATAAAAGTTGCTATTACATGGATAAAAACTAATACTTTTGGCCTTATACATGCATTCACTATTCTGGTTGCCACATGTGAATACAAACACAGATTCCAAATCATTGGTTGCATCTGTTAAAATCTTATTTAAAATAGGAAAAATCAGGCTCCTTTTTTAAAGTTTTTGCAGGCTACGTGTCAGCCAATGTACTCTTATTGTAGCTAGTAAATCCCATTTTCCTTCTGACAAGTTGCAGCCCCGAAATTTAGAACCAATGACAATGCAAAATAATCATTTTGCTAATATTTCTCTCTAAAGAACATGCATTTTCCTTGCCGAAACATTAGGATATAAACGGTTATTGAAATATTTGGCTCCTGATTCGCAGGTAAGTATGTGTTTAATCACTTGTTAAAACTTGCTTCGACGCTATAGTTCCAGGCAGGAAGTAATAAGGAATCTAAATAAAGTTTGGTTTGGTTTGAAATCACTACAGAACTATATTGCACTTCTATCTTAGTTTGTGATTATCTCTTGTCACAGATGTATGCAATTCAGTGTTGTTAATAGTAGCAGTTTTATGGAGATTTCAGAGGGTGTTTTCAAGCAGGGCTTAAATTTTCATAGTTGTATAGCTGTATTTAGGTATTTTAGCTGTAAAATACAACTGAAATTTTTAAATGACTGTATCATATGAAAGGAGAGATTTTGGATAAACTGTCAAATTTATATAGGATTATGATGATATATATACTTGGTTTTTATATAATATATAAAGTATGTCATAGTATTTTAAAGGCATTGTTGAGTAGATAACTGTCATAAAAAAATTGCTTCACAGTAAGGTTGACTGTCAAATTTAAGCCTTGTAAATTTCAAGAATTACAATCAGGTAGTTTCATGTTTAATGTTGTTAATTGGATAGGTTAGTTTTGATTATGGGTAAAGTATTAAGGTAGAAGTTCTATGGAGATTTCAGAGGGTGTTTCCAAGAATTACAATAAGGTAGTTTCGTGGTTAATCATCATTAAGGTAGCAGATTTATGGAGATTTCAGAGGATGTTTCGAAGAATTACAATCAGGTAGTTTCATGGATAATGTTGTTAGTTGGATAGGTTAGTTTTGATCATGGGTAAACTATTGTTGTTCTTCATTAAGGTAGCAGTTTTATGGAGATTTCAGAGGGTATTTCTAAGAATTACGATCAGGTAATTTCATGGTTAATGTTGTGAGTCTAAGAATTACAATCAGGTAATTTCATGGTTAATGTTGTTAGTTGGATAGGTTAGTTTTGATTATGGGTAAACTATTGTTGTTCTTCATTAAGGTAGCAGTTTTATGGAGATTTTAGAGGGTATTTTTAAGAATTACAATCAGGTAATTTCATGGTTAATGTTGTTAGTTGGATAGATTAGTTTTGATTATGGGTAAGGGCTTGTACATGAAATTACAGTCATATAACATGCCATTCAGCACTGTGTTGTCATTGGGGAAAGTTGAACCTTGTTCTCCATCATGAAAACCAAGCAGCTCAACCACTTGACCACACCACATTTGACTAATGTGGTTAACTTGTTAGTTGGGTCATGGGTGGATCATTACTTTAAAAAAGAAATTATATTTAATTGAAGGATTACTTTTTAATTTTTATAACTTTTTTTATTTTAACAATATAGTTTACTAAATTATTAATGTTTAGATACTAAACTAATTTTAGGAAACTAGATCTCATTTTTTTAAATTTTCTAATAGTTTTTAACTCTTAAATGACAAAAAAATCCTATTTTTAATTTATAATTTTAAAGGGAAACAAGAGGTCTCTTCTTTTATTGTGGGTGGGAATACTTTCTTTAGATGTCAAGCTTTTAATATTACAATTCTAATATTTCTAATTGTGGAACTCCAGTTCCCTTTCATGCGGCCATTTTTTTGGCAGATCATGCATAAGACAATGGATTACAAGTTCCTCTAAGGTAACTCGAATTTAATTCACGTTCCTTTTTTGATCTTGCTATGAAAGTTGTCTAGGATTACATACCCTTTCAAAGCAAATTAAACTTTTATACTAATATAAATGAATACAGTGTCCGATATGCTCCAGAAGTGCTACTTCACAAGATATAAGAGATCACTATGTATCCCAAACGTATGACGGCGAGGAGAAGATTTAGGTATCACTCAATTCTATTAATATGCCTTACCAAAACAATTATTTATGTTTTTATTATTATTTAACTTGAGGCTTGGGTAAAGAGTGGCACATAATCTATAAACTGAATTATGCATGGTTGGTTGTTCTTTTTATCCTATTCAACAAAACCAATATTTGGTTTCTTTATAAGAGTAATTTTCTTTTAAATTTTCTAAATTAGGATTATGGTATATGAATGTTCTATTACAATTATGGTATATGAAACTTCTGAAACAAATATGATGAACTTTAAGTCATTAGAATTTTTGTGCACTCACATCATTCTTAACTTTTTACAGGTTGGATGAAAGTTGTAAGGGAGCTCATGTTTAGTATCTCTCTATATTTAGTTTCAAGTTTCAAATAGTTTTCAAAATATTTAATCAAATCTGAGATTGTGGTATTAGTAGTTCATCAAAGACTTTATTATCGTATTAGTGGGCTATCAAAGACTTTATTATGGTATTAGTGGGTCATCAAAGACTTTTGAGTTTGAGGATATAATTTTCAATTATTTAGGAATATGGTTTTAATTTACATAGTGAATATGACTCAATTTACCTAATTTTAAAAGAGTTTGCCAATGGAGAGTTTTATTTTTCTTTTCCCTCTTATGTGCTTTGCATTATTCTTGAGCTTGTAACTTATCTGCCATGTCTAATATTTAAAAGTTGAATTCATGGTACCATGCCATTCAAAATTAGATTTTAACCTAACATTAGATTTTAACCTAACAGGTATTGCCAAAAGGAACTAAGAAGAGAGTTTTGCCAAAGAGAACATAAAATAAAATTCACTATACAGGAATCTTTTTTAACTACTCTAATACATCTATAATATATTAGAAAAGGAAATTAATGTTTTTAATTGTGTAATTAGGTTAATTGAGTAATATAAGTAAATAGACATAATTATTTAAGATTGGAAATTTGCTATAATAGAAATAAGGCATTTTTAAGATTAATTAAATAATTATTGATATTTATCTTGATAATTAAAGAATAATGTCAAATGAATAAGATTATGAAATTTATTTTTTGTTAGATTAGGGAACAGTGCCTCTATATTAGTGAAATTGTTGGATTATGTGTTGGTCCTATGCCCTATCAAAGGACAAACTTGTGGGCTTGGGTCTAATTTGCAACTATAGATCTATACTTATGCTTGAGAGGTGTGTTGGTAATTTGTAGTGTTGCGTGCTACAACTTTACCTAATATGTATTGCTCTACTCTATATTAACTAAAGATTTGGGGACCAATAGTATTGATAAATACATTAGTAAGATGTCTCATGATCCATTTATTAGGGCACTACACTTTGATCAACTCCTTGTAGTTAATCAATACAAAAATAGTAGGAAGTGCCTAAGATGCAAATTCTTTATTTTTTTATTGCATTAGATTAAATTGTGTTTCTATTGATTGCTCTCTAGAATAAATTATTTGATTTATATTAATAATTATGAGAGAATTACAATGAATGAATTGAATTTCATAGGTTTAAAACTTAACTCCTTATCTATCCTAAGATAATCCTAACCAGAAGAGGAAAAGGAAAAAATGTTGAAAGTACAAAATTAAAAAATTAAAAGGCCATACATAAGTCTAAGATAGGCACTTCTTCACCATCTTATGACTAAAATATGAAAGGCCGTAAATAAGTGAATATAGATATTGGACATCATCATGGTTTTGTGACTCACCATATAATAGTCAACAAGCAATAGAAGACACATTCACAATGTATGTACAAAATTAGTAGAAGATTATGAAGAAACAAGGCAAAGAAAACCTTAGGGCTACAAAATGATAAATCATTCTTTACAATTTGGAAATATTTGACATATAGAAAATTGAAAAGAGAAGTAGAAAGTAGAAGAAAAAAAGGGCAAAGGAGTTATAATTTATTTAATTGTCATTAAAATTTCAAATTGTTCCCACTCATTACTCTTATGTTAGATGTTTGATATTCACTCCCTATATTGCTTCACATGACTTCTCCCCCCCCCCCCCCCCACAAAAAAAAAAAACATTAGGACTGTAATTCATGTATATTTACACTCATTTTTTTGGGATATATTTTACATTAAAATATGAACATAAAATCTCCTATGAAAATATTTACACTCTTATATGAAGCATATCTTTCAAATATAATTCAAGTATATTTACACTCATTCTTGTCTTTCAAATATAATTTATGTTTATTTACAGTCATTCTTTGGCATATATTTTACATTAAAATCCAAACATTACATTTCCCATGAAAATATTTACACTCTTATTATATGAAGTAGGTCTTTCAAATATTTAGCATGAAGTAGTAACTTTAATAATTCTTTTGAATCCTATTTTAACCATCCTACTCAAAAGATTGAAGTATAAAAGTATATATTTTCTCCCTTTATGTTCTCACTTGTATCATAATGTGTAAGTATTTACTCTCCCTTCAAAATATCAATGCTCTCACATTTTCCTTAGCTTTTAGGTCTCCCAACCTATTGTAATTGAATTTCTTCCTCATGTCCATTTTAAATATTATATTGTAAAAGGATGAAAAGAGGTTATGGGGTTGATCGTTGGTAATTTGATTAGGTCCTCCTTTCACTCAATACATTCAAGGACATTTAACCAAGTTGAATCACAACTTATGCAAGAGGACTCAACTATCAAGTTGATTGTCACTTAGAATGATAAGGAAATTTGGAATTTATTGATTAATGTATTAAGCTAAGCCTAATTAAGCTCAATACTCTAATTATGTAAAATTATAAACAAATGAATGAAACCTAATAAACCCTCACATAGGAAGAGATTAAATAATGATTAAATACATACCACATTTCAAGTTCCAAAATATGGAAAAGTCGGGGGCTAAAGAGAGGGCACCCAAGCCCAAGGTGCTATTTTTTTCAAAGGGCTTCAAGATCTTTTCGACTACAATCACAAGAGAGGGGGTAGAGGTTGTGCTATTTAGGAGATTGCCTTGGTCAAGCCCTAAAACAGTATTCAAGCCTTCCAAAGCAATGATGAAATAGATAGATTGAATCACAAATAGATATCACCTCAGAGTTGTAGCTCTCAAATAGATGAAGATCTTTCACAACATGAGAAGATGAAGCCAAATCTACAACAACAAACACAACAACAACATAATTCTGCTCTGCAACACAATGAATGCCTCGAATGGTCTATGATCATAAGTTTCTCTTGAAATCAAAATCATCTTCTAGTTTACAAATCAAATCCTAAACATGATAAAATATGCATTCTTGCTTTAATATATCATAATTCAAACTTAAGATGCCAACAAGGGAGACCATTAATGGTAACATTGCTGACATTCAAATTTGGGACCTCAATAAAATAGGGCAGGGCAAGGGTGTGGGTGCCCTTGTCTAGGGACCTATTTTGGGTCAGGGTTAAGCTCTAAGATGTCCCCTAAGTCCCATTTTTCATGGGTTTCAGGGCATTTTGTTTCGAGATTCATTTCTAATATGCATGATGAAAATTAAGGGACCCGAGAGCTAAACATAGGAGAGATTCACCTGGTTCTACTTACAAATCCAAGTTAGATTCTTCAAATTACTATGATCTACTCAATGGAATTTAATCCGTACTTGAGGAAGCCCCATCAAACAAATCACAAAAAACAACAAATGTGTTTTGATGAGCTAATCATATACTTGATATGTTAATTCAAATAACAAGGAAAAAACAAAATGGAGACAACTAGATAAAGTATCCAAGATATTTTAATAAGTAATTGAGAACTAGAAGTAATAGCACCAGAGAAATGCATATTTTCTATTGATTTTCTTCAAAGAATAGGCCTTACAATTGTCTCTTTCCAAAATTAGATTTCCTGGAGAGAGAGCCTTGAGGTCTTGGTTTCCTTCTTATAGGGATGAAGGAAGCAACAAGCTTCAAACCTTTCACATACAAAATGGCTTTTCATATTCCCACCCTTGATATAATATATTACAATGTTTTCTCTTGAAAAGTCTAAATTAGATTGCCAAATATATTTTGATTATACTTATAAAAGCATAAAAAATAGAAAGAGACAAAAGAGGAAGATGTCCAAGATTTGTTGGTGCCTATTGACGCTAGCTTTATGCTCATTGCTCCCTTGCCTGATCATTCTTTAGCTCCAAGATATTTTTTCTCCCACTAGCACACAACATAATCACTATGCCATTTATACTCTTGGATCTAGAGTAGGTTGGCCTAGTGATCCTTCCATCTCTTGTCCAGCAACACTTTGACATCAATGATGAACTTTACATATCCAGCATCTAGAGCAATTACTCTATACAGAATCACATTGAAATTGAGAACATTTACGTTCTCATCCTTCTTCAAATGATCAATTATTTGAGAAATAATTTGTCCAAACTCATCTTTCCATTCATTAAAACCCTTGATTTGTCTGTCCTCTCCCAAAATTGATGGGATGAATTGATGTTTTAAAGAGGCAAAACAATCAATCTTTGCCTACATTTTCTAACTTTCTCTATTATATACTAATACTCATCCAAGATAATTTTTACCATTTTCTTAGTTGGCTTGAGAGTAGCAGGAGCATATGGGTTTCATTACAAAGCTTTACATAAAGTTATCAAGGTATGATGTGCAGGTTTGCATCTCCTATACATAGGATCCAGAATAGAAAGATTAATCTTCAATTGTTCAATTGCCTGGGACAAAGCAATGTAGTACTTATTTACTTCCTTGACCTTATCCAACACCATCTTAATCCTATAATCTAAAATCTTTTCAATGATGTTGAAAATCTTTGCTTTGTTCTCATTGGCCTATTTTGATTTCTCAATTTCATTTTCAAAACTTTGTTTAAGAGCATTCAAATGCTCATCAGGAACAATTGTATCATTAAATTTAGGTGGGATAGGGACTTTGTAAGGCACAATTTCTTAGCTTTGAGATGAGCCAGCACCCTTCATTTGTTTCTTCAGTCTATCATTATCCATGAATTATCTATTTACCTCTTCATTCATTTCCATTTGAGTATTTTCATACTCAAGCAACTTTTGTTCCATGTGTTAACTACAACTCTACTAAACATGGCTGAGTGCATAGTGATATTGGCTGCTTCCAATGCTAAGGTGTCTTTCAATGTTTTAACCATTGTTGTCCACCTTGTCTCTTATACAACATCTAGCAACCTTGGTTTTTGAGTGGTCTTCTACATGCTCCATATGGCCAATGTTTCAATTTTGGGATTGTATCCCAAACCGCTCATACCATTCTCAAATTCAAATTTAGATACTAACATTGGATCATCTTGATTTCTGAATTGGTCAAGAAGGAACATTGTCTTCATGTCCATCCCAAGAATGATCAACATATTTCTCTTTCAGACAAGTTGTCTGGCCTCCTCAAGACTAATATTTATTTCATCTATTTTCATATCCTTGAAAGTTTTAGAAACAATTTTCTCATGCTGAGATTCATCAATTCCCATTTTATTTATTTCCACCTTTTCATCAAATTCCCTCATCTTCAACTTCATCAAAAAGTCCTTGAATTCAAGAGTGTTGATGAATTGATCATCTTTAATGAATCTTAAAGAGTCAATGATTCCTTTTACATCATGTATTTCCTTTTCTTCTTGCTCTTTGCCTTGTTTTCTAACCTGAGGCATGTGAGCCTCTGCTTCCTATGCAGGAGGCTGATCAACCTCTCCATATTCATTCATATGCTGCAATATGTCAGCAACCTCCTCTATGTCTCCCATTGACTAAATCATCTCATAGGGGACTAATGGAACTACATCATCAGTCCTTTTCCTTTTTGAAGGTGGTTGATCAGCAGAGTGAGGTGTAGTGCCCCTCCATTCTCACCTCGATTGTGTAGGTAGTCTGGTGAAGGAATCTGGAGATGAAGATGGAACATGAGCTTCTATAAGTTAAATGCATATTATTATGTTATGATTACAGTTAGATGATGCAGTAGTATGTTGTTAGGGTAGGTGGAAAGTGTGACATTGTACCATTGAACATATGGACATACGGGAATGAGATACGAATATCAGAGATCCTTTCCAGTGCTTCAGCTATTATGTGTACTCTAATTGGGATGCTTGAGTGAAAAGGTATCAGGCATCGACTCCACCTAAATTAACAGGTCTGAGCATGGCTTAACCAATGGAAAGTTGTTGAATGGAGATAACATAGGGTTTTTCCTTAGCTTGTCACCATCCTCAGAGAGGATAAGTTTTTAGTCCTGTGTCCTATTTGTATCGTTGTGATTGCGAGTCTTTGTTGTTCAATTCTGTTTGTCGTCAGGTTACACGTGGTTTCTATGCGGTTAATTGTTTTATTAAAAAGCATTATTGGTTTTATTTTAATAAATAAATAATAATTATCAGTGGAAAATAAATATATTATTATTATTATTACTATTATTATTATTATTATTATTATTATTATTATTATTAAATTATTAATCTAATATGAAAATGAATTTGTAATTAATAAACTTTTTGTTAATAAATTTTATGGGATGGGTGTGTTGTCAGATATTCTATTTTTATAGTAATCTTTTAATTACATCATTGATGAGTTGCTTTGGTTAGTAAATCAAAAATTAGATAGAATCTTGTTGTTAGTGGGAAGAAATAAATGAATTTATTTGATTGAGTGGGAGAATAGTAACGGATGAAAGTGATTGCATTTGATTATTATATTTTCTATTTCTTTTTGGAGTGGAGGGAGTCTCTTTCCTTGATCAGGGAATCAAGTGTCCCAATGGCAAGGTCAGAAATAGGGAATTTGTTAGGAAAGGGCAGATCAAAAATGAAGGCAGAGAATAGTACCATAATCATACACAATTATCAAACATATGTGATTTGGATGGTGTATCAAGTATGAGCCTCGTTTGTATTCTTCTCATTTTAGAGAGCGTTGGATGTTTCATATATGAGTTATTAGGTGGTCTTATATGCTGCTTTACTCCTGCAAATTACTCCTACTCGAATGTTTCTAAAGTCTGTTCAACATTCCCATTTTATGCATCCTGCGATCATTGCATGTTATAAGATGACACTTCTGCGAGGCATTCAGTCTTCAGTGCACACATTTTGTTTATCTATCTACCAAAGTATTCCCAACTATAATATTTGATGAATCATTTTTCTCTTGACATCGTTGGATAACTGTACCCCATCCCATACTAACATTTTGGCGCGTGCATTACCGGTTCTGGCAAGACCCTAGTTTTGGCTTTGTAATTGCATTTGCCTAAAAGTTTTGCCATGTGTTCTTCAAAAACTCTCTCTATAGATTTTACACTTTGTTGATCTTTTGATTCATTATCTCACTGTCGAATCTATTGTTAAATCACTACATGTGCAAGCAAATAAATTAGTAACTTTCCTTGTTGCTTCCACTGTTCTCTCCACCTAACACTCTACTCATACTGTTCTTTTCTGATGGGTGCAATTGTTTAGAAACTTTCCTTCAGAAATTTCAATCATGTCAATGCCTTTAATATCTTTAGGCTCAAATGGTTAATTGTATTGATGCATCTTACCTATCACCTCTATGAGGAATCTTGTTTAAATTTATTAATCGGTGATATATTAGTATTCCTTTCTAAATTGGTAGGAGATATCTTAATTAAAATCTCTGTAATTTCTTCAGTGCTAAGTTGTATTATCCTCTACCTCTGTCAAAGGCTGACCCCTAATCTGGAATCATTACTAGTCATGGATTTGCTTGGGTGTAACCTTTCCATCAAATCTGTTATGTATTGATCCTGCAATTGATGTTTTCCATGAAATGATATCTCCTTGAGGCATTCATTCAACTAGTGTGTACCCGATCGGTGCTTCTATTTTTATTTTCTTCTAACTAAATGTTATCAAAAGCATTTAAATTGGTTTAATATGTGCATATCCTTCAGTCACAATCTTCTTTCAAACCACATTTCCTTGAGGTATTTTACCCATCAACTCACATGATTATCGATTATCGATTAGGCTAAGACTAATCTTTGCATAGGATTATCGAGTGGGTTGAGACCAATCTTTGCATATGTTATTATATAGGCTTAGGTGTATGACAACAACATTGCTTTCTTGTTATGGATTACAATATGATACTTGTCTTTTGTCCTTCCCTCTATTATCTATGCAAAATATTGGGGGTGGCAAGGTTCAATCAGTTATGAAGGTTTTCTTTTTAACTTATACCATCACTGCATATCCGACTTCTTGGGTTTTACTCTGCCTCCTTTGCACTTTCCACTGAATTGCTCTCACCTATGTAGGCTCATATTATGTTCATTTACCCTGTAATATCATAAAAGAGTGATTGGGAGGGAGTTATGTGTAGTAAGCAGAGTGTGCACCGGGCCGTCAACCAACCCTCCCTTGATATTGTTGAGACCTTTGTGAATGACATTCTTTATCTTCTGATCACTTTTACATGATGATTCTTGCCACATTCAATATGTCCCTTATATCGTTGCATTCCATGAGATGACATCTTTCTATCTATCTGTAATTTTCAATAACATCATTTGTTAGAACCCACGATAACTTTGTATGAAATTGTGATATGGGTTAAATCTGTGAGTGGTTATAGCTGTGTTAAGGAATATGATAGGTGATATTATTATTTGACTATTTGTGTGATTTAGGGTATAATTGATCTTCTTATACCATGTATTACATTCATAAGTATATTTAAGGAAACATTGTATATTGCTCACTGATATTCTGGTTATTGTTATGCATGGCTGAGATAAATGTATGTGGAATTTATGTAGATTGTACCTCAGAGGAAATATTATTGGTGTTTGTAACTTATTGTATGAAATGGAAACCTTGATTGGAATCCAAATGAAATGGTGTTATCTTCTTTAGTTCTCTTCACCATCTAGATTGTAGTGGCAATAAATATAGGCTTTATGATAGTGTTTCTTTTGGCATTTACTCTTGGGTTATTAATCTTTTGCTAGATTCAATTAATTTTGAGATTAGAAATGTCGCTAATATGTTTCTTTTCAAGACAAATAACAAGTCTTCATTAAGATTTCATTTTCTAATAGATGTACCTATATGGGATACCCAATAGATTTTATTATAGATGGATGTGTTTGGAAGTCTCTTTAGTATCTAATCTTCTAGCTAGGGATATAATGTTTTAGTTAAGTAGAACTATGGGAGATAGCCTTGATGGGAGGTAGTCTTTTACTTGTTGCCATCTATGAATGTAACTCTAGACTCGTGTGCACATTGAAGCTTAGGAGAACCAAACCCAAGTAAGGATAACTTGAGATTTTACAATTCTTATAATCTTGGAATCTTGAGTCAATGATATCTTTCTTTTGTGGTGCCAGTTACGACTTAGATGGAAAGGATAAAATCAAGATTAGGCTGAACTTCTCTTATTTCTCCCTTAAATACCTTTTTAATTCCAATCATGTTGGTAGAAGAATAATGTATCTAGAGTCTCAAATTAGAATGTTTGATTTTAAAGTTAGGTGGATAGAGTTTCATATTAATGCAAATTCTAATAATAGACTTAATGCATTTTAAATGTTATAATTCTATTTAACTCATTCTCTTGCATTGTTTACTTTTGCTTCAGTTCAAATCATAAGACATATATATGTAGACATATATTATGATGATTAGGTTAACCTCTTGTTAATGGAGGATATTAGATTTTTAAATAGGATTAGATTCTCAAATGAGAAATAGTTTCTTGAAACCACTTGCTAGATATAAGTATGTAGAGCTTTGATGTAAGTGCTTTTGATATAGTAACTAGAATATTATTATTTTTGCACTATAAAAATAGATTTATGTTATTGTTGGATTAATGTTACATCCTCAGTCCCATGTTTAGTACATTATTTCATGTGTTGTAAATGTGGTGCAGTAATTGAGTGATTATTGATGAATCTTAGTTATGTTATGCAATTATTAGTGAACGTTGATGTGGGACCATTGTGTTATAGTGGTGTCTAGTGTCCGTGTTATTGGGAAAGTTGTTTCTAGAGGCTAGGATGGGTAGTTTTGGGTATGACCCTGGTGATTATGTAATCTTGCTAATGGTTATATATGCATTGGTTTTATGTAGTGTTTACTTCCCTCTATTTATGGTTCATGTGGTTGTGATGGATGAACAAGTTGACCCATGCCTTTCTTAGTGTACCTATTCTTGTGGATTTGTTGATGTCATGTTTGTGATGTGGGTGTAGAGTCCTTCTTGAATGTGGTTGTTCATTATTGTATTGAGCATGTAATAAAAATACTATGTTGGATACATTTTGTTATGGTCAAGATTTTGGGAGCAAGATGACCATGCCTTGCTTTGGATTCATGTGGTTTAAGGTTGTTATGAGGGTTCCTACTAGAAATTTTGGGATAGTGATTTAAGAATTGGTCCTTGTGATTTTGATTTGAATGCAAGAAGGTAAATGCCTTAAATGGTTTATGGTTATATGTCATTATGTCTTGCTTGATGGATAGGGTCTTCTAGATGCAGGTAGGGGAGTGGCTTTCAATGAGGGGCCGGTGCCCAAAGTGGGTGCCTAGATAACCCATTGGAAGTTTTTTATCCAGTGATAACTTAATAATAAATTTAGAGGGGTAGGTAGTTAGTCAAAATTTAATCAAGATAAAGTATGCCTCACTCATGGCTCAAGTGCTCATTTAGGCTTGAGATGAGATGAGAAGACCTAGAATGCCAAATCAACTGCCTTGTCCTCATGAAAGGTATGTTTGTTCGGCAGGAGTTTGTATGGGGGCCGGTGGTCGGGAGAGGCTGCCAAGATAACCCAGGAAGGGGGCCGGTGTCTAGGAAGACCTGCCAGGATAACCCATGACAAGCTATACAATGGCATTCATCCCTAATGTAGTCTAGTACTCCCTAGTTGATTTTTCTCCTTCGGTTGTGTGTGTGTCTCTGGAATTTTGTTAAATATGGAAGTGATGTTTTGATGCTTATAATGTTTTATTAGACAGTGTTGTACTTGAATAGTTCTTGTACCTATCAGTCCTTTGTCTTTTTGGTTTGGTTGTTTCTGTGGAACCTTATTTTTTTGCTAGCTCAGGGGTGGACCTCAGGGTTCCACATCATCAGGTGGAAGAGCTTAATCCATTAGTTTTCTTGGCAATATGGTTCATGTTCATGGTAGATGTGTCCTTCTATTTCTAGATCCATATGGCATTCAAGATTTGTACTATGCTTCCAAAATTGTATAGTCCTAACTTATATTGTAATTTGATGTAATTAGTCAAGAAGTTTTGTAATCATGTAAACCTATGTTTGAACTCATTTGTACTTGTACATACCTTGTATATTGATAGGTGTAATCTTTTTATGATGTATCAAAATTGCATATCGACATGTGTGTTGTATTATGTTGCTAATGACCTTTCTTTATATTTATTTGATGCAGTTATGTTCCCTAGAGATGTTAGTTGATTATATAATTTAAATGTTGTAATTAGTGTTACCTTATCTAGTGATTAATGCAAATACTTGGTTTAAAAAATAATTTATTCCATATTTTATTGTCAGTTAGCCTAACTCTCTAGGGTTGCTTGACAAGGCATCACATGAGGTATCTTGCATTGTCATGGTATCAGGATCAGGTTCTGAAACTTGAACTCCAATTGACCTCTTTGTACGTAGCTTAGAAACATTTGTAGGCTGGTTCTTTGTTGATTTGTCATATATCCTTTTAAAATTGTCAAGATTAAAATTGATTCTTCTTATTGGGTCATTCTCTTGAACAAAGAATCCTAAAAATTTGGGGTTTTGTTTTTCCCTCTCATCTTCAATGTCCATCAATATGTCCCATTTTCTTTTTTTGCTATATACCTCATTTGGGGTGAGGCAATTTCTAATGATATCTTCCTCATAATCAACATGATGGGCAACCTTAGACTTTGTAAGAATTGTTTGTGTCACAAAATTAATGTGACCTTCTAGATCAAAAACCCTTTCTCTAGCACATTTCAAAGAATATCTACTTTTTAGGTACTCCTGCAACTCCTCAAGAGTGTCAACACCAATAGAAAATCATTGAAACATAGTCAAATCTGGCAAAAAGGTCCCCTTTTTCTATTTTTCATCAAATCCCTCTCCATCCACAACATTTGCCACATAAATTCAAGAAATTCCAACCTGTAAGGACAAAACCTAGGAAAAATATGTGGAGCTTGAGTGTACCCATATACCCTTATAAAAGTGTAGTTTGGAAAAAATATAAAGTCACCAAAATTGTGTGTATGCCCTTTCTCTGGCATCATTTCATGAGGTCTCAATATCAACCTTATTTCTTTTATTAATTCTGGTATAGCCTACCTTAGAGAAACATAGTCACCTATGGCACAAGCAATTTGTATCCCCTATTATCAACCATAGTCAATGTCATCCTTATGTTGATATGCACTAGACAACTAAGAGGGGGGTGAATCAATTGTCACAAAAACTTAAACACTTTATGCAACTAAACATTCATCACTTATCCACAATTATTATGATTTAACAATGAGTGCATGAAAACAAAAACTTAACCACAAATACAACATCAAACACAAGAGAAACTAGATTTACATGGAAAACCCCAAGGCAGGGAAAAACCACGAAGAGGATTAACTCTCAATATATATTGTGAACTTGAAATAATGATGTTTAGACTTGGTCACTCCACGGGCCTAAACATACTAGCTTACTGCAATGAAGAACAACTAAGTCTAGTAGGCTCACTGCCTCAACCCTAAACCTAGGAAGATTATAATAAGATCTACTAAACCCTAAGGGCTGTTAAACCCTATTCACTGCCATGATCAACACCTTTTTCTCTTTTTGACTCAATTATAATCATTTCTCTGCTCTGCCTTTCCTCTACTCTGCTCTTCCTCTATTCTTCTCTTTCTTTTCTTTCCTCTGCCCCTTCTCTGCTCTGCCTTTTGGACCTTTCATAATATATTCTCATTTTCGCTCAAGGACACCTTTTCCATGACTCACCTATAGGTATTTATATACTACATCAACCTTGGAGTGATCATCAAGGTTGGAAACACAATCATCAATGATTGGAACAACCTCCAAGATCAATATTACAAACATTTACAAAATAGGTGCTGACCTATTGAAACATTATGCAAGGGGAATGAAACATAGATCATGCCATGCCTTAGCTTGGAGTCATACATGATCTTTGATGTCACAACATGCTTCCTCAATCTTCCAGAGATTTCTGCAATGACTAGGATTAACCAGGTCAGCCAAGACTAGTTACATGCTACATTATCTAGGAACAATCTTTACACACCATCTCAATTTCTTAATGCAGACCAAAGTCCAGATAGGAACATGATTAGGAAACATCTACATGCATGTTATAATCATCAGGAGTAACCACACAAACTTCAACCACTTTATCCATAGGAATCTTTTCACCATAACACAAACTTCACTATCTTCAACTATCATAAAAGAAAAATAGCTTGCAGACCACCAAACCACAAACCATTGAAACTGTAGGCACTTATCATCATCCCAGGCTTCCCTCTAAAACCAAAAAGCCAAATACTTTATTGCAGAGGAATGTGGAGTAGAATACTTTCTTCCTATCCAATTATACTTATAGAAAAGACAAGTTTCACTCTAGTGAACACAACTCACTTAGATCTTCTTGCGGATGGCTCAAACCTAGAATGTAGCATCCTCAAACATACCTCTAACTTACTTCCAATCCATGGACCATGATCTTCAAGCAAAAATAAATGCAGAGTAGTTTCTCAGACTATTCTTTAGCATATAATTCACTGTCTATACTGCACTCCTCTGTAACTCACTCGTTTCTTTTGAAGGGGCTAATTTTCTCAATATCCTTAACATACAAGTCTTCTAAAAATGTAATAGAACAAGATATAGTTGACACCAATGACAAACAAGAATATGTTGACATCAATGACAACACTGATTAGGCACATACTTGTAACAATCTCCCCCTTTGTCATTGATGGAAATGTATGATGTGAAAAACTACAACAACCATCAAGACAAGATTCTCCCCCTTTCTCTTTACACATTTGCAATCTCCCTTTTTCCAAAATTCTCCCCCTTTCTCTTACACATCTACACTATAAGTTTTTCACATGACTTCTCTCCCCCTCTAACATCAATGGCAAAGGGCACATACTTGCACTAATATGCTCTGATCTAATCTCTCTTCTAAACTTTCTTCAACTGACTACTCCCCCTTACTTGATGATTTCTTGACTGCAACTTTGATTCTTCATGTGAAGTTCTCTCCTTCTTGGTTTGTCAATATTCACATTAGGATTTAGCTACTACTGCCTTGTTTTCTATTAGCAACACTATGATACTTACTCCTTTTATCAAAAATTTATATCAGCACAATTTACTTGCTTCCCCTGGGAGATGACTTCATAATCTTTTTTACTTCAGCAACCATATTTGATTATTACTTGCACTGCTACACCTTTTTCTTTTATTGTTCATTCTAGAACCTTCACATGCTATCACTTCTGAAGTAACATGACTGTGTCTGTAGGCTTCCCATATCATCAATCTAGTTGAAACAATGTCTTCTATCATTTAAGCAGGCATTATTCACATCTGATTGGAAGTCCTTATGTGATACAAAGGCTAGAAACAACTTAATAGCCTCCATTTGTGCCACCAGAGCAACATTTTTCCATCTGTGAGTACTTCTTACACATGACCTTGCCTTATTTCTCACCACTTCTATGTTCTCACTCAATTTAATCTATGATCTGCTTGCCTATAATTACTTTTCTTTACCAATGCACCTTTTCTCTTTTTACCCAAAAACAAGTCTCTAATGTGGTACTTCTACACACTTCCTAGGGATCTTAGGAATTATTTTTGGATCTTCTTCTTGTTTAACTTGACTATCTTCCTGTTCATCAAATATTTATGAATAACATACCTAAACCACTTATAATGATCTTCAACTGCGGAGGCATACTGATCCAATCTCTATTACTTACTTTATATACTAGTCATGCTTTAGTCATTTTGGGCTTCCGGACCAGAATTATTTTGTGCCTTGATCTACAGAGTTCCTTTCAGGTAATCTTTCATATAAATCTTCATATCAAATTTTTGTGCCAAATCTTAGCACTGACTATCTGGCTAGGGGATTTTAGAATTTTTAATACAACACCCCTTAAGCCAGAGTTTCCAGTTTACTTTCTAGAGGAGGTATCTGCTCCAGAATATGGTGTAGACTCATCTCTTACTTTATTTATTTCTTTCTTGACCCAGACCTTGTTCATCTCCTTATTGACCTTTGCCGGATCAATCTTTTCCACTGATTTCCTCAATTCTTCTTGATTATCCTTCTTACTTGTACAAGAGCTTGCAATATGTCTAGGCTTGTTGCAATTGAAGCACATAGTATTTTTCTGATCATTGTTCCTTTCATTTGTCTTTGACTTGTATAAGTTAGCTTTATGCCAAAATTTATTGCATATATAACAGTAGACGTTAAATGATTCAATTGTTCTAATTTTGCCGTAGCCATTTCTCACTTGGCTTTTACATTCATTCGTCATGTGTCCCATTCTATGGCAATCATAACATCTAATGGTATTCTGACTAAAGGATGATGGGGTATTTTGATTTATCCTATTTCTACACCAATTAGCCTTGTGACCAAATTTGTTACATAAATTACAGTAATTGATGAAAGAGGAATACCTTTGGGCGTTTAGCTGCTTAATTGATGGTCTTCTGCTTCTTTGCTTCTAAATCTATCTAATTTTGTCCTCTTCCTGACTTGCATTGAATCCTTTGTCTTTTCCAGATTTTATGCCTTCTTTGTCATCATTATTTTTCTGTTCTGCCATTGACCTAACATGTTTGGTGGCATTCATACTGAATTGATCTCTTTGAGCCTACACATGTTTTAGAGTAGCTTTCAAGTCTTCAACTTCGTCTTCAAGCTTTATGCAGACTTTAATTTTGTCTTTTAGATAGTTCTCAATTTTTGTCTTCTCTTCATTGTTCTCTTTTAGAGTCTACTATAACTGCCTGATTTACTTTCTTAAATCTTCTTTCCAATCCTTATATTCATATGTAGTTCTTGAGTTATCTCTATTAATGCTGGCAATTAGGCACATATTCATTTGATTCATAGAAGCTTTGTGATCTTCCACATCATCTTTGGTGGTCTTGGAACCTTATTGTTCTTCAATTTGCAAATCCTTATTGGTTGAGACTGAATTCTCCTGGATGTTCTCAATAACCTTAACATTTGTACTTTCCATGATCATTCCCATTCTATTATTGTAGCATTGGTAGGCTTTGGTCCAGGATGAGTATCCAAGAAAAATGCCTTCCTCATACTTAGCATTGTCCTTTTCCATTCTGATGAGGCATTTGCTTCCAAATATTTTAAAATACTTCACAATGGGTATTGATCCACACCATAGCTCAAGAGGAGTCTTTCCTTCTTTGGTTGTTACCTAAATTCTATTAAGTGTATAGATAATGGTTTGAATTGCCTCCTTCCAAAATACATCTAGTAAATTTGCTTCTTCCATCATTAATTTTTCATTCTCCTAAATAGTTCTACTTGCTTCTTCCACTATCTTAATTTTGACAGAGAGTTGTTTTCTATCCCATAGGTTTCACAAAATGTATTGAAATCATTGGAGATAAGTACTTATTCTATACTGATTCTTAGGCCTTTGATATTCTTGCTTAGCTCATTTTTAAGGGTTTTTTAAAAAAAATTGAGTGCTTCCAGAATCTCTGATTTATCTTTTAGAAAACTGACCCAGGTCATTCTAGAAAAGTCATCAACAAAAAACATGAAGTGCCTGTGACCATGGAGGCTTGGTATTCTTATAGGACCATAGAAGTTTGCATGAATCAATTCCAATAATTCAATGGAGGATCTTTCTTTATCTTGCCACACTTTTCTTGACAATCTCTGACATTTCTTGCAACTAATGTTATTTGAGTAATCAATCTCTGGTAGGTCATTCACAATCTGAACTAAGTTTGTTAAATCATCAAGATTTGTATGACAAAGTATTCTATGCCAAACCCAACTTTCATTGGTCTGAGATGTGTATCCAAGAAAGTCCCTTTTTCTAAGATGATAGAGATTTTTTTCTGTTCTTTTTGCAATTGCTATTGTGGCTCCAGATTTTTCTTTGATTTCGAGAGGATCATTTTAAAACACAAACTTGAAGCCCTTCCTGCATAATTGTCCAACGCTTAAGAGAGTTTGTTTCAAATTATTTACGTAAAGAACATCTTCAGAAATTTGTCTATTGCCAAAATTTGTCGATCCTATTCCATAAATTTTAGTACTGTAGTCATCTCTAAACTTGAGTAGTCCTTCATTTTATTCTTCTAGACTAAAAACTTACTCCTATCATCAGTCATGTGGTTTGAGCAGCTACTATCAATAACCCAACTATCTTTGTCACTGGTACAAGCTTTAGAGCATCTTTGATGGTTGACATTTTGTTCTTCATGAATTACTTCCTTAGATAATGAGCATTCAGATGCATCAGAGTATCTATTTTTCTTTTGACTCCATTAGGATCTCCCTTGAGCTGTTAGACTCTGTCTAAAGGGACATGGCTCTAATATCAATTGTTGATATGTGCCGAACAACTGAGAGGGGGGGTTTGAATCAGTTGTCACAAAATCTTAAACACTTTTTGCAACTAAACATTCATCACTTATCCACAATTATTATGATTTAGCAATGAGTGCATGAAAATAGAAACTCAACCACAGATACAACATCAAACACAAGGGACACCAGATTTACATGGAAAACCCCAAGGCAGGGAAAAACCATGTAGAGGATTAACTCTCAATATATATTACAATCTTGAAATAATGATGTTCAGGCTTGGTCACTCCATGGGCCTAAACATACTGGATTACTACCATGAAGAACAACTAGGTCTTGTAGGCTCACTGCATCAACCCTAAACCTAGCAAGATTACAATAAGGGTTGTTAAACCCTATTCACTACCATGATCAACACATTTCTCTATTTGTGACTCAAGTATAATTGTTACCATTTTTTGACCATAGCTCAAAAATTGGCCGAGCAGATATAACATTTTCATTTTTTGAGTGAGGTTTGATTTACTTTTGTTATGAGTTAGTTGCATAGTTATTATGTTTTGAATGATAAATGCAGTTCAATTGTTTAGGAAAGAAAAGAAGTTTCAGATCATTCATTAAATTATAGAGTAGTAAAATGAGATAAGTATTCATTCATCACAATGGTTATTCATTTACAAGTTTGAATACATAAAGGAATAAGCATTGCATTGAAGGAAACCATGACATATCAGATGTCCCACACAAGTCGTGGGTTATAGTTGAACTCATGCAAATATAAAGAAAATACTATGCATCTAATGAAGGATAAAGGAATTATGTATCCATCATTGCCTTGTTTTGTCAATCTTCATAGTAGTCTCTAGTCTTTCTCCTGACCTAGGCATGTGCTCGAAAAAATGTGGGAAGGGTCCTGTTAAAAGCTCCGGCTATGAAAATCCTTTATCTATCAAAAGAGGCATAATACTTTGATTATAATGCATTGATGAAATGAACAACATCCATATGCAGAAGGAACTGAAGATAGGTAAACATGGAGTATCATTATATTATTCTAATCTATTTGTTTCATGTGCAGGTATAGGACAAGTCATGAAGCTGATTGGAGACATTCAGCATGTGGTGTCAAATGGGCTCCCACAAGGGTTGAACCTAGCATGCTACTTCCCCTTGATCTCGGAAGGGATGAATAGAAAAGAGAAAAATCATTGATCACATTCACATGACAAGCTAAAGGAATAACAAATACAATCATATGCATGATCAGTTCCATTTTAGGACATAGCCATGATTACAGTTCAAGGAATGAAATGCAACCATGAAAATAAGCTGAATTGTGAAAGAAGGACTGCATTTAATACATATGGCAGCTATCATCATCACTTCAGTCTGCATTAGAAAGTGACATTCATAGGTATTTCATTTGAATATCTTTCATAGTATTTTGATGCACCAAAAAAGAATGCAGATATTAAGACACATTGCATCAGTTGAATGTCCAAATGTTGCCAGTGAATATAGGAAACAAATATCACAAGTATGCTTTAGTGATAAAGGTATCCAATTGTTCATAAGCATTAATAGGAGTTGTCAAAATAATGGAATCATTTGAATACAATTATCATTTTTTGGGATAATATGACTTGAATAGTTGTCAAGGGTTTTGACAAAGTGTAACCGAGGAAACAATGTCATTCATGAGTGTGGGACAACAAACTGGAATAAAAGTGTGGACATAAATCTACAAAATGATAGCCACATGAAAGCATAAGGAGCAATCTCAAATGAGAACAGCAGAAACCTAGCTCAAAGATAGCTCATAGGCTATGTCTGTAGGCATACGAATGAGAGAAGTAGTAATGTATGTATGACTCTCAGTTGCTACAGAAGGAAGTATGTGCCACATAAAAAAGGAATCTCAAATACATGAGGATATAAAATAGATACACAAGTGACACAGCTATACATGACATCAATGAACAACTATAAGATGTCACTTTCATCTCAAATACAAGTGTCGTGAACAGCCAATAAGATATTTGACAAAATCTATGCCACACAAGTTCAAGCACTTAGATCATAGTCATAGAGTAGTCTCAGATGACAAACACAATATCATGTTCAAGATATGGGAGAAATGTAAGTCACAACCATACTTCTGACTGATACAAGTTAAGTATCCATTTTTCATGCATTATGGTTTCTAATTGATACAGTGAAGGAAAAGAGAATGTCATTGATATGCAAGAAGTTCTAAATGCCAGAGAGAGAATAAAAGACCAACATCATGTGATAAAGGGCATCTCATAGGTGGATGGGTTATGCCAAAATAGAAATAAATGTCTATCTAACTTCCACATTCAAAAAAATAAATAGTATAACAACTACAAAATATTTTGAATGAAGGAAATGTACATGAATATGCTACGGGAAATGATAGCTAATATTGCTCTGAAATGTCTGAATAATCATTTGAAGAGGCTATAGACTCAAAAGGGCAAGTTTCCAGATGATACAAAGTAGTTTCTGTGTTAAATATTTTTGAAACTTTCAAGTTTTGAAAAAAACAATGTCTTATTTCATGCACAGAAGTGAAAAGAGATAAATACAAAGATGTGTTTATGCCATAGAATGGGTTTTTTATGATACCCTTAACAAAATTTTCAAACCCTAACACTTTCTTGTGTTTACAAAAAAAGAAGAAGATAATACATTTCAGTTACGCCAAGGCCGTGCCAGAGAGATAGCATGTAACTACATTTAAGTGAAACCCTTGTCGTAGTTTCGAAAACCTTCTTTCTTTTTGCAGTTGTAGGAAACAAAAAGTGGTATGAGATGTCTACAGGCATAGCTAAGATGTAGAGAGAGTCCTAAGAATAATACAAATGAAACCCTCATTTCATAATCAAAGAGCCTCTAAGTTTTTTACATCAAAATACAAAGAATAAGCCACAGAATGTATTTTATACCACGACAATGCCATAAATGAAAGTATACAAAGATGCCAGTTGATAAAATTTGAAACCCTCATTATGATTTGCATATATAGTGATATAAAAAAACCTACAACAAAGAGAAATGAGAGCTTACTCTTTTAGTTGCAGTAGAGGAAAGATAGCATGGTCACGACCTCTTTTGAGGTTTTTCATCATTTTTGCCACATTTATAGAGTTTCAACACAGAAAAAGCGAAAGAAACGAATGCCAAAGTATTGTAGTAGGAGAAAGAGCAACTATAGCCACAACCATTAAGAAGGAAATGCCACTAAAGAAAGTCAAAATGCCATTCAAGCTTCAGATACATACTCACCAAGTCCTGCCTATCATTTTGAATTGAGAAATGTAAAGCATTTGACCATAGAAACCAGATAATGGAGTAGGCAAACCAGAGGAGTATGAAACCCTAAGTTAGCTGACATAGAGTTGCAGAGAAAGTCGAACAACAAAAATACAAATGAAAATGAGATAGGTTTTAGGGTTCATGCTACTGTTTTGTTCAATAGTATTTCCCCACAATCATTTTTGACTTTACAAATAAATATAATTACATTATCCAAATAACATCAGGGTCAGGACTTGCAATCGATGTTCCCTAGTAATCATGGAGTGGAGAGACCGACAACGTTCCTCATTTTGGTTTGATTTTATAAAGGCAAAGGTGAGCAGCATCATAAGAAAGTAAAGTTTATACCTTTGAAACATATCAAAAAATTTTACTTGCAATATGGTCAACTCATAGTGGAGAGAAAGATGAGGTGGCAAGGTATTGACACATGGATAATGCATTTTGAGGATTATAGTCATGGTGTTAAGCCTTCAAGGCTTTGATATTTTTTGTAAAGTACATAGTAATGTGTTCATCATTTTATGATTTTTATAGAAAATCAATAGTAATTTCTTGTAAAATATCTTGGCGAAATATGACAAAGATATTATTTTATTTTTGCAAAAAAATCATATTAAATGGGATATTGATTAAACTGCCACATAATGTAAAGTTAACTTTAAAGCAATGAAATTATAAATTGCTTTTAAAGTTTAACTATTTGTAGGAGGTTGCTTTCTGATGAAGAGGATAAATCATAAAACACACAACAATAGAAATTGCACATAGAAAATAGAACTTTCTTGATTGATTTGGACAACTTATTACATTATAGAAGCTCAAATACAATCAGAGGAATCAACCCTCCATAGGCTACAACACATTACAGCTTCCTATCCCAAGACTCTAGAATCATCTGCCTTTTGTAACCCCAATTCCACTAGGGTTTCTATATTCCCACCTATTCTTGACTCTACACTTTCCCCCTTAACTCTACTACTACCCAGGGTTCCCAAAAATGGTTATTAATAGCCTTTTTGGTGGCCAACAACCTAATTTTGAAATTTGCATCTCCCTCCAAAAATAGGTCAACTTCTGGGAGCCATAAATTTTGATCCGGTTGTCTGATTTACAAACCGTTTTATGCGTCAGAAAGTTTATTGAGTGCTCTAAGTGGTAAGAACCTTCTTTATTGGTTCTAGCCACTTTCAGGCCCGTACGGGGCTGTTTAGTGCCTCAAACCTATGTTCAAATAATTTTCAGGTATTTTTCAAGAAATGAAAACTTTAATATCTTTTAGCTTACAAATGATCTTTGTGTGATTCCTTTGCCAAAGGTCTTATATTTTTGTTATGTAACCTCCTATAATTTTTCACTTCAATCCGTGCCCAAATGCAAACTTTCTAAAAATAGCTGGTTACTATTTTTAGCAGTTTCGAAAAACTAAAAGTTCTACATCATTATTCAAGCAATTATGGAACTAGAACCACAAAATTTGAAAAGAAATGGAAAGAACATCAACAATTTTGAAACACATCTTTTTTTGGGTGATGCAAGATTGCCCTTACACTACTGGATGCTCCTGCATCAGACACCCAGGGTAATTTGAGAAGTGATGCTATCACGTCTCAGGTGTTTGTGTGAAGAAAACCCAAACAGTCAACCTCTGCCTTAGCCAGCCAAGAAGAATCTTCAACAGGTCTTCCTTTCCATTTCACCAGATATTCTTCATATTGCCTGTACCGAGTACTTCTTCCCACATGACTATCCAAAATCTCTTCTATCTCCTCCGTTGAAGTAGATGTCGGAATACTCCACTATTCTTCTGTTAGTCCATCCTCTGTTCCAACTTCATGATATTCTAATAAATCAGCAATGTTGAAAATAGGGGAAATGTGGATCCCACTCGGCAACTCTACCTTATATGCATTTCTTGAATCATGTTTCTTCAAAATTTTGCATGGTCCAAATTTCTTCATTTTTAGCTTATTGTATGTTCCAATCGGGAACCTTTTTTTCTCAAGTGAACCATGACTTCATCTCCTACCTAGAACTCCTTATATCTCCTCTTCTAATTTGCCTTAGCCTTGTACTAAATATTCATCTTATTAATGTGCTTTTTCACCTCTTCATGCAAATTCTTCACGTGTTTTGCAAAGTCTTCAGCCTTGGCATTTGTCTTTTCTCCTTTGTATAGATTCCTTAACTCTAAATCATTTATTAGACTATTGCCATATACAATCTGGAAAGGTGATTTACCAGTACTCCTATTAACAGAATTGTTGTAAGTAAAGTCTGCCTGTGGTAAAATCAAATCCCATCCCTTGGGCTTATCTCCCACTATCATCGGAGCAGGTTACCCAAACTCTTATTGACCACTTTCGTCTGTCCATCAGTTTGTGGATGGTGTGCAAAACTAAACTTCAAATCTATCTTCAACTTCTTCCACAATGTCCTCCAGAAATAACCAACAAACTTGGTATCTCGATCTGAAACTATGCTCTTTGGTAGACCATGTATTCTCACCACCTCTCTAAAAAACAACTCAGCAATATGAACAGCATCATTGGTCTTCTTGCAAGGAATAAAATGTGCCATCTTTGAGAATCTATCCACCACCACAAAAATGAATCATGTCCTCTCTGTGTCCTTGGTAAACCAAGAACAAAATCCATACTAATATCATCCCATGGCTTCTTTAGTATAGGTAATGGCTAATATGGACATGTATTCTGACTCGCTCTTTTCGCCATTTGACATACTCTGCAACTCTGCACAAATTTCCTCACATCTTGCTGCAACTGTGGCCAATAATAATTTTCACCAACAATATCTCAACCAAAGTGTCTAGCCAATCCTCCACTATGCTTCTCCTTAATCACATTCTCTCTCATGGAACTCCTTGGAATGCACAACTGGATTCCTCTAAACAACATGCCATCTTGGATTATGAAATCCAACCATTTTATCCTGTCCAAAGTAACATGTTCCAAACAAGCTTTCCAGGCCTCTACAAAATCTGGATCTTCAGGATACAAACTTTTGAGCTCATCAAACCCAACAAACCTCTATCTTCATTTCTGTCAACAAATTTTGCCTTCTACTCAAGGCATCTGTAACTCTATTGGACATCCCACTCCTCTGCTTCAAAACAAAAGTATAGCTCTGCAACAACTCAACCCATTTTAAGTGCCTTTGGTTCAACTTCCCTGGACTATTAAAATACTGCAAAGCTTGATGATTAGTATATAAAATAAACTCTTTTGGCAACAAATAATGTCTCCATTTCTTCAAAGCCTAAACTATTGCATAAAATTCCTTATCATAAACAAAATACTTTTTCTTGGCATCATTAAGCTTCTCACTAAAATAGGCAATGGGCTTACCTTCTTGACTCAAAACAGCTCCTATAGCACTACCACCAACATCAAAATCTACTTGAAATACCTTATTGAAATCTGGAAGTGCCAAAATAGGTTGCTCTATAACTTTTTGCTTCAATCTATCAAAACTTTTGTCTGCTCCTTTAGTCCATCTAAACTCTTTTCTATCCCCTCTCATTGTCTCAATCAGGGGTGCACAAATGTTACTAAAATTTCTAATAAACTTTCTGTAAAAACTTGCCAAACCATGAATAGATCGTACCTCTATGGCACTCCTTGGTGTAGGCCATTCAATGATAGCCCTTACTTTTTCTGGATCAATCTTAAGACCTTTCTCTAAGACAACAAATCCCAGGTATACCAACTCCTTATTTGAAAATCTACATTTCTTCAGATTAATCAACAACTTCTCCTCCCTCAGCTTTTCTAAAACACTTCTGATATGCATTAGATGCTTATCCCAAGTCTTACTAAAAATTAAAATATCATCCAAATAAACAATAACAAAAATTCCCAAAAATTCTTTCAGTACATCATTCATGAGCCGCATGAATGTGCTCGGTGCATTGGTTAGCCCAAATGGCATGACTAACCACTCATACAAACCCTCCTTTGTCTTGAAGGCTATCTTATATTAATCTCCTTCTCTAATTTGGATATGGTGATATCCACTCTTCAGGTCAATCTTTGTGAAGTACTTAGCTCCACTCAAATAGTCCATTATGTCATCCATTCTTGGCAATGGAAACCTATACTTGATTGTGATCTCATTGATGGCTTGAGAGTCTGTACACATTCTCCATTCTCCATCTTTCTTTGGTGCTAGTACTACAAGTACTGCACATGGACTTAGGTTTTCCCTTATCAGTCCCTTCCTTAACAGCTCTTGAACTTGTTTGTTCACCTCTTCACTCACTACAGGAGTCATTCTGTGGGCTACCTTATTCGGTAGACTAGCTCCTAGTATTAAATCCATTTGGTGACTTATTTTTCTTGCCGGTGGTAAACCTTCTGGTACATTATCATAGATAATATCCTAAAATTCTTCTAACATATCTGAGACTTTTGCTGGGACATCTTCACATTTCTCTTGACTAATCTTAGGAATCAATGCAAAGTAATGATGCTCATGCTTCGTAGCCTCCAAAAATTTCCTACCATTTACCAAGCAAATTATAGTAGTACTACATACCTTTTCTTCCACCTCCTTCAAGGGCTTCAACTTATGATGAACTCCATCCTTTATTAGGGAATATGTGTTTGCATGGCCATCATGGATAGCACTCCTATCATACTGCCACGACCTGCCCAACAACATATGACATGCGTCCATTGGTATGATATCACATAGCACCTCATCATGGTAGTCCCCAATCTTGAACTTCACCAAACACTGCTCATTGACCAAGCTGTATGGTCCTCCTACAACCATGCAATCTGATATGGATGTGGATGCTTTCTTCTTGTCAACTTCAACTTGTCAACCATCTCCTCTGAAACAAGATTGACAGTGCTTCCACTATCAATAATAATATCGCAACACTTACCTTCACATTTACACCTTGTGTGGAATAAACTCTTCCTCTGATTTGGTTCTTTCTCCTCATTCAACAAAGTTCTTCTAACAACAAGGGTTTCTCCCCTTTCAACATCTTTAGAACACTCAAACTGTGCATCTTCGTCTACATGTGCAACTCGTGCATTACCTTCAGGTCTTCTATTCGTCCTTGATATTGTGGACACTTGTATGCTCGATGCCCTTCTTCTCCACATTGAAAACAAGTTCCTCTAAAACCTCCTCTTCCAGGTCCTTGCCCAGGTCTGCCTCTCCCTCTTCCTCTTTGCTCGCCATTCTTCTGGTCACAAGGGCAGTAGGTATTATCTCCTCTCTGAATTCAACTAGTGCCATCTTCTTCACTTTTCTTCCACCAGTCCTTGTGCCTTGACCTCTTCCCCTTTGCTTGCTGTTAAATCTTTTATTCAGCTTCTCTTCCACCTTTAGGGAAAATTGATATGCATCTTCTATGGTGGTCATTCTGACTAGGCTCAGCTTCTCTTGAATACTCGGCCTCAACCGATTAATGTAATGGGCTACCTTCTATTTGTTCGCCTCTATATGGCCTGTTCTGAAAGTAATTTTATAAAACTCTTCTGTATACTCCTTAATAGACTTGTTAGCTTGCTTCAGTCCTTGTAGCTTCTTCAACAGCTCCATCTCATAGTCCACAGGAATGAACTGCTTCTTCAATTTCTCCACCATCTGATCCCATCTAGTGATCTTTCCTTTTCCTCTTCTATTACTCTCTAATTAGACCTCCTTCGACCAAATACTAGCGTGGCCCTTTAACTTTGTTTTTGCAAACTTGACCTGATCTGGGTCCTCCACATCTTCATACTCGAAATACTCCTCCATGTCATTGATCCAATCAATAAGTTGTTCTAGATTCAAATCTCTAGAATATGTAGAAACTTCGATCCTGGGCCTCTTTCCGATCTTTGAAATGGCCGTCAACAACCAAACTTCTACAGGATCTCCTCCAACTTCTCATTCTTCCTCGGATAGCTCTTCTTCAACTTCATCCTCACTTTCTTTTGTTGTTCTCGGATCAAACCCTCTTCATAGCTCCTCTTGCAATGCGTCGAATTGCCTTTGCAGGGCTCTAAAACCCTCTTCTATCAAAGCATTTCTCCCAATACGATTTCTTCATAGAGGCATCTTGATCTCCAAAGCAAACCCACAACCTTAGGTCCTGGTGCAAACTACCTCACGGTTGGCGATTTGTCTACACACTCAGGAGCCCTTGCTCTGATACCACTTGATGAAGGGAGTAAATCATTAAACACACAACAACAAAAATTGTACACAAAAAATAGAATTTTCTTTATTGATTTGGACAACTTATTACATTATAGAAGCTCAAATACAATCAAAGGAATCAACCCTCCATAAGCTACAACACATTACAACTTCCTATCCCAAGACTCTAGAATCATCTACCTTCTATAACCCCAATTCAGCTAGCGTTTCTATTTTCCTACCTATTCTTGACTCTACACTTCCCCCCTTAACTTTACTACAACCCAGGGTTCCCAAAAATGGTTATTAATATCCTTTTTGGTGGCCAACAACGTAATTTTGAAATTTGCATCTCCCTCCAAAAATAGGTCAACTTCTAGGAGCCATAACTTTTGATCTGGGTGTCTGATTGACGAATCGGTTTATATGTCAAAAAGCTCGTGGAGTGCTCTATGTGTTAAGAACTTGCTTTGTCAGTTCCGACCATTTTCGGGCCCATACGGGGTTGTTTAGTGCCTCAAACCTGAGTTTGAATAATTTTCAGGTGTTTTTTCGGGAAACAAAAACTTTAATATCTTTCAGCTCACAAATGATCTTTGCATGATTCCTTCGCCAAAGGTCTTATATTTTTGTTATCTAACCTCCTGTAAATTTTCACTTCAATCTGTGCCCAAATGCAAACTTTCTAAAAATAGCAGGTTACTATTTTTAGCAGTTTAGAAAAACTGAAAGTTCTACATCATTATTCAAGCGATAGTGGAACCAGAACCACAAATTTTGAAAAGAAATGGAAATAACATCATCAATTTTGAAACATATCTTTTTTGGGGTGATGCAAGATTGTCCTTACACCACTGGATGCTCCTGCATCACTTTCTCTTGGGTTAATTGAGTAGAATAGGACAATTTTTTTTGCTTTTATGAGGTAGATTGTACAGATTTGGATGTAGATTTGGTAGGGACCACCTAGAGGATCATTTTGGTAGCATGATTTTTAAGTTTAGAGCTAGTTGAGGGGCTTTTATTTTTGTTTTTCTGAGTAGGTCGAAAATGGACTTAGGTTCTAGTTTTAGTAGTTTTTTCAGCTTTCTTCTGAGGAGATCTTTTGAAGGCATTTGTAGGAGGAAAATATTAGCTTTTCTCAGTCAGTTAGCACCAGTTTCTTCTCTCTTGTTCATAGGATAGTTGTATACAGGTAGTTGGCTCATTTGTTTTACATGCATTGTACTCCTTCTAGTTTAGAATAGCATATTTTCCTATTTTGTCTACTTATGTGTTTTGCAACCTTGATTTGATGTCTTATTATGACAATTTATTGTCCTTTATCATGTCTTAATGTTGTTAGATTGCATGTTTGCTCCTAGTTGTAATTTGTGTTTGAAATAAACCTTATTACAAATTATTTAGGGATCGAATCTCATAGGTGAAGTTGTGAAGGTTGAAGCTTAAAAGATTGTTTGTGAGTGAAGTATTCATTTAGGTTAAATCTTAGAGTTAGTTTTCCATTTCAATCATTTCTCTCATCCCTTTTCCCCTACAAGTCATTAGTTTAGGAATCATAAGAGAACCAACTCACTCTGGAGATTTATTCTTATAATAGGAGACCCACATCCAAGAATGATTCCATGCTTCAAAAGGTAGCTAAGTTTCTGTGATGGCAGAGGCCCTTGGGAGATATGTTCACTCTAAGATCTCCTCTAACAAAATTATGGGCATTAAAACTGCTTCCTCCCTTCCCCCTATGCCTGTGCAGTAGTTTGTGGATGATACCATTCTCTTTGTTATCTCTTTTGTGGTTGAAGCCTGTAGTTGGAAGAACATTTTAAATGACTATGCCAAAGCTTTTGGTAAAGGCATAAACTTTCAAAAGAGCAATGTGTATTTTTTTAATACTCCTAATGATCTCCATCGCAAAATTATTAATATTCTTGGCTATGTTGAAGCTGATCTTCCTGCTATTTATCTTGGCCTTCCTCTTACGGTCAAAGTGGTGTTGTTGATGATTATTTTGATGCAATCATAACAATAAGTTAAAATTCACATAAAATGAACTGAAACTATACTTGAAAGACAAGAAGGAATCATCTGGTGATTCAACTAATCCCAAGTCTACAATGGTTCGGTTGGTCAAGTTCAGTTGGTCAATGTGAAGCTGTAATGTTCAAGGGGCCTTACGTAGTTTAGGTTTATTTTATGGTTTACTGGACTAAGAATATGCAAAGAGGTCATAGATTTCAACAAGTATTCTGTTCATTTGCATACAAGTGATACCGGGCTGCAAGTTTCAGAGGGTTTTCTTGGATTTTTTTTGCAGCT
The DNA here is from genome assembly GCA_027924645.1 of Cunninghamia lanceolata. Taxonomy (NCBI): domain Eukaryota; kingdom Viridiplantae; phylum Streptophyta; class Pinopsida; order Cupressales; family Cupressaceae; genus Cunninghamia; species Cunninghamia lanceolata. The sequence continues at coordinate 2,889,662 of BSBN01000797.1, forward strand.
TTCTTCTTTATCTGTTTATGGAAACTGTCTACTTATAGCTCTGTTATGCATGCTTCTTCAAATTTGAGACAATTTCCTTTGGATTTCTACATTTTCAGCTAGATATTTCAGATGGGTTGGGAAAAGTTAGAAAGATCTACTCTATACCTCACTTAATCTACCGAAGGATCTAAGTGTTTCTGTTATGCACTATGTAAATACCATAGTAATCTAATCAAATCCACAGTAAAAACCCTAAATGTAAGTTCTGAGCATTTTCACAAACATACATTTAAAATTGCAAGCTCTCAAAGAAGATATTTCAAAACACAAAGAAGAGCAGGAGAACACTCAGAAGATAGATGCAGAACTCCAGATTCTATTGTATTAGAAACGAATAGCCATACATGATTTACAATGTAAGAATGACTCTTAGTTTCATTGATCATACTACAGAGAACTTACAAGCTTTACAGATACAGTAAGGCAGCCAGACATTCCACGCGCACCTTACTGCAGACAAACAGGCGACCTCCTTCTTCTACTTCTAAACTATTCTAACTTGCTGTATGTTCCTAAAAAAAGAAATTCTGTTGTAGCCACTATTGCTTTCCTAAAATCCCTGTTGTAAAGTATTACAGTGTAGAGAGGCACAATATAAAGACATTTTGATTGTCCTCACTACAGCAAAAACCTAACTGAACCCCTGGTTCAAACCCCTAGTTACAACAATAAATGCAGGTGAACCAGTTCTCAAAAATATCTCAGAGCAGTGGTCAAATCTGGGCGAAATATTGCCCCTTCTGAGAAGTTCCGGCAGCTGGGCAATAACTTCTGTTTGTCTTTTGTGATAATACCTTCAGCTGCGACCTTCTTCTTTACTTGAATGGCCTTGACCCTTTGCATTTCATCTCTATCTTCTTGCTCCTGAGATCAGATCTTCTGCCTCCATGAGGTCACTGTGTTGACCTTCCAGCTGCTTCCTCAACTGCAAGCCTGCAAGACAAGACAAGCAATAAGTTTCACATTTATCACAAAAAATAGTATGAAAATAAAATAAGCATTTAAATCCAGGTGACAGCGCAAGATTGAGAAAATTAGATCTAGAAAACTCTTCAAAACGCGTCCAAAATGCGTCCAAGCTGCTCAAAATTGATCAGGTCAACTATCGCTGACTGAAAAAATGCCAGAGGCGCCAAAAAAAACACTTTAAAACTCCACCGCCTCATTTCCCGCCCATCGGCATGATCATCCCTGTCGGTGCGTCAAAAAATAGGTTGGTCGATATACTTCATCATCATGATATTCGCTTCTGCACATTGGAGAAAAAACAACATCATCATCATCATCATGATGAAGGATAATAGGAGGATATGAAGATAATTCTGCTGCTGAGGAAAGGAAGATGATGGTGATGTCATCATGATATTCGGGCTTCATTGAAATGCTAAGGATGACGTCATCATCATGTTCGGTTAAGATCAGGGGGGTAGTTGTGATATCGGGTCACCTAAGGAGCATGATCAGGATGATGAAGTGAATATGACCCTTTCGTGGCCAAGGTAACCCTCTCGAAAGAAATCAGCATGATGAAGATCATCATCATAATTGCTTTTGTCGAACTTGGAATAAGACGTCATCATCATATTTGGGCAAACGGATCGTGCTTGAAAAAATATCCTGTTTGAAGGAAAAATGATGATGATGATCATCAGGATATTTACTTCTTCGTTTATCAGATCGGGATGACGTCATCATGATATTCGGAGCCTTCGTTAAACTTGAACATGACGTCATCATGATAATTCGCCAACCGGATCATGTTTGGAAAATATCCTGCCGAAGGGAAAATGTGATGATGATGATCATCAGGATACTTGCAAAAGGTTGTATTTCATCGGCAGGAGGACTTGGCAAAATATCGTGCGTACAAACAAGATCATGATGATCTTGACACTATGACAAGATAAAAATATGATGATGACATCATCATCATATTTCGCTTTTGGGGCACAAGGATGAGTTGGTCATCATGATATTTGCGCTAGGGTGATATTACAAAATATGATGATGCTATTGAGAAATGTAATATCGGCCTCTTCTGAATAGATAGGGTGATCGTCATGATATTCGCTAACCGGAGATCAGGAGGATATGAAGATGATGATCCTCTATCTCGAATTATCATGATGATGATGTTTTCAGCACTTGGCAAAATTCAGCAAATGATCCTCGTGAAAGATCAGGGTGATATGAAGTCGTCATCATCATCTTCGTGAAGTTCAGCAAATATCATGATGATGACCTTGTGATAGGATTTGAACGTGCGCATGCAAATATGCTGATAATGAATTTGCTAAGTCAGGGTGATCTTATACTATCAGCATGATATTATAAGATCAGGTAATGTTGAAATATCATGATGATGCTCGCGATACAACAGACCGCTTCGACGGGGGAACTTACCTTGACTTAAAGCCGATGTCATCATGATATTCGAACCTCAGAATATTGTCGGGGGGGTGCGTTTCAAATATGATGATGATGTCTTTATACAGCAAAACCAAGTTTATAAAATATGACGCTCTTAAGAAAATCATGATGCTGCATAATGCGCACAAGGCCTTTTGACGGGTAAAGGGTACTACCACCTAAGATTGACGTCCGGATACTGCGACTGCATGATTTTTATCGGGTGATAGACCAAGATCATGATGATCCTGTCAACATGACTTAGGATATAAAAATATGATGATCCACCTGCGAATATCAGGTTTGACCAAGACTTTGACCGTGCATAACTTTCACATATGGACAAATTTTCAAGTGAAGTAAAAGGTAAACCTGCATGGAATTTCAAGCTCTTTTAAAATATGAGGTCACAGAAACAAAATATGAACTTTGACGAACAGACCTCATGATGATGACCTACCTCATCATATATCATGATGATGATGCACCTGACCTTCCTTTTTACCAGACTGTCAGAAAGCAGAAAAACACAAGCAGAAGCAAAAGGCAAAACATCAGCAGGGGTCCTCGTTTTGCTAAGGAGCAAAATGGGGTGTGTTGTGGAACATCACAACAACTAGCAACCAAAACAAAACAATTAAATTCAGAGTGTTCAAGGAAACTAGGTGAAATGAACTCATAACTTCCAACTATCTTTCCTACAAATTACTATTCAGCTTGAGACTCAAAGTGTTCAATAAAGATGCATGAATTTCCATTTTCAGTTTAGTTGTGTGCATGTGATTAATTATCCTCATCTTGAAGATCGGTTGAACAAACCAGTGACTGACATTAGCCTACGTAGGTGAGGATATTCCCTCATAGCCGACCGGATAGAGCCTTGCTGCCAGCGAGCGTCTATAGCCCCGGCAAGGTTATCGTTACAATTCTCCTAAGTAGAGCCCCACTGCCAGCGAGCGTCCATAGCCCCGGTAGAGTTACTTAGATGGCTTAATCTAGATTTTCAGTATAATCCGCTTTATTCATTTATTTATTTATTTATTTGTTTTCTAATTTTAAAAGATTTCTTAAGATATAGCAATTTGTAACTTCATGATGATGCAAGGAGTGGGCACTTGCTGAAATTAAGCTGAGAATTGTAATGGTAGCAAGGGTGACCTCTGATTTTTCACCTAATATCTACACTGGTAGGTTCAACAAACCCAAGGATTTTAGGTGTGTCATCGTGAGAAACCTGCTTCGAATTCTCAATCACATTTATTGAATACAAAACTTCAGAAGATGAACAACTCTCTACATTCATGACAGTGACAGGTTATGTGTAAATTGCAAATGGTTAACCTGAATATCCTAAATTATATACTATTTTGAATGGTTGCTAGTTTTGCTCCTTAATACTCTACAGTAATATAAAGATCCCTACTGAGGAGACAACAAACAAACCAAACAAACAGGCTGTACAAACAGCACAGCAACAAAAGACAAAATTGTACAAACAGACAGAAATAAAAAGCAAAAAACAAACAGAGGACAAGCTATACAAACAGCCAACCCAAAAGAAAATAGCAAAAGCAGAAATGTACATTATCTACAGCATTTTACATTAAGAAAGAAAGGACTGCCTCATCCTGACCTTCAAGCCTGGAAGTAGTGTTTCAAATGCTGGCCATTAACTGGTAATGGCACATCTTCTCCAGTCAAGGTCTTAAGTCTAAAGGTGTTATCTCCTATTATTTTTGAGACTTGTAATGGACCCAGCCATAATTTATCGAATTTTCCATGGCTTCCTTTATTTTCATGTGCTTTGTCCCAGCACAACACCAAGTCTGATATCCTAAATGTTTTGACTCTTGCCCTTTTGTCAAACCATCTCTTAACAACTGCTTGGTGTTTGGCAAACTTCTCGAGGGCTTGACCTCTTTTCTCCTCTAGTTGCAACATTTGCACTATTCTGGCTTCCCTATGGTTATCAAAGCCTAGATATTCATTGACAAACTTCTAGGTTGGTATTCTCAGATTAACCGGAAGTATGGGATCAGTCCCATAAACTAAGTGATAAGGTGTGCTACCTAAAGCTGTTTTGAACTTGGTCCTGTCTACCCATAATGCATATCTTAATAGGGTATTCCACTCTCTAGGACTTTTGGCAATTAACCTCTTGATGATGTCTAGTAAGATTTTGTTTGTTGATTCAGCCAGTCCATTACCTTGAGGGTAATAATTCGAAGAAAACCTTAGAATGATCCCATATTCAAATGCCCATTTAGAAAATTTTAAAGAAGAGAAAGCAGGGCCGTTATCACATACCAATGAATAGGGCGTTCCAAACCTGGTGATAACGTTTTCTTCAAGGAACTTGATAACTACCTCAGTTGTGGAAAACTTGCAGCAGGTGGCCTCAGTCCACCTTGTACAATAGTCCATCACCGTCAATATAAACTTGTGTCCTGCAGAAGATGGGGGATTGATGACTCTGATAAAATCCAGGCCCCACTGTGCAAACGGTCTGGACTCGATCACAGGCTGCAGTGGATTGGCCAGATTTCTTCCTTTGTCTGCTGCAGTCTGACAGGTGTGGCAGCTTCTGATGTGACTCTTAGTATCTTTGAATATAGTGGGCCAGTAATAGCCCGCTCTCAGTATTTTGTGTGCTGTAGCTAAATGGGAACCATGGCCGGTTCCGTACTTGTCATGTAGTTCTGTCAACACTTTATCAGCTTCAGTTCTGTTTATGCATCTCAAATAAATTCCATCATGGTTCTTCCTGAATAGAAGACCTCCTTGCACCATATAATGCTGTGCCTTAATCTTCAAAGCTCTCCTCTTAGAAGCCTTCATCTTGCCTAGGTACTTTCCAGCTATCAGGAAGGTGCTTAAATCATCGTACCAGCCTGATGCGTCTTGGGAATTCAATACATATTGCTGTTTTATCAGATTTGGATCCATGTTTGCTATTGTCTGCACCAGCGCCTGCCCTCTAACCAGCTTTGCAGGAATGATCTCCATGTCAAATTCTTGCAGCGTGGTGATCCATTTGGCTCTTTTTTCTCCAGGCTCGTTCTGCATCAGCAACATCTTTACTGCTGCGTCTGGTACTATGGCTTTAATCTGGCTGCGCAGAATGTAGTGTCTGAATTTTTTTACAGCCTTTACTAATGCGAATGCCTGCCTTTCGATATCTAGATATCTCAGCTGTGCATCCTTCAGAGGCGCACTCATAAATGCTATGGGCCTCTCGTCATTATTTTCACCTTTCTGTGTCAGGGCAGCAGCGACAAAATGAGAAGATGCAAAGGAGTAGATGTAAAACGGGCATGTGTAGTCTGGACTTGCCAATACAGGGGCATTAGAAATTGCCTCCTTGATATCTTCAAATGCGGCTTTGGCTACTGGCGTCCATTCCATCTGTGCATCTTTCTTTAACATGGCATTCAACGGCTGCACAATCTCTGCAAAACCTGTTATAAACTTCCGAACAAAGTTAATTTTACCAAAAAATGATTTCAATTCTTTCCTATTGTTTGGTATTTGCAAATTTTTTATGGATTCTATTCTATCCGGATCAATTGAAATTCCATTTTCAGAAATGACATGGCCTAATAATTTACCTTCAGTTATGCCAAATATACATTTCTTAGGATTAAGGGAAATCCCATACCTTTCACATCACTGAAGTACTTTTCTGAGGTCCTCAGCGTGGGTGGATGCATCCTTGGAATACATAGTTAAATCATCCATATACACAACAATGCATTTACCTGATAATCCACGGAATGCATCCACCCACGGCCCTCTGAAAAGTGGCACCTGCATTAATCAGACCAAAAGGCATTCTTCTATACGCATAATTTCCCCATTTGCAAGTGAAGGTGGTTTTTAGTCTATCTTCTCTGTCAATTAAGACCTGGTTATAACCTGAAAAACCATCTAAAAAAGACATCATCTTTGTGCCATTTACTGCTTGCAGTACTTCATCTATTGGGGGCAAAGGATAATTATCCTTTTCAGAAGCCTTGTTTAAATTTCTAAAGTCTACGCACAACCTGATGTCTCCGTTTTTCTTCCTCACTGGTACTAAGTTAGCTACCCAGACAGAATGTCTGACTGGAAAAATTATTCCAGCGGACAGTAGTTTTTTAACTTCCTCAAAGATTAAAGGCTCTAGAATGGCGTTTACAGGCCTCTGTTTCTACCTAAATGGTTTGACTTCTTTTCTTAAAGGTATGACGTGAGTTATGATGGACTCATCAAATGTTTTCAAGTCTTCATAAGTCCATGCTATGACATGTTTATATTCTTTCAGAACATCCAGAACCTCTTTTCTAATTTTCTCAGAGCAAGCTTTCCCAACTAGTACATTTTGTGGATTTAGCTCAGTCCCTAAGTTATGTAAATCACACTTACCCCCTTCTGTTTTGGGTAAGTCTTTCTGTCTTATTATTCCGTCGAAGTCAAAGATGTGTTCTAATTCAATTACTCCTTTTGGCAAGAAGTTGCTCTTTAAGTTGATCATATCTTCTTCGTCCCATGTTACTTCAGGCCTTTCTTGTTCATCAATAATTTGGGCCTCAAATGCCTCATTACAAGTCAGAAAATCAATAATTTGCTGATCCTCTCCAAATACCTGAAAGTGTGTAACGTTGTCTGGTATACTGGGCACGTTAACTAGCTCAACAGCAAATCGTCTTAATCCGGACAGTGTCAATGGTTCTAATGTACTAGCAGCAACTGCTAATGCATCTGGCCTGTAGTTTAGCTCTCTAGGAATGTGCTCTATGTTAAAAGCATCAAATGAATCCATTAAACCCCAAACTCTATGTCTGTAACTGATCATTTTCTTATAATTGCAGGCATATAGTTTCCTCACTTGTCTGACTACTAATTCAGAGTCTGAAAAGACTCTGATGGTTTTTACCCCTTTCCTGATGGCCATGACAAGTCCTAAAATTAGGGCCTCATATTCAGCAATATTATTAGTGCAGGAAAATTGTAATCTATATGCTGCCAAATGTGATTTACCTTGAGGATTTATGAGTTCAATACCTGCACCTGCACCCTGTTTTGATTTGGACCCATCACATTTTAATGTCCACATGCCATCTTTACTTTTCTGATCTTTTACCTTGGCATACTTTGTCTCTTTTATTGCCTGTGGGGTGTTATCTTGTTTATTCATGGGTTTTTCCGTTTGGTTATCTTGCATATGTATGTTTTTAGTTTGCAACTCAGAAAGATAACTACCCTTGTCCTCTATTTCTTTCCCTAGATCTGGAATCAAGGCACTTATATTATCCTGAACATATCTCTGTGTTGGATCAGGATTCTCATTTTTCTCTTGTGACTCTACCTTCCCTATGCACTTCTTGTATTCATATTCAATGATGTCTTTGCATATTTCACAATTCTCCTCAGAATGTTGCCTACCATGGACTCTACACCTATTTTTATATAACTTACATTGGACTGGGAGATTGTGCGTAACGCACTCTTCCACCTCTTGTCTAATGGCATGACCAAATTTGTCTATTGCATTGTTTTCCTCATCTAAAGAATTTCCGTCAGACTCAATGAATAGTGCTGTTCTATTGCTGACACACTTCTTTCTAATGTTTAACATCATAATCTCTTCAATCTGCATCCCATTGTTGGTAACTCTATAGACACCTGGTTCAACATCAGCATATAATATTTCGTTAGTTCGATTATACTCTGTTATCATATGTCTCATTCTGGGCTCTGCCTCTATTCTGATCTGGTTTGGGATACCTCTCCACGGTAACCACATGTGTGAAAAGTCAGTAGCCATATATCCGTTTAATGTCTTGGACCAATCCCTACTTAGCAACATTCCATAATTTACGAGTATATTCACTACTTGAATGTCAATAATTTGGCTTATCCTAGGGTCTGAAGCTAATTGCACTTGTATGTTCATGAGTTCTCCTATCACGCTAACCTCGGTCTTATCTAATTGCGTGACAACCTTGGCAGATTTGGTGGGAGTCAGCCCGAGAGTTTTACATATTCCTAAGGGCATTACGTTGGCTGAAGCACCAGAATCTACCATGCAATTGTGTATATTCTTCCCACACAACCTAACAGTTAACAAGAAAGGTTGAGTATCCCTCTTATCCGTATGTATTACTACATTTGTATTGGAAGGCTGCTTAACTTTCTTACCTTTCTCCTTAGGTGGTGAATCGCTATTAGGAACAGTTATATCAGCAGACACCTTGTTCGTCATGGATGTATCCAGGGATTTTAAAAAAGCATTTCTGATCCCTGGGGTCTTCAATAATTCATTTAGAGGTATGCTGACCTTAATTTTCTTTATTTCCTCTGATAAGTAATTCACTAATCTTGTTGTCTCTACTGCTTCTGTCTTACCTGTTTGATCCTTTTGCACTGCTGTTCCGTTATTTGTGTGCTGACTAGCTTTAAGTATGGCAGGATTGTTGCTAGCATTCTGATCTGGGGGTGTATTGATGTTATTCGGGGGAGTGGAAGTGGTGAAAGGTCCTCCCGGCCTAGGGTTGTTCCTCAAATTGTAGGTGTGGCTTTTATTTGTCTGTTGAAAGGCCTGCACCTCCTCTGTTTCATTTAATATCTCGTTTTCAGATTCAAAAGGAAACTGAGAAGCATTTAACACAAAGGCTGATTCAGGATAAAGACTTTCACAACAGTATGGTTCATCCTCTAGCAATTCATCCTCTTTCTCTTCTGCAGTTACGAAGGTAATCGTTTCTAAGACTAAGGCTGTGTCATATTCTGAGGGTACTACCTCATTACCCTTAGGAATGAGAAATTTAGAGGTAGGAGGCTGTACGTCTACGTTAAAAATACTAGCTGCCAAGTGGAGCTGTGGACAGTCGTGCTCAGCATGGGTATTGGTATTGTGAAATCTGCACCAAATTTTGGGTGCTGTATTGGCCATTTGTATGTTAGTTATTTGTTTTGCACCATGATTATCTGTATTCTCAAAAGGAGAAGCCAGAGTACCGTTGTTGGGCCCAGTGTTCCATGTCTTGGGTGGCCTAGGTTGATTCTGATTTTTGTTATTATTGCCCCAGGTCCTATTATCTATCACTGGCCCCCTATTTTGCATTGGTTGCCCCTGACTGGGGCCTTGATGCTGATTGTAGTTTTGGTTTTGATTGTACTGCTGATTCTGGTTGAGACTATAATTTTGATTTTGGCCTTGGTTGTGACCTTGAGGTGGATTGTAGTTTTGGTTGCTTCTTCCATAGAGGTTCTCATTTCTTAGCTGTGTCACTTCGGTTGTTAATCTTTTCAAATGTGCAGTAATCTCTTTGATGTCTTCCCTATCATCTTGTGCTTTTGCCACAGTTACATCCCTAGGAAGTTGGAAGAAAGGCTGACCATTATTTTGACTGTTATTGGAAGTACTAGCCGTGTAAGGAGTTATAGCCTGGATTGGAGTAGGATTATACACAGGTGTGTAAGAAGGAACCGGATTTATTAGTGGAGCATGCTGCACAGGGACTCCATTCCATGGGTGTGCCTGATTCTGCACCTCAAAGTTTCCTCCAAATGGACTATAAGTTGTATGTCTCATTTCTTGGTTCACTGAGGCTGCCTCTTTATAGGCTTTGGATATTGAATCTATGTCAGGTTTCCTTTTGACAAACATGGCAGTTAAAGGATCCAAGGCAGCATAGTACATAGCCAACAAGGGAGCATCATCTATGGTATAAGGGGCTGCTAGCCTAGAATAGGCCTTTTGAAATCTGTCGTTGAAATTATTAATTAGCTCCCCCTCACCTCGTTTTATAGCAGCCAGTTTATGATACAAAGCACAAGGGTCAATGGGTCCTCTAAATCTTGACAGAAATGCTTCTTCCATAAGTGGCCAGGAAGAAATGCAACCATTGGGTAAGTTTACGTACCAGCTAGAGGCCTGCTCATTAAAGGTGTAAGGGAACAATCTACACACAACATCCTCGTGCTCATATATAGCCCTACAGCATGCTTCCTTAAATATTCTAATATGATCTTCTGGGTCTTGATGCAACTGGTATTTGGGACATATCTTTTCTGGATTTTTTGGCATGTCATGATAATCATTGAAGAATATGGGAGAATTGACATCGAAATAAGCCATTGCAGGTGTTTGAGCTTGACTTGAACTTGCAGAAATACCTAGATTGATTGGTGGATTAGGATTTAGAGGAGGATTGAGACCTCCAGAAGTGCCTGAACCAAGATTTAAAGATCTGAACAGTGATCTATCAGGACTTACAATACTACGGATGTTAAAAGGTGACCCAGGAGGTGTTCCAGATGAACTTCCCGCTTGCGATATCTTTGGATTCCAAATTAAAGGGCTTTTACTTCACCTTGTATCAGGTAGTTGCACAAATATATCTCCTGAACTGGACCTAGACCTAGTCACTCTGTTACTGTCGTTAGCCAGTTTGAAATGAAACCTAACTCAGGCAGGCCCTCCTTCTAGCGCCAGAAAACTGTTGATGAATGTTTTGATGCAATCATAACAATAAGTTAAAATTCACATAAAATGAACTGAAACTATACTTGAAAGACAAGAAGGAATCATCTGGTGATTCAACTAATCCCAAGTCTACAATGGTTCGGTTGGTCAAGTTCAGTTGGTCAATGTGAAGCTGTAATGTTCAAGGGGCCTTACGTAGTTTAGGTTTATTTTATGGTTTACTGGACTAAGAATATGCAAAGAGGTCATAGATTTCAACAAGTATTCTATTCATTTGCATACAAGTGATACCGGGCTGTAAGTTTCAGAGGGTTTTCTTGGATTTTTTTTGCAGCTTTCTTCTTTATCTGTTTATGGAAACTGTCTACTTATAGCTCTGTTATGCATGCTTCTTCAAATTTGAGACAATTTCCTTTGGATTTCTACGTTTTCAGCTAGATATTTCAGATGGGTTGGGAAAAGTTAGAAAGATCTACTCTATACCTCACTTAATCTACCGAAGGATCTAAGTGTTTCTGTTATGCACTATGTAAATACCACAGTAATCTGATCAAATCCACAGTAAAAACCCTAAATGTAAGTTCTGAGCATTTTCACAAACATACATTTAAAATTGCAAGCTCTCAAAGAAGATATTTCAAAACACAAAGAAGAGCAGGAGAACACTCAGAAGATAGATGCAGAACTCCAGATTCTATTGTATTAGAAACGAATAGCCATACATGATTTACAATGTAAGAATGACTCTTAGTTTCATTGATCATACTACAGAGAACTTACAAGCTTTACAGATACAGTAAGGCAGCCAGACATTCCACGCGCACCTTACTGCAGACAAACAGGCGACCTCCTTCTTCTACTTCTAAACTATTCTAACTTGCTGTATGTTCCTAAAAAAAAGAAATTCTGTTGTAGCCACTATTGCTTTCCTAAAATCCCTGTTGTAAAGTATTACATTGTAGAGAGGCACAATATAAAGACATTTTGATTGTCCTCACTACAGCAAAAACCTAACTGAACCCCTGGTTCAAACCCCTAGTTACAGCAATAAATGAAGGTGAACCAGTTCTCAAAAATATCTCAGAGCAGTGGTCAAATCTGGGCAAAATATTGCCCCTTCTGAGAAGTTCCGGCAGCTGGGCAATAACTTCTGTTTGTCTTTTGTGATAATACCTTCAGCTGCGACCTTCTTCTTTACTTGAATGGCCTTGTCCCTTTGCATTTCATCTCTATCTTCTTGCTCCTGAGATCAGATCTTCTGCCTCCATGAGGTCACTGTGTTGACCTTCCAGCTGCTTCCTCAACTGCAAGCCTGCAAGACAAGACAAGCAATAAGTTTCACATTTATCACAAAAAATAGTATGAAAATAAAATAAGCGTTTAAATCCAGGTGACAGCGCAAGATTGAGAAAATTAGATCCAGAAAACTCTTCAAAACGCGTCCAAAATGCGTCCAAGCTGCTCAAAATTGATCAGGTCAACTATCGCTGACTGAAAAAATGCCAGAGGCACCAAAAAAAACACTTTAAAACTCCACCGCCTCATTTCCCGCCCATCGGCATGATCATCCCTGTCGGTGCGTCAAAAAATAGGTTGGTCGATATACTTCATCATCATGATATTCGCTTCTGCACATTGGAGAAAAAACAACATCATCATCATCATCATGATGAAGGATAATAGGAGGATATGAAGATAATCCTGCTGCTGAGGAAAGGAAGATGATGGTGACGTCATCATGATATTTGGGCTTCATTGAAATGCTAAGGATGACGTCATCATCATGTTCGGTTAAGATCAGGGGGGTAGTTGTGATATCGGGTCACCTAAGGAGCATGATCAGGATGATGAAGTGAATATGACCCTTTCGCGGCCAAGGTAACCCTCTCGAAAGAAATTAGCATGATGAAGATCATCATCATAATTGCTTTTGTCGAACTTGGAATAAGACGTCATCATCATATTTGGGCAAACGGATCGTGCTTGAAAAAATATCCTGTTTGAAGGAAAAATGATGATGATGATCATCAGGATATTTACTTCTTCGTTTATCAGATCGGGATGACGTCATCATGATATTCGGAGCCTTCATTAAACTTGAACATGACGTCATCATGATAATTCGCCAACCGGATCATGTTTGGAAAATATCCTGCCGAAGGGAAAATGTGATGATGATGATCATCAGGATACTTGCAAAAGGTTGTATTTCATCGGCAGGAGGACTTGGCGAAATATCGTGCGTACAAACAAGATCATGATGATCTTGACACTATGACAAGATAAAAATATGATGATGACGTCATCATCATATTTCGCTTTCGGGGCACAAGGATGAGTTGGTCATCATGATATTTGCGCTAGGGTGATATTACAAAATATGATGATGCTGTTGAGAAATGTAATATCGGCCTCTTCTGAATAGATAGGGTGATCGTCATGATATTTGCTAACCGGAGATCAGGAGGATATGAAGATGATGATCCTCTATCTCGAATTATCATGATGATGATGTTTTCAGCACTTGGCGAAATTCAGCAAATGATCCTCGTGAAAGATCAGGGTGATATGAAGTCGTCATCATCATCTTCGTGAAGTTCAGCAAATATCATGATGATGACCTTGCGATAGGATTTGAACGTGCACATGCAAATATGCTGATAATGAATTTGCTAAGTCAGGGTGATCTTATACTATCAGCATGATATTATAAGATCAGGTAATGTTGAAATATCATGATGATGCTCGCGATACAACAGACCGCTTCGACGGGGGAACTTACCTTGACTTAAAGCCGATGTCATCATGATATTCGAACCTCAGGATATTGTCGGGGGGTTGCGTTTCAAATATGATGATGATGTCTTTATACAGCAAAACCAAGTTTATAAAATATGACGCTCTTAAGAAAATCATGATGCTGCATAATGCGCACAAGGCCTTTTGACGGGTAAAGGGTACTACCACCTAAGATTGACGTCCGGATACTGCGACTGCATGATTTTTATCAGGTGATAGACCAAGATCATGATGATCCTGTCAACATGACTTAGGATATAAAAATATGATGATCCACCTGCGAATATCAGGTTTGACCAAGACTTTGACCGTGCATAACTTTCACATATGGACAAATTTTCAAGTGAAGTAAAAGGCAAACCTGCATGGAATTTCAAGCTCTTTTAAAATATGAGGTCACAGAAACAAAATATGAACTTTGACGAACAGACCTCATGATGATGACCTACCTCATCATATATCATGATGATGATGCACCTGACCTTCCTTTTTACCAGACTGTCAGAAAGCAGAAAAACACAAGCAGAAGCAAAAGGCAAAACATCAGCAGGGGTTCTCGTTTTGCTAAGGAGCAAAATGGGGTGTGTTGTGGAACATCACAACAACTAGCAACCAAAACAAAACAATTAAATTCAGAGTGTTCAAGGAAACTAGGTGAAATGAACTCATAACTTCCAACTATCTTTCCTACAAATTACTATTCAGCTTGAGACTCAAAGTGTTCAATAAAGATGCATGAATTTCCATTTTCAGTTTAGTTGTGTGCATGTGATTAATTATCCTCATCTTGAAGATCGGTTGAACAAACCAGTGACTGACATTAGCCTACGTAGGTGAGGATATTCCCTCATAGCCGACCGGATAGAGCCTTGCTGCCAGCGAGCGTCTATAGCCCCGGCAAGGTTATCGTTACAATTCTCCTAAGTAGAGCCCCACTGCCAGCGAGCGTCCATAGCCCCGGTAGAGTTACTTAGATGGCTTAATCTGGATTTTCAGTATAATCCGCTTTATTCATTTATTTATTTATTTATTTGTTTTCTAATTTTAAAAGATTTCTTAAGATATAGCAATTTGTAACTTCATGATGATGCAAGGAGTGGGCACTTGCTGAAATTAAGCTGAGAATTGTAATGGTAGCAAGGGTGACCTCTGATTTTTCACCTAATATCTACACTGGTAGGTTCAACAAACCCAAGGATTTTAGGTGTGTCATCGTGAGAAACCTGCTTCGAATTCTCAATCACATTTATTGAATACAAAACTTCAGAAGATGAACAACTCTCTACATTCATGACAGTGACAGGTTATGTGTAAATTGCAAATGGTTAACCTGAATATCCTAAATTATATACTATTTTGAATGGTTGCTAGTTTTGCTCCTTAATACTCTACAGTAATATAAAGATCCCTACTGAGGAGACAACAAACAAACCAAACAAACAGGCTGTACAAACAGCACAGCAACAAAAGACAAAATTGTACAAACAGACAGAAATAAAAAGCAAAAAACAAACAGAGGACAAGCTATACAAACAGCCAACCCAAAAGAAAATAGCAAAAGCAGAAATGTACATTATCTACAGCATTTTACATTAAGAAAGAAAGGACTGCCTCATCCTGACCTTCAAGCCTGGAAGTAGTGTTTCAAATGCTGGCCATTAACTGGTAATGGCACATCTTCTCCAGTCAAGGTCTTAAGTCTAAAGGTGTTATCTCCTATTATTTTTGAGACTTGTAATGGACCCAGCCATAATTTATCGAATTTTCCATGGCTTCCTTTATTTTCATGTGCTTTGTCCCAGCACAACACCAAGTCTGATATCCTAAATGTTTTGACTCTTGCCCTTTTGTCAAACCATCTCTTAACAACTGCTTGGTGTTTGGCAAACTTCTCGAGGGCTTGACCTCTTTTCTCCTCTAGTTGCAACATTTGCACTATTCTGGCTTCCCTATGGTTATCAAAGCCTAGATATTCATTGACAAACTTCTAGGTTGGTATTCTCAGATTAACCGGAAGTATGGGATCAGTCCCATAAACTAAGTGATAAGGTGTGCTACCTAAAGCTGTTTTGAACTTGGTCCTGTCTACCCATAATGCATATCTTAATAGGGTATTCCACTCTCTAGGACTTTTGGCAATTAACCTCTTGATGATGTCTAGTAAGATTTTGTTTGTTGATTCAGCCAGTCCATTACCTTGAGGGTAATAATTCGAAGAAAACCTTAGAATGATCCCATATTCAAATGCCCATTTAGAAAATTTTAAAGAAGAGAAAGCAGGGCCGTTATCACATACCAATGAATAGGGCGTTCCAAACCTGGTGATAACGTTTTCTTCAAGGAACTTGATAACTACCTCAGTTGTGGAAAACTTGCAGCAGGTGGCCTCAGTCCACCTTGTACAATAGTCCATCACCGTCAATATAAACTTGTGTCCTGCAGAAGATGGGGGATTGATGACTCTGATAAAATCCAGGCCCCACTGTGCAAACGGTCTGGACTCGATCACAGGCTGCAGTGGATTGGCCAGATTTCTTCCTTTGTCTGCTGCAGTCTGACAGGTGTGGCAGCTTCTGATGTGACTCTTAGTATCTTTGAATATAGTGGGCCAGTAATAGCCCGCTCTCAGTATTTTGTGTGCTGTAGCTAAATGGGAACCATGGCCGGTTCCGTACTTGTCATGTAGTTCTGTCAACACTTTATCAGCTTCAGTTCTGTTTATGCATCTCAAATAAATTCCATCATGGTTCTTCCTGAATAGAAGACCTCCTTGCACCATATAATGCTGTGCCTTAATCTTCAAAGCTCTCCTCTTAGAAGCCTTCATCTTGCCTAGGTACTTTCCAGCTATCAGGAAGGTGCTTAAATCATCGTACCAGCCTGATGCGTCTTGGGAATTCAATACATATTGCTGTTTTATCAGATTTGGATCCATGTTTGCTATTGTCTGCACCAGCGCCTGCCCTCTAACCAGCTTTGCAGGAATGATCTCCATGTCAAATTCTTGCAGCGTGGTGATCCATTTGGCTCTTTTTTCTCCAGGCTCGTTCTGCATCAGCAACATCTTTACTGCTGCGTCTGGTACTATGGCTTTAATCTGGCTGCGCAGAATGTAGTGTCTGAATTTTTTTACAGCCTTTACTAATGCGAATGCCTGCCTTTCGATATCTAGATATCTCAGCTGTGCATCCTTCAGAGGCGCACTCATAAATGCTATGGGCCTCTCGTCATTATTTTCACCTTTCTGTGTCAGGGCAGCAGCGACAAAATGAGAAGATGCAAAGGAGTAGATGTAAAACGGGCATGTGTAGTCTGGACTTGCCAATACAGGGGCATTAGAAATTGCCTCCTTGATATCTTCAAATGCGGCTTTGGCTACTGGCGTCCATTCCATCTGTGCATCTTTCTTTAACATGGCATTCAACGGCTGCACAATCTCTGCAAAACCTGTTATAAACTTCCGAACAAAGTTAATTTTACCAAAAAATGATTTCAATTCTTTCCTATTGTTTGGTATTTGCAAATTTTTTATGGATTCTATTCTATCCGGATCAATTGAAATTCCATTTTCAGAAATGACATGGCCTAATAATTTACCTTCAGTTATGCCAAATATACATTTCTTAGGATTAAGGGAAATCCCATACCTTTCACATCACTGAAGTACTTTTCTGAGGTCCTCAGCGTGGGTGGATGCATCCTTGGAATACATAGTTAAATCATCCATATACACAACAATGCATTTACCTGATAATCCACGGAATGCATCCACCCACGGCCCTCTGAAAAGTGGCACCTGCATTAATCAGACCAAAAGGCATTCTTCTATACGCATAATTTCCCCATTTGCAAGTGAAGGTGGTTTTTAGTCTATCTTCTCTGTCAATTAAGACCTGGTTATAACCTGAAAAACCATCTAAAAAAGACATCATCTTTGTGCCATTTACTGCTTGCAGTACTTCATCTATTGGGGGCAAAGGATAATTATCCTTTTCAGAAGCCTTGTTTAAATTTCTAAAGTCTACGCACAACCTGATGTCTCCGTTTTTCTTCCTCACTGGTACTAAGTTAGCTACCCAGATAGAATGTCTGACTGGAAAAATTATTCCAGCGGACAGTAGTTTTTTAACTTCCTCAAAGATTAAAGGCTCTAGAATGGCGTTTACAGGCCTCTGTTTCTGCCTAAATGGTTTGACTTCTTTTCTTAAAGGTATGACGTGAGTTATGATGGACTCATCAAATGTTTTCAAGTCTTCATAAGTCCATGCTATGACATGTTTATATTCTTTCAGAACATCCAGAACCTCTTTTCTAATTTTCTCAGAGCAAGCTTTCCCAACTAGTACATTTTGTGGATTTAGCTCAGTCCCTAAGTTATGTAAATCACACTTACCCCCTTCTGTTTTGGGTAAGTCTTTCTGTCTTATTATTCCGTCGAAGTCAAAGATGTGTTCTAATTCAATTACTCCTTTTGGCAAGAAGTTGCTCTTTAAGTTGATCATATCTTCTTCGTCCCATGTTACTTCAGGCCTTTCTTGTTCATCAATAATTTGGGCCTCAAATGCCTCATTACAAGTCAGAAAATCAATAATTTGCTGATCCTCTCCAAATACCTGAAAGTGTGTAACGTTGTCTGGTATACTGGGCACGTTAACTAGCTCAACAGCAAATCGTCTTAATCCGGACAGTGTCAATGGTTCTAATGTACTAGCAGCAACTGCTAATGCATCTGGCCTGTAGTTTAGCTCTCTAGGAATGTGCTCTATGTTAAAAGCATCAAATGAATCCATTAAACCCCAAACTCTATGTCTGTAACTGATCATTTTCTTATAATTGCAGGCATATAGTTTCCTCACTTGTCTGACTACTAATTCAGAGTCTGAAAAGACTCTGATGGTTTTTACCCCTTTCCTGATGGCCATGACAAGTCCTAAAATTAGGGCCTCATATTCAGCAATATTATTAGTGCAGGAAAATTGTAATCTATATGCTGCCAAATGTGATTTACCTTGAGGATTTATGAGTTCAATACCTGCACCTGCACCCTGTTTTGATTTGGACCCATCACATTTTAATGTCCACATGCCATCTTTACTTTTCTGATCTTTTACCTTGGCATACTTTGTCTCTTTTATTGCCTGTGGGGTGTTATCTTGTTTATTCATGGGTTTTTCCGTTTGGTTATCTTGCATATGTATGTTTTTAGTTTGCAACTCAGAAAGATAACTACCCTTGTCCTCTATTTCTTTCCCTAGATCTGGAATCAAGGCACTTATATTATCCTGAACATATCTCTGTGTTGGATCAGGATTCTCATTTTTCTCTTGTGACTCTACCTTCCCTATGCACTTCTTGTATTCATATTCAATGATGTCTTTGCATATTTCACAATTCTCCTCAGAATGTTGCCTACCATGGACTCTACACCTATTTTTATATAACTTACATTGGACTGGGAGATTGTGCGTAACGCACTCTTCCACCTCTTGTCTAATGGCATGACCAAATTTGTCTATTGCATTGTTTTCCTCATCTAAAGAATTTCCGTCAGACTCAATGAATAGTGCTGTTCTATTGCTGACACACTTCTTTCTAATGTTTAACATCATAATCTCTTCAATCTGCATCCCATTGTTGGTAACTCTATAGACACCTGGTTCAACATCAGCATATAATATTTCGTTAGTTCGATTATACTCTGTTATCATATGTCTCATTCTGGGCTCTGCCTCTATTCTGATCTGGTTTGGGATACCTCTCCACGGTAACCACATGTGTGAAAAGTCAGTAGCCATATATCCGTTTAATGTCTTGGACCAATCCCTACTTAGCAACATTCCATAATTTACGAGTATATTCACTACTTGAATGTCAATAATTTGGCTTATCCTAGGGTCTGAAGCTAATTGCACTTGTATGTTCATGAGTTCTCCTATCACGCTAACCTCGGTCTTATCTAATTGCGTGACAACCTTGGCAGATTTGGTGGGAGTCAGCCCGAGAGTTTTACATATTCCTAAGGGCATTACGTTGGCTGAAGCACCAGAATCTACCATGCAATTGTGTATATTCTTCCCACACAACCTAACAGTTAACAAGAAAGGTTGAGTATCCCTCTTATCCGTATGTATTACTACATTTGTATTGGAAGGCTGCTTAACTTTCTTACCTTTCTCCTTAGGTGGTGAATCGCTATTAGGAACAGTTATATCAGCAGACACCTTGTTCGTCATGGATGTATCCAGGGATTTTAAAAAAGCATTTCTGATCCCTGGGGTCTTCAATAATTCATTTAGAGGTATGCTGACCTTAATTTTCTTTATTTCCTCTGATAAGTAATTCACTAATCTTGTTGTCTCTACTGCTTCTGTCTTACCTGTTTGATCCTTTTGCACTGCTGTTCCGTTATTTGTGTGCTGACTAGCTTTAAGTATGGCAGGATTGTTGCTAGCATTCTGATCTGGGGGTGTATTGATGTTATTCGGGGGAGTGGAAGTGGTGAAAGGTCCTCCCGGCCTAGGGTTGTTCCTCAAATTGTAGGTGTGGCTTTTATTTGTCTGTTGAAAGGCCTGCACCTCCTCTGTTTCATTTAATATCTCGTTTTCAGATTCAAAAGGAAACTGAGAAGCATTTAACACAAAGGCTGATTCAGGATAAAGACTTTCACAACAGTATGGTTCATCCTCTAGCAATTCATCCTCTTTCTCTTCTGCAGTTACGAAGGTAATCGTTTCTAAGACTAAGGCTGTGTCATATTCTGAGGGTACTACCTCATTACCCTTAGGAATGAGAAATTTAGAGGTAGGAGGCTGTACGTCTACGTTAAAAATACTAGCTGCCAAGTGGAGCTGTGGACAGTCGTGCTCAGCATGGGTATTGGTATTGTGAAATCTGCACCAAATTTTGGGTGCTGTATTGGCCATTTGTATGTTAGTTATTTGTTTTGCACCATGATTATCTGTATTCTCAAAAGGAGAAGCCAGAGTACCGTTGTTGGGCCCAGTGTTCCATGTCTTGGGTGGCCTAGGTTGATTCTGATTTTTGTTATTATTGCCCCAGGTCCTATTATCTATCACTGGCCCCCTATTTTGCATTGGTTGCCCCTGACTGGGGCCTTGATGCTGATTGTAGTTTTGGTTTTGATTGTACTGCTGATTCTGGTTGAGACTATAATTTTGATTTTGGCCTTGGTTGTGACCTTGAGGTGGATTGTAGTTTTGGTTGCTTCTTCCATAGAGGTTCTCATTTCTTAGCTGTGTCACTTCGGTTGTTAATCTTTTCAAATGTGCAGTAATCTCTTTGATGTCTTCCCTATCATCTTGTGCTTTTGCCACAGTTACATCCCTAGGAAGTTGGAAGAAAGGCTGACCATTATTTTGACTGTTATTGGAAGTACTAGCCGTGTAAGGAGTTATAGCCTGGATTGGAGTAGGATTATACACAGGTGTGTAAGAAGGAACCGGATTTATTAGTGGAGCATGCTGCACAGGGACTCCATTCCATGGGTGTGCCTGATTCTGCACCTCAAAGTTTCCTCCAAATGGACTATAAGTTGTATGTCTCATTTCTTGGTTCACTGAGGCTGCCTCTTTATAGGCTTTGGATATTGAATCTATGTCAGGTTTCCTTTTGACAAACATGGCAGTTAAAGGATCCAAGGCAGCATAGTACATAGCCAACAAGGGAGCATCATCTATGGTATAAGGGGCTGCTAGCCTAGAATAGGCCTTTTGAAATCTGTCGTTGAAATTATTAATTAGCTCCCCCTCACCTCGTTTTATAGCAGCCAGTTTATGATACAAAGCACAAGGGTCAATGGGTCCTCTAAATCTTGACAGAAATGCTTCTTCCATAAGTGGCCAGGAAGAAATGCAACCATTGGGTAAGTTTACGTACCAGCTAGAGGCCTGCTCATTAAAGGTGTAAGGGAACAATCTACACACAACATCCTCGTGCTCATATATAGCCCTACAGCATGCTTCCTTAAATATTCTAATATGATCTTCTGGGTCTTGATGCAACTGGTATTTGGGACATATCTTTTCTGGATTTTTTGGCATGTCATGATAATCATTGAAGAATATGGGAGAATTGACATCGAAATAAGCCATTGCAGGTGTTTGAGCTTGACTTGAACTTGCAGAAATACCTAGATTGATTGGTGGATTAGGATTTAGAGGAGGATTGAGACCTCCAGAAGTGCCTGAACCAAGATTTAAAGATCTGAACAGTGATCTATCAGGACTTACAATACTACGGATGTTAAAAGGTGACCCAGGAGGTGTTCCAGATGAACTTCCCGCTTGCGATATATTTGGATTCCAAATTAAAGGGCTTTTACTTCACCTTGTATCAGGTAGTTGCACAAATATATCTCCTGAACTGGACCTAGACCTAGTCACTCTGTTACTGTCGTTAGCCAGTTTGAAATGAAACCTAACTCAGGCAGGCCCTCCTTCTAGCGCCAGAAAACTGTTGATGAATGTTTTGATGCAATCATAACAATAAGTTAAAATTCACATAAAATGAACTGAAACTATACTTGAAAGACAAGAAGGAATCATCTGGTGATTCAACTAATCCCAAGTCTACAATGGTTCGGTTGGTCAAGTTCAGTTGGTCAATGTGAAGCTGTAATGTTCAAGGGGCCTTACGTAGTTTAGGTTTATTTTATGGTTTACTGGACTAAGAATATGCAAAGAGGTCATAGATTTCAACAAGTATTCTATTCATTTGCATACAAGTGATACCGGGCTGTAAGTTTCAGAGGGTTTTCTTGGATTTTTTTTGCAGCTTTCTTCTTTATCTGTTTATGGAAACTGTCTACTTATAGCTCTGTTATGCATGCTTCTTCAAATTTGAGACAATTTCCTTTGGATTTCTACGTTTTCAGCTAGATATTTCAGATGGGTTGGGAAAAGTTAGAAAGATCTACTCTATACCTCACTTAATCTACCGAAGGATCTAAGTGTTTCTGTTATGCACTATGTAAATACCACAGTAATCTGATCAAATCCACAGTAAAAACCCTAAATGTAAGTTCTGAGCATTTTCACAAACATACATTTAAAATTGCAAGCTCTCAAAGAAGATATTTCAAAACACAAAGAAGAGCAGGAGAACACTCAGAAGATAGATGCAGAACTCCAGATTCTATTGTATTAGAAACGAATAGCCATACATGATTTACAATGTAAGAATGACTCTTAGTTTCATTGATCATACTACAGAGAACTTACAAGCTTTACAGATACAGTAAGGCAGCCAGACATTCCACGCGCACCTTACTGCAGACAAACAGGCGACCTCCTTCTTCTACTTCTAAACTATTCTAACTTGCTGTATGTTCCTAAAAAAAAGAAATTCTGTTGTAGCCACTATTGCTTTCCTAAAATCCCTGTTGTAAAGTATTACAGTGTAGAGAGGCACAATATAAAGACATTTTGATTGTCCTCACTACAGCAAAAACCTAACTGAACCCCTGGTTCAAACCCCTAGTTACAGCAATAAATGAAGGTGAACCAGTTCTCAAAAATATCTCAGAGCAGTGGTCAAATCTGGGCAAAATATTGCCCCTTCTGAGAAGTTCCGGCAGCTGGGCAATAACTTCTGTTTGTCTTTTGTGATAATACCTTCAGCTGCGACCTTCTTCTTTACTTGAATGGCCTTGTCCCTTTGCATTTCATCTCTATCTTCTTGCTCCTGAGATCAGATCTTCTGCCTCCATGAGGTCACTGTGTTGACCTTCCAGCTGCTTCCTCAACTGCAAGCCTGCAAGACAAGACAAGCAATAAGTTTCACATTTATCACAAAAAATAGTATGAAAATAAAATAAGCGTTTAAATCCAGGTGACAGCGCAAGATTGAGAAAATTAGATCCAGAAAACTCTTCAAAACGCGTCCAAAATGCGTCCAAGCTGCTCAAAATTGATCAGGTCAACTATCGCTGACTGAAAAAATGCCAGAGGCACCAAAAAAAACACTTTAAAACTCCACCGCCTCATTTCCCGCCCATCGGCATGATCATCCCTGTCGGTGCGTCAAAAAATAGGTTGGTCGATATACTTCATCATCATGATATTCGCTTCTGCACATTGGAGAAAAAACAACATCATCATCATCATCATGATGAAGGATAATAGGAGGATATGAAGATAATCCTGCTGCTGAGGAAAGGAAGATGATGGTGACGTCATCATGATATTTGGGCTTCATTGAAATGCTAAGGATGACGTCATCATCATGTTCGGTTAAGATCAGGGGGGTAGTTGTGATATCGGGTCACCTAAGGAGCATGATCAGGATGATGAAGTGAATATGACCCTTTCGCGGCCAAGGTAACCCTCTCGAAAGAAATTAGCATGATGAAGATCATCATCATAATTGCTTTTGTCGAACTTGGAATAAGACGTCATCATCATATTTGGGCAAACGGATCGTGCTTGAAAAAATATCCTGTTTGAAGGAAAAATGATGATGATGATCATCAGGATATTTACTTCTTCGTTTATCAGATCGGGATGACGTCATCATGATATTCGGAGCCTTCATTAAACTTGAACATGACGTCATCATGATAATTCGCCAACCGGATCATGTTTGGAAAATATCCTGCCGAAGGGAAAATGTGATGATGATGATCATCAGGATACTTGCAAAAGGTTGTATTTCATCGGCAGGAGGACTTGGCGAAATATCGTGCGTACAAACAAGATCATGATGATCTTGACACTATGACAAGATAAAAATATGATGATGACGTCATCATCATATTTCGCTTTCGGGGCACAAGGATGAGTTGGTCATCATGATATTTGCGCTAGGGTGATATTACAAAATATGATGATGCTGTTGAGAAATGTAATATCGGCCTCTTCTGAATAGATAGGGTGATCGTCATGATATTTGCTAACCGGAGATCAGGAGGATATGAAGATGATGATCCTCTATCTCGAATTATCATGATGATGATGTTTTCAGCACTTGGCGAAATTCAGCAAATGATCCTCGTGAAAGATCAGGGTGATATGAAGTCGTCATCATCATCTTCGTGAAGTTCAGCAAATATCATGATGATGACCTTGCGATAGGATTTGAACGTGCACATGCAAATATGCTGATAATGAATTTGCTAAGTCAGGGTGATCTTATACTATCAGCATGATATTATAAGATCAGGTAATGTTGAAATATCATGATGATGCTCGCGATACAACAGACCGCTTCGACGGGGGAACTTACCTTGACTTAAAGCCGATGTCATCATGATATTCGAACCTCAGGATATTGTCGGGGGGTTGCGTTTCAAATATGATGATGATGTCTTTATACAGCAAAACCAAGTTTATAAAATATGACGCTCTTAAGAAAATCATGATGCTGCATAATGCGCACAAGGCCTTTTGACGGGTAAAGGGTACTACCACCTAAGATTGACGTCCGGATACTGCGACTGCATGATTTTTATCAGGTGATAGACCAAGATCATGATGATCCTGTCAACATGACTTAGGATATAAAAATATGATGATCCACCTGCGAATATCAGGTTTGACCAAGACTTTGACCGTGCATAACTTTCACATATGGACAAATTTTCAAGTGAAGTAAAAGGCAAACCTGCATGGAATTTCAAGCTCTTTTAAAATATGAGGTCACAGAAACAAAATATGAACTTTGACGAACAGACCTCATGATGATGACCTACCTCATCATATATCATGATGATGATGCACCTGACCTTCCTTTTTACCAGACCGCCAGAAAGCAGAAAAACACAAGCAGAAGCAAAAGGCAAAACATCAGCAGGGGTCCTCGTTTTGCTAAGGAGCAAAATGGGGTGTGTTGTGGAACATCACAACAACTAGCAACCAAAACAAAACAATTAAATTCAGAGTGTTCAAGGAAACTAGGTGAAATGAACTCATAACTTCCAACTATCTTTCCTACAAATTACTATTCAGCTTGAGACTCAAAGTGTTCAATAAAGATGCATGAATTTCCATTTTCAGTTTAGTTGTGTGCATGTGATTAATTATCCTCATCTTGAAGATCGGTTGAACAAACCAGTGACTGACATTAGCCTACGTAGGTGAGGATATTCCCTCATAGCCGACCGGATAGAGCCTTGCTGCCAGCGAGCGTCTATAGCCCCGGCAAGGTTATCGTTACAATTCTCCTAAGTAGAGCCCCACTGCCAGCGAGCGTCCATAGCCCCGGTAGAGTTACTTAGATGGCTTAATCTAGATTTTCAGTATAATCCGCTTTATTCATTTATTTATTTATTTATTTGTTTTCTAATTTTGAAAGATTTCATAAGATATAGCAATTTGTAACTTCATGATGATGCAAGGAGTGGGCACTTGCTGAAATTAAGCTAAGAATTGTAATGGTAGCAAGGGTGACCTCTGATTTTTCACCTAATATCTACACTGGTAGGTTCAACAAACCCAAGGATTTTAGGTGTGTCATCGTGAGAAACCTGCTTCGAATTCTCAATCACATTTATTGAATACAAAACTTCAGAAGATGAACAACTCTCTACATTCATGACAGTGACAGGTTATGTGTAAATTGCAAATGGTTAACCTGAATATCCTAAATTATATACTGTTTTGAATGGTTGCTAGTTTTGCTCCTTAATACTCTACAGTAAAATAAAGATCCCTGCTGAGGAGACAACAAACAAACCAAACAAACAGGCTGTACAAATAGCACAGCAACAAAAGACAAAACTGTACAAACAGACAGAAATAAAAAGTAAAAAATAAACAGAGGACAAGCTATACAAACAGCCAACCCAAAAGAAAATAGCAAAAGCAGAAATGTACATTATCTACAGCATTTTACATTAAGAAAGAAAGGACTGCCTCATCCTGACCTTCAAGCCTGGAAGTAGTGTTTCAAATGCTGGCCATTAACTGGTAATGGCACATCTTCTCCAGTCAAGGTCTTAAGTCTAAAGGTGTTATCTCCTATTATTTCTGAGACTTGTAATGGACCCAGCCATAATTTATCGAATTTTCCATGGCTTCCTTTCTTTTCATGTGCTTTGTCCCAGCACAACACCAAGTCTGATATCCTAAATGTTTTGACTCTTGCCCTTTTGTCAAACCATCTCTTAACAACTGCTTGGTGTTTGGCAAACTTCTCGAGGGCTTGACCTCTTTTCTCCTCTAGTTGCAACATTTGCACTATTCTGGCTTCCCTATGGTTATCAAAGCCTAGATATTCATTGGCAAACTTCCAGGTTGGTATTCTCAGATTAACCAGAAGTATGGGATCAGTCCCATAAACTAAGTGATAAGGTGTGCTACCTAAAGCTGTTTTGAACTTGGTCCTGTCTACCCATAATGCATATCTTAATAGGGTATTCCACTCTCTAGGACTTTTGGCAATTAACCTCTTGATGATGTCTAGTAAGATTTTGTTTGTTGATTCAGCCAGTCCATTACCTTGAGGGTAATAATTCGAAGAAAACCTTAGAATGATCCCATATTCAAATGCCCATTTAGAAAATTTTAAAGAAGAGAAAGCAGGGCCGTTATCACATACCAATGAATAGGGCGTTCCAAACCTGGTGATAACGTTTTCTTCAAGGAACTTGATAACTACCTCAGTTGTGGAAAACTTGCAGCAGGTGGCCTCAGTCCACCTTGTACAATAGTCCGTCACCGTCAATATAAACTTGTGTCCTGCAGAAGATGGGGGATTGATGACTCTGATAAAATCCAGGCCCCACTGTGCAAACGGTCTGGACTCGATCACAGGCTGCAGTGGATTGGCCAGATTTCTTCCTTTGTCTGCTGCAGTCTGACAGGTGTGGCAGCTTCTGATGTGACTCTTAGTATCTTTGAATATAGTGGGCCAGTAATAGCCCGCTCTCAGTATTTTGTGTGCTGTAGCTAAATGGGAACCATGGCCGGTTCCGTACTTGTCATGTAGTTCTGTCAACACTTTATCAGCTTCAGTTCTGTTTATGCATCTCAAATAAATTCTATCATGGTTCTTCCTGAATAGAAGACCTCCTTGCACCATATAATGCTGTGCCTTAATCTTCAAAGCTCTCCTCTGAGAAGCCTTCATCTTTCCTGGGTACTTTCCAGCTATCAGGAAGGTGCTTAAATCATCGTACCAGCCTGATGCGTCTTGGGAATTCAATACATATTTCTGTTTATCAGATTTGGATCCATGTTTGCTATTGTCTGCACCAGCGCCTGCCCTCTAACCAGCTTTGCGGGAATGATCTCCATGTCAAATTCTTGCAGCGTGGTGATCCATTTGGCTCTTTTTTCTCCAGGCTCGTTCTGCATCAGCAACATCTTTATTGCTGCGTCTGGTACTATGGCTTTAATCTGGCTGCGCAGAATGTAGTGTCTAAATTTTTTTACAGCCTTTACTAATGCGAATGCCTGCCTTTCGATATCTAGATATCTCAGCTGTGCATCCTTCAGAGGCGCACTCATAAATGCTATGGGCCTCTCGTCATTATTTTCACCTTTCTGTGTCAGGGCAGCAGCGATAGAATGAGAAGATGCAAAGGAGTAGATGTAAAACAGGCATGTGTAGTCTGGACTTGCCAATACAGGGGCATTAGAAATTGCCTCCTTGATATCTTCAAATGCGGCTTTGGCTACTGGCGTCCATTCCATCTGTGCATCTTTCTTTAACATGGCATTCAACGGCTGCACAATCTCTGCAAAACCTGTTATAAACTTCCGAACAAAGTTAATTTTACCAAAAAATGATTTCAATTCTTTCCTACTGTTTGGTATTTGCAAATTTTTTATGGATTCTATTCTATCCGGATCAATTGAAATTCCATTTTCAGAAATGACATGGCCTAATAATTTACCTTCAGTTACGCCAAATATACATTTCTTAGGATTAAGGGAAATCCCATACCTTTCACATCGCTGAAGTACTTTTCTGAGGTCCTCAGCGTGGGTGGATGCATCCTTGGAATACACAATTAAATCATCCATATACACAACAATGCATTTACCTGATAATCCACGGAATGCATCCACCCATGGCCCTCTGAAAAGTGGCACCTGCATTAATCAGACCAAAAGGCATTCTTCTATACACATAATTTCCCCATTTGCAAGTGAAGGTGGTTTTTAGTCTATCTTCTCTGTCAATTAAGACCTGGTTATAACCTGAAAAACCATCTAAAAAAGACATCATCTTTGCGCCATTTACTGCTTGCAGTACTTCATCTATTGGGGGCAAAGGATAATTATCCTTTTCAGAAGCCTTGTTTAAATTTCTAAAGTCTATGCACAACCTGATGTCTCCGTTTTTCTTCCTCACTGGTACTAAGTTAGCTACCCAGACAGAATGTCTGACTGGAAAAATTATTCCAGCGGACAGTAGTTTTTTAACTTCCTCAAAGATTAAAGGCTCTAGAATGGCGTTTACAGGCCTCTGTTTCTGCCTAAATGGTTTGACTTCTTTTCTTAAAGGTATGACATGAGTTATGATGGACTCATCAAATGTTTTCAAGTCTTCATAAGTCCATGCTATGACATGTTTATATTCTTTCAGAACATCCAGAACCTCTTTTCTGATTTTCTCAGAGCAAGCTTTCCCAACTAGTACATTTTGTGGATTTAGCTCAGTCCCTAAGTTATGTAAATCACACTTACCCCCTTCTGTTTTGGGTAAGTCTTTCTATCTTATTATTCCGTCGAAGTCAAAGATGTGTTCTAATTCAATTACTCCTTTTGGCAAGAAGTTGCTCTTTAAGTTGATCATATCTTCTTCGTCCCATGTTACTTCAGGCCTTTCTTGTTCATCAATAATTTGGGCCTCAAATGCCTCATTACAAGTCAGAAAATCAATAATTTGCTGATCCTCTCCAAATACCTGAAAGTGTGTAACGTTGTCTGGTATACTGGGTACGTTAACTAGCTCAACAGCAAATCGTCTTAATCTGGACAGTGTCAATGGTTCTAATGTACTAGCAGCAACTGCTAATGCATCTGGCCTGTGGTTTAGCTCTCTAGGAATGTGCTCTATGTTAAAAGCATCAAATGAATCCATTAAACCCCAAACTCTATGTCTGTAACTGATCATTTTCTTATAATTGCAGGCATATAGTTTCCTCACTTGTCTGACTACTAATTCAGAGTCTGAAAAGACTCTGATGGTTTTTACCCCTTTCCTGATGGCCATGACAAGTCCTAAAATTAGGGCCTCATATTCAGCAATATTATTAGTGCAGGAAAATTGTAATCTATATGCTGCCAAATGTGATTTACCTTGAGGATTTATGAGTTCAATACCTGCACCTGCACCCTGTTTTGATTTGGACCCATCACATTTTAATGTCCACATGCCATCTTTACTTTTCTGATCTTTTACCTTGGCATACTTTGTCTCTTTTATTGCCTGTGGGGTGTTATCTTGTTTATTCATGGGTTTTTCCGTTTGGTTATCTTGCATATGTATGTTTTTAGTTTGCAACTCAGAAAGATAACTACCCTTGTCCTCTATTTCTTTCCCTAGATCTGGAATCAAGGCACTTATATTATCCTGAACATATCTCTGTGTTGGATCAGGATTCTCATTTTTCTCTTGTGACTCTACCTTCCCTATGCACTTCTTGTATTCATATTCAATGATGTCTTTGCATATTTCACAATTCTCCTCACAATGTTGCCTACCATGGACTCTACACCTATTTTTATATAACTTACATTAGACTGGGAGATTGTGCGTAACGCACTCTTCCACCTCTTGTCTAATGGCATGACCAAATTTGTCTATTGCATTGTTTTCCTCATCTAAAGAATTTCCGTCAGACTCAATAAATAGTGCTGTTCTATTGCTGACACACTTCTTTCTAATGTTTAACATCATAATCTCTTCAATCTGCATCCCATTGTTGGTAACTCTATAGACACCTGGTTCAACAGCAGCATATAATATTTCGTTAGTTCGATTATACTCTGTTATCATATGTCTCATTCTGGGCTCTGCCTCTATTCTGATCTGGTTTGGGATACCTCTCCACGGTAACCACATGTGTGAAAAGTCAGTAGCCATATATCCGTTTAATGTCTTGGACCAATCCCTACTTAGCAACATTCCATAATTTACGGGTATATTCACTACTTGAATGTCAATAATTTGGCTTATCCTAGGGTCTGAAGCTAATTGCACTTGTATGTTCATGAGTTCTCTTATCACGCTAACCTCGGTCTTATCTAATTGCTTGACAACCTTGGCAGATTTGGTGGGAGTCAGCCCGAGAGTTTTACATATTCCTAAGGGCATTACGTTGGCTGAAGCACCAGAATCTACCATGCAATTGTGTATATTCTTCCCACACAACCTAACAGTTAACAAGAAAGGTTGAGTATCCCTCTTATCCGTATGTATTACTACATTTGTATTGGAAGGCTGCTTAACTTTCTTACCTTTCTCCTTAGGTGGTGAATCGCTATTAGGAACAGTTATATCAGCAGACACCTTGTTCGTCATGGATGTATCCAGGGATTTTAAAAAAGCATTTCTGATCCCTGGGGTCTTCAATAATTCATTTAGAGGTATGCTGACCTTAATTTTCTTTATTTCCTCTGATAAGTAATTCACTAATCTTGTTATCTCTACTGCTTCTGTCTTACCTGTTTGATCCTTTTGCACTGCTGTTCTGTTATTTGTGTGCTGACTAGCTTTAAGTATGGCAGGATTGTTGCTAGCATTCTGATTTGGGGGTGTATTGATGTTATTCGGGGGAGTGGAATTGGTGAAAGGTCCTCCCGGCCTAGGGTTGTTCCTCAAATTGTAGGTGTGGCTTTTATTTGTCTGTTGAAAGGCCTGCACCTCCTCTGTCTCATTTAATATCTCGTTTTCAGATTCAAAAGGAAACTGAGAAGCATTTAACACAAAGGCTGATTCAGGATAAAGACTTTCACAACAGTATGGTTCATCCTCTAGCAATTCATCCTCTTTCTCTTCTGCAGTTGCGAAGGTAATCGTTTCTAAGACTAAGGTTGCGAAGGATTTGACTTATGGATTAGTTATGGCTCCCAAAGACCATACTACGGATTGCAACTCAGAGGCTAGCTTTATAGGACTGGATATTTTTAAAAGGGTCAACCGGATGGGAACCATTTGGATTAGTTCCGTTACAACATGCTATCTGGAATTTTCCTTTGGCTTTCTCATCATCAATGGTATCTCTTAATTTTCTGGTGCTAGGATCATAAACCTTTTCTATCACAAGCTGTTTAACTTCAGTTAATAGTTTAGGACCTTCATATTGAGCCTCTAGATACCCTTTTGAAGAAAGAGTAAAATGCCTTATTCATTTGATAATTTGCAGATACAAAATAATGTAAATAAATTCTGAGGGAATTGTAGTTATAATGAGTTGACAGTTACAACAAACTAAACCGAACGAACAATGTAGTAAGCAACAATGTAATATGCTAACATTCTCCCCTTATGACATTATTCCTGTAATAGTACCAAGGGTTCCCCCCTGAATGCTAACATACTGAAAAAAGATGATTACATAATATGAATACATATTTTATAGAAGATCTTCTCCCAAAGAACAAATCCTGAACCAAGCGGGGCTCCATCATGCTGTCTCGTCTACCCTCGGAAAGGCATAGCTTCAAGCTGTGTTCTTGAGATCTTTAGTCCCAAGCTCTCAAATCACAGAGTCAAGAATTATTCAACAATGAACCCTAAAAGATACGATAGATCTCTGCCATTATCTAGTGACTGCGAAAGGGTATAATTTCCGATCATATACTCTTTGAAGCTTGCAAGACAACAATCCATATTGAGCTCAACACCAAATCCCAAACTTGTCTCCAAAATAAAATCTTCACAAAACATACATTCTTCAAATCCATCAGCAACAACAAGGAAAAACAAAACAACCAAAACTAAAAACACTTCTCATGCAAAGCATCATCTCAAAGCGAGAAGCTAAATTGAGATGATGGAAAATCATCCATCCTCTGATGCCACTTGCCTCTAATATGACCCTGCTTAAAGGACATATCCATAGAAATTAATAGCACCATCTAGTGGATCCACATCCTCAATATCTGGTGGATCCCTAACATCTTTAATGCAAGCAAGATTTCCTTCATTTTTTACCTTTCCTTTAAGAACATCACTAGCTCGAGTTCTACAATCCCAAGCTATGTGACTATTTTTCTTACAATAAAAACATTTGATTCTCTCTAATCTCTTGTAATTGCTTCTTGAAAATAATGCTTTCTCCTGAAGGTCATCTTCTGAATCTTCTGTTGTTCTCTTCTCTTCTGATAGAAGAGTAGAAATCATACCTTCTAGAGTTTGTGAAGGTATTTGATTGAGTGTAAAAACAACATTGTTGTATTTTGAAGGCAAGCTATTTAATAGGATGGCCCTAGCATCATCATCATCTACTGTAACCTTAACCTCTGCTAACCATCTAATGCGAGACTGCAAGTTACTTATATGATTTGACATTTTTATTCCATCTTCCATCTTAAATCTAAATAATTGAAGTTTTAGAGAAAACTTTGCATTAACGGCTTTTGCTCCAAATAATTTATTCAGATTATCCCAAATTTTGGCTGATGATTTATCCAAATCAATGTGGTGCAATTCAGTGTCAGAAAGAACAAGACCAATTATAGTCTTGGCTTTATCATCTCTACTACTCCAATCTAATAATTTATTTGCATTTGTAGGTACTTTTTCCTTTCCACTTACTATTCCCCATAAATTTTTATTCATTAGTTGCATTTGAATTTTCATTCTCCAAGTATGAAAATTAAATCTTGAGTATTTGTCTAATGGAATCTCCATCACAAAAAAAATATTCAGAAAATAAATAACGCGACCAAAAAATGCCTTATCACACTGACTTACAAATTTCAATTCACAGGCATATGCAAAATTATTCAAATGGTTTTTATAACCATACCTAGTACAGTCATGCCTTCAAGATTTCTGAAATGAATCAACACCTTACACAAGCCTTTTTCAAATTAGTGAAATGCCTCGTCTACACATTATTAAAATGTATTTTCGTAAGCATTCGGCTAGCACTAAAATATTTAAATCTTCTCAGCAACCTAAAATGTTACAACAATAATTAATTCCAGCTACTGCTATTGTTCCATAGAACTTCTAATAGAGATAGACCAAGTGAACAACTATGTTGCTAAAATGAAGATAGAGTAATGGGCAGTTGCATATAAGAGAATCCCCACTTTTGCAAATACTTTTACTACTGCAACAAACGTGTTTCCTTCATCTCACAAGAGATTATCTTGGGCCTTTGCCATGTTTCATGGTTGAAATACCATGCTCTGAGAACGTCAATATCAACCTTGACACACTCCAAATCCATATTTGTTCTTGTTACACCTGCTGCTACATGTCAGACAATGATTCAATTCTCCTCTATGTTACATAGAGACATGATCAATTGACCACTCTGATACCAAATGAAGAAAGAGTAAAATGCTTTATTCATTCGATAATTTGTAGATACAAAACAATGTATATAAATTCTAATGGAATTGCAGTTATAATGAGTTTACAGTTACAACGAACTGAACCAACCGAAAAACGTAGTAACCAACAATGTAATACGCTAACACCTTTGGCACTAGATGGGAAATTTAATTATTTAATAGTCTGTGGCTGTTTGACTGTTAAGACTATGGTTTGCATAGTAGACTAAATAGTCTGAGACTCTCTAGTAATAGAGTCACTTAACAGTAATTGGGACTCTGAGACAGACTGTACTTCTCTTTTCACAGTTTCTAATTGTGTCTCAACATTCTTAATGTGCAGATTATTGTTATTAACATGGACACTCAACACAACATTATCTAATTTATTTTCACTTATGACCTTCTGAAGCAATTCACACTATTGCTCACTACCTTGTTACTGACGGACCCACCGGGCTTCTGCATGCTGCTTAAATTGATCATAAGCAACACGTAACTCATGAATTTCATGGAAGACAGTAGTCATCCACTCATCAGTGATTTGTTTATCCAGATGTTCAAGAGTTGCAATCATGGAATGAAGATTGAATTGAACAACAATTTGATATTTCTCATTTTTTATATTCTCAAGGTCTCTCTAGACCTTCCTATCTTGTGCAAGCAACAAACTTTTTTGGAGACAGAGATTTGTCTAGTTGAGTATTTTACTCTGGCTAGATCCTTGAAATTCTCTGGCATTGGTAACATGTAGAGGCCAGAATTCAACTTGGTATTTACCAGACCAATCATACATAATAAAATCCCTAAAGGATGGGATAGTTCTTGGTACTATACAGGGACCTGCAGGTGTTGAAATTGCTTTTTCATTGGACTCCTTCATATCTTTCTCTAGAAAAGAGAACTTTTCCAGACATCATTCTTATATGTCCAGTAGGAGGATAAAACACAAATAAATATTTTTAACACTTATACAATCCATTGTCCAACTCAGAATATTGTACATGTGGACAAGAGGGAGGAACACTAAAAGAACTAGTACTAGCAGACGACTATGACTGCCTAGGAATAGGAAGTTTAAACAAACTTTCAAAACCTTGTGATGGCTACATTTGGACACTTTCAGACCGAGGTAACACAGACTGAACAGGGTTATTGTAATTAAAGGTATGTTCTATTCTCATAGAGGGTGTTCTACCCAAGGAGAACCTAATAACAGCCTGGTCGTCTATTTCTTGAATTGAGACTCTGCATAACTGTGGAGGCTTCTGTGGAGGTGGTTGGCAATCCTTATCCCAGAGATCTAAAGCCCATTCTTCTAGTAATTGAATGTCTTTATGATGCATAATCTTAGGGGTTGTTAACTAGGTATGGTCACTAGTAGATTTCCAAATGGTCGATAAGCCTTCTACTCCTGGGCTCGTCTAAGATTTAGCATCAAAGGGATAATCTTGTTATAGAGTCTATAGTGTACGAGAAACACTAAGGAGTGATCTATAGACATATCTTTCATAAACAGATTCATTGTATTGAACTAATAAGTTAAGACATCATCTAAATGACCATCTTTCAAGCTGACTATAAAATCCAACAAGCAATCAATGTATAGTGACCCTTCTGACATTGAATCACATGCACAAGCTAGCAGGGCATGGGATAGCTTATAAAAGTGTGCATCTTTCAACATCATGAACATGATAATAGGCAAACCTTTCCTATAGTGTCCAGTGATGCCTATTCTTATGTAAGACAGATGCATATACTGGGGATTATCAAGACTTGCCCTTGCTTTTCTCTGTAAATCTCTAATTTATGTTTTTGAGAATAGTTTTAATTTTCCCTTAGAACCACCTGTGACTATGTGCTAAATTGAAGCCACATGACACTTTTGTAACGACTTATAACCAAACCAATTTTTTAGACCTTTAGATCTATTAAACATATCTACTCAACTGCTAGGGATATCACTATAAATTTCCAATGGTTTAATTTTAGGAACTTTGAATTCCTCATTCAAGAATCTCTTCTGAGACAAGCTATCCTCTATTGCATTACTACTCTCTTCTGGCATGCTGAAAGTAATTTCATTTTGTGTAAAGAAATTAGTAAAGCTAACCTCTGAGTTATGATCCTTAGTATGGTCTTCAGGAGCCATAGTCAATCCAGAAGTCGAAGCCATGTCCATTACTGCACTCGAATCTGTGCTCACACCTGTGCTCGAATTACCAGATTACTGCCTCACACCACCCTAACAATGCCTATCCATGGTTTAGCAATGTGACTTATAGACGAGGACTTACAACAGGAAACTGATGGTAAGAGCAATACAGGGATCTAAAAGAAGAGCAATATAGTTAAACATTTTTTTAGAACTCATGAATGGTTATAGTTACACAAACACTGTAACCAAGAATGCAATCATAAATTAACTTTAACAGGCTCTGATACCAAATTTTTGAGACAACTGCAAGAGAATATAACATACAAAAATATTATTATTGATGTTCAAGCTTATTTAATTCTAATCTATCCTTAGCAAAATTATGATAAAAACCAGCAATGTAATTTACCAAACCCAAAAACTTCTGAAGTTCCTTAAGGTTGGTTACCTATAAAGCTTGAATTTTGTTGAGAATGTGTGGTTGTGCCTAGCATCCACAACTGCAAGCCTAATTAAAACTATATTATATAATTATAAGAAGTATTATAATTA
This sequence comes from Cunninghamia lanceolata, assembly GCA_027924645.1. NCBI lineage: Eukaryota > Viridiplantae > Streptophyta > Pinopsida > Cupressales > Cupressaceae > Cunninghamia > Cunninghamia lanceolata. Next base: position 2,926,572 of record BSBN01000797.1, read on the forward strand.
TATAATATTATAATATATTGTATAATAATTATAATTATATATTATATTATATGAATAATATATAATATACCTATATTATATTATATTATATTATATAATATATTATTATAATTATATATCTAACCTATATTATAATATTAAGGTTATGGTTTGAATCTAAATAGGGTTATCATTATGTTCATTGAAATATATGCTAAGTGTAATGTATAGATCAAATAACTTGTCATAATTAGAGCTAGAGTTGGGGTTTGAATGAAGATTACATTTAGAATTAGGATTTTATTTAGGGATGGGTTAGGGTTATATATAGAATTATGATTAAAATAACTTTAATTCTATCCCTAAGCCTAACCTTAACTCTATCTTTATCATTTTATCCATAACCCTAACCCCAACCTTAATTCCAACCCTAACCCTAATTCTAACTCTAGTAATCCAAATTCTAACCTTAACCCTATCCTAATATTGATCATAATTCCAACCCTAATTACTTTCCTAACTATAATACTAACCCTAACCCTAATTTCAACCCTAATCCAAGCAGTAATTCAAATCATAATTATAATTGCAACTGTAACCCTAACCTTAATCTTAAGACTAATCCTAACATAACTCTAATTGTAATCCTAGCAATAACCTTTCTATTTGAAATTTGAACTATAACTCTAACCCTAATTCTATCCTAAATTTGACTTATAATCCTAACCATAATTGTAACACTAACCTTAATTCTATGCTTAACCCTAGCATATATGCACAAAGATGAGGGACCAAAAAGTCAGCACATGACTTTTTGGTCCTATACAAGTCATAACATGCTAGCATTACGGCTTGGTATTACCGAGCCTAAGGCTCAGTAATACCAAGACATAACACTAGCATGTTATAGTGCTAGCATGTTTTGCAAAAGTAATACTCTCTCTCTCTCTCTCTCTCTCTCACTCTCTAACCCTAATTGTAACCCTAACAATAACGTAATTCTATCCTAAATTTGAATTGTAACTCTAACTCTAATTCTATCCTAAATTTGACTTCTAATCCTAACCTTAATTCTATGCTTAATCCTAGGGTATATGCACAAACATGATGGACCAAAAAGTCACCACATGACTTTTTGGTCCAATACAAGTCTTTGCACATTCACGTTATAATGTACTAGCATTATGGCTCAGTATTACCAAGCCTAAGGCTCAGTAATACCAAGCCATAACACTAGCACATTATAATGCTAGCACGTGTTGCACATGTAAAACTCTCTCTCTCTCTCTCAAATAAATACACCTAATATTTTATTTTGAAACTCTTGTAATTTAGTATTTTGAAATATATTCTATCATTTACCCTAATATCCAACATATTACCTATTGAATGGTGAGACCCTCAATCTTACTTGGGGTATCTCCCAATTTTGTCTAACTTTACTAATTACGCACTTACTAATAACTTGAACTTTAATGTAATAACAAAATCAAAATATATTAACATTAGCTTTGACGAATTAACTCCTAATACAATCTAAACCACCAAAACACTAACTTTGAACAATTAACTTCTAATACAATCTGAACTATCAAAACACTAAAACACACTAACTTTGAACAATTAATTTTTAATACAATTTGAACTATCAACACACTAATAAAACTTGCCAATTTATGTGATAGTTTAAGAGTTTCCAAAATCCTAAGTATTAAAATAGAAAATAACATTCTTTGATTATTAGAATTTCAAATGAGCTTTGTCAACATTGTCGGCTAATATATTATTCTAATTATATATATATAACCTATATTATAATATTAGGGTTATGGTTTTAATCTAATTAGGGTTATCATTATGTTCATAGAAATATATGCTAACTATAATGTATAGATAAAATAACTTGTCATAATTAGAGCTAGAGTTGGGATTTGAATGAAAATTACATTCCTAATTAGGATTTTGTTTACGGATGGGTTAGGGTTAGATATAGATTTATGATTTTAATAACTCTAATTCTATCCCTAACCCTAACCCTAACTCTATATTTATCATTTTAACCCTTACCCTAACCCCAACCTTAATTCTAACCCTAAGCCTAATTCTAACTCTGGCAACCCTCAATCTAACCTTATCCCTATCCTAATTTTGGTCATAATTCCAACCCTAATTATTTTCCTAACTATAATAGTAACCCTAACCCTAATTCCAACCCTAATCCAAACACTAATTCAAATCATAATTATAATTGTAACTATAACCCTAACCTTTATCCTAACACTAATGCTAATATAACCCTAATTGTAACTCTAACAATAACCTAATTCTATCTTAAATTTGATTTATAACTCTAACCCTAATTCTAACCTAAATTTGACTTGTAATGGTAGCCTTAATTGTATTGCTAACCTTAATTCTATGCTTAACACTAGGGTATATGCACAAGGATGAGGGACCAAAAAGTCACATGACTTTTTGGTCCCATACAAGTCACAATGCACTAGCATTATGGCTAGGTATTACCGAGCCTAAGGTTCAATAATACGAAGCCATAACGCTAGCAAATTATAATGCTAGCATGTCTTGCAAAAGTAAAATGCTCTTTATCTGTCTCTCTCTCTCTCACTCTCTCACTCTCTAACTCCCTAACCCTAATTGTAACCCTAAGAATAACCTAATTCTATCCTAAATTTGACTTATAATCCTAACCTTAATTGTATCACTAACCTGAATTCTATGCTTAATCTAGGGTATAAGCACAAAGATGAGGGACTAAAAAATCACTACATGACTGTTTGGTCCCATACAAGTCATAACATGCTTGTGTTATAATGTGCTCACATTATAACTCGCTAGCATTATGGATCAGTATTATCGAGCCTAGGGCTAAGTAATATCAAGCCATAATGCTAGAATGTTATAATGCTAGCATGTTTTGCAAATTTAAAACTCTCTCTAACAAATAAATAAACATAATATTTTGTTTTGAAACTCTTGTAATTTACTATTTTGAAATATATTTTATCATTTACCCTAATATCTGACATATTACCTATTGAATGGTGAGACCCTCAATCTTACCTGTATGCTCTCACAATTTTGTCTAAATTTACTAATTACGCACTTATGAATAACTTGAAATTTAATGTAACAAGAAAATCTAAATATATTAACATTAGCTTTGATGAATTAACTCTTATACAATCTAAACCACCAAAACACTAACTTTGAATAATTAACTTCTAATACAATCTGAACTATCAAAACACTAAAAACACTATCTTTGAACAATTAACTTCTAATACAATCTGAACTATCAAAACACTAAGAAAACTTGAGCCAATTTATGTGATAGTTTAAGAGTTTCCAAAATCCTAAGTATTAAAATAGAAAGTAACGCTTCCTCAATTATTAGAATTTTAGACCAACTTTGTCAACAATGTCAGCTAATATATTATTATAATTATATATCTAACCTATATTATAATATTAGGGTTACTTTTTTAATCTAATTAGTGTTATCGCTATGTTCATAGAAATATATGCTAAGTGTAATGTATAGATCAAATAACTTGTCATAATTAGAGCTAGAGTTGGGGTTTGAATGAAGATTACATTCAGAATTAGGATTTTGTTGAGGGATAGGTTAGGGTTAGATATAGAATTATGATTATAATAACTCTAGTTCTATCCCTAACCCTAACCCTAACCCTAATTCTACTCTCGCAATGCTTATTCTATCCTTAACCCTATCCTAATTTTGATCATAATTCCAACCGTAATTATTTTCCTAACTATGATACAAACCCTAACCCTAATTCAAACCCTAATCCAAACAATAATTCAAATCATAATTATAATTGTAACCCTAATAATAACCTAATTCTATCCTAAATTTGAACTGTAACTCTAACCCTAATTCTATCCTTAATTTGACTTATAATCCTAACCTTAATTGTATCACTAACCTTAATTCTATGCTTAACCCTAGGGTATATGCACAAAGGTGAGGGACCAAAAAGTGACCACATGACTTTTTGGTCCTATACAAGTCATAACGCGCTAGCATTATGGCTCGGTATTACCAAGCCTAAGGCTAAGTAATACTAAGCCATAAGGCTAGCACATTATAATGCTAGCATGTTTCGCAAAAGTAAAACACTCTCTATCTCTCTCTCTCACTCTTTTTCCATAATTGTAACCCTAACAATAACCTAATTCTATGCTAAATTTTTACTGTAACTCTAACCCTAATTCTATCCTAAATTTGACTTATAATCCTAACCTTAATTGTATCAGTAACCTTAATCTATGCTCAATCCTAGGGTATAGGCACAAAGATGAGGGACCAAAAAGTCACCACATGACTTTTTGGTCCTGTACAAGTCATAACACGCTCACATTATAATGTGCTAGCATTATGGCTCGTTATTACCGAGACTAAGGCTAAGTAATATTGAGCCATAATGCTAGCATGTTTTGCAAATCTCAAATCTCTCTCTCTCTCTCTCTCTCTCTCTCTCTCTCTCTCTCTCTCTCTCTCTCTCTCTCTCTCTTTCAAAAAAATACACAATATTTTGTTTTAAAATTCTTGTAATTTACTAGTTTGAAATATATTTTATCATTTGCCTTAATATCTGACATATTACTGTTAATGATTGTTTTAACACAGTCATAACAATAGTTGAAATTCACATAAAATGAACCAAAACTGACTTGAAAGATATGAAGGAATCGGTTGAGATTGACTTAATCCCAAGTTTAATATGGTTAGGTTTTGACCTGTTGGGCAAATTTAGTAGGTTGGTGTGAAGCTTTAATGTTCAAGGGGCCTTATGTGATTTAGGGTTTCTTGTTCATTTACTGGACTCAAACTATGCAAAAGATCATAAATATTAGCATGTTAATAATTCCTTTTGCATAAACTTGTTACTATGCTGCAAAGCTTTAAAGGATTTTCTTGAATTATTGCACCTTTCTCCTCTTTAAATATTATGAAAACTGTCTACTTTCAAACTTTGTTGTTCATGCTTTTCAACTATGAGACAAATTTCCTTCAAATTTTTGTGTTTTAGGCTAAGTATTTTTAGATGGGTTGGGAAAAGTTAGAAAGATCTAATCTAAACATCATTCATTCTACTGAAGGATCTAATTGTTCTATTATGTACTTCATAAGTAATACAGCAAATTGATCAAATCCACAGACAAAAACCTTAAGTGTAAGTTCTGAGCATTTTCACAAACATACACCTAAGATTGTAAGCTATAAGAGAAAATGTTTCAAACACAATGAAGAGCAAGAAAACACTCAGAAGATAGATGCAGAATTCCAGATTCAATTGTATTAGAAACAGACAGTCATATAAGATTTACAATGTCTAATTGACTCTTAGCTTCAATGATCAAATTACAGAAAACTTACAAGCTTTACAGATACACTAAGGAAGCAGGATGTTCCACACATTCCTTATTACAGACACAGGTGACCTCCTTCTACTCCTAAATGCTATGCTAAATTACAACTTTCAATTTTGTTCCTAAAAATCCCTATGTAAAATATTACAGCGTAAAGAGGCACAATATATAGACTTGACTATCCTCAATACAACTCAAAACCCTAGTTAAGCACTAGTTCAAACCTCTGGTTGCAGCAATAAATGCTGGAGAACAAGTCTCCCAAAATATCTCTGAGCATACATCAAATCTGGGTGAAATATTGCCCTTCTGGAAACCCTAGCAGCTCAATAATAACTTCTGTGGTCTGCTGCAATAATATTTCTGTCTACATTTTGTCTTTTTAATGAGGGCCTATGACTTCCTCACCCTTCATCCTTATCTTCCTCTGCTCTTGAGATCAAATTTTCTTTCCATGACGTCATCGTCATCAAGTTTCAGCTCCTTCTTCAACTACAAACCTGCAAAATAGATAAAATGGATCAAAAAACCTCATCAAGTCGCCTTGTCAATTAATCACCTGGTCAGAATGCTCGATGTGTGCCAACTGCAGCAACTAATACACTTCCCACTTGACACCCAGTCACAGAGTTTACGCACTGCCAACCCCAACCGCCAGTTTGGTTTTACATTTAAACCCTCTTCTCCATCGGCAAAACTCTCTACTATCGGCATGGTCAAAAAAAATTCCTTACCGATCTCATTTCTTATGCCGATATCGGGTCCTAAAACAATGAAAATAGCATCCAAAAATGCATATACAGCATTAGAAAATGGTCGGGTCAACCATCGTTGACCAAAAATATGCAATCGGGCTCCAAAATAACCTCAAATTCCTATTACTTCATCTTCCCGCCCCTTTTCTTGTTTAAATCTTTGTATCTTCCGATATACAAGCCAGGCATGATACATCGTATTAATCAGATTTTATTTTCCCTTTGATTCCACGTTGTACGTATGAAATGCATATTGGCTTGTATATCGCAACATACAAATGCGAAAAATATACAAGCACTTAACTCCAATTTATAACTTTTCAATTCCACTCAATGAAGCAATGTATAAGGCGTTGTATACAACCTTCAGACTTATTGCTCTTATAAACGTCAATTTATAACCTATAAAATCCGCAATGTATCTCTTGATATGGTAATCGGACGTGATACATAGGATAAATCCAATTTCAAATTCATTTGGATTCCGGCTTGTATGTTTAACTTTGCATATTGGTTTGTATATTAGAAACATACAAACGCAAAAATATACAAGCATTTTCACCTTTTTAATTTGTCTTTCGAGTCCGCACTATGTATTCCATAATGTATATCACCCTTGCACCTCACCAATATACAAGCCGGAATATATACAAGGACTTATGTTTGTTTAATAAACTTTCAGGTCCGCATTTGTATATTGGGCCTTGTATATGTTGCTTGTATATTCCGCTTGTATGTCGAAACATACAAGCGCCGAATATACAGCGATTTAACATTGTTTCATAACATTTGAATTCCGCATGATGTATATTGTCAATGTATATTTTACTTTGTATATTTTGACCTGCCAAACATACAACGTGAGATACATGCAACGGAACTCAAACATTAATTCATTTCAACTCTGAGTTATTTTGGGTCCATCTTGTATGTATACATAAAGCTTTTATTTAAAATACATACAAGGTAAAAAGAATATACAATCAACTTTGTATATGAAAGCGATATACAAAGGGCATTGTATGTATTATGCAAATGACCCAATCATGTAAACAACCCTGTATATGAACCCAAGTGCCCATGCGACTAAGTATAAAATGATCTCGCACATACAAAGGACTTTGTATATGCAAAGCGATATACAAAGGTCTTTGTATACAAGTGAACTCGCATGCAAAGGGCATTGTATATGCAACATGCATATACAAACAGACTTTTATGTGCAAACAACAAACCCTTCCCTTGTACATTTTACCAAAATGATCATAACTTGCAAAATATGGCAAATTTTAAGATGGTTCAAAAGCAACCCTAGCTCATTTTTCATAAGGAATCCACCCATATTCTTCCCTGGTACTGAAAATGCACCTTTTCTCTATTTTTAACAAGGTTTGTAAATTTCACCCTCTTTTTCCCTTTACCACCAAACAGACCCACACACAAAAAGCAAAAAAAAGCAAAGCATCAGCAGGGGTCCTCATTTTGCTAAGGAGTAAAATGGGGCGTGTTGTGAGCATCACAACAACTGGCAACCAAACAAAACAATTAAATTCAAAGCATTAAAGAAAACTAAATGAAACGAATTCATAACTTCCAACTATCTTTCCTACAAATTATTATTCAACTTGAGACCTAAGGTATTCAATAAGGGTGCATGAATTTTCATTTCCAGTTTAAGTGTGTGCGTGTGATTAATTATCCTTATCTTGAAGATCAGTTGAACAAACAAGTGATTGATATTGGCCTACGTAGTTGAGGATATTCCCTCATAACCAACCGGATAGAGCCTTGCTGCCAGCGAGCATCTATAGCCCCGACAAGGTTATCGTTACAATTCTCCTAAGTAGAGCCCCACTACCAGCGGGTGTCTATAGTCCCGGTAGAGTTACTTAGATGGCTTAATCTGGATTTTCAGTGTAATCCATCTTATTTACTTATATTATTAGTTTTATATTTTATTGATTTTGATGCTTGATAGAAATTTCACAAGATATAGCAATTTGTAACTTTATGATGCAACGGATGAGCACTTGCTGAAATTAAGTTGAGAATTGTAATGGTAGCAAGGGTGACCTTAGATTTTTCACCTAATAGCTACACTGGTAGGTTCAACAAATCCAAGGATTTTAGGTGGGTCATCATGAGAAACTTCCCTTAAATTCTCAATCACTATTATTGAATATGAAATTTCAGAAGCTAAACGACTCTCTACATTCATGACAGTCACAACAAGTTATGCATAAATTGTAAATAGTTAACTTGAATATTCTAAATTTTATATTGTTTTCAATGGTTGTTAGCTTACTCCTTAATACTCTCAAAGAAAAACAAAGATCCCAGCTGAGGAGGCAACAACAAACCAAACAAACAGACTATACAGGAAAAAAACAAAAGACAAAAAACAAAGCAAAAGAAGATTGTACAGACAGACTGTACAAACAACAAAATAGTAATGAAACAACAAAACAAAAAGAAACAAAAAATGAAAACTGTACAAACAACTAACCTACAACAACAAGCAATAAAAGAAAATTGTACACTACTTACACTATATTTGCATAAGAAATGACTGCCCTTTATCTCAAGCCTGGAAGTAGTGTTTCAAATGTTGGCCATTAACTGGTAATGGCACATCTTCTCCAGTCAAGGTCTCGAGTCTGAATGTGTTGTCTCCTATTATTTCTGAGACATGTAATGGACCTAACCATAGTTTTTTGAATTTTCCATGACTCCCTTTCTTTTCATGTGCTTTATCCCAGTACAACACTAAGTCTGATACCCTAAATGTTTCGACTCTTGCCCTCTTATCAAACCACCTCTTAACTACTGCTTGGTGTTTGGCAAACTTCTTGATGGCTTGACCTCTTTTCTCATCTAGTTGTAGCATTTGTACTATTCTGGCTTCCCTATGATTATCAAAGCCTAAATACTCATTGGCAAACTTCTAGATTGGTATTCTCAGATTTACTAGAAGTATGGGATCAGTCCCATTAACTAAATGATAAGGTGAACTGCCTAAAGCTATCTTAAACTTTGTCCTATCTACCCACAGTGCATATTTTAACAAGGTATTCCACTCTCTAGGACTCTTTGCAATTAGCTTCTTGATTCTATCTAATAAAATTTTGTTTGTAGACTCAGCTAATCCATTACCTTGAGGGTAATAATTTGAAGAAAACTTTAAAATAATCCTGTGTTAAAATGCCCATTTAGAAAACTTCAAAGAAGAGAAAGCAGGGCCATTATCACATACCAATGAATAGGGAGTTCCAAACATGGTTATGATGTTTTTTTCAAAAAACTTGATAACTACCTCAGTTGTGGAGAACTTGCAGCATGTGGCTTCAGTCCACCTTGTAAAGTAGTTCGTCACCATCAGTATGAACTTGTGTCTTGTAGAAGATGAAGGATTGATGACTCCAATGAAATCCAGGCCCCATTGTGCAAATGGTCTTGATTCAATCACAGGCTGTAATGGATTAGCCTAATTTCTTCCCTTATCTGCCACAGTCTGACAGGTGTGGCAACTCTTGATGTGACTCTTTGTATCTTTGAACATCATAGGCCAATAATAGCTTGCTCTCAATATTTTACATGTTCTAGCTAGATGGGAACCATGACCAGTTCTGTACTTGTCATGTAGTTCTGTTAACACCTTATCTGCCTCAGTTCGGTTTAGACATCTCAAAAAAATTCCATCATGGTTCTTCCTAAATAGAAGACCTCCTTATATCATATATTTTTGTGCTTTAATCTTTAAAACCCTCCTCTAAGAAGCTTTCATCTTATTTGGGTATCTTCTAGATATTAGAAAAGTGTTTAAATCACCATACCAGTCTAATGCGTCCTAGAAATTCAGTACATACTGTTGTTTTATCAAAGTTGGGTCTGTGTTCGCTATTGTTTGCACCAACACCTGCCCTCTGACTAGCTTCATGGGAATGATTTCCATGTCGAACTCTTGCAGCGTGGTGATCCATTTGGCCCTCTTTTCACCAGGCTCATTCTGCATCAGCAGCATCTTTACTGCGGCATCTGGTACTATGGCTTTGATCTGGCTATGCACAATATAGTGCCTAAACTTCTTCACGGCCCTCATCAGCATGAATGCTTGTCTTTCAGTATCTAGGTATCTCAGTTGTACGTCCTTTAGCGGTGCGCTCATAAAGGCTATGGGCTTTTCCTCATTGTCTACACCCTTCTGCGTCAAGGCAGCCACGATTGAATGGGAGGATGCAAAGGAGTAGATATAAAATGACTTTGTGTAGTCTGGGCTCGTCAGTATAGGGGCGTCAGAAATGGCCCGCTTGATTTCTTTGAATGCAGCCCTTGCCACAGGCATCCACTCCATCTACGCATCTTTCTTTAACATGGCATTTAATGGCTGCACAATTTCTGCAAAACCTGTGATGAACTTCCGAACAAAGTTAATTTTACCAAAAAATAATTTCAACTCTTTCCTACTGTTTGGTATTTGCAATTTTTTTATTGATTCCATTCTATCAGGGTCAAAGGATATTCCATCTTTAGAAATGACATGCCCTAGTAATTTACCTTTAGTTACTCCAAATGTACATTTCTTAGGGTTAAGGGAAATTCCGTACCTCTCACACCGTTTAAGTATTTTTCTGAGATCTTCAGCGTGAGTGGATGCATCCTTGGAATACACAATCAAATCGTCCATATACACCACAATCCACTTACCTGATAATCCATGGAATGCAATGTTCATGGCTCTTTGAAAAGTGGCCTCTGCATTGATCAGACCAAAAGGCATTCTCATGTATGCATAATTCCTCCATTTACAAGTGAAGGTGGTTTTCAATTTGTCATTTCTATCAATTAAAACCTAGTTATAGCCGGAGAAACCATCTAAAAAAGACATCATCTTTTCCCCGTTCACTGCTTGTAGTACTTCGTCTATTGGAGGCAGAGGATAATTATCCTTTTCAGATGCTTTGTTCAAATTTCTAAAGTCTACACATAACCTGATGTCTCTATTTTTCTTTCTTATTGGTACTAGGTTAGCTACCCATGCTGAATGTCTAACCGAAAAAATTATTCTGGCGGACAACAATTTCTTTACTTCTTCAAAGATTAAAGGCTCCAAAATCGCATTCATAGGCCTTTGCTTCTGCCTGAATGGTTTGAGATCTGGTCTCAAAGGTATCACATGAGTTATGATGGACGTATCATAGGTTTTCAAGTCTTCATACATCCATGCTATGACGTGTTTGTATTCTTTTAGGACACCTAAAATTTCTTTTCTTATTTTCTCAGAGCAAGCCCTCCCGATCAGTACATTTTGTGGATTTTGCTTTGTCCCTAAATTGTGTGAATCACACTTACCCCCCTCTGTTTTGGGTAAGTCCTTTTGTCTTACTACCCCGTCAAAGTCAAAAATATGTTCTAATTCAATTACTCCTTTGGGTAAGAAGTTGCTCTTCAAGTTGATTATATCCTCTTCGTCCCATGTTATCTCAGGCCTTTCTTGTTTATCAATGATTTGAGCCTCAAATGCCTCATTACAAGTCAGGAAATCAATAATTTTTTGATCCCCTCCAAATACCTAAAAGTGTGTAACATTGTCTGGGATACTAGGAACATTAACCAATTCAATAGCAAATCATCTCAGTCCTGACGGTGTCAAGGGTTCTAGTGTGCTAGCAGCAACTGCCAGTACATCCAGCCTGTGGTTCAGCTCTCTAGGGATATGCTCTATGTTGAAAGCATCAAATGAATCTAATAAACCCCATACCCTATGTCTGTAACTAATCATTTTCTTGTAATTGCAAGCGTATAGTTTCCTTACTTGTCTGACTACTAGCTCAAAATTTAAGAATACCTTAATCATTTTCACCTTTTTCTTGATGGCCATGACAAGTCCCAAAATCAAGGCTTCGTATTCAGCAATATTGTTAGTACAGAAAAATTGCAGTCTATATGATACTAGATATGATTTACCCTGAGGATCTATGAGTTCAACCCCTGCACCCACACCTTGCTTTGATTTGGATCTATCACATTTTAGTGTCCACATGCCATCTTTACTTTTCTGACCTTTTACCTTGGCATGCTTTGTCTCTTCTATCACTTGTGAGGTGTTGGTCCGTTTATTCATGGGTATTTCAGGTTGGTCAACTTGCCTATGTGTATTTTCAGCTTGCAAATCAGAAAGACAACTCCCCTTGTCTTTTATTCCTTCTCCTAAATCTAAAATCAAGGCATCTATATTACTATGAAAGTATCTCCGTGGTTGATCAGGATTCACATTTCCCTCTTGCAACCCTACCTTCTTTGTGTATTTTTTATATTGATATTCAATGATGTCTTTGCACATTTCACAACTCTCCTCAGAATGTGGCCTATCATGAACTCTACATCTGTCCTTATACAGTTTACATTGGGCTCACAGACTTTGTTTAATGCACTCTTCTATTTCCTGTCTGATGGCATGACCAAATTTGTTCATTACACTATTTTCTTCATTTGAAGAATTTCTTTTAGACTCAATGAATAATGTTGTTTCATTGCTGACATGCCTTCCTCTAAAGTTTAACATCATGATCTCTTCAATTTACACCCCATTGTTAGTAATCCTATAAACACCAGGCTCAACAATAGTATATAATATTTTATTAGTCCTATTATACTCTGTTATCATATGTTTCATCCTGGGTTCTGCCTCTATTCTAATTTGGTTTGGGACACCTCTACAAGGTAGCCAGATATGTGAAAAATCAGTGGCCATATAACCATTTAATGTCTTGGACCAATCCCTACTCAACAACATTCCATAATTCACGGGTATATCCACTATTTGAATATCAATGAATTGGCTTACCCTAGGGTCTGAAGCTAATTGCATTTGAATGTTCATCAATTCTCCTATCACACTAACCTTAGTTTTATCTAACTATGTGACAACCTTGGCAGATTTGGTGGGAGTCAGCCATAGAGTTTTACATATCCCTAAGGGCATTACGTTGGATGATGCACCAGAGTCTACCATGCAATTGTGTATGTTCTTCCCACACAATCTAATAGTTACCAACAAAGGAGGAGCATCCTTCTTATCAGCATACATTACTACATTTGTATTGGAAGGCTACTCAACTTTCTTACTTTTCTCTTTAGGTAGTGAATTTCTATTAGGGACAGCTATATCACCAGCAACCTCATCTATTGTGGGTGTGTCCAGGGATTTTATAAAAGCATTTCTGATCCCTGGAGTTTTCAATAATTTATTCAGAGGTATATTGACCTTAATTTTCTTTATTTCTTTCGACAAGTAACTCATTAATCTTGTTGTCTATATTGTTTCCATTTTACTTGTTTGGACCTTTTGTACCACTGTTCTATTGTTTGTATAATGATTACCTTTAAGTATGGTGGGATTGTTGCTAGCTTTCTGATCTGGGGGTGTATTGAAGTTGTTAGGAGGAATGGAAGTGGTGAAAGGTCCTCCTGGCCTAGTGTTGTTTCTTAAATTGTAGGTGTGGTTTTTATTTGTCTGTTGAAAGGCCTGCACCTCTTTTGTTTCAATGAACACCTCATTTTCAGTTTCAAATGGAAACTGAAAAGTATTTAATATGAAGGCTGATTCAGGATAAAGATTTTCACAAAAGTATGGTTCATCTTCTAACAATTGATCTTCTTTCTCTTTCGTAGTTGCAAAGGTAAAGGTTTCTAAAACTAAAGTTGTATCATACTCTGAGGGTACTACCTCATTGCCCTTGGGAATGAGAAATTCAGAAGTAGGAGGCTGCACATCTATATTAAAAATGTTGGCTTCTAAATGAAACTATGGACAGTCGTGCTCAGCATGGGCATTGGTATTGTGAAATCTGCACCAATTTTTTGGTGTTGTATTGGCCATTTGGATGCCAGCCGTTTGTTTTGCATCATGATTATCTATGTTCTCAAAAGGAGAAGCTAGGATACCATTATTTAGCCTAGTGTTCCATGTTTTGGGTGGCCTAGGCTGATTCTAATTTTTGTTATTGTTGCTCCAGGCCCTATTGTCTATCACTGGCCCTCTATTTTGTGTTGGTTGCCCTTGGTTAGGGCCTTGATGCTGATTATAGTTTTGGTTTTGATTTGAACATTGGCCTTGGTCACTATTTTGGTTATGGCTCTGATTGTAGTTCTGATTGTATCTCTGATTTTGGCCTTGGTTATAATTCTGATTTTGATTGTACCCTTGGTTGCCTCTTCCATAAAGATTCTCATTTCTTAGTTGTGTCACTTCGGTGGTTAACCTTTTCAAGTGGGTAGTGATTTCTTTGATTTCTTCCCTCTCCTCTTGTGCCTTTACCGCAACTGTATCTCTAGGAGGTTGGAAGAAAGGCTTACCACTATTCTGACTGTTATTAGTAGTGTTACCTGTGTAAGGAGGTATGGCTTGGATTGGGGTAGGACTATACACAGGTGTGTATGTAGGAACCGGATTTAATAATGGAGTGTGATGCATAGGGACTTCATTCCAAGGTTGTGCAGGGTTTTTCATCCCAAGATTTCCTCCATTGATAAATGGACTATGAGTTGCATGCCTCATCTCTTGGTTTACTGAGGCTGCCTCTTTATAGGCTTTGGATATTGAATCTATGTCAGGTTTTCTTTTGACAAACATGGCAGTTAAAGGATCCAAGGCTGCATAGTACATAGCTAACAAGGTATCATCATTCACGGTGTAAGGATCTACCAACCTAGAGTAGGCCTTTTGAAATCTGTCATTGAAATTATCAATCAGCTCTCCCTCTCCTCTTTTTATGGTAGCCAATTTGTGATACAAGATGCAAGGATCAATGGGACGTCTAAATCTAGATAGAAATGCTTCTTCCATGAGTGCCCAAGAAGCAATATAGCCATTGGGCAAGTTTACATACCAGTTAGAGGCTTGTTCATTAAAGGTGTAGGGAAACAATCTACACACAATGTCCTCGTGTTCTAATCTGGCCCTAAAGCATGCCTCCTTGAATATTCTAATGTGGTCTTCCAGATCTTGGTGCAATTGGTATTTGGGACATATCTTTTCCGGATATTAGGGCATCTCATTATTATCATTCAAGTGTATGGGAGAGTGGACATTGAAATAGGCCATTGCCGGTGCTTGAGCTTGACCTGAACCTATAGGAATGCCTAGATTTTCTGGAGGATTAGGATCTCTAGGAGGACTAGGACCTCTAGGAATATCTAAACCAAGATTCAAAGATCTGAATGAAGAAATGTCAGGGTTCACAATGTTATGGATAGTATAAGGTGATCCAGGGGGTGTGTTAGATGAGCTTCCTGGGTGTCTTATTTTTGGGTTCCAAATCAGAGGACTCTTACTTCATCTTATATCAGGTAATTGTACAAATATATCCCCTAAATTGGATCTAGACCTAGTCACTCTACCACTGTTATTAGCCAGTTTTTCTTGAAACAAACCCTAACTCAAATCAGGCCCTCCTTCTAGCACCAAAAAATTGTTAATGATTGATTTAACACAGTCATAACAATAGTTAAAATTCACATAAAATGAACCAAAACTGACTTGAAAGATATGAAGGAATCGGTTGAGATTCGCTTAATCCCAAGTTTAATATGGTCAGGTCTTGACCTGTTGGGCAAATTCAGTAGGTTGATGTGAAGCTGTAATGTTCAAGGGGCCTTACGTGATTTAGGGTTTCTTGTTGGTTTACTAGACTCAAACTATGCAAAAGATCATAAATATTAGCATGTTAATCATTCCTTTTGCATAAACTTGTTACTGTGTTGCAAAGCTTTAAAGGATTTTCTTGAATTATTGCACCTTTCTCTTCTTTAAATATTATGAAAACTATCTACTTTCAAACTCTATTGTTCATGCTTTTCAACTATGAGACAAATTTCCTTCAAATTTCTACATTTTAGGCTAAGTATTTTCAGATGGGTTGGGAAAAGTTAGAAAGATCTAATCTAAACATCATTCATTCTACTGAAGGATATAATTGTTCTATTATGCACTTCATAAGTAATATAGCAAATTGATCAAATCAACAGACAAAAAACTTAAGTGTAAGTTCTGAGCATTTTTACAAACATACACCTAAGATTGCAAGCTCTAAGAGAAAATGTTTCAAACACAATGAAGAGCAAGAAAACACTTAGAAGATAGATGCAGAATTCTAGATTCATTTTTATTAGAAACAGACAGTCATATAAGATTTACAATGTCTGAATGACTCTTAGCTTCAATGATCAAATTACAGAAAACTTACAAGCTTTACAGATACACTAAGGAAGCAGGATGTTCCACACGTTCCTTATTGTAGACACAGGCAACCTCCTTCTACTCCTAAATGCTAAGCTAAATTACAACTTTCAATTCTGTTCCTAAAAATCCCTGTGTAAAATATTACAGTGTGAAGAGGCACAATATATAGACTTGACTATCCTCAATACAGCTCAAAACCCTAGTTAAGCACTGGTTCAAACCTCTGGTTACAGCAATAAATACTGGAGAACAAGTCTCCCAAAATATCTCTGAGCATACATCAAATCTGGGTGAAATATTGCCCTTCTAGAAACCCTAGTAGCTCAATAATAACTTCTATTGTCTGCTGCAATAATGTTTCCGTCTGCATTTTGTCTTTATTAATGAAGGCCTTTGACCTCCCCGCCCTTCATCCTTATCTTCCTCTACTCCTGAGATCGGATTTTCTTTCCATGACGTCATCATCATCAAGCTTTAGCTCCTTCAACTGCAAACCTACAAAATAGATAAAATGGATCAAAAAACCTCATCAAGTTGCCTTGTCAATTAATCACTTGGTTAGAATGCTTGATGTGTGCCAACTGCAGCAACTAATGCACTTCCCACTTGACACCCAGTCGCAGAGTTTATGCACTACCAACCCTAACCGCTAGTTTGGTTTTACATTTAAACCCTCTTCTCCATCAGCAAAACTCTCTACTATCAGCACGGTCAAAAAAATTCCTTACCGATCTCATTTCTTACACCGATATCGGGTCCTAAAACAGTGAAAATCACGTCCAAAAATGCATATACAGTGTTAGAAAATGGTCGGGTCAACCATTGTTGACCAAAAATATGCAATCAGGCTCTGAAATAACCTCAAATTCCTATTACTTCATCTTCCCACTCCTTTTCTTGTTTAAATCTTTGTATATTCTGATATACAAGCTGGGTGTGATACATCATATTAATCAGATTTTATTTTCCCTTTGATTCCACGTTGTATGTATGCAACGCATAGCGGCTTGTATATCACAACATACAAACGTGAAAAATATACAAGCACTTAACTCCAATTTATAACTTTTCAATTCCGCTCAATGAAGCAATGTATAAGGCATTGTATACAACCTTCATACTTATCACTGTTATAAACGACAATTTATAACCTATCAAATCTGCAATGTATCTCTTGATACGCAAATCAGACGGGATACATAGGATAAATCCGATTTCAAATTCATTTGGATTCCGTCTTGTATGTTTAACTTTGCATATCAATTTGTATATTAGAAACATACAAATGCAAAAATATACAAGCATTTTCACCTTTTTAATTTCTCTTTCAAGTCCGCACTATGTATTCCATAATGTATATCATCCTTGTACCTTGCCAATATACAAGCCAGAATATATACAAGGACTTATGTTTGTTTAATAAACTTTCGGGTCTGCATTTGTATATTGGGCCTTGTATATGTTACTTGTATGTTCCACTTGTATGTCGAAACATACAAGCGCCAAATATACGATGACTTAACATTGTTTCATAACATTTGAATTCCGAGTGATGTATTTTGTCAATGTATATTTTACCTTGTATATTTTGACCTGGCAAATATACAACGTAAGATACATGCAATGAAACTCAAACATTAATTCATTTCAACTCTGAGTTATTTCGGGTCCCTCTTGTATGTATACATAAAGCTTTTATTTAAAATGCATACAAGGTAAAAATAATATACAATCGACTTTGTATATGAAAGCAATATACAAAGGGCATTGTATGTATTATGCAAACGACCGAATCATGCAATCAACCTTGCATATGAACCCGAGTGCCCATGCGACTAAGTATAAAATGATCTTGCACATACAAAGGACTTTGTATATGCAAAGTGATATACAAAGGTCTTTGTATACAAGTGAACTCGCATACAAAGGGCCTTGTATATGCAACATGCATATACAAACAGACTTGTATGTGCGAATAGCAAACCCTTCCATTGTACATTTTACCAAAATGATCATAACTTGCAAAATATGGCAAATTTTAAGATGGTTCAAAAAGCAACCCTAGCTCATTTTTCACAAGGAATCCACCCATATTCTTCCCTAGTACTGAAAATGCACCTTTTCTCTATTTTTAACAAGGTTTACAAACTTCACCCTCTTTTTCCCTTTACCACCAAATAGACCCACACATAAAAAGCAAAAAAAAACAAAGCAATAGCAGGGGTCCTCATTTTGCTAAGGAGTAAAATGGGGCGTGTTTTGAGCATCACAACAATTACCTATTGAATGGAGAGACCCTCAATCTTACTTGTGGGCTCTCATAATTTTGTCTAACTTTACTAATTACGCACTAACTAATAACTTGAACTTTAATGTAACAACAAAATCAAAATTGTATACACCTAAAATTGGCATGACTCTACTTAAATAAATATTTTAAATATTTATTTCATCACCATATTCCTCTATCAATAAATAAATACATTTATTTATTTATTTGATTCATCCCCTCTCATTTAATTAAATAAATTACATTTTATTTAATTAATTAAAGTCTCCTACACCAACTTCATTGTTCTAAAATAATTAAATAATTTTAATTATTTAATTAAAATCTTTTATTCTTCCTAAATTAAATAAAATGCAATTTTATTTAATTAAATCTTAAACATCCACTAAATAAAATATACTTTTATATTTTATTTTATTCTTCAAAAATCTCCACAAAATAAAATATATTTCTATATTTTATTTATTCCTCTCAATTATCTACAAAATAATTAAATAAAATCTTTTTATTTAATTATGCTTTCTTATCTTCTCGAAAATTATTTCTATCTTCCAAAAATAACTTTCCTCTTGTCATACAAAAGCAAAACGCTGAGTTACAAAAGCAAAAGCATCTTTAAAGCAAAATGACTCTTAAATTAGAAAAATAAATTCTAATTTAAGAAAATCAAATCTCATCCTCACCAAGAGAGGAGTTAACTCAACTAAGCTGCTTTTAGAATGACATGTGTCCTTCTTCTATTGGATGTACGTTCCTCAACCATCCTCCTCCGTTGATTCCTTCTTTTCTTCTCAACCATTGATCTTCCCTCACTCTCTTCTATAAATACAACCTTCTTCTCTTCATTTCATAATCTAGATTTCATGTAAACTTATGCTGTAGAGATACTGGTGCACCTTTGGCACCCCTACTCCCATTTGAGCATCTTCATTCATAATCCATTTATGTATTTGAAGCTCATCTTGAAATACATAAGTATCACAGCCATTCTTCCTTTGTCATCTTCAACAAGCAAGCAAGCAAAAGCTTCTGAGGGCTTCACATAACAAGATCAAATGAAGATAGGCGAACTACAGAAGGCAAAAAGGTAAAAGGTGAAGGTATTGTTTGTTCTTTGTTTTTATCTCTTTTATCTTTATTATTCTGTAGATGTTTGGGTTCATTTTTCATTGATTTGAATAAACTTGTTTTCCCCCTCACGTTTTGGCACCCACCGTGGGGCTCTTGCCCCTTTACTAATCAAAAAATCTGAGTTTTCTTGAGGACAAGTCCGTACAGGTGACGTACAAGTCTCTGACAGAGTTTTTGCGCATTCGACTTCTGAAACAACGCATCTACCTTCCAAAATGACGCATCTAATTAACTTGTGCATCTGACCTCCCAATTTGCGCATTCACCTTCTGCTTTTACGCATCTGACCAAGCGATGCATTTGACCTCCACAGTGGCGCATTCAACCTCTGAAGTTGTGCATCCATCCTAGGTTTCGACACTGAGTTCTACTTGCGCATACATCCTGTCAACTTGCGCACCCATCAGAGTTGCTCATTTACCCTACCTTTTTGCGCATTCACCTCGCCCTTTTGCGCATCTATTGTTTTTGGGCTTGTACCTCATCTTTTTGTGCATTTGATCTCTATATTTGCGCTTATGTTCGAAAAGCCACACACTCCTTGTTTCTGCGCATTTAGGCTATAGTGTTGCGCATCTATATTCTGATTTCTATTTTAGGTTTTCTAATTTTTGCATGCTGGAACTAACATCAGTTTTGTAGGAGTAGTTGCTGGATTAGGTCATCTAGATGATTTGACTAGTTCACTTAGACTAACTAGGGGTGAAAGTAACAAGTGCATTTCATAACAAACTTCACTTAGTCTTCTAACTAGGAAGGAAGTAACTGAACCAAATTGCTATCTTGCATTGTGGATTTATTTTCTAGTTTAATCACTGCTATCTTCTACAAATGGGAAATGAACAATGCTATGATTAATCACTTTTCAAGTTAACAATCATGTGAGTGCACAAATTAGCTTAGCCCATTTAATTTAATTTTATTTTATTTTAACTAGGTTGGGTGAACATGTGTTTTCTGTGCTTGTGAATGACAATAGGCTTATGCTTTCCCCTTAATTGGGTGATCAAAGTGCCATACTTGTCATTCTTTTTGTCAAACCTTTAGGGGGGGCCTACCCTTGGATGCATGCTTGTCCAAGTGGGAACGACCCTGAGTGGTAGCAGGCTAAAGCCAAGCCCTACCAAGCCACTTAAAATAAATTGTGCTTGAGGTGAAAACCTCAAGCAATGAGTGTTGTTGTGTTACACTGATGGCCAACCTCCCCCAAAACCCTCATAGGCGTAACCCTTTGAGGCTGGGAGACTCCATAACAGAGAGTAGTGTCGCCGCACGTGTAACCACTCGAACGGTTGCCCTGACTAAGAACCAATTGTGTAGCAAGCCAAAAACCCCTATTTGTGGATGCAAAAGGCAGAGCCCTTGAAGCGGCCTCGATTCAAGTGACTCTTAGTAGAGGTAGTAGGGACAATCCTAAGGTTCGGTAGGGGTACAAGGCTAAGGAAACCTGGATCTAGTATGCATAAGAAGTGAGTACCGTGGAGGGGAGCCGGTGCTACCAGATCCTGGAGCTACACGCTATGAGTGGTACAACTAGAGGATTCAACGAATATTGTCTTATCCAGCCTAGGGTGTACTTGTTTTGAGTCACAATAGTCCAAAAACACAAAAAAATATAAAAAGATAAAAATCATGGAAAACTTCTATGTGTTTGCTGTGTTTTTGCCATAATTGAACATCAACATCACCAGAAACACCAAGTTTTTCAAACCAAAAACACTGAAAAATATTGAAAATGATCCAAAATTTTGAAAATTATGAGAAAACACAAAAAATAGCCAGAATTGCAGATCTACACCGACTTTTTGTGCATTTGAATCAACTTTTTATGCATTTGACTAAGTTGCTCATCTGAACTCTATTTTTGCACATGTAAATTTACCAGTGTTGTGTGTTTGTCTCGACCTTTGGCGCATTTACTTTCTGTTGTTGCGCATCCAAACTAATAAGCTTTCCAGTCTAGTGTTAATGGCAAACAAATTAGAGTATATTGACCAAAAACTCCAGTACCTGCAATTACAAGTAAACTTAGATCCCTCGCCCCAAGATTGGGTAGCAATTTCTCAACAAATGCAAGTCTTACGACAGGAATTGACAAGCTTGCAAGCTGAACGCACCAGTACCAGCTACACCTCGCCCCAAAATTGTATATCCTTTTCCCATACTCATGACAAGGCAAGCACCACCTTAAGTTAGAAATCATATACCACCCCGTCTACTAGTCCTCCTTCGCCACCTTCTAAGACACATATTCCAAAACATACCAGTTCTACACCAACACCACCATCTAGTTCCTCAAACTCTAAATGGATGACCAAAAAAGAATCAGATGAGTGGTGGGAAAGAGTTTTTCCAGATTTATACAACCAGAGAAAAGTTAGGGAGAAAGCTAAATCCCCTCATTCACCTCATCCATGTACTCCTACACCTGTAAAGGATGTGATCCAAGGGCTACTAGCAAAGAGTCAACCATGTCCCCAAATTTTAGTCCTTGACCTTACCAAAGATTCTTCCAATCACATGTCAAATCCCACAACACCTTCATGTCATCTGTAAACCCTTAAGCTTATCGAAGAACCCCCTACCATGAACCAAAGTCAAAGTCCATTGAACATCCATGTTGTCAACCAAGATCCTATCCAAGAGTCTTCTACCTCCATTCCAATTCAAACACCTCGAGCTTTATGTCAAGAGCACACTTTAGGGCATGTGGAAATATCAACCCCTTATCTAAGTCAAGATCAAAGCACTCCCTTCCGACCCCTACATAGCCTCTATCTTTTCAATGATCCTATACCTATACATGAGCAAGAGATCCAATTTCCAACCATGCATAACCTATACCCTTTCCATGATCAAGATACTACCTCTGATAAAGAAGCTATCCCTGAGCAAACTTGATCCTATGCACGAACTAGAGATCCAATTTTGGCCCCCCCATAACCTCTATCTTTTCTATGATCAAGATATTATCTTTGATGAAGAACTTATACAAGAGAACATTAATCCCATCATACTAAATCCTATCTATGATCAAAATCCCATCTATGATGAAGAGCCTATCTATGATCAAGCAGACCATCATGATCCTCTTAGCCCACTTTATGCTTTCCATGGTCCTGAGCCTATCCATCTTTCATCTAGTCATATCCATGATCCAACAACTTCTACTTCCTCTAATGAGACACTTGCCTCCCAAGCAAGCATAGAAGATCAAATCAAAAATAGTCCTCTGCCATCCATTACTGACCATGCTGCAAATCCCCCACCGTATATCCTTGGTCTTACCACCTTCATTCATGAGTGTTCCTCCTTAGAACGCCAGCCACCATTATCCTCTATCCCACCTTCTTCATCCAATAAGGAACTTGTGTCTAGTATTCCATCTATACATAATCCCGCTGTCCACTGTATACTCTAGAATATGAACTATCAAGGAAAAGGCTTAGGCCTTCACAAACAAGGTATTTTGGAGCCCGTCCATGTCAATGTTCCTCCACCTTCATATGGCCTTGGATACACACCCAAAGGTGAACAATCTCGAGATGTTGGTACTTCCTCCACTCCCTCTAAATCCCCCACTTTCCATCGCAAACCCTATCATATCCCCAAAACATATGTCGCCATTCCACCTCCATCATCCTACAATTGCCAAAAGCAGGTGACCATACACCTTCCACCATCCAATCTACCTCTGCTACTTCCAACTCCTAATATCCCTCCGTACATTTTACCACCACTTCTTCCAACACCTTATTCGCCCATCTACAAATCTTCTAACAATCCCAAACATGACCAACCAATGCACATATTGTCTAAACAAGGAACTTCCTCCAACCCTACTTCCACCATCTCAAAGGATTTTAACAGTAAAAATCTAGATTTATCTACCTACAAAGTCAAAAATCCTAAGAGTCCTCATGACCTAGGATACAAAAACTAAGAATCAGAGAAACATCCTTCTCAAGAGCTACATACACCCACACACCTATACACCAAGCTAAAAAAGGTGTGGGTCTACATCCAACAAATGATTACTCCAAAAGATGCACAAAAGTTGCATACACCCCAGCCCATAACTTCAAAGGTACTATCTAAAAGCAAAATGGTTTGGGTACCTAAGCAAAAAACCCTCAAGTTACATGAGGCATCTACCTCTCAAAAATCTCAACCATCCACTTCCTCCCATTCCATCCAAAAGTCTCAAATTCTTCCATCCCATATGGCAAACAAAAATTAGAAAAATACTCAGCCTATGTGGATCCCTACATGCCTAAGTCATTCATCCACAAGTAAAAGCCTCCATTGCTTCCTAAACTAATTTTCCATCACCAACTTCAATGTTTATCACGGTATGTGCAACCATTGGTCATGATTCCCTTCCATTCCTTAACACTTCTGTATAACTCCATCTCCCCTCCCTTCCACTTCTATCCTACATATCTCCCTCATCCTATGGTCCAGGCTTTTGCATAAACCTTGCTTCCATCCTTGCATACATCCTTCTATATTCTACATCATCATCCACTATTGCATCTTCCATAATCCACTATCTACATACTCGTATCTCACTTTCATGCAATCCCCCACCAACATCTACGAGAATACTTGACATAGTCCATGCGACAACATCCATCTAGCGGGACTATCACCTTTCATGGAACTACATACTTGAGTCTCTCCTTTCTGTGTCCACCTTCTCCCATCCAAATATTCATATAAAGGAAAAAAATGAAAAAAGTAAAAAAAAATCCCTTCTTCCAACAATGAAAATCTGGCAAACAGGCACCTTGGATAAGTACCATGATGAAAACCTGGCAAACAGGCGTCATGTGTAAGGTTGATCTCCTATGTCACCTACACTTGGGGGCATCTTGTCTCATCGGCACATCACTCTTCTCCTACCAGTTGCTTTTCATACCATTTCCTATCCTATTCCTCTATCCATTACATACCTATACTGTCGAGTCTATCCATCCTGATCTTCCATTCCTCTATTTCTTTGATCTTGATAAAGATTGGGGGCACAATGTTGACAAATGTTTAGATGTCTCTTGACATACCTTATCCCTCCAAACCATGCAAATCCTTCATTATCCTCTCATCCTCCTCCTTCGTCTTAAGCATTGTCATGAAAACTCCTACGTATTCTACCTACAATGGGGCATGTTATTCCTATGTGACATAGTCCTTGGAGATCACATCTTGGATTCATTCTATCCACTATTGCCCATCCCCATACATACCCATTCCATTCTTTATCACCCATACATCTGCCTATCCATGGTGTTTCCCTTATCATCAGTATCTAGCATTAAGGCTATCCATAATTCTTATCCAGTATCCTATCCACAGTGTTAGGCTAGCATAGTCTCTATCATCAGTGTTATCTATTCCATATTTGATCCGTAGCTTTTCCATATCTGATCCATATCGTGTCTCATCTGATCCATATCTTAGGTCCATCAGGGTTCTTCCCGAACTACGTTGCCTCTGCATCATCACATAGGCAAGGCCATTGTCAATGCGCCCTCGAGGCACCACTACCCATCCATTCCCTACCTTGTCACTTGTACCCTAGTCCATCCACGTCCACACCTTTCAGTAGGCAAAGCACGCGCAGCAAAGCGGAGCTTCCCAAAACAAAAATCTTGGCACAAAAGTATCAACCTATCCAAAGCAAAGCAAGTATACCGAAACACTCAAACTAATTCTATATCAATTATGGAAAAAAGGCACATCTAATGCAAGAATGTTTTGTGAATAGGTTAACTTACAAAGTCTTGGTTTTTTGTCATTATGTCTTCCTATGCTACTCAAGGATGCCAAAAGCTAGAGATGCTATGATGGAGGCATAATCTTTTTCTTTGTCTGTTGCTTGTGGATTAAACTTTAGTAATGTGATGACTTATCTGTTGAAATGCAAGAAGTACTCAGGTCATCTAGATTCAAGTTTGACTAGATGCTTGTATCAACTTGCTATATCAAAATCCATGTAAGGAATTCTCAGGTCATCATGGTTTAATTATACCTAGATGCTTGTATTTTCTTACAACATAATAAAGCCTAATGATGAAATAAACACTCCAAAATACTTGCTATATCAAGATGACAAATATCCATATCCATATCCATACTGTATCCAATTGTAGTTCATATCCATATCCATATCCATAGCGCATCCAATTGCACTCCATATCCCATCCAATAAAGATCTAAAATGCAGTGAATCAATGTTTGTAAAAGCTTGTGACTTCTTCTATCAATCAAATTTCTATCTGTCTTCATATCTCTCATCAACAGTTCTAGCTGTCAACCTGGACAGTGATCCAAATGCAAGTTTATCCTTAATTCATACCAATTGAGTCAAGTCAATCTTGTCAAATGATCTAATCACAATCAGTGGTCTTGATCCTAATCTTGTCGTAAACCATATCAATCAGTCATAACTATCCTTCGTGTTGCTCTAGGGATATATCGTTGCCCGCCATGACAACACTGTCGTATATCGTTATAATATCAAATGTCTTAGATAGGATGTTGCATTGTCAAAACTAGACCTGGAGTCTTATACGACATGTTTCATTCCTGAAACTAGACATCATCGATCTATATCTTTGGTTTACCGCTTGACAGGGGCAATACCTTGCCTGTTCTTATATCATTTGTGCATTCTTGCTTGTTTGCTTGTGTATGTCATCATTTTATCTTGCATCACATATCATTCACCATCTTTCTTCTGCATCCAACCATTTCTTCTCCTATTTCTCCTCTTCTTCATCGTGAGATTGTCCATCTCACGCCTTTCTGTGGTCTCCCCGTCCAATCTCCCGAGGGGGCATCCTGTTGTTAAACTTGTACTAAGGGCAAAACTGGGGCATGTATCACTGTCAAAAATTCTTATTCTTTGAAACAATGTGATAAAACACATTGCATCAAACAGGGGCAAAATATATACACCTAAAATTGGCATGACTCTACTTAAATAAATATATTAAATATTTATTTCATCACCATATTGCTCTATCAATAAATAAATACATTTATTTATTTATTTGATTCATCCCCTCTCATTTAATTAAATAAATTACATTTTATTTAATTAATTAAAGTCTCCTACACCAACTTCATTCTTCTAAAATAATTAAATAATTTTAATTATTTAATTAAATCTTAAACATCCACTGAATAAAATATACTTTTATATTTTATTTTATTCTTCAAAAATCTCCACAAAATAAAATATATTTCTATATTTTATTTATTCCTCTCAATTATCTACAAAATAATTAAATAAAATCTTTTTATTTAATTATGCTTTCTTATCTTCTCAAAAATCATTTCTATCTTCCAAAAATAACTTTCCTCTTGTCATACAAAAGCAAAAGGCTAAGTTACAAAAGCAAAAGCATCTTTAAAGCAAAATGACTCTTAAATTAGAAAAATAAATTCTAATTTAAGAAAATCAAATCTCATCCTCATCAAGAGAGGAGTTAACTCAACTAAACTGCTTTTAGAATGACATGTGTCCTTCTATTGGATGCACGTTCCTCAACCATCCTCCTCCATTGATTCCTTCTTTTCTTCTCAACCATTGATCTTCCCTCACTCTCTTCTATAAATACAACCTTCTTCTCTTCATTTCATAATCTAGATTTCATGTAAACTTATGCTACAAAGATACCGGCACGCCTTTGGCACCCCTACTCCCATTTGAGCATCCTCATTCATAATCCATTTCTATATTTGAAGCTCATCTTCAAATACATAAGTATCACAGCCATTCTTCCTTTGTCATCTTCAACAAGCAAGCAAGCAAAAGCTTCTGAGGGCTTCACATAACAAGATCAAAGAAATATAGGTGAACTACAGAAGGCAAAAAGGTAAAAGGTGAAGGTATTGTTTGTTCTTTATTTTTATCTCTTTTATCTTTATTATTCTGTAGATGTTTGGGTTCATTTTTCATTGATTTGAATAAACCTGTTTCTCCCCTCACAAAAATATATTAACATTAGCTTTGATGAATTAACTCCTAATACAATCTAAACCAACAAAACACTAACTTTAAACAACTAATTTATAATACAATCTGAACTATCAAAACACTAAAAAACACTAACTTTGAACAATTAACTTCTAATACAATATAAACTATCAAAACACTGATAAAACTTTCAATCTAATGTCTATGATAGTTTAAGAGTTTCCAAAATCCTAAGTATTAAAATAGAATAGGACTATTTTTATTATTAAAATTTGAGACCAGCTTTGTCAACAATGTCAACTAATATATTATTATAATCATGTATCTAACCTATATTATAATATTAGGGTTATGGTTTTAATCTAATTATTGTTATCGTTATGTTCATAGAAATATATGCTAAGTGTAATGTATAGATCAAATAACTTGTCATAATGAGAGCTAGAGTTGGGGTTTGAATGAAGATTATATTCAGAATTAAGATTTTGTTTAGGGATGGGTTCGGGTTAAATATAGATTTATGATTTTAATAACTCTAATTCTATCCCTAACCCTAACCCTAACTCCATCTTTAACATTTTAACCCTAACCCTAACCGTAACTGCAACCTTAATTCTAACCCTAACCCTAATTCTAACTCTAGCAACCCTAATTCTAACCTTAACCCTATCATAATTTTTATCATAATTCCAACCCTAATTTTTTTCCTAACTGTAATATTGACCCTAACCCTAATTCCAACCCTAATCCAAATAGTAATTCAAATCATAATTATAATAGTAACCGTAACCCTAACCTTAATCCTAGCACTAATGCTAAAATAACTCTAATTGTAACCCTAACAATAACCTAATTATATCCTAAATTTGAACTATAACTCTAATGCTAATTCTATCCTAAATTTGACTTATAATGCTAACCTTAATTGTATCTCTAACCTTAATTCTATGCTTAACCCTAGGGTATATGAACAAAGATGAGGGACCAAAAAGTTACCACATGACTTTTTGGTCCCATACAAGTCATAACGTGCTAGCGTTATGGCTTTGTATTACCGATCTTAATTCTATCCTAAATTTGACTTATAATCCTAACCTTAATTGTATCTCTAACCTTAATTCTATGCTTAACCCTAGGGTATATGAACAAAGATGAGGGACCAAAAAGTTACCACATGACTTTTTGGTCCCATACAAGTCATAACGTGCTACTGTTATGGCTCGGTATTACCGATCTTAAGGATCGGTAATACAAAGCCATAATGGTAGCACATTATAATGCTAGCATGTTTTACAAAAGTAAAACTCTCTCTCTCTCTCTCTCTCTCTCGTTTCTTCTTTATCTGTCAGTCTCTAACCCTAATTGTAACCCTAGCAATAACCTAATTCTATCCTAAATTTGAACTGTAACTCTAACCTTTATTCTATCCTAAATTTAACTTATAATCCTAACCCTAATTGTATCACTAACCTTAATTTCATTCCTCATCTAGGGTATATGTACAAAGATGAGAGACCAAAAAGTCACCACATGACATTTTGGTCCCATACAAGTCATAAAATGCTCGCGTTATAAGGCACTCACATTATAATGTGCTAGCATTCTGGTTCAGTATTACCTACCATAAGGCTTAGTAATACTGAGCCATAATGCTAGCACGTTTTGCAAATGTAAAACTCTCTCTCTCTCTCTGCACGTGTTTCTCTCTCAAATAAATACACATAACATTTCATTCAAAAACTCTTTTAATTTACAATTTTGAAATATATTTTATCATTTACCTTAATATCTGACATATTACGTATTGAATGGTGAGACCCTCAATCTTACCTGTGGACTCTCCCAATTTTGTCTAACTTTACTAATTATGGACTTACTAATAACTTGAACTTTAATGTAACAACAAAATCAAAATATATTAACATTAGCTTTGATGAATTAATTCCTAATACAATCTAAACCACCAAAACACTAACTTTGAACAATTAACTTCTAATACAACCTAAACTATCAAAACAATAATGAAACTTGAGCCAATTTCTATGATAGTTTAAGAGTTTACAAAATCCTAAGTATTAAAATAGAAAATAACATTTCTTCGATTATTAGAATTTCAGACCAACTTTGTCAACAATGTCCGCTAATAAATTATTATAATGATATATCTAACCTATACTATAATATTAGGGTTATGGTTTTAATCTAATTAGGGTTATCATTATGTTCATAGAAATATATGCTAAGTGTAATGTAGAGATCAAATAACTTGTCATAATTAGAGATAGAGTTGGGGTTTGAATGAAGATTACATTCAGAATTAGGATTTTGTCTACGGATAGGTTAGGGTTAGATATAGAATTATGATTATAATAACTCTAATTCTATTCGTAAACCTAACCTTAACCCTATCCTATTTTTGATCATAATTCCAACCTTAATTATTTTCCTAACTATATTACAAACCCTAACCCTAATTCCAACCCTAATCCAAGCAGTAATTCAAATCATAATTATAATTGTAACCATAACCCTAACCTTAATCCTAATACTAATGCTAACATAACTCTAATTGTAACCCTAACAATAACCTGATTCTATCCTAAATTTGAACTGTAACTCTAACCCTAATTCTATCCAAAATTTGACTTCTAATCCTAATCTCAATTCTATGCTTAACCCTAGGGTATGTGTACAAATATGAGGGACCAAAAAGTCACCACATGGCTTTTTTGTCCCATACAAGTCATAACACAGTAGCATTATGGCTCAGTATTACCGAGCCTAGGGCTTAGTCATACCAAGCCATAATGCTAGTACATTTTGCAAAAGTAAAACACACACACACTCTCTCTCCCACTCTCTAAGCCTAATTGTAACCCTAATAATAACCTAGTTCTATCCTAAATTTGAAGTGTAACTCTAACCCTAATTCTATCCTAAATTTGACTTATAATCCTAACCTTA
This sequence comes from Cunninghamia lanceolata, assembly GCA_027924645.1. Classification (NCBI taxonomy): domain Eukaryota; kingdom Viridiplantae; phylum Streptophyta; class Pinopsida; order Cupressales; family Cupressaceae; genus Cunninghamia; species Cunninghamia lanceolata. The sequence continues at coordinate 2,957,330 of BSBN01000797.1, forward strand.
ATCTATGCTTAATCCTAAGGTATATGCACAAAGATGAGAGACCAAAAAGTCACCACATGACTTTTTCATCCCATACAAGTCATAACACACTCATGTTATAACGCACTCGCATTAGAATGTGCTAACATTATGACTCAGTATTACTGAGCCTAAGGCTTAGTAATACCGAGCCATAATGCTAGCACATTTCACAAATGTAAAACTCTCTCTCTCTCTATGCACATCTCTCTCTCTCAAATAAATACACAATATTTTGTTTTGAAACTCTTGTAATTTACTATTTTCAAATATATTTTATCATTTACCTTAATATCCAACATATTACCTATTGAATGGACAGACCCTCAATCTTACCTGCGAGCTCTCCCAATTTTGTCTAAATTTACTAATTACGCACTTACTAATAACTTGAACTTTAATGTAACAACAATATCAAAATATATTAACATTAGCTTTGATGAATTAACTCCTAATACAATCTAAACCACCAAAATACTAACTTTGAACAATTAACCTCTAATACAATCTAAACTATCAAAACACTAAAAACATTAACTTCAAACAATTAACTTCTAATACAATCTAAACTATCAAAACACTAATAAAATTTGAGCCAATTTCTATGATAGTTTAGGAGTTTCCAAAATATTAGGAGCTAATATATTATTATAATTATATATCTAACCTATATTATAATATTAGGGTTATGGTTTTAATCTAATCAGTGTTATCGTTAGGTTCATAGAAATATATGATAAGTGTAATGTATAAATCAAATAACTTGTCATAATTAGAGCTAGAGTTGGGGTTTGAATGAAGATTAGATTGAGAATTTGGATTTTGTTTAGGGATGGGTTAGGGTTAGATATAGAATTATGATTATAATAACTCTAATTCTATCCCTAACCCTAACCCTAACTCTATCTTTATCATTTTAACCCTAACCCCAACCTTAATTCTAACCCGAACCCTAATTCTAACTCTAGAAACCCTAATTCTAACCTTAACCCTATCCTAATTTTCATCATAATTCCAACCCTAATTATTTTCCTAACTGTAATACTAACCCTAACCCTAATTCTAACCCTAATCTAAATAGTAATTCAAATCATAATTATAATTGTAACCGTAACCTGAACCTTACTCCTGACACTAATTCTAACATAACTCTAATTGTAACCCTAACAATAACCTAATTCTATCCTAAATTTGAACTGTAACTCTAACCCTAATTCTATCCTAAATTTGGCTTATAATCCTAACCTTAATTGTATTGCTAACCTTAATTCTATGCTTAACCCTAGGGTATATGCACAAAGAAGAGGGACCAAAATGTCACCACATGACTTTTTGGTCCCATACAAGTCATAATGCACTAGCGTTATGGCTTGATATTACCGAGCCTAAGGCTTAGTAATACCAAGCCATAACGCTAGCACATTTTGCAAAAGTAAAACTCTCTCACTCTCTCTCTAACCCTAATTGTAACCCTAACAATAACCTAATTCTATCCTAAATTTGACTTATAATCGTAGCCTTAATTGTATCGTTAACATTAATTAGTTGTAAATGTAAAACACACACTCTCTCTCTCTCTAACAAATACACATAATATTTTGTTTTGAAACTCTTGTAATTTACTATTTTGAAATATATTTTATCATTTACCTTACATTAATTAGTTGTAAATGTAAAACACACACTCTCTCTCTCTCTCTCTAACAAATACACATAATATTTTGTTTTGAAACTCTTGTAATTTACTATTTTGAAATATATTTTATCATTTACCTTAATAGCCGACATATTACCTATTGAATGGTGAGACCCTCAATCTTATTGGCAGGCTCTCCCAATGTTGTTAATAACTTGAACTTTAATATAACAACAAAACCAAAATATATTAATATTAGCTTTGATGAATTAATTCCTAATACAATCTAAACCACCAAAACACTAACTTTCAAAAATTAACTTCTAATACAATCTGAACTATCAAAACACTAAAAATGACTTTAACTTTGAACAATTAACTTCTAATACAATCTGAACTATCAAAACACTAATAAAACTTGAGCCAATTTCTGTGATAGTTTAAGAGTTTCCAAAATCCTACGTATTAAAATAGAAAATAACACTTCTTTGATTATTAGAATTTCAGACCAGCTTTGCCAACAATGTCGGCCACAAGATAGGTATCAAAATTTTGTCTTTTTTCATTGTACACATATTCTGAAATGAGATTGCAACAACCGAATTCATGAAGAGTGGGAAAATAATCGGATAAGGATCGGTGTCTATTCATTCCAAACACTTTGGGAATAAATATGCACCGTTCCAAATTATTATTACAAGGGTGGTGAGATGCATAGATCCTCAGGTCGATTAGTGCCAGTTCATATGTTTTAGAAGAAAAAGAACAATCCCATAGATTTTGAAAATCTAAGTAGTACTATTTTATTTAGTTCCAGAGGCATTTTAATTGATCTAAAAGAAATGAAATGCACTCTCTCTTTCAAAGCAGCGTCATCCCAGGTTCGATTCTTCTCAAGCGTGATCTCCAATTCGTTGGTCTTGCTTTGTGTGGCATTGATTGCAGAGGAGCTCCATGACTTCATCTGAGTAGACTATAATACAGTTTAGAATCTGGGCGTGGATATCTATAATACCATTTCTTTCGCTGACGATTGGCAATAATACATCTTACACAATTGTTAATGGAATATATCTAAACTGGGGCTGCACTTTCCTCTTTCTGTTGCAGATTTCGCTGTTGTACATGTGTTCCGATGCCAAATCTGCTAATTTTGTATCCATGTTTTGCTTGGTTGTGAAGATTGGCTTTTTACAGAGTAGAGCAAATGAGGAATTTGTTTGCTTAGTACGGTGGTGAAGAAGGGAGATCCATGTCCGCATGATTTCCTGAGGGGATGATTAATTAAAAAGATAATTATTAGGCAGAGATGGTTACTTTCACATATATTATTATTAGTTTTCCATCCGGTCTATGTATTTTGATTAGAATCTTATATCCTATTTTTAGTTCCTGCCGCCCGCAGGTATACTAATGCAACTGCATGATATATTAATTCATTTCAGTGGACCAATCATAATTGAATATTAAATTCATTTGCCAAAATCCCTAAAGTTGAAATTTAATTTTTTAATTTATTGATTTAATAAATACAATTTATCTGCTATTCTATTGGTCAATTGACTAAACAGTAATGTGAAAAATGAAATTTTTTTATTTTTTAATTATTAAAATTGATGACTATATTGAAACTTTCAATATTTCTTTTTCATCTAGCTTTCAAGTTGGCAAGTTGGGTGATGACCGTACACGCAGATGAGTTGGAATTATGAGGGTCGTGCATGCCATGGCTGCTGTGTCTTAAGCTCAGATTTTTAGTAAGTTTGTTAACCTTTTCCGCCGCTGTCCGCATGGCCATTTTCTTCCTTCATGTGATTGTGTAATTCTTTTTGCAAATGTGTGCAAACTGCAAAGAGCATGGCTTCTTTTTCAGGAATTTTCCATCAAACAGCCATTAAATTTTCTCTATCCTGAACATTTCCTCTTCCAAAGGAGGTACTTAATAGATTTTGCTTAAGTGGGTGTCAATTAAAAATCACTTTCATGGTACCCAAATTGTTTGTTTCACTATAGAAATGTTGTTGGTTGCAGGGAGGATATGTAGGTTCTACAAGGGACTCTATCTTTCTAGGGTTGTCACTAGTGGAACATGGGAAACAGTATCCACAGCCAGCGGCCTCACCAAAGGTATCGATTTGCAACACCATGAAGTGTGCTACATGCAATGTAAGAAGCTTCTCGAAGCCCTCGCTCAAGCACTGCCGTCAAATACCATCCGATTCGGCTCAAAGATTTCTGCAATTCACCAAAGGCAAGACAATTCAAGCATTGTAATGCTTGAAGATGGAACCCAATTTTCGCCAAAGGTAGCTACCTCGGCTTCCATCTTTGGAGTAGAATTTTTAGCAAGGGTTTTGCTTAATTGGAGTAGAATTTTTAGCAGGGTTTTTTCTAACGAGGTCAAATTGCAGGTCATTATAGGGTGCGATGGAGTTAATTCGATAGTGGCCAAGTGGCTGGGGTTTGGATCTCCAAATTTGGCGTGACGCTCTGCATTTCTAGGGTTAGGGACCTTTCCGCAGGGCCACCATTTTCAGCCAAAAGCAGTTTGAATCTTGGGAAACGGAATAAGGGCCAGTTTTGCTACTTGAAATGAAAGGGATGTTTACTGGTTCTCAGCTCGGAAGAGCCTTTCTCCAGGTAAATACTGAAACTAATAGTTCTGGTTCTAGTTCTGCTTCTGCTTCTTAGACTCGAAAGTCACTGCTTAGTTTTTTTTAGGCCCGGTTGGTTTTGTGAATTGTTTTTAAACAGTACAGTGCTTATTTTAAAATTTCCTCCTACAAAAGTGATCCGACTACTTATAGAGTGGTCCAAGTAGTAGAGAACCCTTGAACAGCTTTCAAATAACATATTGACACCCTTGTTCTAAATGCGTACTTTTTTTTTAATAATTTTTTCTCACGAATTCTTCCTTTATCCCCAAATTACAACCCTATAAAACAATGCTAATATGCAAATGCTAAATGGTTCGAACAAAGGGTGTTTCCTTTTCATGGAGCTTTTAACTTCAATAATTCCACAAATCAGCTTTCGCCACTAATTGGTTAGTGTGAACTGCAAAATTCAATAACATCATTGTGTTTTCACTACCGTCGTCATTTTTCTTAGATCTTCTTAATAAAGTGTTGTGGCTCTCTGCTGCATCTCATCATATCTCCGTGTTTTCCTTTTCCTTCAGAATTGTTGAGAAGGGAGAGCATTAATAAATAGCATTGCTCATATGATGTGATGTAATGTTGAGTTAATTGAATATTAAATTCATTTGCCAAAATCTCTAAAGTTGAAATTTAATTTTTTAATTTATTGATTTAATAAATACAATTTATCTGCTATTCTATTGGTCAATTGACTAAACAGTAATGTGAAAAATGAAATTTTTTTATTTTTTAATTATTAAAATTGATGACTATATTGAAACTTTCAATATTTCTTTTTCATCTAGCTTTCAAGTTGACAAGTTGGGTGATGACCGTACGCGCAGATGAGTTGGAATTATGAGGGTCGTGCATGCCATGGCTGCTGTGTCTTAAGCTCAGATTTTTAGTAAGTTTGTTAACCTTTTCCGCCGCTGTCTGCATGGCCATTTTCTTCCTTCATGTGATTGTGTAATTCTTTTTGCAAATGTGTGCAAACTGCAAAGAGCATGGCTTTTTTTTCAGGAATTTTTCATCAAACAGCCATTAAATTTTCTCTATCCTGAACATTTCCTCTTCCAAAGGAGGTACTTAATAGATTTTGCTTAAGTGGGTGTCAATTAAAAATCGCTTTCATGGTACCCAAATTGTTTGTTTCACTATAGAAATGTTGTTGGTTGCAGGGAGGATATGCAGGTTCTACAAGGGACTCTATCTTTCTAGGGTTGTCACTAGTGGAACATGGGAAACAGTATCCACAGCCAGCGGCCTCACCAAAGGTATCGATTTGCAACACCATGAAGTGTGCTACATGCAATGTAAGAAGCTTCTCGAAGCCCTCGCTCAAGCACTACCATCAAATACCATCCGATTCGGCTCAAAGATTTCTGCAATTCACCAAAGGCAAGACAATTCAAGCATTGTAATGCTTGAAGATGGAACCCAATTTTCGCCAAAGGTAGCTACCTCGGCTTCCATCTTTGGAGTAGAATTTTTAGCAAGGGTTTTGCTTAATTGGAGTAGAATTTTTAGCAGGGTTTTTTCTAACGAGGTCAAATTGCAGGTCATTATAGGGTGCGATGGAGTTAATTCGATAGTGGCCAAGTGGCTGGGGTTTGGATCTCCAAATTTGGCATGACGCTCTGCATTTCTAGGGTTAGGGACCTTTCCGCAGGGCCACCATTTTCAGCCAAAAGCAGTTTGAATCTTGGGAAACGGAATAAGGGCCAGTTTTGCTACTTGAAATGAAAGGGATGTTTACTGGTTCTCAGCTCGGAAGAGCCTTTCTCCAGGTAAATACTGAAACTAATAGTTCTGGTTCTAGTTCTGGTTCTGCTTCTTAGACTCGAAAGTCACTGCTTAGTTTTTTTTAGGCCCGGTTGGTTTTGTGAATTGTTTTTAAACAGTACAGTGCTTATTTTAAAATTTCCTCCTACAAAAGTGATCCGACTACTTATAGAGTGGTCCAAGTAGTAGAGAACCCTTGAACAGCTTTCAAATAACATATTGACACCCTTGTTCTAAATGCGTACTTTTTTTTTAATAATTTTTTCTCACGAATTCTTCCTTTATCCCCAAATTACAACCCTATAAAACAATGCTAATATGCAAATGCTAAATGGTTCGAACAAAGGGTGTTTCCTTTTCATGGAGCTTTTAACTTCAATAATTCCACAAATCAGCTTTCGCCACTAATTGGTTAGTGTGAACTGCAAAATTCAATAACATCATTGTGTTTTCACTACCGTCGTCATTTTTCTTAGATCTTCTTAATAAAGTGTTGTGGCTCTCTGCTGCATCTCATCATATCTCTGTGTTTTCCTTTTCCTTCAGAATTGTTGAGAAGGGAGAGCATTAATAAATAGCATTGCTCATATGATGTGATGTAATGTTGAGTTAATTAAGAAGCACCAAATGGGCACAGAGGAAGTAGCTTCTTCTCTGTCGATGGGCATAACTCTCAAGGAAGGAGAGAGGATATTAGCACCAACAAGGAGGCCCGATGGCACTCTTAGGAAGTCCATCTGTATCAGAGCTAGTTATGCCCCTCAGGATGAAGTTGCCATTTATCACTTCAAAGGCGCCCTGGTATTAATTAATCATCATTTTTATTTCATTCCACTCCATTGCCTTAATCTCTTCTCATGTGTTCTTTTTGGTTTGTCTGAATCTGTTTTGGTAGCTTTTACAAATGCCCAGTTAAGAAAATCAATGCCTGAAGTCCCACCTAGGTACAACCCAGTTGCAGACACCAAACCCAAAACAAAGTCCGCTAAGAGGAATGAAAGAAAGAAGGAGAAGAAGCATTAGGTACAATCTTATTTGCCTCCACTTCTTTTATTTTATGGGTAAATTAACACCACTAAATTGGTTAGCTGCGGAAAAGTTGAATTAGGGCACACAACTTAAGCACCATCCAGTTTGATGCAACATGTTGTTTCTGATTTTTCATTGCATGATCTTTGCTACATATTTGTATCAATGGAAAAATTTGGGTTTATCAACTTAATTTGAATTGCAACATTTGGACTTTGAGCTCTAAAAGTCATATGCATTCATAAACAAATGCAAGTTTTTCTAGGTGCTATTGTTGAGAGCTGTCATGAATGGTAGCATCTAGTTGATTAAAGATCATTAAACAATGGCGGGCTTCTTTAAAGGCATATGGTTAAAAAAGCTGTTGTATTTGATGTGCAGAGACACAAAAACCTGTGCATTCTCTTTGCTTGGTCAAACTGCAAACTTTTTGGCATCTGTTAGTGAGGATTCAGTAAGGGTATGGGTTTCTGGTTCTGCAAGTTATGAGAATGTGTACATGAGTTGATTTGTAGTAGAAATAAGTTTCATTCATGTGCATTTTTTATTAGATACTTTGGTTTTGTCACATGTTTATCTTTTGATTCTCATGTCTTTGGATCAATACATTTTTCGGAACAGTTGAGCTGAAGAATGCATCAGGTTCACCTGAATTAAACTAGTAAAAGTGCCTAAAAATATCATTGTGCAATGTTTGGCCAACAAGATTATTTATATATGTACCCATAATACCTTTAGATTCTTTTACTAGCATAATACAATATTTGAAAATCTTCACCTAAAAAGTAGGGGCAGTTAAAGACTATGGTCTCATGGAGGGGGCTAGCTAGGTAAAATTTCTTAGCTACTGAAAATTAATAGTCTTTTTTCAAACAAGGGGTCAACGAGTTTTAAAAAAAAAATATATCATAAAATTTTGAATTAAAGAGAGAAATTTTAGATAAGAAATTATAGCAATTATATGCAAATAGAAATTAGAATAAAAATTTAAAAATGCCATGCAAGCTGCTACATAAACATAAAAGTGCCTGCAGTGGAGAAAACTTGTAGCCTCCTCAAAAACCAACTTAAAATTTATTGCAAAATATGTAAGACTCTTATTTTACACAAAAATTTCATTTTAGTTCTTTGAATTATTTATTTTTTAAAAATACATTACAATCCTCTGTATTTTTCAATTCCACTTACAATCCTCCGTATTTTTCAATTCCACAGAACTTTCCTCAAAATTAAAAAACTGCTCTTTTATGGACAAGCAGGTTACTGCTTATTTAGATCACACTATTAACAATAATTTTATTAGATAGTTGAAGATTACATCTTCCATTCTGTCACTATACTAAACAAATTAACAATTCCAACTCACTTGTGTTTCTTGTTTCTGAATGCAGATGCAGAAATCTTGTACAATGCAGCATTTCTTCAAGAAGAAGCACAACATTCAGTGGAAGATTTGGGGAACAAAGAAATAGTGGAGGTGATAAAGAGATCGGTTCCTAGCAGTCTAAGCTTGGCAATTTTGAAGTACTGCTATCTTTGGCCATTTATAGCAGGTAAAGCATGGAAAGGCAATCTGACCGTGGCGGGAGATGGATTAGGGCACAGACAGTGGCTGCACCAGTGGTGACAATGGACTTATGGATTATCATAAATATATACTATCTTACACTCTTTACTACTTTTAGATTTATAAACTATCTCTCACAATACTAGCTATGTTATCGTATGTGTGCTTCAATTGGGATTTCATTGATGTAATGCCTGCATAAGTGCTTATTTTTACTCGAGATAACTTGTGGTTTCATGTTGAGTCCTAAACATCCCAGTTGTGAAAATGATAATAGTTGGGAAGATTAGTACAAGTTTTCTACATTTAAAAAATATATTGTATTTACCATTTCTTTTCCTAGAATCTAGGCTTCACTGCATAGGCCATTTTGTATGTGAGTTACATCCCTTTGATGAACCTGTTTGAGATATAGCTATGTTCGAAAATGCTACAAAGAATTACATCAAATTCAGAATTTATATGGTAACATGTCATACTCTTATAGGCTTTTGAACATGGATTGAGCAGCTTATAGATAGGATGAGTAAATTCAGAGCATTCTGTGAATGTAATTTATTACATAAATCGGCTTTGGAAAAGCTCCACTATTACCTGGCAAAACAGGCCCTACATGTAACATGATTCAAAAATTATTTGGTATGGTGTTTTTCATTAGTGGTGTCTATTATCTAAGAATTTAATGAGTAATTTATTATATATTTTCTTGAAACTCAAAATTTAATTATCCCATTTATCCCAGATCATGGACATATAATGAGGAGCCTGTGAAATGCGGCTATTGTAAAATTCCAACATTCTACTTCATATGATCATCTTAAAAACTACAAAAAGAAGAAAAGAAAGTAAATGACGTAAGGCAACTTTGGGAGAAACTGTATAAAATCATCGTTTATGATTCCTTAATTCGACTACATTCATATCCCCAACCTGATGCATTTTATTTTGTCTTTATTGTTGATATTTATTGATATTTAAAACAGGTTGATTCTCACTTGTACAGGAAAAGCTTGGCGTAATCCTAAAATTGCATCGGATATAGCACTATTTATAGACCTTACAGTATGTCCACAACATTTGCTACCGTGGAAAGCATTTCGTATTGAAATGAAATGGGTGCGGCTGTGTTTCTTCAGTTTGTGCAGAATCACGGCGGCCAGTTCAAATGGTGTAAGCAAATTCATGTTCATTACTATTTTAAATGTAAGGGAACATTAATACTTGGAATAACTAATAATATTTAACCTGTAATAATATTTAACCTATCATTTAGATCATATGTAGCTAAGAAGGAACTATTTTCTAACTGTTCACATGTCATCCGGTTTTGCCATTTTAGAAAATAATTGCTTAAAAGTTGGTGTTATTATTTCAGGCTTATGTTGAATTGCTTGAAGAAGATGATATCCAAGTGCCAGCTTGGTTTACTTTCAACTGCAAAGATAGTGTGAACGTAGTGAGTGCTGACTTAGTGACAGAATGTGCTTCCATAGCCAATTCGTGTAAAATGGTTGTTGCAATAGCTTTCAATTGTAACACACCTCATTTTATTTGTGCATTCCTCGCTTCAATTCAGTACGTAGCCTCGCATTCTCTATTTCATCGAAGAGGATCTCTTTGTTTATAAATTTTATAGGTATACATTGATGGATCTTTTCACAAAAAATGACACACTCAATCATATTTATCCAATTTTTAGAACTAGAGGAGACCTTTTCCAGATAGCAAAGTAACTACAACGTCTATAATGAATTCTCCAAGATTCTGAATTAAATTCCTTTTTTAATTTCTAATAGTAAACTAAAGCCATTTAACATAGAACTAAATTACAGTTCTCCTTCTCTACTCTACTTGAAATCCTACTCTCCTCTGTAAATTGTCATGGAATAGTCTACACAGATTTTTGGGTAAGCTCGATAGCGGTCCTGGCTTTCTAGATCGGAGTTAGTGTCTATCATCTACTGCGGTCTTTTCAAGTCAGCTCATTACCGACCTACTTGATATAGAAAATAACTTTTCCAGTGTGCATATATTTTTGTCTTTCACATCATTAACTAATCTCCAGAGCACGTCTAACTTTGATGGGTGTCTACTCTTTTAAGCATCCAACTAACAATGCTACAATCTGATTGCTTTAGACTAGGAATCAAATTATAGATGGTGAACAAGAACTATAACTTCATTAAACAACATCAATTATTTCATGGTAATGCATATAGACCTTTTGAAAGAGCCAAATGGAAATTTCTAAAAAAATCTGGAACCAAATCTCTTCCAAACCATCTGGATCACAAATTCAAGAGAAAAAATTGATCAGTAAATGAACTTCCCAGCTTTAAATTAATAAAATATATTTTTTCCCTGATACTGTGTGATGACAAATTTTAAACTTTTATATCCTTGAGCAGTGCAGTCACAGAGGACTGTTTTGAAATCTAAAGCTATTTGTGATAACTGCTTATGCTACAATAGCAAGAATGGTCAAGTTTTTATTTTACCATGGGCAGTGATCAATGGTAGATGGATTTTTGCTTCTTGAGATTTCTATTGGTGGCATTCAAATATTTTGCTGCAATTTTTCCATTTCTAATCTTGGATTTTCTAAACCAGATCACTTCATAATTTCTTTTTTTTGCCTTCACTCAACTTATATTTCTAATGATAAATTACAACAACATTGGTAACATAGAGGCAGGAACTTGACGCAATGCGTCTCTTGTTTGATTGGTATCTTATAATAATTATAATGCTCAAGATTTTTTTTTTCAGAATTGCCAAAATTGGCCCAAGTAACTCATGAAACGCTCCAGCAGGTGGAGTGATTGCAAATATTTCAGAATCTATTACCATGATTTCATACTATTTTTGGTCGTCTGCATGCATTACCACTATGACAGTGCATCTTGCTGTAAACAGATGTGAACGTTTTTTTATGCAGCATTCATGAAAGCCAGGTAAAACAATTTAAGGAGCGCAATAATTAGGATTCGAGGCAGTCAGTGATTTAATTGTTATTTTTTTTTTTTAAATAGGCAGAGATTGTAATTCTTGAAGTGTGTTAAATTGGAGTTTGTAGAGTTGTATGCCTGAGTAATTAGAAATGGACGAAGAGGAATTTTGGTCTTCCATGAATTGTTTTGAAAATCTAAAATCCTCTTTCGAATCTTTCGAACCTAGCGTCAGGAAACTTATTAAAGATAGTCGTAACACAAATGCTGCATTAGTTAGAACTCGAAAAGAAAATAAGAAATTGGCTGAAAGAAAGAAGATGCTCCAGGAGGAGCTCCAGAAGGCTAAACAGCAAGACGAGTCCATCAACAAGATGTGTACAACTTTCGCTGCAGTAAAAGAAGTATGCTAGCAACAAGAGCATGCAGAAGCGGCTTCACAACTTTCTAAGAAGAGAAAATACGATCGTAAGGTTTACAAGATTAATGACTCTGTGAATTGCCCAATTTGCTTGGAAGCTTGGAGTCAATCGGGAGAGCATAATGTCTGCTATGTTTTTCATGCAAATGGGTTTCAAACTTCTTTCTCTTTGTTTTTTTTTCTTTTTCTTTCTGGCTTTCCCATTTGGCATCAATATGATGCAGGCAAAGAGGTCGATGGCATTCATAGACAATTCTAGTTTTTCACCTGTCTATTGCATTCACTCAAAAGTTTAAGTTCGAGTGTCTTGCTTTATTTTCTGTTATTGCTCATTAAACAACACCAATAGTTGGTTACTGTTTGCATTGATATAGTGCAACCCTATTTAGCAGATTTCCTTCTTTGCAAGAACATTCTCTCTATTAAAATGGTGGTAATGGATAACTTCTCTCACAACGATTCCCCTTGCGACAATCTTTAAATTCTTCTCTTTTATTTTTATATTAAAGTGTGGAAATCAGCGCATACTTTGGAGTATATTTTGTTAGTTTCTGTATGTTTAACTCTAGACATGCTTAAACAAGAGCTGCATTGCAGCGTAGTTGGCAGGATAATTTTCTTGGGATGCTGAACTACAGCTTTGGCATAACTATTATACTTGCCCTGTCAATGCTTCCACATTTGCATACCATTGCTTTAACTAACAGAATTGATGGTTTGTTAAAAACACTGTTGTGACAATTGTAAATCCAAGTTAATGGTGTGTTAAAAACACCGTTGTGACAATTGTAAAACCAAGTTCCATAACCTTTGCCAGCATCCTTAACAGAGTTATGGTTTGCTAAAATCACCATTGGGACAATTGTAAAGCCAAGTTCCATAACCTTTGCCAGCATCCTGCTTGCCTGTGCCAAAATAGTAGCTTTTGTATAGGGTATGGACATGTGTCAAAGGATAAAGTAATGGGGATTTTTCTGAGATGTTTTAATTTCAAATGTCCTAGTAGACATGTATGCAACATGTGGAAGCATGGACAAGGCATGTGAACTGTTTGACAGAATGCCTCAAATAGATGTGTACTTTTGGACTGCAAATATTGCATAATATGCACAAAATGGATTTGTTGAAAAGGTTTTTGCATAACCTTTACTAGGATCCTCCCAGCCTGTATGTACATCCATCAAAGGATAGTGGAAGGGAATTTCTTTTGTCAAATATTGAAGTTGGAAATGCTTTGGTAGACATGTATGGGAAATATGGAAGCATAAACAAGGCAGCTAATTGTTTGATAGAATACCTCAAAGAAATTTGGTCTCACGGAGTCTCATGATTACAAGATATACAAAATGGATTTTTTTAAAAAAATTTACAAACTTTCAAGAAAATGCAATTGGCAGGTTTAAAACCAAATTCCACAGCTCTTGTCAGCATCCTCCTTCCTTGGCTGTGTCACAGAGTTGTCAGCATCCTCCTTCCTTGGCTGTGTCAAAAGTGATTTGAGAGAAACATTTCAAATTTGTCAGTCTGCAGCAAAATTGTCTAACCAACATTACTATAAATTAGGGAGTGTTACCTACTTTAATGGGGCATAATGCAGTAAAGAGCAATTAGACCAAAAAGATTCCAAATAAACATTATATAGTGACTCTAGTCCTCAACCTAACAGCAAATCACAAAAGATCAAAGTTTCAACATAAGCAAAATGCCAGAAAATTTAAACCATATTCTAAATACTGAATTTAAGGGCAAAGATTTAAAATTTTGAGTTAACAACACTAAGATACAACAGCTAATGTTGAGCTTGTGTCCAAAAGATGGAACAAAAATATATGCCCTTTAGTAATTGCAAGTGTTGCACCTTTTAGCAACACAAGTGTTGAGTATCTTATACAATAAGGGGAGAAATTCAAGCCCACAGTAGCTTTTTAACCTGGTTTTGAGAAACATAAGTGTTGAGAATCTTATGCTTTGATGAACATCCATACCCTATTCCAAAGCTCCCATTCTGGTATAGGCTACTGGCAAGATGTCATTAGAGTTTAGTTTTACACTTGCCAATTGCAATTGCTTGGAGGTTAAAAAACTTAAACATCTGTAAATGATAATAAATAAATAAAAAAGAAGAGAAATGTATTACACCGCCCTTGCCGTGAATAGCACATCACCTGCTGTTTAAGATTGGGGTCGATCATAGGTTTTATGGCCCCATAACTTTGTTGTATGACGTCCATGCTCTCCATTCAATGGATTAACCAAAAAAAAATAGCTTTCTTTGCGAATGGGAAATCCTGTGTATCAACAACCTACAAAACTCTATAGAAAAAGAAATTCTAATGAATAAAATCTGAAATTGCCACAAGCAAACTGTATAAAATGATGATTAAATCTGTCAACACCAAGCTTCTCAAAGCTATTGCATTCCAAGTTTTAGAGAAAATTCAACTATAAAGAGAATCCAAAATCTAAGAAAGGAGAAATTAAAAATGTTTTGATGATCAGGTCTCTGAAAATAGTGCCTAGGATCAAGAGATGACTTATGTCATGTATAGACAGTAGAACCACTTTTTAAGTCCAAAAAGGAAATAGAAAACATATGAAAGATCGCCTATTTCTTTCAAAACCAGAAGATATAATTACAGGCTACAGCATTGATGTTTTCTAAAGCCTTTGGATATATAGTATTGAAATTTGGTGGAAATAATTTACGGAGGAGAGAGATTTTAATTTATAAAGAGAGGTGGTGGGAACCATCTGATATTGTGTGACAGATGTTGGGTGAGCAGCTTGGAGCATCGACACGTTTGTAGCTATGTTACCAGAAACGAGAAACGGAGACTGCAACGGCAACTGCAACGTGACGAGAAATGGGATATTTAGAGGTTGCATAAAAGAAACGGATTTTGGATACATATAATTTTTCAAAATTTTAGATTTATTATAAAGTAAAACACGGAGAATAAAACTAGGAAAAAACAAAAACTGCTTATGAAATTTATTTTATAAAACAAACTTCACACATTTATCTTTTTAAAAAATATAAAACTACTTTCCATAATAATTAAAAATCTAAGTATTTATGTTTTTTTATGAAATTTGTTTTGGAAAAACAAAAACTAAATCTATGAATTTTGTTTTATAAAAAAAAAAACTTAGTTTTCCAACCACACATTTATTTTTAGATAATAGTTAAACATTATAAAAACCATAGATTTTTTTTAATAAAATTTATTTTGGAAAAACTTTGTCTTTCCCTTAATAATAAACAATATCATAATAAAAAACAATATTATAAAAAGTGAGAAGCTTTAAATAAAAATCAATTTTTTTTTAACTGAAAGTTTGAATGCAAATTAAAAAAAACGGAGGTTCGCCCGTTGGAAACGGAAACGCGGCACTTCCGTCGCGTTTCTGGTAACATAGGTTTGTAGGCAAGCCTCACCACGTAGCCAAACTCCTCTATTCTGATAAGTATTGCTATTACATGGATAAAAACTAATACTTTTGGCCTTATACATGCATTCACTATTCTGGTTGCCACATGTGAATACAAACACAGATTCCAAATCATTGGTTGCATCTGTTAAAATCTTATTTAAGATATGAAAAATCAGGCTCCTTTTTAAAAGTTTTTGCAGGCTACGTGTCAGTCAATTTAATCTTATTGTAGCTAGTAATTCCCATTTTCCTTCTGACAAGCTGCAGCCCCGAAATTTAGAACCAATGACAATGCAAAATAATCATTTTGCTAATGTAAATCAATGCTTTAGGATTTAACTGTGTGTATATTTTTTCCTCAACGTTATGGATCATACTCCATGATCCATCATCAGGAGAATGAATCATTTTCCTTGCCAAAACATTAGGATATAAACGTTTATTGAAAAATTTGGCTCCTGATTTGCAGGCAAGTATGTGTTTAATCACTTGTTAAAACTTGCTTCAACGCTATAGTTCCAGGCAGGAAGTAATAAGGAATCTGATTAAATAAAGTTTGGTTTGGTTTGAAATCACTATAGAACTATATTGCACTTCTATCTTAGTTTGTGATTATCTCTTGTCACAGATGTATGCAATTCAGTGTTGTTAATAGTAGCAATTTTATGGAGATTTCAGAGGGTGTTTTCAAGCAGGGCTTAAATTTTCATAGTTGTAGAACTGTATTTAGGTATTTTAGCTGTAAAATATAACTGAAATTTTGAAAAGACTGTATCATATGAAAGGAGAGATTTTGGATAAACTGTCAAATTTATATAGGATTATGATGATATATAAACTTGGTTTTTATATAATTTACTTATATATAAAGTATGTCAGTATTTTAAAGGCATTGTTGAGTAGATAACTGTCATAAAAAAATTGCTTCACAGTCAAGGTTGACTTTCAAATTTAAGCCTTGTAAATTTCAAGAATTACAATCAGGTAGTTTCATGGTTAATATTGTGAATTGGATAGGTTAGTTTTGATTATGGGTAAACTATTAAGGTAGAAGTTCTATGGAGATTTCAGAGGGTGTTTCTAAGAATTACAATAAGGTAGTTTCATGGTTAATGTTGTTAGTTGGATAGGTTAGTTTTGATTATGGGTAAATTATTGATGTTCATCATTAAGGTAGCAGATTTATGGAGATTTCAGAGGATGTTTCGAGGAATTACAATCAGGTAGTTTCATGGATAATGTTGTTAGTTGGATAGGTTAGTTTTGATCATGGGTAAACTATTGTTGTTCTTCATTAAGGTAGCAGTTTTATGGAGATTTCAGAGGGTATTTCTAAGAATTACAATCAGGTAATTCCATGGTTAATGTTGTTAGTTGGATAGGTTAGTTTTGATCATGGGTAAACTATTGTTGTTCTTCATTAAGGTAGCAGTTTTATGGAGATTTCAGAGGGTATTTTTAAGAATTACAATCAGGTAATTTCATGGTTAAAGTTGTTAGTTGGATAGGTTAGTTTTGATAATGGGTAAACTATTGTTGTTCTTCATTAAGGTAGCAGTTTTATGGAGATTTCAGAGGGTATTTCTAAGAATTACAATCAGGTAATTTCATGGTTAATGTTGTTAGTTGGATATGTTAGTTTTGATCATGGGTAAACTATTGTTGTTCTTCATTAAGGTAGCAGTTTTATGGAGATTTTAGAGGGTATTTTTAAGAATTACAATCAGGTAATTTCATGGTTAATATTTTTAGTTGGATAGATTAGTTTTGATTATGGGTAAGGGCTTGTACATGAAATTACAGTCATATAACATGCCATTCAGCACTGTGTTGTTATTGGGGAAAGTTGAACCTTGTTCTCCACCATGAAAACCAAGCAGCTCAATCACTTGACCACACCACATTTGACTAATGTGGTTAACTTGTTAGTTGGGTGGATCATTACTTTAAAAAAGAAATTATATTTAACTGAAGGCTTACTTTTTAATTTTTATAATTTTTTTATTTTAACAATATAGTTTATTAAATTATTAATGTTTAGGTACTAAACTAATTTTAGGAAACTAAATCTAATTTATTTAAATATTCTAATAGTTTATAACTCTTAAATGAAAAAAAATTCTATTTTTAATTTAGAATTTTAAAGGGAAACAAGAGGTCTCTTCTTTTATGGTGGGTGGGAATACTTTCTTTAGATGTCAAGCTTTTAATATTACAATTCTAAGATTTCTAATTGTGGAACTCCAGTTCCCTTTCATGCGGCCATTTTTTTGGAAGATCATGCATAAGACAATGGATTACAAGTTCCTCTAAGGTAACTCGAATTTAATTCACATTCCTTTTTTAATCTTGCTATGAAAGTTGTCTAGGATTACATACCATTTCAAAGAAAATTAAACTTTTATACTGATATAAATGAATACAGTGTCCGATATGCTCCAGAAGTGCTACTTCACAAGATATAAGAGATCACTATGTATCCCAAACGTATGATGGCGAGGAGAAGATTTAGGTATCACTCAATTCTATTAATATGCCTTACCAAAACAATTATTTATGTTTTTATTATTATTTAACTTGATGCTTGGGTAAAGAGTGGCACATAATCTATAAACTGAATTATGCATGGTTGGTTGTTCTTTTTATCCTATTCAACAAAACCAATATTTGGTTTCTTTATACGAGTAATTTTATTTTAAATTTCTAAATTAGGATTATGGTATATGAATGTTCTACTACAATTATGGTATATGAAACTTCTGAAACAAATATGATGAATTTTAAGTTATTAAATTTTTTGTGCACTCACATCATTCTTAACTTTTTACAGGTTGGATGAAAGTTGTAAGGGAGCTCATGTTTAGTATCTCTCTACATTTAGTTTCAAGTTTCAAATAGTTTCCAAAATATTTAATCAAATATGAGATTGTGGTATTTCCAAAATATTTAATCAAATATGAGATTGTGGTATTAGTGGTTCATCAAAGACTTTATTATGGTATTAGTGGGCTATCAAAGACTTTATTATGGTATTAGTGGGTCATCAACGACTTTTGAGGATATAATTTTTAATTATTTAGGAATATGGTTTTAATTTACATAGTGAACATGACTCAATTTACCTAATTTTAAAAGTGTTTGCCAATGGAGAGTTTTATTTTTCTTTTCCGTCTTATGTGCTTTGCATTATTCTTGAGCTTTAACTTAGCTGCCATGTCTAATATTTAAAAGTTGAATTCATGGTACCATGCCATTCAAAATTAGATTTTAACCTAACAGGTATTGCGAAAAGGAACTAAGAAGAGAGTTTTGCCAAAGAGAACATAAAATAAAATTCACTATAAAGGAATCTTTTTTAACTACTCTAATACATATATAATATATTAGAAAAGGAAGTTAATGTTTTTAATTGTGTAATTAGGTTAATTGAGTAATATAGGTAAATAGACATAATTAATTAAGATTGGAAATTTGCTATAATAGAAATAAGGCATTTTTAAGATTAATTAAATAATTAGTGATATTTATCTTGATAATTAAAGAATAATGTCAAATGAATAAAATTATGAAATTTATTTTTTGTTAGATTAGGGAACAGTGCCTCTATATTAGTGAAACTGTTAGATTATGTGTTGGTCCTATGCCCTATCAAAGGACAAACTTGTGGGCTTGGGACTGATTTGCAACTATAGATCTATACTTATGCTCAAGAGGTGTCTTGGTAATTTGTAGTGTTGCGTGCTACAACTCTACCTAATATGTAGTGCTCTACTCTATATTAATTAAAGATTTGGGGACCAATAGTATTGATAAATATATTAGTAAGTTGTCTCATGATCAATTTATTAGGGCGCTACACTTTGATCAACTCCTTGTAGTTAATCAATACAAAAATAGTAGGAAGTGCCTAGGATGCAAATTCTTTATTTTTTTATTACATTAGATCAAATTGTGTTGCTATTAATTGCCCTCTAGAGTAAATTATTTGATTTATATTAATGATTATGAGATAATTACAATGAATGAATTGAATTTCATAGATTTAAAACCTAACTCCTTATCTATCCTAAGATAATCCTAACCAGAAGACGAAAAGGAAAAAATGTTGAAAGTACAAAATTAAAAAATTAAAAGGCCATACATAAGTCTAAGATAGGCACTTCTTCACCATCTTATGACTAAAATATGAAAGGCCGTAAATAAGTGAATATAGATATTGGACATCATCATGGTTTTGTGACTCACCATATAATAATCAACAAGCAATAGAAGACACATTCACAATGTATGTACAAAATTAACAGAAGATTATGAAGAAACAAGGCAAAGAAAACCTTAGGGCTACAAAATGATAAATCATGCTTTACAATTTGGAAATATTTGACATATAGAAAATTGAAAAGAGAAGTAGAAAGTAGAAGAAAAAAAAGGGCAAAGGAGTTATAATTTATTTAATTGTCATTAAAATTTCAAATTGTTCCCACTCATTACTCTTATGTTAGAAGTTTGATATTCACTCCCTATATTGCTTCACATGACTTCTCTCCAAAAAAAAAAAAAATTAGGACTGTAATTCATGTATATTTACACTCATTTTTTGGGATATATTTTACATTAAAATCTGAACATAAAATCTCCTATGAAAATTTTTACACTCTTATATGAAGCACATCTTTCAAATATAATTCAGGTATATTTACATTCATTCTTGTCTTTCAAATACAATTCATGTTTATTTACACTCATTCTTTGGCATATATTTTACATTAAAATCCAAACATTACATCTCCCATAAAAATATTTACACTATTATTATATGAAGTAGGTCTTTCAAATATTTAGCATGAAGTGGTAACTTTAATAATTCTTTTGAATCCTATTTTAACCATCCTACTCAAAAGATTGAAGTATACAAGTAAATATTTTCTCCCTTTATGTTCTCACTTGTATCATAATGTGTAAGTATTTACTCTCCCTTGAAAATATCAATTCTCTCACATTTTCCTTAGCTTTTAGGTCTCCCAACCTATTGTAATTGAATTTCTTGCTCATGTCCATTTTAAATATTATATTGTAAAGGATGAAAAGAGGGTACGGGGTTGATCGTTGGTAATTTGATTAGGTCCTCCTTTCACTCAATACATTCAAGGACATTTAACCAAGTTGAATCACAACTTATGCAAGAGGACTCAACTATCAAGTTGATTGTCACTTAGAGTGATAAGAAAATTTGGAATTTATTGATTAATGTATTAAGTTAAGCCCAATTAAGCTCAAAACCCTAATTATGCAAAATTATAAACAAATGAACGAAACCTGATAAACCCTCACATAGGAAGAGATTAAATAATGATTAAATACATACCACATTTCAAGTTCCAAAATATGGAAAAGTCGGGGGCTAAAGAGAGGGCACCCAAGCCCAAGGTGCTATTTTTTTCAAAGGGCTTCAGGATCTTTTTGACTACAATCACAAGAGAGGGGGTAGGGGTTGTGCTATTTAGGAGATTACCTTGGTCAAGCCCTAAAACTGTATTCAAGCCTTCCAAAGAAATGATGAAATAGATAGATTGAATCACAAATAGATATCACCTTAGAGGTGTAGCTCTCAAATAGATGAAGCCAAATCTACAACAAACACAACAACAGCATAATTCTTCTCTGCAACACAATGAATGCCTTGAATGCTCTATGATCATAAGTTTCTCTTGAAATCAAAATCATCTTCTAGTTTACAAATCAAATCCTAAACATGATAAAATATGCATTCCTTCTTTAATATATCATAATTCAAACTTAAGATGCCAACAAGGGAGACCATTAATGGTAACATTACTGACATTCAAATTTGGGACCCCAACAAAATAGGGCAGGGCAAGCACGTGGGTGCCCTTTTCTAGGGACCTATTTTGGGTCGGGGTTAAGCTCAAAGATGTCCCCTAAGTCCCATTTTTCATGGGTTTCAAGGCATTTTGTTTTGAAGATTCATTTCTAACATGCATGATGAAAATTAAGGGACCCGAGAGCTAAACATAGGATGTAAAAGTCCTGGGGAGAAAATTTTATGACATAACATTTAGCTCCCACTTTAATGTATGTATGATCTTATGACCCATACATGCATTAAAGTACGATCGGAAACACATCAAACATGACAAACACTTAAAGCAAAGGCATACACAAAGATTGAGTAATTATTTCTAGACTTGCAATCTCAAGTAAGCTTTAGAAAGTACATCACAGACACACAAGACACAATGAAGACAATAAGAAGCACGCAAAACATGGAGAAGAGAGTATTGAAGAAACATAAAATAAGATGAATATAATGATATTTCCTTTTTCATTTTCATATATATATATGCATGGAAATAAAAATTGCAACACACAACTCAAGAATGTAGGGGAGACTCATCACCACACCCTTTACACTACACCAAGGGGAGAAAACACACCATAGAAAATTCAAGCGTAAGGGAGACTCGTTTCCACATATTTTACACCATGCGAGAGGGAAAACACACCATACAAAACCCAAGCGTATGGGAGACTCATCGCCACACCCTTTACACTACGTGAGGGGGAAAACATTCCATAAAAAACCCAAGTATAGGGGAGACTCATTGCTACACGCTTTACACTACGCAAGGGGGAAAACATGCCATACAAATCCCAAGCATAGGGGAGACTCATTGCCACACCCTTTACACTATGCAAGGGGGAAAACATGCCATACAAAAACTAAGCGTAGGTGAGACTCATTACCACACCCTTTACACTACACCAGGTGGAAAACACATGGAAGATGTTAGTTCTGAAATTTGCAGTATGCAAATCCCTAAAAGGATGCCAAGCTTTATGACTAGGTTTTGCTACCAATTTGGTCAACTAATAGAATCAACCCAAGTTGTTAGGATTCTCTGTACTTTAGGCTTTGTATTGCCTAGGTGGGTGTTAGCTTATATTCACCAATAAATAATTACTCCTCAAATTTGTTGGTGACTTCAGAGTAGATTAAGGGATTTATGCAATTTTTTCAATTAAATCATACAATTCACCCTAATCCAAACTATCATATGATTTGATTTAGATTTTTTATTGAACTTACTTCTACACCTACTCCTAAAATAGAAAATTGAAATTGAATTTTAGAAATATTTTATAAGGAAATTACTTTGGAAAGGAATTGACCGCTTCTTGCTCTTGGGTTGTGGAGTCAAATTACTAAAAGATTTGTGTTTTCCTTCTAGCCACAACTCAAATTACTTGGCATGGAATTGTTTATGGCTAGCATAAACATGCAAGATTGTTTTCACCTAGTTCTACTTACAAATCCAAGTTGGATTCTCCAAATTACTATGATCTACTCAATGGAATTTAATCCCTACTTGAGGAAGCTCCATCAAACAAATCACAAAAAACAACAAATGTGTTTGATGAACTAATCATATACTTGATATGTTAATTCAAATAACAAGGAAAAAACAAAATGGAGACAACTAGATAAAGTATCCAAGATATTTTAATAAGTAATTGAGAACTAGAAGTAATAGCACTAGAGAAATGCATCTTTTCTATTGATTTTCTTCAAAGAATAGGCCTTACAATTGTCTCTTTCCAAAATTAGATTTCCTAGAGAGAGAGCCTCGAGGTCTTGGCTTTCTTCTTATAGGGATGAAGGAAGCAACAAGCTTCAGACCTTTCAGATACAAAATGGGTTTTCATATTCCCACCCTTGATATAATATATTACAATATTTTCTCTTGACAAGTCTAAATTAGATTACCAAATATATTTTGAATATACTTATAAAAGTATAAAAAATAGAAAGAGACAAAAGAGGAGGATGTCCAAGATTTGTTGGTGCCTATTGACACTAACTTTATACTCATTGCTCCCCTGCCTGATCATTCTTTAGCTGCAAGATATTTTTGCTCCCACTAGAACACAACATAATCACTATGCCATTTATTCTCTTGGATCTAGAGTAGGTTGGCCTAGTGATCCTTCCATCTCTTGTCCAGTAGCACTTTGACATCAATGATGAACTTTACATATCCAGCATCTAGAGCAATTACTCTATATAGAATCACATTGAAATTGAGAACATTGATGTTCTCATCCTTCTTCAAATGATCAATTATCTGAGAAACAATTTGGCCAAACTCATCTTTCCATTCATTAAAACCCTTGATTTGTCTGTCCTCTCCCAAAATTGATGGGATGAATTGATGTTTTAAAGAGGCAAAACAATCAATCTTTGCCTGCATTTTCTGACTTTCTCTATTACATACTAATACTCATCCAAGATAATTTTTACCATTTTCTTAGTTGGCTTGAGAGTAGCAGGAGCATATGGGTTTCATTGCAAAACATTACATAAAGTTATCAAGGTATGATGTGCAGGTTTGTATCTCTTACACATAGGATCTAGAATAGAAAGATTGATCTTCAATTGTTCAATTGCCTGGGACAAAGCAGTGTAGCACTTATTTACTTCCTCAACCTTATCCAATACCATCTTAATCCTGTACTCTAAAATCTTTTCAATGATGTTGAAAATCTTTGCTTTGTTCTCATTTTTTATGTTCTCATTGGCCTGTTTTGATTTCTCAATTTCATTTTCAAAACTTTGTTTAAGAGCATATAAATGCTCATCAGGAACAATTGTATCATTAAATTTAGGTGGGATAGGGAATTCGTAAGGCACAATTTCTTAGCTTTGAGATGAGCCAGCACCCTTCATTTGTTTCTTTAGTCTAACATTATCCATGAATTATCTATTTACCTCTTCATTCATTTCCATTTGAGTCTTTTCATACTCAAGCAACTTTTGTTCCATGTGTTAACTACAACTCTACTGAACATGGCTGAGTACATAGTGATATTGGTTGCTTCCAATGCTAAGGTGTCTTTCAATGTTTTAACCATTGTTGTCCACCTTGGTTTCTGAGTGGTCTTCTACATGCTCCATATTGCCAATGTTTCAATTTTGGGATTGTATCCCACACCGCTCATACCATTCTCAAATTCAAATTCAAATACTAAAATTGGGTCATCTTGATTTCTGACTTGGTCAAGAAGGAACATTGTCTTCAAGTCCATCCTAGGAATGATCAACATATTTCTCTTTCAGACAAGTTGTCTAGCCTCCTCAAGACTGATATTTATTTCATCTATTTTCATATCCTTGAAAGTTTTAGAAACAATTTTCTCATGCTGAGATTCAACACTTCCCATTTTATTTATTTCCACCTTTTCATCAAATTCCCTCATCTTCAACTTCATCAAAAAGTCCTTGAATTCAAGAGTGTTGATGAATTGATCATCTTCAATGAATCTTAAAGAGTCTGTGATTCCTTTTACATCATGTATTTCCTTTTCTTCTTGCTCTTTACCTTGGTTTCTAACCTTAGGCATGTGAGCCTCTGCTTCCTATGTAGGAAGCTGATCAACCTCTCCATATTCATTCATATGCTGCAATATGTCAGCAACCTCCTCTATGTCTCCCATTGACTAAATCATCTCATAGGGGACTAATGGAACTACATCATCAGTCCTTTGCCTTTTTGAAGGTGGTTGATCAGCAGAGTGAGGTGTAGTGCCCCTCCATTCTCACCTCGATTGTGTAGGTAGTCTGGTGATGGAATCTGGAGATGAAGATGGAACATGAGCTTCTATAAGTTAAATGCATATTATTATGTTATGATTGTAGTTAGATGATGCAGTAGTATGTTGTTAGGGTAGGTGGAAAGTGTGACATCATACCATTGAATGTATGGACATATGGGAATGAGATACGAATATCAGAGATCCTTTCCAGTGCTTCAGTTATTATGTGTACTCTAATTGGGATGCTTGAGTGAACAGGTATCAGGTATCAACTCCACCTAAATTAACAAGTCTAAGCATGCCTTAACCAATGGAAAGTTGTTGAATGGAGATAACATAGGGTTTTTCCTCAGTTTGTCACCATCCTCAAAGAGGATAAGTTTTTAGTCCTGTGTCCTATTTGTATGGTTGTGATTGTGAGTCTCTGTTGTTCAATTCTATTTGTCATCAGGTTACACCTGGTTTGTATGTTGTTAATTGTTTTATTAAAAAGAGTTATTGGTTTTATTTTAATAAATAAATAATAATTATCAGTGGAAAATAAATAAAATATTATTATTATTATTATTATTATTATTATTATGAGGATTTAATTGTTAATCTGATATGAAAATAAATTTATAATTAATAAACTTTTTGTTAATAAATTTTATGGCATGGGTGTGTTGTCAGATATTCTATTTTTATAGTAATCTTTTAATTGTACATCATTGATGAGTTGCTTTGGTTATTAAATAAAAAATTAGATAGAATCTTTCTGTTAGTGGGAAGAAATAAATGAATTTATTTGATTGAGTGGGAGAATAGTAACGGATGAAGGTGATTGCAATTGATTATTATATTTTCTATTTCTTTTTGGAGTGGAGGGAGTCTCCTTCCTCGAATAGGGAATCAAGTGTCCCAATGGCAAGGTCAGAGATAGGGAAATTGTTAGGAAAGGGAAGATCGAAAACGAAGGCAGAAAATGGTACTATAATCGTACACAATTATCAAACATATGTGATTTGGATGGTGTATCAGGTATGAGCCTCATTTGTATTCTTCTCATTTTAGAGAGCATTAGATGTTTCATATATGAGTTATTAGGTGGTCTTATATGCTGCTTTGCTCCTGCAAATCACTCCTACTTGAATGTTTCTAAAGTCTGTTCAACATTCCCATTTTATGAATTCTTGCGATCATTGCATGTTATAAGATGACACTTCTACAAGGCATTCAGTCTTCAATGCACACATTTTGTTTATCTATCTACCAAAGTATTCCCAACTATAATATTTGACGAATCATTTTTCTCTTGACATCGTTGGATAATTGTACCCCATCCCATACTAACTTTTTGGCACATGCATTACTGGTTCTGGCAAGACCATAGTTTTGGCTTTGTAACTGCATTTGCCTAAAAGTTTTGCCATGTGTTCTTCAAAAACTCTCTATAGATTTTACACTTTGTTGATCTTTTGATTCATTCTCTCACTGTCGAATCTATTGTTAAATCACTGCATGTGCAGGGAAATAAATTAGTAACTTTCCTTTTTGCTTCCACTGTTCTCTCCACCTAACACTCTACTCATACTGTTCTTTTCTCATGGGCGCAATTGGTTAGAAACTGTCCTTTAGAAATTTCAATCATGTCGCTGCCTTTACTATCTTTAGGCTCAAATGGTTAATTGTATTGATGCGTCTTACCTATCGCCTCTATTAGGAATCTTGTTTAAATTTATTTATCAGTGATATATTAGTATTCCTTTCTAAATTGGTAGGCGATATCTTAATTAAAATCTCTGTAATTTCTTTGGTTCTAAGTTGTATTATCCTCTACCTCTGTCAAAGGCCAACCCCTAATCTGGAATCATTACTCATCATGGATTTACTTGGGTGTAACCTTTCCATCAAATCTGTTATGTATTGATCCTGCAATCGATGTTTTCCATGAAATGATATCTCCTTGAGGCATTCATTCAACTAGTGTGTACCCGATCGGTGCTTCTATTATTATTTTCTTCTAACTAAATGTTATCGAAAGCATTTAAATTGGTTTAATATGTGCATATCCTTCAGTCACGATTTTCTTTCAAACCACATTTCCTTGAGGTATTTTACCCATCAACTCACATGATTATCGATTATCGATTGGGCTAAGACTAATCTTTACATAGGATTATCGAGTGGGCTGAGACTAATCTTTGCATATGTTATTATATAGGCTTAGGTGTATGACATCAACATTGCTTTCCTATTATGGATTACAAACTGGGTAATCCTTCGGATAAGGTTTGCAACGTGTCCACTTTTTATGGATGGACTTCAAAAGAATTGTAGAAGACAAGGTTAAAGCTTTGCCCACACTCCCTATATAAGGCAAGAGGGACGCCTTCTCTTCTCAACGATTTCTGGCGAAGTGAAATCCTAGAGAGTCTAGAGTTTGAAGAGAGTCTAGAGTTTGAGTCTATTCTAGAGTTTTCATCTGTAAGAAAGAGTACCATTATCTCTGCTTTGCTCTTTATGTCTTAAAGATAGTCTGCTCTTTATGTAGTCAGAAGAGTTTAAAAACCAAGAGTGCTATTATCTCTAGCTTGCTCTATATGTTTTAAGCTCCTCTTTCCACATAGATGTCTGAGTCTATTCCAGCGCACATTGTAATATGATGAATGTAATGTTCCTGAGTATACGTCATAATAATATACATAAGATCTATCTGAGAGTCAAATATTCTATTCCACACTTCATTTGTCATTTGCAGCTATGTTTCAAAATTGGTATCAGAGCTGATGATGTTATTGTCTGTTGTTATCATTGTTGTCTAACCATAACTAGCCAATAAGTGTTATACTATTCACTGTATTGCTCCTTATATAGCTCTCTGTATTGCTCATACAAACTAGTATCCTATTGTAAGTCCTCACTGTGTAAGTCCCATTTAAGCTTGTTGCGTCAGGGCAGATTTGAGGCAGTAATTTGTATTTCGAGCATAGATTTGAGCGTAGGTTCGAGCGCAGAATGGATAGAGCAAGCACTTCTGGATCGACTATGGAAAGCAATGACCTAACCGCAGATCGCAACACTGAAGTTAAGTTTACCAACTTCTTTGCTGATAATGAAAGTTCATTTTCTACTCCCGAGTCCAGTAGTAATGTTTTAGATGAAGTTTCTACTAGTCATTAGTTTTCTGATAAGGAATTTCGTGTGCCTAAGATTAAATCTTCTAATATCTATAGAGATGTACCTAATGGTGTTATAGATATGTTTAATAAGAATAAAGGTTTGAAGAATTGGTTTGGATATAAAACTTCACAACGTTGTCATGTAGCCACTCTGCAACATGTTGTTATAGGTGGAAGTAAGGGTAAATTAAATATTTTCTCAGATGCCCTTATAGCAAAGTTTCAGAAAGAAGCCTTGGCTAGTTCTGATAATCCATAGTTCATGCATCTGTCCTATGTCAGAATAGGAATCTATGGTCACTATAGAAAAGGCTTACCTATCATCATAATGATGATGTTGAAAGATGCCTGATTTTACAAATTATCTCATTCCCTTCTTGGTGCTAGTTGTGATTCCATGTCTAAAGGCCCAATCTATGTCGATTGCCTGTTAGACTTTCCTGTCAGTCTAAAAGATGGAAATTTAAAAGATGTTCTTGAATATAACTTCAAGACAATGAACCTCTTCATGAAGAAGAAGTCTGTCGACCATTCCCTGACATTTCTGGTTCACTATCGATTGTATAATAAGGTCATACCCTTAATGATTAATCCCAGAAAAGCCCAAGGGTTAGAAGGTCTTTCTACCATCTGGACATCTTCTAGTGACAACACACAGTTGACTGCACCCAAAATAGTTAAACACAAAGATATCAAGATGCCTGAAGAATGGGCATTATATCTTTGGGATAGTGACAATCAAGTAGAAGCAAAAAATGAGAAACAGCCACAATTGAGAGGCATCTCAATTGAAGAAATAGATGATTAGGCAGTAATCAGATTCTCATCTAGCAACCAGTCTGTCTTGTGCACTGGACCTTCCATGAGAATAGAAAAAGTTTTCAACTATAACCAACCTGGTCCATCTGTGAGTCCCTTACCCCGCTCCCAGAGCGTTAGATTACAACCCTCTATGGGTTTTGAAAGTTTGTTTACAAGCCTAGCAGCTCAACAACTTCAGCCATTCCTGCTAGTTCATCATGCACCCATAAAAAGTTTTCTGAATTAGATAATGGGTTGTATAGATGTGAAGATTGCTCTTTTGTCTTTCCTCTGAAATCCAGCCATTTCTGAATGTTTTCAGCTCGACAAGCCACTATTCTTGAACAGGATATTTTTGAGTCCCATGAAAAGCCTATAAGCACTCCTGCAGGTCCTTGTCTTGTTCCCGGTACCATTCCTCCATTTAGAGATTTTATTCTATTTGACACAACCGAAACCTATAAAGCTGATTTCTGGCCTCTGCATTTATTTCCTATTGCTAAAAGTTCCCAAGGTACCAGCCAAAGCAAATTGCTTAACTGGACAAACCTTTGTTTAAGGAAATCTATGCTTCTAGCTGAGGATAGAAAGATCTGGCATCAGATCGAAGCAGTCAAGCCTGAGAAAGCACGCCTTAGTGCTCAAGAGAATTTCCATTCTCTAATCTCCACTCTTGAATGCTTGGAAAAGCATCTCACAGATCAGTGGATGAACTCTGTTAACAAAGATCTTCAAGAACTCAAAGCCCAGTATACTGAATTCAAAAGCCAAGCTGAAACCTAGTGGGTTGTTCAGCAACAATCTTTAGAACCACAAAGAGAACTTCTGCAGAAAGTCAGAAGTGAAGTCAAATTAGATTGTGATGTGCTTGGTTCGCAATTAAACATAACAAATATACATGTAAAGCATAATAGTTAGAGACTTGTTGAAATCTCTGAAGAAGTCCATTCTGTTGCACAATCACAACTGCTTATGAGTGATTCCATCAAATCGAAATGCTCTGATATAAAGTCTACAGTGCAAGAAGAGTCTAGGACTATTCAGTCCATGACCCATACACTCCAACAACAGTAGACTGTAAGAACAAAGAATTTCCCTTCCAGTGCAAAGGGATACCTACAGGCTCAATATGAAGGACCTAAGTTAAAGACTGAAGTTAGGCAGCCTATAATTGAAAAGATTTATGATCCTTCTACCAGGAATTTGAGAGAAACCACTCTAGAGGAGCAAGCCAAAGGAAAATTCCATATGGCTCATGGTTCTAGTTCTAATCCTAATGGATCTAATCCTGTTTATCCATTTAAAAATATTCAAACTCTGAAAGCTGATACACCGCCCCTTGTTAATTTTGATCATTTTGAAGATATTGAAAATACAAGAGGAATAGATGCAATGCGAGCCTAGATAACCAATTATATATCCACTAATGCTAATGCTGATGAAAAGCAAGTGATAAAGCAGGCTCTTAATGCAATGACTGGTATTGCACGACATGTCTGGGATCGGCTAGATGATGCCTATAGAGAGAGTTTGTTAGATAGAGGTATAGATCAAGTCTGTGCTTAGTTGACTCGTTTGTTTGTTGGAAAAACAAACACGAGAGAAAAGTTGGCCTACAACAAGTTTATCAAAGGTAAATGTAAGGACCTCAAATATTTCAAGCAATATTGTGATGTCCAATATGAGAATTTCTATTTGTCAGGTCGTGAGGAGAATCATGAATTCATGTTCACTACTTTTCTAAAAAGTTTTGGTACTGTGATAGGAGAATTCTATCACAAGAAAGTTCTTGAGAATCTGGTAGTAGATAATATAGAAATGAAAGAACTAACCTATCCACAGTTAGTTCAATTCTTAACACAGATTAATGAAGAGATCTGTGAAGAAGGAAAAGCTAAGAAAGAAATAAAAAAGGTACAACCTTTACTTTCTTCATCTGTTTGTTACCAGATTATGCCTTCTAATCAGTTCGTTGAAAAGGGAAAATCTTCTTGTTATAATTGTGATAACTCTGACAAGTCCTACAAGAAGAAAAAGAAGAAGTTTAAAAGTAAGTATCCCAAGAAAAAGGGATAAGAAAAGAAAGGGGTCTAAGAAATGGAAACCTACCTGTTACATTTGCAAAGGAGATCATTTTGCAAATAAGTGCCCGGATAGAAATAAGAAAAAGGGAAAAGGAAAAGTTCGTGCAGCTAGAGAAGCAGGTGTTGAAAGTGATGAATTTGAATTCATCAATGCTTATCCATCAGACTTAGAGGATATTATCCTCTCCAGTATAGAATCTGAAGAATCTGAGTCTGAAGAATATGAATCAGCTCAAGAACAGGTTCAAGCTCAGGTCAATTTAATGACCAAAGAAGTTCAATCCTCTGATGAGGATTCGGAAGTCTCCTTCTATTGCAGAATGCTCAGAAGGGACACCCGTGCTGAATTGGACAAGGTAATTGAAGATATTGTCCAAGTTGAATTTCGACTCCAGACCATGGATATGGGTTAGGAAACATGGAGAAAACTAACACCTCAATTGGACCAGCTCAAATCCAGAAAGTATTTCTTACTTCAGCCGTCCATTGACAATGGATATTCCCAAGCTAAACTCCCAGTCAAAAGACCTCCTAGTTTATCAGTCTCTCCCACAGAGACTCAGCATGGTTATAGACCATCACCTTGGTTCCCCAGACCTCCAGCTCAACGGTCACAACCACCTGGACCTTTGGATCAGAGATCCATAATTGAAGTGCCTTCTCTAGGAAGTATGGCAAGACGCATTTGGAGAAGAAATAGGAAAGCTTTTCTTGAAAAGGTTATTGCTCAAGCTCAGGCAAAAATTGCAGAAATTGATGATGAGGAAAATTTCTACCTCATAGAAGAAATGGAAAAGGCCCCTGAACTTGATAAGTTTGTCAGCGAGTTTAATTCTGTTGGAGCTATACAGTTGCCTGCTCAAGCCACCTTTTCAGAAGAACAACTGTTTTGTGAAGAAAGACCCTACAGCCCTCTCATCACTCATGCTATTAAAGAAGACGAGGAACCTCGAGTAACATTTGAAGAAGGATCCAGTAGCCGTGAGATGAAAGCCTACAAGAGAACAGCTAAGCCAACCACTTCATGCCCTAGCATTATCCTAACCATCCACTTTCTAGGTATTATGGCATACCCTTTAGCATTTCTCATTGATACTGGAGCAGATTTAAATATTGCTAGATACAATACTTTCCCAAAAGATGCCTAGATGGAAGGCACCACAGGGATTACTTTTGGTAATTCTGAAAAAGAAGATAGTTCCTCCGTCTGCATTGCTCCTATTCAAATTGGGTTTGATGGTTTCACTGATAACCTAGTGTTTGTTCAATATGAAGTTGAAGACTATGATGGTGTAATTGGAAGCAAAGCTATCCAGCAATGGGAACCTTTTACCATTGACTCTGATTTTATTATCATCAGAGGCATATATCAGCTTCCACGGCTTTATCAAGATCTAGCTTATTCATCCAAGCTAGAAAAAGAAAAGAAAAAGAAACCGGTTAATACAGTTTGGCTAGCCAAACAAATTGATGAAGGTCAAGAATCACTTGCAGAGATTAAAACTGCTTTTGCTGACACTATTATGACAAAAGATTTAAAGAAGCAGAAAAGGAACCTGACCTATGATCTCCCTCTGAAGCGGGATCCTCAAGGTAATGAACTCATGCCTAAGGCTAAGGCTAATTATTTTTTAATGAGTTCATCTGAAGTACTAACTTGCAGCGCTGAAGTTGTAGAGCTTGAAAGGCTCAAAATTATTCAAACTTCTGACTCACCATTCTCCTGTCATGCGATGTATGTACCAAAGGTTGATGAGAATGGTAAAGAATTGCCTGAAAAATGGCTTGTTGTTAATTATAAGCCGTTAAATGACTATCTTATTGACAATCGGCATCCTCTACCTAGTAAAGATCATATCTGGCAGACTATTCAAGGTAGTCATGTGTATTCTAAATTTGATCTGACAAAAGGGTTCTGGCAAATTGGCCTCAAAAGTGCTGATTTCTATAAAACATCCTTTTCTGTTCCCCAAGGTCTATATGAATGGACTGTCCTTGCATTCGGTATCAAAACTGCTCCGTCCATTTTTCAGCAAAAAATGGATGTTATATTTTGACCTTATGCCAAATTCATCCAACCCTATATTGATGATATTCTTGTCTTCAGCCAGGATATGCCTCACCATCTTGACCATCTTCGTCAATTCCTCTCGATTTGTCAACACCATGGTCTTGCTGTCAATCCTACCAAGTCTTTCTTTGCTCAATCCCAGATTGTGTTTATTGGCATCAAGCTTCTTCCTGGGGGGAGGATGGAGGCCCAACCACACATCCGGCATAAAATCGCCCTTCTTCTAGTCACCAATGCCAAGGAACTTCAACGGTTTTTGGGCCTTGTGAATTATATTGCAGGATTCTATTATAAGCTTGCCGAAGACAGGCTAGAGTTAAACAAGCTTCTAGGAAAGAAGCCACCACCATGGACCACAAAGCATGATGCATTAATTGAGCACATCAAGCAAAAGTGTTCCCAGCTACCACCATTAAAGCTACCAGGAAAAGGTTTTAAAATTGTTGAAATAGATGCAAGTGAAGGTGCCTGGGCAGGTGTTCTTCGAGAGCAAAAAACAATCACCTTCAATCCCAAAGATAAAGGTGAGATTGTTCGTTATATCTCTGGAAGTTTTAAAAATAGTGAAGTAGACTACCACAGCACTCATAAAGAAATTCTTGTTGTTGTCAATACTTTCCAAACTTTCCAAATGTTCATTGCTGACAAGAGATTCCTGCTCAAAAGTGATTTGCAAAATCTGCGAGGATTCTTCAGAAAGGAATCCAAAAATAAGGTGGTAAGAGGTCATCTTCTCTGATGGACTCAACTCCTCAGTACTTATGAATTTGATTTTGTTCATCTGCCAGGAGTTGAAAATATTTTTGCAGATTTTATGTCAAGAGAAGGTCACACTGAAGCAGGTGGGGTTGTTCACATCATCAGAATCAGAGAACAATGGTGGTATGAAGAAAGTCATAGAGAATGGAGCACAAATCCTTTTCAACGAAGGGATTTGCATAATTACCAAATGGCTAATGATTTTCTCTTTGACCATTTTCGAATGCTGATTGCTAAGCAACAACTAACTTCTCCAGGGTTATGGACTGAGCAACCATTTTTTCAGTTTTCAGCTGAAGCCAAACCCATCGATCCTGATATAGGGCATGTGCTTCAAAATTGGTGTGGAGATTTTGTTCTCCCAGTCAAATTTCTTAATCCTCCAGTAACACGACTAGATTAGTGGTTAAATGCTGAAGACGGTAAGACTCTTATACGTAACCTATTTCAAGGACCCTATCCACCAGCAGAAGATTTACAGTTTGAAGGAACAACAGCATACACTGGGTGTATTTTCAAACTTACTTTTGGCTCCTCTGAAGATAATCCAATTAGTAGACATCTCTGCCAAGTATATGGCCCTTATAAGATAAAAACAATGAGCATTATCTGGAAAGAACAAGAAGGAAGTCGACCACCTGGATGTATCCCACATTCATCCACACAAACTTGTGCTAATTGTGTCGGCTACTCCACTGATGATCCCAGAATACCAACTTATGGCGCCAGTGGAAACTATCACTCACCCGACTGCACTCATCCTGATGGAGAATTTTGTGAAGGCTGCATGTTCAACCAACCGGATCCTCTCAACTCCAGTACCTCTAACAGTACCGGATCCTAGGCTAATGGATGGGCTTGTCATCCATCGAGAGCATCTATCATCTCGATGAAAATGATAGATGTGGGCCTCACCACGGTAAAAGGGGACAACTTATATGCCTTATCGTAAGCACGAGTTATACCTCTCGTGATCAAAAGGGAATCTTGTAAAGTTGTGTCAGTTGGTCGGCCTTATCTTTGTTCACGGATTAATTGGTCCCACCAGAGGAATCCTTATCCTCAACCGGGTAATCCTTCGGATAAGGTTTGCAATGTGTCCACTTTCTATGGACGGACTTCAAAAGAATTGTAGAAGACAAGGTTAAAGTTTTGCCCACACTCCCTATATAAGGCAAGAGGGATGCCTTCTCTTCTCAACAATTTCTGGCGAAGTGAAATCCTAGAGAGTCTAGAGTTTGAAGAGAGTCTAGAGTTTGGGTCTATTCTAGAGTTTTCATCTGTAAGAAAGAGTACCATTATCTCTAGTTTGCTCTTTATGTCTTAAAGATAGTCTGCTCTTTATGTAGTCAGAAGAGTTTAAAAACCAAGAGTGCTATTATCTCTAGCTTGCTCTATATGTTTTAAGCTCCTCTTTCCACATAGATGTCTGAGTCTATTCCAGCGCACATTGTAATATGATGAATGTAATGTTCCTGAGTATACGTCATAATAATATACATAAGATCTATCTGAGATTCAGATATTCTATTCCACACTTCATTTGTCATTTGCAGCTATGTTTCATTTTGTCCTTCCCTCTATCATCTATGCAAAATATTGGGGGTGGCAAGGTTCAATCAATTATGAAGGTTTTCTTTTTAACTTATACCATCATTGCATATCCTACCTCTCGGGTTTTACTCTGCCTCCTTTGCACTTTCCACTAAATTTCTCTCACCTATGTAGGCTCATATTATGTTCATTTACCCTATAATATCAGAAAAGAGTGATTGGGAGGGAGTTATGTGTAGTAAGCAGAGTGTGCACCGCGCTGTCAACCGACCCTCCCTTCATATTGCTGAGACCTTTGTTAATGACATTCTTTATCTTCTGATCACTTTTGCATGATGATTCTTGCCACATTCAATATGTCCCTTATATCATTGCATTCCACGTGATGACATCTTTCTATCTATCTGTAATTTTCAATAACATCATTTGTTAGAACCCATGATAACTTTGTATGAAATTGTGATATGCGTTAAATCTGTGAGTGGTTATAGCTATGTTAAGGAATATGATAGGTGATATTATTATTCAACTATTTGTGTGATTTAGGGTATAATTGATCTTGTTATACCATCTATTACATTCATAAGTATATTTAAGGAAACACTGTATATTGCTCACCGATATTCTAGTTATTGTTATGCATTGCTGAAATAAATGTATGTGGAATTTATGTAGATTGTACCTCAGAGGAAATATTATTGGTGTTTGTAACTTATTGTATGAAATGTAAACCTTGATTGGAATCCAAATGAAATGGTGTTATCTTCTTTAATTCTCTTCACCATCTGGATTGTAGTGGTAATAAATATAGGCTTTATGATAGTGTTGCTTTTGGCATTTACTCTTGGGTTATTAATCTTTTGATAGATTCAATTAATTTTGAGATTAGAAATGTCTCTAATATGTTTCTTTTCAAGATAAATAACAAGTCTTCATTAAGATTTCATTTTCTAATAGATGTACCTATATGGGATACCCGATAAATTTTATTATAGATAGATGTGTTTGGAAGTCTCTTTAGTATCTAATCTTCTAGCTAGGGATATAATGTTTTAGTTAAGTAGAACTATGGGAGATAGCTTCGAGGGGAGGTACTCTTTTACTTATTGCCATCTATGAATGTAACTCTAGACTCATTTGCACATTGAAGCTTAGGAGAATCAAACCCAAGTAAGGATAACTTGAGATTTTACAATTCTTATAATCTTGGAATCTTGAGTCAATGATATCTTTCTTTTGTGGTGCTAGTTACGACTTAGATGGAAATGATAAAATTAGGATTAGGCTGATCTTCTCTTATTTCTCCCTTAAATATCTTTTTAATTCCAATCATGTTGGTAGGAGAATAATGTATCTAGAGTCTCAAATTAGAATGTTCGATTTTAAAGTTAGGTGGATAGAGTTTCATATTAATGCAAATTCTAATAATAGACTTAATGCATTTTAAATGTTATAATTCTATTTAACTTATTCCCTTGCATTGTTTACTTTTATTTCAGTTCAAATCATAAGGCATATATATATAGACAAATATTATGATGATTAGGTTAACCTCTTGTCAATGGAGGATATTAGATTTTTAAATAGGATTAGATTCTCAAATGAGAAATAGTTTCTTGAAACCACTTGCTAGATATAAGTATGTAGAGCTTTGATGTAAGTGCTTTTGATATAGTAACTAGAATATTATTATTTTTGCACTGTAAAAATAGATTTACGTTATTTTTGGATTAATGTTACATCCTTAGTCCCATGTTTAGTACATTATTTCATGTGTTGCAAATGTGGTGCAGTAGTTGAGTGATTATTGACGGATCTTAGTTATGTTGTGCAATTATCAAGGACCGTTGATGTGGGACCATTGTGTTACAGTGGTGTCTAGTGTCTGTGTTATTGGGAAAGTTGTTTCCAGAGGCCAGGAGGGGTAGTTGTGGGTATGACCCTAGTGATTATGTAATCTTACTAATGGTTATATATGCATTTGTTTTATGTAGTGTTTACTTCCCTTTGTTTATGGTTCATGTGGTTGTGACAGCTGAGCAAGCTAACCCATGCCTTGCTTAGTGTACCTATTCTTGTGGATTTGTTGATGTCATGGTTGTGATGTGGGTGTAGAGTCCTTCTTGAATGTGGTTTTTCATTATTGTATTGAGCATGTAATAAAAATACTATGTTGGATACATTTTGTTATGGTTGATATTTTGGGAGCAAGAAGACCATGCCTTGCTATGGATTCATGTGGTTTATGGTTCTTATGACGGTTCCTACTAGAAATTTTGGGACAGTGATTTAAGAATTGGTCCTTGTGATTTTGATTTGAATGCAAGAAGGTAAATGCCTTGCATGGTTTATGGTTATATGTCATTATGTCTTTCTTGATGGATAGGATCTTCCAGATGCAGGTAGGGGAGTGGCTTTCAATGAGGGGCTGGTGCCCAAAGTGGGTGCCTAGATAACCCATTGAAAGTTTTTTATCTAGTGATAACTTAATAATAAATTTAGAGGGGTAGGTAGTTAATCAAAATTTAATCAAGATAAAGTATGCCTCACTCATGGCTCTAGTGCTCATTTAGGCTTGAGATGAGATGAGAAGGCTTGGAATGCCAAATCAACTGCCTTGTCCTCATGAAAGGTATGTTGGTTCCGCATGAGTTTGTATGGGGGCCAGTGGTCAGGAGAGGCTGCCAAGATAACCCAGGAAGGGGGCCGGTGTCTAGGAAGTCCTTCCAAGATAACCCATGACAAGCTATACGATGGCACTCATCCCTAATGTAGTCTAGCACTCCCTAGTTGATTTTTCTCCTTCGGTTGTGTGTGTAGCTCTGGAATTCTGTTAAGTTTGGAAGTGATGTTTTGATGCTTATAATGTTTTATTAGACAATGTTGTACTTGAATAGTTCTTGTACCTGTCAGTCCTTTGCCTTTTTGGTTTGGTTGTTGCTGTGGAACCTTATGTTATTTCCTAGCTCGGGGGTGGACCTCAGGTTTCCACATGGTCAGGTGGAAGAGCTTAATTCATTAGTTTTCTTGGCATCATGGTTCATGTTCATGGTAGATGTGTCCTTCTGGTTCCAAATCCATATGGCATTCAAGATTTGTACTATGCTTCTAGAATTGTATAGTCCTAACTTATATTATAATTTGATGTAATTAGTTAAGAAGTCTTGTAATCATGTAAACCTATGTTTGAACTCATTTGTACTTGTACATACCTTGTATATTGATAGGTGTAATCTTTTTATGATGTATCAAAATTGCATATGGGCATGTGTGTTGTATTATGTTGCTAATGACCTTTATTTATAATTATTTGATGCAGTTATGTTCCCTAGAGATGTTAGTTGATTATATAATTTAAATGTTGTAATTAGTGTTACCTTATCTAGTGATTAATGCAAATATTTGGTTTTAAAAAAAATTCTTCCATATTTTATTGCCAGTTAGCCTAACTCTCTAGGGTTGCTTGATGGGGCATCACATGAGGTATCTTGCATTGTCATGGTATCAGGATCAGGTTCTGAAACTTGAACTCCAATTGACCTCTTTGTAGGTACCTTAGAAACATTTGTAGGCTGGTTCTTTGTTGATTTGTCATATATCCTTTTAAAATTGTCAAGAATAAAATTGATTCTTCTTATTGGGTCATTCTCTTCAACAAAGAATCCTAAAAATTTGGGGTTTTGTTTTTCCCTCTAATCTTCAATGTCCATCAATATGTCCCATTTTCTTTTTCTGCTATATACCTCATTTGGGGTGAGGCAATTTCTAATGATATCTTCCTCATAATCAACATGATGGGCAACCCTAGACTCTGTAAGAATTGTTTGTGTCACAAAATTAATGTGACCTTCTAGATCAAAAACCCTTTCTCTAGCACATTTCAAAGAATATCTACTTTTCAAGTACTCTTGCAACTCCTCAAGAGTGTCAGCACCAATAGAAAGTCATTGAAACATAGTCAAATCTAGCAAAAAGGTCCCTTTTTTCTATTTTTTATCAAATCCCTCTCCATCCACAACATTTGCCACATAAATTCAAGAAATTCCAACCTACAAGGACAAAACCTAGGAAAAATATGTGGGGCTTGAGTGCACCCATATACCCTTATAAGTGTGTAGTTTAGAAAAAATAAAAAGTCACCAAAATTGTGTGTATGCCCTTTCTCTAGCATCATTTCATGGGGTCTCAATATCTACCTTATTTCTTTTATTAATTCTGGTATAGCCTACCTTAGAGAAACATAGTCACCTGTGGTACAAGCAATTTGTATCCCTTGTTATCAACCATAGTCAATGTCATCCTTGTGTTGATATGCACCAGACAACTGAGAGGGGGGTGAATCAATTGTCACAAAAACTTAAACACTTTCTACAACTAAACATTCATCACTTATCCACAATTATTATGATTTAACAATGAGTGCATGAAAACAAAAACTTAACCACAAATACAATATCAAACACAAGAGACACCAGATTTACGTGGAAAACCCCAAGGTAGGGAAAAACCACGAAGAGGATTAACTCTCAATATATATTGCGAACTTGAAATAATGATGTTCAGACTTGGTCACTCCACAGGCCCAAACATACTAGCTTACTGCCATGAAGAACAACTAAGTCTAGTAGGCTCACTTCTTCAACCCTAAACCTAGGAAGATTACAATAAGGGCTATTAAACCCTGAGGGCTGTTAAACCCTATTCACTACCATGATCAACACCTTTTTCTATTTGTGACTCAATTATAATCATTTCTCTACTCTACCTTTCCTCTGCTCTACTCTTCCTCTATTCTTCTCTTCCTCTTCTTTCCTCTATCCCTTCTCTGCTCTACCTTTTGGACCTTTCTTAATGTATTCTCATTTTTGCTCAAGGACACCTTTTCCACAACTCACCTATAGGTATTTATATACTACATCAACCTTGGAATGATCATCAAGGTCGGCAACACAATCATCAACCATTGGAACAACCTCCAAGATCAATATTACAAATATTTACAAAATAGGTGCTGACCTATTGCAACATTATGCAAGGGGAATGAAACATAGATCATGCCATGCCTTAGTTGGGAGTCAAACATGATCTTTGATGCCACAACATGCTTCCTCAATCTTCCAGAGATCTCTGCAATGACTAGGATTAACCAGGTTGGCCAAGACTAATTACACGCTACATTATCTAAGAACAATCTTTACACACCATCTCAATTTCTTAATGCAGACCAAAGTCTAGATAGGAACATGATTAGGAAACATCTACAGGCATGCTATAATCATCAAGAGTAACCACACGAACTTCAACCACTTTATCTATAGGAATCTTTTCACCATAACACATAAACTTCACTATCTTCAATTATCATAAAAGAAAAATAGCTTGCAGACCACCAAACCCAAAACTATTGCAATTGTAGGCACCTATCATCATCCCAAACTTCCCTCTAAAACCACAAAACCAAATACTTTATTACAGAGGAATGCGGAGCAGAATACTTTCTTCCTGTCCCAATTGTACTTATAGAAAAGTTAGGTTTCACTCAAGTGAACACAACTCACTTAGATCTTCTTGCGGATGGTTCAAACCTATAGGGTAGCATCCTCAGACATACCTCTAACTTACTTCCAATCCATGGACCATGATCTTCAAGAAAAAATAAATGCAGAGTAGTTTCTTAGACTGTTATTTAGCATACAATTCACTGTCTATACTATACTTCTCTGTAACTTACTTGTTTCTTCTGGAGGGGCTAATTTTCTCAATATCCTCAACATACAAGTCTTCTAAAAATGTAATAGAACAAGATACAATTGACACCAATGACAAACAAGAATATGTTGACATCAATGACAACACCGATTAGGTACATACTTGCAACAATCTCCCCCTTTGTCATTGATGGCAACATATGATGTGAAAAACTGCAACAACCACCAAGACAAGATTCTCCCCCTTTCTCTTTACACATTTGCACTCTTCCCTTTTCCAAAATTCTCCCCCTTTCTCTTACACATCTGCACTATAAGTTTTTCACATGACTTCTCTCCCCCTCTGACACTAATGGCAAAGGGCACATACTTGCACTCATATGCTCTGATCTAATCTCTCTTCTGAACTTTCTTCAACTGACTGCTCCCCCTTACTTGATGATTTCTTGATTGCAACTTTGATTCTTCATGTGAAGTTCTCTCCTTCTTGGTTTGTCAATATTCACATTAGGATTTTGCTGCTATTGGCTTGTTTTCTATTAGCAATACTACAATACTTACTCCTTTTGTCAAAAATTCATATCAGCACCATTTACTTGCTTCCCCTGGGAGATGACTTCATAATCTTTTTGACTTCAGCAACCATATCCAATTATTACTTGCACTGCTACACGTTTTTCTTTTATTGTTCGTTCTAGAACCTTCACATGCTATCGCTTCTGAAGTAACATGACTGTGTCTGTAGGCTTCCCTTATCATCAATCTAGTTGAAACAATGTCTTCTGTCATTTAAGCAGGCAATATTCACATCTGATTGGAAGTCCTTATGTGATACAAAGGCTAGAAACAACGTAATAGCCTCCATTTGTGCCACCAGAGCAACATTTTTCAATCTGTGAGTAATTCTTACACATGACCTTGCCTTATTTCTCACCAATTCTCTATTCTCACTCATTTTAATCTCTGATCTACTTGCTTATAATTCCTTTTCTTTGCCAATGCACCTTTTCTCTTTTTACCCAAAAACAAGTCTTCAGTGTGGTACTTCTGTACACTTCCTAGGGATCTTAGGAATTCTTTTTGGAACTTCTTCTTGTTTAACTTGACTATCTTCTTGTTCATCAAATATTTATGAATAACATACCTGAACCACTTATAATGATCTTTAACTGCAGAGGCATA
Organism: Cunninghamia lanceolata; assembly: GCA_027924645.1. NCBI lineage: Eukaryota > Viridiplantae > Streptophyta > Pinopsida > Cupressales > Cupressaceae > Cunninghamia > Cunninghamia lanceolata. Next base: position 2,999,740 of record BSBN01000797.1, read on the forward strand.
CTGATCCAATCTCTATTACTTACTTTATATGCTGCTCATACTTTAGTCATTTTGGGCTTCCAAACAAGAATTCTTTTGTGCCTTGATCTACAAAGTTCCTTTCAAACAATCTTTCATATAAATATTCATATCATATTTTTGTGCCGAATCTTAGCACTGACTATCTGGCTAGGGGATTTTAGAATTTTTAATACAACTCCCCTTAAGCCAGAGTTTCCAGTTTACTTTCTAGAGGAGGTATCTTCTCCAAAATCTAGTGCAGACTCATCTCTGACTTTATTTATTTATTTCTTGACCCAGACCCTGTTCATCTCCTTTTTGACCTTTGTCAGATCAATCTTTTCCACTGATTTCCTCAATTCTTCTTGATTATCCTTCTTCTTACTTGTACAAGATCTTGCAATATGTCCAAGCTTGTTGCAATTGAAGCACATAGTATTTTTCTGATCATTTTTCCGTTCATTTGTCTTTGACTTGCATAAGTTAGCTTTATGCCCAAATTTATTGCATATATAACATAGACACTAAAGGATTCAATTGTTCTAATTTTGCCGTAGCCTTTTCTCACTTGGCTTTTACATTCATTTGTCATGTGTCCCATTCTGTGGCAATCATAACATCTAATGGCATTCTGACTAAAGGATGATGGGGTATTTTGATTTATCCTATTTCTACACCAATTAGCCTTGTGACCAAATTTGTTACATAAATTGCAGTAATTGATAAAAGAGGAATACCTTTGGGTGTTTGGCTGCCTAATTAATGGTCTTCTGCTTCTTTGCTTCTAAATCTATTTGATTTTATCCTCTTCCTAACTTGCATTAAAGCCTTTGTCTTTTCCAGATTTTATGCCTTCTTTGTCATCATTATTTTTCTGTTTTGCCATTGACCTAACATGTCTAGCGGCATTCATACTAAATTGATCTCTTTGAGCCTGCACATGTTTTAGAGTAGCTTTCAAGTCTTCAACTTCTTCTTCAAGCTTTATGCAGACTTTAATTTTGTCTTTTAGATAGTTCTCAATTTTTGTGTTCTCTTCATTGTTCTCTTTTAGAGTCTACTGTAACTACCTGATTTGCTTTCTTAAATCGTCTTTCCAATCCAAATCTTCATATGTAGTTCTTGAGTTATCTCTATTAATGTTGGCAATTAGGCACATATTCATTTGATTCACAAAAGCTTTGTGATCTTCCACATCATCTTTGATGGTCTTGGAACCTTATTGTTCTTCAATTTGCAAATCCTTATTGGTTGAGACTAAATTCTCCTGGATGTTCTCAATAACCTTAACATTTGTACTTTCCACGATCCTTCCCAATCTATTATTGTAATATTGGTAGGCTTTGGTCTAGGATGAGTATCTAGGAAAAATGCCTTCCTCATACTTAGCATTGTCCTTTTCCATTCTGATGAGGCATTTGCTTCCAAATATTTTAAAATACTTCACAATGGGTATTGATCCACACCATAGCTCAAGAGGAGTATTTCCTTCTTTGGTTGTTACCTGAACTCTATTAAGTGTATAGACAACAGTTTGAATTACCTCCTTCCAAAATACATCTGGTAAATTTGCTTCTTCGATCATTAATTTTTCATTCTCCTAAATAGTTCTACTTGCTTCTTCCACTATCTTAATTTTGATAGAGAGTTGTTTTCTATCCCATAGGTTTCACAAAATGTATTGAAATCGTTGGAGATAAGTACTTATTCTTTACTGATTCTTAGGCCTTTGATATTCATGCTTAGCTCATTTTCAAGGGTTTTTAAAAACAAATTGAGTGCTTCCAGAATCTCTAATTTATCTTTTAGAAAACTGACCCAGGTCATTCTAGAAGAGTCATCAACAAAAAACATAAAGTACCTGTGACCATGGAGGCTTGGTATTCTTGTAGGACCATAGAAGTTTGCATGAATCAATTACAATTGTTCAGTGGAGGATCTTTCTTTATCTTGCCACACTTTGCTTGACAATCTCTGACATTTCTTGCAACTAATGTTATTTGAGTAATCAATCTCTAGTAGGTCATTCACAATTTGAACTAAGTTTGTTAAATCATCAAGATTTGTATGACAAAGTCTTCTATGCTAAACCCAACTTTCATTGGTCTGAGATGTGTATCCAAGAAAGTCCCATTTTCTAAGATGATAGAGATTTTTTTTGTTCTTTTTGTAATTGCTATTGTGGCTCCAGATTTTTCTTTGATTTCAAGAGGATCATTTTCAAACACAAACTTGAATCCCTTCTTGCATAACTGTCTGACGCTTAAGAGATTTTGTTTCAAATTATTTACATAAAGAACATCTTCAGAAATTTGTCTATTGCCAAAATTTATCGATCCTATTCCATAAATTTCAGTACTGTAGTCATCTTTGAACCTGACTAGTCCTTCATTGTATTCTTCTAGACTAAACACTTACTCCTATAATTAGTCATGTGGTTTGAGCAGCTACTATCAATAACACAACTGTCTTTGTCACTGGTACAAGCTTCAGAGCATCTTTGATGGTTGACATTTTGTTCTTCATGAATTACATCCTTAGATAATGAGCATTCAGATGCATCAGAGAGTATCTGTTTTTCTTTTGACTCCATTAGGATCTCCCTCGAGCTATTAGACTCTTTCTAAAGGGGCATGGCTCTAATACCAATTGTTGATATGTGCCGAACAACTGAGAGGGGGCGTTTGAATCAGTTGTCACAAAATCTCAAACACTTTTTGCAACTAAACATTCATCACTTATCCACAATTATTATGATTTAGCAATGAGTGCGTGAAAATAGAAAATTAACCACAAATACAACATCAAACACAAGAGACACTAGATTTACGTGGAAAACCCCAAGGCAGGGAAAAACCATGTAGAGGATTAACTCTCAATATATATTGCAATCTTGAAATAATGATGTTCAGGCTTGGTCACTCCATGGGCCTAGCAGGCTCACTGCATCAACCCTAAACCTAGCAAAATTACAATAAGGGTTGTTAAACCCTATTTACTACCACAATCAACACCTTTCTCTATTTGTGATTCAAGTATAATTGTTACCATTTTTTGACCATAGCTCAAAATTGGCTGAGCAGATATAACATTTTTATTTTTTGAGTGAGGTTTGATTTACTTTTGTTATGAGTTAGTTGCATAGTTATTATGTTTTCAATGATAAATGCAGTTCAATTGTTTAGGAAGGAAAGAGTGTAACAACCCTCCCTATTGGTCCTCCTTGCTACGGCGGAAGGAAGTGGGTGAAATGTTAAAGTGACAAGAAAATATCTCTTGGAGGGAGTCATGGCTTTGGTGAGGTGGAGTTTGGTATTAATGCTACAACAAATATCTCAGTATTAGGTGCGAATGGAGGTTTTCAGAGAGAAATATCTATTTGACGGGGGCAGAGAAGGGAGAGAAGAGAGTCAACACGTTTTGGGAAGAAAGAAAAAAAAAACACAGAAAGGGCAGAGACGGGAAAAATAGAGGTAGAAGGGAAGATTCTAGAGGAAGGTGAGCATATCAAATTGGAGATTTGAGGTACGGGACCAGATCTGAGGTATTTCCCTCACTGTATTGTTTTTTGTTTTCCAACACAAAAACTAGAATCTGTTTATTGCATTTTCTTTATGCACAGAAACAAAACTGAAACCACCACTACGTTTTAAAACGTATGTCTGAAATTTATTTCAATGCAAGATATTTACCTTGCCTCCTTCCTTGAATCGACCTCCACCTTGCAGGATTAGTTTCTAACTCCTTTTCAACTAATCCATTTTGTGCACATCCTACAATTCTTTACCGTCCATCAGATAAAATTTCTTTGAGGGGTTTTGTTAAACAATAGGCGTGCTTTGTCTTTGAATTTTGTCAAACAACAGATGTATCTTGCCTTTGGATTTTGTCAAATGGTTGAAGTTCCTTGTCTTTGCTCCCACGTTTAGCATACATGGTTGCCAGTACACCTATAGTGACAACATCTATTATAAAAATCCCCTTCCATTGTCGACAAATTTCAATACCCTAATTTAATGCACCCATTTCGGCATGGTCAGGGATTATACTGGCCAAGGTTATGGAATTTGATTTTTTTTTCTCCCTCCCAATTTCATTTGCTTGAATGTTTCTAAAGCCTTTCCTCAACAAAACCATTTTTGTCTGCATTTTACAATCATTCCATTTCTTGAGACGCTACCTTTTTGGGGTGCTCTGTCAAGCAGATCAAATGCATTGTCTATGTTTCTGCATTTTGAAAGTTCTAAACCTTTTTCAATGAACCCAACCTGTGCTCATCCTGTGACTTTTATATTCCATGAGATGACATCTCTTTGGGGTGCTCTATGCACAATTTGCCCACCTTGTGTGTGCTTCCACATTCTACATACATGCCTACCAAAGCATTAGAACTACAATATCTGACAAAAAATTTCCCTTACCTTTATGCTTGGTTGGATGTCCATACTCTGTCTGGAAGCTCTCATTTTAAGACTGCACAGGGAGGATGCTAGTGAAGGTTAATGAGTCTAGTTTTACACCGCCCGTTGCATTTGCTTAAAAGTTTCTAAGGCCTTTTTAACAAACCTATTTGGAACATATCTTACATTCATGGCATGTTATGAGACTACATTTCTTTAGGCTTTTTGTAGATAATGAACATACATTCTCTAGATCCCATGCACATCTAACAGGGCACTTGCTACTACCACGTCTAGCAAAAATTCCTGTAATGACTATGCATTGACCAAATTGGGGTTATAGGAGTTATTACAAACTAATCTAACTGCCAAAAGGCCGTTTTCAACAACTTACACTGTCCACGAGAATTTGGGTCTTGTAGACCATATTTTTCATCTTGACTATTTTAAATTTATAACTCAGTGTTTTTAGTCCTTTGAATGCCTTGTTTAGTCAAACGAGATGAACAAGGTCTAGGAATTAGAGTGGTCATTTGGAGTGGCTCTCTACAGGCCCAGGGCCCGCAAGTGGTTGCCAGGGGAACTAGTAGCAGAGTTACATTAATAAGTGATAACTAAAACTAAAACATTGGGGTAAAAACACTAATAAGTTAATTAAACCTTGTGCATAGCCTTGAGCACTTATAAAGGCTAAGGATGCAATGAGAAGGCCTATCCTTCTATGGGGCGTTGAGTCATCCATCTGTGGGATGTGGATTTAGGCACGATTGAGTCTCCTTGTCTGTATGAGAGGTACTTGGTCCTGAGTGTGCCATCCCTTCGAGCACATATGATGACACTCCATATGATTACACTCTAGTATGTAGTACCTTAGCGGTCATGAGTAGTACTTAACTTATGACTTAGATGAGTACACCTATATTATGACTTTGACTATATGCACTATTCTCCGTGTCTGCTCTGTGTCTGATGTGAGTGTTTGCCATCTTGTATCCCCTTGTTGTTCATCTGTTGGGGCCTAGTGACTATCTCTAAGCATAGTGGGGTGGTCTCTTAGGAGTCCACATGGTTGGGAGACGTTGCCACCACCATTGGGGACCAGCGAACAGGTTTTGGAGTGCCAGTTGGAGATGATCTCTCTCTCCATCACTTCATTCAGTTATTGTACATATTTAGTCTTTGTATTATACTCAGGACTATGCTATGTACCTGTTACATAGTTTGGAATATATCATTTTAATTGTATATGCAGTTATGTCATTGAACTCTCTTAGAAGAGAAGTTGTAATCATTGTATTTAATGAGAAGAAATGTGATGTTCCTTTATTGCCTTACGGATTTCAGTGTGGGTATCGGATCTGACTGTATTTAATGCTTATGGATTCATGTTTTTATCAGATGGGATTAGGAACATTTTCTTTGGCGTTTAAAATGAATGGTATCAATCTATTGACAACTGAACTTGTGTATGTTGTTTACTTATGTCAAAAAAAAATTATCTTGTCCCCTTTTTGGCTCTTACCCTTCGGGGTTACGTAGCGGGATGTTACAAAGAGAAGTTTCAGATCATTCATTAAATTGCAGAGTAGTAAAATGAGATAAGTACTCATTCATCACAATGGTTATTCATTTACAAGTTTTAATACATAAAGGAATAAGCATTGCATCGAAGAAAACCATGACATATCAGATGTCCCACACAAGTCATGGGTTGCAGTTGAACTCATGCAAATATAAACGAAATATTATGCATCTAATGAAGGAGAAAGGAATTATGTAGCCATCATTACCTTGTTTTGTCAATCTTCATAGTAGCCTCTAGTCTTTCTCCTGACCTCGACATGTGCCTGAAAAAATGTGGGAAGGGTCCTGTTAAAAGCTCCAGTTATGAAAATCCTTTATCTATCAGAAGAGGCATAATACTTTGATTATAATGCATTGATGAAATGAACAACATCCATATGCAGAAGGAACTAAAGATAGGCAAACACGGAGAATCATTGTTTTATTCTAATCTGTTTGTTTCATGTGTAGGTATAGGACAAGTCATGAAGCTGATTGAAGACATTCAACATGTGGTGTCAAATGGGCTCCCAAAAGGGTTGAGACCAGCATGCTACTTCCCCTTGATCTCGGAAGGGATGAATAGAAAAGAGAAAAATCATTGATCACATTCACATGACAAGCTAAAGGAATAACAAATACAATCATATGCATGATCAGTTCCATTTTAGGACATAGCCATGATTATAGTTCAAGGAATGAAATGCAACCATGAAAATGAGCTGAACTGTGAAAGAAGGACTGCATTTAATGCATATGGCAGCTATCATCATCACTTCAGTCTACATTAGAAAGTGACATTCACAGGTATCTCATTTGAATATCTCTCATAGTATTTTGATGCATAAAAAAAGAATGGAGATATTAAGACACATTGCATCAGTTGAATGTCCAAATGTTGCTAGTGAATATAGGAAACAAATATCACAAGTATGCTTCAGTTATAAAGGTATCCAAATGTTCATAAGCATCAACAGAAGTTGTCAAAATAATGGAATCATTTGAATACAATTATCATTTTTTGGGATAATATGACTTGAATAGTTGTCAAGGGTTTTGACATAGTGTAACCGAGGAAACAATGTCATTCATGATTGTGGGACAACAAACTGGAATAAAAGTGTAGGCATAAATGTACAAAATGATAGCCACATGAAAGCATAAGGAGTAATCTCAAATGAGGACAATAGAAACCTAGCTCAAAGATAGCTCATAGGCTATATGTGCAGGCATAAGAATGAGAGAAGTAGTAATGTATGTATGACTATCAGTTGCTACAGAAGGAAGTATGTCCCACATAAATAAGGAATCTCAAATACATGAGGATATAAAATAGATACACAAGTGACATAGCTATATAGGACATCAATGAACAACTATAAGATGTCACTTTCATCACAAATACAAGTGTTGTGAATAGCTAATAAGATATTTGACAAAATCTATGCCACAAAAGTTCAAGCACTTAGATCACAGTCATAGAGTAGTCTCAAATGACAAACATAGTATCATGTTCAAGTTATGGGAGAAATGTAAGTCATAGCCATACTTCTGACTGATAGAAGTTAAGTAACCATTTTTCATGCATTATGGTTTCTAACTGATACAGTGAACGAAAAGAGAATGTCATTGATATGCAAGAAGTTCTAAATGCCAGAGAGAAGTAAAAGACCAACATCATGTGATAAAAGGCATCTCACAGGTGGCTGCGTTATGCCAAAATAGAAATAAATGTCTAGCTAACTTCCACATTCAAGAAAATAAATAGTATAACAACTACAAAATCTTTTGAATGAAGGAAATGTACATGAATATGCTATGGGAAATGATAGTTAATATTGCTTAGAAATGTCCAAATAGTCATTTGAAGAGGCTACAGACTCAAAAGGGCAAGTTTCTAGATGATACAAAATAGTTTTTTGTTAAAGATTTTTGAAACTTTCAGGTTTTGAAAAAAACAATGTCTTATTTCATGCACAGAAGTGAAAAGAAATAAATACAGAGATGTGTTTATGCCATAGAATGGATTTTTTTATGATACCATTAACAAATTTTTCAAACCCTAACACTTTCTTTTGTTTACAAAAAAGGAAGAAGAGAATACATTTTAGTTACGCCAAGGCCGTGCCAGAGAGATAGCATGTAACTGCATTTAAGTGAAACCCTTGTCACAGTTTTGAAAACCTTCTTTCTTTTTACAGTTGCAGGAAAAAAAAAGTGGTATGAGATGTCTACAGGCATAGCCAAGATGTAGAGAGAGTCCTGAGAACAATAGAAATGAAACCCTCGTTTCATAATCAAAGAGGCTCTAAGTTTTTTACATCAAAATACAAAGAATAAGCCACATCATGTATTTTATGCCACGGCCATGACATAAATGAAAGTATGCAAAGATGCCAGTTGATAAAATTTGAAACCCTCATTATCGTTTGCATATACAGTGATATAAAAAAACCTACAACAAAGAGAAATGAGAGCTTACTCTTTTAGTTGCAGTAGAGGAAAGATAGCATGGTCATGACCTCTTTTGAGGTTTCTCATCATTTTTGCCAGATTTATAGAGTTTCAACATAGAAAGAGCCAAAGAAATGAATACCAAAGCAATGTAACAGGAGAAATAGCAACTATGGCCACAACCATTAAGAAGGAAATGCCACTAAAGAAAGTCAAAATGCCATTCAAGCTTTAGATACATACTCACCAAGTCTTGCATGTCATTTTGAATTCAGAAATGCAAAGCATTCGACCATAGAAACTAGGTAATGGAGTAGGAAAACCAGAGGAGTATGAAACCCCAAGTCAGCTGACACAGAGTTGCAGAGCAAGCCAAACAACAAAAATACAAATGAAAATGAGATAGGTTTTAGGGTTCATGCTACTATTTTTTTCAATAGTATTTCCCCACAATCATTTTTGACTTTGAAAATAAATATAATTACATTATCCAAATAACATCAGGGTCAAGACTTGCAATTGATGTTCCCTAGTAATCATGGAGTGGAGAGACCGACAACGTTCCTCATTTTGGTTTGATTTTTATAAAGGCAAAGGTGAGCAGCATCATAAGAAAGTAAAGTTTATACCTTTGAAACATATCAAAAACCTTTACTTGCAATATGGTCGACTCATAGTCGAGACAGAGATGAGGTGGCAAGGTATTGACCCATGGATAATGCATTTTGAGGATTAGAGTCATGGTGTTAAGCATTCAAGGCTTTGATATTTTTTGTAAAGAACATAGTAATGTGTTCATCATTTTATGATTTTTATAGAAAATCAATAGTAATTTCTTGTAAAATATCTTGGCAAAATTATGAGAAAAATATTATTTTATTTTTGCAAAAAAATCATATCAAATGGGATATTGATTAAATTGCCACATAATGTAAAGTTAACTTTAAAGCAATGAAATTATAAATTGCTTTTAAAGTTTAACTATTTGTAGGAGGTTGCTTTCTGATGAAGGGGGTAAATCATAAAACACACAACAATAGAAATTGCACATAGAAAATAGAACTTTCTTTATTGATTTGGACAACTTATTACATTATAGAAGCTCAAATACAATCAAAGGAATCAACCCTCCATAGGCTGCAACACATTACAGCTTCCTATCCCAAGACTCTGGAATCATCTGCCTTTTGTAACCCCAATTTAGCTAGGGTTTCTATTTTCCTACCTATTCTTGACTCTACACTTTCCCCCTTAGCTCTACTACTGCCCAGGGTTCCCGAAAATGGTTATTAATAGCCTTTTTGGTGGCCAACAACCTAATTTCAAAATTTGCATCTCCCTCCAAAAATAGGTCAACTTTTGGGAGCCATAAATTTTGATTCGAGTGTCTGATTGATGAACCGTTTTATGCGTTGGAAAGTTCTCTAAGTGCTCTACATGCTAAGAACTTGCTTTGCTAGTTCCGGCTATTTTCAGGCCTGTACGGGGCCATTTAGTGCCTCAAACCTAAGTTTGAATAATTTTCAGGCATTTTTCGAGAAACAGAAACTTTAATATCTTTCAACTCACAAATGATCTTTGTGTGATTCCTTAGCCAAAGCTCTTATATTTCTGTTATGTAACCTCCTGTAAATTTTCACTTCAATCCGTGCCCAAATGCAAACTTTCTAAAAATAGCAGGTTACTATTTTTAGCAGTTTAGAAAAACTGAAAGTTCTACATCATTATTCAAGCGATTATGGAACTAGAACCACAAATTTTGAAAAGAAATGGAAAGAATATCAACAATTTTAAAACACATCTTTTTTTGGGTGATGCAAGATTGCCCTTACACCACTGGATGCTCCTGCATCAGACACCCAGGGTAATTTGAGAAGTGACCCTGTCATGTCTTAGGTGTTTGTGTGAGGAAAACCCAAATAGTCAACCTCTACCTTAGATAACCAAGAAGAATCTTAAATAGGTCTTCCTTTCCATTTCACCAGATATTCTTCATATTTCCTGTACCGAGTACTTCTTCCCACATGACTATCCAAAATCTCTTGTATCTCCTCCGTGGAAGTAGATGTCAGAATACTCCACTGTTCTTCTGTTAGTCCATCCTCTGTTCCACCTTCATGATATTCTAATAAATCAACAATGTTGAAAATAGGGGAAATGTTGATCCCACTCGGCAGCTCTACCTCATATGCATTTCTTGAATCATGTTTCTTCAAAATTTTGCATGGTCCAAATTTCTTCATTTTTAGCTTATTGTATGTTCCAATCGGGAACCTTTCTTTTGTCAAGTGAGCCATGACTTCATCTCCTACCTGGAACTCCTTATATCTCCTCTTATAATCTACCTTAGCCTTGTACTAAATATTCATCTTATTAATGTGCTTTTTCACCTCTTCATGCAAATTCTTCACGTGTTTTGCAAAATCTTCAGCCTCGGCACTTGTATTTTCTCCTTTGTCTAGATTCCTTAACTCTAAATCATTTCTTGGACTATTGCCATATACAATCTGGAAAGGTGATTTACCAGTACTCGTATTAACATAATTGTTGTAAGTAAATTCTACCTATGGTAAAATCAAATCCCATCCCTTGGGCTTATCTCCTACTACGCATTGGAGTAGGTTACCCAAACTCTTATTCACCACTTTGGTCTATCCATCAGTCTGTGGATGGTGTGTAGAACTGAACTTCAAATCTATCTTCAACTTCTTCCACAATGTCCTCCAAAAATAACCAACAAACTTGGTATTTCGATCTGAAACTATGCTCTTTGGTAGACCATGTATTCTCACCACCTCTTTGAGAGACAACTCAGCAATATGAACAGCATCATTAGTCTTCTTGCAAGGAATAAAATGTGCCATCTTTGAGAATCTGTCCACCACCACAAAAATAGAATCATGTCCTCTCTGTGTTCTTGGTAAACCAGGAACAAAATCCATACTAATATCATCCCATGGCTTCTTTGGTATAGGTAGTGGCTGATATAGACATGTATTCTGACTAGCTCCTTTCGCCATCTGACATACTCTACAACTCTGCACAAATTTCCTCACATCCTGTTGCAACTGTGGCCAATAATAATTTTCACCAACAATAGCAAGGGTCTTATCTTGACCAAAGTGTCCAACCAATCCTCCACTATGCTTCTCCTTAATCAAGTTCTCTCTCATGGAACTCCTTGGAATGCACAACTAGGTTCCTCTAAACAACATGCCATCTTGGATTATGAAATCCAACCATTTTATCCTATCCAAAGTAACATGTTCCAAACAAGCTTTCCAGGCCTCTGCAAAATCTAGATCTTCAGGATACAAACTTTTGAGCTCATCAAACCCAACAACCTCTATCTTCATTTCTACCAACAAATTTTACCTTTTGCTCAAGGCATCTGCAACTCTGTTGGACATCCCACTCCTATGCTTCAAAACAAAAGTATAGCTCTGCAAAAACTCAACCCATTTTAAGTGCCTTTGGTTCAACTTCCCTTGACTATTAAGATACTGCAAACCCTGATGATTAGTATATAAAATAAACTCTTTTGGCAACAAATAATGTCTCCATTTCTTCAAAGCCTGAACTAATGCATAAAATTCCTTATCATAAATATAATACTTTTTCTTTTCATCATTAAGCTTCTCACTAAAATAAGCAATGGGCTTACCTTCTTGACTCAAAACAGCTCTTATAGCACTACCACTAGCATCACAATCTGCCTGAAATACCTTATTGAAATCTGGAAGTGCCAAAACAAGTTGCTCTGTAACTTTTTACTTCAATCTGTCAAAAATTTTGTCTTCTCCTTTAGTCCATCCAAACTCTTTTCTATCCCCTCTCATTGTCTCAGTCAGGGGTGCACAAATGTTACTAAAATTTCTAATAAACTTTATGTAAAAACTTGCCAAACCATGAAAAGATCGTACCTTTGTGGCACTCCTTGGTGAAGGCCATTCAATGATAGCCCTTACTTTTTCTGGCTCAATCTTAAGACCTTTCTCTGAGACAACAAATCACAGGTATACCAACTCCTTTACATATCTACATTTCTTTAGATTAATCAACAACTTCTCCTCCCTCAGCTTTTCTAAAACTCTTCTGATATGCATCAGATGCTCATCCGAAGTCTTACTGAAAATTAAAATATCATCCAAATAAATAATAAAAAAACTTCCCAAAAATTCTTTCACTACCTCATTCATGAGCCGCATGAATGTGCTCGATGCATTGGTTAGCCCAAATGGCATGACTAACCACTCATACAAACCCTCCTTTGTCTTGAAGGTCGTCTTCTATTCATCTCCTTCTCTGATTTGGATATGGTGATATCCACTCTTCAGGTCAATCTTTGTGAACTACTTAGCTCCACTCAAATAGTCCATTATGTCATCCAGTCTTGGCAATGGAAACCTATACTTGATTGTGATCTTATTGATGGAGCTTGAGAGTTTGTACACATTCTCCATTCTCCATCTTTCTTTGGTGCTAGTATTGTAGATACTGCACATGGACTTAGGGTCTCCCTTATTAGTCCCTTCCTTAATAGCTCTTGAACTTGTTTGTTCAGCTCTTCGCTCTTTGCAGGAGTCATTATGTGGGTTGCTTTATTCGGTAGACTAGCTCCTGGTATCAAATCCATTTGGTGACTTATTTTCCTCACCAGTGGTAAACCTTCTGGTACATTATTAGAGATAATATCCTAAAATTCTTCTAACATATATGAGACTTGTGCTGGTACATCTTCACATTTCTCTTGACTAATCTTAGGAATCAATGCAAAGCAATGATGCTCATGCTTCATACCCTCCAAAAATTTCCTACCATCTACCAAGCAAATTCTAGTAGTACTACATACCTTTTCTTCCACCTCCTTCAAGGGCTTCAACTTATGACGAACTATATCCTTTGTTAGGGAATATATGTTTGCACGACCATCATGGATAGCACTCCTATCATACTGCCACGACCTCCCCAACAACATATGATATGCATCCATTGGTATGATATCACATAGCGCCTCATCATGGTAGTCCCCAATCTTGAACTTCACTAAACACTGCTCTATGGTCCTTCTACAACCATGCAATTCGATATGGATGTGGATGCTTTCTTCTTGTCAACTTCAACTTGTCATCCATCTCCTCTGAAACAAGATTGTCAGTGCTTCCACTGTCAATAATAATAACACAACACTTACCTTCACATTTACACCTTATGTGGGATAAACTCTTCCTCTGATTTGGTTCTTTCTCCTCATTCAAAAAATTTCTTCTAACAACTAGGGTTTCTCCCCTTTCAACATCTTCAGAATGCTCAGACTGTGCATCTTCATCTACATGTGCAAGTCGTGCATTACCTTCAGGGCTTCTATTCGTCCCTCCTTGATGTTGTGGACACTTGTATGCTCGATGCCCTTCTTCTCCACATTGAAAACAAGTTCCTCTAAAACCTCCTCTTCCAGGTCCTTCCCCAGGTCTGCCTCTCCCTCTTCCTCTTTGCTTTCCATTGTTCTGGTCACGAGGGCAGTAGGTATTATCTCCTCTCTGAATTCGACTGGTGCCGGCTTCTTCACTTTTCTTTGAATCTTAATTTCTTCCGCCATAGGGTCTTCCACCAGTCCTTCCGTCTTGACTTCTTCTCCTTTGCTTGCTGTCAAACCTTTTATTCAGCTTCTCTTCCACCTTCAGGGAAAATGGGGAGAAGACTACCTCAGGTCCTGGTGCAAACCCACAACCTCAGGTCCTGGTGCAAACTACCTCACGGTTGGCGATCTGTCTACACACTCAGGAATGCTTGCTCTGATACCACTTGATGGAGGGAGTAAATCATAAAACACACAAAAACAAAAATTGGAAATAGAAAATAGAACTTTCTTTATTGATTTGGACAACTTATTACATTATAGAAGCTCAAATACAATTAGAGGAATCACCCCTCCATAGGCTTCAACACATTACAACTTCATATCTCAAGACTCTGGAATCATCTGCCTTCTATAACCCCAATTCAGCTAGGGTTTCTATTTTCCCACCTATTCTTGACTCTACACTTCCCCTCTTAACTCTACTACCACCCAGGGTTCCCAAAAATGGTTATTAATATCCTTTTTGGTGGCCAACAACCTAATTTCAAAATTTGCATCTCCCTCCAAAAATAGGTCAAATTCTGGGAGCGATAACTTTTGATCCCGGTGTCTAATTGATGAATCGTTTTATACGTCCAAAAGCTCGTGGAGTGCTCTATGTGGTAGTAACTTGCTCTATTGGTTCTAGCCATTTTCGGGTCCATACGGGGCCGTTTAGTGCCTCAAACCCGAGTTTGAATAATTTTCAGATGTTTTTAAGGAGACGAAAAATTTAATATCTTTCACCTCGCAAATGATTTTTACATGATTCCTTTTCTAAAAGTCTTATATTTCTGTTATGTAACTTCCTGTAAATTTTCACTTCAATCTATGCCTAAATGCAAACTTTCTAAAAATAGGTTACTATTTTTAGCAGTTTAGAAAAACTAAAAGTTCTACATCATTATTCAAGTGATTATGGAACCAAAACCACAAATTTTGAAAAGACATGGAAATAACATCAGCAATTTTGAAACATATCTTTTTTTGGGTGATGCAAGATTGCCCTTACACCACTGGATGCTCCTGCATCACTTTCTCTTGGGTGAATTGAGTAGAATAGGACATTTTTTTTCTTTTATGAGGTAGATTGGATATATTTGGATGCAGATTTGGTAGGGACCACCTAGAGGATCATTTTGGTAGCATGATTTTTAAGTTTAGAGCCAGTTGAGGGGCTTTTATGTTTTCTTTTCTGAGTAGCTCAAAAATGGACTTAGGGTTTATTTTTAGCAATTTTTTTAGCTTTCTTCTGAGGAGATCTTTTGGAGGCATTTATAGGAGGAAAATATTAGCTTTTCTCAGTTAGTTAGCACCAGTTTCTTCTCTCTTGTTCACAAGATAGTTGTATACATGTAGTTGGCTCATTTTCTTTTTACCTGCATTGTACTCCTAGTTTAGAATAGCAGATTTTCCTATTTCATCTACTTATGTGTTTTGTAGCCTTAATTTGATGTCTTATTATGATAATTTATTGTCCTTTATCATGTCTCAATGCTGTTAGATTGCATGTTTGCCCCTGGTTGTAATTTGTGTTTGAAATCAACCTTATTACAAATTATTTAGGGATCGAATCTCATAGGTGAAGTTGTGAAGGTTGAAGCTTAAGAGATTTTTTGTGAGTGAAGTATTCATTTAGGTTAAATCTTAGAGTTAGTTTTCCATTTCAATCATTTCTCTCATGCCTTTTCCCCTGCAAGTCATTAGTTTAGGAATCATAAGAGAACCAACTCACTCTGGAGATTCATTCTCATAATAGGAGACCCACATCTGAGAATGATTCCATGTTTCAAAAGGTAGATAAGTTTCTGTGAACTTAGGAAGGGTGCATACTTGATTGACAATAGTTTTTGGCACGCCTGGTGGGACCCTAGAAGCAATTTCAGAAAGATTTGTACCCACATAGCTGTTGTTCTGGTATATGCAATAGTTTTACTAGCCTTTGGAGTCTTTAAATATACCTGCGACTCATTTCCTCTAGTTTGGTATGCAGATTAGTTCTTTTAGCCTATGAAAACTAGGTCTAATCCAAACCCCTTTAATTATTTACAGCTATCTGCACCTAGGAAGAGAGGTAAATTAAGAAGTAGAACAACTAAGTCATTAAGGAGATCAAAGTCTACGCCTTCAAGACTCCATTCTTTGAGTCCAGTCAAGAGTAGCAAAAGTCTGGTGCTTATAATCAAAATACCAATAATGGCTAGACAGTTTGCTTTTGTACCCTTTAGTAGAGGCATCCCACTACAACATGCCCAAAGAGATGATATTCCAATGGCAGCCCTTAAAGGACTACCTTATTTCACTAGAGAAAATAATACTACTGCTACTGGACACATTCAAGATGTAGCAACCCTTTGTTCCATACATAATGTCACCCAAGAAAATGTGGCAATTAGACTTTTGGCTGCATCATTAAAAGGAAAAGCCTTACAATGGTTCAAAGAACTTGTTGAAAATTCAATAACTTCATGGGATCTACTGGGAGATGGATTGCACAAACACTTCGAAGACAAACTGATCATCTCTCATTGCTAGAGCAACTAAGCACCATCAAAAGGTCCCCCCATGAACACATGGTTGATTTCAACTACTGATTTCAGAGAACCTAGGATAGGATTCCTGCAACAGTAAAACCCTTTGCCAAGGCATGCATTTTTGTTTTATCTTAAAGCTTTAAACAATGAGATTTCCGTAATGATTCAGTCTATGGGAGGAACCACCCTCCTAGATTTTTTTGAAGTTGTTGTTAGAGAAAAAAACTACCTCATCCAAGCAGCGAAGATAGCCCTGAGGCCTCCCTTACCCATTTTCCCTAAAATCCAGCCATATGTACTGATAGCAATGCCTTCTTTGGCTATTGTCCCGCCTATTCTAGCAATAACCCAACAACCAGCTGTAGGAGTCCAAGACAACACTGAGAGGGGGGTGAATCAGTGTTGTATAAATTTTAACCTTTTGCAAATTTAACTTTCAAGACATGAAGAAAGAAAGATATCATTGATTTGTTACACACATGTGCACATAACTGAGAATGAAGGAAGAGAATAAAACCTTATGAGTAAATCATATACACACACATAGAGAAGATCAATATGAATCATGACACAAGATTTGCACAAGTGGAAAACCCTCCAGGGGTAGAAAAACCACTCCAAAACTGCCTCACTGGCTTTATCAAAAATCTCACTGATTACAATATTTAGAAGCACCAACTTCAAGGAGCACCAACCCCTAATTCATTTAGAAGCACCAACTTCAAGGAGCACCAACCCCTAATACATATAGAACAAACTGCAAAATGTATAAGAAATGATTGCCACTCAATCTGATTTGCACCATTATATTCTCTGTGTTTCAACATACATCCTTATACTTCCTATTTGATTATCAAATCAAGATCATCTTCTTTTACTCACTTCTGCAAACAATCTTCTCTTACAAATCTCTGTAAACAATTATCTCTGCACATTCAATTTTCAAACTGTGTCATACAAGTTATCTCCATATAAATTCATATTCATTACAACTATATCTTGCTTTCATCTTCATCATTTATCTACATTTTTTTTCACACTTTCCCAAGTCACACCTGACAACGTAAAAATCAAGAAATTAAATATCCTCTACCGACCTTTCACATACTTTATCTTCTCTAATTTTTTAATTTCACTGTGCATAAAAATTGGACCTTTCATATTCTTTGACATTTCAATTTGGACAATTTTTGTCTTCAAAATTATCCCTTCAAACTGCAAAAATAAATCATGAAAATCTTCTTCAAAAATCTCCAACCCTTTCACCTTCTCTGCACAAACCATTCATCTAAAACAATAATAAGGTCATATAAAGAATCTTGAATTAAATCAATCAATGCCCTGTAAATAAAATAAAATCTCTGAGAACTTTCATCTTCTCAAACAAAATCTCTTTCATCTTCTTCAAACCCTTCATCTTCTCCTTCAAATTCTTCATTTTCTTTTCAACAAGACTCCAAAAATCATTTAGCCTTTGTATAAAAAAACATTGAATGTCTTTCATATTTTTGAAACCTTCAACCTTTTTATCTGTAAAATATCTTTCATTCATCTGCAAGAAAAAATAAAAAGACTCTCCAAGAAAATCATTTGAGTCTTCTCACAAGGAGGCCAATAAAAAATTGCTCCTTAAAAAAAATTTCTTTCACTAAAAAAAACTTTCATTTCCTTGCTTTTAGTAAAAAACAATAAAATCTACCTCCTATTTGTTTCCAATTCATGAGAGAAAAAAATAGAAACAAATCTTCATGGAAATTGCCTTAAGCACACACAAAATCAGCCTCACAAAAAAAACTCCTTTTAATAAGACTAAAATTAGCCTTTCAAACTGCAGTTAACACCCTGTCGACGGCCACAAGCACATCAATTTGCAAGTAACAGGGAGAGGGCCAAAGTTTAAAATACATCCATTGATTTCTAAAAACACGCTCATAGCAGATTCAAACAAGACCATAGATGAGTCTTTCACGTCCACCGCTTATTAAAGAAAACTTGTGGTATCAGTATTGCAAGAAAAGAGGGCCGGTTGCCCATGTTGCTTGACCCTTCCATTTAGTCACTTAAGTGACAGTTACCTTCTCAGCCGGTCAACAACAAATTACAACATAAAGCAAATGACAGGTTAAACAAGGATTTAGGAAGGATGACTTAGGTTTAGATTAGGGTCCTTGGCATAGATTTAGACACTTCATAGCATAAGATCAAAAATAGATGAGACAACATTTTAAAATGCAGTGACATACTAATCTCATAAACCCTTTAGTCAATCATAAGACATAGTTACATTTAAGGTTTTAACACTTGAACAACTTTAACCACCATGAATGCAATACCATGAGAAGAGGACTACATGAGACATAATAACACTATAAGGACATCATGAAATATGTATTAGACCAGACAATATGAACTATGATAGAGATAAGACAACAATGAAAGACATGAAAAACTTTATCCTTCAACAATGACATTTAACATTTGAATGTTTAGGCAATTTATCATTTTGACATATGAGACACAACACACACAACATATGAATATGGCAGGCCATCATATGAGATGCAACATATGACTAAGACAAATGAAATTGTGATAGGCAAACCTTAAGACTGTCACACCTTGATACAATGAAGACTAGTATACCATTGAAGACTATGCCACTGTGTTTCACAAAGATCAAATGACCAAGCCACTGCCACTGCATATCCTGTCATCTGTATCAACTTGAGTTTTGTATTCAATGAACCTTATCATCATATTCACAACTCCAACTGATATCTGCATCTGTAAAGATCATGAGAAATTGTGAACAGAGATTTCACTACAACAAGATAACAAGCTAATGTACTCCTGCTCCTGTCAACAACTTCACACAATTCTTGATGAAGCATGAACACACATATGAAGCAAGTCCTTATCTTTTGAAGTGTAACCTCAACTTGCATCAACCTCTTGCACTTACCTCCTAATTAGTGACCTTGAGATGTTCACTAATATCAGCCCAAGATCCTGCAAGACCTTTTTGACATCAATGACAATCAATCTCCATCACCAGCAGTCCAAGAAAACCATATCCCAGCTCATCTCCAATAAATTCAAGAGTTGAAGGGCATGATTCAGTCCATGGGTAAAACCTTTGGAAATGAATTTGTTAACATTAAAAATAAGATTGGCCAAGAAGCTAAGCCTTACCAAGCCCCGTATCAGGCAAATCAGCAAAATGCCTAATTTCAATCCAATCAGCAATATAGGCAACCCTTTCTAGCTAATCCCTAGGGTCAGAGAAGAAACTACAATCCTTGACCCTTCCAAGCTTACAACCTGAATACAACCAGCACCTCCAATTAGCTTGTTCCCACATTAAATAACCTAGCTCATGACAGTGACTAGTGCTATCCATGTCACCAACCACATAATCAAGCTACCTCTACAAATGGGGCAAGAAATCAGGGATTCATGGTTCAAAATAGCTATGCAAGTTCAGAAGGAGTTAATGGTGAAGTTTCAACTCAACAAAATAAGGCTGATGTGGTCTTAATGAATTGGGAGGAATCTAATTTTTTTTGTATAAATTATTTACAAGGTCAGAATCAACAATGTACACCTATTTTAGCCAACATGAGGTTGAAACTGAGAGCTGCAGATGTTAATCAACAAGCTATTGTAGTACAACAACAAGATGTAAGGGACAAAAATCAAGTTTATCCATCACAAACTGCCCCTGTACCATAGCAAAAAGTACAAATTCTACAGAGGGGTCAAACTATACCAGTAAAAGATCAGCCCAAAATGCAACAACAATCTTCACAAGAATTTGCTTCAAGAAGCATTGGCTAAACTCTCACTTTCTGAGCATTCTAGTCAAGGTAAGGCCAAGGTCATCCTTGCCAATAGTTCAGAGATCAAGAGTCAGTAGCCAGCAAATGAGCTAAAACCACCCCCTTTCTATATAAGTCTCATTATTGGTGATAAACTTGTTCATAAATGTATGGTATACTCAGGGGCAAGTAGTTCAGTTATGCCCAAAAGTGTAGCTGACTCATTAGGATTGGTTTATAATCCCCTTACAAAGGGAGTAGTTCAGTTAGATGGGTTTGCACTTAGTACTGCAGGGATAATAAAAAATTTGCCACTCACATTGCATGCTTGTCCTAATTTTGTCATTCAACAAGACATTTACATCATTGCTCTTCCACCTAGTTTTTGAATTTGCCTTTCTAGGGAGTTCACAGCCAAATTGGGTGGGTTTCTATCCTATGATTAGTCTCACTTGTTCTTTAGAACAAGGTATGGTACAAAAGTAACAATACAGTCTGAGCAATAGGCAAAAGACCATATTGAGCCCTATGTTCCTAGCCCAATAAATGCTAATCTATACATCACCTGCGGGCAGTGGGATGAACCCATGAGCCTAGATCCCAATGCACCTATAGAAGACATAAAATTAGATGATTGGGTAGCTGAAGATCATGAAACTGACCCTTTCTGTCACACAGATAAAGTAGGATTAAGCATCTATATGATACAGGAACCTGATGCAGTGTTTCCTAATCTGATTAAGGATAAAAATTAGTTAGAACAACAAGAAGCTCATCTTTGGAAGCTATACTTTGATGGATCAAGGACCAAGACGTGTGTTGGTGGAGGTAATATGTTAATTTCACCTCAAGGAGACAAATATTATGCTGCCTTAAGGTTCACCTTCAGTTGCATAAATAATGTTGCTAAATATGAGGTTTTGATCCATGGTTTAGAGTGGGCTCAGAAAAAAGGTATTAAATCTGTTCAAGTTTATGAAGATTCTGAGTTGATTGTTAACCAGGTTAGGAATCTGAATGTTGCTAAAAATGATCTACTCAAAAAGAACAAGCATAGAGTGTGGGATTCAATTGAATTTTTTGAAGCTTTTAATCTAATTTTGGTTCCTATGGATCAAAATAAATATGCAGATAGGCTTCCAGCCTTGGGATCTCAATTTGAGATTCCTGATTAGATTCATATTGTTGAGGTACAGTCATATGTTAAGATAGTTGTCAAATCTTTTGTACCTGACAATAGTGTTTCATGGCAAGTGTTTAATAGTGATGAACAAATTTTAAGTTTTTTAAGTGCAGAATCTGAATTTGTAGCTAATAATCAACATAAATATTAGCAGCAATTTGAAGATCAGATTGTTCAGTTGAGGACCAATAAGTTGCCCAAGGGACTAGTCACACTAGAATCAGTGTTCAACACTAATGATCAGTTCAGAAAGGATAAGTGCAGCATGATAGTGAAGCAAGAACACTATCAGTCCATAGAAATCTTCAAGGATAAACTGCTGAAACTTGGAAAGGTATGTACTAGAGAAGAACATCAGTCTTTTGTTTAATTATGTCAAGATTTTTCTGATGTTTTTGCATGGGAATATAAAAACTTTAGAGGTTTTGATCCTGGTTTGGCCTAGCACACCATAGAGTTAGAGCCTAATGCCAAGCCTGTTAGGCAAAAGTAGAGAACCCTCAACCCCAAACTTGAGCACTTAATGAAGGCTGAGTTGAATAAACTAATTGAAAGCAATATCATTTTCCCAATAAAACATACCTCCTGGGTTTCCAATTTGGTCCTAGTCAGGAAGAAGAATGGTAAAATCTAACTTTGTGTCAATTTCTGTGATCTAAGTCAGGCCTCATTAAAAGACCACTACCCTCTTCCTTCCATGGAACATATACTGCAAACCATTTTAGGTTCTGATAGATATTCTTTGCTAGATGGATACTCTGGATATAATCAAATTCTAGTTAAAGAAGAGGACCAATACAAAACTGCATTCACAACTAAGTGGGGAACTATGGCCTATTAGAAAATGCCATTTAGTTTGTCCAATGCAGGGGAAACCTTTCAGAGGACAATAGATATGGCTTTCCATGGTCTTATGAACAAAATAGTGTTGGTGTATCTAGATGATATAATTGTTTTTTCCAAAGATTCTAATGATCATTTTGACCACTTGAAGCAGATTTTTTAGAGGTGCGGGGAGTTTGGAGTTTCATTGAACCCCAAAAAGTGCATATTCTCAGTTCATGAAGGTAAACTCCTCAGTCATATTGTTTCAAAAGAGGGTATTTCTATTAATCCTAAGAGAGTGTCTACAATTTTAGATTTACCGCTACTAGCATATAAGAAAGGCTTGCAGAGCTTTCTTAGCAGAATTAACTTCATTAGGAGGTTTATTCTGAATATTGTAGCTTTGTTACAACCTCTTACTACCATGTTGAAGAAGAATGTGCCATTCAGCTAGACTAAGGAGGGAAAAGGAAGCTTCGAGTAGATAAAGAAATCCCTCACTACTGCCTCTACCCTCATTAATCCTAATTATGAGAGGGATTTTATTTTATATGCTTTTGGAGGAGCTGACACCATTTCTGCGATGTTATGTCAGAAAAATGATGAAGGTTTAGAGCAGCTAATTGAATTTTTCAGCTAGGTGCTACATGACTATGAGGTAAAGTACTCTTTTGTGAAAAAACATGCTTTTGTTGTTGTAAGGAGCCTCAAGAAATTTAGAGACATGCTGTCTAATAACAAAATTCACTTAATGGTTGCTCATCTGACTATCAAGAGTTTTTTATTGAATAGAGATATAAATGACAAGAGAGTTGGTTGGATAACTAGGGTTATGGAATTTGTTGTTGACATCAAAGTAACCAAGCTGGTTAGAGGTAAGGGCTTATGCGAGTAGCTTACTGAAAGTGAAGAGTTTGATCAAGAACATCAAGAGGACACCAAAATAGTGCTGAACAATAATGAACCAACCACTCTACCAACTCTTACAAATAGCTGGGTGTAGTAGATGATGCATTATTTATAGTCTGGTCAGTGCCCCAAAGGTTTAGATAGAGCAGGAAGAAGGTTTTTCAGGTTACAAGCTACTCCTTATGCTATTATTGATGGTATTTTATATAGGCGATAATTTAATGGTGTATTTCTGAGGTGTATTGGACTTGATCGAGTTGATAGACTATTAGAGGACTTTCACAATGGACCTTCAGGAGGTCACCTTGCAGCTAGGACAACTGTCTTAAAGATTATTTAGGCTGGTTATTATGGGCTTGACCTTTTTAAAGATTCTTTTGCTTGGGTGAGAAGATGTGAGAAGTGTTTCTTATTTGCAGGTAAGCAAAGGCTTGTTGCCTTACCCCTACATCCTATTAAAGTTGAACAACCATTTGCAAAGTGGGGGTTGGATTTCATAAGACCAATAAACCCACCTTCAAGTGTAGGCGACAAGTAGATTTTGACCGCCATAGATTATTTTACCAAGTGGACCGAGGTTGTTGCCTTGAAAGAAGAAAATGAATATGTTGTCCTAAATTTCTATTAGGATCTAGTGACCAGATTTGGTACACCAGATTCAATCATATTAGATAATGGTCTAGCTTTTTTAGGATTGAGAATTTCAGACTGGTATGTTAGAAATAACATTTATTTGAATACTTCTTCTAACTATTACCCACATGGTAATGGGCGGGCCGAATCTACCAACAAAAATTTGATAAGGATCATCAAGAAGACTATTGAAGACAATCAAAAAACTTGACACGAAAAGTTAAATTTAGCTCTTTGGGCTAATAGAATTACACCTAAGAGGGTACTGATTGTTCCCCATATGTGCTTACTTATGGAAAAAAGGCTCGGTTACCTATTTCAGTTGAATTGCTTACATTGGCCTTTATCAAATAACTTGAGCTACTAGAGGAACAACCGCTAGTAATCAAGCTAGCTCAGCTCATGGAGCTGGAAGAAACAAGAAAAGAGGCGTTAAGAAAATTTGATATGCATCAAACCCAAAGAAATAATGCATTTGATAAGAGAGCAAGACCAAGGAACTTTATTGTCAGAGATTTGGTGTTCAAGTGGAATGAACTGAGGAGCAGGCCTAGAAAGCATTCTAAATTTGATGTCATTTGGGATGAGCCTTATGTTATCATAGAGTGCAAATAAAACAATGCATTTCAGTTGTCCAAGTTGAGTGGAGAGGTGCTGTCTATCCCAATTAATGGGATCCAACTCAAGCATTACCTCTGAGGATAAAGACTTCTTTTGTATATAGTAGAGTAGTATTGTAATGAATAAGTGCTCATGCACATTTGTTTTTGGCATTTTGTTTTGTCCATCAGGGCTTGTTAGTTTTCTTTTAGTAGAGTTTGTTTTCAGTTTCTATTGTTGTTTTGACTATTGGAGAGCTAAATTACACTGTTTTCTAAGTTTTTGAGAAGGAAAGAGTATGACCCAATGGGCAGTGGATGTCAAGGAAACTGGTCAGATACTTAGCAGGCAAACATATAGTAGAAGTCACCAAAAATTGGCTGAGTAGATATAACATTTTCATTTTTTGAGTGAGGTTTGATTTGCTTTTGTTATGAGTTAGTTGCATAATTATTATGTTTTCAATGATAAATGCAGTTCAATTGTTTAGGAAAGAAAGAGAAGTTTTAGATCATTCATTGCATTGCAAAGCTGTAAAATGAGATAAGTATTCATTCATCACAATTGTTATTCATTTACAAGTTTGAATACATAAAGGAATAAGCATTGCATTGTAGAAACCATGACATCAGATGTCCCACACAAGCCATGGGTTATAGCTAAACTCATGCAAATATAAACAAAATATTATGCATCTAATGAAGGAGAAAGGAAAGGCATAGCCATCATTGTCTTGTTTTGTCAATCTTCATAGTATCCCCCAGTACTGCTCCCGACCTCAGCATGTACCTAAAAAAATGTTGGAAGGGTCCCGTTAGAAGCTCCAGTTATGAAAATACTTTATCTATCAGAAGAGGCATAATACTTTGATTATAATGCATTGATGAAATGAACAACATCCATATGCAAAAGGAACTGAAGAGAAGCAAACATGGAGCATCATTATTTTATTCTAATCTGTTTATTTCCTATGCAGGTAGAGGACAAGTCATGAAGCTGATTGTAGACATTCAAAATGTGGTGTCAAATGGGCTCCCACAAGGGTTGAGCCCAGCATGCCACTTCCCCTTGATCTCAGAAGGGATAAATAGAAAAGAGAAAAATTATTGATCACATTCACATGACAAGCTAAAGGAATCACAAAGACAATCATATGCATCAGTTCCATTTTAGGACATAGCCATAATTATAGTTCAAGGAATGAAATGCAACCATGAAAATGAGATGAACTATGAAAGAAGGACTGCATTTAATGCATATGGGAGCTATTATCATTACTTCAATCTACATTAGAAAGTGACATTCATAGGTATTTCATTTGAATATCTTTCATAGTATTTTGATACATCAGAAAAGAATAAAGATATTAAGACACATTGCATTAGTTGATTGTCCAAAAGTTACAAGTGAATATAGGAAACAAATATCACAAGTATGTTTCAATGATAAAGGTATCCAAATGTTCATAAGCATCAACAGGATTTGTCAAAATAATGGAATCATTTGAATACAATTATCATTTTTTGGGATAATATGACTTGAATAGTTGTCAAGGGTTTTGACAGAGTGTAACCAAGGAAATAATGTCATTCATGAGTGTGGGACATCAAACTGGCATAAATGTGCAGGCATAAATGTAAAAAATGACAGCCACATGAAAGCATAAGGAGCAATCTCAAATGAGGATAGTCGAAACCTAGCTCAAAGATAGCTCATAAGCTATGTGTACAGGCATAAGAATGAGAGAAGTAGTAATGTATGTATGGCTATCAGTTGCTATAGAAGGAAGTATGCGCCACATAAATTAGGAATCTCAAATACATCAGGATATAGAATAGATACATAAGTGACACAACCATACATGACATCAATGAACAACTATAAGATGCCATTGTCATCTCAAATACAAGTGCTGTGAACAACCAATAAGATATTTGACAAAATCTATGCCAAAAAAGTTCAAGCACTTAGATCACAGTCATAGAGCAGTCTTAGATGACAAACACAGTATCATGTTCAAGATAAGGGAGAAATGTAAGTCACATCCATACTTTTGACTGATACAAGTTAAGTATCCATTCTTCATGCATTATGGTTTTTGATTGATACAGTGAAGGAAAAGAGAATGTCATTGATATGCAAGAAGTTCTAAATGCTAGAGAGAGAAGTAAAAGACCAACATCATGTGATAAAGGGCATCTCATAGGTGGCTGGGTTATGCCAAAACATAAATAAATGTCTAGCTGAGTTCCACATTCAAGAAAATAAATAGTATAACAGCTACAAAATCTTCTGAATGAAGGAAATGTACATGAATATGCTATGGAAATGATAGCTAATATTTCTCAAAAATGTCAAAATAGTCATTTGAAGAGGCTAAATACTCAAAAGGGCAAGTTTCCAGATGGTACAAAGTAGTTTTTGTGTTAAATATTTTTTAAACTTTAGTTTTAGGTTTTGAAAAAACAAGGTCTTATTTCATGCACAGAAGTGAAAAGAGATAAATACAGAGATGTGTTCATGCCATAGAATGGGTTTTTCATGATACCCTTAACAAAGTTTTCAAACCTTAACACTTTCTTGTGTTTACAAAAAAAGAATAAGAGAATACATGTTAGTTATGCCAAGGTCATGTTAGAGAGATAGCATGTAACTACATTTAAGTGAAACACTTGTCACAGTTTTGAAAACCTTCTTTCTTTTTGTAGTTGCAGGAAACAAAAAGTGGTATGAGATGTCTACAGACATAGTTGTGATGTATAGAGAGTCCTAAGCATAATAGAAATGAAACCCTCATTTCATAATCAAAGAGCCTCTAAGTTTTCTACATTAGAATATAAAGAATAAGCCACATAATGCATTTTATGCCACGACCATTGCATAAATGAAAGTATACAAAGATGCCAGTTGATAAAATTTGAAACCCTCATTATCATTTGCATATACATTGATATAAAAAAACCTATAGCAAAGAGGAATGGGAGCTTACTCTTTTAGTTGCAGTGGAGGAAAGATAGTATGGCCGCAACCTATTTTGAGGTTTCTCATCATTTCTACCACATTTACAGAGTTTCAACATAGAAAAGCCAAAGAAATGAATGTCAAAGCAATGTAACAGGAGAAAGATCAACTATGGATGCAGCCATTAAGACAGAAATGCCACTAAAAGAAGTCAAAATGTCATTCAAGCTTCAGATACATACTCACCAAGTCCTGCCTGTCATTTTGACTCGAGAAATGCAAAGAATTTGACCATAGAAACCAGATAATGAAGGAGGAAAACAAGAGGAGTATGAAAACCTATGTCAGCCAACAAAGACATGCAGAGCAAGCCAAACGGCAAAAAGACAAATGAAAATGAGATAGGTTTTAGGGTTCGTGCTACTATTTTGTTCGACAGTGTTTTCCCACAATCATTTTTGACTTTAAAAACAAATATAATTACATTATCCAAACAACATTAGGGTCAACACTTCTAATTGATGTTTATTAGTAATCATGGAGTGGAAAGACTGACAACTTTCCTCATTTTGGTTTGATTTTTATAAAGTCAAAGGTGCGCAGCATCATAAGAAAGTAAAGTTTATACCTTTGAAACATATCAAAAACCTTTACTTGCAATATGGTTGACTCATAGTGGAGACAGAGATGAGGTAGCAAGGTATTGACACATGGATAATACATTTTGAGGATTATAGTCATGGCGTTAAGCCTTCAAGGCTTTGATATTTTTTGCAAAGTACATAGTAATGTGTTCATCATTGTATGATTTTTATAGAAAATCAATTGTAATTTCTTGTAAAATATCTTGGCGAAATTATGAGCCAGATATTATTTTATTTTTTCAAAAAAATCATATCGAATGTGATATTGATTAAACTGCCACATAATGTAAAGTTAACTTTAAAGCCATGAAATTATAAATTGCTTTTAAAGTTTAACTATTTTTAGGCAGTTACTTTCTCTTGGGTGAAATGAGCAGAATAGGACAATTTTTTTGTTTTTATGAGGTAGATTTGGTGGGGGCCACCTAGAGGATCAATTTGGTAGCATGATTTTTCAGTTTGGAGCCAGTTGAGAAGCTTTTATTTGTTCTTTTCTGAGTAGCTTGAAAATGGACTTAGGGTCTATGTTTAGCAACTTTTTCAGCTTTCTTCTGAGGAGATCTTTTATAGGCATTTATAGGAGGAAAATCTTAGTTTTTCTCAGTCAATTAGCACTATTTTTATCTCTCCTGTTCATAGGATAGTTGTATACAGCCAGTTGGCTCATTGGTTTTTTACATGCATTGTACTCCTTCGAGTTCATAATAGCATATTTTCCTATTTCATCTACTTATGTGTTTTGTAGCCTTGATTTGATGTCTTATTGTGACAAGTTCTTGTCGTTTATCATGTCTCAATGCTATTAGATTGCATGTTTTCTCCTGGTTATAATTTGTGTTTGAAATAAACCTTATTACAAATTATTTAGGGATCAAATCTCATAGGTGAAGTTGTGAAGGTTGAAGCTTGAAGGATTGTTTGTGAGTGAAGTATTCATTTAGGTTAAATCTTAGAGTTAGTTTTCCATTTCAATCACTTCTCTCATCCCTTTTCCCCTACAAGCCATTAGTTTTGGAATCATAAGAGAACCAGCTCACTCTGGAGATTCATTCTCGTAATAGGAGACCCATATTGGTGAATGACTCCATGTTTCGATAGGTAGCTAAGTCTCTGTGAACTTAGCAAGGGTGCATACTTGATTAACAACAATAATAATTTCTCTACTGCTGCCTTTCCTCTGCTCTACTCTTGCTCTGTTTTTCTCTTCCTCTTCTTTTCTCTGCCCCTTCTCTGCTCTACCTTTTGGAATTTTATTAATATATTCTCATTTTTGCTCAAGGACACCTTTTCCATCACTCACCTATAGGTATTTATACACTACATCAACCTTGGAATGATCATCAAGGTCGGCATCGCAATCATCAACCATTGGAACAACCTCCAAGGTTGGTATTACAAACATTTACAAAATATTTCCTAGCCTATTGCAACATTGTGCAAGGGGAATGAAATGCAGATCACTCTATACCTTAGCTGGGACTCAAACATGATCTTCCATGCCACAACATGCTTCCTCAATCTTCTAGAGAAATCCGCAATCACTGGGATTAACCAGGTCGACCAAGACTGGTTACACGCTACATTATTTGGGAAGAATCTTCAGACACCATCTCAATTTCTTAATGCGGACCAAAATCTAGATAGGAACATGATTAAGAGACATCCACAAGCATGCTATAATCATTAGGAGCAACTACACGAACCTCAACCACTTTATCCATATGAATCTTTTCACTGGAACACATAAACTTCATTGTCTTCAATTGTCATAAAGAGAAAGATAGCTTATCATCATCCTAGACTTCCATCTAGAACCACAGAGCCAAATACTTTATTGTGGAGGAATGTAGAGAAGAATACTTTCTCCCTATCCCAACTATACTTACAGAAAAGGCAAGTTTCACTCTAGTGAACACAACTCACTCAGATCTTCTTGCGGATGGTTCAAAGCCAAAATGTAGCATCCTTAGACATACCTCTAGCTTACTTCCAATCTACGTACCATGATCTTCAAGAAGAAACAAATGTGGAGCATTTTCCTAGACTATTCTTCACCATACAATTCACTATCTATACTACACTCCTCTATAACTCACTTGTTTCTTCTGGAGGGGCTAATTTTCTCAATATCCTCAACATACAAGTCTTCTAAACAAGTAATAGAACAAGTTACAGTTGACACCAATGACAACAAGAATATGTTGACATCAATGACAACACCGATTAGGCACATACTTGCAACATCTTGAACCCTAGCACATTCTATTTTGAAACAAAATTAAACGGAACAAAAGAGAGCAATATCTGAATTTTAGTAATCCCCTGTTCTCCAATATGTGAAGGAATCCCTCATGCAATTGTTTTTCCAAATATGATAAAAAATCATATTGAATGTTCAATTTAGGATTATGAATCCTCATTGCCATCATCATTATTCCTATTGGCATCTTACCTTGTGCATCTTCCCCCAAAACTTGACATAGTGCAAAATAGGTCTTTTTGAAATAAACTATGAAATAAAAAAAAAGGGCTCCACAGAGGTAGTAGGAATAGGCATTCTTCTATTATTGGCACCTTTTCTCATGTACATGGAAAGTTCATCAGTCCTATAGGTTTTCCTTAACCTCTTATAGTTTTCTTCACTCTTTTGAGTATCTAAAACTGCTAGAGCCTACCTGTTAAACATGAAACAATCTATTATTGCATTCCTTGATATTGTTACCAGTGATGATCCATTAGGCAACCTTACTTTCTTAGTAGTTGGGTGATAGCAATGTGCCATGACTATGATAAGTTCAATATCTACAAAGGTGTTTGGCAATATCAAATCTACCATGTCTAGAATCCACGGGTTGCATACAAGAGCTTGATGATCTTTCTTGTCATAGAAGTACCAAAATAAATTCCAACCAGAGACATGAACTATAGCATCTCTACACACTTGAAATTCATCTCTGAAAATGCTTTTGGACCCTTTGTCAACTAATTTTGGCAAAATATCTAACAAGGACTGTTGAAGAGGTCGTTTCTTTTCTTTGGGTGCATAGGACTCAACTTTCTTACTTATAGACTTTGCATTCTTAGGTGCCATTGTTTGTTATCTCTACAAACTAGGATTTTAACAACTACTTGCTTTGCTGAACTTAGTTGAATGAAGAATACAAGAAGAAATCAACTAGACATAGAAGTGGATGAATTTTCACTTACCTAGTTGAGTGAATTTTGCAGAGTGCACTAGAGCTTGAGTTTGCAGTCACCAATCATTGTTGAATTCACTTGAATGAGAAAATGTGAAGAAATTATGAATTTTATTCAACTGTGGCACAAATCTCCTCGACATTACTTTAGTTCATGTTGAGAGATTGTCAAATCTCATCATTCATATTGTTTCAAATGTGAACCATTGATTTAGACAGATCCAATGGATGGGAGATTAATGAAAGAATTGCATTCATGATTCTCAGTAGCCGCACTCCCACAGGCATTAATAATGACCTTCATAGGGCAGCAAGATAGTCATTTTAGCATTAAATGCCTTACCACATCATCACATACCGTATTGATAGCCATCACAGGATTGAAGGAACCTTTTGACAATCATCATCCACTACTTTCCATTTACTGCTACCCTGCAGACCTAGTGAGGTCACTATTGTAGGGTGGTAGGGTAACCATCGTTACTTTGACTTTCACTCCATTACCACATGCCTTGGAATTGGACATTGTGGGGCCATAGGCCCATTATTTCCATTGACTTGTCTTTTAACCGTAGCATTGCAAACCATCACATTCACCACCGTGGGGTTATGATTCACAACAAATGTTACTTGAAACACTCACGGTGAGCCCGTAAGACCTATTCGAAATTGTCATGGGGCCATGGGGCTAGGCAAACATTAATTTGACCTGCTACACAATGCTATACCACAAATTTGTTTTGGGACCACTACGGGGTTGCGCTAAACCCTGAATTAATATAAACTTACACCACAATACTGCTGGTGAGATTTCTATGAGCTGTGGGAAAGTAGTACATAGAATTTAGAGTCCTTTAGCTCCTGTACACCTGCCAAGAGGATTTGGATGAACTACGAGAGTGTGGTAATGAACAAAGATACACAAGTAGTCAATGATACAAGACCCTTTCAAATAGGTATGACATGAAATGCTTAAGGAAGGCTTTCAAGGACTTATAGAACAATTACAAAGGAATACATACCCCTAAGGTGGATTTATGGGAATGAATCTTATGTGACTGGATGGAAATGAGTAAAATTTTGGAATGGTCTAATAGTGGCTATTGTTGGGGATGAATAGATAACTAGACATTGTAAGGACCTAGAATATTTCTCTGGTGGAATAGACCAGAACACACAACTATACAAAAACAAAGAAAACCAAATTTTTTGGAAAAGGGAAAAGGGAAAACCTAAACTACTGTGCATGGAATTCTATCTTGAAGAAAAGAAGTGTTTCAGAAATTGTCCATGCACTGACAATTCTTGTCTTTCACCCACCAAATTTTGTAGATAATAAGATTCTTTACCACATTTTCCAATAATGACAAATGGGCCCAACCACAGAGCTTCAAACTTTCCATGCTTTCCTTTGTCCTAGATCTGGGCATTCCACATGAGGACAATGTCATCAACTTGAAATTTCTTATCTTTGGCCTTTTTGTCAAATAGATATTTCATTTACATTTGCATCTTTTCATTCTGCTTCTGAGCTTGACTCTTCATTTCATCCAGCTCTGCTAATTGCTCCACCCTCTCCTCCATTAACTCGGGCACATCCAAATCCTGCTACAATATGAACTTGTGTAAAGGCAAAAGATGATGTATTGGCATTCTCACTTGTGCCTCATAGACCAATTCAAAAGGTACTTTTCCAATGGCCCTTTTTATTGGAATCATGTTTTCCCATAAAGATAACCTTAGCTTTGAATCCCATGACCTTTTATTATTCTCAAGCATCCTTTCAATTATTTTCATGATACTTTTATTGCTAGATTCTGCTTGACCATTTCCTTGGGGATGGTAAGGAGAAGCATATGACATCACTATACCATATGACTCACAAAACTTCTTGAATTCTTTAGATCTAAAGAACATAACATTATCTATAAGAATTCTGATAGGAACTCCAAATCTAGTAAAAATATTCTTAAATAAGAAATTTATGACTACTTTACTAGTTGCATACTTTGTTGGAATTGCTTCAATCCATTTAGTAAAGTAATCAGTAGCAGTGAGGATCCACCTATCTCAACCACTAGAGTTGTCTGCTATTTCCCCTATAAAATCAATCCCCCATTGGTGGAATGTTGCATCAATTTGCATGAGCCTTAATGGCAGAACTCCTTGGTATTTCAATTTACCAAATTTTTTTTGGCATGCTTCACATTTCCTCACATGTTTATGAGCATCAAAAAATATAGTAGGCCAATAATAACCTGCCCTTAGAATTTTATGAGCAGTGGTTTTGGTAGACAAATGCCCACCACAAACATTGTCATGCATTTCTTTTAGAATCCTACCTACCTACCCCTAATCCAAACAAAAAAGCAGGACACCATCTATGAACACATACCTTGAAGCTTGCAATTTTAATGTACTCTTCTAGTTATCATTCAACCCATATGGACACTTCATATGTCTAAGGTAGTGAACAATGTTTGTGTACCAAGGAGTGTATTCAATGCTAGAAATCATACCTTCTTCTTGTTGAACATCACACACTTACAAGCTTGGTGATCTAGATATTAATATTAAATTTTTGAATTCTATTCATCCATCTACACCTTCTTCCTATGACTTCTATTTCTGTGAGGATGTCTTTGACTACTAGATTAGGTACATAAGCAATTACTTAGACTCGAACCAACTAGGACCATAATCTTGTTTCTCAATGGCATCATATTACAACTCTACTTCTTGAAGTGATTTTCTAAAGAAATATATTGGTTGTTCATATCCTTCTTCATTTTTCTGTAGCATGACAACTGCTATGGTATGAAAAGAAGCAAATGAAAAAATATGAAATGACATACCAAAGTCTAGAGATTTTAAGACTAGGGCTTCTTTAATTGCATTTTTCATTAATGCAAATGTTTCCACAGCATCTAAATTCCACTCAATCTTTGCCGCTTTTTTCAACATGCTTGCAATGGGCTTAACAATTTCAGCAAAATTAGATATGAATCTTCTCACAAAAATTATTTACCCAAAGAATGATTGGATGGGATTTACTATTTTTAGAATGGAAATTTTTTCAATCATAGCAACCCTTTTTGGGTCTATTCTCACTCCCTCCTTAGAGACAATGTGTCCAAGCAGTTTGCCCTTAGTGACAACAAATTGACACTTTTTACAGTTTAGTGAAATGCCATATTCGAGTGCCTTTATGAATATATTTTCCAAATGTAAACAATGATCCTCTATTTTTTTAGAATATGTTGTCAAATCATCTTAATAAACAACCATTATAACATTGATTAGGTTTCCAAATGAGACATCCATGGCTCTTTGAAAGGTGGCACCTACATTTGTGAGACCAAAGGGCATTCTAACATACTAATATGTATACCAAGGTGTGGTGAGTGTAGTTTTGTATTACTCTGACTCTTTTACATTGATTTGGTTATAGACAAAGAATCTATCCATCATAGAAAGCAATTCACAACCTATAACCCTTTCCAACATTGCTTCCATGTTTGGAAGTGGATAGTTGTATTTCAGAGATGAGATATTCAAATTGTGAAAATCTACATACAACCTTATATCTCCATTCTTCTTTTTGACAGGTACCAGATTTGAGACCCCAGAAGAATGCCTGATAGGTTTAATTATACTAGCATCTCTAAGCTTCATCAGTTATTCCTACATTTTTAGCTCTAGGACAGGATTGATAGGCCTTTGCCTCTGTCTAAATTGTTTGGCGTCCAACTTCAGTTGGATTTCATGCTAGAACAGGTCCTCTCTGTAGGCTTTTAAGTCTTCATAGAACCATATCAATCATAACTCATTTTACCAATGTTTTATTTATTGTCACAAAGATTATAAGTGGGTCACATTCGTCTTTTATCAATGGTATCTCATGTGGTTGAAAGAGGATATTTGTTTTTGTCGTATGTATACAATCTAACAGAGAGCTGCTACATGATTAGGCTTAGTAGTAGGTGGAACAATCACCTTTTGTAAAGCTTCTTGGAGCATTCCATGGTATGTAGGTGAAGTTTGTATTAAATCCCAAATAGAGATCTTAGGTGGAGTAGCACGAAGCTGTTTGACAAGATCATATTCTTGACTACTTTTATGAGTAAGACGAGGTGGTGGAGGGAGCACAGGTTGAGAACATGGAAGAGAGACATGCACATGCGGTGATTTCTTACTTTGCTTGTTATTACAGGTGTTGTATGTGTGAGCAATCACATTGTGGTGTGTTTTTTGTAACACATGTTAAACACCTTGACTCGATTAAGAAATTTGTTGTGCATATTTCTAGATGTGATCGGGAGGTCTACCTTGAACCGTAATCACCAGCTTTAAGCAAGAAGGTGCACTAGGCACCCCTAGTACAATCATCTTTGGAATATTACTACAAAGTTTATTAATGAAGATTGAATTAACATTATTTTTCTCTTGATTATACCCAACATTTATCCCTAAAGGATTTAATGTGAGAGACCTTTTCTCATTCACTAATGCTACATCTTGGCTAGGGAGAGCATTGGAATGAGAGTCGAAGGTACAATTTTGTTAAAAAGGCATGGTATTGTATCATTAATAGATATATCCATTGTCTTCTCATCTAAGGTTCTTGAACATTCAGCTGTAGGAGAAATAGGATAATCTATGGAATCATCATCATCGTCATTACCATATGTTTTAGCTATTAGATCCAAAGCATTAAGAGAACTTTCACCCTCATCATTATCAATGTGTTTTGTTAGTTCTTATACTACCCAAGGGTATGTGCTCATGAGAGATATGATGTTTTCATAATCAGATACATAGTCAAGGATTTCAAATGAATTGCATTTAAATATATCCTTTTGATACATAGCTTGTAAATAAGTGACAGCATGAGAATTCATATTAAGAAATTTGTAGAAACTCTCGAAGTTTTTGATATATGCATGTAAAGATACCAAAGATAAATGAGATGAAGATGCCATGGTAAAATATCTTGTAACATCAATGTAAAATCAGATTTTAAAAGATTTTCAAAAGTTATGCAAAAGACAAGTGCAACACTATGTACAAAAATGACCTAAAATGCTTGATTTTTTCAAAATTTTCCAATACAAATAAGTGAAAGAAAAGGTGTTGTAAGGAAATTGATCAAGTGCAGCAAGTAATGTATCTGATATCATTCCAATAAAGCAATAATATCCTTCACAACACACTTGTAATGCGAACCTAGGATGATGATAAGTCAAAACCTAGTGAAAATGTGCTAAAATGTGCAATTTTCCACAAATTTTTAATGCAAAGACCCAATAAAAGGGGTGTTGTAAAGAATTTTAGGAGGTACAGTAGATTATAGCAGTAATATTAGTCACCTAAAACCATAAAATCTATCACAACATGCTTGGAGAGCAAATCTAGGTGAAACCTAAGGCAAATATAGTCAAAATATGCAATTTTTCACCAAATTTCAATGCAAAAGAGTATGACAAAGGGTGTTGTGAGGAAAATGATGATGTATAGAAAATTATAATAGTAATAACAGCTATCTAATGCCAAAAAATCTGTCACAACATGCTTATATTGCCACTCAAGGTCAAACCTTAGGGAAAATATAGCCAAAATATGTAATTTTTCACCAAATTTGTCACGACCCTAATTTATTTAAATTTAAAATACTAATATTTATGAGGGATAACGTTGGTTGGAATTTAGTAAAATATAGGCATTTAGGAATACCTAAATTTTATATAATATTTTATATAAGAATATAAATATGAATATATAGATATACTATTATATAATATCCTATGTAAACATATATATTAGTATGTATATATATACTATTATATAATATGATATAAGGACATATATATTTTTTTGTTTGAATATAGTCAAGGGGGAAATAAATAAAGGAGTGGCATGGGGTGCAAGCCACTACCTATCCTTTGTAGGAAAAAATTAAAAGTTGGGAGGACACGACACCGCCAGAAAGAAAAAATAGAGGGGGGTTTTCAAAAGAAAAAGGGGACGATAGAGGAAGGCAGAGGAAGGAGAGAAGGTGGAAGGAGGGGCACTGAGGAGAAGTCTAGGCGGAGGTGGAGTTTGAATTTACACCAGCCATCTACATTGCTGGAAAACTTCATAGCAGACCTATATCCTTGAGATGAGCTCCTTTTCTTTCTATGTCGAATGGGTGATTGCTAATTAGAACTGGAAGTTTCTTTTCATCTTGCCTTTAGATATGCTTACCTAAAGTTAACACCAAATATTGTGTAATAGAGATTTGTTTGCAAAGATTGGGATTTGACTTAGCGTCTATCAATTGCATCTGCTAGAAAGTTTTTAAAGCCTTTTCAACAAATTCATTTTTTTTGTTCACATCTTGCAATCATTGCAGTTCATGAGACATTTCTTTGGGGGATTTTATCAAAATAGTTGACATGCCTTGTATGTTCCTCCTCATTTTGCATATATGTCTACCAGAGTATTTTCAACTATAATATCTAGTAGAAATCCCCCTCCTTTAGGCTTTGATGGATGCCTATACCTTGATCAATAGCGTCCATTTTGGCATAGTCTGTGAGGACACTGGAAAAGATTATGGAGTTTGACTCTAAAACTGTCATTTACAGTCACCTGAAAGTTTTAAAGCCCTTTCAACAAATCCATTTTGGACATATCCTTTGGTCATTGCAGTTTATGAGACCATAAATTCTTTTAGGCATTTTGTCCAATAGTTCACGTGCCCTGCCTATGACTCCACGTTGGCATACCTATCTACCTGGGCACTTGCAACTATCTCATTTGACAAAAATTCCCCTCCATTATGCCTTGATGGATGTCCATCCCTTGTTCAAAAGCTCCCATCTTGGCACATGCAGGGAGGACGCTGACAAAAAGGGTTTGAAATTTGATTTTTGCATCTGCCAATCATAGTTACCTGGGAGTTTAAAGTGTTTTTTAACAAACACATTTTTAATATATGCTACAATCATTGCCTTGCACGAGATGAAATCTATTTGAGGCATTCTATCAAATAGTTTTGCGTGCTTCTCTACTCACCCAATGCTCACATACACATCTACTAGAGCATTTCCAACCTTAATATCTGACAAAATCCCCTTTCCATTATGTGTTAATAGATGACCCTACCCTGTGCAGAAGTGCCCAATTTGCACAGGCAGGGAGGACGCTGGTAAAGGTTCTGGGATTTGGATTTGCAGCTGGAAATTGCATTTGCTTGAAAGTTTTTGATGCCTTATCAACTAATACGTTTTGTGTGTATCCTAAAATTGCTATAGACTATGAGACCACTTTTCTTTGAGAAATTCTTTCAAATAGTTCACATTGTTTTGGTCTATGATATCATATTCTGCATACATGTTTATTAAAGCATTTCAAACTATATTATCTCTTAAGAATCCCCCTTCTGTTTAATTCTAATGGCTGTCCCTTCCTTATTACTGGAAATCTGACATGGTGTTCGTTGTTATAGTGTATGTCTACCTATTTAAATAGATGGAATAGGTTCACATCTCACAACAATTTCTCTTATGACAATCTTGGAGATACGTTTTGTAGAAGTATGACAATCTACACATACTCGAAGGTTCTTAACAATTCTGATAGTTGTTCCACGAGGCATGTTTATTAAACTAAATGCAATTGCCAACTTTTACCTATGATGGCAGGGATTTAATTATTTTTCTATTCTTCCACAGCATTCGGTAAATATCTTAAGTCTCGCAAATACCTTGATGTCTGCACCTTCCAACCAATTTCTCCATCTTTGCATAGATCCCCTTTTGTCTACAGATGTGACTACTATACAAAAATATCGTCACTGTAAAAGAGATTGAATATTATTTTCCATCCCCATCTTGTTGTCATCTGAGCTCACTAGAGCTTCATAAAGACCATATTCATATTGTCTCCTAGCAGGCCTGTAGAGATTCTTGTGTCCTCATCCTGAACAAACTTCTGCTCTTCAGAAGCCATCTTCTTTCCATTGCAGTTCTCTGAAAATCCAATATTTATGCCTGCAACAAAAGGACAATATCATGCACCATAGAAATAGAACCACTTGATATTCAAGAGAATGATACCCGAGAAAGCCAATGTAATACATGCCAGAGCTCTCCTCTCATAAGAGGTGTCCTATTAAGAAACATACCTCACCTTGTGATTTAAGGACAAATAGCTTGTGTGGTTGTCACATCTGGTTTAAAGGTTTAATCAGGTAACAACTACCACTTTGTTGTGATTTCCATTGCTCATAAATCTTTCTATGTGGTCTCACCCTTGCTTGCAGTGATACAAACACTTGAATCAAAGTACATCAAAAGAGTAGTAGTGGTCAGATGTACAAGCCCATGCCACATTCCCTACATGCCATCGCATTGATAATTTCCAAAAATTGAATGAAAGGACAATGCTCTTCTTACTTTTCATTTATTTATCTATTTTTTCTTCAAGTCTACAAAATATCTCTTGAATTATTTGAGCCACAGACCTGGATCAATCACTTTCTTGCCTAGGTAAAGTTTCTATTGATGCAAATATGATATAATATATGTTGGTCTCACTTTTCTTCTCAATGCCATTGATTTTTCCCTCTTCAACCATAGAAGAGATTGCTCTAGGAAGTGCGATCAGAATTGGCGTATATGTAACTTGGTTCATCATTATAGAGGTTTATATTAGATTAATGTGTGGATTATTCTAGACTCAAAGGAAAGGACAAAGTGGATGTCCTTATGGATGGGATCCCCATATGGGTGGCCAAGGTAGTAGCCCATTGAAAATTGGTTGCTTTCTATATGAAGAAGTTGGCTTCTCACCAAAAGGAGTGTTGGTAATGATCTCCATCTCCCAATTGGTCATGTCTTACACATACCTAATGATAGATATTCAAAGTCAAAATTACAACATCACAAATATGGGATGATAGATATTTAAAGTTAGAATAAGTTTTTAATTTCTTGTTAGAAAGTAGATGTATTGATAGAAATATTTCTATTATAATCAATAGTATTATGTATATAAGCCTTTGGTTTAAAAATTGAGCATTTAGAATATTTTTATGCATGGATTAGATTTAAATTTATAGAATATAGAACTGATCTAGTTTTCAATAGTTTTCTAAGTAATTAGGGTTAATAGATTTACAATAAAGAATGAATCAAGGTTAGAATGTTTTGTCTAATGATTTCCTTTTTGAAGTTAGCTTTGAAGAGTAAATGTCATAGGGATTATTAAATCATGTTGTCTTTAATATCGAATGGGCTTAAGATTACTAGTCTCAATTGATCTTATTAGTGAATTAATTTGAAAGCCCTTCATACTTAAGTTGTTGATATGATTTACTTAACTTTATTTTCCTTTGTATTGGATCTTATTTAGAATTAATGTCAGCTTTTGACATAAAATGGGTAAGTACCCTTGAAACCAAGACTTTTTAATGGATAAGTAGGACTTTATATTATGAAATTCTTAGGTAATTACTGTAGGCATCAAAAAATTGTCCTAAGTTATCCTTCATCCAAAGATTTAATTAATTTTAATTAATTAAATAAATCTTACCATTTTATACCATATTTCGTAAATAATAAATTCAAATTATTTATTATTTATCCATAAACCACAACACCTCCCTACAAATAATAAATTAAATCAACTTAATTTATTATTTTATCCAAATTTTAACCTAAATTTATTTCACAAAAAATAATACAAACCCGTTACCATAACCCTAACCACCTTTTTACCTACCTTTTTCTCGTTCAACTGATCAAACCACTTTTGAAACCGTCTCCAAAATTTTATAAAAATCAAGCTCATCCATCATTTATGACCCCCGGCAACATTTACATTGGAGTTATGCTACTATTCTGAGCAACCACATTTAATCGATTTCGGTAACATTTAATTTTCCGAGTTTCAATAGTTTGCAA
Source organism: Cunninghamia lanceolata (assembly GCA_027924645.1). Lineage (NCBI taxonomy): Eukaryota > Viridiplantae > Streptophyta > Pinopsida > Cupressales > Cupressaceae > Cunninghamia > Cunninghamia lanceolata. Next base: position 3,041,031 of record BSBN01000797.1, read on the forward strand.
TTATCCTTTTGGTGCACTTAATGTAGATTTTAGGGTTTTGCAAAATACATTTTCAAATCTTCTATTAAAATCTATGTTGGCTGCATACAATGGTGAACCCGACGTGAACCCCCTCTGATCATTCAGTTGCAAGTGTTTTTGGTTTGAAAGCTTGCAGGTTTATTAATCCTTTGTTCGGGGTTTGATCTTCAACTGGAAAACCTTGCTTTTGTTTATTTGATAAAAGGTCAAGGAATACACTGCAAAATCAAAGGAACTACACCGAAATGGGTAACAATGGTATAGTGAGTTAAGTTGTCTTGAGTTCTTATGATTTGGAGCCACGAATATATTTTGCCTTAGTTCTTTCATTTTCTCAAACGAACAATTCTTGTGTAAGAAAGGCATAATACATTATCTTATATTTTGGAATGTATGCCATTCAAAGCTAATTTTGATCGGTGGGCTGTGCTTTTTTAAGAATATCCATATTTCAAAACTTACTCAACATATGCATTTATCAAACATATTACTTTCTTTGTCTAAGCTTCCACATTTGCGGAAAGTGTGCTATCCAATAACCTTTTATATCTGAGCATTATAGTGCTAAGAAAATTATCTTATGCCCTAAACAAATTTATGCTCAAAACGTTACTTTTTTAAAAACCTCTCATTTGTTTCTGTCAGCGTATTCCTTGAATCTCTAGTGGGTGCAACCGCTAGTAGCTTGGGCTGTCTTTGGCGTATTCCTAAAACCTTCTGCCGTAAGTAAATTCTTGTTGGAAAATCTGCTAAGCTCATCGGTTGTTCATAGCGGTGTATTCCTTGGAGCGCCTGGCTCACACCAGAAAATTTGCTAAACTCGTTAACTATTCATATCAGTATACTCCTTCAATCTTCTGGTAAGTCTATCCAAGCCCACGGCCAGCGCAAATAAAATCACTGCAATTAAATGTTGATCATGTTATAATGGCTAGTTCTTAAGATGACAGGCGAGAGATATGTGGTGTTCCTGATCACAATCTAACCTTGGGTTGAATCTCATTGTGCAGAGGTTTTTGGTCGTCATCTTTAACCCTAACCGCCTTGGAGCAACAGTTTTGTGTTTGTTAATGCTAAACAGTTTTGTGTTTGTTAATGCTAAACAGTTTTGTGTTTGTTAATGCTAAACAGTTTTGTGTTTGTTAATGCTAATAAATTATGTCAATTATAGTTTATAAATACACAGAATTATCTACAAAATAAAACCATCCTTCAAACTGTGAATATAAAGTGAATGAAATGCCTATCTAATCCCTGGTAAGAAAAAGCGATTACATTTTGTTCTGTGTGTCTTTAAATTGTTCGTATTGAGGTGATAGCCGAATATCTCACTTTCTCATTACTCTACTCTCTGTCAATAAATATAGTTGCAGGTGGGAAATATATGTGTAGCGCCAGTGCATTTTGATGACACACTAATAAACTGACCCTCTAATTTGGAATTTTCACTATGATGGTTTTACTTATCAATGTTAGTTTGCAGCAAATTTAATAGATGTTATTTATGACACATTGAACAGTAATCTGCCAGAAACCATTCTTTCCCAAACAGGTCTTCAACGTTGCCAACCAAAAATTTAAACTGTCGCAGTCAAGAATAACCCTAACAACCAAAACTTAGCCGCACACTTTAACCACGACGTGTGATTACTTCAAGATCAAACTGCCAGTTAACAAACCTCCAGAGTGTCCGTTTTTAGCCCTTGGAGGCTGTTTTGTGTAAACAGGCCTAACTTTGTCACTTGTCATCAGATTTTCACGTTTTTGCAGGCGTTGGAAAGATAACTTAGACAACTACATCGTGGTGAAAGTCTTTTTCTCAAATTCATCTCAGATTTTCTAGTATAATCATTTGCAATTCAGACTTTCATTTTTTATTTTTTTTTTTGCAAAACATCGAATACTTTCTTCTTGTTGTGTGTTAATGTTCTTATGTGCTTTTGGCAGGGTTCATTCATTTCACTTGCAGCTTTTACGCCTGTCAAAGACTATTTTACAAACTACTAATTAGTTTTTTGCAGGACCGCTTGTCAAAGAATCTAATCTTGAAACATTTTGTCTTCATTTTATAGATTAGATCACATCATAAGCAAGGGTTAAAATTAACAAGTGTTTGCGATGTCTTGTGGCTTGCAATTTTGTCATTGAATGCGTATGCTCTTCTCTTGCGCCATTCGACGATCTTGAGAATCAAAAGCATTTTCTTTGACATTTTGTACAACCACCCACACATTTGGATTTGGAATTAAAATGAACCCCATGCGAGTGTGAGGCAAAGGCGTTGTGTATGCTCTCTCCTTGCGTTTCATGCGATCTGGGAGATAAAAAACAACGTGTTTCCTTGCTTTTGTTATCCTTAGAGTGGGCCTGCTCTTGAGACACATCCGCAAGGAGAACTCATTTGCGACCCCAAGCGGGACTTTCGTCCGGCCCGCTATATAAATTGAGGATAAGGCGAAAGCCAAGTCTAACCGGTATTAGCGCTTACCGTACAGTGCTAGCTCGAAAGGAGGTGTACCTTGTGTATATTAAAACTCCTAGTAGGGTTAGTCAAAGCCTTTAGTGGCTTGCTGGACGCTCGTAAGGTGCCGGTCCCCCGGATATTCACTAGAACCCTTTTGTGTAGTGGCCAAAAACCCTCTACTTGTTGATACAGGAGGAAACTCTTATAGCCGTCCCATATTTTCGCGGCTTATGGCAGAGATAGTAAGGTACCTTAGGATCTGCGCGTCCTAGGACCTGGAACTTGGTGTGCCTGAGAAGTGAGTGCACTGTAAGGGGGAGCCCGTGCCCCAAGTTCCTGGAGCTATACACCATAAGTATGCGCGGCTGGGTAAAACCAAGTGGGAACTCAACAAGTATTGTCCTTTCCTAGCCTAGGATCGTGTATGTTTACAAGTGTTTGCAAAACATCCAGGTGTCACAAAAAAAAAAAAACAACCAATCAAGTTGTGTGTCTTATATGATTGTTGTGTGTGCAGATTTAATCATCATCACCATTATAAGTTGTCTCCCCACATCATCAGCTGGACTTTCAAAATTGAGAATCTTTTTATCCTCGTTGCACATCTCAAGTGGAATCTCGTCATTTTAAATCACAATAAGCTCTTTCGATTGATCATTCATCCATATCCATTCCCAAAATCTCTTTTCACTAGTTTGTAGACCCCCATTGTCCTATTGATCATATATCAACATCCAATTAAGAGATAGACCTTTTCCTAATCAATCCCATAACGATCCATTTGCTTAAGAGGCCCTGACCATTCTTAAGTTAGTGTATCTTTGTCATCTTATCTTTTCTACTCAATAAGCCCTGTCTTCCTTTGAGTAGAGGTGGCATTTTGGTCTCCTTTCTTCCTTAGGCATATCATCACCCTGAGTGTTTTAAAGGAGCCCCTTATCCGTATCTAATCCTAAGGTCCATCCAGTCTCTTTGAGTCACCCTTTTGACTCTATTTCTATCTTAAATCAAACAATTCATATCTACATCTTGATCCATATCATTTATCCCCACTTTTGGAGTCTTTCATATCATCCATACATATCCATTTGAGAGCTTTTTAACATTTCAATTGTCCTCTATTTTCATGGTTACTACCCGTGCCCAAGCCAAGAAAAACAATATGGATTTCACTCCTCAAAACTGGCAACCTCAATCCTTAAGATTCCTCGAAGAAGAGCCCATCCATGAGCAAATCAATCCTTCCCAACAAGATACTGGATCATCATCACATTTTCATAATGATCCACTTGGAGACCTTTCAACTTATGTAGATGTTCGAGATGATGTATCCGACCAACCAGTTACTCCCAAAACTCCTAAACCCACAATGACTATGCTGAAACGAATCCAATTGCACTTCAAATTCAACAAGATCCTGAAACATTGCAACTTGTTCATCTCACCATGGATCATGATCCTGATTATTTTATGCAATACCTTTATGATTGTGGAGCTAGAGTCCCTGATGATATTTATGAGAGAGAAAGAGCACGAAGAAAAGCAGAAAAAGCTAAAGCCAAAGCTCAGGCTACTTCCTCTCTCCACCAATCTTTTTCAACACCTATGTCAAACGTGTTCCAATCCACCTCATCTATCACACCACCACAAAATTTTACCTTGGGACCACAAGATACTTCTATTTCTACAATCCCATCTCTCTCTTCCCATCAATCATTTTCAACACCTATGTCTATCTCATCACATACTTACACATTGGGGATACCTCCCGACTATTGTCCTCCCGTGCTCCAACCTATTCAGTCATCACTTACACCCCCATCGATTCCACCATTAGGAATCTCACAATCTATCCCCGTAATTCAAACCATTTAGTCATCTTCCTCATTTCCTTCATTAGCATCATCTCTCACAACCTCTTCCATTTCATCAGTAGGGATCTCACAATCTATATCTTCCATACCGAAAACCTCCAACATTCCCTCATCTCAATTAATTCCCAATGCGACTCATGTTTCCATACCTCAAACTTCTTCTATCCACATCCGTCACATCAACGCTCAACCAAAACCGATATCCACTTCCATACCCTCAATTTCACGAAATTATAACCCTACCAATGTCTCATCCTCAAAACCCGTTGATCCCCAAATCCTTCAGCTACAACAACAACTCGCTCAATCACAACAACAGCTTGCCCAATCGCTACAACAAAATTTGAGACTCCAATCAGTCCAACAATCCCAATCATCGTCACAACATCACCCTCAAACATCACCTCAAACGCAATTACACAATCAATCAATCACCACTCCACCCATTCAAGATGAAATCGAACGAATCATTGATAATCGGATTGGTGCTCGACAAAAGAAATACTCATTTGCAGAACTATACCCAGATCCATTTGACAAATCTCTAATCATGGTACCTTTTCCTACAAACATTGAAATACCAAAATTTGACAAATACAAAGGAAAAGGTGACCCTCGCGATCATATTCGTGAATTCTGTATCGCATGCATGGAATTTCGACATGAACCTACATACTTAATGAGACTTTTTCCTAAAAGTTTGGCTGGCTCAGCCCTTGAATGGTTCTCACGTCTCCCAGGAAACATCACATCTTTTGAACAACTAGTAGAAGAATTTGTCAAAAATTTTGCCTACAACATTGAACAAGACACTTCCATGCAAGACCTTTATAACACCAAACAAAAAGGAGGGGAAACCCTTACTTCGTTTCTACAACGATGGAGGCATATTGTCAGTCGACTCCCTTGTCACATTCCTGAGAAACAACTTGTTCCAATTTTTGTGCAAAATCTTAATCAAGAACTGGCCTTTCACTTACAAGTACAATGTTCTGATTCATTTGAACAAATCATGACAAAAGGGAAGATGATTGAAACGGCTCTTATCAACAAAGGTCTCATCAAAATCTACAAAGACAATTACAATCGTGATTCCAATAACCAAAACAATGATAAATCCCGATATTGGAATCGAAACAAGAATATTGTGAATGATGGAATCACTGATACAAAACATGTTCAACATGTGCAAAACAAACCATTTGTCCTCAATTCTTCATCAACTCAGAATACACCTCGAGATCGTCCACCACATATACAGAAGAAATTTACCTTTCCAGGTTTGCAACCACCACGCACATTTTCAGATTTAACAGAATCTCTTGAATCCATATTTTGGAAACTTAAACAAGCAAACATGATTGAACTTCCTGATGCTAGTAAACCTTATGATGACAATCGACCAAAACCCCGTTGGTTCCGAGAAGATCAATATTGTGAATACCACCGTGTCAATGGGCATGCCACTAATTCATGCATAAGACTGAAGCATTATGTCCAAGATCTAATTGATCAAGGAGAGATACACATAGATCAAATACCTCATAAGTCTCCCAATGAGAAACTCAAAGCCTAGCAAGAACCATTTCCTCCACATGGACAAAAAAATAATAGAGCCAATAATGTTGATAACACATCACACAATGAAGTTCATTATGACTATAGTAACCATAGTGTAGTTGGCCGTATTGAAGTTTCATATCCTCGTGTCAATGTTATTACTGTTAGAGGTCAAACTCCCGCGTGTGATGTCACTACACGAAGAGGTCGTATTACTGTTCAGGGAACTCCTCCTCCTATTGCATCCCATAACCCCATGAGACCTCATGTGTTATCCCATAATGTACCTAAATATACTATCCAGGATCAATTGAAAAAGACACCTACCCAGATCTCAATCCTAGAGCTTTTAAGAATGTCTCCCCAACACAAACAAATCTTGGATAAAGCCCTTATAGAATCTCAAGTACCAGGTGATATTGACGTAGATCAATTCCAAGCTATGGTGGGGGCTCTTACATCCACTCCTCGCCTCATCTTCATAGAACCAGAAAACTCCTCTCCAGAACATTTCCATAATGAAGCCCTTCATCTAGAAGTTATTGTCAAACAACATTTCGTGAAACGAGTCCTAATAGATGGTGGATCAGCTTTGAATTTATGTACCCTCAAATTAATAAAACAACTAGGATACTCCGATGAGAACATTGATGAGAAATATCAAATTACGATCAAAGCTTATGATGACGGAGAAAGAAAATCAGCAGGTACAATTAAACTCCCAATCAAGGTTGGCCCTATTACAATGGAAACTACATGTCAGGTCTTAGATCTTGATCTCCCCTATAACATTCTCCTAGGGCGTCCTTGGATTCATGCCATGAGAGCCGTCCCTTCCACGTACCACCAATGCATAAAATTCCCATTTAATGATCGTGAGATTACCATACAAGCAGACCCTCGCCCATTTCAATACTGTAGACGACTGGAGGGTCCTTATCACCATCAAAATTATTGCCCAACTAATGAGGTTGCCCAACCATCATCCAAATACATTGACCCATCCACCCTCACCCCGTCTTCTTCATCCACACCATCCACTTCCCGATCGGAGATCAACGCTAAGATCAGTGCTACAGGCATGGGGGAGTACACTCTGTTTCATATCAATGAACTTCCTCTTTCACCTAAGAGCTATGGGCGACCTCGTCCGATTAATCATGTCTTGATTACTCATCCACAGTTGAAAGACTTCAAATATTAGGGGCAACTAAGTCAAGAAACCATTGAAGATGACATCTCTAAATGGCTCTATAGCGATGAAGATGAACAGAGACAATTACCATTGAGTATATATCACAGAGGTTATCCTATCATTAAAAAGTTGGGCTATACAGAAGGTCGGCTTGGGCAACAGCAACAAGGAATCTTAGAGCCTTTAGAATTTCATCGCCGACCTAAGCATGCTGGGCTAGGGTTTGGATCCACCAAGCGTGAGTCACCCGATGTTGAGTTTATCTTAGACGAAGTGGTGAAAGCTTTTCCCGCAGTTGAGTCCTTTAATCGAGACACTTTCATAGATCCTTTTGAAGCGGCCGCTGATGTCTTCGAGGATAATTCCATCTATACCATCACCTATTCCTTTGATCAACCATCATCCTCATCCACCCCGTCCACTTCCTCTCATTCATTATCCCTTGTTTATCCAGATCTCATTGACTGGGACCAACACGGACCTCCTGTTCTTGACGTCTTTGAAAATGATGAAGCTATTGGTGAATTTCTGGGGCTTCGTACTCATCTACCTATCGGAGATCACAAGATTGGTTACTCTATTGAACTACACTCCGATGCCTACTTTGGGGAATCTGTTAAATTCCTTAGTCAAAAAAATGAAAATGTAAAAATAACGTCCCCTGGTGAAAACCACTTTGTGGCACTTTCGGACGATGCAAAAATCAAAATAAAAGACGTATCCACTGGTGAAAACCTTTCTGAGGCGCCAGAGGATGAGGAATTTAACCTTCCCAAAGTGGGGGCACACCAAGAAAAGTCCACTATTCTCATAGAACAGACACAAGAGATGAATCTTGGAACTACAGAAGAACCCAAGATCACATATGCAGCAAAGTCATTATCAAAATTTGAAACTCGGGACTTCAATTCTTTCTTCAAAAAACGAGAAATCAATTTTGCTTGGTCCTATGCACATATGCCAGGATTAGATCCATCACTAATAGTACATCATTTAACAGTCCGTCCTGGAACAAAACCAGTCAAACAAAAATTGAGAAAGATGCATCCCAAAATTGCTCTAATGGTCAAGGCAGAGTTAGAAAAGCTCTTGGCAGTTGGTTTCATCAAACCGATAGATTACCCTGAGTGGATCTCAAACATTGTACCTGTAGCCAAGCCAAATGGAACCATCAGAGTTTGTAATGATTTCAGAGACATCAACAAAGCTTGTCCAAAAGATGATTTTTCGTTACCAAACATTGATATCATAGTGGATCTGACAGCAGGACATGAGATGTTATCATTGATGGATGGATTTTCTGGTTATAACCAAATTAGAATAGCTGAAGAAGATCAACATAAAACTTCTTTCATTTGTGTCTGGGGAACATATTGTTGGCTTGTCATGCCTTTTGGTCTAAAAAATGCCGGAGCCACATATCAAAGAGCAATGACTGTTATCTTTCATGATATGCTTCATAAACAAATGGAAGATTATGTAGATGACATACTTGCCAAATCAAAAACCAGAGAGGGGCACCTATATGTTTTAGAAAACATTTTTGATCGTCTTGAAACGTACAATGTCAGACTAAATCCTAAGAAGTGTGTATTTGGAGTAACATCTGGAAAACTCTTAGGTTATATTGTCTCCAGAAGAGGAATTGAAGTTGATCCAGCAAAAGTCAAAGCTATAATGGAAATGCCTCCTCCTCAAAATCTAAAACAACTTAGATCTTTGCAAGGAAAATTACAATCCATATGGAGGTTTATTGCTCAGCTTGCTGACAAATGTCAACCATTTACTCACTTGTTGAAGAAAAACACACAATTTATTTGGGATCAAAATTGCCAAGAAGCATTTAATAAACTTAAAGAATACTTGGGATCTCCTCCTGTGTTAGCACCACCTATTCATGGAAAACCCTTTATTTTATACATTTCAACAACATCAGCAGCATTAGGGGCCTTGTTAGCACAAAATGATGATAGTGGTAAAGAACGAGCAATCTATTATATCAGTAGAACTTTGGTGGGCTATGAAGTAAATTATTCACCTATTGAAAAGGCATGTCTCGCAGTTGTCTTTGCATCACAAAAGCTTAGGCACTACATGTTGAGTCATCAGACTAAGCTTATATCAAAGATTGATCCTCTCAAATACCTACTATCTAGAGCAGCCCTGACTGGACGTATGGCAAAATGGGTGATGATGCTTAGTGAATTTGACATTGAGTATGTTGATAGAAAAGCTATAAAAGGACAAATAATAGCAGATCAATTGGCTGAAGCACCTATAGAATCAGATCATCCCATGGTAACAGAATTTCCTGATGAATCAATCTTGGACATAGAAACTATTCCCTCTTGGCAATTATATTTTGATGGTTCTCATACTCAACATGGCTCTAGAGCTGGAATACTCTTTGTTACACCTCAAGGCGATTATATACCAAAATCATTTCACATTCAATTTCCATGTACAAACAACATCGCCGAATATGAAGCACTAATCAAAGGATTAAAATTGGCTATAACCTGGAATATCAAAGACTTACAAGTTCATGGGGATTCTCAACTAGTGATCAAGCAAGTAAACAACGAATATCAAACAAAGGATGAAAAGTTAAAGCCATACAAGAAACTAGTGGATACATTCAAAACATATTTCAACAGGATCACATTTGAACAGATTTCAAGGCTTCACAATAAAGCTGCTGATGCTATGGCCACAATTGGTTCAATGATAGAGATACCTGGGAATGATCACAAAATTGAATTCCTAATAGAAAAGTTGTTTGTACCAGCTTTTGATATCCCAGAATCAGAGTTGGTATGTGATATTGTTGGTCCTAACTCCACTTGGTTCAATGAGATCTACCATTACCTTCATAGCCAAATCATTCCACCAAATCTTTCCAAATCCCAACATCGCTCCTTCATTTGTCGTTCTTCCCAATATGTCCTCCTCAGTGATACGCTTTATAAAAGGTCACTAGATGGTGTTTTGCTTAAATGTCTTAACCCGGAAGAAGCCCAAACTGCTTTGCATGAGATACACGAAGGCATCTGTGGTGGTCATTCTGGAGGTTCATCCTTAGTCAAGAAAATGCTTCGCACAGGATACTATTGGCCTACTATGGAGAAGGATGCGCATGAATTTGTTAAGAAATGTGTACCTTGTCAGCAACATAGTGATCTAATTCATGCACCAGACAAGAACTGCAAACTATCACTACTTCATGGCCATTTTCACAATGGGGGCTCGATCTCATTGGAAAAATACATCCATCCTCCTCAGATGGTCATAAATTTATTATCACTGCTACTGAGTACTTCACTAAATGGGTTGAAGCAATTCCTCTTACTTACATTATGGGAAAGCAAATATCTAAGTTCATTTTCCATTATATCATTTGCCGCTATGGTATTGCTCAAGCCATAGTCACAGATAATGGTCGCCCATTTAAGAATCAAGATGTCAAAGAGCTTTGCAATAAATTCAAAATCCAACATCACTTTTCTACCCCCTATTATCCGCAAAGTAATGGCCAAGCTGAAGCAACTAATAAGACTCTTTTGAAAATCTTGAAGAAAACAGTAAACGAGGCTGGCAGTGATTGGCACTTGCAACTTCATCCTGCTCTTTGGGCTTATCGAACTAGTATCCGTACTCCTACTGGTGCTACACCATATTCCTTGGTATATGGTTCAGAAGCTATTTTACCCATTGAGATCGAGCTCCCTTCCTTGTGAGTATCCTTACAACACTTGATTTCAGATGAGGAGTATCGGATATCAAGACTACAAGAGCTTGAGTTGTTGGACGAGAAGCGACTTACAGCTCTTAATCATCTAAAAGCTTATCAAAATCGCCTGCACCGAGGTTACAACAAGAAAATTAAGCCTCGTAAATTTGAGCTTGGAGATCTTGTTCTACTAGAAAATCAAAGGAATCTGGCTGATCGTGCAAAGAAAGGGAAGTTTGAACCTAACTGGTTGGGACCTTTTGTCGTAACCAAGAGCTATGGATCAGGAGCTTACCAGCTTTCCACTCCGAAAGGTCAACCTTTGGAAGAACCTATCAACATAGTCCATCTCAAACGGTTCTATACCTGACTCGGAGTATCCCAGTTAAAATAAAATAAAAAATTAAAAAATTTAAAAAATAAAATAAAATAAAAAATAGTAAAGAAAAATCATTTCGTCCAATGGTGAAAACCACTTCGGTGGCGCCCTGGATAAGTACCATGGTGAAAACCTGTTCGCAGGCGCCATGTGTAGAATTCAAGCTGTCCCCACCATCCTTTAGGTAGCTTTTTCACATCATCCATCTCACCATCATCCATTTCCCATCCATAATAAAATATGTCCTCCCTTTTGCTCCCATCCATATCTTGCCATACGCATCTACTCAGTATCATCTGGTCATATTGCATTGTCTCGCCAGCTATTCTACGTTCCGTTATCACTAGCTTGTCCATTAGTCCTTTCCCATTCCTTCACCTGCTCTCATCCTAGTATTCTTTTGTCCACCTGTGTAGGTCTATGTGTCTTGGTACCTTTGAGTTCCTCATAATAGACTCTTGAGTTTGTCTGCCTTTCCAGTCTCATGCAATTCTGTAATAACATTTTTTTTCAGCACTATGTCTTCATTCTTCTCCTCCATCCAATCATTTCACTTCATGCAAACACAAAATTTCCAATAAAACAAACACAACCCAATTTTTTGGCACTCGTACATTCCAAGCCATATCTCAAAAACACTTTGAAACTCTTAGACTAAATTATGGAACTTAAACACCTAGTGATTCGATCTTGATTGTAGTAACTAAGTTGTAGATCCCCCAAGCCAACCATCCTTTATTTACCTTATCTTATCCAGGGATATATCGTTCCCGCAACATGGCACTTATCTATTTATCGTATTAGTTTTTGGCTTGAGATCTTACTGCCTATCTTACCGCTTATCATGATTAAGTCTTTTGATCCTTCTTTTTCTTTTTTGTCTAGGGGCAACATTGTGTATGCATGTTTTTGCTTGTTTTGTTCGCGTGTACTGACTCATTGATGTTTTTGTGTCTATTATTGGTCCTTGCAACATACCTGCCACACCGTCATCATGGTCTTTCATATCATGGTGCCATTAGGCATATGCTTGCTTGCGACTTTCCTCCTTTCTGCATTTGACACATCGTCACCCTGGTCTTTATACCTCGGTGCATAATGTCAGGTGCTATATCAAACACCAGGTTGCTCAAAGTTTAATCAGCATAACTCCATCATCCTTCCCTCCATTTCCTAATGTGCATCCAAAAACCTACGTTTTAATCTTCTTTGAAACAATATTGCTTCGCAACATTGTCTCAAAGAGGGGCAAAATGTAGGCATCAAAAAATTGTCCTAAGTTATCCTTCATCCAAAGATTTAATTAATTTTAATTAATTAAATAAATCTTACCATTTTATACCATATTTCGTAAATAATAAATTCAAATTATTTATTATTTATCCATAAACCACAACACCTCCCTACAAATAATAAATTAAATCAACTTAATTTATTATTTTATCCAAACTTTAACCTAAATTTATTTCACAAAAAATAATACAAACCCGTTACCATAACCCTAACCACCTTTTTACCTACCTTTTTCTCGTTCAACCGATCAAACCACTTTTGAAACCGTCTCCAAAATTTTATAAAAATCAAGCTCATCCATCATTTATGACCCCCGGCAACATTTACATTGGAGTTATGCTACTATTCTGAGCAACCACATTTAATCGATTTCGGTAACATTTAATTTTCCGAGTTTCAATAGTTTGCAATTATCCTTTTGGTGCACTTAATGTAGATTTTAGGGTTTTGCAAAATACATTTTCAAATCTTCTATTAAAATCTATGTTGGCTGCATACAATTACCTATGTGGATTGATGTCATCAAAGTGATAGGGTGAAATTCTCTATTGAGACAATCTAGAAGATTATATAAGATCTAGACGATGTTGTTGTCATGTATAAATTAATGTTATGCAGATGGGCTTTATGTTTAGCATGTATTTTCCTTCCTATTAAATCATGATATTATAAGTTGTTAAGGACAATAGTTATTTTCTTTGATAAACGTTTCTCCATATTGCTTGAGGCATTTATTTCCATTGCCTAATAAATATGTTGTAAAACTATAATCTGATTCCAACTACATCAAGAGTAGGTAGTGAGACCTTTTATCCATTGTATCACCAAATTTAGGAAATTGTGTTTGCAATGAGAATTAGCATCCTTGGTGTAACGTAATAAAGTGTTTATGTACTTTTACTTGAGTAAATCATTGTGTTGGAACTAATACAACTTAAGTTTTGTCCTTGAGGAAATATACGTTTATAATCTAGAGTCAAGTTTTGTGACAGTAGTAACCTCAGAGATCTTTACCTTCCCGAGTTGACTAAATTGAACTAGAGATGTAGCTATGCTATAATCATTGCTCTTTAAGAATAATTAATCATATTCTCTTCAGTAATCGTTGTATTTCTTAACCCTTTAGGGTGAAGCTCATAAGAATTACAATAGAGTATTCACTTATGTACCAAGAATTACAATGTGACTTTAGGGTATTGAAATTACTGTTTGATCTTACAAATATTATTCCAAATAAGATTAGTGACATCATGTAGAGTTCCATTAGGAAATCTTTGAGGTAAAAATAGTGCATGAATTTGGAGATACACTTTTCCTTAGGAAAACATGATGTCTCGAGCAGACACCTGATAGGGATTCCTCAACACTAGGGTTGCACGACAATCACCCTTTTTGGGAGGTCATGATAGTGGATTTAATTTCATCCATGTTTTCACCTAAGTGGGTGCCAGCTGAAAAAGAACTGTTTGGGGCAAGGGATCACCCTAAAAAGGGTTGCATACCCACTCACAGTTGCATTAAACATAGTACAAAAAAGAAATACATATTCGCATACCCCAGAGTCAGTCGTATATGGAGGGGGCCTTGATCCCATGGATATAGGGTATGTAGGTAGTTTGGATGGTGAAGGATGCCCCCAGTACTTAGGTCCCCTAGATATAGGGTACTCTCCTATAATTAACATCATGATCTTGACTTTCTGCGTAGTGATTTTTGAGTCGTGTTAACATGAAATTGTCCAGTCAGTTTTGTGTAGATGATAAGGAGACCAAACATTGGAGAAAAAACAAGTTATTCGAAATGAATACAAGTTGTAGTTAAGAACTTAAGGTATGTGCTACTCAGTCATTCTTATATGTTATCTTGTGAAATGTACATTCTTTCTTCACTAGATTAAGAGTGATGAACTTTTTAGGACTTTATGAATATAGAAAACTAAGCTCTAGTTGTCTAATGACTGTAACATTTATTGGACACTTCTTAGAATTAATAGTAAAATTTCATGATTTTGCATTCCCTACATCTGTTAGATAGAAATTTATCTGTTCCTTGGTATTTTTGAATTCAAAGTTTAGTATTATATTGTTGTTAAGGAGTTGGGTCCTTACATGTGGTATTAGAGGAGAGGCTCAAACACTATTCTTGGAGGTTTGCTAACCTAAAACATGGTAAGATTTAAAATATAAGGTTAATGATATTCCCTCTCTTAGGATCTAATGATCGTCTAGTTATTGATAAATGTGGAGAGAAACATGCAAGGAAAAGGAAATGGTAAGGTCGTAGATAAACCCTCCATATGGTATTAAAATTACTAGTTGATCTTGCAAATATTATTCCCAATAAGATTAGGCACAATGTGAATAGATATATTAGGAAAGCTTTGAGGTGAAAATAGTACATGAATTTTGAGATAGACTTGCCTTAGGTAAACTTGATGTCTCAGGCAGACAACTAATAGGGATTCCTCAACATGAGGGTTACATGATAATCACCCCTTTTGGGAGGTCATGATAGTGGATTTATATCCATCCCTATTTTCACCTGAGTGGGTGGTAGTCAACGAAGAACTATCTGGGGCAAGGGATCACCCTAGGAAGGGCTACATACCCACTCACAGTTGCATCAAACATACTACAAAATAGAACTACATATTCACATACCCTAGAGTTAGTCGCATCTGGAGGAGGTCTTGATCCCATGAATACAGGGTATGGAGGTAGTCTGGATGGTGAAGCATGCCTCCTATACTCAGGTCCCCTAGATATAGCGTACTCTCCTATAATTAACATTGTGATCTTAGCTTTCTATTTAGTAATTTCTGAGTCGTGTTAACATGAGATTGTCTAGTCAATTTTGTGCAGATGATAAGGAGACCAAACACTGGAGAAAAAACAAGTTATAAGAAATGAATGCAGGGTGTAGTGAAGAACTTAAGGTATGTGTTTCTCAGTTGTTCTTATATGTTATCTTGTGAAATGTTCTTTCTTTCTTCACTAGATTAAGAGTGATAAACTTTTCAGGACTTTATGATTTTAGAAAAATAAACTCCAGTTTCTAATGACTGTAACATTTATTTGACACTTAGAATTAATAGTGAAATTTCATGATTCTACATTCCTTACATCTGTTAGATCAAAAATTTTCTATTCCTTGGTATTTTCAAGTTAAGAGTTTAGTATTGTTATGTTGTTAAGGAGTCGGGTCCTTACAAAATTTCTAATGTAAGAGCCCAATAAAAAGGTGTTGTAAAGAATTTTGAGAGGGTTAGTAGATAATAACCCTGATAATAGCCAATTAGTGCAGAAAAATCCTTTGCAACATGCGTATGGTGCAAATCTAGAAAGACGATAAGGCTAAAATCTAGTGAAAAAACAAGGTGTTCAAACCCTAGGCATGAAATTTTGCAAGAAAATG
Source organism: Cunninghamia lanceolata (assembly GCA_027924645.1). NCBI lineage: Eukaryota > Viridiplantae > Streptophyta > Pinopsida > Cupressales > Cupressaceae > Cunninghamia > Cunninghamia lanceolata. The sequence continues at coordinate 3,056,961 of BSBN01000797.1, forward strand.
ACTATAATGCAACACTAAAGTTATAAATCAATCTAATGAGTGTTTTTAAATGGTAGTAAAATCTGAAACAAGATTTTGACTACCTAGCTAGTGCAAAACTAGGTTATATATGAAACAATGCATAATTTCAAGCAATTTTCAACAATTTAAGCATGAAAATGCAATCTAAATAAATGATGAATGAAAAATTTATGTATTTTAAATTAGATATGATGTTGTTGATAGAAATTTATTAAAATTAGATGCCAACCAATCTAAATTATTTGAAAATGCAAGCCAAAAATACAATTTTTTTCATTTTTTTTGTAATTTTCCAAATGTAATAAGATGAACAATGATATGAATGAATGAAATGAATGTAAATCTAAAGCACAACACTCAAAAAGGTGCAAAATTCATTAAAAACATGGGTTCACTTTAATATTTAGGATGAAAAAAAGAGATGAGGTTGTTTAGGTTGATTTTGCTAGTTTGTGTTGATCCTCCTTTCACCACTTAGGAAATCTGCTATCAGGCTTTTGGTCACTTGGATCATCAGCAAAAACTAGAATTGTGTGATTTAGTTGTTTGATTATGCCCAATTATGATCAAAACCCTAATTATGCAAATTTGGAAGCAAACAGAGATACCAAATGACAATCAAATGCATATCAGATTTTGAAGTTCTAAAAATGGAAAAGTTTGGGACTAATGAGCGGGTTCCCTAGTCTAGTGCCATGCTTTTTTTCAAGATCTGGGAATCTTATCTGCAACTTGATTGTGCTATTCCAGAGCTTTTTCTGTTGCGGGATCTGGAGGACTATGGTACGGGCGCCCGAGTCTAGGTGCCTATTTTCTCTTATGATCTGCAATTTTGATAGTCTACATTGTTCTTCTATAACTTCACTTTTTCTACTCCTACAACATGTAACCTGCAATCATGGAAAAATGGGTTGGGGGTTGTGGTGTTTAAAGGCTTGCCTCAGTCAAGCCCTAGAGGGACATTCAAGTCTTCTGAACACTATTGTCAAATAAAGAGTGTGTATCCCTATAGGATAGAGGTGAAATCTAAATGATAAATGATTGAAAACATAAATGATATCACCTTGTAGTGAAGATCTCATGGAAGGAAGATGCTCTTCATGCCATGAGGAGATGGATGCCAAATCCACAAACACAAACACAATAACAATGCTCTGCTCTGTAACACAATGAATATTTTGAATGCTCTAATCACAAGAATGCATAAAGTTCACAATTGCCATCTAATGATCATCTAGTTTACAAATGATAACCTAATCATTCTTATATATCCAACTACAAACATTCCCGTTAAGAATTTCATAAATCAAACTTACCATGTCGGCATAAGACATAATTAATGGTCATAAAATGACACTCCAAATTTGGACCTGACCCAAAATAGGGTAGGACTAGGGCATGGATGCCCAAGTCCTCTCCCCTATTTTAGGAAGGATTATGTTAAGTACATTCCCTAAGTCCTATTTCCCATGAAACTTCAAGGTTTTCTCATCGGGAGTCATCAAAATCATGCAAGATGCTCTAAATGTATACTAAGAGACCTAAGAGTTGAACCTTAAGAGGGAAAACTCCCAGGGGGACATTTTCTAACATAACACTAGGTAATGAAGGTAAGTCTTTAGTTCATAGATTTTTTTGGTTGATAGATGATACTGACATTGCACCATATGAGGTTTCTTGTACACTAACATGATCAAGTGAGCTGCACTCTTTCAGAAGCTTAATTGTAGGTTCATGGAGTATCCAAATGTGGAATATGGCATTCTTTTATTCTTCATGTACAATTCAAGCCTGGAATGAATGCAAGTTAAAGGAGTGGGTTGACGAATGGAGGTTAAGTTATCTTAGCCCACTTGACACGTATCAGCCCCCAATGATACTGGAACTAACACAGATAGAATCATCGGTTGAATTTGACCACATATTAGATCTAGTTCAACTAGGTAATATATCTACTTGCATAGTTTTTGAAATTCTTAATGTTATCTTACTTTGTAGTGTTTTTGTAATGTTGACTAATTTCATCTAATTTATTGTACATATCAATGTAGGGCATGTTTATGTAGTTATTGTAGATGAAGACAATGAAGAGGGAATAGATTATTACTTGTGTCATTGTGTTGAGGCCAAAAACAAATTGGAGGCCCCAGTTACAGATGGAGAAAACATCAAATACCCTACATGCTTAGTGGTTGTTATTAGAACATGGCTTAGAAGGTACCCACATAAGAGTGTTAATGTTTGGTTGTTTTAGGACTTTGACACACATCGGAAGATTCTTCATTACTCGAACCTTATCATGGAATCCAATGTTCATTTGATACAATATCAGGGTAGACCTTTGAACAAGACCTTGTGGAAGGTGTGTGAGTTTGACCATGAGACAATACTTGACACAATAAAGAGTAGAGTAGACCTAGATGGTTCGTTGGATTAATTTGTAAGTATGCATAAAAATTTCCTAGATGGTTACTTGTACTTTATTATGTATATAAACAATAGTACGAATTTATTCCCTCCAGTATACATCTGGTAGGTTTGCTTTTCTTACCATTGTCCTTGTAGTTTCTTGTACTAGATGTTATGTTAATGGCATTATGTATATGACAATTTATATTAAATATTTAATAGGATGATCAATTATCATTACAGGAATTTTGTTTTACACTTGTCAATTGCATTTGCTTGAAAGTTTATAAGTCATTTTCAAATGATCTATCTTGTGCATATCTTGTAATCATTGCATTTTGTGGGACTGTCCATTTCTTTGAGGTATCATTTGTGTTTGATTGAAATTTACTTTTGTGCATTTTCTTGAGAGTTTTTTAAGCCTTACGAAAAATCCATTTCATGCATATCTTGCAATCATTGTATTCCAGGAGACAACATTTGTTTGAGGTATCGTGTCAAATAGTTCACATTCATTGTATATGCTTCCACACTTTACAAACATGTCTTGTAGGGTTCTTGGAAAACATGAACACACCATCCAGAAGCATGAAAGGCATGCGAGCTCTGTGAATGAAGGCATCTTGTGAAGGCTATACCATGAAACATGAACACCATAATTTATCATCCTAATCCTTTAACAACAACATCAATATGGATATGATCAATAACTCCTAACCATTTGACATCAATGACAAACAACTTTCAACACATTGTACTGGTGATATCCCTTAAGAGACCAAAGTGCAAAAAGATAGCAATCTTTGATGAGTTGTTACTCAAAAAATGCGTCACTTAGAAATATTCTATCTAAGGCTATGGGATCATATAGGGTCCCTCTACAATAACCTCTCTCAGTATTTTATGTCTTTGAGGCATTCCCCTATGATGAAAGTTTTTCTGCTGCTCCAAAAATGGTCAGATGCATGCAGTGTAAAGTTGCAAAGGGGTGTAACTTTTGTTTTGCTCCTCATGCAGCCAAATTGATAGTTCCAATGCATCTGTATGGGTACATTTAAGCTAGGCATGGTCCTATTTTGCACTCAAACATGACAAAATAGTCAAAGCTACATTGTACCAGTGATATCCATTAAGAGACCAAAGTGCAAAACGACACCAATCTTTGATGAGATGTTACTCAGAAAGTATATCACTTAGAAAGATTTTGTCTAAGGCTATGAGATCATGTAGGGTCCCTCTACAATAACCCCTCTTATTTTTTTATATCTCTAAAGTATTTTCCTGTGGTGAAAATTTTTTTGTTGCTCCAAAAATAGTCAGATGCATGCAGTATAAAGTTGAAAAGGGGTGTAACTATCATTCTGCTCCTTGTGCAACCAACCAATAGTTCCAACACATCTAGATCAATACATTTAGGCTAGGCATAGTCCTTTTTTGCACCCAAACATGTCGAAACAGTCTGAGCTACATTGTACCAGTGATATCCCTTAAGAGACCAAAGTGTAAAAACACAACAATATTTGACAAGATGTTACTCAAAAACCATGTTAGTTAAAAACATTCCATCTAAGGCTATAGGATCATGTATGGTCCCTCTATAGTAACCTCTCTCAATTTTTTTATATTAGAGGCATTTTCCGTGGTGAAATTTTTTTTGCTACTCCAAAAATTGTCAAATGCATGCAGTGTAAAGTTGCAAAGGGGTGTAACTTTTGTTCTGCTCCTTGTGCGGCCAAACTGATAGTTCCAACACATCAATATTGGTATGTTTAAGCTAGGTATAGTCCTGTTCCACACCCAAACATGTCGAAACAATCCGAGCTATATTGTACCAACGATATCCCTTAAGAAACCAAAGTGCAAAAAGGAAACAATCTTTGACAAGCTATTACTCAGAAACCTTGTCACCTAGAAACATTTTGTCTGAGGCTATGGGATCACGTATGGTCCATCTACAATAACATATCTTAGTTTTTTATATCTCTGAGGCATTTACCCATGATGAAAGTTTTTCTCCTACTCCAAAAATGGTTAGATGCATGGAGTGTAAAGTTGGAAAGGGTTGTAACTTTCATTCTGCTCCTCATGTGGACAAACTAAAATTTCCAATGCATTTGGATGGTTATGTTTAGGCTAGGCATGGTCATGTTTCACACCCAAACATGCCAAAATAGTCTGAGCTACATTGTATCAGTGATATCTATTAAGAGAGTAAAGTCTAAAAAGGTAGCAATCTTTGACGAGTTGTTACTCAGAAACTGTCACTTAGAAACATTCTATCTGAGGCTATGTGATCACATATAACCCCACTACAATAATCTCTTTAATTTTTTGATATGTCTAAGGAATTTACCCATGGTAAAAAAAATTTGCTGCTCCAGAAATCATCCAAAGCATGTAGTGTAAAGTTGCAAGGTAGGCTACCTTTTGTTTTGTTCTTCGTGGGGCCAAATTATTAGCACCAACACATCCATTTGGGCACATATATACTATGCATGGTCACTAGCCTTCATTGTAAAAGGGTCATACTCTTTCCTATTCAAAGGGTCACAACTTTTAGCATTTGAAATGTCATTAGTATTCATGAGAACATCAAGATAACACTTTTTGGAAATGTTCTCCATGCATTATCATTCTTTTTATTTCTCACCCCAATAAATTGGGTTTCTTTCAACATCAATGAATCAACCATTCATGCATCACTTCACATACTAGTAAAAGACATTAGCCCTGTTAAGGGTCAAGTTCTTTCAACTTATCAGGAAAGCATTATTTCATTTGTTACATTCATATTGAGGAAATGAGCTTCATTAGAGTAAGCTTGTTAGAATGAATTGATAGTAGGTTTCTTAAGGAATTCATTAGTGGTTTCTCTACTTTGGTTGTTGGTGACCTAAGATAATTGTGACTTGTAATGGACATCCCAATGTATGTTACATCATTATATGAGACAACTTTGGAGAAGCTTCCAAAAAATTATCCAATTGGATAAATTTTATCAACAATATGAGGATGAAACTTCCCATTTCTCAAAGTTCACAAAATCCTTACAAATGTCAATAATATCAAGGCAACATTGATAGATTGGAAACCCCTCATGTCACACACCAATATATGTATTTCTACAAATAAAGAAGATACAATTATTTCATAAATACATTTTTCGTATAACAAATGATTTGGTTGCAATACATAGCAAATGCTAAAAATAAATGGCCACACTAGTTGCATGATGCATTTCCAAGAAAATCCTACTATGTAATACAATTGGACTTTAAATATTTGAAGTAAACCATCTACAAATATCCATTGAACCATGGATTTATAATGCAAATATGGACACCATCAACAAAAATGATTTGTATTAACCAAATATCCATATAGGCCTACATCAATATATGTTGATATAAGTATAACATAGATAAAAAAATAGCCATATAGGCTTACAAGAATGCTATATAGGCATACAATGTCAACTATATGCATAACAAAATATATGTCCACAAATGCCATATAGGCATACAACAAAAGAACCAAAAAAACTCATTCCCCTCTATCCAATGAAGAGAGTAGATCATGGGCAACCTTTGATCTTCGAGAGGATGGAGACGTGTATGAGGGTGGTCTACTATGAGCCCAAGGGCTTTTGCTACTATTTAGTTGTTCATGGATCTGAAGCTGTTACAATAAAAAGTATAGACATTAATATATAGAAATTACATTATAAAAAATGAAACATTTAAAAAAAATCACTTACTACTACCAAAAAATTTGTCTCCTCATTTGCCTCAGTACCAGGATTAGGCTATGGTCATGTCATGTCCTATAGAAACCATCCAGATATAAATTAAACTTCAAATCAATAATCATTTCATTTTTCAAAAATAAACATCTATAACAACAAATGTAATTTGAAATTTACTAATTTGCCTCGTACCCTCGTCAAAGGCATGGAGCTATGAATCGTAGAGGACACACCATGCTCCATTGCCCTATGAACTTTTGGCGATGTCTCCACAGCCTGCATCATCTGAAAATAAAACAACATTATTCAATTATGAAAACTAGAATAGTGATGCAAGTCATGGCTCCTAATATAGACACATGTTCACCTAAACATGGAAGTACCCACAATAAAGAACATAAGTTAGGTATGCATATATACAAATTAGATGAAAATTCACGACTATTGTGTGGTATAAGGGTCAACAAAGGAGGGACCATAGTTAGAGAGGGAGTGAAGGTTTTAGTTTAGGTTTAGGTTGGTGGTAGGGTGGGGTAGCATAACCATGACTTGCTAAATTGTTTTAAAAAAAATTAAAAATAGTAGGATAAGAGATTCCGCCTATTATTAAAAGTGATAAAAACTCTGACTATGTGGAAAGGACTCCAACCAAGAAGATAAATGTAAAAGGGTTCCATCTAAATGTATAACATGATCTAACTCTACAAATAACATGTTAAAGGTATCCAACTATGCAGAATGTACGTTGTCTAGATATTGTAATGAAGCTTTGTATTGTACAAAAAAAAATACTTATTGTCACTAATGCATCACTATGATAGAACTAGACACATAATACACATTCTTCACAATCAATTCCCATAGTAAAGTTTTGGGTATGGGCATCAAAAACATCACAACTAAGAGTTTAATCTATTGTTCTATCTTCTTGGGTTGAGAACTATGAATGTTGGAGGTAACAATCATTGAAATTGTAAATAAGTTCTTGCTTATTTTGGATAGGGAAGATAGGATCGACTCCCTTATGGATAGAAATTAGAACCCTACTAGGCTCCAAGTGTGTAAAGTATATTATATGAGGGAACTTTAATCATTTCAAAGGTTAAGGGGTCCGTAGAAAAGATGGTTGTGTATTTAAAGAGGTGTTTTACTTTGCCCTTAAGAAGAATAAAGGAGCCATGAGCATTTGTATGATATCAACACCTTGGAAATATGATGGTATGTTTAGTTAGGGTAAGGGGTTGTGCTACTTTAACCCTAAGGTTTTATAGAGTCTTGTGCTTTTTGGTCTATTAATATTGATTATTAAGTTGTAGATATTAATGTTGCTTAGGTTGACTGGTTTAAACATAGTGTTATTGGTAAAAAAATTATTAAATTTTAATCTTTAGTGGGTTGAAAGTGTTTAAAATTTTGAAGTGAGGAGTTTGATAATTGTAATAGATAAGAAGGTGGGATAAGGGTAATGTGTGTTTGATTGTGATGGTCTACCTTATCCTCTGCTCACCTATAACATTCAAGGACTTTATCAGTCGAGTAGGAAATCTACCATCAGGCCTTGGGTCACTTATAACAAGGAGAATTGGACTTGTGTGATTTGATTACTTGATTATGCTTAATTATGCTCAAAACCCTAATTATGCAAATATAGAAGCAAATAGACAAATTACTAAAAGTGTTGCTACAGAAAGATGTAAAATAACAAACAAATGTGTACCATTTTTTGAAGTTTGGGAAGTGGAACAATTAGGGACAAATGAGCAGGCACCCTAGTCTAGTGCCCTAATTTTTTTTGGGATCTGGGAACTTTGTTTGCAACCTGTTCCTACTGTCTTAGAGATTCTTCCATTGATTTCAGCTCTGATCTGCAATTTTGATACTCTACAACCCTTCTTTGTAACTTTAGGGTAAAAGCAAGAAGTTGGGTCCACATATAGGGGAAGTGTCATGCAAAAAAAAAAATCCCGACAGGAACGGGTACTCGTTTTAAAGAAAATGGGTACCCGTTTAGGAACGGGCACCCGTGCCTAGAACGAGTACCTGTTTTAAAATAGGTACCCATTTTGTTTTATAGAACGGGTACCTGTTTTGTTTTTTATTGTTTTTTAGAACGGGTACCCGTTTTGTTTTCTATTGTTTTCTAGAACGGGTACCAGTTTTAAAATGGGTACCCATTTCTAAAATTTTGAATTTCACACCCACACTTTTGGTTTCGTTTTAGGCTCAGGAAAGGCATGGGTAACGGACCTTGAGCCTTGGACCCGCAAGTATTTCTCTAAGTACAGAACTAGAGGAAAGACTGACTTCACCTATATGGCTGATGACATTTTTTTCTAAATTTTTTTATGAAATTAAAACCCATTACAGATCATAGTGTCTAGTTTTTAAATATGTAATTTTTTTTGGATTCGACTTGTTTTTCTATTTATTATTTAATTTATGAGGAAACTGATCCAAAAACTTGAAAGGATAGGGTTTGTATTTTTTAGTAACTTTTAATTTTTAAATTTTTTTTAAAAAAAAATTATATATCATCAATCTACACATCATTCTTTACACAATGAAAAAAAAATTAATTTTATGATTTTTTTTGCTCAAATTATGTTGGTCGTACATGAGGGGTTTTCAAAAGTAGCAATTAGGCCTAATAAAAAATTAATTAAAAAACAATTGTTTGGAAAAAAAATTATAAAAAAATACCCTCATCAAACGTCACTGCACTACATATCTCTTCCCAAAAGAATTTTGAAAAATAATTTTATTTAGGTCAAATTATGTTGATTGTACACGTGCATGGTATGGTTAAAAAAAATGACTTTTAAATAGTGGTTTTTAGAAATGCCTATTGAAAATCAATTTGTATCATCTGGGTATTGAAAAAAATTACATATTTGGAAACTAGACTCTGAGTACTACATTTTATATTTAGTGACTTTTTTAAAGATTCCATCTCTAAGTGCTTCAAATTTTAAGGTCAAATGTGACAAATTCTGAAAATTAGGGAAAACACTTCCACTTTTTGGCCAAAAAGTGGACCCAACTTCTTGCACTGACCCTTCACTTTCCCTGCTTCTTCAACTTGTAGCCTACAATCATGAAAAAATGAGGAGGGGGTTGTGGTGTTTAGAGGCTTGCCTCAGTCAAGTCTCAAAGAGATATTCAAGTCTTCCGAACACCGTTGTTAGAGAGAGTGTGTGTTCTTGAGGGACAGAGGCAAAATCCAAATGATAAATGATCAAAAGCACAATCGATATCACCTTGTAGTGAAGATCCCATGGAAGGAAGAAGATCTTCATGCCATGAGCATATGGATGCTCAAATCTACAACTACTTGAACACATAAACAACACAAAATCTACTCTTCCACACAATGAATGCCTTGAATCAATTTCACAAGAATGCATAAAGATCATAATAATCATCTAGTTTACAAATGAATTCCTAAACATGCTTATATATGCAACTACAAACATTCCCGCCAAGAATTTCATAATTCAAACTTACCGTGTGGGCCTAGGAACCAAATAATGGTCATAAACCGACACTTAAATTTGGGCATGACCCAAAATAGGGCAGGACTAGGGCGCGGGTGCCCAAGTCCTCCACTCTATTTTGGGTAGGGTCTATCTCAAGAGATCCCCCTAGGTCCCATTCATCATGAAACTTAGGGGTTTTCTTATTAGGATGCCAAAATATGATGCAAGATGTCCTAAATTCAGATCAAAGACCTAGGAGATGAAGCTTAAGAGGGAAAAGCCCCTAAGGGGACACTTTTTGATGTTACAATTTTAAGAAAATTTCATGGTTCTTTTAAGAAGTTAGAAATTAGCCTTCATTAGACTTATGTGGGTTAGATTTAGGACTAGAAGTAGGGATGGAAGAAACTGAGCCAATAGGATTGACATAGTTTATAGGGGAATGGGTTAGTGTAGATTTGAATATTTTGGTTAGGGGTGGCTTGTTTCCCCCATAACTAATACCTAAAACCTAGATGATGTTTGAGTCAATCATATGCTATATAAGATGTCATAGGCTCATGTCCATCTCTAGTGTCATGTCTTGGGGTCTAATTGGTGCTATTTGGATGAGTTTATTATAGAGAATTTGTCAAAGAATAGTGTGGAGGGGATCAACAAGCTTTGGTAGACATGTATGGAAAATGTGATAGCATAGACAAGGCAATGAGCTGTTTGAAAAGATGCCTCACATAAATTTTTTCGCATGGTGATGTCCTTGTCTATGATTTTTCCTATCATGGAATTCTATAAATCCACATTTCTTCGAGGCATTTTTTCAAATAACTATATTGTAGTGAAATCTTGTCATCTATCAACAACTAGTTATTAGTTATGCAATGTCTAGTAATGCTTTGAGTTTGAATGATGTGCAATGTAATGTAATCATTGATATGAATATAAAATACAAAAATCTAGTAAGTACAATTCATTAGTTAAACTATTTATTTTATTACCTGAGTGAATCTTTGAACTCCACCACCACTAGTAGGTGTTGCTATGAAATCTCCAAGATTAACCTATTCAACATCCAAAATTAGATATTAGAATACCATTCATATAATAATGATATTCACATGTAATATTTATAATTATTTACTACTTACATACCTTTGCAGTAGATGTCGTAATGTAATATGTAGGTGGAGAATCACTAAAAACTGCATCAACACTATGACCTTGAAATTTCATTAAAATCATCAAACTAAATTAGTTAGTCATGCATTTCAAAAATAAAAGTTAATAAATTAAATTCAATAAAATTACTAACATTTACCAGAGTAGCAAGGCCAAAAGTATCACTCAGGAGGGCATCTGTCATCACCATCTACCCACTTATAGATGTAGCCTGCGTACCTACGTCCTGACTATCCATGGGATCATAACCATGGGCTGACCCGCAAGCCTGACAAGTATGGGCTGGAACCCTACTCCTCAAACTCTCCCCTACCCCACACTATGATATAGGACTATCATGTTCTATGATGATCTGGGTCAAGGCACTAATGGACTGAAGTGTCTCGACCTCAACACTCTCCTTCACAATGGAAGGGATAGACACGTGCTCATGGGTTGGTCTGGCGAGTGCTCTTCTTGCTGGTTGTTATGGGTCAACACATTGCCCTAGTCTATCATGTGATGAGCCCCAACCTCTACCCTAGAACTCCCACGTATCAAAATAGTTTGGCACTTTATTTTTGACAAACTTGTAGAGAGTTTCCTCAAAACGTATTGTAGAACCTCATTATTGTTACATAGAGGATGGTCAAAAACCGTCCACCACCTCTGCCCAAAATTGTCCCTTATCACTTAGTTGTTACACCAATGGATAGGAAACCTCTTGCATGTAAGGGGTAGAGGTTGATTTGTTCATGGGTCTGTGAAAATGGAACACAATTCCAATTTTGTAATTTGTTCATTTCTTACTTGTTCATAGGACAACTTATCTAAATATTACTCTCTAAATTCTCTCCTCCTTTCTGACCAACTAGATATTTATTTGCTAATTGAATCTACATTTGATAACATAGATTTAAGAGATTGGGCAAGCATGGATCTATGTGAGGTTCAAGTTGCAGGATCTTTCAACCTTGTAATTATGTCCTCAATTTGTTTTTTATTGTTTTTAATTTGCCCCAGTAAATTTTCTTGTGTTCTAAGGGCATATTAAGGAATGAATGGAGGTGGTTGTTGTTGGGGTTGTTCTTTAGTAGGTATTTTCTATTCAGGTGATGGAGGATTTTATGGATTTTCAGGAGGACGAGGAGTTACATTATCATTTCCTAAAAATTAAAGAAATTTACATCCAAAATCTACTTAAACCTACCTGTTTAGCAACAAATTCACATGTAAAAGCAAATACAACTTACTCCTTCAGCTTGCCTGATGTCGTAGTGGCATTTTGACGAAGAATCGATGATTATTTTGTGATGAATTTGACCTCCAATAATGTGAGAATGCTCTCAAGGGTTTGTAGGTTGCAGGTGCAAGAAATTGAAATTAAATAATGAGGTAAGACGTAGCTTTTTTTAAAAATAGATAAACTCAATGCACTCACATTATAATGAGATTGCATTATGGCTTGGTGTTGCAAAGCCTTGGGCTTGACATTACCAAACCATAATGCAAGCACATTATGGCTTACAAGTTCTTTTAAGAAAAAGTGGCCACTTTTTGGCTCCCAACTTTTTGCACTCACCCATATCTATGTTGTCATTGGTGTCAACTATGCTCTTGTTTTGATGCTTTCTTGTTTTGAGTTATTTTCTTTGTATTGGCCTCTATAAGTGTTGAAGATAATGACAAAGTGTTTCTATTATTGAGTTTCCAAGTGCTTTTGAGAAAATTTGCTCTTCTAGTGGAAATGGTGTGTTTGCAGAGTACTTTGGCTTATAGAAGAATAATGCAGTATTTTTCTCCACATATTCTATATGTTGAATATCTTTATCTACGGTTTGGAAGTTATGTTAAGGAATGTCTATAGTTGCTATGTTTCAAGTTTGAGCCTCCGGTATGAAGATTTGAGTGAGTTTTGTTCACCAGAGTAAAAATTATTTTTCTGACTATTAAATGGTGATAGGGAGAATGTATTCTGCTCTGCATTTCTCTATATTTAAGTTTTACAGTCTGTGGTTCTGGAATTAAGTTTGTAATGATGTTATGTGCCTTAAGTTCAAATGGTTTGTGATTTGGTGCTCCACAAGCAATCTTTCTTTTATGACAAACTATAATGTTTAAGTGCTCTAGTTTGATGAATCTTCTGTATAAAGTGTTTGGGGGTTGTGCGGAAGTTATTGATGATTGTAACATGCTTTTGGATGTCTCTAGATCATCTTCCCACCTTCAGATTGGTCCATAAAGTATAATCTAGATCATGCATGAAGTGTTCTCCTTAATACCTCAGTGTTAACACTAGTTCTGGTCGACTTGGTTGTTTTCACTACTTGGAGTTATGCTTTGAAGATTGTGGAAGCATGTTGTTATGTGGAAGATTGAATTTGATTCCCAGCTAAGTGTGGTGTGGTCTGTATTTGTTCTTTTCCTCCACAAATATGTTTAGGTCTAGACCTATTCTAATATATGTGTGTATGTCGACCTTGAAGATTGTTCCAACAGTTGATGATTGTAATGCTAACTTTGATGTACATTCCAAGGTTGATGAATTGTATAAATACTTGTAATGAAGTCATGAATGAGCATGCAAGATGTGAAAGATGTGAAGATAAGTGTGAAGTGAAAAATTAGAGTAGAGCAAAAGGGATTTGTTGCACTTCAATGGAACTGAACCTTGGCATAGTATAGATGATACTATCTTAGTTCACCAACTTTTGGTAAGGAGCCCTCTTGGTAGTGAGCCCCTTTTGGCAATGAACCTAACCTTTTGGCAGTAAGCATTTTCATTTGAGTAGTGAGCTCTGGGCAGTGAGCCTCTGATTTTCGGTATTGTTATTACATATTATATTGTGAGCTAACACTCACCATGTTTTTTCCCTATTTAGGGTTTTCCACATAAAAATTTGGTGTCTCATTTGTTGAGTGTGTAATTGTGCTTAAGATTCTAATTTCATGTTTTCATGGTTAAATCATAACAACAATAAATAGGTGATTGATGTGTTGATACTTATAAGAAGTTAAGTTTTTTCTACAACTGATTCACGCCCCTCTCAGTTGTCTTGTGCATTTCAACACACCAAACATCTTTAAAGAAGAAAGATAAATCTTTGCTTGAGATTGACCATAGTTTCAGAGAACCATAATTTCTATAAATGGGTTTTCTTTATACATATATAAAATGGTTAGAGTTTCAATCCCATGCTTTGGTAAGAGTGGAAATATGCAAAAATACATTTATGAAGGGTAAATGTAGGAAGATGGGGGGCCAAAAAGGGGTCTTAAGTAGCCACTTTTCTTCTGAAATCAAGAAATGCTGGCCTTGGATGAGAAATTGAGCATAGTTACACTCAATATTTTAGGATGCAAAAAAAACAATGTTCATAGTGATCTGAGTCTACATTCTAAACTACTATTTTTTTTTTTGAAAATGGTATAGACTAAGGGGTTCAAAAGAGGGAGTCATAGAATTTGGTGTTATTTCTGTCAAAAAAACATAACATAGCATGTTTTGTGGCTCCCTCAAAAGGTTAACTTTTTTTTGGTATTTTAAAAATCACTTCAGTGAGAAATTAGCTAACAACATGTAGTTTATGCTTGATTTTTCTGATATTTTTTTTAATAAATATTTGATTTTTTACTAATTTTCAAAGTGGACATATTCTGAAAAAATAGAATTTTGGCCATGCTACCCCAATAAATTTTGAAAACTAATTGAAAATATTTTTTCTAATGTGTAGAATGGAATCTAGTTTCTAAAAACGTAATTTTTTTGAAATTTCAATGAATGGTTAATTTAAAAAGAAAAAAAGACCAAACACTAGTTTTTGCCCAGTAACAGACACATAAATAAGAGAAATTAAAGATGAATGGCTTAACATTGTCAAAATGTCAAAAAAATACATCGTTAAATAGCTAAGAGAAATCCTAACATTACCCAGGTGTTTGATTTGTTTGACCTTGAAACACATGCAAATCTGAGGGTTAGCATGAATGAAATTATGTGAAATCCTATAGAATATGAAAAAACACATTTATGGATGTTGGGTAGGCACTCCAAGCCTTTGGGCTAGAAATCCAAAGCAAATCCCAAGCCTAAGGTTTAGGATTCCCAAAGCAAAATATAACGCGAGCGTGTTATAATACGCTCATGTTAAATTGTGCTTTTTTTTGTTTTTTTGCATGTTTACCAGTGTTTGCCTAGTTTGACATAACGTGAGCATGTTATAATGCGCTTGCATTATGTCTTCCTCTGAATGATTCATGTTCAAGCTTCGTAAGTATGTTTGATGGATGTCTATATGTATGCTTGTAGGTATGTATGTATGCTTGTATGTATGTATGTACATGTATGCATGCTTGTATGTATGTACATATGTATGCATGTTTGTATGTATGTATGTACATGTATGTATGTATGTACATGTATGTATGTACATGTATGTATGTATGTACATGTATGTATGTATGTATGTATGTTTGTCTGTATGTATGTATGTATGTACATGTTTGTATGTATGCATGTATGTATGTACATAAGGGTTTTGGGTTTAGGGTATATAAGGACCTGAGCCCTTATAGTTTTTAGGGTTGAAGTTTGAGGCTTGAGGGATTAGGGCTTAAGTAATAGCTAGAGGGTAGACGGTAGAGGGTAGAGATTAGAGATTAGAGGTTAGAGGGTTATAGTTTACGGTTAATATTCAGGTTGTTGACAATATAAGATTAAGTGTCTAAGGCATGGGGATATTGGGTTTAGGGTTTATGATATGCATTAAGGGTATATAAGACATAGCGTGACTTGGGTTGAGAGCATGTATGGCTTAGGTTTAATTTAAGTATAGGGTATAAGTGTGAGGTTATAAGGTATAGGGATAAGGGTTTGTGGATGTAGGCTTCAGGGTTTAAGGCATAGGGTTGAGGATTGAGGTATTAGGGCTTAAGTATATGGTTGAGGGTTTAGGGATAAGTTTTAGGGTTTAAGGTTTAAGGGTTAAGGATTGAGGGATAGGGTTTAGGGTTTAGGGGTAAGGGATTAGGGTTTAAGGTATAGTGTCAATGGTTGACGACATAGGAATAGCGATATCATTTAGGGTTTTGGATGAGGGATTAGGGTTAAGGGTTGAGGGATTAGGGTTTAAGGTATAGTGTTGATGGTTGAGGGTTTAGGGATAGGGTTTAGGTTTGAAGGATTAGAGTTTAGGGTTGAGGGATAAAGGTTTAAGGTATAGTTTTGAGGGTTGAAGGTTTAGGGACATGGTTTAGGGTTGATGGATTAGGGTTTAGGTTTGATGGATTAGGGTTTAAGATTGAGGGTTGAGGGTTGATGGTTGAGGGTTGAGGGAATAGGGATAGGGTTGAGAGTCGAGGGATTAAGGAAAAAGTAGATTGTCAAGGGTAGAGGGATTGGGGATAGGGTTTAGGGTTGAAGGTTTAATGATTGAGGGTTGAGGCTTTAGGGCTAAGGGTTAAGGGATTAGGGTTTAAGACATAGTGTCAAGGGTTGAGGGTTTAGGGATAGGTTTTAGTGTTTAAGGTTTAAGAGTTAAGGGTTGAGGGATAGGGTTTAGCATTTAGGGATAAGGGATTAGGGTTTAAGGTATAGTGTCAAGGGTTATGGATTTAGGAATAGGGATAGCATTTAGGGTTTAGGGATAATGGATTAGGGTTGAGGGTTGAGGTATTAGGTTTGAGGTTTGAGGGTTTAGGGATAGGGTTTAGCGTTAAGGGTTGAGGGATTAGGGTTTAGGGTTGAGGGATTAGGGTTTAAGGTATAGTGTTGAGGGTTGAGATTTTAGGGATAGGGTTGAGAGTTTAGGGATAGGGTTTAGAGTTGATAGATTAAGGTTTAAGGTTGAGGGTTGAGGGTTGAGGGCAAAGGATTTAGGGATAGGGTTGAGGGTCAAGAAATCATGGTTAAGGTAGAGTGTCGAGGGTAGATGGATTAGGCTTTAAGATTTAAGGGTTGAGGGTTGAGGGATAGGGTTTAGGGTTTAGGGATAAGGGATTAGGGTTTAACCTGTAAGGTTTAGGGTTGAGGAATTAAGGTTTAAGGTTGAGGGTTGAGGGTTTAGGGATAAGCTTTAGAGTTTATGGATAAGGGATTAGGGTTTAAGACCTTGAGGGATTAGTTTTTAGGGTTTAGGCTTTAGGGATAGCGTTTAGGGTTAAGAGATTAGGGTTGAGGGTCGAGGGATTAGGGTTAAGGTAGAGTGTTGAGGGTAGAGGGATTAGAGATATGGTTTAGGGTTGAAGGTTTAAAGATTGAGGGTTAAGGCTTTAGGGTGAGGGTTAAGGGATTAGGGTTTAATATATATTGTCAAGGGTTGAGGGTTTAGGGATAGGTTTTAGAGTTTAAGGTTTAAGGGTAAAGGATTGAGTGATAGTGTTTAGGGTTTAGGGTCTAGGGATCTAAGGGATTAGGGTTTAACCTATAAGGTTTAGAGTTTAGGGATTAAGGTTTAAGGTTGAGGGTTGAGGTTTGAGGGTTTAGCGATAGGGTTTAGAGTTTAGGGATAAGTGATTAGGGTTAGGACCTTGAGGGATTAGGGTTTATGGTTGAGGCTTTAGGGATAACATTTAGGGTTGAGGGTTTAGTGATAGGGTGTAGTATTTAGTTGAGGGTTGAGGGTTGAGGGACTATGGTTTAAGGTGAAATGTTGAGGGTTTAGGGTTTAGGGATAGGGTTTAGGGTTTATGGTTGAGGGATTAGGATTTAAGGTATAGTGTTGAGGGTTGAGGGTTTAGGGATAGGGTTTAGGGTTGACGGATTAGGGTTTAAGGTTGAGGGTTGAGGGTTGCAAGTTGAAGGTTAAGGGATAGGGTTGAGGGTTGAGGGATTAGGGTTGAGGTAGAGTGTTGAGGGTAGAGGGATTACAGATAGGGTTTAGGGTTGAAGGTTTAAGGATTGAGGGTTGAGGCTATAGGGCTAAGGGTTAAGGGATTAGGGTTTAAGATATAGTTTCGAGGGTCAAGGGTTTAGGGATAGGTTTCAGGGTTTAAGGTTTAAGGGTTAAGGGTTCATCGATTGGGTTTAGGGTTTAGGAATAAGGGATTAAGGTTTAAGGTATAGTGTCGAGGGTTGAGGGTTTAGGAATAGGGATAGCATTTAGGGATGAGGGATTAGGGTTGAGGGTTGAGGGTTGAGGGATTAGGTTTTAAGGTATAGTGTTGAAGGTTAAGGGTTTATGGTTGAGGGATTAGGGTTTAAGGTATAGTGTTGAGGGTTGAGGGTTTAGGGATAGGGTTTATGGTTGAGGGATTAGGGTTTATGGTTGTTGGATTAGGGTTTAAGGTTGAGGCTTGAGGCTTGAGGCTTGAGGCTTGAGGGATAGGGTTTAGAGTTTAGGGATAAGGAATTAGGGTTTAGGACCTTGAGGGATTAGTGTATAGGGTTGACAGATTAAGGTTGAGGGTTTAGTGATAGGGTGTAGGGTTTAGTTAAGGCTTAAGGTTTGAGGGATTAGGGTTTAAGGTATATTTTTGAGGGTTGAGGGTTTAGGGATAGGGTTTAGGGTTGAGGGATTAGGGTTTATGGTTGAGCGATTAGGGTTTAAGGTATAGTGTTGAGGGTTGAGGGTTTAAGGTTTAAGGGTTAAGGATTGAGGGATAGGGTTTAGGGATAAGGGATTAGGGTTTAACTTGTAAGGTTTAGGGTTGAGGGATTAAGGTTTAAGGTTGAGGGTTAAGGACTTAGGGATAGGGTTTAGAGTTTATAGTTCAGGGATAAGGGATTAGGGTTTAGGGTTAAGGCTTTAGCGATAGAATTTAGGGTTGAGGGATTAGGGTTGAGGGTTTAGTGATAGGGTGTAGGGTTTAGGGTTTAGGGATTAGAGTTTAGGGTTGAGGGAATAGGGTTTAAAGTAAAGTGTTGAGGGTTTAGGGATAGGCTTTAGGATATATGGTTTAAGGGTTAAGTCTTTAGGGTTTAGGGTTAAGTGAGACCTAGATGGCTAAGGACAGATGGAGAGGTAGACAAGAAGCGACTAAGAGACATAGAGAGGGGAGAGGTAGAGAGGTGATAAGTGAGATATAGAGAGGTGAGAGATAGAACATGAGCTAATGGAACTAGAGGTGAGAGATATTGCAAAGCTGCTATCAAAGGTGGGATAGGCATAAATATTTATAGGCACTTCTTTCTATCATATTTTGCAATATATCTCACCTCTAGCAACTTGGCACTTCTTTGCCATGACAACTAGGTGGCACATTATAAAGAGACTATATTTAGTTAATTCACTTCAAAAATTTCAAAATAATATACCTAGACCACTACAAAAATAAGGATGATGATCCCTTGAATTATGCACATGCCAATCCCTCCTCTTTCGAAGCATTAATCTGTTGGTATTTGGACTAAGGAACACTTAGTAACACATGAACTCTTTGAACTCCTTTCTACTTTAGATAGATATTTTTCTATGGATCAATCTATAGCAGGACAAAACGCGCTGGCATTTTGGCTTGCTATACAAACTATAAAAAGGCCTAGACCCCCATGATCCAGACCCACATACTCTATTTTCTTTTGTTTATGTGCATGTTCTGACAAAAAAAAGGCATTTTCATGCTATTGTGAAGTTCACATGCACATTTTACACATTCTACCACCTTTGCATGAACTTTCCACCATTTTTTTTCTGCTTTGTCAACTTAAGGAGGAAATAACATAGTTTTTACATCGAATTCGATATATATCAATTCAAGTTTCAATTTTTGTAGTGTTGCAATGTTAATTGTGATTGAATTATAGGAATTTAACATTATAGATTAGTTAATAGTATTATTGTTACTAATTTTATTTGAGTGTTATTCAATTTAATGTTGAAAAGGAAGCAAGTGGTGAAATGCTCCAATTGTTGAGCAGTTTGATGCAAGAAGAAAATAACACTACATAATTAGGTACTCTCTCCATTCGAATCTTTATTTTTTAGGTATGTCAAGTCTTCACGCACATGTTCTTTACATTTTCCTTAATTCTAGTTAATCTGTCTTAGATAACCTTTTGTGTTCTTCATGAGGTCTTCAACACTTAGGTTGTATTATGTTTAGTGTCCAAAGTGCAAAAAGGCAACATTCTTTGATGAGATGTCACTTAGAAACCATGACACTTAAATGCATCCTATCTAAGGAAACGTGATCACATAGAACCCCTCTACAATAACCTCTCTTAGTTTTTGATATCGCTAAGTTGTTTTCCTGTGGTGAAAGGTTTTCTGCTGCCCCAAAAATCGTCAGAAGGAGGTAGTGTAAAGTTGCAAAGGAGTGTAATTTTTGTCCTGCTCCTGATGTGACCAAACTGACAATTTCAACATGTCTTGATGGGTACTTTTAGGCTAGGCATGGTCCTGTTTTGCACCCAAACATGTCGAAACAATTTGACCTACATTGTACCAGTGATATCCCTAAAGAGTCCAAAGTGCAAAAGGTAGCAATCTTTGACAAGATGTTAGTTGGAAACCTTGACACTTAGAAACATTCCATATGAGGCAACGTGATCATGTAGAACCCCTCTATACTAACCTCTCTTAGTTTTTAATATCTCAGAGGCATTTGCCTGTGGTGAAAGGTTTTCTGCTGCCCCAAAAATCATCAAAAGGAGGTAGTGTAAATTTGCAAAGGGGTGTAACTTTTATTTTTCTCTTCATGTGGCCAAACTGACTATTCCAACACATTAGGATGGGTATGTTTAGGCTAGGTATGGTCCTGTTTGCACCCAAACATATTGAAATAGTTTGAGCTACATTGTACCAGTGATATCTTCATACATTGCCTTTGCTATTATAATAGGTAAAAATTTGGATAGGGTTGATTTGTGGGTGTTCAATGTCTATCCTCCTTTCACCAATTACATTCAAGGACCCTGAGTCAAGTGGCAATGCACTATCTGGTCCTTGGTCACTTGGGAATGTAGGGAAGCTTGGATTTTATGATTTGATTGTCAATTATGTTTAATTATGCTCAATTATACCTCAAAACCTAGTAAATGGATATATTATTTAGAATGTTTCTACAAAGAGATGTAAGATGACAAATGAAAGTGCACCTATTTTAAAAGTTTAGAGGTAGAAAAGTTAGGGACTAATGAGCGGGTGCCCAAGTTCAAGGACCAAGTTTTTGTCAAGATTTGCAAATAAGGTCTGCAACCTGTTCCTGTTGTACCAAAGGTTTTTTCGTCCTGAAACTTTGAGGACCAA
Source organism: Cunninghamia lanceolata (assembly GCA_027924645.1). Classification (NCBI taxonomy): domain Eukaryota; kingdom Viridiplantae; phylum Streptophyta; class Pinopsida; order Cupressales; family Cupressaceae; genus Cunninghamia; species Cunninghamia lanceolata. Next base: position 3,077,954 of record BSBN01000797.1, read on the forward strand.
TGAGCAGGCACCCTAGCCCAGAGTGTGATTTTTAGCTCTGATCAAAAAATCTGACAATCTATTATACCCTCCTGCAACTTCACTTTTCTTGTGTCTTTGACCTATAACTTGCAATCATGAAAACCCTGGGAGGGGGTTGTGGTGTTTAGAGGCTTGCCTCACTCAAGCCCCACAAAGACATTCAAGTCTTCTAAACACCGTTGAGGGGCAAAAACATTATGATATCTCCTTGTAGTGAAGATCTCATGGAAGGAAGAAGCTCTTCATGCCATGAGGAGATGATTTCTCAAATATACAAATACAAACAAATAGACAATACAAATCTACTCTTGCAACACAATGAATGCCTTGAATCACCTTTAGAATGCCAATGCTCATCTAGTTTAAACATGATTTTATATTCAACTACAAACATTTCAGCCAAGAATTTCGTAATGCAAACTTACCATGTTGGCATAGGACCTAGTAAATGGTCACAAGTCGACACCTAAAATTTGGACATGACCCAAAATAAGACAGGACTAGGGCACGGGCGCCCAAGTCCTCCCCCCTATTTTGGTCATAGATTAGCTTCAAGGGATCCCTCCAGGTCCCATTTGTCATAAATCCAAGGGTTCATTGCATCGAGATGTCAGAATATGATGCAAGATGTCCTAAATGCACACTAAAGACCTAGGACCTAAACCTTATGAGGGAAAAGCCCCCAAGGGGACATTTTTTGATGTTACATTTAGCCCCCACTTTAATGTATGTGTAAACACAAGGCCAATAGATGCATTAAAGTATGGTCAACAAACATGCCAAGCATGCAGAAGACATGTCAATCACAAAGAAGACAGTAACAGACATCCAAAACATGGAGAAGATAATAAATGCAAAGAAGATAGTTAATGCATAGAAAGTAGAGATGATATCTTTTCTTTTCTTTTTCTCATATATATGAAATGCAAATGCAAGTACATGAAAGTAAACACACCTCCCATAATGCAGGAAACACTCATTGCAATAGTCTATAAACTACATATATGGGGCAACACACATGCAAGACACGCCAAAACTCCTAAAATTTAGGAAGCACTCATTGTGCTGGTCTTTAGAGTACATATGGGGAAACAGACACACCAAACAAAATAGACACACCAAACACAGACACTTTAAATACACAGAGAAAACACGGCAGACAAGCGATGGAGTGTTCCTATTTCTAGGCTCATCACCATCTCAAGCACATTATAGACACACACCGACAATTGGGCTTCGCCACAACAATCACTAAAGACATGCTTAAGGGTTGATTTAGTCACAAAACCACTCCCTGCCTCCCGATGAGGACATTTTGAAAATTAGAGGATGATGCAATCTTCTCCAAGAAGCACACCATCCATGCCTCCACAAAGCACTTAAGATGATTGATTGATTGATTTATTACAAAAAAACTTAGAGTACAGGAGGGACTCATCGCCACAAGTCTTTAGACTGCACCTAAGGACAAGAACATTGCTAACATCTACAATAGACAGCTTACCTTATATATGCCCCCACCTTAAGGTGGTTGATATAATGCATTGATATCAAGCACGTTAAGGTAGGAAGAAAACACACAAGGGAACACAAACTTTTGCAAAGGCCATGCCCCACAGAGGTGACATGTTCTATCTCCAAATGTTCCCACAAACACATCCCTACAAGAAACATGTTACTATCCACAAAATCATGATAAACAACAACATCAATGCATATGATCAGTCACACAAAGAGCCAAGGTTATATCATGAATTTAGAGATCGACGATAACTGTGGGGCTATATAATGAAAATCTCTGAACCTAGTACCACCACGGCGAGATTCAAAGACAAAAAAAGTACATGGAGCAGCAGTATTGTTAAGGTTTGTAAGTGAGATAAAAATATCATCAAAATCACTACACAAAAAGCATGATTTCTTCTACTATCCAAGCGTCGGATAATTTATTACTATCCACAAAAACATGTTACTATCCACAAAATCATGATAAACAACAACATCAATGCATATGATCAGTCACACAAAGAGCCAAGGTTATATCATGAATTTAGAGATCGACGATAACTATGGGGTTATATAATGAAAATCTCTGAACCTAGTACCACCACAGCGAGATTCAAAGACAAACAAAGTACATGGAGCAGTAGTATTGTTAAGGTTTGTAAGTGAGATAAAAATATCATCAAAATCACTACACAAAAAGCATGATTTCTTCTACTATCCAAGCGTCGAATAATTTATTACAACCCTATCGTCATATTAGGAACTAAGTCAAATTTTTTATTTCTCGCTAAAGAGACACTAGGTCCGCATCAGTATAAATGTTTTTTGTCATCTGCTTGCTAGATAGAAACACTAGAGGAAGGGAAACAATAAATAAGAGAGGAGAAACAAGTGTCTTAGTGATGGTCATGTAGAAGGGTGCCCCCAATTTACCAACCGCAATGCTATCTCCGTAAGACACAACACACAACAATGAAATTAGAGAGAGGCAATATAGAAGAATAATGATGCAAATAGAAGGTCACAATAGAGGTGGTCTCTTGGTATCCCAGACCTTACAAGAGAGTCAGGGGTCATCCAGGAGGCCTAAACAACACATAACACATCACGAAGGAAGCACATCATGAGAGAGATTAAGGGTTAGAAATACTTACCTATATGATCTTCGTGCTAAGTCTCATCATCAAGTAAATCATCATCATCCTCCCACTCCTAAATTTTAGAGGAAATTGAGACATAAGGTACCATTGCCAAGTTTTTGTCAATATTATTTTGTTCATTCTTAAATTATTTTTGGTTTGACTCAATATTAGGTGGAATATCTTCTTGTTGAAGTTCTTTAGTACACATATTTTCTATCCTCTTAGGTGGTAGGAGAAGCAAATTATTTTTAGTGATCTCAACATCCATCCTTGAGGGATTTAATGTGAGAGACTTCTCCTCATCCACTAGTGCCACATCCTTAGTGATGTCCAAATGACTTGAATATTCAATCAAAGAAGGGAGATTAAGGGTCTTATCATCCTTAGTGCTATCCAAGGTGTGTGAACAATCAACTAAAGGAAGAAGGTTGGTGGGATGATCTATAGAGGTAGGAATTTGATTATTGTTAAACGAATGCTCATTGTCTACCCATGGAATGTTCTTTGTTAAAGGGAGCTCTTCATTCACTAATGCTTCATCTTGGCTAGGGAGAGTAGTGGAATTAATAAAGCTATCCCTAGTCTTCTCATTTGAATATTTAGTTATAGGAGAAGTAAAATAACCTATGGAATCATTATCATCATGTTCTATAGCTATTGATTTCAATGTATTAGTAGAAAAAGGATTTTCAATCTCATCTTTCTCATGAGTATTATTAGATATGAATTTAGTTAAATATTCTAATATCAAAGGATATGCTCCTATGAATATTGTGAATCTAGTAAAATCATGTGTATAACAAAGTAATTGTAGGTCATATGTATAATAGATAGAAGCATCAATACCACTTACAGAAGCTATGTGCTCTAGAACATGAGGATTCTCATTAGTGAAATTAGAGAAATTTTCAAAATCTAGGATATACTCATGTAAATATTTTAGATGTGAATAACATGAGGATTCCATAATGAGATTCCAAATCATATTTTAATTTTTTTTCAAATTTGATGCAAAATACAGGATCCAAAACTATACGCAAAAAAGACCTAAAATGCTTAATATTTTGTACTTTTTCAATGCAAATATATGAACGAAAAGGTGTTGTAAGGATTTTGATAAGGGGTATCAAATAATATGTTTATTTTCATTCCAATGCAATAATATAACCCTTTACAACATGCTTTTGATGCAAATCTAAAATGATTGACAAGTTAAAACCTAGTGAAAATGCCCTAAAATATGTAATTTTTCATAGTTTTTCAGTCCCAAGACCTAATGAAAGAGGTGTTGTAAAGAATTTTATGAGGTAAAAAAATAATAGAAATTATATCAGTCACCTAGAAGCATAAAATCTTTTACAACACGCTTAGGGTGCGAACTAGGTCAAACCCTTGGGCAAATATAGCAAAAATGTGTAACTTTTCGCCAAATTTTCAATATAAGAGCCCAATAAAATGGTGTTGTAAATAATTTTACAAGGGGAAGTAGATAATAACCCTGATAATAGAAAATTAGTTAAAAAAAATTCTTTACAACATACCTATAGTGCAAATCTAGTGAGTCGATAAGGTCAAATCTAGTGAAAATCAAGGTTTGTCAAGCCTTAGGTGTGTGATCATAATGTAAAATTATATTTGAATGTATTGTAATCTGATTTGTGATAAAAATTAAATGTACTTAGATCTGAAAATGATTTCCGCACTCTAAGATGCAAAATGCAAGTGCAAATCTAATGAAAAATTAATGAAAATTACTAGTTTTGTTGAAATTTTGTATGTAAAAATGCAAATTTTTGAGATCTAAATACAAATTCACACTAAAATGAAACACTACAAAGAAATGCAAATTTTAATGAGTGCCTATGATGAGTAGTAAAATCTGAAATAAGATTTTCACTACAAACCCTAGTTTTTGAAATTACTAGGTTATAGGAAAAATTCAAAATTTCAAGCAAACCCTAGCAATTTTAATATGAAAAATATAGTGCAAGGATTAAAGTATGATGAATTTATATCAGGTCTAATTTAAAAATCAGAAATTAAATTAAATTAAATTAAATGAAAATTAATTTAAATTAATTCAAATTATTTGAAAATTGAGCCAAAAGTGCCAATTTTTTTTTAATTTTTACATTTTTAAATTTCCAAATGCAATGAGATGAAAATTAAATAAAAAAAAGAATTTAAAATCTAATTCCAAAATTTGAAATAAAATTAATTCAAATTAAATCAAAATGCAAGCTAAAAATGGCAATTTTTTAAAATTTTCAAATACAAAATGAAAATTATGAATTAAATGAAAATAAATTTCAGATCTAATGCAAAAATTAGAAATTTAATTAGATGCAATTAAACTATGTCAAAATTCAAACACTAGAATGCAATTTTTTTCAAATTTTTCAATTTTTTTTTCGTAATTTTTTCAATGCAATAAGATGAATGATAATATGAATGAATGAAATCACTATAAATATAAAGAAAAACACTTAGCAAGGTGCAAAATTCTTGAATAACACAGGTTCACCAAAATGTAAAGTGGTAAGATTTGAATAGTTGGTTTGTTTTGTGGGTTTTCGATGTCTATCCTCCTTTCACCACTTACATTCAAGAACCTTGAGTTGAGTGGCAATGGACTATCAGGCCCTTGGTCACATAGGAATGTAGGGAATCTTGGATTTTTATGATTTGATTGTCAATTATGTTTAATTATGCTCAATTATACCTCAAAACCCTAATTATGCAAATATGACAATAAACGGATATATTATTCAGAATGCTGCTATAGAAAGATGTAAAATGACAAATAAAAGTGCACCTATTTTAAAAGTTTGGGGGTAGAAAAGTTGGGGACTAATGAGTTGACACGCAACTCCAAGGCTCAAGTTTTTGTTAGGATCTGCAAACAAGATCTGCAACCTATTCCTACTATACCAAAGGTTTTCCCATCACAAAACTTTGAGGACTAATGAGCGGGAGCCCTAGTCTAGAGTGCTATTTTGATCTTTGATTTGCAAATCTGACACTCTACGATACCCTCCTGCAACTTCACTTTTCCTGTGTCTTTGACTTGTAACCTGCAATCACAAAAACTTTTGGAGGGGGTTGTGGTGTTTAGAGGCTTGCCTCAGTCAAGCCCAAGAGAGACATTTAAGTATTCTGAACACCATTGTCAGATAGAGGGTGTGTGCCCTTGGGATGTAGAGGCAAAATCCAAATGATTCCATCTTGTAGTGAAGTTCTCATGGAAGAAAGAAGCTCTTCATGCCATGAGGAGATGATTGCTCAAATCTGTAAATACAAACACATAGACAACACAAATCTACTCTTGCAACACAATGAATGCCTTGAATTAGCTTTAGAATGCCAATGCTCATCTAGTTTACAAATGAATGCCAAAACATGCTTTTATATGCAACTACAAACATTCCCACCAAGAATTTTGTAATGCAAACTTACCATGTCGGCATAGGACCTAATTAACGATCACAAGTCAACACTTAAAATTTGGGCCTGACCCAAAATAGGGTAGGACTAAGGTGCCGGTGCCCAAGTCCTCCCCCCTATTTTGGTCAGGGATTAGCTTCAAAGGATCCCCCTAGGTCCAATTTGTCATAAAACCAAGGGTTCATTTCATCAGGATGTCAGAATATGATGCAAGATGTTCTAAATGCACACTAAAGACCTAGGAACTAAACCTTATGAGAGAAAATCCCTCAAGGGGACATTTTCTGATGTTACAACTATAACTGTTAATGTCTTCACATGTCAACTTATGGCTGTTAACATACTTGTTCTAGTAGTCAACATAATCATATATGAACTACTTGTTCTTTTATCTTGGTTCACCTTGACTTTATTCTCTAGTACTATCTTTGTAGGGTTAGATTTAGTCCTTTAATGTATTGTTCCATAACTGCAATCTTAGACCCCTATTATTCTTTAAATAGACCTCTATTAGGCTACTCTCCTAAACCTTAATATCATCTTCATGTTGTCATATCCATGTTGTTCAACCCTCATCTTCTTCCACATTTAGGTCACTGTGTTATTAGGCTTGAACTTAGACTTCTATGATATTTGAAAGCCTCTACACTTCATGGCTCTATCATTATGTAATGATCTAGACTATCATTATGTAATGATCTACACTGCACCCATCTTGCTTATCATATTTCATAGCAATCTTACAAAGAGTTGGGGTAGTGGTATGCATCCTTTTGCGAGATCAATACAATGTCGTAACAAGACTTTCAAGCTTAACAAGTTTTTGGGTAGGGAATTGCTTTATGGAGTTAGAGTCAAATTGGTAAATGTGATGACATGATACATATTAACATGGTGAGATGCAGAGTATACATTTATAATATTAACCACATTTTCAAAAGGATTGCTGATGACTTATAGAAGCCTATAGCCCCAACATTATGTTGCATACTCAAATTAGGTAAGACTTAATGTACTATCATAACCTCGCCTTATATGCAAGAGGAATTACATTTAACAACTACAATGGTCATCAGGTTCTCATAAGCATATGATTTTGAGTATCTTATTCAAGATAACAAATATATTCTTTGCATACCAATATAGTATAATAACAAGAAATTAAGAAATATTTTCAATTGAGAAACTCATAAAGAATATGGATCAGCATACCAAGGAGCAACCATAAGAACATCCTTTTGGAACATGTAGGGAATTGCAAACATCTATGTTACAAAAATCAACCTCTTTTCAATATACCAACATGAGATATCTGTAGAGTATTATTTTGGTTATATGGTGCACCCAAATTGTGCTAGCAAGATCAAATCATGGTATTATCATGACTTTTGGTCACTGAAATAAAAAGAATAAGTAGAAAGATGTTTCACAAGAGTTCAACAACATAGAATACAATAATTACAAAACTACTAAAAAAAGATGCATTGAAAGAGCCAAAAAATGTGGTTTCATTTATGTAAAATGGGATTGCTAGGGAAAACCATAGAAGGTGCTTCTATACATTTATTTCAGTCCCCATATAGTGCTCTCCAACAATATTAAAACTTAAGAATATACACTCAAAATAAAATCATTTTACAATCTCTAAAACAAGTTCTTCGTGAGTTTAATGGCTATAAAGGCCAAGCTAAAATGAGTGTAGAGACCTTTTAGACTCACAAGGTATGGGGGTGTCCCATGCTAAAATTATCATATAAATATTATTGCAATATCCCCTTGGTCACTTGAAAAATTAGATAGAGTTGTTTGTGAAACTATGAGACATGATCCTTAGTGTTGTGCAAATGGAACATGATCCAAAGGGTTGTATAAGATTTATAGGGTGTGATGAATCTAGTTTATGACTCAATTTTGTTAGAATTTATTATCAATTTGCTATAGTTATCATGGACTTTGATACCTAGATCTTGATCTTTTTATGATATTTCCTCAAAACCATAGATATTGGGTATAGGTTATTTCCTATAATCTTTAAATGACATTGACATGCTATATGAACTATCTATGCTAATTTTACATGTGGATTAATGAATGTTACTCTAAGATAGTTACAGATATACAATTATTGTGTGTACTAATATTGTTATGCAGATATAATTAGCAGCCTATAAAATTGAGAAAGATTATGTCAGTTGGTCACTCACCATCAAAATCAAGAAGCTGGTTGTTCAAATGTCAAATGGAGGAAAGATAACCACCTTGTAATTGGTCTTAATTCCTTGTTGAGTGAATATAGGAGTTACTGTTGTGCTAGATCTGCATCAAAGCGAACATGCTTGACTAGATTCCATGCATGCATAACCTCCTCTCCACTTTCTATGCTTTCCCTAAAGTGGTGTCCTCCTAATTTGTTGGAGTTGACTGCCTTGTTAGGTAGTTGGTTTGTAGTTCTTCTTTCTATAAATAAGACTCAAATGCTCCTTCTAAGGGGTTGATTAATTTGAGGTTGTACTCTCATTATTAAGTTTTTCAGTAATACAATTATGTTGCTCATTTGTACTCATGTTTTCCAATGAATAAAATGAAGTTATAAGTTCCCATCTCTGACTTTACATTTGTCTTAACAGATACTCATCCAAGGGGGCCCACTTGGTGAGCATTCCATCCTTTAGTTTAGTTGTTATTTTCTATCAAGGAGTTAGTTAAAATTAGGCACTGTATGTTCCTGCAGCCACTAGAATTCTATTATGTGTCTGTTCCTATAGCCAAAGCAGACAGAGTAGTTTCCTGTTTGTTTGCCTAGATTTTTATTTTCTATCATGCACTTCAGGTTAGTATAGTTGTGTTGCAAGTATGGGCCTAACCAGTGTTGTCATTGATGTCAACATACTCCTATTGCATTGATGATGAGGATTGGATGAGTTGTATGCTGAGGATATTGAGAAAATTAGTCCTATCAGGAATAGAGAAGAATAGTGAAGACAACAAGGTAAAGATCCCAGCTAAGATGAAGATTAGAGGATACGCTTCAAAGGGTTTGTAGATATGTGTCTTAATATGATCTAGTAAAGATTTGAGAGGTCTGTATGAAGAGTTAAAGAAGTTATGACCACTTGAGTAAAACTAGTTCTGGCAGATGTTCAGAGGTGACAGGGTGACACAGATAGGTCCGGTGACATCCAGAAATGCAATATCTTGTTCTCCGGATTTGGTGGCATGTTTGGGAAGTCAATGTGAATTGGCAACTCAATTGGTTCATGGTCTAGAGGTCCTCAAGCATTTATTCCAATATGATAGTGATGACAAACTATGTTCTTGAGGTTCCAGATGAAGGAGAGGATGATTTCAACAAGCAAAAATAGTGTGGATGTTCTTGGTGATTCAGGAAAGCTTGTGGAGGTCTCTAGATTGTGTCCAGTTCATTTTGGTGGTCCGCATTGAAGATTGATCTCGTAATTGAAGAATTACTTCTGGATGATGATGTTCTTCCTAAGTTTGGCCGACCGAATAAGTTACACATCCCGTGGATGATCTTGAAGATGTTCTGTAGAGAATGGCGTGTTCCTAAATGAAGATTGAAGTCTCAGATTTGTGTGGCCAGCAGCATGTTGATCCACGTGAAGTCTTTTTGTAATTAGTCATGTTGTATTTATGTATTTTCTCTGTAATGTATGCCAACTTGGATGATTATCCCTAAGTCGATGTCTTGTATAAATAAGGAGTTGTGAAGTCATTTCAATTGTATCTTGTGGAGATGAGTATGTGGTAGAGAGAGGAGCAGAGCGAAAGGAAGAGCAGAAGTATTGGGCTTAAATGGAACTGAGTCAAGCATGGTGAAGATGCTATTCTTCAGTTCAACTATGTAATACTTATCATTCTATAGATAGTGTGTCTCCTGTAGGTAGTGGGCCTCTTGTGAGCAGTGTGCTCGGGCAGTGAGACCTAATTGGCATGTGCCATTTTGTTCTTCCTATTCTTTTAACAAAGAATACAATCTTGGGTTAGTCACCCCATGGTTTTTCCCTTAACCGGTTTTTCCACGTTAAAAATCTTGGTGTCATATGTGTTAATGTGTTTCTGCTCTTTAATTGTTGCATTACGTTTCCATGATTGATTTATTATTATGCTGCTAAATTAAGAAAAGGATTTAAGTGATTAATTGGAAGAAAGTTTTGGACAACTGATTCACCCCCTCTCAGTTGTCTGTCCTAAATCTAACAATTGGTATTAGAGCTAAGTTCCTCTAAAAGAGCTTAATCGCTTGAGGAGATCCAGGATATCGTCCTACAAGAAGGATAGTCTAAGGTTTGATAGAACCAATTTCACTCTTTGGAAAAGTTGCATGGAATGTCACTTGTAATGTATGGAAATGCAGTATTGGATCATGGATTCAAAGAAGTATGTTCCTCCACAAAATGGTCCGAGTACCATAGATGAAATCAGAGATGCTGAAAATAATTTGTAGATAAAAGAAGCTCTACTAAGTGCCTTATCTGATTCAGAACTGACAAATGTTATTGATCTAAAACTTGCATATGAAATTTGGCAAAAACTGGAACTTCTGCATGAAGGAGACAAGTATGTTAAATGTGCCAAGCTACAGAGCCTGAAAGGAAATTTTGAAAACCTGAAGATGAGAGAAGATGAAAATATCACTACATTCATGCCAAGAGTAAATGAGCTTGTTTGTGGCATTAGATGTGCTGGTGGAATCTTGGATGAAGAGGAGATTGTTGCCAAAGTCCCCAGATCCCTTCCTGATTCTTACAAGTACAAGGTTGCTTCTATTGAAGAATTTAGATCTTTTTCAAATATCACAAGAGATCAATTGGTTGATAAATTAGCTGCATTTGAATTATCCGAGTTTGGACATGTACCCCCCAAAACTAAATTTGCATTAAAAGCTAGTGCCTATGTAAAAGGGAAACAAAAGTTTGATCCGGGAGAAAACTCTTCAAAGAAACTATCATGGTATGAAAAGGCAAGAAACGATCTAGAAGAAGATGAAGCAGAAGTTGCTCAATTTGAAGCCCTTATTACAAAAAGACTACCAAGAGGATCCGGTAAGTATGAAGGGAAATTTCCCTTTAAATGTTTCAACTACAATAAGATTGGTCATTTTGCCTCAAGGTGTCTAGAAAAATTTTCAAGAGCTAATCCAAACAGATCAAGATTCCAAAAGAAATGTTACTATGTTCATGAAGATGATGATGATGAAAGAGTAACAGATGATGAATCAGAGACAGGAAATAAATCTGGACGTGACTGGGTGTTTATTGCCATCAAGGAAGAAGATCCAATGCCTTTTGAATCTGTCAATCATAAAATGGTAGAAAGAGCTCTGAATGCCCAAGTTGAAGAAAAGGATGATTGGGTCATTGATAGTGGATGCCCCCACCATATGACAGGTGATAAAAACAAGTTCATAGATTTGGAAAGATATGAAGGAGGAGTGGTAAAATTTGGTGATAATTCTGTTGGTAGAATCAGAGGTAGAGGAACTATTTCTTTTAATGGAAAGAACAAAACCAGTAATGTATTGTATGTTGAAGGTCTGAAGCACAATCTTCTTAGTGTTGGACAGTTGGTGGACAAAGGTTATGATCTCTGATTCAAAATGGAAAATGCAAGATCTTTGAAAGTTCTAGAACAAAGATTGCATCTGGTACTCAAACAAAAGGTAATATCTTCCACTTGGTTGGTACTACCAAAAGTTGTTTATTTGTTCAAATTGATTAGAGTTGGTTGTGGCATAGGAGAATGTGTCATGTGAATTTTGATAATATCATCAAGATAAGCAACACTTAGGTTGTAAGAGATCTTCCAAGATTGGTGAAACCTACTAATAGTTTGTGCAAAGAATGTCAGTTGGGTAAGCAAAGCAGAGTCTCATTCAAAAGTAAGGAACAGTCTTCTACCAGATTATTAGACTTAGTTCATAATGATCTATGTGGTCCGGCAAGAATCAAGAGTGTGCAAGGTGATTGATACTTCATGTTATTGATTGATGATCACTCTCGGATGATGTGGGTGACTTTTCTGAAAGAGAAATCTGAGGCCCTTGAGAAATTTAAAATATTTAAGGCTATGGTAGAAAATGAAACCAGATTGAACATAAAATGTCTAAGGTCTGATAGAGGTGGAGAATTCACATCTGGTGAGTTCATAGAATTCTGTGAGAAACATGGGATAAAAAGATAGTTGTCTACTCCAAGGACACTACAATAGAATGGAGTAGTGGAGAGAAAGCACCAGACCATCCAGGAGGCATCTAGAACCATGATAATGGAAGAAAATGTTCCTTAGATCTATTGGAGAGAAGCTGTAAGAACTGCAGTCTATACTCTTAATCGAGTACAAATCAAAAGCAATACCGGTAAGACTCCTTATGAAATCTGGTTTGGCATCACTCCCACTATGAAGTCTTTCAAAGTCTTTGGTAGCAAATGTTACATTAAACAAGATGAAGATCTAGGAAAATTTGATGCTAGAAGTGATGAAGGAATATTCTTGGGTTATTCTACTCAAAGCAAATCCTACCGATGTTATAACAAGAGATTGAGGAAGATTGTAGAAAGTACAAATATGAAGGTTGATGAAGGTATTGAAAAACCCTCAACGTTTTATGAATATGATGAAGATGATCAGAATGATGTTTTGGTCCAAGAAGTCCAAGCCCCTTCTAAAATTTAGATTCAGACTGATCCGGTGAATTAGGTAGAAGAGATAAGTTTGAATGAACCTGTTCAAGAAATAGAAGTGCAAGAAATTCCTAAAATTCCTAGGTATGTAAGACTGAATCATTCTAAAGAACAGATCATAGGCGATAAAAGCAAAGGTGTTCAAATAAGAAGAAAGATTGCTCAAGATTCAGAAGAATATTGTCTGATTACAAAGATTGAACCAAAGTCAGTAAATGAAGCTTGTAATGATGAAAGCTGGACTAAAGCAATGGAGGAAGAGCTGATGCAAATTGAGAAAAATCACACTTGGGATCTTGTTCCCAGACCTAAAAAAAGAATGTGATTGGAACCAAATGGGTCTTCCACAATAAACTGAATGAAGATGGTGAAGTAGTCAGAAACAAGGCCAAATTGGTCTACAAGGGCTACTCTCAAGTAGAAGGAGTTGATTTTGAAGAAACTTTTGCTCCGGTGGCAAGAATTGAAGCAGTTAGATTATTTCTTGTCTTTCCTATCTTCAAGGACTTCAAAGTATATCAGATGGATGTCCAGTCTACCTTCTTGAATGGTGACTTGGAAGAAGAAGTTTACATTGAGCAACCAGATGGATTTCAATTGTCTGATCATAGTGATATGGTCTGCAAATTGAAGAAAACACTGTATGGACTCAAACAAGCCCCAAGAGCCTGGTATGAAAGGTTGGATAAGCATCTTTTGAAGATTGGTTTCAACAAAGGTACTGCTGACAGTAACTTGTACTTCAAAATTGATCATAAAAATATCTTAATTGTTGAAGTGCTTGTTGATGATATCATTTTTGGAGGAAGAGATAGTATGTGCAAAACCTTTGCAAATCAAATGACAAGTGAATTTGAGATGTCTATGTTTGGGGAAATGAATTTCTTCTTGGGTCTGCAAATCACTCAAACAAAGAAAGGAATCTTCATTTCATAGACCAAATATGTGAAAGAATTGTTGAAGAAATTTGGGATGGAAGACTCAAAACCAATGAGTACTCCCATGGCAACTAGATATAAATTGAGCAAAGATGATGACTCTCCTAAGGTTGATAAGAAAAAGTACAGGTCAATGATTGGAGAATTATTGTATCTCACTCAAACTAGACCTAACATTATGAATGTTGTTGGTTTTGTTGCTAGATTCCAAGCTGATCCTATAGAATCTCATGTCATGGCAATCAAGAAGATTCTTAGATATCTAAAAGCGACAGTAGAGTATGGTTTATGGTATCCTAGAGATCATGATTTCTCTCTTCATGCATATATAGATGTGGATTGGGAAGAAGATGTGGATGAGTGGAAGAGTACCAGTAGTGGAGCATTCTTTTTGGGGAAGGGACTGGTTTCTTGGCTGAGCAAGAAACAAGAGGCAATATCTCTGTCCACTGTAGAAGCAGAATATATTGCAGCAGCAGGTAGTTGCACTCAAGTTTTGTGGATGAAACAAATGCTAAGAGACATCAGAGTGGAATATGAGGAACCTATGACAAACTTCTGTGATAATTCAAGTACAATAAATATATCAAAAAATTTGGTGTTGCATTCAAAGACAAAACATATATCCATCAAGTTTCATTTTCTGAGAGAGCAGGTGAACAAGAATGAAGTCAAATTGGAGTTTGTACCCACCAAGGATCAGATTGTAGATATTTTTAGTAAACCTCTACCTAAGGACTCTTTTGAGTATCACAGGGAGAAGTTAGGGGTTACTACTCCTCCGGTTTTGAATTGAGGTGCACTAATGTGCATCAGCCCGGTGGATCTCATAGTCATATCTTCTGGTCCAGATTGATGATGGGAAGCTCCTACTCAGGGGGAGCTGCTAGTATGATTCTAAAGTGATGCAAGTATGTGCCCTTTGCTATTTATGTCAAAGGGGGAGAGAAGACGTGAAAAACAAGTAGTTACTAATCAAAGGGGGAGCAGTAAAGGAAGATAAGACATGTGAATGGTTGTTGTTGTTGATAGGGGGAGTTATGTTAGTGAGGAGAAGTTCTTGTCTTAATGGTTAAAATAGTTTTTCACATCAAATGTTGCCATGAATGACAAAGGGGGAGATTGTTGCAAGTATGGGCCTAACCGGTGTTGTCATTGATGTCAATATACTCCTGTTGCATTGATGATGAGGATTGGATGAGTTGTATGCTGAGGATATTGAGAAAATTAGTCCTATCAGGAATAGAGAAGAACAGTGAAGACAACAAGGTAAAGATCCTAGCTAAGATGAAGATCAAAGGATGCACTTCAAAGGATTTGTAGATATGTGTCTTAAGATGATCTAGTAAAGATTTGAGAGGTCCACATGAAGATCTGAAGAAGTTATGACCACTTGAGTAAAACCAATTTTGGCAAATGTTTAGAGGTGACAGAGTGACATAGATAGGTATGGTGAAATCCAGAAATGCAATATCTTGTTCTGTGGATTTGGTGGCGTGTTTGGGAAGTCAATGTGAATTGGCAACTCAATTGATTTGTGGTTTGGAGGTCTGCAAGCATCTATTCCAATATGAGGGTAAGTGCAGGAAGATGGGGGGCTAAAAACGGGTCTTAAGTGGCCACTTTTTTTCTGAAATTAGGAAATACTGGCCTTGGATGAGAAATTGAGCATAGTTACACTCAAAATTTGGAGATGCAACCAAAACAATGTTCATAGGGCTCCGAGTCTACTTTCTAAACTACTATTTTGTTTTGAAATTGGCATAGATTAAGGGGTTCAAAAGAGGGAGCCACAGAAATTGGTGTTGTTTCTATCAAAGAAACATAACATAGCATGTTTTGTGGCTCCCTCAAAAGGTCAACTTTTTTTGGTATTTTTATAATCGCTTTAGTGAAAAATTAGCTAATAGCATGTAGTTTATGCCCAATTTTTCTGATAATTTTTTGATGAATATTTGATTTTTTACTAATTTTCAAAGTGGACACATCCTAAAAAATAGAATTTTGGCCGTGCTACCCCTATAAATTTTGAAAACTAATTGAAAATCATTTATTTATTTTTTTAATATTTGTAGAATGGAGTCTAGTTTCTAAATATGTAATTTTTTTGAAATTTAAATGAATAGTTATTTTACAATGAAAAAAAGACCAAACAATGGTTTTTGCCTAAAAACGGACACACAAATAAAAGAAATTAAAGATGAAAGGCTTAACATTGTTAAAATATGAAAAAAATCACATCGTCAAATAGCTAAGAGAAAGCCTAACATTACCCATGTGTTCAATTTGTTCAACCTTGAAACACGTGCAAATCTGAGGGTTAGCACGAACGAAATTATGTGAAATTTTGAAGAATATAGAAAAACATGTTTGTGACTGTTCATACGACACTCCAAGCCTTTGGGTTGGAAATCCAAAGTAAATCCCAAGCCCAAGGCTTGGGATTCCCAAAGCAAGACATAATGTGAGCGCATTATAACGTGAGCGCGTTATAACACGATCGCATTATAACGCGCTTGCATTATGTTTTGCTTTGCATTTTTCCTTTCCCGCAAGTCTGTTGTTTGTCATGTTTGACATAATGCAAGTGCGTTATAACGCGCTCGCGTTATGTTCCCCTTAATTTTTTTTACGTTCAAGGCTATTAATCATGAGGGTTAAGGGATAAGGGATAGGGTTGGAGGGTTTAGGGATAAGGGATTAGCGTTTAAGGTATAGTATCGAGCCCGTTGAGGGTCTAGGAATAGGGATAGCGTTTAGGGTTTAGGGATGAGGGATTAGAGTTGAGGGATGACAGATTAGGGTTGAGGGTTTAGGGTTTAGGGTTTAGGGGTAGGGTTGAGGGTCAAGGGATCAGAGTTAAGGGTTTAGGGATTGGGGTTTGACATTGAGAGTTGAGGGTTGAGGTTTAAGGGTCAAGGGTTTAGGGATAGGGTTTAGGGTCGAGGGATTAGGGTTAAAGTAGAGTGTGGAGGGTGTAAGGATTAGGGATAGGGTTGGAGGGTTTAGGGATAAGGGATTAGGGTTTAAGGTATAGTATCGAGTTTGTTGAGGGTTCAGGAATAGGGATAGTATTTAGGGTTTAGGGATGAGGGATTAGAGTTGAGGGATGATGGATTAGGGTTGAGGGTTGAGGGATCAGGGTTTAGGATTAAGGTTTAGGGTTGAGGGTTGAGGGATTAGGGTTTAAGGTATAGTGTTGAGGGTTGAGGGTTTAGGATTAGGGTTTAGGGTTGACAGATTAACATTTAATGTTAAGGTTAGGGTTAGAGTGTCGAGGGTAGAGGGATTAGGGATAGGGTTTAGGGTTGAAGGTTTAAGGATTGAGGGTTGAGGCTTTAGGGATGAGGGTTTAAGGCTTAAGATATAGTGTCAAGTGTTGAGGGTGAAGGGATAAGGTTTAAGTTTTAAGGGTTAAGGGTTGAGGGATAGGGATTAGGGTTTAAGGTATAGTGTTGAGGGTCAAGGGATCAGAGCTAAGGGTTGAGGGATTAGGGTTTGACGTTAAGGGTTAAGGGTTGAAGTTCGAGGGTCAAAGGTTTAGGGATAGGGTTGAGGGTCGAGGAATTAGGGTTAAAGTAGAGTGTGGAGGGTATAAGGATTAAGGATAGGGTTGGAGGGTTTAGGGATAAGGGATTAGGGTTTAAGGTATAGTATCGATTATGTTGAGGGTGTAGGAATAGGGATAGCATTTAGGGTTTAGGGATGAGGGATTAGAGTTGAGGGATGACAGATTAGGGTTAAGGGTTGAGGGATTAGGGTTTAGGGATAAGGTTTGGGGTTGAGGGTTGAGGGATTAGGGTTTAAGGTATAGTGTTGAGGGTTTAGGGATAGGGTTTAAGGTTGAGGGATTAGAGTGAAGGGTTGAGGTATTAGGATTTGACGTTGAGGGTTGTGGGTTTAGGGTTTAGGGTTTAGGGTTAGGGTTGAGAGATGAGGGATCAGAGTTAAGGGTTGATGGATTAGGGTTTGACATCGAGGGTTGAGGGTTGAGGTTCGAGGGTCAAGGGTTTAAGGATAGGGTTTAGGGTCGAGGGATTAGGGTTAAAGTAGAGTGTGGAGGGTGTAAGGATTAGGGATAGGGTTGGAGGGTTTAGGGATAAGGGATTAGAGTTTAAGGTATAGTATTGAGTCTATTAAGGGTTTAGGAATAGGGATAGCATTTAGGGTTTAGGGATGAGGGATTAGAGTTGAGGGATGGTGGATTAGGGTTGAGGGTTGAGCGATTAGGGTTTAGGGATAAGGTTTAGGGTTGAGGGTTGAGGGTTAAGGGTTGAGGGTTTAGGAATAGGGTTTAGGGTTGATGGATTAGCATTTAATGTCAAGGTTAGGGTTAGAGTGTCGAGGGTAGAGGGATTAGGGATAGGGTTTAGGGTTGAAGGTTTAAGGATTGAGGGTTGAGGCTTTAGGGATGAGGGTTTAAGGCTTAAGCTATACTGTCAAGTGTTGAGGGTGTAGGGATAGGGTTTAAGTTTTAAGGGTTAAGGGTTGAGGGATAGGGATTAAGGTTTAAGGTATAGTGTTGAGGGTCGAGGGATCAGAGTTAAGGGTTGAGGGATTAGGGTTTGATGTAGAGGGTTGAGGGTTGAGGTTCGAGGGTCAAGGGTTTAGGGATAGGGTTGATGGTCGAGGAATTAGGGTTAAAGTAGAGTGTGGAGGGTATAAGGATTAGGGATAGGGTTGGAGGGTTTAGGGATAAGGGATTAGGGTTTAAGGTATAGTATCGATTATGTTGAGGGTATAGGAATAGGGATAGCATTTAGGGTTTAGGGATGAGGGATTAGAGTTAAGGGATGACGGATTAGGGTTGAGGGATTAGGGTTTAGGGATAAGGTTTAGGGTTAAGGGATGAGGGATTAGGGTTTAAGTTATAGTGTTGAGGGTTTAGGGTTGAGGGATTAGAGTGAAGGGTTGAGGGATTAGGATTTTATAGTGAGGGTTGAGGGTTTAGGGTTTAGGGTTTAGGGTTAGGGTTGAGAGATGAGGGATCAGAGTTAAGGGTTGAGGGATTAGGGTTTGATGTCAAGGGTTGAGGGTTGAGGTTTGAGGGTCAAGGGTTTAGGGATAGTGTTGAGGTTCAAAGGATTAGGGTTAAAGTAGAGTGTGGAGGGTGTAAGGATTAGGGATAGGGTTGGAGGGTTTAGGGATAAGGGATTAGAGTTTAAGGTATAGTATCGAGTCTGTTAAGGGTTTAGGAATAGGGATAGCATTTAGGGTTTAGGGATGAGGGATTAGAGTTGAGGGATGATCGATTAGGGTTGAGGGTTGAGGGATTAGGGTTTAGGGATAAGATTTAGGGTTGAGGGTTGAGGGATTAGGGTTTAAGGTATAGTGTTGAGGGTTGAGGGTTTAGGAATAGGGTTTAGGGTTGATGGATTAGCATTTAATGTCAAGGCTAGGGTTAGAGTGTTGAGGGTAGAGGGATTAGGGATAGGGTTTAGGGTTGAAGGTTTAAGGATTGAGGGTTGAGGCTTTAGGGATGAGGGTTTAAGGCTTAAGATATAGTGTCAAGTGTTGAGGGTGTAGGGATAGGGTTTAAGTTTTAAGGGTTAAGGGTTGAGGGATAGGGATTAGGGTTTAAGGTATAGTGTTGAGGTTTGATGGTTTAGGGATAGGGTTTAGGTTTGAGGGATTAGGGTTTAGGGTTGATGAATTAGGGTTTAATGTTGAGAGTTGAGTGTTGAGGGTTGAGGGTTGAGGTTGAGGGATAGGGTTAATGGTCAATGGATTAGGGTTAAATAAGAGTGTCGAGAGTAGAGGGATTAGGGTTTAAGGTAGAGTATCGAGCCTGTTGAGGGTCTAGGAATAGGGATAGCGTTTGGGGTTTAGGGATGAGGGATTAGAGTTGAGGGATGACAGATGATAGATTAGGGTTGAGGGTTGAGGGATTAGGGTTTAGGGACAAGGTTTAGGGTTAGGGTTGAGGGATTAGGGTTTAAGGTATAGTGTTGAGGGATTAGAGTGAAGGGTTGAGGGATTAGAATTTGATGTTGAGGGTTGAGGGTTTAGGGATAGGGTTGAGGGTCGAGGGATTAGAGTTAAGGGTTGTGGGATTAGGGTTTGACATTGAGGGTTGAGGATTGAGGTTCGAGGGTCAAGGGTTTAGGGATAGGGTTTAGGGTTGAGGGATTAGAGTGAAGGGTTGAGGGATTAGGATCTGACATTGAGGGTTGAGGGTTTAGGGTTGAGAGATGAGGGATCAGAGTTAAGGGTTGAGGGATTAGGGTTTGACATCGAGGGTTGAGGGTTGAGGTTCGAGGGTCAAGGGTTTAGGGATAGGGTTGAGGTTCAAGGGATTAGGGTTAAAGTAGAGTGTGGAGGGTGTAAGGATTAGGGATAGGGTTGGAGGGTTTAGGGATAAGGGATTAGAGTTTAAGGTATAGTATCGAGTCTGTTGAGGGTGTAGGATTAGGGATAGCATTTAGGGTTTAGGGATGAGGGATTAGAGTTGAGGGATGACGGATTAGGGTTAAGGGATTAGGATTTGATGTTGAGCGTTAAGTGTTTAGGGATAGGGTTGAGGGTTGAGGGATTAGAGTGAAGGGTTGAGGGATTAGGATTTGACGTTGAGGGTTGAGGGTCGAGGGATCAGAGTTAAGGGTTGAGGGTCAAGGGATCATAGTTAAGGGTTGAAGGATTAGGGTTTGACGTTGAGGGTTGAGGACATTTTCTATCAAGAACTTGATTATGAGGGCTTACCCCTTCATTGTTATGCCAATCATATGGTGGAGCATCTGGCAAGCTCTTGCAGGAAAGAGATGTGATCAATGCAAAGGATGTGATGAATCTATAGCAGGACAAAATGTGAGCGCATTATAGCGCGAGCGCGTTATAACGTGCTCGCGTTTTGTCTTTCTATTGAAATAGTAAAAAAGTGGTTACCCCCATGATCCAGGCCCACATGCTCTATTTTCTTACTGATTCTTTGCGTGCTCCGACAAAAAAGAAGTGCTTTCATGCTGCTGGGAAGTTCACATGCACATTTGACACATTGTACCACCTTTGCATGATCTTTCCACCACCTTTTCTACTTTGCCAACTTGAGAAGGAGGAAATAACATAGTTTTCACACCAAGTTTGATATATATCTATTCAAGTTTCAATTTTTGTAGTGTTGCAATGTTAATTGTGATTCAATTTTAGGAATTTAACATTATAGATTGGTTAATAGTATTGTTGTTAGTAATGATATTTGAGTGTTATTCAATTTAACATTGAAAAGGAAGCAAGTGGTGAAAAACTCAAATTGTTGAGGAGTTTGATGCAAGAAGATAAAAACACTACATAATTGGGTACTCTCTCCATTCAAATCTTCATTTTTTAGGTATGTCAAGTCTTTACATGCATGTTCTTTACATTTTTCTTATTTTGGATTGAATTACTTTATCATGCTTTATCATACATGTTTAAAATAGACACATTCCCAATCAAGAAAGCAGCCTACAATCTCACATGATGCCATGTATATTTTCTACACTTGGGCTCTTTAATAATTATGTGTAATAAACAAACCTTAACATACTATGATGTCAAACTATACAAGAATAAATCCTTACAACATAAAAAAATACAATCCCACTATTATCTTGTATTCATTTCTTAGGAACTAATGTTGGTCTCTTTATCATGCTATAGACAAATTCTCTGTCATGCCGAGGAAACGATCAAGAATTAAACCAACACAGGAAGAGATAGAAGCTAAGAATGCAAAGAAAGCAGTGGCTATGAGGGAACTTCATGAGAAGAGGAAATTGGACATGATAAATGAAGACATACCAATTGAAGAGGAACCACAACCATCACCAAGAGATATGGTATTGGTGGCACAAAGAGAACGAATGCAAAAACTTTGTGGTACGAGAGATTTGAATACCATAGTTGGAGACACGTCCTTTACCACAAGTCAACATGTAGGGACACCATCTACCACATCTCAAGTTGAGAGTACATCATCACTCACATGTGATGAAGGAGGTACGCCATCGTTCCCACCTCAACCTCAAGGTATGTCATCTATTCCATCTTTGATCGAAGGTATGCCATCTAACCCATCTCATTTAAATATTGATGAAATTTCTAATGTTGAG
Source organism: Cunninghamia lanceolata (assembly GCA_027924645.1). Taxonomy (NCBI): domain Eukaryota; kingdom Viridiplantae; phylum Streptophyta; class Pinopsida; order Cupressales; family Cupressaceae; genus Cunninghamia; species Cunninghamia lanceolata. The sequence goes on from BSBN01000797.1 coordinate 3,099,793, forward strand.
ATGAATTTACCTAACTTGACACCACCTAGAATTTTGCATAGAAAGCCAATGTATTTGATTGATATTGATGAGAATATTTTGTAGCCAATGGAAGGTAAGATTCCAAAATGCACTTGTAGAAGATATGCTAATAAGATTTGGAGATTGTTCTTTGAAAAGTTAAATGAGACTGCAAGATGTCAACTATTCGTTGAAATGATGCAAAGTATAAAGTATAGGTCTATCATGAAGATTCTTGGGTTGAGAACATCAGAGGCCTCAAGTGAAAAATCTATTGTCAAGAATCTAATGAGTGTGTATGAGAGTGCGGGTAACACCTCACGCACAAAAGATAGTAATGCAACACGGCGTGTGATTACATCGACTATAGTAAGTAGTCAAATGAGAAAAGCTCGTCTCATTAGAAAGACAAGTCAAGAATTGAGAATTAATAGGAAAACTTTATTAAGAGCCATTGGAAGACGCCAAAGAATTGAGGACACTAATGCCAATGAATTATGGGTGTTCTCGGGGAGACTACCACGAAAAGATAAACCAATTGTTGAAGCATTGAGATCACTAATTGAAGACTTTTGGAAGAATTACACAAGGGTATCTCCGAATCAAAGGGATGTGGTAAGAAGGAGAATCGGTAGTCAGAACCGCGAGCCACATCCAAAGCATTTTTTGGATGAGACTCAAACACAGTTTTATGGTAAATTTCTAGAGAAGTATCCTCAAATTAAAATTTGTCAAAGATATATTGAATTGCTAAAACCTTTCTATGTTAAGATAAATCACACATGCACTACTTGTTGTTGTAGATTACATATTGAATTTTCTAACCATTTTGATGCTTATAGGTCTATATGTTTAGATATGCATACTAACAATGATTTGCAGGGTTGTGCCATATGTGCCCCACCAACATCTTCAAGAGACTTCATATCAAGAATTTTATGTGAAAGAGAGGAAGGTCAAATATTCTACAAGAAATTATGCTTGGATGGCACATGTCATCATTGCGGTGGCTTGCAACATTTGCCAATATGTGAACATATGGAAATAACACATGTGGTTGGAAACAAACTAGTAGAGTTTGGCAAGTATAAAATAGTGGAATACAATACAAAAGATGGTAAAGAAGCAAAGAGGTGTGAATTAGTTATTGAAAAGATTCCAGTGTATCAGTTTATGCCTATATTTCGTGACAGCATAGTGTATGAGTATGCAAGACATGCCCATAGAGCTCTATGGTTGGACTTACAATTCAAGTTATACAAGGACACATTTCTAGTTGGTAGCATTGTTTCAGTCGTCAATTTTGCAGAGAACTACAGTCTACAGCCACAGCGTGAGGTGCAATCACAATATTACAACTCCACACAGGTTTCTATATTTGTGCACATTGCATTCATTCATGTGAATGATAGTACAGAGGATGACAGAAAGATCATAAGGGAGTATAATTTCTATATTAGTGATGATCGTACGCATTCTACGGAGTTCGTGCAAGGTTGCTTTCAGGTGTTCTACAATGATTTGGCTAGAAGGGGCATATCGTTCAGTCAGCATATCATATGGTCAGATAAATGTGCGTCACAATTCAAGAACTCATGGAATTTCTATTGGCTGAGTAGGAGGCATGGTTTTATAGGTATTCAACATATGTGGAACTTTTGTGAGGCTAGGCATGGAAAGGGGGAGCATGATGGTGCAGGAGCATGTATCAAAAGAGCCATAGCACGAGAAGAGTTAAAGTATAAAGACAATGCAAAGTTGACAGATGCAAAATCAATTGTCAAGTGGTGTCATGCTTCCATGGGTCCAGGTAATGAAGGTAAGTCTTTAGTTCACATATTTTTTTGGTTGATAGATGATACTAACATTGCACCATATGAGGATTGTTGTACACTGACAGGATCAAATGAGATGCACTCTTTCAGAAGCTCAATTACAGGTTCATGGAGTATCCATACACGAAAGATGTCATGCTTTTGTTCTTCCTGTACAATTCAAGTCTAGGATGAGTGCGAGTCAAAGGAGTGGGTTGACGAATGGCAGTTAAGTTATCTTAGCCCACTTGAGACGTATCGACCCCCGACGGTACTGGAACTAACACAGATGGAATTGTCAGTTGACTTTGACCACATATCAGATTTAGTTCAACCAGGTAATATAGGGCACGTATATGCATCTAATTTCATCTAGTTCAACTAGGTAATGTCATCTTACTTTGTAGTGTTTTTGTAATGTTGACTAATTTCATCTAATTTGCTACACATATCAATGTAGGGCACGTATATGCAGTTATTGCAGATGAAGATAATGAAGAGGGAACAGATTATTACTTACGTCGTTGTGTTGAGGCCAAAAAGAAATTAGAGGCCCCTGTTACAGATGGAGAAAACATCGAATACCCTACATGCTCAGTGGTTATTATTGGAACATGGCTTAGAAGGTACCCACATAAGAGTGTTAATATTTGGCTATTTCAGGACTTTGACACGCATCGGTTTATTCTTCATTACTCGAACCTTGTCATGGCATCCAATGTTCATTTGATAAAGTATCAGGGTAGACCTTTGAACAAAATATTGTGGAAGGTGCGTGAGTCTAACCATGAAGCAATACTTGACACAATAAAGAGTAGAGCAGACCCGGATGGTTCATTGGATTAATTTGTAAGTATTCACATTGATTTTGTAAAGTTATGTTACATTGAGTTGTAAGTATGCACATTAATTTGTAAGGTTTGTCTTTTTTTATTTCCTCCTGCATTTTTACACATATGTACACATTTTTACATCATCATGTTATGTATTTTTGGTGTCCTGCTCCTGATGCGACCAAACTCATAACTCACCCTACTTCCTTTAGACACCATTTGATGATCTCTCCAACACTCTGCATCCAGGGCGCCCAATCATGATGATGACCTATATACCATTCTCCCAAGGCACTCATAATGAATGAAAAGAAGACCAAGTGCACCCAAGCTTAATAGACTTATTTCTTTCAATTTTGATGATCCAAACTCTTGCAATATGACATACACTTTCATGCCTTTAGATCTTCCTTCACATACAGGGCGCCAAATCAAGTTAAAAAATCTACATAAGGGCACCAAACTAGATGAAAGGAGACATGAAATGTGCCTTAGGACTGCATGCTAAGGTTTAAGCCATTAAAGTCTCTTGATATTAGGCACTCATGATGATGAAACTTAGAGCTTTTTCCTTTCCTATGCGCTCATCTAAGATGTTTGAATGATAAGGAGCACCTCAACCTCTATAATGTACATTGGGCACCAAAATCAAGGTGATTTTAAGTCACTTTAAGTCATTTGGGGTCAGTTTGAGTCTTTGAGTCATGTTGCAAAAAAGTGTCAATGTTGTCAAGTTGCACAAAGCAACTTTTGCATTTTTGGTATCCTGCTTGTGATGTGAAGAAACTAACTATTCCAACGCATCCAGATGGGTACATTTACAGTAGGCATGGTCTTATTTTTCACCAAAATATGTCGAAACAGTTTGAGCTACATTGTACTGATGATATCCCTGAAGAGTCCAAAGTGCAAAAAGGTAGCAATCTTTGATGAGATGTTACTCGAAAACCGTGTCACTTAGAAATATTTTGTCTGAGGCAACACAATCATGTAAAGTGCCTCTATAATAACCTCTCTTAGTTTTTATATCTCTGAGGCATTTGCCCATGGTGAAAGGTTTTTTGCTTCCTCAAAAATCGTCAGAAGGAGGCAGTGTAAAGTTGCAAAGGGGTGTAACTTTTGTCCTGCTCCTGATGTGACCAAACTGACTATTCCAACATGTCCGGATGGGTACATTTACACTAAGCATTGTCTTGTTTTTCACCCAAACATGTCGAAACAGTCCAAGCTACATTGTACCCACGATATCCCTAAAGAGTCCAAAGTGCAAAAAGGCAGCAATCTTTGAGGAGATGTTACTCAAAAACCATGTCACTTAGAAACATTCTGTCTAAGGCAACATGATCACATAGAGTGCCTCTACAATAACCTCTCTCAATTTTTTATATCTCTAAGGCATTTGGCCGTGGTGAAAGGTTTCCTGCTGCCCCAAAAATCGTCAAAAGGAGGCAGTGTAAAGTTGCAAAGGGGTGTAACTTTCGTCCTGCTCCTGATGCGACCAAACTGACTATTCCAACACGTCCGAATGGGTACATTTACGCTAGGCATGGTCTTTTTTTTACCCAAACATGTCGAAACAGTCTGAGCTACATTGTACCGATGATATCTCTGAAGAGTCCAAAGTGCAAAAAGGCAGCAATCTTTGACGAGATGTTACTCAAAAACTATGTCACTTACAAACATTTTGTCTAAAGAAACGTGATCATGTAGAGTGCCTCTACAATAACCTCTCTCAATTTTTTATATCTCTGAGGCATTTTCCCATGGTGAAAGGTTTTCTGCTGCCCCAAAAATTGTTAGAAGGAGGCAGTGTAAAATTGCAAAGGGGTGTAACTTTTGTCCTACTCCTGATGCAACCAAACTGACTATTCCAACTCATCCAGATGGGTACATTTACACTAGGCATTGTCCTTTTTTTCACCCAAACATGTCGAAACAGTCTGAGCTACATTGTACCGACGATATCCCTGAAGAGTCCAAAGTGCAAAAAGGCAAAAATCTTTGACGAGATGTTACTTGAAAACTATGTCACTTACAAACATTCTGTCTAAGGCAACGCAATCACATAGAGTGCCTCTACAATAACCTCTCTCAATTTTTTATATCTCTGAGACATTTACCTGTGGTGAAAGGTTTTCTGCTGCCCCAAAAATTGTCAGAAGGAGGCAGTGTATTAAGTCAGGATGAAAGCCTATTCACTCTAGGTGCCTGTTGTGACCAAATCACACATCACGCTAGAGAATCCTAAACATGCACCTTGAACAAGTGATGCTACAAGTGGTGAACAAAATGGGCGCCTTGAAGAATTGAGCCCTCCAAGACATCTTGCAATTGCCTAAAAGTCCAAAATTTACATAAGTGAGTTAAGGCACCATTTTCCATCTCCAGAGCCTCCTTTGAGCACCTTAACATGGAGTGAATGTTTTAGTCTATGAAAGATTGCGCCTAAAGAATATAATAACCCCTTGAGTCACTAGGATGAATTAAGTTAACAAAATGAACTTCATTGAGGGAGGCGCACTTGTGCATCTAGACAACTCCAGCTTAGCGCCTGAGAAAAAGCATGTTTAGAGACATCCCTTGAATGAACCCTCTAGAAGCAATAACCATAGCTCAAAATCCATAACCATGAGAAGATAAAGCATTAAAAAAATTCATCTAAAGGATGGGAAATACCTCTTAGATGATAGTTTGCCAAGTAGACCAAGAGTGGGGAATGAGAATGCTCCTTGAAGATACACCAAGCCACAATGACTCTCTCCAATAAGAATCTTCTCTAGGTCCATAATTAACTCACGCCCATATCCAAGTGAAAGTCTCCTTGGTCTTCTTGCTAAAACCTCTAAAGGGTAACCATCTCCCAAGAGAACTCTAGCCTCACCCAAGTCTCAAAGTATGTATGAGAACCTACAACCAATCAATCCATGTTAAGCTCCAAATGCAACACCACATTATCATGAAGCTCCCAAGCACATGACCAATGTACTCAATACCAAGAGAACCAACAAGACCATTGTCAAAACTCCAACTACAAAATTAGGTATCCAAACATGATATCATGATCTAACATCTCCTCCTAGAAGATCACATGCACCAATACAGACATCCTAGTCTCAAGAGAACTTGTATCATGCTAATACTCTAATCTCGAATCAAGAGTCCACCAAGACACACTACCAAACACCTCTAAACCAAGGATCAACATCTACAACCACATGAAGATAACCTCCTAAAAATAGTAGCCAAGATGTCAAAGCACTCTCACTACAAATAATAATCATAATCCAAGAGTTTGTCCATTACACCCAACCACTATATAAGATCATCCATCACTAGGTGATGAATACACATCACTATCAAAGCTCCCACTGAACCATGATATGAACTACACATGGCATTGTGATAACCATCTCCTAAATGAAGATCACCATGGTCCACACACACTCAACTATAATACTAATAACTCCAAAGTAGAACCAAGATCTCCAATCTAAGAAGATAAACCATCATTACTGTCAAAAGCTCACACTAAACTATGCAACTAAGATATCCATGACATCATGATAAACATGCTACAAGTCCCAATAACCAACTATCCAATCATTCTCATCATCCATCCTCTCATCCCAATGCAACATACCAATGTGCAAATGAGCATAGACAAGGAAAAATAACAAAGTCTACATCAACACTGCATCAATCCCATGGATATAGGCAATATGCATTCAAGTCATCCCACCACAATCAATGAGGTGTGCATCCCAAAAAAATACATAACTTGTAGATCCCAACCATTGAAAACATGCAAAATCATCATCAAATTAGTAACTTCCAGACTGAGATATCAAATAATATAACTTATAGACTTCACCAAATCAATCATAGATTCAACTTTCCAAACAAGTTTACAAATGAGTAACCATAGTCAAGGAACTAATCAAGAATCTAAGAGATAAGAACAATGTGCTAAAAGTAAACCACAACACCACCTGTAATCATGAATCAAACATCATAACCCATACCTATCAACTACAAACATGGTCAAGTCTTGCCAATGCTCAAATGTACCTACATATCCATGACACCATAATTATCATCATTGCTATACCTATGCTCAAATCCCACTGAAACAAGACTCCTAGTCTCACCATGTATCAACCATGTCCTCAAACCAGAATATTGCTGAGCCCATGGAGATTGATACACCCACTTCAATAGAATAGGCAATTAATGTACCTGATGTGTCTTCATTTAATAAACTAGTAAACATCATTTGCATCCATATTTAAACCAATCCTATTGTTGTGTTTGATGTGTCCTCTTTCAAATAACCATTTAACAAAATTTGAGTCCAAACAATAAACATTTACAACCATAAACATCTCAAAGTCCAAAATCCAAACATTCTATCATCCTTAATCATTTCCACCATAGACCCTTGGTTTGAAAAAATCATTATGCAAGATAAAAACCCTATGCCTATTACCTTGTGCGAGGCTCATGCAAAACCCAAAATCACAATCAAAATAGGTCCTCAAACCATGCATCCTTTAAATGAGATCTTTTATCCAAATCAATCAAAAAATCCCTTTGATAATGATGATGATGATAGTCTTGTAGATCAAGATGATATCAGGATGACAATAGCATTAACTATGAGATCATTACATGCAAACTTTCCATAAACCTTCATCTTCCACTCATGAACATGCAAGAATATTTCAAACAAGAAATGACTAGCACTAGCTATCATGCCAATCCTAAATACACATCTAATGGTCATCCTTATGGTACCTTTGGTAAGGGAAGAACCACTTTAGACCAAGGTCCTCGTATTCAATTCATATCTCCAATCCCAACCGCATGTGAGAACTATTTATCCTATGTATCCTATTCAAATCCTCCATCTCATAATCCTTACATTCCAACTTATCCCATCAATCCAAACCCACTACATCCAAATCATCCTTTTTAGATTTCCTCCAAGGACTTCTAGTGGAGGAAAAATCTCAAACTAGAAATCACAAATTCAATTAGTGTACCTCTCCCAAGCCTATCCAAAAGTCACATAGTACCATGCCTATCCATCAAACACCACAATGCAATCAAAATCCTAACAACATGGCCATGATCCAAGATCAAGTGCAATCATGCAAAGATATTATCAATCACAAGCCTATTAAGAATGAACTAGAGTCTTCTAGTACCATACTTTTCCATCAAACACAATCATTTAATCCATGACCTATCAAGCCTATCAAAGAAAATGCAAACATCCTATGTAATACAATCAGACTTTAAATATTTGAAGTAGCCATCTACAAATATCCATTCAAACGTGGATTTATAATGCAAGTATGGACGCCATCAATAAAAAGATTTGTATTAACCAAATATCCATATAGGCATACATCAATATCTGTTGATATAAGTATAACATATATACAAAATAGCCATATAGGCTTACAAGAATGCCATATAGGCATACAAAGTCAACTATGTACAATACAAAATATATGTCCACAAATGCCATATAGGCATACAACAAAGGAACACAATAAAAAGTCATTCCCCTCTGGCTGGTGAAGAGAATAAATCACGAGCAGCCTTTGATCTTCTAGGGGATGGAGACGCGCATGTGGGTGGTCTACTATGAACCCGAGGGCTACTCCTCCTATTTAGGTCTTCCTGCATCTTTACCTGTTACAATAAAAAGTATAGACATTAATATATAGAAATTACATGTTATAAAAAATGAAACATTTAACAAAATAATCACTTACTGCTAACATATAATCTGTCTCCTTGCTTGCCTTAGTAGCAGGAATAGGCCCTGGTGATGTCATGTCCTATAGAAACCATCCAGATAGAAATTAAACTTCAAATCAATAATCTTTTGATTTTTCAAAAATAGACAACTATAACAATGAATGTAAATTGAAATTTACTAATCTACCTCATACCCTTGTTAATGCCATGGAGCTATGAATTGCAGAGGCCGCACCCTGCTCCATTACCGTATGAACATGGGGAGGTGTCTCTGCAGCCTACATCATCTGGAAATAAAACAACATTATTCAATTACGAAAACTATAATAGTGATGCAAATCATGGCTCCTAACATACACACACGTTCATCTAAACATGGAAGTACACACAATAAAGCACACAAATCACATACATAAATTTAGTAAGTACAATTCATTCATTAAACTATTTATTTTATTACCTCCGTAAAGCTTTGAAGTCCACCACCGCTAGCAGGTGTTGCCATGAAATCTACAGTATTAACCTATTCAACATCCAAAATCAGAAATTAGAATACCATTCATATAACGATGCTATTCACATGTAATATTTATAATTGTTTACTAGTTACATACCTCAACAGCAGATGATCTAGTGAAAAATGCAGTGGAGAACCACTGAAAACTGCATCGACGCTATGACCCTAAAATTTCATTAAAATCATCAATTTAAATTAGTTAATCTTGTATTTCAAAAAAAAAATTTAATAAATTAAATTCAATAAACTTGCTAATATTTACCTAAGTATCAAGGCTGAAAGTCTCACTCAGGAGGGTATCTGTCATCACCATCTGCTCAGCTACAGATGTAGCCTATGCACCTGTGTCCTGATTGTCCATGGGGTCATAACCATAGGCTGACCCACAAGCCTGGCAAGTATGTGGTGGGACCCTACTCCTCGCACTATCTCCCAACCCACTCTATGTTGTAGGACCGGCATGCTCTATGATGCTCTGGGCCAAGGCACTAATCGACTGAAGTGTATCGACCTCAACACTCTCCTTCACAATGGAAGGGATAGAAACATGCTTGTGGACTGGTCTATTGATTACTCATCTCACTACCCACTGTGGGTCAAGACGTGCCCCTGGTTTATCTTGTGCTGACCCCCCACCTCTACCCTAGAAGTCCCGCATATCAAAATAGTTTAGCACTTTATTGAGGACAAACTCGTAGTAGAGTTTCCTCAAAAAGTGTTGTGGGACCTCATTATTATTGCATGGAGGATGGTCAAAAACCATCCACCACCTCTGCTCGAAATTGTCCCTTATCGCTTGGTTGTTGCACCAATGGATAGGGAACCTCTTGTATGTAATGAGTGGAGGTTGATTTGTTTGTGGGTTTGTAAAAATTGAACACAAGTCTAATTTTGTAATTTGTAATTTTTTGACATTTTGGTATGACAACTTGTCTGCATAGTAATCTCTAAACTCTCTCTTTTTATCCATCCAACTAGTTATTTTCTTGCTAATTGAATCTACATTTGATAACATAGACTCAAGAGATTCGGCAAGCGTGGACCTATGCAAGGTTGAAGTGGAAGGATCTTTCAACCTTACAATTATATCTTCAATTTCCTTTTTGTTGTTTTCAATTTGCCCCATTATATTTTCTTGTGTTCCAGGCGCATGTCGAGGAATGAATGGAGGAGGTTGTTATTCTGCAGGTATTTCCTCCTCAGGATGTTATGGATTTTGAGGAGGAGGAGGAGGAGGTGCATTACCATTTCCTGACAATTAACAAAATATACATAAAAAATTAACAAAAACCTACCTATTTAGAAACAAATTCAAACAAAAAAACAAATATAACTCACCCCTTTGGCATGCTCGACGTCGTGGCGGCATTTTGGTGACGAATTGATAAACTTTTTGTGTTGAATAGTGTTTTACAAAACGTGAGCGTGCTTTCGAGGGTTTCCACGCCACGGGTTGAGAGGAGAAAATAGAAAAAAATGAGATTGGAAACCTTTTTTTTTATTTATAGGAAGTTATAACGCGCTCGCATTATGACTTAATTTTTTTTGAAATTAATTTGGCCACTTTTTGGCCCCCCATCTTCTTGCACTTACCCATGATAGTGATGACAGACTGTGTTCTTGAGGTTCTGGATGAAGGAGAGGATGATTTCAGCAAGCAGAAGTAGTGGGGATGTTCTTAGTGATTCAAGAAAGCTTGTAGAGGTCTCTAGATTGTGTCCAGTTCATGTTGGTGGTCTGCATTGAAGATTGAGCTCGTAATTGAAGAATTACTTCCGGATGATGATGTTCTTCTTAAGTTTGGCCGACCGAATAAGTTACACATCCTGCGGATGATCTTGAAGATGTTATATAAAGAATGGTGTGTTCCTAAATGAAGATTGAAGTCTTAGATCTGTATGGCCGACAGCGTGTTGATCCGCGTGAAGTCTTTTTGTAATTAGTCATGTTGTATTTATGTATTTGCTTTGTAATGTATGCCGACTTGGATGATTATCCCTAAGTCGATGTCTTGTATAAATAAGGAGTTGTGAAGTCATTTCAAGTGTATCTTGTGGAGATGAGTATGTAGTAGAGAAAGGAGTAGAGTGAAAGGCAGAGAAAAAGTATTGAGCTTAAATGGAACTGACTCAAGCATGGTGAAGATGCTATTCTTCAGTTCAAGTATGTAATACTTATCATTCTATAGATAGTGTGTCTCTTGTAGGTAGTGTGGCTCTTGTGAGTAATGTGCTCAGGTAGTGAGCCCTAATTGGTATGTGCCATTTTGTTCTTCCTATTCTTTTAATAGAGAATATAATCTTGGGTTAGTCACCTCATGGTTTTTCCCTTAACTGGGTTTTCCACGTTAAAAATCTTGGTGTCATATGTGTTAATGTGTTTCTGCTCTTGAATTGTTGCATTATGTTTCCATGATTGATTTATTATTATGCTGCTAAATTAAGAAAAGGATTTAAGTGATTAATTAGAAGAAAGTTTTGGACAACTGATTCACCCCCCCTCTCAGTTGTATGTCCTAAATCTAACAAGTTGTTGGTTGATGTTCAACATTTATGTTATTTTTTTCTAAGCAATTTACTTTTAGCATTATGTCATTCTTATCCATAGAATGAATGTGGCTACTTTGGGGTTCCTAGTGCACATACTGTTCTAACCCATTTCAAGTTCACATCCATGGGTTGACAAGTTAAATGCACCTTCATAGTGATTAAGACAACTGTTCATGTTAGATGTCCAATCTCTGAGTCACAACTTTCTGGGCTTAGTTGTTAAATCATTGTAGGAGACCAACATTTTTGCCACCATTTCTAAGGATGGTGTCAAACTAGGAAGATCTTTGGAGTCACTTTTAGTATTATTTCTTACAGAAGTATTTTTGAAGTGTAGTCTTAGTATACCCTTCATTTAGGAAGTAACGACCCACATTCCGTTCACAACATTCTTTGTGTGAGTTGGATAATAATGAATGTATACTACATCCATTGAAGCATAAGAAGAGATGCTTTAAGGAGATTTCTTCCTAATGACAGCTTAGTTGAGTATCCAAACTACCCATTAGAAGAAGAAGAAGAAGAAGAGAGTCCTTTTCCTGATGCATTCCCTAATTTGAATAGTTCTGAAACATCCTCTGAAGAACAAGCTGCCCAAAACTTGATTGACAATCCATTTTCTTTGATAATCAACCAAGCAGCTATGGCTACCCAAAATAGACCCATTCAACCAACCTTCCCATTTTCTATTGCTCATCAAAATGACGTGGATAACCTCAATAACATCCCTGCTTCAGTTCTCCCCAAGTTCTATGGACTTGCAATAGAGCACCCAGATACCTTCTTGTTTGAATTTGATATCCTCTGTAGAAGCTATGACTACACCACTGAGGCTCATAGGCTTAAGTTGTTTCCTACTACCATGAAAGATGTTGCATTGAGATGGTTTATGGGTCTAGGTAGTGATATTGTCAATACTTGGGATGAGATGAAAGAGAAATTTATTGAGAAGTATAAAGACTATTGTAGGGGTGGAGATATGAGAGGAGATGATATTTTCATAATGCAGTAGAAAGGGGATGAAAGTTTGGAGGATTACATCTCAAGGTTCATGTTTTGTTTGCAAAAATTCTCCATCATACACTCAACGAGGAGTCTCAAAAACTACTCTTCCTCAAAGGAATAAGTGATCATTGCATGGATGCCTTGGATTTAATGGGAGGAGGTGATATTACCCAAGTTCCTTGTGAGGATATTAAGAAGATGTTCCAGAATTATTCCAGAGCATCCATGAAGAAAGGAATAGGTTACCATTCCCTTATGGGCAAAACCCCTACCAATGGAGATAACTCACTTGCTATTTGATTTTAAGAAAGATATCATAAATAATATGGCAACCCAGCTAGACACACTTCAAGCAAAGAAGAAGCAAGACGAGGCCGAGGCAATGTTGGCAGAATATTGCCCTCATTGCAGACAAAAGAAGAGGTACTGCAAATGCAAGATGGTAGATAATATTGATAGTAAACAGATTCCACCTGAGTTCAAGGCAATCTAGGTTGAAGAAGATCAAGTCTACTATGTTGGACAAAGGAGGCCATGTGCTCCAAGACAAGGTATGCCACCAGATCCATTATCATTTGCTAGACCATATTTCAATACTTACGCATCTGGTAACTAATGGCAACAACCATCTCCATCCAACTATGGAGGATATTCACCTCAACCTTGGAATAACCCTCCAAACACTTGGCAAAATTACCAAAACCCTGCACCCTAGTGGAAACTGGTAGAAAACATCTCAATGGAGGGGAGGACAATAATGGCCAAACCAGACAACTAATTACATGCAACCACCTTCTCAGCCCTAGTAGTGTGCTATAATGCCTCTTCCTGCTAGTTCAAATGCAAATACACCTAAACCTACTCAGTTACTAGCTCAGTCCTCACCTAACCCAAATAATAGACCACAACAACTACCAGTATACTCTATTGATCCAAATCAATTCCCTGCATATGTTGTGAGTATAAGTGACATCCACCTATGTCCAGGAGCTACTGGTGCAGGAGCACCTAGAAAATCATGTTTTCTTTTGTAATAAGGTCTATTTGACCAATGCATTTTTATTTCAATTTGTCTCTAGGTCCTTCAGGACCTAGAACCCATTTTTGTAAGTCCAAAGTGACTTAAAACACACTTTTGTCATATTGTAATCACATAGTGCCAAAATAGGGTAGTAGGATAGTTTGAAGTAGTTTTGGAACGGTTTGTCTCCCAACTGTTTGCATCGGTTGGTTTTCCAACTACTGGCATATTGAGTTGATAACAACTAGAAGAAGGAACCATCAGAGAGGGGAAGAGGAAGCAGAAGTGTGTGAATGTGATTGTGTATTGTTCTAAGGAGAAATAAAACTATTCTATTCCATCAATTTGATTTCCATTCTTTGTAATTGCAATTTGTATAACTGTAGATTTCTATTCTTTCTATGCTTTCCATTGTTGCAGTATGTCTATGTGAAGCATTCCACTGGTACAATTTCTGTCAAAATCAGTGGAATGGCTTCGTTGTACAAGTATTTGTTTTTGTTTCTTGTTTTGTTTTTGTGTTTGACGGCGCAAAGGATCTAGATAGAATGTTTTGCACAATAGGGTGACCTAGCATCTCCATGTGCTAGGGTTCAGTTGAAGAGGGAGAAAGTAAACTATGCATTGGCATATTGCTAGGACTCAAAACAAGTCCACCAAAGTTAGACAGTCTTGCCAAAGATGAGCGTGGAAGTCTATCGGTGTATCGGCAACTCCGGAGTAAGTCCCACCGATAGGACAAGTCTCATCGAGGGAGTTGGTCTATCAGCTCATCAGCCAGAGTTTGTAAGTGCTCACCGATGAGAAGAGTCTCACCGAAGACAAAAGTCATCGGTGTATCAGCGAAGCAAATTCTAACGTGGCCAATAGTAATTGTCTTGCCGATAGGCACGGAGCATAGAGTCACCCATCGGGAAGAGTTGCAATGTTGGAGTGACAAGTTCAAAGATGACCGATGGTGATTTTCTTGCTGATAGGCAAGGAGTGTGGAACCTCACATCGAAGTGACTAGGACTTCAGAGAGATAAGTTGTAAAGTGGGACCCATCCTATGTTTTCGCTATGCGCTCCACATCATATTGGTATCAGAGCAAGTTTTGAAGATCACTCGGGTGGTGTGGTCTTGGTGTATGTTAGACAACAAAAGTGAAGCAGGGGCTGACACAATGCCTCCTAAAAGCATGTCATAAGATGCAGTGAAGAAACTAATTGAAGCAATGTTTGAGTTCAAGCTCGAGGAGTTGAAAAAAACCAAGGGTAAGGATAGGGAAGATGAAAGTGAAAGCGATGAAGGAGATATAGAAATTGATGAAACCAATAAGAGGACAGAGGAGATACCAGTAGACCAGATGGCATTTGTAAATGATTTGAAGTCAGTTAATAGGGACACCATAGATGGGTTACCTATGTATAGTGGAAGTATGGAAGCTGAAGAGGTGATTGACTGGATTGAGGCATTGAACAATCATTTTGAATACAAAGAAGTCCCTGATGATAAGAGGGTTAAATTGGCAAAGGCAAGATTGAAGGGGTCTGCTCTTGCATGGTGGAATTATGAGCAAGGAGAGAGATTCAAGGAGGGGAAGAATATGATAACCACCTGGGAAAGGATGAAGACCAAAATTAAGGCACAATTCTTACACCTGGACTATTACGTGTAGATGTATAAGAAATTGCAAAACCTCAGATAGAGAGACCTTGATGTGAATACATACACACAAGAGTTTCATAAACTTAGTCTTAGATCAAAGAGACAAGAAGAAGAGTCAGAGAAGGTGGTAAGGTATCTAAATGGCCTAAGGATGAACATCCAAGACGAGATCGGCATCTTAGCACTAGAAATAGTGAACAAATGTTTCCAAATGACTTTAAGGGCTGAAGAGAAGATAAAGAGAAAGAGTGAGTAGAATAATAGAGGTAGAGGAGGAAGAAGTTTCAGAGGCAGAGGTAGTTTTGGAGGAAGAAGTCTTAACTAGAGGCCTAGTGGTGAGTCTAACCAAGAAGAGCAAGTTGGAGACTCAAGTAGCAGAGGAGGCTATTGAGGAAGAAGGCCTAATGGAAGGGGTGGGACAAATGGATCAGGTAGAGGATCCAAGTTCTCCAATATGAGATGTTATAACTGCAATCAAATAGGGCACCCAACATACAAGTGTCCAGAGAAGGCCTCAACTTCTCATGGTGGTGAGAAGAGAACCACTTTGATTCAAGAAGATGCAAGGAGTGTGACATCTCCTGAAGTGAATCTAACATCAGAGATGGGAGAAAATGTGATGATCAAGAGGACGCTGCTCAAGGAACCAGTGTAGACTAAACCGTCTCAAAGAAGGGCTTTGTTTAGAATCAACTGCAAGATCCAAGGTAAGGTTTGTAAATTTATTATTGACTCTGGTTCTACTAATAATATTATATCTTTGGAAGCAATGAATAAGTTGAATCTAGAAAAGATACCCCATAGCAGCCCATATAAAGTTAGTTGGTTGAATAAGGGGAAGCACATACTCATCAATGAACAAGCATGGGTAGAATTCAGTATTGGGGGGTATAGAGATAAAATCTTGTGTGACATCCTTCCAATGGATGCTTGCCATCTTTTGTTAGGCAGACCATGGCAGTTTGAAAGAAAGGCTCATCATGATGGAGAAAAGAATGCTTACTCATTCCAAAAGGATGGTGTGACTTATAGGATAAATTCATTGGTAGAAGAGGATCCACAGCATGTAGGGTCTAGTGTAATGATGGTAGGAGAAAAAGAATTCATGGACACATTAAAGGAAGGCGATGGAGTAGGTTTTGCTTTGATTGTGAAGCCTAAGGGGGAAAAGAAGGAAAGTGTGAGTGAAGTAGGACCTAAGGAGGTTAGAGATCTGCTTGAAAGTTACAAAGGAGTGATTTCAACAGACTTACCTTATTCCTTGCCACCTGTCAGAGATATTAGCCACCAGATAGACCTCATACCAGGAGCAGTACTTCCTAATAAGGAAGCATATAAAATGACCCCTCAGCAGAATGAAGAGATAGCAAATCAGATTCAAGAACTCCTAAACAAAGGGATGATAAGGAAGAGCCTTAGCCCATGTATAGTACCTACTGTTTTAACCCCAAAGAAGGATGGGAAATGGAGGCTTTGTACCAATTCTAGGTCCATAAATAGGATAACCATCAGGTATAGGTTTCGTATTCCTAGAATAGAAGATCTAATGGATTGTTTGGGAGGGGCTACTTATTTCTCCAAGATAGACTTAAAGAGTGGGTATCACCAAATATGAATAATAGAGGGGGATGAGTGGAAGACAACATTTAAAAACAATGAAGGGTTGTATGAGTGGCTTGTGATGCCTTTTGGTCTTTCAAATGCCCCTAGCACCTTTATGAGACTAATGAATGAGGTGTTGTAGGAATTCATAGGGAAATTTGTGGTAGTCTACCTTGATGATATCTTGGTGTTTAGTAAGAGCAAGGAAGAACACTTGATAAACTTGGAAAAGTGTGACTTCATGAAACAAGAATTGGTTTACCTAGGTTTTGTCATCTCTAAGGGTGATTTGAAAATGGATTCTTCTAAGGTAGAAGCTATTTTGAATTGGCCTACACCTAGGACAGCAAGAGAGGTCAGAAGTTTTCATGGTTTGGCAACATTTTATAGAAAATTTATTAGGAACTATAGTGATATTTTTGCACCTATGTTAGAGACCATCAAGGGTGGAGGTAAGGTGAAGTTTGTGTGGACAAAAGAGGTAGATCAGAGTTTTGAAAGTCTGAAGCAGAAAGTTGCTGAGAATCCTATCTTAGTACTTCCTGATTTCAATAAGGTCTTCACCATTGAATGTGATGCAAGTGGGTTGGCCATAGGGGTAGTGTTGAGCCAAGAAGGCAGACTAGTAGCCTTTTTCAGTGAGAAATTGAATGAAGCTAAGAGGAAGTACTCCTCTTGTGATTTAGAGTTGTATGCCATGGTACAAGCTCTGAAAAAATGGAGGCACTACTTGCTTCCTAAAGAATTTATTGTATACACTGACAATCATGCTCTCAATTTTTTGAATGGATGGGAAAAGCTCAGTCATAGACACATAAAGTGGGTGGAAAGTCTTCAAGCATATACCTTCATCATCAAACATAAGAAGGGGATAACCAATAAGGTTGTTGATGCTTTAAGCAGAAGGGTGTTGACAATACAAGAAGTGCAGTTACAAAGCATGGGTGTTGAGGCACTCAAAGGATTGTATGAAGAGGACCAAGATTTCAAGGAGATTTACAAGGTATGCAGTGAGTTTGCCAATGCTTTCCGTAGTGAATTTTTAGATTATACATTGCAGGATGGACTTTTGTTTAAAAGGAGTCAACTATGTATCCCTAAGTGTTCAATGAGGGATAATATCGTGAAGGAGAAACATAGTGGTGGTTTAGGAGGACATTTTGGGCTCAATAAGACCTTAGATCTAGTAAGAAGATTTTACTTTTGGCCAAGGATGCAATCTGATATCAGAAGGTTTGTTGAGAGTTGTATGGTATGCCAGAGAGCAAAGGGGGTCTCAACCAATATAGGACTGTACCAACCTTTGCCCATACCAAACACACCTTGGGAAAGTTTGAGTATGGATTTTGTGATTAGGTTACCAAAGACAAGGACAGGTTATGACAGTGTGTTTGTTGTGGTAGACAAGTTCAGCAAGATGGCTCACTTTATTCCTTGTAAAACCACCAATGATGCTACTTACATTGTAGGCTTGTTCTTTAAAGAAATTGTCAGGATTCATGGATTACCTTTGAGTATTGTATCTGACAGAGACAGCAAATTTGTAGGACATTTTTGGAGAATCTTGTGGAAAAGATTGGGTACAAATTTGTCCTTTAGTTCAGTCTATCATCCTCAAACTGATGGCCAAACTGAGGTTGTGAATAGATCATTAGGCAATCTGCTGAGATGTTTGACAAGAGAACATGGAGGTAGTTGGGATGTGGTACTCCCACAAGCAAAGTATGCCTATAATGATTCTACAAATAGAAGTACAAGTCTAAGTCCTTTTGAAGTTGTCTATGGTAGTCATCCTATAGGAATTTTTGAATTGAGAGATGTTCAAGGGTTGGACAAAAGGAGTGGACATGCTAATACATTTGCAGAGGCTATGAAACAGATCCATTAACAAGTCAGAGATACTCTACACAAGAATAGTTAGAAGATCAACGCTAGAGTGGATCAAAGGAGAAGGGATGTGCAGTACCAAATAAGAGATATGGTCATGGTTCATCTCAAAAAGAACAGACTACCCAAGGGAAGCCACAGTAAGTTGATGATGAGAAAAATTGGACCTTGTAAGATTTTAGAGAAATATGGTTCTAATGCTTACAAAATTGAACTCCCTGATGATATTGCTATTTCCCCTATATTCAATGTTGTTGATCTAACATTATATAGGAGTCCTGATATAGGAGAAGGTACAGTAGATTTTGTCCAAGACAATGCAGAGTGGGTGCAGCATTTACCACCTCAGGAACCACCTAAGATGGAGTGCATCTTGGATAACAGGACAGCCAAGAAGACAAGAAATCAGACCTATTTTGAGCACTTAGTCAAATGGCAAGGACTTCCAGATTCAGAAGCCACATGGATGCTGGAAGAAGACATCAAAAAGTAGGGTGGTGATTTACAGTAGTTAGTCTCTAAGAGGACTTGAGACAACTTTCACCTGAGGAGTATGGTGCAGTAGCACCTAGAAAATCATGTTTTCTTTTGTAATAAAGTCTATTTGACCAATGCATTTTCATTTCAATTTGTCTCTAGGTCCTTTAGGACCTAGAACCCATTTTTGTAAGTCCAAAGTGACTTAAAACACACTTTTGTCATATTGTAATCACATAGTGCCAAAACAGGGTAGTAGGACAGTTTGAAGTAGTTTTGGAATGGTTGGTCTCCCAATTGTTTGCATTGGTTGGTTTTCCAACTGCTAGCAGGTTGAGTTGATAACAACCAGAGGAAGGAACCATTGGAGAGGGGAAGAGGAAGGAGAAGTGTGTGAATGTGATTATGTATTGTTCTAATGAGAAATAAAACTATTGTGTTCCGTCAATTTGATTTTCATTCTCTGTAATTGCAATTTGTATAACTATAGATTTCTATTCTTTATGTGCTTTCTATCATTGCATTATGTCGATGTGAAGCATTCCACTGGTATGATTTCTATCAAAATTAGTGGAATGGCTTCATTGTACAAGTATTTGTTTTTGTTTCTTATGTTTGTTTTTATGTTCGATAGTGCAGAGGATCCAGACAGAATGTTTTACACAGTAGGGTGACCTAGCATCTCCATGTGCTAGGGTTTGGTTGAAGAGGGAGAAAGTAAACTGTGGATCGGTGTATCACTGGGACTCAAAACAAGTCTGTTAAAGTCAAACAGTCTTGCTGAAGACAAGCGTGGAAGTCTATCAGTGTATCGGCAACTCCGGAGTAAATCCCACTGACAGGACAAGTCTCACCGAGGGGGTTGGTCTATCGGCGCATCAGCCAGAGTTTGTAAGTGCTCATCAACAAGAAGAGTCTCACTGAAGACAAAAGTCATCGGCGTATCAGCGAAGCAAATTCTAACATGGCTGATAGTAATTTTCTTGCCAATAGGCAGGGAGCATAGAGTCACCCATCAGGAAGAGTTGCGATGTTGGAGTGACAAGTTCGAAGATGATCGATGCTGATTTTCTTGCCGATAGGCAAGGAGTGTGGAACCTCACATCGAAGTGACTAAGACTTCAGAGAGATAAGTTGTAAGTGGGACCCATCCTACGTTTTCACTGTACATTCCCCATCAGCTACCTTGGTATCTCCTTCCACACCCATTATTACTGAGCTTCCTAAGGAGGAAGAGGAGCCTTTAAATGTGCCCATTCAAGGAAATACACCAGAAAATCCTGAACTAGTCCCAGTCAAGTAGACTGCACAAGAACCACCATTTCCACAGAGGTTGGAAACTGTGAAACAAAAGGAAGAGAAAGAGGAACCCACCTTTGACATTCTAGAGCAATTGAAACATGTATGTGTCAAGATCCCTCTATTCTAGGCCATAAAAGATGTTCCTATATATGACAAAGCAATCAAGGAAGAATGCCTTAAGAAGCTAGGCAGAAAAAGGAAAGACCCCACTATGGTTCATGTGGTGAGGCAGTTGGCTGACATCATGCTTGGGAAAGTGACTATTCCCAAATATAATGATCTAGGGAGTCTTGTGGTAGGAGTTGTTATAAATGGGATCCAAATAAGGAATCCTCTGATTGATTTGGGAGCAGAAATAAATGTAATGACCAAGGATATCCTGCAGTAACTAAATGTTGTAAACATGAGACCTACTCCTACTATCCTATAGCTTGCTAATAGTTCTATTGTTAAACTTGATGGGATAGTAGAGGACCTTGTGGTATCCCTAGACTCATGGGAATATCCAGCTGATTTCATGGTACTTTCTCCTAAAGCTACATTGGGAGGGTATCCCATCATTCTAGGAAGGTCATGGTTAGCCACAAATGATGCTTATATTGGATGTCAGTCAGGAGACATGACCATCTCTAATGGGAGAAGCACTAAAAAGCTTGTTCTTTACCCACGTGCACAGCTATCTCATGATATGGATAATCTTGTTTGGCCACATGTTGGTGAAGAGGCCGAGGAAACTAATTCTATGGTATAACTTATGATGTTAGGAAGAAGCTCTTTCATGCAACTTCAAGAGGAAGATGAGGTATTGTCTAACATAATTTAGAATCATTGTGAAGTAGAGGAAGCATCATCCTCTCATTCTACTGATGCAGTGAAGACACTTATTCCCACTTCTCCTACAGTAACAGGTATGTCTCATCCATTGCTACCACAAGAAATCAAGGTACAAAGAATTATTGAAGCAACTATGGTAGAGTTAACAACTCAAGTGGAGATTTCAAAAGAAAGATATCTAAATATTAAAAGCAAATTAACTCAAGAACAACAGTTGTCTTTGGTAAACTTGTTAAAGAAACACAAGAACGCCTTTGCATGGGATTACCATGACATGAAAGGACTAGATCCCACATTATGCACCCATAGGATTTACATAAGGGAAGATTGTACACCAGTAAGATTGTCACAAAGGAGAATCAATCCTACTTTAAGAGAGATTGTCAAAGAAGAATTACAGAAGCTATTAGATGCAAGGTTTATCTACCCAATCTCAAATAGCCAGTAGGTGTCTCATCTAGTTCTCGTGCCCAAAAAGGGATGGAAATGGAGAGTTTCCATTGATTACAAAGAATTAAACTCTGCTACCAAAAAGGATCATTTTTCCCTTCCTTTCATAGACCAGGTATTGAACTCACTTACAGAAAAGCAATACTTTTCCTTCTTGGATAGGTTCAGCAGTTATAATCAGATACAGATTGTACAAAAGGACAAAGAGAAAACAACCTTTACCTATCCTTGGGGAACTTATGCCTACTCACTACTTCCATTTGGCTTATGCAATGCACCTGCAACTTTCCAAAGGGCAGTCATTAGCATATTTTTTGATATCTCACATGATTGCATGGAAATCTATATGGATGATTTCACTACTTATGGTGCTACTTTTGATAAGGAATTGGAAAAGTTAGGGAAGGTTTTGGAGAGATGTGAAGACCACAATCTGTGCCTGAATAGTGCAAAGTGCTTCATGATGATGCAGAAAGGAGTAGTGCTCAGCCACTATGTCTCTCCAAAAAGAATTCAGGTAGACCCAGCAAAGATTGAAGTGATAATCAATCTACCCATTCCTTCAAAGAAAAGAGATGTCAGAAGCTTCTTGGGTCATGCAGGTTACTATAAACATTTCACCAAGGATTTCAGCAAAATAGCAGCCCCATTGTATACTCTTCTCACTAAAGATGCTGAATTTCAGTGGAATGAAGATTGTAACAAAGCATTTTCTAATTTAAAGGTAGCATTAACTCATGCTTCTATACTCAAAGGGTCTAATTCGGAGCTCCCTTTCCACATCCATACTGATGCATCAGATTATGCCAGACGAGCAGTCTTAGGGCAGAAAGAAGGAGCCATTGAACATGCTATTTATTTTGTCAACAAAAACTTGCAGGGAGCTGAGTTCAATTATACAGTGATAGAAAATGAAATGCTGCAGTAATCTATGCCCTCAACAAATTTAGGCACTACATAACAGGCTATCAAATCTTTGTGCACATAGATCATGTAGCCATTAGGTATCTCATGAACAAACCCTTGATATTAGGTAGATTAGCAAGATGGGTGTTGCTAATACAAGAATTTGACATTACCATTATGGATAAGCCAGGGAAGGCCAATGTTGTTACAGACTTTCTTTCAATGTTGACTACATCAGAGGACAACCAAGTCATTGATGACCTTTTCCCTGATGAACACATGTTTTCCATCACTGTGCAAACACCCTGGTATGCTAACATGTCTAATTATCTGGTCACAGGGAGAGTCCCTCCTCATTTATCTCTGAAGGAGAGAAGGGTGCTCATTCAAAAGTCTTTTCCTTTTTCATGGATTGTTAGACATGTCATGTGGAAATGTGTGAGGGAAGATGAAACATATGACATATTGTATGCATGCCACAATGAACCATGTGGAGGGCATTTTGCAACCAAGAGGACAACAATGAAGATTTTAAATATAGGTTATTACTGGCCAACACTCCACAAGGATGCAGGGAGATATACAAGGAAATGTGGCAGATGCTAGAGGATAGGATGACTAACCAAATCTAATGAGATGCTCCTTTACCCTCAGCCAGTGATCACTCCATTTGATAAGTGGGGATTAGATTTTGTAAGACCCATTATCCTCTATCCAATGGTAAATCCTATATATTAGTATGCACTAATTATGTAACCAAATGGGTAGAAGTTAAGGCCATGAAGCATGTAGGAGATAACAAGGTTGCAAAATTTCTTTATGAGGAAATTTTCACATGGTATGGGGTTCCCAGAGAGATGCTTCCTGCCAAGGAGCTCAATTCACCTCAACCCTAGGTGCAGTACTAGTCAATGAGTACAACATAAGGCACAAGAAATCTACTCCTTATCACCCTCAGGCCAATGGCCAAGTTGAGGTGACTAACAAGGAAATTGGAGCCATTCTGACCAAAATTATGGCTATCCATAGGAAGGATTGGGAAAAAAGGCTGCTAGAATCTGTCTGGGCCTATAAGACAACCTGGAAAACAGCCACAGGCTTCATCCCTTTTGAGTTGCTGTATGGAAAGATAGCTATGATTCCCAGTGAATTTAAATATAAGACTCTTCGAATTGCAATAGACTTGGGGATGGATATCTTTGAGGCACAAAAAGATAGAATCATGCAGCTCAATGCTTTGGATGAGATGAGGAAAGCATCCTTGCATTACATAGAGGTAGTGAAGAATTAGAGAATAAAATGGCATGATAAATTCATCAAAGACAAGAAATTCCAACCAGGTGACTGGGCACTGCTCTACAACTCAAGGTATCAGGATAATGTAGGAAAATTGAAGATAAGGTGGCTAGGACCATATTAGGTTGCCAAAGTTTTCCCCAATGGTGTTGTTAACTCACCACCATTGACCCTGTCAGATTTAAGCTGCTCATCAATGGTCATCACCTCAGGTTGTATCACAAGCCAACTTCAAATGATGAATCCCTGCAATAATCACTCACCATGCAACTCCTGAACTTCTTGTAGCCAAAGGCAGCTGACCTAGTGTCCCTCCTTCTAGCTAACCAAGGTACGACACTTGTCATAATATTGACTTCCACTTTTGTGGGGGTCCACTTCTTCATTCATTCACCCATCCACCTATCCATATCCATCATTCTCTCTTCTGTCATGTTGCCATGATCTCACTTCACTCCACCTCACTTTATTCTACTCCACTTTCATTCATTACTCAATAAATTTCTTAAAAGGTGACCGATACTTTCTCCATCATTTTTGCAACTGATCTTCCAAAAATCAAGGTACGTGCACATCAATTTGTTATCTCTTACTTATCTTTTAGTAAATTACTTTAATTACTGTAAATTAATGTCAATGTTCTCCATAGCATCTAATTATTCCCTGCCCTATCCTATCAAGCATCATCATTCTACATGTGAGGACACATGCTCAATTTTAGGTTGGGGGGGGAGTGTGAATACCATGTCTAGATGTTAGCCCATGTTGGTTTATGCTAGTAGCCAGCACATCAACAAAGTTTAAAATTTAGTAGATTTGAATTCTGAGTGAGATGACGGCTCACAAGTGTGAGGTGATAACCTTCATTGATTACTCCTTTATGCCTTTACTACTCTTGTCATAATCTTGAGTCCCCAAATAAGGAAAATTTAGTCGACATTAGTGTTGGAAATTTAGCAGTGTTGCAGGAAGGCTAAGTTTAGCTTTCAGATAAAGATTGCAAGAAGAAAAACTTTGCAAAGTGATTGTTTATTTTCAGATAGCTATACAATGGGAGGTGGGTTAATTTGAAATGAACCCCTAGTTCATGAAGTATTAATACAAGATGCACCCAGCTAGGCCAAGTTTAGAAATTGTGGGTGGTTAGATTATTTCCTGAAGCTGAATGGTTTTAATGAAGATGTTGCATTGGAATTTGCCCAAACATTGTCTAAAGGTAAGGCCACAATAAAAGGGTTAGAGGTATTGGCTATTGAAGAAAGGATTGCAGAAGTTACAAGGTTGCCTGATGATGAAAATTACCTTGTTTCCAAAGATGCTAGGTCAGCTAGGGTTGAATTTATAGAATCTGGTGACTCTCCATTAATTGTGGACAAATAGGGAGCGAAGAGAACCTCTCTACCTGAGCCATGGAAGCAAGTAGCTATTCATGTTGTGAGTTACATTACTTGTGAAGGTCGTTAGTTGAATCTACATTCTGTGCATTTCAAACTTTTGAATCATATGAGGCATGGGAGAAGAATGAATGTGCCAAACATGTTATACCACCTTCTCTCAATCATGGTAGCTGAGACCCAAAAAGGTAGGGCTAATTCTATTTCTCACCATTGTTTGATCAAATTGTTAGTTGAAAAGTCTCTGCATGATGTGTCTAACATGACTTGGGAAGAATTCCTAAATATTGATCAAATTAGACCAAAGTATTTGCAACCTACGGTTGTACTGCAACCTCATAGGACTAGGAGGAGAGTGTGTTCTATTGAAGCTACTCCTCTAACCTCAACTTCAAGCATAAACCCTCCTACAACTGAACAAACTATAGAGATTAGTTCTTCTGAGGTAGAGCATTCAGACAAAGAGAGTTCTTCTTTAGATTTTGATGATGATGTTCTTTTTGGCAACCTAATTCGAACTAGGGCATAGAAGAAAGTGGTAGAAATGAGAAAGGGTAAAGCTAAAAAGTAAACTGCAGGAAAGGAAGTGCCAAGCTCTAAGAAATGGAAGGATGACATTGTTCTTGTTGCAGCCGAAAAAAAACATAAGAGCCCTCCTAGAAAATCAAGACCTACTGGGCCAACCTTTTGTGTGCCTCCACAGAGAAGTCCTAGGGCTGAAGAAATGTCACCAAAAGATAAAGGGGCCCCAATGGGGCATGTGAACGTTGAAGAAAAGAACATATTTGAGGAAGCATCAAATGTAACATTGGCAGACCTTGCTTCTGTCACTGAACAAATTGAGTCAGGTATATGAAGACAACTAGGAGTTCCTACAGCAAGAGGCCCTGCAGCTGGAATTGACTGAACATTCAAGAACCTTGCAGTTAGTGTTATATGAAGGGAAACCATCAGTGCCAGGAAATTTTTTTGTAGGAATACACAGGCCCTTTAATATTTCAATGTATATGGTAGCTATGAATTTATGGAATGAGATGTAGAGGAGAGAAGAAGAATGGAAAAAGGAGAAACACAGGCTGAAGGAAGAAGTTCAAAAGAGAGATGAAGAGATTGAAGATAAGAACGCAAAAATTACAACTTTATAGGAGAGAGTGGATAATATGGCAGCCTTAGTGCCTCAGGTATTAGAGTGTAGGACTCCTCCAAGGGTCTATGCTCTATATTTGAAGGATAAGTATCTTTCTTTTAAACTAGCAAGGATTGTTTCAGGTTTGAATCCTTCCATTGAGAATCCTCCTAAATTTTTCAATGCTTATCGGATTGCTCATCCTGAAATGAATAATTTGTTGTGTGAATTCTATTTAAATAATTATGTTGTGTCCCAAGATCATGATTGGAATCCCTTGTTGTCTATTGGGGATGTTCAATTAAGGGTATTTATGTCTTGGATACAAAATGAGATTTGTTGGGGACAACAGTTTAGGGCTTATAGGCAAACCAAATTCAACACTCCCTTGTTCATCAAAGCTGAATCTAGAAATCTAGGGGGCATTTTCAATGATTGGCACATAAAGCTTTATAGACCAAGCTATGGCAATAGAATCTTGTTTGAGAGAGAAACAATTTATAGAGAATATGAGAAGGTAACAAATACTGTAGGAGAATCTGTAAAGGGATATTTGGGACAAAGGTGGAACAGTTTGACTGATGAACTAAAACAAGTGGAGCCTCACTCTCTGCAAAACTATGTTGCAACATGTAAAAGAGTGGATAGATATATGCCGATTGGGAGGACAAAGGGGCAATTTTGCCTTCCCTTAATTTTCTAACCACCTATCGTATTATGGCATGTGCCAAATTTTAGGTACTACCAGTATGATATTGCTGAAGAGAGACATAGATGGAGTAGATTGGATAAACAACAAGGGTTCTATTGGGATCCTAATTCACGCACTACAGAAACTAATATAGGACAGCTAACATTTGCTAATTTTAGGGTATTGACCAAACAGAAGAACAACCCTTCCTCTACTGGAGGACCAGCAAAGTCTTAGGTTGGGGAGAGTGACGAGTCTAGTTTGTGACTTAATTTTGTTAGAATTTATTATCCATTTGTTGTAGTTATCATGGACTTTGATACCTAGATCTTGATCTTTTTATGATATTTCCTCAAAATCATAGATATTGGGTATAGGTTATTTCCTATAATCTTAAAATGACATTGACATGCTATATGAACTTTAAAACCTAGAGGCATACAAAAATGATCTACACTGCACCTATCCATATTACATAATGATCAACAAAAATGATTTGTATTAACCAATATCCATATAGGCATACATCAATATCTATCCATATAAGTATAACATATATAAAAAGTAGCCATATAGGCTTATAAGAATATATAGGCATACAATGTCAGCTGTATGAAATACAAAATATATGTCCACAAATGCCATATAGGCATACAACAAAGGAACACAATAAAAAGTCATTCCCCTCTGTCAAGTGAAGAGAATAGATCATGGGAAGCCTTTTATCTTCGACAGGATCGAGACGCTTATGAGGGTGGTCTACTACGAACTCGAGGGCTACTCCTCCTATTTAGTTGTTCATGGATATGTAGTTGTTACAATAAAAAGTATAGACATTAATATATAGAAAATACATTATAAAAATCAAACATTTAACAAAATAATCACTTATCACTATCCAAAAATCTATCTCCTCATTTGCCTCAGTACCAAGATTAGGTTGTAGCAATGTCATGTCCTATAGAAACCATCTAGATAGAAATTAAACTTCAAATCAATAATCATTTGATTTTTCAAAAATAAACAACTATAACAATGAATGTAATTTCCATCCATGAACAAATAACTTAAATTGTCATGGCATTTGATGAGACCACATTTCTTTGAGGCATTTTTTCAAATGACTGTATTGTAATTGAAATTAAATTGTCATCTATCAACATCTAATTATTAGTTATGCAATGTCTAGTAATGCTTTGTGTTTGAAAGATACGCAATGCAATATAATCAACGATATGAATATAAAATACAAAAATCTAGTAAGTACAATTCATTAGTTAAAATATTTATTTTATTACCTGGGTGAACCTTTGAACTCCACCACCACTAGTAGATGTTGTCGTGAAATCTCCAAGGTGAACCCATTCGACATCCAAAATCATATATTAGAATAGAATTGATATAACAATGCTATTCACATGTAATATTTATAATTGTATACTAGTTACATACCCCGGTAGTAGATGTCGTAGTGTAATATGCAGGCGGAGAATAGCTAAAAACTGCATCAATGGTATGACCCTGAAATTTCATTAAAATCATCAAACTAAATTAGTTAATCTTGCATTTCTAAAATAAAATTTAATAAATTAAACTCAATGAACTTGCTAACATTTACCTAAGTATCAAGGCTGAAAGTCTCACTCAGGAGGACATCTGTCATCACCATTTGCTCAGTTGCTGATGTAGCTTGTGCACCTGTGTCCTGACTATCTGTGGGGTCATAACCACATGCTAACCCGTAAGATTGACAAGTATGGGATGGAACCCTACTCCTCGAACTCTCCCCCAGCCCACATTGTGCTATAAGACTGGCATGCTCTATGATGCTCTAGGTCAACGCACTAATGGACTAAAGTGTCTCGACCTCAACAGTCTCCTTCACAATGGAAGGGATAGACACGTGGTCATGGGCTAGTCTGGCAAGTGCTTGTCTTGCTAGCCGATGTGGTTCAACACATGCCCATGGTCTATCATGTCCTAACCCCCCACCTCTACCCTAGAATTCCCCCATATCAAAATAGTTTAGCACTTTTTTTTGAAAAAATCACAATAGAGTTTCCTCAAAAAATATTGCAGGACCTCATTATTATTCATGGAGGATGGTCAAAAACTATCCACCACCTCTGCCCAAAATCGTCCCTTATCACTTGGTTGTTATACTAATGGATAGGGAACCTCTTGCATGTAAGGGGTAGAGGTTCATTTGTTTGCGAGTCTATGAAAATGGAACACAAGTCCAATTTTGTAATTTGTTCCTTTGTGACTTGTTTACATAGAACTCTCTTAATTCTTTAGTAGGTATTTGCTATTCAGGTGATGGGAGATTTTGTGGATTTTCAGGAGGAGGAGGAGGTGCATTCTAAATTCCTATAAATTAAAGAAATTTACATAAAAAACTACTTAAACCTACCTATTTAGCAACAAATTCACACAAGAAAGAAAATAGAACTTACTCCTTTGCTCGTGTGGATATCGTGGCAGCATTTTGATGATGAATCAGCAACAAATTTTTGAGGATATGGCCTTCGATAATGCAAGCACGCTCTCCTTTGTCTCTAAGCTGCGGTTTTTTTGTGAAATAAAATAAAACAATGAAATGAAATGCAGGTTTCTTTTATATAGCAGACCATAACGTGCTCATGTTATAATGCGAGCACATTATGGTTTGGTGTTTCCGAGCCTTAGGCTCGACATCACCAAGCCATAACGCGAGCGCATTATAACGTGCTTGCATTAGCTCATGTTATGTCTTATTTTTTTTTAAAAAAAGGTTGGCTATTTTTTGGCCCCCCAACTTCTTACACCTGCCCTAAAGTAAGTTGAAGATTAAACTAGATGTGATTTTGATGGAGAAAAAATATATTGTTGTTAGTATTACCTAGTATATGTATAGTTTCAATAACAATCAAAAACACTATTTAGTTCATCCCATTGTACTAAACACTCCTTATTGTCTCCTACAATTGATCTCAATACAAATCAGATAGACACCAAATACATTTTAATAATTATTAATTAGTTTCAAGACATTTCACAAGTATGCAATTGAGTGATTGATTAGATGCAATTAGTACAAAATCCATGCACTATCCCACAATACAATTTGGAAAGGATCAAAGAAAATGCTTGAGGATAGAATGCAATAGATATTATATATAGTATATGATAGTGTCCTAAAAAAATGGAATTTAGCTTTAAAAATTGTATTAAACATATAGAAATTTTAAGGTTAAACTAATGTCAGATAGGGGTCACTAGAGAGCTTTGTTTGAGCCTATTTTAAAGAAGGGGAAGCTAACAAAAGAAACTAGGAGGGAGAGACAAGTGAAAAACTAACCTCAACTATTTGGTTTTTGGATGATATTATGTAAAGGTCGTTTTCATCATCCCTCTTCATCATCTCTCAATTTCTATGCCTCTCTAATCTTTCTTTCTATTCTTCCAATAGCCTTATAGATAATGGGTCTATTTGTAAACATGAAATACCATCACTCTCTTCCTCTTCTAATTCTTAGTTTGGACATATAGAAATATGGTTCTTGGCTAATAAAGGCAAAAGCATCATTGTTTTATTGTATCCAAAGTGGTAAAATAACATGAAAGTTAAACTTCAATTAAAAAACAAGGGCTAGATGAGAATTCCTTATGGGTGTCATTCCATTAAATACCAGGAACTAAGTACCAAATTAAGCCTAATGGTTTTATAGATCATGGGTCTATTTGTAAACATGAAATACCATCACTCTCTTCCTCGTACCACTCTTGGTTTTGACTAAGAGGAATGTGGCTTTATACTAGCAAAAATAAAACCATCATTATTTTACTGCATTAGAGGTGCGAAAATAAGATGAGAATAAAACTTCAAGAAAAACAAGTTATAGGTGTCATTCCATTCAAATTCAAGAAATTAGTATCGAATAAAACCCAAAATCTTTCTTTACGATTTTCATTCTTCAAGTTTCATTACTAGGTTAAATCCTGGCATAAACTATAAACTTATTATCTAAATGAAAGGCTAGGAGTAAGAGATTAGCATGCCCTATCCGCGCATAAAATTGACAAGGAAAAGCAAGCCACGACCATAGAAATAATTTCACGTGAAGTTCCAACAAACCATGTTACAAAATGTCTCTGTCTCTAGCATTATCAGGATTCCATTGCTTTGGTATTTATCTTAGGTTATTTAGGACAATGTTTTATTTATTTTTAAATATTGAACAAAGCAAGGTTGAATACAAATAATAACAGCTATCAAATAGTAGCTGAAAAAAGAAAAAAAATTACAAAGTAACTCAAATTACACACCAATTACAAAGGAGTAAAGACTGCCATACACGAAGGGGCTCTTGTACATGCTGCAAGACTATCTGACAACTTTAAAAGGGTAGTAAAGACCCTAGTAAGTGAAGAAGCATACAAAAAGCTCATTCTTCCAGCAATACTCGGCATGAAGCCAAGCCAAAGCTGCTATACATTGCAGATGATATAAGGCCAACTTTGTTGTACATGTTGTCAATTAAGACAATAATGATACTTTTAAACAGAAATATTGAGTCCATAAGGAAGAGAAATTGTCATCTGGTGAGACAACACGTCTAACAAATTGGAAAAAGTGAGAGCCTGATAAAAACCAGCTTCAGCGTTGTTTTCCTTCATACAAATTCTCATATGCATAATGAAAGATTTTTTAATAGATTTTGATTTAGCCCTGTTTCCTTTTTTACATGATTGCCCTGTAATTCTTTAATTTGTTGGTTGACTCGGTCCAAAGCAATCTTCTCATCTTTCTTTTGTCAACACCTAGTTTTATGTTCTATGTTTTTGGTACTTCTTCTTACCAGTGTAAAAGCTATTTAGTTGTCTAAGTGGGCATCCTCACAGTTAGTACTCTTTTATTTTTATTTAAAAAAAATGGAACTCCCTAACCAGAAAAGACATACTAAATTAATGCAGGTCTTCCTAACCACAATTCATTGTAAACATTGTTTTACATGTATTATTTTTACCACTTCATTTAGGGGAGAGGACCTAGTAGTTGAGCACCTTAACTTCAGCCTTCTCAAAATCATCCCTTACAATTTCCAGTCACTCCAAATTTTTATAGCAGTTTATTTGACAAGGCCCCTTCTTATAACTAATGTTTTAGGGCCATATCATCAAATATGATACCACATCAGCACGTTTTTTGTTGAGGTATCAAATAATTCCCAAAATGAAAGGTGGACCAATAAATGTACATTAAGTCATGTTTTGTTTGTGCCTTGATATAGCATAGATGAATCATGATTAATTGCTTTTTAAATCAAATGAGCACATTTTCTTCAATTATAAATATTTATAGTAACACTAACAAATATTAAAAATATTAAACCTTGGATACACAAATACTATTGGAACATGCTCAACAATTGGATCCTTTCCCCTATCCAACATTGATACGTCTTCAAAGACACAGCTCAGCCATTCTGTAGAAACCCTAAGTGCCCATGCTAAGTGCACAATCCCACAACCCAGTCCAACCCAGTCCTCTATTTCTTTAAAGTGAAAAAAAATGTGTAAGACTTGAATTAGAAATCCCTCTGGCACAAAATTGATGCGCAAAGGACTTGACAACATTCTTACTACTTCAAGAAAACTTTTATATAGACCTTTCATGAATGTTATTGTTCTTGTGAAGTTCTTTTCCTACCAGTGTAAAATTGCATGAGCGAAATAAATCATATTGCAGAAGAATAAGATATCAACTTTGGTGGAAGAACAAATAAATTTATGAAGGAAACAATTTTGTTTAGTTTATTGTGGAAGCAGTGTGCTTAGAAGGAGGTGGATTCCTATCTTTATAGGTAGGCAGAAATGTTGGTGGGAATCAGTGGTAGCATAACCCTATCGTCGTGGTCACTTGACCAGTGTTCAAATCCTTCACATAGCTTTCTAAAATTTTGGTTCCAAGCTACCACATCGATCAATGCTTCCCCTACCCTTCCAATGTAAAAGTAACAGGAGTCGTCTGGAGAAATATGTTGTGTTAGGCAACATACAGATTTACATCCCCTTAACCTCATAATGATACACCAAAATAATGACAAAAATTGTGACAGCGTGCCAAGGGAATTCAAACACAGAAAAACACTGCTGCACATTAGCCAAATAAATATGTTCCAAAAATGAAATTCTTAAGAATATACCAATCTGTTCTAAAAAGGAAATTTTTAGGAAAATAGTAAATACTAGCATACTTATATTTAAAAATATATTTGAAGTACACCGAGTGATCTCTTTTTCGAGGCACCTATTCCACCTATGTGTGGTAAATTGATTAAAAAATAGGTGCCTCTAGATATATTTTTTAAATATAGGTATGTTAGTAACATCCACAGCCGCCAGTCTATTTACAACTATATTATATAATTATAAGAATTATTATAATTACATAATATTATAATATAGATCACATATATTATTATAATATATTGGATAATAATTATAAGTATATATTATATGAAGAATACATAATATACCTATATTATATTACTTATATAATATAATATATTATTATAATTATATATCTAACCTATATTAGAATATTAGGGTTATGGTTTTAATCTAATTGAGGTTATCATTACGTTCATAGAAATGTATGCTAAGTGTAATGTAGATCAAATAAATTGTCATAATTAGAGTTAGAGTTGGGGTTTGAATGAAAATTACATTCAGAATTAGGATTTTGTTTAGCGATGGGTTAGGGTTAGATATAGAATTATGATTATAGTAACTCTAATTCTATCCCTAACCCTAACACTAACTCTATCTTGATCATTTTAACCCTAACCCCAACCCTAATTCCAACCCTAATCCAAATAGTAATTCAAATCATTATTATAATTGTAACTGTAACCGTAACCTTAATCCTAACACTAATGCTAACATAACTCTGATTGTAACCTTAACAATAACTTAATTCTATCCTAAATTTGAACTATAACTCTAACCCTAATTCTATCCTAAATTTGAGTTATAATCCTAACCTTAATTTTATCGCTAACCTTAATTCTATGCTTAACCCTAGGTTATATGCACAAAGATGAGGGACCAAAAAGTCACCATATGACTTTTTGGTCCCATACAAGTCATAATGTGCTAGCATTATAGATCGGTATTACCAAGCCTAAGGCTCAGAAATACCAATCCATAAGGCTAGCATGTTATAATGCTAGCATGTTTTGCAAAAGTAAAACACTCTCTCTCTCTCCCTCTCTCTCTCTTTCTCACCCTCTAACTCTAACTGTAACGCTAACAATAACCTAATTCTATACTAAATTTGAACTGTAACTCTAACCCTAATTCTATCCTAAATTTGACTTATAATCCTAACCTTAATTGTATCGCTAACCTTAATTCTATGCTTAATCCTGGGGTATATGCACAAAGATGTTTTTGGTCCCATACAAGTCATAACACGCTCACATTATAACGCGCTTGCATTATAATGCGCTAGCGTTATGGCTCAGTATTACCAAGCCTAAGGCTCAGTAATACCGAGCCATAATGCTAGCATGTTTTACAAATGTAAAACTCTCTCTCAGCACATCTCTCTCAAAAAAAAAATATACACATAATATTTTGTTTTCTTTTAATTTACTATTTTGAAATATATTTTATCATTTACCTTAATATCTAACATATTACCTATTTAATGGTGAGACCCTCAATCTTACTTGCAGTCTCTCCCAATTTTGTCTAACTTTACTAATTACACACTTACAAATAACTTGAACTTTAATGTAACAAAAAAATCAAAATATATTAAAATTAGCTTTGACGAGTTAACTCCTAATACAATCTAAACCACTAAAATGATAACTTTGAACAATTCACTTCTATAGAATCCGAACTATCAAAACACTAATAAAACTTAACCCCAACTTTGGTAACAATGTTGGCTAATATATTATTATAATTATATACCTAACCTATATTATAATATTAGGTTATGGT
This sequence comes from Cunninghamia lanceolata, assembly GCA_027924645.1. Classification (NCBI taxonomy): domain Eukaryota; kingdom Viridiplantae; phylum Streptophyta; class Pinopsida; order Cupressales; family Cupressaceae; genus Cunninghamia; species Cunninghamia lanceolata. Next base: position 3,134,914 of record BSBN01000797.1, read on the forward strand.
TTTAATCTAATTAGGGTTATCATTATGCTCATAGCAATATATGCTAAGTGTAATGTATAGATCAAATAACTTGTCATAATTAGAGCTAGAGTTGGGTTTTGAATGAAGATTACATTCAGAATTAGGATTTTATTTAGGGATGGGTTAGGGTTAGATATAGAATTATGATTATAATAGCTCTAATTCTATCCCTATCCCTAACCCTAACTCTATCTTTATCATTTTAAACCTAACCCTAACTCCAACCTTATTTCTAATCCTAACCCTAATTCTAACTCTAGCAATCCTAATTCCAACCTTAACCCTATCCTAATTTTGATCATAATTCCAACTCTAATTATTTTCCTAACTATAATACTAAACCTAGCCCTAATCCAAACAGTAATTCAAATCATAATTATAATTGTAACCATAACCTTAACCTTAATCCTAACACTAATTCTAACATAACTCTAATTGTAACCTTAACAATAAACTAATTCTATCCTAAATTTAAATTGTAACTCTAACCCTAATTCTATCCTAAATTTGACTTATAATCCTAACATTAATTGTATCGCTAACCTTAATTCTATGCTTAACCCTAGGGTATATGCACAAAGATGAGGGACCAAAAAGTAACCACATGACTTTTTGGACCCTTACAAGTCATAACGTGCTAGCGTTATGGCTCGGTAGTATCAAGCCTAAGGCTTAGTAATATAAAGCTATAATGCTAGCACGTTTTGCAAAAAGTAAAACTCTCTCTCTCTAACCCTAATTGTAACACTAACGATAACCTAATTCTATCCTAAATTTGAATTGTAACTCTAACCCTAATTCTATCCTAAATTTGACGTATAATCCTAACCTTAATTGTATCGCTAACCTTAATTCTATGCTTAGCCCTAGGGTATATGCACAAAGATGAGGGACCAAAAAGTCACAACATAACTTTTTGGTCCCATACAAGTCATTTAACGCACTAGCATTATGGCTCGATATTACAAAACCTAAGGCTCAGTAATACCAATCCATAACGCTAGAACATTATAATGCTAGCACATTTTGCAAAAGTAAAACACACTCTCTCTCTCACTCTCTAACCCTAATTGTAACCCTAACAATAACCTAATTCTATCCTAAATTTGAGTTGTAACTCTAACCCTAATTCTAACCTAAATTTGACTTATAATCCTAACCTTAATTCTATGCTTAATCCTAGGTTATATGCATAAAGATGAGGGACCAAAAAGTCATCACATGACTTTTTGGTCCCATACAAGTCATAAAACGCTCATGTTATAATGTGCTCACATTATGACGTACTAGCGTTGTAATGTGCTAGTATTATGGCTTGGTATTACCGAGCCTAAGGCTGAGTAATACCGAGCCATAATGCTAGCACATTTTGTAAATGTAAAACTCTCTCTCTCTCTCTCTCAAATTAATACACATAATATTTTGTTTTGAAACTCTTGTAATTTACTATTTTGAAATATATTTTGTCATTTGCTTTAATAGCTAACATATTACCTATTAAATGGTGAGACCCTCAATCTTACTTGTGGGCTCTCCCAATTTTGTCTAACTTTACTAATTACGCACTTACTAACAACTTCAACTTTAGTGTAACAACAAAATCAAAATATATTAACATTAGCTTTGATGAATTAACTCCTAATACAATCTAAACCACCAAAACACTAACTTTGAGCAATTAACTTCTAATGCAATCTAAACTATCAAAACACTAAAAACATTAACTTTGAACAATTCACTTCTAATACAATCTAAACTATCAAAACACTAATAAAACTTTCAAGCTAATTTCTATGATAGTTTAAGAGTTTCCAAAATCCTAAGTATCAAAATAGAAAATAAGACTTTTTTAATTATTAGAATTTCAAACCACCTTTGTCAACAATGTCAGCTAATATATTATTATAATTATATATCTAACCTATATTATAATATTAGGGTTATGGTTTTAATCTAATTATTGTTATCGTTATGTTCATAGAAATATATGCTAAGTGTAATGTATAGATCAATTAACTTGTCATAATTAGAGCTAGTGTTGGGATTTGAATGAACATTACATTTAGAATTATGATTTTGTTTAGGGATGGGTTAGGGTAAGATATAGAATTATGATTGTAATAACTCTAATTTTATCCCTAACCCTAACCCTAACCCTAAGTCTAATTCTGGAAAACCTAATTCTAACCTTAACCCTATCCTAATTTTGATCATAATTCCAACCCTAATTATTTTCCTAAATGTAATACTAACCCTAACCCTAATTCCAACCCTAATCCAAATAGTAATTCAAATCATAATTATAATTGTAACTATAACCCTAACCTTAATCCTAACACTAATGCTAACATAACTCTAATTGTAACCCTAACAATAACCTAATTCAATCTTAAATATGAACTGTAACTCTAACCCTAATTCTATACTAAATTTGAGTTATAATCCTAACATTAATTGTATCGTTAACCTTAAATTTGTGCTTAACCCAAGGGTATATGCACAAAGATGAAGGACCAAAAAGTCACCACATGACTTTTTGGTCCCATACAAGTTAAAACGCACTATCATTATGGCTTGGTATTACCAAGCCTAAGGCTTAGTAATACCAATCCATAATGCTAGCATGTTTTGCAAAAGTAAAACACTCTTTATCTCTCTCTCTCTCACTCTGTAACTCTAATTGTAACTCTAACAATAACCTAATTCTATCCTAAATTTGAACTATAACTCTAACCCTAATTGTATCATAAATTTGACTTATAATCCTAACCTTAATTTATCGCTAACCTTAAGCTATGCTTAATCCAAGGGTATATGCACAAAGATGAGGGACCAAAAAGTCACCACATCACTTTTTGGTCCCATACAAGTCATAACACTCTTCCATTATAATGCACTCACATTTTAAAGCACTAGTGTTGTGGCTTGGTATTACCGAGCATAAGGCTTAGTAATACCTAGCCATAATGCTATTATGTTTTGCAAATGTAAATCACACACTCTCTCCCTCTCTCTCAAATAAATACACATAATGTTTTGTTTTGAAACTCTTTTAATTTACTATTTTGAAATATATTTTATCATTTTATCATTTATCTAATTTTACTAATTACACACTTACTAATAACTTGAACTTTAATGTAATAACAAAATCAAAATATATTAACATTAGCTTTGATGAATTAACTCCTAATACAATCTAAACCACCAAAATACTAACTTTGAACAATTAACCTGTAATACAATCTGAACTATCAAAACACTAAAAAAACACTAACTTTGAACAATTAACTTCTAATACAATCTGAACTATCAAAACACTAATAAAACTTGAGGCAATTTCCATGATAGTTTAAGAGTTTCCAAAATCCTAAGTATTAAAATAGAAAATAACACTTCTTCAATTCTTAGAATTTCAGACGAGCCTTGTCAACAATGTCAGCCAGAAGATAGGTATCCAAATTTTGTCTTTTTTCATTGTACACACATTCTGAAATGAGATTACAACAACTGAATTCATGAAGAGGGGGGAAATAATCAAATAAGGAGTGGTGTCTATTGATTCCAAACACTTGGGAATAAATATGCACCTTTCCATATTATTATTGCAAGGTTACTGAGATGAATAGATCCTTAGGCCAATTAGTGCTAGCTCATAGGTTTTAGAAGAAAAAGAGCAATCCCATAGATTTTGAAAATCCAAGTAGTACATGTAACATCCCGCCCCACGAAACCCGAAGGGTAAGGGCCAAAAGAGGACAAGATAATATTTTTTGACATGAAGTGATAATATACACATAAGATGGTTGTCGATTCGATATGTCAACAATGTTCATGGCCAAGTATGGCCAAATGCACAAGCCATAGGAGAGGACTAAATCACTTTCCAGAGAAACATTAATAAACTACATTCATTTTAAACACCTATTCAAATGTTCCTAATCCCATTTCCAAAGATAAACATGAATCCATAAACACCATAGTACAAGCGGATCTGATACCCACACCAGAATCCGTAAGTCAAATAAGAGGCAACATCACATATCTTCTCATTACTATAATTTACATCATCTATCACAAGAGAGTACAAAATTACATAAAGGAATAAACAAGAACAATGGCATAGCCATGAATGATACAATAACTAAATGGGTACATGACTGATAAAGTAATAGAAAGAAAGAGAACATCTTCAAACTGGTGCTCCGATAACCTATTCGTGAATCCACAATGGCGATGGCAATGCCTCCCAACCATGTGGACTCATAAGAGACCACCCCACCGTGCTCGAAAGATAGCCACAAGGCCATCAGCCACCAAGCAAGCAAGGAAATAAAGGTATAGATTCACATTACAAGTACAACATATGTAATTACAGTGAGGACTAGATATTAAGTAAGCAGAAGGGAGTGTGATCATATAGCTTGAAGGGATGGCTCATGCGGAACCGACCATCTCTCATACAGACAAGCTTAGTCGATCATGCCCATAGTAGATGCCTCTCAAGGCGAAGAGGGCCTTCCAGCGTCATCCTTCACTTGTGCAAGCACTCAAGGAACCAGATTGGGCAACCAATTATCTTATGTTAATGTATAAATCCCAAATTTAATTAAATGTTTCACTTCATTAAAAAGATTCTCAAGGGTTATCCTGTCAACCTCTTTGGCCCCGACCCTCGTTGAGAACCACTCCGATCACCTCTTAATACCCATTCCCCAAGCACATCCCATTCGTCACACGAACAAGGAAAAAAAATCAGCCCAACAAATAGGGCTAGATAATAAATACCCAAACTAAGGACAGTGATAAAGAGGAACAATATCTCAAAATGTGTCATGGCAATAATACTTCATTAGATTGAAAGATCAAACAACAAACTATAATGATGTCCACATAATTCTTGATTGTAAGGCAACAACAAGAGGCTAGCAATTTGGCCAAGGCAAATCATGCAGATCCCACGATACTGGCATCGAAGCCAACAGAAAGAGTAGACAAGGCACTTTCATTTAATTGTATTACTCAATGCAGAGCACAACTCCATAGCATAGAAGCTTGGAAGCAATTGCAAAGGCAAATGTAAAAACAAACTCCACAATCAACATCCTTTCTACCACACCAAGACTAGGCACGTGAGATGCTTAGCAAAGTGTCCCACTGAATGGGGACTCATGGACTGCATGGTATGCACTGAATGGGTTTATTGAATCGGTGTTGGAAACTCCCCAACAACAGTATTTGGCAGATGTAAAGCCCAATTCCCCAACATACCCACATCTTAACTGCCTCTATGCCATAATGGAAGCGTAGAATAGGGTAACATTAAATGGATTTATTGAATTGTCTTAAATCACTTCCAAGCAAATACAGTTGGTAGGTGAAAAGCTAAATTCCTAAACCTTTGCCACCATCCTTGCTGCCTACAATAGAATGGAGGCACAAAAAAAAAAGCTCGCAACTGTTTGACAAAATGCCTCAGAGCGATCTCATCTCATAGGATACGTTGATTGTAGGATACACACAAAATGGATATGTTATAAAGGCTTTAGAAACTTTTAAGCAAATGCAACTAGCAAATGTAAAGCCAGACTCCACAACCTTCACTGCATCCTCATTGCTTGTGCAAAAATGGAAGTACAGGGAAGGCACATGAACTATTTGGGAAAATGCCTAAAATAAATGGGGTGTCTTGGACTGCAATAGTCATAGGGTACATACAAAATGGGTTTGTTGCAAAGGTCTTAGAAACCATCAAGTAAATGCTATTGGTAGGTGTAAATCCAGACAACACAACCTTTGCCAGCATCCACATTGCCTACCCAAAATCGGAGTTATGGAACAAGGTATGGGCATCCATCAAAGCATTGTGGGAGGGGAATTTTGTGAGATGTTGTAGTCACAAATGCTATAGTAGACATATATGCAAAAAGTGAAGCATAGACACATCCAGTGAACTATTTGACATAACGTCTCAAAGAGATGTAATCTCATGGAATGTAATGGTAGAAGGATATGTGCATAATGGATTTGTTGAAAAGGTTAAATAAATTATCAAACAAAAGCTATTGGCATATGTAAAGCCAATTCCACAACCTTTACCCATGGCCTTCCTTCCTATGCCTAAATGGAGGTTTCCGAAAAGGGTAGGGATGCCCATCAGAGAAAAATAGAAGAGGCATTTTTATCAGATGTTGTAGTTACATGTGTGCTGGTAGGCATGTATGCATAATGTGAAAAGCATAGACAAATCACATAATCTATTTCACAATCTACCAAAAGAAAAGTGATCTCATATAATACCATGATTGTAGGATAAGCACGATCTGGGTTATTTATAAAGGCTTTAGAAACTTACATGAAGATTTTAGAGTTGCAGAGGATGGAAGCCGCTCATAGCTGCTCTCTACTTTCCTTCTTAAATCGTTGTTCCTTCCCTTCCGAACAGAGAGTCCCCTATGTTATGCTCTCTCTCTCTCTTCCAAAACTGAGAGTCTTCCTCCGCAAGCCATTCACTTTTAACATGGAAAACACATAGCCCATTTACTCCCATTCGCTCTAGACTAAGCTTTGGCATAGCCTTATGTTCCCCTCCCAGACCTTCGGTTACAAAGAGAAAAGATTCATGAACATCACGAGTCTAGCCAAAAAAAAACTTAAGGGGTCTCCTAGTGTACGTACTGCCTTTCTCCCTTTCTTCCCTCCCTCACTGTTTTCACCCAACTCCCTGATATTTTCTTCCAGCCTTCCACGACTTCACCTACTCCTCCCCAAATATTTATCTCCCACAATAACTCTCCCCCATCTTCTCAAAAGGGACATCATAAATAGTGTGGGAAAAAATTCGATTAAATAATCATAACAAAAAAATCTGACTTGTTACATCCTACCCCCCTAGGACTAGGCTTACTCCTGGAAGCCTACAAATACTAAGATAAAGCCAAATCACACACTAGTCCAAGAAACTCGATACAATTATAAAAATCTAGGTTATCACATGCACAATTATATGCAATCAGTCCCAGAACATGGGTAAGGAATAGGCAAGGCACTCATTCCTACAAAGTATACATAGCATAAATTAATTTTCTCTAATCAAAATAAAGAATGATTCCAAGGAAACCACATCAATCAATCAATGGAAACCAAAGAGAAAAGTCTCAACTATAGCATTGGCAAACTACACATGACCATAAGGGCAATCTGGACATTACCGTTAGGTAAACAGATGATAAGACAACAACACAGGAACACTACACTGGCATGGTATAGTGGCTAGGCTAGGGAACAGGGCTTGTGACTATCTCTAGTAACCACCATCGGGGATAATAAGAGTACACTCAGGCCTGTGAGTCCAGGAGGAGTCGATACCCAATACTTGCATCACTCTGATCACACGTCAAATCACATGTGCATATAACATACATCATAGCCGAAGCAACAGTAAGAATGTAACCCAACATGACAACCAATCATGTCAACATCATAATAATATCATAATCTATCAAGGAAAAGCAACAACCATCAATTTGTACATATATACCAGTATAAACCACATAATTTTCTCATTAATTGTACCAAAATGCACTTTTAATATACAAATTTTTGAGTTCTCTATTTTTTTCATATGTAGCTATTGGTAAAATGGAGCATACATACACACATATACATAATTTCAACGTCTGATTTCATAGTATGCATGACATCTCTTTACATATAATGCAATAGTTTGTCACTTTTCAAGGCATAATGATGAAAATTTTGTTCTCATCTATATTTTAATATGCAACTACATATATGACAATTGTACCACCTACATATACATACATACTCATTCACATCAAAAGGCTACACTAGGGGTTCATGTGGATGTCGTAGTACCATCCAAATCCAATAATGTGAGCCCTTCCATACAAGTCACAATGACATATCTCTTGTTTGTGTAAGGGTTTGAGCATCCAAGAGCTAGTCAAACAATAGGAAGGTAGTGAATTAGAGCTTAGAACAGCTCACGCATACCCCCATCCTTAAGGGTTTCCCTACGTCTACTTCCTCATATACACTCAAACGGCTGGATCTCACCATACCCGATGAGGAATCACATCACAACAAAAGACCAGCATTTGAAAATAGAAAGGTCAATGAATTTAGCCACCAAAATATAAATAAGATAGAGTAAATCTCAATTTCAACAATAAGGTAAGATAATGCACATAGTTTCAACAATAAATCAAATGTAACCACAAGAGTTATATGTCAATGAAAATCATTTGTGGCTAAACCAATACAAGAAAGATAACCAAGGTGCCAGTCCACACAAGCAAAGTGAAAGTCACCAATAACTGAAAAGAAGATTCACAACCTTTGAAATATACACATCACAACACTACGTGACTATCACTAGTCACCACACGAGGAAGGAGGAAAACAAGTGTGACTGTCTCAACAGTCTTTCATGTGGGTGTGGCCTACTCACACAACCCTCACATGGAAAAGTAATGTGCTCGCCACCTAGGTCACATACCTCATGCGGCGCGACCGCACATGGTATATGCCAAGCAGAGAAAGCACACAAGCTAAATACCACATGGCAATGTCCTACTCATAGGAACATCCCGCATAGTGTGTACCCACGGAGAAAACACATGAAGTAACACATCAAGCCAGAGGTGCACATGACTAGGTTCCACTTGCATGTCAACCGATCAGAATTGAGGCCCTGTTGAGTGAACCCTCTATCTATGTGAGCAACCACTCCTCTCTGCACAAGTAGGAACACAACATATATACTACGCCTTCACGTATCTATGTACATGGCATCGTGTCCTTGAACTCGGCTCGCTACCATCAGCGACATGGCATCCTCACCAGCACTATGTTAGAACACCAGTGGGGGGGTGGCATCATATCTAAAACAATCACATCAGGGTAAGATCATAGCTGTCATAGGTGCTCATACCACAAACTAAAATCATCCTCAAGAACTATGTAGATTAGGCTGACACTATATGTACCAAGTATCTAGTCCATTAATGAGGGGGAATAGTGAGTACTTCCCTGGGAGGTTGAAATGATCGCTGTCATTTTGCACTGCCATTATGCATATGCCATGCAATTCCCTCCCAAGCAACTTTGATGCTTCTACTACCCTCCACATATTGACCTATCAACAACCCTTGGGTTGGTAGTCAATAAGGTGACAACAAAAAACACATACATGGTGTGGTTTTCTCCCATACACATAATCCATATATATCCTCCATGGATGGGTACACAATATCACCATTTCATGTGCACACATCTCAAGCACTAGTTAATCACAACACTCAACAGGAATACATCAATGGATGTTCACATAACGGGAAAAACAATCACAATTTCTCTTACCCAGACATAACCATAGTTCACCTATGACTATACAACATAATGCAAGATACACAACTTTACCCAACAATAGGTACTCCCAAATAGCCATACTGATTTTACTCTTTTCTCAAGGGCAACTCATTACCCGTAACATCATAAATTCACTTTGTAATTCTATCAACATAAAACAATAGTGTATGAACATGTATAGCATCATCACTATCATTTTAACATCAATGCACAAGCATAAGTAACATTTTTTTTTACAGTCATTATTACATTCACTTCTATAATGACTTAATGATATACATCTCATAATGACACATAATGTGACATTGTGTCACCAATCACAGGAATACCATTCGTTCACAAGAGAATTGAATGCTAATAACATAATGAAATGAGTTTTGTTTGAGGAACTCTAATCCATTCCTCATGTTCACAACCATACATATAAGCATAAGTAACCAGGGTCGTGTCAATGGCATTCAATTGTTCACTCAAAGCAAGGTATGCAACTTTCCTATTACCATACATTAAGTATTTTCAATTTGCAATAAAGTACAAGTGTTCGCCTCTATGATCTGATTAAAAATCACAATGCAATAGAAGAGATCAAATTTTATCAACAAGATATATCCACAACAATTACCATTCTCATGTAACTCATTAAATAAGGAGGCACTAATAAACATGTAATCACTTTCATTCGCATAAGCATAACGAACATAAGTTATTATTCACTAATTCTTTTACTTATTGCAACTTTAACATACTAATTAAATCCATAAGCCATCAATCTAACATCTTGTCAATTATTAACGACTAAGAAGAGGAGAGAAAGATATGTTTCATCTCAAGTCAAGACATTACATGCCATCCAATATTCATCATATGTAAACATGAAAATTCTACTAAGGGATAGTTTAAGGCACCATTAGTATTCCAATGACTTCAATATGTTATCAAGGGTGATAAATGGTAGCAACTCAAGCACATTAAGAGGTGATAAGAAAAATCAGCAATCATCCAACATTTACAAGAGAGCATGGAACAATCAAACTAATTTGTCCACGTTTGCAAACAGCTACATCCTATCATCCTTTACATATATAGCACAAAGCTTACAAGAGTAGTCCAAACAAGGATATTTAGGCAATCTAAGTTACCTTTAACCAACAAACATATAGGACTCAACACTCTAGTCCCATTGAGTAAGGTAACACCAAGGAGGCTATTTCCTCCACAATTTCTAAAAATTGGGTTGTAACTTAACCCACTAATGCCATGCTAAGGCATGAAAGTAATCAAGACTATAAAGACAAATAACAAGCTCATGCCACACATGCCAAACACAGCAAAACATAGAAGGCTCAAGTATGCCAGAGCTCCCAGTGTGTGAACATGGGCTCTGATACCAGATGTAACATCCTGCCCCGCAAACCCCGAAGGGTAAGGGCCAAAAGAGGACAAGATAATTTATTTTGACATGAAGTGATAATATACACATAAGACATTTGTCGATTCGATATGTCAACAATGTTCATGGCCAAGTATGGCCAAATACTGCCAAATACACAACCCACAGGAGAGGACTAAATCACTCTCCAGAGAAACATTTATAAACTACATTCATTTTAAACACCTATTCAAATGTTCCTAATCCCATTTCCAAAGATAAACATGAATCTATAAACACCATAGTACAAGAGGATCTGATACCCACACGAAAATCCATAAGTCAAATAAGAGGCAACATCACATATCGTCTCATTACTATAATTTACATCATCTATCACAAGAAAGTACAAAATTACATAAAGGAATAAACAAGAACAATGACATAGCCATGAATGATACAATAGCTGAATGGGTACATGACTGATAAAGTAACAGAAAGAAAGAGAACATCTTCAAGCTGGTGCTCTGATAACCTATTCGCTGGTCCCCAATGGCGGTGGCAACACCTCCCAACCATGTGGACTCATAAGAGACCACCCCACCGTGCTCAGAGATAGTCACAAGGTCATCAGCCACCAAGCAAGCAAGGGAATAAAGGGTATAGACTCACATAAAACATAGTGCAAATATGACAATCAAGTTTTCAAACACAACACACAGGTGATCACTGTCTACATTACAAGTACAACATAGATAATTACAGTGAGGACTAGATATTATGTAAGTAGAAGGGAGTGTCATCGCATAGCTCGAAGGGATGGCTCATGTGGAACCGACCATCTCTCATACAGACAAGCTTAGTCGATCATGCCATAGTCGATGCCTCTCAAGGCGAAGAGGGCCTTGTGACGTCATCCTTAGCTTGTTCAAGCACTGAAGGAATGCGATTGGGCAACCAATTATCTTATGTTAATGTATAAATCCCAAATTTAATTAAATGTTTCACTTCATTAAAAAGATTCTCAAGGGTTATCCTGTCAGCCACTTTGGCCCCGACCCCCATTGAGAACCACTCCCATCACCTCTTAATACCCGTTCCCCAAGCACATCCCATTCGTCACACCAACAAGGAAAACAAATCAGCCCAACAAATAGGGCTAGATAATAAATACTCAGGCTAAGGACAATGATAAAGAGGAACAATATCTCAACATGTGTCATGGCAATAATACTTCATTAGATTGAAAGATAAAACAACAAACTATAATGATGTCCACATAATTCTTGATTGTAAGGCAACAACAAGAGGCTAGCAATTCAGCCAAGGCAAATCATAGGATTGTATAGCAGATCCCATGATACCGGCATCGAAGCTAATAGAAAGAGTAGACAAAGCACTTTCATTTAATTGCATTGCTCAATGCAGAGCACAACTCCATGGCATAGAAGCTTGCAAGCAATTGCAAAGGCAAATGTAAAAACAAACTCCACAATCAGCCTCCTTTCTACCGTGCCAAGACCAGGCACGTGAGATGCTTAGCAAAGTGTCCCAGTGAATGGGGACTCGTGGACTGCAGAGACTGCATGGTACGCACTAAATGGGTTTGTTGACTCGGTGTTGGAAACTCCCCAGCAATAGTATTTGGCAGATGTAAAGCCCAATTCCCCAACATACCCACATCTTAACTGCCGCCATGCCATAATGGAAGCATAGAACAGGGTAACACTAAATGGATTTATTGAATCGGTTTAAATCACTTCCAAGCAAATACAGTTGGTAGGTGAAAAGCTAAATTCCTAAACCTTTGCCAGCAGCCTACGCTAGAATGGAGGCACAAAAAAAAAAGCATGCAACTATTTGACCAAATGCTTCAGAGCGATCTCCTCTCATGGGATACACTGATTGCAGGATACACACAAAATGGATATGTTATAAAAGCTTTAGAAATTTTTAAGTAAATGCAACTGGCAGATGTAAAGCCAGACTCCACAACCTTTACCGCATCCTCAGTACAGGGAAGGCACATGAACTATTTTGCAAAATGCCTAAAAGAAACGGGGTGTCTTGGACTGCAATAGTCATAGCGTACGCACAAAATGGGTTTGTTGCAAAGGTCTTAGAAACCATCAAACAAATGCTATTGGTAGGTGTAAATCCAGACAACACAACCTTTGCCATCATCCACGTTGCCTGCCCAAAATCGGACCTATGGAACAAGGTATGGGCATCCATCAAAGCATTGTGGGAGGGGAATTTTTGTGAGATGTTGCAGTCGCAAATGCTACAGTAGACATATATGCAAAAAGTGAAGCATAGACACGTCCAGTGAACTATTTGACATAACGTCTCAAAGAGATGTAATCTCATGGAATGTAATGATAGCAGGATATGTGTATAATAGATTTGTTGAAAAGGATAAATAGACTATCAAACAAAAGCTATTGGCAGATGTAAAGCCAATTCCACAACCTTTACCCGCGGCCTTCCTGCCTATGCCTAAACGGAGGTTTTCAAAAAGGGTAGGGATGCCCATTAGAGCAAAACAGAAGAGGCATTTATACTAGATGCTGTAGTTACATGTGTGCTGGTAGGCATGTATGCATAATGTGAAAAGCATAGACAAATCACATAATCTGTTTCACAATCTACCAAAAGAAAAGTGATCTCATGTAATACCACGATTGCAGGATAAGCACGATCTGGGTTATTTATAAAGGCTTTAGAAACTTACATAAAGATTTTAGAGTTGCAGAGGATGGAGGCCTCTCATAGCTACTCTCTGCTCTCCTTCCTAAATCGTTGTTCCTTCCCTTCCAAACAGAGAGTCCCCTATGTTCTGCTCTCTCTCTCTCTTCCAAGACAGAGAGTCTTCCACCACAAGCCATTCACTTTTAACGTGGGAGACACACAGCCCATTTACTCCCATTCGCTCTAGACTAAGCTTTGGCATAGCCTTATGTTCCCCTCCCAGACCTTCGATTACAAAGAGAAAAGATTAAGGGCTCTCCCAGTGTTTTCTCCCTTTCTTCCCTCCCTCACTGTTTTCACCCAACTCCCTGATATTTTCTTCCAGCCTTCCACGACTTCACGTACTCCTCCCCAGATATTTATCTCCCGCAATAACTCTCCCCCATCTTGTCAAAAGGGCCATCATAAATGGCGTGGGAAAAAATGCGATTAAATAATCATAAAAAAAAAATCTGACTTGTTAAAGTACCGTTTTATTTAGTTCCAGAGGCATTTTAATGGCATTAAGGCATGGAGTGTGATGTTAATTGATCTAAAAAAAATGAAACGTGCTCTCTTTCAAGGCGGCGTCATCCCAGCTTCGATCCTTCTCAAGCGTGATCTCCAATTCCTCGGTCTTGCTCTGTGTGGCATTGATTGCAGAGGAGCTCCATGACTTCATCTGAGGAGACTCTTCACAGGGTAATCCAATTTTAGAATCTGGGCGTGGATATCTATAGTACCGTTTCTTGAGCTGACGATTGGCAATAATACATCTTACATAATTGCTAATGGAATATATCTAAACTGGGGCTGCACTTTCCTCTGTCTGTTGCAGATTTCCTTGTTGTACATGTGTTCCGATGCCAATGAAATTGGGTAACTCGTAATCTTCTAATTTTGTATCCATGTTTTGCTTGGTTGTGAAAACTGGCTTTTCACAGAGGAGAGGAAATGCAGGAATTTGTTTGCTTAGTACGGTGGTGAAGAAGGGTGATCCATGTATGTATGATTTCATGAGGGGATGATTAATTAAAAAAATAATTATTAGGCATAGAGCGTTACTCTCACATATTATTTTTATTATTATTATTATTATTCCATGTCTATATATTTTGATTAGAATCTTATATTTTTTTTTTATTGGTATCTTATAACAATTATAATGCTCAAGATTTTTTTTTCCGAATTACCAAAATTGGCCCACGTAACTCATGATTTCAAAATCTATTACCATGATTTCATACTATTTTTGGTCGTCTGCATGCATTACCACGATGACAGTGCATCTTGCTGTAAACAAATGTGAACGTTTTTTTAAGCAGCATTCATGAAAGCTAGGTAAAGCAATTTAAGGAGCGCAATAATTGGGATTCGAGGCAGTTAGTGATTTAATTGTTATTTTTATACGCGAGCATAAACACTTACCAAAAATATTCAAAAAAATAAATAAATAAATAAATAAAGAATGATACGAGAATAATAAAAATTAAATGCATTAAGGTAGCCCCATGGAAAGAAAAACTGAATTAATATTCAAATTGCTAAAGAAAAATAACTTCATGAATGAAAAAAAGTAACCCCATAACTAATATTAGAAAATGGCAGGGGTGGTTGGTGTTTCATTTCTTTCAGGGTATTTTAATAAATATAGCATGAGGATTAGAAATGTGGGCAGAGGAGATACAAAGTTAAAGATAATATATTATATTAACCTTAATATATCTAACCAAAAAGACATTAACCTTTTTAATCTTAATATAGTAGAGGAGTGGAGGAAATTATTCTGCTAATAAAAATAGTAGAGGGGTGGATGAGAGAAACTATGGGTTTCATTTAATAGAAATTATTCTGCTGGAAAAAAAATAAAACGTTTCATTCATGTTGGTGTTGGATTCATTAAAGAATCTATTTCTAAGTATTTAAAAAAATTTAAAAACTTAGGGGGAGAGGCATAAAAGACAATAGAAAAAGACGACCAGTGGCAACAAATTGAATATTTAGAAACTGCATAGAAACACTAGAGCCCCGTCTTTGCTCATTCTGCTGGGAGTTGCTGCAGAAATAAAGTCCAAGTCCCACACTCTCTGCTGCCCTCTCTTCCGAGCACATCGGCCTCTTCAACTTCAACAGCAACGGCTAAGATTACAATCATCAATCATCTCTTCACAATCCACACTAGCAGGAATGACCAATTTTAGGACCAGCATGCCATAATTCCAAGGTTGAAATAAAACTATTTATGAGTTTTAAATCCTTTAATATGAACTCCCCTTTCTCCCTAAAACTCCTTTCGAAAAAGAAAGGTAAAGATTAAAAATAGAGGCACGTGGGAAGTTGCCTTTGGTGCTTTCATAGCCTTTTCTTGTTTTTTAGTTTATTGTCAAAAATATTTAACCCCAATGATGGTGCTTCAATTAAATATTAATGGGTTTATTTTTTATTTTTAGTAGAAAGTTTATAATTTGAGTTATTTTTAAATATGGAATCATAGTTAAAAAAATTATTATTTGTTATTTTTTTTTAAATATAATGAAGTGTAAAATTGTTATTTTAAACTTTTAACATTTAATTATAGTTATCCATTTTACTTATCACCTCATTCTCTCTTAAAAATAATAAATAATCAACTTATTTTAAAAATTTTAAAAATGTTGAAAAATTATATTTTTTTGGATGGCGTTCGTGTGCTCTGCAAGCCGAGCTAGGGCAACCGTGCCCTAGCTCGTTCTCTGTGTGTTGCTCGCTTCTGCATTATGGGGGGGTTTTTTGAAGCTTTCGGGGTGGTGGTGGTGGGTTTTTTTCTTTTCTGGAGGCCTTCTTGCTGCCGTTTGGGTGGCTTGTGGGTGGAAGGGTTTTGATCCTTCCCTTGGGGTCTTGTCTTTTTCCATTTCTTGCAAACATGTCCTAGGGGTTTGCATGCCTGCTGGGGATCTTGTTTTTTGCTATGCAGGGTGGGGAAACATCTGGGGCTAGCCCCAAATTGGATTTCTGATTAGCAGTAGGTTCGAAGCCTTCGGCGCATGGAGTGAATGTTTTTGATAATACGCTGTTTTCTTCAGAGATGGAGATGAATGATCTAGGATCGGTTAGTGGTTCCCGAATAACGAAGATTAATGGGTGTTTGGAAAGATGCAAAGAGCGACCAAAGTTGATTATCCCGATGGAAATGCTTGCAGATGATATTGAATACTATTCAAGGCACTCTTTTTATTGCAAGTTCATGGGTTTGAGAGTCTTGCTGCAATTTTTGGAATCTTGGGCTCAGCGGACTTGGATGCCGGAGGGGGAGATGGAGATTAGGCTCCTTGCGAACAACTTTTTTATGGTCTCTTTTGATTGCATGGCAGATCAGAATAAGGTCTTCGAGGGTGGCCCCTATTTTTATAACCAGGTGGGTTTTTTTATCAAGCCATGGCATGCTGGCTTCAACCCAACTAAGGCACTACCGAGTCAGATCCTAGTTTGGGTTCGGTTGCCGTGGTTTCCAATTGAGTGTTGGCGGGATGACGTGTTGCATTTGGTGGCTTCAATGCTCGGTAAACCTGTTGGGTCTTCACAACAGACGCAGTATAAAAAGGTAATGACTTTTGCTCGTATCTGTGTAGAAATTGATTTAAGCAAGCCACTGCCAGATTCTATTGAAGTGAGTGCTGGATCATATACTTGGGTGCAACAGCTAGATTACGAAACCCTACCTTTTCGGTGTCGTCTTTGTCATGAATATGGTCACTTGCAGCGTAGGTGCCCTAGGGCTAAGCCTATGGTGCCCCAACCTTCTCAGCCTTCTCGTAATCCACCTAGGGCTGATAATGGTAAGGAGCCTATTCTAGGTGATGGTAATGGAGATGATG
Organism: Cunninghamia lanceolata; assembly: GCA_027924645.1. Taxonomy (NCBI): domain Eukaryota; kingdom Viridiplantae; phylum Streptophyta; class Pinopsida; order Cupressales; family Cupressaceae; genus Cunninghamia; species Cunninghamia lanceolata. The sequence continues at coordinate 3,152,281 of BSBN01000797.1, forward strand.
GCTATGTCCCTGTCAAGGCTCGCAATAGGAATCAGGGCCAGAAGCGGACCTTGAGGGAGAGGCAGGGTGATGAAACTTTTAATAGGTTTGAGGTGCTGGATGATCTCAGCCAGGGGGAAGTGAATCTGGGGTTGCTAAACTTGGATCAGGGAACTTTGGGTACAGGACAGGATGGGCCACCATTGGAGGCCATGCAAGTTGTGCAAGAGATTGGGGTTGGGCAGATGGATACGGATCAACAATTGGTTGTCCAGATTGAACAAGAATCTTCTATTGGAGCTTCGAAGAGTGGTGGAGGTGGTTCCTCATTGCCCCTAAAAGGAGGCAACAATGTGGGGAAGAGCTCTTTGGCCTCCTTTCTTTTGGGTATTCAGCAAATTGAACTGAAGAAAGGGGTTGGTGACAGGACTTCCAAGCTGGGAAGGAAGAAGGATATGGAGAAGATTAAATTAACTGGGGAAACTTTGGTGGAGTCAAGGTCAGTCAAGACTCTGGATTCACATTTTTCATGCCCCCAGAAATGATTGTTCTCTCATGGAATGTAAGGGGCTTGAACAGTGGCCCTCGACAAAAAGTTGTTCGTGATTTGGTTAGGAATCATTCTCTGGATGTTCTTTTTCTTCAGGAGACTAAATTATCTGTAGATAATATGTTGGCCATGGCTCCTAAGTTGTGGAAATATGGTGAATGCCAGTGTATGGGGGCTCTTGGTGCTTTTGGAGGGGTGGCTTGCTTTTGGAACCCTTGGAAGATTTTCCCTCTCTGGTGGATGTCCTCTAGATCCTCTATATCCCTAGTCGCCTCTTGGTATGAGACTGGTGAGTGTATTCTCCTCTCTAATGTGTATGCTCCTGTTGAGTTTTCAGGTAAACAACTTCTATGGTCCCATCTTCATTCTGTTCGTAGCTTAGCTCCTTACCATCCATGGGTTATGGCTGGCAATTTTAATGCTATTGTGGAGTTGTTTGAGAAAAGAGGTGGTACTCCTAGGTTGGAGCCTTCTGCTCTGTTATTCAGAGATAGCATTTCTGAATTAAATCTTATTGATGTTCTGCCAAGTAATGGTCGCTTCACTTGGAATAATAGGAGAATTGGTGAGAGTTGTGTTGCTGAGAGGCTTGATTGATTGTTGGTTTCCTGTTATTGGGTTGGAGACTTATGGTCCACTCGATCTAAAATTCTTGATTGGAGAGGTTCTGATCATTGGCCTATTAAGCTTAGTATTATCTCTGCTCGGGGGCCTCGTTCTCCCTCATTCAAGTTCCAGATTATGTGGTTATGGGATCCTACTCTTTATGAACTTATGGCTAAGTGGTGGCGAATTGGTAGACCAACTTTTGGTACGGCAATGTACGCATTCTCCAAGCTTCTTCAGTTTGTCAAATATCAGCTTAAAAGGTGGAATCGGTGATGTTTTGGTAATATCTTTCATGCTAAGGTTGCTGCCCAGGAGGAGTTGAATAATATTACGTGGTTGATTCGTGAGAATGGGGCCTCTGAGGATCTTCTAAGGGAGGAGGCTAAGACTTTGAAAGTGGTTGAGGAATTTGAATTGTGGGAAGAAATCTATTGGAAGCAAAAGGCCTGGGTTGAATGGTTATAGGAAGGTGATAAAAACACTGCCTTCTTCTTCAATTCTATGAAGGACAGGAGGCATGGTAACTCCATTCCTTTTTTGGTGAATGATAGGGGTGAACGTCTTGCCTTGTTTCAGGAAATCTCTGCTGAGGCATCTCAGTATTTTGCTGCTTTATTTAGGGAGGATTCACGAGGGGGCTCTGTTAAGGAAGCACAGGTTCTTTCTTGTATTCCTCAGTTGGTCTCCAGGGAGGTGAATGAGTATCTAATGAAAGATATCTCTCTTGATGAGCTAGAGGGGATTGTGTTTCAGATGAAGAAGGGTAAAGCTCCTGGTCCTGATGGTTTCCTGATTGAATTTTTCTAGGAATTCTGGGATATCATAAAGTTGGATCTTCTGGCGGTTGTCCTTGAGTCCCAAAGGAATAAGCAGATGCTTCGTGCTCTGAATTCCACCTTCCTTGCTCTCATACCCAAGTGTGAAGGGGCTGATAGGTTATCTTAATTCCGGCCTATCTCTCTTTGCAATGTGGCTTACAAAATCATTTCTAAGTTATTGGCTGAGAGATTGAAGAAGTGGCTTAAAGTGCTGATTTCAGAGGAACAGAGTGGATTTGTGGCGGGTCGACAGATTCTTGACGGGGTTGTCATTGCTACGGAGACCATCCACTCCATGGACAACTCCCACGAGAAGGCTATGTTCATTAAGCTGGATATGGCTAAGGCTTATGATAGGGTTAGATGGTCTTTTTTACAGAAGATCCTTGTTTCTTTTGGTTTTGGTGAGGAGTGGATCCAATGGGTCATGAGCTGTGTCACGTCTGTCTCCTTCTCAGTTTTGATAAATGGAGGTCATTCTGAACTTTTTGGTGCCTCAAGGGGCTTGCGCCAAGGGGATCCTCTTTCTCCGTATCTTTTTCTGCTTCTTATGGAAGGCCTTGGATGTTTGTTGAAAAGAAGGGTGGAGCTTGGCACCATTCAGGGTTGGCGATGGGGTGGAGACTTGCCTCCGCAATCTCATTTACAGTTTGTTGATGATACTGCCTTGATGGGGATGGCTACTGTTAGGGAAGCTACTAACTTGAGGCAGGTGTTGGACATATATCTTGTTGCTTTAGGACAATTGATTAATGAGGAGAAGTCATCTATATTCTTCTTCAATATGCCGACCCCCATTCAGAGAAGAATTGCTAATATCTTGAGGTTTCAGATAGGGGTTCTCCCTTTGACGTATCTGGGTTTCCCAATTTCTGTTCGCCATCTTCCCAAGGGTTCTTGGCAGAATATTATTGATAAGCTCCGTGTAAAAGTTAATCATTAGACCCACAGATGGTTGTCTCTTGCGGGGCGGGTTCAACTTCCAAAGTCGGTGGTGCAGGCTCTTCCTACCTACCGATGTATGCTTCAGGTGGCTTCGATGGGTTTTCTAAGGGAGTTGGATTCTCTTGCAAGGCAGTTCTTATGGGCAGGAAGTTTGTCATCCTCCAAGTAGAGCCTGGTCAGGTGGGATGTTGTGTGCAGCCCAAAGCAATTTGGTGGTCTTGGTCTTCGACAGTCTGCGTTATCCGGAGTGGCTGTGGCTGCTAAGCTATTTTGGAGATGGTGTGTGGAACTGGATTAGCCGTGGGCCAGGATATTATCTCATAAGTATTTCCCAGAGATTCCATGGTAGGACCTCCCTCGTTACCCTCTTGAGGGGAAAGGTTCAGTGATTTGGAATACTCTTCAGAAGGGTGCAAAGCTTATCAAGGAAGGTTTATTTTGGATTTGTAGACGGGGAACTGAAGCTCTCTTCTGGTCAGATTCTTGGGATGGATTCCCTCCACTTACTTCTCAGTTCCCCAACCTTCTTCCTTTGTGCCAAAGATTTCTCGAGGTTGGCTGGGCTAGGGTGAGTGACTTCAAGTCTGTTGCTTCTTTTGGTCAGTTGGAGGTAGCTCATTGGAAGGATCCCATAGTGTGGCCAAATTTGGGACTTGCGGAAGATAGTGCTAAGCTTCACAAGATTCTTCATAGTAGGAGTTGTAGTTCTCTTCTAGAAGAGGATATTCTTGCTTGGACCCATAATCCTAAGGGGGTTTACTCTATTGCTTCTAGTTATCAGGTGTTATTGGCTCAGAAGCTAACTAGGGTTGAGGTTCATTGGTGGAAAAGGGTGTGGAATAAACTCTCGTGGCCTAAATGCAACTGCTTTGTTTGGACTTTGGCTTGGAATAGGTGTTTGACCTGGGATAACATTCGTAAACGGGGATTTCAAGGACCTTCAATTTGTGTTTTGTGTGGGGGAGCAGAAGAGGATTCTTCGCATTTGTTCTTCTGGTGCCCCTTTGTTGTGCAGCTTTGGCATTGGTGGTGGGAGGTATGGAAGCTTCCTTGTATTCATGCGTGCTCTTTGGTTGAATTCTGGGATAGTATGGGAAGACCTCCTTCTATGGCTTCCTTTTTGCAGGAAGTTTGGTTCGTGGGTCCTACCTTTCTGCTTTGGCAGATTTGGCTGGAGTGGAATCGCCAAATTTTTCGTGATCAGAAGTTGTTGGGTCGGCAAGTTTGGCTGCGTATGCTAGGAATGGTGCAGGAGTCAGTTTCAGCTAAATGTGATGTGGTTTTCCCCTTGGAGAGAGGTGATGATGAGTTGGTGGCCAGACTAGGTCTTCAAGAAATTCATTCTTCTTTTGTCAGTTCCAGGAACTGTAGGCATGGGAAAAAGAGGGTTCAATGGGTTGGAAGGTGGTTACCTCCTCCCAATGGATTTTTAAAGATCAATACTGACGGTTCTTCTAGGGGCAATCCTGGGCCTGCTGGAATTGGTGGAGTTGGTAGGGACTCAGCTGGGTCGGTGATTTTTCTATTCTCTATACATGAGGGGGTGAAGACTATTAACTTCATGGAGGGTCTGGCAATTCTGCATGCTATTGAGAGGGCCCTTGCTTTGGGCTGGAGAAAAGTTATATGTGAAGCTGATTCACAGATTTTGATTAATCTCTTGAATGAGCGAAAGATATTTGATATTAATTGGTAGTTGGCTTTGGTGGTTCAGCAGATTCTTCAGGTTAGTTCTCGGATGGAGGAAGCATCCTTTGTTCACATCCCGAGGGAGTGGAATCGAGCTGCTGACTACTTGGCCAAATGGGCCTCTGAGCATGATAATGGTTGGAAGGTTGAGGATTGGGATTAGGTTAACCCTAAGCTGCATCTAGATTTAGACTGGTTCATGGAGGAGGATAGGAGGATACATGGGGATAGTTGATGTTGTTTATGCTGTGGGGTTTTCACCTTGTTTTCTGGGGCTGGGTCCCTTGGTTATTATTGTAATGCTCTTTTCTGATTTCTAATAAAGTTTTTACTCCTCTGTTTTTTTTTAAAAAAAAAAAATTAAAAATGTTATCCATTAAACTTTATCAAATTATTTGAGAAGAAAACACTTGTCAAAGGATTTAAAGTACTAAGAGGAAATTCTAAGGAATTGGACTTCATCTCCAACATGTAATTGATAGAAACAATGTATCTATTTATATAGTGAAAATGTATTACAATTTATCTTTGAATGTTCAACTTTTTTTTTATTTCATTCATTTTGCGAGTTTTGTTTTTATTCATTTTTTATTGAAATTTAATATAAAAAGTTATATTAATCAAACTATAAAAATTATTATTGTTTTTGAAATAATTGTAAAGTTTCAAATTAAAAAAACATCCTTACCATTTAATTAGCTAATTGATTTATAAGATATAATTATATTGCTATTCTCCCTTATCTTTCTTATCTTTCTTAAATGTCTCCTCCAGTCTCCTCTATATTCTCTCCATCATTCTCTATTTTATGCAAAAATTATTCTATATTTATCTCCACTTACACGTTTAACATTCCTTATTTTAGGAGAAACTTTTATGAACCAATTACATATTATAATTTTTATTTCTTAAACTAAATATTTATTTATTAATTTCTTCCATATAATAACTCTTCTTCTACAAGATTTTATGTTAAAGATGAATAAGATGAATTAGACTTGAAAAGTTGTTATATTATTGAAATATGTTAAATTTTATGTGAATTGTGAAATGTATAAATAGTATATTTGTAAGAAGTGATAAATAGTTGTTCTATTTTTAATACCTAAAATTTACCTTTTAACTATTGAAATAACAAATTTATACCTACAAACAATCAATATAATAATTAATTTAATGAAAAAATTAACACACCTAATTACATCAATTTTTTGAAAACAAATCAACACACCTTGCAACATCCCGCTACGTAACCCTGAAAGGTAAGAGCCAAAAGGGGACAAGATAATTTTTTTTGACATAAGTAGACAACATACACATATCTAGTTGCCAATATAATAGATTGATAGCATTCATTTTAAACACCAAAGAAAATGTTCCTAATCCCATCTGACATACCCACACCAGAATCTATAAAATAATTAAGGAACATCACATTTATTATCATTAAATTCAATGATTACAACTTCTCTCTTAAGAGAGTATAAATACATAATTGTATATATAATTATAATGATATATTAAAAAATATGATACAAGTAGAATAACATAGTCCTGAATCTGATACAAGGGTTGAATGGGTACAATAACTGAATGAAGTGATGGAGAGAGAGAGAAAAATCATCTCCACTGGTACTCGAAAACCTATTTAGTGGTCCCCAATGGTGGTGGCAATGCCTCCCGACTATGTGGACTCATAAGAGACCACCCCACCATGCTCAGAGATAGTCACAAAGCCCAAATGGAAGAGTAATGACAAGGGGATACAAGATGGCCAACACTCATATCATACACAAAGCAAACACCGAGAATAGTGCATACAACCAAAGTCATAACACATGTGTACTCATCCAAGTCATAGGTCAAGTACTACTCACAACTACTAAGGTGCTAGATACTAGAGTGTAATCATATGGAGTGTCATCATGCGTGCTTGAAGGGATGGCACCAAATGGAACCAAGTACTCCTCTCATACAGATAAGGAAACTCAATCGTGCTCGAATCCACGCCCCGCAGACGGATGACTCGACACCCCGCAGATGGATAGGCCTTCTCATTGCATCCTTAGCTTTTACAAGTGCTCAAGGCCATGCACGAGGACTAATTATCTTGTTAATATTTTTACTTCAATGTTTTCATTTAGTTATCACTTATTAATGTAACTCTGCTACTAGTTCCCTTGGCAGCCACATGTGGGCCCCGGGCTCATAGAGAGCCACTCCAACAGACTACTCTAATGCCTAGAGCTTCTTCATCTCATTTGACTAAATGAGGAATCTAAAAAGACTAAAATATTGAATTCTAACTATGAAATAGTAAATAAAGATAAGTAATCTACAAGACAACAGCTTGCGGTAACAGTGTAATTTTATTGAAAATAGTCTTTTGCCAGTTAGATCAGTTTTGTAATAACTTTAGTGACCCTAATTTAATCACTCTTCACAAGGAATGCATGGATAAAATAAGAATAAGCACGGCAAATGGCATTGCAAGCCTCCTCACAACCAAATATTTACATAATGACTGCCATATTTAACATAGCAAAATAAAATGTTAAAAAGACTTACAAAAATGGAATTCTCAATTTTCCCTCCTATAGTAGTTCCCTTAGATCCTTGGGTTGAGTGATAGATTTTCTTTCCAAATAGACTTTATGTGACCAATTTTAATGTACAAACACATGTAGATGATTCTAAGGTCTTTTAGTGCCATTTCATTCATTAACTCAAAGATGGTGGTTTCCACATGTCTGGAGATTTAGTCAAAAAATGACCGTAATGATCAAAACCAAGCCACTAATTTTTAATTAAGAAGAGTTGCTATAATAGTCTCATTAGACAATCAATGTACTTCCATTGGATTGAGATTTCTTCAATCTCCATCACACGTCCCAGTTTTGGGGTATGGCTGCCTTGATCTATTTCTCTATAAAATCAAACCTCTATTTTTCCTGAAACTATAAATCAAAAAACACGTGATCTTTCATGAAAACCCATTTTATAAAGAATAAGGAAATTGTTCTGTATAAAGAAAATAAATTCAAGGGAAAGAGGTGATGTAAATATCTTGCAATGAAATGAACTTTGGCATGTTTTTAAATGTAGCAATGAATTATAAGGAGTGAGCATATATGTGAATTACATAAAATATATGCCAAGGACCAGTTTTCACAAGTGCAAAGTTCTGAGTTCTTGACTTACATAAAATATATGTGAATTATCCTCTCCTATCTTCTCTCCTACCTTCTTTGATACATGAGGGGTTCTTGCTGGATCATAGGCTTTCACCCAAGGAATAGTTGGACCTGAGGGATCTAGTAAAACCACCTTAGCTAAAGAGTTTTATTATTGATAATGAAAAGATTTCCATAGATCAAGTCTACTGTTCGGTGTAAGAGAAGCCTCTAGACAAAATGGGTTGCTAGCCTTACAGAGGTAGCTACTCAATTTATCTCACCAACACTATTTGGAAAATCAACATCAAGAGCAAAGGAAAAGACATTCTTGTAGAACGTATATAGTGCCTAAGCCAATAGAGATCATTTAAATTTATTATTGTTATTGACGATGTTGATCATCAAGATCAGCTAGATGCTCTACTACTCAAGGAGAATGTGTTGGGAAAAGGAAGTTTAGTTATACTTGCATCCCATGATAAGGCAATCCTTAAACTTTCAAGAATATCTTACATTTGAATAAACTCTGGCATATAATTTTTTTAATGGCAGCAATGGGGTTTCAATTTTTCTGTGGTTATAGAAATCGCAGCAAACAAATTTAAGTTTTTTTTTTTGTGCTGGAAAGAACAAAGACATGTAAATACCTTTAACCAATTAACACTCCACTTTAGCACCCTCTAATCTTGCAACTTTGATGTGCTTGCCTGAGATTCTTCCTGTCCTCCTGCACTTTTTCCTTCCTTAGTTTTCTTTTGTCCCTGCATTCTATCTATTTGTTCTGCCTTTTTCTTCTTTTGTTCCTGAGTCTCTTTTTCCAAAAATAGATCCTACATTTACCCTCATCCACCAGCATTCAATCCCCCATAATGTTACATTCCAAAAAAATTCTTTGTTTTACTCTCAAAACTATGATAGATATTTGTTTACATCCACCAACACCAGATGAAAGTGGTCCTCACTCCTCTGGCGATTAGATATTTTCTTTGACCCTTATCCTCTCTCCCTCGGTCACCCACTAGGCAGATATTTTCTCTAGCCTTAATTATTTTCACCCACCAAATGGGTGGCCTCATGCTAGATGTTGACTGCACTATTTTCCTTCTATATGCTGCCCTTGAGATATTTTCTGCAATCAATATCCACCAACTTCAATGCCAAAGCAGCAAGGGGTGCTATTACATCCTACCCGCCTAGGACTAGGCTTACTCCTGGAAGCCTACAAATGCTAAGATGCAGCCAAAGCACACACTAAACCATGAAACTCAATGCAATTAAAAAAAATTAGGTTATCACATGCACAAATATGTGCAATTAGTCCCAGTACATGGGTAAGGAATAGGCAAGGTACTCATTCCTAAAAATCTATACATTAGCCTCAAAAAAATTTCTCCAATCAAAATAAAGAATGATGCCAAGGAAGCCACATTGAACAATCATCAGAAACCAAGGAGAAAAGTCTCAACAACCGCACTGACAAACTACACGTGACCAGATGGGCAATCCAGACATTACCGTTAGGTAATCGAATGATAAGACAACAATGTGGGAACATAGCACTGATAAGGTAAAATGGGCTAGGGTAGGGTATAGGGAATAGGGAATAGGGAATAGGGCCTGTGACTATCTCCAGTAACCACCATCAGGGATAATGAGAGTACGCTCAGGCCTATGAATCCAGGCAGAGTCGATACTCAGTACTTGCAACACTCCAAGCACACGTCAAGGTACCTGTGCATATATATACATCATATAGTTGAAGCAACATCAATCATGTAAGCATGAAATCCATCATAAGTAATAACAATGTACACACCATAATAGCATCATGATTGCACATCACCGGTGCTAATACAAAATAATAACAAGATGCATAATCCAAAATAAAGTATACAGTCATCCAAGTCCATCAAGATAAGAAAAACATTATACGAACACAGGGATCGTTACATCCCCTAGAAGTTTGTAAAAAGATATGGATAAAGGTATATCATCCTCGCCACATCTTCCGAAGACGCTGAGGACTCACCATCAAGTTCCCATTGGACCCTTACCTACTCTATGTCCTGACCCCTGAGGGTTAACCTTCGATGCTGAAGGATGAATATGGGTTCCAAAGAAAGCTTCCCATCTACCTTGACCTGTAAAGCAGTCCAATCAAGAACATGGGTCACATCAGGAATATACTATCTAAGAACTGAAACATGGAACACATCGTGGATGCGTGATAGACTCAGTGGTAATGCAATGTGACAGGCAATAGGACCAAACCTCTCAGGGATCTCAAAAGGTCCAATAAAATGAGGTGCCAGCTTTGAGCCTTTCCCATAATGGATGGGGTTCTTCAACAGATGAACTCTCAGAAACACACAATCACCCACAGAGAAGTGGTAATCCAATCTATGGACATTGGCATACTTTCTCTGCCAATCCTGAGTTGTAGCCAACTTCTCTCTAATCCACACTACCTACTACTCCATATCCTAAAGCATCTCTAGACCCAAAACAACTTAGTCCTCTAAGTGATCCCAACTCAACGGAGTGTGACATGGCTACCATACAAGGCCTGGAAGGGAGACATACCAAAATACATATTATAATTTTATGAGAAACTTTTATGAACCAATTACATATTATAATTTTTATTTCTTAAACTAAATGTTTATTTATTAATTTCTTCCATGTAATAACTCTTCTTCTACAAGATTTTATGTTAAAGATGAATAAGACGAATTAGACTTTAAAATTTGTTATATTATTGAAATATGTTAAATTTTATGTGAATTGTGAAATGTATAAATAGTATATTTGTAAGAAGTGATAAATAGTTGTCCTATTTTTAATACCTAAAATTTACCTTTTAACTATTGAAATAAAAAATTTATACCTACAAACAATCAATATAATAATTAATTTAATGAAAAAATTAACAACCTAATTACATCAATTTTTTGAAAACAAATCAACACATCTTGTAACATCCCGCTACATAACCCCGAAGGGTAAGAGCCAAAAGGGAACAAGATAATTTTTTTTGACATAAGTAGACAACATACACATATCCAGTTGCCAATATAATAGATCAATAGCATTCATTTTAAACACCAAAGTAAATGTTGCTAATCTCATCTGACATAAAAATGAATCCATAAGCATAACGTACAAGTGGATCTGATACCCACACCAGAATTTATAAAACAATTAAGGAACATCACATTTACTATCATTAAATTTAATTATTACAACTTCTCTCTTAAGAGAGTATAAATACATAACTGTATATACAATTATAATGATATATTCAAAAATATGATACAAGTACAATAACATAGTCCTGAATCTGATACAAGGGCTGAATGGGTACAATAACTAAATGAAGTGATGGAGAGAGAGAGAAAAATCATCTCCACTGGTACTCGAAAACCTATTTAGTGGTCCCCAATGGTGGTGGCAATGCCTCCCGACTATGTGGACTCATAAGAGACCACCCCACCATGCTCAGAGATAGTCACAAAGCCCAAATGGAAGAGTAATGACAAGGGGATACAAGATGGCCAACACTCATATCATACACAAAGCAAACACCGAGAATAGTGCATACAACCAAAGTCATAACACATGTGTACTCATCCAAGTCATAGGTCAAGTACTACTCACAACTACTAAGGTGCTAGATACTAGAGTGTAATCATATGGAGTGTCATCATGCATGCTCGAAGGGATGGCACCACATGGAACCAAGTACTCCTCTTATACAGATGAGGAAACTCAATCGTGCCCAAATCCACACCCTATAGACAGATGACTCGACGCGCCACAAACGGATAGGCCTTCTCATTACATCCTTAGCTTTTACAAGTGCTCAAGGCCATGCGCAAGGACTAATTATCTTTTTAATATTTTACCCCAATGTTTTCATTTAGTTATCACTTATTAATGTAACTCTGCTACTAGTTCCCTTGGCAGCCACTCCAACAGACTACTCTAATGCCTAGACCTTGTTCATCTCATTTGACTAAACGAGGAATCTAAAAAGACTAAAATATTAAATTCTAACTATGAAATAGTAAATAAAGATAAGTAATCTACAAGACAACAGCTTGCGGTAATAGTGTAATTTTATTGAAAATAGTTTTGCCAGTTAGATCAGTTTTGTAATAACTTCAGTGACCCTAATTTAATCACTCTTCACAAGGAATGCACAGATAAAATAAGAATAAGCACGACAAATGGCATTGCAAGGCTCCTCACAACCAAATATTTACATAATGACTGCCATATTTAACATAGCAAAATAAAATGTTAAAAGGACTTACAAAAATGGAATTCTCAATTTTCCCTCCTATAGTAGTTCCCTTAGATACTTGGGTTGAGTGATAGATTTTTGTTCCAAGTAGACTTTATTTGACCAATTTTAATGCACAAACATAGGTAGATGATTCTAAGGTCTTTTAGTGCCATTTCATTCGTTAACTCAAAGATGGTGGTTTCCACATGTCTGGAGATTTAATCAATAAATGACCATAATGATCAAAACCAAGCCACTAAGTTTTAATTAAGAAGAGTTACTATAATAGTCTCATTAGACAGTCAACGTATAACTCAAGGGTTCCATGGGATTGAGATTTGTTCGATCTCCATCACATGTCCTAGTTTTTGGGTATGGCTGCCTTGATCAATTTCTCTATAAAATCAAACCTCTATTTTCCTGAAACTATAAATCAAAAAACACATGATCTTTCTTGAAAACCCATTTTATAAAGAATAAGGGAATCATTCTGTATAAAGAAAATAAATTCAAGGGAAAGAGGTGATGTAAATATCTTGCAATGAAATGAACTTTGGCATTTTTTTAAAATGTAGTAATGAATTATAAGGAGTGAACATATGGCTCTAACTAGGTGAGATGGTAATGCCAAGGACCGGTTTTCACAAGTGCAAAGTTCTGAGTTCTTGACTTACATAAAATATATGTGAATTATCCTCTCCTATCTTCAATCCTACCTTCTTTGATACATGAGCGGTTCTTGCTAGATCATAGGCTTTCACCCAAGGAATAGTTGGACCTAAGGGATCTAGTAAAACCACCTTAGCTAAAGAGTTTTATTATTGATAATGAAAAGATTTCCACAGATCCATTCTACTATTCGGTGTAAGAGAAGCCTCTCGACGAAATGGGTTGCTAGCCTTGCAGAGGAAACTACTCAATTTATCTCACCAACACCATTTGGAAAATCAACATCAAGAGCGAAGGGCAAATTCTTGCAGAATGTATATAGTGCCTAAGCCAAAAAAGATCATTTAAGTTTCTTATTGTTATTGATGATGTTGATCATCAAGATCAGCTAGATGCTCTACTACTCGAGGAGAATGTGTTGGGAAAAGGAAGTTTAGTTATACTCGCATCCTGTGATAAGGCAATCCTTAAACTTTCAGGAATATCTTACATTTGAATAAACTCTGGCATATATTTTTTTTAATGGCAGCAATGGGGTTTCAGTTTTTATGTGGTTATAGAAATCGCAACAAACAAATTTAAGTTTTTTTTTTTTTTTGTGCTGGAAAGAACAAAGACATGTAAATACCTTTAAGCAATTCGTACTCCACTTTAGCACCCTCTAATCTTGCAACTTTGATGTTCTTGCCTAAGATTCTTCATGTCCTCCTATACTTTTTCCTTCCTTGGTTTTCTTTTGTCCCTATGTTCTATCTATTTGTTCTACCTTTTTCTTCTTTTGTTCCTGAGTCTCTTTTTCTGAAAATAGATCCTGCATTTACCCTCATCAACCAGCATTCAATCCCCCAAAATGTTACATTCCAAAAACTTCTTTTTTTTAGTCTCAAAACTATGATAGATATTTGTTTACATCCACCGACACCAGATGAAAGTGGTCCTCTCTCCTCTGGCAATTAGATATTTTCTTTGACCCTTATCCTCTCTCCCTCGCTCACCCACTAGGCAGATATTTCCTCTAGCCTTAATTATTTTCACCCACCAAATGGGTGACCTGATGCTAGACATTGACTTCACTATTTTCCTTCTCTACGTTGCCCTTGAGATATTTTCTGTAGTCAATATTGATGCAGAGCACACAGAGAAACATTTAAAATAGGAGTGAAATACCCATCAAACCCACACATTCTTCACTATCGGCAAAGCTTAAAAATCCATTGGCTGATAGACCAATGACACCTTCTAACTCAACCGTCGGTGTGACTTGGATCGTCGGTGAGCACTTCGTTTATCCTTCCGATATACCGATACACATTGATTTTGGTGTGACACTGGTCATCAGCGGACACTTCTAACTTCCAGCCGATACACCAATGAACTTTGACTATCAGTGTGACATCCCACATTAGTGAAGCTCTCAATAGCTCTCTCGACCCACCGATGTAATTATCTTTTGGGGAGACTTCCTTCACTTTTCCCTAATACACCTTTGATCGGCCTAACACCATTGATCGGTGTAGGTTTCAAAAGCTCCTCTGAGAGGCTTGTTACACTGATGACACTTCATTTACTCTGTAACTCATGCAGAAACTCAACAGAATGGTAGGGTCTATAATCTTCTACAACTCTATAACCAAACAACTCACATAGAAATAACAACTCAACAGAAGGGAAAACAATCTACTCCTAAGGAAGTCATTCCACTAATTTTGAAGAAATATCAACCAGTGGAATGCTTCCTATCTACATTCTTGCGATTAGATCAAACATAACTTCTTTATTCCTCTAAGGATATACATACAAGTCAATTCTCCCTCTATTTTTTTTCACTCTATATCCTTCCTTAATGAACATAGAACGACTATATAGACTCACGTATTGATAGTTACACAAGATGGAAGGTGAACCGCCCTATAACCACCTCTGTCGTTTAGTTACAACATGTATACAGACTTAGTTTTATGTCGTTACTTGGCTAAGCATAATTCAATATAGCACTAAGGCCTTACAACATGAAAAGACTACTTTGGATAGAACAGAGCATGCATGGAATCCTTAGATTCTCAGTGTCTCGAGGTGCTCCTGTACCATACAACCAACCAACAAAGATTTCCAAGTCCCTTGGAAATGTATCTACAAAACAAAATAGTTTTCATCTCCATCTTTGTTTGTCCTGGTCTTTATCTTTTACTCTGTCTCTTAAGCTTCAGGCTTCAAATCTTTACATCAATGGGATAGTGACCAACCAATCAATAATGGCAAACTACCATCAACATTTCAGAGTATCTTCAGGCTCCTTCTACTCCTAGCAATGGAGTACTCTCAGACTGATCTAAACTTCAACGACTACGACACAATTCTCCATTAGATGTCCATCCTACACACTGCTTCACAGACCCATTCGTCTTATCCAACAGTAAATCCTAGAGATGCACTACCACTCTCTCTCGTAGTGGTCTCACTCTGCACCCTCTTCCAGCCAAATCTCTATTGGTGAATGGTCTTGACAGACCTCATCATCATCTGCCCATAGGAATTCTATTCCTTCTCACAACTAGATGGCATGAGCATCTGTAACAGTCTAACAACTACTGTCAGCCTTCAAAATACCTTCTACAATCTCTGTCTTCAAAATGGTCACCAACCAAACATATTGCTTCAACTCTTCAGTTTTTCTTCAATTCTTCACCTACCTTCACAGTGACAAAAATTGAATACACAATATCTCTGCTTAGACCTTTCGCTAGCTCTGATACCAATTTGATGTAGAACGCATAGAGAAACGTTTAAGATAGGGGTGAAATACCCATCAAACCCAAACATTCTTCACTATTGGCGAAGCTTAAAAATCCATTGGCCAATAGACTGATGACACCTTCTAACTCAACCATCGGTGTGACTTGGATTGTCGGTGAGCACTTCGTTTATCCTTTTGATATACCGATACACATTGATTTTGGTGTGACACTAGCCGTCGGTGGACACTTCTAACTTTCAGCTGATACACTGATGAACTTCGACTGTCAGTGTGACATCCCACATCGACGAAGCTCTCAACAGCTCTCCCAACCCACCGATGTGATTATCTTTCAGGGAGACTTCCTTCACTTTTGCCCGATACACCTTTGATCAGCCTAACACTGTTGATCGGTGTAGGTTTCAAAATCTCCTCCAAGAGGCTTGTTATGCCAATGACACTTCATTTACTCTGCAACTCACACAGAAACTAAACAAATGAACAAAACTAGAAACTCAATAGAACGGTAGGGTCTATAATCTTCTGTAACTCTGTAACTGAACAACTCACATAGAAATAACAACTCAACATAAGGGAAAACAACTACTCCTAAGGAAGTCATTCCATTGATTTCAAAGAAATCTCAACTAGTGGAATGCTTCCAATATACATTCTTGCGATTAGATCAAACAAAACTTCTTTATTCCTCTGAGAATATACATACAAATCGATTTGCCCTCTCTCTTTGTTTATTTTTCACTCTATATCTTTCCTTAATGAACATAGAATGACAATACAAACTCATGTATTGGCAGTTACACAAGATGGAAGGTGAACCACCCTATAACCACCTCTGTCATTTAGTTACATCCATTCAGTTCGGTTACAACACGTATACAGACTCAGTTTTATGTCGTTACTTGGTTAAGCATGATACAATGTGGTGCTAAGGCCTTACAACATGAAAAGACTACTTTGGACAGAACAGAGCATGCACGGAATCCTTAGATTCTCAATGTCTTGGGGTGCTCCTGCACCAAATATCCACCAACTTCAATGCCAACACAGCAAGGGGTGTTGTTACATCCTACCTGCCTAGGACTAGGCTTACTCCTGGAAACCTACAAATTCTAAGATGCAGCCAAAGCACACACTAAACTATGAAACTCAATGTGATTAAAAAAAATTAGGTTATCACATGTACAAATACGTGCAATTAGTCCCAGTACATGGTTAAGGAATAGGCAAGGTACTTATTCCTAAAAATATATACATTAGCCTAAAAAAAAATTCTCCAATCAAAATAAAGAATGATGCCAAGGAAGCCACATCAAACAATCAATGGAAACCAAGGAGAAAAGTCTCAACAACCGTATAGGCAAACTACACATGACCAGATGGGCAATCCAGACATTACCGTTAGGTAATCAGATGATAAGACAACAATGTGGGAACATAGCACTGATAAGGTACAATGGGCTAGGGTAGGGTATAGGGAATAGGGAACAGGGCATGTGACTATCTCTAGTAACCACCATCAGGGATAATAAGAGTACGCTCAGGCTTGTGAATCCAAGCGGAGTTAATACACAGTACTTGCAATCCTCCAAGCACATGTCAAGGTACCTATGCATATATATACATCATATAGCTGAAGCAACATCAATCATGTAAGCATGAAATCCATCATAAGTAATAATAATGTAAACATCATAATAGCATCACGATTGCACATCACCAGTGCCAATACAAAATAATAACAAGATGCATAATCCAAAATAAAGTATACAGTCATCCAAGTCCATCAAGATAAGAAAAACATTATATGAACATAGGGATCGTTACATTACCTAGAAGTCTGCAAAAAGATATGGATAAAGGTCTCTCATCCTCACCACATCTTCCCAAGATGCTGAGGACTCACCATCAGGATCCCATTGGACCCTTACCTACTCTATGTCCTGACCCCTAAGCATCAACCTTCAATGCTAAAGGAGGCATATGGGCTCCAAAGAAAGCTTCCTGTCTGCCTCGACCTGTAAAGCAGTCCAATCAAGAACATGGGTCACATCAAGAATATAATATCTAAGAACTGAAACATGAAACACATCGTGGATGCATGATAGACTCAGTGGTAATGCAAGGTGATAGGCAGCAGGACCAATCCTCTAAAGGATCTCAAAAGGTCCAACAAAACGAGGTGCCAGCTTCGAGCCTTTCCCATAATGGATGGGGCTCTTCCGTGGATGAACTCTCAGAAACACATGGTCACCCACCGAGAAGTGGCAATCCAATCTATGGGCATCAGCGTACTTCCTCTGCTGATCTTGAGCTATAGCCAACTACTCTCTAATCCACACTACCTACTACTCCATATCCTGAAGCATCTCTAGACCCAAAACAACTTATTCCTCTAAGTGATCCCAACTCAACAGAGTATGACATGGCTACCATACAAGGCCTAGAAGGGAGACATACCGAAAGAACTATGGTACCCATTATTATAAGCAAACTCAACCAGGTACAAGTAGTCCTCCCAATGAAACTGCTAATCCATAACGTACATCTGAAGTATATCCTCTAAGACCTGATTAACCCGCTCTGTCTGTCTGTTAGTCTCGGGATGGTATGCAGAGCTGAAATTAAGTTGGGCTCCCAAAGCATGCTAATGAAAAGTCCACAAAGTTGAAGTGAACACTGGATCACGATCGGAAATGATCCTATGAGGAATACCATGCAGATGCACAATATCCTCCATAAACACTTGAGCTACGGACGTTGCAGTGTATGAAGATCTTATGGGTGAGAAGTGTACCACCTTGGACAACTTGTCCACTGTGACCATAATAGCATCATGACGATGAGAAGACATAGGTAGCCCCACTATGAAATCAAGAGATATCATATCCACTTCCATCCAAGAATGGAATGAGGCTGCAACAGTCCTACTGGGTGCTATTGCTCTGCGTTCACCCACTAGTACTCAAGACATCAAGGCACAAAATTGGCAATATCTCACCGCAAACCTGCCCAATGCTAGAACTATCGAAGATCGGCATCCATCTTCGTGACACCTAGATGATTTGAATAGGGTGCACTATGAACCTCTGACAAAATGAAGGAATGAAGATTACCAGAATCTAGAACATAAATACAACCAAGATGTCACAAAAGTCCATCAGACTCAAGAGAGAAACCTGTAAACCTACCCTCAAGGACTCTCCCAGACTCAATCTCTTCTCTCACCTCCTGATACCAAGTATCATTAGGAAGTGACTCCAAAATATAGCTCCGCAAATCCACTCCAAGAAGCAAAACTGAAATCTCATGTCTCCTCTTGCTCAAGGCATCCGCGACAACATTTTGCTTACCCTAAATGTAGCGAACCTCGAAGTCATACTCATAGAGGATCTCCATCCAATGATGGTGCCAACCATTCAAATTCAGCTGAGTGAAGATATACTGCAAACTGCAATGACCACTATGTAACTCAGTCCAATGCACAAGTGCATGGACCATAGTCACTAACTCTAAATAATGGGTGGGGTAGTTTAGCTCATGATCCTTGAGCTTACGGGACTCATATGCAATCACTTATCCCTCCTGCATGAGAACTGCCCCCACACCCTCCAACAAAGCATCGATGCACACTACAAAATCATCTGTAGGATCTGGCACAACTAGGATAGGTGTACTAGTTAGCCACTCCTTATGAGCCTAAAAAGATGACTCACACTGATCTGACCACAAAAACTTCTTCCCTTTCTGATGAAGAGACCTGATGGGATGGGCTACCCAAGAGAAATCTCTCACAAATCAACGATAGTAACCTGCCAATCGCATGAAACTACAAACCTCATCCACACTCGTTGGTGCTGGCCAATCCAAAATGGCCTGAATATTAGAAGGATCTACTGAGATACCTTCTCCTAAGATGATGTGGCCCAAATATCTCACCTTAGTCTGGAAGAACTCACACTAGGCCAAATTACCAAACAACTGATTATATCGCAAGCACTGCAACACTTGCCACAAATGGCCTTCATGCTCCTCCATGGTCCTCGAATAAATTAGAATATCATCAAGGAACATGAGAACAAACTGGTCAAGATCAGTGTGAAACACCCCATTCATCAAACTCATGAAAACTGATGGAGTATTGGTCAACCCGAAAGGGACAACCATGAACTCATAATGCCCATAGCATGTACGAAATGTCATCTGATGAATGTCTACCTCATGAATGCAAAGTTGATGGTATCCTGACTTCAAATGTATCTTGGAGAACACCTTGGCTCGCCTCATCTGATTGAACAAATCATCTATCTGAGGCAACAGTTATCGATTCTTCACCGTCACTTTGTTCAACTAGCGATAATCAATGCACAAGCGAAGAGATCCATCCTTCTTCTTCATGAAGATGATAGGCGCACCCCAAGGGGATCCACTAGGATGAATGAAACCCTTCTCTAGTAACTACTCTAACTGTAACCGTAACTCACCCAACTCCTAAGTAGTCATGTGATATGGTGCTCGACAAATAGACTGCGCACCAAGAATGAGATCAATACTAAAGTCTATGTTGCACTTAGGCGGCATACCTGGAATATCACTCAGAAAGATATCTAGAAACTCCTAAAGAATAGTATGACCATCAAGAGATTCCTCATGAATCCCACCCTCACCAATATCACTAACTAAAATAGTGAACATCTGACAACCTTTCCGCATGGCATGCTTTAGCTGCATAGCTGAAATCACATGAAGAGAAATGGGTCTCTGAACCCCAACTAACTCAACACGTTCCCCAACATTGTCAACACACTAAACTAACTTATGCCGACAATCTATACTAGCTAGGTGGGTCTCCAACCAATCCATGCCTAAAACAATTGCATAGGACCCCAAAGGCAACACACGGAGATCCACTATGGTAGTGAAGGTTTCCAAATCCAACACAACTATGAACAAGGGAGTCTATAGCTACCTTGGATCCAGTAGTTAACTCAACCTGATTACCCTGATCAGCATCATGTCGGGTGCTACATCGAAGAACAATGTCTATACCTCTAATTCTACTTCTAGCTCTACCCCTAGGAGGCATCCTAAAGGAACAAAGAACACATCAAAATAGATCATCACAAAGATGACCTAAGCACCATATTAAGGCATGAAAGAATAACAACATGACTATCGAACAATATAACAAGCTCATGCCACACATGCCAAACACAACAAAACATAGAAGGCTCAAGTATGCCAGAGCTCCCAGTGTATGAACATGGGCTCTGATACCAGATGTAACATCCCACTACATAACTCCAAAGGGTAAGAGCTAAAAGGGGACAAGATAAATTTTTTTTGACATAAGTAGACAACATACACATATTTAGTTGCCAATATAATAGATCGATAGCATTCATTTTAAACACCAAAGCAAATTTACCTAATCCCATCTGACATAAAAATGAATCCATAAGCATTAAGTACAAGTGGATCTGATACCCACACCAGAATCCATAAAACAATTAAGGAACATCACATTTTTAATCATTAAATTCAATGATTACAACTTCTCTCTTAAAGGAGTATAACTACATAACTGTATATACACAAATAATGATATATTCCAAAATATGATACAAGTACAATAACATAGTCCTAAATCTGATACAACAGCTGAATAGGTACAATAACTGAATGAAGTGATGGAGAGAGAGAGAGAGAGAGAAATCATCTCCACTGGTACTCCAAAACCTGTTTGCTAGTCCCCAATGGTGGTGGTAACACCTCCCAACTATGTGGACTCATAAAAGACCACCCCACCATGCTCGGAGATAGTCAAAAAGCCCAAACGAAAGAATAACAATAAGGGGATACAAGATGGCCAACACTCATATCATACACACAATAGACACGGAGAATAGTGCATATAGCCAAAGTCATAACACAGGTGTACTCAACCAAGTCATAGGTCAAGTACTACTCACAACTACTAAGGTGCTAGATACTAGAGTGTAATCATATGGAGTGTCATCATGCATGCTCGAAGGGATGGCACCACATGGAACCAAGTACTCCTCTTATACAGATGAGGAAACTCAATCGTGCCCAAATCCACACCCTATAGACGGATGACTCGACGCACCACAAACGGATAGGCCTTCTCATTACATCCTTAGCTTTTACAAGTGCTCAAGGCCATGCGCAAGGACTAATTATCTTTTTAATATTTTACCCCAATGTTTTCATTTAGTTATCACTTATTAATGTAACTCTGCTACTAGTTCCCTTAGTAGCCACTTGCGGTTCCTAGGCCTGTAAAGAGCCACTCCAATAGACTACTCTAATGCCTAGACCTTGTTCATCTCATTTGACTAATCAAGGAATCCAAAAAGACTACAATATTGAATTCTAACTATGAAACAGTAAACAAAGAGAAGTGATCTACAAGACAACAGCTTGCGGTAACAGTGTAATTTTATTGAAAATAATCTTTTGCCAGTTAGATCAGTTTTGTAATAACTTTAGTGACCCTAATTTAATCACTCTTCACAAGGAATGCAAAGATAAAATAAGAATAAGCACAGAAAATGGCATTACAATCCTCCTCACAACAAAATATTTACATAATGACTGGCATATTTAACATAGCAAAATAAAATGTTAAAAGGACTTACAAAAATGGAATTCTCAATTTTCCCTCCTATAGTAGTTCCCTTAGATCCTTGGGTTGAGTGACAGATTTTCTTTCCAAATAGAGTTTATGTGACCAATTTTAATGCACAAACATAGGTAGATGATTCTAAGGTCTTTTAGTGCCATTTCATTCTTTAACTCAAAGATGGTGGTTTCCACATGTCTAGAGATTTAATCAAAAAATGACCATAATGATCAAAACCGAGCCACTAAGTTTTAATTTAGAAGAGTTCCTATAATAGTCTCATTGGATAGTCAACATATAACACAAGGGTTCCATGGGATTGAGATTTCTTCAATCTCCATCACACGTCCCAGTTTTTGGGTATGGATGCCTTGATCAATTTCTCTATAAAATCAAACCTCTGTTTTCCCTGAAACTATAAATAAGAAAACACATTATCGTTCTTGAAAACCCATTTTATAAAGAAAAAGGGAATCATTCTGCATAAAGAAAATAAATTCAAGGAAAAGAGGCAACTTAAATATCTTGCAATGAAATGAACTTTGGCATGTTTTTAAATGTAGCAGTGAATTATAAGGAGTGAGCATACAACTCTAACTAGGTGAGATGGTAATGCCAAGGACCAGTTTTCATAAGTGCAAAGTTCTGAGTTCTTGACTTACATGAATTATATGTGAAATATCCTCTCCTATCTTCTCTCCTACCTTCTTTGATACAAGAGGGGTTCTTGCTAGATCATAGGCTTTCACCCAAGGAATAGTTGGACCTGAGGGATTTGGTAAAACCACCTTAGCTAAAGAGTTTTATTAATGATAATGGAAAGATTTCCACATATCCAATCTATTGTTCGGTGTAAGAGAAGCCTCTAGACGAAATGGGTTGCTAGCCTTGCAGAGGCAGCTACTCAATTATCTAACCAACACCATTTGGGACATCAATATCAAGAGTGAAGGGCAAGACATTCTTGTAGAACGTATATAGTGCCTAAGCCAATAGAGATCGTTTAAGTTTCTCATTGTTATTGATGATGTTGATCATCAAGATCAGCTAGACACTATACTACTCAGGGAGAATGTGTTGGGAAAAGGAAGTTTAGTTATACTCACATCCTGTGATAAGGCAATCCTTGAACTTTTAGGAATATCTTACATTTGAACAAACTCTGGCATATATTTTTTTTAATGGCAGCAATGGGGTTTCAATTTTTCTGTGGTTATAGAAATCATAGCAAACAAATTTGAGTTTTTTTTTGTGCTAGAAAGAACAAAGACATGTAAATATTTAACCAATTTGTACTCCACTTCAGTTTCCTCTAATCTTCCAAATTTGATGTGCTTGCCTAAGATTCTTCCTGTCCTCCTGCTTTTTCCTTCCTCAGTTTTCTTTTGTCCCTGCGTTCTATCTGTTTGTTCTGCCTTTTTCTTCTTTTGTTCCTGAGTCTCTTTTTCCAAAAATAGATCCTACATTTACCCTCATCCACTAGCATTCAATCCCACAAAACATTACATTCCAAAATACGTCTTTTTTTAGTCTCAAAACTATGATAGATATTTGTTTGCATCCACTGACACCAGATGAAAGTGGTCCTCTCTCCTCTGGTGATAATATATTTTCTCTGACCCTTATCCTCTCTCCCTCTCTCACCCACTTGGTAGATATTTCCTCTAGCCTTAATTATTTTCACCCACCAAATGGGTGACCTCATGCTAGACGTTGATTGCACTATTTTCCTTCTCTACGCTGCCCTTGAGATATTTTCTGCAATCAATATCCACCAACTTCAATGCCAACACAACAAGGGGGGGTGTTGTTACACATCTAATCACATCAACTATAGAATTTTATATAAAACAAGTGTTGTGTAGTGACTACTATGTAGAGAGAGAGAATTTGAGCAAATATATATAACAAAAAAATATTAGGGTTGAGTTAAGGTTAAAGTTACAATTAGGGATATAATTAGGATTACAAATATAATTAGGGTTAAGGTTAGAATTATAGTTAGGGTTAGAAATAATGTTAGGAATATAATTAGGGTTATGTTATGTTTAGAATTAGGGTTATGGGTTTCATTATAATTCAGGAAATATATAACTAAAAATATTATGATTAGAAGTAGGGTTATAGTGAAGGATATAATTAACTTTAGTAGTAGAGTTCAAATTAGAGTTAGAGTTCAATTAGGGTTAATGTTAGTATTAAGGTTAGGGTTAGGGTTTGAATTATAGTCAGGCTTAGGGTTAGAGTTAGGGTTAAAATTAGAGCTATGTTTAGGGTTAGGTTTAAAATTAGGATTAGGGTTAGGTTTAGAATAAGAGTTAGGATTACAATTAGCAATCTGGTTAAGGTTAGGGTTACAATTAGGGTTAGTGTTACGATGGGAATTAGGGTTAATGTTAGGATCTTAGGTTAGGGTTATAAATAGGGCTATGGTTGGACTTGAGATTAGAGTTAGAGTTAGAATTAGGGTTACTAATTTAGGGTAAACATTAGACTTCTAGTTAGGGTTAGGGTTAGGGCTAGAGTCAGGGTTACAATTTGAGTTAGGGTTAACATTAAAACCATAGTTAGAATCAAGATTAAGGTAAGGGTTAGAATTAGGGTTATTGTTAGATTTAAAATTAGGGATATAGTTAGGGTAGAGTCAGGGTTATGATTAGAATTAGGGTTAAGGTTAGGGTTAGAGTTAGGATTAGGGTTTCTATTAGTATGAGGGTTAGAATTAAGGTGGTTTACTATTAGAATTAGGGTAAGCATTAGATTTACAGTTCGGGTTAGGGCTAGAGTTAGGGTTAGAATCAAGGATGCGACTATAATTAGGGTTAATGTTGGAATTAGAGATAGGGTTAGGGTTGCAGTTAAGGTTAAGTATAGTATTAAGGTTAGGGTTAGGGTTTTAATTAGGATTAGTCTTAGGGTTAGAATTGAGGTTAGGTTTAGAATTAGAATTATAGTGAGGCTTAGGGTTAAAGTTAGTGTTTGAATTATAGTCAGGCTGAGGGTTAGAGTTACGGTTAAATTTAGAGCTATGTTTAGGGCTAGAATAAGGGTTAGGGTTTGTGTTAGGTTTAAAATTAGGGTTAAAGTTAGGTTTAGAATTAGAGTTAGGATCACAATTAGCAATGTGGTTAAGGTTAGGGTTAAAATTATGGTTAGGGTTAGGATTAGAATTAGCATTAATGTTAGAATCAGGTTAGAGTTATACTTAGGGTTATGGTTGGAATTGATGTCAAGGTTAGAATTAGAATTAGGGTTACTAAATTAGGGTAAGCATTAGAGGCACAGTTATAGTTTGGGTTAGGGTTGGAGTTAGGGTTATAATTTGGGTTATGGTTAAGGTTAAAATCATAGTTACAATTAGGATTAAGGTAAGGGTTAGAATTAGGGTTATTGTTGGATTTAAAATTAGGGTTATAGTTCGGTTAGGGTCAGGGTTATGATTAAAATTAGGGTTAGGGTTAGAGTTAGGATTAGGATTCCTATTAGTATTAGGATTAGAATTAAGGTGGGTTACTATTTGAATTAGGGTAAGAATTAGAGTTAGGGTAAGCATTAGAGTTATAATTACGGTTAGGGTTAGAACTAGAGTTAGGGTTAGAATTACGGATATAACTATAATTAGGTGTAATGCTAGAATTAGAGTTAGGGTTAGGGTTACAATTACGGTTAAGTATAGTATTAAGGTTAGGGTTAGAGTCTCAATTAGGATCAATCTTAGGGCTAGAATTGAGGTTAGGTTTAGAATTAGAATTAGGCTTAAAATCATAGTTAGAATTAGAATTAATGTAAGGGTTAGAACAACGGTAACTGTTAGATTTAAAATTAGGGTTATAGTTAGGCTAGAATCAATGTTATGATTAGAATTAGGGCTAGGGTTAGGGTTAGGGTTAGGGTTAGGGTTAGGATTATGGTTCCTATTAGATTTAGGGTTAGAATTAATGTGGGCTACTCTTAGAATTAGGG
This sequence comes from Cunninghamia lanceolata, assembly GCA_027924645.1. NCBI lineage: Eukaryota > Viridiplantae > Streptophyta > Pinopsida > Cupressales > Cupressaceae > Cunninghamia > Cunninghamia lanceolata. The sequence continues at coordinate 3,178,365 of BSBN01000797.1, forward strand.
TAAGAATTAGAGTTACAATTAGGGTTAGGTTCAAATTAGAATTAGAGTTAGAGTGAACAATTAGGGTTAAGGTTAGTATTATGGTTAAGGTTAGGGTTTGAATTATAGTTTGTCTTAGGTTAGAGTTAGTGTTAGGGCTAAGGTTAAAATTAAAGCTATATTTAGGATTACAATAAGCGTTAGGGTTAGGGCTATGTTTAAAATTAGGATTTGGGTTAGGTTTAGAACTAGAGTGATTACAATTAGCAATGTGGTTAAGGTTAGGGTTACAATTAGGGTTAGGGTTAGGGTTAGATTTATGGTTAATGTTAGAATGAGGTTAGGGTTAGTATTATAGTTAGGGGAAAAATTAGGGTTAGAATTATGGTTATAATTTATGTGCCTAACCTTATATCTAATCCTATTTATAAGCATAATCCTAACCCAATCCCTAAACAAAACCATAATTCTAAATCTAACTTTCATTCGAACATTTAAAATTAATTTAATTCATTACAATTGTAATTATTATATTTAATATAATATATAATTATGATTATTATATAATATATTATAATAATATATCTAACATTTATTAGATAATATAATTACAATAATTCTTAAGATATATAATATAGTACTTAATATAGTTAGTACTAGTATATTTATATTTTAAAATAAATATTTAAAGCGATGCGCTACTCCACCTATATGAGGTAAATTGATTAAAAATAGGCCTCGTGATTAATTAAAAAGATAATTATTAGGTAGAGAGTGTCACTCTCACATATATTATTATTATCCTTCTAGAGGCGTTACTCCACCTATATGTGAGATAAATTGATTAAAATAGGCCTTGAGATTAATTAAAAACATAATTATTAGGCAGAGGTGTGACTCTCACATATATTATTCTTAGTAGTTTTCCATCCAGTCTATATATTTTGATTAGAATCTTATATCCTTTTTTTTTTATTGGTATCTTATATTAATTATAATGCTCAAGATTTTTATTTTTTCAGAATTGCCAAAATTGGCCTGCGTAACTCATGAAACGCTCCAGCAGGTGGAGTGATTGCAAATATTTCAGAATCTTGCAGTAAACAGATGTGAACATTTTTTTATGCAGCATTCATGAAAGCCAGGTAAAACAATTCAAAGAGCGCAATAATTGGGATTCGAGGCAGTCAGTGATTTAATTGTTATTATTTTGGCGAGAGGTAAACTACAGTTACAGTTGAGGTAAATTACAGTTACAGTTGCAGTGGGGTGGAGATTAGAGAAATCATTTTTTGGTTGTAATTTTAAACAAAAAAATGAAAATTAAATAAAAATCTAAAAAGAGTCCAAGAATCTTGGTGCATTATTGTTCAAACGCTAAAATTAGAATATGTTTCATTTATGTGAGGTGTTTTATTATGTAACGCCTTTATGAATGCACTCTAAAAAATGAAAATTAAATAAAAATCTAAAAAGAAAATTAAATAAAAATCTAAAAAGACTCCAAGAATCTTGGTGTATTATTGTTCAAACGCTAAAATTAGAATATTTCTCATTTATGTGAGGTGTTTTATTGTGTAACACCTTTATGGATGCACTCTAAAAAATGAAAATTAAATAAAAATCTAAAAAGAGTCCAAGAATCCTAGTGCATTATTGTTCAAACTCTAAAATTAGAATATATTTCATTTATGTGAAGTATTTTATTGTGTAACGCCTTTATGGATGCAATCTATAAATAGGAGATTGTTGTTATTGTTAATTTTTGTAGCTTGGATAGGTGTTCTAGTCTCGGGTGGAGATTACAAGGTTGGAAACACAACTGGAATAATTATCTCCATACCTAGAAAATTGATTTCTCGAGAGACTTCCAGATATTAGGGTTTAGAGTCTCATTAATCCTAGCCGTTGATTTAGATTAAATCATGGCCATTGGTTTTCAATGAGGGGATTATAAAAGAGGATCAATAGGCATTTGGAGATGACAGATCCGAGAAGTATTTGCAGTGATAGCAAATAAATGAATTTGCAGCGATAGCAAATTGATTTGCAGTGAGAGCAAAGGGCGCAGTGATAGCGTTGGAGAATAGTGGAATTGCTGGAGAAGGAAAATATTGCCAGAGCAATTTCAGCAGGAACAATTGAGGGAAGAGAATTTACAGGAAAGAAATTTCCAAAGCTCTGCCAGTAAGAGGCAAGCAATTTTGTATCTCTTGATTTTTCTGCAGTCGAATAAAATTCTTATCTGCTAACTGGTTTTCCCTTCGGGGTTTTTCCAGGGACAATTTGTCCAAAATATTGTGTTGATTTTATTTTTCTGTCTCCGTGATTTTTCTGTGAAATTGCAGCTGTGTTATTAATTAATATTTGCTGTAAGTTATTTTTCGGCAGCCAAATAATCTACTTAAGATAGGAAATTAATAATCAGTAGCTGCAATAGATTTTTCACATGGTATCAGAGTAGATCTGAGGGCAGAACAAGCACAGGGAGAAAGGAAAAATTAATAAATAAAAATTTAGGGTTTATAAAACCCAGTTTGACCTCTTCAAATTATTATTTTCTTTTGAGATGGCCTCAGCAGGTTGAAGAGATCAGGACAGATTGGATGGAGCCTCAAATTTTGGTATCTGGAAAGCCAGAATTTCTTTATTGCTGGAAGAGAATGGTATCAAGGATTATGTGACGACTATTGTACCTATACCTACAGATGCAACACAGCTCTTAGCATATAAGAAGGAAGATGCCAAGGCAAGGAGGCTGATTCTTGACGGTGTTAAGGATCATATTGTTCCGCATATTGCAGAGTTAGATACAGCAAAGATGATGTGGGATGCCATTATGAATCTGTACCAGAATGCTACCCTTAATCGGAAGTTGATTCTCAGGGAAAAATTAAGGAATACCCGGATGAATAAGGGAGAAGACGTCACAAGTTACCTCACCAGACTTAGACTTGTCAAGGATGAATTGGCAGCTGTTGGAGACAAACCAAAGGATGATGAGCTAGTACGAATAGCCCTAAATGGGTTTACTAAGTAGTGGGATGTCTTTGTTCAAGTTATTAATGGACGAGACACCTTACCGAGTTGGGATCGACTATGGAGTGACTTCACTCAGGAGGAGCTTAGACTAAGTCTTGTCAATGGAACCAGCAGTAATAGTTAGAAAAGTGAGGTGGAACAGGAAAACGTTGCCCTAGCAGGAAAAGGGAAAGTGAAGAAGGGGTCTGGCAAAGGATCAAATCCAAAAAGTGAGAAGAGGAAGGACTTATCTAAGATCAAATGCTATGGCTGTCACGAGTTCGGCCACTATGTCAGCAATTGCCCACAAAGGAAGAAAAATGAAAAGAAAGGCAAGAAGCAGATGGCAGCTTCAGCAAGTGTAGATGAGCTTTCTAGTAGAATGGAGGATGAGTTTGCACTCATAGCTTGCCTGACTAGCTCAACCTCATAGGGTGTTTGGTATATAGACAGTGGGGCATCATTTCATATGACAGGAGTTAGGGAGTACTTCTCCAGCTACAAGGAGGAGGACATCAGATTCCAAATTCAGATGGGGAACAAGTCCAAGTGCGATCCAGTTGGGAGAGGGACTGTTCTATTTCAAAGGGAGAATGGCAAGCCTATTTCCATTCATGATGTGTTGCACGTGCCAGGCCTGGGCATGAATCTAATTTCCATATCTGTCCTTCAGGATAAAGGCTATAATGTACTCTTTAGAGGGGTGCATGTTTTAATCAAGCATAAGGATTGGAAATCACCCATAGCTATTGGAGTTAGGAGCGGCCGACTTTATAGGTTGCAGTTTGATACTCCTAAGGCACTAGTAAGCAGCAGTAATCCTAGAGATCAAGGAGAGCTATGGCATAGGAGGATGGGCCATATACATCATGGAGCACTTAAATTGCTTCGTGAGACAGTGACAGGTGTTCCAGAGGTGAGCACAGAGCATGATGATGTATGTAAGGGATGTGTGTTGGAGAAGTTTGTGAAAGCAGCTTTTCCAAGGAGTGACACCAGATCCAAGGGGGTTCTTGATCTAGTACATTCAGATATATGTGGACCAATGTCAACAAAGTCTCTTAGAGGATATGAGTACTTTGTTACTTTTATTGATGATTTCTCTAGGAAGACCTGGATATACTTCTTGAAGACCAAGGATGAGGTCTTTAGTCACTTCTAGGAGTTCAAAGCTCTTGTGGAGAATTCGACAGGTAGGAAGGTAAAGGTTCTTCGGTCAGATAATGGAGGTGAGTACAAAGGGAAAGAGTTCCAGGAGTTCTGTACCAGGGAAGGAATCAAGAGAGAGTGGACTGTTCCTTACAACCCACAGCAGAATGGGGTTGCTAAGAGGAAGAATCGTTCTATATCGGAGGCAGCAAGGGCTATGTTGTATGACCAAGATATGCCACGTTACTTATGGGCAGAGGCATGCAGTACAACAGTATACATACAGAACAGGGTTCCACATAAGGTATTGGGCAAGATGACACCAGAGGAGGCATTCTCAGGGAAGAAGCCAGATGTCAGTCACTTCAGGATATTTGGGAGTTTGGCATTTTGTCACATTCCAAGGGCTACACGTTCCAAGTTAGATCAGACTGCAGAGAGAGGGTACTTTGTGGGGTACAGTGAGACCTCAAAGGCATATCGGATATTTATTCCAGGGACCAGGAGGATTATTGTCAGGCGTGATGTCAAATTCATGGAGGACAAGGCATATAGGAGGTCCAGAGATTTGCCAGTAGATGATCAGAATGAGCAGCCAACAGAAGCTCCAAGGATTGTTCAACCAGAACAGGGGCAGCGAAGCACGAGTACAGTTACTAGTACAAGCACAGGCTCAGGTGTTGAGAGTTCACAGAGTATGGAACAACAGATACAGCAAATCCAAGAGATGCATCAAGAAGATATGGAGTTTGATATTTCATCCTCTATAGTTGACAGGAGAAACCGTGAGGTTCAACAGACACATAGGGATACTCAGGAGTTTGTGGGAGCTCCTAGGATGAGTAATAGATAGTGGAAACAACCAGCCAGGTATAATGACTATGTGGCATTGGTTAGTCAGTTGGTAGATAGTGAACCTTCTAGCTATCAGGAGGCTGCATGGCAACAGGTGTGGCAAGATGCGATGGTTGAGGAATATACCTCAATAATGCAGAACGATGTGTGGGAGGTTGTGCCTAGACCAATAGATAGGGCAGTGGTAGGATCACGCTGGATCTATAAGATTAAGCATGGTGTAGATGGTAGCATCAAGAAATACAAGGCAAGGTTCGTGGCCAAGGGGTTCTCTCAGAAGGAGGGAATAGACTATGAGGATACATTTGCTCCAGTGGCCAGGTATACTTCTATACGAGCCGTAATCTCACTTGCAGCGCATATGGGATGGCAAATCCATCAAATGGATGTCAAGACGGCATTTCTTAATGGTGAATTGGTAGAGGAGGTATACATAGAACAACCAGAGGGCTTTGTAGCACACAGCAGCGAAACCCACGTGTGCAGATTGAAGAAAGCTTTGTATGGACTCAAGCAGGCTCCCAGGGCATGGTATGAGCGCATTGATAGATACTTGCAGGGAATAGGCTTTGTGAAGAGTGAGGCAGATGCTAACCTCTACTACTTGATGGTTGGGGGTGAAGTTCTCATTCTTGTTCTATATGTGGACGACTTGTTTTCAACAGGTTCACTGGGGCTGATAGAGGAGTGCAAGAGGGACCTTGCAGCAGAGTTTGAGATGAAGGATTTGGGGCTTATGCGCTACTTTCTAGGCATGGAAGTGTGGCAGACAGATGGAGAGATTTTCCTTGGACAAGGGAAATACTGCATAGAAATCTTGAAAAGGTTTGAGATGCAAGATTGCAGAGCCATGTCTACACCTATGATCACAAATTGGAAGAAGGTAGACACATCCAAGGAAAAGGATGTAGACCCCACCTTATATAGGATGTTGATTGGATCTCTCATGTATTTGGTCAACACTAGGCCAGATATATCCTTTGCAGTGAACTCTCTTAGTCAGTTCATGGTTGAGCCGAAGAGAGTGCATTAGACAGCAGCAAAGCATGTGTTGCGGTATTTGCATGGTACAATCGAGTATGGGATCAGATATGCTCGAGGTGATGGTATCAAGTTGATAGGCTATACTGACGCAGATTGGGCAGGTAGTGCAGTGGATAGGAAAAGCACTTCAGGGTGTTGCTTTAGTTTGGGATCAGGAGTTGTCTCTTGGTACAGCAGGAAGCAAAAGTCCGTGGCTCTGAGTTCTGCAGAAGCAGAATACATAGCAGCTAGCATGGCAACGTGTGAGGCTATATGGCTTCGTAAGTTGCTAGTAGCCTTGTTTGGTCAGAGGGTTGAGACTACAGTGATACACTGTGACAATCAGAGTTGCATTAAATTATCTGAGAATCCAGTGTTTCATGATAGGTCTAAACATATAGACATCAGGTATCATTTCATCAGGGATTGTGTATAGCGGAGGATTGTTCAGCTACAGTATATACCTACAGATCAGCAGGTAGCAGACATTTTGACAAAGGAATTGGGGAAGGCGAAATTCATCTTCTTCAGAGAGCAGTTGGGTGTTATACAGAACACCTTCCTCGCTAAGAGGGAGTGTTAATTTTTGTAGCTTGGACAGGTGTTCTAGTCTCAGGTGGAGATTACGAGGCTGGAAACACAGCTGGAATAATTATCTCCATACCTAGAAAATTGATTTCTCGAGAGACTTCCAGATATTAGGGTTTAGAGTCTCATTAATCCTAGCCATTGATTTAGATTAAATCATGGCCATTGGTTTTCAATGAGGGGTTTATAAAAGAGGATCAATAGGCATTTGGAGAGGACAGATCCGAGAAGTATTTGCAGCGATAGCAAATAAATAAATTTGTAGCGATAGCAAATTGATTTGCAGTGAGAGCAAAGGGCGTAGTGATAGCGTTGGAGAGCAGTGGAATTTCCGAAGAAGGAAAATATTGCTGGAGCAATTTCAGCAGGAACAATTGAGGGAAGGGAATTTACAGGAAAGAAATTTCCAAAGCTCTGCCAGTAAGAGGCAAGCAATTTTGTATCTCTTGATTTTTTTGCAGTCGAATAAAATTCTTATCTGCTGACTGGTTTTCCCTTCGGGGTTTTTCCAGGGACAATTTATCCAAAATATTGTGTTGATTTTATTTTTCTGTCTCCGTGATTTTTCCGTGAAATTGCAGCTGTGTTATTAATTAATATTTGCTGTAAGTTATTTTTCGGCAGCCAAATAATCTACTTAAGATAGGAAATTAATAATCAGTAGCTGCAATAGATTTTTCACAGTTATCGCCATTGAAGAGCAAATCCGGTCCTAGGTTCTATACACCATGTCTACTAGATTGTTGGAAAGCCCTCTAAGTATAGGAGGATTGGATCAGGAATTTGCAGATATGAAGGAAAAAGTGGGGCTGAGTGGAGTGGAGGGGCAGCAGCATGGGAGGGAAGTGCAAGAAATTGAGGTTTGAGCAGCTATTGGCTGTGTTTGAGGAGATCATACAGAAATCTGGAATGCAATGTGGAGTAAATGCATGGGCAAGTGCCTATGATAAAACACAGAAAAAAATTGCATTTTTTTATCCTTCTTGGTCGCAGGATTTCCTTTTCATTTCAGGCACTAAGGTTTGTAGAAGCTCATGCATGTAGCTCAGGACTGTATTATTGGAGAGTTTTTTCTGCTTTTTCATTAAGGGAACTTTAAAAAATATTCTAGGTTAATTTTTGTTACAGTAAGAAAAAAAGAAAATCTTTTTTTTTTTCATTTATTACAATCTTTCTTTTTCACATACTATTTTTTAACAAATTTTAGAACAAAGGCTTGCCCAACCCATTTGCTTCTACAAAAGGAAAAAAATCAGTATTAAGAAACCTCTTATTTCAATTCAATAAAGTTGGGTTGATTTGATGTTATAGAATATCTTGGACTCACCAAGCTTCCAAGAATTTTTCTTAAAAAATTTCAGCATTTGTAAACTTCTTATTTCAATTGAATAGAACTGGAAAAAGTAAAACATCAAATTAATAATTATAAAAGATATAAAAATTATCTTGGACTCACCCTGACCCAAGTATCCATTACCTTTCCTTACAAACCTGAAAATATAATTATGCTTTGCAACACTTTTGAATTTATGTAATGAAGATTGAAAATTTCTCATTTTTCTTCAAAAATCATTCTCCATTCTTAGTTGGAACTATGTGAAATTCAGTCCTATAATTTTATTGTTTAGGAAATGTAACTGAAGTTTCCATTGGTTATCCACTTTTTCTAATTTTTTTAAATAGAAAGAAAAAATATATCTATCATATTGGATGGATATTTTATAAAATAATAATTAATTAAAATACATGTGTTTTTTGTTTTATTCAATTATTAATTTTGTTGGAGGATAAGTATTTTAATTTAATATTATTTTAATAAAATGTTTTTTTTTTCTTTAAATGCACCTAGTAAACTTTTTAATGTGACCAGCGATGCTGGTGCGACACGCCACGTGAATGCTTTTGCCTGTAGCAATGAACCGATGCGGCCACAATTGGGGGACCGAATGGAATGCTTTTGCCCGGAGCAATGAACCGATGCGGCCACAACTAGAGGACCAAATGCTTTTGCTCGGAGCAATGAACCAGTGAGGCCACAACTGGGGGACTGAATGCTTTTGCCCAGAGCAATGAACCGGTGAGGCCACAACTGGGGGACCTCATCCCCTAGGAAGAACACTTCAAACCCGCGAGCCCGGAGCAATGAACCGGTGAGGTCACAACTGGGGGACCTCATCCCCTAGGAAGAACATTTCAAACCCATGAGCTCATTGAACCAGTGAGGCCACAACTGGGGGACCTCATCCCCTAGGAAGAACACTTCAAACCCGCGAGCTCATTGGCCCAATGAAGGCATAAAGCCTTGCGAGTTTGTTGGCCCAGCGGGGGTTTGAACTCCGGTGGCCGCCACTACATCCTGAGTGACTTAACCACCGAACCATGCCATGATCAGCATTATTTTAATAAAATGTTCAAAGAATATTTATTTTTTAATTTATTTATCTTTTTAATTTATTTTTTTGTTTTTTGTTTTTATTTTTTTAATTTAATTGGTAACAAAATTTACTCATTACAAGAAATGACAAGAAAATAATGAAAGGGCTATATTTACTCATTACTATATTTTGTTTGTTCTTTCTTATTTAGTTAGTCCAGTTTTAGCTAACTTATCCAAGTCTTGTTTTAATTTTAGAAAAAACAAACATGCATTTTAAATTTAAATTTAATTTTAATACATGCTCCTAAAATTAAGTTTTAATTTTTAGAATTTATTAGTTTTAATTATTTACATGCCTTTTAAATTAATAATTAATTTTAAGAATTTATTTAAGAATGTATAATAACTATTTAGAAATTTAATTATTTTTTAAATTATGATCACTATAATAGAACATTGTTATTAATATCAATAGTGTTAATTTATTAAAATCATCAAACAACAATTATTAAATGAATTTATGAATTGAGTTAAATTATTTTGAATGATAAGTTTCAAATATTCAAACATATTAATTTACCCTTGTAGTTGTGATATACTTATTTAACTCAATGTTATTTTTTAATTCTCATTGGATGCTATTTTGGGAGGTTGTTTTGGAGGGGATTGATCCTATAAATTAGTTAAATTCCTTAAATTTCTTATTGTGTTTTGGCAAAAAAAAAAAATTGTGGTTCAGATATCCTAACTTTAAAGACAACAGGAAGCAATGACAAACATAGAAAGAGAAAATAAAAAATAGAAAGAAAAAATGAAAATAATATCTATATATTGGATGGATATTTTATAAAATAGTAATTAATTTAAATACATGTGTTTTTTTGTTTTATTCAATTATTAATTTTGTTGGAGGATAAGTATATAAATTTAATATTATTTTAATAAAATGTTCTAAGAATATTTATTTTTTAATTTATTTATCTTTTTAATAATATATATATATATTTTTAATTTAATTGGTAACAAAATTTACTCATTACAAGAAATGACAAAAAAATAATGAAAGGGCTATATTTAGTCATTACTATAATTTGTTTGTTCTTTCTTATTTAGTTAGTACAGTTTTAGCTGACTTATCCATGTCTTGTTTTAATTTTAGAAAAAACAAACATGCATTTTAAATTTAAATTTAATTTTAATACACGCTCTTAAAATTAAGTTTTAATATTTAGAATTTATTAGTTTTAATTATTTACATGCCTTTTAAATTAATAATTAATTTTAAGAATTTATTTAAGAATGTATAATAACTATTTAGAAATTTAATTAGTTTTTAAATTATGATCACTACTAATAGAACATTGTTATTAATATCAATAGTGTTAATTTATTAAAATAATCAAATAACAATTATTAAATTAATTTATGAATTGAGTTAAATTATTTTGAATGATAAGTTTCAAATATTCAAACTTATTAATTTACCCTTGTGATATACTTATTTAACTCAATGTTATTTTTTAATTCTCATTAGATGCTTTGTTGGGAGGTTGTTTTGGTGGGGATTGATCCTATAAATTAGTTAAATTCCTTAAATTTCTTATTGTGTTTTCGCAAAAAAAAAAAAAATTGTGGTTCACCTAAGATATCCTAACTTTAAAGACAACACGAAGCAATGACAAACACAGAAAGAGAAAATAAAAAACAAACAAATATGGAGTAAACCTAGACATATAAATTAGGGCTAGGGTTATACTTACTATCAAGATTAATGTTAGGGTTAGGGTTATAGTTACAATTTTAGTTCAAATTAGAGGTTAGGGCTACAATTAGGGTCAGGTTTAGGGTTCAAATTTAGATTCAATTTAGAATTAGGGTTACAAATATGAAGTAAACCTAGACATATAAATTACATTCTTTATATTAAATTGGTGGTGTTCATTATTTTTCAAAAAAAACTTGCATTATAATGTCTTGGCTTAAACTCATATACTTGGGTAATTATTCTTTAATTATTCAATTACAATAATTAGATGAGGATATGATGAACTATGATAATTTAAAATCCAATAAAATGTACTCATTTTGTGTGAGAATCTCCTCTATGTATGTATTACAAATAAACGAATAATAAGGTTAAGGGAAGAGCTAATCCTTTAGTTTTAATGGAAATAAAATCAATTTTAATTGAATTAAAACAACAAAGGTCATTTACATTTATATCTATATAGACCTATGGTTAAAATTAGGGTTCGGGTTAGGGTTAGATTTAGGAATGGAATTAGGTTTAGCATTGGCCTAAACATTAGGGTTAGGGTTACAATTAGAATTAGTGTCAGAATTAGGGTTAGGGTTAGGCTTATATATTTTTAGAATTAGAACTAGGGTTAGGGTTACAATTAAAATAGGGTTAAAATTATGTTTATTTTTAGAATTAGGTTTAGGGTTACAATTAGAGTTAGGGTTAGGGTTAGGATTGGGATTAGGATTGGAATTAGGAATAGAATTAGGGCTAAGTAGATCTAGGGGTAGAATTAGGGTTAGGGTTCGAATTAATATCAGGATTAACATTAGGGTTAGGTTTACAGTTACAATTTGGGTTAAAATTAGAACTTAGGCCTACAATTAGGGTTAGGGTTATTGTTAGGGTTGGAATTAGAGTCAAAATTAGAATTGTGATTACGAATAGAATTTGTCTTAGGGTTAGGGTTCAATTAGAATTAGGGTTTCAATTACAATTAGAGGTAGAGATAGAATTACAATTAAAATTAGGGTTATAGTTAGAATTATGTTTATGGCTAGGTTTACAGTTATAAATAGAGTTATAATTAGGGTTACAATTACAATTAGCATTAGGGTTAGGGTTAGGGTTGGGATTACAATTATAGTTAGGATTAGAACTATAATTAAAGTTCAATTATGGTTACGGTTATAATTATGGTTATGGTTGCAAATAGGGTTATAGTTACAAGTAGAACTAAGGTTAGTATTAGGGTTAGGATTACAATTAGGGAAAGAGTTAGGGTAAGTATTAGACTTAGAATTATAGTTAGAATTAGGGTTAGTGTTAGAAATAAGGTTAGGTTTAGGATTAGAATTTGGGTTAGAATTAGGGTTAAGGTTTGAATCAAACTTGGAGTTAGGGTTAGGGTTAGGGTTAGTATTAGAAGTAGAGTTAGGGTTACAATTAGAATTAATTACAATAAGAATTATGGTTAGGGTTACAATTAGGGTTGGGGTTAAGGTTACAATTAGGGAGAGAATTAGGGTTAGGGTTAGAATTAGAACTAATGTTAGCATTATTGTCAGGATTAAGGTTAGGGTTATCGTTACAATTTGGGTTTGACTTACAAGTTAGGGCTACAATTAGGGTTAGGGTTAGGGTTTTAGATAGAATTAGGGTTCAATCTATGATTAGGGTTAAGGTTAGTATTAAGGCTAGGGTTAGGGTTTGAATTATAGTTAGTATTAGGGTTGGAGTTAAGGTTAGGGTTAGGGTTAAAATTAGAGCTATGTTTAGGGATAGAATAAGGATTAGGGTTAGGGTTAAAATTAGAATTAGGGATAGGGTCAAGATTATAATTAGGGTTGGGTTTGTGTTAGGGTTAGAATTAGGGATATGACTATAATTAGGTTTAATGTTAGAATTAGAGTTATGGTTAGGGTTACAATTAGGGTTAAGTATACTATTAAGGCTAGGGTTAGGGTTTCAATTAGGATCAGTCTTAGGGTTAGAATTGAGGTTAGGGTTAGGATAAGAATTAGGGTTACTAAATTAGGGTAAGCATTAGAGTTATAGTTAGGGTTAGGGTTAGGGATAGAGTTAGGGTTAGGGCTAAAATCATAGTTAGAATTAGAATTAAGGTAAGGGTTAGAATTAGGTTTATTGTTAGATTTAAAATTAGTGTTATAGTTAGGGAAGAATCAATGTGATGATTAGAATTAGGGTTAGGGTTAGGGTTAGAATTAGGATCAGGGTTCCTATTAGAATTAGGGTTAAAATAAAGGTGGGATACACTTAGAATTAGGGTAAGAATTAGAGTTAGAATTAGGGTTAGTGTTAAAATTAGAGTTAGGGTTAGAGTTCAATTAGGGTTAAGGTTAGTATTAAGGTTGATGTTATAGAATATCTTGGACTCACCAAGATATTCTATAACATCTTATACAATTAGTGTTAGTGTTAGGGATAGAGTTAGGGTTAGGGGCTAAAATCATAGTTAGAATTAGAATTAAGGTAAGGGTTAGAATTAGGTTTACTGTTAGATTTAAAATTAGGGTTATAGTTAGGGTAGAATCAATGTTATGATTATAATTAGGGTTAGGGTTAGGGTTAGAGTTAGGATTAGAGTTCCTATTAGAATTAGGGTTAGAATAAAGGTGGGATACACTTAGAATTAGGGTAAGAATTAGAGTTACAATTAGGGTTAGTGTTCAAATTAGAGTTAGGGTTAGAGTTCAATTAGGGTTAAGGTTAGTATTAAGGTTAGGGTTAGGGTTTGAATTATAGTCAGGCTTAGGGTTAGAGTTAGGGTTAAAATTAGAGAACTCTATGTTTAGGGATAGAATAAGGGTTAGGTTTAGGTTTAGGTTTAAAATTAGGATTAGGGTTAGGTTTAGAATTAGAATTAGGATTACGGTTAGGTTCCTATTAGTATTAGGATTAGAGTTAAGGTGGGTTACTATTAGAATTAGGGTAAGCATTAGATTTATAGTTAGGGTTATGGTTAAGGCTAGAGTTAGGGTTAGAATTAGGGATACAACTATAATTAGGGTTAATGTCAGAATTAGAGATAGGGTTAGGGTTACAATTAGGGTTATGTATAGTATTAAGGTTAGGGTTAGGGTTACAATAAGGGTTAGGATTAGTGTTAGATTTAAAATTAGGATTAAAGCTAGGTTTAGAATTAGAGTTAGGATCACAATTAGTAATGCAATTAAGGCTAGGGTTAAAATTAGGGTGAGGGTTAGGATTAGAATTAGGGTTAATGTTAGATTTAGGTTAGGGTTATAATTAGGGTTATGGTTGGAATTGATGTTAGATTTAGAGTTAGAATTAGGGTTACTAAATTAGGGTAAGCATTACAATTACAGTAAGAGTTAGGGATAGAGCTAGTCAGGGTTACAATTTGGGTTAGGGTTCAGGTTAAAATCATAGTTAGAATGAAAATTGAGGTAAGGGTTAAAATTAGGGTTATTGTTAGATTTAAAATTAGGGTTATAGTTAGGGTAGAGTTAGGGTTATGATTTTAATTAGGGTTAGTGTTAGGATTAGGGTTCCTATTAGTATTAGGGTTAGAATTAAAGTGGGTTACTATTACAATTAGGGTAATAATTAGAGTTAGGGTAAGCATTAGAGCTAGAGTTAGGGGTAGGGTTATAGCTAGAGTTAGGGTTAGAATTAGGGATACAACTAGAATTAGGGTTAATGCTAGAATTAGAGTTAGGATTAGGGTTACAATTAGGGTTAAGTATAGTATTAAGCTTAGGGTTAGGGTCTCAATTAGGATCAGTCTTAGTGTTAGAATTGAGGTTAGGTTTAGAATTCATGTTAGGGTTAGGGTTAAAATCATAGTTAGAATTAGGATTAAGGTAAGGGTTAGAGTAAGGGTTATTGTTAGATTTAAAATTAGTATTATAGTTAGGGTAGAATCAATGAACTATGATTAGAATTAGGGTTAGGGTTAGGGTTAGAGTTAGGATTAGGGTTCCTATTAGATTTAGGGTTAGAATTAATGTGGGCCACTCTTAGAATTAGGGTAAGAATTAGAATTACAGTTAGGGTTAGGGTTCAAATTAGAATTAGAGTTAGAGTGAACAATTAGGGTTAAGGTTAGTATTATGGTTAGGGTTAGGGTTTGAATTATAGTTAAGCTTAGGTTAAAGTTAGGGTTAGGGCTAAGGTTAAAATTAGAGCTATGTTTAGGGTTAGAATAAGGGTTAGGGTTAGGTTTCAAATTAGGATTAGGGTTAGGTTTAGAATTAGAGTTAGGAGTACAATTAGCAATACGGTTAAGGTTAGGGTTTCAATTAGGGTTAGTGTTAGGGTTAGAATTATGGTTAATGTTAGAATGAGGTTAGGGTTAGTATTACAGTTAGGGAAAAATTAGGGTTACAAATATGGTTATAATTTATGTGCCTAACCCTATATCTAGTCCTATTTATAAGCATAATCCTAACCAAATCCCTAAACTAAACCATAATTCTAAATCTAACTTTCATTTGAACCTTCAAAATTAATATAGTTCATTATAATTATAATTATTATATATAATATAATATATAAATTATAATTATTATATAATATATTATAATAATATATATAACATTTATTATATAATATAATTATAATAATTCTTAAGATATATAATATAGTTAGAATTAGGCTTGCGCTCCAAATGCCACTAGAATATTTATATTAAATATAATATATCTAAAGTATGCCGAGAGATATCCTTCTCAAGGTGCCTATTTTTGTAATCACTAATCCTAACATTAGGCACCTCGAGAAGGATATCTCTCGCATACTTTAGATATATTATATTTAATATAAATATGCTAGTTTTTAAATAGGCAGAGATTGTAATTCTTGAAGTGTGTTAAATTGGAGCTTGTAAAGTTGTATGCCGGAGTAATTAAAAATGGAGGAAGAGGAATTTTGGTCTTCCATGAAATGTTTTGAAAATCTAAAATCTTCTTTCAAATCAACCTAATCCTTAAACAGAACTATAATTCTAAATCTAACTTTCATTGGACCCTCCAAAATTAATATAGTTGATTATAAATATAATTATTATATAATATATTATAATAATATATATAACATTTATTATATAATATAATTATAATAATTCTTAAGATATATAATATAGTTAGCATTATGCTAGATATTTCAAGGTGCCTATTTCGCCTATGTGAGATAAATTGATTAAAAATAGGCCTCCAAATTAATTAAAAAGATAATTATTAAGCAAAGAGTGTTACTCTCACAATTATTATTATTAGTTTAGGGCTCCAAATTAATTAAAAAGATAATTATTAAGTAAAGAGTGTTACTCTCACAATTATTATTATTAGTTTTCCATTCAGTCTATATATTTTGATTAGAATCTTATATCCTATTTTTTTTATTGGTATCTTATAATAATTATAATGCTCAAGATTCTTTTTTCATAATTGCCAAAATTGGCCCACATAAATCATGAAACGCTCCAGTGGGTGGGGTGATTGCAAATATTTCAGAATCTATTACCATGATTTCATACTATTTTTGGTCGTCTGCATGCATTACCACTATGACAGTGCATCTTGATGTAAACAGATTGAACATTTTTAATGTAACATTCATGAAATTAGGTAAAACAATTTAAGGTCTATTTGCATTGTAATAAGGTCTATTTGACCAATGCATTTTCATTTTAGTTTGTATCTAGGTTTATTTTGTAAGTCTCAAGCGACTTAGGGGACATTTGTCAAATTGTAACCGTATAATGCCAAAAATAGGCAGTTGGGTAGTTGGAGACTATTTAAAATCGCTGTCTCCCAGCCGCTTGGATTGGTCTCCCAACTGCTTGGAGATAGTTTGTTACTACTCTAGGCAAGTTTATAAACCCAAGGAATTGAACAAAGTCAGAGAGATGATATTGTAATTGAATGCAATTGTGCGAATGTAATCGAGCATTGTGAAGGAGAATTTGATCTTTTCTATGTTGTCTATTTGTTTCCATTCTCTGTAAATACGAAATTGCATAACTGTAGATTTCTTTTCCCTTCTGTATTTTTGTTGTTGCAAAATGTCAATGTGAAGCATTCAACTGGTGAGATTTCTATGGAAATCAGTGGAATGGCTTCGTTGTATGAATATTTGTTGTTCTCTTTGTTTTGTTTTTCCTGTTCGGCGGTGCAGAGGATCCAAATAGGGTGTTTCACACAGTAGGATGACCTAGCATCTCTATGTGCTAGGGTTCGCAGGAAGGAAACTGTGCGACCGTGTATTGGCGTATTGGCCAAAGGTTACAAGTGTTCATCGATGAAACGAGTCTCACCAAGGGAAAATTCCATCAGGGCATTGGTAGAAGGATGAGAGACTTAGCCGATGGAGTTGAATCGGCGGCTCATTTGTTAGTTTGTCGACTGTGAGAAATTAGGGCATCAGTCTGTGGTTTCTGTTGTATGCTCCCTATCACTTGTATGTTGGGAATGTATCTACAAACCTGTATCTGACCTTTGTATACTACTTTGTATATGACCCCTGCATCTGCAAACATACAAGGCTAACATACATACAAAGATGCAAACAAACATCTGCCTTTATAAACCAAATTGTATGTTGGGAATGTATATGCCATTGTATATGTGAATGTATGTGCAAAGATACAATCACGTATACATGCAAAAAGTGGACCCCACCTTTTCAATTTGTGACTTGTATATGAGATACAATTGCCTTTGTATATTATAGACCCCACCTTTTGTATCTGCGACTGTATGTCTACCTTGTATGCTTCATTGGCCATCACAGAGACTATGAGTTGAGCCGTCAATGATCATTGTCATGTCAAAAATCCTTTGTATGCCTTCCTTGTATATTGCCTGTGTACCTTGCTGATGTACATTCACCTTTGTATCCTGACCCTTGCATCTGTCCTTTGTATCATTTTCCTTGTATATTTTCCTTGTATATTTGAACATACAATGTGAACATACAATGACACATACAATTGTATATGCATATAAAAATGACTAAGTATGAAACCAAGAATTATCTGCGATGGAAAGCATTTAAACCTGCATCTGCAAACATACAAGATGAACATACATACAAAGACGCAAACAAACATCTGCCTTTATAAACCAAATTCTATGTTCCTTTCAGGTCTGGGACTTGTATGTCAGGAATGTATATGCCATTGTATATGCAAATGTATGTGCAAAGATACAATCGCATATACATTGAAAAAGTAGGCCCCACCTTTTGTATGTGCAAAGATACAATCGCGTATATATTGTGAATTTTAGCTAGGATCCACTATTGTATATAAAGCACATGCATTCGATATACAAAAAGGTGATACAAATGCGGATTCAAAGGAGATTTAAAATTCATTTCATAATGGTCATCGATAGTAAATGAGTATCGGAATGAGAAATTAAGGAGCTTCCGATGCTATAATGTGTCAGTGATTGATGAAAATGTTTTGGTATAAGTCATGCCGACATGTATAAGAACCATCAGTAAAAGCGAATGAATCGGAGAAAAGTTTGTAAGTCTGGCTGAAGCAATAC
This sequence comes from Cunninghamia lanceolata, assembly GCA_027924645.1. Lineage (NCBI taxonomy): Eukaryota > Viridiplantae > Streptophyta > Pinopsida > Cupressales > Cupressaceae > Cunninghamia > Cunninghamia lanceolata. The sequence goes on from BSBN01000797.1 coordinate 3,196,639, forward strand.
TCACAATGATGTCAGTGACATGTTGTGAAGGTCTCTCCAATCAAAACATATGAAAGGCTATCGGGGAGATCACCTTGCAAATTGTAACTAGAAATTTTCTCGCTTCTTAATTAATATTTTATTATTTATAATTATTATGTAACCTGGAAGGTTGAATTAAACAATCATCTCATAATGAATTACATTTTTAATGCTTAGCTTTCAAGGCCCCTGGTAATGTCAAAATTATAATGATTTTCTTGTTGCGATGGATGAACTACTTACGGTAAAATCAATCTTTTTTTCTTAAGTTATTCATTGAAATAATGTGATACTTGGAATAAGTTATCCTGACGGTTTATCTTATCCCAACGACAACGATGACAATGTTCATTGACAAGACTCTCATCGATGTTTACATCAGTGACACTTGAGAGATCGGGGAAGAATTTTAATCACATGCCGATAGTAACTATGCCCACTTCCACATCGGGTGAGGTGTGGAAATCTCTTGCCAATACGATATCACAAATGAAAAGTAGGGTGGGTCCCACCGCTTGCATATCAGATTTGCATAATAACAATGTATGTCTTCAAGATACAAGTCGATGTACAAGCAAAGATACAAGTTAAAGATACAAGCCGGATGTCAAAAGAAATTTAATATAGAAAAGTCTTTGTATGTTTAAATGCTTGTATGTATGCAAGATACAAAGACAAATGCATATGAGATACAAAGGAAATGTATATACAAGTGCAATGTGAATTTTAGCTAGGGTCTGCTATAATTTTATGATAGATCCTATCGGCTATTTCGTTACGCATAAATTTGTGCAACTGCTAGTTTTATTATTATTTAACTTGATGCTTGGGTAAAGAGTGGCACATAATCTATAAACTAAATTAGGCGCGGTTGGTTGTTCTTTTTATCCTATTCAACAAAACCAATATTTGGTTTCTTTATAAGAGTAATTTACTTTTAAATTTTCTAAATTAGGATTATGGTATATGAATGTTCTATTACAATTATGGTATATGAAAGTTCTCAAATCATGAACTTTATGTCATTGAAACTTTTGTGCACTCACATCATTCTTAACTTTTTATAGGTTGGATGAAGGTTGTTAAGTGAGCTCATGTTTAGTATCTCTCTACATTTAGTTTTAAGTTTCAAATAGTTTCCAAAATATTTAATCAAATATGAGATTGTGGTATTAGTAGTTCATCAAAGACTTTATTATGGTATTAGTGGACCATCAAAGACTTTATTATGGTATTAGTGGCTCATCAGAAACTTTTGAGGATATAATTTTCAATTATTTAGGATTTATGGTTTTGATTTACATAGTGAACATGACTCATTTTACCTATTTTTAAAAGAGTTTGCCAATGGAGAGTTTTATTTTTCTTTTCTCTCTTATGTGCTTTGCATTATTCTTAGAGTTTGTAACTTAGCCGCCATGTCTAATATTTAAAAGTTGAATTTATGGTAGGATGCCATTCAAAATTAGATTATAACCTAACATTGGATTTTGACCTAACAGGGATTGCTAAAAGGAACTAAGAAGAGAGTTTTGCCAAAAAGAACATAAAATAAAATTCACTAGAAAGGAATCTTTTTTAACTACTCTAATACATCTATATATATTAGAAAAGGAAAATAATGTTTTTAATTATGTAATTAGGTTAATTGAGTAATATAGATAAATAGATATAATTAATTTAGATTGGAAATTTATTATAGTAGAAATAAGGTATTTTTAAGATTAATTAAACAATTAGTGATATTTATCTTGATAATTAAAGAATAATGTCAAATGAATAAGATTATGAAATTTATTTTTTGTTAGATTTGGGAATAGTGGCTCTATATTAGTGAAACTGTGGGATTATGTGTTGGTCCTATGCTCTATCAAAGGACAAACTGGTGGGCTTGGGACTAATTTGCAACTATAGATCTATACTTATGCTCAAGAGGTGTCTTAGCAATTTGTAGTGTTGTGTCCTATAACTTCACCTAATATGTAGTATTCTACTTTATATTAACTAAAGATTTTGGTACCAATAGTATTGATAAATATATTAGTAAGTTGTCTCATGATTGATTCATTAGGGCACTACACTTTGATCAACACCTTGAAATTAATCAATACAAAAATAGTAGGAAGTGCCTAAGATGCAAATTCTTTATTTTTTTATTACATTAGATCAAATTGTGTTGCTATTGATTGCCCTCTAGAGTAAATTATTTAATTTATATTGATGATTATGAGATAATTACAATGAATGAATTCAATTTCATAGGTTTAAAACCTAACTCCTTATATCTATCGTAAGATAATCCTAACCAAAAGAGGAAAAGGGAAAAATGTTGAAAGTGGAAAATTAAGAAATTAGAAGGCCATACATAAGTCAAGATAGGAACTTCTTCACCATCTTATGACTAAAATATGAAAGGCCATAAATAAGTGAATATAGATATTGGACTTCATCATGGTTTTGTGACTCACCATATAATAATCAATAAACAATAGAAGACACATACATAATGTATGTACAAAACTAGCAGAAGATTATGAAGAAACAAGACGAAGAAAACCTTAGGGCTACAAAATGATAAATCATGCTTTAAAATTTGGAAATATTTGATACATATAGAAAATTGAAAAGAGATGTAGGAAATAGAAGAAAAAAGGGAAAAGGAGTTATAATTTATTTAATTGTCATTAAAATTTCAAAGTGTTCCCACTCATTACTCTCATGTTATAAGTTTGATATTCACTCCCTATATTTCTTCACATGACTTTTCTCCAAAAAAAACATTAGGACAATTCATGTATATTTACACTCATTCTTTGGCATACATTTTACATTAAAATCTAAATATAACATCTCCTATGAAAATATTTACACTCTTATATGAAGCACATCATTCAAATATAATTCATGTATATTTACACTCATTCTTGTCTTTCAAATACAATTCATGTTTATTTACACTCATTCTTTAGCATATATTTTACATTAAAATCCAAACATTATATCTCCCATGAAAATATTTACACTCTTATATGAAGTAGGTCTTTCAAATATTTAGCATGAAGTGGTAACTTTAATAATTCTTTTGAATCCTATTTTAACCATCCTACTCAAAACATTCTCCCTTTCTGTTCTCACTCATATCATAATGTGTATGTATTTACTCTCCCTTCAAAATATCAATGCTCTCACATTGTAATTGAATTTCTTGCTCATGTCCATTTTAAATATTATATTGTAAAGGATGAAAAGAGGGTACGAGGTTGATGGTTGGTAATTTGATTAGGTCCTCCTTTCACTCAATACATTCAAGGACATTTAATCGAGTTGAATCACAACTTATACAAGAGGACTCAAGTATCAGGTTGATTGTCACTTAGAATGATAAGGAAATTTGGAATTTATTGATTAATGTATTAATTTAAGCCCAATTAAGCTCAAACCCTAATTATGCAAAATTGTAAACAAATGAATGAAACCTGATCAACCCTCTCATAGAAAGAGATTAAACAATGATTAAATACATACCAAATTTTGAGTTCCAAAATATGGATTTAAGTTAGTGGCTAAAGAGAGGGCACCCAACCCCAAGGTGCTACTTTTTCAGAGGGCGAGAGATCTTTCCGACTACAATCATAAGAGAAGGGTTGGGGGTTGTGGTGTTTAGGAGCTTACCTTTGTCAAGCCCTGAAATGGAATTCAAGCCTTCTGAAGAAATGATGAAATAGATAGATTGAATCAAAAATATATATCACCTTAGAGGTTTAGCTCTCAAGTAGATGAAGATCTTTCACAACATGAGAAGATGAAGCCAAATATACAACAATAAACATGACAACAACACAATTCTAATCTGCAACACAATGAATGCCTTGAATTCTCTATGATCATAAGTTTGTCTTGAAATGAAAATCATCTTCTAGTTTACAAATGAAGTCTTAAACATGATAAAATATGCATTCCTACTTTAATATCATAATTCAAACTTAAGATGCCAATAAGGGAGACCTTTAATGGTAACATTGCCAACATTCAAATTTGGGACCCCAACAAAATAGGGCAGGGCAAGGGCATGGGTGCCCTTGTCTAGGGACATATTTTGGGTTAGGGTTAAGATTTAAGATGTCCACTAAGTCCCATTTTTCATGGGTTTTAGGGAATTTTGTTCTGAGATTCATTTCTAATATGCATGATGAAAATTAAGGGACTTGGGAGCTAAACTTAGGATGTAAAAGTCCTAGGGGGACATTTTATGACATAACATTTAGCCCCCACTTTAATTTATGTATGATCTTATGACCCATACATGCAATAAAGTATGATCAGAAACACATCAAATATGCCAAACACTTAAAGCTAAGGCATACACAAAGATTGAGGAATTATTTCTAGCCCCCTAGTCTCAAGTAAGCTTTAGAAAACACATCACAGACACACAAGACATAATGAAGACAATAAGAAGCATGCAAAATACGGAGAAGATAGTACTGAAGAAACACAAAATATGATGAATATAATGATATTTCCTATTTCATTTTCATATATATATATATATATATATATGCATAGAAATAAAAATTGCAACACAAAACCCAAGAATGTAGGGGAGACTCATCACTACACCCTTTACACTACACCAAGGGGAGACTCATCGCCACACATTTTACACCATGTGAGAGAGAAAACATGCCATACAAAACCCAAGCCTATGGGTGACTCATCACCACACCCTTTACACTATGTGAGGGGCAAAACATGCCATTCAAAACCCAAGTGTAGGGGAGACTCATCGCCACACCCTCTACACTATGCAAGGGGGGACTCAATTGTAAGATATTTTGCTTCCACTGGAACACAACACAATCACTAGGCTATTTATATTCTTGGATCTGGAGTAGTTTGGCCTAGTGATCCTTCCATCTCTTGTCCAACAACACTTTGACATCAATGATGAACTTTACATATCCAGCATCCAGAGTAATCACTCTATCCAGAATCACATTGAAATTGAGAACATTGATTTTCTCATCCTTCTTCAAATGATCAATTATGTGAGAAACAATTGGGCCAAACTCATCTTTCCATTCATCAAAACCCTTGATTTGTTTATCCTCTGCTAGAACTGATGGGATGAATTGATGTTTAAAGAGGCAAAACAATCAATCTTTGCTTGCATTTTCTGACTTTATTATATACTGATACTCATCCAAGATAATTTTTACCATCTTCTCACTTGGCTTGAGAGTAGTAGGAGCATCTCGGTTTCATTGCAAAACTTTACATAAAGTTATCAAGGTATGATGTGCAAGTTTCCATCTCTTATACACAAGATCTAGAACATAAAGATTGATCTTCAATTGTTTAATTGCCTGGGACAAAGTAGTGTAGTACTTATATATTGCCTCAAGCTTATCCAACGCCATCTTAATCCTATACTCCAAAATATTTTCAATGATGTTGAAAATCTTTGCTTTGTTGTCCTTTTTTATATTCTCATTGACCTATTTTAATTTCTCAATTTCATTTTCAAAACTTTGTTTAAGAGCATTCAAATTCCCATCAGGAATAATTTTATCACTAGATTCAGGTAGAACATGGACTTTGTAAGGCACAATTTCTTGTCTTTGAGATGAGCTAGCACCCTTCATTTGTTGCTTTAGTCTAACATTAACCATGAATTATCTATTTACTTTCTAACATAATTTTTGTATTTTCCCATGAAAACTTGATTGTTCTGCTACTCACAAGGACTAAATTATGCTTGGTAGCAAGACTGTTTACTAGTTCTCAATACCCTAGTGAACAAACTACTCAACCAACTCTTCAAAAACATCACAAATGACCTACTCAAGCTTTCCAAACCATCTCCCATTCATTTCCAAAGTTATTTTTTCAAACTACAACTTCTAACCATCCATTTTATACACTTTCAAACCCTCAAACAGGGTTTTCCCAGGCAATCTCAGTCAAATGCTCATAAAATCCTCCAAACATGATGACACCAACTCAAATCAAAACAAAAAAAAAGGTTTACTCATATGCCTATCAAATCCAATACATTTTAGTTCATGAGCCATTAGTATGGAGCCGTACAATTTCCTATAACAACTTTTCATTAGAAAATGTAGAAATTTAAGGTTTTATTATTGTTTGTGCATCAAATTTACATCTAACCTGCTACCTTGAAGTTTGTGAGGCTTCTTTATGCTTTTTCCAACCAAAACCAATGACTCCAACTAACTTTCTAACTACTTGACTCTTCACATTCCTAACTCTTGCAATTTTGACTCTTCACCTTCCCACTTTTGTAACTTTACAATATGATAACTTTTGAACAAATATTACAAAATATGACAATAAGAAGACTAATTACTTGATAAAATGGTCTATCATGACCGTATTAGACTCACAATACTCAAAACACCTAGCATAAGACTATATTTACAAAAGTTGACATGGTGCCTCTACACCATTTTCTAACCTCAGGCATGTGAGCCTCTGCTTCATGTGCATGAGGCTGATCAACCTCTCCATATTCATTCATATGCTACAATATGTTAGCAACCTCCTTTATGTCTCCCATCCCCTCAATCATCTCATAGGGCACTAATGAAACTACATCATTAGTCCTTTGCCTTTTTGAAGGTGGTTGTTCAATGGAGTGAGGTATCTTGCATTGTCATAATATTAGGATTAGGTTTTGAAATTTGAACTCCAATTGACCTCTTTGTAGGTAGCTTAGTAGCATTTGTAGGCTATCTCTTTGTTGATTTGTCATATATCCTTTCAAAATTGTCAAAAATCAAATTGATTCTTCTTATTGGGTAATTCTCCTCAACAAAGAATCCTAAAATTTTGGGGTTTTGTTTTTCCCTCTCATCTTCAATGTCCATCAATATGTCCCATTATCTTTTTCTTCTATATACCTCATTTGGGGTGAGGCAATTTATGATGATATGTTCCTCATAATCAACATGATGGGCAACCCCAGACTTTGTAAGAATTGTTTGTCTCACAAAATTAATGTGACCCTCTAGATACTAAACCCTTTCTCTAGCACATTTCAAAGAATATCTACTTTTCAGGTACTCTTACAACTCCTCAAGAGTTTCAGTACCAATAGAAAATACTTGAAACATAATCAAATCTGGAAAAAATGCCCCCTTTTCTATATTTTCATGAAATCCCTCTCCATCCACAACATTTGCCACATAAATTCAAGAAATGTGAACCTGCAAGGACAAATCCTAGGCAAAATATGTGGGGCTTGAATGCACCCATATACCCTTATAAGTGTGTACTTTGGAAAAAATATAAAGTCACCAAAATTGTGTGTATGCCCTTTCTCTGGCATCATTTCATGAGGTCTCAATATTTACCTTATCTCTTTTGTTAATGGACAGGTACAGGCTGCCTCAGAGAAACATAGTTACCTTTGGCATAGGCAATTTGTATCCTTTGTTATCAACCATAGTCAATGTCATCCTTAAACCCTAGCAAATTCAATTTTGAAACAAAATCAAATGGCACAAAAGAGAACAAAATCTAAATTTCAGTGACCCCCTATTCTCCAATATGTGAAGGAATCCCTCATGCAATTATTTTTCCAAATATGAGGCAATATCATATTGAATGTCTAATTTAGGATTATGAATCCTCATTTCCATCATCATTATTCCCATTGGCATATTATCTTGTGCATCTTCCCCCAGAATTTGACACAGTACAAAATAGGTCTTTTTGAAATAAACTGTGAAATCATCAACAAAAAATAGCTCCACAGAGGTAATAGGAATAGGCATTCTTCTATTATTGGCACCTTTTCTCATGTACATGGGTATTTCATCAGTCCTATAGGTTTTCCTTAACCTCTTGTAGTCTTCTTCACTCTTTTGAATATCTACAACTGGTAGAGCCTGTGTGTTAAGCATGAAACAATCTATTATTACATTCCTTGATATTGTTACCAGTGATTATTCATTAGGCAACCTTACTATCTTAGTAGCTGGGTGATAGCAACATGCCTTGACTATGATAAGTTCAATATCTACAAAAGTTTTTAACAATATCAACTCTGCCATGTCTAGAATCAATGGGTTGCATATAGGATCTTGTTGATATTTCTTGTCATAGAAGTACCAAAATAAACTCCAACCAGAGACAGGAACTATAGCATCTCTACACCCTTGAAATTCATCTCTAAAAACCCTTTGTCAACTAATTTTGGTAAAATAACTAACAAGGACTATTGAAGAGGTCATTTTTTTTCTTTGTGTGAAGAAGACTCAGCTTTCTTACTTACAGACTCTACCTTCTTAGGTGTCATTGTTTGTTATCTCTACAAACTAGGATTTTAACAACTAATTTCTTTGCTAAACTTAGTTGAATGAAGAATACAAGAAGAAATCAACTAGACATAGAAGTGGATGAATTTTCACTTACCCGGTTGAATGAATTTTGTAGAGCGCACCAGAGCTTGAGTTTACAGTCACCAATCATTGTTGAATTCACTTGAATGAGAAAATGTAAAGAAATTATGAATTTTATTCAACTGTGGCATAAATCTCCTTGACAATACTTTAGTTCATGTTGAGAGATTGGCAAATCTCATCATTCATATTGTTTCAAATGTGAACCGTCGATTTAGATAGATCCAATGGATGGGAGATTACTGCAAGAATTGCATTCATGATTCTCAGTAGCCGCACTCCCACAGGCATTAATAATGACCTTCATAGGGCGGTGGGATAATCATTTTAGTATTGAATGCCTTACCGCATCATCGCATACCTTGTTGACACCCATCGCAGGATTGCAGGAACCTTTTGACGGTCATCGTCCACTACTTTCCATTTACTACTACCCCATAGACCTAGTGAGGTCACAGTTGTAGGGTGGCAGGGTAACCATCATTACTTTGACTTTCACCCCATTACCACATGCCTTGGAATTAGACATTGCGGGGTTGTAGGACCGTTATTTCCATTGACCTATCTTTTAACCATAGCACTGCAAACCATCACATTGACCACTATGGGGTTGCAATTCACAACAATTGTTACTTGAAACACTCACCACGAGCCCACAAGACCTGTTAGAAACCATTGTGGGGCTGTGGGGCTAAGAAAACATTACTTTGAACTACCCCGCAAAACTATACCACAAACTTGTTTTGGGATTGCCATGGGGTTGCGGTAAACCATGAGTTAATATACACTTACACTACAATACCGTTGGTGAAATTTTTGAGTTGTGGGAAAGTAGTAAATAGAATTTATAGTCCTTTAGATCCCACACACCCACCAAGAGAATTTTGACGAACCATGAGAGTGTGTTAATGAACAAAGAAACACTAATAGACAAGGATACAAGACCTTTTCAAATAGGTATGACATGAAATGCTTAAGGAAGGCTTTCAGGGACTTATAGAACAATTGCAAAAGAATACAAACCACTAAGGTGGATTTATGGGAATGAAGCTTATGTGACTAGATGAAAATGAGTAAAATTTTGGAATGGCCTAATAGTGGCTCTTGTTGGGGATGAATGGATAACTAGACATTGCAAGGGCCCAGAATATTTCTCTAGTGGAATAGATGAGAACACAAAACTATACAAAAACAAAGAAAACCAAAATTTTGGGAAAAGGGAAAAGGGAAAACCTAAACTACTGTGCATGGAATTCTATCTTCAAGAAAATAAATGTTTCAGAAATTGTCCATGCATTGGCAATTCTTTTCTCTCACCCACTAAATTTTATAGATAATAAGAATCTTTACCTCATTTTCCAATAATTACAAATGGGCCTAGCCACAGAGTTTCAAACTTTCCATGCTTTCCTTTGTCCTAGCTCTAGGGATTCCACATGAGGATTGTGTCATCAACTTGAAATTTCTTATCTTTGGCCTTTTTGTCAAATAGATATATCATTTACATTTGTGTCTTTCCATTCTGCTTCTGAGCTTGACTCCTCATTTCATCCAACTCTGCTAATTGCTCCGCCCTCTCCTCCATTGGCTCAGGCACATCCAAATCCTCCTACAATATGAACTTGTGTAAAGGCAAAAGATTATGTATTGGCATTCTCACTTGTGCCCCATAGACCAATTCAAAAGGCAATTTGCCAATGGCACTTTTCATTGTAATTATGTTTACTCATAAATCTAACCTTAGCTTTGAATCCCATGACCTTTTATTATTCTCAAGCATTCTTTCAATTATTTTCATGACACTTTTATTGCTAGATTCTACTTGACTATTTGCTTTGGGATGGTAAGGAGAAGCATATGATATCACTATCCCATGTGACTCACAAAACTTCTTGAATTCTTTAGATCTAAAGAACATAACATTATCTGTAACAATTTTGATAGGAACTCCAAATCTGGTAAAAATATTCTTAAATAAGCAATTTATGACTGCTTTACTAGTTGATTGCTTTGTTGGAATTGTTTCAATCCATTTAGTAAAGTAATCAGTAGTAGTGAGGATCCAACTATGTCAACCACTAAATTTTTCTGCTATTTCCCCTATAATATGAATCCACTATTGGTGGAATGGTGCATCAATTTGCATGAGCCTTAATGACAGAGCTCCTTGGTATTTCAATTTACTAAAAAAATTCTAGCATGCTTCACATTTTGTCACATGTTTATGAGCATTAGAAAATATAGTAGGCCAGTAATAACCTACCCATAGCATTTTATGACCAGTGGTTTTGGTAGAGAAATGCCCACCACAAACACCATCATGCATTAATTTTAGAATCCTTCCTACCTACCCCTGATCCAAACAAAAAAGCAAGACACCATCTTTGTTTTTCCAAAACATATCACCATCTATGAAGACATACCTTGAAGCTTGCAATTTTAATGTACTCTTCTAGTTATCATTCAACCCATCTAGACACTTCATATATCTAATGTAGTGAATAATGTTTGTCTACCAAGGAGTGTATTCAATACTAGAAATCATACCTCTTTTTGAACATCACACACTTGTGCAACCTCCAAATTTGATTCAACCATTAGTTTTGCTAGTCCTTGTCCTCTTACAAGCTTGGTGATCTAGATATTAATATTAAATTATTGAATTCTATTTATCCATCTACACCTTCTTCCTATCACTTCAGTTTGTGTGAGGACATATTTGACTGCTGCATTAGGTACATATGCAATTACTTAGGATCCTACCAAGTAGGGTCTAAATGTCTTAACTACTTTTACGAGAGCATAATCTTGTTTCTCAGTGGCATTATATTTCAACTCTGCTTCTTGAAGTGATTTTCTAAAGAAAGATATTGGTTGTTCATATCCTTCTTCATTTTCCTATAGCATGACAACTACTATGGTATGAAAAGAAGCAAAAGAAAAAATATGAAATGGCATACCAAAGTCTGGAGATTTTAAGACTGGGGCTTCGTTAATTTCCTTTTTGATTGATGCAAATATTTCCATAGCTACTGATGTCCAATCAATATTTGCCCCCTTTTTCAACATGCTTGCAATGGGCTTAACAATTTTAGAAAAAATGGATATGAATCTTCTCACAAAAATTATCTACCCAAAGAATGATTGGATGGCCTTCACTATTTTTGGAATGGGAATTTTTTTAATCATAGCAACTCTTCTTGGGTCTATTCTCACTCCCTCCTTAGATACAATGTCTCCAAGTAGTTTGCCCTCAGTGACAACAAATTGACACTTTTAGGGTTTAGTGAAACGCCATATTCAAGTGCCTTTATGAATATATTTTCCAAATGTAAACAATGATCCTCTACTTTTTTGGAATATGTTGTCAAATCATCTTGATAAACAACTATTATAACATTGATTAGGTCTACAAATGTGACATCCATGGATCTTTGAAAGGTGGCACCTACATTTGTGAGACCAAAGGGCATTCTAACATACACATATGTACCCCAGGGTGTGGTGAAAGCAATTTTGTATTGATTTGACTCTTTTATGTTAACTTTTTTATAGCCCAAGAATCCATCCATCATAGAAAATAATTAACAACCTGCAACCCTTTGCAACATTGCTTCCATGTTTGGAAGTGGATAGCTGTCTTTTAGAGATGAGATATTCAAATTGTGAAAATCTACACACAACCTTATATCTCCTTTCTTCTTTCTGACAAGTACCGGATTTGAGACCCAAGAAGAATGCCTGATATGTTTAATTATACTAGCATCTCTAAGATTCATTAGTTATTCCTACATTTTTGGCTCTAGGATAGGATTGATAGGCCTTTTCCTCTGTCTAAATGGTTTGGCATCCGACTTCAATGGGATTTCATGCTGAAAATAGGTCCTCTTTGTAGGCTTTTAAGTCTTCATAGAGCCATGTAAATCATAACTAATTTTACCAATGTTTTATTTATTGTGACAAAGATTATAAGTGGGTCACATTCATCTTTTATCGATGGTATCTCATGTGGTTGAAAGAGGATATTTGTTTTTGTCATATGTATACAATCTAATAGAGACCTACTACATCATTAAGCTTAGCAGTAGGTGGAACAATCACCTTTCATAAAGCTTCTTGGAGCATTCCATGGTATGTAGGTGAAGTTAGTATTAAATCCCAAAGAGAGATCTTAGGTGGAGTAGTGCGAAGCTGTTGGGCAAGATCATATTCTTGACTACTTTTATGAGTAAGATGAGGTGGTGGAGAGAGCATAGGTTGACAACATGGAAGAGAGATAGGCCAATGCGGTGCTTGATTACTTTGCTTGTTATTAGGGTGTTGTATGCATGAGCAATCACATTTTGGTGTAGTTGTTATAACACATTTTGAACACCTTGACTTGGCTAAGAAATTTGTTGTGGATATTTCTAGATGTGATCAGGAGGTCTACCTTGAACCGTAATCACCGGCCTTAAGCAAGAGGGTGCACTAGGTGCCCCTCATACAATAATATTTGGAATAATTCTACAAAGTTTATTAATGAAGATTGAATTAACATTGTTTTCCTCTTGATTATATCCAACATCTATCCCTAAAGGATTTAATGTTAAAGACCTTTTCCCATTCACTAACACTACATCTTGGCTAGGGAGAGCATTGGAATGAGAGGAAGGTACAATTTTGTTAAGAAGGTAAGGTATTGTATCATTAATAGAGCTATCCATAGTCTTCTCATCTAATGTTCTTAAACATTCAGTTGTAGGAGAAGTAGGATAATCTATGGAATCATCATCATCATCACCATATGTTTTAGCTATTAGATCCAAAGCATTAAGAGAACTTTCACCCTCCTCATTCTTAATGTGTTTTGTTAATTCTTCTACTACCCAAGGGTATGTGCTCATGACAGATATGAAGTTTTCATAATGAGATACATAGTCAAGGATTTCAAATGAAGAGCACTTAAATATATCCTTGTGATACATAGCTTGTAAATAAGTGAGAGCATGAGAATTCATATTAAGAAATTTGTAGAAACTCTTGAAGTTTTTGATATATGCATGTAAAGATACAAAAGAGGAATGAGATGAAGATTCCATGGTGAAATGTCTTGTAACATCAATGTAAAATCATATTTTCAAAAGTTATGCAAAAGACAAGTGCAACACTATATATGAAAATGACCTAAAATGCTTGATTTTTTCAACTTTTTCCAATGCAAATAAGTGAAAGAAAAGGTATTGTAAGGAAATAAATCAAGTGCAGCAAGTAATGTGTCTGATATCAATCCAATAAAGAAATAATATTCTTCATAGCACACTTGTAATGCAAACCTAGGATGATGATAAGTCAAAACCTAGTGAAAATGTGCTAAAATATGCAAATTTTTAAAAAAATTTAATGCAACAACCCAATAAAAGGGGTTTTGTAAAGATCTTTAGGAGGTACAGTAGATTATAGCAGTAATATCAGTCACCTAAAACCATAAAATCTATCACAACACACTTGGAGTGCAAATCTAGGTCAAACCTAAGGCAAATATAGTTAAAATATGTAAATTTTCACCAAATTTCAATGCAAAAGAGTATGACAATGGGTGTTAAGAGGAAAATGATGATGGGTAGAAAATTATAACACTAATAACATCCATGTAATGCCAAAAGAATCTATCACAACATGCTTATACTGCCAATCAAAGTCAAACCCTAGGGAAAATATAGCCAAAATATGCAATTTTTCACCAAATTTGTCACGACCCTAATTAATTTAAATTTAAAATGCTAATATTTACGAGGGATAATGTTGGTTGCAATTTAGTAAAATATAGGCATTTAGGTATACCTAAATTTTATATAAGAATATAAATATGAATATATAGATATACTATTATATAATATCCTATGTAAACATATATATTAGTATGTATATATATACTATTATATAATATGACATAAGGACATATATATACATATATATAGTCAAGGGGGCAATAAGGGGTGAAAGCCACTACCTGTCCTTTGCAAGAAAAAAAAAGAAGCTGGGAGGACATGACACCGCTAGAAAGAGAAAATAGAGGGGGGTTTTTCAAAAGAAAAGAGGGAAGATAGAGTAAGGGGGAGGAAGGAGAGAATGCAAAAGGAGAGGGGCACTGAGGAGAAGTCTGGGTAGAGGTGGAGTTTGGATTTACACTAGCCATCTGCATTGCTAGAAAACTTCATAGCAGACGTATATCAAGATAAGCTCCTTTCTTTCTCTGTCGAATGGGTTATTTCTAATTAGAACTGGAAGTTTATTTTCATCTTGCCTTTAGTATTCTTACCTAAATCTAATGCCAAATATTGTGTGATAGAGGGTTGTTTACAAAGATTTGGATTTGACTTAGTGTCTGTCAATCACATCTGCTTGAAATTTTTTAAATCCTTTTCAAAGAATTCTTTTTTTTGTTCACATGTTGCAATCATTGCAGTTCATGAGATATTTCTTTAGAGGATTTTGTCAAAACAATTGACATGTGGTGCAGGAGCACCTAGTCCCTTAAGGCCACCTATAGCACATAAAATGTAATTGAGTTCAAATGTTTCTTTCCATCTGTGGAATCCTATTTTCATGTAATAAGGTATATAAAAGACCATTTGTATGTCTTAGAGTCCTTTAGGGTTGTCAAGTGTCATAATATTGCTTATGCAAATTACATGTTGTCCATTTTAAAACAAATCCAATGATCATATCCTCCAAAAATGTGGTTGGATCAGTTGGAAAATGGTTGATAAATGATGTAATAAGTCTCCAAATGAAGACACAAAGAAGAAGACACTAATTTTGATGAAGAAAGAACAACTTTTACTCTGTTTTTCTATTGTAACCACATTTTTCTCTACATTTTCTCTGTTTCAGACTTTACCATGGCCCTGTACAATACTCTCTAGACTTAAAATTCATTTTATGTGTTAGGGGTCTACGTTAACTTTCTTTTGAATCAAGTTTGAGAGGTTTTCATTTGGTTTAGAGGGAGATTTTAACTAAATTTCTAAAACTGCCTGTATAAGGCCAGTGAGGGTTCTTGTTGGGGTTTAAACAATGTTTTAGTCATTCCACCTACTGTCATGACTTGTATCTTAGTGGAATGACTCTTCAAAGAGTAGTCTAAGTATTCTCTTGATTTGGTAGGCAGAGAAGATCAGTTGGTGTGGTTTTAGTGTGATGCCCTAGGGTTTTAAAGAGTGTTTTCATGTGGAAAAGAGGAACCAAAGAGGGTATCTAACAAAATATCAAAATAAATGTTTGTCTGATGGTTTTGTGAGCATGTACAGGTGTATTCTAAGGTGTCTAGAGTAGTATTCTATGGAGAAAGTGTCAGAAACCATTATTTTCAATAAACCCTTCTCTATTTTGCCCAAATCAAGGGTTTTGTGGTTTGGTATGTAAGTGAGTGTTTCTCTTGAAAATAATTAGGTTTTTGAGGGTTTTGACACATGAATAATGCTACCCCATCAAGTCTAGGGATTTAGTAAGTGTTTGAAGGCATGTTCCTTTGTAATTTAAGCCTAATTAGCCCTCTCAGGACAACGAAGAAGGCCATTTTTGAGGCTCATTATCTAAAGAAGTCAATGTTGAGTTTGAAATATGTTATGTAAATTGATAATGGGTTTTAAAAACATTGATTGAATATTGGGTTTGAAACCATATGAGGAAAATAGATCTGAAAAACCTCTTAAGTAGGGCTACTAGGATTTGAAGGGTTGGGTACATTTGTTGCCAAGTAGGGATCAATGTGACTTGTGAGTGCTTTAGTTGTGTTGGGTTGGGGAACTTAAACTTGTTGGATGCCTCATCTAGCCCATGTTAAGCTCTGAAGCCTAGTTGCAAGTTTGACACCTTGGAGACCTAATTCATTAAAGGGTCATTGTGAGAGTTTGAGAAGCCAAACAAGAGCCCAAGTTTGTGAAACTTTGTACAAACCAAGTGTGTTGCTACCTTGTAGTACATCAAGGTGGTATCAAAGCTTAGGTTCTAATTTTTTTGTAAAAGATGATAGTTGTTGTAGGTTGAAGGAGATTTGTTGGAGTCAAGATCCTCCTAAGGGAAGCACAGTTGCTAGAAAGATTGATAAGCAGGCTAAAGAATTGGAAGCCTTGAAGAGAGAGATTGCTATATTGAAGTCTACTGCTAGAGTCAACATGGAATAATGTGATCAAGAGGAAGAAACATTTGGTGAAGAGGAAGAGTTAGATCCAGAGGATTTGAGGATGGCAAAGCTTTTGAAGGCTATGAAAAGTGATGGACATAGAAAAATGGATTTGCCTATGTATGGAGGTAAGTTAGATGGTGAAGATCTCTTAGACTAGATAGGAGACATGGAAAACTACTTTGAAAGTGAAGAGATAGACGATCACCACAAAGTGAAGAAGGCTAAAACCAAGTTGAATGGACATGCTTTGCTATGGTGGAACTTTGTACAAGAGGAAAGGCAGGCAGAAAGAAGGAAAGGCAAAGATCACTTCTTGGGAGAGAATGAAGACAAAAATCAATGGTAAGTTCCTTCCTAGTGATTACAATGTTCAATTGTTTAGAAAACTTCAAAATCAAAAGTAAAAGGACCTAGATGTGCAAGCATACACCGAGGACTTCTATAGGTTAAGTATAAGGACAAAGCATTAGGAAGATAAGGAAAGAAAAGTGGCAAGGTATCTTAATGGACTGAGGTAGAATATCCAAAATGAGATGAGTTTGACTACACCCAAAACGATTCAAGAATGCTTTCAGTTGGCTATTAAGGTAGAAGAGAAACTCAAGAGGATGCAAGATAAATTAGTTAGAGGCAGAGACAGTGCTTCAAGAAGTAGAGGGACTTTTCCTACACCAAAATAGTTCAATCAAGAATAAGAAGATGAGGGTAAAGGTAAGGAACAATTGGCTAAATCTAAAGGTGGATGGAGAGGTGGAAGAACAAGTTTTAGGGCCAGATATGTAGATCAAGGAAGAGGTTCTAATATGTTTTCAGGAAAGTGCTATACTTGTGGTAAGTTTGGTCATCCTTCCTTTAAGTTCCCTAACAAGTTTGGTGCTACTTCAAGTGGGGGTGAAAGAAGAGGTGAAAAGAGAGTTCAAATTGTGCAAGAAGAAGAAGAGGGAAGTGTTAATTCTCCAAAGTATGATTGTGAACCAGAAGTTGTTGAAACATTGATGCTACAAAAACAACTTTTGAAGGCCACCAAGGAGAAAGAACTAATGCAAAGGAGAAGTCTATTCAGGACCACATGCAGGAGCAAAGGTAAGGTATGCAAGTTAGTCATAGATTCTGGCTCCACTGATAATATAGTGTCAAAGGAAATGGTAGAAAAGTTAGATTTGATAAAAGTTCCTCATGAAATACCCTATAAGGTGTCATGGTTGAATGATGATCAGTCACTTCTAGAGAATGAGCAGGCTCTAGTTGAATTTCAGATTGGAGGGTATAAAGATAGGGTACTTTGTGATGTTCTACTAATGCAATGTTGGCATTTATTGATTGGAAGGCCATGGCAATTTGACAAACATGATGTGTATCATGGATGGGCTAATACTTATCAGATTGAACATGAAGGAATTTCATTTACTTTGCTTCCATTGAAAGAGGTTGTAGTAGATTAGTACAAAGTAGCAAAGGTCATAGTATTTGGTAAGGAGTTTGTGGATACCAAGACTAAGCATTTGGAGGATACCATAGTGTTAGTAGATAGAGATAAGGGTAAGGAGGATAAGGTGATGATGTGTGAGAAAGAAGGACTTGCAGAGGTTGGGAAAGAAGACAAGGATGTTGTAACAGCAGATGTGGAGATGAAATTGGAATCAAAGGATAAGTTGATAGTTGATTGGAATGCTAATGTCATGGTGGGAACAATTGTGTGTCCCGTAGTTGAAGGTAAGGTTCTAAAGCAAGATGAGTTTACAGACACAGTGGTAAATAATGCTAGTAAAATAGTGAGTCTGGTTACAGGGGTGAGAGGACAAAGTGAACAAAGGATTAAGGGGAAATGTGAGCATGAAGATGCAATCAAAAGGAAGACAGATCAAATAACTATTGGTGAAAGTTTGTATGAAGGCATGAAGCCTAGAGTACTGTCAGGTTTTGGTTATAGGACAATTAGATTACCATCATCAGGTCTGATTGCAGAGATATAGTCATGTTTATGTGCAAATAAGGTTATGGATGCAGGATATGATGCAAGGATTCAGTATCTACACCAAGGAAAGAGTTTTTCAGGTGAACATGCATGTGGAAGGCAAGTTGGAGCAAGAGCAAATCATCACTCATGTGACATGAGTTCCTTTTTAGGAGGGTTGCATGGTGGAGGAGCACCTAGTCCCTTAAGGCCAACTATGGCACATGAAATGTAATTGAGTTCAAATGTTTATTTCCATGTGTGGAATTCTATTTTGATGTAATAAGGTCTATAAAAGACCATTTGTATGTCTTAGATTCCTTTAGGGGGGTCAAGTAGTTAAGTGTTGTCAAGTGTCATAATATTGCTTATGCAAATTACATGTTTTGTCCATGTTAAAACAAATCCAACGGTCATATCCTATAAAAATGCGGTTGGATCAGTTGGAAAATGGTTGAAAAATGATGTAACAAGTATCCAAATGAAGACACAAAGAAGAAGACATGAATTTTGATGAAGAACAACATTTACTCTATTTTTCTGTTGTAACCACATTTTTTCTTTGCATTTTCTCTATTTCAGACTATACCATGGCCCTGTATGGTACTATCTAGACTTAAAATTCATTTGATGTGTTAGGGGTCTATGTTATCTTTCTTTTGAATCAAGTTTGAGAGGTTTTCATTGGGTTTAGAGGGAGATTTTAACCAAATTTCTGAAATTGCTTGTATATGGCCAGTGAGGGTTCTTGTTGGGGTTTAAACAATGTTTTAGTCATTCCACCTACTGTCATGACTTGTATCTAGGTTAAATAACTCTTCAAAAAGTAATCTAAGTGTTCTCATGATCTGGTAGGTAGAGAAGATCAGTTGGTGTGGTTTTAGTGTGATGCCCTAGGGTTTTAAAGAGTGTTTTCATGTGGAAAAGAGGAACCAAAGAGGGTATCTGACAAAATATCAAAAGAAATGTTTGTTTGATGGTTTTGTGAGCATGTGCAGGTGTATTCTATGGTGTTTGAAGTAGTGGTATATGGAGAAGTGTCAAAAACCATTATTCTCAATAAACCCTCCTCTATTTTGCCCAAATCAAGGGTTTTGTGGTTTGGTATGTAAGTGAGGGTTTATCCCGAAAATAATTAGGTTTTTGAGGGCTTGGACACATGAAGACTTATACCCCATCAAGTCTAGGGGTCTAGTAAGTGTTTGAAGGCATGTTCCTTTGTAATTTAGGCCTAATTAGCCCTCTTAGGACAATGAAGAAGGCCATTTTTGAGGCTCATTGTCTAAAGAAGTCAATGTTGAGTTTGAAATATGTTATGTAACTTGATAATGGGTATTTAAAACAATGATTTAATCTTGGGTTTGAAATCATATGAGGAAAATAGATCTGAAAAACTTCTTAAGTAGGGCTACTAGGATTTGAAGGCTTGGGCAGATTTGTTGCCAAGTAAGGATCAATGTGACTTGTGAATGGTTTAGTTGTGTTGGGTTGGTGAACTTAGTCTTGTTAGATGCCTCATCTAGCCCATGTTAATGTGTAAAGCCTAGTTGCAAATTGGAGACCTTGGAATCCTAATTCATTAAAGGGTCATTGTGAGAATTTGAGAAGCCAAACAAGAGCCCAAGTTTGTGAAACTTTGTACAAACCAAGTGTATTGCTACCTTGTAGTACATCAAAATGCCTTGTTTGTGCCTCCTCATTTTGTATATATGTCTACCAGAGTATTTTCACCTATAATATCTGGCAGAAACCCCCCCTCCTTTAGGCTTTGATGGATGCCCATACCCTGATCAATAGCATCCATTTTGGCACAGGTTGGGAGGATGCTAGAAAATATTATGGAGTTTGACTATAAACCTATCATTTACAGTCACCTGAAAGTTTAAACCCCTTTCAACAAATCCATTTTAGACATATCCTTCCATCATTGCAATTTATGAGACCATAACTTCTTTTAGGCATTTTGTCCAATAGTTCACATGCCTTTCCTATGACTCCATGTTGGCATACCAATCTACTTGGGCACTTGCAACTATCTCATCTGACACAAATTCCCCTCCATTATGCCTTGATGGATATCCATCCCCTGTTCAAAAGCTCCCATCTTGGCACAAGCAGGGAGGATACTGACAAAATGGGTTTAAAATTTGATTTTTGCATCTGCCAATTGCAGTCACCTAGGAGTTTAAATTTTTTTTAATAAACCCATTTTTAATATATGCTGCAATCATTGCTTTGCATGAGATGAAATCTCTTTGAGGCATTTTGTCAAAGAGTTTTACGTGCTTCTCTGCTCACATACACATCTACCAGAGCATTTCCAACCCTAATATCTGACAAAAACCCCTTTCCATTATGTGTTAATAGATGACCCAACCCTGTTCAGAAGTGCCCAATTCGCACAGGCAAGGAGGACATTGTTAAAGGTTGTTGGATTTGGATTTATAGCTAGAAGTTACATTTGCTTCAAATTTTTTTAATGCCTTATCAATGAATACATTTTGTGCATATCCTAAAATTGTTGTAGTCTATGAGACCACATTTCTTTTAGAAATTTTGTCAGACAATTCATATTTTTTTGGTCTATGATATCATATTCTGCATACATGTCTATCAGAGTATTTCAAACTATACTATCTCTTAAGAATCCCCCTTCTATTTTATTCTGATGGTTGTTCCTTCCTTATTTCTAGAAATCTGACATAGTGTCCATTGTTACAATGTATGTCTACTTGTTTAAAAAGATGGAATAGGTTCACATCTCACAACAATTTCTCTGATGACAATCTTGGAGATAAGTTTTGTAGCAATATAGCAATCTACACATACTCGAAGGTTCTTAAGAACTCTAATAGTTGTTCCATGAGGCATGTTTATTAAACCAAATGCAATTGCCAACTTTTACCTATGATGGCAGAGATTTAATTATTTTTCTATCCTTCCACAGAGTTTAGTAAATATATTAAGTCTGGAAAATACCTTGATATTTGCACCTTCCAATCCAATTTCTCCATCTTTACATAGATCCCCTCTTGTATACAGATGTGATTTGTCTACTATACAAAATATCATCACTCTAAAAGAGATTGAATATTATTTTCCATCCCCATCTTGTTGTCATTTGAGCTCACTAGAGCTTCATAAAGACCATATTAGTATTGTCTCCCAACAAGTCTATAGATATTCTTGTGTCCTCATCTTGAACAAACTCCTACTCTTCAGTATCCATCTTCCTTCCATTACAGTTCTCTGACAATCCCATATTTATGCCTATAACAAAAGGACAGTATTATGCACCATAGAAATAGAACCACTTGATATTCAAGAGAATGATACCCAAGAAATCCAATTTAATACATGTTAGAGCTCTCCCCCAATAAGGGATGTCCTATTGAACAACATACCTCACCTTGTGATTTCAGGACAAATAGCCCATGTGGTTGTCATATTTGGTTTAAAGGTTTAATCAGGTAACAACTACCACTTTGTTGTGATTTCCATTGCTCATAAATCTCTATATGTGGTCTCACCCTTGCTTGCAACGATACAAACACTTGAATCAAAGTACATTAGAAGAGTAGTAGTGGTCAGGTGTACAAGCCCATGCCACATGCCCTACGTGCCATCGCCTTGATAATTTCCAAAAGTTGAATGAAAGTTTGATAATCTTCTTACTTTTCATTTGTTTATTTATTTTTTCTTCAAGTCTATGAAATATCTCTTGAATTATTTGAGCCACAGACCTAGATCAATCACTTTCTTGCCTAGGTAAAGTTCCTATTGATGCAAATATGATATAATATCTATTGGTCTCACTTTTCTTATCAATGCCATTCACTTTTCCCTCTTCAACCATAGACGAGATTGCTCTAGGAAGTGCGATCAGTATTGGCATATATGTAACTTGGTTCATCATTATAGAGGTTGATATTATATTAATGTGTGGATTATTCTAGACTCAAAGGAAAGGACAAAGTGGATGTCCTTATCGATGGGATCCCCATATGGGTGGCCAAGGCAGTAGTCGATTGAAAATTGGTTGCTTTCCATATGAAGAAGTTGGCTTCTCACCAAAAGGAGTGTTGGTAATGATCTCCAGCTCCCAATTTGTCACGTCTTACACAGAACTAATTATAGATATTCAAAGTCAAAATTACAAAATTAGATACATGGGACAATAGATATTTAAAGTTAGAAAAAGTTTTTAATTTCTTGTTAGAAAGTAGATGCATTGATATAAATATTCCTATTATAATCAATAGTATTATGTATAAAACCCTTTGGTTTAAAAATTGAGTATTTAGAATATTTTTATGCATGGATTAGATTTAAATTTATAGAATATAGAACTAGTCTAGTTTTCAATAGTTTTCTAAGTAATTAGGGTTAATAGATTTACAATAAAGAATGAATAAAGGTTAGAATGTTTTTTCTAATGATTCCCTTTTTGAAGTTATCTTTGAAGAGTAAATGTCATAAGGATTATTAAATCATGTTGTCTTTAATATCTAATGGGGTTAAGATTACTAGTCTCAATTGATCTTATTAGTGAATTAACTTGAAAGCCATTCATACGTAAGTTGTAATTGGTTGGCTTTATAACTTAAGTTGTTGAGATGATTTACTTAACTTTCTTTTCCTTCGTATTAGATCTTATTTAGAATCATTGTTAGCTTTTGACATAAAATGGGTAAGTACCCTTGAAATCAAGACTTTTTAATGGATAAGTAGAGACTTTATATTATGAAATTCTAAGGTAATTACCTATGTGGATTGACATCATCAAAGTGATAGGGTGAGATTCTCTATTGAGACAATCTAGAAGGTTATATAAGAGCTAGACAATCGAGAGGAGGTAGTAAGACCTTTTGTCCATTGTATCACAAGATTTAGGAAATTGTGTTTGCAATGAGAATTAACACCCTTGGTGTAACATAATAAAGTGTTTATGTACTTTTTACTTGAATAAGTAATTGTGTTGGAACTAATACAACTTATGTTTTGTGGTTGAGGAAATATATGTTTATAATCTAGAGTCTAGTTTTGTGATAGTAGTAACCTCGGAGACCTTTACCTTCCTAAGTTGACTAAATAGAACTAGAGATGTATCTATGCTATAATCATTGCTCTTTAAGAATAATTAATCATCTTCTATTTAGTAATCATTATATTTTTTAACCCTTGAGGGTGAAGCTCATAAGATTTAGAAATCATAGAGTATTCACTTATGTACCAAGAATTACAATGTGACTTTAGGGTATTGAAATTATTGGTTGATCTTGCAAGTATTATTCCCAATAAGATTAGTGACATCATGAATAGATCTATTAGGAAATCTTTGAGGCAAAAATAGTACATGAATTTGGAGATAGACTTGCCTTAGGTAAACTTGATGTCTCAGGCAGACACCTGATAGGGATTCCTCAACACTAGGGTTGTACGACAATCACCCCTTTTGGGAGGTTGTGATAGTGGATTTAATTCCATCCCTATTTTCACCTAACTAGGTGGCAGCCGATGAAGAACTATCTAGGGTAAGGGATCACCCTAGAAAGGGCTGCATACCCACTCACAATTGCATCAAACATAGTAAAAAATAGAACTACATATTCGCATACCCCAGAGTCAGTCACATTTGTAGGGGCCTTGATCCCATGGATACATGGTATGTAGGTAGTCTGGATGCTAATGTATGCCCCAAGTACTCAGGTCCCCTAGATGTAGGGTACTCTCCTATAATTAACATCGTGAACTTGACTTTTTGTGTAGTGATTTCATAGTCATGTTAACATGAGATTTCCAGTCAGTTTTGTGCAGATGATAAGGAGACCAAACACTGGAGAAAAAACAAGTTATTAGAAATGAATGCAGGGTGTAGTGAAGAACTTAAGGTATGTGGTACTCAATTGTTCTTATATGTTATCTTTTGAAATGTACTTTCTTTCTTCACTAGATTACGAGTGATGAACTTTTCAAGACTTTATGATTTTAGAAATATAAACTCCAGTTTCTAACGACTATAACATTTATTGGACACTTCTTAGAATTAATGATACAATTTCATGATTATGCATTCCCTACATTTGTTAGATCAAAAAAAATTTATTCCTCGATATTTTTGAATTCAGAGATTAGTATTAATTTGTTGTTAAGGAGTTGGGTTCTTACATGTGGTATCAAAGTAGAGGCTCAAACACTAGACCTGGAGGTCTGGTAACCTAAAACATGGTAAGAATTAATTAATATAAGGTTAATGATATTCCCTCTCTTGGGATCTAATGATCATCTAGTTATTGCTAAACGTGGAGAGAAACATGCAAGGAAAAGGAAATGGTAAGGCCATAGATAAACCCTCCATAGAGGGTGAGGTGGATAGCTTGATGTTAGTGATAGTATGTGTGTAGTGATACAATAGCAGTTGGTACATGATAGCCATGCCAACTTGTGGATTATATTTTGTGAGATGGATATCATATTCTTTTGCTAATTCCTTTCATGGCATATCTTAATGGATCTTTTCATGATGGCATGACTTGGGTTGTGTGGGGCATGTGACTATTCATGTGGATTTTCTATATAGATATATGATAAGGTTGTCCTAGCTTGTGTGGGGAATGTTTATTGTGACATGGTGATTCATCATTGCTCTCTACATGGTTGACACCACTATATGATTTTAGTGATAGAAGTCCACTAAATTTATCTACTCTCCTTAGGTGGTCTTGTTGTAAGGGTAAATGGTGATTGTAATGTACAAATTTTATGAGATTGTTGTATTCTTTATTCCCGTGTTCAAGGTTTTACTTAAATGTTAAGCTGACAATGTTTTGTTTCTTGGACTAATTAGTTGTTTTAATTTTGTGATGGTCCTTTTGTATCAAGGACTTGTTCTTGTTTAAATTTTTGATGCTACAATGGTTGCTATCTTGATCTTCATTTCTTCTTGGCTTGTTTTATTTTAATGTATTCTAATTGAGGATTTAGCTTATGGACTTGTTTTAATTAGTCATTCTTGATTTGAGGCATTTTATTGTTGCAACTACTAGCATGTGTGGAGTAATGTGATTTCTGTAAACTTCCATGTTCAAGAGGGGCCCCTGGCGAGTTGTATGGGGGCATAGGTGGCCAAGGGAATTATATTGTGAGGATGGGGGTTGCAAATGGGACTATTATGGGATAGTAGTAATCCATTCATCCCCCTAGATCTATGTGTGTGTTTATTGCATACCTTCTTGTTGGAGGATAACACCTTAAGAAAACATGAGCAAGGTATTAGGAAACGTGAGGAGGGGTCCTTGAGAGGGCCCTGAGACTATCTTTTTCAGTTACTTAGCACTAAGGTATTAATGATATTGGTTCCATTTGGAGGTGAGAGTATATGGTTTTATGTCTAACTGGATGAGTACTAGAGACATCTATTGACTTTTGGGAAATTGATGTCATTCATGGACTCCTAGTTTGGGAAGCTACTAGATCTATTTTGAGATGTGAACACTATTTTTGGATAACAAGCCCTAAAGTGGGACCAAATGATGAAACAATTGTGAAGAGAGAGATGGATGGAAAGTTTGGAAGATTTGTTTATATGGCAGTCTCTGCAAATAAGCATGCATGATAGCTAGAATTGTTACCTTTGACTTGAGTGTTGATATGTGTGCTTGAGCATGTATTCATTTTAAGAGTAATGTTTATATGATATCAAAATAATGGAAGTCACTGATACTCAGAAGAATCCTTGAGAGGATTGACCTTGCACCTAGCCAGTTGCCCAAAACCTGAGGGAGGGTACAAGGTCCTTAGAACATTCTTATCGAATGAACTTATAGAAATTCCTCAGTGCAATATATGGGCTGATTGCGTAATTTCCTGTAAGTGACTCAAGATCCAGATTGATCCTGATGAGTCTAAGTCTTTGTCAGAGCAATTTAATTCTTGCCCTTGTTAGCCCGTATGGGTATTATGTTTACCTATTCCATATTGGATAGAATTTTGGTCCATTTAACCAGTTTAGGCATGTTTGGCTGTTATGTTGGAAGGAAAATTATGCGAAAAATGGGTGTAATTCAGATTTGTTGGAAAAAGATAAAGGAACTAGGAGAAGACAAATATGATGCCCTTGAAGAAGAACGAAAAAATGCAAGAAGGAGAAATGAAGAACTAGAAGTAGAGTTGACATTCTTTGAAGATATTAAAGAGATATTTGAAGAGTTGGAAGGTGGAATAGAGGAACATAGATCTAGAAGAAGGTTTAGAATAATTGAAAAGGGCAAACAATTTATAGAATAGTGAAATAGCAGGATTCAAAGAACATGTTAATCAATTGGAGAAGTCTCTTGTAGCATGTCGAGAAGAAAATGAAAACCTCAGATCTAAGCCCGAACTTTGTGATGTTTCTTGTGATAATAATGATTTCAGTGATGTTGTAAAAGCTTATTGAGATAGTGAAATTGAAGATAACAATGTGACTGAACCACATTTATTGGGAAGTGATAGGGTCTATTAGACCTGGTTCCATATGAACCAATTTGCCTAAACGATAAAAGAGCTCAGTTGGCTTTATTTCATTATGTCCCATTTTAGACACTTTAGCCCGAATCAATTGGTTATTTCTTGAGTACTCAGATTGACTAAGATAATATAATTCTTCTAAACTATGATGGTGTATCATTTCTCTTGGATTCTAACACATGATGGAGTAAATTTCAAACATAACTGGAAATTTTGATAATGATGGATTACCAAGGGAGAATCTATGAACCTATATTTTTCTTTTACAAAACGTAGAAAGTTGATTCTGAGGTTTTTTTTTCTTTGATGATGGAATTTTAAAGTGAATTGCAAGCATGAATGATCAAGGTCATGACATTGTAATAGCATCAAAGGAGGTTTTAAATGAGATAAAATTAACGATATGAACAGTAATATCAGACAGTTGGAATTTGAGTTTGGTACGATATTTAAGTGGGGTGAAAGGAAAAGGAGAATAGTAAATGTGACCCTCTTATGCAGGAAAGAAAATAACTTAATGGTGGATTTATAAAGATAACTTGATATAAATTATATCTCGAAAGATAGAATAATTAGTAAAGGAAGAAAATTTATTTAATAGCATTTTGGATATGTTGACTTTGGATAGGAGCAATTAAATATATGAATATTTTATTCTTAATGAAGGGAAATAGTCAGAAACTAAAGTGAGAAGCAAGTGTACTTAGCTTTATTGTGAATGGACTAAGGTAAGAGCCTTCCTATATAGAAATGAATCTCCTGAAGAGATATTAGAAAATAATAATATTCTGATCCTCACATTTAGTAGTTTGACCTCTTGACATTGGAATGCATTTTGGAATACTTTCATTTGTGGTGTAGGAGCACCTAACACAAGGTGGCCTCCATGAGGCATTTGAATCATGTTTTGGGTTGTAATAAGGTCTATTTGACCAATGCATGTAATTTCAGTTTGTATCTAGGTTCATTTTGTAAGTCCCAAGGGACTTAGGTCACGTTTGTCAAATTGTTAGTAGTAAGATGGTTGGTCTCCCAGCCTCTTGGAGATGGTTGGTTTCCTCCCAGCTGCTTAGAATTGTTCTCCCAGTCGCTTGGAGTAGGGTTGGTGTTCCTCTTGCAAGCTTATAAACCCAGAGGATTGAACCCAATGGATATATCATTTTCATTGTAATCAGATCGAAGAGGAGATTGAATGTAACTATGCATTGTGTTGAGGAGAAATAAAGACTATTCTGTGTCATCAATTTGGTTCTGTTCTCTGTAATTGCAAACTACATAGCTGTAGATCTCTTTTCCTTTCTGTGTTTTCTTGTTGTCACATTATGTCAATGTGAAGCATTCCACTGATAAGATTTCTATCAAAATTAGTGGAATAGCTTCATTGTACCATATTCATTTGATTTCCTATTCGGTAGCGCAGAGGACCAAATTTGGTTGTGTACAGTATATCACCTAGCATCTCCATGTGCTAGGGTCTAGATTGGAGGAGTTGGAGTTGTTTTAGTGAGACAGAGGCCATCGACGAAACATTCCTCACTCAGAGTGATGAGGATAGTCTGGCTGAAGGGAGGTACGAGCCATTGAACAGAAGTCGCAGCCTAAGATTCAGATTGGAGTGATCGGTGTGTATCGGCGGAGTAGTTTTCAAACTCGCCGATGGTAATTGTCCTACTGACAAACGAAGATCAAAGGTGATATCGGGGTATCGACAGAAAGACAGAAGACTCAACCAATAGAGGGAGTCTCGCCGACGATGGAGAGTTGAACGAATCGGCGTGAGTCCTGTGTTATCGGTATAAGTTTGGACAATGGTAAGACTTAAGAAAGTCTTTCCGACCCTTGTTGTCATACTGATCAGAAAGGTTGCCATTTGTGGAAGAGAGGGACCCGATCTATGGTTTCCGCTATCCACTCCCCATCATATTGGTATCAGAGCTAGCGAAAGCTCTAGGCAGAGGTGTCGTGTATTTGATTTATGAAGGCAGATGAATCCTATTCCTGTAGTGTGTGGGCAGACGATGATGAGGTCTGTCAAGACCATTCACCAATGGAGGTTTGGCTGGAAGAGGGTACAGAGTGAGGCCACTGAGAGAGAGAGTGGTAATGCCTCTCCAGGATCTGTTGTTGGATGAGAGGAATGGGTCTGTGAAGCAGCGTGTAGGATGGACAACTGATTGAGCATTGTATTGTAGTGAAATTGAGGATTTACAAGAGTGTTGGCATTTGGGTGCTGTCTGTGAATGTTTATGTCAGACAGAGAGAGTGAAGGAGAGGCTAGCAATATGCCTCCAAAGGGGATGACCACCGAAGTGGTCAAAAAATTTCAAGAGATGGAAGAGATGATCAAAACTAGAGTCAGGGAAGCACTCCAAGAAGAATTGAAGGCAATGAAGATAGGCAAAAGGATAGAGGAAGATTTAGATGAAGAAGAAGAGAAAGAGGAAGAAGGAGAGGAACAAGAAGAGGCAAAGATACCAGCTGAACAAAAGAAATTTCTGGAAGCCATTAAGGCTATTGGTAAGGACTGTTCAAAGGCTCAGATAGATATCCCCATGTTCAGTGGAAAGATGAATGATGATGAAGTCATCGAGTGGATTGAGGCTCTGAACAACTATTTTGAATACAGGGAAGTTCCTGACAGTAAGAAAGTTAAGTTTGCAAAAACTAAACTCAAAGGTGCTGCCCTTACATGGTGGAATTACACCCAAAGAGAAAGGGTAAAGAATGGGAAGACTATGATATCTTCGTGGAGCATAATGCTAGAGAAGATCAAGTCTCAGTTCCTTCCATTTGACTACGAGATGCAGATTTACAGGCAGATGCAGATCATTAAGCAAACAGATATGGATGTGGCTACTTACACCAAGGAATTTCACAAATACACTCTTCGTTGTGGGTACATGGAGGATGAAAAAGCCAAAGTAGCAAGGTATTTAAATGGTTTGACGTTCAATATTCAAGATGAGATCAGTTTATTTACCCCTAAAACTGTGGAAAAATTCTTTCAAGTAGCATTAAGAACTTAAGAGAAGCTGAAGAGGAAAGGTGAGCAGCAGAGTAGAGGAAGAGGTGACAGAAATTTTAGAGGCAGTTTTTGAGGCAGAAGTCCTAACTAGAGGCCTAGTGGTGAGTCTAACCAAGAACAGCAAGTTGGGGACTCAAGTAGCAGAGGAGGCTACCAAGGAAGAAGGCCAAATGAAAGAGGTGGGACAAATGGATCAAACAGAGGATTCAAGTTCTCTAACATGAGATGTTATAACTACAATCAGATAGGGCATCCAGCCTATAAGTGTCCAGAGAAGGCCTCAACTTCTCATGGTAATGAGAGAAGAACCACATTGACTCAAGAGAATGTAGGGAGTGTGACATCTCCTGAAGTAAATTTGGCATCAGAAGTGGGAGAAAGTCTGATGATCAAGAGGACGTTACTCAAAGCATCAGTGAAGACTGAACCATCACAGAAGAAAGCTCTTTTCAGGATCAATTGTAAAAGCAAAGGTAAAATATGCAAGGTAGTCATAGATTCTGGTTCAACAGATAATATGGTGTCTAGGGAAATGGTGGATAAATTGAACATAGAAAGAATTCCTCATCAAACTCCTTACAGAGCATCTTGGATAAGTGACAGTCAATCACTTTTGGTAAGTGAACAAGCATATGTTGATTTTTCAGATTGGAGAATATAAGGAGAGAATTTTATGTGACATTTTGCCCATGGAGTGTTGTCACCTACTTTTAGGTAGGCCATGGCAATTTGATAGGAAAGCATTATATGATGGATATGCTAACACATACACCATCAAGAAGGATGGAATGACTTTTGTGATGACACCATTGCAGGAGGATTCTGAAGCAAAGAAGGCAACCAAGGTCATTTTGGTGGGTAAGAAAGAGTTTGTGAAGATGCATGAAGAAGAGACAACAATAGTTGAGGATAGCTCAAAGAGTGGGGTTACCAAAGATCATAGTTTGAAGGTGATTTCAATTTTGAATGATGGAAATCAGATGGTAATGTCTGAAATGGATTAGCAGAAGGTCAAAGAGCAAGTCTGCAAGCAGTCACAAGTTGATTGGAAAGAAGAAGATGCTATCATAGTAGGGACCATTGTTTGTCCTCTAGAGCCAACAAGAGTTGCAAGGCAAACAGATTCTACCATAGCAGCAGTACAAGAAGCATTAAACAAGGTTTTGAATGTAGATGTTCAGGTAGAGATGACAATAAGGAAGAATGGCGAACAAAGTATGGGTTTGGTTGCAAACATTCACTCATGGCAAGGTGTGAGTAGAGCCTACAATGCTAGGCGTGAGTTTTTGATTCCATGGAAGCAAGTTGCAGTCTAGAGATCATGGGGAAGGCATGAAGCAGCAATGGATATAGGTGGTACAAGACAAGGACTCAACTCATGGGACATGAGTTCTTTTCAAGGTGGGATGTATGGTGTAGGAGCACCTAACACAAGGTGGCCTCCATGAGGCATTTGAATCATGTTTTGTTTAGAAAATCATGTTTTGGGTTGTAATAAGGTCTATTTGACCAATGCATGTAATTTTAGTTTGTATCTAAGTTCATTTTGTAAGTCCTAAGGGACTTAGGTCACGTTTGTCAAATTCTTAGTAGTAAGACGGTTGGTCTCCCAGCTGCTTGGAGTAGGGTTTGTGTTCCTCTGGCAAGCTTATAAACCCAGAGGATTGAACCAAATGGATATATCATTTTCATTGTAATCAGATCGAAGAGGAGATTGAATGTAATCGTGCATTATGTTGAGGAGAAATGAAGACTATTCTGTGTCGTCAATTTGGTTCTATTCTCTGTAATTACAAACTGCATAGCTGTAGATCTCTTTTTCTTTCTATGTTTTCTTGTTGTTGCATTATGTCGATGTGAAGCATTCCACTAATAAGATTTCTATCAAAATCACTGGAATGACTTCATTGTACCATATTCATTTGTTTTCTATGTTGTTTTCTTGTTCGGCAGCGCAGAGGACCAAATTTGGTTGTGCACAGTAGATCGCCTAGCATCTCCATGTGCTAGGGTTTGGATTGGAGGAGTTAGAGTTGTTTTGGTGAGACAGAGGCCATTGAAAAAACATTCCTCACTCAGAGTGACAAGGATAGTCTGGCCGAAGGAAGGTACGAGCTGCTGAATGGAAGTCGCGGCCTAAGATTTAGATCGAAGTTATCGGTGTGTATCAGTGGAGTAGTTTTCAAACTCACCGATGGTAATTGTCCTGCCGATGAATGGAGATCAAAGGTGATATGGGGGTATCACCAGAAAGATGGAAGACTCAACCGATAGAGGGAGTCTCTCCGATGATGGAGAGTTGAACGACTTGGTGTGAGTCATGTGTTATCTCGCTGAAGATAAGGTAAAGTTAGTTATCGGTGTAAGTTTGGACAATGGTAAGACTTAAGAAAGTCTTTCCGACCCTTGTTGTCATACCGATTAGAAAGGTTACCATTTGTGGGAAGAGAGGGACCCGATCTGTGGTTTCCACTGTGCACTCCCCATCAATTTGCTCTTGAGTATACCACTCTCATGACAAATCCATGAGTGTGGGGATGTTTTATTTTAATCAATTCACATGTGGAGGTCATGATAATGACACATGTTTGATTTGATGGCTCTATTCTATGATATAAATTGTGGAGAAGTTATATTAGCTAGTTGTGATAACAATGTGCTTAATGGTGACACTCTTAAAAGTTAGATTTATTCCTTAATTTTTAGACACTTATTCACTTACTGTTGCATTTAAAAGGCTCCTAAAGATAATTATGAGGAAGGTACTTACATGTTGAAGTAAGGATTTAAAAATAGCATCTTTGGTAACTTATGATCACTACTTGATTAATCTTAATGAATTATTACTGTAATTTTCTTTTCATTGATAAATCAATGTACTTTGTGATGAATTGTTGCATACCAACATGACGATCTTAGAAGCATGGATGAACAACGCTATGATTAACATCATAACATGATATGTTTGAAAACCTCTGTAAGTATTTATCCTAGATACAGGAAAATTTGAATGAACGAGTATGCTGGAATAATCAACATTCCTGACTAGAGGACAAGCTGCAAGGATGGGCTCAATCAGGTTTGAAAGGTTAAAGTAATTTCTTAAACTTGCATTGTTATGATAATACGTATTTACATTATCATGATACATGTTTTGATCTATCACACCTTAATTCACGAAACTAAAGTCAGTGATGTTTTTCATCAAGACAATGCAAACCTTTAGCGGGGAAGTATGTCACGACCCTAATTGATTTAAATTTCAAATGCTAATATTTACGAGGGTGAATGTTGGAAGGAATTTAGTAAAATACATGCATTTAGGTATACCTAAATTTTATATAATATTTTATATAAGAATATAACTATGAATATCTATATATATACTATTATATAATATCCTATCTAAACACACACACACAGATATATATATATATATATATGTTTGCAGATACTCAAGGGGGCAATAAATAAAGGAGTGGCGTGGGGTGCAAGTCACTACCTATCCTTTGCAGGAAAAAAAAAGATGGGAGGACACGACACCGCCAAAAAGAAAAAAATAGAGGGGGGTTTTTCAAAAGAAAAGGGGGAAGATAGGGGAAGGGAGGGAAAGGAGAGAAGGCAAAAGGAGTGGGGCACTGAGGAGAAGTCTAGGTAGAGGTGGATTTTGGATTTAGATCAGGCATCTGCATTGCTGGAAAACTTCATAGAAGACCTATAGCAAGATAAGTTCCGTTTCTTTCTATGTTGAATGGGTTATTGCTAATTAGAACTAGAAGTTTCTTTTCATCTTGCCTTTAGATATGCGTACCTAAATCTAATGCCAAATATTGTCTGATCAAGAGTTGTTTGCAAAGATTGGGATTTGTCTCAGCATCTGTCAATCGCATCTACTTGAAAGTTTTTAAAGACTTTTCAACAAATTCATTTTTTTTGTTCACATGTTGCAATCATTGTAGTTCATGAGACATTTCTTTTGGGGGATTTTGTCAAAATAACTGACATGGCTTATCCGTTCCTCCTCATTTTGCATATATGTCTACCAGAGTATTTTTAACTATAATATCTGGTAGAAATTCCCCCTCCTTTAGGCTTTGATGGATACCCATACCTTGATCAATAACGTCCATTTTGGCATAGGCTGGGAGGACATTGGAAAAAATTGTGGAGTTTGACTCTAAACTTGTTGTTTACAATCACCTGAAAGTTGTAAAGCCCATTCAACAAATCTATTTTGGACATATCCTTTGATCATTCTAGTTTATGAGACCATAACTTATTTTAGGCATTTTGTCCAATAGTTCACATGCCTTGCCTATGACTCCATGTTGGCATACTGCTCTACCTGGGCACTTGCAACTATCTCATCTGACAAAAATTCCACTCTGTTATGCCTTGATGGATGTTCATCCCCTGTTCAAAAGCTCCCATCTTGGCACAGGTATGGAGGACGCTAACAAAAAGGGTTTGAGATTTGATTTTGCATCTGCAAATTACAGTTACCTGGGAGTATAAAGTTCTTTTTTAACAAACCCATTTTTAATATATGCTGCAATCATTGCTTTACATGAGATGAAATCTCTTTGAGGCATTCTATCAAATAGTTTTCCATGCTTCTCTGCTCACCCAATGCTCACATACATGTCTACCAGAGCATTTCCAACCTTGATATCTAACAAAATCCCCTTTCCATTATGCGTTAATAGATGACCCTACCCTATTCGGAAGTTCCCAATTCGCACAGGCAGGGAGAATGCTGGTAAAGGTTGTGGGATTTGGATTTATAGCTAGAAATTACAATTGCTTGAAATTTTTGGATGCCTTATCAACTAATACATTTTGTGCATTTACTGAAATCACTGCAGTCTGTGAGACCACATTTATTTGAGAAATTCTATCAAATAGTTCACATTTTTTTTGTCTATGATATCATATTCTGCATACATATCTATCAGAGCATTTCAAACTATATTATCTCTTAAGAATCCCTATTCTATTTTATTCTGATGGCTACCCCTTACTTATTATTGTAAATTTGACACGATGTCCATTGTTATAGTGTATGTCTACTTGTTTAAAAAGATGGGATAGGTCCACATCTCACAACAATTTCTCTAATGACAATCTTGCAGATAAGTTTTGTAGAAGTATGGCAATTTGCACATACTCGAAGGTTCTTAATAACTCTGATAGTTATTCCATGAGGCATATTTATTAAACCAAATGCAATTGCCAACTTTTACATATGATGGTAGAGATTTAATTATTTTTCTATTCCTCCACAACGTTCAGTAAATATCTTAAGTTCGGAAAATACCTTGATGTCTGCATCTTCCAATCCAATTTCTCTATCTTTGCATAGATCTCCTCTTGTCTACATATGTGATCTGTCTACTATACAAAAATATCATCACTCCAAAAGAGATTGAATATTATTTTCCATCCCCATCTTGTTGTCATCTGAGCTCACTAGAGCTTCATAAAGACCATATTCGTATTGTCTCCCAGCAGGCCTGCAGAGATTCTTGTGTCCTCATCTTGAACAAACTCCTACTCTTCAGCAACCATCTTCCTTCCATTGTAGTTCTCTGAAAATCCCATATTTATGCTTGCAACAAAGGGACAATATCATGCGCCATAGAAATAGAACCACTTGATATTTAAGAGAATGATACCTGAGAAATCCAATTTCATACATGTCAGAGCTCTCCTCTCATAAGAGGTGTGCTATTGAACAACATACCTCACCTTGTGATTTAAGGACAAATAGCTTGTGTAGCTGTCGCATCTAGTTTAAAGGTTTAATCAGGTAATAACTACCACTTTGTTGTGATTTCCATTGCTCATAAATCTCTCTATGTGGTCTCACCCTTGTTTGCAGCGATACAAACACTGAAATCAAAGTACATCAGAAGAGTAGTAGTGGTTAGGTGTACAAGCCCATGCAACATTCCCTGCATGTCATCGCCTTGATAATTTCCAAAAGTTAAATGAATGTTTGACGCTCTTCTTACTTTTCATTTATTTTTATTTATTTTTCTTCAAGTCTATGAAATATATCTTGAATTATTTGAGCCACAAACCTGGATCAATCATTTTCTTGCCTAGGTAAACTTCCTATTGATGCAAATAGGATATTATATCTATTGGTC
Organism: Cunninghamia lanceolata; assembly: GCA_027924645.1. NCBI lineage: Eukaryota > Viridiplantae > Streptophyta > Pinopsida > Cupressales > Cupressaceae > Cunninghamia > Cunninghamia lanceolata. The sequence goes on from BSBN01000797.1 coordinate 3,232,895, forward strand.
TCACTTTTCCTCTCAATGCCATTCACTTTTCCCTCTTCAACCATAGAAGAGATTACTGTAGGAAGTGTGATCAAAATTGGCGTATATGCAACTTGGTTCATCATTCTAGAGGTTGATATTAGATTAATGTGTGGAATATTCTAGACTCAAAGGAAAGGACAGAGTGGATGTCCTTATGGATGGGATCTCCATATGGGTGGCCAAGGCAGTAGCCCATTGAAAATTGGTTTCTTTCCATATGAATAAGGTGGCTTCTCACCAAAAGGAGTGTTGGTAATGATCTCCAACTCCCAATTTGTCATTTCTTACACAGAATTAATGATAGATATTCAAAGTTAAAATTACAAAATTACAAACATGGGATGATAGATATTTAAAGTTAGAATAAGTTTTTAATTTCTTGTTAGAAAGTAGATGTATTGATAGAAATATTCCTATTATAGTCAATAGTATTATGTATATAATCCTTTGGTTTAAAAATTGAGTATTTAGAATATTTTTATGCATGGATTAGATTTAAATTTCTAGAATATAGAACTGATCTAGTTTTCAATAGTTTTCTAAATAATTATGTGGTGTAGGAAAACCTAACACAAGGTGGCTTCCGTGAGGCATTTAAGTCATGTTTGGCTTTGAAATCATGTTTTGAGTTGTAATAAGGTCTGTTTGACCAATGTATGTAATTTCTGTTAGTATCTAGGTTCGTTTTGTAAGTCCCAAGGGACTTAGGTCACGGTTGTCAAATTGTAAATGATTAAACAGTTGTTCTCCCAGCTGCTTGGAGACAATTAGTTTCTCCCAGCCGCCTGGACTAGGGTTGGTGTCCTCTGGGTGAATCTATAAAAACTAGGGGAATGAATAAGACTAGGCATTATGATCATTATTGTAATTAGATTGATTGAATGTAATCGTGCATTGTGTTAAGGAGAAATCAACTATTCTGTGTCATCAATTTATTTTTTGTTCTCTGTAAATACGAATTGCATAGCTGTAGATTTCCTTTCATGTCTGTATTTCCATTGTTGCAATATGGCAATGTGAAGCATTCCACTAGTGAGATTTCTGTTGAATCAGTGGAATGGCTTCATTGTATAATATTCGTTTGTTTTCTATTTCAGTTCATCATTTAGCGGCGCAGATGTTCCCAATTGAGGGGCGTGCACAGTAGATCGCCTAGCATCTCCATATGCTAGGGTTTAGATCGGAGGAGTTGGAGTTGTCATCAGTGAGACAGAGGCCGTCAGAAAAGCATTCCTCGCTTAGAGCGACGAGGATAATCTGGCCGATCAAGGCTATCGGAGTGACAGGAGGTGAGTGATACCGACGATGGAGTGTATCAGGCATCGGCCAAAGGTTTTAGGAGTTCATCGACGATCTAAGTCACCCCGACGGTTGAAGTCCATTGGCATATCGGGTGTGTCCATCAGTGCATCAGCTAGAGTTTGTAGGCATTTGCCGATGAGGAAAGGCTACTTACACCGAGGAGTTTCACAAATACACTCTTCGTTGTGGATATATGGAGGATGAAAAAGCTAAGGTAGCAAGGTATCTAAATGGTCTGAGGATCAATATTCAAGATGAGATAAGTATGTTTACCCCTAAAATAGTGGAAAACTGCTTTCAAGTAGCATTAAGAGCTAAAGAGAAGCTGAAGAGGAAAGGTGGGTAGCAGAGTAGAGGAAGAGGTGATAGAAATTTTAGAGGTAGTTTTGGAGGAAGAAGTCCTAACCAGAGGCCTAGTGGTGAGTCTAACCAAGAAGAGCAAGTTCGGGACTCAAGTAGCAGAGGAGGCTACCAAGGAAGAAGGCCAAATGAAAGAGGTGGGACAAATGGATCAAGTAGAGAATCTAAGTTCTCCAACATGAGATGTTATAACTGTAATCAGATAGGGCACCCAGCCTATAAGTGTCCAGAGAAGGCCTCAACTTCTCATGGTAATGAGAGAAGAACCACATTGACTCAAGAGGATGCAGGGAGTGTGACATCTCCTGAAGTAAATTTGGCATCAGAAGTGGGAGAAAGTCTGATGATCAAGAGGACGTTGCTCAAAGCACCAATGAAGACTAAACCATCACAAACGAGAGCTCTTTTCAGGATCAATTGCAAAAGCAACGGTAAAATATGCAAGGTAGTCATAGATTTTGGTTCAACAGATAATATGGTGTCTAGGGAAATGGTGGATAAATTGAACATAGAAAGGATTCTGCATCAAACTCCTTATAGGGCATCTTGGGTAAGTGATAGTCAATCACTTTTGGTAAGTGAACAGGCATATGTTGATTTCCAGATTGGAGAATATAAGGAGAAAATTTTATGTGATATTTTACCCATGGAGTGTTGTCAGCTACTTTTAGGTAGGCCATGGCAATTTGATAGGCAAGCATTATATGATGGAAATGCTAACACATACACCATCAAGAAGGATGGAAAGACTTTTGTGATGACACCATTGCAGGAGGATACTGAAGCAAAGAAGGCATCCAAGGTCATTTTGGTGGGTAAGAAAGAGTTTGTACAGATCAATGAAGAAGAGACAATGACAGTGGAGGATACCTCAAGGAGTGGGGTTACCAAAGATCATAGTTTGAAGGTGATTTCAGTTTTGAATGATGGAGATCAGATAGGGATGTCTGAGATGGATCAGCAGAAGGTCAAAGAGTGGGTCTACAAGCAGCCACAAGTTGATTGGAAAGAGAGAGATGCTTTCATAGTAGGGACCATTGTTTGTCCTCTAGAGACAACAAGAGTTGGAAGGCAAACATATTCTACAATAGAAGCAGTACAAGAAGCATCAAACAAGGTTTTGAATGCAGATGTTTAGGTAGAAATGACAGTAAGGAAGAATGGCGAACAAAGTCTAGGTTTGGTTGCAAGCACTCACTCATGGCAAGGTGTGAGTAGAGCCTACAATGCTAGGCATGCATTTTTGATTCCATGGAAGCAAGTTGCAGTCTAGAGATCATGGTGAAGGCATGAAGCAGCAATAGATATAGGTGGTACAAGACAAGGACTCAACTCATGGGACATGAGTTCTTTTCAAGGTGGGGTGTATGGTGCAAGAGCACCTAACACAAGGTGGCCTCCGTGAGGCATTTAAGTCATGTTTGGCTTTGAAATCATGTTTTAAGTTGTAATAAGGTCTATTTGACCAATACATGTAATTTATGTTAGTATCTAGGGTCATTTTGTAAGTCCCAAGGGACTTAGGTCACGGTTGTCAAATTGTAAATGATTAAACAGTTGTTCTCCCAGCCACTTGGAATTGGTCTCCCAGCCACCTGGACTAGGGTTGGTGTCCTCTGGGTTAATCTATAAAAACTAGGGGAATGAACAAGATCAGGCATTATGATCATTATTGTAATCAAATCGATTGAATGTAATCAAGCATTGTGTTAAGGAGAAATCAATTATTCTGTGTCATCAATTTGTTTTTCTGTTCTTTCTAAATACAAATTGTATAGCTATAGATTTCCTTTCCTTTCTGTATTTCCATTGTTGGGATATGGCAATGTGAAGCATTCCACTAGTGAGATTTCTATCAAAATCAGTGGAATGGCTTCATTGTATAATATTCATTTGTTTTCTGTTTCAGTTCATCGTTCGGTGGCACAGATGTTCCAGATTGAGAGGCATGCATAGTAGATCACCTAACATCTCCTTGTTCTAGGGTTTGGATCGGAGGAGCTAGAGCTGTTATCGGTGAGACAGAGGCCATCAAAAAAGCATTCCTTGCTCATAATGACGAGGATAGTCTGGCCGATCGAGGGTATCAGAGTGACAGGAGGTGAGTGATACCGACAACAGAGTGTATCGGGCATCGGCCAAAGATTTCGGGAGTTCACCGATGATCTAAGTCACCCCGATGGTTGAAGTCCATTGGCGTATCGGGTGTGTCCATCGGTGCATCAGCCAGAGTTTGTAGGCATTCGCTGATGAGGAAAGTCTTATCGACTGAGGCTCCCCATCATTATGGTTAATAGATTTACAATAAAGAATGAATCAAGGTTAGAATGGTTTTTCTAATGATTTCCTTTTTGAAGTTAGCTTTGAAGAGTAAATGTCATAAGGATTTTTAAATCATGTTGTCTTTAATATCAAATGGGCTTAAGATTACTAGTCTTAATTGATCTTATTAGTGAATTAATTTGAAAGCCCTCCATATGTAAGTTGTAATTGGTTGGCTTTGTCACTTAAGTTGTTGAGATGATTTACTTAACTTTCTTTTCCTTCATATTAGATATTATTTAGAATCAATGTCATATTTTGACATAAAATGGGTAATTACCCTTGAAACCAAGACTTTTTAATGGATAAGTAGAGACTTTATATTATGAAATTCTTAGGTAGTTACCTATGTGGACTGATGTCATCAAAGTGATAGGGTGACATTTCCTATTGAGACAATCTAGAAGGATATATAAGAGCTAGATGATGTTGTTGTCATGTATAAATTAATATTATGCGGATGGGCTTTGTGTTTCGCGTTGTATTTTCCTTCCTATTAAATCATCGTGATGTTATTAGGTGTTAAGGACAATAGTTGTTTGCTTCAATAAACATTGCTCCATATTGCTTGAGGCATTGATTGTCATTGCTTGAGGGTGTAGATTTGTAAATATGTTGTAAAACTATAATCTGATCCCAACTACATCGAGAGGAGTTAGTAAGACCTTTTGTCCATTGTATCACCAAATTTAGGAAATTGTGTTTGCAATGAGAATTACCATCCTTGGTGTAATGTAATTAGGTGTTTATGTACTTTGTACCTGAATAAATCATTGTGTTGGAACTAATACAACTTATGTTTTATGCTTTAGGAAATATACATTTATAATCTAGAGTCTAGTTTTGTGATAGTAGTAACCTCAGAGACCTTTACCTTCCTAAGTTGACTAAATAGAACTAGAGATGTAGTTATGCTATAATCATTGCTCTTTAAGAATAATTAATCTTCTCTTCAGTAATCATTACATTTCGTAACCCTTGAGGGTGAAGCTCGTAAGATTTAGAAATTATAGAGTATTCACTTATGTACCAAGAATTACAATGTGGCTTTAGGGTATTGAAATTACTAGTTGATCTTGCAAGTATTATTCCCAATAAGATTAGGGACATCATGAGTAGATCTATTTGGAAAGATTTAATTTAAAAATAGTACATGAATTTGGAGATAGACTTTCCTTAGGTAAACTTGATGTCTCAGGCAGACACCTGATAGGGATTCCTGAACACTAGGATTGCATGACAATCACCCCTTTTGGGAGGTCATGATAGTGGATTTAATTCCATCCCTATTTTCACTTCAGTGGGTAGCAGCCGATGAAGAACTATTTGGGGCAAGGGATCACCCTAGAAAGAGCTGCATATCCGCTCATAGTTGCATCAAACATAGAGCAAAATAGAACTACATATTTGCATACCCCAAAGTCAGTGGCACTTGGAGGGGGCCTTGATCTCGTGGATAGAGGGTATGTAGGAAGTCTGGATGGTGAAGGATCCCACAGTACTCAAGTCCCCTAGATATAGGTTACTCTCCTATAATTTACATCGTGATCTTGACTTTCTGTGATGTAGAGTGCATAGTGAAATGCTTCTAAATAGGGTGAAATACCCATCAAAACCCACAGCACTCTATCGGTGGCTTTATAATTTTCCACACCAAAGTCTTACTCACTCCGATGTGAGACTCAATGCCCTTGTCTATCGGCAATACTTTGTTCATCGGAAAACACTTAAGAACCTTGGCCAATATACCGATACACATTCTTGTATATACTTTGCTTGACTTGCTATCACCGGTGAATTAATGTATCTCTACCTAGATTTCACCATTACAACTGGTCACCCTTTGTATCTGACTCAATTTACATTCACAATATACAATCTCAACATACATTTGCGAGATACATTCTTAATATGCTTTTGCGATATACATTCGTAATGTACATTCGACGGGACAATATGAAACTTATGCCAATATAAATCTTTGCAACTTTGCAACCGAACAACTTAACAGAAAATAACAAAAGCTCAACAGAAAGGAAAATGATCTACTCCTAAGGAAGTCATTCCATTGATTTCAAAGAAATCTCAACCAGTGGAATTCTTCCAATCTACATCTCTGTAATTAAACCAAAAATAGAACTTCTTTATTCCTCTCAGAAATAATATACATCAATCTTCTCTTTCTATTCCTCTTTGTGTCTCATTGACTAACACAGACCGACTATATAGACTCTCATATCGGAAGTTACACAAGATGGAAGGTGAACCACCCTACAACCACCTCTTCCATTCAGTTACAACACGTATACAGACTTAGTTTTATGCCGTTACTTGACCAAGTATGACTCCATATGGCACTAAGGCCTTATAAACATGATAAGACAACTTAGACAAAAGAGTAGGGATCCTACTGATCCTCAGTGTCTCGAGGTACTCCTGCACCATACAACCAACCAACAAAGATTTCCAAGTCGCTTGGAAATGTATCTGCAAAACAAAACAGTTTTTTCCTGCATCTCTATCTATCATCATCTTTCACTCTATCTCTTCAGCTTCAGGCTTCAAATCTTCATATCAATGGAATAGTGACCAACCAACCAATAATGGTAAACTACCATCCACATTTTAGAGCATCTTCATACTCCTTCTACTCCTATAAATAGAGTACTTTCAGACTGATCAAATCCTCCATGACTACAACACAATGCTCATTCAGATGTCCATCCTACATGCTGCTTCACAGACCCATTCCTCTCATCCAATAGTAGATCCTAGAGATGAACTACCACTCTCTCTCTCAGTGGCCTCGCTCTGCACCCTCTTCCAGCCAAATCTCTATTGGTGAATGGTCTTGACAGACCTCATCATTATCTACCCACACTACAGGAATCCTATTCCTTCTCGCAACTAGATAGCACGAGCATTTGTAATAGTCTAGCAACTACTGTCAGCCTTCAAAATACCTCCTATGATCTTCATCTTCAAAATGGTCACCAACCAAACATTTTTCTTCAACTCTTTAGTTTTCCTTCAATTCTTCACCTACCTTCTCAGTGACAAAAATTGAATACACAATATCTCCACCCAGAGCTTTCGCTACCTCTAATACCAATTTCATGTAGAGTGCATAGTGAAACACTTCTAAATAGGGTGAAATACCCATCAAAAACCACATCACTCTATCGACAGCTTTATAATTTTCCACACTGAAGTCTTACTCACTCCGATGTGAGACTCAACACCCTTGTCTGTTGGCAAGACTTTTTTCATCGACAAACACTTAAGAACCTTGGCCAATATACTGATACACATTCTTGTATATACTTTACTTGACTTTCTATCACTGGTGAATTAATGTATCTCTACCTAGATTTCACCATTACAAACGGTCACCCTTTGTATCTGACTCAATGTACATTCACAATATACAATCTCAACATACATTTGTGAGATACATTCTCAATGTGCTTTTGCAATATACATTCGCAATGTACATTCAGCGGGACAATATGAAACTTATTTCGATATAAATCTCTGCAACTTTGCAACCAAACAACTTAACAGAAAATAACAAAAACTTGATAGAAAGGAAAATGATCTACTCCTAAGGAAGTCATTCCACTGATTTTGAAGAAATCTCAACTAGTGGAATGCTTCTAATCTACATCTCTATAATTAAACCAAAAATAGAACTTCTTTATTGCTCTCAGAAACAATATACATCAATCTTCTCTTTCTATTCCTCTATGTGTCTCGTTAAATAACACAGACCAACTATATAGACTCTCATATCGGCAGTTACACAAGATGGAAGGTGAACCACCCTACAACCACCTCTGTCATTCAGTTACATCCACTTAGTTCGATTACAACATGTATACAGACTTAGTTTTATGTTGTTACTTGGCCAAGTATGACTCCATATGGCACTAAGGCCTTACAAACATGATAGGACAACTTAGACAAAAGAGTAGGGATCCTACTGATCCTCAGTGTCTCGAGGTGCTCCTACACCATTCTGTGTAGTGATTTCTGAGTCGTGTTAGCATGAGATTGTCTAGCCAGTTTTCTATAGATGATAAGGAAACCAAACACTGGAGAAAAAGCAAGTTATCAAAAATGAATGCAAGGTGTAATGAAGAACTTAAGGTATGTGCTGCTTAATTGTTCTTATATGTTATCGTGTGAAATGTACTTTCTTTCTTCACTAGATTAAGAGTTGTCTAATGACTATAAAATTTATTGGACACTTCTTACAATCAATAGTGAAATTTCATGATTCTACATTCCCTGCATTTGTTAGATCAATTTTTTTTTGTTCCTTGGTATTTTCAAATTCAGAGTTTAGTATTATTTTGTTGTTAAGGAGTCGGGTCCTTACAAAATTTCCACTGTAAGAGCCCGATAAAAAGGTGTTGTAAATAATTCTAGGAGGGTTAGTAAATAATAACCTTGATAATAGCTAATTAGTGCAGAAAATCCTTTACAACACGCCTATGGTGCAAATCTAGAGAGATGATAAAGCCAAAATCTAGTGAAAAATCAAGGTTTTCAAGCCCTGGGCATAAAATTTTGCAAGAAAACCACTATAATGCAACACTATAGTTAGAAATAAATCCCAATGAGTGTTTTGAAAGGGTAGTAAAATTTGAAACAAGATTTTGACTACCTAGCTAATGCAAAACTAGGTTATATGAAACAATGCACAATTTCAAGCAATTTTCAACAATTTAAGCATGAAAATGCAATCTAAATGAATGATGAACGAAAAAATTATGTATTTGAAATCAGATCTGATGCTGATGACAGAAATTTATTGAAATTAGATGCCAACTAATCCAAATTATTTGAAAATGCAAGCTAAAAATACCAAAAAATATTCAAAATTTTCATTTTTTTTGTAATTTTCCGAATGCAATAAGATGAACAATGATATGAATGAATGAAATGAATGCAAATATGAAGTAAAAACTCAACAAGGTGTAAAATTCATTAAAAACATGGGTTCACTAAAATGTTTAGGATGAAAAAAGAGAGATAAGGTTGTTTAGGTTGATTTTGTGAGTTTGTGTTGATCCTCCTTTCACCACTAAACATTAAAGGACTTCAGCGAAGTAGGAAATTTGCTATCAAGATTTTGCTCACTTGGAACATCAGGAAAAATTAGAATTGTGTGATTTAGTTTTTTGATTATGTCCAATTATGCTCAAAACCCTAATTATGCAAATTCGGAAGCAAATGGATAAATTACAAAAAATGCTTGCACACAGAAATACCAAATGACAATCAAATGCATACTAGATTTCAAAGTTCAAAATATGGAAAAGTCAAGGACTAATGAGCAGGTGCCCTAGTCTAGTGCCATGCTTTTTATCAAGATCTAGGAATCTTATCTGCAACTTGATCCTATTGTTCTAGAGGTTTTTCTATTGTGGGATCTGGAGGACTATGACATGGGCACTTGAGTCCATGTGCCTAGTTTCTCTTCTAGTCCGAAATTTTGACAGTCTACATGGTTCTCTTGCAACTTCACTTTTTGTGCTCCTACAACCTAAAACCTGCAATCATGGAAAAATGGGTTGGGGATTGTGGTGATTAAAGGCTTGCCTCAGTCAAGCCCTGGAGAGACATTCCTGTCTTTTGAACACTGTTGTCAGATAAAGAGTTTGTATCCCTACATGATAGAGGTGAAATCCAAATGATAAATGATTGAAAACATAAATGATATGACCTTGTAGTGAAGATCTCATGGAAAGAAGATGCTCTTCATGCCATTAGGGGATGGATGCCAAATCCACAAACACAAACAGAATAACAATACTCTTCTCTGTAACACAATGAATATTTTGAATGCTCTAATCACAAGAATGCATAAAGTTCACAATTTCCATCTAATGATAATCTAGTTTACAAATGATAACCTAATCATGTTTATATATGCAACTACAAACATTCTTGCTAAGAATTTCATAATTCAAACTTACTATGTCGACATAGGACCTAATTAACAGTCATAAACTAACACTTCAAAATTAGACCTAAACCAAAAATATGACAGGACTAGGGCATTGGTGCCCAAGTCATTTCCCCTATTTCAGGAAGGATTATGTTAAGTACATTCCCTGAGTCCTATTTTCCATGAAACTTTAGGGTTTTCTCTTCGGGAGTCATCAAAATCATGTAAGATACTCTAAATGCATACTAAGAGACCCGAGAGCTAAACCTTAAGAGGGAAAAGCCCATAAGGGGACATTTTCTGACATAACACTAGGTAATGAAGGTAAGTCTTCAATAGATAGATTTTTTTTGTTGATAGATGATACTAACATTGCACCATATTAGGATTGTTGTACACTGATAGGATCAAGTGAGATACACTCTTTAAGAAGCTTAATTGTAGGTTCATGGAGTATCCATACATGGAAGATGGCATGCTTTTGTTCTTCATCTACAATTCAAGCCCAGAATGAGTGCAAGTTAAAGGAGTGGGTTGACAAATGGTGGTTAAGTTATCTTAGCCCACTTGACACATATCAGCTCCCAACGATACTAGAACTAACACATATGTAATCATCAGTTGACTTTGATCACATATTAGATCTAGTTCAACTAGGTAATATATCTACTTGAATATTTTTTGAAATTCCTAATGTTATCTTCTTTGTAGTGTTTTTGTAATGTTGACTAATTTCATCTAATTTGCTACACATATCAATGTAGGGCATATTTATGTAGTTATTGTAGATTAAGGCAATGAAGAGGGAATGAATTATTACTTGTGTCATTATGTTGTGGCCAAAAAGAAATTGGAAGCCCCAGTTACAGATGGAGAAAACATCAAATACCCTGCAGGCTCAGTGGTTGTTACTGGAACATGGCTTAGAAAGTACCCACATAAGAGTGTTAATGTTTGGTTGTTTCAAGACATGGACACACATCGGATGATTCTTTATTACTCAAACCTTGTTGTGGCATCCAATGTTCATTTGATACAATATTGGGGTAGACCTTTGAACAAGACCTTGTGGAAGGTGTGTGAGTTTGACCATGAGGCAATACTTGATACAATAAAGAGTAGAGCGGACCCAGATGGTTCGTTGGATTAATTTGTAAGTATGCATAAAACTTTCCTAAATGGTTACTTATACTTTGTTATGTATATAAACAATAGTATGAATTGCTTCCCTCTAGTATACATATGGTAGGTTTTCTTCTCTTACCATTGTCCTTGTAGTTTCTTGTACTAGATGTTATGTTCATGACATTATGTATATGACAGTTTATATTAAATATTTAATAGGATGATCAATTATCATTATAGGAATTTAGTTTTACATGTGCCAATTGCATTTGCTTGAAAGTTTATAAATCATTTTCAAATAATCCATTTTGTGCATATCTTGTAAGCATTGCATTTTGTGGGACTATGCATTTCTTTGAGGAATCATTTGTGTTTGGTTGAAATTTACTTTTGTGCATTTGCTTGAGAGTTTTTTAAGACTTATGAAAAGTCCATTCCATGCATATCTTGCAATCATTGCATTCCTTGAGATAACATTTCTTTGAGGTATCATCTCAAACAGTTCACATTCGTTGTATATGCTACCACACTTTGCATACATGTCTTGTAGGGTTCTTGGAAAACATGAACACACCATCCTAAAGCATTAAAGGCATGTGAGCTCTGTGAATGAAGGCATCTTGTGAAGACCATACCATGAAACATGAACACCATAATTGAGCATCCTAATCCTTTGACAACAACACCAACATGGATATGATCAACACCTCCTGACCATTTGACATCAATGACAAATAACTTTCAACACATTGTACTGGTGATATCCCTAAAGAGACCAAAGTGCAAAAAGATAGCAATCTTTGAAGATTTGTTACTTGGAAACCGTGTCACTTAGATACATTTTGTCTAAGTCTATGAGATCACATAGGGTCCCTCTACAATAACCACTCTCGGTTCTTTATGTCTCTGAGGCATTCGTCCATGGAAAAAGTTTTTATGATGCTCCAAAAATGGTCAGATGCATGCAGTGTAAAGTTGCAAAGGGGTGTAAATTTTGTTCTGCTTGTTGTGCGGCCAAATTGATAGTTCTAATGCATCTGTATGGGTACATTTAGACTAGGAATGGTCTTGTTTTGGACCCAAACATGCCGAAACAGTCCAAGCTACATTGTACCCGAGATATCCCTTAAGAGACCAAAGTGCAAAAAGGCAACAATCCTTGACGAGCTGTTACTCGGAAAGAATATAACTTAGAAACATTTTGTCTAAGGCTACGGGATCATGTAGGTTCCCTCTAAAATAACGTCTCTTGGTTTTATATATCTCTAAGGCATTTTCCCATGGTGAAAGTTTTTATATTGCTCCAAAAATGGTCAAATGCATGCAATGTAAAGTTGTAAAGTGGTGTAACTTTCATTCTTCTCCTCATGTGATCAAACCAATAGTTCTAACACATCCAAATCAGTATGTTTAGGATAGGCATAGTCTTGTTTTGTACCCAAATATGTCAAAATAGTCCAAGCTACATTATACCGGGGTGATATCCCTTAAGAGACCAAAGTATAAAAAGGTGACAATCTTTGACAAGCTGTTACATAGAAACCATTTCACTTAAAAACATTCCATCTGAGGCTATAGGATCATGTAGCCTGGTCACTCTATAATAAACTCTCCATTTTTATATCTCTAAGGCATTTTTCCATGGTGAAAGTTTTTCTGCTGCTCCAAAAATGGTCAGATGCATGCCGTGTAAAGTTGCAAAGTGGTGTAAATATCATTCTGCTTCTTTTATGGCCAAACTAATAGTTCTAATGCATCCGTATGGGTATGTTTAGGCTAGGCATGGTCTTGTTCCACACCCAAACATGTCGAAATAGTCTAAGTTATATTGTACTAGCGATATCCCTTAAGAAACCAAAGTGCAAAAAGGTAGCAATCTTTGATGTGCTGTTACTCAGAAACTATGTCACCTAGAAACATTTTGTCTTAAGCTATCAGATCATGTAGAGTCCATCTACAATAACCTCTCTTAGTTTTTTATATCTTTAAGGCATTTGCCTATGGTGAAAGTTTTTCTTCTGTTCCAAAAATGGTCAGATGCATATAGTGCAAAGTTGCAAAGGGTTGTAACTTTTTTTCTTCTCCTAATGCAGTCCAAACATGCCAAAATAGTTCAAGCTACATTGTATTGGCGATATGCCTTAAGAAACTAAAGTCCAAAAAGGTAGAAATCTTTGACGAGCTGTTACTTAGATTATCTGTCACTTAGAAACATTTTGTTTGAGGATATGCAATCACAGAGAATCCCTCTACAATAACCTCTCTCAGTTTTTGATATCTCTGAGGAAGCTGCCCATGGTAAAAAAAAAAATTCTACTCCAAAAATTGTCAAAAGCATGTAGTGTAAAGTTACAAGGTAGGCTACTTTTTGTTTTGTTCTTCATGGGGCCAAACCATTAGCACCAACACATCCATTTGGGAACATATATGCTATGCATGGTCACTACCCTTAATTGTAAAAGGGTCATAGTCTTTCCTATTCAAAGGGTCACAACTTTTGGCCTTTGAAATGTCATCAGTATTCTTGAGAACATCAAGATAACACTTTTTGCAAATGTTCTCCATGCATTATCATCCGTTTAATTTCTCACCCTAATAAATTGTGTTTCTTTCAACATCAATGCATCAACCATTCATGTATCACTTCACATACTAGTAAAAGACATTTGCCCTGTTAAGGATCAAGCTCTTTCAACTTATCAAGAAAGCATTATTTCATTTGTTACATTCATATTGAGGAAATGAGCTTCAATAGACTAAGGTTGTTAGAATGAATTGATAGTAGGTTTCTTGAGGAATTTTTTAGTGGTTTCTCTCCTTTGCTTGTTGGTGACCTACGATAATTGTAACTTGTAAGGGACATCCCAATGTATGTTACATCATTATATGAGACAAAACATTAGAGAAGCTTCCAAAAAAATTATCCAATTGGATAAATTTTATTAACAATATGAGGATGAACCTTCCCATTTCTCAAAGTTCACAAAATCCTTACAAATGTCAAGAATATCAAGGCAACATTGATATATTGGAAACCCCTCATGTCACACACCAATACATGTATTTTTACAAATAAAGAAGATACAAAATTTATTTCATATATACATTTTCTTATAACAAATGATTTGGTTGCAATACATAGCAAATACTAAAAATAAATGGCCACACTAGTTGCATGATGCATTGTCAAGAAAATCCTACTATGTAATACTTGATTGGACTTTAAATATTTGAAGTAAACCATCTACAAGTATCCATTGAAGCATGGATTTATAATGCAAATATGGACACCATCAACAAAAATGATTTGTATTAACCAAATATCCATATAGGCATACATCAATATCTATCGATATAAGTATAACATATCTACAAAATAGTCATATAGGCTTACGAGAATGCTATATAAGCATACAATGTCAACTATATGCAATAAAAAACATATGTCCACAAATGCCATATAGGCATACAACAAAGGAACCAAATAAAAATCCATTCCCCTCTATCCAGTGAAGAGAATAGATCATGGGTAGCCTTTGATCTTCGAGAGGATGGAGACGCGTATGAGGGTGGTCTACTATGAACCCAAGGGCTTCTCCTCCTATTTAGTTGTTCATGGATCTGTAGTTGTTACAATAAAAAATATAGACATTAATATACAGAAATTATATTATAAAAAATGAAACATTTAACAAAATAATCACTTCCCACTACTAGAAAGTTTGTCTCCTCATTTGCCTTAATACCAGGATTAGGCTATGGTAATGTCATGTCCTATAGAAACCATCTAGATATAAATTAAACTTCAAATCAATAATCATTTGATTTTAAAAAAATAAACAACTGTAACAACAAATGTAATTTGAAATTTACTAATCTTCCTCATACCCCCATCAAAGGTATGGAGCTATGAATCGTAGAGGACACACCATGCTCCAGCTCCCTATGAACTTTGGGAGGTGTCTCCACAACTTGCATCATCTAAAAATAAAACAACATTATTCAATTACGAAAAATAGAATAGTGATGCAAGTCATGGCTCCTAATATACACACACGTTCACCTAAATATGGAAGTAAACACAATAAAGCACACGAGTCATGTATGCATATATACAAATTAGCTAAAGACTCGTGAAAATTGTGTGGTATAAGGGTCAACAAATGAGGGACCATAGTAGCATCATTTTTTTAGATTTAAGAAGTTAGAGAGGGAGTGAAGGTGTTATTTTAGGTTTGGGTTGTTGGTAGGGTGGGGTAGCATAACCATGACTTGCTAAATTGTTTAAAAAAAAAATTAAAAAAATAGTAGGATGAGAGATTCCACCTATTATTAAAAGTGATAAAATCTCTGACTATGTAGAAAGGACTCCAACCAAGCAGATAAATATAAAAGGGATCCATCTAAATATATAACATGATCTAACTCTACAAATAACATGTTAAAGGTATCAAACTATGCAAAATATATGTTGTCTCTGATATTGTAATGAATCTTTGTATTGTACCAAAAAAAAAAATTCATTGTCACTAATGAATCACTATGATACAACTAGACACATAATACACATTCTTCACCTTCAATTTCCATAGTAAAGTTTTGGGTATGGGCATCAAAAACATTACAATCAAGAGTTTAATCTATTGATTTAGTTTCTTGGGTTGAGAGCTATGAATGTTGGAGGTAACAATCATTGAAATTGTAAATAAGTTCTTGCTTATTTTGGATGGGGAAGATAGGATTGACCTCCTTATGGATAGAAATTAGAACCCTACTAGGCTCCAAGTATATAAAGTATATAATATGAGTGAACTTTGATAATTTCAAAGGTTAAGGGGTCCATAGAAAAAGGTGGTTGTGTATTTGAAGAGGTATTTTACTTTGCCCTTAAGAAGAATAAAGGAGCCATGAGCATTTGTATGATATCAACACCTTAGAAATATGGTGGTATGTTTAGTTAGGGTAAGGGGTTGTGCTACTTTAACCCTAAGGTTTTATACAGTCTTGTGATTTTTGGTCTATTGATATTGATATTAAGTTGTAGATATTAACGTTGCTTAGGTTGATTGCTTTAAACATAGTGTTATTGATTAAAAAAAATTTAAATTTTAAGCTTTAGTCAATTGAAAGTTTTTAAAATTTTGAAGTGAGGAGTTTGATAATTTTTGTAATAGATAAAAAGGTGGGATAAGGGTAATGTGTGTTTGATTGTGATGGTTTATCTTATCCTCCTCTCACCTATAACATTCAAGGACTTTATCAACCAAGTAGGAAACCTACTGTCAGGCCTTGGATCACTTATAACATCAAGGAGATTTGGATTTGTGTGATTTGATTACTTGATTATGTCCAATTATGCTCAAAAACCTAATTATGCAAATACGGAAGCAAATAGACAAATTTCTGAAAATGCTACTACAGAAAGATGTAAAATAACAGACAAATGTGTACATGTTTTTGAAGTTTGGGAAGCAGAACATTCATGGACTAAGGAGAGGGCACCCTAGTCTAGTGCCCTAATTTTTGTTGAGATCTGGGAACTTTGTTTGCAACCCATTCCTACTGTCTCAGAGATTCTTTCATTGTACGATCTAGAGGACCAATGAGCTGGTGCATGTGTCTAGGTCACTAATTTCAGCTCTAATATGCAATTTCTATACTTTGTAACCCTTCTCCGCAACTTCACTTTTCTTGCTTCTTCAACATGTAACCTACAATCACAAAAAATGGGGAGGGGGTTGTGGTGTTTAGAGGCTTGCCTCAATCAAGCCCTACAAAGACAATCAAGTCTTCCAAACACCGTTGTCAGAGAGATTGCATGTCCTTGTGGGACAGAGGCAAAATCTAAATGATAAATAATGAAAAACACAATTGATATCACCTTTTAGTTAAGATCCCATGGAAGGAAGAAGCTCTTCATGCCATGAGGAAATGGATCCTCAAATCTGCAAATACAAACACACAAACAACACAAAATCTGCTCTTCCACACAATGAATGCCTTGAATCACTTTCACAAGAATGCATAAAGATCACAATAATCATCTAGTAGTCATCTAATGATTATCTAGTTTACAAATGAATGCCTAAACATGCTTATATATGAAACTACAAACTTTCCCGCCAAGAATTTCATAATTCAAACTTACCGTGTCGGCCTAGGAACCAAATAACGGTCATAAAATTACACTTAAATTTGGGCCTGACCCAAAATTGGCAGGACTAGGACATGGGTACCCAAGTCCTCCCTCCCTATTCTGGGTAGGGTCTATCTCAAGGGATCCCCCTAGGTCTCATTCATCATGAAACTTAGGGGTTTTCTCATCAAGATGCCAATATATGATGCAAGATGTCCTAAATGTAGATCAAAGACCTGAGAGCTAAACCTTAAGAGGGAAAAGTCCCCAAGGGGACATTTTCTGATGTTACAATTTTAAGAAAAGTTCATGGTTCTTTTAAGAAGTTAAAAGAAAATACTAGGTTGTAGATATTGAAATGGTTCTATTTTATTGGAAAATATATTGGTTCATGAAAAATTGTTTAGTTTAGGTGTTGAAATAGTCATGGTTTATTGATGTTTAGACATAAATAACATGGACCTTTATTAGAGTGCAAGCTTGTAATAATCATGGTTCATTGGTGAAGTTATCAACCTATTAAGCAATTATTAAATTATAGGCTCGAAAAAATGGTGGTTCATTGTTGGAGATATTTGTGTCAAAATAGTCAAGTTCCATTTATAAAAATATCAAACTAATGAAACATTATCAAGTTGTAGGAATGGAAATGGTCATGGTCCATTGTTAGAATATATTAGGCTCATGATTCAAGATTCTAGTAACACCTCTTCGCAGCTTAGAATGTCTCTATTTTGGCTCTATCTCTAGGTTTTCCATGTCATGTGTTGGATTTTTGAATTTCACTTTTGATTCTCATGCATTCTATGGTGAACTCTCTTGGCTCTTCAACTAGTTGTGAACTCTTGTGAATATTTGGCTCTCTTGGTGATATACTATAGCTCTTTCTTATGCTTCCTCAAGTCTCCATTGCTATTGTGCTCTTTTGGTACATGTTTATATGAGTTCTTGGAGGATTTTGTGCTCTCTTTCATCTCAAAGAATATAGTGGTATTAAATGAAGGGTCCTCGTTAGACTTAGGTGGGTTAGATGTAGGATCAGAAGTAGGGATGGAAGAAATTGAGCCAATAGGATTGACATAGCTTATAGGGGAATGGGTTAGTGTAGTTTGAAGATTTTGGTTAGGGGTGACTTGTTGCCCCCATAATTAATACCTAAAACCAAGATGATGTTGGAGTCAATAACATGCTATATAAGATGTCATAGGCTTGTGCCCCTCTCTAGTGTCATGTCTTGCAGTCTAATTGGTGGTAATTGGATGAGTTTATTATAGAGAATTTGTCAAAGAATAGCGTGGAGGGGATTAACAAGCTTTGGTAGAAATGTATGGAAAATGTGGTAGCATAGACAAGGCAGTGAGCTATTTGAAAAAATGCCTCAAATAAATGTGGTCTCATGGTGATGTCCTTGTCTATGCATCTTCTTGTCATGGCATTCCATGAAACCACATTTCTTTGAGGCATTTTTCCAAATAACTATATTGTAATGAAATTTTGTCATCTATCAAGAACTAGTTATTAGTTATGCAATGTATAGTAATGCTTTGAGTTTGAAAGATGTACAATGTAATGTAATCAATAATATGAATATAAAATACAAAAATCTAGTAAGTACAATTCATTAGTTAAACTATTTATTTTATTACCTAAGTGAAACTTTGAACTACACCATCACTGGCAAGTGTTGCTAAGAAATCTTCAAGATTAACCTTTTCAACATCCAAAATCAGATATTAGAATACCATTCATATAACAATCATATTCACATGTAATATTTATAATTGTTTACTACTTACATACCTTGGCATTAGATGTTGTAGTATAATAGGCAAGTGGAGAATTGCTGAAAACTGCATCAATGCTATGACCCTAATATTTCATTAAAATCATCAAACTAAATTAGTTAATCTTGTATTTCAAAAATGAAATTTAATAAATTAAATTCAATAAACTTGCTAACATTTACTTAAGTATCTAGGCCAAAAGTCTCAGTCAAGAAGGCATCTGTCATGACCGTCTGCTCACCTATAAATGTAGCCTATGCACCTACATCCTGACTATTCATGGGCTCATAACCATAGGCTAACCCGCAAGCCTAACAAGTATGGGGTGAAACCCTACTCCTCGAACTCTCCCCTGGCCACACTGTGATACAAGACTACCATGTTCTATGATGATCTGGCTCAAGGCACTAATGGACTGAAGTGTCTTTACCTAAACATTGTCCTTCACAATGGAAGGGATAGACACGTGCTCATGGGTTGGTCTGGCGAGTGCTCATCTTACTGGTTGTTGTGGGTCAACACGTGCCCCTAGTCTAGCATGTGTTGAACCCTCACCTCTACCCTAGAACTCTCACATATCAAAATAGTTGGGCACTTTATTTTTGGAAAACTTGTAGTAGAGTTTCCTCAAAAAGTATTGCAAGACCTCATTATTGTTGCATGGAGGATGGTAAAAAGCCATCCACCACCTCTGCCCAAAATTGTCCCTTATCACTGGGTTGTTGCACCAATGGATAGGGATCCTCTTGCATGTAAGGGATAGAGGTTGATTTGTTCGTGGGTCTGTGAAAATGAAACACCAGTCCAATTTTGTAATTTGTTCATTTTCTACTTGTTCGTAGGACAACTTGTCTACATATTACTCTCTAAATTCTCTCCTCTTTTCTAACCAACTAGATATTTTCTTGCTAATTGAATCTACATTTGATAACATAGATTCAAGAGATTGGGCAAGTGTGGATCTATGTGAGGTTGAAGTTGCAAGATCTTTCAACCTTGTAATTATGTCCTTAATTTGTTTTTTATTATTTTCAATTTGCCCTAGTAAATTTTCTTGTGTTCCAGGGGTATATTGAGGAATGAATTGAGGTGGTTGTTGTTGGGGTTGTTCTTTAGCAGGTATTTTCTATTTAGGTGATGGAGGATTTTGTGGATTTTTAGGAGGAGGTGCATTATCTTTCCTTGAAAATTAAAGAAATTTACATCAAAAATCTACTTAAGCCTACCTATTTAGCAACAAATTCACACAAAAAAGCAAATACAACTTACTCCTTCGGCTTTCTCGACATTGTGGTGGCATTTTGATGATGAATTGGTGACGATTTGGTGATGAATTTAACCTCCAATAATGTGAGCACACTCTCAAGGGTTTGTAGGCCACGGGTGCAAAAAAATTGAAATAAAAGAATGAGGAAAGACAGTTTTTTTTTAAATAGATAAACTCAATGTGCTCGTGTTAAAATGTGATCGCATTATGTAGGCTTGGTGTTGCCAAGCCTTGGGCTTAGCATTACCAAACCATAAAGCAAGCACGTTATATCTTACAAGTTTAAAAGTGGCCACTTTTTCTCCCCCCAACTTTTTGCACCTACCCATGTCTATGTTGTCATTGGTGTCAACTATAGTCTTGTTTTGATCATTTCTTGTGTTGCATTATTGTGTTTGTATTGACCTCTATAAGTGTTGAAGATAATGAGAAAGTATTCCTATTATTGATTTTCCAAGTGCTTTTGAGAAAATTTGCTCTTCTAGTGGAAATAGTGTGTTTGTAGAGTTCTTTGGCTTGTAGAAGAACAATGTAGTATTTTTCTCCACATATTCTATATATTGAATATCTTTGTCTATGGTTTGGAAGTTATGTTAAGGGATGTCTGTAGTTGCTATGTTTCAAGTTTGAGCCTTCGGTATGAAGATTTGAGTTAGTTTTGTTCACCAGAGTAAAAATTGTTTTTCTGAGTGTTAAATGGTGACAAGGAGAATGTATTCTGCTCTGCATTTCTCTGCATTTAAGTTTTATAGTCTGTGGTTCTAGAATTAAGTTTGTAATGATGTTTGTGCCTTTAGTTCAAATGATTTGTGATATGGTGCTCCACAAGTGATCTTTCCTTTATGACATTGGCCGACAGTAATGTTTAAGTTCTCTGGTTTGATGAATCTTTTGTATAAAGTGTTTAGGGGGTTTGCAGAAGTTATTGATGATTGTAACATGCTTGTGGATGTCTCTAGATTGTGTTCTTACCTTCAGATTGGTTCGTAAAGTATAATCTAGATCATGCATTAAGCGTGCTTCTTAATACCTCAGTGTTAACACCAGTTTTGGTTGACTTGGTTGTTTTCACTATTTGCAGTTATGCTTTGAAGATTGCGGAAGCGTGTTGTTGTGTGGAAGATTGCATTTGAGTCCCAACTAAGTGTGGTGTGGTCTGCATTTGTTCTTTTCCTCTACAAATCTATTTAGGTCCAGACCTATTCTAATATATGCATGTATGCCGACCTTGGAGATTGTTCCAATGGTTGATTATTGTAATGCTAACTTTTGTTTACATTCCAAGGTTGATGAATTGTATAAATACTTGTAATGAAGTCATGAATATGTGCAAGATGTGAAAGATGCGAAGCTAAGTGTGACGTGAAAAAGTAGAGTAGAGCATAAGGGATTTGTTGTGCTTGAATGGAACTCAACCTTGGCATAGTATAGATGGTACTATCTCAGTTCACCAACTTCTAGCAGTGAGCCCTCTTGGTAGTGAACCCCTTTTGGCAATGAGCCTAACCTTTTGGCAGTGAGCCTTTTCATTTGAGCAGTGAGCTCTAGGCAGTGAGCCTCTAATTTTTTGTATTGTTATTACATATTATATTGTGATCTAACACTCACCATGGTTTTTCTCTATTTAGGGTTTTCCATGTAAAAATCTAGTGTCTCATGTGTTGAGTGTGTGATTGTGTTTAAGATTTTGATTTCATGTTTTCATGGTTAAATCATAACAACAATAATTAAGTGATTGATGTGTTGATTTTTATAAGAAGTTAAGTTTTTGCTACAACTGATTCACCCCCCTCTCAGTTGTCTTGTGTGTTTCAGCACACCAAACATCTTTAAAGAAGAAAGGCAAATCTTTGCTTGAGATTGGCCATAATTTTAGACAACCATAATTTCTATAAATGGGTTTTCTTTATACATATATAAAATGGTTAGAGTTTTAGTCCCATGCCTTGGTGACTAAGGAAATATGCCAAAATGCATTTATGAAGGGCAAGTGCAGGAAGATGGGTGGCCAAAAAGGGGTCTTACGTGGCCACTTTTTTTCTAAAATAAAGAAATGCTAGCCTTAGATGAGAAATTGAGCATAGTTACACTCAAAATTTTAAGATGCAACAAAAACAATATTCATAGTGCTTCGAGTCTACTTTCTAAACTACTATTTTTTTAAATGGTATATATTAAGGCGTTCAAAAGAGGGAGCCATATAAATTGATGTTATTTCTGTCAAAAAAACATATTATAGCATTTTTGTGGCTCCCTCAAAAGGTTAACTTTTTTTTGGTATTTTTGAAATTGCTTAGGTGAGAAATTATCTAATAACATGTAGTTTATGCCTAATTTTTCTGATAATTTTTTAATGAATATTTGATTTTTTACTAATTTTCAAAGTGGACACATCCTGAAAAATTGAATTTTGGTTGTGCTACTCCTTTAAATTTTGAAAACTAATTGAAAATCATTTTTTTTTAATATGTGTAGGATGGAGTCTAGTTTCTAAAATGGTAATTTTTTTAAGTTTCAATGAATGGTTAATTTACAATGAAAAAAAGACCAAACACTAGTTTTTGCCAAAAAATGGACACACAAACAAAAGAAATTAAAGATGAAAGGCTTAATATTGTCAAAATGTGAAAAAATTACATCATTAAATAGATAAGAGAAAGCCTAACACTACCCAATTGTTTGATTTGTTTGACCTTGAAACACGTGCAAATCTGAGGGTTAACACAAATGGAATGATTTGAAATTCTATAGAATATGCAAAAACACATTTGTGGACATTGGGAAGGCACTCCAAGCCTTTGGGTTAGAAATCCAAAGAAAATCCCAAGCCTAAGGCTTGGGATTCCCAAAGAAAAATATAATGCGAGCACCTTATAACATGCTCACGTTATGTTGTGCTTTTTTCCTTTTTTGCATGTTTGTCGATATTTGCCTAGTTCGACATAAAGCGAGCATGTTATAACGCGCTTGCATTATGTCTTTCTTTGAAAGATTTATGTTCAAGTTTTGTAAGTATGTTTGATGGATGTATATATGTATTCTTGTACATATGTATGTATGGTTGTATGTATGTATGTATATTTATGCATGCTTGTATGTATGTATATATTTATGCATGTTTGTATGTATGTATGTACATGAATGTATGTATGTCTATATGTATGTATGTATGTATGTGAGGGTTTTGTGTTTACTGTATATAAGGACCTAAGCCTGTATAGTTTATAGGGTTGAGGGATTAGGGCTTAAGTAATAGGTAGAGGGTTGAGGGTTATAGTTGAAGGTTAAGTGTGTAAGGCATGGGGATTAGGGTTTAGGATATTGGGTTTAGGGTTTATGATATGGATTGAGGGTATATAAGGCATAGGATGACTTGGGTTGAGAGCACATATGGTTTAGGTTTAATTTAAGTATAGGGTTGAGGCACAATATTCAGGGTTTAGAGTATAAGGGTGAGGTTATAGGGTATAGGGATGAGGGTTTATGGGTTTACACTTCAGGGTTTAAGGTATAGGGTTGACGATTGAGGGATTAGGGCTTAAGTATATGGTTGAGGGTATAGGGTTGAGGGTTTAGGGATAGGTTTTAGGGTTTAAGGTTTAAGGGTTAAGGGTTGAGGGATAGGGTTTAGGGGTAAGGGATTAGGGTTTAAGGTATAGTGTCAAGGGTTGATGGTTTAGGAATAGGGATAGCATTTAGGGTTAGGCATGAGGGATTAGGGTTGAGGGTTGAGGGTTGAGGGATTAGGATTTAAGGAATAGTGTTGAGGGTTGAGGGTTTAGTGTTGAAGGATTAGGGTTTATGGTTGAGGGATTAAGGTTTAAGGTATAGTGTTGAGGGCTGAGGGTTTAGAGATAGGGTTTAGGGTTGATGGATTAGGGTATAGGATTGATGGATTAGGATTTAAGGTTAAGGGTTGATGGTTGAAGGTTTAGGGATAGGGTTGAGTGTTAAGGGATTAGGGTTAAAGTAGAGTGTTGAGAGTACAGGGATTAGGGATAGGGTTTAGGGTTGAAGGTTTAAGGATTGAGGGTTGATACTGTAGGGTTGAGAGTTAAGGGATAGGTTTTAGGTTTTAAGGTTTAAGGGTTAAGGGTTGAGGGATAGGGTTTAGGGTTTAGGGATAAGGGATTATGGTTTAAGTTATAGTGTCGAGGGTTGAGGGTTTAGGAATAGGAATAGAGTTTATGGTTTATGGATGGGGGATTAGGGTTGAGGGTTGAGGGATTAGGGTTTAAGGTATAGTGTTGAGGGTTGAGGGTTTAGGGATAGGGTTTAGGGTTGAGGGTTGAGGGATTAGGGTTTAAGGTATAATGTTGAGGGTTTAAGGATAGGGTTTAGGGTTTACAGTTGAGGGATTAGGGTTTAAGGTATAGTGTTGAGGATTGAGGGTTTAGGGATAGGTTTTAGGGTTTAAGGTTTAAGGGTTAATGGTTGAGGGAGAGGGTTTAGGGTCTAGGATAAGGGATTAGGGTTTAACTTGTAAGGTTTAGGGTTGAGGGATTAAGGTTTAAGGTTGAGGGTTGAGGGTTGAGGGCTTAGGGATAGGGTTTAGAGTTTAGAGTTTAGGATAAGGGATTAGGGTTTAAGAACTTGAGGGATTACAGTTTAGGGTTCAGGCTTTAGGGATAGTGTTTAGGGTTGAGGGATTAGAGTTGAGGGTTTAATGATAGGGTGTAGGGTTTAGATTTTAGGGATTAGGGTTTAGAGTTGAGGGAATAGGGTTTAAGGTAAAGGGTTGAGGGTTTAGGGATAGGGTTTAGGATTTAAGGTTTAAGGGTTGAGGCTTTAGGCTTTAGGGTTAAGTAAGACCTAGATGGGTAAGGATGAATGGAGAGGTAGACAACCTTAGCGACTCAGAGACATAGAGAGGGGAGAGGTAGAGAGGTGAGGGGGAGAGATAAGTGAGATATAGAGAGGTGAGTGGGAGAGATAAGTGAGATATAGAGAGGTGAGAGATAGAACATGAGCTAATGGAACTAGAGGTGAGAGATATTGCAAAGGTGCTATCAAAGGTATGATAGGCACAGATATTTATAGGCAATCCTTTCTATCATATTTTGCAATATATCTCACCTCTAGCTACTTGGCACTTCTTTGCCATGACAACTCGGTGGAAAATTATAAAGAGACTACATTTAGTTAATTCACTTCATAAGTTTAAAAATAAAATACCTAGCCCACTACAAAAAGAAGGATGACGATCCCTTGAATTATGCACATGCCAATCCCTTCACTTTCAAAGCATCAATCTATTGGTATTTGGATCAAGGAGTCCTCAGTAACACATGAACTCTCTAAACTCCTTTCTACTTTAGACACATATTTTACTATGGATCAATCTATAGAAAGACAAAATACACTCGCATTATAATGCGCTCACATTTTAGCTTGCTATATAAACAGTAAAATGTCCTGGACCCCTATGATCTAGGCCCACATACTCTGTTTTATTCTGTTTATGTACATGTTCTGACAAAAAAAAAGTGTTTTCATGCTATTGTGAAGTTCACATGCACATTTTGCACATTCTACCACCTTTGCATGAACTTTCCACCACCTTTTTGTGCTTTGTCAACTTAAGAAGGAGGAAATAACATAGTTTTCACATTGAATTTGATATATATTAATTCATGTTTTAATTTTTATAGTGTTGCAATGTTAATTCTAATTGAATTGTAGGAATTTAACATTATAAATTGGTTAATAGTATTGTTTCTACTAATTCTATTTGAGTGTTATTCAATTTAATGTTGAAAAGGAAGAAAGTGGTGAAATTCTCAAATTGTTGAGGAGTTTGATGCAAAAAGAAAAAAACACTACATAATTGGGTAATCTCTCTATTCAAATCTCTATTTTTTAAGTATGTCAAGTCTTTACATGCATGTTCTTTACATTTTTCTTAATTCTATTTAATACGTCTCAGATAACCTTTTGTGTTCTTCATGTGGTCTTCAACACTTAGGTTGTATTATGTTTAGCATTATCTAGTCCTCAACCTCCTAAAAACATTACTCTTTACTTTTCTCTAAACTCTAAGTTAATACCTTACACCCGTACTAGCGATATTGTACCGACGATATCCCTGAAGAGTCCAAAGTGCAAAAAGTTAGCAATCTTTGACGAGTTGTTACTTAGAAACCATGACACTTAGAAACATTATGTCTAAGGCACCACAATCACATAGAACCCCTCTACAATAACCTCTCTGAATTTTTGATATCTGTGAGGCATTTGCCCATGGTGAAAGGTTTTTTGCTGCCCCAAAAATTATCAAAAGGAGGTAGTGTAAAGTTGCAAAGGGGTGTAACTTTCGTCTTACTCCTGATGTGACCAAACTGACAGTTCCAACATGTCCAGATGGGTACATTTAGGCTAGGCATGGTCATAGTTTGCACCCACACATGCCAAAACTATTTGACCTACATTGTACCAGTGATATCCCTAAAGAGTCCAAAGTGCAAAAAGGTAGCAATCTTTGATGAGATGTCACTTGAAAACCCTGACACTTAGAAACATTCCATCTGAGGCAATGTGATCACGTAGAACCCCTCTACAATAACCTCTCTTTGTTTTTTATATCTCTCAGGAATTTTCCCATGGTGAAAGGTTTTCTACTGCCCCAAAAACTGTCAGAAGCAGGTAGTGTAAAGTTTCAAAGGGGTGTAACTTTTGTCCTGCTCTTGAAGTGACCAAACTGATAGTTCCAATGCATTTGGATGGGTATGTTTAGGCTAGGCATGGTCCTTTTTTGTACCCAAACATGCCAAAATAGTTTGATCTACATTGTATTAGCTATATCCCTGAAGAGTCCAAACTGCAAAAAGGCAGCAATCTTTGATGAGCTATTACTCAGAAACCATGACACTTAGAAACATTATGTGTGAGGCTATGTGATCATATAAAGATAACCTCTCTGATTTTTTTATATCTCTTAGGTGTTTGGTCGTGGTGAGGTTTTTTGCTGCCACAAAAATCATCAGAAGGAGGTAATGTAAAGTTGCAAAGGGAAGTAACTTTCATCCTACTCCTAATGCGACCAAACTGACAGTTCCACTATGTTCGTATGGGTACATTTAGGCTAGGCATGGTATGTTTTACACACAAACATGCTGAAATAGTTCGAGCTACATTGTACTGACGATATCCCTGAAGAGTCCAAAGTGCAAAAAGAAGGCAATCTTTCATAAGATGTTACTCAGAAACCATAACACTTAGAAACATTTCATCTAAGGTTACATG
This sequence comes from Cunninghamia lanceolata, assembly GCA_027924645.1. Taxonomy (NCBI): domain Eukaryota; kingdom Viridiplantae; phylum Streptophyta; class Pinopsida; order Cupressales; family Cupressaceae; genus Cunninghamia; species Cunninghamia lanceolata. The sequence goes on from BSBN01000797.1 coordinate 3,260,410, forward strand.
ATCATATAGAACAACTCTACAATAACCACTCTTAATTTTATATATCTTTGAGGTGTTTGGCCGTGGTGAAAGGTTTCATGCTACCCCAAAAATTGTCAGAAGGAGGTAGTGTAAAGTTACAAACGAGAGTAACTTTCACCCTACTCCTATTACGACCAAACTGATAGTTCCAACACATCCAAATGGGTATGCTTAGGCTACCCAAACATGTTGAAACAGTTTGAGCTACATTGTACCAATGATATCCCTGAAGAGTCTAAAGTACAAAAAGGTAGCAATCTTTGATGAGCTGCTACATGGAAACCATGACACTTAGAAACATTCTGTCTTAGAAAATGTGATCACATAGAATTCATCTACAATAACCTCTCTCAGTCTTTGATATCTCTGAGGTTTTTTCCCATGGTGAAAGGTTTTCTGCTACCTGAAAAATTGTCAGGAGGTAGTGTAAAGCTGCAAAGGGATGTAACTTTTGTCCTACTCCTGATGTGACCAAACTAACTGTTTCAACATGTCTAGATGGGTACATTTAGGCTAGGTATGGTCCTATTTTGCACCCAAACATCTTGAAATAGTTCAAGCTACATTGTATCGACGATATCCCTGAAGAGTCCAAAGTACAAAAAAGCAGCAATCTTTGATGAGCCATTACTCAGAAACCATGACACTTAGAAACATTTTGTCTAAGGCTACATGATCATGTAGAACCCCTCTATAATAATCTCTCTCATTTTTTGATATCTCTGAGGTATTTGACTGTGGTGAAAGGTTTTCTGCTGCCCTAAAAATCCTCAGAAGGGGTTTAACTTTTTTTGTGCTCCTTGTGCAGCCAAATTGACTATTCCAACATGTTAGGATGGGTACATTTAGACTAGGCATGATCTTGTTTCACACCCAAACATGTCGAAATAGTCCAAGATACATTTTACCAGCGATATGCTCACACATTACCTTTTCTATAGTTGTTATAGTCTTCACATGTCAACATGCATCTTATGGCTATTAACATACTTATTCTAGCAGTCAACACAGTCATATATGAACTACTTGTTCTTTTATCTTTGTTCACCTTGACTTTGTTCTCTAGTACTATCTTTGTAGGGTTTGTTTTAGTCCTCAATGCATTGTTCCATCACTGCAATCTTAGACCCCTATTAGGCCTGAAATAGACCTCTATTAGGCTACTCGCCTAAACCTTAATATCATCTTCATGTTGTCATATCTATGTTGTTCAACCCTCATCTTCTTCCACATTTAGGTCATTGTGTTATTAGGCTTAAACTTAAACTTCTATGATATTTGAAATGCTCTACACTTCATGGCTCTATCATTATGTAATGATCTACACTAGCATTATGTAATGACATACACTACACCTATCTTACTTATCATACTTCATAGAAATCTTGCAAAGAGTTGGGGTAGTGGTATGCATCCTTAGGTGAGATCAATACAATGTCACAACAAGGCTTTCAAGCTTAACAAGTTTTTGGGTAGGGAATTACATTATGGAATTAGAGTCAAATTGGTAAATGTGATGACATGATACATATTAACATGGGGAGATGCAAAATATACATTTATAATATTAACCACATTCTCAAAGGGAATGTTGATGACTTATGGAAGCCTATATCCCCAATGTTATGTTGCACACTCAAATTAGGTAAGACTCAATGTACTCTCATAACCTGGCCTTATATGTAAGAGCAATTACATTTAACAACCACAATGGTGATCAGGTGCTCATAAGTATATGATTTTGACTATCTTATTCAAGACAACATACATATTCTTTGCATCCCAATATGGTATAATAACAAGGAATTAAGAAATACTTTCAATTGAACAACTCATAAAGAATATGGATCAGCATACCAAGGAGCAACCATAAGAACATCCTTTTGGAACATAGGGAATTGTAAATATCTATGTTACAACAATCAACCTCTTTTCAATATACCAACATGAGATATTTGTAGAGTATTATTTTGGTTATATGATGAACCCAAATTGGGCTAGCAAGACCAAATCATGGTATTATCATGCCTTTTGGTCACTAAAATAAAACAATAAGCACAAAGATGTTTCACAAGAGTTCAACAACATAGAATGCAATAATTACAAAACTACTAAAAAAGATGCATTGAAATAGCCAAAAAAATATGGTTTTATTTATGTAAAATGGGATTGCTAGGGAAAACCATAGTAGGTATTTTTATACATTTATTTCAGTCCCCATTTAGTCCTCTACAACAATATTAAAACTTAAGCATATACAATCAAAATAGAATCATTTTACAAGCTCTAAAACAAGTCCTTCATGAGTTTAATGGCCATAAAGGCCAAGCTAAAATGAGTGTAGAGATCATTTAGACTCACAAGGTATGGGGGGTGTCCCATGCTAAAATTATCATATAAATATTATTACAATAACCCCTTGGTCACTTGAAAAATTAGATAGAGTTGTTTGTGAAACTATGAGACATGATCCTTAGTGTCGTGCAAATGGAACATGATCCAAAGGGTTGTGTAAGATTTATAGGGTGTCTTTTGAGTTGCGCAAAATGATTCCTATCACTATGTGAATTATGCATGGTGCAAGGAACCATGAACTTTGTGTTGGATCAAGTGGCATTGTTTAGGTAGCACATGATACAAGGACTTATGCATAGGCTTGTACATTGCTATGTGAGTGACTAAGGCTAACATGCAAGCGTGTACACTAGAATGTAGATCATGATGTGAACAAAAAAAATTGCTTTCCATTTATCCATTTAACTAATCTTCCTTTCTCTATTTTCTCGAGCATGTCTAGTTTTGAGAGACTAAAACTTTCAACCCAAAACTCAAATTCTCTTATCATCAATTAGGATGGATTCTTTGACAATTAAAATTTAAAACCTAGAGGCATAAAAAATGATCTACACTGCACCTATCTATATTACATAATGATCAACAAAAATAATTTGTATTAACCAAATATCCATATACGTATACATCAATATTTGTCGATATAAGTATAACATATATACAAAATAGCCATATAGGCTTACAAAAATGCCATATAGGTATACAATGTCAACTATATGCAATACAAAATATATGTCCACAAATATATAGGCATACAACAAAGGGACACAATACAAAGTCATTCCCCTTTGTCCAGTGAAGAGAATAGATCACGGGTAGCCTTTGATCTTCGATAGGATGGAGATGCGTATGAGGGTGGTCTACTACAAACCTGAGGGCTACTCCTATTTAGTTGTTCATGGATCTGTAGCTATTACAATAAAAAGTATAGACATTAATATATAGAAAATACATTATAAAAATGAAACATTTAACAAAATAATCACTTACATATATCCTAAAATTTGTTTCCTCATTTTCCTTTGTACTAGTATTAGGTTGTGGTGATGTCATGTCCTATAGAAACCATCTAGATAGAAATTAAACTTCAAATCAATAATCATTTTATTTTTCAAAAATAAACAACTATAACAACAAATGTAATTTGAAATTTACTAATCTACCTTATACCCCCATCAAAGGCATGGAGCTATGAATCACAGAGAACACACCATTCTCCATTTCCCTATGAACATTGGGAGGTGTCTCTGCATCCTGCATCATCTGAAAATAAAACAACATTGTTAGAATATATTAGGCTCATGATTCAAGATTCCAGTAACACCTACCATTGAGTTGAAGAATCTATCCTTGTGCAAACTTTAAAGGTGCTGCCATGCTAATGTTGCATAAGACTATCATAGATATGACTATCATAAAAATAGTTATATATTTGTTTGACCTCATGTTTTACTAGATTATTATCATTTGTTGTTTAGGGATTGTTCATACACCTAACTCATGGTCCTCTCATTACAAGAACAGTCTTGATAGCCAAATTAGTATGCAAAATACCATGTAGACTACCCTAGAGGATTGTCACAAATAAATCAACAATAGGACTATCATAAGTTTAAAGGCATCCATAGCATTCCATGAGACCACATTTCTTTGAGGAATTTTTTCAAATAAGTATATTGTAATTGAAAATTTGTCATCTATCAACATCTAGTTATTAGTTATGCAATGTCTAGTAATGCTTGGAGTTTGAAAGATGCGCAATGCAATGTAATCAACGATATTAATATGAAATATAAAAATCTACTAAGTACAATTCATTAGTTAAACTATTTATTTTATTACCTAAGTGAAGCTTTTAACTCCACCACCATTGGCAAGTGTTGCCATGAAATCTCCAAGGTTAACCTATTCAACATCCAAAATTAGATTTTAGAATACCACTCATATAACAATGTTATTCACATGTAATATTTATAATTGTTTACTAGTTACATACCCCAGCAGCAGATGTTATAGTGTCATATGTAGGTGGAGAATCGATGAAAACTACATCAATGCTATGACCTTGAAATTTCATTAAAATCATCAGACTAAATTAGTTAATCTTGCATTTCAAATATGAAATTTAATAAATTAAATTCAATAAAATTGCTAACATTTACTTTAGTATCTAGGCCAAAAGTCTCACTCATGAGGACATTTGTCATCACCACCTACTTAGCTAAAGATGTAGCCTACACACTTGTGTCTTGACTATCCATGGGGTCATAACCATAGGCTGATATGCAAGATTAAAAAGTATGGGGTGGAACCCTGCTCCTTGAACTCTCCCCTAGCCCATGTTGTGCTATAGGACTGTCATGCTCTATGATGCTCTAGGTTAAGGCACTAATAGACTGAAGTGTCTCGACCTCAACACTCTCCTTCACAATGGAACGGATAGACACATTCTCATGTGCTAGTCTGGTGAGTGCTCATCTCACTAGCTGCTATGGGTCAACACATGCCTCTGGTCTATCTTGCGCTAACCCCCACCTCTACCCTAGAATTCCCGCATATCAAAATAGTTTGGCACTTTATTTTTGACAAACTCATAGTAGTGTTTCCTCAAAAAATATTGCAGGACCTCATTATTATTGCATGGAGTATGGTCAAAAACCATCCACCACCTCTACCCAAAATTGTCCCTTATCACTTGGTTGTTATACCAATGGATAGGGAACCTCTTGCATGTAAGGGGTAGAGGTTCATTTGTTTGTGGGTCTATGAAAATGGAACACAAGTCCAATTTTTTAATTTATTTCGTAACTTATTCATAGGACAACTTGTCTGCATATAACTCTATAAATTCTCTCTTTTTTTTTGACCAACTAGAGATTTGCTTGCTAATTGAATCTACATTTGATAACATAGATTCAAGAGATTGACCAAGCGTGATTCTATGCAAGGTTAAAGTTGCAGGTTCTTCCAACCTTCCAATTATGTCCTCAATTTATTTTTATTGTTTTCAATTTGCCCCATTATATTTTCTTGTGTTCCAGGGGCATATTGAGGAATAAATGGAGGTGTTTTTTGTTGGGATTGTTCTTTAGCATGTATTTGCTATTTAGGTGATGGGGGATTTTGTAGATTTTCAAGAGGAGGAGGAGGTGTATTATCAATTCCTATAAATTAAAAAAATTTACATAAAAAAACTAACTAAACCTACCTATTTAGCAACAAATTCACATAAGAAAGAAAATAGAACTTACTCCTTCGGCCGTGGCAACATCGTGGCATCATTTTAATGATGAATCAATGACTAATTATTGATGATATGGCCTTCGATAACACGAGCATGTTCTCCTTTGTCTCCAAGCCACGAGGTTGCTGTGAAATAAAATGAAACAATGAAATGAAACACATTTAAAAAAAAAAAAGACCATAATGTGCTCGTATTATAATGTGTGCATGTTATAACACGAGTGCATTATGACTTGGTCATGCCAAGCCTTAGGCTCAACATCACCAAACCATAACACGATTGCATTATAACCCGATCGCATTATAACGCGCTCACATTATGTATTAATTTTTTAAAAAACAGTTGGCCACTTTTTAGTCCTCCAAATTTTTACACATGCCCTGAAATAAGTTGAAGATTGAACTGGATATAATTTTGATAGAGAAAAAATATATTATTATTAGTATTACCTAGTATATGTATAGTTTTAATAACAATAAAAAATACTATTTAGTTCATCCCATTGTACTAAACACTCCTAACTATCTCCTAACATTGATCTCAATACAAATCAAATAGACACCAAATACATTTTAATAATTATTAATTAGTATCATGATATTTCACAAGTATGCAATTGAGTGATTGATTAGATGCAATCAGTAAAAAATCCATGCAACATCCCACAATACAATTTGGAAACAATCAAAGAAAATGCTTGAGGATAGAATGCAATAGATATTATATATAGTATATGATAGTGTCCTTAAAAAATGGAAATTAGCTTAAAATTTTGAATTAAATATATAGAAATTTTAAGGTTAAACTAATGTCAAATAGGGGTCACTAGAGAGCTTTGTTTGAGCCTATTTTAAGGAAGGGGAAAATAACAAAAGAAACTAGGAGGGAGAGACAAGTGAAAAACTAACCTCAACCATTTGGTTTTTGGCTGATATTATGTAAAGGTAATTTTCATCATCACTCTTCATCATCTCTCAATTTCTATGCCTCTCTAATCTTTCTATTCTTCCAATAGCCTTATAGATCATGGGTCTATTTGCAAATATGAAATACCATCACTCTCTTCCTCTTCTAATTATTAGTTTGGACATATAGAAATTTGGTTCTAGGCTAACAAAGGCAAAAGCATCATTGTTTTATTGTATCCAAAGTGGCAAAATAACATGAAAGTGAAACTTCAATTAAAAAACAAGGGCTAGATGAGAAATCCTTATCGATGTCATTCCATTAAATACCAGGAATTAAGTACCAAATTAAGCCTAATGGTCTTATAGATCATGGGTCTATTTGTAAACATGAAATACCACCACTCTCTTCCTCTTACCACTCTTGGTTTTGACTAAGAGGAATGTGGTTTTATACTAGCAAAAATAAAAGCATCATTATTTTACTGCATTAGAGGTGCCAAAATAAGATGAGAATAAAACTTCAAGAAAATCAAGTTATAGATGTCATTCCATTCAAAATCAAGAAATTCGTATTGAATTAAACCCAAAGTCTTTCTTTACGAATTTCATTCTTCAATTTTCATTACTGGGTTAAATCCTGGCATAAACTATAAACTTATTATCTAAATGAAAGGCTAGGAGTAAGAGATTAGCATGCCCTATCCCTGCATAAAATTGACAAGCACAAGCAAGCCACGACCATAGAAATAATTTCACGTGAAGTTCCAATAAACCATGTTACAAAATGTCTTTGTCTCTAGCATTATCAGGATTCCATTACTTCGCTATTTGTCTTAAGTTATTTAGGATACTGTTTTATATATTTTTAAATATTGAACAAAGCAAGGTTGAATACAAATAATAATAGCTATCAAATAGCAGCTGAAAAAAGAAAAAAAAAAAATTACAAAGTAACTCAAATTAGACACCAATTAAAAAGGAGTAAAGACTGCCATACACAAAGGGGTTGTTGTACATGCTGCAACACTATCTAGCAACTTTAACAGGGTAGTAAAGACCCTAGTAAGTGCAGAAGCATACAAAAAGCTCATACTTCCAGCAATACTAGGCATGAAGCCAAGCCAAAGCTGCTATACATTGTAGATGATATAAGGCCAACTTTGTTGTACATGTTGTCAATTAAGACAATAATGATACTTCTAAACAGCAATACTGAGTCCATAACGAAGAGAAATTGTCATCCGGTGAGACAACACGTCTAACAAATTGGAAAAAGTGAGAGCCTGAATAAAACCCAGCTTTACCCTTGGTTTCCTGCATACAAATTCTCATATGCATAATGAAAGCTTTTGGAATAGATTTTGATTCAGCCCTATTTCCTTTTTTTACATGATTACCCTGTAATTCTTTAATTTGTTGGTTGACTAGGTCCAACTAAGAAGCAATCTTCTCATCTTTCTTTGTCAACACTTGGATTTATGTTCTATGTTTTTGGTACTTCTTCTTACAAGTGTAAAAGCGATTTAGTTGTCTGAGTGGGCATCCTCATAGTTAGTACTCTTTTATTTTTATTTTAAAAAAATGGAACTCTAGAAAAGACATAAGAAATTAATGCATGTCTTCCTAATCACAATTCATTGTAAACTTTGTTTTACATGTATTATTTTTACTGCATTTAGGGAAGAAGACCTAGTAATTGAGCACCCTAACTTCAGGTCTCTTAAAATCATTCCTTACAATTTCTAATCACTCCAAATTTTTATAGCAGTTTATTTGACAAGGCACCTTCTTCTAACTAAGGTTTCAGTACCACATCAACACATTTTTTGTTGAGGTATCAAATAATTCCCAAAAAGAAAGGTGGACCAATAATTGTACATTAAGTCATGTTTTGTTGGTGCCCTGATATGACATAGATGATTAATTGCTTTTTAAATCTAATGAACACATTCTATTCAATTATAAATACTTATAGTAACACTAGCAACCTAATTGTGGTAAACTTTTAAAAATATTAAACCTTAAATACACAACCACTATTGGAACATGCTCAGCAATTGAATCCTTTCCCCTATCCAATGCCTTGATACGACTTCAAAGACACATCTCAGCCATTCTCTAGAAACCCTAAATGTCCATGCTAAGTGCACAATCCCACAACCCAGTCCAACCCAATCCTCTATTTCTTTAAAGTGGTAAAAATTGTGTAGGACTTGAATTAAAGTGGTAAAAATTGTGTAGGACTTGAATTAGAAATCCCTCTGGCATAAAATTGATGCGGAAAGGACTACTTCAAGATAACTTTCATATAGACCTTTCATGAATGTTATTGTTCTTGTGAAGTTCTTTTCCTACCAGTGTAAAATTGCATGAGTGAAATAAATCATATTGCAGAAGAATAAGATATCAAATTTGGTCGAAGAACAAACAAATTTATGAAGGAAACGTTCGAGAAAATAATTTGGTTTTGTTTATTGTGGAAGCAGTGTGCTTAGAAGGAGGTGGATTCATATATATATATATATATATATATATATATATATATATATATATATATATATATATATATATAGGTAGGCAGAAATGTTGGTGGGAATCAGTGATAGCATAACCCTATCATCGTGGTCACTTGACCAGTGTTCAAACCTTCACATAGCTTTCTAAAATTTTGGTTACAAGGTACCACATCGATCAATGCTTCCCCTGCCCTTCCAATGTAAAAGTAACAGAGGAGTCGTCTGGAGAAATATCTTGTGTTAGGCAACATACAGATTTACATCCTCTTAACCTCATAATGACAAACCAAAATAATGACAAAAATTGTGATAGCGTGCAAAGGGACATTAAACACAGAAAAACACTGATGCACATTAGCCAAATAAATATGTTCCAAAAAGGAAATTCTTAAGAATATACCAATCTGTTCTAAAAAGGAAATTCTTAGGAAAATAGTAAATATTATAATGCTCAAGATTTTTTTTTCAGAATTACCAAAATTGGCCCGTGTAACTCATGAAACAATCTAGCAAGGAAATAAGATTTTTTTCAGAATTGCTGAAATTGGCCTGCGTAACTCATGAAACAGTCCAGTAAGGAAATTCTTAGGAAAATAGTAAATACTAGCATATCTATATTTAAAAATATATTTAAAGTTTGCCGAGAGATATCCCTCTCGAGGTGCCTATTCCACCTATGTGTGGTAAATTGATTAAAAAATAGGCGTCTCGAGAAGGATATCTTTCGGCATACTTTAGATATATTTTTAAATATAAGTATGCTAGTAGCATGCAGCCTCAAGCCTAATTAAAACTATATTATATAATTATAAGAATTATTATAATTGTATAATATTATAATATATTGTATAATAATTATAATTATATATTATATTATATTATTTGAAAAATATATAATATACTTAGATTATATTAATTCTATAATATAATATATTATTATAATTATATATCTAACCTATATTATAATATTAGGGTTATGGTTTTAATATAATTAGGGTTATCGTTATGTTCATAGAAATATATGCTAAGTGTAATGTATAGATCAAATAACTTGTCATAATTAGAGGTAGAGTTGGGGTTTGAATGAAGATTACATTCAGAATTATGATTTTGTTTAGGGATGGGTTAGGGTTAGATATAGAATTATGATTATAATAACTCTAATTCTATCCCTAACCCTAACCCTAACTCTATCTTTATCATTTTAACCCTAACCCTAATGCCAACCTTAATTCTTACCCTAACCCTAATTCTTACTCTGGCAACCCTAATTCTAACCTTAACCCTATCCTAATTTTGATCATAATTCCAACCCTAATTATTTTCCTAACTGTAATACTAACCCTAACCCTAATTCCAACCCTAATCCAAATAGTAATTCAAATTATAATTATAATTGTAACCGTAACCCTAACCTTAATCCTAACACTAATGCTAACATAACTCTAATTGTAACCCTAACTATAACCTAATTCTATCCTAAATTTGAACAGTAACTCTAACCCTAATTCTATCTTAAATTTGAGTTAAAATCCTAACCTTAATTGTATCACTAACCTTAATTTTATGCTTAACCCTAGGGTAGATGCATAAAGATGATGGAGTCCCATACAAGTCATAATGTGTGAGCATTATGGCTCGGTATTACCGAGCCTAAGGATCAGTAATACCAAGCCATAATGCTAGCACATTATAATGATAGCATGTTTTGCAAAAGTAAAACACTCTCTCTCCTTCTCTCTCTCCCTCACTCTCTAACCCTAACAATAACCTAATTCTATCCTAATAATAATGAGCCATAATGCTAGCACGTTTTGCAAATATAAAACTCTCTCTCTCTTTAATAAATACACATAATATTTTGTTTTGAAACTCTTGTAATTTACTATTTTGAAATATATTTTATCATTTACCTTAGTATCTAACATATTACCTATTAAATGGTGAGACCCTCAATCTTACTTGCGAGCTCTCCCAATTTTGTCTAACTTTACTAATTACACACTTACTAATAACTTGAACTTTAACGTAACAACAAAATCAAAATATATTAACATTAGCTTTGATGAATTAACTCCTAATACAATCTAAACCACCAAAACACTAACTTTGAACAATTAACTTCTAATACAATCTGAACTATCAAAACACTAAAAAATACTAACTTTGAACAATTAACTTCTAATACAATCTAAACAATCAAAACACTAACAAAACTTGAGCCAATTTATGTGATAGTTTAAGAGTTACCAAAATCCCAAGTATTAAAATAGAAAATAACACTTCTTTGATTAATAGAATTTCAGACCAGCTTTGTCAACAATGTCGGCTAATATATTATTATAATTATATATCTAACCTATATTATAATATTAGGGTTATGGTTTTAATCTAATTAGGATTATCATTATGTTCATAGAAATATATGCTAATTGTAATGTATAGATCAAATAACCTGTTATAATTAGAGCTAGAGTTGGGGTTTGAATGAAGATTACATTCAGAATTATGATTTTATTTAGGGATGGGTTAGGGTTAGATATAGAATTATGATTAGAATAACCCTAACTCTATCTTTATCATTTTAACCCTAACCCTATCCCCAACCTTAATTCTGACCCTAACCCTAATTCTAACTCTGAAAACCCTAATTCTAAGCTTAACCTATCCTAATTTTGATCATAATTCCAACCCTTATTATTTTCCTAATTGTAATACTAACCCTAACCCTAATTCCAACCCTAATCCAAACAGTAATTCAAATCATAATTATAATTGTAACCATAACCCTAACCTTAATCCTAACACTAATGCTAACAAAACTGAAATTGTAACCCTAACAATAACCTAATTCTATCCTAAATTTGAACTATAACTCTAACCCTAATTCTATCCTAAATTTTACTTATAATCCTAACGTTAATTATATCACTAACCTTAATTATATGCTTAACCCTAGGGTATATTGATGCAGAGGTAGGAAGACCAAAACTATCCTCAATAACATTAACAAATAAAAGAACTAATCCAATTTATTTGGTCAAGTTGAAGAGAACATTAATACATATTTTTCATCCAATTTTCATGAAGATCCAATGGTAGGGGAGAAAGTTATGACTCTTTTCCCAAAACTACAAACCCTAGGTAGCATTCAGACCTGCCCTTACCAAAATTGCAATAACTCTCACAAAACTTAATGAAATTATACCAAACCAAAATAATTGTAAACTCAAAACACATATCTTTCCATCCATCTATTATATGCATCAAAGTGAGGCTGTACTAGGCCAGACCAGGGCGTACCATGCATATTTTCAGACTGCATTTTCAGAATATTAAACTCTGCAGACCTACCCTCAATAAAAATGCCATAACTTATTCAAATATTAATAAAATTTGACGCAGCAAAAAGAAATGGAAATTAGACTCAAGAATATTTCTAACCATATATGGCTTGCCCCTGTATCTATCCATACAAAACCATACCAAATGCTGCAACAGGACTGTTGCAGGGAAAATCTAAAAATTACAATCCATAAAACACTCATATCTCCCTCAATATTGCACCAAATTCGATGAGACTTGAACCAAAATGAATATTATTCATCCTAATTCAATATAACATTAATATTTGATAGGTTCCAGGCTGTACATGGCCATACAAGGCCTAGAACCGGAGAAAAAAATAGTTAGAACTGCAAAATAAGGGCTTAAAATCACAAGTTTTCAATCCAATTCACATATGTTAAATCACCCACGAATTTGTGAAGGTTACAAGGCCTTTTAAAGGAATTAGACATGTCTTTTCAGTTTCTCACTATCTTGGAGCAAACTAAGAGCCAAATGACTCTTCACCTTCCAAGTTTTCATCTTTTTCTCAATTTTACATTGACAACCTTTACATGGTTTGCAATATTTTATATTTTTGAAACTCCTAATGACCTAAACACATAAAAATGACTTGATTGACCTCATTACACTACTGAATCATTTAAAATTTAATCAAACTCCTATAGAAGCATCAATTTATGAAGGTGCTCCTGCACCATACAACCAACCAACAAAGATTTCCAAGTCCCTTGGAAATGTATCTGCAAAACAAAACTCTCTTTTCCTGCATCTCCTCTAGCTTTATCTTCAATCTTCTCAGCTTCAATCATCAAATATTCCTACTAATGGCTAGTGACAAACCAACCAACAAATCAAACTACTATCAACTTTAGAGCTTCTTCAGGCTCCTTCTACTCCCATCAGTGGAGTACTCTTCAGGTATCCATCTCTCTCACTACTTCACAACAAACCAACTCACCAAACCATTCATCTTACCCAACAACAGATCCTGGTGATGCACCTTACCACTCTCTCCTCAGTGGCCTCTCTCTGCACCCTTATCCAGCTTAATCTCTATTGGAGAATGGTCATGACACACCTTATCTTGTCTGTCCACACACAATCTCAGAAACCTCCTTTTGCAGCTAGATGGAACAAGCACCTACAACCAAACAACTTAGAAAATAAAATAATGGTCACCAACACAACTCTTCAGCTTTCCTTCAGTTCTTTACCTGCCTTCTCAGTGACAGGAAACAAATACATACCACCCAATCTTTCGCCAGCTCTGATACCAATATGATGCAGAGGTAGGAGGACCAAAACTATCCTTAATAACATTAACAAATGAAAGAACTAATCCAATTGCTTTGGTCAGGTTGAATAGAACATTAATATATATTTTTCCTCTAATTTTCATGAAGATCCAATGGTAGGGGAGAAAGTTATGACTCTTTTCCCAAAACTACAAACCCTAGGTAGCGTTCAGACCTGCCCTTACCAAAATTGTAATAACTCTCACAAAACTTAATAAAATTATACCAAACCAAAATAATTGTAAACTAGAAACACATATATTTCCATCCATCTATTATATGAATCAAAGTGAGGCTGTACCAGGCCGTACCATGCATATTTTCAGACTGCATTTTCAGAAAATTAAATTCTGCAGACCTACCCTCAATAAAAATGCCATAACTTATTCAAATCTTAATGAAATTTGATGCAACAAAAAGAAATGGAAATTAGACTCAAGATTGTTTCCAACCATATATGGCTTGTCCTTGTATCTATCCGTACAAAACTGTACCAAATGCTGCAACAAGACTGTTGCAGGGAAAATCTAAAAATTACAACCCATAAAACACTCATATCTCCATCAATATTGTACCAAATTCGATGAGACTTAAACCAAAATGAAGCTTATTCATCCTAATTCAATATCACATTAATATTTTATAGGTTCCAGGCTGTACATGGCCATACAAGGCCAGGAACTAGAGAAAAAAATAGTTAGAACTGCAAAATGAGGGCTTAAAATCACAAGTTTTCAATCCAATTCACATCTATTCAATCACCCACGAATTTGTGAAGGTTACAAGGCCTTTTAAAGGCATTAGACATGTCTTTTCATTTTCTCACTATGTTGGAGTGAACCAAGAGCCAAATGACTCTTCACCTTCCAAGTTTGCATCTTTTTCCCAATTTTACATTGACAACCTTTACATGGTTTGCAATATTTTACATTTTTGAAACTCCTAATGACCTAAACACATAAAAATGACTTGATTGACCTCATTACACTATTAAATCATTTAAAATTTAATCAAACTCCTATAGAAGAATCAATTTATGAAGGTGCTCCTGCACCATATATGCACAAAGACGAGGGACCAAAAAGTCACCACATGAATTTTTGGTCCCATACAAGTCATAACACGCTAGCATTATGGCTTGGTATTATTGAGCCTAAGGCTCAATAATGCTAAGCCATGATTCTAGCACATTATAATGCTAGCACGTTTTACAAAAGTAAAACACACACACTCTCTCTCTAACCCTAATTGTAGCCCTAACAATAACCTACTTCTATTCTAAATTTGAACTGTAATTCTAACCCTAATTCTATTTTAAATTTGACTTATAATGCTAACCTTAATTTTATTGCTAACCTTAATTCTATTCTTAATCCTAAGGTATATGCACAAAGATGAGGGACCAAAAAGTCACCACATGATGTTTTGGTCCCATACAAGTCATAACACACTCGCATTATAACACACTTACATTATAACACACTACCGTTATAATGCACTACTATTATGGATCGGTATTACCGAGCCTAAGGCTGAGTAATACCGAGCCATAACACTAGCATGTCATAATTCTAGCATGTTTTGCAAATGTAAAACTCTCTCTCTCTCTCTCTCTCAAATAAAAACACATAATATTTTGTTTTGAAACTCTTTTAATTTACTATTTTGAAATATATTTTATGATTTACCTTAATATCCGACATATTACCTATTGAATGGTGGGACCCTCAATCTTACTTGGGGTCTCTCCTAATTTTTCTTGACTTTAATAATTACACACTTACTAATAACTTGAACTTTAATGTAACAATAGAATCAAAATATCATAACATTAGCTTTGACGAATTAATTCCTAATATAATCTAAATGACCAAAAAACTAACTTTGAACAATTAACTTCTAATACAATCTGAACTATCAAAACACTAAAAACACTAACTTCGAACAATTAACTCCTGATACAATCTGAACTATCAAAATACTAATAAAACTTGAGCCAATTTTTGTGATAGTTTAAGAGTTTCCAAAATCTTAAGTATTAAAATAGAAAATAACACTTCTACGATTATTTGAATTTTAGCCCAGTGTTGTCAACAATTTCGGCTAATATATTATTATAATTATATATCTAAGCTATATTAAAATATTAGTTTTATGGTTTTAATATAATAAGGGTTAATGATATGTTCATACAAATGTATGCTAAGTGTAACATGTATAGATCAAATAACTTGTTGTAATTAGAGCTAGAGTTGGGGTTTAAATGAAGATTGAATTTAGAATTAGGTTTTTGTTTAGGGATGGGTTAGGGTTAGATATTGAATTATGATTATAGTAACTCTAATTCTATCCCTAACCCTAACCCTAATTCTAACCTTAGTTACCCTATCTTAATTTTGATCATAATTCCAACCCTAATTAGTTCCTGATGCAGAGGCATGGAGGATTCACCCAAACTCACAAACTTCCACTATGCTTTGATGAGAGTAGCAAGTAAGGTAAATTCGACATAATTTTCAGAATACAAATCAAACCCATGAACTAAAAACTGATTTGGATACCCTTTTTCTCTTACACAATATATCTCACATGCAACATAGGTTGTTTTTGGACATATGCCTCAAAAGGTGACTATTCTACTCTTCCCTAGGTTTTAAAATGGAGCGCCAAATAGGGTTTTCTTGGCCATAATTTTTGACCTAGAACTAATCTCTAACAAATAAAACCTGATTCAAATACCCATTTGGCCCCTATTTAACATATCTCAAAATGGGTAGGGGTTACATTTGAAAGTATGCTTAAAAAATGGACTGTTATAGATATGGAAACCCTTGTAGATCGCAGACCTGTCCTCACCAAAAATGTCATAACTCACTCAATTCTTAATAAAAATTTCCCAAACTAAAAGAATATGAAACTAGACTCATATATCCATCTTTTCCCATTGTTTTAAAACCATTAATTGATCCGTACAATTCATATCATTCCAAACAAGATGACTATTACAGTGGAAAAAATTGGAAGTGTCAATCACTAAATTCATCATAACTATCACACAACGTAATAAAAATTGATGCAACCAATGTAAAAAGAAAGAAGACTCAGGGATATCTCCAAAAAAATTAATTTTATGCTATTTGGATTCCATACAGGGCCATACCAGCCTCTGGAACAACGAAACAAATAGTAAAACAAATGCAGAAAACTAAACTTTTATTTTATTTCTCTTCAAACTTTAACGAAATCTCCAAATTCAACCATACTCTCCCTTACAATGATTTTCCAATTATTTTTGTATCCTCCTACAAGATTCCCATCATGGGAATAAGGCTCAAAATAGCCTAAACTTCTGATTTTTCATAAAAAAATCTATTTTTTTTACTAATAATAGACTGTCACTATTTTTATGACTGCAAACCCACTAGAAGAAACTAACTATTTTCAAACTCCACTAACATAAAATGACTAAAATCATCCTCCTATGCCTTTTTAAGGCTTTATTACATTTATTTATTATTATTTTTTTAAACTCATTTTGCCTTTTGGCACTAAATTTTAAAAAAATTGATTAAATGCTTAAACTAAGTGCACTGCACCATTTCCTAACTATATTAGTAACCCTAACCCTAATTCCAAGCCTAATCCAAATAGTAATTCAAATCATAATTAAAGTTGTAACTGTAACCCTAACCTTAATCGTAACACTAATGTTAACATAACTCTAATTATAACCCTAACAATAACCTAATTCTATCCTAAATTTGAACTATAACTCTAACCCTAATTCTATCCTAAATTTGACTTATAATCCTAACCTTAATTCTATGTTTAACCCTAGGGTATATGCACATTGATGAGGGACCAAAAAGTCACCACATGATTTTTCGGTCCCATACAAGTCATAACGCGCTAGCGTTATGGCTCGGTATTATTGAGCCTAAGGCTCTGTAATACCAAGCTATAATGCTAGCAAATTTTGCAAAAGTAAAACACACACACACTCTCTCTCTCTAACCCTAATTATAACCCTAACAATAACCTAATTCTATCCTAAATTCAAACTCTAACTCTAACCCTAATTCTATCCTAAATTTGACTTATAATCCTAACCTTAATTTACCACTAACTTTAATCTATGGTTAATCCTAGGGTATATGCACAAAGATGAGGGACCAAAAAGTCACCACATGACTTTTGGTCCAATACAAGTCATAACATGCTCGTGTTATAATGCACCCACATTATAACGTGCTCGCATTATAACATGCTAGAATTATGGTTCGGTATTACTGAGGCTAAGGCTCAGTAATACCAAGCCATAATGCTAGCACATTTTGCAAATGTAAAACTCTCTCTCACACAAATAAATACACATAATATTTTGTTTTGAAGCTCTTGTAATTTACTATTTTGAAGTATATTTTATCATTTACCTTAATATCCGGCATATTACCTATTGAATGGTTAGACCCTCAATCTTATATATGGGCTCTCCCAATTTTGTGTAACTGTACTAATTACACACTTACCAATAACTGGAACTTTAATGTAACAACAAAATCAACATATATTAACATTAGCTTTGATGAATTAACTCCTAATACAATCTAAAACACCAAAACACTAAGTTTGAACAATTAACTTCTAATACAATCTAAACTATCAAAACACTAATAAAACTTGAGGCAACTTCTATGATAGTGTTTAGGGTAAAATTGGATTTTGTTAATCTTTGTTATTTAGATGTTAAAATCTGCCTCTCCACTAAATATTGAAGGATCTAGGGTCAAGTGGCAGACACTATCATACCCTAGAGTCACTTTCAAATGTAGAGAAACTTGGATTAGGGAACTAATTATTTACTTTTCCTTCTCTTATGTCAAATTAATCATTAAAACCCTAATTATGCAAATACGACAGCAAATTAATGAATTACAAAAAATCCTCTTGCAGACGGGAACAAAATATAGAATCACAGAGTACCTATTTCTGGGGTTCTAAAGCGGAACAGTCGAGGACACTGGAATGGGTGGCCGAGTCCAAGACCCTATTTTTTGTCTGGATCTGGCAACAAGATCTACATCTTGAATCTTCTATATCAGAGATTTTCCTGACATAGAACTTCGGGGACTAGGGACAGGGTGCCCTAGTCTAGGGGGCAATTTTTCTTCCTTTTCTGCACTTTAGACACTTCAATATGCTCCTCTACAACTTCACTCAGTCTAGCTCCTCAACCTATAACCTGCAATCATGAAAACTTGGTTTGGGGGTTGTGGTGTTTAGGAGCTTGCCTCAGTCAAGTCCCGGAGGACACTTAAGTCTCTGAACACCATTGTCAAATAAAGAGAGCGTGCCCTTGTTGGGTAGAGGCCAAATCCAAATGAAATAATGATAAAAAACACAATGATATTTCACCTTGTAGTGAGGCTTTCATGGAGGAAGATGCTCTTCATGCCATGAAGGAATTGATTCTCAAATATGTTAATATCAACATATAAAACATACAAGTCTGCTCTTACAACACAATAGAAGCCATGAATCACCTAAAATTCACAATGATCATCCAATAATGCTCTCTAGTTTACAAATGAATGCCTAAACATGCTTATATATGCATCTACAAGCATTCCCACCAAGAAATTAAAATTCAAACTTTACTTTGTCGACAAATTAACCAAATAACGGTCATAAACTGACACCCGTAAATTGGGGCTGCCCCAAAATAGGGTAGGACTAGGGCACCGATGCTCAAGTCCTCCCCCCTATTTTGGGCAGGGTACAATTCAAGGGGTCCTCCTAGGCTCCATTTGTCATGTTACCAGGTCTCATTCCATCAGGATGCCAAAATATGACCTAAAATGTCCTAAATGCACTTAAAAGACCCGGGAGCTAAACCTTATGAGGGAAAAACCCGCAAGGGGACATTTTTTGATGTTACATTTAACCCCAACTTTATTGTATGTATAAATACAAGGCCAATACATGCATTAAAGTAAGGTCACAAACACATCAAACATGGAGAAGACGCACCAATCACATAGAAGATAGTATAGTTACGCAAAACATGGAGAAGACAGTTACAGTCATGCAGAAGACAGAGCAGACAGTTAATGCATGGAAGACACATTAATGCATGGAAGACAGAAATGATTTCTTTTCTTTTCCTTTTCTCACATATATGAAATGCAAATGTATATTGGAAAGTAAACAAACCTCCCAAAATGCAGGAAGAACTACTCAATGGCACTAGTCTCTGCATATGGGGTAGCAAACATGCCCTACAAAACAAGCATGCCAAAACACACACACTTGAAGACACAGAGAAAACATGGAAGACAAGCAATGGAGTGTACCTATTTCTAGGTCCAACACCATCTCAGGCATATTACGGGCACACATCGATGATTGGGCTTTGCCACAACAATCATCGAAAACACGCTTAAGGGTTGAGTTAGTCACAAAACTACTCCCTACTTCTGTAAAAGACTTTTGAAAATGACAGGATGATGTAATCTACTCCAAGAAATACACCATCCCCACCTCTACAGAGGGCTTAATAAAAAGGATATGTTTGATATCCCGCCTCCGTAGAGGGCTTACATGATCGATTGATTGATTGCAAACAAACTCAGGATGCAAGATGCACTACTCTAGTACAAGTCTTTGCATCTGAGGTCAAACATATTGCTAACAGATCTATAACAAATAGCTTACCTTATATGCACCCACTTTAAGGTGGTTGATATCATGCATCGATATCAAGCACATTAAAGTAGGAATAAAACACACAAGGGAACACTGACTTCACAAAGCCCATGCCCCCCTAGAGGTGACATGTACTTTATGATTGTCAAAAGTTTCCACAAACACATCCCTACAAGAAACATGTTAGTCTCTACAACATCATGATAAACAACAACATCAATGCATATGATTAACCACACAAAAAGCCAAGGTTATACAATGAATTTGGTGTTTGAGGATATCTGTAGGGCTATAACACGAAGCTCTCCGAATCGAGTACCACCAAGGCCAGATTCAAAGGCAAACAAAGGTGCATAGAGCAGCAGTATTGTTAAGGTTTGTAAATATGATAGAAACATCATCAAATTCACTACTCGGAAAGCACGAGTGCTTCCACTAGCCAAGCTTCAGATAAGATATACAACCCCATTGTCATATTAGGAACTATAGCCCATTTTTTTTATTGCTCTCGAAAGGGACACTAGGTCCACATCAGTATAAATTGTTTGTCGTCATCCGCCTGCTAGATGTAAACACTAGAGGAAGAGAAACAATAAATAGGAGAGGATAAACAAGTGTCTTAGGGACAGTCACATAGGAGGGTGCCCCTAACTCACCAACCATGACGCTATGTCTGCGAGACACAACACACAATAATAAAATTAGAGAGAGGCAATTTAGAAGAATGATGATACAAAAGAAGGTCACAACAGAGGTGGTCTCCTAGTACCTCGAACCTTATAGGAGAATCTGAGGTCATCCCAGGAGGCCTAAACAACATATAACAGATCACGGGGGAAGCACATCACAAGAGAGATAAAGGGTTAGAGATACTTACATGTTAGGGTACCATGGTTAAGAACATACATATATGTCATGTTGCTTTGATCTTGTTGAATTAACATTAAGTTTAGGATGACGGGAAGCTTTCTTTTCTTTGAAAGGATTATATCCAATGCCACTTGAGTAATGTGTTGAAGCAGATTCTAAAGGTACTCAAATCCCTTGTTGATTTACACCACATCCCTTACCTTCATATTCACAATTGTTATAAAGAATTTTAAATCCTTGACCATAAAGGGATGTCATTTCCTTAGAAGAGGGTGAAGCCTCATAAGTGTCGTAATTTGTGGTATAAGTGGGAATATTATTTTAATTTTTTACCAAGGAGACTTTAGGTTTCTTAGGTGCTTTGAAACATTTCTTAGGTGAGATCAATGCTATTTTTGATTTGTCAAGGCTATTAAATTTATATTGCCCTATACTACAAGGATTAAAATCTAATGAACCCCAATCATCACCAACAAGTGCATTCGATGATTGAGAGTTTTGCACAACATTATTCATGGCTAGAGACATTGATGAACCAGCTCGTAAATGATTGTAAATTGGTTTTTGCTTTTCAATGTGTGAACAATTTTCTGGTTCAGGATCAACATGGATAGTATGAAGTTTACCCTTGAATATAAATTTGATTGAATGATGTAGAGTGGAAGGGACTGCCCCCAATGCATGGATCCAAGGTCTACCAAGAATAATGTTGTAAGATAAAGAGCTAGCCATGACATGAACCAAGGTAGGTGCTTGCATAGATCGTACTTGTATAGGTATAGTTATAGTGCCCATGGACTATCGTCCAACATTATCAAAGCCACAAATGCTAATGCCATTTGGTATGATTTGCGATGTGTCCACTTTGATTTTGTCTAGTAGGTCAATGCTACAAATATTAAGAGCTGACCCATTGTCAATCATAACTCATTTTACCAATTTTTTATTTATTATGACAGAGATCATAAGTGGATCATATTGGTTTTGAACTTTAATTAATGGTAATTCATGTGGTTAAAAGAGAATATCTACTTTTGTCGCATGCATACTGTCCAATACAGTTGCTACATCATTAGGCTTGGCAGTAGGTGGGATAATCACCTGTTGCAAATTTTCTTGGAGCATTCCATGGTATGTAGGTGATGTTTGTATTAAATCCCAAAGAGAGATCTTAGCCAGAGTGGCATGAAGTTGTTTGACAAGATCATACTCTAGACCACTTTTATGAGTAAGATAAGGTGGTGGAGGGAGCATAGGTTCAGAACATGGAAGAGAGATAGGCACAGGTGATGCTTTCTTACCTTACTTGTTATTAGAAGTGTTGTATGCATGAGCAATCACAATATGGTGTGGTTGTTGTAATGCATTTTGAACACCTTGAACCGTAATCACCGGTTTTAAACAAGAGGGTGCACTAAGTGTCCCTCGAACAATCATTTTAGGAATATTGCTATGAAGTCCATTAATGATTATTGAATTAACATTGTTTTCCTCTTGATTGTGCTCAATATCCATCCCCAAAGGATTTAATGTGAGAGACCTTTTCTCATCCACTAATGCTACATCTTGGCCAGGGAGAGCAATGGGATGAGAGGGAGGTACATCATCATCATCATCATACTTTGTGGTGGACAAAGGCTTTTTTCTCTCATCTTTCTCATGGGTATTCCTAGAGATGTATTTACTTAAATCTTCTAATATCAAAGGCTATGTTCCTATGAGCAGTGTGAAACTATTAAAATCATGTTTATAACAAAGTAATTGTAGCTCATATGTAGAACATATAGAAGCATCAATAGCACTTGTAGAAGCTATGTGCTCTAGAACATGAGGATTCTCTTTAGTGAAATTAGAGAAATTTTCAAAATCTAGGATATACTCATGCAAAGATTTCACAGATGCCATTATTAATGTCTAATGCAAAGTTATCAAATTTATGTTTCCAAATCAATGTAAAATCAGATTTTAATCATTTTTCAAAAGATATGCAAAGACAAGTGCCAAACTATATGCAAAAATAGTCACAAATGCTTATTTTTTGTGCTTTTTCCAATGCAAATGATTGAAACAAAGGGTGTTGTAAGGATATCAGTATAAAACAAAAAAATTATCCTTCTCAACACAATCTTGATGTGATTTCAAGTTAATGCCAAGTCAAAATATAGTGAAAATATGTCAAATAAGGCACTTTTTTCACAAAAATTTAATGTAAAAGAGCATAATGAAGAGTGTTGTAAGGAAAATGATGATGGAAAGAAAATAATATCAGAAATAACAACATCTTGGTGCAAAATATGCAACACAACATGCTTTTAGTGCAAACTAGGTAAAAACCCTAGTGAAAACATAGCAAAAATAGGCTATTTTTCATCGTTTTTCAACTCCATGACCTAGCCAAGGAGTTGTTGTATGGAATTTTAGGAGGGATAGTAAATAATATAAATAATATTAGTCACATAAATCCATAAAACTGATCACAACACACTTGGACTGCAAAGTAGGTCAAATCCTAGGGCAAAAATGGTCAAAATGTGTAGTTATTAGCCAAATTTTCACTACAAGAGCCCATTAAAAGGGTAGTGTGAAGATTTTTATGAGGGGAAGAAAATTATTACCCTGATAAAAGCAACTTAATGCAAAAATATCTTTCACAACACACCTATGGTGCAATTTTATGAAGTCGATAAGGCAAAAATTAGTGGAAATCGTTGTTTTTGAAGCCCTAGGTTTGAGATTTTGGAACAAAATGCTATGCAAATGGTTTGAAGTCTGATTTATGATAGAAATTACATACTCTCAGATCTAAAAATAATTTTCATGCTCAAACATGCAAAATGCCCATGCAAATTTAATGAAAATGCACCAAAATTGCTAGTTTTTGTTGAAATTTTCAATCCAAAAATGCAAATAAATTAAATTTAAATGCAAATTCACACTAAAATGCAAGACTACAGCCAAATTAAAATTTTAATGATCCTCTAAAATTAATATAAAGATCTGATAAAAGATTTTTCCTACAAACCCTAGATTTTGGAATTACTAGGT
Organism: Cunninghamia lanceolata; assembly: GCA_027924645.1. Taxonomy (NCBI): domain Eukaryota; kingdom Viridiplantae; phylum Streptophyta; class Pinopsida; order Cupressales; family Cupressaceae; genus Cunninghamia; species Cunninghamia lanceolata. The sequence goes on from BSBN01000797.1 coordinate 3,284,717, forward strand.
TATCTAAAAATTGTCAAAATTTCCACAAAACCTTAGCAATTAAATGATGAAAATGCAAAGAAAGATTTCAAATTTTTGTATTTTACTGTAGCTTATATCAGATATGATGCAAAAATCATAAATTAGAAAAATTTAGGAAGAATTGACACAATTTAGTAAGCCCAACAATGCAATTTTTTTGTATTTTCCTAATTTTTCATTTTTTTTGAAATTTTGTCAATGCAATAAAGTAAATTCCTATATGAATGAATGAAATCAAACGAAATCTGTACACAAACACTCAAGAAGTTGTAATTTAAGTCCAATAACCTGGGTTAACCAAAATGTTTAGGGTAAAATTGGATTTTGTTAATCTTTGTTGTTTAGATGTTAAAATCTGCCTCTCCACTAAACATTGAAGGATCTAGGGTCGAGTGGCGAACACTATCATACCCTAGAGTAACTTTCAGATGTAGGGAAACTTTTATTAGGGAATTAATTATTGAATTTTTCCTTCTCTTATATCTAATTAATCATTGAAACCTTAATTGTGCAAATATGACAGCAAATTAATAAATTACAAAAAATCCTCTTGCAGACAAGAACAAAATACAGAATCACAGAGTACCTATTTTTGGGGTTCTGAAATAGAATAGTCAGGGACACTGGAGTGGGTGCCCAAATCCAAGACCCTATTTTCTATCCAGATCTGGCAACAAGATCTGCAACCTGAATCTTCTGTATCAGAGATTTTCCTGACACGGAACTTCAAGGACTAGGGAGCGGGCGCCCTAGTCTAGGGGGTAGTTTGTCTTCCTTTTCTACACTTTAGACACTTCAATATGCTCCTCTACAACTTCACTCAGTCCAACTCCTCAACCTATAACCTGCAATCATGAAAACTTGGTTTGGGGGTTGTGGTGTTTAGGAGCTTACCTCAATCAAGCCCCAGAGGACACTTAAGTCTTTGAACACCATTATCAGATAAAGAGAGCATGCCCTTGTGGTGCAGAGGCCAAATCCAAATGAAATAATAATAAAAAAACACAATGATATTTCACCTTGTAGTGAAGCTTTCATGGAGGAAGATGTTCTTCATGCCATGAAGGAATTGATGCTCAAATCTGCAAATATCAACACATAAAACATACAAGTCTGCTCTTACAACACAATAGAAGCCTTGAATCACCTAAAATTCACAATGATCATCCAATAATGCTCTCTAGTTTACAAATGAATCCCTAAGCATGTGTTAGGAATAGCCAGTAGAAGATATCAATTAAATGCAAATAAAGATTAAATAGAGGAATAAAAAACACATAGAAATAATAACAACGAGAGACAAGTTTTAACGTGGTTCACCCAAACTCGGGCTACATCCACCAATAGGGAGTCCAATATTATTATCCAATAAATCAAATCAATTACAACCGACAATCCTTGCAACTCAATACTGCTGCAAAATGCTACAATACATCAATGAAATCCTAACCCTTAGCCGCTTTTATCAAGCCTTATGTTGGTTACAAAAATAGGGTTTTTTATGTCAGCCAATAGAAAAAATAACTCTCAATGCCTTAATAAAATAATAAAAAACCATGTGAGGTTTCAGGAGCATGCCAGGGGCACTACCCCTGGACCTCGCAAGGGGCCCTACCCCTTGACCCTGTCTTGGGGGTGCTACCCCCAAACCCCTGCAAGGGGTCCTACCCCTTGACCCCGTAGGAATTTGGGGGGAAACTGCGATGATAAAAGTGGGGTAAATTTAACCTTTGAGTCTGATTAGGCTCCATATAACAATAGCATGCTTATATATGCATCTACAAGCACTCTCGCCAAGAAATTAAAATTCAAACTTTACGCGTCGACAAAATAACCAAATAATGGTCATAAAATGACACCCGCAAATTAGGGCTGCCCCAAAATAGGGCAGGACTAGGGCATGGGTGCCCAAGTCCTCCCCCCCTATTTTGGGTAGGGTATAATTCAAGCGGTCCTCCTAGGTCCCATTTGTCATGTTACCTAGGTCTCATTCTATCGGGATGCCAAAATATGACTTAAAATGTCCTAAATGCACTTAAAAGATCTGGGAGCTAAATTTTTTGAGGGAAAATCCCCCAAGGGGACATTTTCTAATGCTACAAACAGTTTAAGAGTGTCCAAAATCTTAGGTATTAAAATAGAAAATTACACTTTTTTTATTATTAGAATTTCAGACCAACTTTGTCAACAATGTCGGCCACAAGATAGGTATCCAAAATTTGACTTTTTTCATTGTACACACATTTTTGAAATGAGATTGCAACAACCAAATTCATGAAGAGGGGGGAAATAATTTGATAAGGATAGGTTTCTATTCATTCCAAACACTTGGGAATAAATATGCATCGTTCCAAATTATTATTACAGGGTTGGTGAGATGCATAGATCCTCAGATTGATTAGTGCCAACTCATAGGTTTTAGAACAAAAAGAGCAATCCCATAGATTTTGAAAATCTAGGTAGTACTATTTTATTTAGTTCTAGAGGTATTTTAATGGCAGTAAGGCATGGAGTGTGATGTTGATTTATCTAAAAAATGAAATGTGCTCTCTTTCAAAGCAGCGTCATCCCAGGTTTGATCCTTTTCAAGTGTGATCTCTGATTCATTAGTCTTGCCATGTGTGGCTTTAATTTAAGAGGAGCTCCATGAATTCATTTGAAGAGACTCTTCACAGGGTAATCTAGTTTTAGAATCTGGGCATGGATATCTATAATACCATTTCTTTAGTTGCCGATTGATAATAATACATCTTACATAATTGTTAATGGAATATATCTGAACTAGGTCTACACTTTCCTCTGTCTTTTGCATATTTCTCTACTCTACATGTGTTCCAATGCCAATGACATTGTGTAATTCATAATTTGCTAATTTTGTATCCATGTTTTGCTTGGTTGAGAAGGCTGGCTTTTCACAGAGCAGAGGAAATACAAGAATTTGTTTGCTTAGTATGGTGTTGAATAAGGGCTATCTATTTCCGTGTGATTTCCTGAGGGGATGATTAATTTAAAAAGATAATTATTTGGCAGAGAGCATTACTCTCACATATATTATTATTATTAGTTTTCCATCTGGTCTAGATATTTTGATTAGAATCTTATATCCTATTTTTTTGATTGGTATCTTATAATAATTATAATGCTCAAGATTTTTTTTTCAGAATTGCCAAAATTGCCCCACGTAACTCATGAAATGCTCCAGAAGGGGAGTGATTGCAAATATTTCAAAATCTATTACCATGATTTCATACTATTTTTGGTCGTATGAATTCATTACCACTACGACAGTGCATCTTGGTGTAAACAAATGTGAACGTTTTTTAATGCAGCACTCATGAAAGCCATGTAAAACAATTTAAGGAGCACAATAACTACGATTTGAGGCAGTTAGTGATTTAATTATTATTTTTTTAAATAGGCAGAGATTGTAATTATTGAAGTGTGTTAAATTGGAGGTTGTGGATTTGTATGCTTGAGTAATTAGAAATGGAGGAAGAGGAATTTTGGTCTTCCATGAAATGTTTTCAAAATCTAAAATCCTATTTTGAATCTTTCAAACCTGGCATTAGGAAACTTATTAAAGATAGTCATAACACAAATGCTGCATTAGTTAGAAATCAAAAAGAAAATAAAAAATTGGCTGAAAGAAACAAGATGCTCGAGGAGGAGCTCCAGAAGGCTAAACAACTAGACAAGTACACCAACAAGATGTGTACAAATTTCACTACAGTAAAAGAAGCATGGAAGCAACAAGAGCATGCAGAAGTAGCTTCACAACTTTCTAAGAAGAGAAAATATGATCATAAGGTTTACAAGATTAATGACTGTGTGAATTGCCCAATTTTTTTGGAAGCTTGGAGTTGTTGGAATTACTAATCTGGAGAGGGAATTTAATTCACCTACCTGTCAGAGATCTTCTTGGGATCTCATACCTACCACAACCTACAAAATATTTATTTCCATTTGCTGGCCTATCAAAACATTTAATATTTGTTTAGTTCCTATTCAATGCAGTAGGTAGTTTTGAATTTCTTTGAGTGGTAGAATTTTTGAAGACAAGGATAAGACAAAAGGAAAGCATGTAGAATATATAGTTTTACTTTTTGTGAAGAGAATAGTGTGAGCAGAAATAGCATAGCAGTGCACAGCAGAAGAAGAATGTTTGTTGTAATAGCAACAAGAAGAATACAGTAGTGAGGGAGTGCAGAATGAGCTCCAAATAGTTCCATACACACAAAATAGTTAGTTAGTAGAATAAGCAGAGTAGCTCCAAATAGAGAAGGACAATAGTAATGTCTAGCAAGCTTTAGAGAGAGTAGTAGTTATAGGAATAGAAGTATTAGAGTCGTAGCTCTAAGTTGTATTTGTTTTATGTAAAATAGTTTTTATTGATAAATAGAAATATCTGTTTGTGTAATTTTGTTGTTTCCCCTCTCTCTTTGTTAGTTTATTCTTCCTCCTTTGAGTGGTATTTGAGCCATACCACTCCCAGCATTTTCGTATCAGAGCCATAGATTTGGCACATCTAGAGTTTTAGTTTTTCTGGGTAGTAACAATCTCTCCTTATTTGAAAAATGGCTAGAGGAGACAACAAGAGTTGGCATCAGCCACCCATATTTGATGAGAAAAACTATGATGTCTAGGTAAAGAAGATGAATATCATCTTGGTTGCAAATAATTTGTGGGAACTTGGGGTCAGTGGGTTCATAGATGTGACTAAACCAAAAGCCTTTGCAGCCCTGTCAAATGCCCAGAAGAATTAGTAAAGGAGAGAAGAAGAAATGATGCAAAAGCCTTCAATTTTTATTGAGGCAACCTTGACAGAAGCTATTTTCCCTAGAATATCAGTAGCTAACTATGCAAAATAAGCATGGGAAATATTACAAAATAGTTACAAGGGAACTGACAAGGTGAGATCAGTGAAACTCCAGCTGCTTAGGAGATATTTTGAGACTCTGCAGATGAAGGAAAGTGTGTCTATTTCAGATTTTCACACAAGGGATTCCACCTTGGTTAATCAATTGACGATAAATGGAGAAACCATGGATGAGCAAAGGATTATAGATAAAATCCTTAGAAGTTTACCCCCTAGATTTGACCCAATAGTTATTACCATAGAAGAGACCAAAGACCTCTCTAAAATGGCACTTGATGAGTTTATGGGTTCTCTTCATACCCATGAGCAGTGGCTAAATAGATCTGCTCCTTCCCTAGAGAAAGCATTCAGAGTACAAGGAAATGTGAGAGGTAGGGGAAGAGGAAGAAATGGTAGAGGAAGAGGTCAAAGGGGCAGAGGTAGAAGCAACTCCAAAAGAGGAGGCTCTAATAGTCAAGAGGAGGCCAGTACCTCCCAAATAGACTTCCAAAATAAAAATAATATTAGCTCAAATAAGAGGTATGATAAGAGAAATGTGCAATATTACTACTGTCATAAGTATGGTCACTATGCAAGTGAATGTAGGAAGAAACAACATGACTAGGGGAGTCAAAATGCCAATGTGACGTATGAGAACAAGGATGAAAATGAAAAATAGTCACAAGTGTTCATTGCTTGCAACCTTGTTGAGTAGAGCAACCCTGAGGTATGGTATTTGGATAGTGGATGTAGTAAATTTTACATGAGTGGTAATGCAAATTTGTTGGCCTCCATTGAAAAGAGTGTAAGGTCTAAGATAATGATGGGGAACAATCAAAAGGCTCCTATCATGGGAAGAGTCATCATTATAGTACTATCCAAGCAAGGTGAGAGAATGTAGATCCAGGATGTCTATTATGCCCCAGGCATAAAACATAACCTATTGAGCATTGTAGAGATGGTCCAAAATGGTTATAGAATCCTAATGGAGAAAGGGGAGTGCATCATCTTTGATAGGGATGGTAGCACGAAGGTCATTGCAGTAATGCAGATGACGAAAACCAGGATGTTCCCCCTTAGGCTGTAGTCCCTAATGCTCTCTGGAGTTACACTTGTCAAGTTCCAAATGGCTCTGGATGGCTCCAGAATCAACCAGATGGTGTCTATAATAGTGGGTCAATAGTCAACCTTCAATACAATCATCTAAAACCCATACAAGCTTTGGTATTTAACGTATCGGCACTTAAGATTTTCTAGTTTAAGTCTTTTATCCAAAAAAGGCATGGTTAGAGGGCTTCCAACAATTGTTGATCCTGATAGAAAATGTGAAGCCTACATTTTAGGAAAGCAACAGAGGCAACCCTTTCAATCAGGGCATTCTAGGAGGGCAAGAGCATCATTGGAGTCGGTACATTCATTTTTGTGTGGCCCCATGAAGACCCCCACACTAGGTGGGAATGTATATTTCATGACCTTCATTGATGATTACAGCAGAAAGACATGGGTTTATTTCTTCAAGAATAAATTTGAAGCATTTCAGAAGTTCAAAAAGTTTAAGGCCTTAGCTGAGAAGCAAATCAGCCATTATATCAAGGTCCTTAGAATGGACAAATGGAGAGAGTATGTCTCCAAGGAATTTTTGATATTTTGCAAGTATGAAGGCATTCAAAAATAGTTCACAACATGCTACACTCCACAACAAAATGGAGTTGCTGAGAGGAAGAATAGAACAATCACAGAGATGGCAGCAAGCATGTTGAAGGCTAAGGGACTGCCTAATGATTATTGGGGTGAGGCATAGCAATAGTAGTATACCTACTAAATAGAAGTCCCACAAAGGCTGTATGAGATAGAATTCCACAAGAAGCATGGACAAATGACAAATGGAGTGTGGAGCACCTACAAATATTTGGGTGTGTGGCATATGAATTTGTGTGTAAGGATAAAAGACAAAAGTTTGATGACAAGGGAGAAAAGTGTGTCTTCATTGGGTACACGAAGAATCCAAAGGGTACAAGCTGTACAACCCTGTCACAAAGAGTGTGATAATCAGTAGGGATGTTGAGTTCATAGAGAATGAATTGTGGGATGGCATAGTTTATACCACCACAGGTATCTCAACATCGATATCCATAGATGATGAAGAAGGTGAAAATGAAGCAAGCATTTCCAACAGTGAAGCAAATTCAACATCAGAGCACTCTAGATCCAACTTTGGAGCTCTCTAGAGCCATCCCTAGAATAGTTTAAATTCATCCAGTTCAATATTGCAGCAACATAATCATCTCTAGAGCACTCTGGAGTTAAGCAGCAGTAACTCTAGAAGTAGTTCAGATGCTACGCTCACTTCTCTAATGTCGAGAAAGACAAGGAGCATGAGAGAGATTTATGAAGACACAAGGTATGATGATTTAGATGAAAATCTAGACTTTGCTTTGTTCTCTCATGGTGATCTAATAGATTTTGAAGAGGCTATGAAATAAGAAAATGGTGTAAGGCCATGGATGAAGTGATGGATGCAATAGAAAGGAATGAGACATGGGAATTAACAACCTTACCCAAGGGTAGATAGGTTATTGGAGTAAAGTGGGTCTACAAGGACAAAAGTACTACTGAGGGAAAGATAGAAAGGCATAAAGCAAGGCTAGTTGTCAAGGGATACAAATAATAGTCTAGAAGAGATTATGATGAGACTTATGGTCCAGTTGCAAGGTTAGAGATCGTGCGGGCAGTCATAGCAATTGCAGCTCAGCACAAGTGGAAGGTATATCAAATGGATGTGAAGTTAACCTTCCTGAATGGAGTATTGAAAGATGAGGTGTATCTGGAGCAGCCATCTAGCTATGAATTCCTAGGGCATGAAGAGACTTGGTATACAGGCTCTAGAAATCTCTCTACGGGTTGAAGCAAGCACCTTGGGCATGGTACAGTAGGATAGATTCATATTTGCTAAGTAATGGCTTTAGCAAAAGTGGTAGTGAGGCCACACTCTACATCAAAGTAGCCAATGGTAAGATTTTAATTGTTGTTTTGTATGTAGATGATCTAATTTTTACTTGTAATAGTGATCTCTTCATTGTTGATTTCAAAGAGGTGATGAAGAAGAGTTTGTTCAATGACTAGCCTAGGTTTGCTGAGATATTTTCTTGGCATTGAGGTCCAAAAAACTAAGCTTTGCATATTTATTTTGCAAACTAACTATGCCAAATAGATTTTGAAAAGATTAAGGATGCAGAATAGCAAGCTTGCTCCAACACCAATAGCTATAGGTCTGAAACTAAGCAAGGAGGACAACAACAATGAAGTGAACCCAACCCTCTACAAGAGTATGGTTGGAAGTCTGATGTATTTTATTGCTACAAGGCCTGATATAATGTATGTGGTAAGCCTGATATCTATGTTCATGGAGAAACCTAAGGACACACACTAGAAAGCTGGAAAGAGGATCATGAGCTATGTCAATGGCATGCAAGGCTATGGCATATTGTACACCACATCAAGTGAGTTTGAGTTGGTTGGTTACATAGACAGTGATTGGGCAGGAAGTGTAGATGACAGAAAGAGCACATCAGGATATGTGTTCCACATGGGTTCAGGACCCATTTCATGGGCATGAAAAAAGCAACCGATTGTTTATCTCTCCACACTAGAGGCTGAATACATAGTAGCAAATGCAGTAGCATGTCAGGCTATTTGGTTGAGGAGAATCCTTGCAGATTTGAAAGAATAGAAAGAAGATGGTACAACCATATTTTGTGACAATGTTTCCTCCATAGCCTTGATGAAGAGTCCAGTCTTCTGTAGTGTCCCCTTCTAGTAAGCTAAAAATTTTCACCATGTTGCACAATTTCAACTTAGTAAAAGAATTAGGCTTGCCACTGCGGATGCTACTAGCATATTTATATTAAATATAATATATCTAAGGTGTGCTGAGAAATATCCTTATCGAGGTGCCTAATGTTAGGATTAGTGATTAAAAAAATAGGCGCCTCGAGAAGGATATCTCTCGACGTACTTTAGATATATTATATTTATATAAATATGCTAGTAGTATCCGTAGCGGCAAGCCTAATTCTAACTATATTATATATCTAACCCCCAACCCTAATTCTAACTCTAAGCCTATTTCTAACCATAATTCTTACCCTAACTATAGCCCAAACTCTAATTGTAACCCTAACCCTAATTCTAACTTGAACCCTTTAATAACAATAATTTAATCCGTAATTCAAGACCTAATTGTTATATTAACTGTAATCCTAATTCTAGCTAGAACCCTAACACTAATCCTAATTGTGACCCTAACTATAATTCTAAACATAGCCCTAACCCTAATTATATCACTAACCTTAACCATATTTCTTACCCTAATTCTAACTTTAATTTGAATCCTAACCCTAATTCTAACTTTAATTTGAACCCTAACCCTAACCCTAATTATATCCCTAACCTTAAATCTAAACAAAAGCCAAAGTTTATCCCTAATTGTAACCTTAATTTTAAAACTAATTCTAACCTTAATTTGAATGCTAATTGTATTTGTAACCCTAACCTTAATCCTAACACTAATGCTAACCTAAATCTAGTTCTAACCCTAACAATAACCCTTATTCTATTGCTAACCCTATTTCTAACCCTAGCACTCACCCCAATACAAACCCTAATTCTAACCCTAACCCTAATTCTTACCTAACCATAACCCTCACCCCAATACTAATGCTAATCCTAACCCTAATTCTAACTCTATCCCTATTTCTAAGTATAATTTTAATCCTAATTCTAACCCTAACTCTAATATTAACCGTAACCCTAATTCTAATCTAAACCCTTTAATAACCCTAATTCAAACCCTAATTGTATTTGTAACCCTAACCCTACCTTAATCCTAACACTAATGTTAACCCTAAATCTAGTTAAACATAATTCTAACCCTAACCCTAATTATAACCCTAAACCTAACCCTCACCCCAATACTAATGCAAACCCTAAACCTAATTCTATCCTTAATTGTAACCCTAACCCTAACCCTAACCCTCACCCAATACTAATGCTATCCCCAACCCCAATTCTAACTCTAAGCCTATTTCTAACCATAATTATTACCCTAATTGTAGCCCAAACTCTAATTGTAACGGTAATCCTAATTCTAACTTGAACCCTTTAATAACCCTAATTTCAACCCCTAACTCTAATTCTAAACATTTCAGTAACCCTAATTCTATCCCTAACCTTAACCCTAACTTGGTTATTCTAACCATAGTTACAACACATAAACAACATTATTTTAACCCTAACCTTGATCGTAACCCTAAACCCAACCCTAATTCTAGCCCTAACCCTAATTGTAACCATAAACCTACCCTAATTCTAATCATAATTCTAACCCTAATTCTTACCCTAACTCTTACTCTAACCCTAACCCTAATTCAAACCCTAATTGTATTTATAACCATAACCCTAACCTTAATTATATCCCTAACCCTAACTATATTACTAAGCCTAGTTCTAACTTTAATTTTGACCCTAACCCTAACCCTAATTCTAACTTCAATATGAATTCCAGCCCTAACCCTAATTATATCCCCAACTTTAATTCTAAACAAAACCCAAATTTCATCCATAACTCTAATTTCAGTCATAATTGTAACTCTAAACCTAACAATATTTCTAACCATAATTCTAATGCTAACTTTAATATTAACCCTAGTTCTAACCCTAACCCTAACCGTCCCCCCAATAGTAGGGATAATCATAACCATATTTTTAACCCTAATCATAACTTGAACTTGAACCCTAACCCTAATCCTAATTGTAGCCCGAACTTGTAATTCAAACCCAAATTGTAGCTATAACCCTAACCCTAACCTTAATCCTAACAATAATGCTAACCCTAACCCTAATTCCAACCATAATGCTAGCCTAAAGGTTAACCCTAATTCGAACCCTAACTTTAGTTCTACCCTACATTTGATTAATCCTAATTCTAACCCTAATTCAAGACCTAATTGTTATTGATTATAATCCTAATTCTAGTGAGAACCCTAACACTAATCCTAATTGTAACCCTAACTATAATTCTAAACATATCCCTAACTATAATTCTAAACATAACCCTAACCCTAATTGTAACTTTAATTTGAACCCTAACTCTAATTATATCCCTAACCATTTTTCTAACCCTAATTCTAACTTTAATTTGAACCCTAATCCTAACCCTAATTGTAACTTGAATCTAAAGCCTAAGCCTAACCCTAAATATATCCCTAAGCTCAAATCTAAACAAAACCCATATTTTATCCCTAACTCTAACCATCACCCCAATAGTAACTCTAACCCTAACCATATTTTTAACCCTAATTCTAACTTCAACATGAACCCTAACCCTAATTGTAGCTCTAACTTATAGTTCAAATCCAAATTGTAATTATAATGATAACCCTAACCTTAATCTTGAAAATAATGCTAACCCTAATTCTAACCCTAATGCTAACCCTAATTCTAGCCCTAACCCTAACCCTCACCCCAATAGTAGGGCTAATCATAACCATATTTTTAACCCTAATTATAACTTGAACTTGAACCCTAACACTAATCCTAATTGTAGCCCTAACTTGTAATTGAAACCCAAATTGTAACTATAACCCTAACCCTAACCTTAATCCTAACAATAATGCTAACCCTAACTCCAACCATAATGCTAACCTAATGGTTAACCCTAATTCTAACCCTAACTTTAGTTCTACCCTACATTTGACTAACCCTAATTTAATCCCTAATTCTAACCCTAATTCAAGACCTAACTATTATTGATTGTAATCCTAATTCAAGTGAGAACCCTAACACTAATCCTAATTGTAACCCTAACTATAATTCTTAACATAACCCTAACTATAATTCTAAACATAACCCTAACCCTAATTATATCCCTAACCATATTTCTAAACCTAATTGTATATTTAATTCAAACCCTAACCCTAATTCTAACTTTAATTTGAACCCTAACCCTAACCCTAATTGTAACTTGAATCTAAAGCCTAACCCTAACCCTAAATATATCCCTAAGCTCAAATCTAAATAAAACCCATATTTTATCCCTAACCCTAACCATCACCCCAATAGTAACACTAACCCTAACCATATTTTTAACCCTAATTCTAACTTCAACCTAAACCCTAACCCTAATTGTAGCCCTAACTTCTAATTTGAATCCAAATTGTAATTACAATGCTAAACCTAACCTTAATCTTGACAATAATGCTAACCCTAATTCTAACCCTAATGCTAACCCTAATTCTAGCCCTAACCCTAATTCTAACCCTAACCCTCACCCCAATAGTAGGGCTAATCATAACCATATTTTTAACCCTAATTATAACTTGAACTTGAACCCTAATGCTAATCATAATTGTAGCCCTAACTTGTAATTCAAACCCAAATTGTAACTATAACCCTAACCCTAACCTTAATCCTGACAATAATGCTAACCCTAACCCTAATTCCAACCATAATGCTAACCTAAACGTTAACCCTAATTCTAACCCTAACTTTAGTTCTACCCTAATTTAATCCCTAATTCTAACCCTAATTCAAGACCTAACTATTATTGATTGTAATCCTAATTCTAGCGAGAACCCTAACACTAATCCTAATTGTAACACTAACTATAATTCTAAACATAACCCTAACCCTAACTATATCCCTAACCATATTTCTAACCCTAATTGTAACTTTAATTTGAACCCTAACCCTAATTATATCCCTAACCATTTTTCTAACCCCAATTCTAACTTTAATTTGAACCCTAACCATAACCCTAATTGTAACTTGAATCTAAAGCCTAACCCTAACCCTAAATTTATCCCTAAGCTCAAATGTAAACAAAACCCATATTTTATCCCTAACCCTAACCATCACCCCACTAGTAACACTAACCCTAACCATATTTTTAACCCTAATTCTAACTTCAACTTGAACCATAACCCTAATTGTAGCCCTAACTTATAATTCGAATAAAAAATTTAATTATAACACTAACCCTAACCTTAATCATGACAATAATGCTAACCCTAATTCTAACCCTAATGCTAACCCTAATTCTAGCCCTAACCCTAATTCTAACCCTAACCCTCACCCCAATAATAGGGCTAGTCATAACCATATTTTTAACCCTAATTATAACTTGAACTTGAACCCTAACCCTAATCCTAATTCTAGCACTAACTTGTAACTCAAATCCAAATTGTAACTATAACCCTAACCCTAACCTTAATCTTGACAATAATGCTAACCCTAACCCTAATTCCAACCATAATGCTAACCTAAAGGTTAACCCTTATTCTAACCCTAACTTTAGTTCTACCCTACATTTGATTAACCCTAATTTTTCTAACCCTAATTCAAGACCTAATTGTTATTGATTGTAATCCTAATTCTAGCGAGAACCTTAACACTAATCCTAATTGTAACCCTAACTATAATTCTAAACATAACCCTAACCCTAATTATATCCCTTAGAACCATATTTCTAACCCTAATTGTAACTTTAATTTGAACCCTAACCCTAATTATATCCCTAACCATTTTTCTAACCCTAATTCTAACTTTAATTTGAACCCTAACCCTAACCCTAATTGTAACTTGAATCTAAAGCCTAACCCTAACCCTAAATATATCCCTAAGCTCAAATCTAAACAAAACCCAAATTTTATTCCTAACCCTTAAGTTTATTTCAAAAGAACTTTAATATAATTTGTTTTTGTTTCTTATAATTTGTTTATTTCAAAAGAACTTTAAAATAATGGGTGTGCTAGTGTTAGGTCTCAAGTATTATCATTAAATTAGCCTAGGCTTGTTTTACTTATGATTTAATTTATGAATTTTTAAGAGGTACAAAGGTTTCAAGATAGGAAAATAATGGTATTAGTAACTTACATGAATTAACTAAAAAATAATGATATTAGTAAATTACATGCATTAATTATGATTTGATATTTTTAAGATTTGATTTGTTGATATTTTTACATTGTGAAGATTTGATTTTCCACATAATTGATTTTCTATGACAGGTTAAAATAGTTTAATGGTGAGTAAGAAAGTTGTATTTTTACATCATATTCATATTATATATTTGCATTTATACTTTAAATCACTACGTAAAATACAAATAACATTTTTCCGAACAAAATATTGTTACTTTAATATTATATATTACCATTTTCACTCACCAACATACAATTTATATAATTAAAATATTATTTTTAAAATAAAACTATTTAATAGTAATTGAGTTACTTTATATATTTAACTATTTTTAGATATATTATGCATCTCCTTTTGAAAAAATGCACTTGGTATCATAATGGTTTTAGCTTTTTGTATTTGAATTTTAATGCTAAGAAAAACATTTGAAGTGAAAAAAGATTTATTAATAAGAATAGTATTGAGATTATGAAGTTTTTATCCCGATTAAATAAAATTAAATAAATAAAAAATTATTAAATAAAAATTTGTTAGTGTATTAAAACATTCCCTTTAATTAAAATGCATTTCTTATTTAAGAGTGACATTTCATTTATTAGATCATATCCATAATATTATAGCAATCAATATTTACAAATAATTAATTAAATTTTTGTTTTAAAATTATCAATATAAATATTTGTTTTCTTAAATGTGAATATATATAGTTACACCTTGAAAGAATAGTTGAAAAAAAATTATGAGACATTTATTTTTAAATATATAGACCCTAACTCTAAAGTAAATAGCATATGTAGTAAATACAATAATTCTATAGTAAAATAAATATGAAGTAAAGACACCAAAAGTTTTTAAATATGTAGTAAATAAAATAGCTCTAGTAAAAAAACCAAAATTTTTAAATGTAGTAAATAAAATAACTTTAAAATAAAATTAAAGTAGCTCTTAAGTTAATAAAAAATAGTTCTACATATTTAAATATAAAATTTAATATAGGCACATTGATATCCATATTTTACCATATTTTCTATATTGATATTTTAATGCTATGTTAAATTTGAGTGTCTCTACAGCTCCCTTAACAGTGCACACAGTATTCCATCACATGATATACTGCTATGTTGTCCTTGTATTGTATGAATTTGTAACATCCCTCTACGTAACCCCGAAGGGTAAGAGCCAAAAGGGGGCAAGATAAATTTTTTTTTGACATAAGTAAACAACGCATCATATTCGGTTAGCAATATAATAGATTGATAGCATTCATTTTAAACACCAAAGCAAATGTTCCTAATCCCATCTGATAAAAACATGAATCCATAAGCATAAAATATAGGTGGATCGGATACCCACACCAGAATCCGTAAAGAAATAAAGGAACATCACATTTCTTCTCATTAAATACAATGATTACAACTTCTCTTCTAAGAGAGTTAAATTACATAACTGCATATACAATTACAATGATATATTCCAAAATATGATACAAGTACATAACATAGTCCTGAGTCTGATACAAAGACTGAATAGGTACAATGACTAAATGAAGTAATGGAGAGAGAGATCATCTCCATCTGGTGCTCCAAACCTGTTCATTGGTCCCCAATGGTGGTGGCAACGCCTCCCAACCATGTGGACTCCTAAGAGACCAGCCCACCATGCTCGGAGATAGTCACAAGGCCCAATTGGAAGAACAACAACAAGGGGATACAAGATGGCCAACAATCACATCATACATAGAGCAGACATGGAGAACAGTACATATAGCCAAAGTCATAATATAGGTGTACTCATCTAAGTCATAAGTCGGGTACTACTCACGACTCCCAAGGTGCTACATACTAGAGTGTAATCATATGGAGTGTCATCATATGTGCTCAAAGGGATGGTACACACGGGACCAAGTGCCTCTCATGTAGACGAGGAGACTCAATCGTGCCTGAATCCACGTCCCGCAGACAGATGACTCAATGCCCCGCAGACGGATAGGCCTTCTCGTTGCATCCTTAGACTTTACAAGCACTCAAGGCTATGCACAAGGTTTAATTATCTTATTAGTGTTTTTACCCCAATGTTTTAGTTTTAGTTATCACTTATTAATGAACTCTACTACTAGTTCCCATGGCAGCGACTTGCGGGCCCTGGGCCCGTAGAGAGCCACTCCAACAGACCACTCTAATGCCTAGACCTTGTTCATCTCATTTGACTAAATGAGGAATCTGAAAAGAATAAAACACTGGTGTAGAAATTAGAAATAGAGGAATGTGGTCTATAAGACAAAAGCTTCCATAGGCAATGTAGTGTTATTGAAAACAACCCTATGCCAATTAGATCAGTTGTATAATAACTCCAGTGACCCCAATTTGGTCACGATTAGCAAAGGTATGATTGGATAAAAATAAGAATAAGCACGGCAAAAAGGGTATAGCAAGTCTTTTCACAGCCAAATCTTTCATATTGTTTACCATATTTAACATGGCAAAAATTTTTTTAAAAGAATTACAAAAAGGGAATTCTGAATTGATTTTCCTCCTACACAGATTGTTGTTCATAGAACACAAATCACTGCTCCTAAGGAATATAGTGTCATTTCATTCATTAACACATAGACGGTGGTTTCCACAAGGCTTGCAATTAACAAGAAATGACTGTAATGGCCAAAATGCAAAGCCATTTAATTTTCTAAGAAGAGTTGTATTGGAACAGCCAAACAACATCCTTCTGTAAGTTATTACTGCCGTTAATTTTAATATTAATTGGTAACCATCTGTAGATATTGCTATAATGGTATTCTAGAGTACAAATTTATATATATTTTTAGTCCCATAATATTTGATAATATTTGGAGGTTGCTGTTTTGTACTTCATATTTACTCCGTTTATGTAAGTAGGAAGATATCAAAAGGTGAAAATCACTTAAGAGAAGTCAACGTATGGAAACAAGGTTACATGGGACTTAGATCTCTTCAATCTCTATCATTATTTCTTAGTTTTATTGTATGGCTGCACTCATTACATTTTCTAAAATTGAAAACCATCTATTTTATTTCCTGCACTCATTTTATTCTCTATAAAATTGGAAACCCTCTATTTTATTTCCGGCATTCATTTTATTCTCTATAAAATTGGAAACCCTCTATTTTATTTCCTAAAAAAAATTGTAAATCAAAAATCACATAATCTTCCTTTGAAAACCCTTTTTAACTACAATAATAAGGAAAGACTTCCGCATGATAAAATAAATTCAAGGATAGAGGCAGTGTAAATATCTTGCATCGAAATAAATTTTGGCATACTATTTAAAATGACAGTAATTGGGTTTCAGTATTTTCTGTGGCTAATGAAATTGATGAAATCATATTTTATTTTGTGTGAAGGGCAGAATTATCAGCACAGAGGTAAATACCTCTAAAACTATCACACTCCCCTCCTCAGCTCTCTGATCACCCTCTCCTACAACGCACCTCTAATCTTGCGATCTGATATGCTTGCCTGAGTTATTTGCTTTTGTTTTCCCTCAGCTCTCTTTTCTTTTCTTTTTTTTTCCGTCCTCTATTCTTTTCTTCTTTTCTGAGTTTGTTTTTCTTGTATTTTTTTCCTCCCTCCTCTCATCTGTCGATAAGATAACTACTTAACTCCTAGATATTTTTTGCCAGATAGCCTCGTCCTTTCTCCCAGAATGATTAACTTCCTTTTTTTTGCCTTAAATATTTTCATTGACTCTTATCTCCTCTGTAGCCGCACTCTGCCGAGGAATTTAATTCTTCACCCATAAAATAGATATTTCTCTCCCTCATAAATAACTTCTGCCTACGTGTTGATGAACATGAAGATTAGATATCCTTTTAACTCCCATTCTTATCCTATCTCCGTCACTCACCACGTCACGGTTCACTCTATCATTTGTAGGTCAATAGGGGTTGTTACATCCTACCCCCCTAGGACTAAGCTTACTCCTGGAAGCCAGCAAATGCAAAGATACATCCAAAGCACACACTAGACCAAGAAACTTGATACAATCTATAGAAACCAAGGAGAAAAGTCTCAACAAATGGACTGGCAAACACCACATGACCATGAGGTAATCTGGATGGTAAGACAACAATACGGGAACACTACATTATCTGGGCGCAATAGGCTAGGGTATGGTATAGGGAACAAGCCCTGTGACTATCTCCAGTAACCACCATCAGGGATAATAAGAGTATGCTCAGGCCTGGGAATCCATGCGGAGTCGATACTGAGTACCTGCAACACTCCAAGCACACGTCAAGGTACCTGTGCATATAAATACATCATATAGCCAAAGCAACAACAATCATATAAGCATGAAATCCATCATAAGTAATAATAATGTCCACATCATAATAGTATCGAGATTGCACATCACCGGTGCCAATACAAAATAATAACAAGATGCGTAATCCAAAATAAAATATACAGTCATCCAAGTCCATCAAGATAAGAAAAACATAATATGAACACAAGGTCATTACATCCCCTAGACGTCTATAAAAATATATGGATAAAGGTCTCTCATCCTTGTCGCATCTTCCCAAGATGCTGAGGACTCACCATCAGGATCCCATTGGACCCTTACCTGCTCTATGTCCCGACCCTTGAGGGTCAACCTCTGATGCTAAAGGATGTGTACAGGTTCCAAAGAAAGCTGCTTGTCTGCCTTGACCTGCAAAGCAGTCCAATCAAGAACATGGGTCACATCAGGAATATATTGTTTAAGAACTGAAACATGGAACACATTGTGGATGCGTGATAGACTCGGTGGTAATGCAAGGCGATAGGCAACAGGACCAATCCTCTCAAGGATCTCAAAAGGTCCAACAAAATGAGGTGCCAGCTTCGAGCCTTTCCCATAATGGATGGGGCTCTTTCGTGGATGAACTCTGAAAAACACACGGTCACCTACCAAGAAGTGGTGATCCAACCTACGGGCATCAGCATACTTCCTCTACCAATCTTGAGATGTAGCCAAATGCTCTTTGATCTATACTACCTGATGCTCCATATCTTGAAGCATCTTTGAACCCAAAATAACTCAGTCCTCTAAGCGATCCCAACTCAACAGAGTACAACATGGCCTACCATACAAGGCCTGGAAGGGAGACATACTGAGAGAACTGTGATACCCATTGTTATAATAAAACTCAACTAGGTACAAATAGTCCTCCCAACAAGATTGTTGATCCATAATGTACATCT
This sequence comes from Cunninghamia lanceolata, assembly GCA_027924645.1. Taxonomy (NCBI): domain Eukaryota; kingdom Viridiplantae; phylum Streptophyta; class Pinopsida; order Cupressales; family Cupressaceae; genus Cunninghamia; species Cunninghamia lanceolata. The sequence goes on from BSBN01000797.1 coordinate 3,303,792, forward strand.
GAAGCATATCCTCTAAGACCTGATTAACCCGCTCTGTCTGTCTGTCAGTCTCGGGATGATATGCAGAGCTGAAATTAAGTTGAGCTCCCAAAGCATACTGAAGAGAAGTCCACAAAGTTGAAGTGAACACTGGATCACGATAAAAAATGATCCTACAAGGAATACCATGCAGACGCACAATATCCTCCATAAACACTCGAGCTACAGACACTGCAGTGTAGGAAGATCTCATGGGTGAGAAGTGTGCCACCTTGGACAACTTGTCCACTGTGACCATAATAGCATCATGACAACGCGAAGACATAGGTAGCCCCACTATAAAATCCAGAGATATCGTATCCCACTTCCATCCAGGGATGGAATGAGGCTGCAACAATCCTGCTGGGTGCTCATGCTCTGTCTTCACCCGTTGACACTCAAGACATCAAGCCACAAAGTTGGCAATATCTCGTCGCAAACCTGCCCAATGATACAACTGTCGAAGATCGGCATGCATCTTCATGACACCCGGATGAGCTAAATAGGGTGCACAATGGGCTTCTGATAAAACCAAGGAATGAAGATCACCAGAATTTGGAACATAACTACGACCCAGATGTCACAAAAGTCCATCAGGCTCAAGAGAGAACCCTACAAACCTGCCCTCAAGGACTCTCCCAAAATCAATCTCCGCTCTCACCTCCTGATACCAAGTATCACTAGGAAGTGACTCCAAAATATGGCTCTACAAATCCACTCCAAGAGAAAAAAGTGAAATCTCATGTCTCCTCCTACTCAAGGCATCCGCAACAACATTCTCCTTACCCTGAATGTAGCAAACCTCAAAGTCGTACTCACAGAGGAACTCCATCCAACGACGCTGTCAAGCATTCAAATTTCGCTGAGTGAAGATATACTGAAAACTACGATGATCACTATGCAACTCAAACCAATGTCCCAAAAGGAAATGTCTCCAATGCACAAGTGCATGGACGATAGTCGCTAACTCCAAATCATGGGTGGGGTAATTCAACTCATGATCCTTGAGCTTATGGGACTCATGCAATCACTCATCCCTCCTGCATGAGAACTGCCCCCACACCCTCCAATGAAGCATCGGTGCACACTACAAAATCACCTATAGGATCTGGCACTACTAGGATAGGTGCACTCGTTAGCCACTCCTTAAGAGCCTGAAATGCTGACTCACACTAATCTAACCACATAAACTTCTTCCCTTTCCGCTGAAGACAAGTGATGGGATGGGCTACCCGAGAGAAATCTCTCACAAATAGGCAATAGTAGCCCACCAATCCCATGAAACTGCGAACCTCAGTCACATTCGTTGGTGCTGGCCAATCCACAATAGCCTGAATCTTAGAAGGATCCACTGAGATACCTTCTCCTGAGATGATGTGACCCAAATATCTCACCTGAGTCTGGAAGAACTCACACTTAGCCAAATTGCCAAACAACTGATTATCCCATAAGCACTACAACACTTGCCACAAATGGCCTTGATGCTCCTCCATAGTCCTTGAATAAATCAAAATATCATCAAGGAACATGAGAACAAACTAATCAAGATAGGTGCAAAACATCCCATTCATCAAACTCATGAAAATTGATGGAGCATTGGTCAACCCAAAAGGGACAACCGTGAACTCATAATGCCCATAACGTGTACGAAATGTTGTCTGACGAATGTCTGCCTCATGAATGCAAAGCTGATGGTATCCTAACTTTAGATCTATCTTGGAGAACACCTTGGCTCCCCTCACCTGATCGAACAAATCATCTTTTCGAGGCAACGGGTATCGATTCTTCACTGTCACTTGTTCAACTGGCGATAATCAATGCACAAGCAAAGAAATCTGTCCTTCTTCTTCACGAAGATGATAGGTACACCCCAAGGGGATACACTAGGATGAATGAAACCCTTCTCCAATAAATCCTCTAACTGCAACCGCAACTCACCCAACTCCTGAGTAGTCATGCGATATGGTGCCCGAGAAATACGCTCCGCACCAAGAATGAGATCGATACGGAAGTCTATGTTGCGCTTAAGCAGCATACCTGGAATATCACTCAGAAAGACATCTGCAAACTCTTGAAGAATAGGATGATCATCAAGAGATACCCCCTGAATCCCACCTTCAGCAAGATCACTAACTGAAATAGCGAACATTTGACAACCTTTCTGCATGGCATGCTTCAGCTGCATAGCTGAAATCACACGGAGAGAAATGGGTCTCTGAACCCCAACTAACTCAACATGCTCCCCAACATCATCAACACACTGAACTGATTTACACCGACAATCTATACTGGCTAGGTGGGTCTCCAACCAATCCATGCCTAAAACAATCCCATAGGACCCCAAAGGCAACACATGGAGATCCACTATGGTAGTGAAGGTGCACAAATCTAGCACACAACCATGAACAAAGGAGTCTACATCCACCTTGGATCTAGTAGCTAACTCAACTTGCTAACCAACATCTTGCCTTGCCACCATGAGTCCACAATGCTCCACGAGAGAAGGAGAAATCAAAAAATCTGAAGCACCTGAATCAAACAAGATAGATGTAATAATCTCACATAACACACCTGAATACTCGACTACGGTGCCTTGATGTTCAGCCTGACGGTTATCAACCGCTGCAAAAACTCTATGTGATCTACCAACCTCACCTACTATAGGCTCTAAAGTAGCCTGTCTCTGACTACCTCCAGCCACTGATCTCTGAGGACACTGATCAGCTATATGACCATGCTGCCCACAAGCATAACAACCACCCCTACCGAAACCTCAGCCTGAAAATGGTGCACATGATTGTTGGGATCCACCACCCCTAGAACTCTGCTGAGCACTTTGAAAACTTTGTGATGGACCACTCTGCTGCCTACTCTAAGAGCAATGACGCAAATGATCTCTAGAAAATAGAGTACCAGAATTCTACCCACTCTGCTGAGACTGAGTAGGCCTATGCCTCTGTCACTGACCATGTCTAGGAGGTGCAGTATGAGATCTAGACAGTCTAGCTCCCTGAGACTGTGTACCCTGAGTAACTAATCCTGAAGGAGGGGCACTACCAATCTGAACACCTGCCTGACCACCAAAGCCTCTAGTCAAATTCTCCTCTATCAACCTAGCCTTCTCCACGGCAACCTCTAAGGTCTTTGGCTCAAACACATAGACACCACCACTGATACGGGCATTCAAGCCCCTGATGAAATACTATACTAGCATCGGCTCATCATCAGAAATGCTAGCATATTGCTTTAGCTCAAAGAAGCGGTGCTCATACTGATCTACTGTCATAGTCAACTGACGAAGTTCGTGGAACTCATCAGCACATCTCTGTCGATAGTAGTATGAAAGAAATCGTGCATGGAACCTCTCTAAGAATAGTCCCCATGACACGGAAGCAATATCTAGGTGAAGCTTCTACTCCTCTACTCTCCACCATGTAGATGTAAATCCTCTGAGATGCATAATGCCACATCAAGCTCTAGTATTGCTACTATAAGGATGCATAGCAAAGCATCGATCAAGATCGAGCAACCAAGTCTCTGCCTCAGTACCTGTACCAGAACCATCAAAAGTAGGGGGATGAGCCCTAAGAAGATCCCTCATGTGACCTGCAGTAATACTGTCTCCATCCACCCTATCCCTCACAACAACTACTCTTGAATGATCTGGACTACGAGAATGCTCATGCTCACCTCCAGCATCCTGACCATCCTAACGAGAAGGGTGTGACTTTGCCTCATGAGATACCTCCTAACGAGGTCCTAATCGGTCCAAAATCTTCTATAAAATAGCTAAAACATGAGCACCCCTGAGCCCTTCGGCTTGATTCTCAACACGCGGTTCCTCTTGATGCTCACCCTGATTGCCCTGATTACCTTGATTACCCTGATTATCCTGATTATGCTAATTGGCATCATGCCGGGTACTACATCGAAGAACAGTGGCTATACCTCTAATTCTGCCTCTGGCTCTACCCCTAGGAGACATCCTAAAGAAACAAGGAATACATCAAAATAGATCATCGTAAAGATGACCTAATCACCATACTAAGGCCTGAAAGCATAACAGCATGACTATAGAACAATATAACAAGCTCACGTTACATATGTCAAACACAGCAAAACATAGAAGGCTCAAGTACGCCAGAGCTCCTAGTGTGGGAACATGGCTCTAATACCAGATGTAGCATCCCGCTACGTAACCCCGAAGGGTAAGAGCCAAAAGGGGGCAAGATAATTTTTTTTTGACATAAGTAAACAACGCATGATATTCGGTTACCAATATAATAGATTGATAGCATTCATTTTAAACACCTAAGCAAATGTTCCTAATCCCATCTGATAAAAACATGAATCCATAAGCATAAAATATAGGTGGATCTGATACCCACACCAGAATCCATAAAGAAATAAAGGAACATCACATTTCTTCTCATTAAATACAATGATTACAACTTCTCTTCTAAGAGAGTTAAATTACATAACTGCATATACAATTACAATGATATATTCCAAAATATGATACAAGTACATAACATAGTCCTGTGTATGATACAAAGACTAAATAGGTACAATGACTGAATGAAATAATGGAGAGAGAGAGATCATCTCCATCTGGTGCTCCAAACCTATTCGTTGGTCCGCAATGGTGGTCGCAACACCTCCCAACCATGTGGACTCCTAAGAGACCAGCCCACCATGCTCAGAGATAGTCACAAGGCCCAATTGGAAGAACAACAACAAGGGGATACAAGATGGCCAACACTCACATCATACACAGAGCAGACATGGAGAATAGTACATACAGCCAAAGTCATAATATAGGTATACTCATCTAAGTCATAAGTCAGGTACTACTCATGACTCCTAACGTGCTAGATACTAGAGTGTAATCATATGGAGTGTCATCATATGTGCTTGAAGGGATGGCACACACGGGACCAAGTACCTCTCATACAGACGAGGAGACTCAATCGTGCTAGAATCCACATCCTACAGATGGATGAATCAATGCCTCGCAGATGGATAGGCCTTCTCATTGCATCCTTAGCCTTTACAAGCGCTCAATGCACAAGGTTTAATTATCTTATTAGTGTTTTTACCCCAATGTTTTAGTTTTAGTTAACACTTATTAATGTAACTCTGCTACTAATTCCCCTGGCAGCCACTTGCGGGCCCTGGGCCTGTAGAGAGCCACTCCAACAGACCACTCTAATGCCTAGACCTTGTTCATCTCGTTTGACTAAATGAGGAATCCGAAAAGAATAAAACATTGGTGTAGAAATTAGAAATAGAGGAATGTGGTCTACAAGACAAAAGCTTCCATAGGCAGTGTAGTGTTATTGAAAACAGCCCTATGCCAATTAGATCAGTTGTATAATAACTCCAGTGACCCCAATTTGGTCACAATTAGCAAAGGTATGAATGGATAAAAATAAGAATAAGCACGGCAAAAAGGGTATAGCAAGTCTTTTCACAGCCAAATCTTGCATATTGTTTACCATATTTAACATGGCAAATCTTTTTTTTAAAAGAATTACAAAAAGGGAATTCTGAATTAATTTTCCTCCTACACAGATCGCTATTCATAGAACACAAATCGTTGCTCCTAAGGAATATTGTGTCATTTCATTCATTAACACATAGACGGTGGTTTCCACAAGGCTTGCAATTAACAAGAAATGACTGTAATGGCCAAAATGCAAAGCCACTTAATTTTCTAAGAAGAGTTGTATTGGAACAGCCAAACAACATCCTTCTGTAAGTTATTACTGCTATTAATTTTAATATTAATTGGTAACCATCTGTAGATATTACTATAATGGTATTCTAGAGTACAAATTTATATATATTTTTAGTCCCATAATATTTGATAATATTTGGAGGTTGCTGTTTTGTACTTCATATTTACTCTGTTTATGTAAGTAGGAAGATATCAAAAGGTGAAAATCACTTAAGAGAAGTCAACTTATGAAAACGAGGTTACATGGGACTTAGATCTCTTCAATCTCTATCATTATTTCTTAGTTTTATTGTATGGCTGCACTCATTACATTTTCTAAAATCGAAAACCATCTATTTTATTTCCTGCACTCATTTTATTCTCTATAAAATTGGAAACCCTCTATTTTATTTCTGGCACTCATTTTATTCTCTATAAAATTGGAAACCCTCTATTTTATTTCCTAAAAAAAATTGTAAATCAAAAATCACATAATCTTCCTTTGAAAACCCCTTTTTAACTACAACAATAAGGAAAGACTTCCGCACGATAAAATAAATTCAAGGACAGAGGCAGTGTAAATATCTTGCATCAAAATAAATTTTGGCATACTGTTTAAAATGACAGTAATTGGGTTTCAGTATTTTCTATGGCTAATGAAATTGATGAAATCATATTTTAGTTTGTGTGAAGGGCATAATTATCAACACAGAGGTAAATACCTCTAAAACTATTGCACTCCCCTCCTCAACTCTCTGATCACCCTCTCCTGCAATGCACCTCTAATCTTGCAATCTGATATGCTTGCCTGAGTTATTTGCTTTTGTTTTCGCTCAGCTCTCTTTTGTTCTTTTTCTTTTCCATCCTCTGTTCTTTTCTTCTTTTCTGAGTTTGTTTTTCTTGTTTTTTTTTTTCTCCTTCCTCCTCTCATCTGTCAATAAGATAACTACTTAGCTCCTAGATATTTTCTGCCAGATAGCCCCATCCTTTCTCCCACAATGACTAACTTCTTTTTTTTTTGCCTTCAATATTTTCATTGACTCTTATCTCCTCTGCAGCCGCACTCTGCCGAGGAATTTAATTCTTCACCCATAAAATAGATATTTCTCCTCCCTCATAAAGAATTTCTATCTCCGTGTTGATGAACATGAAGATTAGATATCCTTTTAACTCCCATTCTTATCCTATCTTCGTCACTCACCACATCACGGTTCACTCTATCATTCGTAGGTCAATAGGGGTTGTTACAAAATTTCAATGCAAGTAGCACTTCTAGTATAGAAAACCAAAAGAGTAGAATCCATACATGCTTCAAGCTAAATGGGGAACCTTCGATGCTTCATCTCCATTATAAATTAAATTCAAGAATTAAAAATATATGAGCCCTTCTTAAAAAGACTCCAAATGTAATGGATTCTAATTTTAACAATTTATTACACAATCCATTAGAGTATGTATGATATTTATCTGTTCTTATTTTAGGTTATAGCGATTTATCTGCTATTTACACAAAGGTAAAAATATGTTCTGAAAATTGTAAAGCTAAATTTAAGGAGAATGGTTTTGGGATGAAAATGGCTATAACAAGATCAAGCAAGATCAAGCTCCATATTTTTTTTTGATTCATAATAGAAGTATTATATTAAAAGATATCAAAAAGGTTACATTTCATCAGCCTTTCCATGGCTGGACTGAGTCTATCTATCTACCAGTTCTAACTGAGAAAGTAGGAAAGAAGACCATGCAGGGTCACATTTGCTATTAACCAGAGGAGACTATCTCTGTCCTAGTGTATCATATCTAAGCTCCTACTATACAAAATGGAGCGAGGGATATAAACAAAACTAATTATTGGTAAATTCTGCTAATTGCCTACTAAAATCTTCCATCCAACTGAAACCAACAACCTCCTCCAGCCCTAGGACCCTTTTCATGAAACTCACTTCCACCGCCGCCTGGTCTTTGAGCACCACCAGATCAAAGCCTCTAGTGTCCAGGATGAAAGGGAATATTTTAACCACACCGCCGGGGTCTTCAAAGAGTCTCCAATCTTTCAAACGTGGGATACCAATCCCAAGGCTGACCATCTGCAATGACACGTCCAGGTCTCCTAAATGCTCTAGGTTGAAAATTCCCTTCATAATGGAATCTGCCACTGGTTTATCCGTCCCCAACTCAAACAGCATTGCTAAGACCCAGGAAGAAATATCTGTATCTACCCGATACCACTCGTCATTCTCCAAAAAAGCCCTGCCCAAAACCATCTTCACCACCCCCACCATCAATTCATCAAGCCTGTGCATCATTCTCTGCAAACAGAGATCGGTAATGGCACCAAGGAAGGCCATCTACCTCTTCCGACTGGTTAATCAAACTGGAGTGTCCATTCCACCACAGCGAATGGACTCAGCTGAAACAATGGCTACGAAGTGTGTAGGCATTTGACAAAGGTTAGAGAGGAGAATGCTATACGGGACCATCGCCATTCCTAATATCCTTATAGACTACTGGAAACTTCTCAAAGCCCCACTAGGGAAGGATTGTCAGCTACTGCCAGACTTAACACTAAACTGAATGAATGCCAAAGTTCTTTTAGTTTGTGACGTCTGCTCTCCTTTCCTATCCATAATTACCTACTCACCTATCTCGGCCTTGCCACCCATAGATCAAGCTCCATATTAATGTAAGAGAAAAATGTTAATTAAATATAAAAAGTGTATCTTCACTAGGTCATCGCAATGGTAAAGGTTATTCACAAAGGCTCTTATACATAGTTTTATGTGTGGATGAGAGCCAAAGTTTGGAGTAGGAGTGCGTTTAACCTTGTCCTGCACTAAACACCACCAATATTTGCATTTTTCACCTAAAAAACCAAGGCAGGGTTTTTTCTCATTTTCTTTCTTTAGAAACAGGATGTTTGAAATAACCTTCTATTGAGATCCATACTAATCTGAACCATTAGAGCTGAGCTAAGCACTAAATATGATTTTTCAGACTTAAAAATAGATTTTAGTTATATATTTTTAAAATCTTTTGTTATTATATTCTGTTTTGACCATAAATCTTCAGCAATTACAATATTTCTATTCTCTCCAAAAATTTCTATTTTGACTTTAAATCTTCAGTGATAGAGTAGTTAAAAATTTTCTATTCTCTCCAAAAATTAAAAATTCTAAAAAAAACAAAGACTTCCTTTTTTCACCTACCGACTCTAAATAAATTTTAGTTTTTGTTGATTCCTTAGCAGGTGATTACATAAACAAATTGAACTGGAGTTGTCCCCAACCAGTAATCTTTAGAGGGACAAAGTATACCAATGGGAACTCTTTCTTCTAATTGTCCTGAACATTCCAAAGCCCTTTTGAGCGGACACCCAAAAATCAAATCCTATTCTTTAACAATTATTATGCTGATGGCATTCTTTGGTTTGGTAGCAGCTTTGTTCATCATGGCATGGGTTTTGATCTGGGACCTCTGGAGGCAAGTCTAGAATGCAAAGCCCCAAGACAAAATAGAGGAAAATAAAATAGAATACTTCATATCATAGCAATTAATTGATCATATAAACAAAAATAAATGAGTGCTTGCTTTTTTAAATGATCCACATGGGCTTTGTTTGAATCATAGGACGACATAGAGTGTTGGATTGGGGATTCACGGGATCATTGTTTGGATCGATCACCACATAAAATTTGTCACCTTGTCCTCTAATGGCGTTTCTACCAAATTCAATGACATAGTCAGCCCATCTCTGTCTATTACTTTCCCAATTGGAGTCACACCTCTAACAGTGGTTGATGGGGTTCCTTGTTCTCCACAACAAATAACTCAACTGCCTCCTCCAACTGTTAATGCTCTTGCATTACATTACAATCAAACAAATGGATCACATAGTGATTCCAATCAAACAAACGGATCACACAGTGATTCCAAAAAAATCACAATTAGTTGATTCTAGATTTCATTAAAATAGTTCTTTGCAATCATACATCCAGCGAGGAGGAATCCAAGTTTGTAGAGCATTTAAAGGGTCTTGCCATCTCTCACCTTGTGTTCGTTATATGTTCATTTCTTAGTATTTTTTAATCCCCATTCAACAAAGGCATTACACAATCTTAAATAAATATGCCTATTATTAAAATAGCCTCAAAGAAATGAAACACCACCCCCTGCCATTTTCTAATATTAGCTATGGCGGTTTGAAAAAATTCTAATTAATAGAAAATATTCAATTAATTTATTCCTATTTTCTTTTTCTTTTTAATTTTTTTGGTTTATATTTACAACCAAAAAATGAGTGCTTTCATCTCCACCCCTGTTGCGACTGTAGTTCACCTCTCGGCTCAAATCTAAACAAAACCCTATCCCTAAATATATCCCTGTGAGAGGTGTTTCTACAGTCACAGTAGGGGTGGAGTTGAAGAGCACAAAGATTCTTTAGATTCTATGTAATTTTATAAGATTCCATTTTAAAAAAAAAAGATTCTATTCTAAAAAACAAAAAAAAATAATACATACTATTTACAAATTAATGGAGAGCACTCTTTCAATTTATGATGTCAGTTACATATTCCAAAAAACTAAAAAGAGAAAGAGAGAGAGAGAGAGAGAGAGAGAGAGAGAGAGAGAGAGAGAGACTATTTGTAACTTCAATCTAAAGCCTAACCCTAATTGTAACTTGAATCTAAAGCTTAACCCTAACCCTAAATTTATCCCTAAGCTCAAATCTAAACAAAACCCATATTTTATCCCTAACCCTAACCATCACCCCAATAGTAACACTAACCCTAACCATATTTTTAACCCTAATTCTAACTTCAACTTGAACCCTAACTTATAATTCAAATCCAAATTTTAATTATAATGCTAACCCTAACCTTAATCATGACAATAATGCTAACCCTAATTCTAACCCTAATGTGGTGCAGGAGCACCTAACACCAAGTGGCCTCCGTGAGGCATTTAAGTCATGTTTGGCTTTGAAATCATGTTTTGAGTTGTAATAAGGTCTATTTGACCAATGCATGTAATTTTTGTTAGTATCTAGGTCCATTTTGTAAGTCCGAAGGGACTTAGGTCACGGTTGTCAAATTGCAAAAGATTAAATAGTTGTTCTCCTAGCTGCTTGGAGATAGTTAGTTTCTCCCAGCCGCTTGGAATTGGTCTCCCAGCCACTTGGAGTTAGTTTGGTACTACTCTGGGCAAGTTTATAAACCCAGGGGAATGAACAAGATCAGCATTATGATCATTATTGTAAACAGATCGATTGAATGTAATTGCACATTATGTTAAGGAGAAATCAACTATTCTGTGTCGTTAATTTGTTTTTCTATTCTCTATAAATATGAATTGCATAGCTGTAGATTTCCTTTCCTGTTTGTATTTCCGTTGTTGCGATATGGCAATGTGAAGCATTCCACTAGTGAGATTTCTGTCAAAATCAGTGGAATGGCTTCAATGTACCATATCCATCTGTTTCCTATTTTGTTTTTCTGTTTGATAATGCAGATGTTTTGGATCGAGGGTTGCGCACAATAGATCACCTAGTATCTCCATGTGCTAGGGTTTGGATTGGAGGAGTTAGTGTTGTTTCAGTGAGACAAAGGTCATTAGAAAAGCATTCCTCACTCAGAGCAACGAGGGTGGTCTGGCTAAAGAGAGGAACAAGCCATTGACAGAGGATCCATCCGGAGGAATCGGTGAATCAGTGACTCCGTGGTAAGTCTGACCGATAACTCAAGTCCCACCGACGAGTGTGGTTCGAATGTATATTGTGAATGTATATCACAAATGCATGTGGGGAATGTACATTGAGAATGTATCTTTCGTCAGATACAAATGTTGACCAGGCGTAATGGTGAATCAGGGTATTACCACCAGTTATAGAAAGTCACGCCAAGCATGTACTAAGTTATTATCTAAGGTTCCCCATCATATTGGTATCAGAGCTAGCAAAAGCTCTGGGCGGATGTGTTTTGTATTTGATTTTCTAAAGGCAGATGAATCCTATTCCTGTAGTGTGTGGGAAGATGATGATGAGGTCTGTCAAGACCATTCACCAATAGAGATTTCGCTGGAAGAGGGTGTAGAGTGAAGCTACTACGAGAGAGAGTGGTAGTGCATCTCCAAGATCTGCTGTTGGATGAGAGGAATGGGTCTGTGAAGCAGCGTGTAGGATGGGCATTTGATTGAGCATTGGGTTGTAGTTGAATTAAGGATTTGCAGGAGTGTTGGCATTTGGGTGTTGTATGTGAATGTTTATGTCAGACAGAGAAAGTGAAGGAGAGGCTAGCGATATGCCTCCAAAGGGGATGACCACCGAAGTGGTCAAGAAATTTCAAGAGATGGAAGAGATGATCAAAACTGGAGTCAGGGAAGCATTCCAAGCAGAATTGAAGGCAATGAAGATAGTTAAAAGGGTAGATGAAGATTCAGATGAAGAAGAAGAGAAAGAGGAAGAAGCAGAGGAACAAGAAGAGTCAAAGATACCAGCTGAACAAAAGCAATTTCTGGAAGCCATTAAGGCCATTGGCAAGGAATCTTCAAAGGCTCGGATAGATATCCCCATGTTTAGTGGAAAGATGAATACTGTTGAAGTTATGGAGTGGATTGAGGCTTTGAACAACTACTTCGAATACAAGGAAGTTCCTGACAGTAAGAAAGTTAAGTTTCAAAAAACTAAACTCAAAGGTGCTGCCCTTACATGGTGGAATTACACCCAAGGAGAGAGGATAAAGAATGGTAAGAGTATGATATCTTTGTGGAGTAGAATGCAGGAGAAGATCAAGTCCCAGTTCCTTCCATTTGACTATGAGGTGCAGATTTACAGGCAGATGCAGAATCTTAAGCAAAAAGATATGGATGTGGCTACTTACACCGAGGAATTTCACAAATACACTCTTTGTTGTGGGTATATGGAGGATGAAAAGCTAAGGTAGCAAGGTATTTAAATGGTCTAAGGTTCAATATTCAAGATGAGATAAGTTTGTTTACCCTTGAAACTGTGGAAAAATGCTTTCAAGTAGCATTAAGAGCTGAAGAGAAGCTGAAGAGGAAATGTGAACAGCATAGTAAAGGAAGAGGTGACATAAATTTTTGAGGCAGTTTTGGAGGAAGAAGTTCTAACCAGAGGCCTAGTGGTGAGTCTAGCCAAGACAAGCAAGTTGGAGACTCAAGTAGCAGAGGAGGCTACCGAGGAAGAAGGCCAAATAAAAGAGGTTGGACAAATGGATCAGGTAGAGAATCCAAGTTCTCCAACATGAGATGTTATAACTACAATTAGATAGGACACCTGAACTATAAATGTCCAAAGAAGGCCTCAACTTCTCATGGTAATGAGAGAAGAACCACATTGACTCAAGAGGATGCAGGGAGGGTGACATCTCTTAAAGTAAATTTGAAATCAGAAACGGGAGAAAGTCTGATGAACAAGAGGACATTGCTCAAAGAACCAGTGAAGACTGAACCATCACAGAGGAGAGCTCTTTTTAGGATCAATTGCAAAAGCAAAGGTAAAATATGCAAGGTAGTCATAGATTCTGGTTCAACAGATAATATGGTGTCTAGGGAAATGGTGGATAAATTGAACATAGAAAGGATTCCTCATCAAACTCCTTACAGTGCATCTTGGGTAAGTGACAGTCAATCACTTTTGGTAAGTGAACAAGCATATGTTGATTTTCAGATTGGAGAATATGAGAGAATTTTATGTGACATTTTGCCCATGGAGTGTTGTCACCTACTTTTAGGTAGGCCATGGCAATTTGATAGGCAAGCATTATATGATGGCTATGCTAACACATATACCATCAAGAAGGATGGATAGACTTTTGTGATGACACCATTGCAGGAGGATACTGAAGCAAAGAAGGGAGCCAAGATTATTTTGGTAGGTAAGAAAGAGTTTGTATAGATCAATGAAGAAGAGATAACGACAATTGAGGATACCTCAAGGAGTGGGGTTACCAAAGATCACAGTTTGAAGGTGATTTTAGTTTTGAATGATGGAGATCAGATGGTAATGTCTGAGATGGATCAGCAGAAGGTCAAAGAGTAGGTCTGCAAGCAGCCACAAGTTGATTGGCACAAAGAGGATGCTATCATAGTAGGGACCATTATTTGTCCTCTAGCGCCAACAAGAGTTGGAAGGCAAACATATTCTACCATGACAGCTATACAAGAAGCATCACACAAGGTTTTGAATTTAGGTGTTCAGGAAGATATGACAGTAAGAAATCATGGCATGCAACATCCAAGTTTGGTTGCAAGCACTCACTCATGGCAAGGTGTGAGTAAAGCCTACAATGCTAGCCATGAATTTTTTATTCCATGGAAGCAAGTTGTAGTCTAGAGATCATGGGGAAGGCATGAAGCAGCAATGGATACAGGTGGTACAAGACAAGGACTCCACTCATGAGACATGAGTTCTTTTCAAGGTGGGGTGTATGGTGTAGGAGCACCTAACACCAAGTGGCCTACGTAAGGCATTTAAGTCATGTTTGGCTTTGAAATCATGTTTTGAGTTGTAATAAGGTCTATTTGACCAATGCATATAATTTCTGTTAGTATCTAGGTTCATTTTGTAAGTCCCAAGGGACTTAGGTCACGATTGTCAAATTGCAAAAGAATAAACGGTTGTTCTCCCAGCCGCTTGGAGACAGTTAGCTTCTCCCAGCCGCTTGGAGACAGTTAGCTTCTCCCAGCCGCTTGGAGACAGTTAGCTTCTCCTAGCCGCTTGGAATTGGTCTCCCAGCCACTTGGAGTCAGTTTGGTACTACTCTGGGTGAGTTTATAAACCCAGGGAAATGAACAAGATCAACATTATGATCATTATTGTAAACAGATCGATTGAATGTAATCGCACATTGTGTTAAGGAGAAATCAACTATTATGTGTCGTCAATTTATTTTTTTGTTCTCTGTAAATACAAATTGTATAGCTGTAGATTTCCTTTCCTGTCTATATTTCCGTTGTTGTGATATGGCAATGTGAAGCATTCCATTGGTGAGATTTTTGTCAAAATTAGTGGAATGGCTTCAATGTACCATATTCGTCTGTTTCCTGTTTTGTTTTCTTGTTCGATAGTGCAGATGTTTCAGATCGAGGGTCACGCACAGTAGATCGCCTAGCATCTCCATGTGCTAGGGTTTGGATTGGAGGAGTTGGAGTTGTTTCGATGAGACAAAGGCCATCGAAAAAGCATTCCTCTCTCAGAGCGACAAGGGTGGTCTGGCCGAAGAGAGGAATGAGCCATTGACAGAGGATCCATCGAGAGGAATCGGTAAATCGGTGACTCTGTGGTAAGTCCGACTAATAACTCAAGTCCCGCCAATGAGTGTGGTTCGAATGTATATTGTGAATGTATATCGCAAATGCATGTGGGGAATGTACATTAAGAATGTATCTTTCATCAGATACAAATGTTGACTGGGCATAATGGTGAATCAGGGTATTACCACCGGTTATAGCAAGTCACGCCAAGAATATACTAAGTCATTATTTGAGGCTCCCCATCATAATGATAACCCTAATTCTAGCCCTAACCCTAATTATAACCGTAACCCTCACCCCAATAGTAGGGCTAGTCATAACCATATTTTTAACCCTAATTATAACTTGAACTTGAACCTTAACCCTAATCCTAATTGTAGCCCTAACTTGTAATTCAAACACAAATTGTAACTATAACCCTAACCCTAACCTTAATCCTGACAATAATGCTAACCCTAACCCTAATTCCAACCATATGCTATCCTAAAGGTTAACCCTTATTCTAACCCTAACTTTAGTTCTACCCTACATTTGATTAACCCTAATTTTTCTAACCCTAATTCAAGACCTAACTATTATTGATTGTAATCCTAATTCTAACAAGAACCCTAACACTAATCCTAATTGTAACCCTAACTATAATTCTAAACATAACCCTAACCCTAATTATATCCCTTAGAACCATATTTCTAACCCTAATTGTAACTTTAATTTGAACCCTAACCCTAATTATATCCCTAACCATTTTTCTAACCCTAATTCTAACTTTAATTTGAACCCTAACCCTAACCCTAATTGTAACTTGAATCTAAAGCCTAACCCTAACCCTAAATATATCCCTAAGATCAAATCTAAACAAAATGCTAACCCTAAATATATCCCTAAGATCAAATCTAAACAAAACCCTAACCCTAAATATATCCCTAAGATCAAATCTAAACAAAACCCTAACCCTAAATATATCCCTGTGAGAGGCGTTTCTATAGTCACGGCAGGGGTGGAGTTTAAGAGTGCAAAGATTCTTTAGATTCTGTGTAATTTTATAAGATTCCATTTTAAAAATAAAAAATAAATAAGATTCTATTCTAAAAAACTAAAAAAAAATACGTACTGTTTACAAATTATTGGAGAGCACTCTTTCAATTTATGATGTCAATTACATATTCCAAAAAACTAAAGAAATAAAGTTCTTTATTTTTTCAGCACAAAATTGGCACAATGTTGCTTCTGTGCAAACACCACTCGAAACCCTTTGCTGCACTGTAGTGCATTCCCTTTATAGTCTAAGCTATAGACGACACTTGCTTGAAAATTTACTAACTCTTTTTTCATGTGGATTGGATGTAGAAGAATTAATATGAAATATAATCTAGAATAAGTGATGTGGGTATTCTTTATTTTGTTTCTATAATTTTTTTAAAAAAGTTTAGTAGTTTGGATTAGCAAGATAGGTGAAGGGGAGGTTCTTCCATGGCTCAAGGCAATGCCTATGTTACACAATTTTTATGTAATAAAATTATCACAAATTATTTCTCAGATCTTCTGAGTGAAATAAAATGGATGTGTGGACTCTATAATAATGTTTAGATAAATATTTATCCATGCCATATGAGCTGATTGCCAGCCATCATATTGTGCATAAATAATATAGACACAGAACTAATAATACCTAAGCCAAGCATATGCCCAGTAGGAAGCATTCACTATAACCCACAAAATCTCATAGAAACTTAGCACAAAAATATGAGAAGATTGAATTTTGTACAGACTCTGCTACATTGGCCAAAACAATTAAAAATATAAGAAGATAAATGAAGAGAATTTTTTATACTATATTTTACCATTTTAGCAAGTTTAAAATGATAATAGTAAATTTCTTTATTAACTCCTAAAATGTAGCCAACTTAGGCTTTTATGGAGTTAAGATGTTTTATTATTATTATTTTTAAATTTTAATTGTTGTAGTTGTACTCATAGTGGCATATGATTAAGTTTAGAAATAAATATTTCTTTAATTTTAATCTTTATTATTATTATTTTTAACTATAAGTGAGGTTTTGATTTTATTTATTATGTTCTATTAAATTAGAAGTAATTGATTTAATTATTGTATTAAATGAGTTTGTTATCATCTTAAAATGCGATAGTGGAATGTATTTAATTGTAGGATGTATTTATAATTAAATCTTTTAGTTCTAATAAGGGTTAGCGTTAGGTTCAGAATTAGAATTAAGGTTAGGGTTAGCCTCAAAATTAGGGTTAAGGGTAAAACTATACCTATTTTTAAACAAATATATCTAAAGTACACCGAGAAATATCCTTATTGAGGCGCCTATTTCCACCTATGTGTAGTAAATTGATTAAAAAACTAGGATAAGGCTAATATTAGAGTTAGAAATAGGGTTAGGGTTAGTATTAGAATTAGAGTTAGGTTTAGGGTTAGAGTTTGAATTACGATTACAATTAGGGTTAAGGTTAGTATTAAGGTTAGGGTTAGGGTTTGAATTATGGTCACCATTAGGGTTAGAGTTAGGGTTAGGGTTAAAATTAGAGCTATGTTTAGGGTTACAATTAAAAATAGGGTGAGAATTAGAATGAGAATTGGGGTCAAAAGTATAGTTATAATAAGGGTTAGGGTTAGGGTGAGAATTAAGGTCAGGGATAGAAATAAGGTTATGATTAGAAATAAGGTTAGGGTTAGGGTTAGAGTTTAGATTAGTGTTAAAATTTAATTTATGAATAGAATTACGGTTAGAATTATGAATCAAATCATTGTTAGTCTAATCAAGTTTATGGTGAGGGTTAGAATTATGAATAGAATTAAGGTTAAGTAGATCTAGGGGTAGAATTAGGGTTAAGGTTAGAATTACTATCAGGATTAACGTTAGGGTTAGGGTTATACTTACAATTTTGGTTTAAATTAGAGGTTAGGGCTGCAATTAGGGTTAGGGTTACGGTTAGGGTTAGAGTTATAGTTAGGGTTAGTATTACTATCATGATTAAGGTTAGGGTTAGGATATGGTTAGAATTATGGTTAGGGTTAGGGCTAGAATTAGAGCTAAGGTTAGCATTATTGTTAGGATTAAGGTTAGGGTTATCATTACAATTTGGATTGAATTACAAGTTATAGATACAATTAGCATTAGGGTTATGGTTTAGGTTAGAATTAGGGTTCAATCTATGATTAAAATTAGCGTTACGATTTGTTTAAAATTAGGGTTAGGGTTAGAGTTACAATTAAAATAGGGTTAGAATTATGTTTATGGTTAGAATTAGGTTTAGTGTTAGAAATAGGGTTAGAACTTGAGTTAGGATAAGGGTTATGGTTAGAATTAGGGTTAGGGTTGGGATTAGGGGTTAAATTAAGGTTATAGTTATTATTACAATTAGGTCTAGAATTAGGGTTACAACAATGGTTAGAATTAAGGTTGGGGTTAGGGTTACAATTAGGGATAGATCTAGAAATTAACTAGATCTAGGGGTAGAATTAGGGTTAGGGTTAGAATTAAGGTTAGGAATACAATTAGAGTTATTATTAAGGTTAGAATTATGGTTAGAATTAGTGTTACAATTAGGGTTAGGTTACGGTTACATTTAGAATTAGTGTTAGAATTAGGGTTAGGGTTAGGGTTTAGGTTAAAATTAGGGTTACGGTTGATGTTATGATTAGGATTAGTATTGGCCTGAATGTTAGGGTTAGGTTTAGGGTTGGGTTAGAATTATGGTTAGTATTAGGGATACAATTAAGGTTAGGGTTACAATTACATTTAGGGATAGCGTTAGATTTATGGTTACAAATATAATTAAAAAAATAGGGTT
Organism: Cunninghamia lanceolata; assembly: GCA_027924645.1. NCBI lineage: Eukaryota > Viridiplantae > Streptophyta > Pinopsida > Cupressales > Cupressaceae > Cunninghamia > Cunninghamia lanceolata. The sequence goes on from BSBN01000797.1 coordinate 3,322,618, forward strand.
AGGGTTAAGGATAAAATTAAGTTCATTAATCCAATTACAGTTAGAGATAGAATTAATGTTTGGGTTAGAATTAGGGTTACATAGATCTAGGGGTAGAAATAGGGTTAGGGATACAATTAGGGTTAGGGTTAGAATTAGGGTTATTCTTAGGGTTAGAATTATGATTAGAATTAGGGTTATAACCTTGACCTTAACTATATTCATAAACAAAACCCTAATTCTAATTTAACCTTGGTTCTAACCCTAACCCAAATCCTAATTGTAATCATTATCCTATTTATAAGCCTTATATCCTAAACCAATCCCTAAACAAAACCATAATTCTAAATCTAACCTTCATTCGAACATTAACAAATAATATAATTAGGGTTAAGACCTTTATGCTCAGGGTTAGTTTAGTATAAAATATGCCGAGAGATATATTATAATATGTAATTATAATTATTATATAATCTATTATAATAATATATCTAACCTCTATTATAATATTATATTATATAATAATAATTCTTAATAAGGCATATAATATAGTTAGAATTATGCTTGCTGCTCTGGATGCTACTAGCATACCTATATTTAAAAAATATCTCTAAAGTACGACTTCTCGAGGCGCCTATTTCCACCTATGTGTGGTAAATTGATTAAAAAAATAGGCGCCTCAAGAAGGATATCTCTCGGTGTACTTTAGATATATTTTTAAAATATAAGTATGCTACTCATGTAACCAGTCCTAATTTAACTTAAAATGAGGTCCTCCTTATTTATGATTTTTTTTGGGTTAAAGATGACATCTATAAGTAACCATTGGGGAGTCTTAGAGAAAACAAACCCTCAATTGCGCTTAAAGTTGACAGTTTATCTTGTCTGTGAAGAATTTTTTTCCAAAAAAAATTTACAAATGATTTTAATGTATTCATATAAGGTATTTCAAATAATGTATTCATTAGAGTTCTTTCTAATTTTTATAACCACCAGGTCCTTATTCTATTAATGCAAAATTTAATTGTTTGATATGCTAGAAAAGCTTGGAGATTGGAATGAATATAAAATATTTAAAAACAGAACATAAAAATATTGAAAACTTCTTTAAAAAATTCTAGAAACTTAGATTTTTTTTAATAATAGAAGTTTTTATTAAAGAATTTAAAATTAATATATATATTCAAAGAGTATTGAGAACTTCTTAGAAAAATCTTAAAATTTGGATTTTTTTTAAACAATAAAATTTTTATTAAATTTTTTTAAAATTATATATATATGTCACATGTGTGTATATGTATATACATAGACATATACATATAGATTTTTTTCTATAATTTTTAAAATAAATTACATATATATTAATACCGTCAAATATTTATTTTTATTGTATTTTACAATTAAAATCTTTAAATACACTTATACAACTGTCAAATTTAAGGCAAAGTAAAAGTCAATCATACCCAAAAGCACGGAAAAACAAGGAAAAGCAATATCATTGAACCAAATAAGGCAATTTGACACGCAGGCACGGCTTTTACGTGTTAAAAGACTCTTAATACTGCTTAACAAATGAAGTAACAGGTGAAAATTCATTATTGAACGTCCTAAACAACGTGAATTTTCAATAGTGTAAATCTTTCAATAAAAGTGAAACATTTTAATCAATAAAAAATTTTGGACTTTTTGTTAAAGAAAAATTGCACCTTAAAAAGAGGTCGAGCTTAAACAATGATGTAATATTTTGGTTTTCCAATATACAAATTCTGAACGCGTTTTTAATGTTTGTAACCTTCCCGTATCAGTATGATATTTTAAAATTTTGAGTAATTTGATATTTGAAAAAAGCTACTGACATGTGATCCGCAAATCTGCAGTGAAAAGACTTGAGAACGAAAAAAAAGAACTTTACACGCTTGGAGTACAGCAGTCATTGGAGAGATTTTACTCTCTTATGCAGTCATTTGAGAGATTGTAAATCTCAGAAATAGCAGGTTGTAAAGGTATAAGTCCCAGTAATTAGAATATGAAGATGAATATTTTACATCCTATTTCTGAAGAAAATGAAAATGAAGAATATGAAAGTGAACACTATGTACCTGTGCAGCGACATGGATATCCTATTTCTCTAGAAGATGAAGAGGAAGAGGAAGACTTAGACTTTATTATTTCTCCAGAAGATGAAGACGACATACGTTTTGCTTGTAGGAGAAATTCATCTGGGAGAAATACCAAAGCACGTATTCAAAGTTTACAATCCTCTCTGAAATCTGCGTTTGATGAATATTATAAGCAGTTTCATGACATGGAAGCCGACTTAATTAGAGCTAAATCAAAAATTAAGGAGATGGCTGAAAGAAACAAGAAACTAGAGAAGGAGCTCCACGAGGCTAAAGAATGAGAAAACTCCAGCAAACTAGATCTCCACCAAACAAGAAACAAGCTGCAGCAGCTATGTACTACAGTCGCTGCACTCAAAGAAGAATGTGCAGCAGCGGCTCCACAACTTGCTAAGAAGAGAAAATATGTTCTTAAGGTTTACGAGGTTAATGACTGCGTGAATTGTCCAATTTGCTTGGAACCGTGGACTGAATACGGTGAGCATAATATCTGGTATGTTGTAGATGTAAATGGGTTTTCAATACTAGAAACTTCTATTTCTTTTTGGGTTTTTATATGTTAATATAACAACGCTTACGGATTCAGCGCTATATACCAGGACTGGTGAACAGTATCACGTGTCTAAAATTCTTGGGAATAATTTTGAATTTGATGAGTGGGCCTACAATGAGTACGGCCCATTACATATGACCGCTTTCTTTGCTGTTACCTATGGCGTGGGCTTCGCTGCACTTTCATCAACATTCAGCCATGTCTTTCTCTTTCACGGCAATGGGAGTGGGAGTCGGTATAGTGGGAGTAGGTATAGTGGGAGTTGGAGGATGTGGCTGTCACCTCTCATCCACACCTCTCCCACGCTATTATCCAAGGGGGGTGAGTCATCAGGCATTATGGAAGAAACATCTCGGGAGGCAGTTAAAAAGGGGATGGAGGAGTAAAAGAGAGGAGGTTTTTGCAGGAAAAAGGGAATAACTCAGGCAAGCATAGCAGATCACAAGAGAGGAGCTGCGTTGCAGGAGAGGGAGATCAGAGAGCTGAGGAGGGGAGTACAATAGTTTTAGAGGTATTTACCTCTATGCTGTTAATTTAGCCACAGAAAATACTGAAATCCAATTACTGTCCAGTATGTCAACATTTATTTTGATGCAAATATTTACTCTGCCTCTCTCCTTGAATTTATTGTAAGCAATTCCTGCGATCATTGCATTGCACGAGAGGGCATCTCCTTGAGGTATTATGTCAAACAGTTATCGTGCCTTGTCTATCCTCCTTATTTCTAAACGTTCTGACAGATAGCAGCATGCCTTGTCTGTGCTTCCACCGTTTTTATTTGTGACTCTGCCAAACAATTAACGTGACTTGTCTTTGCTTCCACATTTTCAGTTGCTTTCTGCCAAACAGTTTGTGTGCATTATCTGTGCTCCCTTATTTCAAATGAATCTGGCCAAACAATTTGTGTGCCTTGACTGTGCCTTCTCATCTGGCAAAACAGTTGGTGTGCCTTGTCTATGTTATCTCATTCTACCAAGCGTTTATCCTGTAGAAGTCTGCCTTAATGTTGTAGTTTCTGAGTGTAGTTTCTGATTATAACGTTTTAGTCAAATGGGGGATCGATTGCTTTATAGAGAATATAATGAAGACTATCATACTGAAAACATGAGTGTAATAATAGAGGTTGAAGAAATCTAAGTACCATGGAACCTTGTTGTTATAACACCTTTCTATGTTGATCATCACAGTCATTTTATTTTGGCTGAAACACTAGCCTTGTGGAAACCTTCGTTTTGAGTTTAAAAATATTATGGCACTAACATACTTGAGTTGTAACAATATGGGTTTTTGCACTGAAATTTAGTCAGGTAAATTCTATTAAGAACTTTTACCACGCAATACAAGAACCTATGAGAACTACAGGGGGGAAAAATTTAGATTTCCATTTTGTAAGTATGTACTTGCATTTTATTTTGTTATGATAAATATGGTAGACAATATGCAAAAATTCAGGTTGAGAATAGACTTGCAATGCCAGTTGCCGTATTTTTATTTTATCCATGCATACCATTGTGAAGCATGACCAAATTGGGGTCACTACAGTTATTACATAGTTGATTTAATTGACAAAGGGATATTTTTTAATAAAACTACACTGTCATCGAAAGCTTCCGTATTGTAGATCTCATTTATCATATTTACTATTTCAAATTTAGAATTTAGTGTTATAGTCTATTTTAGATTACCTTGTTTGGTCAAATGAGATGAGATTGGTCTAGGTAATTAGAGTTGTCATTTGGAGTGGCTCTCTACAGGCCTGGGGCCCGCAAGTGGCTGCCAGGGGAACTAGTTGCAGAGTTTCATTAATAAGTGATAACTAAATGAAAACATTGGGGTAAAAACATTAATAAGATAATTTGTCCTGATGCATGGCCTTGAGCGCTTGTAAAGGCTAAGGATGCAATGAGAAGGCCTATCCGTCTACGGGGCGTGGAGTCATCCGTCTGCAGGACATGGATTCGGGTACGATTGAGTCTCCTCGTCTGTATGAGAGGTACTTGGTTCCGTGTGTGCCATCCCTTCGAGCATATATGATGACACTCCATATGATTACAATCTAGTATCTAGCACCTTAGGAGTCGTGAGTAGTACCCGACTTATGACTTAGATGAGTACACCTATTTTATGACTCTGATTGTAAGCACTGCTCTCCGTGTCTTCTCTGTGTCTGATGTGAGTGTTGGCCATCTTGTACCCCCTTATTGTTGTTCATCCGTTTGGGCCTTGTGACTATCTCTGAGCACCGTGAGGTGGTCTCTTAGGAGTCCACATGGTTGGGAGGCGTTGCCTCTACCATTGGGGACTGGCGAACAGGTTTTGGAGTGCCAGTTGAGATGATCTCTCTCTTGATCACTTCATTAAGTTATTGTATCCTATTCTGGAATATATCATTGTACTTGTAAATGTAGTTATGTAATTGACCTCTCTTAGGAGAGAAGTTGTAATTGTTGTAATTAATGAGAAGAAATGTGATGTTCCTTCATTACTTTATGGATTCCGGTGTGGATATCGGATCCACCTGTATTTTATGTGTATGGATTCATGTTTTTATCATATGTGAATTGGAACATTTGTTTTGGTGTTTAAAATGAATGGTATCAATCTATCGCATTTACAACTAAATCTATGTATGTTGTTTACTTATGTTTTAAAAAAAAAATTATCTTGCTCCCTTTTGGCTCTTACCCTTCGGGGTTACGTAGCGGGATGTTACATCTGGTATCAGAGTGCATGTTCACACACTGGGAGCTCTGGCGTACTTGAGCCTTCTATGTTTTATTGTGTTTAGCGTGTGTGGCATGAGCTTGTTATATTGTTCTATAGTCATGTTGTTATGCTTTCATGCCTTAGGATGGTGCTTAGGTCATCTTTGTGATGATCTATTTTGATGTGTTGTTTGTTCCTTTAGGATGCCTCCTAGGGGTAGAGCCAGAGGCAGAATTAAAGGTATAGCCACTATTCTTCGACATAGCACCCGGCATGCTACCAATCAGGATAATCAGGGTAATCAGGGCAATCAGGGTGAGCGTCAGGAGGAATGACGTGTTGATAATCAAGCCGAAGGGCTCGAGGGTGCTCATGTTTTAGCTATTCTACAACAGATTTTGGACCGATTAGGACCACGTCAGGAGGTATCTCATGAGGCAGAGTTACACCCTTCTCGTCAGGATGGGCAGAATGCTGGAGCTGAGCGTGAGCATTCTCATAGTCCAGATCATTCAAGAGTAGTTGTTGTGAGGGATAGGGTGGATGGGAATAGTGTTACAGCAGGTCACATGAGGGATCTTCTAAGAGCTCATCCCCCTACTTTTGATGGTACTGGTATAGGTACCGAGGCAGAGACTTGGTTGATCAATCTCGATCGATGCTTTGCTGTGCATCCTTATAGTAGCAATACTAGAGCTCGATGTGCCATTATGCATCTCAGAGGATTTGCATCTACATGGTGGAGAGTAGAGGAGCAGAAACTGCACCTAGACATTACTTCCGTGTCATGGGGACTGTTCTTAGAGAGGTTCCGTGCACGATTTCTTTCAGACTACTATCGACAAAGATGTGCTGATGAGTTCCATGAACTTCGTCAGTTGACTATGATAGTAGATTAGTATGAGCACCGCTTCTTTGAGCTAAAGCAATATGCTAGCATTTCTGATGATGAGCCGATGTTAATACAGCATTTCATCAGGGGCCTGAATGCCCATATCAGTGGTGGTGTTCGTGTGTTTGAGTCAAAGACCTTAGAGGTTGCCGTGGAGAAGGCGAGGTTAATAGAGGGGAATTTGACTAAGGGTTTTGGTGGTCAGGCAGGTGTTCAAGTTGGTAGTGCCCCTCCTTCAGGATCAGTTGCTTAGGGTACACAGTCTTAGGGAGCTAAACCATCTAGATCACATACTGCACCTTCTAGACATAGTCAATGACAGAGGTATAGGCCTGCTTAGTCTCAGCAGAGTGGGTAGAATCCCGGTACTCCATTTACTAGAGATCATTCACATCATTGTTCTCAGAGTAGGCAGCAGAGTGGTCCATCATAGAGTTTTCAGAGTGCTCAGCAGAGTTCTAGGGGTGGTGGATCCCAGCAGTCACGTGCACCATTTTCAGGCCGAGGTTTAGGCAGGGGTGGTTGTTATGCTTGTGGGTAGCATGGTCATATAGCTGCTCAGTGTCCTTAGAGATTAGTAGCTGGAGGTAGTTAGAGACAGGGTACATCAGAGCCTATAGTAGGTGAGGCTGACAAATCACATAGAGTTTTTGTGATGGTTGATAACCGTTAGGCTGAGCATCAGGACACCGTAGTTGAGTATTCAGGTGTGTTATGTGGGATTGCCACATCTATTTTGTTTGATTCAAGAGCTTCAGATTCTTTCATTTCTCCTTCTCTCGTGGAGCATTGTGGACTCGTGGTGGCAAGGCAAGACATTGGTTGGCAAGTTGAGTTAGCTATTGGATCCAAGGTGGCTGTAGACTCCCTTGTTCGTGGTTGTGTGTTGGATTTGGGCACCTTCACTACCATAGTGGATCTTCGTGTGTTGCCTTTGGGGTCCTACGGGATTGTTTTAGGCATGGATTGGTTGGAGACCCACCTAGCTAGTATAGATTGTTGGCGTAAGTTAGTTCAGTGTGTTGAGTTAGATGGGCTTCAGAGACCCATTTATCTCCATGTGATTTCAGCTATGCAGCTGAAGCGTGCCATGCGGAAAGGTTGTCAAATGTTCGCTATTTCAATTAGTGATCCTGCTGAGGGTGGGATTTAGGAGGTATCTCTTGATGATCATCCTATTCTTCAGGAGTTTGTAGATATCTTTTTGAGTGATATTCTAGGTATGCCACCTAAGCGCAACATAGACTTCCGTATCGATCTCATTCCTAGTGCGGAGCCTATTTCTCGTGCACCGTATCGCATGACGACTCAGGAGTTGGGTGAGTTGCGGTTGCAGTTAGAGGATTTACTAGAGAAGGGTTTCATTTGTCCTAGTGTATCCCCTTGGGTGCACCTGTCATCTTCGTAAAGAAGAAGAATGGATCTCTTCGCTTGTGCATTGATTATCGCTAGTTGAACAAAGTCACAGTGAAGAATCGATACCCGTTGCCTCGAATAGATGATTTGTTCGATCAGATGAGGGGAGCCAAAGTGTTCTCCAAGATTGATCTAAAGTCAAGATACCATCAACTTTGCATTTATGAGGCAGACATTCATCGGACCGCATTTCGTACACGCTATGGGCAGTATGAGTTCACGGTTGTTCCTTTCGAGTTGACCAATGCTCCATCAGTTTTCATGAGTTTGATGAATGGGGTGTTTCGCACCTATCTTGAACAATTTGTTCTTGTGTTCCTTGATGATATTTTGATTTATTCAAGGACTATGGAGGAGCATGAAGGCCATTTGCGGCAAGTGTTGCAGTGCTTGCGGGATAATCAGTTGTTTGGCAATTTGGCCAAGTGTGAGTTCTTCCAGACTGAGGTGAGATATTTAGGCCACATCATCTCAAGAGAAGGTATCTTAGTGGATCCTTCTAAGATTCAAGCTATTGTAGATTGGCCAGTACCAACAAATGTGACTGAAGTTCGTAGTTTCATGGGATTGGTGGGTTACTATCATCGATTTGTGAGAGATTTCTCTCAAGTTGCCCATCCCATCACTTCTCTTCAGTGGAAAGGGAAGAAGTTTGTATGGTCAGATCAGTGTGAGTCAGCATTTCAGGCTCTTAAGGAGCGGCTGACTAATGCACCTATTCTGGTAGTGCCAGATCCTATAGGTGATTTTGTAGTTTGCACCGATGCTTCTTTGGAGGGTGTGGGGGCAGTTCTCATGCAAGAGGGATGAGTGATTGCATATGAGTCCCGTAAGCTCAAGGATCATGAACTTAATTACCCCACCCACAATTTGGAGTTAGGGGCTGTCATCCATGCACTTGTGCATTGGAGACATTTCCTTTTGGGACATCGGTTTGAAGTGCATAGTGATCATCATAGTTTATAGTATATCTTCACTCATCCAAATTTGAATGCTCGGCAGCGCTGTTGGATGGAGTTCCTCTACGAGTATGACTTTGAGGTTCGCTACATTCAGGGTAAGGAGAATGTTGTTACGGATGCCTTGAGTAGGAGGAGACATGAGATTTCACTTTTGTCTCTTGGAGTGGATTTGCGGAGCCATATTTTGGAGTCACTTCCTAGTGATACTTGGTATAAGGAGGTAAGAGCAGAGATTGAGTCTGGGAGAGTCCTTGAGGGTAGGTTTGTAGGTTTCTCACTTGAGCCTGATGGACTTTTGTGACATCTTAGTCGTATTTATGTTCCAGATTCTGGTGATCTTTGTTCCTTGGTTCTATCAGAAGCCCATCATGCACCCTATTCAGCTCATCCGGGTGTCACGAAGATGCATGCTGATCTTCAACAGTTGTATCATTGGGCAGGTTTACGATGAGATATTGCTGATTTTGTGTCTCGATGTCTTGAGTGCCAGTAGGTGAAGGCAGAGCATCAACACCCAGTAGGATTGTTGCAGCCTCATTCCATCCCTGGATGGAAGTGGGATACAATATCTCTGGATTTCATAGTGGGGTTACCTATGTCTTCACATCGTCATGATGATATTATGGTTACAGTGGACAAGTTGTCCAAGGTGGCACACTTCTCACCCATGAGATCTTCCTACACTACAGCGTCTGTAGCTAGAGTGTATATGGAGGATATTGTGCATCTGCATGGTATTCCTCGTAGGATCATTTCTGATCGTGATCCAGTGTTCACTTCAGCTTTGTGGACTTCTCTTCAGCATGCTTTGGGAGCTCAGCTTAATTTCAGCTCTGCATACCATCCCAAGACTGACAGACAGACGGAGCGGGTTAATCAGGTCTTAGAGGATATCCTTCGGATGTACGTTATGGATCGACAGTCTCGTTGGGAGGACTATATGTACCTAGTCGAGTTTGCTTATAACAATGGGTATCACAGTTCTCTTGGTACGTCTCCCTTCCAGGCTTTGTATGGTAGGCCATGTTGCACTCCGTTGAGTTGGGATCGCTTAGAGGACCGAGTTATTTTGGGTCCAGAAATGCTTCAGGATATGGAACAACAGGTAGTACGGATTAGAGAGCAATTGGCTACAGCTTAGGATCGGCAGAAAAAGTATGCCGATGCTCGTAGGTTGGATCGTCACTTCTCGGTAGGTGACCGTGTGTTTTTGAGAGTTCATCCACAGAAGAGCCCCATCCATTATGGGAAAGGCTCGAAGTTGGCACCTCACTTTGTGGGACCTTTTGAGATCCTTGAGAGGATTGGTCCTGTTGCCTATCGCCTTGCATTACCACCGAATCTATCATGCATCCACGATGTGTTCCATGTTTCAGTTCTTAGACAGTATATTCCTGATGTGACCCATGTTCTTGATTGGATTGCTTTGCAGGTCAAGGCGGACAGGCAGCTTTCTTTGGAACTCGTACGCATCATTCAACATCGGAGGTTGACCCTCAAGGGTCGGGACATAGAGCAGGTAAGGGTCCAATGGGATCCTGATGGTGAGTCCTCAGCATCTTGGGAAGATGCGACGAGGATGAGAGACCTTTATCCATATCTTTTTGTAGACTTCTAGGGGATGTCATGACCCTGTGTTTTTCTTATGTTTTTCTTATCTTGATGGACATGGATGACTGTATATTTTATTTTGGATTACGCATCTTGTTATTATTTTGTATTGGCACCGGTGCTGTGCAATCTCAATACTATTATGATGTGGACATTATTATTACTTATGATGGATTTTATGCTTGTATGATTGTTGTTGCGTCGGCTATATGATGTATATATCTGCACAGGTACCTTGACGTGTGCTTGGAGTGTTGCAGGTACTGAGTATCGACTCTACCTGGATTCACAGGCCTGAGCATACTCTTATTATCCCTGATGGTGGGTACTGGAGATAGTCACAGACCCTATTCCCTATTCCTAGCCCACTACACTCTGTTAGAGTCATGTTCCTATGTTGTGGTCTTACCGTCTAGATTACCTAATGGTCATGTGTAGTTTGTCAGTACAATTGTTGAGACTTTCCTCCTTAGTTTTATGTGGATTGTATTGAGTTTCTTGGCCTAGTGTGTGCATTGGCTGCATCTTAGTAATTATAGGCTTCCAGGAGTAAGCCTAGTCCAAGGGAGGTAGGATCTAACAACACTTACGAATTCAGCGCTATATACCAGGACTGGTGAACAGTATCACGTGTCTAAAATTCTTGGGAATAATTTTGATTTTGATGAGCGGGCCTACAATGAGTATGGCCCATTACATATGACCGATTTCTTTGCTGTTACCTATGGCGTGGGCTTCACTGCACTTTCATCAACATTCAGCCATGTCTTTCTCTTTCACAGCAATGGGAGTGGGAGTAGGTATAGTGGGAGTAGGTATAGTGGGAGTTGGAGGATGTGACTGTCACCTCTCATCCACACCTCTCCCATGCTAATGCTTGATTTCTTATTTAAAGAAGAAAGCTATTATCCACGGGGGGGTGAGTCATCAGGCATTATGGAAGAAATATCTCGGGAGGCAGTTAAAAAGGGGATGGAGGAGTAAAAGAGAGGAGGTTTTTGCAGGAAAAAGGGAATAACTCAGGCAAGCATAGCAGATCACAAGAGAGGAGCTGCGTTGCAAGAGAGGGTGATCAGAGAGCTGAGGAGAGGAGTACGATAGTTTTAGAGGTATTTACCTCTATGCTGTTAATTTAGCCATAGAAAATACTGAAACCCAATTACTGTCTAGTATGTCAACATTTACTTTGATGCAAATATTTACACTGCCTCTATCCTAGAATTTATTGTAAGCAATTCCTGTGATCATTGCATTGCACGAGAGGGCATTTCCTTGAGGCATTATGTCAAACAGTTATCGTGCCTTGTCTATCCTCCTTATTTCTAAACATTCTGATAGATAGTAGCATGCCTTGTCTGTGCTTCCACCATTTTTATTTGTGACTCTGCCAAACAATTAAGGTGACTTGTCTTTGCTTCCACATTTTCAGTTGCTTTCTGTCAAACAGTTTGCGTGCATTATCTGTGCTCCCTTATTTCAAATGAATCTGGCCAAACAATTTGTGTGCCTTGACTGTGCCTTCTCATCTGGCAAAATAGTTGGCATGCCTTGTCTATGTTCTCTCATTCTACCAAGCGTTTATCCTATAGAAGTCTACCTTAATGTTGTAGCTTCTAATTGTAGTTTCTGATTATAACTTTTTAGTCAAATGGGGGATCGATTGCTTTATAGAGAATATAATGAAGACTATCATACTAAAAATAGGAGTGTAATAATAGAGGTTGAAGAGATCTAACTAGCATGGAACCTTGTTGTTATAACACCTTTCTATGTTGATCATCACAGTCATTTTATTTTGGCTAAAACACTAGCCTTGTGGAAACCTTCGTTTTGAGTTTAAAAATATTATGGCACTAACATACTTGAGTTGCAGCAATATGGGTTTTTGCACTGAAATTTAGTCACGTAAATTCTATTAAGAACTTTTACCATGCAATACAAGAACCTAGGAGAACTACTAGGGGGGAAAAATTTAGATTTCCATTTTGTAAGTATGTACTTGCATTTTATTTTGTTATGATAAATATGGTAGACAATATGCCAAAATTCGGGTTGAGAATAGACTTGCAATGCCAGTTGCCATAGTTTTATTTTATCCGTGCATACCTTTGTGAAGCATGACCAAATTGGGGTCACTACAGTTATTACACAGTTGATTTAACTAACAAAGGGCTATTTTTTAATAAAACTACACTGTCATTGAAAGCTTCCGTATTGTAGATCACATTTATCATATTTACTATTTCAAATTTAGAATTTAGTGTTACAGTCTATTTTAGATTACTCGTTTGGTCAAACGAGATGAGATTGGTCTAGGTAATTAGAGTTGTCATTTGGAGTGGCTCTCTACGGGCCCGGGGCCCACAAGTGGCTGCCAGGGGAACTAGTAGCAGAGTTTCATTAAGAAGTGATAACTAAATGAAAACATTGGGGTAAAAACATTAATAAGATAATTTATCCTCATGCATGGCCTTGAGCGCTTGTAAAGGCTAAGGATGTAACGAGAAGGCCTATTCGTCTGCGGGGCATGGAGTCATCCATCTGTGGGATGTGGATTTGAGCACAATTGAGTCTCCTCGTCTGTATGAGAGGTACTTGGTTCTATGTGTGCCAACCCTTAGAGCATATATGATGACACTCCATATGATTACACTCTAGTATCGAGCACCTTAGGAGTCGTGAGTAGTACTCGACTTATGACTTAGATGAGTACACCTATTTTATGACTCTGACTGTAAGCACTATTCTCCGTGTCTTCTCTATGTCTGATGTGAGTGTTGGCCATCTTGTACCCCCTTATTGTTGTTCATCCGTTTGGGCCTTGTGACTATCTCCGAGCATGGTGGGGTGGTCTCTTAGGAGTCCACATGGTTGGGAGGCATTGCCATCACCATTGGGGACCGGTGAACAGGTTTTGGAGTGCCAGTTGAGTTGATCTCTCTCTCGATCACTTCATTTAGTTATTGTATCCTATTCTGGAATATATCATTGTACTTGTAAATGTAGTTATGTAATTGACCTCTCTTAGGAGAGAAGTTGTAATCGTTGTAATTAATGAGAAGAAATGTGATGTTCCTTCATTACTTTATGGATTCTGGTGTGGGTATCAGATCCACCTGTATTTTATGCGTATGGATCCATGTTTTTATCATATGTGAATTGGAACATTTATTTTGGTGTTTAAAATGAATGGTATCAATCTATCGCATTTACAACTAAATCTGTGTATGTTGTTTACTTATGTTTTAAAAAAAATATATCTTGCTCCCTTTTGGCTCTTACCCTTTGGGGTTACGTAGCGGGATGTTACAGTTAAGGTATATAATTTGTTAAAAAATGAGCTACATCTAAACCAAAACTGGATTTGTTATCAAAAGGGTTGTTAGTTCAATGGTAGAGTATTCAGGAAGCAAATGGGAGGTCTTGGGTTCAACTTTTAACTTGGCTCATAAAAAGTTTAACATAATATTAGTGCTAGGTCAGCAGAGCTAGGTCAAGTTAGATTCCACAAACACCTATAATGTTATCTCAAATGGAGGTGTTGGATAATGAACCACACCCAAACCATTGTCACTAACTTAGTGGTACAGTACCCTACCAACAAATAATTGATCCTATTTTATGTCACATTTAATGCTTTAAGATTTAGGGGGTTAAAAGGGAGGTTGGAGGATCTACCACAAGGGAGGAGGATAATTCCAATCTCTTCTTGATTTCTTGTTGAGAAATTGAGAATATTGTATGAGAGTGATAGGAATAGATGGCCTCCTATTTTTCAGTTTAGTGCATTTATAGTCTTGGTTTTCATGTTCAGTGTTGTGTATGTAGTCTGGTGTTTTTATTTTTAATTTTCTTCTTTTTGAGTTTTGATGAGGAACATTACTTTAGTAGAGTTATTCTATTTTGTTTCCAGCCTCTTGATTTGTAGGGGAGAAAGTATGTCTTCGTGATTATTCTACAACTAGTTGTACCTTTAATGAATGTTTTCTATGTTAAAGGAGTAGAGATAAAGTGTAATCCCGATGTGTGAATGGTTAGATAGTTGGAGATTGATTATGGATGCACTTGACCATTGTGGGTACAGGAGAATCACAAGGACAATGATCATTATAATTTGAAAGTGACACATCTTTCTCATACTACATATGGTGTAGATGGTTAGAGGTGTGTTAGAAAATGAATTACAACATGAAAGATAGTGTTAGAGAGAGGCAATGGATTTTCATATTGCAATATATAGTTGCACACTAGATGTACAAGATTAGTAGGTATTATTGTTAGAGGAATGCAAATCAAATGAATGAATTACAACATGAAAGATAGTGTTAGAGAGAGGCAATGGATTTTCATATTGCAATATACAGTTGCACACTAGATGTACAAGATTAGTAGGTATTATTGTTAGAGGAATGCAGATCAAATGATTAGACGTATGAAGCAAAATAGAAATATTAATCCAAATCAATACAAAAGAATAAAAGACTAATTTTATAAAATAAAAAATACTTTATTTTATATATATCTCAATATACTGAATTAATGTTAATGGTGTTAGTTGGATAGAATAGTTTGGCAAAAGATTTTTAGTCAAGGGATCATGTAATCTTCAGTTGCACTTAACAAGAAGTGGATTTCTTCTCTTAAATCTAGTATTTGGTATTTAATTATGTTAAACTTGTGTTGTTTTAACAATATAATTAGTCAAAGTTATTAATATCCTTTTTATGTTACATAATAGAAATATTTTTAAACTGCACCTAATTTAATTGACCCCCACAATAATCCATTTTGCCGTTTTACAAAAATTATAAACATATAATATTTCTAAGATATGATACATAATTCCTTTATTAAATATTATAATTTTATAATTTTACAATTGTAAATGAAAAACTAAGAGCTCTCATGTTTTATTCTCTGTGAGAATACATTCTTTGAATGTTTAACTACTTTCTAACATTCCTATTGTGGAACTCCAGTTCTCTTTCATGTGGCCATTTCTTTGGCAGATCATGCATAACATAATGGATTTCTAAAGGTGGAAGTCATGGTTCATCTACCATAAGTCAAATTTGATTCGTATTTTCTTTATCTTGTTATTCAGTCACCTCCTTTGATCGGATTACATACCCTTTTCAATCAAACTAAACTTGTATATAATAATACTTTTTAATATGGAAATTAGGTTAACTAAATTAATGCATTTAAATAGCCACAATCAATTTATATTATTTAGGTTTAAGAATTTGTTTGATTGGAATAAACTTTGAAAATTAAATGAAATGAACACTAATATTTACTTTGATAATTAAAGAATAATATCAAATGGATAAGATTATGTTTCAATTTAGGAATAGTGCTTCTTCATTAGTGAAACTATCTTAAATTTTGCAATATATCTCTTTTTTGTTAGAGGATAAGTTCATGGGCTTATGAGTAATTGTGGGTGTGAATCTATATTAATGCTTCAAATTTGTAGTAGAGTTCTGTCATACACCTTTGCATGATCTGGAGTCTTGTATTCTGCCTTTTTTTAAAGAGAATTTGGGACTAGTGGTACTAATAAATACCTTATTAGGTTGTCACGTGATTGACCTATGAGGGCATTATACATTACACCAAGATGTAGATTCTTAGTCTTTGTATTACACCAAATTTAAAAATTGAACAATATCAAAAATAGTAAGCAAGTGCCTAAGATGTAGATTCTTAGTCTTTTTATTACACCAAATTTAAACGTGTCACTACTAATTTTTCTCTAGAATGAATGATTATTTTCTTGGATGATTATAAGATGACTAGAATGACTACATTAAATGTGTTTAAATATTAGTGCATCACATCAAATTGTGATAAAACTGTGTATATTGGCTCTAAGTAAGAGTGTAAGGAGCACTAGTTAGCCAAATTTAAATTTTAAATTTTAAATTGGAAAGAGACAAGATCGTTACAAAAGAAATTTAGATAGAATAGGACACTTCTTGAATTACTCTTGAAAGGAGAGACATGCAATACAAACTAAGATGATTCAACCATTTGAAAAATATTATACATACATAGAATAATAGGCAACCATATAGAATAAATATAGTAGAGTGATTATGGGAAATCTTTAAAAAAGCTCCACCAACAAAAGGAGCCTCAATGTATTATTATTTACCAATATTATATGTATGTATGTATAACAAAAGGAGCGTAAGACCTAATAGGGGTATACCACTGTCATATATAAAGTATTTTGATACATGAAATGTCACTTTATAAAGCTTTATATTTTAAAATTCTATCTTAAGCTCTATCTTTTTCATCTCTTCCTCTCCAATTACTTTCTAGAGACATCTACACCGAAGTAAATTTTCCTCTTACCAAACAAATGGATAAATCCTTTGCTTGGATCAAGGGTGAAAGGCCCATAAATGAAATAATAATTAAAAGGTCTCAACAACAATTGAGGAACTCTGCAACCAACAATTACTACAAAAAACATGGGGAGCTTTAGAACATGGTATTTTTCCACATGTGGTAGTTGGCACTATCCTACTATATATGAATGCAAAATGTAGAAGCATGCACAAGGCACAAAAGAGTATTGATTGCTAATTTATTAATAAACTATACATAATGATAGTTTGGACCTCCCATTCATAATTTCCAAGAGGAAATATATGTAGTAAGTTCACATCCATTTATTTTTGCTAGTTGGTCACTATGTGTATATGTGATGTATGCATGAGTTAGTCACTATGTATACATGATGTATGAATGAGCTACTCACTATTTTTATATGTGATGTATGTTGAGTTGATCATTGTGTGTACATGTGATGTACATATGACCTAGAAACTATGTAGTTTTATGTTCCTACCTGGTTTTGACATTGTACTAACATTTGTCTCATATACACTTGATATTATACTATTATATATGGATTGAATTTTGAAGCATAAGATTAAGTAATTGGTGAGTTTTAAAAGACAGGTTGAAGATCTAATCCCAATTGTGTGGATGGGGTCTTTTTATATTGGTGTGTGAACTATGGAGCCTCAACTCCATTAAAGGAATATGTAGGTAGGGCCATTTTAAATGGACTATTGAGGAACAAGTTTGGGTCTAGGAAATTATCATGATATAGAGAGGTTACTCTATCTAGGGAAAGAATATGAGTTCTAACATAATTTTTTTTCCATTTCTATTGCTTGATAAGGTTATTAAACTAGACCTTTTAAATTGGAATGAAGTTGCATAGATGATTAAGCTTGTACTTATGATGTAATGAAACCAGTTTAAAGAAAAAAGATGGTTGTAACCAATGGTGGTTATTACAAACATTTCCATCCAAGAAACCAAACATATAGAGGAAGTAAACCGATAAACCATCAAATGGTAAATGAGAAGCCATGGGAAAAACCACCAAGAGGTATGGTCCCCAAAATCTCAAGCCAAACATACAATACCCCATTCCAAGGTAGGTCTTAAGGCTATTTTGAGAATTTGATTTCATGCATCATAAAGATGTCACAAACCTTGGCACTCTATTTTGTCTCTATTAAATCTCTATACGAAGATGATATATGATGTATCATTCCTACATGGTATTATAAGTTGGTCAAACACTATGTAACCTTCCTCTTATATGCTCTTATGCACATCATAAAATCATTATAGAATATATTATATCTTATGATTTTACATATATTCTTACATGTCTCACATTCCATTAGATATTCTTGTACACACCATAATACAAAATAAAGATGGTATAAATGACACCATAAAGTGGGAGAACCTTTATGATAATTTCACATAAAATAATTACAAAACTAATTACATAAATAAATATTCAGATTGAAAGGTGTATCATACTTATCCTATCCCTCTCCCACTTGTCTCATATATCTTGTAAGAGAGAAAAGGAAAAACAACTATTTCTGAACTATTTACTAAGGTTCATGAGACTAATGGACTCACTACACCATTTGAACTTCTTTGTATTAAATGGCTTTGTCAATGTATTTGCAACATTCTTCAAAATATCAAACCTCTCTAACATCACCCTCCCATCCTCCAGCATGTCACGAAAAAATAATATTTTCCATCAATGTGCTTTTTCTACATGTGAAAGGGTAGGTTATTTAACAAGCTAATGATGTGCACTAACTATTTTAGTAAAATATAACTACATCCTAACTAAACCCAAAAAATAAACCAAGGCTCTAAATACAAATAGTCTCTCTCTCTCTCTAAATATCTACCATATGTTTTGACACTATAGTCAATAAAATAATGACAATTAACTGATTTTACCATTAAGAATCTAAACACGACCATTGCTTGACCTTTTGCTATCCACATTTCATACCTAAATTGAGTCAAGAAATCTCTAAATCTCAAATGAGTGTTGCAATAACCTCTAACCTTGCTATGCTATAGGTGACCCATAATACCATTTCCCCTTTACTACAAATGACCATTGCCTTTTGGTTGCTAGTGATCTATAGTAACACTAACTCTTCATTACAAGTTAGGTCATTGCCTCGTTATTGTAGCTGTCTTGTACAACCCCCTTGGTAGAAAATAGAATAATCTATAATTGCCCACAAATACTTGAAGATTATCTTCACTGGTACCTAATTCTCCTTGTCAAGATTAACAATAAACTGACTCAGGACCTCCATTATTTGGGTAATGTCTCTAATCTAGTATAGACCATAAAATATACGAGTCTCCTAAAAACACTAGAATATGGTAAATGATCCATGTCCTCTATCTCACCATGTGTAGATGGATGTTGCTATCAACTAAAATATTTCCAATTAAATAAGAATATTCACTAATTTATACAATTTGCCTTACAAAAACATTAAAAAATAGAGTCAACATACTTCCTTTGGCTCAACCAAAGTTTTTTGTTTGATCTATCTATTAGAATCTAAGAAAAAAGAGACTAAAAGCTAGAATCAAATAAAAGAAGTTAGAATCAATAATCTATAAATACAAAAGAATTGAAAATAGCATAACAGTAAGACTAAGAGATTGATGTAAATTCTCAAATGGCACAATAGCATGAAAACATAACTATAGCTCTAACACATGATGAAATGTACAATGAGAGACCTTGCTTATAAAGGCAAGGTTGAGAGGTAGGACATAATGTGATCATGGCATGAGACACAAATATAAAATTATGCCCTAACTATCTAAGTAAGCTTAACATGTGAACATGTGTGAATAGTTCCTAACTAAGAACTAGTAAGATAAATCACCTTGTTCACACTACAAAGGGGAAACCAAATAGGAAAAAAACCTCATTCACACTAACACCCCCCTCAAAATAGTTTTTCAAACTGCTAAAATCCAAGAATATCAGGGAGATTGTTGGGCCTATTATTGAAGATGATGTATGTTTTAAATATTGATATTAAAGAAATCTTTAGGGCCTTCTATAAATCTATTTTCACAGCTGAAGATGGAAGTAGAAATTGCAAGGAGGCACAAAAATTATGCAAGATGATATGCCTAAAGAAGATAACTCAGGAGATGTGCAAGGTTTAAGTTGGGGCACTTTTAAATAAGAAATAAGGAAAGCTATTTTTTTTTATGGGATTGATGGATTACTAGTAGAGTTTTATTAAGTCAATGTAGAGTAGGTTGTAGATGACCTTTATGAAGTATATCAAGAGGCTATTATAAAAGAATCCCTTTGTAAAAGCATAAATAGAGGAAACATAAATATTTTACCTAAGGAGGGTAATAAAATAAATAAAAGAAATTGGAGACCTATTACTCTATTAAATGTGTCTTATAAAATCATAGCAAAAATCCTTGCTATGAGGTTAACAGATATCCTGCCTCATATTATTAATCCAACTCAAACAGGATTTATTAAAGGG
Organism: Cunninghamia lanceolata; assembly: GCA_027924645.1. Classification (NCBI taxonomy): domain Eukaryota; kingdom Viridiplantae; phylum Streptophyta; class Pinopsida; order Cupressales; family Cupressaceae; genus Cunninghamia; species Cunninghamia lanceolata. The sequence goes on from BSBN01000797.1 coordinate 3,342,747, forward strand.
GGATATATTTTAGAAAATTTGATTACAAGATAGGAAGCCATGGATTGGGAAAAATAATTAGGACAAGATGCAGGTATACTTCTACTGGACTTTTTAAAAAAAATATGATAGGATAGAGTGGTTTTTTGTGATTATGATGTTGGAATCATTAGGCTTTCCTAAATAGTTTTGTAGAATGGTAAAAATATTATTTAAGGATGCTTCTATTCAAATTGATATAAATGGGTACTTATCTTATTCATTTGTCATGGAAAGGTCTATTAGGCAAGGCTATCCATTATCTCCTACCTTGTTTGTAATAGATTCAAAAGCAATTTACTATCTCCTAAGGATAGAACTAATTGAAGGGGAGATAAAAGGTATTGTTCTTCCAAACAAAGAAAGTCTACTGAATATGTAATTTGCTGATGAACTACCTTTTTCCTATCATTGAAAAGAATAACATAAAAAGGCTGGAAAAAAGATTGAATGTTTTCTGCTAGACTTCAGGTGTAAAGGTATCATTCTCCAAATATATTATGTTAAGCTAGAATATTTGTTTAAGCCAAATAGCTAGTAGTGGGGGGATGCAAATAAATAGCTAAGGTTTCTTGGCATTCACTTCTCTATGAATCCATCTTTTTAAAAAATGTGGGACTAGATTTATGAAAAATTTGATAAGAAGTTGGGTAAGTGGAATAGATAATTTCTCTCTAGCAAGGAGAGTGCAAGTATGTTAGAAAATCCTATCTTCTTATTCCATCTATTATGCTTCTATGTGGTTTTTTTGTAAGATATCAAATTAATAATATCCAAAAAAAATAAGAGACTTCCTATTGTCTAATTGTAAAGGAAAAAAATAGGCATGCTGTGTCTTGGAGTTGGTGTTGTTTGAGTAAAGGTTTAGGGGGATTAGGGATTAAAGACTTAAAAAATTTAGGGTGTAGCCTTGGTTGCAAAATGGATTGTTAAGGCTTTGGTGGGGACTAAACCTTAGAAAATTCTTATTATGAGTAACGTAGTGAGAGAAGTTCCAAAGAAATTCAAGGTCTAGAAGTGTCTAAACATTGAAGACATTGTCTTAGGAGAATTCAGAATTAACCCCTTTGGGTTTGTTGTCTTTTCCACTATTTGGAAAGCATGGTAGAATGTGAAACCCTTCATTCATAATAGAAATGCTATGGGTGGAGTTAGCAAATATATTTAAGGTAGTAGATCTATTTGGTGGAACCTAAAGTATAAGGATAAGTTGTTAGCCCATCTTCAAGGGTGCTCAGCTAAGAAATGGTATAAATTGGGTATTGATACTTTTAATGATATCATCTTGAATAACTCTTTATAGAGATGGTCCCAATTAAAAGATCAATTTGGTGTGACTGAGTCACAGAAAAGAACTTATTCAGTCCTCTGTAATTAAATTAGAGATGACTTATCTCAATTTACAATTGTGAGCAATGATGAGTGGGGTAGAATAAAATGGTTGGATGGGATGGAATTAATGAAGATGAAACCCAAAAGACTATATGATTTGATGACTAATTCGAAGGTGGTTTATGAGCACATTAACTCTTCTTGGAATGTTAACTTAGAACATAAATTGTTGTCTAAATCACTTGTCATTTGGTCTAAAGTAATTGAGCCAAAAAATAATCCTTTATGATGAGATGGGGTCAATAACCCAAGAAATGCTCTGCTTATTTTAATGACCGCCTTATCGGTGACAGCTCAAATACCCAATTATAGGAAACTCAATCAAACAGATATGTAGAATAATGACAGGAGATTAAGAAGTCTTCTTCATAGTCTTAAATAGTCAAATACGAAATGACAGGAACTAAATATGTAGACTGTAATCAAACATTTCTAGAAATTCAAAACAATGATAGGAGCTAAGATGTATTCCTGATGGTCTTAACACTCAAATACCAAAAGTGACAAGAAGTAGTGATATTCAAATTATTATTAATGTTGAAATCACAAATACAGAATGGCACACGAGATCACACTGCTACTTATCCAAACATAACCATACAGTCAAATATTGGCCAACAACAATCAGCCTTCTCTAGTGCACCAAACAAGAACTCTTTATAACTAGCTACTCTTAAAGCCTTGTGTTTCTCTATTGATCTGTAGTCTCCTCCATTCCTATAGGCCTCATTTCTTCAAATTCTACCTATGGCCTGACTATCTACGGCCTTAATTTATCCCTTCCTCCTTCAACAACAATTGTCGTCCCTTCTCGTTATGCACTGACAGGCCTAAACATTACATCAGCCATTTCTTGGGCCTCTGCTCCTTCCACACAGTTTCCTCCCAATCGATCCTCTCTTCCTCAACATCTATTTCTTCCATTTGTTCCTTCCATCTATCTTATGACTATTCCTTGCCCCCTGCAAATTCCTCTAACTGTTGGTTAAAATAATAGTTTGACAGCTAAAAGATTCCCTTCGAATGAGTACATGTTGCTTAGCTGGATTCTTAAACTGATATTTCAGTAACTGTCGATGAACAACTGTTGTTTATTCTTCTTCTCATGTGGTGACAGGAACCTATCTCATTTTTTGACAGTTTCTCTTTCAAGACTTTCTTCATAGCCATTTTTCTCTAATTATTTTCCCCAAGGTTGAACTCTCCATATTCGGCTACCATGATGCATAATTCTAAGAGAAAATGCTTTCCAATTCATAATTGTCGTTAATACAACCAAAACTCTTATCCAAAGCATTCAACCTAAGGATGGACAATCATTCATGTAGACACCACAAGATGACATAGTGTCTATAACTGAATTTGATTCAACAATCATTTTCCACAACATAAAGCTCCTGAAACAAATGCAACAAGAAGATACACCAACAACACACAAACCACCGAAACACAACCGAAAAACTCAAAACTAAACAAAATTCAAAACCAAAATTATGATGGAGAGCGATGCCCCTGTATAGACTCCCCAAATGACAAAAAAAATTTGTGTGCTCCTGTACATGGGTTATTACTCAAAATTGATTCACATGTCTTCTCTTCTTCTACTTCTTTGAACATCTTAATGCTACTACTGCTACATTCCTCCCATATTGTGGTCCACTATTCGACTCTTCCCTCATGAAAACATTTCTCCCCTTCATCATCCTCTTTTGATTTTCCACAACACCAAACATCTTTTCCAACCACCCAACATCCAAGACTAACTACTGTAACACTATAACATTATCAACTTCATTGTTTACACCTCCACTCACAAAATTTGCCTCCATGTTTGCAACAATTTCTTTATTTTTAGTCATAACCTCCATCTACCCACTTGTTTGTACACCTCCAAGCTTGCCATTCCACTCATCTTCAATTGTTGCATACTTTGCCCATAAATCCTCTTCTTTGTCATCGACTGCTATTCCTTTTTACATGCTCTTTTCGGCAAGATCTTCCTCTTCTTTCTCTTGCTTATCTTCTCCACCTTGGACCTTGAATATTCTAATATATACAGTTCCCCTTTTTGCTGCATTCTGATTCAATTTCCTCCTTGTGTCCTCTTCTTCATGAAGGTTATTATATGTTTCAATATTTCTCCCCATTTTTACGTCTGCATTATTCTTTCTTGCTTTTAAATTTTCTGTACATTCTTGCCTTTGGAGACTCTTCTCCAATTTCTCATAGATAGATAAATTAAATTTGTTTTTCCTCATTTCATCCTTCTCATTCTACCTATATTTGCTTTCTCTCCTCTTCTGATGTTTGCTACTCCTTCCACCTTTCTCATCTATCTTTCTCCACACTTCCATGTCATATTCATACATTTCATTTAAAGCCTCAAAATTATCTTCATCAAAATTAAACAATGACCTTTTGCCTTGCTCAAACTATGCTTCCTCTCCTCTAATGCTTCTGCATGCCCTTGACCTTTATTCTCTTTTTCATCCTTTACCATGACTCCTTGTTCTATGGGTTGGTTCTTCTCTTCATAACTCCAACTCTTGAACATTGTCTTCTTATCACCACCTTCACTTATTGTTGTCCCATGCTTCACTACTTGGTTCTTCATCTTCTTGAATTGATGCCTTGGTGCCTCTACACTTAGCCTATCCTCTTGTCTTCTTTGACACTTCAACCTATCTCTCATCCTTTTGTCTTCAACCACTGCTTGCTTCACTTCTTTTTGATGTTCATTGACAACTAATTTTCTTTACCAAAATGGTACTATATAGCCATGATTCATTAATTTAATCTTCTCCTTTCTAACTTCTAAGTTTACATTCTTATTTCCACTTACATAAATAGAATCACCATCAAAACAAACTTTTACCTTCTCATGGGTCTTCTACCCCAAATTACTTACATTCTTGGCTTCATGTCCTGCCACCTCTTCCTCTTCACAGTATTTCTTCTTTTCTTCATTAGCCTTCTCTTCATCTTTAGGTACCTTGCAATGTACCTCTACTACTGTTGCAACTTGTCCTCTTTCACTCTTATCTCCATCTTCATCCACAGGCTCTCTTCTTGTCCTTTCTTCTTTTGCCTCCCAAGGCTTATTCTTAGTCTTCTGCATACGTACATCCACACTTTCAAACAAATCAATATCAAATGAATCAAGAGATTAGAATGTCTCTTCAGTTGCCTCTTCCATAGACACTTTCTTCTCCTCTTCTTCTAGTGCTCTTTGCTGCACTTTCACTTTTCTCCTTTCCTTACTATCTTTATTTTAAGTCCTCTACAATGAGAACTTTCCTCTTCTCTTTTTGTCCACTTTCTATAATTACCACCTTATTAGGAAAATAAATCTTTTCCAAAATATCCATTCTTCTTGCAATCTCTTCCAATTCCTCTAAAAAATTTATGCTTCCTACTTCATCCCAATATCTATCCCAAAATGGGATTATGATAGGTCTCTTTACACTAATACCCATCTTCTCACTGCTGCAACAGAATCTCTTACCTTCCACAACTACCCTCTACCCAACAAGGACCCTGGAAGATGTTACTTCAAAGCCCCATCTACCCACTCTCTCTTTGTGGAGGAAGTTATACACCTTCTACCCAGTTTATCTCTGCTGGAGGATAGTAGTTACAAGCCCTTTCTCATGCCTACAACAACAAATGCTCTCAGGTATATGACTAACTCCTCTTTCACAACTCTATCAACACTCTCATACCTCATTCTTTAACATGATTTTCACCATGTCAGTGATCTTCTTCCTCTATCAATCAAACTGCAACATACGTTAGATTGTAACACTCATATAACAACACCCATCAAAATCAAGAACACACTTAATGCTCTCTACTTAGATCTTTTAGGACTCTAGGTTTCTTCCACAACCCATTAAATCTGCAAACACACATATCACTCCAAGATTCTTATAAATATCAAACTTCTAAAACCTATAACAAACTTTTATTGTCAAGATCTTTTAGGGCTCTAATACCAATCTGATGGCATGGGGTCAATAACTCAGCAAATGCTCTACTTCTTTTAATGGCCACCTTATCAGTCATAGCTCAAATACCCAATTACAGGAAACTCAATCAAAGAGATATGTAGAATAATGAGAGAGGTTATGAAGTCTTCTTCACTATCTTAAATAGTCAAATACAAAATGACAGGAAATAAATATGCATATTGTAATCAAACATTTCTAGAAATTCAAAATAATGATAGGAGCTAAGATGTATTCCTTATGGTCTTAACACTCAAATACCAAAAGTGATAGGAAGTAGTGATATTCAGATTCTTATTAATGTTGAAATCACAAATACAGAATGGAACATGACATCACACTGCTACTTATCCAAACATAACCATACAACCAAATATTGGCTAGCAACAATTGCTCTTCTCTAGTGCACCAAACAAGAACTCTTAAAGCCTTTTGTCTCTCTGTCTATCTGTAATCTCCTCCATTCCCGTAGGACTCATTTATTCAAATTATACCTGTGGCCTGACTATCTATGGCCTCAATTTTCAAATATGCTACCGGCCTCTAACTCTATCTTCCATCTGTTCTCTCCTCTATCCATCCCTTCCTCCTTCAATAGCAATCCTTGGCCCTTCTCCTTAGGCACTGATAGCCCCAAACATTACATCGGCCATCTCTTGGGCCTCTACTCATTCCACATGGCTTCCTCCCAATCGATCCTCTCTCCCTCGACATATATCTCTTCCATTCATTCCTTCCATTTGTCTTATGAATGTTCGCTTCCCCCTACCAATTTCTCTAATCATCCGTTATAATAATAGTTTGACAGCTAAAATATTCCCTTAGAATGAGTACCTATCGCTTAGTTGGATTCTTAAACTAAGCTTTTAGCAATTGTCAATGAACAACTACTATTTATTCTTTTTCTCATGTGGCAATAGGAACCTACCTCATTTTCTGATGGTTTCTCTTCTGAGACTTTTTTCATAGCCGTTTTCCTCTAAATATTTTCCCCAACCTTGAACTCTCCATATTCAGCTGCCATGCTGCATAATTCCAAGAGTAAATGGTATCCACTTCATAATCATCATTAATACAACTAGAACTCTTCCCCAAAGCATTTGATCTAAGGATGGGCAATCATTCGCATCGACACCACAAGATGACACAGTGTCTATAACTGAATTCGATTCAACAATCATTTTTCACAACACATAAAGCTCCTAACCCAAATGCGACAGGAACATACACCAACAACACACAAACCACTGAAACACAACTGAAAAACCCAAAACTAAACAAAATTCAAAACCAAAAGTACGATGGAGAATGATTCCCCTACAACACTTTAGGTGGTTGTTATTTCTTAAGAAACTAGGCTTAGGATTTGATAATAAAGTGTGTTCTATGTGTAACCTGCATGAAACCTGTGATCATGTGTTTTTTGAATGTAAATTTTCTTGTTATGTCTAGAGGGCTTTTTTGAATAAGTTGGATGGCTTGTTGTCTAAAATTAGTATAAGTAAGATATATATCCTTTGTGGTTTTGTTAGTGAAGTAGACACTAATGCTAATCTATTTTAGCTTTTATTTTCTACTAAAATCTTGTGGTCATTATGGAAGGCAAGGAATTAGGATGAATACTAAGGAAGGAAAATGGTTCCTACTGAGTCTTTTTTAGACTCATTTTTCATTCTATATGTAAACAGGATATTTCTACAATGAAGATTCCTATTGATAGATCCATGAATATCTTGGATGATGGGTCCATAATGGTACATAGATCTGATATCCAGACTATAGACTTTTGGCCTCACGAGCACATGAAAGTGGATCCTATCTTGTAATAAAGGGTACATGGAAATGCATAAGATGTATAATACTAATCATTCACTGGCAGAGAATAGAATAGAAGAAGACTTTGGAGCTATGGAATTTACTTGCCAAAATTTTGATATACTGAGCAGTTTACTAAGGGTCTCTCTGAAGCTAAGTACCTTTAAGGAGTGGCACTCTTTCATAAGCAGTGACAATAGGGGATACATGAATAGTGAAGTTAGGATGCAGAAAGAAAAACAATAGATGGCTACTATGATGGATGTGGATCATAGGAAACTAGAATTCAATAAGTAAGATACTGGAAAGGATAGGGATATGACAGAAAAAGGCAGTGAGAGACTAGTGATTAAAGTTAGAAATATGTTTTGATCTAGTTGGATATGTAGTTTTTGATTAACTAGTGTGAATCATGTGTTTTAACTGGTAATAACCATGGTAAGATGATACCATATGGACTGTAATTTTTGATGTAGTGGTTCTCTTAGCCACTTAATGTACTCATCTTATCTATTAGTAACCTATATGCAAATTAAAAAAAGAGGTATTGTAGTTTTAATAATTTAATAATTTTGAATTTTATTAATTTAATACATTTAATTTTTCAAATTTATTTATTTATTATTTTTATTTTGTAATTGTATTAATTTTATAAGTTTATTTATTTTATTAGTTTTTTAATTTTATAAATTTTTAATTTTTGTTTTGCTAATTGAAAAAATTATTGAAATTATTATGTAATATAGTAAGGAGTTATGTAGTTGAAATGAATAATAATATAATATAAGTGATATAGTTTATAGTTTATAAATAAATTAACTAGTAAAAAAAATTTAAATTATATATTTTAACTTTTCGGTAGAATTGCAATAGTAAAAAAATACTTTAATTTTTACCTCATGGGTTATTTGAATATCATTTTCAATATTTATTATCAACAATGTTTTCTTCACAAATTACATGTAAATGATATTTATATGGGACGTCCTTAAAAAGTTTTTTTAGAATTATTATTATTTATTATTTGGCCATTTATTTAAATTACCAATAAAATATAATTAAATACATCAAACCCATAAGCAAGGGTGCATCAAAATAAAACTCTAAGAATAAAAGTTGGCATACACCTCTCTACCCATTTTATCGTGGGAGTGCAAAGTCATCCAAAAATTTGATGTTTTTCCCTTCTTCCCTCACTTGATAGGTTCAGTCATTAGAAGGATCCTTAAATTGGTCATCTACCCCAAATTTTGGCTAATTTTGTCCATGGTGGAAATGGATTTCTCTAATTCACAGTAGTGTTGACTTTCTTTTCACCACTAGAAGTAGGAGAGGCCTTCTCTAAGTTGCTTTCTTTTTACCACTAGAAACAGTCTTCTAGCCTAAACTTTGGCTAATTTTGTCCATGGTGGAAATGGCTTTTTTCTAATTCAACAGTAGTGTTGAATTTGAATTTATCTGAATCTGATGAAGCTTTAACTCCATTGGGAATGTTTAGTACAATCTCTATTTGAGATTTAGAATTATTTTATTTTATTTTATCACATGTAAATGATATTTATTCTTAGGGTAGAGTGTGTTAACAAAAAGGAATTAAAAAAAATTATATCTACTAACATATTAAAATAATAATCATAAACATTACAAAAATATAGTCAACAAATGCAAATTAATAATTAAAAAATATATGTACTAGCATATCTATATATTAAAAATATATATAAAGTACGCTAAGAGATATCCTTATAAAGGCACCTATTCCACCTATGTGTGGTAAATATAGGCGCCTCGAGAAGGAGAAGGATATTTCTTGACATACTTTAGATATATTTTTTTAAATATAGATATGCTAGTAGCATATGGACCGCAAGCTTAATTCTAACTATATTATATATCTTAAGAATTATTATAATTATATAATATAATATATAATATAGGATAGATATATTATTATAATATATTATACATAATATAACCCTAACCCTAACCCTAACATTAATCCTGGCAGTAATTCTAACCCTAATTCTACCCTTAGATCTACTTAAACCTAATTCTATTTCTAATTCAAACCCTTATCCCAACATTAATTCTAACTGTAGTTCTATATATAGATATAAATTTAAATGACTTTTGATGTTTTATTGTAACTATAACCCTAACCCTAATGTTCAGGCCAATACTAACCCTAATTGTAACCCCAACCCTAACCTTGATTCTAATCATAGTTTTAACCCTAATTCTAACCTAAACCCTAACCCTAACCCTAATTCTAACCATAGTTTTAACCCTAACCCTATATCCAATTATAATTCTAATCTTGATTTTATCCCTAACCCTAATTCTTACCCCAATACTAATTCAAACCCAAATTATAACTATAGCCCTAACCCTTATCTTAATCTTGATAGTAATGCTAACCCTAACTATAACTCTAACCCTAACCCTAATTATAACCTTAACCTTAATTCTACCCTTATAACTGTCCCTATATAATATAATAGGTATGCTATAATTATATATAATATAACCCTAACCCTAACCCTAACATTAATCCTAATAGTAATTCTAGCCCTAAACCTAATTCTATCCCCAACCCTAATTCTAACTTAAACCTGAACCTTAATCCTAACCCTAATTGTACGCCTAACTTCTAATTTGAACCCAAATTGTAACTATAACCCTAACCCTAATGTTAATCCTAACAATAATTCTAACCCTAATTTTACCCCTAGATCTACTTAACCCTAATTCTATTCCTAATTCCAACTTAATCCCAACCCTAATTCTAACCATAGTTCTATATATAGATATAAATGTAAATGACATTTGTTGTTTTATTGTAACTATAACCCTAACCCTAACATTCACCTTAATTCTAACCTCAATTCTAACCCCAACCCTAACCATGATTCTAATCATAGTTTTAACCCTAATTCTAACCTAAACCCTAACCCTAGCCCTAATTCTAACACTAATTCTAATGGTAATCCTAACCCTGATTGTAACCATAACCCTAAATCCAAGTATAATTCTAATCTTGATTTTATCTCCAACCCTAATTCTCACCCCAATACTACTTATATTACTAATTCAAACCCAAATTATAACTATATCACTAACCCTAACCTTAATTCTGATAGTAATGCTAACCCTAACTCTAATTCTAACCCTAACCTAACCGTAATTCTAACCCTAGCAATAACCCTAATTCTATCTCTAACCCTTATTCTAACCCTAACCCTCGCTCTATCACTAAGCTTAATTCTATCATTGACTCTAAGCTTAATTCTATCATTGACTCTAACCCTAATTCTAACTCTAACCCCATGTCATAAAACTCATTCCTCACCTTAATATTAGTGTTTCATTGTCCCACATCAATATTTAAAAGTCATATTGCATCACATGAAATTGACCTCTAAATTTCATAATTTAAAACTTATAATTTTCTTGACTCTTGCCCATTTCTTTCCACCATGAGCTGACTTGGTATGATAGAACACTTTTAGGGTCTTAGATATGTGATTTCTAATGGCATTATCATTTTTTAGATTTTTTGAGGGATTGTATTCTTACTTATCATTATTCCATTATTATATCTTTTCTTTTAGAGTTTTGTGCTATGTTGAGATCTATCCTTTACCCACCCTAGCCACCCTTGCCAATCCCATTAGGTTTCCATTTCCAGATCTAATATACCACTAATTCTAACCCTAACCCTAATTCTAACACTAGAGTTAACTTGTTAGGGTAGGATTAGTCATTTCAAATGATTTCATTGGTACAATATTAATTCCCAAATTTATATTAATAGATAAAATGTTTTGGTATGGAGTAACTGTTTAAAGACCTCGTTTGACATCATAAGCAAAACAATTAATGTGAAGTATTCCAATGCATGTACATTTCCACCCTAGTATTTTTACACATAAGAATAGTATTTGTCAACATAATATTCTTAACTATTTCTTTGGAAATACTCTTACCTTTCAAAATTACACAAATCATTCATATCATGGTTTTTTTATTTGAGTTCCACAAATCACTTATGTTTTGTTTTAATCTCTTAGCCTTCTTTTAGGATCTTACTTTTTTTTTAACTAGAAAAAGGTGTATGGGCACCCATAAATTAAAAACATATAGAAGTATTACAGATAAAAAGGCCGAAGCCAGGTCCATGAGAAACTAGAGCAACTACGGCGGTCCTTAACTTTTTAACCCCAAAATTACACTCTTTTGGTTCAAACTTTTCTTATTTAAAAGCCAAAAAAAATTCATATATTAAAAATTTTAGTAACTATTCTAATAAGCTTGTAGTCTAAATATTTCCTTAATCTAGATGCATTTCTTTCCAATTTGTAATCTATTTTATATTGTGTTTTGTGAATTTTTCACAATACAATTAAATTGTATACCAAAACCCAATTTCTTAATAGTTATGTTTTTAATGCAACCTTGGAAATGTTAGTTCTTGTTGAAACAATTTGGTATGTACCTTGTTAAACACTTTTTAATGGTGTTTATTCTTCATATTTATTCACCTTGATAATCTTTCATGCAACCATGGGTGATAGAATGTCAACAATTGACATAATTATAATATTGGAGAACTGTGTGATTCTAAGCTCTTTTTAGGTAGTATGATGTTTGAAAATTTTACTTTTTGAAGGATTATGCATTTAATATCTTCCAAAGATGGAATTCCCAATGTAGCCCTAATCACTAATATAGGTTATATATTACCAATAAAAATAATATTATTAGATATACATTGCTTATATTTAGTATTTTTTTTCCAAGTGTGGTTGTAGTAGTTATTATAAAGGCCATGGATAATGCAATTAATTGTTTTTACTTCATCACCAAAACTCCAAGATAAAGAATGAATACTATTTTTAACTTTTAATGTAACACTTAAAAAATTTATGAAAGAAAATAAAATAGACATTTTGTGGGTTTGGATAAAATATTAAAAAAAACTAAATTCATATAATCTTGAGGATTTTACAGGTCTTCAATTGACCCCATGTCATGTGCTATGTTTTCTTGGGAATATATATTATGATGTTTGTAAATTGAAAAAAGTAAATAAAACAATTTAGGTAATGCTAAGTTCCAAATTATGAAAAATTATTTAATTTAATTTTTTTAATATTCAACCTATCCATACACCATTAACACCAAGCTAAAGCATACAAATTAACACCAAGCTAAAACATACAAATTAGCAATAACCCAAAATAATTTTGAGAGATGATTATTTAAATTTTTATGAATAGTTATTTTGATTTTTTTTGTGCTTCTTGATTTTTATTTTGTGCTTCTTCCTTTATAATTCATGATTTTATTTTTAAACTTTTAATATAGCACTTATCATAAAGAAAATAAAATAGACATTTTGTGGGCTTGCATAAAATATTTTTAAATATTTTTAGAAAGAAAACTAAATTTATATAATCAAGAAAGGGGACCATGTCATGTGCCATATTTTTTTTGGAATAAATATTATGATGTTTGTAAATTACAAAAAGTAAATAAAATAACATAGGTAATGTTAAGTTCCATATCATGAAAAATTATTTAAATTAATTTTTTTACTATTCTAGGAATATGAAATGATATATGCATAACCATTAACACCAAGCTAAAGCATACAAATTAACAAGAAGCCAAAATAATTTTGATAGATGATTATTAAATTTTTTTATCAAAAATTATTTTGATTTTGATTTTTTTCTCTTCTTGATTTTTATTTTGCCTTCTTCATTTTATTTTAGGTCTTCTTCCTTGTTCTACTATAAATTATCTAATTTTTTTTTATTAGAGAGTTGTCAAACATTTATGTTATAGATATATATGTTTTAATTATTAATTTGCATTTGTGCCCTATATTTTTGTAATATTTATGATTATTATTTTAATACGTGAGCTATATAATTATTTTTTAAATTTTTTTGTTAACACACTCACACCATTACACACCACTCCTGGTGCCACTGTAGCTTACGCCATATTTTTGTAATATTTATGATTATTATTTTAATATGTGTGCTATATAATTATTTTTTAAAAAAATTTGTTAACACACTCACGCCATTACACTCCACTCCTCGTGCCACTATAGCTTACACCTATCGGCATAATAACATAAATGTTTGACAATTCTCCAATACCAAAAACAATTAGATAATTTATAGGAGAACAAGGAAGGAACTGAAACAAAGAATGAAGCCGCAACAAAAGGAAGAAGTACATGACAACTCTCCAATACCAAAAACAATTAGATAATTTATAGTAGAACAAGGAAGGAGCTAAAATAGAAAAGAAGCAACAAAAGGAAGAAGCACAAAATAAAAATTATTTTGGCTTCCTGTTAATTTGTATTGTTAATGGTGTATGCATAAATCATTTCATATTGCTGCAATATTAAAAAACTTAAACTAAATAACTTTTCATAATATGGAACTTAGCATTATCTAAATTATTTTATTTACATTTTACAATTTACAAACATCATAGTATATATTCCCTAAAAAATATGGCACATGACATGGGGTCAATTGAACACCTATAAAATCCTTGATTACATTTATTTAGTTTTCTTTAAAATATTTGATGCAAGTCCACAAAATGTCTATTTTATTTTCTCTCATAAGTGTTATACTAAAAGTTAAAATAGTATTATTTTTTATCATAGAGTGTGATGAAGTAATAACTAAATATATAAAACTAATTAATTACATTATTCATGGGCCTTTATAATAACCACTATAACAATTTTTAGAAAAAAAAACAAAATATAAGCAATGTATATAGTAAAAGTAATATATGTTGTTATATGGTTAATGTTTCCCCACTTTTATCAGTGTGGTGTCCCCCCAAGTTATTTAACAGAGGTTTGGGGGTAGTGCCCCCAAAATGGGGTCAAGGGGCAACGCCCCTATCATGATATAGGACGGGGTCGAGGGGCAGCACCCTTGAAACCTCAAATGATTGCTAGTTGTAATCAGTTTGATTTACTGGATAATAATATTGGACTCTCTGTTGGTGGATGTAGCCTAAGTTGGGGAGAACCATGTTAAAAATTAGCTCTCGCTATTATTATTTCTATGTATTTTCATTCCTCTGTATAATCTTTATTTGCTTTTAATTGATATCTATTGTATACAATTCCTAACAATATAAAGCCTATATTAGTAATTATGGTTAGAATTAGGGTTACATTTGGAATTCCATCTTTGGAAGATATTAAATGCATGATCTTACAAAAAGTAAAATTTCCTAACTACTATATTAATCATTCTACTGATATCAACTCTATATACATATAAAATATTCAATTGATATAAAATATTCAATTGAATTATTTTATCAAATATAATAAAACGAGGTTAGAATCATATAATTCTCCAACATTACAATTATGTCAATTATTGGCATTCATAAAGTGAACAAATATGAAGAATAAACACCATTAAAAAGTGTTTAACAAGATACATACCAAATTGTTTCAATAAGCACTAACATTTCCAAGGTTGCATTGAAAATATAACTATTAAGAAAATGGGTTTTGGTATGCAATTTAATTGTATTGTAAAAATTTACATGTAACACAACATAAAATAGATTACAAACTGGAAAGAAATGCACCCAAATTATGGTAATATTTAGACTATAAGCTTATTAGAATAGTTACTAAAAAATTTTATATATAATTTTTTTTGGCTTTTAAATAAGAAAAGTTTGAACCAAAAGAGTGTAATTTTGGGGTTAAAAAAGTAAGATACTAAAACAAGGCTAAGAGATCCAAACAAAACATGAGTGATTTGTGGAACTAAATTCAAACAACCATGATATGAATGATTTGTGTAATTCTGAAAGGTAAGAGTATTTTCAAAGAAATAGATCAAAATATTATGTTGATAAATACTATTCTTATGTGTACAAGTATTAGGGTGGCAATGTACTTGCATTGGAATACTTCATATTATATGTTTTACTTATGATGTCAAATGATGTCTATAAACAATTACTCCATACCAAATGGTTTTATCTATTAATATAAATTTGAGAATTAATATTGTACAAATGAAATCATTTGAAATGATCCAATCCTAACCCTAACCCTAACACTGGAGTAGGGTTAGGCTTAGAATTAGTGGTATAATAGAGATGAAATTGGAAACCTAATGGGATTGGAAAGGGTAGCTAGGGTGGGTAAAGGAGAGATCTCCAAATAGCACAGAACTCTAAAAGAAAAGATATAATAATAGAATAATGATAAGTAAGAATATAATCCTTAAAAGATCTAAAAAATGACAATGCCATCAGATATCACATATCTAAGACCCTAAAAGTAATATATCATACAAAATGTCTACCAAGTCAGCTCATGGTGGGAAAGAAATGGGCAAGAGTCAACAAAACTATAAGTTTTAAAATTCAAAATTTAGGGGTCAATTCCATGTGATGCAATCTGAGTTTTAAATATTGGTGTGGGATAATGGAACACTAATATTGACATAAGGAATGAGTTTTATGACATGGGTTAGAGTTAGAATTAGGGTTAGAGTTAAGGATAGAATTAAGCTTAGTGATAAAATGAGGGTTAGGGGTCGAATTAGGGTTAGGTTACAATTAGGGATAGGGATAGAATCGGGGTTATTGTTAGGGTTAGAATTATAGTTAGGATTAGGGTTAGGGTTAGAATTAGAGTTAAGATTAGCATTACTATCAAAATTAAGGATAGGGTTAGGGTTATAGTTATAATTTGGGTTTGAATTAGTAATATAAGTAGTAATGGGGTGAGAATTAGGGTTACGGATAAAATTAAGATATAATTATAATTAGATTTAGGGTTACCATTATAGTTAGGGTTAGGATTACTGTTAGAATTAGGGTTAGGGTTACGGTTTAGGTTAGAATTAGGTTAAAAACTATGATTACAATCAGGGTTAGGGTTGGGGTTAGAATTGGAGTTAGAATTAGGGTGAATGTTAGGGATAGGGTTATAGTTACAATAAAATAACAAAGGTCAATTACATTTGTATCTATATATGGAACTATTGTTAGAATTAAGGTTGGGACTAGGGATGGAATTAGTAATATAATTAGGCTTAAGTAGATACAAGGGTAAAGTTAGGGTTAGAATTACTGTGAGGATTAATGTCAAGGATAGGGTTATAGTTACAATTTGGGTTCAAATTAGAAGTTAGGCCTACAATTAGTGTGAGGGTTAGGGTTTAGGTTCAAGTTAAAATTAGGGTTATAAATAATGTTACTATTAGTCCATTGGGGATAGAATTAGGCTTCAATTTAGAATTATTGTCAAGATTAACGTTAGGGTTAGGGTTATATTATATATAATTCTAGAATACCTATTATATTATATAGGGACATATATAAGGGTAGAATTAGGGTTAGGGTTATAATTAAGGTTAGGGTTAGAATTAGAGTCAGGGTTAGCATTACTATCATAATTAAGGTTAGGGTTAGGGTTATAGTTATAATTGGGTTTGAATTAGGATTTGAATTTGGATAAGAATTAGGGTTAGCGATAAAATCATAGTTGGATTTAGTGTTAGGGTTAAAATTACAGTTAGATTTACAGTTAGAATTAGGGTTAAAACTACAACTAGAATCAGGGTTAGGGTTGGGGATTACAATTAGGGTTAGTATTGGCCTAAATGTTAGGGTTAGGGTTATAGTTACAATAAAACACCAAAAATCATTTATATTTATATCTATATATAGGGCTATGGTTAGAATTAAGGTTGGGATAAGGGTTGGAATTAGGAATAGAATTAGGTTTAAGTAGATCTAAAGATATTTTATATAGTTAGAATTAAGCTTGTTGCTCTAGATGCTACTAGCATATCTATATTTAAAAAATATATCTAAAGTATGTTGAGAGATATTCTCGAGGCACCTATTTTTTAATCAATTTTTTACAGATAAGTGGAATAGGTGCCTCAAGAGGAATATCTCTCAGCATACTTTAGATATATTTTTTAAATATAGATATGCTAGTAGAATTATTAATGCTGAGAGGCATTCTACAATGGCAGCAAGGTGTGGAGTGTAATGGCGTGAGTGTGTTAAAAAAATACTTACCTTTTATTTTAAAATTGATGGTCATTTGTATGTCAAATTATTAATATTTAATAATAAATATAATAAAAGTCCTAAAAATAAACATATGTTCTCATCAATGGACAACTTTGGATAATATCTTTCTTCTCATTTTCAAAGTGCAAAAAAATCTTCATGGGCTAAGAAAGAAAATATTTTGATTTCTTAATTTGAGATTTTTTTTTTAAATTTGTTAATTATAGTTGAGAAATTGATGGACATAGGGTTGAGTGAAGAAAAAATGTGCACAAATATCAATTTGAAATAAAAAATAATAACTTAAAAGTAAATAAAATAACTTCAAATTAATATCTATTTAATAATATTAATATTTAATAATAAAACAAAATATTAATATTTTTTTGGTGCGTAAAAGTGAATTTTTTTAATGGGTAAGAGGTCGTGGCTAGTGATATATTTTATTATAAAAAATTTAAAGTACACCTCTGTTCAGTGTGGGCATCGGTAGGAAAGAATAGAGTGAAGAAAACCTTCGGTCTTGCCTGGGACTTGTGGAGTCCAGTATAGAATTAAGTTTACAAATCTTGTTGCCAGTATGAAGGAAAGTTCACTTTGAGGATAAATCCTCTTTTACAAAGATAGAGAATTACAATCATAGTCCTTGCTCTTCACATGAGCCAATCTTCAATAATATTGCTTGCTACACCTTCATTTGATCTTTCCTCCTAGGGTAACTTTAAACAGATTCATGTTGATCACTATGGGCATCCTTCTTTTCTAGATCATACAATCACCTGCTTAGAGGGAATATGTTTCCTTTCCTATTGCTGCAATACTCCTGAGGATTCTTGTCAAACACACTAGTGTCTTCCCAAGCTACTTCTCATGTTAGCCAAAATTCTTGCACCAGACTTGTTAGCTCTTCTCATATCAAACTAATGATAATTAAATCCACTTGAGAATACTTATAGATTCTATATACGCCTAAAAATGACACGATTCAGTCTAGATAAATATTCTTAATATTTATTCCCTTCTAAATTCCTCTATCAATAAATAAGTAAACAAATTTATTTATTTGATTCATTTTCTTCCAATAATTAAATAAAATCCTTTATTTAATTAAATTCTTCCCAAACAATTAAATAATTCCCAATTATTTAATTAAATCAAATTCATTCTTCCAAATTTAAATAAATCAAATCAAATTTATTTAAATCCTCTCAATCTCCAAAAATAAAATACAATCAAATGTTTAATTTATTCTTCCAAATCATGCACAACAATTAAATAAATTTATTTATTTAATTGGCTTTCTTATCTTCTAAATTAAATAATTCCAATTATTTAATTATTTCTTCCAATAATATCTTCTCTAAATTTAAATAAATCAAATATTTATTTAAGTTACTTTTTCTTCTAAATTGAGTTATCTCTAAATATAATTCAATCGTTTGCACATGCAATTAAATATTCCTCATATTTAATAAAGCAAAGTATCTTCTTATTCTCATGCAAATCCCTTCTTCTTGTTTTAAATCACTTAACTGATTATTATATTCTTTTAATTGCTTTAACTCATTCTTCTATTCTTAGAAATCCTCTCATGCAAAAGAAAGCAAGACACATGTCTTTTTCTTATTCGTTGCACGTTCCTCAACTGTTCTCAACTGTTGATCTTCTTATTCTTTCTATACCATTGATCTTCATTTTTCCAAGTCTATAAATTGAACCTCATTCTTCCATTTCATTCATCCAAGCTTTAAGTATCGTTACTCTGCAGGAATTACAGCGCGCCTTTGGCACCAATTCCTTCATTACTTGTGATCACCTTTGTTACTACACACTACGCACTACTATCATCGTTGTGAAGCTCCTCTTCATTGTGACACTATCGCTACCATTCTCAATTGACATTCTTGAAGCATAGCAAGGAAGTGCACTCTCTGAGGACCTCATTTCATACATGCAAGAACGATTTAGATAGGCAATCAATGGAAGCTTTGATCTAAGGAGGTTTGCTTTGTTATTTGATTCATTGTTATTGGATTTCCTTAGTTCACTATTTCATTGAAGTTTTGGCTATTTAATATTGATTATTATTGCATATTCATTGTTGATCCAATTTTACCCTAACATTTTTGGCGCCCACTGTGGGGCCTAGCCCCAAATCTAACCCAAAAACTAAGTTTTTATGTTTTAGAAAGCCATACACAGGAGGAAACAACACATCCATCACTTCCTAACATGCATCTGTTACCTGTCACGGTGCATACACTTCTGCAATGCATATACTCTCTGTTTAGGTGCATCTGTTAACTGTTACTGCGCTTTCATTTCTGCAGCGCATACAGACACTGTTACGGCACTTCTATCATATGAGACAATGCATCTATTATTGCAACACATATACACTATTTTCTGGCACTTTTATGCTCTGTTGTGGTGTATATGTATTATGGCTCTTCTGTTGACTATCTCTGCGCATTTAGTCTCTGAAGCGGCGCTTCTATTGTAGGCAGTGATTTTAGGGTTTTCTAGGAGATTTTTTGCTAATGCTGACATCTTTGTAGGAGCTCTCTTTATCTGTTTTGTAGGCTAAGTACTGGTTTAGATCCATATAGTTGCACTTGTTAGCTCACACTATGATTTTTAAAAGGGAAAGTAAAATGAATGCTCATGCAAATCTCACATAGTTTTAACTAGGAAAGTGGTAATTGAATCATTGCTATCTTGCATTGCAACATTGCTATCTTTTCAAAGTTATTGCTATCTGGATAAAATTGAACTCATAATTGCTATCTAAGTTAAAATTGAACCATTGCTATCTCGATTGACCATCACTTCAATGTTAACAACTCGTGCTATCATGGATAAAATTGAACTCATCATTGCTATCTGAGTTAAAATTGAACCATTGCTATCTCGATTGACCAACATTTCAAAGTTAAGAACTCGTGCTATCATGGATAAAATTGAACTCATCATTGCTATCTTGGTTAAAATTGGGCCATTGCTATCTTGGGTGATCAAAATGCCAGACATATCATTTTTGCATGTGTTTTTCCTTTAGAGGGGCCTACTCTTAGATACCGCTTATCCAAGTAGGAATGACCCTAAGTGGTAATAGGCTAGATGCCAAGCCCTTCCAAGCCACTATAAATAAATTGTGTTTGGAGAGAAAGCTTCAAACAATGAGTGAAGTTGTGTTATACCGACAACCAACCTCCTCCAAAACCCTCCAAGGTGCAACCCTTGCAGGCTGGGAGACTCCATAACGGAGATTAGTGCTGTGGCATGTATAACCACTCGAACGGTTGCCTTCATTAAAAAACCTTTGTTCTAGTGGCTAAAAACCCTTGTTATCCGTTTGAAGCCTAGGATTTGTGCTTGTTTTTCCTTTTAGTCCAAATAGAGTCAAAAAATCACAAAAAAACAAAAAAATTATAAAAACATTCTTTGTGTTTGCTATGTTCTCTTGCCATAATTTTAGAAAATCAGATCAGAGAAACCTTCTTGTAACCAAAGTACCAAAAATTATTAGAAAAATTCAAAAAATTGCAAAAATATTGAGAAAAGCCAGAGCGATGCATCCATCCTCTGTTCCAGTGCATTTGTGTTGAACTACGGCGCATCTCTTTAGACTTACAGCATATTTACTATATGTTTCAGCACTTTTACCTTTTACCAGTATAGTGCATTTGCTGTGACTTACGACGCATATATCAGTTTCTACAGCATATTTTTTTCGGCGCATACACAACAGTGAGCACTTGCACAGTTTTTGAGAGAAAAATTTTCCCAGTTCTGAGTACCCATTTCAGTCTAGTTTTAGGTTTAGAGATTAGGTATTACCTTGCAGTCAGTTTCCCATCCATTTCACATCAAATCCTCTCTTTCATTAGTCATCCCATTCACCTTCTATTAGGTCTTTCTAGTCACAAAGTCAAAAGTGTCCCATATCAGGTCAGCATAGGTCCCTTTTTCGTATCACTTTGGATTCAAGTAAACCTAGTAGGTCACATAACTTTGCTAGAGGTATTGGTGTACGACTAGCCCCTACACAGTAAGACAAGTATCGAGTACCCTTACTAGTGGATACCATCTTGTATCGGCCATCTTATTTGGAGTCATTGATCGAGAAAGTCCTTTGTCCAAATCTTGTCATAAGTATCCTATTCTTAGTAGTCTTCATAGGCATCTTGCCAAAATCTCTAGTCCCATTCCACCTCGTCCCACGTCACCTTGCATGGTTCTTACTAGATCTCAATACAAAAAGCAACTTGAAATGGCTGGATCATCCAACTGCATCATGACACCTCATGATAGTGATGAGGAAATCTCTAACAAAGACTATCAAGGAAGCATCGAAGATCAAAAATTCCAATGCTTAGTAGAGAAAGTGCTCCATGCAGACCCTCATAAGTATTTCTACCATCTTGATAGTCTTGGAATTAAACTCCCCACGGATTTTGATATAAGCACAATCGAAGAAAACATAGAGGATGATCATGAAAGGGGAAAGAAAACCCTAGACCCAAATGCAGAAGAAAAAGGAAAGAAAACCATAGACCAAAGTGCTCCTATGGAAGAAATGAGAAAAGAAATCGAGGGTCTAAAGCAACAAATGTTGGATCTCAAAATGGGTACAAACACTAAAACCTACTCCTTGGAAGATATTGCACCATACTCCTTTGATAAAAGTTTGAACATGACACCATTTCCCTATCAATTCGAAGTTCCTAAATTTGACAAATACAAAGGGAAAGGGGACCCTAGAGATCACATTAGGGAATTCAAAGTAGCATGCATGGAAGTAGCTCACAATGAGACCTACTTAATGAGACTATTCTCTAGATCACTAGGTAGTCAAGCTATGGAGTGGTTTTCACAGCTCCCACCGGGAATCAAATCTTTTGATGAGTTAGTCAACAAATTTTTCACGCACTTCTCTTACAATATTGAACACGAAGTCTCTATGCTTGATTTATGCAACACCAAGCAAAAGAGTGGTGAATCATTCTCCACCTTTCTACAAAGATGGAGACAACTAGAAAGCAAGTGCTCATACGATGTGCCTGAGAAGAAACTAATGGAGCTGTTTGTCCATAACCTCAACACGGATCTTAGCTATCAAATACAAATACAATGCCCTACTTCATTTTCAAAAGTCATTGAAATGGGATTGTTTATCAAAAAAGCTATGATCGCCAAGGGGCAAATCAGGTTATATAAGGACACACCTACTTCCAACTACACGACTGACAAATCAAAGTTTTAGACTAAGAATAAGAATGTTGTCAACGATGGAATAGTTGAAGCCAAGGTGGTGGCTCCCAAGAAACAACCCATACTCACTCTCAAAGGAGAGGCAAACAATGTTACGCCCAACAAAACATTCTCTTGGGAGCCAAGACCATGGCTCAACTCGACTCCAAGGTGAAAGTTCACACCACTAGGTGAGTCCCAAGAATCCACATTAAGGAAGTTGTTGGCCAACAATGAAATCTCTCTACCACCAACAAGCGACTATGAGCCTACAGTCAAACCCCACTATTGGAAAGACACTGACTATTGTGAGTATCATAGAGGAAGAGGACATACAACCAACAATTGTATTCATCTCAAACATGCTATTTAGGATGTGCTTGATCAAAATCAAGGAGGAACCCAACAACATACCTCCAATAAGACACATGTGTCTTACAGGGATCCACTTCTCAATCATGACAGGTCATACAACAACAATAACAACAATGGCAATAATAATAATGTCAACAACAACAACAACAATCACAACAAGCAAAATCAGAATAGTGGGAGCAATAATGCCAACTATGCAAGTGTGCCATTTAACTATACCATCAATTGCATATCAGAGCATGTCCCACAAATCAATGTGGTCACACCAAACCAACAATCGAAACCTAATAGAACTGGTTGTAGTATCATTACCCACATTGGTAAAGTCACACTGAATACCATCCCTCCAACATCTTCACCTTCTCAGTCCAACTTCCGTCAGTATAATGTCATAGACCAACTACAGAAGACTCTGGCCCATATTTCTATCTTGGAGTTGTTGCATCTATCTCCTTCTCATAAGGAGATTCTCAATAAATCCTTAGTGGAAACCACTGTCCCCACTAACTTGGCCCAAGAGAAGTTTCAGGCCATGGTAGGTAATCTGACCTCCTCAAGTACCATATCATTTACCGAGCAAGATGAACTCTCAGTGTCTCAACCTCATAACACCCCTCTACATATCGCTGCCTTCATCCACAAGCACCACATCAAGAGGGTTCTCATTGATGGGGGAGCCGGTTTAAATATTTGCATGTTAAAGCTAGTCCTTACATTGGGGTTCTCTGAAAATGTCGTCGATCCAAGGAAGAAGATTACTATCAAAGCCTATGATGAAGAGGAGAGAACTACAAAGGGAACAATAGTCTTACCCATACAAGTAGGACCGCTGATAAAAGATGTTGTGTGCCAAGTCCTAGATAGGGAACTCACCTATAATATTCTCCTAGGAAGACCATGGATTCATGCCATGAAAGTTGTCCCTTTGACCTATCACCAATGCATAAAATTCCTGCATAGTGGCAAGCAAGTCACCATCCAAGGAGACCCTGATCCCTTCCAGCATTGTAACTCTATCCTTTCAAAACCCGATTACATCATACCAAACAATAGAGCATCTACATCCCCTACCCCACAACATGATCATACCTCTGAAGCTTCCTCATCAAGGCCCAAAGAGTAGAAAATTACCATAAAAGAAAAAGGAGTTGGGGAATACTCCATAGAGTACAACCTCAATCTAGCCAAGATGCCTTTATCTCCTAGATCCTTTGGTCGACTGAAGCATTTTCCAAAGCCATCTGCTCCTCCTATAGCTCCCATAGCTCCCTTTTTAAAATGGGGGACCTTATCTGATGAAACAAAGGAAAGAGATGTCCTACAATGGCTTTATACAGAAGAAGAAGAGAACATACAACAGGAACCACCTAGGCTCCCAACAAAACTCTATGGATGAGGAGAAGCTATCCTACATAGAATGGGTTACGAAGGACAAGGCCCTATTGGCCTAAGAAAAGAAGGAATCATAGAACCCATTCAACCTTCTTCTTCCTCATTGGCTAGAAATACAAATGGTCTAGGATATAAAGCCAAGGGCAAGGCTAAAGAAAATGCTTGTCTTGTAGAAATGATCTATACACTTCAATTGGATAGTGACACACATTCCAATGAATATGAGTGGGATGAGCTGACAGAGCATTCCTACGATGACAAAGAGGTCAATACCATTCAAACTTATACCCCCTACCGTGAGGGACAAATGCTACCGAATAGACCACTAGAGTCTGATTTGTCTATCTATGTGAATACGACTTTTGAGGAAGGTTTGAGTTCTATCGCAATAAACAATTTGGAGGAAAGTACCATCCTGAACACTGCCCCTACCAATACTCCTAGTACATCCATTCACACTATCAATGAATCAGATCTATCCTCCGACTCTCTCCCCCTTGTGCATCCCAAGCTTATTGACTGGGATCTACGAGGAACTCCTCAACTAGATATGTTCCAAAATGATGATGCTTATATTGACTACATGGAACTTAGGGACCACCTACACAAAGGGGATCATAAAGCTGGTTTTTCTATTGAACTTAATACCGTGGCTTATTTCAGAGAGGGTGCCAAGCCTTCTAGTCGCAAAAATATCAAAATAAAAACTGGATCTAACGGTGAAAACTGTTATGCGATAGTGTTAGATGCCAAAACAGTAAAAAGAAAGGACGTATCCGAAGGTGAAAACCTAACTGTGGCACCTGACGATGGAAGGCTTGACACTCTCCCCAATGACATGCACCAGGAGAAGTCTTAGATTGTTGTGGAACCCACAGAGCTGGTTAACATTGGAATAGAGGAACAACCTAAGATCATTCACTTTGCTAAGTCTCTAACCCCACCAGAGAAAACCAAGTTTTTACCATTCTTCAAGAGAAAACAAGTCAATTTTGCTTGGTCATACGTAGATATGCTAGGGTTAGATCTAGATTTGATTCTACACCATCTTCCATTGGATTTAGGAGTGAAACCAGTGAAACAAAAACTTAGAAAGATGCATCCACACATAGCACTGCTTGTAAAGGAATAACTCAAGAAATTACTGGATGTAGGGTTCATCAGAGCTATAGACTATCCAAAATGGGTCTCCAACATAGTACCAATGTCCAAACCAGACGGCTAAGTCAGACTATGCAATGATTTTAGAGATCTAAACAAAGCTTGCCGCAAGGATGATTTTCCATTGCCGAATATAGATATCATAGTTGACTTAACAGTAGGACATACCATGTTATCTCTCATGGATGGCTTCTCAGGATATAATCAGATCAAGATAGCACCAGAAGACCAGCATAAGACAGCTTTCACTTGTCCATGGGGCACTTTCTGTTAGAATGTCATGCCATTTTGGCTAAAGAACGCAGAAGCCACATATCAACGTGCTATGACCACTATATTTCATGATATGATGCACGTCACCATGGAAGATTATGTAGATGATATCCTAGAAAAGTCACTCACAAGAGAATCACACTTGGATGTGTTGGAGAAAGTCTTTCAGAGATTAGAGAAATTCAAAGTCAGGTTGAACCCAAAGAAGTGTGTGTTTGGAGTCACCTCAGGCAAACTCCTAGGATTTATTGTATCAGCAAATGGAATAGAGGTGGATCCCACCAAAGTCAAGGCTATCATGGACATGCCACAACCCAAGACTCTCACTCAACTTATCAGCAAATGGAATAGAGGTGGATCCCACCAAAGTCAAGGCTATCATGGACATGCCACAACCCAAGACTCTCAACTCAGATCTCTACAAGGCAAGCTACAAGCAATTCGTAGATTCATATCACAACTGGCAGACAAGTGTCAACCATTCAGTCATCTCCTACACAAGAACGTTCCATTCAGATGGGATGAGAAATGTGAGGAGGCATTCAACAAACTGAAAGAGTATCTTATGAATCCACCTATTGTCATGCCTCCTATCCAAGAGAAACCACTAATACTATACATATCTACTACACCTACAGCTCTTGGGGCTCTTTTAGCACAACAAGATTATGAGAATAAGGAAAGAGTCATCTACTATATCAGTCACACATTGGTGGGCAATGAGTTGCAATACTCTCAGATAGAAAGATCATGTCTTGCGGTAGTTTTTGCATCCCAAAAACTCTGACATTATATGCTTGCACATCCAGTCAAACTCATTGCAAAGATAGATCCACTGAAGTACCTACTAATCAAAGAAGCTCTTATAGGTCGCCTAGCCAAATGGATAATGCTCCTAAGTGAATATGACATTGAGTATGTAGAGAGAAAAGCTATCAAGGGACAAGTCATTGGTGACCAGCTAGTGGATGCACCACTACAGGATACCACACCAATGTAATTTGAATTTTTGGATGAATCCTTATTCACTGTCTCAACATTCCTGGAAACTATACTTTGATGGGTCCTACACAAACCATGGATCGGGGGCAGGAATCTTGTTTGTAACTCCTCATGGTGACACCATACCAAAGTCTTACCGTCTATTGTTCCCATGCACCAATAACATATCATAATATGAAGCCTTAGTCATTGGCCTCAAGATGGCAACATAGTGGAAAATCAAAGAGCTACATGTCTATGGTGATTCTCAACTAATAATAAATCAAGTCAATGATGATTACCAAACCAAAGATGAGAAGCTTGTCCCATACAAGCAAATGGTCGATAACTTTAAAGAATACTTTGTAATCATCTCTTTTGAGAAGATACCTAGGATTGAGAACAAAGCAGCAGATGCCATGGCAACCATTGCCTCTCTTCTTGAAATACCAAAGAATGAGTCACCGTACGAGTTCTTAGTGGAAACTATTCAGCAACCAACTTATGATCTTCCTGAGAACCATTCCATATGCCTTTTAGTTGGATCTGATTCACCTTGGTATGGTCAGATTTACACTTACCTCAAGGACAACACCCTCCCACTTGACCTATCTTCAAACCAATGACAAACCTTTATACGCCAAACCTCTCACTATACCATCATTGTCGACACCCTATACCAATGTGGTCTAGATGGTACTTTACGCCATTGTTTAGAACGAGAAGAATCCGTAACCGCCTTACAAGAGGTACATGAAGGGATTTGCGAGACACACTCTAGCGGTCATTCCTTAGCCAAGAAACTCATGCATTTGGGTTATTACTGACCGAACATGAAAATAGATTCATATCAATTTGTCAAGAAGTGCAAGCAATGCCAAATACATGGGAACCTGATACATGCACCAGGTCAAGAGTTGAGACCTTTAACGATACCTTGGCCCTTCTGCCAATGAGGACTTGACCTTGTGGGAAAGATCTATCCACCCTCCTCCAACAGCCATAAATTCATCATAACTGCCACTGAATACTTTACCAAGTGGATTGAAGCCGTACCCCTCACCACCATCATAGGTAAGCAAATCTCCTCATTCATCCTGAATTACCTCAGCTGCAAATACGGGATTACCTCATCTATTATCATAGATAACGGAAGACCCTTCAAAAACTAGGATGTCCAAGAACTCTATGACCGATTCAAAATCCAACACCATTTCTCCTCACCCTATTACCCCCAAGGAAATGGTCAAGCTGAACCATCCAACAAGACCATCTTGAAACTCCTCAAGAAGACAGTCAACGATGCTTGTCATGATTGGCACATCCAACTCAATCCCGCTCTATGGGCCTAGAGAACTAGTATACGCACTCCCACAGGTACTACACCTTACGCCCTTGTCTATGGCTCAGAAGCTATCCTTCCCATTAAGGTTGAGTTACTGTCTCTCAGGGTGTCGTTAAAAGGTCTCATATCAGATGAAGAATATAGAGTCTCTAGATTGCAAGAACTAGAGTTGCTAGAGGAAAGGAGACAGAAAGCCTTTGACCATCTCAAAGCATATCAATAGATGATGTCACGAAGCTATAACCACAGAGTTCATCCAAGAGTCTTTAAGGTTGGAGATCTAGTACTTAAAGAGAATCCTCGTAATCAATAGGATAGGGAAAAGAAAGGCAAGTTCAAACCTGACTGGCTTGGGCCTTATGTGATTGTAGCTACTTATGGATCGGGGGCATATTAGTTAGGAACATCAGAGGGTGAGCTGTTTGATGACCCAATCAACAGCATGCATCTTCACCGGTTCTATACCTAGGAGAACCCCAATGTAAGTGGGGCATAAAATACAAAAAAGTACAAAAAAATACAAAAAAAATAGAAAAATACAAAAAAATTGTCCTTTGGTGAAAACCTGGCAAACAAGCACCTTGGATAGGTATCATGATGAAAACCTGGCAAACAGGCGTCATGTTTACTTTCTAAGATTTTTTGTGAAAATAAAAGCAAGTGATGAAAACCTAGTAAATAGGCATTACTTGTGATAAACCACTTCCTCCATCTTTGGGAAACCAATCACCTTGTGTCTATTCTTCCTCATGTCCTATTTGACCCATATTTGTTTCATAATAAGAACCTTATGATAACCTATCATGGCTTGATACTCTATCTCTTTTTTGCCTTGTCAACCAAGGTTTTATCCCATATCCTATCCATAGTGTGAGCCTAGCATAGGGTTTTTCGTTGGTATCCATGGTCCAAGTCCATGAACTACGTTACCTCTGCGTTGTCACGTAGGCAAGGCCATTTCTCAAATGTGCCCCGAGGCTCCCACGGTCCCATCCGTCCCATTTCTTCTCGTCTTTCTTCTAGTCCATCCATGGTCCATTAGGGTTTACCCTGAACTACGTTGCCTCTACGTCGTCACGTAGGCAAGGCCATTTAGCAATGAGCCCCCGAGGCATTAGGTCAGTCCCTTAGGGTCCATCTCACCAATAAAGATTGTGGAATCTTCTCACTAGGCAAGCAAGCGCAAGCAAAACTTGCTTTTAAGCAGAAATCCTGATGCAAGACATTAACCTATCCAAAGCAAAGCAAGCAAGCACCTAAGGCATTCTAAATGATTTTACCCAAATTATGGCAATAAACAAACACATCTAAATACAAATATGTTTTGTGGATTGGAAACATGGTTAAAATATAGAGTCTTAATTTTTGCTATCATATCTTTCTATGCTACTCGAGGATGCCAAAAGCTAGAGATGCTATGATGGGGGCATGATTATTTTCTTTGTTTGTTGTTTGTGGATTAAAATTTAGTAATGTGAAGCCTTGTCTAAAGACATGATCAGAAAAAGATCATCGAGGACACCAAAGGTCTAACATGAACGGGGGCGATCCTTATTTATTGACATGCAAGAAATACTCGGGTCATCTTGGTTCAATTATACCTAGATGCTTGTATTAACTTGCTAAATCAAAATCCATGTAAGCAATACTCAGGTCATCTCAGTTCAATTATACCTAGATGCTTGTATTAACTTACAACATTTGGAAAAAAGTACCCAAAAAAAATTGCCCAATGATGAAATAAGCACTTCAAAATACTTGCACCATCAAGATATCAAAATCAAAGCATCCATCATACATCCATTTATACATCCATGCATCCATATTCCATGCAATAAAAGATCCAAACAATGCAGAGTAACAATACAAAGTCAAAGCTTGTGAATCTTTCTATCGAGTCATTCTTCCAATCAATCTTATATATGTCATTCTATATCATCTCTGCGTCGATAGAGTACATTTGGACATCACAAAAACATAGCATATAGCTGCATATCATATCACATGAGATAGTCATTTACATGATTAAATCAGTTGCATACATAGTAAGTACATCAAGTCATCCATATACAATCATCACATAGTGTCAAAACAAAAAATATCAAAAAATAGATAAGTGCATCACATAAGTTGCATATTCATATAGATACCATTTGCACCCACACACATTAGAAGCATATCAAGTAAAAACATCTAAGTCTACATTAGGTCATATAGCATCACATAGCATCATAGGAAAATCTGCATTAGATAAACATTGCATAACATCAAGTAAACATCTAAGTCTGCATTAGATAAACATGTGCATCGCATCATACAAATACAAATGCAGCATAGCTCACACATATAGAAAGCATCAAATAGCTGCATCATCATATGAATATTGTAAACTGTGTTGAAATGTACAACATCAAGTAGTCCATCTATGAATCAGTGTCATATACAAACAAAATACATCCCAAGGATGGTGATACATGTATCAAAATACAAAAGGGTAACAAGTCTATCCGGCTATCTGAGCCATCAAAAAGGTACAGGTAGGATCCAAAATCTATAACTCTCAGCTACCCCTACTGCTGTGGACCGCTGCTCCTAGCAGTATCTCCCGTATCCCCTCCTTGGCTGGCCTTAGACTACTGTGGGCCCATCACAGAGGCCCCTAACCTCGATGGACCTGCTCTATGGGAGGCCGCAGACTAGCTCCTATAACTCGAAGCCAACTGACTCGTTGGCACGACACCATGATATAGACCCCAATAGTACTGCGACTGAGCTTGCGCTCTAGCAAGCTCACCTTGTACCTGCGCTAGCTGTGTCTGCACCTGCGCTAGCTGTGTCTGCACCTACACTAGCTGTGTCTATGCCTGCACTAACTATGCCTGGGCTTGATACACCTGCCCAACCAGGAAACTACTCACCGCATCTGTCCCCAGGGCTACCACTATGGTATCTAGCTCTACCCAGATAACTCGTATCCGCGCATCTGCCATATCTCTCTCTCTCTGGTCGGCCCTGCAATTACCGCTAGATCTGTCTCTCACCAGGTGTCGGCTCTCCTGAGCTGTGCCCGCAGCTGCCTAATTTGTCCCCTCAGGGTGGCTATAGTCCTCTCCTGCACATCTGACTATGCTGGACCCTGAGCTGCCTCTGCCTGTCCCTGCCCCTGCGGCTGGGGTCCCTGCTGCTATACCACCTGCTGAGGTGGCGGCATCTATGCCTGTTGTGGTATCTTCTGTGCAACCTGTGATGGCACTGCCTGCTCAGTGTGGGAGTGTCCCTCCCCACCTCTCCTCCTCTACCGGGGTCGGCCTCTGTCATCTCCGTTGTCTCCTCCATCTCTGCCACACCCTCGTCTGCCTCTCCACCTCCTCCTCCTTGTATGACCAACCTGGCCCTCGTCATCTGAGTTAGCCTCATCTATCTGAGGCATCAACACCCCAGGCCCTGAGTATCTCGGAAGCGGGTGTGTAGTAAACCAATCCTCATAGTCCTACGTCACCCCGGCGTCTACAATCCCCCTCCTCATGTCCCAGGAGACATATGGTGTCTGCCAAAACTCAGCCAATGCCTCCTCATAGGATGCCATAGGTCCCCATCTAAGCCTCTCTACGTGAGTCCTCACAAACTGAGCCTACCCCTGTGGCCTACCCTGCCTCCTCCCGAACTGCCTCTGTACCTGGCTGACTATCTTCCTCTCTAGGATAAATCATGTCTGTCCTATCAGCCACCATGATTAATAGCAGTAAGGTAACTCATCTGCCTCATCATCCCATGGCTCACAGTCTAGATATGGCCGCCACTCGACCACATCCACTCCATCCAATGCATGTCGCCAGTACTCCAGCTTCCCCAGCCTATGCTGGGAAATCACTCCTACATAGCCATAGTTGTATGGCTCTCCTCTCTGTCTATCAAACACATGGATCAGTCTCGTAATCGCTATGTGCTCCCATAGCCAAAATTGCAGCAGCGACATGCCTGTAAATAGGCTCATGCTCCTATGATATACCACATGATGCATATCGTGGTATAAGTGTGCGAGTACACAGACACCCCAAGCATACCGAGTGCCCTTTATGATCATCCTACCCCATCCAATGGGGAACCCATGTGATCTACTATCGGGGCATACCATGCCTCCAATCACTCCTGCTACAATACCTGGGAAGTAGTCATAACAGTCATAGATGTCCTGCCATGAGATAACCTGCCCGACCAGCTCAAGGTCATCAAACACTCTCCTACACTCAGTGAGTCCCGCGTCTCTCTGTGGATCATACTCCACCAACTCACCCTGAATAGGCAAGTGAAGAATCCTGTAAACATCCTCCAGTGTGATGGTCATCTCACTAGTAGGGAGGTGGAAGGTCCTGTCCTCACTGTGGAACCTCTCCACTGCAGCAGTCAGCAAACCATAGTTCGTCCAAACCTCAGGCATGAAACATACGTAATCAAGCCCCATCGTGCCAAGTGCCTCTCTATCTATCTGTGTCAACATGTATCTCTACAACATAGGCATAGGGAATCGCTCCCTAGACTGAAGTGTATCTTGTATATCCTCCTACAAGCACGCAAAGCAAGGCGTCAACCTAAAGCTGCAAGTGCCATACTCAACATATCTATAGAAACATATCAATTAACTTAGCATTTCAAAATTGATCAAAATAGCAAACTACATCTCTTGACTAGATTCCTGCAATCTCAGAGATAGCTTATCGATTGACATGTCAAACAAGATACCAATCGAGTCAATTTCACTAAGTAAACTGCCTATCTATAGCATATGCACCACAACGGGTGGTAAAAGCACCATTTCTTAATGAAAGCACCATTTCTGGACCTATGCACCACTTCTAGCAAAAGTGCTACAAAAGTACATGCATGCGCCATCTTATGCTACGTATGCGCTGCACCAATCCATTCACCGCTACATACTGTGCATATGCCGCAGGATTATGCATGTGTCATCCTATCTTATGCACGCACCAATTTCACAAAAGCCCCATTCTCTCCTATGTATGCACTGCAGAAACACCTATACACCATTTCACGTGACATATGCGTCACTATGTCTTTTAGCGCATCTATCTACCTATTTTTCTCCTAGCATTTATTGCATCCAAACTCGACCCTAGGAGAAATTTTTTGAGATACATATCAGGGGTCCTGCCTCTACTGGTCGGTCGAATCGACGAACACACTCGAATCAATGCTCCTCGCGTGGAATGTCCATCCTCGTATTGACTACTCTATGCTCTATGCTGCTCTAAGCTTTCTAAAGCAAATCAAACCAAGACAAGTGTGCAAATGAATTGTCTGGTGAACCCGTTTCTTCCAATTTTTCTTCCTGTTTCTCAGAAACACGTCTTGTTTTCCTTCGTCCTAACCTAATTTTTCTCTTCTTCTTTGTGAGATTGTCCATCTCTTGTCCTTTTGCCTTCTTCTCATCTAATCTCCCAAGGGGGCATCCTATCATCATAACCTATACTAGGGGAAAACTGGGGCATGTATCATTGTCAGACTATCTATTCTTTGAGGCAATGCCGTAGACTGCATTGTATCAAAGAGGGGCAAAATGTATGCGCCTAAAAATGACACGATTCAGTCTAGATAAATATTCTTAATATTTATTCCCTTCTTAATTCCTCTATCAATAGATAAGTAAACAAATTTATTTATTTGATTCATATTCTTCCAACAATTAAATAAAATCCTTTATTTAATTAAATTCTTCCCAAACAATTAAATAATTCCCAATTATTTAATTAAATCAAATTCATTCTTCCAAATTTAAATAAATCAAATCAAATTTATTTAAATCCTCTCAATCTCCAAAAATAAAATACAATCAAATGTTTTATTTATTCTTCTAAATCATGTACAACAATTAAATAAATTTATTTATTTAATTTTTTTTCTTATCTTCTAAATTAAATAATTCTAATTATTTAATTATTTCTTCCAATAATATCTTCTCTAAATTTAAATAAATCAAATATTTATTTAAGTTGCTTTTTCTTCTAAATTGAGTTATCTCTAAATATAATTCAATCTTTTACATATGCAATTAAATATTCCTAATATTTAATAAAGCAAAGTATCTTCTTATTCTCATGCAAATCCCTTCTTCTTGTTTTAAATCACTTAACTGATTATTATATTCTTTTAATTGCTTTAACTCATTCTTCTATTCTTAGTAAATCCTCTCATGGAAAAGAAAGCAAGACACATGTCTTTTTCTTATTCCTTGCACGTTCCTCAACTATTCTCGACCGTTGATCTTCATTCTTCCAAGTCTATAAATTGAACCTTATTCTTCCATTTCATTCATCCAAGCTTTAAGTATCATTACTCTACAGGAATTACAGCACGCATTTGGCACCAATTCCTTCATTGCTTGTGATCACCTTTGTTACTACGCACTACGCACTACTATCATCGTTGTGAAGCTCCTCTTCATTGCGACACTATCGCTGGCATTCTCAATTGACATTCTTGAAGCATAGCAAGGAAGTGCACTCTCTGAGGGCCTCATTTCATACATGCAAGAATGATTTAGATAAGCAATCAATGGAAGCTTCGATCTAAGGAGGTTTGCTTTATTATTTGATTCATTGTTATTGGATTTCCTTAGTTCACTATTTCATTGAAGTTTTGGGTATTTAATATTGATTATTATTGCATATTCATTGTTGATCCAATTTTACCCTAACAGATTGTTCCAACATTACCATCGAAAATGGTGACTACATAAAGTGTCAGAGCTTAAAAGGGCGAAAGTGAATGTATATCTTTTCCTTTTCTTAATTTTTTATAAATATACAAATACGTATATATTTAGATATGTATTTGAATAGAGAACGTGATTTTCCTATAAATTAGCATGACTAACCATTAGCTTACTAAATCATTTCTCTTAACAAAGCCATGGAATAGATCCTTAACCTATCATATTAGAACAATCAATGAACGGTAAATAGCTATCAATAAAGGAGAAAAGCCATTAAATATTATTATTGTAGTGGGAGTTTAAGTTCAATGTCAGCTCGCATCATGAACTCACACATGTAGGCACTAATCTCTATGATTCTATAACATGCCTTTCTATACTAAACTACTCCTAGCCCAGAAGAGCAAATCATTATTAAAAATAACTGAAGGATAGATAATCATAACACAATCTTCATCTATTAGACATGATGAGGCACGTGATTATCCCTTTGCCTTTTATAGATATATCAAGCCATCATAGATAGGAGGAGCCCTATGCTGAATTTGAGTGTTAAAATGTCTATGACAGCAAGAAGGGCTGAGTGAGATATATATATATATATATATATATATATATATATATATATATATATATATATATATATATAATAAGAGCATGTGTAGGTGACACTTTTTAGGGCAAGCTGGCATAGGTAAAAAGAGCATAAGATCATCAAATTGAAAAGCAATGCCCAGCAAAGGGTTACCAGTTGGATGAGGCAAGTCTAGAAAATTCCATATTTTAAATATATCAATTATTTTCAACTCTTGACATTTCCAATGCCAGTTAGATTTACAGTGATCTTTTCTTTGGAAGCCATCATTTGTGGTGGAATGGAGACCCCAGTGAGATTAGTTAGCACCAAACACTAGATGGCTTTTCTTGGTCCTGTGACGTTCCTTCGTCTACAATGCATGCTTCGACACTTAGATGAGCTTATGGTTGGAGCCATCAAGATGATAGTTGAGAGGAAATTTATGGAGGAGGCTGAGAGGTATCAAGTTGACACAGGCATCACCTTTCGAGTACTAGCTATGTTATTGGAATTGGAGGTTGACAAGGTATAGATAGAGAAGATTATGAGGGGTCTCTTTTATCCTAAACATATGGGAGATTTGGGGATAACCCTGGAAGCTACGAGTGAAGGTATTGGGATACCTAGGCCTAGGGATATGGCTGACCTGAATGATCCAGATGTAGTGGTGAAGCTTTACCCATTCATTCTTGACCTCAAGGGGCTAGACCTGATGGTAGCCAAAGAGATGGCAGGGGTAGCTATGAATTTTATCAAAAGGGTCTTGGGGATGGTTGCAGAAGAAGGATTTGAATGGGTGGGAGATTTTAACCACCTGCTACTTGAATATGATAGGGAGTAAGTCTAAAAAGTTTGTATTTTGTTAAAAATTACTTAACATATGTTTATAAGAAGCCTCAGAATGGCTTAGTTTTTGAATATAGCCGCCAGAAAAGAAGGCAGCAAGGCAGACCCTACATGGTCATGAATATACTCTGTGTAGATGTTTTTAGGAAAGACCCTATAGGGTCTCATATAATTCTATTCTTCGTTGTTATAGCAATCTAGCTATAGATAGCTATTTTGAAGAACAAGCTCTGGAAAACTTTATAAAGAATGTGAATATAAGTATATTGATGTGATTAAAGTATGTACCTATGAAGGACTGTGAGTTTAAATATAAATTGAGCACACATATGACTAGGGGTGAAAAAATGTTAAATCAGGGAAAAGTGTATATATATATATATATATATAAGAGGGCAAAATTAACAGAGAAAAAGTAGCAGAAGATGAAGGGAGGTTAGGTTGAATCAAGCCTGAGAGTAGACTAGATAGACCTAATGTATCTTCCTTCACCTGGGGGAAACACTAGTTGGAACGTTTGGGGCTGCCATTCTTAATTAAGGGTTGTATTTGATGGTTAAGCATGTGCCATCATCACCTTTGTTAGCTAGCTTATCCACTTTAACATTGCCCTCTATAAAGATATGATTAAATATGCATTTTCTAAAAGGAGTGATGTCAATGGTAGTGGAGAGGAGGGAGTTGAGTCTCTAGTTAGGCATGCTGCCCCGTCTTAGGGCATTAATAATAATAGTGAAGTCTCCTTCCACTACTAATTTTTCAATTTTCAAATCTCTACACATTC
This sequence comes from Cunninghamia lanceolata, assembly GCA_027924645.1. NCBI lineage: Eukaryota > Viridiplantae > Streptophyta > Pinopsida > Cupressales > Cupressaceae > Cunninghamia > Cunninghamia lanceolata. Next base: position 3,379,803 of record BSBN01000797.1, read on the forward strand.
TTAGTCCCTCAATCAGAGTAGACAATTCTGCCATGTTATTTGTTGCATTATTTAGGGGTTTGGCAATGGCAGCTACTTCCTTCATTTCCTAATCATGGATTACACTGCCTATACCAGCAATTCTTGGGTTGCCTCTGGAGGCTCCATCAAAGTTTAGCTTGAACCATCCTTTTTTAGGGGGTTGCCATTTGCATTCTTGCCTTTTGTTGGAGGTTTTATGGTTACCTGGTCCCACAAAGGGGGCAATTTTAATCCTTCCCATCTACCACATATCTTTTCATCCCAATATGACATTCTGGCTTCTTTCCTAGGGTTATTAAGAACCCTGTTGTTGGCAATTTCTATAATAATAGCTTTCAATCTTGGTAATGAGTTGTTCATAAGTCATCTTTTTCTCTTTGAATATTCTTCTATTTCTTTCTTTCCATAACTCCCAAATCATGACCAAGGGGGTTATTGTCCATAGTATATGATAGATGCTTTGTTTATGAATGTCTGGCCAATATAGAAATAGGTCCAATATGTTATTAGGAAGGGCTATTACCTAGCCTAGTTTACTGCATAACCAGTTCCAACATTTGAAAGAGAATTGACAATTGAGTAGAGTGTGGTCTGTTGTTTCCTGCTCATCTTCGCATATGGGACATCTGCTAGGTCCCTCAAATCCCATCTTAGTAAACCTTTCTACTGTTAGTATTTTCTTTAGTAAGGCTAACCATGAGAACATTCCATCTTTTGGGAGACAGTTCTTATCCCAACACAGCCTAAGTGGTATTACCGTTTTTGGTCTGAGTTGTTGTTTGACTAAAATTTTATATCCCTCTCTTTTGTTGTAGTCTCCTAATTTGGCACCATCCCATACCAATCTATCGGTGCCTTTTTTGAAGGATACACTCCTCTCGTTGAGGATATCAAGTAATTTCTTATTATCATTATCTGGGATGTTCACATTCTCTAATGATTTACATTTCCATCCCTGGTTTGTATCATTGTTGGGGATTTCAATGTAATCTCTCACATATTTCCCCCATTGGGATTCAAGGGTTCTTTTTGCATCCTCCAGGTTGACAAGGCTGCTAATCGACTCATACCCCCCAGGAGTCATCCCAGAAAAGTGCTTGAATGTCGTCACCTAGACTCCAAGTCAATTTATCCATGATGAGCCTCCTGCAATCCAACATAAAATTCCAAATTCGAGACCCTTTAAGGTGGGTGGCCATCCTAAAGAGAGAGGCAGATTCATTTTCTCTTAGATATTTGTTCCTAAGGATTTTTACCCATTTCAAGTTTGGCTGTTTATATATTCTCCATATTAGTTTAGCTCCTAATGCTTTGCTTTGTTCCTTGATATTTTTCAGACCCAAGCCCCTCTCCTCCTTGGGTCTGCATATTTTATCCCAAACTACTAATGCCATTCTTTTCTTATCCTTCATTCCTTGCCAGAGGAATGTTCTTAGGATTTTGTTAATTTCTTCTCGTTTCTCTACTGGAAGGTTCGTGCATGATAGTTAATATATTGGTATGGCTGAGAGGACATATTTTAACATTGTGACTTTTCCATCTGAAGATAACCATTTGCCCTTCCAAGACTCAACTTTCTTCCTGATCTTAGAAGTAATATGATCCCATAAATCTTTTGTCTTATTGCTTTTGTCTAATGGTAGACCTAAATACTTCCAGGGAAGTTCTCCTCTTCTAAAAGTCAGATTTCTACATATTTCTCTCTCTGTTACAGGGTCTATGTTGAAGAAGAATTTTTTTGATTTATCAGTATTGACCTCTTGGCCTGAGGCCTTGGCATATGAGTTTAGGATCTCTTTGAAAGACTTGGTTTCTTCACTACTACCTCTACCATGGAGCATCGTGTCGTCCATAAACTATTGGTGGGTTATGGGGTTTAGACCAGAAGTAATTTTAATTCCTTGGATCTTACCCTTTTCCCTGTAATCAGTGATCATCCTACCTAAAGCTTCTACTATTAGAATAAAGAGGAAGGGAGACATTGGATCTCCTTGTCTTAGTCCTCTCAACATACTAAAAAACCTTCTGGGGTCCCATTGATTAAGACAAAGATCTTGGGACTAGATATTCATTGATAAATGAGATTTATCCATTGCTTCGCAAATCCCAAAGCCTCTAGGGTTTTACAAAGAAATTGCTAATCAACCTTATCATAAGCTTTATTGATATCTAGTTTGATTAACATACTAGGATTTTTGTTGTGCTGAATGGAGTGGATGGCTTCTTGGGCTATAATTACTCCATCATATATAGATCTTCCTGGAACAAATCCAGTTTGTTCGTCACTAATAATGTCTAGTAGCACTTTCTGAATTCTATTAGCTATAGTCTTTGTGAGTATTTTATATATAGTGTTGTATAGAGAGATAGGTCGTAAGTCCTCAAAACTCTCTAACTTTTACTTTTTAGGAATAAGTGTGAGGAATGTGTTGTTCACTTCTTTTAGGAGGTTACCAAAATTTCTCACCCCTTCTAGTGCATCCATATTGTCTCCTATGAAGTGCCAGCATTTCTAAAAAAAGAGGGCTAGGAAGCCATCTGGGCCTGGGGCTTTATTTGGCTGCATTTGGGAGACTGCCAGTTCGATCTCAGTTTTGGAAAACATTGCATTCAGGGATTTGTTTTGATCCTTAGTTATGATCCTTGGGATGTTTTGTAGTATGGCTTGTTGATGAATCCTATTTGATCCTTCTCAGTTATGAAGATTGTTTTCAAAATATCTGACTATTTCCACTGCACCTTGTTGTGGATCTTCAATCCAAGCATTGTTATCACCCTTAATTTTAGTAATTCTATTCACATTCCTCTGAACTTTATTGTTGTTATGAAAAAACTTTGTGTTGTTGTATCCAGCTTCAAGCTAGGTTTCCCTAGACTTCTGATGCCAGAAGATTTCTTCTTCGGACAGTATATATTCATATTCAAATTTCAATTGTTTTTCTCTTAGGTATAAATTTCCATCCATGCCATTCGCAATAACATTTCTGTTGAGGTTTTCCAGATCTTCTTCTAGCTTAACTTTAATCTCAAAGATGTTACCAAAGTTATTCTTGTTCCAGTTGAGAAGTTTTCTTTTAATAGCTTTCATTTTGGAGATTAAACATAAAAGCTTGGATCTAGACACCATAGTTTCCTTCCACCATTGCTTGATTAAAACTAAAAGGTTATTGTCTTTTAGCCACATTTTCTCAAATTTAAAGGGGCATTGTTTGGGTTGGCTATCTTCTGAGATACACAGTTGGACAAGATAATGGTCAGAGCCTGAGTATGTTAGGATCTCTGCCATAAGATTATAAGGAAGTTGAGCCCAGTTGCCTCTGAATAGAAATTTCTTGAGTTTTTATGCTATGTTGGTAAAGCCCATTCTCCTGTTATTCCATGTAAAACCCTCCTATGCAGTCTTAATTTCCATAAGATTATTTCTATGAACCCAATCCTTGAAGTCATATGCAGCTATGGACAACCTTGCTAAACCTCTCACCTTTTCTTTGGGATCTAGGATGGCATTGAAATCTGCATGCAAAATGTAGATCTGATCATGTAAGGTCTCCATGAACTATTCTATCTCTTTCCAAACTACTCTCTTCTCCTGGTTCTAGGTAGGACCATATATGTTAAAAAGTACGAAGTGAAGATTACTCGTGATGCTTTTGACATAACCGCTCATCCAATTCTCTACTTATTACTGAAAATGAAACAACCCTGGGATCCCAGATTACCCCTAGGCCTCCTAAGGCTCCTTCAACTGGAGCTCCAACTAGCTCCCAAATTCCTAATTTCTTCCTTAATATATCAATTTCTTCAATATTAAGTTTAGTTTCTTGGATCATTAGTATATCAAGTTTAGTGTTCGTGATACAGCATCTCAAGATCTCTTGTTTGTTAGGAGCATTGATTCCCCTAACATTCCAAGTATTAATTCTCATGGTGCCAGGGGAAGGCACTTCCCCTTCCCAGCATTAAACATTTCAGTGATCTTAGTTTGATTTATTGCCTCACCATCTTTCTCTCTTAGTTCATATAGTGATTTCCTTCCTCTTTTTTTATTGTTTTTGGTGTAGTCTGGGGTTTCCTTGCTGAAATTAGTTAAAGCGATTCCCAGTCTTTGCTTTGCTACCTCCAGCTCTCTGCTTACTAGTTCCATTAAGTCTTCTGCATTAATAACCTACTTTTTCTCCTAATCCTCAAGCTCCAATATCTTAGTGATGAGCTTTTCCTTTTCTTTGTTGGCTTCCTCTACTACTACTTCCTCAATCGCCTTCCCTAGGATCTCATCACAGATTTCTTCTAGATCTATGTGCTTAATCATATATGTGGTTTTCTTGTGATCCTTGGGGTCTATAAGATTTTTCTCTGGTTCATATGTGTTTGGGACCCAGTTAGGGGTCTCTGATGCCTTTGGTTCTGCACTTTCTTCCCCTGCTCTGGGGTTGATGTGACTGAGATCCCCTTTTGGCAATTCTCCTTCCTCAAGTACCATCCTTCCCATATCTTCATGGTTTTTCTCAGAGGATTTCTTTACTATGGAGATATTTATACCCAGTTCTACTTGTGTCAAGTTCTTCTTTAAGGTAAGGTCATTGCTATGGTTTTTAGTTTTCCCTCTGTTGCTTGGGGTGTATTTTGGTAAAATATTGGGTAGAGATGGAGCCATACTTGGGGGCTGACTAAGTCCAGCTAAGTCCCTACTATAATTAAGGTGCTTCTATGATGGTGGAGGGTAGTTCTTCAGAGATTCAACAATAAATCCTCCTTTATTGTCATTGAATTTGATATTGACGCCCATAGATTGGAATTTTGTATTTTTCTTAGTAGGTTTTATTGAGGTTTTGTTGATAATGTTGTTATGGAAAGGGCCTTTGTAGAATACAGGCTTGATGCAGTAATTGGCAAAATTAGTTTTGATATCAAGAGATTTTATGTTTTGTATACTTATGTCCACTTTTACTAATAGGGTAACATCGGATTGAGATAGGAATCCCTCTTAGATCCCTACAAATTTAACCAGATGGTTGCCTATCTCCCTCAAAATTTCACTGTGAATAAGCTCTACTGGGAGGTTAGGTAATTTAATTCACTTAATAATTTTGAGTTTGAGTTTACTAGGGTCAAAGTTCGGGAGCCATTCTAGATATTCAAAATTGTGCCCTTTATAATGTAAGTTTTTACTAATCAAGATTTCATTTTTAAAGTCCAAATTTTTACAATCAATGAATATAAATCCTTCAGATATGATAGTAATACTTACCTAGTCACTGTAGAGAGCTCAGATCCATCCAGCAATTTCACTCGCAGGTGACCCATATCCATACTAGTGGACAAAGAGACCATGATTTCTACAATGGTTCCCTAATCTGTCTATGTAAATATTTCTAATGCTTATCACCACTTTCTCCTCCTTGGCCATAGAGTTTGGAAATTGCATTGAGTTCTCCTGCGGGGCTATCCAAGGAGGCCTAGGGTTCCCTTGGTCATGAGATGCTTTCTTGTTGTTGCCCTTCCCATGAATATTAGAGATCGTATTTCTGAGTCTAGGATTTTTAGGAAGTGGTCACTGGTGGGAAGCCATATAGTTCGTTCTCCTATTTGTGTTAGGCTTCATCTTCAGGTGATAATTTCTAGGGGACGGTTTTAAAAACCCCTTCACATTCCTTTGCGATGGATGAGATGGGTAAGAGGTAGAAGGCTGTTAGGCACCAGAGATCCTTTCTTGGCCTAAGGTGATATAGTTTGCTCTAGACATGAATGCAGGAGTTTTGGAGGTGATTGGAATGGCCCAAACTCCTGAAGCCCTAGCCTGGTTAAGTTTCTCATTGGATGATGCCATCACCCTCTCCATCTTTTGAGACTTCCTGCTTTTCACTATTTGCCAACCCGATCCCTCATGGTGCTGCGGAGGGGGAACCCAATCCCCATGGAAAATCCCAGCCCCCATGGAAAATCCTCACATCCCTTGGCAGAGCGTTGCGAGGGTTCAGAACCTTAGCTATGAAATCAGGCTTATTACCATTGTTACTTTGCCTTGGAGGGCCTGCTTTTTTTCGCTATCTTTGAGACATAATTTATTCTTGAAAATCACTTTTTTTGCCTTTTTTTGTACGTAAAGTGATTTTTATATATATTAATATTCAAAAATTACATGAAAAGAGGCTTCCATAGGCAGACTGTTGGAAATCCCTTTTCTGAACTACCCCAAAAATGACCTCGTAGGGTCTCAAGCATATATGATAAGGCCACGCAGGGCCATAGCAAAACCCAAAATTGGCCATGCATGCCTCATAGACTTAACTATTCGACTAAAAAACATGAAGCCAAAATAAATCTTTAGACTTGATGTAGATACTATTGACATTATAGAGGCATTTAACCATGAACCAAAAAAACTTTTAAATAGCAGACTAGGAACATAGAATAGGATAAAGAGAAATAGGAACCTTCAATTTACACCTAAACCATGCGTGAAGACTTGAAATTCCTAGACCCATTCAAACTGTCAATCAACTACTTCCACCTGCACTAGCGTCTTGAGGAAGGATGCAGCCTTCCTAGCCTTTTCTCTGTGCTCCAATAGGTCAAGTAGAAATGGGTATATTTTCACAACTTCATCCAGGTCTTGCAACATGGGAATGTCTTTTGGATGAGGCACCCCAACTCTAGTGAATATTGCATTGATTATCTCTTTGAGCCCGCCTAGAAGTTCTACCTTGAAGATTTTAGAAACTAGCAATTTTGCTTCAGCCTTTGGGGCACTTGTGTCAAGTACCAAAGCTAGAAATCTTGATGCCATGCTTGTATCGACTCTATAGATTTCCCCTTCTTCTAGAAAACCCTTTCCCAAAACAATTTTGACCACCGCGATAGTGAACACATCATTTAGTCGCAAGAGTTGCTTTAGCCTTTAGTCAGCGACCACGGCCATCTATCTTCTTGTGCTCTCAAGCTAGATTGGGGTGTCTACCCCTAAGTTTACAATTCCTTCTTTAGCAATGTGCACTACAAATCTTGACCCGCCTGCCATGAGGGCCTGGAAACTCACGCAGATAACCCTCTTTGAGTTGAGAATGGGAAAATGTGAGGCCTTGCAAGATAAAGGATGGTATATGAGTGTAAATAACCATAGAGCCACTCCCTTTGCCACTCATGTCTCATCATGTACCATGGTGGCTAATAAAAGCGATGCAATCTTTCCCCCCAAGAAACACTCAAACATGATTACATTCCTCTTTGGTAGATCTAGTTGTAGACACCTAAATTTTTCCCAAAATTGTCCATGTCTTGCAACACCTTATTAAAACATTACATAGACATCAAATAACATTTTGTCCTAATCCCACTCTTAACTCAACTTATTCCCATTAGCCAATTAATTAAATAAATTTTATTTATTTAATTAATTAAAATCTCATCTTAATCCCATCCTTATCCCATTTCCAATTAATTAAGTAAATTTTATTTATTTAATTAATTTTCTAACACATTTCCCAACTAATTCAAATAAAATATTTGAATTAGGTCCTCACCTCTCACCACATTACAACACTTGTCCACCTCCCATTTAAATCATGTGTGGTAGTACAACTTTAATTTAATAATTTTTTGTGTACACCATCACACATGAACTACTTTTTGTGTACACCATCACAGATGAACTTATTAAATAAAGGTTTTTGTGTACACGATCACACATGAGCTTTATCCTCCTTCTTACACTTGTTACATGACTACAACTTCCTTGAAGAGTGGAAATAACTAATTAATCCTAGTTGTCCACATCGTTCAATTAGCTTTTCAATCTCAACCATCCATTTGAATCAACCATTGCCTATAAATCTACCCTCTCACAAGCCATTTGGGGGATCCACCTTTCATGCATCCTCCTGCTGCCAAAATTTCTCTACAATCTTCTATCTTCTCATCTACCATCTTCCATCTATCATCTTCATCTTACTGTTATGCTGCTAAAATTGTGAGCAACCAACATATCAAATCAATCAATTCATCATGCATGCATCAATAAGTCTTGCATCTATCTATCTGAGGTATTGAAGATTTGGATTAGGTAATGCATTTCATTGTTTTATCATTTTTATTTATCCAAATTTTTCAATCACACTGACTGTATTCGTGTGATGATGTTTGATCAAGCCTCCTCTAATAGTCTATTTATTTCTCCATATGTCGCATTCCTTCCTTCTTCTGTGTCAAGTGCTGGCATTGACTATCTGTGCTCACCTTTCCTTCTACCACATTTAATTAATTCATTATGCCTCTCAGTTGTAATTGGGCCTTCCACAACACTTGTGTGGAAAGGGTGCTTGCCCATCCGCACACAAATATTAATATTTAATAATAAACATGATATTTCCAAAATAAGGAGGTAAAACAAGGATAAGCCATCGTTCACTTCTCCATCATATTTGGATATATCATTTTTTCTACAATTTTGTAAAGCCCTTCTATAAAGCCTATGGCCTCTAGCATGAAAGAAAATAAAACTCAATAAATTAGAAAATGAAACATTACTTTGTATGTATCAAATGCAAGAAAACAACTGTAATTTTCTCAAAAAATATGTTAGAAAATGGAACATTACATTGTATATATTAAATGAAAGAAAATGGTTGTAATTTTTTGGTGTAATGTTAGATGTAATTTCAACCAAAATTTTATACATATTTGAGGTTTGAACTTAATTAATTTATATAAAAAATGTAGTCGTGTAATAATCAATAAAAAGTATAAATTTGATTTGTTAATTTGAGATATTTTTTTATTTGTTAATTTAATTGAAAAATTGATGGAAAAGATATAAACCTTAAATAATTAAATGATTAACCAAAATCATGTATATAGTAAATAAAATGGTTGTAATATGAAGTAAATAAAATAGCTTCAAATTGATATCTCTAGGCATTTTTTTAGATAGATGTATTTAAGATATCTATACTAGTTAAGCCAAGAGATGTAACTATAGTGGTAGAGTGTAATGGTGTGAGCATGTTAACAAAAACTATTAAAGCAATGAATACAAAAGTAATTACATTGAGAGGAGTTTTCGAGTGGCACTAAGGGCATGACTATGACCGTGTACATAAAAATAAAATAGAGTTGACATCATATTTCTGAAGAAAATGAAAATGAAAAGATGAAGGTGAACACTACTTACCTCAGCAACATGAATATCCTATATCTCTGGAAGATGAAGAAGAGGACTATACTATTTCTCCAAAAGATGAAGACAACATACATTATGCTTGTAGGAGAAATTCAGCTAGGAGAAATACCAAAGAATGTATTTGAAGTTTACAATCCTCTCTAAAATTTGCATTTGATGCATATTCTAAGTAGTTTCATGACATGGAAGACGAATTAATTAGAGAAAAATTAGAAATTAAGGAGTTGACTTAAAGAAACAACATAGTAGAGGAGGAGCTCCAAAAGGCTAAAGAACGAGAAAACTCTAGCAAACGAGATCTCGACCAAACAAGAAACAAGCTTCAAGAGCTATGTACAACATTCAATGTAGTGGAAGAAGAATGTGATCAAGTATGTAAGCAACAAGAGTATCCAAGAGCAGCTCCACAACTTCCTAAGAAGAGAAAGTATGTTCTTATGGTTTATGAGGTTAATTACTGTGTGAATTGCCCAATTTGCTTGGAACCATAGACTGAATATGGGGAGCATAATATCTGGTATGTTGTAGATGCAAATGGGTTTCCAATACTAGAAACTTCTATTTATTTTTTGGTTTTTACATGTTATAGTATATAATTTGTTAAAAAATGAGCAACATCTACTGCTAGTTCAGTGGTAGAGTACTCCAAAGGTAAATGTGAGGTCTTATGTAACTTAGGTCATGGAAATTTTAACATGGTATTAGAGCCTAGGCTAGTAGAGCCAGGTCAAGTTAAGTTCTATGAGCAACTATAGTGTTAGCTTAAGTAGGGGTGTTGGAAAATGAGCCACACTCAAACCAAAGATGAACTAATAACCAAAATTGTCATTAGCTTAGTGGGAAAGTACCCCACCAACAAATGATTGATCTTAAGTTTGGAAAGCATGGGAGAATGTGAAACCCTTCACTCAGAATAGAAATGTTATGGATAGAGTTAGCAAATATAATCAAGGTGGTAGATCTCTTTGGTGGAACCTAAGGCATAAGGATAAGCTGTTAGCCCATCTTCGAGGGTGCGCAGCTAAGAAATGACATAAATCTAAGGGTATTGATACTTTTAATGATATCATCTTGAATAACTCTTTAAAGAGTTGGTCCCAATTAAAAGAAGAATTTGGTGTGACTGAATCATAGAAAAGAACTTATTCAATCTTATGTAATTCCATCAGAGATGACTTATCTCAATTTGCTATTGTGAGAAATGATGAGTGGAGTAGAATAAAATGGTTGGATGGGACATAATTAGTGAAGATGAAACCAAAAAGACTATATGATTTGATGACTAATTGGAAGGTGGTTTATGAGCACATTAACTCTTCTTGGAATGTTAACTTAGAACATAAATTGTTGTCTAAATCCCTTGTTGTCATTTGGTCTAAAGTAATTGAACCAAAAAAAGTTCCTTTAGGTGGTTTTTATTTCTTAAGAAACTAGCCTTAGGAATTGATAATAAAATGTGTTCTATGTGTAACTTGCCTGAAACATGTGATCATGTGTATTTTCAATGTAAATTTTCTTGTGAAGTTTGGGGTTTTTTTTAATAAGTTGGATGGCTTGTTGTCTAAAATTAGAATAAGTGAGATAGATACCCTTTGTGGTTTTGTTAGTGAAGTAGACACCAATGCTAATCTATTTTGGCTTTTATTTTGTATGAAATCTTGTGGTCATTATGGAAGGCAAGGAATGAGAGTGAATACCAGGGAACGAAAAGGGTTCCTGCTGAGTCCTTTTTTATACTCATTTTTCATTCTAAATGTGAACAGACTATTGCTACAATGAAGATTCCTATTGACAAATGTGTGAAGATGTTGGATGATGGGTCCATAATGGTATACAGATCTGATATCCAAACTATAGAGTTTTGGTCTCACAAGCACATTAAAGTGGATCCTAGCTTTTCATAAAGAGTACATGGAAATGCATAAGAGGTACAGTAATCATTCAATGGTAGAGAATAGAGTAGAAGAAGACTTTGGAGCTATGGAATTTACTTGCCAAAATTTTGATATAGACAATAGCATACTAAGGGTCTCTCTGAAGATAGGTACCTTTAAGGAGTGGGACTCTTTCATAAGCAGTGACAACATGGGATACGTGAATAGTGAAGTTAGGGTGCAAAAAGAATAGCAGTAGATGGCTTCTACGATGGATGTGGATCACAAGTAACCATAATTTGATAATCAAGATACTGAAAAGGATAGGGATATGATAGACAAAGGCAGTGGAGACCAGTGATTAAAGTTAGAAATATGATTTGATCTAATTGGTTATGTAGGTTTTAATTTATTGTTGTGAATCATGTGTTTTTAACTTATAATAAATATAGTAAGATGATACAATATGGACTGTAATTTTTGATGGAGTGGCTCTCTTAGCCACATAATGTACTTGTCATATATATATATATATATATATATATATATATATAAACTTAAAAAAAAGATAGCTATTGTAGTTTTAATAATTTAGTAATTTTAAATTTTATTAATTTAATACTTTTATATTTTTCAAATTTATTTATTTACTATTTATTATTTTATAATTGTATTAATTTTATAAATTTATTTATTTTATTAGTTTTATAATTTTATAAATTTTTAATTATTGTTTTTGCTAACTAAAAAAGTATTAAAGTTATTATGTAATATGGTAAAGAATTATGTAGTTCAATCAATAAAAATATAATATAAGTAATATAGTTTATAGTTTATAAATAAATTGGTGACTAATTATTTATTTTAATTTTTAGTTAGAATTATTATTATTTATTATTTTGTAAATTACCAATACAATATAATTAAATTCATCAAACCCATAAACAAAGGTGCTTCAAAATAAAACTCTTAAGGCTAAAAGTTCTTATTTGACCTATACCTTTCTACCCATTTTATCATGGGAGCACAATGTCATAGAAAATTTTACGTTTTTGGATCCTTAAATCAATCATCTACGCTTAAATTTTGGCTAATTTCATCCAGAGTGAAATGGCTTTCTCTAATTCAATAGTACTGTTGACTTCCTTTTCACCATTGGAAGCGGGAGAGACCTTCTCTGAATCCGCTTTCCTTTTACCACTCGACGCGAGAGAGGCTTTCTCTGAATCCACTGAAGCTTTAACGCCATTGGAAATGTTTGCTATAATCTCCATTTGAGATATAGAATTATTTTATTTTATTTTATTATATGTAAATGATATTTGCTAGAATAATTTAATTTAATTAGGGTTTGAATTCTTTTTCATATTTAGTTAGTGTTTTGACTTTATTATTTTAAAAAAAATATGTAAAATACTAACTATGTGTAAAGAATCTTAATAAAATATATAGTTATAAAATAAATTATTTATAAAATAATATTTTCCAGTGGTGAAAATTTGTAAAACCTTAATTTAAAAATATTATTTTAGGGCACTATATTAAATCCTATATTGTTTACTTTGAAGCATTAATCAAAATATATATACTATAAACCAATCAAACATTATTTACCATAAATTTATGACACTATAGTTTATTAGGTTTAGAATTCACAGTAAACCAAACTTCACTCAACTATATATGTTTAGAATTCATGTGTCCTCACTTTTAACCAACATTTTTCTAGACCTAAATTTATGAAGTCATAAATTTATAAAATAAAATAGATATATTTTTTAAATATAGATATGCTAGTTTTTATATTTATTATGCTGAGAGGTTAATAAAAACTACATAATTTTTAATAAATAACTAGACATATTTTTTTAAAAAAATAATTATAAATATATAACTGACATAGTTTATTAAATCAATGAACATTAAAATAAAGCCAATAAAATAATGTGTATAAATATAGTAGTACTCAAACATAAATTTTAGAAAAATCAAATCAAATAAAAACATAGCAAATTGAATTGGGAGAAGAACTTTAATTGATAAGGAGAGAAGTTTGATTGGTAAGGGCACTATGCAGCCATCATTTTTTAGTATTTTTCTTGCAAAATAAATTTATGAAGTGATGCTATGCTCTGGTATTATTTATAGAAGGTTAGATTAACATTGTGTATTATTTACTCTTATTCTATTTACATGCTACTCATTAAAATAAGTAGAAAAAATTATAGAACTTATAAATTATAATTTATTTAATATTTTTCTTGCATAAACAAATCTTTGAAAACCACAAAGAAAATTAACCACAGGGTAAAAGAGCTAGAGTTAGGGTTCTTCCATCCTTAAAATCCACAAAGAAAATTAATATTTAGTTTAATGACCTTTGTTTTAGATTTTTACTATGGGAATTAATTCTTTTAAAAAATTATAATTAAGTTTTTGGTATCATTTAAATTAAATTATTGAAAATTATTCCCAAGTAAGAAATGGAGCTATATCCACAAAGAAAAATAAGAAAATTAACGATAGGGTAAATTTTTTATTTACTTTAGTTTAATGAAGACTAGCAAAGAAAAATAACTCAAGGTAAATTACTTTATTTTAATTTAGTGAGGGCTAGGGTTATAGTTTTTCAAACTTTAAAAACCACAAAGAAAATTAATATTTAGTTTAATAACCTTTGTTTTAGGTTTTTATTATGAGAATTAATTCTATTAAAAGAATATAATTAAGTTTTTGGCATGAAAAATATTCCATTAAAAACTAATTGTTAGAACTAAGAATTGTATGGTAAATTACTTTAGTTTAATGCTGGGTAAATTTATACTTCATCAATCTTTAAAAGATTAAAGATTTTTTTTAATGGGAATTAATAATTAAAATTATTAAACTAAGGGAGAGGGGCCAGTAGCCGCCCACCAAAACTTCATGCACATCAAGCACATAGCTAGACATATCAAATTTTGACAATTTTTTTGGGTTTTTCCATATGCGACTGAAGAGCTTAAAGCTATTCTTTTGGCTTCTGGGCACTTATACATTTCCCTGTAGGATGTGTTATGTGCACATGGGTCAACATGTTGCCCCATACATCCGCACCGATGTGTTGGTAACGGCTCGCCATCACATTTGTAAACTTGTCAACATGTTGCCCCATACATCCGCACCGATGTGCCAGTAACCACTTGCCATCACATTTGTACACTTGTCTTAATTTCATTGGTTAATTTACAAATGTATTGGTGCATTTGTGAACATGTGAAAATTAAGGAAAAGCAATATCACTGAACCGAATAAACCAATTTGACACGTAGGCACAACTTTTACGTGTTAAAAGAATCTTATAACTAGCAGTTACATGAATTTTACATGCAACAGATTCACCGATAGGATAAAATGTTTAATATGTAGAGGTAATTGTGTTGCAAATATGTGCCTAAGTGGTGTTTTCATTCATGTCAACATATTCTTGTTGTCATTGGTGTCAAATGTATCCCATTGTGTTGTCTGTATAGAAGACCGGATTGTTGAGGATATTGAGAAAATTAATCACAATCAATGCATGCAGACCATATGGCTATGTAGAGGATTGTCAGAGGTTGCTCTAATCAAGAATTGAGAAATCTGTATGAAGATTTGAAGAAGTTATGGCCATCTAGGTGGAACCAGATTTTGTAGTACTCAGAAGAGATAGTGTGACAATAAGTTGGTCCGCATTGTTCCGCAGTGAAATATCTTGGTCTACGGATCTGAAGGTATGTTTGGGAAGTCAATGTGTATTATCAACTCTAGTGGCTCGTGGTTTGGAGGTCTGCAAGCTATCCTTCTAGTTTGATAGTCATGGTAGAGAGTGTTCTTGAGGTTCTAGAGGAATATTCAAATGTTTCCAGTACTATGGTCTAGAGTGAATATTATTGGTGATTTCAATGTACTTGTGGAGGTCTCTGGATCACGTGCCTACTATGTTGGAGGTTTGCATTGATGTTTGAGCTTGTTGATTGAAGATTTCTTCTTTGAGGTTGATGTTCTTCCCAGTCTTGGCTGACTGGATGTTCCAAGCATGTTGTCGATAGTTTAAGAGCATTTTTATGAAGCATGGAGTGGTTGTAGAAGCAGATTCAAGTCTCAGTTGTGTTTGGCCAACAGTGTGATGATCTGCGTCAAGTTTAGCCAACCTTGTTGATCATTCCAAGGTTGATAAAGCATATAAATACTTGTTGAAGAGTTATTGAAAAGCATCCTTGTCTAAAACAAATAAAATCTGAATAAAGGATCAGGAGCAGAGTAGAGAAGAAAAGGAGTGAGAGCAGTATAGAGTGTGAAGAAGAATTTGGGGCAAAGTAGAAGTTCTTGAGCATTCATTGAAACTGAATCAGGCATGAAGTAGATGCTATTTCTTAGTTAATTCTTTCTATTCTAAATAAATTTTATAGGTAGTGAGCCTCTCTTTTGAGCAGTGAGGTCTAGGCAGTGCGCCCAAAGGCATGTGCCTTATATTTTTCTAAAGTATTTTTAATAGGGTACAAATCTTGTGGGTTAACCCCCACCATCATTTTTCCCTTAACCAGGTTTCCACATCAAAATCTTAGTGTCAAGTGTGTTGACTATGTTTCTACTCTTATGTTGTTGATCTATGCTTTAATGTTTACATCTTTAATCTAGAAGTAAGATAATAAAGAAGGTTAAAACAAAAAAAAGTTATTATTGTGGACAACTGATTCACCCCCCCTCTCAATTGTTTGGTCTAATTCCAACAATTGATATCAGAGCCTCTTATAAAAGCCTAACTACTTGAGGAGATCCATGATGTCGACCTACAAGAAGGATAGTCCAAGATTTGATGGAACAAATTACTCTGTTTGGAAGAATTGCATGGAGTGCCATTTGTAATGCATGGGTAATGCCTATTGGGCAATAACTAGTGTTGAGTACAAAGCTCTGGAGAAAGGTCCTTCAACTCCAGATCAACTCAAAGATGCTGAAAATAACCTTTGAGCTAAAGAAGCCTTGTTGAGTGCCTTGACTAATTTAGAAATGACAAATGTCTTTGGTCAAAAAACTACTTGTGAAATCTAGAAAAAGTTGGAGTATATGTATGAAGGTGATAAATATGTCAAATGTGCCAAGCTGCAAAGTTTGAGAGGAAAATTTGAAACTATAAGGATGAGCGAAGATGAAAACATCAGAATCTACATGCAAAGGATAAATGAACTTGTGTGTGGTATCAGGTGTGCTGGTGGAACTTTGGAAGAATCAGAAATTGTATCAAAAGTGCTTAGATCTTTACCAGATTCATAAAAACATAAGGTTGCATCTATAGAGGAGATTAGGACTATCTCAAAGGTTACAAGAGATCATCTGGTTGGCAAAAATTTAGCTTATGAATTAAATGAGTTTGGTGATTCTCTTCCCAAGTCTAAATCTGCATTTAAGGCCAGTGTATATGGAAAACAAAGATATGATCCATGTGAAAGCTCTTCTATAAGATCAAATAGATTTGTGAAGACAAGGAAGGATCTTGAAGATGTTGAAATTGAAACTGCAAATCTTGAAGGTCTTCTTGCCAAAAGATTGTCACTCAAATGTTTTACTTGTAATAAGATTGGTCATTTTGCCTCAAGATGTTTAGAGAGGTTTTAAAATCAAACCCTAATAGATACAGAAATTAGAACAAATGTTACTATGTCTAAGAAACTAGAGAAGAAAGAGTCACAGATGATGAATCTGATCATGGAGGTTCCCTTGAAAATGATTGGGTGTTCATTGCCATCAAAGAAGAAGATCTGGTGTCTACTGATTCTACTAGCTATGCAAATATGGAAAGTGCCTTGGTCGCTTAGGTTATAGAGAAAGATGCGTGGGTGATTGACAGTGGATGTTCTCATCATATGACTAGAGACATGAAAGAGTTTGTGAATTTTGAAAATTATGAAGGTGGGCTAGTGAAATTTGAAGATAACTCAGCTGGTAGAATCCGTGGCAGAGGATCCATCTCTTTTGATGGTAAGAATAGCACCAATGATGTTCTGTATGTGGAAGGACTAAAACATAATCTTCTCAGTGTTGGACAGTTTGTTGATAAAGGTTATGATCTTCGATTCAAGGATCGAAAGTGCAGAATCATGGAGAGTTTTGGAACTGAAATTGCATTCGGTACTCAAACTAAAGGTAACATTTTTCATTTAAGTAGCTCTGGCAAAATCTTTTTGATTTCTCAGATTAATCAAAGTTGGTTATGGCATAGGAGGATGTGTCATGTGAATTTTGATAACATTGTCAAAATAAGTACCACTCAGGCTGTAAGAGATCTTCCAAAACTTGTGAAACCTAATAGCATGTGTAGAGAATGTCAATTGGGGAAACATACAAAAATTTCATTCAAAAGTAAGGAACAAATTTCAAATGGTCGATTGGAACTATACATACAGATCTCTGTGGTCCTGCTAGAATTAGGAGTGTGCAAGGAGATAGATATTTCATGTTGTTGATTGATGACTACTCCAGAATGATGTGGGTAACCTTCCTAAAAGAAAAATTAGAAGCTCTTGACAAATTTAAGGTGTTCAAAGTGATGGTGGAAAATGAAATTGGTGAAAAATTGAAATGTTTGAGATCCGACAGAGGTGGATAATATACTTCTCATGAGTTTGATGCTTTCTCTGAAAAGCATGGCATAAAAAGATAGTTATTTGCTCCTAGGACTCCGTAACAAAATGGAGTTGTGGAAAGAAAGAACCGAACCATTCAAGAAGATGCCAGGACCATGATGATGGAAACAAATGTTCCTCAAGTTTAGTGGATATAAGTTGTAAGTATTGTTGTCTACACTCTTAACCAGGTGCAGATCAAAGGCAATTCAGGTAAGACCCCTTATGAACTATCATTTGGTTATCCTCCTACTGTGAGATATTTTAAAGTTTTTGGTAGTAAATGCTATATCAAAAGAGATGAGAGAATATTTTTGGGATACTCTACTAAAAGTAAGGCTTACCGGTGCTTTAACAAGAGGTTGAAAAAGATTGTTGAAAGTGCTAATGTTAGAGCTGATGAGAGCAAGGAAGGACATTCTAGGTTCTGTGGATATGATTTAGATAATCAATATGAAAGTCAAAGTCAAGGAAGGTTAGTTCAAACTCTGACTCAGATGTAGATTGATCCAGAAACTCCAAAAACTCAAGGATTTAGTACAGATGTTGAGGAACAAGCTCAAGAAATAGAAGCCCAAGCAATTCCCAAAACCCCCAGGTATGTAAGAATGAATCATCCTGAAGATCAAATCATAGGAGATAAAAATAGAGGTGTTCAAACTAGGAGAAGAGTTGTTGAAGATCAAGAAGAGATTTGTTTGATTTCAATGATTGAACCTAAATCAGTAAGTGAAGCTTGCCATGATGAAAACTGGGATAAGGCAATGGAAGAAGAATTGATACAAATTGAAAATAATCACAAATGGGATCTTGTTCCCAAACCTGAGGACAAAAATGTGATTGGAACCAAATGGGTCTTCCAGAATAAACTAAATGAAGATGGTGAGGTTGTAAGAAACAAGGCAAGGTTGGTATGTAAAGGTTATTCTCAAGTGGAAGGAATTGATTTTGAAGAAACTTTTACTCCGGTGGCAAGAATAGAGGCAGTTAGACTATTCCTTGCTTTTGTTACTTTCAAAGATTTTAAAGTTTATCAAATGGATGCCAAATCAGCATTTCTAATTGGAGATTTGGAGGAAGAAGTATACATTGAACAACTGGAAGGATTTCAGTTATCTGATCATGGAGATATGGTTTGTAGACTAAGAAAAGCCTTGTATGGACTCAAGCAAGCTCTAAGAGCCTAGTATGCCAGATTGGATAAGCATTTGCTTAAGCTAGGATCTAGCAAAGGTACTGCTGATCGTAATTTGTGCTTCAAGATAAATCATGAGGACATTCTAATTGTTGAGGTCTTTGTTGATGATATCATTTTTCGTGGAAATGAATGCATGTGTAAAGAATTTGCTGATTAGATGAAAAGTGAGTTTGAGATGTTAATGTTTGATGAGATGAATTTTTTCCTAGGTCTGCAAATTGTTCAGTCAGATAAAGGTATCTTCATATCTCAGTCCAAGTATGTGAAAGAATTATTGAAGAAGTTTGGAATGGAAGATTCAAAGCCAATAGGTACTCCTATGGTAACTGGATGGAAGCTAAGCAAATATGATGACTCCCCAAAGGCAAATCACAAAAGGTATAGATCAATGATTGGAGGATTTCTCTATCTAACTCAGACCAGACCTGACATCATGTATGCAGTTTGACTTGTTGCTAGATTTCAAGCTGATCCAAAATAATCCCATGTTGTGGAAGTCAAAAGAATTTTTAGATATCTCAAAGGGATAATTGATTATGGATTGTGCTATCCAAAGGATATTGATTTAACTCTTCATGCATATACAGATGCTGATTGGGCAGGAGATGTGGATGATAGAAAAAGTAATATTGGTGGTGCATTCTTCTTGGGAAGAAGATTGGTCTCTTAGATGAGCAAAAAACAAGAAGCAATTTCTCTGTCTACTACACAAGCAGAGTATATAGCAGCAATGAATAATTGTTCTCAAGTTCTGTGGATGAAGAAAATATTGAAGGACATTAGTGTTGTGTTTGAGGAGCTAGTTACAATCTTTTGTGATAATTCAAGTGCTATAAGCATTTCTAAGAATCTGGTATTGCATTCAAAGACAAAGGATATATCTATCAAGTTTCACTTCTTGAGAGAGAAAGTTAATGAGAATGAAGTCAAGTTGGAGTTTGTGTCTTCCAAAGATCAGATTGTGGACCTCTTCACTAAGCCTCTTCCCAAAGATACTTTTGAGTATCTCAGAGAAAAGTTAGGGGTAATTACCCCTCCTGATCAGAACTAAGATGCACTAAGGTGCATCCGTCTGGTGGAATTCACAGTCATATTTTGTGATCCAGATTGATGTTAAGAAGGTACTACTCAAAGGGGGAGTAGTCAATATGCAAATTTTGGGATTAGTCTGAAGAAAAAGGGAGAAAAGATAGCAAATATGTGCCCTTTGCCATTGATGTCAAAGGGGGAGAGAAGTCGTGTGACAAACTAGTTGTTGATGTAAGGGGGAGCAGTAAAGGAAGTAGTTGTAGAAGTGAGAAGAGAAAGAGGGAGAAGTTCTTGTCTTGATGGTTAAATTTAGTTTTTCACATCATATGTTGCCATCAATGACAAACAGGGAGATTGTTACAAGTATGTGCCTAAGTGGTGTTGTCATTGATGTCAACATATTCTTGTTGCCATTGGTGTCAACTGTATCCTATTTTGCTATCTATATAGAAGACTGGATTGTTGAGGATATTGAGAAAATTAATGACAATCAATGCATGTGAACCGTATGGCTATGTAGAGGATTGTCAGAGGTTGTTGCAGTTAAGAATTGAGAAATCCACATGAAGATTTGAAGAAGTTATGGCCATCTGGGTAGAATTGGATTTTGTAGTACTCAGAAGAGACAATGTGATAGTAAGTTGGTCCGGATTGCTCTGTAGTGAAATATCTTGGTCTGTGGATCTGAAGGCATGTTTGGGAAGTCAGTGTGTATCATCAACTCTAGTGGTTCGTAGTTTGGAGGTCCGCAAGCTATCCTTCTAGTTTGACAGTCATGGCAGAGAGTGTTCTTGAGGTTCCAGAGGAAGATTCAAATATTTTTAGTAATATGATTTAGAGTGAATGTTATTGGTGATTTCAATGTGCTTGTGGAGGTCTCTGGATCATGTGGCTACTATGTTGGAGGTCCACATTGAAGTTTGAGCTTGTTGATTAAAGATTTCTTCTTTGAGGTTGATGTTCTTCCTAGTCTTGGTCGACCGAATGTTCCTAGCATGTTGCAGATGCTTTAAGAGCATTTCTATGAAGTGTGGAGTGGTTGTAGAAGCAAATTCAAGTCTCAGTTGTGTTTGGCCAATAGTGTGATGATCTACGTCAAGTTTAGCCGACCTTGTTGATTGTTCCAAGGTTGATGAAGCATATAAATACTTGTTGAAGATTTATTGAAAAGCATCCTTGTGCAAAAAAGATAAAATCTAAATAAAGGATTAGGAGTAGAGCAGAGAAGAAAAGGAGCAAGAGCAGTATAGAGTGTGAAGAAGAATTTGGGGCAAAGCAAAAGTTCTTGAGCATTCATTGAAACTGAATCAGGCATGAAGTAGATGTTATTTCTTAGTTAATTCTATCTATTCTAAATAAATTTTGTAGGCAGTGAGCCTCTCTTTTGAGCAGTGAGCTCTGGGCAGTGCGCTCAAAGGCATGTGCCTTCTAGTTTTCTAAAGTACTTTTAATAGGGTACAAATCTTGTGGGTTAACCCCCACCATGGTTTTTCCCTTAACCGGGTTTCCACATCAAAATCTTGGTGTCAAGTGTGTTGATTATGTTTTTTCTCTTATGTTGTTGATATATGCTTTAATGTTTACATCTTTAATCTGGTAGTAAGATAATAAAGAAGGTTAAAATCAGAAAAAATTATTATTGTGGACAACTGATTCACCCCCCCTCTCAGTTGTCCGGTCTAATTCCAACAAATTATCCATCTGTTTTGTTTTCTTTTCAAAGTAAAAATTGATAATACAAAGTTGAAGATGAACGAAAACACCATCAAACCTTGCTTTTAAACATTCTTTCATATCTACATCATGTGACAGAAAAATCTGGCAATAACAAATGGGTAGATTTGAAAAAGCTATGAGTCTGTTGTATGCTTATGACTACTATAAGATGGAGAATAATAATGAATTTTCAGAAGAATTTAGGGCTTGACAACTTGGATACCATTAAGACAGTGATGGCTTTGGAGGATGAGTTTGCATTGGAAATTTCAACAAGGAGGCCAACAAAATTGATTCTTGCAACCTTGTGTTTGAATGCATTTCTCCCCACTCAATGGCTAAGTGAGATAATTTTTCAGCCCTAGAATGACATGCTACTTGAGCCTAGTATTTGCAAATAATTCAAGTTTGAAAACTGTTAAAATTTAAAAATCTATCTAAGCAAGTTCCGATCATTCTTTGTCTATGCTCAATATAAATTTTGAGTCTCTTAGGTGAAAATTAAGTGATAATTCTATTAAAAGACTAAAATTGGCAATTTCAACAAGCCAACAATGTTTTAAATTGAGAATACAAATTTACGTTGTTTTAAGCATCTATATGAGGCCCATTTGTGCTCAAATGTTTGACAAGTTTAGATGCTCAAACAAAGGCCTTAACAAATTGAGTCTTATTCCACAGTAGACTGATGACTTTTTTTAATCAAATTAGATAAAATAAAGAAGAGAAGTGAATTTAGTTATTTTTAATAAAATAATTGAATTAAATAGAGGCAAAGGAATATTTTAAAGGGACAAATAAGTGCATTTTAGTGCCCCCACTATTTCCAAGCAGGCTCCATGCTAGCCTTAAGACTATACATTAAATTTTTTAAATGCAAAATGGAGCTATATCTTTATTGGCCAGTGGACAATTTAAGCTCAATGGGCAATCAAGTTTAAAATATAGCCTTATCCATAGATATTTTCTTCCTATGCACCCTCTCTTGATTGAAATTTGCATATGGTCAAGTTTTAAGGTGGGGCCAAGCAATAGGCCTGCATATGTTAAATATTTATGGGCAATTCAAATGTTTCCATCCCTGCCATGTTGACTAAAAGGGAGCAATGTAGCAATATTTTACTATCTAAGAAAAATACAAATAAAATAGAGGCACAACAATTTAATAATTGGTGCAACATGTTAAAATGTATTACAGGCAGAAATAATGGGTAGAAGAGTAGTAAAGGAGTAAAATATTATAAAAATGGTATGCAAGTTCCAGAGGACATCAAACAAAAAATTAATAATGCCTATGCCTTTTATCTTTCTATATTGAATTATTTTATTTTTTTTGTTTTTTAAACTTGCACTAAAGCTTGTAAGTTTATATAATGATTATTTGTGTAAAAAATCATCTAATAAATTGAAAAGCTTTTTAATTGTGTGCTCAGTTTTTTTTACCATTTTTTACTATTACAAATTTATAATAATTTTTTAACATAACTTTATAAAATGTTGTATGTTTTAAAAGTTTTAATAATTAAAAGAAATTATATTCAATATTTATTTTTCTAATTGATTTTTTTTAAGTGATTAATTGTTAATTAAATTATTAATGTAGTGATTATTTTAACATTACTAAATCAATGAATATTTAAAAAATTTATTATAAAATATTTTATTTCAAATAAATATTAAAAATATATTTTACATTGTTAAGTGGTTCTAATTTCTACCTTTGGGTTGTATAAAAAAAATGGACACTCCGAATAATGGCACTCTGCAATGGCCTGCCCTAGGGTAAAACTTGATTCAGTAAAGAGGTTCATAAATAGCGGGTGTAGGGGAGAGAGTACATTTCTTATAATAAATTCCAATTTTTTTTTGGATATTGGAATAAGAAGTAAAAAAAATACTAATAAATTCAAACCCTTCATACAGCTGATGGCCGGGAAAATGGACTAGGTATCTTATATATTAATAGTGCCCGATTCTGACTCATGACCTTTTCCACTATAATTTTTAGTTGATATCTCCTCAATCCAAAACATTATCGTACGGTAAACGCTACCAAACAGAACCAGATTTTTTATTTAAGCGGAAAATAACATTATCGTACGGTAAACGCTACCAAACAGAACCAGAGACAGTCAATTTATCACGACTCCGACGGGAGATTTTGAAGACGGAGAGTCCGCAGTGATCGGAATATCGAACAAAACCGGTGATCGAACACCGGAAAAAGATGCTTCGGCAGAGGTTCTCCTACTAAATAGCCTATCGGCTAATTAAAAAATGAAGTAACAGTTGAAAATTCGTCATTAAAGGTCTTAAACAACGTGAATGTTCAATAGGGTTAATCTTTCAATAGAAGTGAAACATTTTAATCAATAAAAAAATTTGGACTTTTTGTTAAAAAAAAATTACACCTTAAATAAAGGTCGAGCATAAAACAATGATGTGATATTTTGGTTTTCCAATATACAAATTCTGAACGCGTTTTTAATCTTTGTAACCGTCCCCGTATCGGTATGATATTTTAAAATTCTGAGTAATTTGATATTTGAAAAAAGCTACTGACATGTGATCCGCAAATCTGCAGTGAAAAGACTTGAGAAGGAAAAAAAAGAACTATACACGCTTGGAGTACATCAGTCATTCGAGAGTTTTTACTCTTTTATGCAGAAAAATACAATGAATTGTTATTACATGCATCGTAGAACGATATGATTTTGTAAATCTAAGAAATAGCAGGTTGTAAAGGTATAGGTCCGAGTAATTAGAAATGAGCAGAGAGGAACCTTGGAGGTTTAGAAATGATTTTTCTCAAGAAAATGAAAATGAAAATGATGAAGGTGAACAGTACTTAGCTGTGGAGAGGCATGAAGATCCTATTTCTCATGAAGATGAAGATGAAGAAATGACTATTTTTCCGGAAGATGAAGACGACATACGTTTTGGTTGGAGAAGTTTGGCTGGGATAACTACCAATGAACGTATTCGAAGTTTACAATCCTCTCTGCAATCTGCTTTTGATGATTATTGTGAGCAGTTTCATGACACTGAAGCCGACTTAATTAGAGTTAAATCAGAAATTAAGGAGTTGGCTGAAAGAAACAAGAAACTAGAGAAGGAGCTCCACGAGGCTAAAGAACGAGTGTTTGAGATAGTTAAGATTGTCTAGAAAAAGACATATATTTTTAGAAGTCTTCCAAAAAACATTCCAGGTTATCTAAAAAGGAAGAAGCTTCCAGCTGTTATAGAAAAGAACTTTCCAAGGAGAAACTTCCAATTGTTCTAGAAAGGAACATTCTAGGATTTTAGAATTATTTAGAAAACTAGAAGCTTCCAGGCTTCAAGGACTTTGTACCTATATATATGTGATTATAGAGAGCTGCCAGACATAGCCTTTGGATGGTTGCTGGATACAGCATGTAGATAGCTGCTAGACATAGCATCTAGATAGCTGCTAGACACAGCATTTGGATGTAATGCAAGCTAGATAAATATATTTCTGAGTTATCTAACTTTGTTTTGCCCTATTTTCTCTCAGTCTATTATTGCTGTTCCGTTTTTTATTGTCTTGGGGCTGTTTTTACAACGAGAATAATCCAGTTAACTAGATCTCGACCAAACAAGAAACAAGCTTCAGGCGCTGTGCACAACATTCGATGCAGTGAAAGAACAATGTGATCAAGTATGTAAGCAACAAGAGTATGCAGCAGCGGCTACACAACTTGCAAAGAAGAGAAAATATGTTCTTAAGGTTTACGAGGTTAATGACTGCGTGAATTGCCCAATTTGCTTGGAACCACAAATGGGTTTCCAATAACAGAAACTTCTTTTTTTTTTTGGTTTTTAAATGTTAGGGTATATAATTTTTTAACAAATGAGTTATATTTGAATCAAAGATGGATTTGCTATCAAGAGGGTTGCTAGTTCAGTGGTAGAGTACTCCAGAGGTAAATGGGAGGTCCTAGGTTAAACTTTTAACTTGGGCCATGAAAAGTTTAACATGGTATTAGAGCCTAGGCCAGCAGACCTAGGTCAAGTTAGGTTCTACGAACACCTATGGTGTTAGCTCAAGTGGCGGTGTTGGAAAATGAACCACACCCAAACCAAAGATAGACTAATCACCAAGTTTGTCAATAACTTAATAGTAAAGAACCCACCAACAAATAATTAATCTTACCTTTGACTACTTCTAACTGATCCATAAAAATTTGACAAATTTTTCATTGCTAATACAATAATACTCTCAATATCTTTTATTTGTTTTAAAAAAAAGGGCTATTTAGAAGGTTGTATTGATTGCTATAAACAACTTTTGATGTAATAATAAATCGATCTATGTTCTGAACAGAGCTCTTAATCTGATAAAATTGCCGGGATTTTATGTGTTGGGTGTCTTACTCTGCTCTGGTCCGTTATTTGGTTGCAAGCTTCGTTCTTTTTGAAACATTAACGAAAAGCGACAAAAGTCATAATATTTATGTGTATATGCAGGGGAGTTTGAACGTACTGTAGCATCTAAAATTAGATGCCACAGGTTTGAATTTGACTGCTACATATTTACACAGCCGCACTGCAACGTGCTAGCTGTTTAAGCTGGGGCTTGAACGGATGCTCCATATGTCAACCTGCTAGCAATTCCCACCTAGCAGTTTTATTAAATCTTTTGAAATTGAAAATATTTTTCTGTTATATCATTTAGTGTAGTGTTGGATTTTGGGAGATTTTTATCACATTTAATGTTTTAAGATTTAGGGGGTTAAAAGGGAGGTTGGAGGAACCACTACAAGGGAGGAGGACAATTCCAATGTCTTCTTGATTAATTATTTAGAAATTGAGAATATTATATGAGAGTGATAAGAATAGATGGCCTCCTATTTATAGTTTTGGTTTTTATGTTCAGCGTTGTGTATGTAGTATAGTGTTTCTATTTTTAAATTTCCTCTTTTTGAGTTTTGATGAGGAACACTATTTTAGTAGAGTTATGCTATTTTTGTTAGAGTGGTAGAGATACTGAGAGGGGGGGTGAATCAGTATCCAAACAAATTTTTCCATTTATAGAATAATTTTGCAGACTTGTATGAATAACATTATAAACTTGTATTCCACACAATTAAATTCAACTGAATTCAAATGTACTGTGTCTTTAAAACTGAGCCAGTAAGATAAGATGTAAGTATGAAAACTAAAATATTCGACAACAGATCGAAAACATACCACAAAAATAAAGACACGGAGATTTGTCCTGAGTGGAAAGTCCCGGGCATAAAACCACTCGAAAAATTACCTCACTGGCTTAAAAATCTCACTGATTACTGTGTCTCACTGGCTTACAATCTCACTGAATACTTTGCCTCACTGGCATGTTAAGAATTACAAATGTTTGAAGATATTTTCATACAGAGGAATACTCTGTTTCTCTTAAGAACATATACTGCCAACAATGTATGTGCAGAACACACAAAATATATGCACACACATCATTTACATTATATTCTCTTATATACATCTGATTATATTCCTTTCAAAGACATTTAACTGTAGGCAGTTCCAAAAATTTGAACAACTGAAATAAAAACCAATTGACAGTTTTACAATTGTGTCCTTCAATGGAATAAACAACATTAATCTCTTTGTTCAGAAAAGCAGAAATGATTCGAAGAAGGGAAGTGATATGAAACTGTTAACCCTCAATAGGGTTACAAAGTTCAACTGCCGATTACAAAGTCCAACTGCCAATAACTCAAGCAAAACCCTAGGGTTTCAAAAATAACGGCCAACATCATTTATAAACGATCCCATATAGCTGATGGGATAGACAATCATGTTTGTACAAATAAAGAAATGATGTTTCAGAAGAACAAACCCCATTGGTAAAAGCAAATAGAGCTGTAAAGTGCTGTTTAAAAATACAAACTATACAGAAATTATATTTTTCAAAAAAACCTTGACAGATTTATTTGCCAGTTTTAAAAACAATTCTGCAGAAAAAATAAACCCTTTAGATCATACTTACAGATACACTGACGACCAGAAGTCGAGATGCCAAAACATGGAATCTTGAATGATCATTGCTGAAGATACCTCAGACAGACCAAAAAGAATCAACCAGCTTTTACCCTGCATACTAATGATAACAATAAAACTGCAATCTATGAAGTCAACTTTCAAACTTCTCTGAAGATTCAATAGACCCCTCTCATGATTTTTCATGATTATCTTGCAAACCCTACACTGTGCAGACAATAATGAAATGAAGTGCCAGAAAGAACAAAGATACAAGTGCTTTGAAACCTTTAACTGGCCGTTCCAGCTTGCCCTAAGGAGGGCTTCAACAATACAAAGGAGAAATGACCGCTTAAAAGAGTGAAATGACATTTCTACTGGTCAAGGCAGTAAACAGAATATTCTGGATCACTTAACAATATGAGTTCGATCAATTAACATGTGTTCACTCTAAACCAAAGCCTGCTTACTAGGAGATGACATTCGAACATTTTTGCCAAGCATACTTTATATGACATCTTACCTTATGCCAAGACTTCATACATGATAAAACATGTTACCACTTTTGACATCACTGCCAAAATAAAATGCCAACTGGGGTTAAAAAAACTCCCCCTTTGGCATTGATGTCAAACCTCACCAAGATTCACACTGTAAGATCCATAGTGTAGATACATCTCAATATGAGATCAGAAAGTTGAAACAGAAAAATATCAATAGTAACAGTTCCAACACAAACACCAAAAGCAACACCAGATTCCAAACTCAGATACAAGTATCAACTTCTCAGATTCAAGAGTCTACCAATGCTAGATACCAATAACAGTTCTAGATTATAGCAGCAGCTTTCCAGTTTCCAAAGTCTACCAAATAGAAATACCAATACTCACCAATACCACCAATACTCACCAATACCACTGAAATACATTCTCTCCCCCTTTTGACAACAAGGCCAAAGGCAGGAAGAAGAAAACTTGTATGAGTGACGAGAAACCCAATCCAAAAACCACAAGAAACCGTCAGAAACAATAGTGCCAAAAATAAAATTAGGGGAGCAAGTTCTAGATATGAATCTGAAAAATAATAGAGAGAACATGCCGACTGTCAAGATCTTCAGATAGCAACAATTGAAGAGATAAATATCATGACAGGCAACACCACTGTCAAATAGTCCAAGAGTAACAACTTAAACTAGATATATAGAAGCAGAAACACAAAAAAAAATGACTATCTCATGAAGAAGAATGATCAACAGGACGCAGAAATATCCAAGCATCTCCCCCTGAGTCCAAGAGTGGAGAAATTTTAATGCAAAGAAGAAAAAGAGAGAACCCCAAGTTGTTGCCGGAGACCCTCAAACACTACTTTGGGAAGTGGCTTAGTAAAAATGTTAGCCACTTGATTAACTGAAGAAACATAATCTAGGATAACATCATTGAGAAGAACTTTATCACGAAGAAAGTGATATCTGATATCAATATGCTTGGTACGAGAGTGCATTACAGGATTCTTCGATATATTGATTGCACTAACATTGTCACACAAAATCTTGACAGGCTTAGACATAGCAATCTTATAATCACACAGAGTTTGAACCATCTAGAGGATTTGAGTGCAACAAGTAGTGGCAGCAATGTATTCAACCTCAGCTATAGATAAAGAAACAAAATCTTGCTTTTTGCTATGCCACGAAACAAGTCATCCACCAAGAAAAAATGCACCACCAGAAGTACTCTTCCTGTCATCAAGACTACTAGCCCAATCAGCATTTGTATACGCTATCAGAGTAAAGTCAGAATGTCTCGAATACCAAAGACCATAATCTAATGTGCCTTGTATATATTTAAGGATTCTTTTTACTGCATTGAGATGAGTTTGTTTAGGAGCAGATTGAAAATGAGCAACTAAATAGACAGCATACATTATGTCAGGTCTAGTGACAGTTAAATACAACAAGCTACCTATCATAGACCGATAAAAAGTATGATCAATATCAGGTTTGTCAACTTCAGCACTTAATTCGCAACCGGTTTCCATAGGTGTACTAACAGGATTACATTCATCCATTTGAAACCTTTTCAACATTTCTTTTGCATATTTTGTTTGAGAAAGAAATATACTTTCTTGGAGCTGAGAAACCTGTAGGCCAAGAAAAAATGAAAGTTCACCTAGCATTGACATTTTAAATTTTTCTGTCATAACCTGTGGAAAATATAAACTAAGTTCATCATCATCACTGCCAAAAATTATGTCATCAACATATACAACCACTATCAAGATGTGATCATTTTTAGTCATAAAATACAGATTACTATCAGCTCTCCCTCTAGTGAAGCCTTATGATTGTAAATGTTTATCTAGTTTGGCATACTAAGCTCTAGGAGCTTGCTTAAGCCCATAAAGAGCCTTTTTTAATCTGTAAACATGATGTGGTTTGTCCTTGTTAACAAAACCTTCCGGCTGATCCATATAAACCTCCTCTTCTAAGTCTCCATTTAAAAAAGTTGTTTTAACATCCATTTGATAGACCTTGAAGTTTTTGTAAATAGAATATGTGAGAAACATTCTGATTGTTTATAGTCTTGCTATAGGAGCAAAAGTTTCATCAAGATCGATACCTTATATTTGTGAATAACCCTTACAAACCAGTCTAGCTTTATTTCAAACAACAATTCCATTTTCATCAAGTTTGTTTCAAAAAACCCATTTAGCCCCAATAATATTTTTATCTTTAGGCCTTGGAACAAGTTCCCAAGTGTTATTTTTCTCTATTTGGGCTAACTCATCTAACATAGCCTGAACCCATAAGTCATCTTGACTAGCTTCAGCATAGGTTTTAGGTTCTAATTGCGACACTAGACAAATATGAACATGCTAATTTGCTTGAGCAGTTTTTCTTCTAGTTTGTATGCCAGAGTCTAAGTCACCAATAACATGGTCACTTGGATGATTCTTTTGCAGCAATCTTCTAGGAGTATAAATGGAAGATTTAGAGGAAGTATCAGTTTTAGGACTTACTGTTTGTCCTTGAGGCACTCTAGAATCTGATTCTGATTCTTCTTTAGATTTCTCTAATTCTTCTTTTGTGCTTGGTTCTCCTTGAATGATTTCTTCAACTGGTTGAAACTGAGGTTGCTATTCTTGCTGCAAATTCTCAACCACTTTCACGTTAGAGCTTTCAACTATTCCTCATAATCTCTTATTATAACATTTGTAGGCCTTACTATGAGTAAAGTAACCTAGAAAGATTCCTTCATCACATCGTGATTCAAAACTTCCTAGATGATCTTCTCTTCTTATGTAACATTTGCTGCCAAAGATTTTAAAATAAGATACATTGGCTATGTTTCCATACCAAAATTTATAGGAAGTATACCTAGTTTTGACTATTATTTGTACCCTGTTCAAGGTGTAAACTGCTGTATGAACTACTTCTTTCCAGAAAGCATTAGAAAGTCCAACATCTTGAAGCATAGTTCTAGCCATCCCTTTTACTGTCATATTCTTTCTTCCAGCCACACCATTTTGTTGAGGTGTTCTAGGAACTGAAAACTATCTTTTGATGCCATGTTTTTCACAATATTCAAGAAAAGCAGTAGAAGTATATTCTCCTCCATTATCAGACCTTAAACATTTTAGTTTTAAATCTGTTTCTCTTTCTACCATGCTTTTAAAAATCTTAAATTTCTCTAAAGCTTCAGACTTATGCTTTAAAAATGTGACCCAAGTCATTCTTGTATAATCATCTATGAACAACATAAAATATCTTTCACCACTTAAAGATTTTGTTCTGGTTGGACCACATAAATCAATATGAACCAATTGAAGAGGTTCTGTAGAAAACTGTTCTTTAGATTTATGAACATTTCTAGTTTGTTTACCTTGCTGACATTCTTTGCAAACCAGATTTTTAGGCTTAGAAATAGCAGGCATATGTCTAACATTTTTATTGTGACTGATTTTAATTAAGTTATCAAAATTTATATGCCCCAATCTCCTATGCCACAATTTACTTTCTTCAAATTGACTCATAAAGCACAAATTGTTTTTGCATTCATTAGCAGATCCATGCAGATTATAAATCTTACCTTTTGTTCTCAACCCTGAAGCAATAACTTGTTTTAAATTTTTGAGAACCTTGTAGCCTTGTGATGTAAAAACTACATCAAAACCACTGTCACAAATCTGACTTACACTCAACAAATTATGAGTTAGTCCTTCAACAAAATAAACATCATCTAGAGGTGTGTTATCTTCTAAAAGAACTGTACCTTTTCCTATGATCTGTAAGCAATAATCATCACCAAATTTAACTGACCCATTTGAACAATTTTCAAACAAAGTAAATTTGCTTCTATCCCCAGTCATATGATGAGAACGTCCACTGTCTATAACCCAGATTTCATTTTTCTTTGCATGAAATGCAACTTCAACAATCATAGCATTGTTGTTTTTAGGTACCCATTTCATTTTGGTTTGCTTATTGAAGGAAAAACTTTCTGATTTACAAAATTTTGCAATATGTCCAAATTTTTTGCAACTGAAACACCTTATTTTGTTCAAGAGATTAAGAGTCCTATCATTAAGAAAATAGGACTACTTTCTGAACGTAAATTTACAATCAATTGCTCGATGCCCATATTGATAACAGTAAAAACAATAACCAGAGAATCTAAAAGGCCTTTTTTCTTTGAGATGATTATCATTAGAGCATTGACCTTTTGAGAAGCTTAGACTAGTCATATCATTATACTCTTTTTGTTTACCTAGCATATCAGCAAGTTTATCACTGTTGTTACACATTTCAAGTTCTTTTCTTAGTTTAACTATTTCAACTTCTTTAGATTTTAACCTTTCTTGAGTATCTGAAAGAATTTTTCTGTTCTCTTCAAGACTTAATTGTAAATCAGAAATCTATTTTTCTTGATCATATATTAACTTGCTTTGCACTCCATTCTTCTTTCTAAATCTTCTAATTTCACCAAAGGCACATTTTAACTATCCTTCTAAGTCAATTTCATTTTCAGACATTTCAGTTTGTTCTCCTTCTGGAGCAGTAATAATTGCTGCCATAAAAAGTGTTTTGTCTATTTCATCAAAGGATTCCTCTGATACACTATTTGTTATTCCAGCAATTAGACACCTTTTCTTAAAAGTATTTTTCTTGTTAAAATTGAAAGGTTTTTTCTTATACTATTTTCTATTATCTTCTTGTTCACTGTCAAATTCTAGATTAGGACACTTTGCTGCATAATGTCCTATTTTTCCATAGTTGAAGCATTTAAAAGGTAATTTTCCTTTATATCTACCTGAACCTCTTCTAATTTTACTGACAAAAATAGATTCATCTTCACTGATATTTTTAGTTTCATGACTGGTTTCAATTTCTTTTTTCACAGTTTTAAAAGTTGCTTCCTTAACTTCTTTATTGGGGTTTTCATTCTCCATTCTCATTTCATAAGCAGTAAAGACTCTTAGAATAGAATCAATAGTTATAGTTTTAGGATCTTTATCTTCCACCACAGAAGTTTTGGAATCATATTTGAGAGTTAGAGTTCGTAAGATATTTTTAACAATAGTTATCTCTTCTAATTTCTCCCCTAAACCTCTAATACTATTGACAGTTTCTTGAACTCTTTGAAGATATTCATCTATCTTTTCATCATCTTTCATTCTTATTCTTTCAAATCTTTCTCTAAGAGCTTGTAACTTAGCCTCTTTAATGCTTTCATCCCCTTCATAAATATTAGAAAGTTTATCCCAAATACTTTTAGCTGTTTAACATTCCATAACTTTATTTAACACTTCATTTGTCAATCCACAACAAATAGCACTAGCAGCTTTTGAGTCACAATCAAGAGTTTTTTTTTCATCAGCATTAGATGGTTTGCCTATAACAGTGCAGCTAGTTTCAATGGCTTCCCAGACATCATATCCTAAAGCTTTGATATGATGAGTCATTCTAAATTTCTAAAAAGTAGTGTCTGTACCATCAAACAGTGGTGCCTTGGATGAGGACAGACCATCTTGAAAAGACATGGTTACCACTCAACCAGGAATCCCCTTAAGCTTATTAGGCCTTAAAGACAAAAAGGGTTTGGCTCTGATACCACTTGTTAGAGTGGTAGAGATACTAAGAGGGGGGGTGAATCAGTATCCAGACAAATTTTTGCACTTACAGAATAATTTTGCAGACTTGTATGAATAACATTATAAACTTGTATTCCACACAATTAAATTCAACTGAATTCAGATGTACCGTGTCATTAAAACTGAGTCAATAAGATAAGATGTAAGTATGAAAACTGAAATATTTGACAACAGATCGAAAACATACCACAAACATAAAGACACAGAGATTTGTCCTGAGTGGAAAGCCCCGGGCATAAAACCACTCAAAAAATTACCTCACTGGCTTAAAAATCTCACTGATTACTGTGTCTCACTGGTTTACAATCTCACTGAATACTTTTGCCTCACTGGCATGTTAAGAATTACAAATGTTTGAAGATATTTTCATACAGACGAATACTCTGTTTCTCTTAAGAACATATACTGCCAACAATGCATGTGCAGAACACACAAAATACATGCACGCACATCATTTACATTATATTCTCTTATATACATTTGATTATATTCCTTTCAAAGACATTTAACTGTAGGCAGTTCCAAAAATTTGAACAATTAAAATGAAAATTAATCGACAGTTTTACAACTATGTCCTTCAATGGAATAAACAACATTAATCTCTTTGTTCAGAAAAGCAGAAATGGTTCGAAGAAGGGAAGTGATATGAAACTGTTAACCCTCAATAGGGTTACAAAGTTCAACTGCCAGTTACAAAGTCCAACTACCAATAACTCAAGCGAAAGCCTAGGGTTTCAAAAATAACGGCCAACATTATTTATAAAAGATCCTATATAGTCGATGGCATAGACAATCATGTTTGTGCAAACAAAGAAATGTCGTTTCAGAAGAACAAACCCCACTGGTAAAAGCAAATAGAGCTGTAAAGTGCTGTTTAAAAATACAAACTATACAGAAATTGTATTTTTCAAAAGACCCTTGACAGATTTATTTGCCAGTTTTAAAAACAATTCTGTAGAAAAAAAATAAACCCTTTAGATCATATTTATAGATACACTGACGACCACAAGTCGAGATGCCAAAACATGGAATCTTGAATGATCATTGTTGAAGATACCTCAGACAGACCAAAAAGAATCAACCAGCTTTTACCCTGCATACTAATGATAACAACAAAACTGCAATCTATGAAATCAACTTTCAAACTTCTCTGAAGATTCAACAGACCCCTCTCATGATTTTTCAAGATTATCTTGCAAACCCTACGCTATGCAAACAATAATGAAATGAAGTGCCAGAAAGAACAAAGATACAAACGCTTTGAAACCTTTAACTGGGCATTCCAGTTTGCCCTAAGGAGGGCTTCAACAACACAAAGGAGAAATGACCGCTTAGAAGAGTGAAATGACATTTCTACCGGTCAAGGCAGTAAACAGAATATTCCAATCACTTAACAATATGAGTTCGATCAATTAACATGTCTTCACTCTAAACCAAAGCCCGCTTACTAGGAGATGACATTCGAACATT
This sequence comes from Cunninghamia lanceolata, assembly GCA_027924645.1. Classification (NCBI taxonomy): domain Eukaryota; kingdom Viridiplantae; phylum Streptophyta; class Pinopsida; order Cupressales; family Cupressaceae; genus Cunninghamia; species Cunninghamia lanceolata. The sequence continues at coordinate 3,415,080 of BSBN01000797.1, forward strand.
TTTGCCAAGCATACTTTATATGACAGCTTACCTTATGCCAAGACTTCATACATGATAAAACATGTTACCACTTTTGAAATCACTGCCAAAACAAAATGCCAACTGGGGTTAACAATTTTGTCTCCAGCCTCTTGATTGGTAGGGGAGAAAGTATGTCTTCATGATTACTCTACAACTAGTTGTACCTTTAATGAATGTTTTATATGTTAAAGGAGTAGATATAAAGTGTGGTCCAAATGTGTGAATGGTCAGATAGTTGGACATTGATTGTGGATGCATTTGACCATTGCGGGTACAAAAGAATCACAAGGACAATGATCATTATAGTTTGAAAGCCACACATCTTGCTCATACTACATATGGTGCAGATGATTAGAAGTATGTTAGAAAATGAATTACAATATGAAAGATAGTGTTAGAGAGAGGCAATGGATCATGCACACTAAATGTACAAAATTAGTAGGTATTATTCTCAGAGGAATGTTGATCAAATGATTAGACATATGATTATGCTACTGTCAGGGCATTACTATTTTGGTTTCTTTTGTGGCGGTTCTTCATTCTGGAAGTGGTGTTGCTGTTTGTTGCAGGACAGAGTTCTTTGTTTTTATTTGGTTGAGAGCAGTTATATGTTTTTGTTATTGCTGTTCAGTGTTATTCAGTTATCTATTGCATTTCCGTGCTTCTTGGGGCCTCATTCTATACCGTGGCTCTTATTTTCTTGCTGAAGTGGCTGCTCAATCTGGTCAGCTACATCTTTTTGATGTTTCAGTACAGGGGTTTGCCCCATGTGTTAGATTGCGCTGGTGCATGTCATTGGGGACAGTCATTTCTTCTGTTGTTGCCTGCATACTAATCTGGGACAGTCATTATTTCAGGCCCTGTTTATGTGTATTGCTGTTATTATTGTTTTCATTTTGTAATCTTGACAGTCTATGACTGTTCTTCTATTGTAATTCGAATTTTTTCAATATTAAAAAAATATATATATATTGATCGAAATTAATCAATACAAAAAAATAAAAGACTAATTTTATAACATAAAAAATATTTTATTTTATTTATATTTCAATATATTAAATTAATGTTAATGGTGTTAGTTGGATAGAATAGTTTCGCAAAGGGTTTTTAATCAAGGGATCATGTAGACCCAGTTGCACTTAACAAGAAGTGGCTTTCTCCTCTTAAATCTGGTACTTGGTATTTAATTCTTTTAAGCTTTTGTTATTTTAACTATATAATTGGTTAAAGTTATTGATATCCTTTTTGTGTTACATAACAGAAACTTTTTAAAACTGCACCTAATTTAATTGACCTTCACAATAATCCATTATGCCCTTTTTCAAAAATTTTAAACATATAATATTTGTAAGATAATAGATGTAATTACTTTATTAAATATTTTAATTTTACAATTGTAAATGAAAAACAAGAACTCTCATGTTTTATTCTGTGGGAATACGGTCTTTCAATGTCAACAGCTTTCTAACATTCCTAATTGTGGAACTCCAGTTCTCTTTCCTGTGGCCATTTCTTTGGCAGATCATGCATAACACAATGGATTTCTAAAGGTGGAAGTCATGGTTCCTTACCGTTAAGTCAAATTTGATTCGTATTTTCTTTATCTTGTTATTCAGTGGCCTCATTTGATTGGATTACATACACTTTTCATTCAAACTAAACTTGTATATAAATGGTTACAGTGCTCGAGTAGGGTTACATTAGCAGATATAAGATATCACTATGTATCCCAATTCTATGATGGGGATGTGAAGATTCAGCAGGTAGATCACTCACTCCTATTAATATATCTTACCAAAACAATTACTATATTAGCTATGTTAATTGAAATTTCTGTACACTCATATCAGTCGTGTGTTTTTACAGGGTGGATGAAAATTGTGAAGGGAGAAGCTCTATATCTGACTACATTTAGTTTCATCTTTGGAAATCTAAATACTTGCCTGAAGATTTAATCAAATACGAGATTATGTTTAAAGTGGGTCATAGGGACTTTGGAAGATACAATTCTGAATTATTCAAGAAATTGTTCTAATTTACACAGTAAACATGACACATTTTGGCTGTTATTAAAACTGACATGCATACGCTAAAATAGTTTGTATTGCTTTTGGAAACGCTAAAAGTTGTTTTCTCCAATGGAGAGAATTGCTGCTTTTTTTTTAATTATTATTTAAAAATGGTATGTGATTTGAATTATTCTGGTTGAGATTTGGAACTTCAGCTGTCATGCTAATCTAGTTTGTAACGAAATCATCCTTCCAATATTCATTACTACAAATTTTGATGTTGGCAAAGATCCAAAGCTTAAAAAGTTGAATTGATGGTAGTGTGCGCATTGGATGCAAAATTAGTTTTTAACTTAACAAGTATTTGGGAGCTTAGAAGACAAAGTTTACGAAAAAGAACATAAATAAAATTCAATCCAAAAGGAATTTTTTATTGTATTGTAATACTTACATAGTATATTTGAGCAGGAAAATAATGCTTTTTAATATGGAAATTAGGTTAATCGAATTAATACATGTAAATAGCCACAATCAATTTATATTAATTAGGTTTAAAAATTTGTTTGGTGGGGAATAAACTTTGAAAATTAAATGAAATGAACAGTGATACTTACTTCCATAATTAAAGAATAATATCAATAGGATAAGATTATGCAACTTGTCTATTTGTCCGATTTAAAAATAGAGCTTCTTCATTAGTGAAACTATCAAGATGAATTTTGCAATATATCTCTTTCTTGCTAGAGGATAAGTTTTTGGGCTTATGAATAATTCTGGATGTGAATCTATATTAATGCTTTGAATTTGTCTTAGAATTTTTTGGAGTTCTATCCTCTACCTTTGTACAATCTGTAGTCTTCTATTCTGCCTTTTTGTTTTTGAGAATTTGGGACGGGTGATATTGATAACTACCTTATTAGGTTGTCATGTGATTGACCTATGAGGGCATTGCACATTGATCAAACCCATGAAATTGAACATTATCATAAATAGTAGGCAAATGCCTAAGATGTAGATTCTTAGTCTTTGTATTACACCAAATTTAAGCGTGTCACTACTAATTTTTCTCTAGAATGAATGATTACTTTATTTTCTTGGATGATTATAAGATTACTAGAATGACTGCATTGAATGTGTTTAAATATTTGCACATCACATCAAATTGTTCTAAATGTGTGTTTATTGGCTCAAAGTAAGAATGTAAGGAGCACTAGTTAGCCAAATTTTAATTTCAAATTTTAAATTGGAAAGGGACGGGATTGTGACAAAAGAAAGTTAGAAAGAATAGGACACTTCCTGCATTAATCTTAATCTTGAAAGGAGAGACATGCAATAAAAACTAAGATGATTCAACCATTTGAGAAAGATTAAACATACATAGAATAATAGGAAACCATATAGCATAGATATAATAGAGTGATTATGGAAAATCTTTAAAAAACTCTATCAACAAAAGGAGCCTCAGTGTATTATTCATCACCAATATCATATGTATGTATGTATAACAAAAGGAGCCTAAGATCTAATAGGGGTATACCACTGTCATAAATAAAGTATTTTGAGACATGATATGTCACTTTATAAAACTTAATATTTTTAAATTCCCTTTGAAGCTCTATCTTTTTCATCTCTTCCTTTCCAATTAATTTCTAGAGACATCTACACCTAAGTAAATTTTCCCCTTACCAAACAAATGGAAAAATTATTTTCTTGGATCAAGGGCAAAAGGCCCATAAATGAAATAATAATTAAAAGGTCTCAACAACAATTGAGGAGCTCCACAACCAACAATTACTGCAAAAACATGGGGAGATTTAGAATATGGTATGGACATCCATCAAATCTTAAAGGATAGAGGAATTTTGCCACATGTGGTAGTTGGCACTATCCTGATAGATATGAATTCAAAATGTAGAAGCACACACAAGGCACAATAGAGTATTGATTGCTAATTTATTAATAAACTATACAAAATGATAGTTTGGACCTCCCATTCATAATTTCCAAGAAGAAATGTATGTAGTAAGTTCACATCCATTTATTTTTTCTAGTTGGTCACTATGTGTATATGTGATGTATGCATGCATTAGTCACTATGTATACATGATTTATGAATGAGCTATTTGCTATGTTTATATGTGATGTATGTTGAGTTGATCATTGTGTGTACATGTGATGTACATATGACCTAGAAACTATCTAGTTTTATGTTCCTACTTGTTTTTGACATTGTACTAACATTTGTCTCATATACACTTGACATTATACTATTGTATATGGATTGAATTTTGAAGCATAAGATTAACTAATTAGTGAGTTTTAAAAGAGAGGTTGAAGATCTTATCCCAATTGTGTGGATGGAATCTTTATATTTTTGGTGTGTGAACTATGGAGCCTCTAACTCCTTTAAAGGAATATGTAGGTAGGGCCATTTTGAATGAGCTATTGAGGAACAAATTTGAGTCTAGGAAATTATCATGATATAGAGAGGCTACTCTATTTAGGGAAAGAATGTGAGTTGTAACATAATTTTTTTCCATTGCTGTGGTTTGATAAGGTTATTAAACTAGAACTTTTAAATTGGAATGAAGTTGCACGAATGATTTAGTTGATACTTATGATTTTATGTCAAAACCAGTTTAAATAAAAAAGATGGTTGTAACCAAGGGTGGTTATTACAAATATTTCCATCCAAGAAACCAAATATATAGAAGAAGCAAACCAAGCAACCATCAAATGGTAAATGAGAAGCCATGGGAAAAACCACCAAGAGGTATGGTGCACAAAATCTCAAGTCAAACATATTATACCCCATTCCAAGGTAGGTCTTAAGGTTATTTTTAGAATTTGATTTCATCCATCATAAAGGTGTCAGGAACTTCTCAAAAACTTTGGCACTCTATTTTGTCTCTATTATCTCTACATAAAGATGATATATGATGTATCATTCTTACATGGTATTATAAGTTGGTCAAACACTATGTAACCTTCATCTTATATGCTCTTATGAACATCATAAAATCGTTATAAAATATCTCATATCTTATAATTTTATTTATATTCTTGCATGTCTCACATTCCATTAGATATTCTTGTATACACCATAATACAAAATAAAAATGACATAAATGACACCTTAAAGTGGGAGAATCTTTACGATAATTTCACATAAAATAATTACAAAACTAATTAAATAACTAAATATTCAAATTGAAAGGTGTATCATACTTATCTTATCACTCTCCCACTTATGTGCTATATCTTGTAAGAGAGAAAGGAAAAAAACAACTATTTCTAAACTATTTTCTAAGGGTCATGAGACTAATGGACTCACTACACCATTTGAACTTCTTTGTATTCAATGGTTTTGTCAATGCATTTGCAAAATTCTTCAAAATATCAATCTTCTCTAACATCACCCTCCCATCCTCCACCATATAAAAAAAATGATACTTTCCATCAATGTGCTTCATCTACATGTGAAAGGGTAGGTTCTTTACCAATCTATGGCACACTAACTATTTTAGTAAACTCTAACTACACCCTGACTCAACCCAACAACTAAACAAAGGCTCTAAATACAAATAGTCTCTCTCTAGAAATGAGTAGCTACCACATTTTTTGACAATATAGTGGATAAAATAACCACAATTAATTGATTTTACCATAAGAATCTAAACACGACATTTTTTTGACCTTTTGTTATCAACATCTCATACCTATTTTGAGTCAACAAATCTCTAAATCTTAAATGAGTGTTTCAAGAGCCTCTAACCTTGCTATGCAATAGGTGACCCATAATACGATTGCCCCTTTACTACAAATGACCACTACCTTTTGGTTTCTAGTGATCTATAGTAACACTAAATCCTCATTACAAGTGACCATTGCCCCTTTATTGCAAGTGTCTTGTACCACCCCCTTGGTAGAAAATAGAATACTCTATAGTTGCCCACAAATACTTGAAGAGTATCTTCATTGCTACCTAATTCTCCTTGTCAATATTAACAATAAATTGACTCAAGACTCCTACTATTTGGGTAATGTCTCTAATCTAGTATAGACCATAATATATATGAGTCTCCCAAAAACACTAGCATATGGTATATGATCCATGTCCTCTATCTCACCATGTGTAGATGGATGTTGCTATCAACTAAAATATTTCCCATTAAATAAGAATATTCACTAATTTATACAATCTTCCTTGCGAAAACATTACAAAATAGAGTCAACATACTTCCTCTGGCTCACCTAAGGTTTTTTATTCAGTCTATCTTTCAGAATCTAAGAAAAAGAGATTACAACCTAGAATCAAATGAAAGAGTTAGAATCAATAAGATGTAAATGCAAAAGAATTGAAAACAACATAATACTGAGTCTAAGAGATTGATATAAATGTTCAAATGGCACAATAGCATCAAAAGTGAACTATAGCTCTAACCCATGATGAAATCTACAATGAGACACTTTGCTTGTAAAGGCAAGGTTGAGAGGTAGGACATAATGCGATCATGACAAGTGTTCTAATCTTATGACATGAGATACAAATTTTAAATGCACGTGAGGCACAAATATTAAATACCCCAACTATCTAAGTAAGCTTAACAAGTGAACATGTGTGAATAGGTTCTAACTAAGAACTAGTTAGATAAAGTACCTTGTTCACACTATAAAGGGGAATCCGAATAGGAAAACACCCCCGTTCACACTAACACCCCCCTTAAGTGCAACTTAGGGAGAAGTAGACAAATACAATGATGCAAAAAATTGGTTCTAGCTACAAGGCTATGTTAGGTACCGATATACAAACAATCTCTCACAACTAGAGTAAAGGAGAAAACCCAGTGAGACAAAACTCCTCCCGAAAAGAGAGGAAACATGAAAGTGAAAGAAGTGATGGAAGGAGGACTCAACATGACCCCCCAAGAACTACTTATGTCACCAATGTACAATCAATTACCCCCCATAGGAGAGATAGAATGATATGATAGATCCCCCCACAACGAAGTAGTTCGAGCATGCCAATGAATGCTTGAAGACAAAAAATAATTCACTACCTGCAAACATTTCTCCCCTTAGGAAGAAAGTAATATAATGGTGGGTTTAGAAGAAAATCCCACAAGATGGATTAAAAGGGAATAAAAATTAAGATATGTGCCTCAGAATACAATTCAAGTGTCTTCATACTAGAAAATGATGTTTTCTCCAAATCAGGAATGCAATACCCAATCAAACAAGGAATACTAAGAGAGGAAGGATAGTGAATTGCATCTGACAACATAGAATATGTGGTGACATCATGGCCATCAAATAAAAGAGATAACCCCTCAAATGTGTCCATCAAATCCAAAATGTGAGAATCAAAAAACAAAGATGCAATGTCTGATAAAGAGGAATCCCAATTAGGAAGACTAAAATGATCCTACTACAAAGAATCATTGGAATCTCTCAAGGAAGCATCTTTGAATTTTTAAGTAGTAATAGGTGATGGTGAAGAAATGATCTCAATAGAAGGAGAGAGAGAAGTAAGAGAAGAACAATCCAGACATGCTAGATATCTGAGATCCTCTTTTGTATCATCATCAAAGGGTATATTATTTGCATCATCAATGGGTATGAGGTAATTAATTGTAGGATCATCTGAGAATAGAGAGATATGATGGTCTCCATAGATCTCCCAAATATTAGTCCAAAATATGCATGGACAATTAATGTCCAAAATAGCCCACATAGTGTCATGATCAACACTAGAATAAATCAATCCTACAATATGGTCATTCCTATTTTCCCTTGTACTTTTCTTCTGAGGTGCAGCTAGAGCAAGTATGAGTCCATAGAGATAAGGTAACAAATTGAGCCACCTGCAATGTGTGAGGATTCCTTTTTTTCCAAGACTCATAATTATCTTTTTTCAGATTTATCACATGAGGATGATTAGAAAAACCCATGATATATCCTCAAATGATTAGAGAGCAAAAACTCACAAAATTACCCCCATTTTCACTCAAACATGAGAACCCCCTAGAAAAATATGATCATGGAACTTTATACTTAGTGAAATTATAATTTCCACAAGCCAAAAGAGAAAAGTGGTCTTTGATCTTGGTATAATGCAAAATCCAAAAATAGGCTATAAATAAAAGTATATTTTTTGTGTAAAACTAGATCAAACTGATAACATATATGAGAAATACTAAACAAATTATACACTTTCAAAAAACATTTCACCAAAAAGTTACTGTATGAGCCTGAATAGAGCCCCAAAAGGTCTAAAAACAGAAACTGCTTAGCAAAAATGATGAAAAATATAATTATGGACAAACCAAGAACCAAAATCAAAATCCATCCATGCCAGTGTGAAGTTTGCAAAATTCTAGCCCAAATAAAAAATGCTTGAGAAAAGGAGGTCATGAGCCCAAGATATGAGCCTGCAATGTTTTCCTGGAAAATCAAGCCTGCCAATGAAGAGGGGGCTTGTAAAACATTTTTGATTAAGTTTCCATAAGATCTGTTTCCTAAATGCATAAACTGACAAATACCTAGAAAGTTTTTCAATGTAGCAAACAAAACCTAGAAAATAATTTTCTTTCTGGCATGTAGAAGATGTGAATCTAATGCAAAAAACTACCTCCAACAACCAAAAAAAGGCATGTAGAAGTTGAATCAACCACCTAATTATAATAAGGGCATGTTGCAACCTATAATACAAGGCCAAAAGGAGGAAACCCTCATAAATCTGGTATTTCTATCAAGTTTTTTTGATTCTCCATGTTATCATTTGATGCAAGAGAATAATATACTCATCTTTTCAAGACCTTGCATGCAAAGTTTATTAGCCCCCAAAATCTCTCAATTTAATATGAATCTAATATTCCAAACATACTCTCATACCATGTTAGAATCTAAGAAAAAATAGATTAAAACCTATACTCAAATGAAAGAGTTAGAATCAGTAAGCTATAAATGCAAAAGAATAGAAAATACTATAACAGTGAGACTAAGAGATTGATGTAAATGCTCAAATGGCACAATAGCATCAAAAGAGAACTATAGGTCTAACACATGATGAAATGTACAATGAGAGACCTTTCTTATAAAGGCAAGGTTGAGAGGTAGGACATAATGTGATCATGACAAGTGTTCTAATCCTATGACATGAGACACAGATATTAAATGCACATGAGGGGCAAATATTAAATTCCCTAACTACCTAAATAAATTTTGACAAGAAATAGTAGAACACAATCCAAAGATCTGAGCATGAGATATTTCTCTAAAGTCTGTTTATACCCTAGATGGGATGGTGAGAGAATAATTTAGATGTATGTGGTGTTGATAACTGAGAGGGGGGGGGGTGAATCAGTTATCCTAATTATTTCTCTATCTGAACTTCCTTATGATTAATGCAGCATTGAATCAAACATAAAAACATAACCATGAAATAAGAAACACATGACATAATATTTTTGACGTGGAAACCCTGTTAAGGGAGAAAACCACGGGGTGATTAACCCAAAAATTATTCTCTGTTAGAAGAATAGAAAGTTACAAAATGGCACTTGCCAATTAGGGCTCACTGCCCGAGCACACTGCTCACAAGAGGCTCACTGCCTACAAGAAGACACACTGTCTTACAAAGTGATAAGAATCACAGTCTTGAACTGATTGGAAGCATCTGCATATGCTGGAGTTCAGTTCCGGTTAGGTTCAGTACACTGATCTGCTGCACTTCATCTTTCCTCTGTTCTTTAGTCTGCTATCCTTTCACATACCGGATCTTTCTTGCTCCTTCTGCTCTGCTCTGGACTTGTTCGCATATCCCTTCACACATTTCACACACTTCACAACTAAATCCATCCTCTATATATATCCGCACAAGTAATTTCATCACCTTTCTAGTCGGCATCCGGAACAGTCTAGTTTCTTACAAACTTTTGTTCTGTCGGCTGAATCCTTCCTCACCAAGCAATGCGGATCAAGCATATACTTGTAGATATCATTAATCATGTCGGCCAAACATGATTCATGCCTCTGCAACCTTTATCATCATTTGTAATACATCCGGAAAGTAGTCTGATACTCTGTCAGTCAGTTCTTCCTCTGTTTTCACTGTCTCTCAGGAATCCGGTACTCAACTATTTATATCTTTTTCCTTGTTCATCTCCGGAGGCTAAATCCTTGGAATATACCACTCAAGATAGTCCTCTTGACTTCCCCAGATCCGCACTATACCAAGACACTTCCTCTGAGAGATCCGGACCAATCTGTCGGACCTTGCCACATGCTCTGTTCTTGTTCACCGGACCACAACAATCTTTAATCTGACTTCCGGTAGAGACATATCATGACTTGCGGATATGTGGGATGACCTTTGTTGCCATCAATGACAACAACCATGAATCCATATAGTGTCTCTTGCCAACAATCTCCCCCTTTGGCATTGATGGCAACACTTAGTGAAAAATGACTAAGTGTTTGCACTATGCTCCCCCTTTGCTGATGCTCTGTCTTTATATACAATTTCCGGAACTCCCCCTTAGTTGGATTCCTCATTTTTCACTGCTCCTCACTCCCCCTTTGACATCAATGGCAAAGGGTAGGGTCCGCACACCAAAATTTTCAAAAATTTTCTATATATAGCCGCATATTTACATACTCACATATACTGCAGAATGTCTGCAAAGGATGTCTACAGTTGAACCATTTCAGTAGCCCAACTTAGCTTCATTCTGTCCAAAATTGAAATGTGACCACTCAACAAAAATGCAAAAGCTTCTGCCCGCCTGAGATCTGTCGGATCTTTTGTTTGGGCGGTGGTCTGGGCATCACTGATGGCCTCATGCATAGTTTCCAACTTAGGGATTATAATCCTTCTAAGTTCTCCCATCCGGTTGGTGATGTTCTTCCTCTCCTTCTCAAGATTCTTTATTTCATTCAAGACTGCAATAGTCTGACATTCTTGATTTATTATGGAGGAAGAGAGAGGATCAAAACTTTGAGATAAGCTTTGAAGCTTGTCCTGTTCCTCTTTTATTTTCTTGTCAATTGCTGCTGTTGCCTTTGACCAAGATATACAAAATTTGTAGATGTCACCGCCATCCTTAAGAGCATTCTCTAAGCTCTTTATTCCAATGCTAACAATCTTCCTATCTTTAGAGATTAGCTCTAATATTTCAGAAAATCTCTTATCCAAAAATTCCTTCCGGACCTTTTCTTTAGCTGATTTTTCTAGAGAATTAAAATGTGTATCAATACTGCTGACTAAGGTTTTTAGATTACCGGAAGTGGAGGCTGTCGGATCTATCTGGATTGATGGCATGATCTTTACAAGTACTCCGGAAGCAGCCTCTATCAACTCACAGTCTTCCATATGAGACTTCAGGAGCTTTTCATTTGCCTTGGCATTTGCAAATGAAGCTATCTTCATTGTTTGTACCGGAGAGAGAGAGTCAAAATCAAATGGGCCTTTTAGAAGCTCCGGTTCATCAATCTCTAGAGTTTCTTTGCTCAAAAATTGTTGAACAGTTTGTGCAGTGTCTCTTGCCGGAGACAGATGTTTCTTTTCTTCTGCAGTCTTAGAACTGTCAACCTCTTTGTCTGTCACCACTGCTTCCTTCTCCTGTAATTGCTCTTCTTCTTTGGATCCGGAGACTGTAGGGGAAACCAGAGGAGAGATGCTTGCTTGTTCATGGGCCACTTCTTCTGGAGCAGAGGGTCCCAAGTCCTCACTTGTCTGTTCAGGGCTCACTTCTTCCGGAACAGAAGATTCCAAATCAGCAGCTGTTTCTGCACCTAAGTCCTCTACAACAGGAAGATTGAACCTTTTGAAGGCCTTCCGGAGGATCTCTTCTGTTTCTTGGGCCACTTTGTCAGTCTCACCAAGCATGAGTTGATTCATCCTGGCTTTGCTTCTGAACTCATCTTTGCAGTCCTTGAAGATAATGTTCATTGTCTTGGGATCAATTTGAGGATATAGCTGAATAGCTATCTGCTCCCGGATCTCAAGATCTTTGGCATGAGCATTATTCTTTCTTACTTCCATTTCCTTCTCTAGGCTTTTAGGAATGAGAGATATGATCTCAATGAAAGCCTTATTGTATATGTTCAGATATTTAACTGTGGCTTCCTGCAGAGTCTTTTGGTCTGCCTCACTGAAGTCATCATAGGATTCAGTCATTGGTTGAAGGTTTCCATCCACCGTGACCGACTTGATTATGCTCTCTAGTGACAGAGTGGGCTTTTCAACAGTTACCTCTGCCATTTCATCCTTGTCTTGGCCTGTGGAGGGCTTACCGGATCCTTTCTTCTTCTGTTTCTTTACTTCTCTTACTCCCTCATCTGATTCTGTTTCCTCTTCATCCTTTTGGCTTTCATAAGCCCTTGATGCTTTTGTCTTGGATCTTTTATCGGATGCCTGGACTTCCGGTTTTGAGCTTTTGGTTGTGGAAGGTGCAGATCTCTTTGATGATCTGGTCCGGGTGGGGGTTTCAACCGGAGCACTTTCTTTGCTTTTCTCTTCTTCCTCAGCCTTTCTCCTCTTTTCCCGGCTGGCATCAAGTGCCTCTTTTGAGATGCCTAGGCCTTGAGCAATGTGCTCTACTTCTTTTCTCACTTTTCTCTTAATCTCAGGTTCCCTGAGTTCTACATGTAATTTCACACTCAGCTCCTCAAAGGTTCCAAACCTTTCTGCCTTTGGATCTTTGGGCTGACTTAGCATGTGTTGAACATGCAGCTCCACTATTTGTTCATCCACTTCATACCCCATGGGCATGATCCAGACAATCCTTGGCTCTACTGCCTCCATTAGGCACTGATCAGTGTCAACCATGAAACACACTGAGTCTTTGTATTTTTCAACAAGAGACTGGGGAATTCTCTCTCTTGCTTGCATCATGCTCTGAAAGTTTTTGAAGTATCCCCATAGAGCTGTATTTCTTGCTTTTGCATCCCAAAGTCCATGCAAATAGTCTCTTATCTGGACTGCAACAGGTTTGTCACTCTGCCATACCCATCCACTTGATCCGGGTAGCTCATTCATGAAGTAGAAGAATAGACATACAATGAGAGTACCATACTTAAAGGAGTTCTTCTTGTCTTTCTTGATTTTCTGTACATTTTCCATTAATTGGCTTAGTAGTAGTTCACAAAGATCATATTCTGCATTCTTTCTTAGCATTTCATAGGCTGTGTATATTGCAGTTCCGGATACAGAATTCTCCCTGCTGGAGTGATAGATCTTGTATCCTATTATCATTGATGCATATTTGATATCCGGATCCGAAATATCTTCAATGGTCATTGCCCTCTTATCAAATTTTGATCCGGTGGCCTCAGTTACAATGTTGTTCTTGACAGATTTGAGGATAGGTACCCCTCCGGAAGAGTATAGACCGGTTACTGCCCTAATTGCTTCTTTTGTGATCTTGCAGGGTCTATCCAGCCATAGAAAGTTGTCATGCATCCTGCTCAGTACATACCGGACCCATTCATCTTCTTCAAAGCTAGGGAAATGAATAAATTGCTCAAATTGTTTCTTCTGGATACCCTTATACTCCGGTTTAAGCTCAAAAGCATTGTCTATCAGTTGCTTGTGATAGAGGTCTCTTAATTTGAATTCCCCAAATTCTTCAATGCTTGCATGTATGTAAACCCTAATGTCTTTGGTATGTAAAACTCCGTGGGGAACACTAGAGAAGGCTCCTAGTGGATCTACCTCCAATGATTTGTAGGGATGTTTCTTGAATGAGGGGCGAGGTCTATCAGAGATCTTAACTATGTTTGGAGTAGCCATTCTTCAAAGATTTGCAGTGAGGTAATGAAAAACAGAGAATACCTTATGCGCCTTCGGTTTGCACGGAGTGGTTGGATTGATTTCTTTATGCAATAGCTTCGGCAGGAGATCCTTGGTGTGCTTGATGAATTTTGTTGCAGAGCTCCACTTTTCGCTTCTTCTTGAGTGTAGAATGAGCAAATGACTTTTGAGAAATCCTTATATTGCTCCGCAAACCCTAATATCTTGTCTGCAATAAATGCTTCACCTGCATTATTCCGGTTTGCCATGTCTGGACAGCTTGGAGTATCCCGGATTAGTCCTGATCACTGAATATCATCCGGATCTTTGAATCATAAATAAATCGAGGTAACACATTACAAGAACATCCCAAACACTCTGTCCAATCCGCAGAACAAGATCGTGCATTTCCGGATCTCTCCGGATCTTTTTGTAATCTTTTATCATTCCGGAGCATTTCCCTGAACAGGTCTTACTTGATCGATCACAGCTTCTTCATAACTCCATGCGGACCTCTGAAAACTTGACTGAAGTATCTCAAGACTCATATCTACAAACCCTTTGATCCGCATCTTGTGCCACAACCGGAACCACTTGTTTGGCTGGGGGAACAAGATTTTCCTTGAGTCTCCCCCTGAGCCTGAGCTCACCTTTTAATTTCTGGAAGAAATATCAGCACCAGAGTCTGGTGCGGATCCAACCTCTACATTCTCTGAACTTTTCTTCACCCAAATCTTGCTCATCTGATTCCTAACCTCATCCGCATTCATCTTTTGTTTACCCTTGTCTTGATTCTGATTATACACCGGACCTCTTTTGTCCTGGTTCTTGTTTTTGCAGACTTTAGCATTATGACCGGACCTATTGTAGATTTGACAAATAACATTTCTTTGCATATTTGACTGATATCCCCTTGATCTGCATTGATTAGCCATATGACCTACTCTATTGCATGTAAAGCATCTACCTTTGAATGATTTGTTTACTTGCATAATTCTGCATTCATGGGATTTGTGTCCATACCTTTTGCAGTTGAAGCACTGTCCGGAGAAGGATGAATTAATCTGATTCATTCTCATTCTGCACTGATTAGCTTTGTGACCAAAATGGTTGCAGCTGTGGCAGTATCCATTGAAGGATGGATATTTTTGAGCATTTGGCTGTCTTACCGGAGGTCTTCTAGGCCTGCTCCTTGGATTTTCTGATCCAAGATTCCTCTGACCGGATCCGGAGCTTTCTCCTTTCTCATATCCCAAACCATACTTGTCATCAGTCCTCTTTTGACTTCCAAGAAGAACTTCAAGTTGAGCAGAACTTATCTTGAATTTCTCTTTATATTCATTTGCTGTTTGAAGGTCTCTTTTGAGAGAGGTAATTTGATCCTCAAGTTTTTCTTCATTATCTTTGGCATCTTCAAGATCAGATTCAAGATGTCTGATAATCCTGTCCATCTGGTGGCATTCTTCTGATTTTTCCTTAAGAGATTGTCTTAGATTGTCTTCAGCCTTTCTTTTTTCTTCAATCTCTTGAGTGAACTTTATAGTTCCTGATTCCATTTCATGTCTTAACATAATGACTTCTTTTGATAACTTTTCACATAACTTGGTTTGCTCAGTCAATTCTTCATTTGTATTGCTTTCTTCACTTTGTCTTGCCAACTGTTGGAGCAGCTCCTTTCTCTTTTTCATAGAGAGACTTAATTTGTCTTTTAATTCCCTCATGAATTCATCAGCCTGTTTGAGTCTTTCTTTTAATTCACTGACTTCAGAATTTGACTGTTCAAGATCCTCAAGGGCAGTCTTGAGTTGCTCCCTTAAACCATATGCATCCATTTGAAATCCCAGATCTTCCTCAAGCTGTTAGGCTCTATTAGGAGGAACTTAGCTCTGATACCAATTGTTGATAACTGAGAGGGGGGGGTGAATCAGTTATCCTAATTATTTCTCTATCTGAACTTCCTTATGATTAATGCAGCATTGAATCAAACATAAAAACATAACCATGAAATAAGAAACACATGACACAATATTTTTGACGTGGAAACCCTGTTAAGGGAGAAAACCACGGGGTGATTAACCCAAAAATTATTCTCTGTTAGAAGAATAGAAAGTTACAAAATGGCACTTGCCAATTAGGGCTCACTGCCCGAGCACACTGCTCACAAGAGGCTCACTGCCTACAAGAAGACACACTGTCTTACAAAGTGATAAGAATCACAGTCTTGAACTGATTGGAAGCATCTGCAAATGCTGGAGTTCAGTTCCGGTTAGGTTCAGTACACTGATCTGCTGCACTTCATCTTTCCTCTGTTCTTTAGTCTGCTATCCTTTCACATACCGGATCTTTCTTGCTCCTTCTGCTCTGCTCTGGACTTGTTCGCATATCCCTTCACACATTTCACACACTTCACAACTAAATCCATCCTCTATATATATCCGCACAAGTAATTTCATCACCTTTCTAGTCGGCATCCGGAACAGTCTAGTTTCTTACAAACTTTTGTTCTGTCGGCTGAATCCTTCCTCACCAAGCAATGCGGATCAAGCATATACTTGTAGATATCATTAATCATGTCGGCCAAACATGATTCATGCCTCCGCAACCTTTATCATCATTTGTAATACATCCGGAAAGTAGTCTGATACTCTGTCAGTCAGTTCTTCCTCTGTTTTCACTGTCTCTCAGGAATCCGGTACTCAACTATTTATATCTTTTTCCTTGTTCATCTCCGGAGGCTAAATCCTTGGAATATACCACTCAAGATAGTCCTCTTGACTTCCCCAGATCTGCACTGTACCAAGACACTTCCTCTGAGAGATCTGGACCAATCTGTCGGACCTTGCCACATGCTCTGTTCTTGTTCACCGGACCACAACAATCTTTAATCTGACTTCCGGTAGAGACATATCATGACTTGCGGATATGTGGGATGACCTTTGTTGCCATCAATGACAACAACCATGAATCCATATAGTGTCTCTTGCCAACATGTGGTACTATATCACTTAGTCTGATAAGATTACATTATATACAAGTCAAACATATCAATAGACACATAATTCTCTAGTTATAACCCTTATCTCTACTTCTATATTTATATTCATCATTAGATACAAAAGGCAGTTCTAAGTCTCTACTCTATATATATTTTCCTTACATCTTCTTACATTATACTTACTTTATTACATATTTTTATAAAATATACTATGATAGGGATGTGTCCCTTACAAAACTCCCTTAATATTATCAGCCCTATTAGCCTTATGCTCTTCACTCCATTTGTGGTGAGTTGCAGTATGTTCTTCTAGCTATTCTATATCCTGTCAACATCATCCCCCCTTTTTAAAAATATGTCTTGGCTTGTTGTAGTACTTGTATTTGGCCCTAGATCTGGATGTGAGTTGTTTTAACCTCCATAAGGATGGTAGGGATCTGAATTTTCTATGCACTTTGCTTGGCTTCACCTAGTATCCATGTTAGGTGCGATATGCTTTTACTGATGACCTCTCTTAACTACTTAATTTGAGTTTTAATTTGTTCCCATTGATCCTATAGTTGTTGCAGTTGTGTGTGGATGTTCTCTATTTGTGCCCTTATAGAGCCATCCATATATTTGAGTGGCTCATATGTTCTTATTATTTATACAATCTGCACCTCCAAGTGATCCATTTGATCCTTAGTGTTATTGGTTAGTGTTGGCCACTGTAGGCACTGTTACAAGTATGCGCCTAATTGGTGTTGTCATTGGTGTCAACTGTATCTTATTCTATTACTTGTTTAGAAGATTTGTATGTTGAGGATATTGAGAAAATTAGCCTCTCCAAAATAAACTAATGAGCTACAGAGAAGTGCAGTACAGACAATGAGTTGTATGTTGAAGAACAGTCCGCTAAACTACTCCATAATTACTTTTGTTTGAAGCTTGTTGTCTATGGATTGGAAGTAAATTAGAGGTATGACTAAGGATGTTGCATTCTAGGTTTGAAGCCTTCATATGAAGATCTGAGTGAGTTGTGTTCACAAGAGTGAAACCTACTTTTTCTTTAAGCTCGGTTGGGACAGGAAGAAAGTATTCTGCTCCACATTCCTCCGCAATAAAGTATTTTTCTCTGTAGTTCTAGAGGGAAGTCTAGAATGATGATAAGTACCTACAGTTGCAATGGTTCATGGTTTGGTGGTCCGCAAGCTATATTTCTTTTATGATAGTAGAAGATAGTGAAGTTCATGTGTTCCAGTGAGAAGATTCCTATGGATAAAGTGGTTAAGGTTTGTGTGGTTGCTCCTAATGATTATAATGTGCTTGCGGATGTCTCCTAATCATGTTCCTATCTTGATATTGGTCTGTGTTAAGGACTTGAGATCATGTTCAAATATTGTTCCCAGATAGTGTAACGTGTAACTTGTTTTGGCCGACCTGGTTAATCCCAGTGATTGCAGAGATGCCTAGAAGATTGTGCAAGCATGTTGTGGCATGAAAGATCATGTTTGAATCCTAGCTAAGGCATGGCATGATCCACATTTCATTCACTTTGCATAATGTTGCAATAGGTCAAGACCTATTTTGTAAATGTTTTTAATGTCAACCTTGGAGAATGTTCCAATGGTTAATGATTGTGATGCCGACCTTAATGATCATTCCAAGGTTGATGAAGTGTATAAATACTTGTAGTTGAGTCATGGAAAAGGTGTCCTTGAGTGGAAATGAAAATATATTAAGAAAGGTTCAAAAGGCAGAGCAGAGAAGAGGCAGAGGAAAGAAGAGGAAGAATAAAATAGAGGATGAGTAGAGTAGGGGAATTATTATACTTTAGTCGCAAATATAGAAAGGTGTTGATCATGGCAGTGAGTCTGGTAGTGAGCTACCAGTAGGATTTAACAACCCTTAGGGTTTAACAACCCTTATTGTAATCTTGCTAGGTTTAGGGTTGATGCAGTGAGCTTGCTAGACCTAGTTATTCTTCATGGCAGTAAGCTAGTATGTTTAGGCCCATGGAGTGACCAAGCCTGAACATCATTATTTCAAGATTGCAATATATATTGAGAGCTAATCTTCTCTGTGGTTTTTCCCACCTTGGGGTTTTCCATGTAAATCTGGTGTCTCTTGCATTTGATGTTGTATCTGTGGTTAAGTTTCTGATTTCATGTACTTATTGTTAAATCATAATAATTGTGGATCAGTGATGAATGTTTAACTATAGAAAGTGTTTAAGTTTTTTATGACAACTGATTCACCCTGCCCCCTCTCAATTGTCTGGTACATATCAACAATTGGTATCAGAGACAAGTTCCTCTGAAGAAATTTTAATAGCCTGAGGAAGATCCAAAATGTCTTACAAGAAGGAAGTGCCACATTTTGTTGGAATGAATTATGTTCTCCAGAAGGCTCAGATGAAAAGCCATCTTCTTTCTCTTGGTTACAAAGTATGGAAAGCAGTAGAAATAGAATACACCATACCTCAAAATGGTCCTATGATTGAAGATGAAATCAAAGAATATGAGATAGATATCAAGGAAAAGGATGCTCTGCTAAGCTCATTAACCAACTCAATATTGACGAAAGTTGTGGATCTTGAAACTACAAATAAGGTATGGGAAAAGTTGAGAAATCTATATGAAGGAGATGACTCTGTGAAGGAAGCCAAGTTACAAAGTTAGAAAGTGAAATATGAAAGTTTGAAGATGAATGATGATGAAAACATATTAGCCTTTATGCAAAGAGTTGATGAACTTGTTACAGGGATAAAAGCCATAGGCAGAACTCTCGACGAAAAGGAAGTTGTTATAAAAATTCTCAGATCTCTGCCTAAGTCCTATTGTCACAAGGTAGCCGCAATTGAAGAATTCATGCAAGTAAAAACGGTTAATAGGGATCAGCTGCTTGGTTAGCTTACCACCTTTGAAATGAGGGAGTTTGATGATGCTCTACTGAAAGTTGAGATGGCCTTCAAAGCTAATACTCCTGGAAGTACTTCCAGATTAGAAAAGTACAAGGTAGAATCTTATGATGAGTTTGATGAAGTTGAAGCCAACTTCATGGACAAACTGCAAAGAGGATCTAGTAAGTAAAAAGGCAAATTACCTTTCAAATGTTTTTCCTGTGGTAAAGTAGGTCATTTTGCTTCCAGATGCCCTAAAAGAATTGAAAGAAATAGAAGAAGATATGAGAACAGGCCTAGGACCCAAAAGAAATGTTATTTCATTGAAGATTTTGATGATGATGGAGTATCAGATAATGGTGAACCAGATAATGGTAGTTCCTCTATAAATGAATGCTTGTTCATTGGTATTAAGGAAGATCCCATGTCTACTAATTCTACTAGCCATGTGAAGAAAGAAAAACCAGTGGAAAGTGCTTTGGTTGATTAGGTCATTAAGGACAAGGATGAATGGGTTATTGATAGTGGCTGCTCTCACCACATGACTAGTGACAAAAGTAAGTTTGTGAGTTTGGAAAGATATGATTGTGGACTGGTTAGGTTTGGAGATGATACAGCCGGTAAGATTTGTGGGAAAGGATCTATTTCTTTTGATGGCAAGCATAATACTGAAGATGTCTTGTAAGTGAAAGGGTTAAAGCACAATCTTTTGAGTGTGGGTTAGATGTGTGACAAGGGCTATGATTTAAGCTTCAAGGACAATGGATGCAAGATTAGGGAAAGCTCAGGAACAATCATTGCAACTGGTAAGAAGACCATAGGTAATATCTATCACTTGAAAGGAACTGAGAACTATTGCTTGTTGACTCAGACTGATGAGAGTTGGTTATGGCATAGAAGGTTATAGTGTCACATAAATCTTGATAATATCATGAAGATAAGTTCTGCACAAGTTGTTAGAGATTTGCCTAAGCTTGTAAAGCCTGCAAATCCTATTTGGAAGGAGTGTCAATTTGGGAAACAAACAAGAACAAGTTTCAAAAGAAAGGATCAATCAGTTGGAGGACTACTTGAGCTAGTGCATACATATTTGTGTGGACCTACTAGAGTAAGAAGTTTGCAAGGAGACAGGTATTTCATGCTGCTCATTGATGATTATTCTAGAATGACTTGGGTCACCTTTTTGAAAGAGAAAGCTGAAGCTCTAGATAAATTTAAGGCATTTAAGGCAATGGTTGAAAATGAGATGGATTTGAAAATCAAATACTTGAGGTCTGATAGAGGAGGAGAGTTCACATCAAATGAATTCAATTTCTTTTGTGAAGAACATGGAATAAAGAGACAACTATCTACACCCAAAACTCCACCACAAAAAGGAGTTGTTGAAAAGAAAAACAAAATAGTTCAAGAAGCTGCTAGAACCATGATGAAGGAAGCTCATCTTCTGGAAGCATATTGGAGAGAGGCAATTCACACCGCAGTATATATCCTAAACAGAGTTCAAGTAAAAGGTAACAGTTCAAAGACTCCTTATGAATTGTTGCATGATAGAGTTCCTATTGTGAAATATTTCAAAGTTTTTGGTAGCAAATGTTATATCAAAAGAGAAGAAGATTTAGGCAAGTTTGATGCTAGATGTGATGAAGGAATATTCTTTGGTTACTCCACCAAGAGTAAGGCCTACCAGTGCTATAATAAGAGGCTGAATAAGATCATTGAAAGTACAAATATTAAAGTTGATGAATGTAAGGAAAGGTCTTCAGAATCAAGTGGCTATGAGTTAGATGATCTAGATGTTTCAGAAGTTGTGTAGTATGATGACAACATAGATGAAGAAGAACAAGCTCCGGTAAGTGCTACCAAAACTCCAAGATATGTAAGAATCAGTCATTCTAAAAATCAAATCATAGGAGATAAGAGCAAAGGGATCTTAACCATAAGAAAAGATGCAGAGGAACAAGTAAATTTATGTCTGATTTCTAACATTGAACCTGAAACTGTGGATGAGGCTTGCAAAGATGAGAATTGGATAAAGGATATGAAAGAGGAATTGATGCAGATAGAGAAGAATCAAACTTGGGATCTTGTTCCTAGATCAGCAGACAAGAATGTAATTGGTACAAAGTGGGTCTTCAGAAACAAAATGAATGAGAATGGTGAAGTGGTAAGAAACAAAGCAAGGTTGGTATGCAAAGGATACACTCAAGTTGAAGGAATAGACTTTGAAGAAACTTTTTCTCCAGTGGCAAGCATTGAAGCAATAAGGATGTTTCTGGGTTTTGCAGCATACAAAGATTTCAAGGTTTATCAAATGGATGTAAAGTCTGCCTTCTTAAATGGAGAGTTGGAAGAGGAAGTCTATATAGAACAACCAGAAGGATTTCAGTCATCAGATCAAGGTGACATGGTATGCATCTTGAAGAAAGCTTTTTATGGATTAAAACAAGCTCCCAAGGCATGGTATGCACAGTTGGATAGGTACCTGATACAGATATAGTTCAGTAAAGGTACTACAAATAGCAATCTCTACTTCAAGCTCAATGATTAACAAACCCTGATTGTTGTAGTTTTTGTTGATGATATTATTTTTAGAGGCAATGAAGGTATGTGCTTAGTTTTTGCTAGAGAAATACAAAGTGAATTTGAAATGTCTATGTTTGGAGAGATGAACTTCTTTTTAGGTCTGCAAATAAGTCAATCAGATAAAGGTATCTTCATTTCTCAGTCTAAGTATGTGAAAGAGTTAAAGAAATTTGGGATGGAAGACTCTAAACTAGTATGCACACCTATGATAACTAGTTGTAAGTTAAGCAAAGATGATAACTCACCTATGGTAGACCAGAAAAGGTATAGATCTATGATTGGAGGATTACTTTATCTGACTCAAACCAGACCTGACATAATGCATGAAGTATGTCTTGTGGCAAGATTTCAAGAAGAACCCAAGGAATCACATGTGATGGTAGTCAAGAGAATTCTGAGATATTTAAAAGGTACAATAGATTATGGTTTGTGGTACCCTAAGGACTATGACTTTACTCTCAGTGCATATACTAATGAAAATTGGGCCGGAGATGTGGATGACAGAAAGAGTACAAGTGGAGGTACATTCTTCTTGGGAAAAAGATTAGTAACTTGGTTGAGCAAGAAACAAGATTTAATATCCCTGTCTACTGTAGAAGCAGAATACATTGTAGTAGCATGTAGTTGTACTCAAGTGTTATGGATGAAGCAGACCTTGAAGGACATCAAAATTGTGTATGCAGATCCCATTGCAATCTTTTGTGATAACACAAGTGCCATAAATATATCAAAGAATCCAATGATGCATTCAAGGACAAAGCATATATCCATTAGGTATTATTTTGTAAGAGAAAAGGTGACAGAGAATGAAGTCAAGTTGGAATATGTTTCTACCAAGGATTAGATTGTTGACATTTTTACAAAGCCTTTGCCTAAGGATACTTTTGAGTATCTCAGAGAAAAGTTAGGGGTTATCACCCCTCCTACTCTAAACTAAGATGCACAATAGTGCATCAATCCGTAGGTACTCAAAGGTTTGCATTGATGCTTCTTAGGGCTACTTCTCAAGGGGAGTAGTTAGAGAGTTCATAAGAGAGATTAGATCAGAGCAGAAGAGTACAAGTATGTGCCCTTTGCCATTGATGTCAAAGGGGGAGAGAAGTCATGTGAAAAACTTAGAATGTAGATGTGTAAGAGAAAGGGGGAGAATTTTGGAGAAAGAAAGAGTGTAGGTGTGTATAGAGAAAGGGGGAGAATCTTGTCTTGATGTCTGTTGTAGTTTTTCACATCATATGTTGCCATCAATGACAAAGGGGGAGATTGTTGCAAGTATGTGCCTCATCAATGTTGTGATTGGTGTCAACTGTATCTTATTCTATTACTTGTTTAGAAGACCTGTATTTTGAGGATATTGAGAAAATTACCCTCTCCGGAAGAAACTATTGAGCTTAGAGAAGTGCAGTATAGATAGTGAGTTGTATACTAAAGAACAGTTCAGTAAACTACTCTACATTTACTTCTATTTGAAGTTTGTGGTCTGGGGATTGGAATTAAGTTAGAGGTTTGACTAAGGATACTGCATTCTAGGTTTGAAGCCTTCGCATGAAGATCTGAGTGAGTTGTGTTCACCAGAGTGAAACCTATTTCTTTTGTAAGCTCAGTTGGGACAGGAAGAAAGTATTCTACTCCGCATTGCTCTACAATAAAGTATTTTGTTTTGCGGTTCTAGAGGGAAGTCTGGGATGATGATAAGTGCCTACTGTTGCAATGGTTCATGGTTTGGTGGTCTGCAAGCTATATTTCTTTTATGATAGTAGAAGATAGTGAAGTTCATGTGTTCTGGTGAGAAGATTCCTATGGATAAAGTGGTTAAGGTTCATGTGGTTGCTCCTAATGATTATAACATGCTTGTGGATGTGTCCTAATCATGATCCTATCTTGATATTGGTCTATATTAAGGACTTGAGATCGTGTTCGAAGATTATTCCCAGAGAGTGTAACGTGTAACTTGTTTTGTCTGACCTGGTTAATCCCAGTGATTGCGGAGATCTCTAGAAGATTGTGCAAGCATGTTGTGGCATGGAAGATTGTGTTTGAGTCCTAGCTAAGGCATGGCGTGATCTGCATTTCATTCCCTTTGCATAATGTTGCAATAGGTCAGGACCCATTTTGTAAATGTTTATAATGCCGACCTTGGAGAATGTTCCAATGGTTAATGATTGTGATGCTGACCTTGATGATCATTCCAAGGTTGATGAAGTGTATAAATACTTTTAGTTGAGTCATGGAAAAGGTGTCCTTAAGCGGAAATGAAAAGATATTAAGAAAGGTCTAAAAAGGTGGAGCAGAGAAGAGGTAGAGGAAAGAAGAGGAAGAGTAGAACAGAGGAAGAGAAGAGCAAGGGAATTATTATACTTCAGTGACAAATATAGAAAGGTTTTGATCACGGCAGTGTGTCTGGTAATGATCCACTAGTAGGGTTTAACAACCCTTATTGTAATCTTGCTAGATTTAGGGTTGAGGCAATGAGCTTGCTAGACCTAGTTGTTCTTCATGATAGTAAGCCTGTATGTTTAGGCCCATGGAGTGACCAAGCCTGAACATCATTATTTCAAGATTGCAATATATATTGAGAGCTAATCCTCTCTATGGTTTTTCCTCACCTTGGGGTTTTCCACCTAAATCTGGTGTCTCTTGTGTTTGATGTTGTATCTGTTGTTAAGTTTCTGATTTCATGCACTCATTGTTAAATCATAATAATTGTGGATAAGTGATGAATGTTTAATTACAAAAAGTGTTTAAGTTTTTGTGACAACTAATTCACCCCCCCTCTCAATTGTCTGGCGCATATCAATAGGCACAACTGGTATAGAACATTTACTTCACTTATTGCTTGTTGCAGGTTCTTTATTTGATTCTCCAATTGTCTGTGTTGTTGCACATTTCTTTGTTAGACATTCTATTTTTTGTCATTTATTGACTGACCTACTACTTTATTTCAGTCTCCCTATATTGTATCTCTGCTTGTACGATATCTACTAGTTGTTTGAGCTGCTATGGAACTGGTAATGTTGTATTGCTTGTTGCATTAGGTAGATGATTTTGTATTGCTTCTATGGCCTCCTATAGTTGTTCTGTACTATCCACATGCTGTTGTAATATTTCTTCTCTGGCAATGGCATGGAAGATATCTCCCAATTGAATCTTCTGAATCAAAGATATTCTTGACAAATTGACCTGTGAACCTAGTAGTGGAAGTTGTAGCAATTGCGATGTCATTATTGGTTGTATCTACTTATGCTGGGCCAAGAAGTCCTTTCTAGATTGTATTGGAGATGTGAAGGAAGATGCCCTTGGAGTGAATGTCTATTGTTCTTGTTGTAACTCTTCCTCTTGTTCACTTTGTTATGTGTCATTCTATGGAGGGTTTATTTCTTGTTCTTCTTCATTTCTCTCCTCCTCCCTAAGTGTATCATACACTTAATTTGTTATTTCTTATGTTTCTTTTCAGAGCTTTCTTATTTCTTCCTTTGTTTCATCCATCAATGTATCTACTCTTTGCTTTGTTATGAGCTCTTTAGCATGTAATTGTGCCATTTTCTCATTTTCTACGGTAGACATGTTTGGGTCTAGCTCTTTGATTGCTTTCTATCTTATTACTTCTTCTATTCTACCACTCTTTCCCTCTTTTTCCTTAATGTTTTGTATACTTCCTCCAGAAATTCCTCCATGTTCTTCCAATGACTAATTTGATGTGTGGATATATCTGATTAGTGCCCTTATTACTCTGTGTTTGTTCTCTTCACTCACTTGGATATATAGAGTGAGCACTTGTGGTAACATGCCATTGTGGATGATGGAATTAGTCGTAGTACCCACATCTATTAAATATTTTTCTTCTTGTCCATCCTATTATGGTTCCTCTATAGCCTCTGTTACCTCAATTTGCATTGGAGTTCAAGTTTAGAGCTTCTAGTTTGTCTTTTCTTCTACAAAGGTTTTTGAACTTCCTCTATATCTTCTTATTTTGTTTCTTCTCCATCGGAGGCCTCAATGATTATCTTTTTTAATTCCTTTTTTTCTTTGGTTGTTTTTTTTCTTTCCCTACTCATTTGTACTAGGATCTCTGAGATCTCTTTTACATCTAGCTCTTTCCCTTTTTTGTTGTAGAGTTGATACAATTTGAGATGAGGATGTCAGCTCTATAATAGTTTGTGCACTAGGGGTTGTGGAGTGTAGTCTTCCTAATCTCCTTGTTTATGGTGTTGTTGTTGTACTAATTTGTAGTGTTGATGCACTAGGTTGTGGCACTGGGATGCTCAATTGGGGTGCTTCCTTAGATGGAATGCCCCATTTTTTGTGTAGTTTCCCCTTGTTATTTTCTAGTTGTTCCTCCACATCCTATTTTTTGTTGTTTATCCATAAATTCCTTACACCTCCCAAACCTTTGTGCATTTGGATCTTTAGGTTTGCTAAGTAGATTTCAGGCATATGCCTCTATTTCTTATTTTGTAACCTGATAGGGAAGTTTAGGTATCCAGGATGTCCTCGATTCTATGGCCTAACTGTATATATAGTTATTGTCTATCAAAAATGCGATAGTGTTTATGTATTATTTTCCATTTTTGTAGGGTATCCTCTCCCTATTTTGTATATGTCTTTGGAGGGCCTTAAAGAACCCCAAGTATGCGATAGTGTAGGATTGTATATCTTTGAATCACTTAACATGATATTGAATTTGTGCCACTATAGAAATATAGGATTGCCATGCCTTCCTTGTGAAATTAGGTAGGGCATGCATGAAGTAGAAGACAAGATAGATGATGAGTGTTCCATACCTAAAATTGTAGTGCAAGCTCTTTATTTTGTGCAAGTTTTCTAATAGTTTCTCTCTCAACACCTCGCACAAGTCAAAGTCCTTCCCATCAATGACCATCTGGTATGCAATGTGAATGGTCATTCTAGTCGTAGATTCTTTGCAATTTGCTTAATAGATTCTATATGCAATATCCATGGTTGCATATCTCACTGTAGGATTGACAATTTTATTTACATTGATACTTTAATTGTCTGGTGTTGTACTGGTTAATTCCATTACTTTTCATTCCTTATTTCTTTTTTGGATGGCAATTCCCCAACTGTACTTAGTCCTATGGCTACTTGAATTGCTTCTTTAGTGATGCAATATGGTTTATCCAAATAGATAAACTCATTATGTATCTAGCTCAATATGATTCTAACCCATTCATGTTCCACATAGTATATCTAGTTTTTTCTTCTCTATCTTATGATATTGCGGTAGGTAATTTGTTTCATCTAGCCAGAGGAGTGTCTTGCGGAGCTCCTCAAATTTTGTATGGTCTATTTCTGAAATGGGTGCATGTATGTATTTATAGACATCCTTTGTGTAGATCATATTTGATGGAATCTTGTAAAATCCCCATTGGGGTCCACTTCCTTTGCCTTATATGGATATTTCTTATATTTAGGCCTCAGCTTCTCAAAAATGTCTATGAGCATAGGGGTTTCCATTGTTCTCATTCATAAATTCTAGCTAGGGTTTCTTGAGTTTGATATGTATTTAGCTCATGGTGTTTTGAGATTGCAAAGTTGTAACTCATCAGTTGACTGCGTATTATTTAGTATTTAATAGTGTCATTATGTATTTAATGTTTTTTTCCCATTTATATCTTCATGTGGTTTTGTAGCCGTTACATTTTTCCATATCATTTCTAATAGTATTTCATTTTATCTTATGTTATCTTATAGTACATATTATACATTTTTATTAATTTTGTACTTCTTTTCCTTATTTTACCGATTGATGGTAATGCTTCAATTGGGCATCCCTGTTAGATTTTCTCTATCTATAGACTTGATTCTTACTTCTCTGAACTTGCCAATTTCATGTATGTAATAGGGTCCTAACCATCTTACCTTCAAATTCCCTTGCTTTTTGAATTTTCTATCATAGAGTAGTACTAGGTCTCCTTCTTTAAATATTTTCATTCACAAATTTCTATTGTGCTAGGATTTCTACATCTTCCTTTCCAAGTTTTGATTATACATTGCAATGAATCTTTTTTCCTCTAATTTTTCTAGATCATCAATTCTCTGGGCTAAGGACTCTTCTTCAATCAATTGCAAGGTTAATGTGGTGCAAAAATTAGGGATTGTGAAGTTCATAGGTATAGTTGCATCCATTTTGTATACAAGTTTGAATGGTGTAAATTTAGTAGATCTCTTGTATGAGGTGCAATAGGCCTAGAGTACTATATGTACTTTTATATCCCAATCTTTCATATTTCCATTACACATCTTAGCTAGGGTTGTCCCAATTATCTTTTTTAAGGTCTCACTAGCTCCATTTGCTTGTGGGTGATCACAAGGAGCTTCTATTATGGGTGATCATAAAACCTTTTAAAAGCTCCACAATTACTTTATTTACAAAATGCTTCCCTTGATCACTTGTTATGCTTAGGGGGAAACTAAATCTTGTTACAGTATTCTCATATAAGAATCTTTCAGTGGCTTTTGCTATGCAATCCCTCATCAGTTCTATCTCTACGTATTTAGTCAGATATTCTACCCCAGTTATGATGAATCTGGCCTTAAAGTGTTTTGCGGGGAGGGGGGTCTATTGGGCCTATGAAGTATATTACCCATTTTTCAAATGGTATGTATTCTAGTACTAGTTTTATTGGCATTTCATCTTTTGTGGTAGGTTTTCCTACCCTCTGACATATATCATAGTTTTTGACATATTGTTTTGCATCTTTGTGTAATGTAGGCCACCATAATCCTGCCAATTCGATCATTTTTGTTGTTTCTCCACAATTATCTCCACCAAAAATTCCTTCATGAGCTTCTCATAGGATAGCTTCTCTTTCATGTTCATATACAACCTTCTTATAATATCATCTTTTCTTAGGATATTTAGCTCTCCTTCTATCAATGTGTATGGTAGCACCTTCCTCAAAAGTGTTTGTTTGTCTTGCGGTGATGTGTCTTGTGGGAATTTGCTTGTGGACAATAAGATTGATATCTCATGTAATTAGATTCCAGTACTGTAGTTACCTTGAATAATTTTGTGCTAGGAAGGTCTTGTTCCTGGTTGTCTGGTTCATTGCCTATTTCTATTCTAGAAAAGTAATGTGTCCCTTGATTGTTCCTTCCTAGTTTTACCATAATTTTAAAATCAACTCCCTGGAATAGGAGCAACCAATGACATATTCTTCCTTGAGTAACTAGTCAATTTAGTAGGTATTTCAAAGGTTCATGGTCTATGTAGAAAGTGAATTGTGTTGATAGTAGGTAATGTTTGAGATTTTGTAAAGCATAGACCATTGCTAAAGACTCTCTTTCAGTAGTCATTTAATTCTTCTCCACCTTTGATAATTTCCTACTGGAAAAGGCTATGGGATGGTCCTTTGTCCCCTTTGGTTGCACCAATACTACTCCTATAGCCATGTCAAAGGCATCCACATGCACATGAAATGGTATTGTGCAATCCAAAAAGATTAATTTTTGTTCTTCTGCTATCTTCTATTTTAATGTATAGAAATAATTCTCACATTGTTCATTCCATTCAATGGCTTTCCCCAAGTTTTTCTTTAGCATCTCTTCTAGTGGTGCTACAATTTCCACATATCCACATATGAATTTGTGGTGATACCCTGTATATCCCAAGAATGTTTTCACTTCTGGTGCTATTTTGGGTGGTGGTAATGTCATTGTTAGTGTTACTTTTAATGGATCTACTATTAATCCTTCTTTGCATATGATGTTACCTAATAAGGTACCAAATGGTACTGCAAATATGCATTTCTTTTAAATTTCATGAGATTTGTAAACTCCTACATCTATTCACCATGATTATTAATGTTTGTACATGATCTTTAACCAATCCATACATTGTCCAGTCATCCAAATATGCCTCTAGGAAATCAAGGATAAATTCTTTGAATGATTTCACCATTATTTTGCTAAATACTGTTGGTACATTCTTTTAGCCAAAAGGCATAACTGTGTACATGAAGGACCCCCATTCTGATGTAAAAGTTGTTTTTGATTGGTCTTCTTCCTTTATTCTTACTTTATGGTAACCGAAGAATCCGTCAGGAAATTATGAATATATTTACCTTCTTGCAACTAATTCTAATATTTATTCAGTGAAAGGAGTAGGGAAGGGTCATGTATGCATTCTTTGTTTATCTCTCTAAACTCAACACATATTCTCGCTTCCCATGTTTTCTTATTTTTTACCACCATTAGACTTATCTATTCCACATCATCAACTAGTTTGATTATCCCGGCTGTGATGATTTTGTCTAATTCTACTTTTACCATTTTCTTCATGTTTGGATTTAGTCTGTGATGTCTCTTTTTCTATGGTTTAACTTCTTTCAGTTGTATTTTCATTAATCCTACTTCCTCTTTTATACCCTCTAAATTTGTAAATGTCCTTGGAAAAATATCCTCAAATTCGAACAAGATCTCAACAACTTGTGCCACCACTCTTTCATCCTAGTAATCACTTATTTTAGCTAATTTTGGGCATCCTTCTATTGTAATATTTTATTCTCTAAGTTTAATATGTTGGTTATAGTACTTCTCTTTTGGCACAGTTGCTATTTCAATTTCCCTTTCTCCTTGTTGAACTTCTATATCCAAATTATGTTTATCCTCATCATCTTGTTGTTGGGTTTTATAGCATCTTTGTTCAATGCAGTTAGTTTCTTTTTGTATCCACTCTATAAGTTTCTAAATTCCATATGTCTTTGGTGGTGGAAGATTTTGTTGTGGTAATTCTTTCTCAATTCCTTCAGTAGGTTTAAATATTATTTCTTTCATTTTAAGGAGTGCGGTGTGAATATGTCTATCTAGATTATACAATGAAATTGTGTGTAGGAAGTCTTTCTGTAGTTCATCCTAGTCTTTTGTTTTGGTTCTACATTCTTAATTTATATACCAAGTTTGTGGAACTAGTGTCAAAGTCTAGTAGAACATTTGGATATATAGTCTTGTGTCATATTCATTTGTGCCTTTCCAGACCATTATGCACATGTCTAGATGCTCTTGTAGTAGAATTTGTCCCTTATATTTGGGTATGATTTTATATTCTCCTTCTTCTAGTAGATATCCAATTTTTATTATGATTTTAACTTTTGGCCACCTTTGGATGTTATATTTATGAGTATGTCACCAAATCACATCATTGCATACAATTTTTTGTTGTAATGCTTCTAACCTTACTTATTGTTTTGCAAATGTGTTTTCTATTTCTGTTAAGTAATTGTCCAGGTCTCCTATCCTTGAGAACTTTGGAAGTTTTACATGACAAGTTCCTCATGTAGTACGCTTAATTTGGTGTAGTTTTGGTGTTATTTCTTCCTTTTGGTTTCCTAGGTTAACGCATGTATTTTGAGTGTACAGATCTTGAATTACTCATCCAAGTTCAACTTTAGCTGATTTCAAAAAAAGTGGCCACTTTTGACCCCTTTTTGTCCTCCATTTCCATGCACTTCCCATAAGGTGAACATATTTTGGTCATCAAGAAGTGCTTGGTTCATTTCTGCAATCACAAATCAAATTTACAAATATGTATATTTTTGCAGGCACAAATTTAACCTATAGAAGAGAGTAAAACATCTAGCCATTTCTCAAAGCTCATCAATCATAGATATAATCCCTAAGTATATTTTTTAATCATAGAGTATGATCTATAGAAAGTAACTTACCTTCACTTTTGAAGCTAAGTCTTTGATCCTTCTCTAAGTGTTATTTTCAAAAGCATAATTAGTGTTTTTACTATCTCAACTCTCTAAGCTAGGCTAAATTATGTGTTATTTCTTAATTTACTTTATTTAGACCTTAGATAATTTGAAAGTTTTTATTTTAATTCATTCACTTATATAGTGGTGATATAGGTTAAACCAATACATATGATGCATACAAATAAGTATAGTCTAATTTAGACTTAATAAGTGATAGCTAGGAATGATAAATCAAATAATTAGACTTGTTATCTTCTAAAAGTAAATGTAAATGAGGTAATGTTACTTAGGTTTTTGACCAAATAATGTATGCCTTTGATGAATATTGTAGATCTTGACTATTTATACCTTGAAAAGATTCATATCTCTATCACTAAACTATGCTAGATTTTTTTAGTGTGTATTCTATCTGGGATCATGTTTTCCAATTTGGGTTAGATCCATGACTATAGAGCTATCCTCAAGAGTTTTAATTTTACCCTACACAGTGCCGCCTTCTCCTTACTAAATTGATCAATGTCCAATCTACTCTTTTTTGATATTTGAGACTGGTGGTATTTATAAATACTTTTAAGCGATTATTGTTGTGTTTCAATAAGACATGTTCTCTTAGGTCAACCCCCAAAAGATGTGTAAAGAATTGAAGGTGGCATATAAGGGCCCTAGAATGATGTATGTAGATTTGTTGATCCATTTAGTGAACCAAATAAAAATGTTTATTTATTGATTTCTCCTTTAATGCTCTAGAATGAGAGAGGACTTGTGAATTCTTAGATGGTCCAAAATGAATCCTAATGAATGCATTTATATACTAGCACATAAAATAAAATTTCACAAGATGTGTACTTACTTAGCTTTGGGTAGGGAAATAAAGAACAAAAATCAATTAGAATTAGAATTAGAATTAGAATTTGGAAAGGTAGGGGTCAAGTTTGGGACCATGGAGTTGACCTCATGACTATAGAAATGACACTAAGAGGGAAAACTCTTGGATTTAGGTGTATAACACCTATGTTAATGTAGGTATATAGATAAGTGTAATAAATGAAATTATTAAGAAACTATATTGAAATATGTTATAAGAATAAAGTAGTAGACTCATCAATAGTAGTATGCAGTGTGGCAGACTACTCAATGTGCAAAGCATACTACTCATCTTGTAGAGCATCCTCCTTAGCTTCAGTGGTAACCACATTAGTAAAAGCAACCTAGATGCTCTATACCTCATCACTTTAGAGTCCTCTAGATCATGAATTTATGTATTTTTATAAGCATGACATATGTGTGGTGATACCTCATGCCTCAAAGGATCACCCTTATCACCTTGCGATAGATGCATGTTATGCTCAACCAAGGATTGTGTGAGTGAACTTATAGACTATAGTGTCTGAACCTCTACACTCTTCTTCATAACTAAAAGGACTATGACATGATAAATGGATTTTTAGGAAAGGTGTCTCAACCTTGCACCTAATGTTAAGATTACAAAAAGTGTGATTTTTAGGTTAAAAACTAGAAAAAACTCAAATTTTGGGCTATAGAGTTATTTTTAGGCCAAAATAAAAATTTTAGTTTATATGGCATTGGTTTCCTAGTGCTTGTAATGTTGACCTCTTTGAGATCTAAAATTTTAAAAAAGGGACCCAATCGGCCTCTGGGGTCAAAAGTTATGGCCTCCAAAAGTTGAGTTCCTCCATTGGAAATATAAAAACATCAACACATGAAAGAGAAATAAATGGGAGTTACATTTGTTGACCAACACGTTGTAATGCATCTTTGTATGGGGATAATGGAGCTAAAATGAAACACCCAATTTGCTGGGTGGATTATAATGAGGTTATGATAGGTGGAATGAATGTGTTATTGTTAGCCTATGGACTCATCTTGGAATTCAAGTATCAGATTTCTAAGTAAGGATTTGGGTGTCACTATTTTGGGTGGTTTTATCTCATGATTTTCTAATTACTATTTCATGGTTTCATTTATCGTATCTCCTATTTATTGGGTGTTTGTGACGGAGGTTTGATAGTGAATTTTGTAGGTATTGTTATGTTGTTGAAATTCCTCTAGATCTCTGGTTGGTGATACTCCTATGAAGGCTTGCTCTACAAGTGTATTCTAACAATATTGTTTAATAAATAATGCATTCATCTTCTTTAGAGTGTGGGGTTTTTCTCCTGAAACGGTTTTCCCTATATACACATGTGTTATGGTATATTATTTATTTTATGTTTATATGTGTTTCTACTTTTTATAATTGTTAAAAGATTGAAATTTGCATGACAATCTCCTTAGAATTTTAGTGTAGAAAGCATTTCCATGTACCTTGCTTCTTTTCATGGATAACTGACCAAGGGGTCTCACTAGCTGATCCTACACATAGTGTGCCCCCTCTCTATCATGTATATAGTCTATACCTCTACCCTAGAAATCATGAATATCAAAATAATTCTGTTGTCACTAAATAATGCACCCTTTCCAAGTTGTGCAACTTAGCTTACAAGTGAAACATGGGAACTTTTCCAGGTTTGTGGGTCCCCTATGACTGAAAACAACCTCAAGAGAGGGTTGGTTCCCTTGGAATTCTCACCTAAACTACTCTAATCTATTACTTCTCTTAGAGGAAAAGGGTAGGAAATGACATAATAGAAGCCTAAATCCTAAGGTAAGGTGATGCACCAAATGATACACGACCTATACTATTGTTTTAACACACAATGTGACCAATGGGCTAACCATGTCATGCACAACTTAGATTTTGACATGTTTTGATGCATAAATATTTCATAGACAAGAAAAATGACTTTTGAACATCTTTTATAAGGAAAGGTTTAATAGTTTTCATAACTAAAACATGTATAAACTCACAACACAACCTATAACCTGCATATTTCATGTTTTATATCTACATGGGCTACTAATATTGAGACTACAAATCAAAGGGAAACAACTTCACCACATAATGAGATCAATTACTTACATATTTACACAAAATGCAGCTTTGAGTAGGCAAACATGACTATTTTATTGATCAAAATGTAGCATACAACTTTATGTGTGCCTAAAAATGTATGTTCTTCAAAAATCTGAGATTACATAGCTGTATTGAGTTACAATACATAGTTTTTTAATTAGAAAGAACTTCAAAGTTACAATACTAGCTCCAAAATTGAAACTCTCTAAAACCACAAGTAAGAACTCTAAAACTTGGAAGAACTCACTTCAAATTG
This sequence comes from Cunninghamia lanceolata, assembly GCA_027924645.1. Lineage (NCBI taxonomy): Eukaryota > Viridiplantae > Streptophyta > Pinopsida > Cupressales > Cupressaceae > Cunninghamia > Cunninghamia lanceolata. Next base: position 3,450,309 of record BSBN01000797.1, read on the forward strand.
ATCCTACCCTTGCCTTTTGAAACTTCCACCTAGCTGGGAAGAAGTCAGACATGTTTTGAATGAGAAAAAGACAATTGGGATTGAAGAGACCTAGTCAAAACTCCTTGTAGTTGCTATAGGAACATGAGCCTAAATTCTTTTCTTGAATAGCTCCATCAAGCACAAAAAGGGGAGGTGGTTGGCATGTGGATCCTTGAGAAGTTGAAGTAATCTTGAAAAGCTCCAACATTTATCTTGTTCCTCCTAGATGCCTAGAAAGTGTTCCAACTACTCCTAGATACCCTCAACCTATTGTCCAAGTTGTCTAACTACTCATAATTTCTTCAAAATCCACCTTGTTGATATATAAGACATGTGATTCTATAGTTTTAATCACCTATCAGTCCTTGAGGGCATATGGGAAAGAAAGTTTTAGTACTTTTAGGACTCTAAAACATCATTTGAAATTGCTCATTCAAAGTCATTTCACTTGACAATGCCTCTACTTTTCATGTTCTTTTGACCCTTATACTACACCTTAGATGTCATTGAATCAATTTAAACCAATAGGTCTTTGTTTGGTCCTTCTTTCTTTATCAATGTCTTCTTTGTCTCTAGCTGACCATCTATCCCTTATCTTTGTTTGAGGAGACACATAATAGTTACTTATGACAAATCAAGGCCTACAGGCCTGCAAGAAAGTTCTTAGATTACGTAACTCACAAGACCATACATTGGTTTCTTCACTTGGATCTCTATGTATCTGTATTCTTTACTCTACCCTGTATGATAGTAGCAGATCTTCTCAAAACTATAGCAGACTTTATGCTTGTTCTCTGTCCTACAAAAATCACTAGTCCCTGTATGAATGGCCAAATCCACTGTTCTTTGCAAAGGTCAAGGTTATTGTACAAACAAATCCACCTGTACCTTTCTAAGCATCTAGGTTTCTATAAAACTTAGGCCTCTTTGAGGGATTTCATTGTTCCTAGGCTTGAATATGGTCTATCATAGAGCCTAGGACTAGAAGACACACCTTACAAGGTTTGATAGTTCATATGACATGTTAGCAAACTTTGTAATCACTATCCACTGTCTCCTACACTATATTTAATGTCCCTATACTGTCTTTACCACTATTTCCTTTTCATCTATGTTGGCTCATAACTGAGGGTAGAGGCTAGAGGTGACTGTACAGACCCTCATAAACCTATCTAAATGGACATCTTGATCTTCTCCCATTGTCTTGTATCACTATTCCAACTATCCATTATCTGTATGTATGTCTTTGACTATTTTAGGCTCATTGTCCACTGTCCCCTATACTATACTCTTACAAACCCTCAAAACACCTTGCAGTCTCTATCCTCATTGAAGTTCAAACAAGCTCAAGACACTTTTATCCATTGACATAGTTTTTTACACCTTACACTAGGTTTATAATATTGTACATTGATTGTAAGCATTATCAACAAACTCTAAAAGAACCGTGACAAACATTCATGCACAAGTCTTCAAAGACTTTTCATGGTTTATATCCTTTCAAAAACCTTTAGGGTTTTTTTACAAGATTTTTTCTTTATCATTCTCTTGAGAGGTTCACGGCAAAACAAACACCATTTAGAGCTTTCACATCATGGGATTGGTTTCTTTCATACTTGAAGGATCTTAATCAGATCTTCTAGAGACCTCCTTGACAAGCCCTTGCAAAACCTTTTTTTTTTCTCTGTAGGTTACTTGAATGATCTCTAAACACCTGTCTAGACTATCTCTTTGTTGGATCTTTTCTTTGACTTTTCATCAGACTTTTGTATCTCTTGCATATTATACTCCACAAAACTTGTAAATGAAAGGTGGGTAAACCTTCATATATACTATCCTGACCTCATAAACATCCTTGTAAACATTTCAACTCATGAGATGAAGGCATATTCATAACCTTCATTGACTGTAATCTCATGAACAACAAACTATGTTATAGCATTACATGGTTTGGAGACACAGTAAACTCTTTACCCTTTGCAAAATATAGTGAATGTTATGTATGATATTTTTAGTCTTCTTCACTACCTTTTAGGTAGTGTATTGAGCTCCTTTTCTATCTTTACAATCTTATATGCAAAACTATACAAGAGTAATTTCATAATGTTATACTTTCAATGTCATTTTTCTCTATACTTTGTTGACTATTTCAAAATCGAAGGAAACCCTGCATGGAGGTATGTATAGATCTTTAAGAAGAATATGCACATATGCTGCTAAGTGGTCTTCAGGAGGGTTCACTAGACACACATTTGATATGATGGTCTCTAAAAAGGCTTGAGATGGTCTAAAACAATTGATAGTGCATATTTATATGAGGATTTTTCCCCCTTTTCTATGAACCACTCACAAAGCTTGGTCGTTCTTGTTACTCACTGAACCTTGAAACATTGTGTAGAACCTATAGAAGGTGATGATATATCAAATGCATAAATAGATCCTATGTAAGTGATACGAACCTAAGAATGTCCATCACAACTTGCCAGGCTTGTCTATGTTTTCTTGAATGTATTTGGCTTCCATCTTTCATTCCCATGGCTTTCAAGTGCTTCTACACTTATAAACCTCCTCCATGCAGCAAGACACCTATTTAAACTAGTAGAAAGACTTGAAACTAACCCAAAATGATAAAAACCTAACCCTAAACTAAGAAATCCTTGTTGGAACTTGACAACTTTTTGAAAAATAACACTCCTTCCATGATGTGTATGTGGAGTTTGGAGAGAAAAAGGTAACTTGGAAAATACAAGGTTTAAAAACAACTTCTAACATTGCTTTTGACCCTTATAGCTCATAGAACATGTCATTTTCTAGGCAATGAATATTTTAACAAATATATGCATCAACAAACCTTAATTCAGCCTTACATCAATAAGCTCAAAACTCTAATACATCCAAACATATGAAGTAAAAGGATTAACCTTTTATGTGGAAAAATACCTTCTAAGAATTCTAAACTAGGACTTGAAATCTTAGCACATTCCTAAGATAGCCATGCTGACTATTTGGGCCAAGGAGGCACAAATAGGTACTTTTTTTGGTGACCTCTATGGATTGCTTGTCTTTGAAGCAAGGAAGACTAGTTGTCTTAAGTATCCATTGGGCAAAAGAGTCATCAAAGACTTGAAAAACATTGATATTAGACCTGAGATACAACTATTAGTACCTTCCAAATAGAAAGACAAGACACAAGAAAAACACAAAAACTACCTAAAGACATTTACTACTAGTGCATCTACACTGGGAGGAAAACAAACTACTACAACTAACCTATACTAACCTAAACTAGACAAAAAAAAGATTAATTAAACAAAACCATTGACTGGTTTGTCAAAATAGCTACCTTTCCAAAGTAACTTGAAGTGTTCTTCATGCTTTTGGACAGCCAAAATGAGGTGGGAAAAGAATGAGCATTCAATAAATTGTTGAAACAACTCTCCAGGGATGAGAAAAAATCCACTTACCCACTCAAGTTGGCTATCATGAGGTGGATAAACAAGTTGATCTTGCTTCCCCTATTTCTCATCTTCATGTTTTGAAACAAGCACGATAGGTAATGGTTTTTCCTTATTGGTCTTCAACTATGGTAGATGCCTAATAGGACATCCTCTTGTCAAGCCAAAGATGGAAAAATTAGTGTTGGTTTTATGCTCATATTCTGTTGTTACTTCATCATTCTGCTGATTGGAAAACCTTGGAAAAGTGATCATCTCCATTTGATATTCTTGTTGTCCATGAAATTCTTTCTGAGATGCCGGTTTGACAACTAAGTTTGATCAAAAGTCATCTAGTTCATCCCAAAAAAAGATATTCTTCAACATCTTCCTTACTTTTTTGTATAAGAGATCTCACCTCAACTGTAGGACACCTCTCTTGAAGTGTAGATTATAATTTAGTTTCTTGCCCAACTTGGTAGACAACCTTATTTTCATGCAAAACAAACTCACTAGCTTCCAAAACAGGGTTTTCTTTTTGTTCCTCTTTATGGATTGAGACCTCATCCTCATTTTTATCTTCATGGGCCAGCAACACATCATGTTCTCTAATGTCTTCTTGTTGTTCCAAATAAACTATCAAGGTAAACATTGGCATGTTCTCATCCTTTTCAACAAAAGAAGGCATCTCATCAAACTAAAGAGTAGACTCTTCATCTTCACCACCTCCTTCTTGCTTTCTATCTTTTTGTCCTAGTTACTTTTCATCCTACTATCCTAGCTAATCATGTTCATCATCCTCTTACAACAAGTCTGATTTTTCTAATTTGATGGCACAAAAGGGCTGCAAATAGTTATTTCTGTATCATCTTCACTTGAAATATTCTCATCTTCCCCTACATAACCTTCATTTTCTCTCCAAATAATAGGTCCTCCTTTGAAAAGGGAGATGGTGGGAGGGCAAAATGGTTCAACTGATGAATTAAGATTAACATGTTCATTGCTAAGATGGATATGATGCATTATGAACTATTCTTGGTTAGGAATCAAGAATTGGGTTGAAGAAACACTCCTAAAACTTGGAATTTTGATTGCCTTGGATTCTACAACCTTTCCCTCTTCGTGATTTTGGATTGGTATGAAAGGAGTCGCTTTCATAGGTTCACTTTGGCTTGTAGGAACAAGTTCAACTAAAACTAGGAATGCAAGGAGTTAGTTGGGTTTCATACATTTGTATTTAAGCCATCAACTTCTTCAATTGTTCTTCTTTGGCCATAGTTTGTTTAGCTAGAAAATCATCCTCATACTTCACTTGTATTTCCCTCTCCTGCTAGTGTAAATAAGCTTGATGTGCAATCTTTTCCTATTACCAACTATACTTTTGCTCATTTCTAATAACATCTAACTGCATTTGAAAGCTTAGCATGGTATCTCTAATATCTTTAATGATTGTATTATCATCATCTTGAAGCTGGCTAGATAATAGGCATGTTGCTTATGAGAAAAAAAAGGTCTTCTTGGGACTGATGGTAGGCATGGGAAAGGTACCAAGAATGTTGAGCAGGGGTGGGTGGGAGGCAAGCATGATGAACATGTTGGTATCCTGCTGTTAGAGGGTTGTTTGGGATGAAACCAACAACATTTTCAACCTGATATGGCTAACATAAAGACTCATAAACTATGTTTTGGTGAAATGGAGGTAAAACAACATATTCTCCTTGATAATTTGTCATGCTAAAACATTAAAATGAGTTGGAAAATAATGGAATATTATTTGAAAACAAGAAAACCAGGTTTGATTTTTTTGAAAATAGGCACATACCAGTAGATTATCAAGTGATTTTGAAGCTTCCCACAAAGCAAAAGACAAGGACATCACCAAAAATTGATATTTGGTATACTTTAAGATTTTGGATTGCTTGAACTAGTTAGTTCTTCAATTGTAGAGTTCCCAGGTGTGTGAAATATTGCCTTCAAAAGCTGATACTACTGATATTCACACCAAATATCAATAATGAAAGAGAACTTATGGACTATAAAAGTCTAATCAGTCCCATCAGCCATGCCAAAAACTATTATCACTGAATAATGCACCCTTGCCAAGTTGTGCAACTCAACTTACTAGTGAAACATGGGAACTTTTCCAAGTTTATGGGTCACCTATGATGGAAAAGAACCTCCAGAGACAGTTGGTTCCCTTGGATTTCTCATCTAAACTACTCTAATCGACTACTGCTCTCAGAGGAAAAGGGCAGGAAATGACATAATAGAAGCCTAAATCCTAAGGTAAGGTGATGCACCAAATGATATGAGACCTATACTGTTGTTTTAACACACAATGTGATCAATGGGCTAACCATGACATGCACAACCCAGATTTTGACATGTTCTGATGTATAAATATTTCATAGATAGAAAAACTGAGTTTTGAACAACTTTTAGGAAGAAAGGTTTAATAGTTTTCACAACTACAACATGTATAAACTCACAACACAATTTATAACCTGCATATTGCATGTTTTATATCTACATAAGGTACTGAAAATGAGACTACAAATCAAGGGGAAACAACTTCACCACATAATCAAATCAATCACTTCCATATTTTACAGCAAATGCAGCTTTCAGCATGAAAAAATGACTATTTTATTCATCAAAAGGTAGCATACAACTATATGTGTGCTTGAAAATGTATGTTCTTCTTTAAAAATATGAGATTACATAGTTGTATTGAGTTACAATACATAGTTTTTTTCACTAGGAAGAACTTCAAAGTTACAATACTACCTTCAAAATTGAAAGAACTCTCTAAAACCACAAGTAAGAACTCTAAAACTAGGAAGAACTCACTTCAAAATTATCCTACTCTTGCCTTTTGAAACTTCCAACCAGCTGAGAAGAAGTAGGACATGTTTTGAATGAGAAAAAGACACTTGGGATTGAAGAGACCTAGTCAAAACTCCTTGTAGTTGCTATAGGAACATAATCCTGAATTCTCTCCTTGAAGAGCTCCATAAAGCACCAAAAAGGGAGGTTGTTGGGATGTGCATCCTTGAAAAATGGAACTGCTCCTTGAAAGGCTCCAACAACTATCTTGTTCCTCCTAGATGCCTAGAAAGTGTTCCAACTGCTCCTAGATACCCTCAATCTGTTGTCCAAGCTATCTAACAGCTCATAATTTCTTCAAACTCCACCTTGCCTTTATATCGGACATGTGATTCTAGAGATTTAATCACCTAGGACTCCTTGAGGGTGTATGGGAAAGAAAGTTTTAGTACTTTTAGGACTCTAAAACATCATTTTAAATTGCTCATTCAAAGTCATTTTACTTGACAATGCCTCTACTTTTCATGTTATTTTGACCCTTATATTGCTCCTTATATGTCCCTGAATCACTTTAAACCTATAGGTCTTTGTTTGATCCTTCTTTCTTTATCAATGTCTTCTTTGTCTTTGGACAACCATCTATCCCTTATCTCTATTTGATGAGACACATAGTAGTTACTTATGACAGATCAAGGCCTATAGGTCTTCAACAAAGCTCCTAGAGTATGTAACTCACAAGACCATACGTTGGTTTATTCTCTTGGATCTTTATATATGACTTTGTATTCTTTACTCTGCCCTCTATGATAGTAGCAAATCTTCTCAAAACTGTAGTAGACTTTATGCTTGTTCTCTGTCCTACAAAAATCACTAGTCATTGTATGAATGGCCAAATCAACTATTCTTTGCAAAGGTCAAGGTTATTGTATGAAACAATGCATCTCTAGCTTGCTAAGCATCTAGGTTCCTATAAAACTTATGCCTTTATGAGGGATTTCATTGTTCCTAGGCTTGAATATGGTCTAGCGTAGATCCTAGGACTAGAAAACAACCCTTACAAGGTTTGACAGTGCAGATGACATATTAAGGAACTTTGTAATCAATGTCCATTGTCTCCTACACTGTATTTAATGTTTCTATACTATCTTTACCACTATTTTCTTTTCATCTATGTTGGTTCATAACCAAGGGCAGAATCTAGAGGTGACTTTAAAGACCCTCATTAACCTATCAAAATGGACGTCTTGATTGTCTCCCATTGTCTTGTATCACTATTCCAACTGTCCATTATCTCTATGTCTGTCTTTGACTATTTTAGGCTCATTGTCTACTGTCCCCTGTACTGTACTCTTACAAACCCTCAAAACACCTTACAATCTCTATCTTCATTGAAGTTCAGACAAGCTCAAGACACTTTTATGCATTAACATAGTTCTCTGCACCTTACACTAGGTTTATAAGATCATACATTGATTGTAAGCATTGTCAACAAACTCTAAAAGAACTGTGACAAACATTCATGCACAAGTCTTCAAAGACTTTTTATGGTTTATATCCTTTCAAAAACCTTTAGGGTTTTTACAAGTTTTTTGCTTTATCATTCTCTTGAGAGGTTCATGGCAAAACAAACACCATTTAGAGCTTTAACAACCTATGGACTGGTTTCTTTTATCCTTGAAGGATATTAATCAAATCTTCCAGAGACCTCCTTGACAAGCCCTTGGAAAACCTTATTTATTGCTCTATAGGTTACTTGAATGATCTCTAAACATATGCAAACTGTCTCTTTGTTAGATCTTTGCTCTACCTTTTCATCAAACCTCTGTCTGTCTTACATATTATACTCCACAAAACTTGTAAATGAAAGGTGGGAAAACCTTCATATATGCTGTCCTAACCTTGTAAACATCCTTGTAACAACTTCAACACATGAGATGAAGGCATATTCATAACCTTCATTGACTGCAATCTCATGAACAACAACTATGTTATAGTATTATATGGTTTAGAGACACACTAAACTCTTTACCCTTTGAAAAGTACAGTGAATGTTATGTATGAAATTTTTAGTCTTCTTCACTACCTTTTAGGTAGTGTATTGAGCTCCTTTACTATCTTTACAACCTCCTATGCAAAACTATACAAGAGTCCTTTGATAATGTTATACTTTAAGTGTCATTTTTCCCTATACTTTATTGACTATTTCAAAATAGAAGGAGACCTTTCATGGAGGTATGTACAGGTCCTTAAGAAGAATATGCACGTATGCTACTGAGTGGTCTTTAGGAGGGTTCACTTGACACCCATTTAATATCATGATCTCTAAAAGGGTTTTATATAGTCTAAAATAATTGACAGTGCATATTTATATGCAGATTTTTTCCCCTTTTCTATGAACCACTCACATAGATTGGTCATTCTTATTACTCACTAAACCTTGAAACATTGTGTAGAACCTGTAGAAGGTGATGATATCTCAAATTCATAAATAGATCCTATGTAAGTGATACAGACTTGAGAATGTCCATCACAACTTGTCAGGCTTTTATATGTTGTCTTGAATGCATTTGGCTTCCATCCTTCATTCACATGGCTTTCAAGTGTTTCTACACTTGTAAACCTCCTCCATGCAGTGAGACACCTATTTAAACTAGCAAAAAGACTTGAAGCTGATCCAAAATGATGAAAACCTAACCCTAAACTGAGAAATTCTTGTTCAAACTCGATAACATTTTTGAAAAAAGCACTCCCTCCATGATGTGTACTTGGAGTTTGGAGAGAGAAAAAGGTAACTTGGAAAATACAAGGTTTAAAAACAACTTCTAACATCCCTTTTGACACTCATAGCTCATAAATCATGTCATTTTCTAGGCAATGAATATTTTACCACATATATACATCAACAAACCTTAACTCAACCTTGTCAAAAAGCTCAAAACTCTAATACATCTAAACATATAACGTAAAAGGATTAACCTTTTATGTGAAAAAAACTTTGTAAAAATTCTAAACCAGGACTTGAAATCTTAGCACATTCCTAAGACAGCTATGCTAACTATTTGGGCTAGGGAGGCACAAATAGGTAAAAAAGTTCAAGATCTTAGTGAGGGAAAACTCACAATAGAGTTTTCACAAGAAATATTGAGGCACTTCATTGTTATTACATGGTGGGTGGTCAAAAACCATCCACCACCTATCCTAAGAGTTATTATTTATTTGTTCATGGTTGCACAAGTGGATTGGGAACCTTTTTTACCTTATTTCTAACATTGTACATTAGCTTTTGGGTTGGTGAAAAATGCACACAATTTTCCTTTGGTAACTTTTTTATCCTTTACTATCTCATAAGATAATTTTGTGGTGGGAACCTTTTTTAACTTATTTCTAACAATGTACATTAGCTTTTGGGTTAGTGAAAAATGTACACAATTTGCCTTTGGTAACTTTTTTGTTCTTCATTATCTCATAAGATAATCTTGTGGCTGAAATCTAACAATAATTTTCTCTATGGTTTGTCCATGTGTTTATTTTCCTTTTGATGGACTTAATGTGAGATATCAAAAATTTCAATGTTGCTATAAGAGTTTGGAAATGCATGCTTGTTGTATTATGATTTTTAATGTTTCTATAAATAGTTTCAGATTAGTTTTTCTATTTTCAATTTGCTCTAATATATTGTGTTGTGTTGTAGGAGGATGCATGAGTATTATAGGAGTTTGAGGGGGGTTTTGTAGTTCATGTTCTTCTACATTATTTTGTGTATACATGTATTTCATTAGGTGGAGGGTTTGAGGTGGAGGATGGTTTGGATTGGATAAAAAGAAAATTAAACAAATCAAAACCAATTCAAGAAAAAATAATTTTATTTTAACAATAATTATAAAAAAAATGATATATGTTACCTCTTTCACATTTAATCATTATTTAGGAGAACAAGATGACTTTGATTCAATTAAAAACATGGTTGTTATTTCTCCTAGTCATGTTTTGCTTTTGATGAAGAAAATAAAATGAAATAAGGTAACTCTTAGTTGCTATTTATGTTTTGATTTTATGTTAGTACAATGTGCTTGCATGTAGGTTTTGACTAGTTGAACCTAAACATGCTCAAGTTTACAATGTGATTTAGCCTTAATGCTTTTTGTCTCCCCATCTTTCTGTATATACCCTTTAATGTAGAAAATTCTCTGAAGTGTGTTCATCTATAAATTGTTTTATATGATCACCAAGAATTTTATTAGGCATGTCCTCATTGGACCCCAATTTTCTAAATGTGACAAGTGCTCAAACTATGTTGATATAAAAGAGGTTCATTCAATATAGCATGCTCATTCTTGCATATATTAGTACACAACTATGAAAATGGATGATAAGACATGTATTAAAAGTTGGGAGTAAACCATGTATATTGAAATATGTCTTGAAGTTCACTATCATCCAAAGTATAATTCATATTACTAGTTAATGCTTGAATTTTTGATATATAATCTTTAATTAGATAATGTTTTTCATGAGTTCAAGAGTGTATGCCTTAGCCTCAATATTATGATAAAATTAATTCATAAAAGAACAAGTCAAGTCCTCAAAGGAAGTGATAGAAGCATGTGATAATGGAGAAAATCATGTAAGTCTATAACCACTCAAGCTTGATGTGAGCACCTTATCAAGTAATTTATCCTCATCAAAACAAGGGAGGCACATAAATTAGAAGTATTGTAAATATTGTAATGGATCGAATTTACCATCATACTTTGTGAAACAAGGTTCCACAAATCCAGCTGGTCTAGGATAAGTCAAAATATCATGTGCCAATGTAATTTTCTAATCTTGGTTTGATACAATCTTTATGTTTAAGGTTGTGGTTATAATCATTGACACACTATTTTAGGTAAGCCATTTCAATAATGAGCAAGTTCTAATAAGATGAAATACGATTCTCAACACATCCCATATCCATATTTATACATGCATATCATGCGTAATAGTGGGAGATGTGTTATCATCTAGTGACATGTTATCCTCATGTTGAAGTTTACCATTATGCACAGTCTCGGTTGTGTCTTTGTTCAATTATAGGTTTGGCAGAATATTCTCTAGAATAACTAAAAGATATATTTGAGGAAAACATGAGAGGATCCACATGTGAGTCTTTATAAAAAATGTGTACATCATCATAATGCATAGAGAAATCCATGGGATCCACTAAGGAAAGGCCACTACAATATGTGTGAGCTAGTAAATCATCGTGAGATGATAACTAATCATATTTATCATGCGAATATAAAGAATTATCACTATGATCATCATTAAACATGATATTAATAGAAGATGAGCAATGCGATAAAAATGAAGGACTAGCAACCTCATGTAAAGCTGACAAAGATGCATCATGTATAGGTATATCACTAGTGGTAGAAAAATTACAATCATCACTAAAGTAATCAACATAGATAGGCAATTTTAAATCAATGTGTATCACTATGCATGGAAGAGGGTACCTCAATATCATATGTGAGTGAAGATGAAATATGTGTATCTATTGACCACACAACACTAGGCTCCTCAAGGAATAATGAATCAAGAGAGGTACATGGTAGAGAATCTATAGGTGTAAAAGAAAATCTATCATTCTTGCTAAGTATAACATCACCTAAGCCAAGATCCTTAATTGTATCAAGTACATATAGGGATGAAGTAGTAGCTAAGTCACTATCATAAGCCACAAAAGATGTATCATCATTAAGCATAGTGATGTATAGGAAGTAACCTTGGTAAGGAAGGGGAACAGGATGTACCCATCATGAGGTAATATAAATAAATAATATGGAAAAGTGGTATTGAATCTTTGATTAAAAAATTAGAAAATTAGTGGTATATCAAAATATGAAAATGAGTGTAAAATGTAAAACCTAAAGCTAAAGTAAGGGTGAATATGGTGGGTAAAAGATATGGTATGTGAATAAGAACCAAACCCTAAAATGAGGATGTATCAACTAAGCACAAGGATGCAAAAAGGATGTTTCGATATAGAAATAGAATGAAAACAAAATTGTAGATCTAAAAGGGTTGTCCCACAATATTGTGTCCCACTTATTGGACATCCTAATTTTTGCCTGAAATCACATATTTTTTAGAAAAAATAATGATTTAAGCCTTGAGGGGTTCCATCTAAAGGGGTTTAATTGAAAGGAGTTAGATCAAACCCCTTGGATAGAACCCTCCTAGTCTTAAATTAAACCCTTGATGGAGTCTCCTCTGCACCTATGAAAATGCTGATAAAAATCAACTTTGCTTCACGTTTTGAGGAGCTCAAATGAAGTCATTTATAAATTATATTTTTTAATTATGTAGCCAATTGTATACACTTTCGAAAAAGTATAATTTTGAACAATTTAATTTTATTATTATATTTATTTTCTATTTTCTAGTGAACATAATTTTTTCATCGAACAACAAGGTCTCTATTCCACACAAGCGGAAAAATAAAAAATAGATATATTTTTTTAAATATGTGCCCTAGGTATTGATGTCCTTGTTTCAACAAAAAAAAAAAAAAAAAACAAATTCGATACATACAAAATAGCTTATGCATTACGACATAAACCTATGTCCAAATTATAATTAATCTCACTTCAAAAATTAATTAAAATTTTTAAAACAAAAAATTATGAATAAAATCCACGCCCTATATATTTGATGTTACAAATCTATATTTTAAAAATTAGAATTTTATCTTTTTTATAAAAAGTTATGCATTACGACATAAACACCACTTTTTAAAAATTCTGTTTACTATAAAAAAACAAGTTATTAAAAATCACGTTAAAAAATTCACAATTTATTTCTAAATTTTTTAATTATATATATTTATAATCTACACAAAATATCACAAATCACTAGTTCACATAATTTGAATTCTTAATAGTTTAACTGCTATAGGTGTCACAAAGTGAAGATTTGGTAAAAAATGTTGATTTCAATGTCCCACCTTATCCAAAAAGTGGGACACAATATTGTGGTCTAACCCAAAAACTCTAATTTGATGAGAACTCCTAGAAGGAAAACTAGGTTCCCCAAAAATGTGAAGGAAAAGAAACTTTCCTTAGGTGTTAATCTAGGACAATCTAATAAGATGCAGACACATAAGCATAAATTGGCCTTAGATTAACTAAAATTATAAATAGACGTTATAAGTTAGATAATTTTACTTGCTATCTTTGAAAAGTAAATGCAAAGAAGGATGATGTTACTTCTGTAATTGACCAAAGAATTTATGCCTTAGATGAAGATTCTAGATCTTGATTGTTTCTACCTTGAAAAGTGTGATTTCTCTATCAATAAAGTGCACTAGATAATGTGATGAATTTGTACTATGTCTAGGGTCAAGTTTGTTGATTCAAGTTAGATATGTAATTATGGACTTGTCCTCTGAGTCCAGATTTGTCTATGCGCAATGTTTCCTCATGTTCTTTTACTTGATTGATTGATCTTTTTTACTTTACTCTTCTTTTATATCAGAGATTGGTGGTATTTAGAAACCATTAAGCGATTGCAATTGTGTCGCAAGGAGACATGTTCTCCTAGGTCAACCCCCAAAAATATGTGTAAAGGATTGAAGACAATATGTAACTACCCTAGAATGGTCTTTTGCATTTTTGTTACTCCTTTTAGTGCACCAAATCCAAATGTTTCACTATTGAATGCCCTCTTTTAGTGCTCTAGGATAAGACAAGACTTGTGGATTACTAGATTGTCCAAAATGAATGCTAATGAATGCCTTTAAATATTAGCATATACCATCAAATTTCACAAAATATGTATTATGTCAGCTCAGGGGACAAAATAAAGGTTAATAGTCTAGAATTTGAATTTCAAAAAGGCAAGGTGAAGTATGTAATAGTGGGGTCAACATTGTCATTGCAAAAAAATGATCCTAAAAGGGCAAATAGTCAAATCTAGGTGGATAATAGCTATGTTTGGATAGATATATAAATAAGTGTAACAAATGTAAGGATTAAGCAAATGTATTAGAGTATGTGTATATAAAGACAAGTGGGAGGCTGAATATGTAGGAATATGTATATACAAGAATAAATAAAAGCTATAGAAATAAGATAAACTTCAAAAAAATATGTTGTTTGTCAATATATACATATATCAAGACATTTCCTCTAAAACATATGCACAACTAAATGGAAATATACCACTATCACCATTATAATCCTTTAATTATTTTACATAAAAATGCCAACTTCTCGTAATAAAATTCATAAAACCTATTTTCTTAAAAGGGAAAAGCTCGACCCTCATAAAAATGTCCTTGATGAAGGAAACCAAGTTTAATGAAAGTCAAATATTTATAAATGAATAGCTTGAACAGCACGCATATTGGAGTTGTTTAGGGGGCTAATGTCTAGCCGGCATAAACTATGGATAAACATTTGACCCTAAATAATAATTAAATAAATAATAAAATTATTTATTTGCAGTCAAATGTGTATATAGTATGTAGACAATATGGTGTGCATGGAGAGAGGGGCCCACGTAAAGCACAACGTACAGATTGTTTCCTTTCAACTATTTATGAGGGCTTGCATTTTTGTGAGTGTCCCTATCTCACCAATTGAATTCTAAGTATGAGCTACTCGGAAATCTGTGTTTTGTAACTTCATTGCCTTTTTAGACTGTAGCTGCAATCAGTTCTTTCTTTTTCTTTTGTTACATACTAATTTAATCTTCCAATTTCATCCATCCAAAATGTGAGTCAACCTGGTTTTCAAGAAGAAAAATGAACTCAATTGGTTTAATCTTGTAATACAAAATCAGTACCAATAATGCTAAACCTGAATTTCATGAGAATGGGGAAAAATCAGGCAATTGTGAATCTAGTATGGTTCCAGTTTCCAACTAATGAGAGTTCACTGTGGATGGTTCTTAAACATGGAAGTTGAAAATTTTAGCTGTTTTCATATTTATTTGAGAATCACACTTCTGAATTCAAATCTACATCATTTTGTGCCCTTTTCTAATTGACACTATTAGTTTATTACATTTAGATTCCTTTTTTTCCTATTTTCTAAACTTAATTGTTATACGCAAACACGCAATTATAGATGGTGACAGGTCCATTGAGGCCAAGAAATTTGCATCATTCTCTAAATCAGAGCACCCTTCCGTGAGAGATCACTGTGGATGGTTCTTAAACATGGAAGTTGAAATTTTTAGCTATTTTCATACTTATTTGAGAGTCACATTTCTGAATTCAAATCTACATCATTTTGTGGCCTTTTCTAATTGACACTATTAGTTTATTACATTTTGATTTTTTTTTTCTAGGCAAACACACAATTCTAGACGGTGACAGGTACATTGAGGCCAAAGAAATTTGCATCATTCTCTAAATCAGAACACCCTTCCATTTATCTTCTTTATTGAACCATCACAGAAGAGCATCAAATGATTTTGGAAATATTGAACTTGCAGGCCCAATGAAATGCCAATCAAACTATTTGAAAATGTGTGTGACCGGTATTCAGGATTATCTGCTGGAAGCTTATTCAAGAGTATGTGGAGCTAATAGAATTGTGGTACTTAGTACATAGGTTATACAAACATTATACCACTAGTTTGTGTGTAGAAATGAAGACTGTTTTAAAGAGAGCAAACTTTATTCTTATCTAAGTAATAGCCAAAGAAAAATCACAGCCAAAGAAAAATCACAGCCAATGTTTAGCATCTGAAACTTGAATTGCTGAATATATAGAATACTAATTAGAGATGGTAAATCAACCCATTGTGTTAGATAAGGGTATATATATACAACATGAACTCAAATGAGTTAAGATGTAAAGTTAGGTTTAATAAAGACTCTTTTTACATATAGAAATGAAATGAAATATTCTTAATATTCACAAATAATTATGAAGGATAATGAGATTGAAGATAAAGTAGTGCAATAAGTCAAGAGGCACTTCTAAACAAAACAAAAAACAAAAATATACACTGTACAAAAGATTAAGCAACCAAAGCCGAATTCATATTTTAAAATCAAATTAATTGTAAAAGAAATATGTAATATAAGTGCTTCTATCAAAACTCATATGTTATAGTATTTTTAAGACCTTATGCTTCCTATCACCACTGCCTAAAAAGGAACCTTCTTTAACTAAATCTAGTATATGAAAAACTGCCATATACAGGTTTTGAGCCACAAAGAAGAGAGAAATCAGATTGTATATACAAGACTAATTTAGGAATAAGAACAAAGATGATTTAATACCTTTAATGAAAACACTAGCGGTCATATGTGAGATGTGCTCTTCCCTTTTAAGGAATAAACCTCCCATATAACCCTGTTTTAAGATTGATGAACTGACTTAGTTCCTTGGAGTTAAAAAATTACAATCTATTTAACAAAATAGAACATGAAAATAATTATGTCTTGGCCCTCACACTTCCCACTTCCCCTGTATTTGGTTCGAATTTCTGAATGAATAAGTGAGTGCAATCTCCCATCCATTCTTTTCAATACATATCTTTCCACTACAACATAACATGCAAATTTTCCTTGCATACCAGTGCCACTAAATGATTTCTTAACCCTTACATCTCGTCCTCCTTGTTCTAACCCATATCTACCATGATCCGCCCTCATTTTTGCAATGATGGGCCAGCTAAGTTTCACACCCTGTCCCGATTGCTTCTCCACACCTTTAAACAAAACACTTCCATCATTATCTCTAATTTCCTCAGTTGCCTCTTCTCCATACAATAACCCTTCTTCTACCTTTAAGGTTTTGTCCACATCAACATCATTTCCTGTCATAACTTGAGTAGAATATATCTCTTCCCAGAACTTTTCTAGATCCATCTTGTAGAAGGGACACTCCATGAGCGGAATCTTAGGATCCTCCAATCTGGTACCCAATTCATTGATAAAGATAAAAGGGCAGTACCACTCTCCAACTATAACAATAGGAGTCCTTCTCTGTAACAAAGAGAAATCAAAAGGGGGAAATTGTGCTTTTAGGTTAGTATTTTCCCCTCCAACATGAGCAAGTCTGCCATGATTACCAAGCATGTCTTTGGCTGCCACACTCCAAGTCTTCCTACGCAGAAACAGAGGAGGAAAACCATCAGAAGCTATGCTCTTTGATGCAAATCTAAACTTCCTTGAGGAGATTATCTGCATATGTTGATATAAGTTAGTGGGTTGAAAAGGTCTAGGACGAACGTCCTTCACACATGTACAACAGCAAAATGTCTGCATGTCTTCTTCAGTAAAGCATGTTTCCACTAATCTGTCCACATCATCAACATACAACTAGTTAGTTATTTGTCCAAATCACAAGCATTCTCTTCTTGATGATGGATCACTGAGTGTGATCCGAAATATTGAAGCAAAGAAATACACACAATTTAATCCAAAAGCACTTCTATCTGTATATCATTGTTATTAATAATTACCCATAAATACAGATTGAATACTCTAAGCAATAGATAATGTAAGGATGTTGATAAATAACGTTCAATATCATTGTTAATCTACAAATATTTCTACTTAAATTGTCTATGAAATGTTAAAGGGTAAATCTCTCCTGTCTCTAACCATTAGTGATCTGTCAGTTAAGTAGGATTGCACATTGATGACACCAGTTAGCTGTTAGGAGTCTCTAGTTTAGTGGGGTACGTGTCCTCCTGTTTTTTAGTAATTTCAGTTTCACAGTTAATATTGAACTGTATATTGTAATCTATTTATGTTTTTAGTTAATGATGAGAAGGCAGCGTAGTTGCCCTGTTTTTGTTTCATGCCCCTGTTTTCATATCCGTTTCTGCTCCTTAAATTTTGTCATGGTATCAGAGTAGGCTTAAGCCTCTTCACAGAGTGGAGAGCAGATCAATCTAAAAGCTGGCGTCAAGACTCTTTAGAGATCTGAGTGATAGGAGAATAAAAGGAGAATACTCTGCCTAGACCAGCGTTGAATGTTCGTTTGGAAAGGGGTGACCAAAAGGGCTTGGAGTTTAAATGGCATCCAACAACAATTTGCGGCAAATGCAAGGACCCATGTTAACAAGCAAAAACTATGAATTCTGGACTATCAGAATGAAGACATTTCTGCAAGTTCAGGAATGTTGGGAAATGGTAGAGAGTGGCTTCAAAGAACCTGATCAAGCTACTCTAACAACTATGAATAATACTCAGAAGAATGTTCTTGAAGCACGAAGGAAAAAGGAGACTCATGCAAAAATTTTGATCCAGAGTTCAGTGGAAGATGCAATATTTCCAAAATTCACAGGCGCATCTAGTGCAAAAGAGGCTTGGGATACTCTGGCTTTGGCATACCAAGGTAATGAAAAAGTCAAAACAGTTCGACTTCAGAGTCTTAGGAGAGAGTTTGAAAACTTGAAGATGAAAGAAACTGAGAATATTGATCAGTTTATGACTAAGGTGCTAGGAATTGTGAATCAACTCAAGATTCATGCTGAGGATATAACAGATCAAAAGATTGTTGAGAAAGTGTTGCGATGCTTAACGAAGAAATTTACCATGATTGTTATAGCCATAGAAGAGTCAAAAGATCTGTCCAAAATGACTGTTGATGAATTAATGGGTTCTCTTCTATCTCATGAATCAAGGCTCATCATGGAGGAAGAGTCCTTGGAAAATGCCTTCCAGACTCAGGCTTCCTTCAGTAGAGGCCGAGGAAGAAGAGGTAGAGGCAGAGGCCGAAGAGGACGAGGTTTTTATCACACTGAAGAGAGTTCAGCTCCTGAACAGTCAAGACAATCAGACCAACAAGGACATTCTCATAGTTAGAGAGGGAGAGGAAGAAAATGGACAGACAAGTCCAACGTTCAATGCTTCTATTGCAAGAAGTATGACATTATGAAAGTGAATGTAGGAAGAAGCAATCAGATCAGAACAAAGGCAGAGCCAATGTCTCCAACACTGAAGAAGGGACATCTGAGGTAATGTTCCTCTCATCCCAGATTACTAAAGAAGATCACAACAAGGATCTTTGGTTGCTGGACAGTGGCTGCAGCAATCATATGACAGGTAACAAATATTTGTTTTCCAACATAGACAGTTCGTCCACATCAAAAATTAAGCTAGGAAATGGCTCTCAAGTTCAAGCCCAGGGTAAAGGTATTGTGCCTATCCTAACTAAACAAAATGAACTGAAATCAATTCATGATGTTTTCTATGTTCCACATCTTAAGCATAATCTGATTAGTGTAGGACAACTAAGTGAAAATGGATATGATGTCAGATTCAAGGGCTCTACTTGCATCATTTTAGATAAGCCACCTAGTAGGAGACTCGTAGCTAAGGTGGAAATGACCAAAAATAGAATGTTCCCTCTGAATATGAGAAGTTTCAATCAATCACAATCATATGCACACCACATCTCAAGCACAGATGAAACTTGGTTGTGGCATTGTAGGTATGGCCATTTACCCTTTAAGAGTCTTAGTCTTTTACAAAAACAGTCAATGGTCAAGGGATTGCCAATGATGAATGAACAGTCCAATCCATGTGAAAATTGTATTCTAGGAAAGCATCAAAGGGACAGCTTTCCGATTGCCTCCTATAGAGCAAAAGAGAATCTAGAACTAGTCCATATAGACCTCTGTGGTCCCATGCAAACCCAGTCCATTGGTGGAAGTTTTTACTTTCTAACTTTTATTGATGATTTTAGCAGGAAAGTCTGGGTCTATTTTCTCAAGAACAAATCTGAAACTTTCTCAAAGTTCAGAGAATTCAAAGCTCTGGCTGAAAAGCAGAGTGGAAAATACATCAAGGTGCTCAGGTCAGATGGAGGAGGTGAATATGATTCACATGAATTTACTGGTTTTTGCAAGGATCAAGGGATCAAGAGGCAGTTCACAACTAGGTACACTCCACAGCAGAATGGAGTAGCTGAAAGGAAAAATAGGACGATCATGAATATGGCTAGAAGCATGCTCAAAGCTAAGAATCTGCCTAATGATTATTGGGCTGAAGTAGTTGCATGTTCAGTATACATACTAAATAGATCTCCTACAATGAGTGTGAAGGACAAGGTTCCTCAAGAAGCATGGAGTGGCACTAAATCTAGTGTTTCCCATTTCAAAGTTTTTGGTTGCATTGCATATGCCCATGTACCAGAGGAATTGAGAAGAAAGCTTGATGATAGGAGTGAGAAGTGTATTTTTACTGGATATAGTGAACAGTCCAAACCCTATAGACTATACAATCCAATCTCCAAGAAATTTGTGGTGAGCAGGGATGTCAAGTTCCTAGAAGATAGATCTTGGAGTGACAAAGAAAATGATCCATCAAACAGTGAACAAGAGGAAAGCTTAGGACAGCCAGCTTCTTCAATTTCACTACCAAGATTACATGTGCAGGGACAAGAAGAACTACCAGCAAATAGTTCTTCTAGCAGTCAGACAAATTCTTCTCCAAGAAATCAGAGAACAAAGAGTTTAAGAGATATCTATGAAGTAAATAGTGACATGGATCAGCAAATTCACTTTGCCTTCTTGTCTTGTCAACCTACATATTTTGAAGAAGTAGTGAAAGAAGAGCATTGGGTGCAGGCCATGAATGAAGAAATTGATGCTATTCAGAGAAATAAAACATGGGATCTTGTTGAACTTCCAATAGATAAAACCGGCATTGGTGTCAAGTGGGTTTACAAGACAAAGTTGAATGAGAAAGGACAAGTAGAGAAGCATAAAGCAAGGCTTGTTACCAAAGGTTTTTCTCAGCAGCCTGGTGTTGACTATGGTGAAACCTTTGCTCCAATAGCAAGATTAGATACCATTCGAGCCGTTTTAGCCATTGCAGCCCAGAACAAATGGCGAGTGTTTCAAATGGATGTAAAGTCAGCCTTTCTCAATGGCATATTAGAGGAAGAGGTTTATGTCAATCAGCCACTAGGGTTTGAAATTAAAGGCCAAGAGTCCAAAGTCTACAGATTGAAGAAGGCCTTGTATGGTCTGAAGCAAGCTCCCAGAGCTTGGTATAGTAGAATTGACTCTTACCTGATCAACAATGGGTTCAACAGGAGTAGCAATGAGCCCACTCTCTACACAAAAATAGATCAACAAGGTAACATACTTATTGTTTGTCTTTATGTTGATGACATGATCTATACTGGCAATCTCCTATTAGATGAATTTCAAACAATCATGAAAAAAGAATTTGAGATGACTGATCTTGGTCTCATGAAGTATTTTTTGGGAATAGAAGTTGAGCAATCAGCTCAAGGAATTTTTATATGTCAGCATAAGTATGCTACAGACATCTTGAAGAGGTTTAGGATGGACAAATCTAAACCAGTAGAAACACCTATTGCTATAGGAACAAAATTGAGCAGACAGGATGATGGACTAGAAGTCGATTCAACACTGTATAAGAGACTTGTAGGCAGTCTCATGTACCTAACTGCAACAAGACCTGATTTAATGTATGCAGTCAGTTTTATCTCCAGATTTATGGAGTCTCCCAAGGACTCTCACTGGAAAGTTGGAAAACGAATTTTGAGATATGTTGCAGGTACAATTGATTATGGATTGTGGTACACACATTCTAAAGACAACACACTCACTGGATACACAGATAGTGATTTTGCAGGCAGCCTTGATGACAGGAAAAGCACTTCTGGATATGCTTTTCACTTAGGGACAAATCTGATTTCATGGGCTTCCAAGAAGCAGCCCATTGTCAGCATTTCATCTGCAGAAGCCGAGTATGTAGCAGCAATTACAGCAGCATGCCATGCAGTTTGGCTACGAAGACTTTTGATGGATCTTGCACATGTGGAAAAGGAGCCAACTACTATCTACTGTGACAATAGCTCAGCAATAGCATTGTCTAAAAACCATGTATTTCACAGGAAGAGCAAACATATTGACACTCGCTATCATTTCATTCGCGAGCTTGTCAACAATGGTGAAATCACACTTCAGTTTTGTGGATCTAAGGATCAACTAGCAGATATCTTCACCAAACCATTGGGAAGAGTTGTGTTTGAATTTCAGAGACAGCACTTAGGCAGCATTAGTGCTGAAGAATGTAACAGTTGAGATTAAGAGGGAGTGTTAAAGGGTAAATCTCTCCTGTCTCTACCCATTAGTGATCTGTCAGTTAAGTAGGATTGCACATTGATGACACCAGTTAGCTGTTAGGAGTCTCTAGTTTAGTGGGGTACGTGTCCTCCTGTTTTTTAGTAATTTCAGTTTCACAGTTAATACTGAACTGTATATTGTAATCTATTTAAGTTTTTAGTTAATGATGAGAAGGCAGCATAGTTGCCCTGTTTTTGTTTCATGCCCCTGTTTTCATATCCGTTTCTGCTCCTTAAATTTTGTCATGAAAAACCCTCAGAACAAAAATTCCCCATAAAGAACAAATAAAAGTAGCTATTTTTTAACCCCTTGTGCTTGCCTTCAGATCGCACGACATAGTAACAATTTGAGGAGATGGGTTTGCCCAAAACAGGAATAAAATACACTCGATCGGTTTCTGTCCAAGTGCTTGTACCTGACCCATTACTTACAGTTTGAGTGTATTCGATTCTTAAGCATTTGTTTTGGGGAAATGGCAATTCTCGCAGGTAGCCTTTGCAGCATCCTCCACAGCAAGAGGCAGATGTAGAGTCACCATCCTCATCAAGTTCGTCATCCTCAAGTAAGAGGTATGCAGAGTAAGGATCAGCAGGCGGTTGGAATAGATCTGGGCTCTGTTGTTCGGCCTGGGCATTTTTGGCCGCTGCATAGGCCTGCTTGTAGGCCGCTGTAGATATTGTGGAATACATTGATTGATCAGATAACAAAGATGATTGTGGGCACTTCTCACTCTAGTTTCTAATTTATATAGTAATAGGCCTTTCATAGGTATACTCAGCCAAGTAGCAACCTGCCCACAGCTTTTGACCATTCCCTATGAGCTGTTCATTAAAGAAACTTGACCAGAAACTTGAAAATTATAAGGATGTGGCAATTGCCATTAATCTGAGCTGTTATAGCAATCTATTCGGTGTATCTATGACATCTTCAATCAAGAAGACACTTTGACTTGTAATTATGGCTTTTATTTAATTTTGGATTCCCCATGAAAATGCTTAAAGCAGAGTTTCCATCCACCTGCCATTTATTCTTTTAAGAATTCCTAATAGTTTTTTTTAAACATGTTCACATCTTAAAACTTTTCTAATAGAGTTGACTTCTACGTAAACCTTTTTTTAAGGGACAAGTGTGTTTTCTTTTTTATCTTGTTCGATATAAATAGTAATATCTAAAGAGATTGCAATACAATTAAAAAGAGGTTGCAATTAAATTAAAAAAAGGATCAGAGAGGCATAAGGAGCTTGTGAAACTCAACTTAGATTAGGACTTGGAAAGCATACTCCTTAGAGATAACAAAGTCTTGAGTCCGTAGGAAAAAGATAAATAATTGTGAATATACCTTGAGGACAATGTTAACAAAACTATCCTTCACAAATTTCACCTCCAAAAAATGAGAGGAAAAGAAAACCTTGGTGAGGTTCCAATGGTTTCCATACAAACCCCTAAGCAACCTAGGTGGAAGTAACCTAGCTTTTGAGCATTCTTTCAGAGAGGATTTTACTAACAAAATACCCTACTAATGTAAAACTCTCAAGCCACTTACATGCATTAAGAAAATCATGAAGTGGCAAAATAACATCAAGAGTATAGTATCTACCTTGTATACCACTTTTAAGATGAACTTTTTGAGTCTCTTCAGAAATGCCATGATTGTGCATACCCAAGCCAACAATCCCAACAATAATTGTTGGGCGACTATGGCTACCAACCATTTATAAAGAAACTAATCAATCAAAGGCAAAAGTAGTATGACACAAAGTGACAAGGACAAGGAATTGACACAAGTAGTGTAATATCCATAGTAATTCCAACTCTATAATCCAATTTTAACATGAAGTAAAATTCGAAGAGGTAAAGGTGTTGACTAGAGACACTGCAAGACATGTCATATGTTGTCATTGATGGCAACTAAGTCCATTCCACACATCCACAGTATAGCATTAGATCATACTGAAAGTCAGTTCCAAGATTTGTCCAATCCGGATAGACAATAACATGGTATATGGTAAAGTTCAATATTTTGGTCAGCGGATCTCTCTAGTTAATCATTATGTGTTGCAGATCTGAGGAAGTGTAGAGAGATGTCAAGACAATCTAAATCCAAGATTCTAGCCTCCAGTGACAAAGGGATTAAAAGTTATGAGCATCTTTGTACTGGGTCCTAATATGACAGAACAATTTAGTGAGAAACATGGAGACCTGTGTTTGATCCTTGTGCGGATCCAATAGAAGTGTTTTGGTGAGTTGCGTATGGGATATAATGTTAGTGGCCAACATGTATGGTGACCTATAAGTGTTATTCCTGGTACACATCTTTATTTCTATATGGATTCAACCGACTAAACAGAGTATTTGTATTGTGTGTTAAGTTCTTCTCAAGGCTGACATAAATGTGATTGAATTTGTTGATACGGATATATATAGCCAGTGGATTCAAGTTTTGTGTGGTGTGATAGTGGTGTTGTGATGGATTAAGTGCGAAAAAGGTAGATCAAAGTGCGAAAGAAAAGAGATCTAAGGTCTGAATTATGGCATAGTAGTAAATTGGGCAGAATAAAGATGAAGTATGTGAAATCAATATTTTGTGCTTAACTGGAACTCAATTCTTGCATTGGTAGATGCTACTCATCAGTTCAAACAATCTATAATCCTTCTGTAATCATTCTTGTAGGCAGTGAGACTCTCTTGAGCAGTGACCTCTGGGCAGTGAGCCCGAATGCATGTGCATTCTCCATTTGTAATACTTTTAACAGAGTATAATCTTTGTGGGTTAACCTCCACTATGGTTTTTCCCTTAACCAGGTTTCCATGTTAAAAATCTTGGTACATCAAGTGTGTTAATTATGTTTTTGCTCATGTGTTATTGTTTCATGCTTTAATGTTTACATCTTTGATCTATTTGCAAGTTGTGAAAGAAGATTAAAAAGAAATAAAGTTTAATTCTATGAGACAACTAATTCACCCCCCTCTCAGTTGTCTAATCTAATTCCAACAATTAGTATCAAAGCAAGGTTCCTTTGAAAAGTTAAATAGCTTGAGGAAGATCTAGGAAGGTAGTAAAATGGATGAATACAACCTCCAAGGACAAGTTAAACTCGCTTTAGAAGATCTTGTGCAGTCCAAAGTAGAAGTCAAAGAGCTACAAGAGAATCTTAAAAATGATGAAGACTTCATTGAGACTTTAAAAGAAAAATTGAGCAAATGCAATGAAAAGAGGAAGGAACAACCTCTTCAACTGGGAAATCATTATGAAGACAACAACAAGGATGAGGCCCTAAAAGAGAAGACAAAGGAATGTGAGAAGTTAGCCAAAGAAATTGATGTCCTAAAACATGAGATGGAATCCAAAGTGATGAGGCTAACCAAAGGAATTAAAGATAGGAAGAAAACTGAAGAAGACCTAAATCAAAATCTAAAAGAAAGCACTGAAGAATGCTATAGATTAGATGGAATAGCTGGCCTCCTAGAGTCTAATCTACAAGAAAGAAGAGACAACGAGAGAGAACTTGAAAGGAAAATGGTCATTCTTAGACATGACCTAGAAGTTATAAATGAATACAAGGAGAAATTTAAGATAAGCTCAGCTAAACTTGAAGCATTGCTAGAAATTTAGAAAAAAGGCTGATGACAAGCATGGTCTTGGATATGAGAAAGGTGAAATCTCTGGATCCAGACAAAGAATTTTTCAACCAAGGAATGAGACAAACAGACCTAGAAGACCTCTGGTAAGATAGCCTAATGCTCAAAGATATCTATCATTCAATGGAAATTGTTTTAATTGCAATAAATTTGGTCATAGAGCTACTCGGTGCAAAAGCAGAGAAAATCAAAATGGTCCATCCTTCTCCGGTCAATGCTTCAAGTGTAAGAGGAATGGTCATAGATCAAATGAATGCAAAAGTATGATAATGAATAACTCTAGATGAAATGGCAACTCTTTCAATGGTTACTACTTTACTTGAAATGGATTTGGACACATGGCTAATCATTGCAGATCAAGAGGAAATCAAATACATACACAAAGAAATGTTGTGTGCTTTAATTGCAAGAGATCTGGTCATATTGCAAGATTATGTAGAAGTAGGAATAATGAAAGAAGAGGTCCAGTAAATAGAAAATTGGATGAGCAGAGACAAGACAAAGGCAAGGGTAAAATTGATGTTAATGAGATCTAGAATGAAATGACCAAGACATGGGTCAAGAAAAGTGTTATAAACAATAATAATGGATCCGCACTAAAATCCGGTGCTGACAATTCCTTTGGGAATTAAATTAGGAGCTCTGGCTCAGGGGGCTACATTGAATATCAAATTTCCCTAGCCAGTAAGTAGGTCCTTGAATTAGGTACAATGAATGAAGCTTGAGAAGCCTATTACATAACTTCTGAAGAAATTTTTGGAAGAAAAGAAGCTAATGCAACTAATTGCAAAGCAATTGAGGATTAACTACATGTAGAAATAGTGTAACCGGATGTGTTAGGGCAGAGCATCTATTACAAAGGTAAATTAGGTTTTGCAGAGCATAAAAAGGTGTTCACTCTTCATTTGAATCACTTTCCACTCAAAGAAAGCAAGAAGAATAGTGTCTAAGTTGAGATTACAAGGAATTGAAGTGTGACCGACAAATTTATTTGCCAACCCCAATTTTGTCAAAAACATATTTATCTGTGAAGCTTTAAACTTGTAATCTTTTTGCCATGGCTACACCTTTGGTCACTAATATTACTAAAAGGCCTCAACCCAAATTTAAGAAACATCCACACAAATCTATAGAAGTTGACCCACTAGGTGTATTTTTAAGTGTTCCATATGGTGTGCCGTATATTGAAGATATTAGGGTTTATATTCATGCGAGCATAGATGAATTTGGGAACTCAAGGTTTGCTGATGTGTTTGAGAGTCATCTAATGGATGAAAATCATGATCTTAAACCCGAGTATAAAGCACTACATGATAAACATTTTATTCAAATTATGGGGTTTCCAACATTCGATGAAGATGAATGGGTCTGGTATGTTTTGAGTCAAATGTATAATGAATTCATATGGATGTTAAAACCATTCAAGATTACCAAGGGTGCTATCAGAATTGTGAAATAGTTAAATTCAACCAGTGGATTACCCATATTGAAATCTGTGAAAAACCAAACTGTTACTGATGCAACTGGTGTGATGTTTGACAAGAGGGAAATGACCATTGATGACATTATAGAATCAGATGTTAAGTTTTCTTCCATGGTGATTGGCTACAAGATTTATCACTCCAGTAGGGAGAACTATGTCTCTGGAAGTGCCATATATGCAGCATATCAAATGTTGAAGGAGAATGCAGATTATGACCTATGTGAGCTATTACAAAACCAGCTGATTGAGAACTTGAACAAAATCAAGAAAGATAAGAAAAACACTTTTAAATATGGTACATTGGTTCTATGTTGGTTCTTCTACTATATGAATGAAGTGCCTAGAGTAAAGGGTGTGCACTAGACTAATGATGAGCCAGTTGCTCTTCAGATCAAAGATCACCTAGACAGCATTGGTGACTATAAAGCACAAAAAACTGCAATCTAGGGATACTTAAAGAACTTTAAGAGTATGATGCATTCAAGAGAAAGAATCCCTACAACAATTGTTGAGAAGTACAAGAATGAAATATGTTTCATGGTTGACACTGATCAATGCTTAATGGAAGCAGTAGAACCCATAACTGTTTGGATCATGCCTATGGGGTATGAAGTGGATGAGAAAATTTTGAATGTGTATGCTCAACACCTTTTGAGCAAGCCAAAAAGACACAATAGTTGAAAGATTTTGTACATATGAGGAACTAAGTGTAAAAACTACATGATGAACTCACAAAATTTGAAACCAAAAGGAAAGTGAGAAAAGAAGTTGAGTAGTTGGCTAAGAATATAGGCCTCACAAAGGAAGCTATGAGACAATTCAGGGAAAGAACCGAAAAGGTAGAGAAGGAGAAACAAGATAAGAAACAAGGAAGTACTTGAGTAGACTCCTCCTCCACTCTAAGGACTACTAGGAGCTCTGCTGCTATCCATGTTCCCCCAAAGTCTACCAATCCTAAGAAACTAGAAGACATACCATCTGGTGAAGGAGATAAGAGAAAGAAAACAAAGCCCACAAGAACCTATAAGAGCACAAAAGTTCATGAAGAAAAAATAGATTCAGATAATGAGATGAAGGAGTTGAAAGCCTCTGGAACAAAAGCTACCAAAGTGACTAAGGAAAAGCCCTCTAAAAGCAAAAGGGCAAGTAAAAGGTAGAAGACAGATAAATATGTTGAGAAGCCCACACTTTCTATGGAAGATGTAATAAAATCAGTCACTGTGGATGGAAATTTGAAACCCACGACTGAATTTTATGATGAATATAGTGATACTGATAAGAAAGTGCTAGAGGAAGCAACTGTTAGATATTTGAATATCTATAACAAGGCCCTGATTGAAATAACTTCATAGATCTCTCAAAGTCTTGCAATCATTTTGGATTTGAGGAAAGAAAATACAGAAAGCAAGGATAAAGAGCTTAGAGAACATGTATTGATAAAACTATGCCCTCAGATCACTCAAGTTCAAATGAATATGATTTTTAAAGAAGTGAAGGATGAATTCAAAAGCAAGAAGAGAATGAACAAACAGATGCTTGGAGAATTAGATGAAATAGTTAAAGAAACACAGGAATACTTATAAGTGCATTGAAGAGACATAATCTTCCATTTGTTGAGGAAGAGATTGATGATGGGATTGATTCATCAATCCCAGATATTGAAGAAATGAAAAATGATGAGCAACAAACTAAGGTTGATGACTCCTCTATTCTGAAAGTGGAACAAATAAACAAGGAAGATATAGAGATGGTTGATAAGGCTGATGATGCAGGAGATTCTCTAATTATTCATGATCAATCCAGAAAAAGAAGACAATGTTGAGAATACTGCTGCTACACAAGATCCTCTGGAATAGATTGCAGATTGTGAGGACAAAGGAAAGAATACCCCTGCAAATGACATGGAGAAAAGTGAAGCAGAGAAAGAAGGAGACAAAGGTAAGGAAGATAAAGTAGAAGAAGATGGTGTAAATGTTGATGCACCCAAACAAAATAGTCATGATACTAAGAAAAATCAAGGAAAGGAAAGTGGTCCAGAAATTGTCGCAAGAGACACTGCATATGTAGTGAAGAGTTTTCTGAGTAAAGAGATGCTAGAGTTTGATGAACCAGAATTGATTCAAGGACCACCCAACCTAGATACTCTCTCTTCGGTCCAAATGATGAAGATAGCATCTTTTACACAAGCTAAGGCAAGTGAAAAGATATTGAAATCCAACATAAACGACAATGAATTGATAGGCCTTGCATCTGATATATTGGAGAAGATGATGCCAACCTTCTAGAAGAATCCATCTAATTCTCCCTCTGAAAATCTAAAGAGTCTTGTAAACTCTATAAGTACACATTTTGAGTCCTTTGAGAAGTCTGTAGAGACTAATATCTGAGATGAATTTTTGGATAAGAGATTTAATGAGCTAAAGGGCCTAATAGGGAATGATAAAAGGATAATTGATATCAGTATAAAGAGTATTCAAAATTCCCTCAATGACGGAGGCAATGTATACAAATTTTTTCTTTCTCAGCCAAAGTTATTGAGGATATTGAGAAGAAGATAAAGGAGCAAGAACAAAGATTGCTAAATTTATCTCAAAATTTTGACCCTCTAACAATTTCTCTGGCAAGTCAAGAGTGTCAAGCAATCAACTTGATTGATGAAATAAAGAAGCTTGTTAAAGAAAAGAACAATAGTGTGGAGAGAATGTGTGAGCTCTGGGGATTGATTGCCCCCACATTAGAAACAATGTTTACTGCTTTATTAGAAGCCCAAGTTGCAGTCCGGACAGATGATCCTTCAGTTTTAAAGAATGAAGAAACACAGGCATTCCTACTAAGAGAACATAGCTCAATTTTGGATGGAATGAAAAGTAGTTGGGCCTCTGAACTTGTGCAGTTGAAAAATACTTTTGCAGATACCCTGAAGTTCATGTAAATATAATGCATGGATTATTTGTACATATGCGACCTTATATACAAATTTCTTGTGAATATCTTGGTTTGCAGATCCCACCCTTTACATTGATGTCAAAGGTGGAGTGAGAGATAGTGAAAAATGAAAGAAAATGAAGAATCCATCATAGGGGGAGCAGTGGAAGAATATATAAGTGTACACAGTAGGCAGAGTTAGTCATGACACGTAGTTATTTTTCACTAAGTGTTTCTATCAATTCCAAAGGGGGAGATTGTTGGCAAGAGACACTACAAGACATTTCATATGTTGTCATTGATGGCAACTAAGTCCATTCCACACATCTATAGAACATCATCAGATCATATTGGAAGTCAGTTCCAAGATTTGTCCAGTCTGGATAGACAGGAACATGGTATATGGCAGAGTTTAGTATTTTGGTCAGCGGATCTCACTAGTTAATCATTATGTGTTGCAGATCTGAGGAAGTGTATAGGGATGCCATGAAAATCTAAATCCAAGATTTTAGCCTCCGATGTCAAATGGATTAAAATTTATGAGCATCTGTGTACTAGGTCCCAATATGACAGAACAATTCAGTGAGGAACAAGTAGACTTGTGTTTGATACTTGTGTGGAACCAGTAGAAGTGTTTTGGTGAGTTACGTATGGGATATAATGTTAGTGGCTGACATGTATGGTGACCTACAAGTGTTATTCCTGGTACGCATCTTTATTTGTGTATGGATTTAGCTAACTAAACAGAGTATTTGTATTGTGTGTTAAGTTCTTCACAAGGCCAACAAAAAGGTGATTGAATTTGTTGATGCAGATATATATAGCCAGTGGATATGAGTATTGTGTGGTGTGATAGTAGTGTTGTGATGGAGTAAATGCAAAGAAGGTAGATCAGAGTGCGAAAGAAAAGAGATCTAAGGTTTGAATTATGGCAGAGCAGTAAATTGGACAGAATAAAGATGAAGTGTGTGAAATCAGTATTATGTGCTTAACCAGAACTAAATTCTTGCATTTGTAGATGCTACTCATCACTTCAAACAATCTATAATCCTTCTATAATCATTCCTGTAGGTAGTGAGCCTCTCTTGAGCAATGAGCTCTGGGTAGTGAGCCCGAATGCATGTGCATTCTCCTTTTGTAATACTTTTAACAGAGTATAATCTTTGTGCATTAACCCCCACCATGGTTTTTCCCTTAACCGGATTTCCATGTTAAAAATCTTGGTGTCAACTGTGTTAATTATGTTTTTACTCATGTGTTATTATTTCATTCTTTAATCTTTACATCTTTGATCTATTTGCAAGTTGTGAAAGAAGATTAAAAAGAAAGAAAGTTTAATTCTATGAGACAACTGATTCACCCCCCCTCTCAGTTGTCTGACATAATTCCAAAAAAAAGGTTGATAAATTTTTTTTCACTTTTTCAAACATTAAAGTTTAATCAACAACGTATTTAATCACAAAGGGGTCCATTTATTTTCAATGAATCAACAATACGATGTTTATATATATTATTCATAAGGAAAAATTTACAAAATAAAACTCACCAAGAGATCACTACAACTTGATTGTCGACCTCCATGTCACAACCCTTGGCTACCCTCTGGTTGAAGAGAGAGAAAGCATCTTCGGAGAGCTTTACCTCCATCCACAGACTGACGGTCTCCCACATACCTTCCTAACCAGAAGTGGCCTTACCCTACACGAAGAGTATAGACCTAGGATGACACATGGTATTTTCCATCAAAGTATCAGGGGTGTATCCTACATAACACTATTGATCATACAACCCTAGATACCCTCTAGCTAAGTATGATCATCCCAATAGGTTATGTCATCACAGATGTGATGAACATGGTTTATATTTAAAGTTTATCAATTCTGATCTAGCCATTCTATTTTTCAACAAATTTTCAAGTATTGTCTAGGTTCTATAATCCTGACAGATTAACTTTCCATACAAGGATTCTCATTGCAACTTTGCAATACCTGAAATCCAAGATGTATCAACACTTAATGGAGTTTAAGTCGATTCAATATAGCTAAAATGGTTACGTTACCTAGGTTAAGCATCATAGTCAAGGCAATATCTCTTTTCACAAATAAGATCAAATAAACATAACTAGGGTCCTTACCCCTTCATTTAGTTATACTAGACACAAACTTGTCTAAATGGTAAATCCATTCCAGTCAATTTGACTCAAATCAATTCTTAATCTAGAATATATTTGCAATATGAGTCCATGAAATTCATATAATTTCATTATAACTCTCAGTACCATCATTCTTGGAACCTTATAAACAACCTTTTAGGTTGCCCCAATAGAAAATGTCATCCTATCATTCTAACAACATCCTGCCATTTTTAGGTTGATATCCTAAGAAAATCATAGAGTATATACTCCAGTAGTTTTGGGGAGGTAAAATCATCCACTAAGTGATCTTTAGTTTCCAAAAGGATTGTTTGATATTTTGATTAACTAATGTCAACATTGGTATTTAAACATGACATAGTTATACAATTATAATAGGGTAGTATGACTCCAATGGTGAAAAACCATTGTGAAACCAACACAAAATATACAAGAATGGCTGCACCATTACAAAATTGATAACAATCCTCAACCAGTCATAAGAAAATCAAATAATAGTAGTCATGATAACTTTTCATGTGATTGGTTTATATAATGAACCAATATCTATGAATAGATAATCAATGAGTGGAATAATTCCACATGTAAGGATGTGTATGTGGATCTATCATAGTCATCAAGTAATAATTCTTTACTAAGATCTATAATGTTATCATGTTATAAAGAATAACGAAATTGAACAAATAATAAAATTATCATGAATGGTTAACCGTATGTCAACAATATGTTTACCATCATCATGGAAGGTAACATGACCTTACGAAAGGCTATCAAATCAAAACATCAATAGTTGGGAACAATAATCTCATGTCCAAATGACAATATTCTAAATAGTCAAGGTATAAATATATTGATCAACTAAGGTCACAATATCTTTGCAATCGAAAAGTAAACTACCTTTGTTTGAGATTTATAATTGACTTACACTTTGTTGAACAATCTTGGGTCTATGACAAATGTCAACTACTCAAAGCTCAATATTATCAAATATTCTCCTGCTCACGAAGTAGACAAAATAGTTACTCCTTATGTCATTGGGTCTAAAAGCATATTCCCATCACATGTCTTAATCAAGATCAACTAAAGTCTCTATCATAGTTTCCCACTACTCTCTTAGAATTCAAGTACGAGATAAATAATATTATTCGATAACACCCACAACCAAAGATAGATTAGATAGACATTCTTGAAACTCATAGTAATATTTATCAATGAATGTCTATGGCATATATGTTATTATATCTTGGTATATTGATGTTCACAACCAAATCAATATCATTGTATATTCAATATAATTGAATAACAAACATCAAGACTATTAATTTAAATCCATACATACTTTATTAAGGGAAGAAGACTATAATGCTCTATAGTCTTTAGTTTATAAAAAACTAGATTAACCTTTCATTCTCATGATGTATTTGACAACATCTCAAAAAGTGTTTCATCAAAAGCAATAAAATAGTCTCCCACCTGATTGATTCCACATTACCTAACATGTCCCTAGCTTATGCCAAATGGAATCTTTTTTGTTGGGACAAGCTATAAACATATTCACAAGAATAAAGGGTGATGGAGTTCAACGAGCCTGGACGACACATATGCAAAACGTACAAGTAAACTCAAAGCTTATGATCTGTTTCAACAAATCCCTTCAGGAAAAGAATTGATGTGAAGGCATTGATTGTACGATACACACAAAATGGATCTATTGAAGAGATTTAAAACTTTCTAGCAAAATCAACTGGTGGGTGTAAAATGAGACTCCACAACCCTTGCTACTATTCTCCTTATCTGCAATCATATTGGGGCGTTGGCAGAGGGTAAGGACATCCATCCAAGTATAAATAAGACTAGAATTTTCATCCTACACTACAGTTGCAAGTGTCGCTTCTAAACATAATGGCCTTCCTAAAAACTTGAGCTACTCTATTTGTGAGTTTCTAAGCATAATGGCTCTTGAAACACAGATTGGTCTCTTAACAATATCATTCAACCTTACTATGCACATTTTGTCCTCCTAACAATATTGTCTGACATTTTTAATCGCAACTTGACCTTAACAAAACAAAGGTTTATATACGTCTCAATAAACACTATTATAATAACTTCTATCAGCTACAAAGATTGTCTATTTCCAACGACCCAATACACACTAAGATTAAGTTTTGTTGGCCCACATAAACTCTGATAGACTTTACTTCTATCGACCATGCAAATACAAATACAATTTAAATCAAATGGTCAAGATACTCAGCTACGAAACTGGATATAAACCTATTATTCTTAAACCAAAAGATTCAAAGAAAGAATGAACCTGATGTGGTTCCTTTCATTCTTGCACAACATGCATTCTACATTTCTTCTTTCTCTAGATTCTATCTGCATCTACAGCTCTAATAGTGATATGTTGTCTTGTGTAAGTCCCCTCCTCCTCGGTATCCCTCCTCTCAATTTTTTTTGAAACTAATTCTGTTGCTATCTTTTTCAAGACTTCCCCCCCGAATACTCTTAAGGGTGGCGAGTGGGAAGAAAAACTATTTTTCTAACCCTAACTACCCGTGGCTTAATCATTTTGAAAAGCTTAAACCTGCTCAACTATAGATTACCTCCCACGTCAGTCCACTCTCAAAGGCATGGGTTTATCTATCCTACATGCCATCGGGTTTTTGGTTAAATGATGAAATGGCCAGCAAGGTGGCAAAATGGTTTTTGGCATTATGCCACTCCATTTAAATAGAGTTTATGAGATGAGGACATAAATTATTATCATGAGATAGATTGCTATCGACTCTTGGTCTTATTGACCTACATCAAAGCTTGGAAAGATTACATATTATGGTTTATAGTGACATTAAGAAGTAATGATTTATAACATAGTCCAATGAGCTAATGCCCAATTAATAACAACACTTTATTTATCGAAATGGAGCTATTTGCTCTCAGTAGTAAATAAAAACATAAATATATTTTATTTATACCTTATCATTATAATTAAAATGATGGTATAACACTTGACACTCATATAAACTTAAGACATTATTGAAACCTATTTCACGATGTTATCCTCGATGGGATTAACCATGTTTACGTCACATGGATGTAAAATGTTACGATGACGGTGATTTGGAGCAAATACGTGATCGCAATGACAAAGCGTACGATCAACATTTCGGGGTTGAGTTTTATCTCCCCCTCTACGAACCACTATCGATGTTTTACGTCGAGTAAACTTAACAAGATATAACATACGACACATTCCCGACATTTATATTTGTCATCCATAATTTGGTGGCAAGACTCATGATATTATGACCCAATTGTCGATCAATCTTACTCGTTGCAACAATGACATTTGGATAGACAACGTTGTTCCTCCAAAATAACGTAACAAAGAGTGACTTACCCTTACAACTCATAATGACTTCATCGATAACCTTGACTTAACTAAAATCAAAGCTTACCTCAAGACGCTAGGTTTCAATGTCTGATATCCATTCTCAGTGGTAAATACTCTTTGGTGATCTAGAGTCTATACTCCCCTTCTCTGAAGATGCTTTCTCTCGCCTTGGCTTCACGGAGAGTTTGATCCACTTATTCTTGTCAAAACATTCTCACATACAAATTATGGTTAATGTACCAGGATCCCAGTCAAACAATAATACAATCATAACATTTCTCTTTTCCACGTTGTAAAAGACTTTTTAATTCGTTTCATCAAATTAATCATATTTAAGAGATATATAATCATGATTCCATAAAATTATTTCTAATCATAACTTTGTTTCCCATGAACTTAGAACATATTCACATGTCTATTTTATCCATGAAACAAGTAAAAGTAAATAGTAAAACTGAATCCAAAAAGGGGATGTAACAAGTAGGAACATACATGACATAATAAATAGTAGGAAGAATAATCACAACAATGGAGTGGAAGACCTAGTTTTTGGTGGACTTGAAAACCAATTTGTTGGTGTAAGTATAGAAAAGGTGCATAGGCCAACATGGAAATCTAATGATGATATAGAGATCCCAATCATGGCCCAAAATGGTGTGAATTACACTCCTCTCATCAATTTCACACTTGATAATGTGTTGATCGGTGTTTTTATCCCCTTGAACATCTTTTCCAACCTTTGAACTGAGTTCTAGGACTTTACAAATGCCAAACAACCCTTTCTAGATCCTCAATAGGATGTTTTCCCAAGATACCTTAGGATTTCTCAAGAAACCTATCCTCAAGTTGCAGGGTCACCTTGGAAAAAACTTGCCCTAGCAAAATAAGTGACTTTCTTCCCAAAAGGGGTGACCCTATCATGTTTTGGCATGTGTGATTTCTTTCAATTCCACAAATTTAACTTCACTTTTTAATGTTTGTTGAGAGTTCCTCCATGTAGAACTAAACCATCACTCTCTCTGACTAATTCTAAACTCGCAATCACTCATGTGTTCACTCCTAATCAATCCATACTAATCTTTGAAATAGTATTAATGGCTCAACCACCCGCGGCCTACCTAGAAACAGTCGCTGCGTTCAAAAAGAACCTCCCGCCAAAACGTGCTTTACTGAAGTTTTCAAATGTGCAGGGAAATTAATCCCACATGCAAGGTACGAAAACCACTTCAGCACTTTAAAAACATGGCCGCAAGCAAAATAGGTGTCGAGCACTTTTGCCACGCTAGACACATGCCTTTCTCTCCAAAAGCCCATCGGCCAAACTTCTACCATCAGCTCACCCCAAAAAACTCTCGCCGGCCTCAGTTGTCTCGCCGATACAACACTACACTCCACTCCATTGGCCAGAGATAGACCATCGACCAAGCACAAATCTCCTTTGCCGATGCCTATGGTCTCACCGACCATGAACTCCACATTCTCTTCATCGGTGTGACCAACACCATCGGCCAACATGAAATTCCTCATGCCGATCTCAACAGTCACACCGATGCCTTCAAAAATCCTAATGACGTCATCATCATGTCCTGATGATGTCACCACACATCGGCCTACTGCACACCTCCTCATATCTGGATGACATCATCGTCATATTCGCAACATCAGGGGATCTCCACAAGGTGACTAGTGTTAGCAATATGACCCTCCAGACCTTGATGATGTCACCACCATATCGGCATCAGGATGATATTCAGAAGATGACCGGATATTTGGAAATATCATCCTGATGCACAAATATCATGCTGCACTATAGCTCCATGAAACATCAGGGTGATGTTAGATCATACCTGATATTTGGAAATATCACCCTGCACTAGACAATGCATGAAGCTGACAGGCGGATATCTCCCTTTGGAAATATCATGATGCAGACAGGTAGAAAAGTGGATATCACCCTGACATAAGAATGACATCAGCATCATCAGGGTGATGTCTGGAAACATGATGATGATGACCTCCTCCTCGAAGAAAATATGATGCTGTAGTTGAAAAATGCTGAGGAGGCCCAGAGACTTAGAATATGTTTTGGATTTTTTGGGAAGGTGCCTGCATGAAAATTGCTAAATTAACTGACAGTCAATTCAGGCACCAACACATTTATTCATGGTCTTTGTTTGATATGAGGTTAGAAATGGCCTACAACATTTGATTTTGAATAGTATCACTAGGAAGAGAGTTGGGATTTAGCGAATATTTGTAAAACCTAACACCTTCTTCCTTAATATCTTCTTTATTAATGATAATTCCATTTTCTAGAACTAGCTCCATGATCTTATTTATCTTCCTATGCTTTAGAGTTGTTTGAAGAAAGAATTTAATGTTTTGCTCTCCTTTTTTAAGCCATTGTATCCTCAATTTTTGTTTCCAAAAGATGTCCTCCTTCTCAATAATGTTATGCAAGTTGCTTAGGATGATACTTTCTCTTTTACACAAGTCCTGGGAAGCTCCCATGGAGTCCATTTCTTCTTGAATCTATTGCAGTTGATCCATAACCTCTTGTTTTTGTTAAAAGATGTTACAAAAGTTGGTCCTATTTTAGTGTGTGAGATTTTGTTTTAAATATTAGGATTAATTTATTGGATACTTTAAATATGGATGAGCCTTCAATGTCTAAATCCCACTATTTTTTTATGAGTTTTCAAGTTTGCGTCATGCAGTACTGACATCACTTCAAATTTGAAAGGAGGGTTACTTTTCCTACCTGTAGATTCTTAGTTGAGCTAGAGAGGAGTATTATCCAACCCAATTCTAAGGAGGGTATTTAGCTTGCACTTGTCAAGAATATTCTAGTTGGCAGTGATGAGAACCCTATCTATCTTGATCTATATGAGGCTGCCCCTAGCTCTTTTGTCAGACTAGGTGAACTTGGTACCTTCCAATTCAATATCAATGAAGCCCCTACTATGAAGAAGATTATCAAGGTCCTACCTACTTTCAGCGTAATCAGTAGACCCTTCCATTGAACATGGTACCTTCTAGTTCAATATCAATGAGGCCCCTATTATGAAGGAAATTGTCAAGATCCAACATAATTTTTGTGTAATCAGTAGACCCTCCTATCTTCTCAGAAGGGTAGAGTGGAGAGTTGCAATCTCCTACCAATATCCAATTATAATTAATAAAGGATTGTCTATAACCCATGGGATTATCCCAAGTCTTCCTACATTGAACACTACTATTGGGCGCATATATGTTGGACAAAATCTATTCAAATTGACTATTTTTTCTTTTAAATAAAATGTTCAAAAAATGTTTGTTATTAAATAGAGACATACCAAGTTCCAAAGTGTTAGGATTCCACATAGCAACTAATCCACCTAAAACACCTTCAAAATTTACCACTAAATAATGGGTAAAGGGCTAGATATTCTTAATTGCTCACCCAAAATATTATGAGCTCGTCTTAGTTTCTTGGATCAATATGATGTCCAATCTAATGTCCTTTATGATATTTTTGAAGACATTATTTTTGTGGGGACTATTGAGTCCCCTTACATTCCAAGATGTAATTATCATTTATTACCCCTTCTGGAACAAACTTGCTCCAAGATTGTTTTCCTACCATCAGCCACATCTTTAGCAATTTCCTTCTATCTGACCTCCCTTTGTGACTTCTTCCCTAGTTTAGAATCCTTGTCAACATCTACAATTTTCCTATTTCCCTTGCCCTTTTTAAAAGGAGAGTAAGGAGATGAACCAATAGCCTCATCCAGCTTGTTCAAAGGAGAAATGGGGGATCCAATCCTTTTAGGCATAACTACCTCTAACTTGATGATTATGGTTAGAGATCTTGAGACAGGATTATGAGAGTTGATAGAATCCACCTTCACCAAACAAGGTGACTCCGAAAGAGCGACTTGAGCAAAGTTCATCTCAACTAGAGATATTAGGATTTGAAGAAACACCTTCCAAAGATGACTCCTGGAGGGGGTTATTGATAGTCATAGAATCGCTTAGAAGGATTTATTGCTAACTTAACCCTTTTGATGAGTTTGGAATTTCACCTTCCTCAAGCTGAATAGATTGGGTGGTTTGGAGTCCTACGTGACTACTAGGGACCTCCAAAGGAGCTTTATTATTTTTATTCTAGAATTTTTCTTCATAGGAGAAGTTGCTCTTGGACATGCATTAATAAGATGACTAGTGTGAGAACAATTTTGGCAATATAGGGTCGAGTTTTCATAAATAATATTCTGATTCCATTTACCAAACTTAGATTCTAAGGAGATGGAGGTAGGAAGGATTTTATGAGGCTCCACATTCACACAAAATTTAGCAAAAGCAAATCTACTTCTATTCTTGGTGACACTATCTAGGGTTATGAAATGGCCAAAAGAGTTAGCTATGCCTGCTATGATCTCTTCATCATAATATTCTAAGGGGATCCCTAGAAGCCTAACCCAAGTAGGAACTGAAGCTGAGACAACTTCTAAAGGATTAAACCCATGCCACCATTTGGATATGGCTTAGCTTTGCTTCCCTAAGAACCAGGGACCTTGCATGAGGATATTGAGATAGTCTTCTGCAAGTGAGAAGGCAAAGGAGAAAAGTCCTTTTAGAAGAGTAGATTCCTCAATATTTCCTTTAATAGCCCATTTTATAGACACTCTTTTGTGAATCAACTCAATTTTAGGCCATTTGTCAAAGACGTTACCCACAAGAACATTGTCCATTTTTGCAATGGCCTTATCCAATGAAGGGTCCTTGATTTTAAGGAAAACACCATCGTCAGAGAGGACAAATTCCACCCCATCATAGAAAATCTTATCTTGGTGACTTTTGAAGAGATCTTTCCAGGCTGATGGGTCTGCAAAGGAATGTCAACCATTTTTGGACTAGCAGTTTCAACTTTTGAATCAAAGTAGGGCCCACTATGGTATCCTTTATCAAAACCAAACATAGTTTTTGAGGGAGAGATCCCACAAAGAGTACTTACTAATGTTGTCACTTTGTATGGGAACCTTGGTATTCCATGCAAGGACACACCTACACAAGAGTTTTCCCACCCATCACTCTTGGCTCCCATTTCATTTTTTTTTGTATGTGAGTTTAATTCATGCTCAAACTATGTTGATATAAATGATGTTTGGTCAGTATGACATGTTCATTCTTACATATAGTAGTACACAACTAAAAAAAATGAATGATACAACATGTAATAGAATTGGTCCTTAAAAGTTGGGAGTGAACCATCTATCAATATGTCTTAAAGTTTACTATCATCCAAATTATAATTCATATTAATAACTAATGCATGAATTTGTGATATATAATCTCTAATTGTGTCATTTTTTCTTTCTTGCACTTCATGAGGTCAAGAGTCTATGTCTTAGCCTAGATAAATTATGATAAAACTATTTCATGAAAGCATTAGCAGAGTCCTCAAAGAAAGTGATAGAAGCATGCGATAATGGAGAAAAACATGTACATGCACAACCACTCAAACATTATGGGATCGCACTAGCAAGTAATTTATCCTCATGAAAATAAGGGAGACACATAAATTGGAAGCATTGTAAATATCCTAACATGGATCACTTTTACCATCAAAATTTGTATAACATGGTGTCACATATAAACTTGGTGTAGGATAAATCAAATATCATGTGCTAAAGGAAATTGTAATATTGGTTTGATACGATCTTCATGTTTAAGGTTGTGTTTATAACCATTTATACACTTTTTTCAAATGAGCCATTTCGATAATGAAGTAGTTCTCATAAGATAAATTCTGATTCTCAATACATACAATATCCTTATGTATATATGTATATATCATAGGCAATAGTGGGAGATGTGATAATCTAGTTGCATATTATCCTCATGTTATTTTCTCTTATGAATGTCTAGGTAATGTATTTGTAAATAATTTTAATTGTAGAAGAATATGCTCTAGAATAACTCATAGATATATTTGAGGAAATAATGACAGGATCCACATGTGGGTCTTTATCAAAAAGTTGTACATCATCATGGTATATAGAGAAATGCATGGGATCCACTAAGGAAAGGCCACTACAATATGTGCTAGATAGTGAATCATCATGAGCCAATGAGTAATCATCTTTATGGTGAGAATATAAAGAAGTATCACTAAAATTGTCATTAAAATTAACAATAATACAACATGAGCAACAAGATACGAAGGATGGACTCTAGAAAACTCATGTTAAGGTGGCAAAATGTATCATGTATAGGCATATCACTAGTGATAGAAAAAGTACAATAATCATAAAACTCATAACTAGGGTATTCAACATAGATAGGCAACCCCAAATTAATAAGTATATCACTAGGCATGGAAGAGGGTACATTAGTATCATATGTGAGTGAAGATGAAGCATGTCTATTAAACAAACAACACTAGGCTTCTTAAGAAATAATGAACCAAGAGAGGTACATGGTGGAGAACCCATATAGATGTAAAATAAAATCTATCATGATCACTAGGTATAACATCACTTGAGCCAACATCCTTTGTTGTATCAAGCACATATAGGGATGAAGTAGTAGCTAAGTCACTATCATAAGCCACAAAAGATTTATCATCATAAAGCATAATGACATAGGAAGTGAGATTGGTAAGGAAGGGGAAGAGGATATATCCATAATGAGACAATATAAATAAATAATATAGAAAAGGGGTATTGAATCTTAGATTAAAAAATAGAAAATTAGTGGTATATCAAAATTTGAAAATGAGTGTAAAATGTAAACCATGAAGCCAAAGTAAGGGTGAATAGGGTGGGTAAAAGATTAAGAATGTATCAATGAAGCATAATGATACAAAAGGAAGTTTAAATTTGAAAATAAAATGAAAAAGAATTGTAAAACCCTAATGTCATGAGAAATCCTAGAAGGAAAACTAATTTCACCAAAAATGTGAAGGAAAACAAACTTTCCTTAGGTGTTAATCTAGGCCAATACAATTAAATGCATACACATAAGCATAAATCAACCTACATTAATTTAGTTAACAAGTAGGAATGATAAATTAGATAACTGTAGTTTCTATCTTTGGAAAGTAAATGCAAAGAAGGATGATGTTACTTAGCTCATTGACCAAATAATGCATGCCTTTAATGAAGATTTTAGATCCTGATTGTTTCTACCTTGAAAACCATGATCTTTCTATCAATGAAGTGCACTAGATCATGTATTGAATGTATACTACATGTCTAGGGTCAAGTTCATTTATTTGGGTCATATATGCAATTGTGGACTTGTCCATTGTGTTCATGTTTGTCTTTGCACAATATTTTCTCATGCTTTTCTACTTGCTTGATTGATCTCCATTTAGTTTACTCTTCATTGATATCAGAGATTGGTACTATTTAGAAATACCATTAAGTGATTGTCATTTTCTCACAAGGAGACATATTCTCCTAGGTCAACCCAAAAAAACATGTGTAAAGGATTGAGACAATAGGTTTCCTTAGAAGGGTCTATGCATATTTGTTAATCCTTTTAGTGCACCAAATCTAAAAGTTTCACTATCAAATGTTCCCTTTTAATGCATTAAGATGAGATAGGACTTATATATTTCTAGATTGTCCAAAATGAATTCTAATGAATGCCTTTAAATACT
This sequence comes from Cunninghamia lanceolata, assembly GCA_027924645.1. NCBI lineage: Eukaryota > Viridiplantae > Streptophyta > Pinopsida > Cupressales > Cupressaceae > Cunninghamia > Cunninghamia lanceolata. The sequence goes on from BSBN01000797.1 coordinate 3,493,953, forward strand.
AGCATATACTATCAAATTTTAGAAAATGTGTATTAAGTTAGCTGAGTACAAGAAAATAAATTGTAATAGTCTAGAATTTAAATTTTAGAAAGACAAGGTCAAGTTTTTGATAGTGGGATCAACCCTGCAATTGTAAAGATGATCCTAGATGGGTACATAGTCAAATGTAGGTGGATAATGGATGCTATGTTTGGGTAGATGTATAGATAAATGTAATAAATGCAAGGATTAAGCAAATGTATTTGAGTATGTGTATATTAAGATAAGGTGGAGACTAAATATGTAGGAATATTTATGTATAAGGATAAATAAAAGCTATAAGAATGAGCTAAATTTCATGAAACAAAATATACATATTTCAAGGAAATTCCTCAAAACATATACATAACTAAATGAAAAATAATAACATAAATATGTAAATTTCACCACTACAATGTTTTAATTATTTTACACAAAACTAGCAACAATTCTTCTCACCCAAAAAATCATAGGACCTAATTTCTTAAAAGGAAAAAGTTGGACACTCATAAAAAAATCCTTGGTGAAGGAAACCAAGTTTAGCGAAAGTCAAATATTAAATTATATGAAACTATTTATAAAGGAAAAGCTTGAACAATACGCATATTGGAGTTGTTTAAGTGGGTAATGTCTATCTGGCATAAGCTATGGATGAACATTTGACCCTAAATAATAATTCAATAAATAATAAAATTATTATTTATTAAGTTGGTCTAATATCTATAAATCATCCACTTAGTGTTTGAACTATAATCTTTGTAATGATCTTTATCTTTATGTTGCAAACAACATTGCAATGGAAAAATATAGAAAACCATCTTCAAGGATTTGACTATATTATTGTCAACAAAAATAAATTTTCCTTATTTCCATACACACAAGAAGAGTCTAAAATAATTAATTACTAAGTGTTGCGGCTTATTATATGTTACCACAACTAATCAAATGTGGAAGTTTTATATTTTGTCACAAATAATTAAAAGTGGTAGTTTCATTTTTTCTGACAAGTCATAAAATATGAAAGTTTAAATACAAATAGGTGAAGTTACAAAAGAAATTAATCTAGAACATTGGTATTGCAGATAGATTTTTCATCTACCTATGAATTTAAGTTTGTTGATTTCTTCTATCATTTCTAATATTTGTGGATTCACAGTATTTATAAATACCTTTGTAGGGCAGTCACTATAACACAAGAGGACATCTTCTTTTCTTCTCCTCTGAGATTTGTCCTCTACCATAACATAGCTAAAAATATATATTATAGACATAAGAATGAAAGAAAAATAGTTTGTAATTTTTCAAACTTTAACACTACATCAACATCAAATCTCAGCATACAAATATTCACACTTCATCTCATTATATGTCAAACAAAAAGTAGGTTATGAATACTGCAAGCAACTTTGAATGGACCTCATGATTTACATAAAAAGTATTTGACATACGAAGAACAAATAATTGATACTAAAGAAATTGAATCACAACCAATATTCAACTAGAAAAGAATTTCATATCACCACAAAATATGATCAGAGTATCCCCCTTTCTTCAGAATTGAGACAAAGATAATTTAGTCCATTAAAATGAAATTTCCTTTTGGGCAAAGAGAAAATATGCCTTTCCCCATACATTTCAAATATATAGAAAAACACATTGTGACTGTTCTTCTCATATGTAGGTACAATAACTAACAGATCATTGCAAAACATAATTTATATAGAGAAACAATAAAGTAGTTCAACAAGCATCCAATAGATAAAGAAGCGAATATGGAATTGTGTTCTCAGCCTCCTCTTCTATCGCATCTAACTTTATAGGTGTATCATGTGTTTCCTTGTCTAGTGCATCTCCCTTCTTCTAACTAATATTCAATTTTTCTTGTATAGATTTAAACCTTCCCACAATAGAAATCACTCCTTTGGTATCGGGAAGTACAGTAATGCCAAATCTTGTCCTCCATTTTTACAACACATGGCCTGCTTCAATGAGTTTGGTATCCATTTCAGGAAGGTCTTTCATAAAATTGGATAGGCAACATAAGACATTACTAAGTCTTTCCATCATATCTCCTTTAATATCTTTGTTAATCTTTAGTACAAGATTCATCCTTTCCTTGAAAAATTGCTTTATGCTATCCAAATCTACCAAACTAGTTTTGGTCTCATCCAACAAGTCTAGCCCAAGGAAACAAAAGTACTATGGATATCATACACATAAGACTTATTGTTCTTAGCCAGTCTTTTCAAGTAATTGGTACATTGTACTTCCATGTAAATTTTCCAATCAATGGTTGTTGTCAAACTGGCTGACTCATTTTCTTCTAACTTGTCTATAAGCTTTTCTAGGTCAACAGAGTGCTAGAATCCATCTTCGCCGTAGCTTCAAATTTATTCTTAGCAAAACCAAGCATAGTATGCTCTATCCTAATTACTTTTATATAATTTACAATTTCTGTCTATTTTTTAGAAAACTTACCACAAAGAGTATAAGCATCATGAAGAAAATGTGTACCATCAAAGATCAAATTCCTTACCCATTCTTCCACTACACTTCCAAAATATTTGTATCTATTGATTTGGTCCACAACCTCAGTACTGAGACCTTTAGGGGGTCCATACATAACACTTAAAGGCTGAGAATCTATATCTACAATAGAATTCACATACGAAGTAAGAATTTCTACATGGTCTTCTAAGACACCAATTTCTCTTTCTTTCTCTTCAACCTAACTAGCCAGTATATCAATAGATAGTTTGACATTATGAATTTTTCCCTTAACAGATGGAGGTCCCAGATCCATAGTACTGACTTGGAAGTCATCCATCAATATATCCTTTATTTCCTTATCCATCATCAGTTCAACAATCTCCACATATTGATGTTTGGAAATTGGGTCAACCATCAATCTCGACATTTTCTTTGCCTTTTTAGGGCCTGAGTCCAATTTCAGTAATCTTACCATTACATCAAACTCTGTGTCTATAATTTGTGAATACCTCCTTTTGTTACTGGCCACTATCTTCAACTAGGAAGGTGTACTAGTCAGAGAAAAATCATTAACAGTTCCATGAGGTACTTTATTTGTTTTCAGGCTATCATCTCCTGATTGTACCTTGGAGCGATCTAGGGTTCTAAAAGAATCTAATGGATCAAACGAAGAAGGAGTTTTGAAAGGCTCAGTATCTAAAACCGTATCACTGCTCCTATCTTTCTTCAAATCTTTCTAGGGAGACTTGGCATCTTTGCCACTTTGCATAGAGTTGTTTAGATTAGGATTGGCCATAGCATCTCCAGAGGCATCTATATCTTGCTCCTAATGTACAAAAGAACATGCATCATTGTTACCAATCTTAGACTTTAACCATGCCAAGCTCCTATCTAAGACATAGCGCAATCTAGTTTTAAGATCATCAATTTCACCCAAATCCCAATTGATGTTAGGCAAAGGTTTATCATCTTCTACTACAAAAGCATGATTAAGAATATTGACATAGTCACTAATAATGTTAGGTATTTTCCATCCAAGTTTATACTTCTTCATTTGATCTACAATCAACCTAGACCATTCTCTCATTCTTACTTCATATTCATCAATACAATCAGCCCAGAAATCTTGAAGATGGGCTACATGTCCCCTTAGCATAGGCACATACAAATTGTTTTTAACAAAATCTTTGCTATCAAAATAACTTCTAGATCCAAATGTTTCAAAATGAAAATAATTTAGTATTTTGTCAACATTCTTCAGGCTTAGCACAAGTGTAATGCATCAACTTTAAGGGAAATGGGTACCCCTTCTTCTTTGCAGTATAATACCTTTGTCGTGCCAAATAAGCTTGTTTACATAATTCCAAAAACACTACATAGTCTGAAGCATATTTGGGTAATTTCAATAGAGGATACTCAAAACCCCCAATTTTGATGTAGGTAAACTTATCATATTGTATAAAATAACTATCGAAAGTCATAACACAATTGGTAACTTCTATGGAAATCCTAGCCTCAGGTTTTTCCCATATTCTTCTAACCATCAACATTAATAATGTACCATTCACTCTTCTATACACTTTGTTCCCATCTACTTCCCTTATTTAAGGAAAATAGTCATACAGCTTTGTTTCAGTTGTCAAAGGACCTGACACCTATAAACCTGGCCATCTGGGCTAAATTGTGGCCAATAAATAAATAAGATAAGAACACATGTGAAACTTCCTCTTATTCTAAAAATTTGTCAGTTGTTCATGTAATCAGTCACTTATTAGTCTAGACCAGTCAACAAATTATTTTCCTGTACAAATAATCATAATATACTAGCACATCCAGTATTCAAAACTGTCACACTCTTGACTCTCACTATTAAATCTGTAAAACAGAGTTATTATATCAAAAATCTCATCCAAGAAATGCCCTCCAATGAAATTCTTAGATAACTTAGAACCTACCTTCTTAGGGTTCTTGAGCCACGTCATCGCTATCATGTCTTTACATTTCTTTTTTACCATCAATAAAAAAATTCAAGGCTTTCTCTATAGATACTTCTGCATAAACCTCATGACTGGATAAGCCCAATATGTCAGTGATAGAATCCATATTCAGTGATAGGATGGTTTTCCCGTTGACAGTTCTAATCTCTCTAATTTCGGTATTATAGTTTTGTATATAGGCCATTATTAAGTTGGGGTATTTTACAAGTGGCAAGAAGCCTCCAACATGCACCAATCCACTATCAAATACTTTCTGTGTGATTGGTGGTCTAGGGGTGCTATTCATTCTATGCTAGAATTCATGCAGATTTACGTGCCTGAAATTTGTGTCTCATAGCCCTGATAATTCATTCCCAATTATGTAAGAGATATCCAATAGCTTATATTTATACTTCATTTTGACAGCTGTCATGGGACTAGTGTAAAGGAATTGGGGCCTCGGTAATGGATGACAATTTTAAATAGTAAGCTAATAAACAATGAGACTCTATGATTCGAACTAGGGCATCGGTAATGGATGTCAATTTCAAATCGTAAGATGACACACAATGGGCCTCAATGATCAAAATTAGGGCCTCAAATCATATAAATAGTAATGCCTACAAATTCAATTTTTACCCCACCTCACACTATTTTACAACCTTGCAATAATGTTCAAACTCAAGGAAGGTGGTTGGGCTTACCTGGATGGTGACACTTCGACAAGATGATGAAGATAGGTAGCTTCATTAAGGTCTAGGATTTCTTCTTCTTGTAAACCTTAGCAAATGATTTTACAATTCAGATATTGGCTTTATAAAGAAAACAAGTTAACTGAGGTCATTCAATACCCCTTGCATTTAATGCAGACATTTCAACTTACCAGAACAATATAATCTTTAGTTATAACTTATTTTCAACAAGAAATACACTTTATCTATGAAATATGACTTCAAAGAACTTTCAATCATGTGCTATCAGAACAATCAAACTTTTATGACACATTTTATACTTTTTCCCTTGTCCCTAAATCTAACGTAAAGCCTTATCAGCAAAACTCCCATCGGAAGAACCTAATCTTTTAGAACTACTTTGTTGTTTTCCAAATCTCCTACCTTTCTGATAACAAGGCATAGTCCCTTTGAAACAAAAGCTTATAGTTTTCTTAAGGCAAATCCTTATCAACAAAACTCCCATTAGAAGAAGCTAATGTTTTAGAACTACATCATTGGTTCCCAAATCTCCCAACTTGCTAATAACAAGGCATAGTTCATTTCAAACAAAAGCTTCAAGTAAAGCCTTATTTACAAAACTCCGATCGATAGAACCTAAGGTTTTAGAACTAATTAGTTGCTTCCCAAATCTATTGACTTGCCGATAACAAGGCATATTCCATTTGAAACATGAGCTTAAAGTAAATCCTTATCGAGAAAACTCCCATTGGAAGAACCTAAGGTTTTAGAACTATTTCGTTGGTTCCCAAATCACCCAACTTGCTGATAACAAGGCATAGTCCATTTCAACCAAAAGCTTAAAGGAATGCCTTATTGGGAAAACTCCCATTGAAAGAACCTAATTTTTTGGAACTACTTCATTGTTTTCTAGATCTCCCGACTTGCCAATAACAAGGCATAGTCCGTTTGAAACAAAAGCTTACACTTTTCCTAGAAGAAAGACTTATTAGCTAATCTCCCATCGGAAGAACCTAACATTTTAGAATTACCTTGTTGGTTCCCAAATCTCTAAACTTGCTGATAACAAGGCATAGTCTTTTTCAAACAAAAGATTAAAGTTTTCCTAAAGGAAAGCCTTGTCGACAAAACTCCGATTAGAAGAACCTAACATTTTAGAACTACTTCATTGGTTTCCAAATCTCCCAACTTGTTGACAATAAGGCATAGTCCATTTGAAACAAAAGCTTAAAGTTTTCCTAAGGCAAAGCCTTATTAGCAAAAATCCCATCAGAAGAACCTAACATTTTAGAACTACTTCCTTAGTTCCCAAATTTCCTAACTTGCCAATAACAAGGCGTAGTTCATTTCAAACAAAAGCTTCAACTAAAGCCTTATCGGCAAGACTCCCATCGAAAGAACCTAAGGTTTTAGAACTACTTTGTTGGTTCCCAAATCTCCTGACTTGCCGATACCAAGGCATAATCTGTTTCAAACAAAATCTTAAACTAAATCCTTATCAGGAAAAGTTTATCAGGAAAACTCCCATTGGAAGAGCCTAACATTTTAGAACCTAACAAGACATAGTCCATTTTAAACATAACCTTACAGATTTTCTAAGGTGAAGCCTTATCGGTAAAACTCCTAGCAGAAGAACCTAAAGTCTTAGAACTAGTCCATTTGAAACAAAATCTTAAAGTTTTCCTACGATAAAGCCTTATTGGTAAAACTTGCATCGGAAGAACCTAGCATTTTAAAACTACTTCGTTGGTCCCCAGATCTCTTGACTTGCTGATAACAAGGCATAGTCTATTTCAAACAAAAGCTTCAAGTAAAGCCTTATCAGAAAAAATCCTATCAGAAGAACCTAAGCTTTTAGAACTACTTCATTGGTTCCCAAATCTCCTGACTTGCTAATAACAAGGCATAGTCTATTTCAAACAAAAGCTTCAAGTGAACCCTTATTGGCAAAAATACCATTAGAAGAACCTAAGGTTTTCAAACTTCTTCATTGGTTCCCAAATCACTTGCCTTCTTGATAACAAGGCATACTCTGTTTCAAACAAAAGCTTCAAGTAAAGCCTTTTCAACAAAACTTCCATCGGAAGAACCTAAGGTTTTAGAACTACTTCATTGGTTCACAAATCTCCCGACTTACCAGTAACAAGGCATAGTCTGTTTCAAACAAAAGCTTCAAGTGAAGCGTTATCGGCAAAAATTCTATTAGAAGAACCCAAGGTTTTCGAACTACTTCGTTGGTTTCCAAATCTCTCGACTTGTCGATAATAAAGCATAGTCCATTTCAAACAAATGCTTAAAGTTTTCCTAAGGCAAAGCCTTATGGCCAAAACTTCCATCGGAAGAACCTAAAGTTTTAGAACCAGTTCTTGGGTTTCCAAGTCTCCCCACTTACCAATAACAAGGAACAATTTGCATCTCACTAGCTATACTATACGAGGACCTCGGAAATTTGGAATTCTTGTCAACTATTGAACTAATTGATTCTATGATGTGAGAATAAGTATATAATCACTTTTTCTAATTCATTGTATTGCACTACTTCATTGTCATTGTCATTCTAATTATTTTTTCTAATTTATTGTATTCCATTACTTGTTTTAACCATTTACAATGTAATTTCTGACTTTTCAAGATATTGTATTGAACTACTTAATTTACGTTTTTCCATTGCAATTTATCTATATAACAAATATTTAATCTAACAAATAAATTACAACTAAAACATATACTACAATTACAACACTACAAGGCAGGTACTCGCCACTATGTGACACTTCTTACATTTTGATTCCTTTGTTTTCTATTTTCTAAATTTAATTGTTATAGGCAAACACACAATTCTAGAGGGTGACAGGTCCATTGAGGCCAATAAATTTACATCATTCTCTAAATCAGAGCACCCTTCCATTTATCTTTTTTATTGAACCACGACAGAGGAACATCATATGATTTTGGAAATATTGAACATTCTCTAAATATTGAACCAATGAAATGACAATCAAACTATTTATAAATGTGTGACTGGTATTCAGGATTATCTGCTGGAAGCTTATTCAAAAGTATGTGGAGCTGATAGAATTATGGTACTTAGTACATAGGTTATACAACCATTATACCACTAGTTTCTATGTAGAAATGAAGACTGCTTTAGGGAGGGTAAACTTCATTCCTTCTAAATAATAGCCAATGAAAAGTCACGGCCAATGTTTGGCATCTGAAACTTGAATTGCTGAATATACAGAATATTAATTAGCGATGGTAAATCAAACCACTGTGTTAGATAAGGGTACATATATACAGCATGAAGCCAAATGAGTTAAGATGTAAAGTTAGGTTTAATAAAAGACTCTTTTTAAATAAAGAAATTAAATAAAATATTCTCTATATTCACAAATAATTATGAAGGATAATGAGATTGAAGATAATAAAATAGTGTAATAAGTCAGGAGACACTTCTAAACAAAATAAAAACAAAAACAAAAATATGCACTGTACAAAAGGTTAAACACCCAAAATAGAATTCATATTTTAAAACAAATGACAATTAAAAGAAATATATAATATGTGTGTTTCTATAAAAGAGATCATATGTTATACTAGATTTAGGACTTTATGCTTCCTATTACCACTGTCTAAAAACATCCTCCTCCTTTCAACTAAGTCTAGCATATGAGAAACTACCATCTACATGTTTTGAGCCACAAAGAAAAAGAGAAATCACATTGTTTATACAAGACTAATTTACGGGTAAGAACAAAGACATTTAATACCTTTAATAAAAAGACTAGAGGTCATATGTTTGATGTGCTCTTCCCTTTTAAGGAAGAAAATTCCCATTTAAACCTGTTGTAAGATTGATGAACTGACTTAGTTCCTTGGAGTTAAAAAAATTACAATCTATTTAACAACATAAAAAATATAAAAACAGTTAAAGTTTTGCCCCTCACTCTTCCCACTTCCCCTGTATTTGGTTCGAATTTCTGAATGAATAAGTAAGTGCAATGCTCCCATCCATTCTTTTCAATACATATCTTTCCACAACAACATAACATGCAAATTTTCCTTGCATCCCAGTGCCACTAAATGATTTCTTCACCCTTACATCTCTTCCCCCTCCTCCTGATCCATATCTACCATGATCCGCCCTCATTTTGGCAATGATGGGCGAGCTAAGTTTCACACCCGGCCCCGATTGCTTATCCACACGTTTAAACAAAACACTTCCATCATTATCTCTAATTTCCTCAGTTGCCACTTCTCCATACAATAGCCCTTCTTCTACCTTTAAGGTTTTGTCCACATCGACATCTTTTCCTGTCATACCTTGAGTAGAATATATCTCTTCCCAGAACTTTTCTAGATCCATCTTGTAGAAGGGACACTCCATGAGCTGAATCTTAGGATCCTCCAATCTGGTACCCAATTCATTGATAAAGATAAAAGGGCAGTACCACTCTCCAACTACAACAACAGGAGCCCTTCTCTGTAACAAAGAGAAATCAAAGGGGGGAACTTGTGCTTTCAGGTTAGTATTTTCCCCTCCAACATGAGCAAGTCCGCCATGATTACCACGCATGTCTTTGCCTGCCACACTCCAAGTCTTCCTACGCAAAAACAGAGGGGGTAAACCATCAGAAGCTATGCTCTTTGTTGCAAATCTAAACGCCTCTGAGGAGATTATCTGCATATGTTGATATGAGTTAGTGGGTTGAAAAGGTCTAGGACGAACGTCCTTCACATATCTACAACAGAAAAATGTCCCCATGTCTTCTTCACTAGAGCATGTTTCCACTAATCTGTCCACATCATCAACATACAATCAGGTAGTTAGTTATTTATATCATTGTTAATTAATAATTACCTATTAATACAGACTAAATGCTTTAAGCAATAGATAATCTAAGGATGTTAGATGATAAATAACTTTCAATATCATTGTTAATCTATAAATATTGCTACTTAAATTGTGTATGAGAAACCCACAGAACAAAAATTCCCCACAGAGAACAAATCAAATAAAAGTAGCTATTTTTTACCCCTTGTGCTTGCCTTCAGCTCGCACAACATAGTAGCAATTTGAGTAGATGGGTTTGCCCAAAACAGGAATAAAATACACTCGATCGAATTCTGTCCAAGTTCTTGTACCTGTCCCATTACTTACAGTTTTACTGTATTCGATTTTTAAGCATTTGTTTTGGGGAATGGCAATTCTCGCAGGTAGCCTCCACAGCATCCCCAACAGCAGGAGGCAGATGTAGAGTCATCATTCTCATCAAGTTCGTCATCCTCAAGTAAGAGGTATGCAGAGTAAGGATCAACAGGCGGTGGGAATAGAACTGGGCTCTGTTGTTCGACCTGGTTATATCTTGCCGCTGCATAGGCCTGCTTGTAGGCCGCTATAGATATTGTGGAATACATTGATTGATCAGATAACAAAGATGATTATGGGCACTTCTCACACTCTAGTTTCTAATTTATATAGTAATAGGCCTTTCAGAGGTATACTCAGCCAAGTAGCTACCTGCCCACAGCTTTTGATCATTCCCTATGAGCTGTTCATTAAAATAACTATCCTAAATTATAACGATGTAGAAACTCGAAGATTATAACGATGTTGCAAGAGAGCAATTGCCGTTAATCTGAGCTGTTATAGCAATCTATTCGGTGTATCTATGACATCTTAAATCAATAAGACACTTTGACTTGTAAGTATGGCTCTTATTTAATTTTGGATTCCCATGAATATGGTTAGAGCATTGTTTCCATCCATTTGGTTGGGCTTAAACATCACAGTCTAATATTTGACTTTAGACGTGGCTGGTGGGCCCTCTCCAACTCCGTTTCATCACTCATGATTGTCCAAAAAAATTCTCTTAACAATACATCAACTATCTTTCAACTAACCATGACTGCCCCACCTGCTGCAGCTCGCGGTTACTTTTAAATTGGGGATAACATTAATTTTAATATCCGTCCCCTCCGGCTCCACTAATTCAAAATCTCACAGGCTCTGTATTTTTGGGTGCTTTTCCTGCGGGAGCACAAATAGCAATAACTTGATAGAAGTGTATGACTCTTATTTTGGCTGTTTTCCCATTTATTTTTCTTACCCCATAGAAATTTACAATTATGGAAAAAGTATAATATAGAATCTTTTCCTATGACCTGGTCAATAAAATAATTATCTTAGAAACTTGAAGATTATAACGATGTTGCAAGATAGCAATTGTCTTGATATGAGCTGTTGTATCTATGACAGGTGGTTCTTAAATGGCTGTTTTTAAATACCATCTACTTCAACAGTCAAAAGTTAATTTTGACCAATAAAAATAAGACCAATATTTATCACTTGATAGAAAAGTTTTTTTTAAAGAGCTGCCAAACCATTTCTAGTTTCTACTTTCTGGATTAAGATATGTTTTTTTTCCTGCATGGCTTGTATTTCTGAATGGTTTTGACAGCAGCCAAGGTATTGGGGATAATGATTGTAGATGTGAAATGGTGCATTCCTTTTTTTTCCAGTGCTTTCGTCTTTAAATGTCTGGTTGGAGTTACAGATGGAAATGAGATATCACAAGATGCTTGTACGCAAGTCATCGCTTTGTTGGCTGCATATCTCTGGAGAGATGCAACTCTATGGGAGTTGAAAGACCAGAATTTCTGGTATATACCATTTGCTTAACTTAGTCTGCAGGTAAACTATACTAATTGCCTTAGAAATTTGTGCAAGGCAAAATAAACAGACCATTATGTAATGTTTTTTTTTTTAAAACCAGAAAAAGGTGCAAAAGCACCCATTGATTAAGGATAAAAAATAATACAGATAGTCCAAGTAGTCGAGTAACAGTAGCAAAGGAGGACCCTAACAGTCCTGAGAACAGCCAAAAATAACAGAAAAAAGACAAACCCCCTTACACGGGGGGAAACTAAAACTAACCGCCGCCGCTACCAACCACCCGCGCCACGACCGTAGGAAGAGACAGAAACAAACGCTTAAACAGAAGCAGCACCACCGACGGAGGAAAAAGACTGGCCGAAAAAACAAAACACACCCCCCACCACCAAAACAGAAGCCAAAAAACACCTGACATCGAAACACGAGGGCAGCTCGTCACACAGAAGACCCGACACCAACACCTCATGCTGCAGCCGGAGCAGCCAGAAGATTCTGCTCGTGCAGTACCTCATTCGCATCATTGTAAAAACCTTCTTCAGGATCGTCCAAAGCATACCTAGGCATTCGCGGAGCTCAATCCGGTGCATGAATCCTTGAAAAGCGGATGGCCGTAAACACATCTTTGATTCTGCAAGCTTTTTTCTTAGTTATCAGAAAAAAATGGGACTGTAGCACCCTATCGATTTCATCGCTGCACAAGGATTTAATATTGGTTTGCAATGCCCGATAGATGGCTTGCTGCGTGGGAGATGCTCGCAGCATAGTGAGATTGAAAAGCCCTCCAATTAGAGCATCCCCCTGATCCATATTGTAAGCTGCTATCACCGTTTCACCTCTATCAACAGTATAAATGTTTTTGTAGAACAAACCTGCAGCTAGTGCATGAACAAACTCGCCATCCATGACTAAATCCATGATATTAGAAAGGAGCTGAGAAACCACATCTGAATAGTTTAACACTCGTCCCTCATAGCCTCTTATCCAAGCATGCCCAACGATATTCCTGACAGAAAACTGCATGAGAGTGCAATCCCAGTCAAGCAGCGTCATCAGATCTGCTAACTTGACCCTACCCCGAATCTCCGAATGTTGGCCATGAGCACCTATCACTATGCACTGAAGCGAGGAGTAGCTATAGGCACTGATACTCAATAGAGAGGAACGCACTCGCTGAGGGAAGACGGTAAGAGAGAAACAAGACATCACCCTTTAACACTTCTAGCTGCCCATAAGAAGTAATGGAGAAAAGATGGTGTAGTACTCCGGTGACATCAAGAAGTCATTTGGCATCAGGTGAAGAGATTTGGAGGACATCTCTATACAAAGACCACCATAAGTGACAACCACGTGTCCACTGCTAAAGCCTCCCTTCAATACTGACTGCCGCCGTCAGGGTATAAACCAACCCACAAAAGAGATTGCAATTAAGGCTTGTTATCTCCCATGAAAGAATTAATCAAGAAGAAAGATTTGCTATCGCCATCTGCCCATCCACACGAGCGAAGGGCAAATAGTAGTCTCGGAACACTGAACCAAAGGAAAAAACTAAAAAAAACCTCATCCATGAGCTTGTCAAATGCTAAAGTTGACAAAATGTGCCACATTTAAGGAATAGGACAAGTCATGACAGAGGACCTTTGCTGGGCAGCGCCAATTTGAAAGGTAAGTAGATATCATGTCACTTCTTCCCTCCCAGACAGCAAGAGGTGTGTCAGAGCTTGTCATCCCAACTTGAATCCAGCAAAATCCTTCAGAAGACACTGCTTGAAATCATGCAGATGTGGGATTCACCTTCCTTCAGGCATGGTAATTGGCCATAAAAATTAAACAAATTGAAAACCTGCCACTTCTTCCATCTCAAAAGAAATAAGGTTGGAAAGGGTGATCAGAAGATCTTGGACTCCATGTAGATAAATGACAAAAGCATTTTCTTGATCAACGGCTAGGTTAGCTAAATAGTCTGCCACCTTGTTACCTTCCCTTAGCGTGTGCGAAACAAGATAATTATCTAGTTTGTCCAGAAGGGAAACAACCGATTTTAGGATATAATTGAGTTTCCAGTTATCCATACCTCTTCCTTTAATGGCATTGATTACTATCAGTGAATCACCCTCAATCCACACATTTTTAATGCCTTTTTCCGCTACCAGTTGTAGGCCATGAACTAAGGCCCATGCCTCCACCTCATTGTTAGTTCCTGAGGGAAGTTTGAAGGATCTAGCTATTACCAGAGAACCATAATGTTTGCAATATTTTTAAAAAAAATGTTTTATTTAATTCTATTTTAATGTCTCTGATATGTTCTTTCAATTTCTCCTGGTGGATCTCTGCATTTTAGAATAGAATAAGATGATATAATATAATACTATTGTTATTTATACTAAATCAGTTCACTTTCCCATGATTAAAAGGGTGGATCTCTGCATTTCCAGAATGAAATAAAGTAGAAACATATGAAAATATTATTATCTATATTAAATCAGTTCACTTTCCCATAATTAACTCACACCATATTGGTAAAGTTTAAACAAACAATTTAAATATTTGTTATTTGGGGTTCTAGGTTTGTTTGTCATTTGTTATTTGGGACAGTTAAATTCTAAAAGATAAACAATAGGTCAGTTGTTTACCTTTAAATTAACATGTTAAAATGTACATTTTAGGGGTATTTGACATGTAAATTTTGTGGAGAGGATGTGCTATCATCTCTTTATGTCAGTGTCCCATGGAGTTTCCTAACGGGGACACATCCCCTGTCGGGGATGGGGGACAAAGGGTCTAAGTTTGGGGACAGCAGGGGCGGTGCTTGTACATATGGTACTTGAATAACTAGTTATAAAAAGATGTTTAAGAATATCATTTCAAATTAAACTTTGGCAAATTAATAAAATTGCAAAATTGCAAATACTAACATTCTAAATACTTGAATACTATTACTAGAAGACTAAAAGTAAATAAAATATTAAAATTTGACAAATGAAATTGTCAAATTTGAGATTTCTTAGTTTCTATTATATCAAAAATAGGAAAATATGACATGTCACATCATAATATCATATCATAAAGATGATTACAATGAGTAGCATGATACATTGATATCAAAATAAGTACAAAATGAAAAAAATGTAGTGAAGGGAGGCCTCTAATCATCCGTAAACTCCTCATCACTCGAACTACTTGAATCCTTGTGGTCAACCTCTGCCAAACTAACACCAACCAACAGAAACTGAAGCATCCTCATCAATCTGTGTTGGCTCGTCTGGCTTTACATCCCATTATGCTGCTAGACTCTCTTTGTACACACGTGTTTTGTGGTCAATGCAATGCAAAGAACTATGTACAACCACAAGCTTGTCTACTCTCCTAGAGGTAACTCTATTCCTCTTAAGAGAGTGGATGAAGCTATATGTAGACCAGTTCCTCTTAGCAGCTGAAGAACTAGAAACTTGAGATAACAATCAGATGGCTAGAGTGGTAGTCAAAGATACTAATCCATGGCAAGTCCACCACAAAATTAGGTCATTCGATGCCACAGTTGCCATATCCATCTTGGCCGCATATGAATAACCCCTAAGAGTGGCAAATTTGTTCCACTTAGTGCAAATCATGCTAGCATCTACAACATCATACATCCTCTCAATGCACCTGAAGAACCCTGCCTTCACCTCCGTACCCTCTATCGATGTCACTCTACCAGGCCTAGTCAAGTACCACTTAGGATTCAGTGCATAGGCTGCCATGTGCAAGGGAGTGTTGAGCTTCCCCCATCTCCTGTGAATGATTGGCTGAGTGTGCTCATGGTAGAATGCTAATGTGGGGTCCCTCTCTCGCACATCAGCCCTCATCTGATCAAACATAGAATCAATGCACTCATACACCTCTCCAAGGTTAGTGCATCAGCATCCCCATACCTGATAACCTAGAAAACTAGTTTAATGATGGAGACAATATATTTGGCATACCCCAGAACACATCACTCTTCACCATATCCTTCACCCTCATCCCTTGCTCCATCTTAGACTTGGCCCACGTATTCCAATCTGCTGTCATAACCATGAGTTACAGTTCCTCTTGCAACTCAAACATTCTATCCAAGAGAATGAAATAGGAAGCATATCTCATATCAGTAGGTTTTAGGAACTCCTTCTTAACAAAGGTCCTAAAGAGTGCATGTAATGTGTAGTGGTTGCAGATAGACATCTGCACATCTCTCGCATCATTTACCACTGCTCTAATCCAACGAATCTTCCCCATGTCCTTGAGTGCATTATTCATGGCATGCACACAACATGGAGTCCACCAAATAGGCCTATAATCTGCCTCAACAAGTCTCCCCATAGCTTTGCACACATGTATTGCATTTGTCACTATTTGGACCACATTTTTTGGCCCAACCTCCTCAATAGCCTCCTTAAGGACCTGAAACTAAAAATCAGCATCTTTGCGATGCCTTGAACAATCAACTACCTTAAGAAAATATGGGCCCTCAATACATGTAACCATGATATTAATGAGTGGACGATGGCTAATGTCCATTCACCCATCCATGACTATGTTGCATCCTGTCTTAACCCAACACTTCTTCATCTTCTCTATCACCAAATGATCTTGGAATAGTTCTTATCCAAGATCGTTGTCCTCAATTTCATCTCACCTGGTGGCACATATGATGGTTCTCCCCTTGCAACCATTGATATCATCTCCTTATAATAAGGAGATCAGGCAACATGAAATGGGATGCCATTGGCAAAGAAGAAACTTGCCAATGGCATCATCTATGTCATCCTTCAGCTGCACATTAAGCAAATCTTCTATGGATTTACTTTGCAATTTATGTTTCCCCCTCCCCCCTCCTGCATAGGCACTAGAAGAAGAAATTGGTGTCTCTCCTGCTCTCGTCTGCAAAGTATGGCTAGAACTCCGTGGTTGGCTATGCTAAAGACATGTGCTATGAAGAAAATTAGTAGGCATAGGTGCAATTGGAGTATCATCAGGAACACCCCATAACTTATTTATTTCAACTTTGTATTTGATGTTTTTTGATGTTGCCAAAAAAGAACATATGTCCACACCTTTTCCTCTAATGAAAAGAAGGTGTACATTAACTCTAGTAATGCTTCCAAACCACTCTAGACCACAAAAGTTGCTCTTCCACCTCCTTGTGCCACCAGTTGGTGCCCCTTGCCTGTTTAGTATTTTTGTTGCAAACTGTTTGAGAGGGGATTTGTGATCAAAAGGGCCCTTGGCATACTCTGCCGGTACTATAGAAAGGCACTCAAAAGTTCATGCTTCACTTACCATGGAACTAGTTTGGGCTTCAGGCTCAGCCCCATGGTCACTCCCCTCAGCCTCAGGAGCATATTCAGTATCAGGATCACTATGAGAATGAACCTCATCGTCACTCATGTCATGAGAGCTCATTGTGACACTACAATAAACAAATAAATTCTATAAGTGCCTAGTTTCAGCCAAGTTTAGCAAATTTGAAAATAAAATTTTAAAATTTGATGTTGAATCTTGATGGAAAGACGAAAAAAGAACAATAAGCCTTGAAATGAGAATATGAATATGCATTTGCAGCCATGTTTATGAAATTATGATTAAATTTTTAATCATAATTTTATAGACATGGCTGCAAATGCATATTCATGTGTTCATTTCAATGCCCATTGTAAGATTCAACATCAAACTACATTTTTAAAATGAATTCTCTAAAAACTTAGAATTTTTTTTTAAAAAACTTCAAAAAACAGTCATAAAAACCTACCATGTGCTTGCAAAATCCTTCAAAGTTGGTGTAGAATGCTCCTCCTCTTCTTCTTCTTTCTTCTTCTCACTCCTCTTGCATTTGCAGCACCTCAAACTCACTCTTCTCACTAGTTTTCCTCTTCTTCACCTAGCTGTTACAAAACATCAAATGGCATATGTGAGCAAAAAAATGAAAAATGGGAGTGTTTTATTTAGCTTATAGGCTTTTAGAAGGGTCCCACAAGCCTTTAGGGTTCAGCCCAAGGCTCACATTCCCAAAAGAATCAAAGATTTTTTTTTTTAAAATGCCTTTTTTGCATGTCCCAGTATGGGGGATTCCTAGGTGTCTCTGAGATGCTCAAGGCACGGCTAGGAGTCCCCGAGATGTATCGGAGACGTCTAGGCATCCCCTCCATTTCCTCAAAGTTTTTGGTGTCCTAGCGGTAGTGGGGGAATGGTAGGGGGACATTTCTTAGCCATTCCCAAGTCTCCAAAATGTCCTGGTTGGGGAGATGACTAGATTTGGGGGGGGGGGGGACGGGTCCCCGTTGAACACTGCAATAATGTCAAAACAAAATGGATTAAAATAATTATTTTGGCAAGTTTCTCATTTTAAAAATTTGCTGCCTCACAAGTATTACATAGGACATTACTATAATTTTTTAAAATGGTTTGAATTTACCTTTTTTTAAAAAAAAAATTAGGACAGTTTTAGATGGTTTTAAGTTCATCCAAGACCTTTATATTTTTTTAGTGGTGAAATCTTATACCCATGTCAATTTTGATTTTGTTTTGGGTCCATTTTAAATATCCCAATGTAATTACATCTCAACAAATGATCCATTTTTGTTTAATGTTGGGTTCATTTCCTAATCTATTAATCATCCCATTTTGCACATGTATCTACATTCCAATCTATCCTAATCCTATTTGCATCTATTCCTATACATTTGTCTTCTATGACTTTTTTATGACACCTATTCGTACACATGCTTCATCACATTCATTTCCCATCTTGATATGTACACTTCCTTCTATTTGGTCAATCCTATGGCATATAAGTTCATTCTCACATCACATTGAATTGACCCTCAAAATTCAAATTCCTAAATTCAATTTTTGGTCGACTCTCACATATTTCACTAGTTATTATGAGCTGACTTGGTATGATGCTCACGCAATTAATTGCTCATGTCCAAAAATCCTATGTATTGAAATAAAAATCATTTTAGGAACACTTTATTTCATGTAGCACTAAAAGAAACCTACTTTGACAACTTGCTCCAAGATGAATGTAAGTTTATAGTCAAACTTAGAGTTTTCTATGTCGCCGAGCTCAATGGTGCAATCAAATTTAGGCCAAGATGCCTTAAAAATTGTCACCTACAAAACTCAATCAAACTAACACAAACAAAAACCTAGATAAAGATTAGCTTCCTAGAGTCTAATTCAAGTGAAATAAAATCCTAAACTAGCTTTCTCAAGCCTTCTGAACAAATGGTGTATCCTAACAAGCTACACAAAATGTGCCAAAAATTAATCACCCCCAAAAATTGAAAACTGAGATCTCTAAAAAATTAGAAACAAAATGATCTATCTTAAAATGGAATGGGATATGATACCATGTTAGGGTTTGCAAAAGCAAGAATAATGCAAATATAGTGTAAGAGTAGACACATGAACCCTATTTGACAAATGATCTTAAAACTAAAATAGTGGAATAAAGAAATCTTCCATAAATGAGAGACAAGAAAAAAAATTGCAAGACAAGGATAACTCAAAGCAATATGCATAAATGAGGATCAAACAAGAGAGCTATCCAGATCTAGTCAGGAAAATTTGCCAAAACTTTGCCAACTGGGAGCACCATGCTCATGAGGGAGGCAAAAGGAGACTGAGAGGGCAGAGACCAACCACATGCAACATGATCACTAGATCTTTTAGGTTGAGAGTGTTTTCACAAGGATCCCCTATCCATTTTGGTAGGCTAGCTATGCCCACATTATTGGGAGTGACCTTGGTGGGAGGTTGGATAGGAGGTGAAACTCTAGGGACTATGCAAAGACCATCACCCCAGTTATCTAGAAGCACCTGCAGATGTGAAAATTTAAGTGCAACTCTGTTCACTTACACTTGAATCTATAAAATTACATTAAACCAAATCATAGCTTTAGTATACAATGAAAAGTGAATATCAGTATTACAACTTTCAAGGAGAGAAGAATTTATGTCTTTCCATATGTTGAAAAGAATCTCCACCCTGAAAGAATGCCAAATCTTGGTAAATTTAAATGGGAAGTAGGGCCAATCTCCCAAAAAAAGCATATGTCATGAAAATGGGTTAGGCTGAAATGGATTAAAGAAATTATGAATCCACTCCCAGGCTTGTTGATCTCTAGTTCAAAAAAAAACAAAGGTACTTGAGTGTCTCACGATGTCCATAAAAAGGAAAATGGGTGTTGAGAACTCCCAGATGAGATAGATAGGAGCCAAGTGAAAGACCTTGATAATGAATGCACTAAGCAAAATGAGCTATCTTGGGTTCGAGAATAGTTGCCCAAACAATAGAAAACCTATGGTACCAACTGCTTGGAGAGGATTGGAGATGCCAATGGTTATTTAGTTGGACCACCATTTAGAGGTGAGGTGTAAGCTACAAGTGTCCCTTGCATAATTTGTACTTGTGTAATGGTGTATCAGGATACCATTTCTAATCTTTAAACCATGGCTTAAAAGACCTAACCCCAATTTTGTGAACCATATGGGGAGGAATGACATCAATAACTATCTAGAAGATCTCATGATCCTAATTGGATAATCAAAATTTAAACTTAGCCTTAGGCCAAGATAATAAATTCTTGGTAGATTTGTTGAAAAGATCTGGAAATGTTTTAACTCCTTTGTTATTAAACTTCAAAGTAGAAATGCAAGGGGCTAGCTAGAGGATGATCTTGATTAGAAAGAATCGAAGCCCACTAAGTAGACTATTGATTAATGAAAAGGCCATTGTGGAAATCATTACCAACCCAAACAAGCTACATCTTGATGGACTCTCAAGCCTTCTAGATACTCATGATAATAAATGTGCCTTATATCTCAATAGGCTTGTGTATGGTGATAAGAGTATGGAGCCCAAGTACTTTCCAAGTTAGAAAACTGGAAGACACTCCCAATGAAATACAATGTTAAATGAGAATTTTCTAGGCATCCTCCCCTTCTAGGACCCTAAGGATCCACTTAGCACAAAGAGCAATGCCTTGATGATGGATTGAGAGTAAACCTAGAAACCTCCAACATCATGAGGGAGAACAAAATTTCCAAGCCGCATGGTGAAATCTTTTATTCTCGTTAGAAGAGGCCCAAAGAAAGTCCTTTAGAAGTTTCTCAATTTTCAAATAGAAAGCCTTAGAAGGGACTCAATGAGAGGATTAATAAACATCAGTAGTATCCAAAATTTTAGAGTACACCTAGAATTTGCCAACCAAAGAAAATGGCTTAATAATCCAATAACCCATTTTTTTCTAATTTTGGAAATGACAACTTGCCACAAGGCGGTAGGAGGGGATTGAAAAACAAAGGGAATACCATGACTAGGCTATCCCATGAGTCTAGCAATGAACATAGCAAAGTTTGGCACCTTTCTTCTTCATTCATCTTAACCCCAACTGAGGTCAATTGAGTCACCAACTTATTGAAAGTTTCGAGATGCTCAAAAATATGTTCACCTTCTTCCATTCTCAAGGATTACAACTTCTTTTTCAAGGAAATCTTATTTACTAGAGATTTGTCATGATATATTTCACCCAGCTTCTTCCATAGCTTCTTTGAAATGGGTTCTTCATGAACATTTATCATAATTGAGTTTGCAAGGCATAGTCTTATGAGACCTTTAGCTTTCCTATCCATTACATCATATGTTGCATCCAAAGTTGGATCTATAGGCCTCTGTACATTATCATCCACAACATCCCACAGATCTTGATCAATAATTAGATCTTCCACCTTTAGATTCCACATTTCAAAATTTGTGCCAGTAAACTTCTCTACCTCAACTCTTCTAGATTTGCTCCCCATCTCTACTATCCTGCAATACAGAATATGAAATACTCTGCACAAGATCCCACTCAAACTTGATTAACTCAAAAAACCCTGTACCCAAAAAATAGAACCAAAACTGGCCAAGCTTTGATATCACTTGTAAGGAAGCAAAGGTGTGTGGAAACACTTCCTACATTAACCTTGAGAGGAGAGTTACATGCAAATTTCAAATCAACTATTATAGCTATTTCAAGAAACACATGAAATTACATAAACATAATAACAGTAAACCATAACTCGGTGATTTATGTGGGGAAACCCTTTTTAGGAAAAAACCCCACACTCCAAAACCTGCACAATGTATTATCAAATCTTGAAACAAATTACAACACACTTGCAATGCAAGTTATTATAGGAGTCTTCACCTCAACTCAATCTAGAGGAATTTCGGTAGTATACAGACTTGGAAACTAAACTCTCACCCATGACTATCTCAAAGTACCAATATATATAATATTGCATTGCATATGAGAACTTTCTAGCAATAAAGCATTCCATTTTAGAAACATCTAATAAAATAGATAATGACACTCATCATTTAAATCTCATAGCCAACTTATGTCTATCTCCATGCAAAAGATACCTATCAAAATAGCCACTTTGCACCTATCACAAAATCTTCTTTTCTTGGCTCTCTCTGCTTTTATTTCCATGCAAGGTTGAGACACTTTCTTTTTCTTTTCTTTTCTTTTTTGTTTTTATTTTTAAATTGTTTTATTTCTAACATTCCTCCACTTGTCAAACACCTTGCAAGATCCTATAGAAAACAAGTAATTAATTGTTGAGGGCCGAAAGGCCATATAATTTGGAACACCATTCGAACTTCTTTGTGCTCATGGGCTTTGTTAATGCATCTGCAACATTCATCAAAGTTTCTACCTTCTCTAGATTTACTTTGCCATCCTTGACCACATCTCTCATGAAAATATACTTTACATCGATGTGCTTGGTCATAGCATGAAATGTTGGGTTCCTCACTAAGGATATTGCACTCTAACTATCACAATATATTGTCAGTGCACGCTACTTAAACTTTATATCTGAACACAATCTTTTGATCCAAATGGATTCCTTGCATGCATGAGTAGCTACCATATACTTTACCTCTATAGTGGACAAAGTGACCACAACCTGTCACTTGCTCATCCTGATTGCACCACCAAATAATGTAAACACATAGGCACTAGTGGATCTTGTGCTATCAACATCACTAGTCCAGTCTAAATTGACATAGCCTCTAATATCCAAGGAATGTCAATCTCCTATTCCATGAAAACATATAGAGTACTTTGATGTACCCCA
The DNA here is from genome assembly GCA_027924645.1 of Cunninghamia lanceolata. NCBI lineage: Eukaryota > Viridiplantae > Streptophyta > Pinopsida > Cupressales > Cupressaceae > Cunninghamia > Cunninghamia lanceolata. The sequence continues at coordinate 3,516,953 of BSBN01000797.1, forward strand.
CAAGTATCTAAAGACTCTCTTTACTGCATCCCAATCTGCTCTTCCTGGATTAGACATGTATCAAGAAAGAGCTCCCACTACTTGGGCAATGTCTAGTCTTATACAGATCATAGCATACATCAAGCTTCCAACTACACTCTGGTATGGTACTCAACTCATGTCTTCCATATCTGATGGGGATGTTGGACAATGTGAGATAGACAAATTCATTCCCATCATAACAGGAACACATAATGGTCTAAAATCCTGCATATTAAATCTTCTTAGAATAGTATCCACATACTTACTTTGTCATAACCAAAGATTTCTATTTTGTCTATCTCTTCTAATCTCCATCCCCAGAATGTGTTTTGGTAACACATCAACTCTTAATACCCAAAAATTAATCAACTTAATTACAATTAAGTATGTTGTCATGATTAACATAATCACAATCATGCTTATATAGATAATCAAAATCATTGACATTAATCAAATGAGTTTCTTTTCAGAATAATTTCAAAACTAAAATTCAATCATTTACAAAAATACCACACTAGTGAAATTATTTCACTTTACAATTAGAATGTTTTGCCTATAGTAACAATGATAAGTTTACACATAATGTTTGACTAATAAGTCCTACAAAGAGAATTATGTTGCATCTGGGAATCTTGATATCTGTCTTCTTAAGCCTTGACATGTCATCTTCTTGGGAAGGAGACAATCACCCGAGTGCTTTTCCTCCAACCACAGACCGACGGTCCCCCACACAACTTCCTACCTAAAAGTGGCCCTACCCTTCATGAAGGGAATATATATAAGGAACCTAATAGGTTTTCCATCTAAGTCTCTAGTGTTGTGTCCTTCATAATACTTCATAGTCATACAACTATAGATCCACTCTAATTATGTATGACACAACTAGAGGCATTATGTCATCTAGAGCACAGTGAACCAACTAATGCATGCATAGACAGATGCATTACTTTGGCCAAAGTTTTAATATACATAGACGTTTCTCAATGAATGTAGTCAATTGTTCACACACTCTAACTTAGGGTTTACAGACTCAACTTGTCTTTCAACATATCCTATAGTTAATTCGACTCAGTGCCATTCCTTAGGCTAAGATAAATAATCATATATATATATAGTGTAAATAACAAGTAAACCTTACTCCATCTGACTAGGTTATTGACCGTATTCCTTGGAGTCTCACACCCTTATTTTGATTGCATTTTGGAAACTATGACTCCCTATAACCCTATTCCACGATGCGAACATTACATTCATAGAGTTTGATTATTCAAATCAACAAATTATAGTTGAAACAATTTCAAAGGTTCTCTAAGGAACTTAATTGGGTCAAGGGTACTCCTACAATCCCATCCCTTTAATAGCCTCTTTTAATTAAACATAATTAGCATAAAAGCTATTATAAATATATATTCGTGTCATGAACTCCTACCTTCCTCAAGATTTTCTAGAGTTTTGCAATATAAAAACATAAAATAGATATACTTTAAGCCTTAGTGACTAAGGGTCTTCAAGGTATTCCACTTGTTTAGTGGTTTAGATACAATGCATACACCAAGAATCATTGGGACTATCTTGAGTTACACTACTCAAGTAACCCATAGAGTCCCTTTACTTTCATAGCCCCATAGGGATACGGTCATTATGAAGGTATGTTTTTAATGAACTTATTTAGTTGACCCTTATCACCTGTAATGCACAACCATGCTCGACTGTGGCATTGGCAGACTACATTATCATACCTCTCGATTAAAGAGAGAGACTATAATCCATTACAGTATATTGGTATAAGTCAGGTTGAAAAACCTTGACAAGGATCATCATTACATTATAAAATAATAGATTATATCACAAGCCCTCATCCACCTGACTTGGCCTTAGCTTTATTGATATCACAATTGCAGAGAGTCAACCATTAGACCATGGAAGATAATAACTCAGTTATAATACAATGACCATTCGGTCATGCAGGATAATAACATAGTTATATAGCTATGACCATTCGGCCATGCGAGATAATAATCCAATTGTAAGGTATTGGCCATACAACCATGCAATACAATAACCAGCTATAAAGTATTGGCCATACAACCATGCAAGATAATAATACAGTTATTAATAATGACCATTCGGCCTAGAAAGATTTTATCACAGTTATAAGGTAATGGCCTTTCGGCCACACATGATGATAACAGAACTATAAAACAATGGCCATTCTGCCATGTACGATAATAATCACAGTCATACAATAATGGACATTCGGTCATGTATTAAGATGACACAATTTAAAAAGATTTGTTCATAGCTAAAACAGTCGATTGCCACCTTTCTTCCTTGGCAAGCCCATAAAACTTACTACGATAGCATAACTATCGAACCCTCCATTGCATAAAAATTAGTAGGCTACAGTAATGATATCAAGGCTATTGAACTCTACAAAGGTTAAGATAGTATGGTGTGGCTCGATAGGTGACAACTTTGTTATCAAGCCAAAAGCATATAAATATAAATCAAGAACTCAGTAATAACACTTGCTCGTAGCTATAAACCCAACACAGAGATTCAAGAACAATAGGAGTGGTTTTTAACAGTGAGCTATGGAATAGCTCGAATAGTAGGGATTTCTCCCTTTCAACAATAATGGTTTATATCATGAAAATTATAGTGAGCACGGCTCAAGGTCTTGCTCTAGCTGCCTCTGTATCTATCCATAGTATCAATATGCTAAACTGAAAGCAAGAAATGACGCAGATTCACTTACTTAGTGAGACCAAGTTTCAAGCTACCTTCACAAAAAGCTTCTATAGGTGTTCACACTTCTTTTCCCACCAAACCTCTGCTATGCTCTTCACAAAAAACATAATGAAAAACTAATTTTTTTTCTACTATCTTTCTCTCTTTTGAGAGAGAAAAATTCTTTCCACAATGCCCATTTCTCTCGTGCAGTGGCTCTAATTGGTGGACTGAGGGCCACCTACCCCTCTAGTCACCTTGCTAGCATGGTATACTCTTGCCACTCCCCTACATTCAGGGTCAAGGGAGAGAAGAATGCTCCCATACAAAATAATAATACAGACTCAAACAAAATATTAGATCTCCCAATTTAAGATATTAAGCAAATAGGCTATAAATGATAAGGGTGATATCAAACCTTTTTGACCAAATCAGCAAAGTGGATGTTGGAAAATTCTTTTTCCATGTCAAGTCAATAATGGTTGCTTCCAGGACAAATTGAGATAGCAACTAAGGACACATACCTTCTCTTACATGTTTCATATAATGATCATATTGAGACTTCATATGGCAAACTAGCCTTTTCCATAGTGTCTATTCTCTTATGTCTGATGATACTCTCTTTCCATTCTTGAAGGAAGATTCTTTTCCTGGTCACACTCACAACCTTATAACTATGATCAGTGTATCATCATTAAATCATATAAAATTCTGATAAGATAATCTCAACATGTAATCTCATGTCTAAGCTAAGCATTAATCATAATCCATATAATCAATGATTCAACTTGATATTTTCCACAAACATCAATCATTAATCTAAGATTATTTATCCTTTTTACCACATAATAGTAAGATTAAGCTTAATTAAAATTTGGGGATGTAACATACCTCCCCCCATAAGAACATCATCGCCGATGATTTAATGTCTTGAAAAATCAAACCAACATAAAGAAAAAGTATTTTCTCATCATAATGAAAAGTTTTAAAAGAGATGGGGAAATCTTTGATAAATTTTCTCATAATTCTCCCAAGTGGCATTCTCTTCTGCATATTGGTCCCACTAGACCTTGCATTGAGTTATCTCTTTATTACATAAGCGTAGCTTACATGTTTTGAGTACCTCGATGGGATCAGTCACTACCACCCTTGGGTCCTTCCCCTGTATGACATTCCAATAAAAAATAGGAACATGATTATCTTTGGAAATAAGCTTTTTCAAATAGGAAACATGGAAAACATTATGCATCATGGAAAGAGCTAGCGATAGAGCAATCCTGTATGCGACTGGGTTGACCTCTTTGAGAACTTCGAAGGGACCCACATATCTAGAGGCTAGTTTGGACATCATTCTAGACTTAATGGAGCTCTTTTGGGGTTTAACTATTAGAAGAACTTTTTCTCCCACTGAGAAATGGGTTGCGATGCATTTAACATCCACATAACTTTTTTTCTATCATTGGCTTCTGGTAGCCTTTTCCTAATTAAATGGACTTGCTCTTTAATTTTTGATAGCATTTCTAGACCAAGGATAATCTATCTTCTAGCTTATCCCAACTTATAGGATTTTAGCACTTTCTTCCATATAATACTTCAAATGGAGCCATCTTAATCACGAAATGATAGGAATTATTATAGGCAAATTCCACAAGAGGAAGATAATCTTCCCATTTGTATTATTGATACATGCAATACATTCTCAATAGATCATCCAACACTTGGTTTACCCTTTCAGTTTGGCCATCCATTTCAAGATGATAAGAAGAGCTTATATTCAACTGATTTCTAAGTGAGGAGAACAAGGTTTTTCAAAACCTTGATGCCATACGAGCATCCCTAGTTGAGATAATCTTCTCAAGAATACCATGCAATTTGAAAACTTCTTGCACAAATTTAGGGTCTATGACTGGTTCCCCATTTGTCAAATTCCCAGGTATAAAATGTACCACCATGGTGAGTCTATCCACCATAACTAGAATAAAATTGTATTTATTCCTTGACAATGGAAATTCTTGCACAAAATCCACGCTAATGATTTGCCATTTCCATTCCAGAATTTCATGAGGGTATAAAAGTCCTACTGGGTGATGGTGTTTCGCCTTCACCCTCTGGATTCTAGACATTTAACTACAAATCTTGCAGCATCCCTCTTCATTCCCTTCTAGAAATATAAATGATTTACATCAGCTAGCAACTTTGTTACTCCAGGATGTCTTAAATAAGGTGTGGAAGGAACATCTTTCCACACAATATTCCTTAACTCCCTAGAGTTTGGAACATACATCTTAAAATCCATCATATTTTAGATTCTAGAGATTACCCATGAGAGCCTGTTTTACTTTCTCATAATACTCATCTCCCTTAGACTTTTGTATCACCTAATACTTGAAATTAGAATGCATGGAGATCATTGAGGAGATATGTCTTCTCCTACTTAAGGCATCAACCACATGATTTTCCTTGCCTTGAATGTACTTAATATCAAAATCATAATCTGAGATTAACTGTAATCACCTTCTTTGGTGAGAATTTAGGTGTGGTTGAGTGAATAGATATTTGAGTCCTTGATGGTCTATTTTTAGTTCGAAGGGTTTTCTAAGAAAGTAATGTCTCCACATTTGTAATGCATGCATTACAGCTACCAATTCCAAATCATGAGGAGCATAGTTTGTTTCATAATTTTTTAGTTTCCTAGATTCATATGCAATAACCTATCCATCCTAGACAAGTACACCACTTAAGCCTTCCCTTGAGGCATCGGTAATGACTACAAAATGACCTTCCAGACCAAGTACCTTTAAGATAGGTGCCATAGTCAATCTTTCCTTTAGTTGCTCAAATGCCTCCTAGCAATTGTTTGACCAATCAAATCTTTTGCCTTTTCTCTGCAAAGGAGTAATAGGGTAAGAAATTTTTGAAAATTTTGCCACAAATTTTCTATAATAACTAGCTAGGCCCATAAAACTTTGGACCTCATGTACATTTCTTGGTGCCATCCATTCCAATATGGATTTAATCTTTGTCGGGTACACAGCTATTCCCTTATCTAAAATTATATGACCCAAATATTGTACTTCCTTTTGAAAGAAAGTACACATAGAGAGCTAGCCATCTTATTTATGCTCTCTTAATCTTTGAAGAGCAATCCTTAAATGTTGAAGGTGGTCCTCCTTATTCTTGGAATAAATTAGGATATCATCAAGAAAAACAAGGACAAACTTGTCCAAACCATCTCTAAACACACTGTTCATTAAGTCCATAAACACTACAGGTGTGTTTGTTAATCCAAAGGGCAAGATAGTAAACTCATAATATCCATACCTTGTTCTAAAGGTTATTTTATGAATATCCTTATCTTTTAACCACAATTGATGGTATCTGGATTGAAGATCGATCTTAGAAAACAAAGTTGTCTATCACATTTGATCAAAGAGATCATCCATGCAGGGCAATGGATACTTGTTCTTTATTGTTGCTTTATTTAGCATGTGGTAATTTATACATAGTTGCTGTTGGTTCCCAAATCGGTAGAGGGTTTGCCAGTTCCAATGCACAAGCAGATTCGGCCAACTAATACAGGAGGTTGCGTGAGCTACCTCCCCTTCACTTCTAGTTCTGCCGCACCAAGGGGGTATCCCTATAGCTAAATATTTTGCATTTGACTCACCCAATGACATGAAGATTTAGCTTTACAACAATAGGCAGAATGCTCTCACATATGGACCGAGATTTGTATGATAGATCACAAGTTTGGCAACACTCTTGGACATATCTGACTGGTTGTGGATGAGAGTATGCAGGGGTCCTAATTCTACTCCTACAACTAACCAATTGGAAAAATGGAATGATTTGTATTAATGTTTGGATGCGAGACATGGGGTTTTGGATCATAACTACTAATCTAGAAGCAGACCGGTGCCTATCTCAGGGCAAGGAGTCAACTAGACGTATACAAGAGAATGGCTTGCAATTGGCATTCAAGTTTCAAGGGGTCAAGACTAGTATTTGCCTTACAAAAACTACCCAAGACTAAGTATTTAGCTGCCTCTACTTACAGATATCCCAGTTGCCATGTACTCTTCTCCATACTTAACCTAAAACAATTTAATCCATTCCTTGAATGGAAGTCAAAAGATTAAGCATGCAATACATAAATCTATATTCTAGAATATGAGAAACCCTTAGCAACTAGACTCAAAAGAAGCTAATGCATACAACAAATGGAGACAGATAGATAAACACATGCAATGAGGCATTTTTCATATAAATATGACATGAAACTAAACATATGTGCAAGGTGCATTCAGATGCAACTCATAAACTCCAAAAGATATAAAACAACCAAGAAAATGCTCTGTCTTTCATTATTTTTCCCCCAAAAATGCCCAAGTCTTCAACAACCGAAATGAGTAACACCGTTTGCATTTTATAACAAGACTGTGTACTCAACAATAATTACAAGGCAATTCAAAATTCCTGCCAAATACAACGCACCAAAGAATGGTGCTCAAATCATTAAAAGTTCCAAGAAAGGAGCAGGTGAGATCAGGAATTGAGCCACCGACTGGAGATTTTCCTTACAAATTGGGTAGGTGGCCAGCCAATCATCGACCCATGCCTCTATATTTTGCCTTTAATGGCCCAGCTACCCGCAGCTCCCTTTGAAATGTAGCAGCGAATGCATAAGAAGTTTTCCTGCCTAAAATGCAGCCATAGTCACAAAGAAATCCTTCGTTGCTTGAAAGTTTAAAATTGGTCGCCGATCTTCCTCCTATCTCCAAAATCATTAGTCCCAAAGCACGCTGAAAAGTCACTAACCAATCAGAATGTGCCACGTAGGCTTCTATCGTTGACTTTTCTGACATCTATTTTGCCTCTTTTCGCCGTTTGTATATGCAAAAGAATATGCATATACAAACAACCACCTACATACAAAGCGCAGACCCCAAATTGTTATAGAACAAATTGAAATTACAATCGGGTCCTGTCCTGTACATCTCTCTTTGCATATCTCCTTTGTATATTGCAGATACAAATGCAATATACATTCTGCAAATTTCAAATTTTTATGAAGCATTTTGAAATCACTTTGAAATCCAACCTGTATCTCTATTTTCTTGTATATCAGCATATACAATGCCATATACATGCAAGCCGCGGACGCCAACCCTAAATTAGCCAAATCTAACTTTTGAATCGGGTTTGGCTTGTATCTTAACTTTTACATCTTCACAATGTATATCGGCACATACAAACACCCAATAGACATGTTGCGGACCCCAAACCTTTATCCGCCACAGTACATTTTCCTTTTCGCATCTAGGTTGCATGTTCCTCCTTTGTATATGACCAATGTATGTCGCATATACAACGTGAACATACAAGCAAATTATACATACAAATAGCGGACCTCAACCTTATCAACCGAAATGCATGCTCATTTCAGATCTGACTTGTATATTAGGAAAGTATATGTTATTGTATGTGCAAACATACAATCGCAAATATACAAGTGGTGGCCCCCTACATTGAATCACTTCCCTTTGCATGTTAACTTTGTACATTTCTCCTTGTATATAGCAAATGTATATTGCATATACATTCCACTTTGTATGTGAGGCAGACCTCACCAAATGTATCTTCTGCTGCTTTGTATGCTACCGAATATACAAGACCCCTTGTATATTTGCACTGTAGTGAATGTATATGTGCCCTCTTTATATATCTGTAGTGTACATTCCTAATGTATGTCAGACATACATTCCTAATGTATGTCAGACATACATTCACCATTGCATCTATCTCAATGTACATTGACCCTTGTATGTTTCACTTGTATGCCGCCAATGTATATCTTCTTTGCATGTTTTCCTTTGTATCTAGCCGTTGTATGTCTAAACATACAACACAAAATATACATGCAACCTAATATACAAGTAGGGAAGATTCCTAGAATCTATGATAGATTCCCCAATGTATATGCACCTTTTTTAAGCCCAATATGCATTGCGAAATGCATATAGTTGATTTTTCACCATTTTTTAAGGCCGATTAAAATTTCTTTGGGCCCGCCAATGCATAATGCCCTTGTACATACATGTATATACAAAGATACATGCATTTAAAACTATTTTTTGCACTTTTCAACTACAAAGGCCAAAAGACTTAGAAATTTTTGGATTTTATGGAAGGGGCCTGCATATTTAAATGCTTGAAACCTGAATATTCATGCAGGCACCAACACTGGCTCTATTTGGGGATGCATGCCTCTTGCAGGCATGGCTAGAACCATAGATCTCTGGGATGCAGACCAGTCCCTTGTCCATTGGGCATAGAGTCAAACATATACCAACCTGCATCACAAAACATATTTAGTTAAAATTTACTTGGTGGCCCCAAGCCACCAAAAAGGGAAAAACTAGAATTTTTCTCTGTCAAACACTTGATTTTCTTCTAATCTCACTGGGTCAAGCCTAAAGATGTTTCCATGATTTACCCACAAACAAACCTTGTCATTTGCATATTCAAACATCTTATTTAGCTTGTCACTGTCAACCTTATGCAAACAACCTTCAGCATCAAGCAACATGTGAATGTTATATTTATCAAACAATGCATATTCTATTGCAAGTATGGGTTTAACCAGTGTTGTCATTGATGTCAACATACTCATGTTGCATTAATGAGAAGGATTGGATGAGCTGTGTGCTGAGGATATTGAGAAAATTAGTCTCAATCAGGAATAGTGAAGAACAGTGATGACAACAAGGTAAAAGTCCAAGATAGGTTGAGGATCAGAGGATGCAGTTTAAAGGGTTTGTAGATATAAGTCTTGAGATGCTCTATTCAAGTTTACAGAGGTCCGCATGAAGATCTGAAGAAGTTATGGTCGATCAAGTAGAACCAGCTCCAGCAGGTCTCCAGAGGCGACAGAGTGACACAGATAGGTCCGGTGAGGTCCGGTAATGTATTATCCCATTCTACAGATTGGAGGAAGTGTTGGGGATGTCCGTGTGAAGTGTCAAGTAGATTGTTTTGTGGGTTGAAGGTTCAGAAGAATCTATCCCTTTGTGACAGTGATGACAGACTATGTTCTTGAGGTTCTGGATGAAGGAGAGAAGGATTGCAGTAAGCAGATGAAGTGCGGATGTTGTTGGTGATTTAGAAAAGCTTGTGTTGATCTGTGGATCAGTTCTAGTTCATGTTGGTGGTCCGCATTGAAGTTAAAGTTCATATTTGAAGATTAACCACCAGATGTTGATGTTCTTCCTAAGACTAGCCAACTGGATGTATTACACATCTTACGGATGCGCTTGTAGGTGTTTGCTGACTTAGATGATTGTTCCTAAGTCGATGTAGTGTATAAATAAGGGATTGAGAAGTTATTTCAAAGTGTGTCTTTGAGTAATGAGTATGTGGTAGCGAAGAAGAGTACAAAAGGTAGAGCAGAAGTATTGGGCTTAAATGGAACTGATTCAAGCATGGTGAAGATGCTATTCTCCAGTTCATGAATGTGATACTTATTTCTTTATAAACAGTGTGTCTCTTGTAGGTAGTGAGCCTCTTGTGAGCCCTAATTGGCATGTGCCATTTTGTTCTTTCTATTCTTCTAACAGAGAATACAATCTTGGGTTAATCACCCCGTGGTTTTTCCCTTAACCAGGTTTTCCACGTCAAAAATCTTGGTGTCTTATGTGTTGATATGTTTCTGCTTTTGATTTGAATGTATTATGGTTCATGATTAATATTCTGCTAATCACTAAAGAAGATTTAAGTTTTTAATTGGAGAAAGTTTCCCACAACTGATTCACCCCCCCTCTTAGTTGTGTGCCCTAAGTCTAACAATTGATATCAGAGCTAAGTTCCTCTAAAAGGAGCTTAATTGCTTGAGGAGATCTAGGATGTCATCTTACAAGAAGGATAGTCCGAAGTTTGATGGAACCAACTTTGCTCTTTGGAAAGGTTGCATGAAATGTCACTTGCAGTGTATGGGATTTGCATACTGGTCCATGGTTATAAAAGCATATGTACCTCCACAGGGTGGTCCGACAACCCTAAATGAAATCAGAGATGCTGAAAATAATCTACGGACCAAAGAGGGTCTCTTAAGTGCATTATCTAACTTAGAACTCTCAAATGTTATTGACCTTCCAATTGCCTTTGACATTTGGAATAAACTAGAACTTTTGCATGAAGGAGACTAGTATGTTAAATGTGCAAGGTTACAGAGTCTAAAAGGGAAATTTGAAAAACTAAAGATGAGAGATGATGAAAATATTACCACTTTTATGCCAAGAGTGAATGAGCTGGTTTGTGGAATTAGAAATGCTGGTGGTGTCTTGGTTGAAAATGAGATTGTTGGTAAAATTCTCAGATCCCTCCCTGCTTCTTACAAAATCAAGGGTGCTGCCATTGAAGAATTCAGAGCTCATACAACTATCACAAGAGATCAATTGGCTGGGACATTGGTTGCATTTGAAATGATAGAGTTTGGAGATGACCCCCCAAGACTGAATCTGCATTCAAAGCCAGTGCCTTTGTTAAAGGTAAACAAAGGCTTGATCCGGGAGAGAATTCTTCAAAGAAATTGTCTTGGTATGAAAAAGCAAGAAAAGATTTGGAAGAAGAAGAAGTAGAAACTGCTCAACTTGAAGCCCTTATTGCAAAGAGGCTGCCAAGAGGATCTAGTAAGTATGAAGGAAAATTACCTTTTAAGTGTTTTAACTATAATAAGATTGGTCATTTTGCCTCAAGGTGTCCGGAAAGATTTTCAAGGCAAAATCTTAACAAGCTTAGGTTCTAAAAGAACTGTTACTATGTACATGAAGATGATGATAATGAAGGAGTAACAGATGATGATTCAGAGATAGGAAACAAATCCAAAAATGAATGGGTGTTCATTGCCATCAAGGAAGAAGATCCAATGTCCTATGTATCTGTCAATCTTAAGACTGTGGAAAGAGCTTTGGCTGCCCAAATTGAAGAGAAGGATGATTGGGTCATTGACAGTGGTTGCTCTCACCATATGATAGGTGACAAAAATAAGTTTGTAGATTTGGAAAGGTATGAAGGAGGAGTGGTAAAGTTTGGTGACAATTTTGCTGATAGAATCAGAGGAAGAGGAACTATTTCTTTTGATGGAAGAAACAAAACTGGTAATGTACTGTATGTTGAATGTTTGAAGCACAATCTTCTTAGTGTTGGATAGTTGGTAGACAAAGGCTATGATCTCTGATTCAAGGATGGAAAATGCAAAATATTTGAAAGTTCTAGAACAAAGATTGCATCCGGTTCTCAAACTAATGGTAATATCTTCCATTTGGTTGGTACTAGTAAAAGTTGCTTATTTGTTCAAGTTGATCAGAGTTGGTTATGGCATAGAAGGATGTGTCATGTGAATTTTGATAATATCATCAAGATAAGCAATACTCAGGCTGTAAGAGATCTTCCAAAATTGGTGAAACCTACTAACAGCTTGTGCAAGGAATGTCAGTTGGGTAAGATGAGCAGAGTCACTTTCAAAAGCAAGGAACTGTCTTCTACCGGATTATTGGACCTAGTTCACACTAATCTTTGTGGTCCGGCAAGAACTAGGAGTATTCAAGGTGATAGATACTTCATGCTGCTAATTGATGACTATTCCTGTATGATGTGGGTAACCTTTCTAAAGGAGAAATTAGAAGCTCTTGAAAAATTCAAAATATTCAACGCTATGGTGGAGAATGAAATAGGACTAAAGTTAAAATGTCTAAGGTCTGATAGGGGTGGAGAATTCACATCCGGTGAATTCATAGAGTTCTGTGAGAAACATGGGATTAGGAGACAGTTGTCTGCTCCTAGGACTCCTCAGCAGAATGGAGTAGTGGAGAAGAAGAACTGGACCATCCAGGAAGCATTAAGGACCATGATGATGGAAGCAAATGTTCCTCAGATCTATTGGAGAGAAGCTATCAGCACTGTAGTCTATACTCTCAATCGAGTTCAAATCAGAAGCAATACTGGTAAGACCCCTTATGAACTCTTGTTTGGCATTACTCCTACTGTAAGATATTTCAGAGTCTTTGGTAGCAAATGTTACATCAAAAGAGATGAAGATCTAGGCAAGTTTGATGCTAGAAGTGATGAAGGAATATTCTTGGGTTACTCTACTCAAAGTTAAGCATACCGGTGTTATAATAAGAGACTGAGAAAGATGATAGAAAGTACAAATATGAAGGTTGATGAGGGAATAGAGAAACCCTCAAGGTTTTATGAATATGATGAAGATGATCAAAATGGTGTTTTGGTTCAAGGAGTTCGTTCCTCTTCTGAAGGACAGATTCAGACTGATCTAGTAAATTAGGAAGAAGAGATTGGTCTGAATGAGCCTGATCAAGAAGTAGAAGTGCAAGAAAATCTCAAAGTTCCAAGGTATGTAAGACTAAACCACTCTGAAGATTAGATCATAGGTGACAAAAGCAAAGGTGTGCAAACTAGAAGGAAAATTGCTCAAAATTTAGATGAATATTGTCTGATTTCAAAGATTGAACCTAAGACAATAAATGAAGCCTGTAATGATGAAAACTAGACCAAAGCAATGGAGGAAGAGTTGATGCAAATTGAGAAAAATCACACTTGGGATCTTGTTCCCAGACCTAGAAACAAAAATGTGATTGGAACCAAATGGGTCTTCCATAATAAACTAAATGAAGTTGGTGAAGTAATAAAAAATAAAGCCAGATTGGTCTGCTAGGGCTACTCTCAAATAGAAGGAATTGATTTTGAAGAAACTTTTGCTCCGGTGGCAAGAATTGAAGCAGTCAGATTATTTCTTCCATTTGCTGCCTTTAAGGATTTCAAGGTGTATCAGATGGATGTCAAGTCTGCTTTCTTGAATGGTGACTTAGAAGAAGAAGTGTACATTGAACAACTGGATGGATTTCAATTATCCGAGCATGGTGATATGGTCTGCAAGTTGAAGAAGGCACTGTATGGACTAAAGCAAGCCCCAAGAGCCTGGTATGAAAGACTGGACAAACATCTTTTGAAGATTGGTTCCAACAAAGGTACTGCTGACAGTAACTTGTATTTCAAAATTGATCATAAATACATCTTGATTGTTGAAGTATTTTTTGATGATATCATCTTTGGAGGAAGAGACAGTATGTGTAAAACCTTTGCAAATCAAATGAAAAGTGAGTTTGAGATGTCAATGCTTGGTGAAATAAATTTCTTCTTGGGTCTGCAAATTAGTAAAACAAAGAAAGGAATCTTTATTTCTCAGACCAAATATGTGAAAGAACTATTGAGGAAATTTGGAATGGAAGATTCAAAGCCAATGAATACTCCCATGGCAACTAGATGTAAGTTGAGCAAAGATGATGACTCTCCCAAGGTAGACCAGATAAAGTACAGATCAATGATTGGAGGATTATTGTATCTCACTCAAACTAGACTAGATATTATGCAAGCTGTTGGACTTGTTGCAAGATTCCAGCTGATCCTAGAGAATGTCATGGCAATCAAAAGAATTTTTAGGTATCTAAAAGGAACAATTGAGTATGGTCTGTGGTATCCTAGAGATCATGATTTCTCTCTTCATGCATATACAGGTGCTAATTGGGCAGGAGATGTGGATGACTGGAAGAGTACCAGTGGTGGAGCTTTCTTTTTGGGAAAGAGATTGGTTTCTTGGCTAAGCAAGAAACAAGAGGCAATATCCCTATCTACAACTGAAGTAGAATACATTGCAGCAGCAGTAGTTACACTCAAGTTTTGTGGATGAAGCAGATGCTAAGACATATTAAAGTAGAGTATGAGGAGCTTATCACAATTTTCTGTGATAATTCAAGTGCAATAAATATTTCTAAGAATTCGGTGTTGCATTCTAAGACTAAGCATATATCTATCAAGTTTCACTTTCTGAGAGAGCAAGTGAACAAGGATGAAGTTAGACTGGAGTTTGTGCCCTCCAAGGATCAGATTGCAGATATTTTTACTAAACCTCTTCCCAAGGACTCTTTTGAGTATCTCAGGGAGAAATTAGGGGTTATTGCCCCTCCGATGATGAACTAGGATGCACTGATGTGCATCAGTCTGATGGATATCACAGTCATATCTTGTGATTTAGATTGATGATGGGGAGCTGCTACTCAGGGGGAGCAGCAGGTATGATTCTGAAGTTGTAAGTATGAGCCCTTTGCCATTGATGTCAAAGGGGGAGAGAAGACATGTGAAAAAAAAATGGTTGATCATCAAAAGGGGAGTAGTAAAGGAAGAAAAGACATGTGAATAGTTGTTGTTGATAGGGGGAGTTGTGACAGTGAGGAGAAGTTCTTGTCTTGATGGTTTTTCAAATCATATGTTGCCATCAATGACAAAGGGGGAGATTGTTGCAAGTATGGGTTTAACCGGTGTTGTCATTGATGTCAACATACTCATATTGCATTAATGAGAAGGATTGGATGAGATGTGTGGTGAGGATATTGAGAAAATTAGTCTCAATCAGGAACAGTGAAGAACAGTGATGACAACAAGGTAAAAGTCCAAGATAGGTTGAGGATCAAAGGATGCGGTTTAAAGGGTTTGTAGATATAAGTCTTGAGATGCTCCAGTCAAGTTTTTGGAGGTCCTCATGAAGATCTGAAGAAGTCATGGTCACTCAAGTAGAACCGGCTCCGACAGGTGTCCAAAGGTGATAGAGTGACACAGATAGGTCCGGTGAAGTCCAGTAATGCATTATCCCATTCTACAGATTGGAGGAAGTGTTGGGGACATCCTTGTGAATTGTCAAGTAGACTGGTTTATGCGTTGAAGGTCTGGAAGAACCTATCCCTTTGTGACAGTGATGACAGACTGTGTTCTTGAGGTTCTAGATGGAGAGAAGGATTCCAATAAGCAGATGAAGTGCGGATGTTTTTGGTAATTCAGGAAAGCTTGTGTTGATCTGTGGATAGGTTCCAATTCATGTTGGTGGTCCGCATTGAAGTTAAAGTTTGTATTTGAAGATTAACCACCAGATGTTGATGTTCTTCCTAAGACTGGCCGACCAAATGTATTACACATCTTGCAGATGTGCTTGTAGGTGTTTGCCGACTTAGATGATTGTTCCTAAGTTGATGTAGTGTTTAAATAAGGGATTGAGAAGTCATTTCAAAGTGTGTCTTTGAATAATGAGTATGTGGTAGCAAAGAAGAGTGCAAAAGGTAGAGCAGAAGTATTGGGCTTAAATGGAACTGATTCAAGCATGGTGAAGATGCTATTCTCTGGTTCATGAAGGTGATACTTATTTCTTTGTAGACAGTGTGTCTCTTGTAAGCAGTGAGCCTCTTGTGAGTAGTGTGCTCGGGCAGTGAGCCCTAATTAGCATGTGCCATTTTGTTCTTTCTATTCTTCTAATAGAGAATACAATCTTGGGTTAATCACCCCATGGTTTCTCCCTTAACCAAGTTTTCCACATCAAAAATCTTGGTGTCTTATGTGTTGATATGTTTTTACTTTTGATTTGAATGCATTATAGTTCATGATTAATATTCTACTAATCACTAAAGAAGATTTAAGTGTTTAATTGGAGAAAGTTTCCCACAATTGATTCACCCCCCCTCTCAGTTGTGTGCCCTAAGTCTATCATATTCATATAACATATAAAGCTTATCATCATCTATATCAGCAATATGCATTGCAAAATGATCTCCTAGTTGGACTAAAAACTGAAAGCACTCAAAGTACACCACAAAGCTAGGAGCATTAGGCCTCATTTTATCATAAGCTGGCATATCAAAGAAGTAACTTTCATATTCATATTTGTGCACTTCATGCACAAAATCTTCAGTTACACCAAACTGGAAAGGATCAGATTCAGGAACCTCTCTGCAATAACCTTCATGATATATGTTAGTCTCCCTTTCATCAAGATGAAAATCAGAATCCTCATCAATAACATTGCTTAGATCCTCACCATACTCAAACAGATCCTCCTCACTATATGTGTCAAAAAAAATTGATCCAAGTGTTTTAGTTTCATTATAGTATGCTACTGGTTCATGGATAGAAAAACATGCATTTTCATTACCAATGATATCTCTTTGTGGAGGAGTATCAGTCTGTGTGTCATAAACAAAACTATAATCAAATAAAGAACAATCATGCTCAACACTATCACTTGTTTCAATTTTTGATTGCTCTTCATCATCTCCACGTGTTTGAATAAAAGGCAATGACTCAAACATGGAATTGCTCCTTTGTTTTCTTATTTCTTCTCTATCTTGTGCACAATACTCACAATTATCTCCACAAACCCACTCAAACAAGTATTCATTATTGTCCATAACCTCATCATTGTTTTCAGAATCAGATACCTCAACCTTGAAATGGGAGTCACCACTGATCCTCTCATTAGCATCCTTGACTGGTGAACAATCTAGTTGAACATTATTATCAGCAGTATGTTCAAGTATAGCATTCTCAACTTCTATCTTCTCATTTACACATTTATCTTCAAATGATGCCATGATCACTTGGTCATTTGCAGCCACATAATTGTTATTCACACCAAAGCCTATGGACAAGGAATTCAGTATGTGCTCATTCCTTATTTTTTCTATATTTTCTAAAAACTTGTATGCCATCTGCACACTTGTTATATTGAATTCCCTCAACAATGCACTAGACCCCTCTTCAAAGGCTTCAAAATATATGCCAATGCAGGCTGAAGTATTAGGTCTGAAGTCTTCAAGAATTTGTGAAAGGGCTACTGCAAACCTATGACTGAAATTAGTAGTGGGCTCTTCATCTTGTCTTCTAATTTCCATCAATCTTGCAACAAGATCAGCAGGTTCTCTTGCAAATTCTTCTCTAAAATAGTCAACAAGTTCATTCCAACAGGCAAAGGATTTCTTTGGAAAGCTCAAATACCAATCTGTAGCTCTAGCACCAAAGAATCTAACGAAAAACCTCATCCACATATCCTCATCTCTAAATGAGTGTTTCTCCATGAAGCTGTGAAAATTTTGGATATGTACACCCCCATCATACACACTGTGTCCACCAAATCTAGGCATCTGATTGTAAATTTTAGTAGGCAAAATTTCAACTTGATAATCAACCCATGACAAATCTAGTTGGTCATACAAAGGATCAAAAGAATTGACAAGAGGTTTAGCATTTTGACTGCCAGACATAACAGGGTTACTATTTAACTGAGCTTGCCTAGCCTCTAAGGATATCAACCTATTCTTTATCTCTTCAATTTTTACTTAACACTTCATCCCCCTCTTGGCTAAGTATGGGTGAATACATATTTGGATTCATATAAATCCCACTTTCAGACATCTTATATCTACCTAAGACCTGAGGCTTCCCCTTGGCATTTAACTTATGCAATAAAACAACAAATACAAGTGGGAAGAAACCAAGTACCTTTTCTCATCCAGACGATGCAATCTTAAGTAGAACATTCTTCGATCACAATAACATGCATCAACCTCTCATGTGCACTAAAACTATTTTGCAGAGTCGCCACCTCTCCAAAGAGGATAAAATTTTCAAACAACTGAAAGTTCATCATAGAACAAATATTCTTCTGAGTTCATTCCACCAGTAGAGCACCATATTCACATGAAAGAACTGGATATGCAGCAATGATTTCACACTATTTGACTCTTGTTCCCCAGCAAAGTTGCCATCTGTTGGTTCCTGAATCGGTAGAGGGTTTGCCAGTTCTAATGCACAGGCACATTCGGCCAACTAATACAGGAGATTGCGTGAGCTGCCTCCCCTTCACTTTTGGTTCCACTGCACCAAGGGGGGTATCCCTATAGCTAAAGATTTTGCATTTGACTCACCCAATGACAAGAAGATTTAGCTTTACAACAATAGGCAAAATACTCTCACGTATGGACTGAGATTTGTATGATAGATCACAAGTTTGGCAACACTCTTGGACATATCTGACTGGTTGTGGATGAGAGTATGCAGGGGTCCTAATCCTACTCCTACAACCAATAGGTTGGAAAAATGGACTGATTTGTATTAATATTTGGATGCAAGACAGGGGGTTTTGGATCATAACTACTAATCCAGAAGCAGACCGGTGCCTATCTCAGGGCAAGGAGTCAACTAGACGTATACAAGAGAATGGCTTGCAACTGACATTCAAGTTTCAAGGGGTCAGGACTGGTATTTTCCTTACAAACACTACCCACGACTGAGTATTTAGCTGCCTCTACTTACAGATATCCCAATTGCCATTCACTCTTCTCCATACTTAACCTAAAACAATTTAATCCATTCCTTGAATGGAAGTCAAAAGATTAAGAATGCAATACATAAATCTATATTCTAGAATCTAAGAAACCCTTAGCAACTAGACTCAAAAGAAGCCAATGCATACAACAAATGGATACAGACAGATAAACACATGCAATGAAGTATTTTTCATATAAATATGACATGAAACTAAACATATGTGCAAGGTGCATTCAGATGCAACTCAAACTCCAAAAGAGATAAAACAGCCAAGAAAATGCTCTATCTTTCATTATTTTTCCCCCAAAAATGCCCAAGTCTTCAACCACTGAAATGAGTAACACCGTTTGCATTTTATAACAAGACTGTGTACTCAACAATAATTACAAGGCAATTCAAAATTCTTGCCAAATACAACGCACCACAGAATGGTGCTCAAATCATTAAAAGTTCCAGGTAGAGAGAAAGAAAGGAGCAGGTGAGATCGGGAACTGAGCCGCTGACTAGAGATTTTCCTTACAAATTAGGTAGCTGGCTAGCCAATCATCAACCCATGCCTCTGTATTTTGCCATTAATGGCCTAGCTACCTGCAGCTCCCTTTAAAATGCAGCAGCGAATTCATAAGAAGTTTTCCCGCCTGAAATGTGGCCACAGATACAAATAAATCCTTCGCTTCTTGAAAGTTTAAAACTAGCCGCTGATCTTCCTCCTATTGCCAAAATCAATGGCCCCAAAAAATGCTAAAAATTTGCCAACCAATTAGAACGTGCCACGTAGGCACCCTGTGCTTCTATCACTAACTTTTCTGCCATCTATTTTGCCTCTTTTTGCCATTTGTATATGCAAAAGAATATGCATATACAAACAACCACCTACATACAAAGCGCGAACCCCAAATTGTTATAGAACAAATTGAAATTGCAATCGGGTCCCGTCTTGTACATCTCTCTTTGCATATCTCCTTTGTATATTGTAGATACAAATACAATATACATTCTGCAAATTTCAAATTTTTATGAAGCATTTTGAAATCTAGCCTGTATCTCTATTTTCTTGTATATCGGCATATACAATGCCATATACATGCAAGCCGTAGATGCCAGCCTTGAATTAGCCAAATCTGACTTTTGAATCAGGTCTGGCTTGTATCTTAACTTTTGCATCTTTGCAATGTATATCGGCACATAGAAGCACCCAATATACATGATACGGACCCCAAACCTTTATCTGCCATAGTACATTTTCCTTTTCGCGTCTGAGTTGCATGTTCCTCCCTTGTATATGACCAATGTATGTCGTATATACAACGCAAGCATACAAGTAGATTATACATACAAACAGTGGACCTCAACCTTATCAACTGAAATGCATGCTCATTTCAGATCTGGCTTGTATATTAGGAAAGTATATTTGATTGTATGTGCAAACATACAATCGCAAATATACAAGTGGTGGGCGCCTGCTTTGAATCACTTTCCTTTACATGTTAACTTTGCACATTTCTCCTTGTATATGGTGAGTGTATATTGCATATACATTTCGCTTTGTATGTGAAGCGGACCCCACCAAATGTATCTCCTACTACTTTGTATGCTGCCGAATATACAAGACCCCTTGTATATTTGCACTGTAGTGAATGTATATGCACCCCCTTTGTATATCTACAATGTACATTCCTAATGTATGTCAGACATACATTCACCATTACATCTATCTCGATGTACATTGACCCTTGTATGTTTTGCTTGTATGCCGCTAATGTATATCTTCTTTACATGTTTTCCTTTGTATCTAACCGTTGTATGTCTGAACATACAACACAAAATATACATGCAACCTGATATACAAGCAGGGAATATTCCTAGAATCTACAACAGATTCCCCAATGTATATGCACCTTTTTTAAGCCCAATATGCATTGCGAAATGCATATAACTGATTTTTCACCATTTTTGAAGGCCGATTGAAATTGCTTTGGGCCCGCCAATGCACAATGCACTTGTACATACAAACATACATGTATATACAATGATACATGCATTAAAAACTATTTTTTGCACTTTTCAACTACAAAGGCCAAAAGACTTAGAAATTTTTGGATTTTATGGAAGGGGCCTGCATATTTAAATGCTTGAAACCTGAATATTCATAAAGGCACCAACAGCCGCAATGTACCATCTTTCTTTTTCACAAAAATTATTGGTGCTCCCCAAGGTGACACACTAGGTCTTATCAATCATTTATCAATTAATTCTTGCAACTGAGCCTTTAGCTCCATTAACTATGTTGTGGTCATTCTGAATGGAGCTTTAGATATAGGTTTTGATCCTGTAATTATATCTATAGAGAAATTAAAAGCTCTTTTAGGGGGTAATCCTGGTAGCTCATCCAAAAATACATCCTCAAAATCTCTAAGAAAAGGGTATCTATCCACATATGTTCTTTCTCAATCTATGGATTCCCTCTTCTCAACTCCTTGGAGCTTCTAAGATTCATAAAACATCAAATCATCTTAGAAATTAATTTCCTAATGGCTATTTATTTCTTCCATTTTAACAGTAAAAAGTTGACATCATTTTCTCTAAACTCTTTTCATTTGTAGGGCTAATATTTGTCTTAGTTTGACCTCTCTAGGATTTTCTTGGAGAAAGAATTTATTCCCTAGGTCATCTAGACATTCTATTGTTTTGGCATAACAATCCACTTTAGCCCGATGTCTCCATCATATGAGCCTAATGGGGCTACATAAAGGTTCAATTTAGTGGACAAACTCAGAAGTTCAACCTTAGCCTCAAACAAGCATTGCTCTACTTGAGCTTTGGTCTGATTTGAATATTCAATTGACCAAGTATTTGCCACATAACCAGCTTTTCTAGAAATTTTACTTAAAACTTTTGGGGAAATAAAACATTCTATTGCACCAATATTTATCAAAACTAAAATTAGAAAACCAGATAAAATACCTATAGTTTCAATAGAGTGATTTGATATCAACTTGCCTATTATCCAAGGCTGCATGTATCCATTGTTGAAAAGCTACCTGTTGAGAGGGTAAAGGATTTCCTTGTGACTGAGTTCCCTGTGCTTTATTAGGACACTGGTTTGCATAATGATCACTGACACATGAATAACACCCTCCCACAGGTCCTCACCTTTCACGGGGCTTCCCAGAATTATTTCCATTTTTCTTGGAGTTATTATTTCCCTTCTTTTCACCCTGTTTAAGGTGAAAAAAATTGGATTTTGATTTTGATGGTTTGTGTTGATCCTCCTTTCACCACTAAACATTCAAGGACATTCAATTGAGTAGAAATTATACTACAGATCTCCTATCACTTGGAACATAGGGGAAGATTAGAATTGTATGATTTTGTTGTTCAATTAAGCCCAATTATGCTCAAAACCCTAATTCTATGAGTTCGTGAATAAACAAACAAATTACAGAAAATGATCGCACATAGAGATATCAAATGACAACCAAATGCATACAAGATTTCAAAGTTCAAAAAGTAGAAAAATTAGGGACTAATGAGTGGGTGCCCTAGTCCAGTGCCACAGTTCTTGTTGAGATCTAGGAATCTTGTCTACAACCTATTCCTACTATTATGAAGATTTTCCTATTGTGGGATTCAGAGGACTAATGAGCAGGTGCCTGAGTCCAAGTCCCTATTTTCTTCTTTGATCTACAATTCTGGCAGTCTGCACTACTCTCCTACAACTCCACTTCTTCTTTTGCAACCTGTAACCTGCAATCATGGAAAAGTGGGTTGGGGGTTGTGGTGTTTAGAAGCTTGCCTCAGTCAAGCCCCGGAGAGACATTCAAGTGTTCCAAACATCATTGTTAGATAAAGAGTACATATCCCTATGGGATAGAGGCAAAATCCAAATGATAAATGATAGAAGACACAATTGATATCACCTTGTAGTGAAGATCTCATGGAAGGAAGATGCTCTTCATGCCATGAGGAGATGGATGCCAAATCTACAAATACAAACACAACAACAACACAAATTATGCTCTACCACACAATGAATGCTTTGAATCACCTTAACATAAGCTTGTCAATCAAAATATCCACCTAACGTCCATCTAGTTTCCATCTAGTTTACAAATGAATCACTAATCATGCTTATATATGCAACTACAAACATTCCCACTAAGAATTTTGTAATTCAATCTTACTGTGTCGGCATAGGACCGAAATAATGGTCATAAACCGATACTTTGAAATTGGTCCTGACCTATAATAGGGCAGGACTAGGGCTCGGGTGCCCAAGTCCTCCCCCTATTTTAGGAAGGATTTATGTTAAGTGCATCCACTGAGTCTTATTTGCCATGAAACTTCAAGGTTTTCTTGTTGGGAGTCATCAAAATCATGCAAGATGCTCTAAATGCATTCTAAAGGACCTGAGAGCTAAACCTTAATAGGAAAAATCCCTCAGGGTTACTTTTTTTGACATAACATTTAGACCCCACTTTAATGTATGTATAAATGCAAGGCCAATACATGCATTAAAGTACGGTCAACAAACACAACAAACATGCCAAGCACGGAGAAAACACACCAATCATAGAGAAGATAGTAATAGGCATGCAAAATATAGAGAAGACAGTTACAGTCACGCAAAACATAGAAAAGACAACATTGAAGACACGCAAAACATAGTGAATAGAGTGAATGCAGTGAAGACAATGATGATTTTTTTTCGTTTTCTTATATATATGAAATGTAGATGCAAGTACAAGGAAAGTAAACACACCACCCATAATGTAGGAGGGACTCATCGCAATCGGTCTTTCAACTGCATATGGGGCAACACACATGCAATACAAATAAAGCACACCATACAAATCCCAATGCATAGGAGGGACTCATTGGCACTGGTCTTTAAACTATGCTTGGGAACAAACATGTAATACACACACACTTGGAAGACACAGAGAAAACACAATAGACAAATGATGGAGTGTTTGTATTTCTAGGTTCATCACCATCTCAGGCACATTACAGATACACATCAATGATTGGGCTTTGCCACAACAATCACCGAAGACACGCTTAAGGGTTGAGTTAGTCACAGAACTACTCCCCGCCTCTATAAAGGACTTTTGAAAATGATGGGATGTGCACTCTCCATGAGAAATACACCATCCCCACCTCTGTAGAGGGCTTAAGATAAAAAGGATATGCACAATATCCTGCCTCTATAGAGGGATTAAATGATTGCAAGTTGATTTCAAACAAATCTCAGAGTGTAGGAGGGAGTCGTCTCCACTAGTCTTTACACTGCACTTAAGAGAAAACATGATTTGCTAGCATCTAAAAGAGATAGCTTAGCTTATATATTCCCCCACCTTAAGGTGGTTGATATCATGTACCGATATCAAGCACATTAAGGTAGGAAGAAAACACACAAGGGAATACGAGCTCTCGCAAAGCCCATGCCCCCTAAAGGTGACATGTACTTTACGATCGCCAAATGTTCCCACAAACACAATTCTACAAGAAAAGTGTTAGCATCCATCTAATCACGATAAACAACAATACATATGATCATTCACATAGAGAGCTAAGGTTATACTATAGATTCAGAGACTGAGTATAACTGTGGGGCTTTACTGTAGAAATCTCAAAACTGAGTGTAACCAAGGCAAGATTCAAAGACAAACAAAGTGCATGGAGCAGTGGTATTGTTACTGTTTGTAAGTGAGATAAGACATAATCAAGATCACACGGAGTGATTCTACTAGCCAAGCATCAGATAATATGTATCAACCCCATCATCATGTATGGACTTGGTCCATTTATTGATTTCTTGTTGGAGGGACACTAGGTCCATATTAGTATAATATATTTTTTGTCATCCACCCACTAGATAGAAACACTAGAGGAAGGTAAACAATAAATCAAGAGAGGAGAAACAAGTGCCTTAGGGACATTCATGTAGGAGGGTGCCCCCAAGTCACCAACCACAATGCTATTTTCATAAGACACAACACATAATAGTGAAAATAGAGGAGAAGCAATATAGAAGAATGATGATACAAATAGGTTACAACAGAGGTGGTCTCCCAGTATCCTTGACCTTATAAGATAATCAAGGGTCATCCCAGGAGGCCTAACAACACATAACACATCATGGGGGAAGCACAAAATGAGAGGTAAAGGGGTAGAAATACTTACTTGTAGGGACAACCAAACTAAGGGTTATCATTGAGAAAATCATCATCATCTTCCCACTCCTAAATGTTAGTGGAAAGTGGGTCATAAGGTACCATAACCCAACTCCTATTCATGTCTTCGAGTTGTCCATTCTTAAGGTCTTCTTGGTTTGATTCAATGTTAAGTGAGATGTTTTCTTGTTGAGTTGCAATTCAATGGGCATAAGCTTATCGTCTCCTCCTTTCTCTTGCTTGTCTATTTCTTTTTGTTTTACCACTTATCTCTTGTAAGATAGTGTTTCTCTCTTCCATAGGTTTTTTTTGTTTTAGAGGAGGATGCACCAGGATCAGATCTCATTTGTCTAGGTGGAATGTTTTGTTGTCGATGACTACCTCCTGATCCTTATAAGGATGGCGGGAGAGGAACCTCAGCATAGAGTCCATTTTCTTTTGGTTTAGGATTCTCTTCAAATGCGGGTTGTTCATCTCTTATTGTTTCTTAAATAGAAGGGCCAGCCACTTGATGCAATTATTGTGTTTTGTAATTTCTATAGCTCAAGAAGTTAAAGTCTATCAGTGGCTCCAGTTCCACTTCGGATCTTTCCCAAAAGTAATCAAGGGTAAAGTGTTGTCTTGTAACCAAAGGTTTATACTTATTGCGAGGAATAGTGAGCACTTGTCCATTCAAAGGAAATTTTACATAGTTATGAATTGTTGAAAGGATAGCTTTCATAGCATTTAACCATGGATGTCCTAGTTTGATGCAAAAGTGGTCAGAAATGGGGACAACATCAAACCATTATTCTATGGATTTCTCAAATACGGTAACCAATAAAGATATCTTCCTAGAAGTGTTTATAAAGGTTCCTTTGTGTCTTAATCATCATATCAGAAGGGTCATAAAAGCCTTGTATCAACCCATGTGAATATAGGAACTCTTCTGTTGCCACATTAATCATGCATTTAGGATCAATAAGGGTTCCATCCATAGGATTTCCTATTATTTTCATAGTGATATAAAGAGGTCCTTCACTGTCTCAAGTTGTTCTATCATGAGGTGTAAACATCATTTCAGGTTCAGGCACCTTTCTTTTCATGTAAGGCCTAGGAGGGAATGTATTGTTATTGTTATGAATAGAAGCCATGTGTATAAGTTTGTAAATCAATGTAAGATTAGATTTTAAAAGCTTTTCTAAAGTTATGCAAAATATAAGTGCAAAACTATTTGTAAAAATGACCTAAAATGCTTGATTTTTTCAACTTTTTTCAATGCAAATAAGTAAAAGAAAAGGTGTTGTAAGGAAATTGATGAAGGAAATAAAATAATATGTTTGATATCAGTCCAATAAAGGAATAATATCCTTCAAAACATGCTTTTAATACAAGTCTAGAATGATGACAAGTCAAAACCTAGTGAAAATGTGCTAGAATATGCGATTTTTCACAAATTTTCAATGCAAAGACCCAATAAAAAGAGTGTTGTAAATAATTTTAAGAGGTGAATAAGATTATAGAAGTAATATAAGTCACCTAAATCCATAAAAATCATCACAACATGCTTGGAGTGCAAATCTAAGTCAAACCCTAATGAAAATATAGCTAAAAAATGCAAATTTTCACAAATTTTCAATGCAAGGGTCGAATAAATGGGGTGTTGTAAAGAATTTTAGGAGGGGTGGTGGATAATAACCCTAATAATAGACAATTAATGTATAAAAATCCTTCACAACATGCCTATGTTGCAATTCTAGAGAGACGATAAGGCCAAATCTAGTGAAAAAGCAAGGTTTTCAAACCCTAGACATGAAATTTTGCAAGAAAACTACTATGATGCAACACTAAAGTTAGAAATAAGTCCTAATGAGTGTTTTAAAATGGTATTATAATTTTAAACAATATTTTGACTACAAACCCTAGCTAATGCAAAACTAGGTTATATGGAAAAATGCACAATTTCAAGCAGTTTTCAACAATTTGATCATGAAAATGTAATCTAAATGAATGATGAATGAAAAAATTTTGTATTTTAAATCATATATGATGATAATTAAATAAATTTATTGAAATTAAATTCCAACTAATTTAAATTATATGAAAATGCAAGCTAAAAATGCCAATTTTTACAATTTTTTTGTAATTTTTGAAATGCAATAAGATGAACAATGATATGAATGAATCAAATGAATGTAAATATAAATCACAACATTTATAAAGATTCCAAAAAGTCTAAAAATATGGGTTCACCAAAATGTTTAGTGTGAAAAATGTTTAGGGTTGTTTTTAATGGTTTGCATTGATCCTCCTTTCAAGACTAAACACTCAAGGGCATTCAATCGAGTAGAAAGTATACTATTGATCTCCTATCCTTTGGAACATAGGGGAAGATTGGAATTGTATGATTTTGTTGTTCAATTAAGCCCAATTATGCTCAAAACCCTAATTATATGAATTCAAGAACAAATGGACAAATTACAAAAAATGATTGCACATAGAGATATCAAATGACAACAAAATGCATACCAGATTTCAAAATTCAGAAAGATGAAAAAGTTGGGGACTAATGAATGGGTGCCCTAGTTTCTGTTGAGATCTAGGAATCTTTTCTGCAACCTGTTCCTGCTGTTCTAGAGATTTTCCTATTGCGGGATCCAGAGGATTAATGAGCGGGTGCATGAGTCCAAGTCCCTATTTTCTTCTTTGATCTACAATTTTGATAGTCTGCACTACTCTCCTACAACTCCACTTCATTTTCTTTCACAACCTATAACTTGTAATCATGAAAAGGTAGGTTGGGGGTTGTGGTGTTTAGAGGCTTGCCTCAGTCAAGCCCTAGAGAGACATTCAAGTCTTCCGAACACCATTGTCAAATAAAGAGTGCATATCCCTACAGGATATAGGCAAAATCTAAATGATAAATGATAGAAAACACAATTGTTATCACTTTGTAGTGAAGATCTCATGGAAGAAAGATGCTCTTCATGCCATCAGGAGATGAATGCCAAATCTACAAATACAAACACAAGAACAACACAAATTCTGCTCTGCCACACAATGAATGCCTTGAATCACCTTAACATAATCTTGTCAATCAAAAGATCCACCTAATGTCCATCTAGTTTCCATCTAGTTTACAAATGAATCATTAATCATGCTTATATATGCAATTGCAAACATTCCCACTAAGAATTTTGTAATTCAAACTTACCGTGTCGGCATAGGACCTAAATAGCGGTCATAAACTGATACTTGGAAATTGGTCCTAACCTGAAATAGGGCAAGACTAGGGCATAGGTACCCAAGTCCTCCCCCCTATTTCAGGTAGGATTTATGTTAAGTGCATCCCCTAAGTCTTATTTTCCATGAAACTTCAGGGTTTTCTCATCGGGAGTCATCAAAATCATGCAAGATGCTCTAAATGCATTCTAAAGGACTTGGGAGATAAACCTTAACGAGAAAATTCCCCTAGGGTTACTTTTTCTGACATAACACACCTTTGGATCCATTTTTCTTGTCCTTGGATCCTCTATCACTTTTCTTAGTAAAGTCTTGTTTTTTGCCCTTTTTCTTAAAAGATTGGGAGGATTGAGACTAGTTATACTTTTTGTGGTTCCTTTCCTTGTAAGCAGACATAGATTTCAATTTTTGTTCCTGTTTGATAGGTTTCTCATAAACCTGGTCCATTGAAGTGGGACCATGCACATCAACTTCACCCCCAATCTAGGTTTTCAAGCCCATAATAAACTATTGGATGCAAGACCTCTCATCCTATTGATATTGCAGAACATATTTGAGGAGGTGAGTAAACTTTTCCCAGTACTTCTTCGTAGTTAAATCACCCTATTTCAAATTTTAGAAATCTATAAGCTTTGGTCGTAATACAACTGAGGTAACCATCTTTGCCTAAAGAGTTCCACAAACCTTTCCTAGGTTAGACTCGTGGATCTCAAGTTTAACTCCATTTTCTTATTTGTCCACTAGGTGGCTGCTTCACCTACCAATTTGTATGCTCCCCATACCGCTTTGGTGATTTTAGATTAGTTTCTTATTTCAAAGTATTTCTCCATTTCCTAAGCCATGCCTCCATGTCATCTCCACTTATAGTCCCATCAAACTTGGGAGGTGTAACCTTTTTCATATCTCAGGATAATTTCAAACCCAAGTGGCTTCTTCTATACTCTTCATGTCTTGTTTCAAAGTTATTCTCTCTGTGTTCACTTTGGGTGGTGTTCTCATGATGTACCTTGTCATCACCCCTATGATAGGCTTCATGGCTAGGTCCATGTTGACCCCTGGCCTCTCACTTGAGAGTTCCAATTCTTGCTCTCGTATCATGGAGCATAGCAAGGATCTGGTCAAGTTTAGAATCAAATTGGCCTAAAGTTTTCCATTCTTCCTGGCTATCTCCCATATTGGTTCCTACCTAAACCATGTTGCAATCTACTTCTCTTGAAGTTTGCAAATTAATCATTCAATTAGTTTATCATACTTTTGAATCCATTTATAAATATAAATCCATTCTCATTCATGCAATCTTAACAAGAAAGGAATGATTTGCTAAGATTTCAAAATGCATGATAGTTTCTATGGATTACATATAATCCATCCATAGTTACAATTTTTTTCTTTACATCTTGCTATTGCATGTCACTTTCATGTTGGGATGTCTTCCCAGGTTTATTCTCATCCTTGAGGTTCCCCAAATTAGTCTTATGAGGTGGACGTACTTGCAGGTACTCATCCACAACCTCCTGAGTAACATTAGAATCCTTAAGATCACTTTCAAAGATTGGTTCCTTAGGTGTAGAGGGTTTCACTGATTCATTTTTAGAGATAGGAGCAGTAGCCCTAACCACTTTCTCCTTCTCCTACTTGATGCGTTTAATAGCATCAACGAAAGTTTCATCACTAGCCAACCATGAGCCTCTCAAGTAACCAGTTTGATCAAGGCTTTTCATTCTTGAGGCTCGCTCCCTCATAGCCTTAAGGTAACATCCATTTCCCATTACATTCTTCCTAGGTGTCATTCTTATTCTTACCATTCTAGCATCAGAACATCAAAACATTAGCATATGTTAATGTCAGAGAAAAATTTAACGTAGTGAGCTCATAGGTCCATTTATTGAACTTGGTAGCGCTGATACCATATGTGATATGTCAACTCATAATACCCAAAAAATTAATCAACTTAATTACCATTAAGTATGTTGTCATGATTAACATAATCACAATTATGCTTATTAATCACATGAGTTTCTTTTCAGAATAATTTCCAAACCAAAATTGCATCATTTCCAAAAATAACACACTAGAAAACTTCTTTCACTTTACAATTACAAAGTTTTACTTATAGAAACAATGATAAGTTTACACAAAATGTTTGACTAATAAGTAATATAAAGAGAATTATATGTTACATCTAGAAATATTGATATCTGTCTTCCTAAGCCTCGGCATGTCATCTGCTTGGGAAGGAGAGCATCACCCAAGTGCTTTTCCTCCAACCACAGACCGACGGTCCCCCACACAACATCCTACCTGGAAGTGGCCCTACCTTTCACGAAGGGAATAGATACAAGGAACCCAATAGGTTTTCCCTCTAAGTCTCTAGTGTTGTGTCCTTCATAATACTATGTGGTTATACAACTATAGATCCACTCTAACTATGTATGACACTACTGGAGGAATTATGTCATCTAGAGCACAGTGAACTGACTAATGCATGCAGAGACAGATGCATTACTTTGGCCAAAGTTTTAATATACATAGATGTTTCACAATGAATGTAGTTGATTGTTCACACACTGTAACTCAACTTAGAAGCTATCTCATCTTGCATGGTTTTATAGACTCAACTTATCTTTCAACATATCCTATAGTCAGTTTGACTCAGTGCCATTCTTTAGGCTAAGATAAATAATCACATATATATGGGTAGTGTAAATACGAAGTAAGCCTTAGTCCATATGATGAGGTTCTTGACTCAGTTCCTTAGAGTCTCACGCCCTTATTTCAACCACATTTTAGGAAAATGTGACTCTCTGTCACCCTATTCATGATGCAAACATTACATTCATAGAGTTTGATTATTCAAATCAACAAATTATAGATTAAACAATTTCAAAGGTTCTCTAAGGAACTTGATTAAGTCGAGGATACTCCTGTAATCCCATCCCGTTAATAGCCTCTTTTGATTAAATAGAATCAACATAAAAGCTATTATAAATATATATTCATGTGTCATGAACTCCTACCTTCCTCAAGGTTTTCTAGAGTTTCACAATATAAAAAAATAAAATAGATATGCTTTTAGCCTTAGTGACTGAGGGTCTTCAAGGTATTCCACTTGTTTAGTGGTTTAGATACAATGAATACACCAAGGATCATTGGGACTATCTTGAGTTACACTACTCAAGTAACCCATAGATTCCCTTTACTTTCATAGCCCCATGGGCATACAATTAGTATGAAGGTATGTATTTAGTGAACTTATTCAGTTGACCTGATACCATAACATTTAGTCATGCACAACCATGCTCGACTAGGGCATTGGTAGACTACATTATCATACCTCTCAATTAAAGAGAGAGACTATAATCCATTACATTATATTAGTATAAGTTAGGTTTAAAAACCCTAACAAACATCATCATTACATTATAAAAAAAAAAGATTATATCACAGGCCTTCGTCCACTTGACTCGGCCTTAGCTTTCAATGATATCACAATTGCAGAGAGTCAACCATTCGACCATGCAAGATAAGAAATCAGTTATAATACAATGACTATTTGGTCATGCAGGATAATAACAAAGTTATATAGCCATGACCATTCAGCCATGCTAGATAATAATCCAGCTATAAAGTATTGGCCATATGACCATGTAAGACAATAACAATTGTAAAGTATTAGCCATACAACCATGCAAGATAATAATACAGTTATTAATAATGGTCATTCAACCTGGCAAGATTTTATCACAATTATAAAGTAATGCCTTTTGGCCATGCATGATGATAACACAACTATAAAACAATGGCTATTTGGCCATGCATGATAATAATCACAGCCATACAATAATGGCCATTTAGTCATGTATAAAGATGACACAGTTTAAAAATATTTGTTCATAGATAACACAGTCGGCCACCACCTTTTTTTCTTGGTGAGCCCATAAACATTTACTATGATAGCATAGCTATCGAACCCTCCATTGCATGATAATTAGTAGGCTACAGTAATGATAACAAGGCTATCAAACTCTGCAAAGGTTAAGATATTATGGTGTGGCTTGATAGGTGACAACTTTGTTGTCAAGCCAAAATCATATAAATATAAATCAAGAACTCACAGTAATAATACATGCTCATAGATATAAAGCCAACATAGAGATTTAAGAATGATAGCAGTGGTTTTTAATAGCGAGCTATGGAATAGCTTGAATAGTAGGGATTTCTCCCTTTCGATGATAATGGTTTATATCAAGAAAATGATAGTGAGCACGGCTCAGGGTCTTGCACTACCCAGCTCTGTATCCATCCATAGTATTAATATGCTAAACTGAAAGCAAGAAACAATGCAAATTCACTTACTCAGCGAGACCAAGTTTCAATCTGTCTTCACAAAAAGCTTCTACATGCATTCACACTTCTTTTCCTAGTGAACCTCTGTTGTGCTCTCCACAAAAAAAAATAAAAAACTAACTTTTTTTCTATTGTCTTTCTCTCTTTTGAGAGAAAGAAACTTTCTTTCCATGATGCCCTTTTCTCTTAGGCAGTGGCTGTAAGTGGCAGACTAAGGGCCACCTACCCCTCCAGTCACCTTGTCGCCTCCCCTATATTCAGGGTTGAGGGAGAGAAGAATGCTCCCATACAAAACAATAATACAAACTCAAACAAAATATTAACTCCCAATAAGATATTAAGCAAATAGGTTATAAATGATAAGGGTGATATCTTTATCCCCATATCAACTAATTATCAAATATATATCAAAATTATAAATAAACACATAAATCAACTCAAAGGTGACCTCACCAATTAAATTGAGTAGATGATCAATGATGGCTAAGGTGCAAACGAGGGTCGAGACTTTTTCCCCTGTCGCTACCTTCTACTTTCATCAACTATCAACACTGTAGAGATGAAATGAAATACTGGAAAACTTTTTTGACCAAATCGGCATAAGTGGATGTTGAAAAATTCTTTTCCCACGTCAAGTTGATAATGGTCGATTCTAGGACAAATTGAGATAGAAACTAAGGACACATACCTTCTCTCACATGGTTCATATAATGACCATATTGAGACTTGAGATGGCAAACTCGTCTTTTCCATAGTGTCTATTCTCTTCTCTCTAGCGATACTCTCCTTCCATTCTAGAAGGAAGATTCTTTTCCTGGTTACACTCACAACCATATAACCGTGATCAGTGTATCATCATTAAATCATATAACATTCTGATAAGATAATCTCAACAACATGTAATCTCATGTCTAAGTTAAACATTAATCGTAATCCATATACTCAATGATTCAGCTTGATATTTTGTACAAACATCAATCATTAATATAAGATTTTTTATTCTTTTTACCACATAATAGTAAGATTAAGTTTAATCAAAAGTTGAGGATGTAATAGTTTGCTGCACCAAGGTCCTTCATTTCAAACATTGCTAAGAGCTGAGATTTTAATTCTGAAATCAAACCCTTTCCTTTGCCAATAAACAATATGTCATCAATATACAAGGCAATAACCAAAAAATGACCACCATCAGATTTGAAATGAACACAATGATCAGATTTAGACCACACAAATCCCAAACTTAACACATATGTATCAAACTTCTAGTACCACATCCTGGGACTTTGTTTTAAACCATATAGGGATATTTTTAATTTATAGACCATATGACTTTTACCTTTTACCACATAGTGCTCTGATTGTGTCATATAAATTTACTCCTCCAAATAACCATGAAGGAATGCTCTTTTAACATCCATTTGTTCGATCTCTAGATCATAAGTTGCTGTAATAGAAAGTAAAACAATGAATGGATGTCATTTTAGCTATAGGAGAAAATATCTCATCATAATCAACTCCCTGAACTTGGAAGTAAGCCTTCGTAATCAACCGTGCTTTATACTTCTCAATGCTGCTATTTGAACACATTTTCTTTTGAACACCCATTTGCAACCATCAGGATTCTGTCATTTAGGCAATGGTACAAGGTCCCATGTATCATTCCTTTTTAAGAGCTTCCATCTTTTTATCCATGGTTATTTATTAGGACTCTCTGTCATTCATATCGATAGCCTCTTCTCCAGATAAAGGTTCATAAACATTAGCATTCAAAGTAAATACAAATCTCCAATCATCAAAAGAATACACATACCATTCTGGTGGTTGTCTATGCCTAGTAGACCTTTGAACAAGCTTAGGTTCAGGTTTTTCCTCTTCCTCTGATGATTTAGAACTCATAGAGCTTTCCTCAACTTCTTGTCTTTCTAAGGTCCTCAATTCAACTTTCTTAGGTTTAGAGTGAAATTGAATCACAAACTTTTCTTCTTTAAGTTCTTGTTGGTGCATTGTAACACAAGAAGGCTTAGTTTCTCTAAAATAACACTTCTAGAATAAATTACCTTTTGTGCAATAGGATCCCAAATCTTGTATCCTTTCACACCATAATTGTATTTGATGAAGATACATTTAACAACCTTGTTATCCAATTTTGTCCACTTCTCCTTTTGCACATGTGCATATGCCTCACAACCAAAAACTCTCAGATGTCTAAGTGAAGGCTTGTGGTCTAACCACACCTCCATTCATGTTTTATCAACAAGAGATGATGTAGGAGACCTGTTTATCAGGTAGTAGGCAGTGGATATAGCTTCAATGCAAAAAATTTGTTCTAGTCTAGCACCACTCAGCATACTCCTCCATCAAGGTCATGTTCATTCTCTCTACAACTACATTATGTTGTGAAGAGTACAGAGTTGTCTTCTATCTTTGGATACCACAATCTTTACAATTTTTTTTCAAATTGGAGAAAAATTCACCACCATTATCTATCCTTAATCATTTAATCTTCTTTCAATCTGTAACTCAACCATTGCTTTAAATTCTTTGAAATGATTGAAAACATTAGCTTTACTCTTCAAAAAATAAACCCATGTTCTCCTGCTAAAATCATCAATAAAAGAAACATAATAAACTAATTTACATATAGAAGAAGCATCAACTGGACCAAATACATCCAAATGAATTATATCCAAAATACATGAAGACTAATGAGAACTCAAGTGAAACTGAACACAATTTTGCTATCCATAAATACAATGCTCACAAAAGTCAAATTCAAGATTACAATCGTTCAACCCATTAACAAGGTTTTTATTTTTCAAGGTCCGTAGACCTTTCTCTCCTATGTAGCCAAGTCTTTGGTGCCATAACATGGTCTTCTCTGCAAGCAACTTTGATTCAGTAGATAGAACACCCTTGGGTACCCAAAAGCCACGAACATGTATTGAAGAGGAAACTATCTCTTTTTTCATCAAAGTAGTTTTAGACTTAATCTAACTAAAGTGCTATTGCACTCAACCGTGCATGCATAGAGTTCTAGTACAATGTACCCAATCTTCTCCCTCTTGTTATCACCATAGAATCTCTCACCATTTTCACACCTTGTTCAAAAAACTATACATGCACACCCGCATCTATTAGCTTGCTAACAGATAATAAATTTCATGCTAGTCCTGGATATGCAAGACACCATGAAATTGTCTAAATCTACCATCAGAAAATCTCACATGAATACTTCCACGGCCAACAATGTCAAGGAAATAATTTTCACCCAAAGACACCTTACCACCATCATATTTTTCATACTTACTAAACCAGTTTCTATTAGGAGTCATGTGGAAAGATACACCCAAGTCAATCAACCATGCAATACCACCTACATGAGTGGCCAAAGATAGAATTAAAGTGTCTCCATCTTCCATCTCAGACTCAGAATCATAATCTTGCTTCTTCTTCTTCTTCGTTTTCTTCTCTTCTTTATAGTCCTTTTGAAAGTGTCAAGTTTTTCCATAGTTCCAGCATATCACCTTGGACTTACCAGGAGATTTTGATCTCCCCTTATTCTTGGACATAGAATGGCCATGCTTCTTTTCATTCTTGCCTCGTTCTTTTGGTCTTCTGCAAACACTCAAAGCCTCTTTGGCATTTAGAGAGACCTTCCTTCTCATTTCCTTAGAAAGTAGAGAACCAACAACATCCTCCATCTTCAAGGTGACTGAAGTGCTCCCTATGGCCATGACTAGGCTATCCCATGAATCGAACAACAAACAGAGAAATGTTTGGCACCTTTCTTCTTCATCCATATTAACCCTAAATGAGGTCAACTGAGTCACCAACATATTGAAAGTTTCTAGATTCTGAAAAATATGTCCACCTTTTTCCATTCTCAAGGAATATAGCTTCTTCCTCAAGAAAATCTTATTTACTAGAGATTTGGCTTGATATATTTCACCCAGCTTCTTCCATAGCTTCCTTGAAGTGGGTTCTTCATGAACATTTATCATAATTGAGTTTGCAAGACATAGTCTTGTGTGACCTTTAGCTTTTCTATACATTACATCATATCTTCTAGCCAAAGTTGGATCTGTAGACCTCTGTACATTATCATCCACATCATCCTATAAATTTTGATCAATCAATAGATCTTCCATCTTCAGCTTTCATATTTCAAAATTCATGCTAGAGAACTTCTCTACCTTAACTTTTCTAGATGTGCTCCTCATCTCTACCATCCTACAATACAGAATATGAAAATTCTCTACACAAGCTCCCACTCAAACTTGATTAGCTCAAAAGCCCTTGTACCCAACAAATAGAACCAAAACTGACCAGGCTCTAATACCACTTGTAAGGAAGCAAATGTATGTGGAAACACTTCCTATGCTAACCTTGAGAGGAGTGTTATAAAAATTTCAAACCAACTATTACAAAGATTTTAAGAAACACATGAAATAACATAAATAGAATAACAGTAAACCATAACTTAGTGATTTACATGGAGAAAACCCTTTCAAGAAAAAAACCCCACACTCTGAAACCTGCACAATGTATTATCAAATATTGAAACAGATTATAATACACTTACAATGTAAGTTCTTATAGGAATCTTCACCTCAACTCAATCTATTGGAATTTCTATTGCATTCTGACAACATATAGACTTGCAAACTAAACTCTCACCAATGACTATCTCAAAGTACCAATATATATACTATTACATTGCATATGAGAACTTTCTAGAGATAAAGCATTCCATTTTAGAAATATCTAATAAAAAAGACAATGACACCTGTCATAAATCTCATAGCCAAATTATCTCTATCTTCATGCAAAAGATACTTCTCAAAATAGTTGCTTTGCACCTATCACAAAATCTTCTTTTCTTTGCTTGGTTTGCTTTTATTTCCATGCAAGGTTGAGACACTTTCTATTTTTTTTTTGAATGCTTTATTTCTAACAAGAAGTAAGTGCCTCTGCTAATATGGAAACAAATAAATGAGGGAGATAAGCATCAAAATGTGTAGCAAAGAGAAGTCTAAACTTACAACAACAAATAGCAGCTCAAAAAATATTCATACAGTTAGGTGCCTATATTGTAAAGAAGTGGAGGTTTGAAACTAGAAATAAGATTAATAAAAAAAGGAAAAAACTAAATGAATGAAAGCTTTTAATAATGTCCACGAGACCTGGAGGGAAAGCAGAACCACATAGAACAGTATTCAAAAGGAAAATAGAAGCGTGAGGTAGAAGTAATAGGAGGTGCCTGTTTAGACAAGAGGGAAATGAGGTAGGTTTATGTATAGTAGGTGCCTAGATGTAGAGGAGGCATGAGCAGAAACAGTCACCTATGTCTCGAGTTGAGAACTTGAGGAAGTTCATACATATATTGCCCAAGTAAAATAAACACAAAAAATAAAATCTTCTCAGTAAGGAACTTATGTGGACGTACCAATCGTTAACAAAGGAATTGGTAAAAAAAGATGAAAAAAAAATACAAATACAGAGGCATGAAGTAGAAAAAAGAGGCGTAAATTTAAAGAAGGGACGTACACTTGGTTTCATAGAGGCAACCTGAGAATTCTTTATGGGGCGCCTAAATACCTCATAGGAGACGCCTATGAGCTAGTAATAAGCACAACAAAATTAATTAAAAAAATGCCAGCAGGGATGCGTGAGAAGAAGAAAAGAGAGAGTCCTATTTTTGGGAATTCATTTTGTATCTTTCTAGAGAGAGGGCAGTGGCTGTAGTTAGTTTTTAGTTTTTCTTTTGGTAGTTCTCTTTTGTTAGATTGTTGGCTATAGCAATGGTTCTGATGTAAAATCTTATGGATATTTTGTAATAGATTCCATATTTGAATTGTTGTTTTAAGAGATCTCATCGAGTGATTTTTGGTTACCACAAATCTTTAAATTCTTTGTTGACAGTGGAGTTTGAGCTTCTTCTTCACATGTAAATGGTGAAGATTCACTTAGGTCCACTAATCAACTCATCCACAAAAGATTGCATCAGCTAGGGCCCCTGATTGTGTAGTTCTTTAGCATGTTATAATTGATTGATTTCTTGCAAGTTTAAATTATTTCTATTTGAAAATAAATGGTATGAAGAAATTAAGTGTTATTGATAATTCTAAATGCTTATGATTTTATCCTTATGTTAAAGATAGAGTTAAAAAAACCTTTGCTAATAACACTAATCCAATCCATATTGGAGCACACTTAAGGTTTATCAAATGTTGAGGAGAAACATTTATAATAATTTATTAGATTTCATTTGAGTTGGGTTTTTTTTGTTTACATATTTGATTTTATGGTAGTTCTTTATTAAATTTTGTCTCAATTTTATTAAATTTTGACTCCCTTTCTTTTGTTTGTGTTCCCTTCCCACTCTCCTCCCCTCTTTTCTAAACAACGAGTTTTGCAATCTATTTTTTCTATTAATTTTTCTTCTTAATAATGGATCATGGAGTGTGATATGAAAAGTTGATGTCAAAAATCATTACACCATGAAATCAAGAAGCCATCCTTTATTATGTATCATGAAATCTATAAAAATATTGTACCTCTTAAATATTTTAATTGTTTATATATAAAGAAACATAATCATCAGCTCAGTTTCTCAGACATGTCATTCTAAGAGAAAAAATGGAGTATTATATTTCAAAAATAGGAAATGTAAAGTAAAAATCATGTTTTTACATATTTCATTCTCATTTTATAATTTTATAAAATAACTAATTGAAAATATTACTTAATTTACAAAATACAATTTGATCAGATCAATGATTATGTTTCTTGGACAAAATAGTGGATGCAATCTCATCCACATTGTTCAAAATTCAAAATTCCCTAATTTCACTACCAATAATCCTAAATATGATCATTACCCATCGACGTGCATGCCAAAATGATTTGAATTTGATGTCTAGGTCATGTATTTAAATGAATCTTCCATAGGTTTACACACTGTTAAATGGATTGAAAGTGGGTAAACACATTTGTGTATTTGTATCCAACACTTTTATAGGTCCAACCCTTCTATAAGTCCAACATAGAAACCTCCTTTGTCTACACCAACATTTGACATCCACCTTCATGGTCATTCAATCTTTTTTAGTATTGACTTAATGTCAAGGCTTGACTAAGGCTTGAGGTAGTCCTAAACTTCAACTCTAGCATTGTTTGTCATGTGATCCTTCTTAGCATCACCCAAGTCTTCCTTACATTAGAGCACACCATATTGTGAACACCTTTTGCAAGTAGCAAAGACTATATTTTACTTTAGATAGGATCATACAAGTAAGAGAGAATTATGGATTTTAGAAGATAGGATTGTAATAGTGATTATGT
The DNA here is from genome assembly GCA_027924645.1 of Cunninghamia lanceolata. Taxonomy (NCBI): domain Eukaryota; kingdom Viridiplantae; phylum Streptophyta; class Pinopsida; order Cupressales; family Cupressaceae; genus Cunninghamia; species Cunninghamia lanceolata. The sequence goes on from BSBN01000797.1 coordinate 3,557,017, forward strand.
CCCAAGATCTCAATTTATGAGGACTTACTTATCTCACCTACTTGATTGGCAATCCAATTTTAGATCTTAGGTATCCATCCTCTATCATGATGTACAATGAAGCAAATTTTACATCGTAAGGTACACAAACCCTAATCCATCATTTCAATTTTAGAATGTCCATATTTATTGCATTAGTTAGCTTACTTCATTCACTTTATCATACTCAACTCCAATAAATATCTAGAGGTTACTTTAATGCCCAACTCATAGAGTTAAATCTTCTGAGCATTTTCTTATTCAAATCTAGTACTTCAATTTGGTTTTTGCCCTTAGTATTATTTTCCCTTTTGAATCAATCTCCCCTTGTTTGTGATGCAATGTTAAATCTTTTTCATGGATTCTCATTAACCCCTTTCATTGGACTATGTTATTCCTATATCAAGGATCTTAATGTGTTTTCAATGTTTGTTGCATATTACCCATTGATCCTTGAGGACATGATCTCCTTTTACCACATGGATGATGCTTCTTGCTCTATGGGTTTCTTGGTTCACAATGTATCTCTTATCATCATTCATAAAGCTTTTTAGTATTTTTTCCTTCCAAATTACAGCCTTTCACTTTATTTCTTCATGAGCTCAATATTCCTTTTATGGTTCTCATAACATGCCTAATTAGGAGGTACACAATGATTGGTTATGTGATATGTCTTCTTTCCCCACCCTCAACTAATTTTACATCGCCTTGAATAATGATGATATCTCTCAAGCAATCCATGAAGATCCCATTGATGTTCTCAATACTTAATTATGTAATGATAGTGCAATTCATGTTCCTATTGAACACATTATTTGTAAACATATGCTACATACATCTAGTGTTTTAAACTCCTTATATGCTTAATTTGCACTTGAGTACCTTTTATGGTTCTCATGATATACCTAATGAGGAGTTACACAATGATTGGTTATGTGATGTCTTATTTTCCCCCTCACTTTATGTTTCCTTGCCTCATGATGATGACATATCTACAACAACTCATGATGATCCCATTGATACTTTCAATACTTCATTATGTAATGATAGTGCAATTTATGTTCCTAATGAACACATTATATGTAAAAATATGCTACATACACCTAGTGATTTAACCCTAAATTATATAGATACATCTAGTTATGTTATTACACATTGTGATGATGATTCTTCTTCCTTGTCTCTTGATCAATTATTTACTAAGGATATTTATGATGTGTGCTTATTTGATGATGTATCACATGATATTATTGTAGATAAACATGATGATCATTCTTTCCAAGTAAAAAATTCTAGTGATACACATGTTGTAAATGTTTCCATAGCTCATGATAATTTGGATCCAACTCTTTATCATGCATATATATCACTAGAGATCCTATGATTGATAGTTTTAGGGGCGATACAAGTGCATACTTAAATGTTAAATATTTTTCTTCTTATATTTATGTTTGCATGCATGATGATGTGTTTCTAATGTATGCATTTAGAGAATCTTTAAATGATGAGGCTTTGTTATGGTTTGATGTATCCCATTTTTCTTATAGTGCATTTGTTGATTTTTATTGTACCTTTATTGGACACTTTAAAAAACTTCTCTTGAGTGTATTCTAATAATACTTGTACTTTTCCAACCTCTAGTGGTCATTCATTAGGAATTATTATGCAAGCCTTTATGCTTTCAAGTGATACATCAAGTTTAGACTATCACAATGACTCTCCTAGTGCATCTCATGCATTATCTTTTGGGGATTATACAAAGTGTGATTATCATCCTATTCCATATGAAACTACACAACATATAAATATTGTCATTACATCTAATGACAAAGTTATGTGAAAAGAAATTAAAGGCATCTAGAGACTTCATTAGATTGGAGGATCATCTCCATAGAGTGTTAAAACAACTCTCACAACATAGACTTGTCACTTTATCTCCCATTAAGCAAATTAATAGATCCAAATTCATATTAAAACACTTTGATGCTCAATATTTTTGTGATTATGGTACAATGCATTGGCATACCATGGGTAGTGTTGCAAGTATGTGCCTAATTGGTGTTGTCATTGATGCCAACATATTTGTGTTGTCATTGGTGTCAACTGTGCTCTTACTTTGTTGAGGATATTGAGAAAATTAGCCCCTTCGGTGATAACAATGTGTTATAGTAGAAACAATGCATTACATGTAGAAGAATAGTCCAGAAGAATGCTCCGCATTTCCTGTAGAATAAATATCTTCACCTCTAGATTGGAAGTTATTTAGAAGCTTGTCTAAAGATGTTATATTTCAAGTTTGAGCCTCCGGTATGAAGAATTGAGTGAGTTATGTTCACCAAAGTGAAAACAACTTTTTCTATGTGTTTGGTGATGACAGGGAGAAAGTGTTTTTCTCTGCATTCCTCTGCATTGAAGTAATTTGGTCTGTGGTTCTAGACGTAAGTTTGTGATGATGTTAAATAACTTAAAGTGTAATGGTTCATGATTTGGTAGTCCGCAAGATATCTTTAACTCATGATAGTGGCTGGCAGTTTTGTTCTTGTGCTCCAATTTGAAGAATCTTATTGATAGAGTTGTTAGAGATTGTGCAGTTGTTCCTGGTGATTACAATGTGCCTGTGGATGTCTTTTGATCATGCTCCTACATTTGGATTGGTCTGTAAGGTGGAATTTAGATCGTGCATGAAGTGTGTTCTTGAGAATACTTGTGTTAACATCAGTCTTGGCCAACTTGGTTGAATTCATCATCTACAGAGAAGCATCAAAGATTGTGATTGTGTGTTATAATGTGGAAGATTGTGTTTGAGTCCTAGCTAATGTGTGGTGTGATCCACATACATTCTTACATCTTTTCCTTAGCTAAATTTGTATTAGGTCCAGACCTATTTTCTATATGTTTGTAATGCTAACCTTGGAGATTGTTCCAATGGTTGATGATTGTAATGCCGACCTTGATGACCATTCCAAGGTTGATGTAGTGTATAAATATTTGTAATTGAGTCGTGAAAATGTATCCAAGAGCAAAGATGCAAAGATAAAGTGAAGTAAGGTAGTAGAGCAGAGCAGAGTTGTTTGTGCTTTAATGGAACTAAACCTTAGCATGAAGTAGATATTGTTATCTCAGTTCAACCCTTTGGCAATGAGCCTTCTTTTAGTAGGGAGCCACCCTTTGGTAGTGAGTCATCCATAGGCAGTGAGTGTTTCTTTATAGTGAGGCATGTAGGCAATGAGGCTCTATTTTTCGGTATTGATATAACTTATATATTTCTGTGGGCTAACACCCACTGTGGTTTTTCCCTTTTAGGGTTTTCCATATAAAAATCTAGTGTCTCCTATGTTGTTTATGCTTTTGTGTTGAGCTTCTCATTTAATGCTTTCATGGTTATATCTGAATATAAGTAATTGATAAGTTAATGATCATATTTGGTTAAAATTTTTAGGACAACTGATTCACCCCCCCTCTTAGTTGTCCAGTGCAGTTCAACAATTGGTATCAGAGCAAGGTTCCTCTGAATAAAGCCTAACAACTTGAGGAAGATCCATGATATCTTATAAGAAGGAAGGTCACATTTTGATGGTACAAATTATGCTCTTTGGAAGGTACAAATGAAAAGCCATCTTCTTTGTCTTGGTTATAAAGTATGGAAAGCTATAAAAGAAAAATATACCATGCCTCCAAATGGTTTGACAACTGAAGATGAAATCAAAGAATATGAGGTGGATGTCAAATCAAAGGATGTTCTTCTAAGTTCCTTAAGTGACTATGTGTTGAAAAAAGTTGTGGACCTTGAAGCTACAAATGAGGTATGGGAGAAGCTGAAAAATCTGTATGAAGGAGATGATTTTGTAAAAGAATCCAAGATGCAAAGTCTGAAAGTGAAGTATGAGGGTTTGAAGATGAATGGAGATGAAAACATAATGGCCTCTATGCAAAGAGTTGATGAACTTGTCATTGGAATAAAGGATATGGGAGGAACTCTCAATGATAAGGAAGTTGTGATGAAAATTTTCAGATCACTACCAAAGTCATATAGTCACAAGGTAGCTGCAATTGAAGAATTCATGGCTGTGAAAACTATTGATAGAGATCAGCTACTTGGAAAGCTTACAGACTTTGAGATGAGAGATTTTGGTGATGCCCTGCCTAAAGTTGAATCAACTTTTAAAGCTAGTACTTTAGCAAAGATCTCTAGAGATGAGAAATACAAGGTGGATGATGACTTTGATGAAATTGAAGCTAACTTTGTTGATAGGCTATAAAGAGGCTCTAGTAAGTTTAAAGGTAAATTACCTTTCAAATGTTTCTCTTGTGGTAAAGTAGGTCATTATGCTTCCATATTTCCTAAAAGAATTGAAAGAAATAAGAAGAAACATGAGAGTAGACCTAGAGTTCCAAAGAAATGCTACTGTGTTAGAGATTTTGATGATGAAGGGGTAATTGATGATGAATCTGATGATGCTAATACTAGTGCAAACAAATGCCTATTTATTTCTATTAAAGAAGATCATGTGTCTACTAACTCTGATAGTTGTGTAAAGAATAAAAAAATTAGTAGAAGAAAGTGCTTTGGTTGTTTAGGTTGAGAAAGATAAGGACGAATGGATTATTGATAGTGGATGCTCACATCACATGACTAGTGACAAAAGTAAGTTTGTAAGTTTGGAAAAGTATAATGGAGGACCAGTTAGGATTGCAGATAATGCAGCTGGTAAGATTTGTGGAAAAGGATCTATTTCATTTGATGGAAAGCATAATATTGATAATGTTCTATATGTGAAGGGTTTGAAGCATAATCTTTTGAGTTATGGCTAGGTGTGTGACAAAGGATATGATCTGAGATTCAAAGATAATGGGTGCAATATCATGGAAAGTTTTGAAACTATGATTACTACTGGTAAGAAGACAAAAGGTAACATCTATCAATTAAGAGGAACTAATGATTATTGTTTATTGGCTCAGAAAGATGAAAGTTGGCTATGGCATAGAAGGATGTGTCATATAAACTTTGATAGTCTGGTGAAGATAAATTCAGGTCAGGCTATGAGAGATTTACTAAAACTTGTGAAACCTTCCAATACAATTTGTAAGGAATGTCAGTTGGGAAAGTAGACAAGGACAAGTTTGAAGAGAAAAGAACAATTTTCTATTGGTTTGCTAGATCTAGTGCATACAGGTCTCTATGGTCCTACAAGGGTGAGAAGCCTACAAGATGACAGGTACTTCATGTTGCTTATTGATGATTATTCTAGAATGAATTGGGTTACTTTTGTAAGAGATAAATCAGAAGCCCTAGAGATGTTCAAATCTTTCAAGGCAATGGTTGAGAATGAAATAGAGTTGAAGATCAAATGTTTGAGGTCTGATAAAGGAGGTGAGTTCACATCAAATGAATTCAACATTTTCTATGAAGAGTATGGGATAAAGATATAGTTGTTTGCACCTAGGACTCCTTAGCAGAATGGAGTTGTGGAAAGGAAGAATAGGACAGTTCAGGAGGCTGCTAGGACAATGATGAAGGAAGAAGGTCTACAGAAGTCTTTTGGAAAGAAGCTATTCACATTGTTGTCTACATTCAAAATAGAGTTCAAGTGAAAGGTAATGGTACTAAAACTCCCTATGAATTGTGGTATGAAAAAATTCTGACAGTAAAATATTTCAAAGTCTTTGGAAGCAATGTTATATCAGGAGAGATGAAGATCTAGGAAAGTTTGATGCAAGGAGTGATGAAGGAATCTTTGTTGGATACCCTACCAAGAGTGAGGCCTACCAGTGCTACAACAAAAGGCTCAAAAAGATTGTTGAGAGTGCAAATGTAAAGGTATATGAAGGCAAGAAAAGAATATCATACCTAAGTTGTTATGAACAAAATGAACATGTAACTATAGTAATTAAAGAGAAAGATAAGCAAGAAGACAGTCAGGATGAAGATGAGGCTCCAAAAGGTGTTATCAAGATTCCCAGGTATGTAAGGATCAATCATTTTGAAGATCAGATTATAGGTGACAAGAACAAAGGTGTGCTAACAAGAAGAACAGATGCAGAGGAACAAGTCAATTATTGTTTGCTTTCAAAGATTGAACCAAAAACTATGAATCAAGCATGCAATGATGAAAATTAGGTAAAGGCAATGGAGGAAGAACTATTGTAGATAGAGAAGAATGAAACTTGGGAATTAATTCCTAGACCTGCTGACAAAAATGTTATGGGAACCAAATGGATCTTCAGGAACTAGCTGAATGAAAATGAAGTTGTAAGGAATAAAGCAAGACTTGTATGTAAAGGATATTCTCAAATTGAAAGGATAGATTTTGAAGAAACCTTTTCCCTAGTATCTCAAATTGAAGCAATCAGAATATTTCTAGCATTTGTAACTCACAAAGATTTTAAGGTATATTAGATGGATGTGAAATTTACCTTTCTGAATGGTGAATTAAAAGAGTCAGTATACATTAAGCAACCAGAGGGATTATAATTTTCAAATCAAGGTGATATGGTATGTAGGTTGAAGAAAGCATTGTATGGACTCAAACAAGCTCCTAGAGCCTTGTATGCAAGGTTAGACAAGTATTTATTGCATTTGGGATTTAGTAAAGGTACTGGAGATAGCAATCTATACTTCAAAATCAATGATGGTTAGATCTTGATTGTTGAGGTCTTTGTTGATGACATTATCTTTAGAGGAAATGAAAGTTTGTGCATAAGGTTTTCCAGTGACATGAAAAGTGAATTTGAAATGTCTATGTTTGGTGAAATGAATTTCTTTTTGGGTCTACAAATTAATCAATCAAATAAAGGAATCTTCATATCTCAGTCTAAGTATGTTAAAGAGTTGTTGAAGAAGTTTGGGATGGAAGACTTAAACTGGTATGTACTCCCATGGTGATTGGTTGCAAGTTGAGCAAAGTTGATGAATCACCTAAGGCTAATCAGAAAAAATATAGATCCATGATTGGAAGATTGCTTTATCTAACTCAAACTAGACCTGATATTATGCATGCAATTTGTCTTCTTGCAAGGTTTCAAGCTAATCCAAGAGAATCACATATGATGGCAGTTAAGAGAATCCTAAGGTAGTTGAAAGGTACTCTAGATTATGGCTTATGGTATCCAAACGACAATGATTTCACTCTCAGTGCTTATATAGATGCATATTGGGCTAGAGATTTGATGACAAAAAGAGTACAAGTGGAGGTGCCCTCTTCTTAGGTAATAGATTGGTCTCATGGATGAGCAAGAAACAAGATTCAATATCCTTGTCAACTATAGAAGCAAAGTATATTGCAGCAGTATGGTGTTGCAATCAAGTATTATGGATGAAGTAGACTTTGAAGGATATAAGAGTTGTGTATGAACATCCAATTGCAATCTTTTGTGACAATGCAAGTGCCATAAACATTTCAAAGAATCTAGTGATGCACTCAAGAAAAATGCACATATCAATAATGTATCACTTTTTGAGATAGAAGGTAACAGAGAATGAAGTAAAGTTGGAGTATGTGTCCACAAAGGATCAGATTGCAAACATTTTCACTAAGCCTCTACCTAAAGATACCTTTGAGTATTTCAGAGAAAAGTTAGGGGTCATTACCCATCCTGTCCTGAACTAAGATGCATAGGAATTCATCAATCTAGTGGAGCTTAAAGTGTCATTCCTTGATCTGGATTGATGTTCTGAAGGATACCTCTTAGGGGGAGTAGCTAAATGTTTTTGGTAAAGTAAATGGATCAGAGCAGCAGCATGCAAGTATGTGCCCTTTGCCATTGATGTCAAAGGGGGAGAGAAATCATGTGAAAAATGCAAGGGGAAAAAGAATGCAGATGTGTAAAGAAAAAGGGGGAGAATTTTGTCTTGATGGTCTTTTCAGTTTTTCACATCATATGTTGCCATCAATGACAAAGGGGGAGATTGTTGCAAGTGTGTGCCTAATCGGTGTTGTCATTGATGTCGACATACCTGTGTTGTCATTGGTGTCAACTGTGCTCTTCCTTTGTTGAGGATATTGAGAAAATTATCCCCTCCGGTGATAACAATGTGTTGCATTAGAAACAGTGCATTACATCCAAAAGAAAAGTCTAGAAGAATGCTCCGCATTTCCTGTAGAATAAATAGCTTCACCTATAGATTGGAAGTTATTTAGAAGCCTATTTGAAGATGTTATATTTTGAGTTTGAGCCTCCGGTATGAAGAATTGAGTGAGTTATGTTCACCAGAGTGAAAATAGTTTTTTCTGTGTGTTTGGTGATGACACGGAGAAATGTTTTGCTCTGCATTCCTCTACATTGAAGTATTTTGGTCTACGGTTCCAGAAATAAGTTTGTGATGATGTTAAATACCTTCAAGTGTAATGGTTTGTGATTTGGTGGTCCGCAAGCTATCTTTTACTCATGACAGTGGCTGGCAGTGTTGTTCTTGTGCTCTGATTTGAAGAATCTTATTGATAAAGTTGTTAGAGATCGTGTGGTTGTTCCTGGTGTTTACAATGTGCTTGTGGATGTCTCTTGATCATGCTCCTACATTCATATTGGTCCGTAAGGTGGAATTCAAATAATGCATGAAGCGTGTTCATGAGAATACTTGTGTTAACATTAGTCTTGGCTGACCTGGTTGAATTCATCATCTATGGAGATGCATCGAAGATTGTGATAGCATGTTGTAATGTGGAAGATTGTGTTTGAGTCCTAGCTAAGGTGTGACATGTACTGCATACATTCTTACATCTTTTCCTTAGCTAAATTTGTATTAGGTCCAGACCTATTTTATGTATGTTTGTAATGATGACCTTGGAGATTGTTCCAATGGTTGATGATTGTAATGCTGACCTTGATGACCATTCGATAGTTGATGTAGTGTATAAATACTTGAGTAGTGAGCCATTCATAGACAATGAGCCTTTCTTTGCAGTGAGCAATTTGGGCAGTGAGCCTCTCTTTTTTAGTATTGATATAACTTATATATTTTCGTGGGCTAACACCCACCATGATTTTTCCCTTTTAGGGTTTTCCACATAAAAATTTGTTGTCTCCTATGTTTTTTATATTTTTGTGTTGAGGTTCTCATTTAATACTTTCATGGTTATATCTGAATATAAGTAATTGATAAGTTGATGATCATATTTGGTTAAACGTTTAAGGACAACTGATTCACCCCCCACCCTCTTAGTTGTTCGGTGTAGTTCAACAAGGTAGATGTATCACATTAAAGTATTAAATTTAAGATCTCATTGACAAGAATGTAATACATGTTGAGAATATTTCTAGAGAAAGCATTGGCAACAAAAAAAAATTTCATGCATTTAGGCTTGTATATTTATGTACGTCATCCCAAGTCATTTACACATTAAAAGAACAAATGATGGAATAATTGAATAACATTCAAAAGCATACACTCTCCTCTCCCTTTTATAGGTACATCAAGCACATCAGTCTATTGGTGTCATACATCAATCAAAGATTAAGTTATCTTTATCAATTAAAATTTATTGTCAAAGACAATGTTGATAGCTCACTCTAAGAAAAAAACATCAATCAACTAACATCATGAAGATCAACAATTGATCCAATGACATACATTTCTATCCACACATAAACATTCATCATCTACACGCTTATCTTTGATTTTAGAGCTTGACCCAAATGTACACATCCCTAATCCCTTTTATTTAAATGTTAATATGATTAATTTCATTGTCAACCTTCTTTATTCCATTTCTTGGGCCCTACTTAATTTACCTAAAATTTCAAGGTACATTTTTGTCCCTTTCAATATTAAGATCCATCATAACCCTTCTCAATAAAATGAACCTCTTTTTAAAAAAATTGCTTGCAGTGGCACAAATTTCTTCTCATCAATATTGTATGAGATGGTGTATGGAGAAGCAACACCAGAGGGCACCCTGTGGAGGAGGTTGTGCTTCCAACTACTAGAAATTTGGTGTTAAGCAGCTCCACTAGACAAATATTTTGGTAAAGCTTCGATTCTCCTACTGATACACTCCTCCTAGGCCAGCCATTCATGAAGAATACATGGCTGATCTCTCGAATGGGCTTGGACACCTTCAAATTTGGCTACTTCAGTTTCCTCTTCAACAAAAATGTCACATCCCAATTTTTCATTTCATTTAAAATTTAAATTATTGGATATCTATTATAATTATATTACAATTGGATAATTACATGTGCGTAAAAGGAAACTATCATTACTATGAAATTATATAAATTTGAGAATTGAAGTAATGATGGATTAATGTTTTCTCATGCTTTGGCTATGGTTTTATTGACTAACCTATTAATCAAGACTGCAGTGCAATTAAGTGCAGGGAAATGTTAAAGGCAAGGGTATGGTTAAGGTAGAGGCGTCCTAGCCGCCCAACAAGAATTGTCTTGAAGGAACTTTGATGCACGCACACACAATCACGTAGTTTATAATGCATGTTGCATTATTGTTTTGGTTTGATGTTTCACATTTAATTTTAGTAGTGTAATTTTACCTATTCTTTTAACAAGAAATAGTTGCGTGATGGATGAAAAATAATTAAGTAGTCATGAGATAACATTGTTTAAAAATGTTCCTTCCAAAATCGTAAGATCATTACGTTTCTTTAAGGATTATGATTAAATGATTTAATGGTTAAGAATATTACATTTAATATTTAAAGTGTTTTAGATATAATGTGTAATATAAATGCTAAAAATATATTTAATTATCAAATTATGTTGTACTCTTATTTATATGCAAAGATAATATTCCTTTTTGGAAAAATTTTAAAAGATAATATTGAGAAGCTTTAAAGAAGAAAAGCCTTGAAAATCCTTGGCTTGCAAAAATCAAAATTAAAAAGAATGAGAAAAATTAAGGAAACAAACTAAAATTAAAAAGGATGAAAGTCTTTAAAAAGGGGGATACACCTTTGAAGAAAAAAAAGAGAGAAAACTAAAAATAAAATAAAATACAGAAAAAGAGAAAGGGATTGAAGGTAGAATAGAGAAGAAGGAGCAACAGAAGGAAAAACAACAATAGAATGAAGGATGTGGGAAAAATGGATGAAATCTTGGGAATTCTAGGAAGAATGGATAGAAATAGTGATCAAATAAATTTTGGGTATGCACCTAGTTATGAAAATGATTTATTGTTTGTGTTAAATTTGGTTGAAATCAATTTCTGTAATATGTAAGAATTATTTTATTTTGTGAATTCTTTTGCACAATTTGTTTATTTTTTGCCTTGTTATTAGAAAGGTCTAGATATGTAATCTGTCATGAGAACTATTATGTCACCAATAACTTGATTTTTACAAACTGGGTTTCTTTGAAATTTTTATATAAGGTGCGCCACTCAGTTATTTAAATCATATCCAAAATCAGCCATACCCAGTTTGTCATTTTGTAGATATGTAATAATTAGTGAGTATCTATCTCTTACCCATTTTGTCTCTATTAAAATAGTATGTTGCGTCACCAATAACTTTATTTTTACAAACTAGATTTCTCTGAAAATTTTAAATGAGGTGTGAAACTTAGTTATTTAATGATATCCAAAAATTAGCCTTACCCAGTTTGTCAATTTGGAGATATGTATTAATTAGTGACTATCTATCTCTTATCCATTTTGCCTCTATTAAATTAATTTCTAAAATATACTATATGGATGAACCCTAGTCTACATCTATTATTTTATTTCTTGGATTGATTATCTTTTACTCTTTTCACAATGGATTTATGTTAAAAGCTTGTGTGATATATTGTTGTCCTTACTATTCTTCCTGTCAGTCTGCTTAAATAAATTCAACCCTTTGTATTTACTATTTATTAGCCTCTTTCTTGTTTGAATTTGTTATTATGGATTGGTTCATGTTATTATTACCAGCGGTTTATTCTTTGATTAACTTGTAATCTTCCTAGTTGTAAAAGATGTTAATAACCTATCAATAATCATCTCTGTATCATTGCTCCTTGGACTAAGTATCATACCTTTCTAGCTTGTTTTTACAGCAGCCTATGTAATCATCTTTAGTCAGTCTCTATATCTTCTTAGCGGTTGATTTCATGATGGCCAACACATTATTCCTTTTTGTTAAAAATTATTATGTGAATACTATGTTATTGTCATACTTCCTATAGCAGACTTTACACAGTTTTTGTAGAAGTCTTTACATACTTCCTGTAGTAGACTTTACTTAGTTCTTGTAGTAGACCTTTATGCATTTCTATAGCAGTTAGACCATGTGTTTTGAATGACTATTTTAAACATGATTCATACATTCAATTAAATGGTGTTTCATTGGCTTTTATGGAATTGTTAAACAATTTATATCTTCTTAAATTCCCTGTCACAAATTATTGGTTATGATACTATAAACCTACTTTATTTGGCAATAAATAGGTGAATATGGGTTAATGAATATAACTAGTTGTTTATCTTTTATGTGTATCTTGAATAGGTCATGCGTGTAGCTCATTTCTAAGAGGTATGAGATGCATGTAAAGTGTATTCATGTTGTTTTTGTAAGAACATAATAGTAACTATTTTAAACAAATGCTTGTATTATTATGCAATTGGAAATAGATTATTTTTTCTATGTGTGTTGAGATTACCTTCCAGGATAGGGCATCGAATGTGGACTAACAAAGAAGGAAGATCCTCTTTTTCAAGATTTGACCAATATTTTAAAGTGCTTTGGTCAAAGCCATGTACTCATTGAAATAGATAAATGTATGCCTAGTAAATTTATATTAATATGTTTCTCTGCCACATCTCGTTTGCAAGATTATGATCATTCTAGATTAGAATGCATATAGGCATTAGCCATGCATCGAGTGATCCCTCTTGCCAATTGTTCCAGGTTTCTAGGTATTTCTTGCAGGGTTGGGTACTCTTCAAGATAGGAAGAATTCTGGGGAAGTGTAGTACTTTGTGGTTGGGTAGAAAAAGTGCCTTAACCATCTTCTTGTCCTTTGGCTTGCAGAAAACCAATTTGTTATGGCAGCCAAGGATGAATATTTGTATACTTGTTCATAACTGTTTAATTTTGACATTATGATTGTATGGTATGATTTGCAAGAGATGAAACTTTGTATATTCCTTAGTTGTGTTATCTCCTGGTTATGGCATGGGAAATTGGTAACATATCTATATATTGTAACATTATTGATTAGTATTATTAGAAATCTTTATCTTTCCTTTAAAGGTTTAAGTGAATGAGCTATTTTTAATTCCATATTTTTAGCAAGTGGAATGTGTACCTTATAGAAAATAACTATCTCATGCTTATTTAGCAAGGTTTAAATATCACCGGGCCACGTATTGGCTGGACTCATTTAATTTTAAGTTTGTTAGAACTAGTTATAACATTACTCACTTAGCCCTTCTTGGCGACTTTGATAGATTCACTTGAAATGACCAGTTGGCTTTCAATGCCTTGGACTATGTTGAAGGCTACTTTAGAAGATTGACGTTAGATATTGATGAGAATTTGAGATTATATAGGTCAAACTCATAAAATCAGAGCTAGTTCGTAACATGGATTAGCATGCCAGAGCAGTGCATAGTTCATGGTTTGTGTGGTCCTTGTTGGTGTAAGCCACACCCGGACTGACGATGGACTGGTCCAAGAGGGGCCAGTAGCTCAGTGGTAGAGCACTCTAGCAGCAAATGGAAGGTCCTAGGTTTGAGTCCTAGCTGGTCCATGTCTCAACATGGTATCAGAGCCAGGCCAGGCTAGGAGCCCCAAGCACACGAGAGGTGTGGCTTAAGGGGGGTGTTGGTGTAAGCCACACCTAGACTAACGATGGACTAGTCCAAGAGGGGCCAGTAGCTCAGTGGTAGAGCACTCCAGCAGCAAAGGGAAGGTCCTAGGTTTGAGTCCTAGCTGGTCCATGTCTCAACAGTCCTAATGTTGTTTGCGTAGTATGTGTGTCCCTTGGGTTTTGAAAGGGTAGATTCCAATGACTGGGTCAAAGGTTGCCAATTGGTTGAGAAGCTCTCTTGTGGAAAAGATAGTGTTCAGCTTCTTTAGCTTCCTTATGTGGATTATTTTGGATTTGACAAGAGTGTTTCCTCTGCAAGGAATTTATTCCAAGAGTGTAGACAAATCTGCATGGACAACTGTTATTGCTTAGGATTTTTATACATAATAAGGGGTATAGGACAATGTTTCCCAAAACATTTACTCATCAATGGGTATCAATATCCTAGGATTAAAAACATCATGTATATGAAAATATTAGTCAATGATTCTTTACTCACTAACATCTCATCTATGTTGGGAAGACTGAGCTTGATGCAATGGTCATGGCCAGAGGGAGTTTAGGTGCAAGCTCTGAATGTTTCATCAAAGAGGAGCACACAAAGTTAGCTAATCATCCTCAAGCTACCTTTTATTTCAGTGATTGGCAACCTAGCAACTACAAAAGAAAAACAGAGTGGAGACACTTGGCGACTAGAAAAGAAAAATGTTGGGGTATTTCCACAGAAAGTAGGTAGACAAGATGACAAATTTTTAGGGAGAAAAATCTCTCACATATAATCCTATTAACTAATTTGTATAAATACAAATCTTCTCGATAAAATCAAGTTTAAATAGATAAATATTGGTTTGTAAGCAATTTGTTTTAATTTATTCTTTATAAATTTTAGTTTAATTTTTTTTATAAATAATATAGGTAGAAGGTGTAAAAAAAGTTTAATAGATTTATTATTTTCTCATTTTAGTCGCTCTTATTTTAGCTAGTAAATATGATTTTTAAAGTTTTAATAAATGCAATGTTTATATAGATTAGTAAGTAGACATAGTTTTATAAATAATATTGTTGTTCATTCCTTAAATTTTAAAACATGCTAAATTGAGCTAGACACCTTGTCTAAAAGGAATCCAATTCAAGCTCCTTATTAAACAAATACATAAAATCACTGAGGCATCCTACCTCACCGTGACCTAGTAACCCTTAAGACCTTGGGAAGATCATTCGATCTCCTTGCAAGAGAGGAGTCAGCTTTCAACTCCTAAGGTTTGACGCCATGCACAATTGTGGGTCAATAGTGAACATAATAAGAAAGGGTATGGATGGCTCGTAAAAAATGAAGTAATTATTTAGAGATTAAAGTCTTTATACATCATTAATGCATTTGTTCCTTGATTGTGCATACATGTTGTTTTATTATGAAAGCATGCATGTGCACTTAGTGTTGTTCTTATAAGAAATGGAATAATTCAAATTAAAAACAAATTTGAAATTCTAATGTGAGTTATAGTTGATGTTTTCTATAATAGAAAAACTCATCTTTCTCTCAAATCTTTGTTCTTCAAATGTTATGGTCCCTTGTAATTTAAATTCTTATCTCTAGTTGTTCTATTTTTTCAACATTATTAAGGATATCGGTATTTTAATCAAACTCTTATTGTTCTCTAGGTCTCACTTTAACAAATATTATACACATTTTTTGTCTTTAATTTTTTTCCTTTTGCTATGGTATGAATGTAGTTATCTTATATTATTATTTTTTTCCTACATAACCCTATTTATAGGGACATGTCAACTTGATCTTTGTGATCTATATATAGAGTTTCTAGCTACCAATCATAATTCACTCTCTAATCTATATCTTAAATATTATATACTAATGACCATTAACTTATCTTAAGGCAAGGTAGATTTCAAATTAGAGATAAAGAAATTATTAATTTATATATAAAATAAGGGTAATGAGTTGTTATCAAATATTTAGTTCTTAGGTGTTTCTAAATAATATATACTAAAAATCAATTCACCTTTATGTAGATTTTGAATAAGAGAAGAATAAAAGTGTAAACACATTTCTTATCTATTAACCTATAAATAAAACAAGCTTATGGGTTCTTATCTAATATCTAGTTATATTTTGACATATACATCTTTGGTGAATTGTATGTAAGTATTTTTATTTTTATTTCCACACTAGAGTTAAGTTATTAGTTATATAAACAAGGTTCTCATAATTTAACATAATCGAGAGAATACAAATTTTAGATTATAGATGGGACAACAATCCAAAGTAGTTTACAAAGAAAAATCACCGTATATTTAAAAATTATAAATTTTCAATTATACATATTAATTAACAATATTGAGTAGTTAAAAAATATATTTAATTTATAATAATCTTTGACATATATGAATATCCATCACTTCACAACTTGGCTAAATAGTGACAAGAAATATAAGTTCTCAAGAAATAAAAAAATAAGCCAACAAATTTCATCTATAAACATGTTATAAAAGAGATGTTGTTATCTATTGTACCATAACATATTAAGAAAACTACATATAAAGATTAAGTAATTTACTTGAAATAGTTAAATTAATAACATATCGTAATACATATACAATGTTATTTTTATTCATCTCATAATGAGAAGAATGATTATTTGTAAAGATCATGGTTTACATAGTTTAGGTGAAAAGGTAGTGACAAATTTTCTATAGTAATTATATTTTGAGGGAAGAATGTGCATTCATCTTTAACCTCCAACTTGGAATAGCAAAGCGATGCACTTTTCTAGGAGTGAGGGCTCCAAAAGATTCTCTCATGTCTATCTCTTCTTCACTTCTCCAATTGAAGTAGTGAAAGATGTACAATAATGCAACCTCAATAGTGGCAATGCCCATGGAAGCACCAGGGCAATCTCTTCTCCCTGCCCCAAAAGGAATCATGCTTAATTTTGAATCTTTTGTTATATCAAAACTTTTACCCATAAATCTCTCAGGCCTAAATTCTAAGGGATCTTTCCATACTCTTGGATCTCTTCCTATTGCCCAAGCATTAATGATAACCCTATGTTTTGCTGGTATCAAGTAGTCATGATGAGGTCCTTCTACAATACAATCATCTGTAGATTCATGGGGCATGAGCAAGGGCCCTGTTGGATGTAATCTTAATGTCTCATTCACCACACAATGTAAGTATTCCATGCTTACAATATGAGAATTTGTTATTTTCTCATCTTTTTTTACTACAAAATCAATTTCTTGTAATTTCTTCATTACATGTGGATTTCTCAATAATTCACTCATTACCCATTCCAATGTCATTGTTGAGGTATCTACTGAAGCAACAAATAGATTTTGTATACACATGGATAGATTATGTCAAATAAATAAATGAATATAGTCAGAAGAAAGTAGTGCAACCACTGCATTAGAATATATAATAAAAATTGATACCTAACCCTCATAAATGAAGATGACACTCGCAAAAAGATGAATTAAAAAGCTACAATATAGATTTTAAGTTGTAAAAGTATATCACTAGTTTACATAGATATAGAGTTTCTAGCTACCATTCATAATTCATAATGAATATATAGTCAATAGAGAGTAGTGCAACATCTACATTAAAATAAATAATAAAAATCAATACCTACCCCTCATAAATGGAGACGACACTTCCATAAGAAGAATTAAAAGAATAAAGTATAGATTTTAACTTGTAAAAATATATGGCTAATAACACATGATTTAACCTTTTCACATAGCACAATCATTTTAGTCCAACTAAAAGTTTCAAGTCAAATCTTTTCAAGAACCAAGATGAGGTCCCCTAATTGGGAAGAGTTTAAACGCCGGTGCAGTAAAAAACTTACCCACACATCACATAAATCGACGATATCAAAAAATAAGTGATATGAAATAGTCAATAATTATCAGCTAAACATGTTGAACACATTTATCAAATTCAACCAGACTCCAAAAATTTTAAAACAGCTACATGACAATGTGCCGGCTATTTACGATGGTAAAGCTTAACCAGCCGGTGCGTTGTAAAATGCCCCACTGGTCAAAATCCTATCGACGGAAATCCTTTCAACAAATTGATCGACAAACATCTTCATTAAACAAATTGAGAGAATCGACAGGAAAAGTCAACAGAAAAAATCGACAGAAAATAGAGTCGAAAAATCCGTAAACAATCGACATGAGAAAGTGCCAACGGCGGTTTACAATGAGCTCTTAATTGTGCCCTCTCCAATTTTATTGTACCTACAACTAAGAATTAAAATTAAAATTTCCTAAAAGTTGAGGCTTCACTTACCAAAATGATTGCCTTCTTATATTCTAGTGTGATTTCCATGTCCATGAGTACGTCAATCAAGTCCTCATGCTGCTCCTCTTCCTCCTCCGCGCTGCGCCTTCGCTTGTGCTCCACATGTTGATCTATTATAATGCCCAAAACAGCATCCAACTGCTGGTGGACATTCTTCATACGTCGCCTGATCCCCTGCAAGTCAAGCCACTCCAACCAAGGAATGAAATCGCCAATATTGACAGCTCCAATCAACGCAGCAGCCTCCAAAACCAGTTCATCAAACACGGTGCCATCAAGCGCGCCTCTTCCTCCCTCACGCCTTTGAACGACTCGATTCTTTTTGCCCTCAACAGCTCCAACATGCATATTTTTCTCATGTTTCGCCAGTAAGCCTCGTAGGGAGCCAACAAGATGTCCTTGCGATTGTAAAACAAGTATTTTCCAGCGGCTGTAGACGGCCTGCTGGCAAAAATCAAGTCATGAGTTTTCAGAAACTGCTTCGCCGCCTGCGAAGAAGACGCAACCAATACGGGAACAGAACCCAAGTTCACCAACATTATTGGCCCATGTTTCTCAGCTAGCCGCTGCAGACTGCGGTGAGGAAGAGTTCCCAACTGATGGAGGTTTCCTATGATGGGCAGCGGAAACGGTCCTGGCAAAGACAATCTCCCATTGTTTTTCTTCTCCCATCCCAATACAACAGACAACAACACAGTAAACAACAAAATTGTAAGTCCTATTGTGGAAACACTCACAGTGAGATCCATTACTATGCCAACTTAGAAAGGCAGACTGCTCTACTTCACTTTGCTGGGAGGAAAGTCTGTATATAAAGCAGCTTGCAGCGGATAAATAAATTTAAAATAAAATAAAAAAGAAAGAAGGGCGGGGCCGGGCCCGGCCCGGGCGGTGGCCGAAAAAGAAATTAAAGAAAAGGAAAGAAACCAAAATCAAAGTAGGTAAAATATTTTTGGTATGGAGGTGATTAATATGACAAAGGCTTCTAGTCGAAGGTCAATTTTGACCAATAAAAATAGGACAAATATATACCACTTTTTGTTGTGAATGAGGTGTAAAATTGCTATTGACTGTTTGATTATTGAAGTGGATGATATTTAAGTAGAGTGACAAAGAGGTCAATGTCCATGTTTTATTCTGGATTTGTGTGCCAGATGGAATCTTGTGTTATGCAGCCTCCCCCAATTTGCCACATGGAGGGTCCGAAACCATGAATTAAATGGCTAAAAATTAAAAATATCTTGAACAATTTGAATAAAATAGTTGAAAATCCAATCTATTGAATCTATTAAATATTAAAAATATCTAGAACAATTTGAATAAAATAGTTGAAAATCCAATCTATCGAATCTATTAAATATTTCTTATTTATGTTAATATGATGTATAATAAATATTATTTTAAAATTTAAAATGAAATGATTAAAAATCCAATCAATTAATAAAGTGAGATAAAAGTTAACAAAGCTTTAGAATGGTAGCTATTAAATACTTCTTATCCGTGTCAATATCACATGTAATAGACCACTATTTTAAAATTAAAAAAATATAGAGCATTGTTTCAATGAAATAATAAAGTTGGTAGATAAAAGTTGAACAAAGCCTCCAAATGGGATGTATTAAATGCTACTTATCCATATCATTGGGATTTCAATAATTCATTTGTTCAAATGCATTTTACTTGTTCTTTTCTTGTCACATTATTTCTATTACTATCATTCCCACTAATTTAGTTTCTATAGATGTACTTTTTTTACTATAAAAAAATTACAATTGTGATGAGATTTAAGAAAAGTCCCCTTCTCAATGAACTATTAAGATTATATCACCATTAGTATGTTCTTAAAATCATTTTCTATAAATTAGTTAATATGGTGAATAAATTAAGTAGGGGTGTGGAAAGTTGGGCAAAATTTAGTAATTATTTAGAGATTAATTTTCATATATCATCAATGCTTTTTTTCATTGTCTTTCTATACAAATTGTTTTGTTACGAAAGTTTACATTTATACTCAATGTGGTTCCTACAAGAAATGAAATGGTTCAAACTTTTAAAAAGAGAAGTGAATTTCTAATATAAGTATAGTTGATGCTTTCCATAATTAAAAAATCCATCCTTGTTTCAAATATTTGTTTTTTCTTTAAATATTATGGCCCTTAGTAATTTTGCTTATCTTTGTTGCCTTTATTTTTTAATATTATTAGATAATATAAATTTTTTAATCACATTCATGTGATTTGTTAGGTCTCTTTTAAACTAAGGCTTACACCCTACAACCAACAATAGTACATCTATAATACATTTTTTTTGGCTTTCAGATTTTCCTTTTTCCATAGTATAAATCTACTTATGTAATCTTATTAATATTTTTCTACATATTAGAAGAATGACTTTGAGGGTTAACATTATTTATTAAGGACATGTGGACTTGATTTATGTGATCTAAGTAGGGATAGTTTTCTACATACAACCCATAATTCACCCTAAAAGGTGCTTTTTAAATAATATATACTAATGACCATTTTATGTAAGGCAAGGTAGATCTCAAATAAGAGACAAAGAAATTATTTATTTATAAATGAAACAAGGGTTGGGTTGTTATCAAATATTTAATTCTTAGGTGTCTTTAAATTATATATGTTAAAACGAATTCACCTCAAGGTAGATTTCAAATAAGAGAAAAAAAATTGTGCCTATTTTTTATCTTTAAATTTAAAAAAATAAGTTTATGGGTTATTTTCTAATACCTAGTTTTATTTTAGCCTTTAAATTTTGGGTGAATTATATGTAAGTAATTTTTATATTTATTTCTAAATTAGAGTTAAGTTACTAGTAAGATAAATAAGTTTCTGGCTATTTAAGATAGGGGCAATACCAATTATATATTATAAAGGATGAGACAACAATCCAAAATAGCATATAAAGAAAAATCACAATATGTTTAAAACTTGTAAATTTGCAATGATACATGCATATTAAAATATTATAATTAAAGAAATATATTCAATTTACAATGTTATTCAATATATATGAATATCCATCACTTGATGACCCTACTAAATAGTGACAAGAAATATAAATTCTCAGAAGAAAGAATTATTAGAAGACAAGATCAATGAGTGAATGCAAGTATCGAATCAAAGTAGATTGATAGTTGCAATGACAAGTACATATAGGTGAGGGAGAGGTAGTTATTAGTTGAGGGAAAGACTCCTACAAACTAGCATGAGTGGCTAGTTTAGTGGGATACTTGATGACCCCTCAACTAACCACCTAACAACCTTAACCACCCAACAACCTTGACATGTGTCAAGATTGTGTATGGGCACACATAAGTAGGCTTATGCCTAAGTGTATAATATATATGAAATATATATACACTAACACCCCCCCTTAAGCATAGCTTAGGTGGGCACAAATGAAATGGGTCCAAGCTACAAAGCCTGGTGAGGTACCCATGTACAAGCAAATATGAAATTGGGTCCCAACAACTAGGCTTGATGAGGTACCCAAGAACAAAGAAATCTCTCATAAAAGGAGTAAGGTAGAAAACCCTGTGGGAAAAAACTACCCTCTAAAAGAGATATAAGAAAGAAATTATACAGGTAAAGAAGTACTACTTCTTTCACTAAGTACAATATTGGATTCCCCCCATAGGAGATAAAATGATAGAAAGTCTATGAAACCCCCCCATAATACATGTCTTGCTGTAGTGAGGCTGGATAGTCGACAAAGGATGTAGATGTAAATCCAGGAATACCAAACAATGTTCCTTCCCTTGGGAAGAAAATAAACCACCTAAAGATGCAGGCTATCTTCCCATGTGAGATTATGTATGTATGATCTTAAATCATGTGAAAGCTAATCCAAGGATGATGGTGCCTATTGTGATGTCTTCAAAGAGTGCTCAGGTGTCCCCATGTTGATGTTGAAGGATGCCATAATCAAATCAAGTGCATGCCCAATAGATGAGGATGATAATGATCTAGAACCATGTGTAGGATGATGTAGAGCATGAGTATCCAAAGAGGATAATGGAGATGCAACTTCATCAAAATTGTCATCGAAGAGAACACTGATGTCCTTAATGTGTACTTCTATGTCAACAATGCGGGACTCTACAAATAGACAAGTGATGTCAGGTAGAAATCTATCCCAATCAACAATGCTAGGAAGACTGATATCTTGTTGCAAAGAAGCACTAGAAGATTTTAAAGAAGCAACTCTGGAATCTGATGAAGCAAAAGTACGAGTGATGACTTCTTCTATGTCAATGGAACATTCTATTTCTATATCATGATTACGGATGTGAGTTGTGATTAAAGTAGAATCATGTGGGAATGGAGAAACATTGGAATCTCTATATATCTCCTAAAGTTTTATCCATAATGCATGTCGACAATCAATATCCATGATGCCATACAAAACATCATCTCGAATAGGTAAACTGATTAATCAAACAATGTGATCATGATGGTTAAACCACTTAGCCTTCTAAGATTGTTGACAGGGTTCAAGGATAAGTCCATACAGATAGGGTATGATATTATGTAACCTGAGATATTTTAGGATGCCTTCACACTAGGACTCATAGTTTCCCATTTTTAGGGTGATTCTAGAAAAGTGAGTTTCATATCCCTTGATTAGAACAAGTTAATTCCTTTAGACAAGAAAATTGACACATTAGGCAACCACTTGATTAGGTGACCCCCCCAATTTTGGCACATTATCAGTTAGGTCATTTTACAATGCAAGTAAGTCTTAATACAGGGGAAATAAAAAAACATTAACATTTGCAAATGATGGTTCTTAATTTTGAGAAACCGAGCAAAAGTTATTATAGAATCAATTTCCCACAAATGACCTAGTTTAATGCGTTTGCACTGAAAAGAAAAAAAAATGCCTATGGCAAGAGGTAGCCTAGCGATCCAACCACTCTTTGGAGTCGACAAGGGAAGAAGATTACAATGGTTTTATACATGAAGGGGAATTGGCCTCTTGCCCACCCAAGCCTCACCCTTTGTCTTTGTCAGGTGAAAATACAAGGGTTTTTGAAAACCATTATTTCCTCAAAGCAATTTTCTAACTGGTTGTGGTTAGTTATAACATCAAGTGTTGTTACATTAAATGTATCAGTAGTTGTTTACAAAAAGAAATGAACCACTAATGACAATAAATGATAATATTATAGAAATTTGCTAGCAATAAGGCAGATGGCTCTACTTAAATGTCATCCTCTTCCATGGTCAGCATTGAGTCAATGCTGACGTGGAAGTGGCCCCCACTGGCTCCCCTACTCATCCTCTTCCATTCCGTCTGCCAGTCTTAACTGCTTAACGTTAACCCCTTCACTAATTGTAGAATGGAATACTAGGTCCACTTTCAAATATTCCCGCTTTCAACTTCCACTTTTTCCATCTCTCTTATTGCCTTCCTTGGGAGATCTCATCAGTAATAGATTTTTTAATTTATTTTTCATTTGCAGCCCTACATGTTTTTCTCTTCATAGTTTTTCATCATTCATTTACAGTGCTACATGTATTGCTTTCATATTTCACATTCCAAATTTCTTGTTATTCATATGATGTATGGTCGTTTCTCCACATTGATGATTTCTTGTTATTGTTATTTGAACCACTAGAACCATGGTATTATTCTCTATGCATCAACAATAATGGTTGTGTAGGAATCAGTGACCCTGCTATCTGCTGCAACATCGGCATCTATGTGGAAGGAATTGGATATTGTGCTGCCCAATGCTAATTACCAACACATTTCATGAAATAAACTAGATCAGTTTGTTGTGTTGCATTTGAGTATGTGTGTTTGAGAAGGATGCTTACAATCCTCTCCCCTTGGTTTTACAATGCTGGATATATTATTTTCAGATTTCACATTTTAGATTTCTACAAGGTTCTCCTTGAGTTACACATAACCCATTTCTCTATCCATGGGATGCTCACATAATACATACACTTTCTCATTATATCTCAAGGCTATCTTCACCTCAGACATGTTACTCCATTATCTCCTTCACTAAGACAACTCATCATGAGTATTAACCCTCCCTTTTCTGCTCATAATTTTTGAACCTCGCTTGTGTATCCTTTATGTCTTCTAACATCACTCCAAATTTTCCTCCAATGTGTACTACTATTAAAATATTTGGCATTCTTCCTCTTGGGTCACATCTTGGCCATCTTTGTTCTATTCCCTATTGTTGCAACTATCCTAGTTGTACTATCCTAGATAAGTTACACACACATAGAATGTAGGTTTTTCTCACAACCACTCACACTTTTACCTTTATCTAACAATACTAGATGAATTAGACTTTGCAGATTCCACTACCACTATCCCCTCAATGGATGATGTCTCTATATCCCTCTATCTAGAGCTTACACTTGTTTAAGGATACATGCAGCACACTCACAAACTCATTTCTAGTGTTGTAACTTGTTTTGATACTACTTGACAGTAATGTTAAGGTTGGAGACCAAATTGAAGAGTAGTCCCACCTAGTATCCTAAAATAAATGCACACAAATAATGTGGTAGAATGACTTTGGTCCATATTGTAGGAAGACTTGTAACTACAGCAACAACATACAATAGAAGACGTCAACAAGTGTAGTTATAATTATTTGAGATGTGACCCCTTATTCACCTCCCACACAAACTAATACTTGTAGGCTAACATAACCCAACAATCATAGAAAATGGAACCCAATTCACATGCACTCACATTGACAATCTCTATATAACACTTCTAACAATAGTTAAATGACTTTTCTTCATTACTATGGTTAGAAACATAAACATACAAATAATACTTTGCATACAAATTAGATACACAAGGATTTAAGCTACCCCTATTTCTCCCACAAACTTGATCAACTCACAAATTCTCTCTTGATAGATTTACATAGTCTCTCTACATACATGTAGCCCATATAGCTCTCTTTCCAACCTCTTAACTTTTTGTTACTGTTATCTCTAAAAGTTGCACCCTACCAATTTGTAGAAAATTGGTACTCTAGAGAAACATGGAAACACTCCTATGGCTGTGGGTCACCTACAAATTGGAGTGAAGCTCCGGAGAAGGCTGGCTTCCTAACTTTGTATCACCTAAAACTGACTATACTCTATGGTTTTGACAGAGAAAAGGGTGAAGAAGATATGCACTAAAACTGAAATCAACTCTAAAGGGTGATACACCTAACTTAATGAGGAACATGAAAATACTAGATTCAAACACTTGTTAAAATAAGTGAAAGATTTATTGCACAACCTATCACTTATACTTCTGCATAAACATTTCACAAGTAGGTTTATGTATGCAGAATTCTTAAGAGGAAAAGATGATTCCACACTTAAAGATAAAACACACTTAAAACATAGCTTGCAACCTGCATTAGTATTTCCTACATAAAAGGCTCTAAATCTTGAGACAAAAGCTAAGAGAAAATAAAACTTACTTCATAGATAACTCTAGCAAATTAGTTGATAAGCACAAAGATGCATAAGACAAGTAGGCACAGTCTCCAATCAATAGCATTCAAGGTCTCCTCTGTATTCCATATCAAGTAAACTAGTAAAATGAGTTACAAATTGTCAAAATTTGAGCAAGGATTGTAAAAATCACAAGTCTCCAAAAGTTGCATAATTAGAACTAAGTATAAATGAGTCAAAAGATTGAATATATCCATCAGCTCCTTCCTAAAATCCATCAAAAGAGGAACTGAAAATAGTTGAGGTTGGATACAACAGAAAAGCCCCAAATCTAGCACCTAAATCTGCTCCAAAAGAGGTCACAATGAGTGAAAAAGTCCAACATGACTTAGTCTAACATGATGGCATATAAAACTATCCACAAATGGCTCCTAATTGCCCTCCAAAGTCAATGAAACCCAAACAACCTTCTCCTAAATCTCCTGCATATGTTGGACAACTCATACAATTGCCTCCTAGATGCTTCGCATGTACCAAGGCATGACAAAACACTTAACACTTTGCATATGTCTTTACAACCTCCTTTGCATTTAAGGTTAACAATAAACTTTAAATGGTAGACATGATATTTCCACAGTCCATGATGATCAAATTGTAAGTTTCTGGAAAAATTGTGTTGCTTTTTTTGTATCAATGTTTTGGATCACACTCTGTGATCCATCATTAGGAAATAATAGAAGAATACAAAATGATGATGGATCATGGAGTGTGATCCGAAACATTGATACAAAAAAAGAAACACAATTTTTCCAGAAACTTACAATTTAAACTTTCAATGGTTTATAACTCCACCATTTAAGTTTAAATGTTTTATACATTCTATTTATGCAAAAGAAATAAAAAGACTCCCAAATATATATGTGCTAAGCCTAGTTTGTCAAGATAAAGCATTGAGAAATGCTACGCATGAGATATTCTAAGTTTTGACCACATGCTATATTATGCAAAGATATAAAAGTTTTTAAAAACACAAAAAACCCATCGAGCTCTTTTAGGGTTGAAACCCTCAAGCAAAAAGGCAACTTTGTTGTTTTGCGCCACCATGGAACTCTCTGTAGCTTGCTCTGTGGGTTTTTGAGGAGTTTTGAAGCTAGTTTTCAAGGGCATTTTAGTTGCATTCTTGATGAAAAGGCTTCAATAGCCATAGGTAAGCAAAATGGGTTCATTTTTGAAGCTTCATACTGTAGTTTATGTCATGTATTCTAAAGAAAATGATAAATGCTCAGTTTCTTTCATGGCTGCGGCCAAAAAATGTACTTTTCAACTTGCATTTTCCTCTTTCTAGCTACAGAAGTGAAAAGAATTTGTCATTTCTGAAAGAAAATATTCTTCTGTATATGATATCTTTATGGTTTGATCACATATTCGGTCTCTGCTATTGAAATGCTGAAAAAACTGAGAAACAAGGGTTTGTTTCACTAGGGTCTTTGCATAAACAAACCCCATCACTATATATGGCTGTCAAGATTATCACAGCTGTATGGGTATTTCATATTCTATGACAATCATTGTAATCTTTGTTGTAGATCTCTCTTTTGAAAGCAACTAAAACTCTTCTAGCTTTTATTTCAAGATCTCCTTTCTCTTGTTCAAAATAAGCATCAAAATTGTCAATTGGGTTCTCAATTCCCTGAAAGGCTTGTCCATGTCTCTGATTTACCTCTAAAAAAAATGGAGTTCCTGTAGATGTTTCTATGACAACAAATATTTCTGTATTGGCTGAAAATGCTCAGTTGTTCACATCCACTGCACTTTTGATGCCTCAATATCACTTGATGATAAAAATACCATTATCTTTATATGTTCTCATTTAGTGTTTCTTGTAAAAACAAACCTTAAATCTCATTAATGCAGATGACTTGTGATATCTTTTCTTTTGTCCCTTAGACTGCATTGTTGACTGCTTTACTATGACAGTCATGGTTGTTTTCTCAATTTTCATTGCATAAAGTTGTAGCTATTTGTATACTTCTGTTACCATAGTCATATGATGACCCTTTATCTGCTCTCTAGACATTTAGAAGATTGCTTTGAAGATCTATGTATTCCATTCTTCACTCATTCAATGTTCTTGAAGGAACTTGGTTTAGGTCTAAATGTCTGACAGACCCCTACTAAAGTGATAGTCTCTTGACATTGTTGTTCTTGACATTGTCTTCACTTCATTGATTCCTCTTCTAGTCTTGTAGCTTGAACTCCTATCATTTGACTCAACTTTATCAATATTTCACTGTATATGAGGAAAAATGCTATTACTGCAACTGCAAACTTTTACTGTATTACTGAAACTTCTCATATCATTAGCTTGAACATGTTATGTATCTCATTTTAGCATACACTTGCATCATTTGGACTCCTTCTATATGTCATAACTATTGATTTTTCATCACATTTGGTACTGTAGTTTCACAAACATGTCATCTCTATGTCTTTGACTCCATGGCACTGTGTTCAAACTTGACAATTATAGGCTACTTTGTGACCATCAAGAAAGATTATTTGATATTGACCATTATGCTCTGAGACATACTATATTCACCATTTGTTCATGGGATTGCATCAAAACACTATTGCTCTTCATTGATTGTTGACTATCATTTGTCCTATCCTTACTATGTCCCAGTCACAATGACTTTATCACCATGATGCATTGCTTCTTTTGATCTTCTGAGTTCCTTTGCATTTAACATACCTATCATAGTAACAATATGCCTTTTGATCACTGTAACTTTGTATGAGACTATGGACTATCATAAAAGTTATCAATCCTGCAACCTATTTTGGATGTGTATTTCTACTATTCCAACTTCATCACTGGACTATTGTTCCTTTATAGCTATATTTTCATGTTGATATGCAAGGTGTTGTTCTTGGAATGTACATGATGTGTCTATGTATGTTGTCCTTTCCATGACACATATCAAATTCTTGGAATTGTATGATTGTGACATCCATAACTATGGATGTCCTTGATGAGATCTCACA
Organism: Cunninghamia lanceolata; assembly: GCA_027924645.1. Taxonomy (NCBI): domain Eukaryota; kingdom Viridiplantae; phylum Streptophyta; class Pinopsida; order Cupressales; family Cupressaceae; genus Cunninghamia; species Cunninghamia lanceolata. Next base: position 3,585,607 of record BSBN01000797.1, read on the forward strand.
GAGCTTGATACTCTTCAAAGCATATATGTTTAATGACTCTTTCTCATTACAAAAGCATCACTTATCATTTCCATGCTATCCTTGATGACATTTTACAAATGCATGGCACTTCAAACTGTTCATGTGACTGTCTCTGGCAATAAATCATGTTGTTCTTATCAAATGTTGTATTTGCAGATTATGTTTGTCATGAGAAGCTACAGGATGGCTTTTGCACTTCATTTTCTATAACTGTATCTCTTTCTTTTATACTATTTGAAAGCATTAATGTTTCTCAATTATACATGCTGGGCTCAACCCTCGTGGGAGCCACATTTTCTCCACATGCTAAAATGAAATGAGTGTTAAATGACATCTGTATCTACACTTGAAACAAACACATTAGGAAAAATAGTCATGTGATTGATATTCTTGATTCTCTTGTTGCTTTCTCGAAGGTCCACGTGATATTAACTGGTTTACTACATTTGAAAGTCCAATTGTATATTTGTAGATGTATATCATATGATGGATGATGCTTTGTCATTGCTCTAACATCAGTTTTTGAAATTTTATGCAGGTAACTAGGGGCAGCGAGGAGACAACAGATGAGTGCATGACAAATGGACAACACAGGATGATGCAAGGCATGACAAACAGGATGACAAATAGGACCAAGACTCGTCATTTAGGCAATGACGAGTCACCCTATCTCATATGCATATTTATCTCTTTAGTTTTCTATAAATGTATAGCTTCACTTTCCATTTGTAGTCAAACATTTAGTCTCATGGCTTGTGAGAGACCTTATACATTTATTTTTTCAATAAAGATTACTATTCCTTTTAAAAGATTAGTACAATCTCTTAAATTTGAAATGCATCTAAAATGGAACATTGCACTGTAATCTTAATTTGTACTATATATGCACATGGATATAATGCAGCAAAAATAAAACATACCTTTCTCTTCTTAAAAACCTAAAAAGCTCTACCTGATTGACCTAGTAGTGAAATTAGGTAACAATTACTCTCAGTGAACTTCTACACTCATCTATCACAAGACCTCTTCTCAACTTCTACTATTAGTAAACACCTTTTTGTTCTTTCAATTACATGCAACTTATAGACCTCATTCATTCTTTCTCTTGGTTGAATTGTGCCTGTTTTCACTTCCCTTATGCATGCCCTCTCCCACATTTGACCTTTTGTATCTTTTAGCAACCTACTTATGGCTTCCTTTCCACATAGCTAGTTTTTTGACTTGTATTTCCTCTCCCACATGACTTCACACTCTCTTCTCTTAAGCATTCTCTCATAGCTAAACCCTTCCATCATTTGCATAAATTTTGCTTGCATGTCGAAGAACATATCCTCTCATAAAGTCTCACTTGACTTTCTAGAATCTTCTTTTCTTGCCATTTATTATTATCTAAATATCTATTGCTTCAATATGCACCTACCCCCTTGGACACTAAAATACCTATCATTAGTAATGGTTTTTCCTCCTATAAATTTTGAAACCCCATTAATCTCTTCCTCGAATCTATGTCTACACATTAGACACTCAATAATGTGGTCAATGGTAGTTGAATGAAGTAGTCCAATAAATTCAATTACCATATGGAGTTCAAATTGGTCCCTTTAGTAATAAGAATGTGCTCCTTTTTAAATCTATTATGTTCCATCAACCATGGCACCTACCAAGTTGCCCTAGTCATTAAGTGCCAACCTTTATGAATGGAGGCATGAACATTATTGTCAAAATGAGTCCCTTTAAGCATTTTTTCCACTCATGACATTAAAATTGCCTCCCTAATACTATCACAACCTCTTGAGCTCTTATATAGCCCCATCATACACTCTAGTAATTAGCAACTAGCTTGTCAACCACCTACACACTTAGCAACTAATAACTAACTTTTGTAGCATCAATGGACTCCTTATATAACTTCATTGACACTTCTTGTAATCTCTCTTAATTTTCTCACCACTATCTAACCCCATTAACAACCACCCATGCACTTAATTAGTGCCAAATCAAAACCCTTTTCTCATCCTAATGGGCTCCTAACTCTGCAATGAAAACACTACCCAAAGTGAGCACATTTTATTTGCTACAAGTGCACAACATCATGGAATTAAAAATCTCCTAGCTATTACAAGTAACTCTGTTTCAATATTATGGTTCTCCTTGTTGTTGCAAGTGAATTAGAACAAACATTCTCTATTGTTGTAAGTCCCTTTGCCAGTGGTTTTAAGTGGCCACATAGTTGTTGCAAGTACATTATGCACTATGACAACACATCCCTAGTGGCTACAAGTCAAGACAAACCAAAATGACCAATTCCAAGCCTCTACCCTTGCCAAATTTGAATCCTAGGATGCCTTACACCACCCATCAAAATAAAAAAGTGTTTGACGGTTTTTTTCTTTTTCTCAAATAGGTTGTTAAATTTATTTTGTGGCTCAATTTAGTGTGTTTTTCAAATGTTTATGTTTTATCATTTGTGAACCATGAAAAATGAATGATAAGTGAATTGAATGGAAATTCTATACATATATAGTGAATTATATCAAAGGTTGTAATCAATTATGTTACATATTATTTGTTGTGTTAATGTGCTATTTTAGAAGTTAACACTTTGAGTGGTAATTTATAGCTTGTGGTCTCTCCTACATTGCATATTTTATCACAAATATGGGAAAAAAATATTTCAGATTCTTTGTATTATACATAGGGAGGATTAATATGTATATGAATTAAGGAGTATTTATTAGAATACATTTATAATTTTGGTTTCATTTTTTAATAGGGTAGGACATTTATGATCAACAAGACTTGATCTTGAATAGACTATTTATGAACCATTCAACTTCACCTATATATTAAAGAATATATAAACTATTTTTTTAATTTTTAAACTCAGTCAATTAATGATTAAAAATAAAACCATGCCACATTGTTAACACTGTAAACTACAAGTCTAGTCAATAAGGTGGGTGTAAGCCAAGATCTAAAAGGACCTGCTGAGGATGCAAGTCATTCAAAGGAACAATTCAAATAAATGGAAAAGAACAGAGGTGATATTTAAAACATATGATAAAAAGAACATTGAAGAACATGACATGTGCAAAGAAGAACAAAGCTACAAACTATTTTATTTTTATTGCACACATAAACAAGAGTGAGCTACTGTCACTCTTTTCTAATACATTATATAGGGAGGTGATATGTCCATATTTTGGAGGTAAATGCAGGAAGATAGAGGATTACATTAGACCTCCCTACGTCAATTTATTTAGATGAAATGCTACCAAGTTATTTAGTTATTATAATGATCAATATTTGAGTTGAACCCTAGAGTCATATACAACATCAACCTTCCAATTAAAAGGTATAAGTTTTGTATCACACATCCATTCTCCTCCAGATAGCTGGAAATGAAGAGCAAGATTGCTCTTGGGAGGTGACATTACTATGTCCCACACACCTCCATAACTCCTCCGCATTGCTTTCCAATCAGATGTTTTATCCTACCAGTACACCCTAACTTGTAAACATTATATAAAATATATAGGAATTTCAAAGGAGAAATTGCATGTAATACATGATTTTATTTTGTTTACCTCAAAGAGTTCAACACACACTACATCTCTTTCACCTCATTGGTGTAGCATCACTAAAGATAGATAATAGGGGTAATTTTTGCTTTTGTTAATCTTGAACCAGATGTTGTAGCCTGGATAGTTGCAAGCCACTCTGACATATATGCAGTCACCATCAACATTAGCTAGTAATACCTAAGAATATAGCTTCTAGTGTAATGTTAAACCTATAGTCTTAACATTTGTACTAAATTTCAACAACACCAAAAGCCCTAAGTAGCTCATATTTCCCCTACCTGGCCATAGTCACAAAAGCATGAGGACACATAATGAAATCAGTTCTATCACCTTCTCCAAAATCTGTCACCACTAATGTTACTCCACTGGTTTTGCAAAGGTCAATATCTTTGCATCTGACCCAAATCTATTGTACTATAGCAAGATGTTTATTTCAAAAAAATAATAAGGGGTTCATGGATTAATTAGTAAAAACTACCTGATAGAAAGCACCACATCCAGCCCCATTTCTATACAATAGTCGACTTGCGGCAGCAACATTTTTAGCCTTGACATCTCTCCCATAGTCACTATTGATGTGTTTTTTATGCACATGCAAATTCAGAATAAAATACCAAGTATTCTATCCTCTCTTGAATAAAGTCTCCCAAAGGCTAAACAATGTGATCCAATGAGACAACTCCAAGGTTCATGATATGTCAGGTCCTAACTTGCAATAGATAGACTCAATAGTTGATGTGATTTCCTAAAAACTCACAAAGGGACTTACACTAAATTTACTCCTTTTTCCAATCAAATATGTTATTCTCCTTGTGAAATGGAACTTCTTCTAACCAGCTACGAAAAGAAAATGCAAAAGGACAAGGGTTTAGAATACTATTCTAAGGACAATGATATAATGAAATATGCCAAGATAGACAAACTCCTCATGAAACCAAACTCTGCTTCGCCATGGGAACCAAAAACTACATGAAGCTGGTGCAATCTTTTAAGGAAACTCAAGGATTTTCATGTTGCAAATCTCCATCCAAACACCCACTGTTGGCATAGCTTGAATGAGCATCCACAACTGAACTAAAACAAATGTGGTTTAGGCTAACTTTGCAAAATGACTTATCATCGACAAATCATAAAAAGTATGACCTACTAAGGAATTCATCAAATATCTTTACATATATTCATTACATCAATGCACTTCTAATCTATTTCTAAGCCACTTGGAAACATTTCTCCATCATATTCAAGAATTTGATATCATGCTAACATTCCATCACCACACAAATAACCATGAGAACCAACAATTAGCTTGTATTGATTTTGGAAATGCATGATTACAACAATTTCATAATGTCTCTTCAATGACTTCAATGTCTCCTCTACTCCTATTCTAATAGCATCTACTCCTGCTCTTGATTGATCTCTCTATCTAATCATCCCTTTTACAAATGAGAGAAATGGGCCTTATATGGCTCCAAAATTACATGAATGAAAAGGATTGATTTAAGAATCAATGGCCAAGATTGAGACAACAAGGGAGTTTGTTAAAAAAATTACTATTTTTAGAACATTGAATGCAAATGGATGATATGGTAGACTGTGATTGGCTTGATGTTGTGCACATGCCACCTCAACATCGAGCAAAGTAGTTTGATTTTCTTTATGTTCATATTGCTCGGAATGTTTTCCTAGATTTTGTCATCTTTTGTAGTAGTCTCTGAGTCTTTGAATTTTCACCTTTGGAACTTGACTACTTCGAACTTACAACTTGGGAATTTTGAACTTCTTCATGTTGTCTTGATGTAACTTAGGGATTGTGATGTATTCTTGTAGGATGTTGTTTTGCAGGATGCAAGATTCTGTCTTTAGATGGTTGTGTATGAATTTGGGAATAGATTAGTGTATGATGGATGTCTTTCTTTATCTGGCACATGGAATGGATGAATTCAGGAACTTGAATGTTGAATAAACTTTCAGATAATGACTTCCTCTCATGCATGGTGTAATGGTGCTCTTTCTCTGGAAGTGATGTTGTCTTCTTGCTTCATACAAATGATGATCTTGATGATGAACTCTTGATGAAGTACAATTCTCAGAACTTGATCACCTGCGAAACCTTCATCCATCCTTTAAAGTTTCCCATGCGTTAACTTTTAGTATTTTTTTCCATTACCTGCACAAGAGAAACATATATCAATGCCAATACATTTGATCAACAATAACCCTCCATTATAAATTCATAACATGCCTTCATCCTTTCATGGCTAACTTGATGATATACAAATATTATGAGCACCAATTTTGGGTGAGAATGCATTAGGATAGGATGCGCTCATTTTATGTGAATTTGAGCACTTTATGAGCACACAATAAAAGTGCACCCAAGGTGATAGGCGCCAAATGTCAAGATGCACGCAGGTGTCAAATACTTGTTCTAGGGCTATGAATGGTACTACAATTGTATATTGCAAACCCTTCATACAAATGCCTAGGAGAATCAATTTTGCTCCAATACACACTGCTGAGTCTAGAAAACACAAAGCCACCTAGATTGTGCACCCAAGGCGATCACTCTTGGTTGTTTATAAATGAGATCAAGTTGAACAATGTAAAAATATCAAACATGCACCTTGAGTCAGCTTTTGGAATGCCCTCGGTATACCGTTGAGAACTTACAAATGCGAAATAGGTTGATCGAGCACCTTAGGTGATTCTTTTAACAATATATGCTCAATGCTTGAAGCGCACTACCAAACTCCTTCGCAAGTGCACTTGGGCGGACATGTCTTACTGCCAACCATATTGAATTCACAATTCATAGGAGAATAAAATGTACACTTGAAGTGATCCCTTAGCTATCTCCGCACAAGACAAGGGAATACAAAAATATTCCAAACATGGTGTTACGAGGGCCTTTTCAAACTTAATGTTTGATTTTAACTTTTATATCTTGCAAAATAGCTGATTGCATGCGCCTAGGTGGTCATTTTGGAACACTATGCATAACGTTAAGGCATGCGAATTGCAAAAAATAGCATTAGAGTGCACTTGTGGCAGACATTTTTAAATGTTATGCAGATTTTAAAAGCTTTACTTCATCCATTTGGGCGGGCTCTTTAGTATTCCATGCATACATCACTATGCCAGAGTGTCCCTGATGCGTGCCAATGGGTATTGAGTGGATACTTTAATAATTGTGAATAGAGTGGTCTTTCGAATACCTTCCATGATGTTCAAATCGCAGAATTCTTTTTGAATATGTGAAGTCATTAGGCAGAGATCCACTTGGAGCAAACACTTCGGCACTTCTCGATATGAGGTTGTGTTTAAGAAATGCAAGACTTCACCATACATGCGTTGAGGCGGGCATTCTAGATCGCCAAGTATGAATTTGAAAATTTAAATTGCAAAGTTAAATGGGTGGAATATCGTATGAGGTGAAACATGTAATCTTGAAAATATACTTTGCAAAGCTACAGCGGAAGTCTACTTGGGGTGACTGCTTTGGAAAGCCACGTATAATGTGGGCCCATACTGATATTGGAGACCTTGATGCTTAAACATGAAACTAAGGAAAAGCAAGACATCTGTAAATATGCCTTAGGCATCCTTTTTGTTGCATACGCATGAATTCAACCTTCATTCCTTGCAAATCAACCAAGGATATGTACCTGGAGTAGACAAATGGGATCATCAAGTATGAATTGGAGAATGGCAAAGTGATCGCAAAAGTCCACCAGGAGCGGACATTCCAAGATGATGTGCATACATGTGAAGACTGCAATGCAAACATGCCCCCAGAGTGCACCTAAATGGACATTTTAACTCCCTTAAATGATTTGAAATTTTAACATTTGAAAAGCCTTTATTAGTGTGAAATGAACAAGCATCACATGAGCTCAAAACTTTGACAAAGTCAGAGACAAATTCTATCATATGATTCACACCATGAAGACATTTCAATCCAAGATGAAATAGGGTTTATTATGTGGAGCACAATCAGACATTTAACATACTCTAATCCCAACAAATTCCCTCCAAACTCACTACTAAAACAAAACAACCCAAGCCAAAAAGAAGAGGGGTCCTCATCATTCCATGGGGCAATACCATGTGATTTGGTCATAACATCTAGTGCCAATTCGAATAAATGTTCCTAAACATTTCAAAAATAAAGACCTAATCCAAACCCAAAAACATCAGACAATACCTTTAAAGTCATCAACCGGCTAGGAAACACAATCAAAGGCGAAGAAGAATCCTAGATTGGATCGAGACACCTCATAGTTTAACATTTCCAAAATAGTGATTAATATAAAATCCCAAGCGTTCCAAAGATAAACAAGAATCAAAGTTTTAGAATTCCTAAGTACACCCACATATTAGGCCAAATAGACATGAAAACTTGATCAAAGAGTCAAAATCAAAACCTTAGCACAACCATTAATATCCTGAAGATCTAAGTGTGTGCAAGTGAGTTCATTTGCATCCATCAGAAACTAAGGTCATCTAAGTTCCTTCACATTAAGCTATGTGATTAGTACACACCTCATGAACTACCTAGACATGGCCCCGCTGCCAGCGAGCATCTAGAGCCCCGACAGGTTTGTCTCGTAATTCCACTCAAGCAGAGCCCTACTCCCGGTTGGGCGTCCATAGCCCCAGTAAAGATTACTCAATCGTCCATCTAACCAAGTTATAGTGTTTGATTGTGATTTTGTATTTCTTTGCTTCATTTGTGATATTCCATTAAGCTTAAATTTGGCAGAGTACAATGTAGTACCACTACCCTTGCAACACATGCTTTTTGAAGGCATGGGTTACATTGATAACTCAACTAGCTGGGTGTGGAATTCTGATGGCGGAAAAGATGGACCCTTAGATTTTTCACTTAATGTAAGCTCACAGAGACTCACTAAGGTACTTTAGGATTTTAAAGTGTGTAAGGGGTATAAGATCTCAAAATACTTCAAGCCATTCTAAACATTCGATTTATCTTCCAAGAACAAGCAACATGCTATTCAAATAGTAACAATGGAGTCCACAATGAATCTATCCATCTGATGCAATTTTCTCAAAGGAAAACTAAGAGGTTAATAATTGGATTTAGATTTGGCATTTTAAACATGATAATCACAAGATGTTCAGTGTCAAGACACAATATATGATTCCTTTCCTAGTCAAGTACAAATCTTAGCTAGTTGATAAAGTTATAGAAAATCATTTTCAGAATCCAAAAATTTTCATGAATATTTATCAAAGAAAGGAACTAAACATTCAATAAGAATCGGGCTAAATATGCTTTAAAGGATAACAATGCCAACTTCATCAATCAGGAAACCCACAAAAGAAAACCTACAACTAAAGTAACAACCTAAACTATGAAAAGCAAATGAAGAAAAGGACTAACTAAACACGGAAAACCTAATCTAAAGGAAGAGGAAAAGAAAACCTACTCTAAGCAAGCTATTTATAGAGAGCAAACACAACTTAGAAGACCTAAATATATACAAGACCTGGCATGGTTTCTCAAAATGAAAAGCAACAATATGGCACATGTGATAGTTCAGACTTTGACAAATTTGTCCTTGAATTCAAAGAAAAATTCCCTCACAACATAATCACCGAATTTAGTAAAATTTTTGCACAAAATTAGCAGTTATGGCGACTCACTCGGACCATGATTAATCCATATGAAGGCTGTTTTTCCAAAATTTCCATAGTCAAATTCATACTCTTCAAATTCACAATTTGGAAATTGATCTTCAAATTTGTAATCTTCATCAATAGGAGCAAGGAAAGATACAACCTGGTGGTCTTCATCCTCAAGTAGCAATTCTCGTTTGTCACTTATCAATGCGTCGGGAGGTCGAAGTTGGTGATGAATCATCCGACTCGCATCCGCAACATACAAATCAACATTATATTCAATAGTGGGCATATCAAAATGAAAAGGTGAAAATAATTGAAATTTAGAAGCATGGAACATTTCACCTGTAAGTTCTTCGTGGATTTTCAACAATGGGCCTAGCACCAACTTGAATTGCATTGTGTATTTGGCGTTCATTTGTTCATCTTGTGATGACTTTGGCTGTAGGTGGAGCACCCCTTTGAATTGTACTTGATTTACAGACTTGCGAGTGATGGGTTGTAGCATATTTCCATGATTACCATCTCCTTCAAGGACTCTTGAAACCTCTTGTAATTCACCTTTAATAATCTCTTCTAACAACATGAATGATTATGTAACAGGGAATTCTTCTTCTTGCAATGAACTTGAGTCACTTTCTTCTTTAATGGAGGAATCAACATCTTGTTCATCAATTACCTTTGTTTGAACATCTTTTATTACCTTTTCAACTTTCTCTGTAGGAGGTTCATTCTTACTTGGAAGAAGGTATGCAAATTGACTTTCCACTTGATTATCTAGTTCACTTGTGCTATCTTCACTATTGAATAACATGGGAACATCTTCCCCTTTGGGTGGTGAATTGATTTCTTGAAGACATCTTCTCCACAAGTCGTCCAATCTCAATTGTACTTTGAATTCTTCTTCCAACCTTAATTCTTCCTTCACTTGATGAATAACCTCCTGACAAGATGAACACATGAGTTCCGAATGAGTGGTGTTGTGAATCCTAAACCAACCATCAGGAATCAACATTTCTTCTGCAAGCAAGTCCTCAATACTTAATCTCTTCTTGATCATTTCCTTAAAACTTATGAAGAACTCTATTTCATCAAATAAGATGTTGGGAACCACCTTTGTAGAAACAATCGGCTCAAGTACCTATGAAAACTAATTTTTTTCTTGCAATGCTATTTCCATCCTTGATAAAAATGTTAGACAATATAGCTCCTCATGTCCATTGGTGTCGTGAATTCTACATCCCTTCCTTAATGCAAAGTCGTCCAAACTCTTAGGATAGAGTTGTACATTCAAAGTCCACCAAATCTTAAGAACATCATATTGAGAATGATCCATATTGAATTGCCTTGGAAATTTTGAGAAATCCATCCTTATTTCGGTATTTTTCAATCTTTTACTTTTTTTGGATTTTTTGAATTTTCTACTTTTTTGTATTTTTTGGCATAAGAGAGATCTTGGAAATCTCAAATTCAGCTTTGAAAGATCACTTTTGTTCCAATTCCACAATTTGGAGTTCATTCACACGCTTGGAATGAAAGAAGCAATATATTTCCTTGTTCATGCCCCTTTTATTTTGAGTTGAGATGTAAGAAATTCTTCGTTCTCGCCTCCTCCTTGTTGAATCTTATCAAGCGATATGAGGAGAGGCATGCATAAAAGTGATGGATGATAGAGAAATGAATGATAAAACACACCAGAATATCTTTTGTATGCTTGGAACAAATGGAGCAATTCGTTGTTCTCGCCCTCCTTCTAGCACCAATTCTGTTGATGTGTTTTTTATGCACATGCAAACTCATAATAAAATACCAAGTATTCTATCCTCTCTTGAATAAAGTCTCCCAAAGGATAAACAATGTGATCCAATGAGACAACTCCAAGGTTCATGATATGTCAAGTCTTGACTTGCAATAGATAGACTTAGTAGTTGATGTGATTTGTTGAAAACTCACAAAGGGACTTATGCTGAATTTAATCCTTATTCCAAAAAAATATGTTATTCTCCTTGTGAAATGGGACTTCTTCTAACAGTCTATGAAAAGAAAATGCAAAAGAATAAGGGTTTAGAAAACTATTCTAAGGACAATGATATAATGAAATATACCAAGATAGACAAACTCCTCATGAAACCAAATTCTGCTTCACCATGAGAACCAACAACTACATGAAGCCGGTGCAATCATCTAAGGAAACTCAAGGATTTTCATGTTGCAAATCTCCATCCAAACACCCACTATTGGCATAGCTTGAACGAACATCCACAACTGAACTAAAACAAATGTGGTTCAAGCTAACTTTGCAAAATGACTTATCATTGACAAATCATAAAAAGTATGAACCATTAAGAAATTCATCAAATATCTTTACATATATTCATTACATCAATGCACTTCTAATCTATTTCTAAGCTACTTGGAAACATTTCTCCATCATATTTGAGAATTTGAAACCATGCTAACATTCCTTCACCACACAAATCACCATGAGAACCAACAATTAGCTTGTATTGATTTTGGAAATGTATGATTACAACAATTTCACAATGTCTCTTCAATGACTTCAATAACTCTCATCTACTCCTATTCTGATAGCATCTACTCCTACTCTTGATTGATCTCTCTATCTAATCATCCCTTTTACAAATGAGAGAAATGGGCCTTATATAGGCTCCAAAATTACATAAATGGCTAGGATTGATTCGAGAATCAAAGGCCAAGATTGAGACAACGAGGCAGTTTGTTACAAAATTACTGTTTTTAGAACATTGAATGCGAATGGATGATGTGGTAGACTGGAAAAGGCTTGATGTTGTGCACATGCCACCTCAGCATTGAACAAACTAGTTTGATTTTCTTTATGTTCATATTGCTCAAAATGTTTTCCCAGATTTTGTCATCTTTTGTAGTAGTCTTCGAGTCTTCGAATTTTCACCTTTGGAACTTGGTTGCTTCAAACTTGCAACTTGGGAATTTTGAACTTCTTCATGTTGTCTTGATGTAACTTATGAATTGTGATGTATTCTTGTAGGATCTTGTTGTGTAGGATGCAAGATTCTAGCTTTGGATGATTGTGTATGAATTTTGGAGTAGATTAGTGTATGATGGATGTCTTTCTTTGTCTGGCACATGGAATGGATGACTTCAGGAACTTGAATGTGGAACGAACCTTCGGATAATGACTTCCTCTCATGCATGGTGAAATGGTGCTCTTCCTCTGGAAGTGATGTTGTCTTCTTGCTTCATACAAATGATGATCTTGATGATGAACTCTTGATGAAGTGCAATTCTTAGAACTTGATCACCTACGAAACCTTCATCCATCTTTTAAACTTTCCCATGTGTTAACTTTTGGTATTTGTTTTCCATTACCTGCACAAGGGAAACATATATCAATGCCAATACATTTGATCAACAATAACCCTCCATTATAAATTCATAACATGCCTTCATCCTTTCATGGCTAACTTGATGATATACAAATATTATGAGCACCAATTTTGGGTGAGAATCCATTAGGATAGGAGGCGCTCATTTTATGTGAATTTGAGCACTTTACGAGCACACAACAAAAGTGTGCTCAAGGTGATAGGCGCCAAATGTCAAGATGCACGTAGGTGTAAAATACTTCTTCTAGGGCAATGAATGGTACTACAATTGTATATTGCAAACCCTTTATACAAATGCCTAGGCAAATCAATTTTGCTCCAATACACACTGCTGAGTCCAGAAAATACAAAGCGACCTAGATTGTGTGCCCAAGGTGATCACTCTTTGATGTTTACGAATGAGATCAAGTTGAACAATGTGAAAATATCAAACATGCACCTTGAGTCGGCTTTTGGAATGCCCTCAGTATACCCATGAGAACTTACAAAATGTGAAACAGGTTTGATCTAGTGCCTTAGGCAATTCTTTTAATAGTATATGCTCAATGCTTAAAGCACATTACCAAACTCCTTTGCAAGTGCACTTGAATAGACATGTCTTACTACCAACCATATTGAATTCACAATGCGTAGGAGAATAAAATGCGCACTTGAAGTGATCCCTTAGCTATAGCCGCACAAGACTAGGCAATACAAAAATATTCCGAACATGGTGTTAAGCAGGCCTTTATGAACTTAATGTTTGATTTGAAGTTTTATATCTTGCAAAATAGCCGATTGCATGCACCTAGACAGTCACTTTCGAACACTATGCATAACGTTAAGGCATGCGAATTGCAAAAAATAGCACTAGAGTGCACTTGTGGCAGATATTTTTAAATGTCATGTAGATTTTAAAAGATTTGCTTCATCCATTTGGGCAGGCTCTTTAGTAATCCACGCATACATCACTATGCCAGAGCGTCCCTGATGTGCTCCAGCGGGTATTGAGTGGATGCTTTAATAATTGTGAATAGAGTGGTCTTTCGAATACCTTCCATGATGTTCAAATCGTAAAGTTATTTTTGAATATGTGAAGTCATTAGGCGGAGATCTGCTTGGAGCAGACACTTTGGCACTTCTAGATATGAGGCTATGTTTAAGAAATGCAAGACTTCACCATACATGCGCTTAGGCGGGCATTCTAGATCGACAAGTATGAATTCAAAAATTTAAATTGCAAAGTTAATGGGCGGAAGATCGTATGAGGTGAGACATGTAATCTTGAAAACATACTTTGCAAAGCTATAGCGGAAGTCCGCTTGGGGTGACTACTTTAGAAAGCCATGTATAATGTGGGCCCACACTGATATTGGAGACCTTGATGCTTAAACATGAAACTAAGGGAAAACAAGACATCCGCAAATATGCCTTAGGCGGCCTTTTTATTGCATACGCATGAATTCGATCTTCATTCCTTGCAAATCGACCAAGGATATGTGCCTGGAGCAGACAAATGGGATCATCGAGTATGAATTGGAGAATGGCAAAGTGATAGCAAAAGTCTGCTAGGAGCAGACATTCGAAAACAATGTGCATACATGTGAAGACTACAATGCAAACATGCTCCAGAGTGCGCCTAAATGGACATTTTAACTCCCTTGAACGATTTGAAATTTTAACATTTGAAAAGCCTTTATCTGTGCGACATGAACGAGCATCATGCATGAGCTCAAAAATTTGACAAAGTCAGAGACAAATTCCATCATATGATTCATCCATTGAAGACATTTCGATCCAAGATGAAAAAGGGTTTATTACGTGGAGCGCAATCAGGCATTTAACATACTCTGATCCCAACAAATTCTCTGCAAACTCACTGCTGAAACAAAACAACCCAAGCCAAAAAGAAGAGGGGTCCCCATCATTCGATGGGGCGATGGTGTGATTTGGTCACAATAGTCACCATATCCACAAGCGCCACCTACATATTCATTTAGAGTTTCGTTAGCCTAGAAGACGATTTCTAATATTCGAAACTGAAGTTGACAATTTGATCTGATATGAAATAATACCAACCTGGGATCCAATTCAAGAGGAGGAATTACAGACTGGGAATCGCTGCAATAGTCCAAAATGCTTTGCCAAAAATCCTGTTCGGCCATATTTGTATTCCAAAGGGAAGGTTAATGCCTTTGCTTAGAATGGAAATACAGTAGATAGTTTTCACAATGGCAGTGGGAATGAACATTATACATTTTCTACACAACATGCCATTCAAATAATCTGGCCATCCATGTACCTCTCCTCCTCAGAATTCGAATAGTCAGGCTCTATTTAAATTTATCAGGGAACTGGCGATGCAGAACGACGCTCTCCACGGTTTGATCCTCAGTAAATGGAACGGGCTACCCCAGCCTATTGGATTCAGAGCAAAACAAATTCATATTCTTAGAGCCATGAAGAGAGTTGCAGCACGCAGCGGTAAATGAAAAAAACAAATCAAATCAAAAAATCTGGGATAAGAAAAATAGAAAAAGCGGAAGTTGAAAGCGGGAATATTTGAAAGTTAACCTGTTGTTCCATTCTGCAGTTAGTGAAGAGGTTAACATTAAGCAGTTAAGACTAGCGGACAGCAGGGCTTAAATTTGATGGCCGTATGGCCGTATTTAGTCATTTTAGACGTAAAATACAATTAAAATTTTAGGAAGACCGTATCACCTGAAAGGTAATATTTCAAGTAAACTATCAAAATTTCTATGTAATTATTCTTATATATATTTTTAGTCTATATGTATTTTTCCTAAAATAGTTAGGCTTTAATATTTGAAAGGCAACTTCAAATAAATGGCTGTCACAAAAAAAATGCTTGACAGGCAGGGTCGACCATCAAATTTAAGCCCTGGTGAACAGAATGGAAAAGGATGAGGGTGGGAGCGAGCGGGGGCCACTTCCACGTCAGCATTGATGCTGACCGTGGAAGTAGATGACATTTAAGTAGAGCCAAGACAGATATAAGCCGACATTGGTGAACTGAGACTTGGTCAAGAGCCAATTGTGGGCGTAGTGAGGTCAAACCTGAAGCTTAGTTGAATGCTTTGAGTGCTGGGAGTAAATGCTCCGGTTGGCACTTCGAAAGGACGCCACAGAGCCAGAGATTTTCTTTGCAGAAATACAGTGCCAAAATTGGCCATAGCCAATGTCAAGATAGGGGATGCGTTGCAAACTGCCGTCCCTTTCTTCCAATCGAACATGCACTGAGCTGGGGCAAATGACTTGTAGATTTCTGCCAAGCTCAAACCTTCATGCATAGAAAGGCCAAACCTCCCTCTACACGACTGGTCACGCCTCAAAATATGTAGTGAGGGATGGCCTGCAATGGAGATATGAAGTTTCTAATGCCGGCCAAAGAAACTGCAACCAAAGTGAGGAATAAACCGTGACTTGGGTATGTGAAGTTGACCTTTGGAATCATAGCAACAACCAATAGACGATGATTAACTCTGCATAGGTTCCTTTTCTTCTTCCACGCACAAGTTCTTCTCCTTTAAATCCTGCAGGGGTATGCAAGGACGTGGCTCCTTTGAAACAGGTGTGGCCCTTGTGGATAGGCCACTGACCTTTTAAAAAGGCCGTGGCCTCTACAAACCAGGTTATGGCCTTTAAAACCAAGCCTTTAACTCCTTTTATGGAGATTGCATCCTATGTGTAGAGAATAACGTGGCACAACAAGAAATAGAAACCCTCAACACAATTAAAAATGCCAAAACACTTCTCCGTCAGATGTGAGTTTGCCCTCACACAGCAATGCCTCCAATACATCAAACAGATCACGCCAAACGATCTGCACACAAACTTGTCACTCCCTCACAAGGGTTTCTTCTGTGGCAAATTTCAATGACGCCTTCGCAACGAACCAGCAAGCGAGCTCAATGAAGTGCTGATACCATATTAGAAGCCAAGATCAACTGAGCGAATGCAAGTATCGAATCAAAGTAGATTGATAGTCCAAATGAGAGCACGTATAGGCAAGAGAGAGGCAGTTATTAGTTGATGGAAAGACTCCTACAAACTAGAATGAGTGGCTAGTTTAGTGGGAGACTTGATGACCCCTCAACTAACCCCCTAACAACCTTAACCACCCAACAACATTGACATGTGTCAAGATTGTGTAAGGGCACACCTAAGTAGGCTTATGCCTAAGATATATGAAATATATATACACTAACAAGAATAAGCCAACAAATTTTACCCATAAACTGTAAGTTATAAAAGAGATAAGTTATTATATGTTGAGCCATAACATATTAGGTAAAAGAGGTGTAAATACAAAGTAGCTTACTTTAAACAATAAAATTGACATATTGGAACACATATACAAATTGTATTCATCTCATTACATGAGAAGAATATTTCTTATAATGGTCATATTTTACATAAATTGTTTTGTTATGAAAGCTTACATTTATACTCAATGTGGTTCCTACAAGAAATGAAATGGTTCAAACTTTAGAAAAAGTGAATTTCTAATATAAGTATAGTTGATGCTTTCTATAATAGCAAAATTCATCCTTGTCTGAAATCTTTGTTCTTCTTCAAATATTATCGTCCATTGTAATTTTTCCTATCTTTGTTGCCTTTATTTTTTTTAATATTATTGCAGAATATATAAGTTTTTTAATCAAATTCTTGTGATTTTTTAGGTCTCTTTTTAATTAAGGTTTACACCCTTCAACCAAAAATGGTACATCTATAATAAATTTTCTTTAGGGCTTAAAGTTTTCATTTTGCCATAGTCAAAATCTAGTTATATGATATTATTAATATTTTTCTACATAGTACATGAATGACTTTGAGGGTTAACCCTATGGTGCAAGAGGGCTCTCCCCTCTTGCAAAAACACATCTCAAATCACAAACACATGCACAGGTAGATAGTCTCTACCTAAAATCTAAAACTTAGATTCAAAATAAAGATTGCAACAAGACTTTCCAATTTATTGATATTTAGATCACAAATACTTCACATTCATCTATCCACATGGGTAATCCCACAATAATGGGTCCCCAACTTGGGACAAAAAAAATTGGGACGAAGGGGGACAAAATTTATCATGTACCTTCATTCGAAGGTTTTTCTTTGAACGAATGTACCTATGAAAGAAAATTGCTGTGTAATAATCTTTGTTTGAAGAAATATCTTCGAACGAAGGACATCTTCGAACGTAGATTTTCAATTACTAAAAAAATATTAAAATAATGCCTTCGAACGAAGAAAATCTAATTAATAGAAAGATATAATGATCAATTTAATGTAAAGAAGTTGTGCATGAGCTAGGTCAGTTTTTTGAGGAAAAAAGTGTGTGATTAGAATTGTGAGAGAAGAAAGTATTTGTGTGTGTGAACCTAATTTGAAAAGAAAAAACTTACATCATATAACATCAAAAATAGTGATTAGATTTGTGAGAGAAGGTTATTGTGTGGATTGTGATTAGATTTGGAAGAAGGTTATTGTGTAGTGATCAGATTTGGAAGAATGATATTGTGTGATTTGTAATTAGATTTGTGAGAGGAAGATTATGTGAAGAAGCATATAATAGATCAACCATTAAAGGATTAATAGATTGGAGCCTATCAAATAGAGGTTGGAGCCTCTTGTTGGGTTGGAGCTCAGTTTGTGTGGGGGTTGGAGCCTCCAATAGGTTGTAGACTATCAAATAGAGGTTGGAGCCTCTTGCTGGGTTGAATCTTAGTTTATGTGGGGGTTGAAGCCTCTAGTAGGTTGGGGCCTATAATTCTATCAAGTGGAGATTGAAGCCTACAAGAAGAAGAAAGAAGATATATATATATATATATATATATATATATATATATATATATATATATATATATATATATATATATATATATATATATATATATATATATATATATAAGCAATATTGTGTACTTAATTTCTAGATACTGCATATGTGTTGTTGATATAATTGATTGAGTTTGAAAAGTAAAAGATTGTTAGATACTGATTCAACCCCCCTTCTCAGTATCATTGTGTGCTCATCAAATACAATAAGTAGGGGTGTGAAAGGTTGGGATAAAATTATGTAATTATTTAGAGATTAATTTTCATAAATCATCAATGTTTTTTTGCCTTGCTATTGTTGGAATTAGTATTACATCTTAGTATAGATTAGACTAATAAATAATAAATTAACATGCAAATGTTAATTTATAAATAAATGTTAGTTTATAAATAATTATGTTAGAATGTTAGTTTTGGGAAGTTACATTATTGTAGGTTAGTTTAGTTTGTTTTATTCAAGAAAATAAATGCTTTATAAGCTGCAATGTAATGTACGACAAATTGGATTTAATGAACAATATAGTATTGCATATCATTTGGTGTTATATTTCCATGGATTAAATAATCTCAAATTTGTGTTCATGTTTTTTAATTGATATCAAAGTAGAGAAATCGTGTTGAAGGAGTTCTTTGCAATTTTGAAAAATAATGGTGTTAAATTCTAAAATTTGTATTTATAGCATCCAAGTTGTAGTTAGTGGCCTTTGGAAATCTACAAAGAGAGGCATGTTGAACTAGTTTTAAATACATTTCATTACTAGAGTTTAAAGGTAAAACAAGGCATTGAATTTGTATTCATATTATTTGCTAAATTAAATAGTGGCAATGAAGTTTTCTGCTGCTACAAAAGGTGTTGGAAATACAAATAAAATATTTATTATATTAAATAAAATGCATTGAAGTTTTTCATATACATTGAAAAATAGCTTTTGAAGAATCTATATGACATGTTAATGAAGTCCAATGACTTCTAGTTGACTGTTACGTATTGCTGGCATGAGATCTTTAAATTGGGGTGTGATTCAAGATTTTCCTACAAAATTTTTAAACATCCCTCTATTACAACGACTTTTCTAATAGGTGTTGAAAATAAATAATTTTTGTTGAAGTTTTATTTCATACAATTATAACAAAATACTCTAGTATTGAACAAAACAACTTTTCTAATAGGTGTGCAAAATAAATAATTTGTGTTGAAGTTTTATCTCAAACCATTATAACAAAATACTCTAGTATTGAACAAAGAAATGACAAGTTCAATAAGCTTTAAAGGAAAGTTTATTATTGCTTCAAGGTGTGGTTGGGATAGTTGGTCGGTATTTGAAGTGAAATAATATTAGTAAATGTTGAAATTTTAGAATGAGTATTTTGATTATCATTATGGGCTTGTAAGCAATGTGGAGATAATTGATATATTTTGTAATTGGAATTATTTGTTGTAAGAGGTCAATAGTATGTATCTAAGAGAAGATGCATTTGTTTTAGTTTGTATATGAGTTTTGAAATTATTGTAATTGGAGATATAAGATGAGTAAGAGTTTATTTTTTATTGCATATAGCATGTTAAAGATTAAAGTGGTCTAAATTTTCAAAGGAAATATTTGTAATGGTGTATTATTAGTTGAAAGTGACACTAAAGTTTTTACTTTTGAATATGGCCACATATTACAAGGCTACTTGACATAATTCTTGTATGCTTGAGACCATCAATGATACATTTGACAATTCTTGCATAGGCTCACATGTCTAATCAAATGAATAAATTGTAACAAAGTCATATTGGAGGCTAGAGGCACTAGAGGATGGAGGTACATTATCATCATGAGCTAGCTTTTCACTTAGAGATGATACTTTACATGAGAAGCACCATTTTCATTTTGAATCCCTTCGTGGAGCAAGGGGGACATGTGGTAGTTTATTTTTGGTTTGTGGATAGTTAAGTATGTCTCGATCCATAGACTTGGTGAGTTATAACTATGGATATTTGAGTATGTCCCAATCCATAGATTTGTAGGTTTGTATTTGTGGATAATTGAGTTTGTCTCAATCCACAAAGGGAGGAGTGTTACTGTGGATGATTGAGTAAGTCTCGATTCACAGTTGGTTATTGTTTTTCTTGTGGATAATTGTGTTCGTCTCTATTCACAAGAGAGATGATCTACTTGTGAATAATTGAGTATGTCTTGATTCATAGGTATTTTGAGGATTTGTAGGTTTAATAGTTAGGACATCCATTAATGGGTTTAGTTTGATGTGTCTTGGGTGAGTGAGGAGATTTGGTGGAGGTGCTTCATCAAGTTTCTAGATGGGCTACTTTGTTTGGTCCATGTAGTGTTCTATTCTTTGTTTAGATTAATATAATAAGGGGGGGAATGTTGGAATTAGTATTACATCTTAGTATAAGTTAAACTAATAAATAATAAATTAACATACAAATGTTAATTTATAAATAAATGTTAGTTTATAAATAACTAAGTTAGAATGTTAGTTTTGGGAATTTACATTCTTGTAGGTTAGTTTAGTTGGTTTTATATAGGAAAATAAAGGCCTTATAATCCATTACAATATAAAGTATGACATACTAGATTTAATGAACAACATAGACATTGCATAATATTTGGTGTTATGAACAATATACATTTAATGAACGGTTTTTCAATAGCCATTGCATACAAATTGTTTTGTTATGAAATCTTACATTTACACTCAATGTGGTTCCTAAAACAAATGAAACATTTCAAACTAAAAACATGTGAATTTATAATGTGAGTATAGTTTATTCTTTCTATAATAGAAAAATTCATCCTTGTCTCAAATCTTTGTTCTTCTTAAAATATTGTGGCTCCTTGTAATTTTTCTTATCTTTGTTGCCTCTATTTTTTCAATATTTTTAGAGAATATAGTTTTTAATCAAATTCTTGTGATTTGTTAGGTCTCTTTTAAATTAAGGCTTACACCCTACAACCAACAATTGTACATCTAGGTTTGGCTTATTGCAATAGTCCATTAAACCTAGTATACCCGTTCACCCTTATAGCCACCTAAGGGATAGGTTTGATTCAAGACTAAAGATAATATAACAATAAAGCAACAAAATTCAAAAATCATACCAAAAGAAATTTTTTTGGAAGAAAGATTTAAAACATTCCCTAGAGATAATGGTAGACCTCAAGGCTAGGTTGAAAATTATTTCACACTAAAATTTCTCTCATAAATATAACTTTGTACCAAACTTGTTATCCATTTAAATATGTGGGAATTATAAAGAATAGATATAGTCATACTATTATTCTAATCAACACTAAGACATGCATTGACTATTGAAATAAAAACATTCAATACTAATAGGTTCAAATATCATATATTATCTAAAATGTAGGTAGTTGAAGGTTCCATTGATGAAGTTTTAGTCAACATAGTTAGGATGATTCATTCAACCCTTTCCTTTCTATTCTCTCTTCACCCACAAACCCACTCTCCCTTTGAATACTTTATGATATGACATGCCCTATTGCCTTTAATGGAAACCATATATCCATTAAAACCCCCACTACCCATGGCTTAAGTGAGCACAATAAGTTTATATTCCTAATCTATTCTCCAAACTAATCATGACAATGATTTTACGTAACCAAAGATGCCTTGAGAGGGAGCGGTGTGGTTGACCACCATACCATACCAACCCTCATGGTGGAATGGTGGCCACACCTCCTTGTTCAACACAAACAAACATGCACCTCAACCTAAAAGTTTAGAGTTTTTACATTTCAAATAATGTATTAATCATTACCTCTTATTTTCTTGCAATTAATACTTTTATCATGTAAACAAGACTTTGTGAAATGTATTTCCTTGATCATATATTAAGTTGAGACCACATACAATTCCATTGATCACACATTACCACTTCATATTAGATATATAGGTAAATAATCACCACATATAGGGAAACAATATATATCACCACATAGAGGTAAATAATCAATAGTATCATAAACATGCATTAAACATTTCTTGACTAACATGGTATAATTGACTATTGATGACGATACCTTAGACCTACCAAGTAGGCCAAAGACAAAGTGACAAAAATGAAGGCAATGTCTCAAATGAGATGTTAGGCCCAAAATACCTTTCTAACCAACCAATCACAAATCCAAAAAAATGGACATAATTACACATGGTTCATGCTTCCACGAGGGTAAAATGACTACACCATAATTGAATTTATAAAATGATGCTAACTAGGATGACTAACTAGCACTAGCTGACCTCATTTCTATCCCATGTGTTGTTTTAGTATGCCGACATCCTCCCCATGATATTCTCTCTATAGTTAGGGATACAATATAACTTGAAACCAACATCAAATACATCACATGATTAGTTCCTCATATCAAATCATTTGAATATTCATAAGGGTGATCACACAATAGTGTGGCCCACTTTTTGGTATCTACACTCAAAATTAGTATTTTTTTAGCATTTTTCAATTTGTGTCAATTATAGAAAATAAATTGTCAAGAACTTAAGGATTGTGTAAAATAATGAGTTATGGAATTTTCTATGTAGATTGAAGTTTTAATTTTTTAAAATTGAAGAATTATTTCTATCATTTGTATTTTTATTTTCAATCAATTTTATTTTTTTCTATTATTTTCTATTCAACAAAATTATTCCATATCACATAACTTTCACTACAAATAAAAACTTTCCTTAACTTCTTGGAATGAGGTTATTAACTCCAATTTCTAGTGCACAATTTTTTTTGGGTTAGTTTTTATTAAATATTATTGGGTAAGTTTTTATTAAATATTTTATCTAATATTTATTTTTGAATTATTACTACCAAAAATTTTAGACCTATTTTATATAGTAACACATTTCTCTTAGCCTATATATCAAAATTAAATTTTTATTTTTCATTGAAACAAGAACATCTATGTGGAGTGTAGTGCATTTTTTTGGAACTTTGTAACAAGGTTTGTTATTTTTCATAGTCTCTTGAATAGAGGTAATTATTTTTTCATAATGGACCTACATGTTCAATATAAGATTAAAAATATATATAATATTAAAGGAAATATAATACATATTATAATTTTTGGAAAGATATTACTAAGGGATACAAACTTACAAATGTCATTTCCAAGAGACTTCATTTGATCCCCAAAAAAGTGAAGTAAAATTGCTTTTTTTGTTAGCATTTTGATAGGTGCAAAGGATACTCTATTAGGGGTTTGATTTAAGTTCTAAGGGGGTCTACCAAAGTGGTTTTGATCTAACCCCCTTGAATCAAACCACCTCAAATAGAACCCTTTAGGCATAGATCATTAATTTTTCAAAAAAATATGTGATTTTATGTAAAACATAGGACATCCCACAAGTGGGGCACACTATTGTGTGATCAACCATAAGTAAATAAATAAAAGATGATAATAAATTAATAGAAATAGTCAATATTTAAATCATGTCATATTAATTGGGATGGATCTCAAATCAAATTTCTTAGTTACAAAATTATAAGACAAATCCATGCCTAAATTCATCTAAATTTGTATATTATGCTAACATAATAGAAATGCATAAATCCTCAAAATGCTTTTAGTAGATGGAATTATCAAAATTGTCATAATTAAGTAATTATTAAATCATTAATTATTTAGGGCACTACAACCAAGGTGACCAATAATTCTAAAGTGGTAGCTAGAGATTCATGGCACACATTCTAAAATCTTTCAAAATTGTTGGGAATTAAGATGTCTCAACCTTGGTAATTCCTTACATTTGTAATTCTTGCATTTATTATTTAATTGTCTATGTTGTAAATATTTGGAAATTCCATATTGTCATATTGTAGGATGTGGCACAATGATGTGTCAATCCTACATGGATTATGACAACTTGTACTTTTGTCCTCACATGAGGAGATAGGCATCCCACTTAGTGGTAGGAATATTCTGCCATGTGTCGACACCTTCCATGTTGCGTAAGGAATGTTTGACTGAAACGGTTATGACAGATTCCTATGATGAATCTATGACATGTAAGAGTCATAAATAGAAGGTTATAAGACAGGAGATGACATGTGTCATGAAGCATCTTTGAATAAGGCATATTTGGGTGCCCCAAGGTGGAATATGACATGTTGTAAGAGAATATGCTATTTATAGCATGTGTATGATAGATTCTCTTACAACTGTAAGTTGTAACCGCTATGACAGATTCTATGACGATCGTAAGTGTCGTAAGAGCATCTGTCATAGCCCATTTTGGAAATAAGTGACCTCTTTGGAATGGGAGCTGTGGAAAAGTGTCAAGCACATTCTACAATGTTGACTAAGTGTCCTTAGGTGTGCGTTTTGGTCCATGAAGCCATGTTGGACACCCATCCCAAGAAAGGTCTAATATTGCCTTGTATTTTCTATATAAACAGGTGCTTGGAGATGGAGTTTGTATCATAGGTTCACAGGTACTGTTATACTACCGAATTGACTCTAGACATGAGTGTCGAAGACCATTGAAGCTTACATTGCAAGTGTATTGTAAACATTCTTTCAGATTTGTTAATACATTGTGTAGGTTTTTGAGTGGGGTTTTTCACCTGATAAGGGTTTTCCCCACCATATATCTTTGTCTCTCTTCTTCTGTCTTCTTTCTGGTTCTTGTGTTTTGCTACAATATCTCATGTTAATGGTTTAACATTACTATAATAGTTAGGATAAATTTAAATTTGCATAGCCCTCTCCTCAATAGATTAGAGTAAGAAGCAATTTTCGCACACCTAGCTTCCTTTCAGTTGGTATCAAAGCTTGATCACCTTTGGTCCTAGTTGTTGGGTGGGGTTTTTTGAGCTAATCTTAGGTTGAGTGGGAGTCTATACAGAGCATTCTGTATCTTATTGCAGCAAGGAGATGGAAGGCACATCTGGAAGATTTGAAATAGAAAAGTTTGATGGCAGTAATTTTGAGCTGTGGAAGCTCAAGATGGAAGACATGCTTGTTGACCGAGACCTTTGGGATAGTGTGAATGGAATTAAACCCACTACAATGTCACAAGCTAACTAAGATCTCAAGGATCAGAAGGCTAAGGGTCTCATAAGACTTAGTCTTGTTGATTATGTGTTGTTAAATGCCCATGAGGAGACTACCACAAAACAACTTTGGAAGAAGTTGGGGGATGTGTATCAAGCAAAATCCCTAGTTAATAAACTTTTTCTAAGAAAGAAGTTGTATTCTCTTCGAATGGAGGACAGAGGATCTGTTGCTGAACATATGAATGCTTTCAACATGCTGGTTGCACAATTGGCGTCTATTGTTGTAAAGATGGAGGAGGAGAATCGGTGTATGACCCTACTTTGTTCTCTACCGGACTCATGGGATCATCTTGTCATGGCAATCGGAAGCACCACATCCACATTCAAAATGGAAGAAGTGGTTTCTTCACTGTTGTCTGAAGAGATGCGGAGAAAGTCTTCTGAGGTAGCTAAAGAGGCCCTTGCAGTTCATGGAAGACCCAAGGAGAAAGGGAAGAAGAAGGACAAGAAAGCTAAGAAGGGTAGATCCAAATCTCCTAGAAAGTCCAAGGCTCTTTGTTGGAACTGTGGCAAGACCGGGCATTTCTGAAAGGAATGCAAAGAGGAGAAGAAGAAAAAGAAGAAAGCTCCTGATTCATATTCTGACAAGTCACAAGACGATGGTGATGCTTTTATCGCAGCCCTAGCAACCCATGCATCTGATGATGTGTGGCTAATCGACTCTGGTGCATCATTCCACATGACCTTGCATCGAAACTGGTTCACTAAGTATGAGGAGTTCGATGGTGGAAAGGTGTATCTGGGTGACGACTCTCATCTGAAGATTGTTGGTCATGGAAGAGTCTCTATCTAATTCCCTGATGGTCAAGTGAAGGGGATCTCTGGGGTTATGCACATCCTAGGCTTAGCATGGAACCTGCTTTCTATAAGTAGTTTGAATGATGTAGGTGTGCAGGTTGTCTTTTCGAAAGAAGGATGCAAGATGACTAGAGGATCTATGGTGCTTGCTAAGGGTACTAGGAGAGGTACTCTGTTTCAGCTGGAGGCATGCATTTCACAATGCAATAGTTCTTCTAACTCAAGGAAGACGGCAGCAGTCACTTCATCCCCACCATCTAAATGAGCAGTGAAGAAATCTGTTGTTTCTAGTCTTGATGGTTGTAATCGTGCACTGGAAGTTAAACTTCCTGCAGAAAAGACAATGTTATGGCATAAGAGATTTGGCCACATTGGTGAGAAGGGTCTGTGTACCCTAAAAAATAAGAACCTCATTTAGGGGTTAGATGATTGTAATCTTGAGTTCAACTTTTGTGAACATTGCATTTATGGAAAACAAAACCGTGTTTAGTTTTACTCGAGTTCTCATAAGTCTTCTGGTGTGTTGGACCTTATTCATTCTGATGTGTTTGGACCTGTTAATGTTCCTTTGTTATCAAAATCTATATACTTTGTATCTTTTATAGATGATTACATTAGAAGGACATGGATTTATTTTCTTAGAAGCAAATCTGAAGTCTATAGAAAGTTTAAGGAGTTTAAAGCCTTTGCTAAAAATTAGACTGGTAAAAGATTAAATGTTTGAGAACTGACAACGATGGTGAGTTCTGGTCTACAAAATTTGATAAGTATTGCAAGGAACTTGGGATTGAAAGGTATAAGACAACTCCATATACCCCACAGAAAAATGGAGTTGCAAAGAGGATGAACAAGACACTGATGGAGAAGGCTGGGAGTATGCTTAGTGGAGCTGGCCTAGAACAAAAGTTTTGGGCTGAAGCTGTTGCCACTACTTGCTATCTGGTGAACAGATCTCCTACATCAACTGTTGTTGAAAAGACACCCATGGAGGTGTGGTCTGGTAGAAATCCTTCAATAAGGCATCTTCGTGTTTTTGGTTGTGAGGCATATGCACATGTGCCTAGGGAGAAGTGGTCAAATTTGGAGAACAAAGTTGTTAAGTGTATCTTCATTGGCTATGGTGTTGGTGTGAAAGGATACAAGCTTTGGGACCCTGTGGCTGAAAAAGTGTTGTATAGTAGATGTGTCATCTTCATAGAGCTTACACCTTCTTCCACTGCTTTGCAGCCAGAAGAAAGAGAAAAGAAAAAGGATGTTGTTCAATTTCCTCTCACCCCTGAGAAGACTGAACAGAAAGACAATGTTGGACCTGATGATGAGGAAAGCTCTAGCAACTCTGAAAGCTTAGATGAAGAAGTTGAACCTCAACCTCAGCTCTTGATGAGGTCTACACGAATAAGAAAGCAACCTGAAAGGTTTAGTTTTACATTGCTTGATTCTAGTTGTGCTTATGCTTTAATCACTAACAGTGATGAACCTAGAACTGTGTCAGAGGCTTTGGATATGAAGGATGTAGGTTCCTAGAAGGAGGCCATGGAGGAAGAAATGGCTTCTTTGGAAAAGAATCAAACTTGGGACTTGGTGCCTTTGCCTCCTGGACAGAAACCCATTGGATGCAAATGGATGTTCAAGAAGAAAATTGGTGCAGATGGCAGTGTTGAGAAGTATAAGGCTAGATTGGTTGCGAAGGGGTATTCACAAATGGAGGGTATAGATTATGGTGAGATCTTCTCTCCCATTGCAAAGCTGACATCCATTCGATTCCTGTTGTCTCTCGCAACAGCTTATGACTTGGAGGTAGAATAGATGGAAGTGAAGACAACTTTCCTTCATAGTGACTTGGAGGAAGAAATCTACATGTCACAGCCAGAGCATTACATGGTGAAAGGTAAAGAAAATTTAGTTTGCAAACTTAAGAAGTCTTTCTATGGTTTGAAGCAATCCCCTAGGAGATGGTACTTGAAGTTTGATGCCTTTGTGTTGTCAGTTGGAATTGTGAGATCAAAATCAGATCACTGTGTGTATTATAAATTTGATGGTGATCATATTCTCATTGTTGCATTATATGTTGATGATATGTTGCTCATTAGGAAAGGTAAGAATATGATTTCTAATTTTTAATCTTAGTTGTAAGGACAGTTTGAAATGAGAGATTTAGGGGCAGCCAGGTACTTTCTATAAATGGAAATTAGAAGAAACAGAACCAACAGAAAACTCTGGTTAAGCTAGAGTAAGTATGTGAAAACCATGTTGGACAGATTCAGCATGGCAGATTGTAGACCATTGTGTGTTCCTGTTTCTTTGGGGACAAAGTTGTCTATTGAGGATTGTCTAAAATCTCCTAGTGAGGTGGAGGACATGAGTAGAGTACCTTATGCTAGTGTTGTTGGTAGTTGATGTATGCTATGGTCTACACAAGACCAGACATTGCCCAAGCAGTGGGAGTCCTTAGTTGATTTATGGCTAATCTTGGACGGTTTCATTGGGATGCAATTAAGTGAGTGTTTAGATATTTGAGGGGTACTTCTGAGTATTCCATTTGCTATCATGGTAATATTTCAGGACCTCCACATTCTGTTGATATTTGTGGATTTGTGGATTTAGATTGGACAGGGACATTGATAGCAGGAGATCCACCAGTGCTTATGTGTTTACACTATTTGGTGGTGCTATCAGTTGGATGAGTAAGCGACATGTTGTTTCTTTGCCCACGACAAACGCTGAGTACATGGCAGCAACTCATGCTTGTAAAGAAACCATTTGGATTAAGAGATTGTGTTTAGATATTGGTGTTGATGCAGGTCATATCACTATCAGTTGTGACAGTCAGAGTGCAATTTGCCTTGCAAAGAATCTAACTTTCCATGCTAGAACCAAGCACATTGATGTTTATTTTCACTTCGTGAGAGACATGGTTGAGGATGGAAAGGTTAATTTGGAGAAGGTAGATACTTTGAAGAATGTTGCAGATGCATTGATAAAACCAGTGAGCACAGAGAAGTTCAGATGGTGTTCAGAGTCTATGGGCCTCTCGTTCTATAGCAATTAAATCCTATTTTTCTATTGGCTCTTACAAGGTGTTTGACAAGTGGGAGAATGTTGGGAATTAAGGTGTCTCAACCTTGGTAATTCCTTACATTTGTAATGCTTGCATTTATGATTTAATTGCCTATGTTGTAAATATTTGGAAATTCCATATTGTCATATTGTAGGATGTGGCATGGTAATGTGTCAATCCTACATGGATTATGACAACTTGTATTTTTGTCCTCACATGAGGAGATAGGCATCCCACTTAGTGGTAGGAATATTCTTCCATGTGTCGGCATCTTCCATGTTGTGTAAGGAATGTTTGACTAAAATGGTTATGACAGATTCCTATGACAAATCTATGACATGTAAGAGTCAGAAATAGAAGGTTGTAAGATAGGAGATGACATGTGTCATGAAGCATCTTTGAATAAGGCATATTTGGGCGTCCCAAGGTGGAATATGACATGTTTTAAGAGAATATGCTATTTATAGCATGTGTATGACAAATTCTCTTACAACTATAAGTTGTTACCGCTATGACAGATTCTATGACGGTCGTAAGTGTCGTAAGAGCATATATCATAGCCCATTTTGGAAATAGTTGACCTCTTTGGAATGGGAGTTGTGGACAAGTGTCAGGTACATTCTATAATGTTGACCAAGTGTCCTTAGGCATGGGTTTTGGTCCATGAAGCCATGTTGGACGCCCATCCCACAAAAGGTCCAATATTGCCTTGTATTTTCTATATAAACAGGTGCTTGGAGATGGAGTTTGTATCACAGGTTCACAGGTACTGTTATGCTACCGGATTGACTCTAGACACGAGTATCGAAGACCATTAAAGCTTGCGTTGCAAGTGTATTGTAAACATTCTTTCAGATTTGTTAATACATTGTGCAGGTTTCTGAGTGTGGGGTTTTTCACCCGATAAGGGTTTTCCTCACCGTAAATCTTTGTCTCTCTTCTTCTGTCTTCTTTCTGGTTCTTGTGTTTTGCTGCAATATCTCATGTTAATGGTTTAACATTGCTGTAATAGTTAGGATAAATTTGAATTTGCATAGCCCTCTCCTCAATAGATTAGCGTAGGAAGCGATTTCTACACACCTAGCTTCCTTTCAAAAATATGGATTGGTTCTTCAATTTGAGCTTTGTTTTTAGTAATTTTCCCTATTATTTTGTTGTCTTACTAGTAGGTTGATAGGAAGACGATGATATTGATGGATTTTTTAAGGGTTTTCTTAGGATATGTAGGATTGTTTCTTTGTATTCTTTAGTTTGCATGGGTTGACAATTACAATTAGTTTGTTGAATAAATGAAAACTAATGAGAAACTATGAAACAAAAACATGGAAACATGAATTCAAATGCAAGCAATTGAAAAGATAAATGTTAAAATTTACTTCTATAGATAATGGCATGATTAATTGGTGAATTGGTACATCAAATCATGAATTGACAAGCTTGTGGAAGGAGAATTCAACAAAGTGTGAGCACATTTTCTTGCTAGTCACACTTTGGGAAAAACAAAATGAACATGGGGTCTTTCAACTTTAATTTTTTATTTTATTTTATAATAGAATAAGGCACTTGGGCACATTATGGTTCAAACACATCCAGGACATAACTTTTTCATTCTATAATGTGAACACATTATGGCTTGGACATATATGAACCATAACATGATCGTGTTACTTGAAAAATACTTTGTAAATCCATTTTATCTTTTTGGCCACTTTTTACCCCCATCTTTGTGCACACAATTTTTTATTAAATGTTCCCCCTTTCTATTAGGCCACTTTTGATTTGAATACTTGTCTAGAAATTTCATCTATTCTCTACATGTTAGCACTAACACTTGATTCACCTTCAATGTTGGGTGGAATCAATTACCACCCTATGGAAGTTGGCACCCTCTTCAACTTTGTTTGGCAATGTTTAGCACCTATAATATGCACACAACCAAAATAAGATCATGAAACCTTGTGTGAAATATTTAAAGATTAGAATAACTATATTGAGATAAATATCATCATCTTGTGTGGATACCTAATTTCAAAAATCCCCATTAATTACTTATGCTTAACTTAAGATTGTTCTTTTTAATCAAAATTCCTAATTAATTGAATAGACATGTGCCTATCACAATAGTTACCATAACCCAAGTTCACAAAACTATACTTATGTCTAAAGCATTCCCTGAATACAAACTAAGTGCACAATCTAATGTTTCAAAATGGTATACATCCAACCAAAAATAGATTCAAATGACATTGACATCATCCTTAGATGCCCTAACTAGATACACAAAAGAGGTCCCTCTTAGTAAGGTGCTACATCAATAAATATAGATAAAAATTTAGAATTGCAAATAAAGAATCAATTTATATATCTCTAAAAACACATTAAGAATATTTTGTAACATTATTATGAATTTAAAATCAAACAATATTGAAATGGGATTTTGATCATTCATGTGTTTAAGTTCATTTTACTTGTTCTTCAACTAATATCTTAATTTGAAACTCTATACTTTTATTCAATTGAAAAAGGCAATTTACTAAACATTAAACATTTACATATATATAAAAAAATAAAATGTCTACTCACATAAGTTATCATTAAATTACTTTAAATTTCCCCACCAATCAAACAAAATTAAAATCTCATCAAAGTTGACGCTTGACTTACCAAAATGATTGCCTTCTTATCTTCTAGTGTGATTTCCATGTCCATGAGATGTCCTTGCGTTTGTAGAACAAGTATTTTCCAACGGCAGTAGACGGCCTGCTGGCAAAACTCAAGTCGTGAGTTTACAGAAAACTCACAGAACACAATGGACAACAACACAGAAAACAACAAAATTGTAAGTCCTATTGTAAAGACACTCACAGTGAGATCCATTACTGTGCAAAATTAGAAAGGCGGACTGCTACTTTACTTTGCTGGGAGAGAAGTCTGTATATAAAGCACCCTGCAGCGGAAAAACAAATTTTAAAAAAAAGAAGACAAAGAAAAAGGAGAGAAGGGGCGGGGCCGGGCATGCGGAAAAAGAAATTAAAGAAAAGAAAGAAAAACAAAAATAAAGTAGGTAAAATATTCTTGGCATGGAGGAGAACTACAAAGAGCAGTTGAGGTCGATGTCTATGTTTCATTTTGACTTTTGTGCCAATGGAATCTTGTGTTATGCAGCCTCCCCCATTTAAATGGTTGAAAATTAAAAATATTCTTGACATGGAGATGTACAAAAAGTCTTGAGGTCAATGTCTATATTTCATTTTGATATTTTTTGTCAATAGAATCTTATAGCCTTTCCATTTTGAATGGTTGAAAATTACAGATATTTTTATATGGAGGAGATGTACAAAGAGTAGTTGAGGTTGATGTATATGTTTTGTTTTGGTTTTTTCTACAAGATGGAATCTTGTGCTATGCACCTCCCCAAGTTTGTCACATGGAAGGTTGAAAACCATGAATTAAATGGCTAAAAATTAAAAATATCTAGAACAATTTGAATGGAATGGTTGAAAATCCAATCCATGGAATCTATTAAATATTTCTTGTTTATGTTAATATCATGTATAATAAATATCATTTTAAATTTTAAAAAGCTTTTGAAAATCATTTAAGTAATTAAAATGATTAAAAATCTAATCAATTAATAAAGTTGAGAGATAAAAGTTGCATAAAGCATTGGAATTGTATCTATTAAATACTTTTCTCATGTCTATATGACATGTAATAGACCACCATTTTAAAATTAAAAACATCTAGAGCATTGTTTAAATAAAATAGATAGAAACCTAAGAAAAGACCTTTGCATAAAATATAAAAATGATATCACCATTTGTATGTTCTTGAAATCCTTTTCGATAAATTAGCTAACACGGTGAATGAAATAAGTAGGGGTGTGGAAGGTTGGGCAAAAACTTAGTAATTATTTATAGATTAATTTGCATACATCGTCAATGCTTTTTTACCTTGCTCTTCCATACAAATTGTTTTGTTATGAAAGATTACATTTACACTCAATGTAGTTCCTACAAGAAATGAAATGGTTCAAACTTAAAAAGAGTGAATTTCTAATGTAAGTATAGTTGATTCTTTCTATAATAGAAAAACTCATCCTTGTCTCAAATCTTTGTTCTTCTTAAAATATTATGGCCCCTTGTAATTTTTCTTATCTTTATTGCCTTTATTTTTTCAATATTTTTGGAGAATATAAGTATTTTAATCAAATTCTTGTCATTTGTTAGGTCTCTTTTTAATTAAGGCTTACACCCTACAACCAATAGTGGTACATCTATAATACATTATTTTCACCTTTCAATTGAACTCCTTTTCTAGTTATCACCTATAATTCACTCTCTAAGTTGATTTTCAAATAATATATATAGTAATGACCATTTAACCCTAAGGCAAGGTAGATCTCAAATAAGAGACAAAGAAACTATTAATTTATAAATAAAACAAGGGTAATGGGTCATTATAAAATATTTAATTCTTAAGTGTCTTTAAATAATATATGCTAAAATGAATTCACCTAAGGTGGATTTCGAATAAGAAAATAACAAAGATGGCATTCTGCCTTTTCGGTGGCCAGCTGGTGAAAGAGAGGCATGGTTGCATATGTGCAATAAATTGGGATTTTTTTATCCCAATGTTGGCCACTGCCACTCCAGTCCTTTATGGCATACTTGGTGCAATTTTTTGAACTGGAACTGACAGGGTCTTTAAACGCCTTGATCATTCTATGATTTCTGCACAATCTTTTTTTAATTTTTCCACATCATCCACCCTTCCTGTGCAACCGTTTGTGGATGTGATGTTGTCAGACCACTTTCCAATTTAGTTTGCCATTGAGTGGCAACTCACTCAGCCATGCGCCATGAAATCTCAGTTTTTTCTAAACACTTCCTTGCTTTCTCATCAACCCACCTTGGCACACATTTCAACTATATGGAATTTAGAATGTCATATGTTGCATTCTATTGGCTAGATTAAGTGGTGGAATGATGCTATTACCTACACAGTGAAGTTTCTTTGCATCTATAGTTGTCAGCTGGCCAATTTCAAGAGAAGGGCTTATGAAGCTACTGTCACTGCTTTGAAATTTGCCTCTGAGGCCTTGGTTACTGAGCCTTTTTCTCCTTCTAAGAAAATCCATGTTACTAATTTACGACATCAAAAATAGATGGTTGATTGTCATGCTGCCAGAGGAGCACAACTTAAAGCCAGGATGCACTGGCTAAAAATTGTGGACCGTATTTCTAAAGAATTCTTTCTTGGTCTTTGAGCTTGACATTCCTCACATGGTATTAAGCAAATCAAAGAGGACAATACTGTTCATACAGATCTGCCAGACATTCTCCAGGCTTTTGTAAGACATTATGAAAAAAAATTCATTGCTCAAGAATACACTCCTGAGCGATAGACTGCTTTGTAGGATTGTCTTGTTGTTGTTCCAAAAAAGCTCTCCTCAGCCCAGACATGCTCCTGTGATCAATTATTGACCATTGAAGACCTAAAAGAAGTTGTCTGCTCTATGGCTGATAGTAAAGCTCCTAGAATTGATGGCTTTCCTTGTGATTTTTACAAAGCCCTTTGGGATTCTTTAGGAAAAGATTTACACAATGTTTACCTTGAAGATTTTCATTCAAATTCTTTAGGAGATATTATAAATCAAAGAAACATTAAGTTCATACCTAAAGCTGGTGATCTGGAGGATATTTGCATCTGGAGACCCATTACACTCCTTAATGTTTCAAAAATCATTGCTAAAGCCCTTTTGCTCAGACTCCACAACCTGCTTCCTCTTATTGTCCACCCTGAACAAACAGGCTTCATTAAGTCTAGATATATTTTAGATAATATCATTGCTATTTGGGAGGGAATGGAGTGGGTACGAAAATCAAATCAAAAAGCAATCTTTTTAAAAATTGATTTTGCTAAGGCATATGATCGCATTGAATGGCGCTTTATCCTTGCAATGCTTACAGCATTAGGGTTTGGACCCTCTTTTATTCAATCTGTCAAAATGCTCTTTTCAGATGCCTCTGCATGTATCACTATCAATGGCCATCAGTCCCATACTTTTGGCTTTTCCGATCAATCTAGCAAGGATGCCCTCTTGCTCCAAGCCTGTATGTTCTTACGGCAAAAGGTTTTGGTTATCTTCTTGCTCATTCAGTTTCCAATTAGCTTGTTCATGGTACTTTTTTACCAAATTCTTCCATCCAGCTGGTTAATGGTCATTTTGCTGATGAATCTTTTTTAACCCTATTGGAAGAAGAAAATTCAGTGAAAAATGCTCTTGGTTGTCTGGAGACCTTTTGTTTAGCCTCAAGTTCTTCCATTCAGTGGCATAAAATGTTATGCTACAGGAAATCAATTTTTCCCATTCCTCAATGGCTTCAGCAATATGGATGGCACTGGGTTGGCCATGGTGAAATTTTTAGATTGCTGGGTATTCCTTTTGCATTCCAGGGCACTTTTGCTACTCTATGGCAAATTGTTCTTACCCGTGTGGAACAAAAACTTGCAGTCTGGATTACTAAGCCACTTTCTCTTGCTGGTAAATTCTAAGTTTGTTCTAAGATCTTGGCTGCAACCCATGTTTATTATTCTTCTTGTTGGGCTCATTCAAATAGTTCATATGCCAAACTAGAAAAACTCTTGAGGGATTTTTTATGGACCTCTTCTGATACTCGCCATGGTTTTCACCATGTTGCATGGGAGCATTGTTGCCTTCCCATAGATTCTAGAGGACTTGGTATTCTTTTTACTTAATGCCAAGGAACTACCTTGGCTATTAAGTGGATCATTCGTGCTCTCACTGGCTGTGAGGCATGGAAGGTTTTACTCTAGCATACCATTAAAATGGGACATCCTTTACACAAACCAGCTTGGAAAGGAATTAGTTTTTCTACTCTCCTTGTCATGAGAGAACCAATTCATATCTCAGGCACGTTTGTGGCTAAAAGCATTTGGAAAGCCTGGGAAAAATTTAAATCATGGTTATGCTGGTCCAGTTATGGATTTCATGATGGTCTTTCCTTCAATCACCTTAATATTTGGTGGTCACCTCTCCTAGCTTCTGCAACCCAACCTTTGGCTAAATTGTCTGGTTTAAAGGCTCTAAAATTTCATAAAAAAGGTGTTCAGACCTTACAAGATATGTTCCACTAGCCCACTATGAGCCTTTTGGCTTGGGAAGCATTCCATGTAAAATTTGGTCTTTCAAAAGTTGATAAGCCTACTTATGACAGAGTCATCATGGCTATTCCACCTGAAATTATTCACAAAGTTGGAATTCAGTCCAACAAGCCATGGTGGAAGGACTGGAAGTGCTATCCTGAAACACCAATGCATCATTTTAAGCCACAGATGACTTACAAGTGGCTTTTAGCACATTTGCCTATGGCTGACACTCTTAATAAGCATTGGCTTATTCATAGCTCTTTGAGTCATTGGCATTCTAGATTTGAAACTATTTGGTCTGCCATTCTTGAGCCAAAACTTGATCATTTTGCCTGGTGCATTCTTTTTCAAGGCCTGCCTATTGGTACTAGGCTGTTTCATCTTGGGGTCCAATATCCCCATTGTCCTTTTTGTGGACAGTCTGAGATGATTCAACATCTCTTCTAGTATTGCACCAGAGCTCAACAATTCTGGCTATGGATTCATGATTTCTTCCACCCTTTCAGACCAGAGCCATTAACCTAGCAAATCATCCTTTTGGGTGATTCACCTAGGTTTCCTGAAAGATTTACTCAGATTTGGCATATTTTCAGGGTGGAGATTTTATTTACATTATGGAAAGATCGTAATTCTTTTATATTCTTAGAAAGTAAAATTGGAACTTTTGTTTCTCTTTACATTAAAACAATTATTTGTTCTAATGTTCTTATGTAGATTCAAGTGCAAGCTAACAAAGTTGCCTTGGAAGTGGCACACTTACAAGAGTTATTGGATCATTGGGGGAATGCTCTTTGTACTGTGGCTCGAGTTCCTCCCTCACCTTCCTCTGTCAAAGCCTGTTCACCACACAGATGAAGAAGAGGTTCGGCCAGAGATTCTTGGCCCCACTCCTAGCCTACTCAGTGTCATGGTGCTCATCGTCGTAGACACTTGGCCTCTCCACATCAGCGTGGTTGGACCTTAGGCCGTGCTACTAGTGCAGCAAGGGATAATTTAGATTGGCCCACTGGAGATAATGTTTGTTGGCTTGCAATGGATAATGCAAGTTGGAATGCTCCTGGTCCTTCTCATCCACCTAATACAGGGAGGGATAATACTAAAGTCTTCCCCCGGTTGAATTTGGCTATCTCACCTCAACATAGGAGCCAAATGTTCAGAATGAAGAACAGGAAAATGAAGATGGTTGGGCTATGTCTGATGTCAACCTGGACCCCACAGATATTTGGGGGAAATTGGATGATAGGGATCCACCATCTGCAGGTGTGGCATTGGCAGCTTAATTTTGTTTTTTACTATGTTTTTATATGAGTTCTATACCCTTTGATACTTTGATCTAGAACTTTCTGGGCTTAGCGCATGTGACTTGTAGGGTGTGCCTTTTAACCACCCATTATTTTTTTGTGAAGTGTTATTTTATGTTAATAGATAACTTGCATTTTCATAAAAAAAAAACAAGAAAATAAAAAAGTGCATACGTATTTTTTTAGCTGTTTAATTTAAAAATAAAATAACTTTATTGGTTCTATTCTAATACATAGTTCTATTTGGCAATTAAATATTGGGTGAACTGTATGTAAGTAAGTTTTATATTTATTTCTAAATTGGAGTTAAGTTACGAGTAAGAAATACATTTAGTACAAAATAGAAAAATGGAAGGGATGATAATCAAACTGGATATGAATAAGGCATATGACAAGGTTTCCTAGGATTTTTTAATTAAAGTAATGAGAAAATTTGGTTTCAGTGAATCATGATGTTGTTAGGTTCACAGTTGTATCTCCACCCCTTCATATGCAGTCCTTATGAATGGAGTTCCAACGTATTTTTTCAA
The DNA here is from genome assembly GCA_027924645.1 of Cunninghamia lanceolata. Lineage (NCBI taxonomy): Eukaryota > Viridiplantae > Streptophyta > Pinopsida > Cupressales > Cupressaceae > Cunninghamia > Cunninghamia lanceolata. Next base: position 3,624,041 of record BSBN01000797.1, read on the forward strand.
TGCAAAAAGGGGTTTACAACCTAGGGATCCACTGTCTTTGTTCTTATTTCTCATAGTAGCTAAAGTTCTGGGTAGAAGCTTGAAGAAGGAGGTGAGGGAAGGTGCCCTTAAAGGGCTGCAAATCTTAGGAGTTGTGAACAACATCACTCACTTGTAATTTGTGGATGATACATTATTATTTGGAGAAGCAAAGGTGAGGGAGGCCAGGACTATCAAAAGGATACTAAGTCAGTATGAGGTTGCGGCAGGACAAAAGGTAAATGAATCTAAATGTAGAATATTTTTCATAAAAGAGTCATGTTTGGATAGTTTAGTGATTCAAAGGGTATTGAGCTTTGAAATGGATTAGCTTCCTAGTAAGTACCTGGGAATGCCTAGGCTATTAAATAAGAGATCATTTGAGAGAGAATGGAGTAATGTAGTAAACAAATAACAAAGTATGCTTATATCATTGAAGGGAAGGTGGCTCACTATGGCGGGAAAGATCACCCTCATCAAAGTATCCTTGGTAGTGGTACCTATTTATACTATGTTGGTTTTTCAAATTCTGTGTAAGGTAGCAAAAAATGTTAAAGACATGAAGCAATGTTTGTTATGGAGGGGTAGTGAGGACCAATTCAAATATATCCTAGTAAAGTGAGACTAAGTATGTAAACTAATCAAACAAGGAGGGTTAGGGGTTGCGAACTGCAAAGAGATGAACAAAGATTTAGGGACAAAATTGGTATGGAGAATATACAATGAAAAGGACAAGCTCTAGGGTAGGATTATTCAATCCAAATACATGGGAAATAAGGTAGATTATTTATTCACACAAGCAATCAACCTGTCAAGAGGCTCAAGCATTTGGAATTTCCTAAGAACATGTAGATTTCTCAGGCCTGATATGTAATGGAAACTGGGTAAAGGGGATAAAATAAGATTCTTGAGTGATAGTTGGCTAGAGGAGAGAGCACTAAAAGAGAAACACTAATATGTATCGATAATGACACATTTTGAGGAGGTGGTGGGGCTCTGGGTAAAGGACTATATTAAAGGTACCCCCCAAATAGGTGGAAGAAAATCACAACCCCTATAGATGAGATGAAAGAGGTATGTGAATAACTCCAGGAAAATTTATCAAAATGGCTGCTATACAGGGAAATAAGGGATGGTAGGATGGTATGGAATGGTTATGGTAGTGGGAAGGTGTTGGTAAGCAGTGCTTTCCACACTTATTTTTCTAAAAACGATTATGGGAGTAGGGTAGATTGGAGGGTTTGGAATAAATAGCGTATACCAAAAGCAAAATCTTTTTTATGGATAATATGGAAGAAAAGAGCATTGACATGGGATAGATTACAATTCATGGGTAAGAGTGGTCCATCCAGATGTGTTATGTGTAGGAAGAAGGAAGAAAGTAATGATCATTTATTTATTCAATGTGAAGTGGCAAGTCAGATTTGGTGGAAATTCCTAAGGAGATGGGGCTTCATCTAGGTATTCCCAGAGAACATGGATGGGTTATTGGCATCTTCGTACATCAAGATTGATAGTCAAAGTCTTATATTTATATGGAATGTGGCCCTAGCTATTATTGTTTGGAATATTTGGATTGAGAGGAATCGAAGGATTTTCAAAGAAGAGGAAAAATCTATGGAAAGGATTTGGGATGTGGTGGAAAGTACACTAGGTGAGCTAGAGAAGATTCATAGGAAGGAAAATTGGGGGATTGAGGGAGGTGAAAAGGATTGGACAAATGCCTAGCGAAGATATAGATGGATGGAGCAGTCTACTGCACAACCAAAAGGGAAAAACAACCTGATTAGATGGGTGAAACTAGAGAAGGGTTGGGTAAAACTAAAATTTGATGGAGTGGCTAAGCGAAACCCCAGCAAAGCTGGTGGGGGGAGTCTTTAAAGATGAAAGGGGGCGACCCCTGGGATTATATCTAGATTATAGACATGAGTCGAATAACATGGCAAAAGCTAGGGCAATGCAGTGGGGGATGATGATAGCAAAAGAAAAAGGATGGAAGAAATCATGGATAGAGAGGGATTCAAAACTAGTAATAGGAGCAATGAGGGGAGGAGATTTGCAGAATTGGAAGTTAGAAATAATAATTAAAACTGCCAAATTTTTAAATAAGGAATTTGAGGAGACAAAATATTCACATATTGGAAGGACAGGAAATAAAGTAGAAGACTGGGCGGTGTTACCCCAATTTTGATCTTTTCCTCTATACAATTCAAAATTTGGTGTGTCTTGGTCTTTCCTCCTTGTCCTTGTATTGTGTCCCCAAGACTAAGTAATTTTCCTCCTCTATCAAAAAATTTATCCTTTCTCAAACATAAAGTTTTGAGGCCTTCTTTTCTAAATCTCCTTTGTTATCGACATTCTTGTGTTTTCTCGAACTTGACTTCCTTTTCTATGTTATCGAGAAAATCCCTAGTTGGTGAACTTTGTCAGAAAATTTTTGAGTTTACAAACTCTATTGGTAAAAATTTGAGTTTTCAAACCTTTGAATTTCCTAATAATCTCTCCTCAGATCGGTGTCTCATTACTTCATCATCAAAGTTTTCTTTTATCGGCTTTCTTTGCCTTTCACAAACCTAACCAATGAGTCTCTATCTATATTTAGTTCTTAACTTTCCAATTTTTTTATAAGTCGATATCTTGACAAACCAATGACTTGTATTTGGTTCACGTCAAGTTTTCTTTTCACTGATAAAGGAGAAATATTGCTTAGTCATGTCTTTCCTCGAAGGTTCATAGAAAGTAAATTTCGTTGACTAATATTATAAACTCTAAGCTTTACAAAGTCATCAGAGGATTGCATGGTTCATGAAACCTTAAAATTGCAGATAAAGTGAAAAATACATACAATCAGAGAGATAAAAGGTTTTTGAAGTTAGCTTTTTTCTAATTAAGTAGGCACGAGAGTTTGAGATTTAGTTTGCAAAATGGAAATTTTACCGATGGGTAAGTTCAGTGATGGCCAAATTTTTTGATAAGGTAAAAGGGAGGTGGTCATGTAAAGTTGAAACTCTTGATAAAGTGTTTTGGAATATTGAGTTGAGGCATCTTTTATTATGATGAAGCATTTAATGTTATAACACTAACCCCCATTTTGTTCACCTTATAAAGTAAAGTTGCTCTTAACGCATTTCTCACAATTGCTATTGAGAGCGCAATATTGGGAGGCAAACCGCAGTCCTTTTAACTACTTCCTTCTCATAAGCGTTGCATCCAAGATAAGTGCACTACCTATTCTCCTTTCAAGTTGAAATTTACTATTAGCTATCAGTGGGGGTGTGCATTGTGGTTTCCTTTCGCGTTCATGACTTGTGAAACATTGTTTCTTCTGACCATTAACCATAGCTCCTTCTTGCCCAACCTAAAACCCCTAGTCTTCATCATTGTCAATGGCCTTACTCATTGGTTACTTGGGTTTGTCAAGATGAAATACAAATATCAAGGGTTGGACATTTCTTTTATAATTGAGAATGAGTTCTCATGGGTAAGGGATACTGACTTACGTCATAATGACCTCAAGGAATTCTAGGCCAGCATGAATGCCAATCAGAGGACACCCATCACTCAAAAGACCTTAGACAATGAATTGGAACATGTGAGTGTGGCAAGACAATCTTGCATATAAATGTTGATACCATTAATGATAGATTGGGTTTGCCAGTGCATGAGGTATATGCCAAAGTGTCACAATAAACAACTTGGAATTTCTTTATAGATGGAAAGAAAGTGTGTAAAGATGACATTACCACTTCATGGCTCAAGAAGGAGAAAAAGGGTGGATCACAGTTGCCCAAAAACTTGGTCAGGACCCTATTCAAAGATAATATTTTAAACATCATCACAATATTGCATAGGGTGGTAGGCAGTGAAGATTGTAATGATTTTTCCAACTGGATGTGTCAATTCATTCTTGTTATTTGTACTAGGAAGCAGTATATAGATTGGTCCCAAATTATTAATGAGCACTTGCGTGATCAATTAGCTAATTTTCAATTTGGGGGAAAAAAGTTTAGCATGTGTTCCTATTTGATTTATTTCTTGGCCACAACCCAACAGGTTTGGCCATGATTAGACATTGTTTGTCCCATGACCCTAGATACACCAGTCTATGATTATTTTAAATTACAAGAGGTGCATGGCAATAAAGTTTATAGCATGGTCAATGATGCTAATGGTGAAGAAGATTTATGAAAACCCTGAAGTTAGAATTTTAGCTAAAGAAACCAATTAGGTGACGAAGTTTGGAAGCTATTTCATTTAGTTTGACAAATTCACATATATCAAAATAGGCAACTTTGAAATTCCTCCTCTAAAGCTACCTCGATATGCTTCCAACTATCTTGTGTTTTAGAGGTATGCAGACAGGCCTATCTTGCTGGAAAAAGATATTATTCTTCTAAGAAGAAAGGATATGCATTTTCTTTGAAGCTAAACCATTACACATGCACTAAGCTTGATAATGCTAAAAATGTGGACAGGCTCCTTGCTAAGCTTCATTTGCCATCTTTTAGTCTAGGATTTTCTTTGATAGTAAAGACTTTGTGAAGAGGAATCTCTTTTTTCCTATGTTAAGAGAGCACAAACCTCACTTGGAGGATTTTTGGGTTGACTGTGTAGATGAGTTCAAAGTGAGAAGAAGAGAATGGTCAAGGTAATTAAGAAAGAGGAAGCTATGTTGAATGTGGCCAAAAATGGGCTAACGGTTATGGTCAAACCTGATTCTAGTGTCTTGATTGCAAAATAGGTTATAGATAAACCTGAGGAGAATTAATTAGTTAAATGGTTGAATGTAGTAGAATGGAAATTAAGCATGGTGAAATAGTTTCTAAATGACTTGAAAAATCTTACCAAGAACAATAGGTCTTACTTTCTTGACCTTTGAAGTTCCTGTGTTTCTTTGGGAGTAGATATTTATGATGAGACTGAATCCAATCTATTAGATGTTGCTATCATCAAGCATTCTTTTAAAGACCTATAAGTTGAGGAATTGAAGATTAAAAAAGATGCAATTGATAACTCTATGGAGAGGTTGAACAATGTAGTTTTCTATTTGATGAGCTTCAAGAAAGATTTGTTATAGATGCAAACAAAATATGAGGAAGCCAGTAGTATGATGCATATGTGCAAAACAAGATTGATGTTACTAGCATTCCCAATGCTAAGGGCATCATCTCTATCTTAAACAAATTCAAAGTTCTTCAAGCTAAATTAGATGCTACTCAGAGAGCAGGGAATCAAACAGAGAAAACTAGCACATATGAATAGGTTTCCATAAGGAGTGAGTTGGACCTGATTTAATGGACAGGGAAGACAAAGATGTGTCCTCTTGAAAGTTTATTTGAACTTTCCATGCTTTATTAAGTTTATATTTGAGACTTATGTTATTATTCAAGACTATGTCTCATTTGGTTTCAAGAAACTTAATTATATTTTAATTGTTAGTCGTATGAGATAGTTATATGGGAAAAGTTGGTTCCCACTCTTTTACTATATAATGTATGAGTAAAAGAGGGTCAAGATCTTTTGGTGAAATTTATTTTTCATGACTAGATCATTTGATATTGGATTTTAATCTTAGGGAGAAAGGGGAATATTTGATACATCATATGTAATGTCATTTTGAGGAGAACTAAGTATTTTGTTCTCCTTTATTCATTAATACAAGGGAAGATTAATAGTGGGTCTATTGTCTCTCTATGTATTTCCATTTATTATTCATATGTTATATGTATGGTGTATTGAATATATGATATCTACATTTCTCTATGTGAAATATTGATAACCTACTTCCTTTATAATTGCATTTCCATTGAAGTGTCTTCTTTCATACATTAGAATTTGATAAAGAATAAGGTGATTCATTTATTGTGGTTTATTTACTAGTATTCTTCCATTCATTTGTCTAGAAAGAGAGTTGGGTGATCTCAGTTATTGTGAGTTAGATTCTTGTCTGCAATACAATACGTATTGTGGTTTTGTTACAAGTTTATAGTTGTGGAAAATCTCCTTTCTCTGCTTTCAGGTTAAAAGTGTACCAAAAACTTATAAAAAATCATCATATGAAGGGAGTTATACCTTCTAAAACATCCAGAGAACAATTAATGAAATTGTCCAACTGTTAGTGGAGTTTGTTGTTGTAAACTAGGCAAGTCTTGCATTATACAAGTGGTGACAAAATATATTCACTAACAGATTTTTGGCGACTCTACTAGGGATTCAAATAGTAAGATCTTTACCATGAAGTCATTTGTTTTTCCCCACCATATAGATATATATTGCTCGAGTCCAAGATTATAAAATTATTATTACAACCATTGAAGAAGACTCAAACATATATAGTACGAATTAAAAAAAGATTTAAAGGAATATCTAAAGTTCTTGAGTTGCAATATGCATGAGGAGCCAATATTTCTTGCTTTTTGAAGGCTTCTATCTTAAATGCAAAGATATATAATATCTATGGTTCTCCAGAGAGGATTTGGACCAGTCCTCCAACCTAATATCAATTGTTTCAACGTTGGAAAAGAAGACATTATTACCGACTTGTGTAATTTGGCCTGGGAAAATGGGAGAACAAACCAACAATTCCATCAAGTCAATCAAATCCTGGACATAGAAGAGGAACTTGGCAAAGAACTCGGAAGGCAAGCCAGGGAATTCAATGTGGCACATGAAAACCTCATTGTTGAAAGAATCGTTATCGTGTCAAGGATGGATAGACCCTTTAATATTCACACGATCCCAGACAACAAGAGGAATAATCATTAGAATAACTAGCAAAACAATTCCTACACTAAACTTTTGAGGAATGTGTTGTGTGAATTTCAATCTTTTTAACAATTACAAAAAGTAGTTCAACACATATAAACATAAAACAAACAATATATCATAACACAATTGTACACGGGGAAAACCCTTTCAGGAGAAAAAAACCCACACTCCAAAGTATCTCAATGTATTATTTAGTAAACAACATAGTTACAGTACACTTGCAAAGCAATCTTTCATAAGACTATCACCAACCAAAGATCTAGAAGAATTCTAACAACATAATAATACCTACAAAACTCAGTATGAAACCTCCATCTCAAGAACACAATAAATAGGAGACACAATACATGAAACCATCAAATGGTAATTAGAAAAGCATGAGCTAAAACCACTCAAAATAGTGGCACCCAAAACCTTAGTTGGAATCTAGCACCCAAATTCCAAGATGAGTCTTTAGGTTAAAATAACATATTCCTTCCACCTATCATAACCTTGTTATAATCCACTCACCAAATTGGGAATTTCATTTTGGCTTCATTATCCCCATCTAAATATGCCTTATGCTGTGTTGGTTAACAAGTGTAACTCCCCTTTACATCTCTTTTATGTGTTGATGTTTTTACATTTCCAATGCAAGAGGCCCAACTTCCAGAGGCCATAACTTCTGATCTAGGAGACCAATTTGGGCCCATTAATTTTTTCAAATTGTAGAACTTGAAAAGGTCCATGTGACAGAAACCAAGGAATTGGTTTTGAACAACCCAAAATTTTTATTTTGCCCAAAACCAACTTTATAGTCCATAAATTGAGTTTTTTTTTTAAATTTTAGGCAAGGTTGATACACCTTTCCTAAAAAATTTCCCACTTTTCAAACATTCACTCTAGGTGGAAGTTTGGTGGCCTAAGATACAATTTTACTTCATTTAAAATTTTGGGCCTAGAATAGCCCAATTTCTTCAACAAGTGGTCTACAAAGAAATCTTTAATTTGTTGTGAGAAGCATGAGGGTGGTCTCTATCCTTTGAACTAACCATAGTTGAAGGGTCTTAACATCATCCATGGGAGAATTAGGTGATACATACTTGATTCATAATTTATCATCCCATTCTCCAACAAGAACAAACAAAAATAAGCAACACAAGAGGGAGTACCTCTTGAATATTTTTTCATTCATTTAGACAAATTTGGACTCTTGAAATTTACAATGTTTTCATTAAAATGTTGGGATACAAATCACCATAATAAAACAAAGTATTAGCATCTGGGTTTTGGTTAAATCTCAAAATTCTAACATCCCCATATTTATGTGGTTGTCCACATCAATTACCATGATTTGACATAAGACCTAGTAAACCTAATAAAATTAGTACTCAAATGTAGTAGCATCCAAAGGATCAAGTTCATTTTATGGAATGGGCTCTAATGGAGCACCTTTAGACCTTTAGCCCTTTGATGCAAGAACTTCCGGAGGTCATAACTTTTGACCCGAAGGTCCGTTGGAGCTGAAATTTGGTAGGCAGATGCATCTTGAAGAGTTTAATGAAAAAACTCACCGAATTGGTAAATTCGGTAGGTCGCCATTTTGACACTTTTTTGGGACCTTATTCAATCATCTAGGGCCTCAAAATGAGGTTTTAATATTTTTTTCAAGATTTTCCTAGATTTACTTGCAATTTGATTAGAAAGTTGACGATTGGTCATTTTTTAGTAATTTTCAAATATTTGGAAACTTTCATGGTCATACAGATAAGGATGCAAAGTTACCAAAAATGGCAATTTAAATAGAAAGTTGTGAAAATTTGCTAAAAATGGTAATGTTTGTTTTTTGTATAAATTGGATATTTATCTTTAGTTTTAGCAGGATGGGATGGAATGAGAAGAAATTTGAAAATAGGTCTGAGTTTTATGGGTATTCTTTTGTGATAATAGAGTTGAATTTTATGTTGTGAAGTTCAGTTACATCACCCTTGACCTATAATGTGGCAATTTGATAGCCCTATATATATAAAAGTCCTTATATTGAGTCAATAAGATTTACAAATTCAATGGCTTATATGCATCCTATCTTCGTCCAAAATACTATTGAATAATTTTCCCTCTTAAAGTGAACATAATTTTTCCTTCATTATCCTTTATTTACCTTTTCTACTCATCATACTATTTGCAAGCCCACACAACAATGTTAGGATCTACAAAATAGCTTGGCAACATCACCTTAGCAAAATCCAATTCCCAGGCAATCTTGATTAGTCTATGGGAATTCATCTTCCAATACATGTTATCAAATAAATCTCTTCTTGAGATGGTGGTTCGAGCATCCCTAATACTAGCTTTGCTATTGATGAAGTGCTCCATGAGAATTTCCCCTTTACCAATAGATTTCATGTATTTATTGGATGTTCATGGGAGTACACTAGTAATATCTTCACTAGAAACCCTTTTAGTTCCACTTTGATCTTCTTACATAGTTCAAGTATTTATCAAAATGTTGAGTTTAAAACCTAGGGATTTCTTCAAAAACTAGGGTGTAGTAAAAGCTTAAAATGAAAAATCGGGCCCTAAAATAACTATTACGGACTTTTAACAATTCACACAAGATTTTGAGAAAGAAGCCTACCCTTGAAGAAAATTACAAATATATAGAGGTCTCTAAAAAATTCGATGTAATAGAAAATATATAGAATAATTCAAACATACCTTGGAAACACAATTAGGCTTGTAAAATTCACAAGTGTCATGATTTTAAAAACTAGGGCACAACATTAACGCTAGAAGATTGTAAATGAGGTCAAGAGTGATTTGAATGGAAAAATATTCACACATATAGCACATGCACATTAATGGCTTTCTTGCATTAAACTTCTAAACATACTTGAGAAGTCAATTCATGTCATAAACCTTTTGAAAAAATATTGTAGATCAATGGTTTGTGTGGACAGTTAAAAACATTCTAAGATCCAATGGCCAATGCATAGTAGTCATTCTAAACAAGTGGGCAACATTTTTACCTACTAGGCTTAGATTACCCACTGTCTAACAATTATCAACCACATATCCTTCTATGGGAAAATGAGTCAACACTCTCGGCCTCATTTATGACTACATCACTAGAGTTTATTTTGAACTAGAACATTCCATAGCATGGTACTCCTGTATTCTATATACAAAACTTTCATTAGTCTTCTCAAGTTTAAACCAATGATTTTATTTTATTTTCTTCATGACTATAGTTTGCAAAGTTTGAGAAAAAATATGATTGCCTATTGGTGTTTACCCTCTTATTGCTACCTTCACATGAATCTATTCAAGCATTAAATACTCTAATCAATATCAGCCATGCCAAAATTAAATGAATGAGTATGGCCCATACCTAAATCAATTCAGTTAATAAATATAGTCCATACCTGTCAAAGTGACCCATATCCAAAATAAAAGCAATGTCCTACCAATAAAATAATATTTATTACAATTGTTAGTAATCATCATGTGTGGGTTAATTTTTCAAAATGACCCATACCCAATAAATATGGTCCAAATTGAAAATCAAAGAAAATGGTGTCATTTTCCTCTAAGCTATCAAACCATCTATACATGGAACATTTCATAGAATTGGAATAGTTGTTAGTCTTCTTATGTTAGTTATGCCTTCCATGTGTTGGAAAATTTTGTTTTGACATGTAGAGGACATGAAAAAGTAGTGGTTATCTACATCATAGTATTTTGTAGGTGATTTTTCCTATCTTTAATTATATTTTTATTCCAAGCTTCTTTGTGCAATCTTCTCTTGTTTATTTCCTTGAAAAGAGAGCTTGGTGGTGATGCTTTCTTTACTCAAAGAAACTAATAAGAAATGGTCACATAAGACTTATCCCTTGAAACCATGTTAGCATAATGTTCCATAGAGTATGGAATTTTGAACATATCAATGGCTAGTGTTGAGAATATCATTAGATCAACAACTAGTGTGTAGTAGGTAAAATAGAATTTCACAAAAATAATTACCCACTAGAGGCATTCCATCCATTGACTTATAGGTGATGTCTATGTATCTTAGTACAAGAGTGAAAAATTTAAGCCTACAAGCTCAGTGCCACTTAAGGAAACATGGAGAAATGAGGAAATTCTATGACATAAAGTAGACATGCATAAGGTGTTCACCTTATGGGATGATCAATGAGGAAATTCTAGGACATAAAGTAGTCATGCATAAGGTGTTCAACTTATGGGATGATCAATGAGGGGTGTTGAGCAAGTTCGAGGTTAGATGACCAACATGCTATGGGTAAAAATAAAAATCTTAAAATTAATTACTTGTTGGGGAGAGTTTATACGCTAACATGTAGGAAAGTGCCACGTAACATATTATGAACAAAGCTTATGAAAGTGCTTAACAAGGAGAAATGTTACGTAATTTCGGTTAATCTAATAAATAATGAAGGCATAATTGAAGCACATGATTTATGTTATGCATTCATAGTCGGAACAAGTCATTGAGAAAATAGACTTAAAATGCAAAGCAATAGACAAAGGGAGTTTATGCATGACATTGAAAGGTTTTGCAAAGTTTGCAACATAAAATACTAGAGCTTGCACATTCAAACATGGTCCCAATAGTAAAACACAAATTTTTAGCATAGTTTTGCTAGGATACCAATAAACTATAACACATAGAATACTTTTCAAATAGGAGTTGCATGTCATGCAAGTAGAGACACTTGAGTTGTTGGATGCAAGGTGTGATATAGATTATTTGTTAGTGCTAGACTATGGCGAGAAGATTACATGACCTTTATTTGTGTGCCCATTGGTGTAACTTAGACCAATGTTGTGTAGTCTCATCTCCATTTGAAAGGGATTGATAATGCCGTGACCATGTTTTCCTAGGCTTTGGCCATCATAGATCATTTATTTTTTAGTGATATTGAACCAAAACCCTTGGTTTGCTTCTCAAATTTGTCAAATGTAAATCTAGAGGAATTAGACCATGTGGAGTGGTTGGAACTCACTAGAGTACCATCTCTCATTATTTACATATTAACGGTCATATTTGTGTGTACATTGATGGTTGCTAGAGCAAGTGCAAGGAACCATAGGCACTCAACTTGGAGTTGCACAACTTTAACTTCTTTCCTAAAGAGAGATGGGCTCTATATGGAACCATTATTTCTATCCTTAATGAGAGTGATTTTTTGGGGGATAGGACCAAGAAGTTGAAGACTAATCACCATAAGAGTTGTGAGGCACTCCAAGATAAGGACAAAACTTTCCTCCCTTGAATTAAGATTATCTTACAAGTCTTGATTGTAGCATAAAAAATGCTAGATCTCTTTATGCAAATGAGTATTTTCATACAAAGAGGTCAATGAGGAACCTTCACACTAGGTATTGTTTGGCTCTATATTTTATTTATTAATGACTATGGAAAAGAAAATGAGTTTGCTAAAATATTAAAACCCTAACCAAGTGAGTGACTAGTGGTAGGTAGTGTAGGAGCACACATTGGCCTTTAATACTAATGATGTGATTTATGGGCCAAACCAAAGGGAAATGCTACACATTGGTTGATTAAACACATGATTTTAGGGCTATGCTAATGGGAAATAAAGTAACTCCAAGTAGCATGCTTATAGTGCAGAAGCATCACAAAAACATGACAAAAATTATGTTCTACTCATAAATGGAATAGGTTATAAAGAATGATAGAAATTAAGGTTAGGAATGTAGGTTTCCATGATTAGATGGGGAAATGTATCTCAAAATAATTTGTGAAGAGACTTTAGAAGGATTGTCATATGCTTCTATTAGTTTATTCTTACTTTAAAATGCATATAGTACATGTATTTGTACATGAATATACAATGAGAACACTTGATGACACATGTCAAACTCATATGGTACCAATTGTCAAACTTGTATAGATCCAATTCCTATGGCATGTTTGGAAGCATAACATGTGGATTATGTCATTCCATATGTTCAATGTTTATGGTCCAATATGAAGTTGTAAAGGTAGAGCATGTGCATAACATGTGTAGTAGCACATAATGTAGAGACTATAGACCATATGCATTGTATAATGCTTGACAAGGCATTTGTGAAGATGCTAAAGCTTGTGTAGAGAACTCTTGAGATGATGTGCTTGTGACATCACATGACATAGATATGAGGTGCACTCAGTTGAGTACTGAATTGTGTGGAACTACTAGATGTACATCTATACATGAGACATCTTGGCACTATGTGAGTGCACAAGGGAACGGTGCATGAGATGCAATGTAGTGTGGTATTGACATGATGTGTGAGACTGCACTCAGATCATTTTCCCTTTTTTGAAGAGTAGTGGTCCCCATTGAGTTGGTGTTGAACTAGGGAAACTAGGCTAAAATCAACTACATGATGTGTGATGCTACTTTCTAAGTTTGATCTTAAATTCAAATTGCAAAAAAATAATTTAAGGACATGCCATTATTAATGAATTAGTTGTAACACCCTTCCCTTCTCACTCACCCCTCAATACATCATTTCTCAACAAGCATATCTTACATGTTGACACCTCTTATCCTCATAAAGTCAAATTTTGGCTGACTATCACCTATTATTTTCTTGTCCTGAGATGACTAGAGTACATTTGTGTGATTTGGTTCTATGTGCTAGTATTTAAAAAGTAATTTAATTGCATTCATTTCACAACTTTAGATCTTCCAAGCATTATTCACATCATTTGCATTTAAGGAAGGGTAAGTGCAAGAAGATGGGAGGCCAAAAAGGGGTCTTAAGTGGCCACTTTTTTCTTGAAATCAGGAAATACTGACCTTGAATGAGAAATTGAAAATAGTTACACTCAAAATTTTAAGATGCAACAGAAACAATGTTTGTAGTGCTTTGAGTCTACTTTATAAACTACTATTTTTTTGAATGGTATAGATTAAGGGGTTCAAAAAAGGAAGCCATAGAAATTGGTGTTGTTTCTGTCAAAAAAACATAACATAGCGTGTTTTGTTGTTTCTGTCAAAAAAACATAACATAGCGTGTTTTTGGTATTTTTAAAATCGCTTCCGTGTGAAATTAGCTGACATGTAGCTTATGCCCAGTTTCTCTGATAATTGTTTAATGAATATTTGATTTTTTACTAATTTTCAAAGTGGACACATCCTGAAAAATAGAATTTTGGTCATGCTACGCCTATAAATTTTGAAAACTAATTGAAAATAATGGAGTCTAGTTTATAAAAATGTAATTTATTTGAAATTTCAATGAACAGTTAATTTATAAATAAAAAAATACCAAACATTGGTTTTTGCCAAAAAATGGACACACAAACATAAGAAATTAAAGATGAAAGGCTTAACATTGTAAAAATGTGAAAAAAATTACATCATTAAATAGATAAGAAAAAGCCTAACATTACCCAGGTGTTCAATTTGTTCGACCTTGAAGCATGTGCAAATCTGAGGGTTAGCATGAATGAAATTATGTGAAATCCTGTAGGATATGCAAAAACACGTCTTTGGATGTTGGGAAGGCACTCCAAGCCTTTCGGTTGGAAATCCAAAGCAAATCCTGAGCCTAAGGCTTGGGATTCCCAAAGAAACATATAATGCAAGCGCATTATAACACGCTTGTGTTATGTTTTGTTTAGCATTTTTTTCTTTCTTGCAAAAGTTTGCCTGATGTTTGTCAAGTTTGACATAATGCAAGCGCGTTATAATGCGCTTGCGTTATGTCTCACTTGGAATGTTTTATGTTCAAGGTTTTTAAGTATGTTTGATGTATGTATGTTTGTATATATATTTGTATGTATGTATGTATGTATGCATGTATGCATGCATGTATGCATGTATGTATGTATGTATTTATGTATGTGTGTATGTATGTATGTATGCCAAATTGTATGTATGCTTGTATGTATGTATATATCTATGTATGTATGTATGTATGAATGTATGTATGTATGTATGTATGTATGCCTACATGTATGAATGTATGTATGCATGCGTGTATGTGTTACTTCAGAAAATGTCCCCTTGGGGACTTTTCCCTCTTAAAGTTTAGCTCCCAAGTCTTTAGAATGCATTTAGAGCATTTTTTCAAGTTAATCTGACATCTCGATGAGAAAACCCTAAAGTTTCATGGCAATTTGGACTTAGGGGTTGCACTTGACATAAATCTTGCCTGAAATAGGGGGACTTGGGCACCCGTGCCCTAGCCCTACCCTATTTTAGGTTAGGACCAATTTCAAAGTGTCAGTTTATGACCGTTATTTAGGTCCTATGTTGACACGATAAATTTCAATTACGAAATTCTTGGCGGGAATGTTTGTAGTTACATATATAAGCATGTTTATGTATTCATTTGTAAACTAGATGGATATTGCAAACTTGTTGCTTATGTAGAAGTGATTCAAGGCATTCATTGTGTGTTGCAGAGTAGCATTTGTGTTGTTATTGTGTGTGTATTTGCAGATTTGGCATCCATCTCCTCATGGCATGAAGAATATCTTCTTTCCATGAGATCTTCACTACAAGGTGATATCAATTGTATTTTCAATCATTTATCATTTGGATTTTGCCTCTATCATGTAGGGATATGTACTCTTTATCTAACAACGGTGTTCAAAAGACTTGAATGTCTCTCCGGCGCTTGACTGAGGCAAGCCTCTAAACACCACAACCCCCAACCCATTTTTCTGTTATTACAGGTTCCAGATTGCAGGAGTAGGAAAAGTGGAGTTGCAGGAGAGCAGTACAGACTATCAAAATTGCAAATCAAAGAAGAAAATAGGTACCTAGACTCATGACCCGCTCATTAGTCCTCCAGATCCTGCAACTAAAGAATCTCTGGAACAACAAGAACAGGTTGCAGACAAGGTTTCCAGATCGTGACAAAAAGTATGGCACTGGACTAGGGTGCCCGCTCATTAGTCCCCGAATGTTCTGTTGTGATGATCACAACATGCCCCATTATGCTCCTTAGCAAAATGGGGACCCCTGCTGATGTTTTGCTTTTTGCTTCTGCTTGTGTTTTTCTGCTTTCTGGCGGTCTGGTAAAAATGAAGGTCAGGTGCATCATCATCATGATATAGGATGAGGTAGGTCATCATCATGAGGTCAGTTTGTCAAAGTTCATATTTTGTTTCTGTGACCTCATATTTAGAAAGAGCTTGAAATTCCATGTAGGTTTGCCTTTTACTTCACTTGAAAATTTTTCCATATGTGAAAGTTATGCACGGTCAAAGTTTTGGTCAAACCTGATATTCGCAGGAGGATCATCATGTTCATATCCTCCTGATCGCCTTTTTTGCAATATCATGATGATCACCCTATCTATTCAGAAGAGGGCGATATTTCATTCCTCAAACAGCATGATCATATTTTACAATATCACCCTAGCGCAAATATCATGATGACCTCAACTCATCCTTGTGCTCCGAAAATGAAATATGATGATTACGTCATCATGATAAATCGATGAGGATCATCATCATCATATTTTTATCCTGTCCTGTTGTCAAGATCATCATGATCTTGTTTGTTCACCCGACATTTCGAGAAGTCCTCCTGCCGATGAAGTAAGACCTTTTGAAAAGATCCTGATGATCATCATCATCACATTTTCCCTTCGGCAGGATTTTTCCCAAACATGATCCGGTTGGCGAAATATCATGATGACGTCATGTTTTAAGTTTAACGAAGGCCCCGGATATCATGATGATGTCATCCTGATCTGTAAACGAAGAACCAAATATCCTGATGATCATCATCATCACATTTTCCCTTCAGCAGGATATTTTCCCAAGCACGATCCGGTTCCCAAATATGATGATGACGTCTTATTCTAGGTTCAACAGAAGCCCCAAATATGATGATGATCATCATCATCCTGATCTTTCGAGAGGGTTACCTTGGCCGCAAAGGGGTCATATTACATTCATCATCCTGATCATGCTCCTTAGGTGACCCGATATTGCATTTATCCCCTGATCTTAATGAATATGACGATGACGCCATCATTTGCATTTTAACGAAGCCCGAATATGACGATGACGCCATCATTTGCATTTTAACGAAGCCTGAATATGATGATGACGTCACCATCATATTCCTTTCCTCAGCAGCAGGATGACATCTTCACATCCTCCTATTTTCCTTCAACATGAGGATGATGATGATGTTATTCTTTTCCCTGATATACAAGAGCGAAACATCCTGATGACGTCATCTGGACCTTCAGGAGGGAGAGCATCATATTTCCGGAATATCATGATGATGAAGTGAATATCGACCAACATGTTTTTTTTGACACACCGATAGCGATAGTCATGCCGATGGGCGGGAAATGAGGCGGTGGAATTTTAAAGTGTTTTTTTTTTTTGGCGCCTGTGGCATTTTCCCAGTCAGCGATGGTTGACCCGATGAATTTTGAGCAGTCTGAGCGCATTTTGGACGCGTTTTGAGAGTATTCTGGATCCGATTTCCACAATCTTGCGCAGTCACCTGGATTTAAACGGTTATTTCAATTTCCTGCTGTTTATGTGATAAATGAAATACTTATTGCTTGTCTTGTATTGCAGGCTTGCAGTTGAGGAAGCAGCTGGAAAGTCAACACAGTGACCTCATGGAGGAAGGAAATCTGATCTCAGGAGCAAGAAGATAAGGATGAAGTGCAAAAAAGTCAAGGCCATTCAAGTAAAGGACAGAGTTGCAGCTGGAGGTATTACTACAACAGACAAACAGAAGTTATTACCCAGCTGCCGGAACTTCTCAGAAGGGGCAATATTTCGCCCAGATTTGACACTGCTCAGAGATATTTTTGAGAACTGGTTCACCTGTATTTATTGCTGTAACCAGGGGTTTGAACCAGGGGTTCAGTTAGGTTTCTGCTGTAGTGAGGACAATCAGAATGTCTTTATATTGTGCCTCTCTACACTGTAATACTTTACAATAGGGATTTTAGGAAAACAACAGTGGCTACAACAGTTTTTTTCTTTAGAAACATACAGCAAGTTAGCATAGTTTAGAGTAGAAGAAGGAGGTCGCCTGTTTGTCTGCAGTAAGATGTGCGTGGAATGTCTGGCTGCCTTACTGTATCTGTAAAGCTTGTAAGTTCTCTATAGTATGATCAATGAAACTAAGAGTCATTCCTACATTGTAAATCATGTATGACTATTCGTTTCTAATACAATAGAATCTGGAGTTCTGCATCTATCTTCTGAGTGTTCTCCTGCTCTTCTTTGTGTTTTGAAATATCTTCTTTGAGAGCTTGCAATTTTAAATGTATGTTTGTGAAAATGCTCAGAACTTACATTTAGGGTTTTTACTGTGGATTTGATCAAACTACTGTGGTATTTACATGGTGCATAACAGAAACAATTAGATCCTTTGGTAGATTAAATGAGGTATAGATTAGATCTTTCTAACTTTTCCCAACCCATCTGAAATATTTAGCTGAAAACGTAGAAATCTAAAGGAAATTGTCTCAAATTTGAAGAAGTATGTATAACAGAGCTATAAGTAGACAGTTTTCATAAATAGATAAAGAAGAAAGCTGCAAAAAATTCAAGAAAACCATCTAAAGCTTGCAGCACAGTAGCACTCTTATGCAAAGGAATGGAAAGTATTGACATATCTCATGATCTTTTTGCATATCCTTAGTCCAGTAAACCACCAAACGAAACCTAAACTACGTAAGGCCCCTTGAACATTACAGCTTCACATTGACCAACTGAACTTGACCAACCGAACCATTGTAGACTTGGGATTAGTTGAATCTCAAATGATTCCTTCTCATCTTTCAAGTATAGTTTCAGTTCATTTCATGTGAATTTTAACTTATTGTTATGATTGCATCAAAACAGTCATCAACATGTTCTACTTTCCAAACTTCAAAATCTGGTATGCATTTGATTGTCATTTGATATCTCTATGTGCGAGTATTTTCTGTGTTTTGTCTGTTTGCTTCCGAATTTGCATAATTAGGGTGTTGAGCATAATTGGGCTTAATTAAACAACAAAATCACACAATTCCAATTTTCCCTTATATTCCAAGTGACTGAAAACCTAATAGTATATTTCCTACTTGGTTGAAGTCCTTAAATGTTTGAGGTGAACGAAGGATTCATACAAACTAGCAAAATCAACCCTAAACAGTAACAAATCCTCTTCATCAAAATTTCACCTTATACATTTTGGTGAACCTATGTTTTTAATGAATTTTGTACCTTTTTGAGTGTTGTACTTTAGATTTACATTCATTTCATTCATTCATATCATTTTTAATCTTATTGCATTTGAAAAATTACAAAAAAAATGAAAAAATGAAAAAAATTAGCATTTTTAGCTTGCATTTTCATATAATTTGAATTAGTTGCATTTAAATTTCTATAATTATCATCATATCTGATTTAAAATACATAAATGTTTCATTCATCATTCATTTAGATTGCATTTTCAGGCTTAAATTGATAAAAATTGCTTGAAATTGTGCATTTTTTCATATAACCTAGTTTTGCATTAGCTAGGGTTTGTAGTCAAAATCATATTTTAGATTTTACTACCATTTTAAAATACTCATTATCATTTATTTCTAACTATAGTGTTATAACATAGTGGTTTTCTTGCAAAAATTTCATGCCTAGGGTTTGAAAACCTTGGTTTTTCACTAGATTTGGCCTTATTGACTCTCTAGATTTGCACCATATGCATGTTGTAAATGATTTTCCTACACTAATTGGCTATTATCAAGGTTATTATCTACTCCCTCTCCAAAAATTCTTTACAAGACCTTTTTATTTGCCTCTTACAATGGAAATTTGGTAAAAAATTGCATATTTTAGCTACATTTTCCTTAGGGTTAGATCTTGAGTTGCACTATAAGCGTGTTGTGATATATTTTTTAGACTTATGTGGCTTTCATTATTGTTATAATTGTATTTCCATCATCATTTTCCTCAAAACACCCTTTGTCATACTCTTTTGCATTGAAATTTGGTGAAAATTTGCATATTTTGGCTATATTTGCCCTAGGGTATGACCTAGATTTGCACTTCAAGCGTGTTGTGAAAGATTTTATGGAATTAGGTGGATGATATTACTGATATAATCTATTGCACATCCTAAAATTCTTTACAACACTCTCTTTCCATTAGGTCTTTGCATTGAAAATTTGTGAAAAAATGCATGTTTTAGTGTATTTTCACTACGTTTTGACTTGTCATCATTCTAGATTTGCATCAAAAGTGTGTTGTGAAGGATATTATTGATTTATTAGACTGATATTAGACATATTAGTTTCTTCCCTTGATTAATTTCCTTACAACACGTTTTCTTTCACTTACTTGCATTGAAAAAAGTTGAAAAAATCAAGCATTTTAGGTCATTTTCATACATAGTTTTGCACTTGTCTTTTGCATAACTTCTGAAAAGATTTTAAAATCTGATCTTGCATTGAATTGAAAACTTAAATACATGGCTTCTAATCGCAACAATAACAATAGGTTCCCTCCTAGACTTTACATGAAAAGAAAGGTCCTCGAACCTGAAATTGTGTTTACACCTCATGATAGAACAATTGGAGACACTAAAGGACCCCTTTATATCAGTGTGAAGATAATGGGAAATCCTATTTATGGAACCCTTATTGATCCTAATTGCATGACTAATGTAGCCATGGAAGATTTCCTCTATTCACATCAATTAATGCAAGGCTCTTATGACCCTTTAGATATGATGATTAAGACGCATAAGGGAACCTTTGTAAACACCTCTGGGAAGATATCTTTATTGGTCATGCTGTATTTGAGAAACATGTAGAACAATGGTTTGATGTTGTCCCCATTTATGACCTCTTTTTCATAAAATTGGGACATCCATGGTTAAAGGCTATGAAAGCTATCCCCAACAATTCATAACTGTGGCAAATTTCCTTTGAATGGACAAGTGCATACATTACAAGACAAAATTTTACACTGGATTACTTTTAGGAAAGATATGAGGTGGAACCGAAGCCACGAATAGACTTTAACTTCTTGGGCTATAGAAACTACAAAACAAAACTATTACATCAAGTGGCCGGTGTTGGTGCCTGCATCATTTATCAGGTTCCAGGTTATTAGCTTGCAGGCACCTTCCCAGGATTTCATGAAATTTCTAAGTCTTGGACCATCTCAGTGTTTTCAACATCATCATGATATTTTGAAGGAGGGAGTCATCGTCATCATCATCATGTTCGCGAACATCCCCCTGATGTTTCTTGCATGGGTCATTTCTCGTCATGTCCGGATATCCTGTGGGGGTCATCATGCATTCACCAACCTAATCTTCTGCATGCGGGTGATATTTTAACATCGGGTGATCTTAGTTAAGATCATCCTGATGCTGTTATTACTGGGTTTCAAGTATGACCTGATATTCTGTAGGGTCATCATATTTCAATATCGGGTGATCTTTGTTAACATCACCCCGATGTTATTTTATCACCTTATGTTTGTTCCAGCATTATGATGATGCTGACATCAGGGTGATATCCGCTTGTCTATTGGCCTTATCAAATTCCTAAGGAGGGGATGATATTTCTAAATATCAATCCTATTCAAACATCACCCTGATGTTACAATGAAGCTACAGTGCACCCCGATATTTCTATCAGGATGATATTTCCAAATATCTGGTTATCTTCCGAATATCATCCTGATGCCGACATGATGGTGACGTCATCAAGGTCTAGGGTGTCATATTTTAACATCAGTCATTTTATGGAGATCCCCTGATGTTGCGAATATGATGATGATGTCATCAGGATATTTGTGGACATGAGGAGGATATTTTGCATCATGATGACGTGAAATATTGGGGTGACTTTTCATATCGGCCAGACATGCAGATGGCTCGCCGATGTTAGAGGTTTGGCCGACGGGTGATGGTGTTGAGGTCTGTTGATGTCAGGGTGATATTTCGAGCAATAGGATATCATGCTGGAGGATGATGATGATGAGGGTCTTATACTAGGTGCCGTCATGAGCAAAATCACCGACATTATATATGTAACGGGCCTAGCATATAAAGTGTTAAAAAGAGTGTTGCAGGGTGAATGTGGGATAATGCATCCTCATGATATTTAAAAGGAAATTCAACATGATGTACCTGTGAGGCACAAATGTCTTTGCTCACTGACTTTGTAGCATGATCTACGCCGCAAATCTCGGTGGGAAGCAAGGTGATCGATGGTGACGTTTGAAAGAAAGGTTTTTCTCGATGCATGTATGAGCATTTTGGCGGGAGGAGGTTTGCAAGGCATGCAACTGCTGTATCCCAAGGCTGTGAGTTGGTATGCCATTAATGGTGAGATTACATAGAGGTATGGGTCGGAAGGACACGCCAGCTACTCGATTCAGACAGAAAATCATGACAGGGCGTTGCAGGTCAAGATCTCACCTACCCCTTCCCTCTTGACGGTGCGGCTGCATTAAATGTTTTCAGCACCCCCTGGTGATGCATTGTATCTGGTAATGTCTTGGGGACTGCCCTGTGATTAATGAGGGAGTACATCCCCTTGCTTTGCAGATGATGCTACTCATTTCAAGGTTGTTGAAAACTGGACATATCTGGCTTTGTAATAGATACAACTGGTTATAGTTGCTCTGTGCAGAAGATCTTGTGAGTTTATGTATCTCTTGTTGTATGTTTCATGCATGAATCTACTAATTTCATGATTGATTTTATATGAGTAATGCTCTATTTGCATGTGTTTTGTTAATTTTGTCTCCAATATTGCATGTGTCCTTCTGAATCTAGATATCTAAGGGGTGTCTGGTATTCTAGAATATAGAATTCCTATATTGAATGCTTGATCTTTCAACTTCTGCTCAAGGGGTAGATTAAAGTGTTTTCAGATTAAGTATTAGGAAAGATGTACTGCAATAGGGATGCCATAAGTAGAGATAACTTAACACTCTATTTTGGGAGGTGTCTGTAAGGCTGATACCATAGCATCCCCTTGAAATCTAGTTTTAGTGTGTTCATGCTGATCATTCACAAGTGTATGTCTATTAACTCCAAGCCCTGGATAGGCACCAATCTAGCTCTGTGTTGAGGTTACACACCAGGTCCAGGTTTGTATCCAAACATAAAATCAAATTCAAAGTACAACCACAACCATTAGGACCCTAGAAGTAGTTTTAGGACCTAAATCCTCTGTCTACAACTGAACATAAGCCCAAAGCTAGCCCCTTTGCACTTATCCCATAGTTTTGGTCTTCATATAGGAGGATTTATCTGCTTTGTGTCAACATCCCAGTCAGTTCATAGTCATATTCTCATGGGTGTTGAATAGGGAATACCCCCCCAGGTTTTGCAAAGCTTGAAGAAGAAGAGGAGATAAAAATAGAGTTTATCTCCTACACTGTTGGCCCCTGGCCCAGAGATCCTGTTGATCACTGATGGCTACCTTGTAGGGAAATCTGGGAATAAACATCCAATCAGGGAAAATACCAACAGAAATTGGTGACTCTGCTGGGGAACTATTTGTGTAAGAACCCTAGTTTTTAAAAGAAAAACAATTCCTACTTATAGGTGGTGACTCCGAACAATCTCCCAACCGGTAAATTGAAAGTTTGTATGCAAGGGAGAAGATCCCTGCGTAATCCTTTATTTGAAGAGTTACCAGTAGAAAGAAGGATGATGTATAGAAGAAAAGGAACTGTCTCAGTTAGTCATGAGGGTTCCCCTAGGAATAATGATGATATTCAGGACAACCCTAGGCCATCAGGATAGCATGTGCCTTATTTTTCAAATGCAGAAGCTGATATCCAAGGTGCTTATGAGAGGCAATAGGGTGGTAGTTTAAGAATGAGGTCAGAGGTGTTTCAAGAATGCCCTTTCCTAGATCCCAGTGAAAGATTTGAAGAGGCTGAATCTCCAAGGGATGATGAAGATGATGGCCAAAATGGAATGAGACCATCTTCTTCCATGCCCAAAGATGACCAATTAGCTGAAGAGATCAGGAATTTGAGAGCTGAATTTGAATATTTGCAAGCTATGAAAATTAGAGATGACATGAAATAGAAAGTGCAAGCTCTGAGAGTTGCTCAGAATGATTCAGTTCCTACCCTTGATAATGTAGATGCCCTGAGGAACCAGCATAGAAATGAAGTCCAGTATCAGCAAAATGACCAAAGATAGAATGCAAACAATGCTAGAGTACCATTAAATAATGTGAGAAATCCAAATGCTAATAGAAATGTTAATGCTAATCAGTTTGGTAGACAACCTATGCAACTAGATAGATTCAGAAAGCTTGTTTTTGATGGTATTCCTGGTTATCCTAACCCCATTGACAAGCATGTAAGGCTTCAAGTGCCAAAGTTTCCAGGAAATAACACTGTGTCTGGGGAGGATCATTTAAAAGCTTTTCAAAATGTCATGGACAACTTTGAGGTTGAGCATGAGGATGTCTTTATGAAGTCATTCATGCAATCTTTGGTCGATGAGGCTAGAGAATGGTACAAAAATCTGCCTGATCGGAGCATTTCATCATGGGATGATTTCAAAAGGATGTTTAAGGAGCAATATGGTGACAAAACTAACCCTAGCTTTTTTGTAAATGAGTTCACTAGTATCACTAAAGGGTCAAATGAGCAGGGTGCAGATTTTAATGCAAGGTTTACTAAAGTGTTGAACAAATTGCCACATCACATGAGGCCAAATGAACCAATGTGCATAATATTATATATTAATGCTTTTGATGCCAAAACAACATATGGGTTAAGAGATAAAGGTCCTACTACTCTTAGGGATGCTTTCAAGATAGCAGTAAATATTGAGAATAACAGGAAAGCATCAGGCAAGACAAACAGAAGGGATGATGTGAAAATTCTACAAAATCCAAATAAACCTCAAAATATTCAAGGTAATACATCTGCTCCTGAAGACAAAATTGATAAACTAGCAAATGTTGTTAAGGACCTAAGCTATAGAGTGGCTAGAAGTGAAAAAGGGATAGGTCCTGATAGGCAAGTCTACCAAAGGTAGGAAAAAAGGCCATCATTGCATGATATGCCATATAATACCAATTGGCATAATGGTAGGCCTGTATTTCCACATAACAACACAAATCAGAGAACTCCACATGCCAAAGAAACTCCTGATCCTTTGAAGAGAGCTATAAATATTGCTGATGATACTCCATGGTGCATAATCTGTCAGATGCCACATTCACAGTCACAATGCATGATTGCTCAGTCTTTGTATGATAATGTTGTGTCTTGTAATGAATGCAATGAGCCACATTATGTATAGGATGATGATGTTAATATGTTGTCCATAAGCAAGGAGCATCCTTCTCATGATGCAGATGAGAGTACAGATAATGAGATTCAGGCCTGTTAGTAGGTTTCTTATGATGAGGATAATGAAGATAGTTATGTATATGCTCAGGGCTCACACAGTTTTTTGAGTAACCTGTAGAGACCTTCTGATGAAGAGATTAGGGCTCTCACAGCTGCAGCAGTGGCCCAAGTCAAGAGCAACTATAACCTCAGAGGCAAGGCTCAAGTATGTAACTCACACCAACCAGTGAGTACTTTCACAAGCTAGCCAGTGCATAGTCATAAAGGGGTTGAACCACAAAAAAAGTAGTGGGGTAACAACAAGCAAAATTTTAAGCATAAAATAGGTCATGATTCTCAAAGACTAGAAAATAGAATTCCCCATGTTGAAGATCAAAACAAGAGTTCCCAAATTAGAAATGATTATCAGGGGACTATGAAGATAAAAGTTGGATCATCTCAGGATAAAAACAAAGCCACAGCACAAGCTACAACTGTGGTACAAGATTATGCTCCCTTTGATATAACTCAAGTCCTCTCTCAAGTAAAGGTTTCTGTCCCATTGATGGAACTTATGAAGGTTGAAGAAATCAAGAATAGGGCAATATCTTTAATTTTTGGAGTGCCATGTCAAGCTAAGCAAAATGATGAAGCCCAAGGTAAGAAGCAGGCCTTGTGCAATGAAGAGGATGAAGTCCTTGAAGTGTATTTTGGGGTGACCATGACTAAATGTCCTTCACAAGTGGAACCATTCTATGTCTCCCTTGTTATCAATGGGAAAATAATCCGGAATTGTATGCTTGACTCAGGAGCATCAACAAACATCATGCCTCTAGCCATTATGCAACAAGCAGGGTTAAAAATAGACAAGGCATGTGGAAAATGCTATGCCATGGATGCTAGAGAGGTACCAGTCATTGGTATCATAAAGGATGTGGATTTCAGACTAGCAGCATATCTAGAGAGGACCTATAAAATGAATATAACAGTGGTTGACATCAAGCCACAGTATGGTATGATGTTGTCAAGAAGGTGGGCAGCACTCATTGGTGGGAGTATGTAGCTGGACCCGTCATATGCTATGATTCCAATGAATGGAAAGGATGTCAAACTAATTGGATAGGAAAGGTCATCAGAGACAATGGAGGACCAAGAATCAAAAGAACACATCTGTTTTGTGAACACCGACTGTGACAACTCAGGGTTGTCTTAGATGATAAAGAGAAAAAAGAGAAAAATGTTTGCATTGAAGACCTAGACCAGCAGGGTCTATGGACCATGTATTTTGATGGAGCTTGTGCAAAGGAAGGCTCTGGAGCTGGAGTTGTATTCCTATCTCCATCTGGTAAGCTCCTAAAATTCTCCTTCCTGCTAAGATTTACTTGCACAAACAACATTGCGGAGTATGAAGCCTTACTCTTAGGCTTAAATATTGCTCTCAAACATGGAATTAAGATTTTAAGGGTATTTGGGGATTCTGAGTTAATTGTGTCCCAAGTTAGAGATAGGTATGCTTCAAAAAACAAAAGATTAAAACAATACAAGCATGCTATCTGGGATACCATTGAACTATTTGATGCATTTTCAATAGGATGGGTAGAGAGATAAAAAAATGTCATGGCTGATTTCTTAGCCAATGTAGCAATAAGACCAGATGATATCACTCTATCAGGTGTTACAAATGTTGAAGTTAAAATCAGACCTACAGTACCAGAAAACATATGTAGTTGGCAAGTGTTTGATGATGACAAGGACTTGTTAAGATTTTTGCATTGCATAGATGAATATGAGAACCAAGAAATTGATTTTCAAAACTTTGTACAAATTGTAGATGGAAAAGAAACTCTTATGGGGAAAGAAGTAATTCAGCTGAAGACTAACAAAATCCCTAGAGTGTTGGTAGCTTTAGAAAGAGCTTTTGACAATAAAGACCAATTGGTCACAAAGACATCTCCAACAAATAAAGATGACTTAGAGGAGATAAATTTGGGGACATCTCAGGCCCGCAAGAAGGTATACATTGGCAAACAACTCAAACCACACATTAGGAGCATGCTGATAGCATTGCTAAAAAAGTATAAACATGTTTTTGCTTGGTCATATGAGGACCTAAAGGCCTATAGAGAGGACCTATTCTAGCATGAGATCCCTTTGAAGCCTGGAGCTAAGCCATTTAGACAGAAGCAAAGGCCTATTAATCCTACCTTAGCTCCAAAAATGCAAGAAGAACTCAAGAAGTTTAGGGAGGCTGGAATAATTGTGCCAATTAGACATTCAACTTGGGTGTCTAACCTTGTCCCAGTCAGAAAAAAGAATGGTGATATTAGCCTTTGTGTTGATTTCAAAAATCTGAATGTGTCTTCTTTGAAAGACAATTATCCACTGCCAAATATGTAGGTCATGTTACAGAAGGTGACTAGTTGTGAACTCCTATCCATGATGGATGGATTTTCAGGATACAATCAGGTGAAGGTAAAGGAATTAGAACAATTTAAGATTGTTTTCACCACTCCATGGGGAACCTGTGTATATGTAAGAATGCCATTTGGACTAACAAATGTAGGTGCTACTTTTCAAAGAGCAATGGATGTTGCTTTTGCAGGGTTGATTGACACAATTATGGCTATCTATCAGGATGATCTGACTGCCTATTCTAAGAAGGAAGAGCAACATTGTATGCACTTGGAGCAGATTTTCATTAGAGCACTGGAGTATGGCATTTCTTTAAATCCAAAGAAGTGTGCTTTTGGGGTAGTAGAAGGGAAGCTCCTGGGGCACATTGTTTCCAAAGATGGAGTTAGGATTGATCCTAAAAGAGTAGCTACAATTGATAGGATCCAGATGCCAAATATAGTGAAAGGAGTTCAGTCTTTCTTTGGATAGATTAATTTTGTCAGAAGATTTGTTCCTAACTTTACAGAAACCACTAGGAACATCTCCAAGGTGATGAAGAAGGACGCAACTATCAATTGGGAAAGTGAAGCAATTGAATCATTTCAGAGCATCAAAGAAGCAATAAAGATGGCTTCTGTGCTAAAGTCTCCTAATTTTTCTAAACCATTTCAGTTGTTTTCATTTTCTTCTTTCCATACTATTGTTGCATGTTTACTATAGAAAAATGATGATGGTTTTGAGCAGCCCATTGCTTTTTTCAGCATGTCACTGCAAGTTGCTGAATTAAAGTATGACATCATGGAGAAACAAGCATATGCACTAGTCAGAGTAGTCAAGAGTTTCAGGCCATATCTGGTAGGATCCCAGATAATTGCATATGTGCCTCATGCAGTAGTCAAGGATATCTTCACTCAGCAGGAGGTAGCAGGAAGGTGCAGATGGATAAATAAACTGCAAGAATTCAACATATAGATACAAATTACCAAGTTGGTAAGAGGACAAGGATTAGCCAAGATGATGGCACAGTCAAACTTGGAAGCATGCCAAGTCAATGCAGTCTAGAATGAGAATGTCAATGTATCAAAATCTGAATGGTATAAGGACATCATATATTACTTGTTGGATCTAGGGCATACAACTGAGAGGGGGGGGGTGAATCAGTTGTATAAAACTTCTTGTTCTTTCCAATACTTGATTCTTCGTTGTTAGTTAGCAGCATATCAATTAATCATCCATGAGAGCATAATACATAAACACAAGAGCAGATAAACATCAACACATTGAACACCAAGATTTTGACATGGAAAACCCGGTTAAGGGAAAAACCACGGGGTGATTAACCCAAGAATTATTCTCTGTTAGAAGAATAAAGAAGAATGAATGGCACATGCCAATTAGGGCTCACTGCCCGAGCACACTGCTCACAAAGAGGCCCACTGCCTACAAGGAGACACACTGTCTACAAAGTGATAAAAATCACAGTCTTGAACTGGAGAATGACATCTCTACCATGTCTGGATCAGTTCCATTTAAGCCCAAAAACCTCTACTCTGCCTTTCGTACTTCTCTTCGGTATGCCACACTCATCCACACCATCCTCTACTCGAAATGAACTCACAAACCGTTATTTATACAAGACATCAACTTAGGAACAAACATCTAAGTCAGAAAACAACCATAAGAACATCCGCAAGATGAATAACACATCCGGTCGGCCACCACAAGAACATTCGCAGGATGAACAACTCATCCGGTCGGCTAAACAGAGCAAGAACTTCATCGGAAGAATATCTTCAATTCCGGGCTCTACTATCAATGCAGACCAACAACATAACCTCAACATGATCCAAGAACCTTCACAGGCCTGCCTGAATGACCGGATACATCCGCACTTCCTTTACCTACTGGAATCTCTTGTCTTCCTCATCCGGAACTTCAAGAACACAGTCTATCGCCACTGTCATAATGCAAAAGGTACTTCTGGACCTCCAAATCATACACAAATCAGGATGACACATCACAAGGACATCCCAAACACTCCTTCCAATCCGCAGATTAGGATAATACAATTCCAGACCTCACCGGACCTTTCTGTGATCCTTTGTCACCTCTGAACACTTGCCGGAACCGGTTCTACACCGACAGCCACAACTCCTTCAGATCTTCATGCGGACCTCTGAAATCTTAACTAAAGCATCTCAAGACTCATATCTACAGACCCTTTAATCCGCATCCTCTGGTTCTCATCCTATACAGTACATTTGCCTTCTTCTCATCACTGTTCTTCACTGTTCCTGACTAAGGCTAATTTTCTCAATATCCTCAGCACACTGCTCATCCAATCCATCTTGTCAATGCAATATGAGTATGTTGACATCAATGACAACACTGGTTTACCTCATACTTGCAACAATCTCCCCCTTTGTCATTGATGGCAACATATGATGTGAAAAACCATCAAGACAAGAACTTCTCCTTTCTGTCACAGCTCCCCCTATCAACAACAACTTTTCACATGTCTTCTCTTCCTTTACTGCTCCCCCTTTGATCATCAACCACTTGTTTTTCACATGTCTTCTCTCCCCCTTTGACATCAATGGCAAAGGGCTCATACTTGCAATTCTCATACATCAGAATCATACCAGCTGCTCCCCCTTAGTTGCAGCTCCCCATCATCAATTCGGATCACAAGATATGATTGTGATATCCACCGGACTGATGCACATCAGTGCATCCTAGTTCATCACCGGAGGGGCCATGACCCCTAACTTCTCCCGGAGATATTCAAAAGAATCCTTGGGAAGAGGTTTAGTAAAGATATCTGCAATCTGATCCTTGGAGGGAACATACTCCAATCTGACTTCTTCTTTGTTCACTTGTTCTCTCAAGAAGTGAAACTTGATAGATATGTGCTTAGTCTTAGAATGCAATACCGGATTCTTAGAAATATTAATTGCACTTGAATTATCACAGAAAATTGTGATAGGCTCCTCATATTCAACTTTAATGTCTCTTAGCATCTGCTTCATCCATAAGATTTGAGTGCAACTACCTGCTGCTGCAATGTATTCTGCTTCAGTTGTAGACAGAGATATTGCATCTTGTTTCTTGCTTAACCAAGAAACCAATCTCTTCCCCAAAAAGAATGCTCCACCACTAGTGCTCTTCCGGTCATCCACATCTCCTGCCCAATCTGCATCTGTGTAAGCATGAAGAGAGAAATCCGGATCTCTAGGGTACCATAGACCATACTCAACTGTTCCTTTCAAGTACCTAAAAATTCTTTTGATTGCCATAACATGAGATTCTCTAGGATCAGCCTGGAATCTTGCCACAAGACCAACAGCCTGCATTATATCTGGTCTAGTTTGAGTGAGATACAACAATCCACCAATCATTGATCTATACTTTGTCTGATCTGCCTTTGGAGAATCATCATCTTTGCTTAACTTACATCCGGTTGCCATAGGAGTGTTCATTGGCTTTGAGTCTTCCATACCAAATTTCCTTAACAATTCTTTCACATATTTGGTCTGAGAAATGAAGATCCCTTCTTTTGTTTGAGTAATTTGCAGACCCAAGAAGAAATTCATTTCACCAAGCATAGACATTTCAAACTCACTTTTCATCTGATTTGCAAAAGTTTTGCACATACTATCTCTTCCTCCAAAAATGATATCATCCACAAACACTTCAACAATCAAAATATTTTCATGATCAATTTTGAAATATAAGTTACTGTCAGCAGTACCTTTGTTGAATCCAATCTGCACAAGATGCTTATCCAACCTTTCATACCATGCTCTTGGGGCTTGCTTTAATCCATACAAAGCTTTCTTCAACTTGCAGACCATATCATCATTATCAGACAATTGAAATCCATCCGGTTGTTCAATGTAGACTTCTTCTTCCAGATCACCATTTAGGAAGGCAGACTTGACATCCATCTGATATACCTTGAAGTCTTTGAAGGCAGCAAATGCAAGAAGTAATCTGACTGCTTCAATTCTTGCCACCGGAGCAAAAGTCTCTTCAAAGTCAATTCCTTCTATTTGAGAGTAGCCTTTGCAGACCAATCTAGCTTTGTTTCTGATTACTTCACCAGCTTCATTTAGTTTGTTCCGGAAGACCCACTTGGTTCCAATTACATTCCTGTCTCTAGGTCTGGGAACAAGATCCCAAGTATGATTTTTCTCAATTTGCATCAATTCATCTTCCATTGCTTTGGTCCAGTTTTCATCATTGCAGGCTTCATTTATTGTTTTAGGTTCAATCTTTGAAATCAGACAACATTCATCCTGATTTTGAGCAACATTCCTTCTAGTTTGTACACCTTTGCTTCTGTCACCTATGATCTGATCTTCAGAGTGGTTCAGTCTTACATACCTTGGAATTTTGGGAGTATCTTGCACTGCTGCTTCTTGATCAGGCTCATTCAAACCTATCTCTTCTTCCTGATTTACCGGATCAGGCTGACTCTGTCTCACCAAAGAGGATTGAGTTCCTTGAACACTGTCTTGGTCATCTTCATCAAACTCATAAAATCTTGAAGGCTTCTCAATTCCTTCATCAACTTTCACATTGGTGCTTTCTATCATCTTCCTCAATCTCTTATTGTAACACTGGTATGCTTTGCTTTGAGTGGAGTAACCCAAGAAAATTCCTTCATCACTTCTAGCATCAAACTTTCCTAGATCTTCATCTCTTTTAATATAACACTTGCTACCAAATACTCTGAAATATTTCACAGTAGGAGTGATGCCAAACCAGAGTTCATAGGGGGTCTTACCAGTGTTGTTTCTGATTTGAACTCGATTGAGAGTGTAGACTGCAGTGCTGATAGCTTCTTTCCAAAACATTTGAGGAACATTTGCTTCCAACATCATTGTCCTGGCAGCTTCCTGGATGGTCCGGTTCTTTCTCTCAACTACTCCATTCTGTTGTGGAGTCCTAGGAGCAGACAACTGTCTCCTTATACCCTACTTCTCACAAAAGTCAATGAACTCACCAGATGTAAATTCACCACCTCTATCAGACCTTAGACACTTTAGTTTCAATCCGGTTTGATTCTCTACCATAGCTTTGAAGATTTTGAACTTCTCAAATGCTTCTGATTTTTCTTTTAGAAAGGTAACCCACATCATCTGGGAATGATCATCAATTAACAACATGAAATATCTATCACCTTGCAGACTCTTGATTCTTGTCGGACCACAGAGATCAGTATGTACTAATTCCAACAATCTGGTAGAAGACTGATCTTGGCTTTTGAAAGAGACTCTGCTTTGTTTACCTAACTGACATTCTTTGCACAAACTATTTGTAGGTTTCATCAATTTTGGAAGATCTCTTACAGCCTGAGTATAGCTTATCTTGATGATGTTATCAAAATTTACATGACACATTCTTCTATGCCATAACCAACTCTGATCAATTTGAACAAACAAACAACTTTTATTTGAACCAACCAGATGAAAGACATTACCTTTTGTCTGAGTACCGGATGCAATTTCAGTTCCGGAGCTTGTAAAGATTCTGCATTTTCCATTCTTGAACCGGAGATCATAGCCTTTGTCCACTAACTGACCAACACTGAGAAGATTGTGCTTCAATCCTTCAACATATAGTACGTTACCTGTTTTGCTCTTTCCATCAAAGGAAATAGTTCCCCTGCCTCTGATTCTGCCAGCAGAATTGTCACCAAACTTTACCATTCCTCCTTCATACCTTTCTAAATTCAAGAACTTATTCTTGTCACCAGTCATATGGTGAGAACATCCACTGTCAATAACCCAATCATCCTTTTCTTCCACTTGAGCAGCCAAAGCTTTTTCAACAACTTTGTGATTGACAGATTTAGAGAGTATTGAATCTTCTTCCTTGATGGCAATAAACACCCACTCATTTCCGGATTTGCTTCCTAGTTCTGATTCATCATCTGTTACTCCTTCATTGTCATCTTCTTCATGAACATAATAGCAATTCTTTTGAAACCTTTGTCTGTTGGTATTAGACCTTGCAGATCTTTCCGGACATCTTGAAGCAAAATGACCAATCTTATTGCAGTTGAAACAATTAAAAGGTAGTTTTCCTTCATACTTACCGGATCCTCTTGGCAGTCTCTTTGCAATGAGGGCTTCAAGTTGAGCTGTTTCTGCTTCTTCTTCTTCCATGTCTCTTCTTGCTTGATCATACCATGACATTTTCCTTGATGAGTTTTCTCCCAGATCAAATCTCTGTTTGCCTTTCACATAGGCACTGGCTTTGAAAGCAGATTCAGTCTTGGGAGGATCATCTCCAAACTCAGTCATTTCAAATGCAGCTAGTTTGCCAGCCAGTTGTTCTCTTGTGACAGTTGTGTGGGCTCTGAATTCAACAATGGCAACAACCTTGATTTTGTAGGCAGCAGGAAGGGATCTTAGGATTTTGCAGACAATCTCATTTTCATCTAGAGTTCCACCAGCATTTCTAATTCCACATACCAGCTCATTCACTCTTGGCATAAAGGTAGTGATGTTTTCATCATCTCTCATCTTCAATCTTTCAAATTTCCCTTTCAGACTTTGCAACCTTGCACTTTTGACAAACTCATCTCCTTCATACAGAAGTTCCAGTTTAGTCAGGATCTCATATGCAGTTGGGAGGTCAATAACATTCGAGAGATCTGAGTCATTCAACGCGCTTAGAAGAGCTTCCTTGGTCCGCAGATTGTTTTCAGCTTCTGTGATTTCATTCAGAGTTGGACCACCTTGTGGAGGTACATATGGTTTTGAAACCATAGCCAAGTATGCTTTTCCCATACATTCCAAGTGACACTTCATGCGACCTTTCCAGAGAGTGAAGTTGGTTCCATCGAACTTCGGACTATCCTTCTTGTATGACGACATCCTGGATCTCCTCAAGCGGTTAAGCTCCTTTCAGAGGAACCTTGCTCTGATACCAATTGTTGGATCTAGGGCATACAACTGAGAGGGGGGGGTGAATCAGTTGTATAAAACTTCTTGTTCTTTCCAATACTTGATTCTTCGTTGTTAGTTAGCAGCATATCAATTAATCATCCATGAAAGCATAATACATAAACACAAGAGCAGATAAACATCAACACATTGAACACCAAGATTTTGACGTGGAAAACCCGGTTAAGGGAAAAACCACGGGGTGATTAACCCAAGAATTATTCTCTGTTAGAAGAATAAAGAAGAATGAATGGCACATGCCAATTAGGGCTCACTGCCCGAGCACACTGCTCACAAAGAGGCCCATTGCCTACAAGGAGACACACTGTCTACAAAGTGATAAAAATCACAGTCTTGAACTAGAGAATGACATCTCTACCATGTCTGGATCAGTTCCATTTAAGCCCAAAAACCTCTGCTCTGCCTTTCATACTTCTCTTCGGTATGCCACACTCATCCACACCATCCTCTGCTCGAAATGAACTCACAAACCATTATTTATACAAGACATCAACTTAGGAACAAACATCTAAGTCGGCAAACAACCATAAGAACATCCGCAAGATGAATAACACATCCGGTCGGCCACCACAAGAACATTCACAGGATGAACAACTCATTCGGTCAGCTAAACAGAGCAAGAACTTCATCGGAAGAATATCTTCAATTCCGGGCTCTACTATCAATGCGGACCAACAACATAACCTCAACATGATCTAAGAACCTTCACAGGCCTGCCTGAATGACCGGATACATCCGCACTTCCTTTACCTACTGGAATCTCTTGTCTTCCTCATCCGGAACTTCAAGAACACAGTCTGTCGCCACTGTCATAATGCAAAAGGTACTTCTGGACCTCCAAATCATACACAAATTAGGATGACACATCACAAGGACATCCCAAACACTCCTTCCAATCCGTAGATTAGGATAATACAATTCCGGACCTCACCGGACCTTTCTGTGATCCTTTGTCACCTCTGAACACTTGCCGGAACCGGTTCTACACCGACAGCCACAACTCCTTCAGATCTTCATGCGGACCTCTGAAATCTTAACTGAAGCATCTCAAGACTCATATCTACAGACCCTTTAATCCGCATCCTCCGGTTCTCATCCTATATAGTACATTTGCCTTCTTCTCATCACTGTTCTTCACTATTCCTGACTAAGGCTAATTTTCTCAATATCCTCAGCACACTGCTCATCCAATCCATCTTGTCAATGCAATATGAGTATGTTGACATCAATGACAACACTGGTTTACCTCATACTTGCAACATTACTTGCAAAATCTGAATTGTCCTTCCCATTTCAGTGACAGTCAAAAGAGGACCTTAAAACTACATGCAATCAGGTATGTTATTGTTCAAGGTGAGTTGTACTGGAACAACCCTAATGGTGTGCTGCTAAGATGTGTGGACGAAGGTGAAGCTAACAATGTTTTGAATGACATGCATAAAGGATTGTGTGGTGGACATTATACTACCCAAACAACAGCTCATAAGATCCTTAGGGCAGGATATTGGTGGCCCACTCTCTTTTCAGATGCACAAAGGTTGGTAAGGAAATGTGACCCTTGCCAAAGGTTCTCAGGAAAGTTAAGATATGAAGGTGCATTGCCCCTTAGAACTATAACTGTGAAGGTTCCATTTCAGCAATGGGGAATTGATTTTATAGGGGAGATTACAGAAAAGTCAAGTGGGGGACATAGTTGGATTTTGGTGGCTACTAACTACTTCACCAAATGGATTGAGGCTATTCCAACTAAAAGAACTACAAGTAAGATAATGATGGATTTTATCCTAGAGAATATCATCATCAGGTTTGGAGTGCCATTTAAGATAGTCACAGATAATGCTATATGCTTCAGATCTGGTGAATTTGTTGATTTTTGCAACAAGTATGGGATAAATTTATCATATCCATCACCAAACCACCTGCAAGGAAATGGTTAGGCAGAGTCAAGTAATAAAAGCCTCATG
Organism: Cunninghamia lanceolata; assembly: GCA_027924645.1. Taxonomy (NCBI): domain Eukaryota; kingdom Viridiplantae; phylum Streptophyta; class Pinopsida; order Cupressales; family Cupressaceae; genus Cunninghamia; species Cunninghamia lanceolata. The sequence continues at coordinate 3,660,481 of BSBN01000797.1, forward strand.
AAAATCATCAAGAGGATAGTGGATAAGAACAAGAGAGCTTGGGATTCAAAGTTAAAGTTGGCATTATGGGCTAACAGGGTGATAGTGAAAAAAGCTATTGGAAGGTCACCTTTTGAACTGGTGTATGGTGCATCAGCCAGGATGCCTATAAACAATCTTCTGCCAGTTTACAAATTCATCCAAGAGAATGATGAGGAGATTGAAGAGACAGAAAGAATAAACCAGCTGGTTGCACTGGATGAAAGCAGAAGGGAGGCCCACCAAATCAATCTCAAGAAACAACAAAATGTGAAGTATATGTTTGATAGGAGAGCTACAGAAAGGAAGTTCCAGATAAATGACTGGGTGCTCATCTGGAATGCAAGAAGTCAGGATAAGGGCAAACATGGTAAGTTTGAACCCTTATGGATGGGCCCATATCAGGTTTGCAATACTCATGGGGAGGATTCTTATGTCCTCCAGGCCCTAAATGGTGAGATGCTGGAATTGCCTGTGCATGGTCAATTCCTCAAGTTTTATTTTGCATAAGTGATCTACCTCTGTGCACATTTGTAAAAGTATGTGTATATTGTAAATATCTTGTATAGTTGCTACCTGTTTGTGTTTTGTCTGGTCTGCCCAGAGGTCTGGTTCTCGCTGTAGCCTTATGTCTGCACGTCCCCAATCGGAGCCACTGTTGGTGCCTGCATCATTTATCAGGTTCCAGGTTATTAGCTTGCAGGCACCTTCCCAAGATTTCATGAAATTTCTAAGTCTTGGACCCTCTCAGTGTTTTCAGCATCATCATGATATTTTGAAGGAGGGAGTCATCGTCATCATCATCATGTTCCCGGACATCCCTCTGATGTTTCTTGCATGGGTCATTTCTCGTCATGTCTGGATATCCTGTGGGGGTCATCATGCATTCACCAACCTGGTCTTCTACCCGCGGGTGATATTTTAACATCGGGTGATCTTAGTTAAGATCATCCTGATGCTGTTATTACTGGGTTTCAAGTATGACCTGATATTCTGCAGGGTCATCATATTTGAATATCAGGTGATCTTTGTTAACATCACCCCAATGTTATTTTATCACCTTATGTTTGTTCCAACATCATGATGATGCTGACGTCAGGGTGATATCCGCTTGTCTATCAGCTTCATGATATTCCAAAGGAGGGGATGATATTTCTAAATATCAATCATATTCAAACATCACCCTGATGTTACAATGAAGCTACAGTGCACCCTGATATTTCTATCAGTGTGATATTTCCAAATATCCAGTTATCTTCCAAATATCATCCTGATGCCGACATGATGGTGACATCATCAAGGTCCGGGGGGTCATATTTTAACATCAGTCATTTTATGGAGATCCCCTGATGTTGCGAATATGATGATGATGTCATCAGGATATTTGTGGACATGAGGAGGATATTTCGCATCATGATGATGTGAAATATCGAGGTGACTTTTCATATCGGCTGGACATGTAGATGGCTCGCCGATGTTAGAGGTCTGGTCGACGGGTGATGGTGCTGAGGCCTGCTGACGTCAGGGTGATATTTTGAGCAACAGGATATCATGCTGGAGGATGATGATGATGATGGTCTTATACTAGGTGCTGTCGGGAGCAAAATCACCGACATTATATATGTAACCGGCCTAGCATATAAAGTGTTAAAAAGAGTGCTGCAAGGTGAATGTGGGATAATGCATCCTCATGATATTTAAAAGGAAAGTCAACATGATGTACCTGTGAGGTACGGATATCTTTTCTTGCCAACTTTGCAGCATGATCTACGCCACGAATCTCGACAGAAAGAAAGGTGATCGATGGCGATGTTTGAAAGAAAAGTTTTTCTTGATGCATGTATGAGCATTTTGGCAGGAGGAGGTTTGCAAGGCATGCAACTACTGTATCCCAAGGCTGTGAGTTGGTATGCCATTACTGGTGAGATTGCATAGAGGTATGGGTCAGAAGGACACGCCAGCTACTCGATTCAAACAGAAAATCATGACAGGGTGTTGCAGGTCAAGATCTCACCTACCCCTTCCCTCCTGACGGTGCGGTTGCATTAAATGTTTTCGGCGCCCCCTGGCGATGCACTGTATCTGGTGATGTCTTGGGGACTGCCCTGTGATTAATGAGGGAGTACATCCCCTTGCTTTGTAAGCAGATGATGCTACTCATTTCAAGGTTGTTGAAAACTAGACATATCTGGCTTTGTAATAGATACAACTGGTTCTGGTTGCCCTATGCAGAAGATCTTGTGAGTTTATGTATCTCTTGTTGTATGTTTCATGCATGAATCTACTGATTTCATGATTGATTTTATATGAGTAATGCTCTGTTTGCATGTGTTTTGTTAATTTTGTCTCCAATATTGCATGTGTCCTTAATCTAGATATCTAAGGGGTGTCTAGTATTCTAGAATATAGAATTCATGTATTGAATGCTTGATCTTTCAACTTCTACTCAAGGGGTAGATTAAAGTGTTTTTAGATTAAGTATTGGGAAAGATGTACTGCAATAGGGATGCCATAAGTAGAGATAACTTAACACTCTATTTTGGGAGGTGTCTGTAAGGCAGATACCATAGCATCCCCTTGAAATCCAGTTTTAGTGTGTTCATGCTGATCATTCACAAGTGTATGTCTATTGACTCCAAGCCTTGGATAGGCACCAATCTAGCTCTGTGTTGAGGCTACACACCAAGTCTAGGTTTGCATCCAAACATAAAATCAAATTCAAACTACAACCACAACCATTAGGACCTTAGAAGTAGTTTTCAGACCCAAATCCTCTATCTACAACTGAACATAAGCCCAAAGCTAGCCCCTTTGCACTTATCCCACAGTTTTGGTCTTCATATAGGAGGATTTATCTTCTTTGTGTCAACATCCCAGTCAATTCATAGTCATATTCTCATGGGTGTTGAATAGGGAATACCCCCCTAGGTTTTGCAGAGCCTGAAGAAGAAGAGGAGATAAAAATAGAGTCTATCTCCTACATGGTTGGCCCCTGGCCTAGATATCTTGTTGATCACTGATGGCTACCTTGTAGGGAAATCTGAGAATGAACATCCAGTCAGGGAAAAAACCAACAGCCAGTTCTTCTATGCAAGAAAAAAAAAGAGATGAACAACCCATATTTGAAGAGAATCCAAGACCAAAAGGAAATGGACCCTATGTTGAGGTTCCTCCCCCGCCATCCTTATAAGGATCAGGAGGTAGTCATCGACAACAAAATATTCCACCTAGACAAATGAGATTTGATCCTGGTGCTTCCTCCTCTAAAACACAAAAACCTATGAAAGAGAAAAACATTATCTTACAAGAGATAAGTGGTAGGACAAAAAGAAATAGACAAGAAAGAAAAAGGAGGAGACAACAAGAATACCCCAATGACTTGCATCTCAACAAGAAAACATCTCACCAAACCTTGAATGAATCCATGAAGATCTTAAGAATGGACAATTTGGAAATAAGAACAAGAGTTGGGCTATGGTACCTTATGTCCCACTTTCATCTAACATTTGGGAGTGGGAAGATGATGTTGATTTGCTTGATGACAACACTTAGTTCAATGGCACTACCAGGTAAGTATCTCTAACCCTTTATCTCTCATGATGTGTTTGCCCGTGATGTGTTATGTGTTGTTTAGGCCTCCTGGGCTGACCCTTGATTCTCTTGTAAAGTCCATGATACCAAGAGACCACCTCTGTTGTGACCCTTCTTCTATTTGTATCATCATTCTTCTATATTGCTTCTCCTCTATTTTCATTATTGTGTGTTGTTTCTTACAGACATAGCGTCATAGTTGGTGACTTGGGGGCACCCTCCTACGTGACTGTTCCTAAGGCACTTGTTTCTCCTCTCTTGACTTATTGTTTCCCTTCCTCTAGTGTTTCAATCTACCGGGTAGATGACGAAAAACATATTATACTGATGCGGACCTATCATCCCTTTAGTGAGAAATAAAAAATTAGACATAGTTCCTATATGATGATGGGGTTGATATATATTATCTGACACTTGGCTAGTAGAATCACTCCGTGCACTTTGTCGTGTGATATTGTTGCTTCATGCACTTTGTCTATCTTGAATCTTTCATTCCTCAATTCTATATGTGGTTGATCATATGCATGGTTGGTTATCATGATTATATGGACACTAACACTTTTCTTGCAGAGGAACATTTGGTGATCGTAAAGTACATGTCACATCTGGGGGGCATGGGCTTTGAAAGAGCTCATGTTCCCTTGTGTGTTTTCTTCCTACCTTAACATTCTTAATATTGATACCTGATATTAACCACCTTAAGGTGGGGGCATATATAAGGTAAGCTGTCTATTATAGATGTTAGCAATATGCTTGTTCTTAGGTATAGTCTTAAAGATTGGTGGCAATGAGTCCTTCCCACACTCTGAGTTTTGTTTGAAATCAACTTGCAATCATTTAAGCCCTCATCACGAGGCAGGGGTATCGCATTGCTTTTCTATCTTAAGCCCTCTATAGAGGCAGGGATGGTGTATTTCTCATGGAGAGAGCACATCCTATCATTTTCAAAAGTCCTCATCATGAGGCAAGGAGCAGTTATGTGACTAACGCAACCCTTAAGTGTGTCTTCGACAATTGTTGTGGCAAAGCCCAATCATCGGTGTGTGCCTGTAATGTGCCTGAAATGGTTATGAACCTAGAAATAGGGACACTCCATCTCTTGTCTGTCGTGTTTTCTCTGTGTCTTCCAAGTGTGTGTGTATTGTGTGTTTTTTCCCAAGCATAGTCTTAAAGACCGGTGGTGATGAGTCCCTCCTATGCTTTGGGATTTGTATGGCGTGTTTGATTTGTAAGGCATCTTGATTTGTTTGGTATGTGTGTTGCCCCATATGCAGTCTTAAAGACTAGTGGTGATGAGTCCCTCCTGCATTATGGGTGGTGTGTTTACTTTCCTTGTACTTGCATCTGCATTTCATATATATGAAAAAGAAAATCATTACTATCTTCACTGCATTCACTATCTTCACTATGTTTTGTGTGTCTTCAATGTTGTATTCTTCATGACTTGCATGATTGTAACTATCTTTTCCATGTTTTATGTGCTTGTTACTATCTTCTCTGTGATTGGCATGTCTTCTCTGTGCTTGGCGTGTTTGCTCTGTTTGTTGACCATACTTTAATGCATGTATTGGCCTTGCGTTTATACATACATTAAAGTGGGGGCTAAATGTTACATCAGAAAATGTCCCCTTGGGGGCTTTTCCCTCTTAAGGTTTAGCTCCCGGGTCTTTAGAATGCATTTCAAGCATTTTTTCATGTTAATCTAACATCTCGATGAGAAAACCCTAAAGTTTCATGGCAATTTGGACTCAGAGGTTGCACTTGACATAAATCTTGCCTGAAATAGGAGGGACTTGGGTACCCGCACCCTAGTCCTACCCTATTTTAGGTCAGGACCAATTTCAAAGTATTGGTTTATGACCGTTATTTAGGTCCTATGCCGACACGGTAAGTTTCAATTATGAAATTCTTGGCAGGAATGTTTGTAGTTGCATATATAAGCATGTTTAGGCATTCATTTGTAAACTAGATGGATATTGTGAACTTGTGGCTTATGTAGAAGTGATTCAAGGCATTGATTATGTGTTGCAGAGTAGAGTTTGTGTTGTTATTGTGTTTGTATTTACAGATTTGGCATCCATCTCCTCATGGCATGAAGAGCATCTTCCTTCCATGAGATCTTCACTACAAGGTGATATCAATTGTGTTTTCAATAATTTATCATTTGGATTTTGCCTCTATCCCGTAGGGATACACACTCTTTATCTAACAATGGTATTCGGAAGACTTGAATGTCTCTCCAGGGCTTGACTGAGGTAAGCCTCTAAACACCACAACCCCCAACCCATTTTTTCATGATTACAGGTTACAGGTTGCAAGAGTAGAAAAGTGGAGTTGTATGAGAGTAGCGTAGACTATCAGAATTATAGATCAAAGAAGAAAATAGGGACCTGGACTCAGATGCCCGCTCATTAGTCCTCCGGATCACGCAACTGAAGAATCTATGGAACAACAAGAATAGGTTACAAACAAGGTTTCCATATCCTGACAAAAAGTATGGCTCTAGACTAGGGCACCCATTCATTAGTCCCCGACTGTTCCTCTTTCTGAACTTCAAAATCTGGGATGCATTTGATTGTCATTTGATATCTTTGTGTGCGAGTATTTTTCGTGATTTGTTCGTTTGCTTCCAAATTTACATAATTAGGGTTTTGAGCATAGTTGGGCTTAATTGAATAACAAAATCACACAATTCTAATTTTCCATGATATTCCAAGTGACTAAAAACCTCATAGTAGATTTCCTACTCAGCTGAAGTCCTTGAATGTTTGAGGTGAAAGGAGGATTCATACAAACTAGCAAAATCAACCCTAAACACTAACAAATCCTCTTCATCAAAATTTCACCTTAAATAGTATGTATGTATGTATGTATGTATGTATGTACGTATGCATGCTTGTATGTATGTATGTATGTATGTATGTATGTATGTATGTATGTATGCCTATATGTATGTATGTATATATGCTTATATGTATGTATATGTGTATGCTTGTATGTATGTATGGTTGTATGTATCTATGTATGTATGCATGCTTGTATGTATGTATATATGTATGCATGTATGTATGTATGTATGCATGTATGTATGCATGTATGTATGTATGTATGTATGCATGTATGTATGCAAGTATGTATGTATGTATGTATGTATGTATGCTTGTATGTATGTATGTATGCTTGCATGTATGTATGTAAGTATTTTGGGTTTAGGGTGTATAAGGACCTGAGCCCATATAGTTTTTAGGGTTTAGGGTTGACAGTTGAGGGTAGAGGGTAGAGGGTAGAGGGTTACAGTTGAGGGATAATATTCAGCTTGTTGAGTGTATAAGATTAAGTGTGTAAGGTATGGGGATTAGGGTTTAGGCTATTGGGTTTAGGGTTTACGATATCGATTGAGGGTATATAAGGCATAAGGTGACCTGGGTTGAGAGTGTATGGTTTAGGTTTTACGTATAGGGTTGAGGCACAATATTAAGGGTTTAGGGTATAAGGGTGTGGTTATAGGGGTGAGGGATGAGGGTTTGTGGGTGTAGGTTTCATGGTTTAAGGTATAGGGTTGAGGATTGAGGGATTAGGGCTTAAGTATATGGTTGAGGGTATAGGGTAGAGGGTTGAGAGTTTAGAGTGAAGGGATAATGTTCAAGGTTGAGTGTCTAAGATATAGGGTTTAGGCTTTAGGGTTGAGGGTATAAGGCATATGGAAGAGGGTTGAGGGTTTAGGGCATAAGTATAGGGTTGAGGGTATAGGGTAGAGGTTTTAAGATTGAGGGATAATGTTCAAGGTTAAGTGTATAGGGTATAGAGTTTAAGGTTTGAAGGTTTAAGAGTTTAAGGGTATCTAGGGGTTGAGAGTTTAGGGTTTAAGGGTTTAAGGTTTGAGGGATTAAGGGTTTAAGGGTTAAGGCTTGAGGATTTAGGGCTAAGGGTTAAGGGATTAGGGTTTAAGGTATAGTGTTGAGGGTAGAGGGTTTAGGGATAGGATTTAGGGATTAAGGTTTAAGGGTTGAGGGTTGAGGCTTTAGGAATATGGTTTAGGGTTTAGGGTTAAGGGATTAGGGTTTAAGGTGTAGTGCCGAGGATTGAGGGTTTAGGGATAGGGTTTAGGATTTAAGGTTTAAGGGTTGAGGATTGAGGCTTTAGGAATAGGGTTTAGGGTTAAGTGAGAGACCTAGATGGCTAAGGATGGATGGATAGGTAGACAAGGAGAAACTGAGAGACCTAGAGAGGGGAGAAGTAGAGAGGTGATGGGGAGACAAAGATGAGAGATAGAGAGGTGAGGGGAGAGATAGAATACAATGAGAGAGTGAAGTTGACAACTTGAGGGAAAGATGGGTAAGGAGGAGGGAGAGAGGTGGAGAGGAAGGGAAATATCTAGAGAGCCCTAAGAGATATACAAGTGAGAGACCTACAACCTAGGGAGAGAGGGGTGAGAGAGATAGGGTAGAGATGGGGGTGAGGCAGATAGGGGAGGAGAGGGGTGGATAAGGGTTGATGGTTTAAGGGTCAAGGATTTAGGGTTTAAGGGTTGAGATATTAAGGGTTTAAGGGTTTAGGGTTGAGGGTTTAGGGTTTAAGGTATAGTGTCGAGGTTTGAGGGTTTAGGGATAGGGTTTAGGATTTAAGGTTTAAGTGTTGAGGGTTGAGTCTTTAGGGATAGGGTTTATGGTTTAGGGTTAAGTGAAAGACCTAGATGGCTAAGGATTAATTGAGAGGTAAACAAGGAGTGGCTGAGAGACCTAGAGAGGGGAGAGGTAGAGAGGTGAGGGGGAGACAAAGGTGAGAGATAGAGACGTGAGGGGAGAGATAGAATAAAATGAGAGAGTGAAGTTGACAACTTGAGGGAAAGATGGGTAAGGAGGAGGGAGAGAGGTGGAGAGGAAGGGAAATATCTAGAGAGCCCTGAGAGATATACAAGTGAGAGACCTACAACCTAGGGAGAGAGGGGTGAGAAAGACAGGGGAGAGATGGGGGTGAAGCAGATAGGGGAGGAGAGGGGTGGATAAGGGTTAAGGGTTTAAGGCTTTAGGGTTTAAGGGTCAATGGTTTAGGGTTTAAGGGTTGAGGGTTTAAGGCTTGAGGTATTAAGGGTTTAAGGGTTAATGGATTAGGGTTTAGGGTTGAGGGATTAGGGTTTAATGTATAGTGTCAAGGGTTGATGGTTTAGGGATAGGGTTTAGGATTTAAGGTTTAAGGGTTGAGGGTTGAGGATTTAGGGATAGGGTTTAGGGTTTAGGGTTAAGTGAGAGACCTAGATGGCTAAGGACAAATGGAGAGGTAGACAAGGAGTGACTAGGAGACCTCGAGAGGGGAGAGGTAGATAGGTGAGGGGGAGAGAGAGGGGAGAGATAGAGAGGTGAGGGGAGAGATTGAATAAAATGAGAGAGTGAAGTTGACAACTTGAGAGAAAGATCGGTAAGGAGGAGGGGGAGAGGTGGAGAGGAAGGGAAATATCTAGAGAGCCCTAAGAGATATACAAGTGAGAGACCTACATCCTAGGGAGAGAAGGGTGGGAGATATAGGGGAGAGATGGGGGTGAGACATATAGGGGAGGAGAGGGGTGGATAAGCATTGAGGGTTTATTAAGGCTTTAGGGTTTAAGAGTCAAGGGTTTAGGGTTTAAGGGTTGAGGGTTTAACAGTTGAGGTATTAAGGGTTTAAGGGTTGAGAGATTAGGGTTTAGGGTTGAGGGATTAGGGTTTAAGGTATAGTGTCAAGGGTTGAGGGTTTAGGGATAGGGTTTAGTATTTAAGGTTTAAGGGTTGAGGCTTGAGGCTTTAGGGTTAGGGTTTAGGGTTTAGGGTTAATTGAGAGACCTAGATGGCTAAGGATAGATGGAGAGGTAGACAAGGAGTGACTAAGAGACCTAGAGAGGGGAGAGGTAGAGAGATGGGGGGACACAAAGATGAGAGATAGAGAGGTGAGGGGAGAGATAGAATAAAATGAGAGAGTGAAGTTGACAACTTGACAGAAAGCTGGGTAAGGAGGAGGGAGAGAGGTGGAGAGGAAAGGAAATATCTAGAGATCCCTAAGACATATATAGGTGAGAGACCTACAACCTAGGAAGAGAGGGGTGAGAGAGATAGGGGAGAGATGGGGGTGAGGTGTTGCAAGTATGTGTTAACTGGTGTTGTCATTGATGTCAACATGTTTGTATTGTCATTGGTGCCAACTATATCTTCTAATATTGTTATTTGTTGATTGATTGAGCTATCATATTAACAACACTATCTAAGTTTGTGCTCCACATTTCCTCTGTATTCAAGACTAGAGTATGAGATTTGGATATGATTTAGAGAAGTGTTTGAAGATTCTAAATCCATAATTTGGTGGTTCAGATCGCTGTGCAGAAAAAGTTCCATTCACCAATTTGAAGATTGTGCCTGGCAATATTTGTAGAGTGATAGGAAGAAAGTATTTTTCTCTGCATTTCTCCATAGTTTGGATTTTGGTCTTACGGTATTGGACTTAATCTTATAATGTCCTTAGTTATCTTGATTCCAAAGGATTTGTCATTTGGTACTTCAAAAAGCAAGTTATTGACTAGTAGAGTTTGACAGTGTCTATTGAGAAGCAGTCTGTGATATGTCTTTAAGTGATATTTGTTGTCTTCAAGTGGGATATCTTGCGATTGGATTTTTTAGCTCCCAAGTGATTTTATATTGTTCGTGGATGTCTCCAAAATGTATTGAATGCATGTGCTTGATCTGCAAGCTATAATGAATTTCTTGGAAGCATGTATCTAAGTGTTCTTGATGTGTGCACTAGTTCTGGTTGACCTGGTTAGTTACACTTGTTGCGAAGGTGATTCATGGATTATGGAAGTGTGTTGTAGTGTGTGAAGATGTATTTGGATCTAAGCTAAGTCGTGAAGTGTTCCTCTTTCATTCATTTTCTCTGCAAGTTTGTTTAGGTCTAGTCCTAATTTGACTTATGTATGTATGCTAACCTTGGAGATAGTTCCAATGGTTGTAGATTGTAATGTCGACCTTGATGTACATTCCAAGGTTGATGATTAGTATAAATATATGTAATGAATTCGTGAGTGAGGGGAGATGGTGTAAATATATGAAGATAAAGTGTGAATTGTAAAAGCAGAGCAGAGCAGAGGAGATATATTCTACTTTAATTGAGATGAACTCAGGCATGTTGTAGATGCTACTATATCAGTTCATGGCAGTGACCCATCCTTTGGTAGTGAGCCACCCTTTGGCAGTGAGCCTTTCATTTGGGCAGTGAGCCCTAGTCAGTGAGCACTTTTGTTATTCAATATTGTTACTACATTATATTGTGAGCTAACACTCACCATGGTTTTTCCATTTTTAGGGTTTTCCATGTAAAAAATCTAGTGTTCATGTGTGTGTGGTGTTGATGTGTTTATGTTTTGATTCTGCTATTCATGTTTAGTCTTCATGATAGAATAAAGTAAGTGAATGTGAAAGTGATTTTGTTTAAAGAAGTTAAAGTTTTGATACAACTAATTCACCCCCCTCTTAGTTGTCTCGTGCCTTTCAACAATTGGTATCAGAGTGAGGTTCGTTGGAAGAAAAGCTAACAACTTAAGGTGGATCCGGGATGGCACACAAGAAAGACATTCCTCAATTTGATGGATCTGACTATGCATATTGGAAGGTACAAATGCAAAGTTATCTTATTTCAATTAGTTATAATGTTTAGAAGATGGTCAAAGATAAATACATAGTACCTAAAGGTGGTCCGTAGTCTGATGAAGAGATTAAGGATTTTGAGAGTAATCACAAAGCTAAAAATTCTCTATTAAATGCCCTGTCTAACACTGAAATGGCAAACGTTGTGGATCTAGAAACTACTCATGAGATTTGGGACAAATTGAAGAAAATCTATGAAGTTGATGAATCTGTTAAGAAGGCTAGGTTGTAGAACTTGAAGAACACATATGAAACCATGCAAATGGCTGGAGATGAGAACATAACAAGTTACATATAGAAAATTGATGAAGTTGTCAGGAGCATGAGGGGTCTTGGTGGAAAATTAAAGGATGAGGATGTTGTAGATAAGATACTTAAAACTCTTCCCAAATCTTATAGTCACAAGGTATCTACCATTAAGAATTATTTGATATGGGCAAACTTTCAAAAGATCAGTTGCTTGGTAAACTAACTTCTTTTGAGATGAGAGAGTTTGGTACTATTGATGGTCATGTGAAAACTGAGATTGCTTTCAAGGCCAAGGAAGAAAAGACTGCTAGATCAGATAAATATGTTATGGAATCAAATGAAGAAGATTTTGAAGAGATAGAGACAAAATTTGCAAGCAGAATAAAAAAGAGGCAACAGAGGAATGTTCAAAGGTAAGTTACATTTCAAATGTTTCAATTGTGGTAAAATTGATTTCTATGCTTCAAGATGTCCTGACGGAGCTTTGAAAACCAATGAAAGTAAAGGAAAGATGGTAAGAAAAAGTTACTATGTTAGAGATGATGATGGTGTAACTGATGATGAACCTGATTCTAATGATGGTAATAGTAGTGAATGCTTGTTCATTGCACTTAGAGAAGAACTTTTTTTTTCTAATCTTGCAAGTTGTGTGAAGGAAGGAAGTCCAGGAGAGTTGTTTGCATTTCATGTTGAAAAGGAAGATGAATAGATCATTGATAGTGAATGTTCAAATCATATGACATGAGATAAGAGTAAGTTTGTTAATTTTGAAAAATATGGAGGACTAGTTAGGTTTGGTAATGATGCAGCTGGTAAGATTTGTGGAAAAGGGTCAATTACCTTTGATGGAAACCATAATACAGATGATGTTCTTTATGTCAAGGGCTTAAAGAATAATCTTCTAAGTGTTGGACAAATGTGTGACAAAGGGTATAATCTTGTGTTCAAGGACAATGGGTGTGAGATAAGGAAAAGCTTCGAAACCTTAATTGTTGGTAGCAAGAAGACTCATGGTAATGTCTATCATTTGAAAGGTACCAAAAGTTGTTGTTTGTTGGCTAAGATAGATGAAAGTTGGCTATGGAATAGGATAATGTATCACATTAACTTTAATAATCTGGTGAGAATAATTAGTTCAGGAAGATGACAAAGACTACTTTCAAGAGCAAAGAATAATCCTCTACTGATTTGTTGGAGTTGGTGCATACAAACCTGTGTGTTCCTACAAGAACAAGAAGTCTGTAAGGTGAAATGTATTTCATGCTTCTTATTGATGATTTTTCAAGAATGAATTGGGTTACTTTGCTTAGAGAAAAATAGAAGCACGATATAAGTTCAAGGCATTCAAAGCTATAGTTGAAAATGAGTTGGATTTGAGAATTGAGTGTTTAAGGTATGACAAAGGTTGTGAGTTTACTTCAAGTGAGTTTAATGCTTTTTGTGAAGAACATGGAATAAAGAGGCATTTGTTTGCCCCCCAGACTCCTCAACAAAATAGAGTTGTTGAAAGGAAGAATAGAACTATTGAGAAAGCTACTAGAACAATGATCAAGGAAGCAGACCTACCGAAAGTTTATTGGAAAGAAGCAATACACACTACTGTCTACATTAAGAACAGGGTGCAAATTAGAGCAAAAGAAACAAAGACACCTTATGAGTTGTGGTATGGTAGAACTCCTACTTTCAAATACTTCAAAATGTTTGGAAGCAAATGCTACACTAGAAGAGATGAAGAATTAAGAAAGTTTGATGCTAGATATGATGAAGGCATATTCCTTGGGTACTCTACTAAGAGAAAGGCTTTTTGGTGCTATAACAAAAGATTGAGAAAAAACATTGAAAGTGCAAATGTGAAGGTAGATGAAGATATTCAACCAAATGGATATGAGTCAGATAGATCTACTGATATAGAAAAGGTTGAAAAAGACAAAGAAAAGGAAGTTTAGACTAAAGTGGAAACTTCTCTAAAAAAAGAAGTTCAAGCTAAAGCTCCAGTAAGAATTCCTAAAACTCCCAGGTATGTGTAAAGAGATCATTCTGAATATTAGATTATTGGTGACAAAAGGAAAGGTGTGATGACAAGGAGGACTGTAGAAGAACAAGTAAATCCCTATTTACTTTCAAATGTGGAACCTAAAATAGTAAATGAAGCATGCAATGATGATTATTGGGTTAAGACAATGAAAGAAGAATTAATGCAGATTGAGAAGAACAAGACTTGGGAACTTGTCCCTAGACCTCAAAACAAGAATGTGATCAGAAAAAAGTAGGTTTTCTAGAACAAACTGAATGAAGTTGGAGAAGTTGTGAGTGTTTAGTAGAAAATTGGATTTGTTAATGTTTTGGTGTTTAAATCTACCTTTCCACTTTACATTCAAGGATCTAGGGTCAAGTGGCAATTCACTATCATACCCTAGATCGTTGTGAGATGTAGGGAAACTTGGATTAGGGAATTTAACTATTAATTTTCTCTCTTATACTCAATTAATCATTAAAACCCTAATTATGTAAAAATAGAAGTAAACTGATGAATTACAGAAAATGCAGCTACAAACGGAAGCAAAATACCAAATTACAGTGTACCTATTTTCAGGGACCCAGGGCAGAAAAGTTAGGGATATAGGAGCGGGAACCCTAGTCTAGAGGGAAGATTTTCTTCCTTTCCTACACTTTAGACACTCCAATATGTTCCTCTACAACTCCACTCAGTCCAGCTCCTCAACCTATAACCTGCAATCATGAAAACTTAGTTTGGGGGTTGTGGTGTTTAGGAGCTTGCCTCAGACAAGCCCTAGAAGGACACTTAAGTCTTCCAAACACCTTTGTCAGATAGAGAGAGCATGCCCTTGTGAGGCAAAGGCCAAATCCAAATGAAACAAATGATAAAAGGCACAATGATATCACCTTGTAGTGAAGATCTCATGGGAGGAAGATGCTCTTCATTCCATGAGGAGATGAATACTCAAATCTGCAAATACAAACATATAAACAAAACAAGCCTACTCTTGCAACACTATGAAAGCCTTGAATTACCTTAAGGTGCCAAAATCACATGAACACAATCTAGTTTCTAAATGAATGCCTAAGCATGCTTTTATATGCAACTACAAACATTCCTGCCAAGATTTCAAAAATAAAAACTTACCGTGTCGGAAAAGGAACCAAATAACGGTCATAAACCGACACTTAAATTTTGGGCCTGACCCAAAATAGGGCATGGACACCCAAGTCCTCCCTGTTATTTTGGGTAGGGTTAAGGTCAAGGGGTCCTCCTATGTCCACTTTTCCATCAAACCTAGGTCTCATTCCATCGGGATGCCAAAATATGAACTAAGATGCCCTAAATGCATGCAAAAGACTCGGGAGCTAAACCTTATGAGGGAAAAGCCCCCAAGGGGACATTTTTTGACATTACATTTAGCCCCCACTTTAATGTATGTATAAATGCGAGGCCAGTACATGCATTAAAGTACAGTCACAATCAAAGCAAACACACCAAGCACGGAGAAGACACGCCAATCACATAGAAGATAGTAATAGGCACGAAAAACATGGAGAAGATAGTTACAGTCACACAAAACATGAAGAAGATAGTCAGTGCATAGAAGACACATTAATGCATGGAAGACAGACATGATTTCTTTTCTTTTCTTTTTCTTTCATATATATGAAATTCAGATGCAAGTATTGGAAAAGTAAACAAACCTCCCACAATACAGGATGCACTACCCTAGGGCACATGTCTTTGTATATATGGGGCAACACACATGCAAGACACGCAAAATCTCCCAAAATGTAGGAAACACTACCCAAAGGTGCTGGTCTTTACATATGGGGCAACAAACACGCCACACAAAATAAGCACACCAAAACACACACACTTGAAGACACAGAGAAAACACGGTAGACAAGCGATGGAGTGTACCTATTTCTAGGTCCAACACTATCTCAAGCACATTACAGGCACACATCGATGATTGGCCTTCTCCACAATAATCACCAAAAACATGCTTAAGGGTTGAGTTAGTCACAGAACCGCTCCTTGCCTCCATAGAGGACTTTTGAAAATGACAGGACGATGCATTTTGCTTTGAGAAGTTCACCATCCCTACCTCTATAGAGGCCTTAAGAAAAAGGATATGCTCAATATCCCACCTCCGCAGAGGGCTTACATGATTGATTGATTGATTGCAAACAAACTCAGGATGCATGATGCACTACCCTAAGGCGCAGGTATTTACTTCTGAGGTCAAACACATTGCTAACATCTATAACATATAGCTTACCTTGTATATGCCCCCACTTTAAGGTGGTTGATATCATTTATCGATATCAAGCACATTAAGGTAGGAAGAAAACACACAAGGGAACACTGAGTTTCACAAAGCCCATGCCCCCCGGAGGTGACATGTACTTTACGATCACCAAATGTTCCCACAAACACATCCCTGCAAGAAACATGTTAGTGTCTACAACATCATGATAAACAACATCAATGCATATGAAATTTGAGGTATGCAGGATTCAAGGTAGACAAAGTGCACGGAGCAACAATATTGTTTATGATTTGTAAATGAGATAGAACACCATCAAAATCATCACTACGCAGAAAGAACGAGTGCTTCCACTAGCCAAGTGTTGGATAATATATACAACCCCATCGTCATATTAGGAACTAAGTCCATTTTTTTATTTCTCTCAAAAAGGACACTAGGTCTGCATCAGTGTAAATGTTTGTCTTCATCCACCTGCTAGGTGGAAACACTAGAGGAAGGGAAACAATAAATCAGAGGAGCGAATCAAGTGTCTTAGGGACAATCACATAGGAGGGTGTCCCCAGGTCACCAACCGTGATGCTATGTCCATAAGACAACACACAACAATGAAATTAGAGAGAGAAGTGATATAGAAGAATGATGATACAAATAGAATAAGGTCACAACAGAGACGGTCTCCTGGTATCCCGGACCTTAATGGAGAATCCAAGGTCATCCTAGGAGGCCTAAACAACATATATCACATCATGGGGGAAGCACATCACGAGGGAGGTAAAGGGTTAGGGATACTTACCTGTAGGATCTTCTCTCTAGAGGCCATCATCAAGGAGGTTATCATCCTACCAAATCTGAATGCTAGAAAGGGGTATAGGTTGTTCCATTTGTCTATCTAATGAATTTTGATCACTTCCCAATCCTTGAAGGGATAATAGAGGATGGACCTCAACATGACTATCATCTCTTAGTGGGCTAGGTGGGTTATACATTTTTTTTATCCACTTCAATCACACCAAATAGGTCAAGATAGTCAAAACAATGTTGTGTTGTCGAAATGTCATCCATTAATACTTCACCTTGGCTAGGAGGATTATTGGAATTACTAGATCTGTCCCTAATCTTCTCATCTAAGTTATCTGAATGTTCAGTTACATGGGAAGTAGGGTAGCTTGTGAATTTATTATCACTCTCATAGTCATTGTCAATGTCATCTCCATATGTTTCAGCTATTAATTCCAAACTATCATGAGAAGTGTCATACTCTTCACTTTAAAGTATGTTTTATCAACTCTTCCACTATACAATGGTTTGTGTTGATGAGAGATATGAAGTTGTTAAGATTAGATACATAGTCAAGGATTTCAAAGGAAGAGGATACAACTATGTCCCAGCAATACATAGCTTGTATATAGGTAATGACATGAGGGTGCATGTTAAGGAATTTGTAGAGATTCTCAAATTTTGTTATATATACATGCAAAGATTCCAAAGAGCATTGAGAAGACGAGGCCACATTTTTATGCTCAAATCAGATTTAGAAGTTTCTCCAAAAGTATAGCAAAGGCAAGTGTAAATCTATATGCAAAAATGGCCTTAAAATGCTTGGTTTTTTGTACTTTTTCAATGCAAACGAATGAAATAAAGAATGTTTTAAGGATTTTGTTCAAGGGAAGAAAATTATATGTCTGATATTATTCCAAAATAGCAATAATATCACTCTCAACACACTCTTGATGCAAACCCAAGATAATGACAAGTCAAATTATAGTGAAAATATGTCAAAATAGGCACTTTTTTCACCAAAACTCAAAGCGACAAAGCATAACAAAGGGTGTTGTGATAAAATGATTATGGAAAGTAAATAATATCAATAATAATAGTCACTTGGTGCTAAAATACCCAAAATAACATGATTTTAGTGCCACTTCAGGTAAAACCCTAGTGAAAATATAGCAAAAATAGGTTATTTTTCACGGTTTTTCAATTCCAAGACGTAGAAAATGAGGTGTTGTAATAAATCTCATGAGGTACATAAAATAATATCAATTATATCAGTCACCTCAATCCATAAATAAGATCACAACATGCTTGGAGTGCAAACTAGGTCAAACCCTAGGGCAAAAATCATGAATTTGGAAAATTTAGAAAGAATTGATGTAATTTAGCAAGCCAAACAATGCAATTTTTTTGAATTTTTCAAAATTTTCAAATTTTTTTGAATTTTTCTCAATGCAATAAAATGAATGACTATATGAATGAATGAAATCAATCCAAATATGAAGACACACACTTAGAAAGTTGAAATTTAAGTCCAAAAACATGGGTTCACCAAAATGTTTAGTGGAAAGTTGGATTTGTTAATGTTTTGGTGTTTAAATCTACCTTTCCACTTTACATTCAAGGATCTAGGGTCGAGTGGCAATTCACTATCATACCCTAGATCATTGTGAGATGTAGGGAAACTTGGATTAGGGAATTTAACTATTAATTTTCTCTCTCGTATGCTCAATTAATCATTAAAACCCTAATAATGTAAAAAATAGAAGTAAACTGGTGAATTATGGAAAATGTAGCTACAGACGGAAGCAAAATACCAAATTACAGAGTACCTGTTTTTGGGGACCTGAGATGGAAAAGTCAGGGACACAAGAGCGGGCGCCCTAGTCCATGGGGTAGATTTTCTTCCTTTCCTACACTTCAGAGACTCCAGTATGCTCCTCTACAACTCCACTTAGTCCAGCTCCTCAACCTATAACTTGTAATCATGAAAACTTGGTTTGGGGGTTGTGGTGTTTAGGAGCTTGCCTCAGTCAAGCCCTGGAAGGACACTTAAATATTCCAAACACCTTTGTTAGATAGGGAGAGCATGCCCTTGTGAGGTAGAGGGCAAATCCAAATGAAACAAATGATAAAAAGCACAATGATATCACCTTGTAGTGAAGATCTCATTGGAGGAAGATGCTCTTCATTCCATGAGGAGATGAATGCTCAAATCTGCAAATACAAACACATAAACAAAACAAGCCTACTCTTGCAACACTATGAAAGCCTTGAATCACCTTAAGATGCCAAAATCACATGAACATAATCTAGTTTCAAAATGAATGCCTAAGCATGCTTTTATATGCAACTACAAACGTTCCCGCCAAGATTTTAAAAATCAAAACTTACCGTGTCGGCAAAGGGACCAAATAACGGTCATAAACTAACACTTAAATTTTGGGCCTGACCCAAAATAGGGCACGGGTGCCCAAGTCCTCCCCCCTATTTTTGGAAGGGTTAAGGTCAGTGGGTCCTCTTAGGTCCACTTTGCCATGAAACCTAGGTCTCATTCCATCGGGATGCCAAAATATGAACTAAGATGCCCTAAATGCATGTAAAAGACCTAGGAGCTAAACCTTATGAGGGAAAAGCCCTGGAGGGGACATTTTCTGATGTTAGAGTGAGAAATAAGGCAAGACTTGTGTGTAAAGGCTACTCACAAGTGGAAGGAATTGACTATGAAGAGACCTATGCTCCGGTGGCAAGAATGGAAGCTATCAGACTATTTTTGGCATTTGCAGCACATAAAAATTTTAAGGTATATCAGATGGATGTGAAATCTACTTTCCTAAATGGCAAGCTAGAAGAAGAGGTCTACATAGAGCAACCAGATGGGTTCCTATTAGGAACCCGTGTTTAACCCTTCTCTTTACTTTGTTAGTATATTACATTTGGACGCATATGCTTTGTAAGTCGTCCCGTGAGTATATTGTATTATCCCACATTCATGGGAAGTAATAGTTATTTAGATTAGACTTAGTATATAAGTACGTGTTGAGGCCAATGAAGGCATCCATGAATTTATTGTATTGAGCTTGCTCAAAGGAGGTTGCCTCCTTGAAGTGGCCTGCGATCAATAAATTCCTTCTGTGTTTCTACTATTTCTGTTATTTCGTACATTTTTTATTGTTGTTGCAGGAGTTCCTCTCATCTAGTATCAGAGCACTTTCTTGGGCTCGCTGGGAGGAATTTCTGCCAATTTTTTTTCTGTAGTGGCCTCCAGGCTTTGTGATTATTGTAGTAGTTCTTTTTTTGTATATGTATTGTTCATTTCAATTGTAGGTTCAGATCAGGGAATAAGTCCTATCTGCTTAACTGTGGGAAGTGCCTGGGCATAGCCCTAAAACTCATTGTGAGGAGTACCATAGGAGCCCAAAGTAGCTAGCCCATTAAGAGGTCCTGCTAGCGAAAAGGGCAACGACCCCTACTTGATTGTCTAGTTCACATCCGTGAGGTAGACCAAGAGCTATCGTTTGTGGCAAAACGGTTATCAGTTTTACCTAAGCCGTGGAGTGAGGGGTACTGCCCCAATACACAAGATGTTAGACAACATTGGTATTAGAGTGAATCCATTGAACCTTTAGGAAGCCGAACATACATGGGGCCCATATCTATTGATAGCTAGTAAATCACAAATTAAATCCGTCTAGAGTAGTTGGCAAATAGTTTAGAAAAAAAATCTATTTTTTCACCATATCTTCCTTGTTTTAGCTCTGTTTCCTCTCAAAATTCACTAGAAGCCCTAAAATTCCATTTTGCATATTTCCTTCCTTGAGGACCCGATCCCAAATTCCACTTATTGAAGCCAAAAATCCCACATTTGTCTATTTTTAGGGTTTGCCATAACTTCTTCAATTTTCACCCAATCGCCTTCAAATTTTGCCACGGTGTTCATTTCATATTTCTTCTCCTTTGTCCCTCTTGGACAAATTTTCCCATTCTTTCACCCCGCTTCTGAAATCCCCATTTTCTTCTCTCCTTTCCCTTAGAAAGTGTCCAAAACCTAGTTAAACTCTAATTAACTATCAGAGTTTTTCCCAAATCCAAATTTTCCTTTACTAAATAAGTTTTTGTTTTTGTTTTTCTACCCATTCCTAAAAAAAAAATCTTGGTTATGGTTGTCACCCGCACAGGAGCAATAAACAAGGAGGATGAACTTACAGCCCTCAAGACCAAACTCCAAGATCTGGATGAAAAAATTCTTAGCCTCAATCTTCAGCATTTAGCCATGAACAATAGACGGCAACCAGAGTCTTCTGTAGACATAGGGTTTTCTTGTTCTGGCAATTTTTGTGGGCCGAAGCTTGATTTTCCTCTCTTCAATGGTGATGATCCGACTAGATGGATATATCGGGCAGAACAATAGTTCAGTCTGCATAATACTTTTGATGTCAACAAAGTACCACTTGCATCCTTTCATTTGGAACATGAAGCCCTTCAATGGTTCTGTTGGTACATCAAGGCTCATGATGAGCCAAAATGGACAGATTTTTGCAAACTCGTTTTACAATGATTTGGCCCTAGTACTTTTGATGACTTCATAGGAGCACTCACGAAACTACGCCAAATAGGCACTGTGAGAGAATATCAGATAGAATTTGAAAAACTGGCCAATCACATAGAGGGATTGTCTGATGAATTCTTTAGGAGTTGTTTTGTCAGTGGTCTAAAGGATACAATTCTCTCTGAGGTTAAAATGTTTCATCCAAGCACAATGATGGAAGCCTTAGGGTTAGCTAAGTTGGCGGAGGACAAGATCATAGCTCACCAGCGCTCCAAATCCAATTTTATTCCATTCAGAAATATGGATTCCTAAAGGCCTCAAATAATGCTAGCTCCTAGAACAACTCCTATCAAGAATTTGACTGAAGTAGAGATGCGGGCACGTAGAGATAAAGGGCTTTGTTATAATTGTGATGAGAAATTCACTTAGGGACATAGATGTGTTGAGCAAAAGCTTTATCTCTTGGATGTGGATTCTCCACTTGAAACTAAAGTTTATACAGATGCTCAAGATATAGTAGCTGATCAGGTTGAAAGTCAGCAGTCGTCTGTTGACCCTACTTCTTAGGAAGACCACCCAAAGATCTCTCTCCATGCCTTAGTAGGAGTCACCACCCCACAAACCATGCCGGTCAAGGGTTACTTCAAGAAGCTCCCTCTTACAATACTCATTGATTCTGGTAGCACTCATAACTTCATTGACCCTTGAATAGCCAAATAGACTAATTGTTTTGTTCATCCTTGCTCCAGCTTTGAAGTCATGATTGCCAATGGGGGCACATTACCTTGCAAAGGGAAGTGTCACAATGTGTGTATCTCTATTGGAGATTATAACCTATGCTCTGACATGTTTTCCTTTCCCTTAGGCGGATGTGATGTGGTTTTGGGCACCCAATGGTTATGTACACTTGGACCCATCTTATGGGATTTTGCTAAACTTTGGATGCAGTTTTCAGACAATGAGCACAAACACACATTGAAGGGCTTGCAACTGGGGTCTCTCAGCATCATAAGTTCACATTGCATGGAAAATCTTCTTAAGAAGAATTCACATGGTGTCATCACTCAGCTTCATTCCATTCAGATGGAACCATCCATGGTCTCCACTACTCCTTCGAATCTACAACAAATAATGGCTATTTTGCATGCAGTATAGAAGTGGCGGCCATACCTACTAGGGAATTATTTTGCACCAGGACTACTCACTAGAGTTTGAAATATTTCCTGGAGCAATGGGTCTCCTCCCCAGCACAATAGAAATAGATCAGCAAACTCATGGTTTATGACTATGAGATCACTTACAAGAAGGGTAAGGACAATATTATGGCAGATTCTATTTCTCGCACATGTGATTGGTTGGAATCTATCTAGCAGGCTATCTTCTATGAACTCTATGTTTCTCCATCGATAGGCCACTCTAGGTTCCTCAAACCCTATGAGAGGGCACGACGTAACTTCTTTTGGAAGGGAATGAAAAGGGCAATTCAACATATGGTGTCTAAATGTGATACTTTCCAATACAATCATGGTGAAACAACACTCCTTGGATTGTTCAAACCCTTGCCTATCCCTACACATATTTGGACAGATCATATTTCTATGGATTTCATTAAGGGGCTCCCTAAATCTGGAGGGAAGTTAGTGATCTTGGTTGTGGGTGATCACCTCTCAAAATATAGTCATTTTTGTGCCCTTAAGCATCCCTATACTGCCTCCTCAATTGCACAAATTTTCATGGACCAGATCTTTCATCTTCATGGTATCCATTCTTTCATTGTCTCAGATCATGATGCAACTTCCATCAGTCATTTTTGGACAGAACTATTTCACCACATTGGCAGCAAACTGCAGATGAGTTTTGGGTATCACCCACAAATAGATGGTCAGACTAAAATTATCAATAAATGTTTCGAAACTTATCTTCATTGCTTCACCTTAGAACAACAACATCAGTGGGCAAAGTGGCTCCCTCTCACTGAATGGTGGTACAATACCTCCTACCACACTGCATCTAACATGACTCCATATGAAGCAGTCTATGGTTATGCACTGCCAGCGCTCCTTCCATACTCCAATAGTTCATGAGCTCAGGTAGTCAACATGGTTCTCCGCACCCAAGATCAGATTGGGCATCGTAAGCTAGCTCCAAAGTTCTATGGGCTATATAAGGTTCTTCAGAAGATTGGGTCAGTTGCTTATAAATTGGAGCTTCCTCCTTCCCACGTTCCTCTAGTATTTCATGTCTCTTGTCTAAAGAAATTTATTAGCACCAATGACAGAGCACAAACTATTTTACCACAACTGGATAATGAAGGATCCATCCTTTTGGAGCTAGAGGCAATCCTTGACAGGCGCACTCATCATCTTCATTCCTAATCCATCACAGAGGTATTAATTCAATGGCACGGAATGCACCTAGAGATTGCTACATGGGAACCACTCCTTTAGATTCAGTAACAATTTCCAAATCTTATGCTTTGAGGACAAAGCTTTTCTAAGAGGGAGGAGATGTTAGGAACCCGTGTTTAACCCTTCTCTTTACTTTGTTAGTATATTAGATTTGGATGTATATGCTTTGTAAGTCGTCCCGTGAGTATATTGTATTATCCCACATTCATGGGAAGTAATAGTTACTTAGATTAGACTTAGTATATAAGTACATGTTGAGGCCAATGAAGGCATCCATGAATTTATTGTATTGAGCTTGATCAAAGGAGGTTGCCCCCTTGAAGTGTCCTGTGATCAATAAATCCCTTCTGTGTTTCTACAATTTCTGTTATTTCATGCATTTTTCATTATATTGTTGCAGGAGGTTCCTCTCAGTTCCATTTATCAGACAAAACAAATATGGTATTCAAGTTGAAGAAGGCTTTGTATGGATTGAAGCAAGCTCCCAGAGATTGGTATACAAGATTGGACAAGTACCTGATGCAGTATGGATTCAATAAAGGGTCCACAGATAGTAATTTGTATATCAAGAAAAGAAAATGTCAAATCTTGATTATTGAAGTCTATGTGGATGATATCATATTTGGTGGAAATGAAGAAATGTGCAAGAATTTTGCAGATGAAATGCAAAAGGAATTTGAGATGTCTGTGTGGTGAGATGAACTTCTTTCTTGGACTACAAATCAATTAGATTAATAAAGGCATTTTCATTTCTCAATAAAAGTATGTCAGGGAATTGTTAAAGAAGTTTGGAATGGAGGACTCTAAACTAGTATGCACTCCTATGGTTAATGGCTGTAAATTGAGCAAGAATGATGAATCTCCTAAGGCTGATGAAAGAAAGTATAGATCAATGATTGGAGGACTGCTTTACCTAACTGCTACAAGACCACATATCATGCATGCAGTCTATCTTGTGGCTAAATTTCAATTAGATCCTACAGAATAACATGTGATGGCAATAAATAGGATATTCAGGTACTTAAAGGGCACTCTAGATAATGGTTTGTGGTATCCTAAAGATAGTGACTTTTCCCTAAGTGCCTATATAGATGCAGATTGTGTCAGATGTGCTATTGATAGGAAAAGCACAAGTGGAGGTGCATTCTTCCTTGGAGATAGGGCAGTGTCCTAGTCTAGAAAGAAACAAGAATTAGTCTCCTTGTCTACTGCAGAGGTAAAATATATTGTTGCAGTATCATGTTGCACTTAGGTACTATGGATGAAATAGACCTTGAAGGATATAAAAGTGGAGTATGATGAACCAATTCCTATTTTTTGTGATAACACAAGTGCCATAAATATTTCAAAGAATCTAGTGATGCATTCAATGATAAAGCACGTTTCAATTAAGTATCACTTTTTGAGAGAGAAAGTTGTAGAGAATGAGGTGAAGCTTGAGTATATGCCTACAAAAGATCAAGTTGATATATTCACTAAGGCTCTTCCAAAAGAAACATTTGAGTATCTCTGGGAAAAATTAGGGGTTATTGCCCCTCCTTCCTTGAACTAGATTCATAAGAAGATGCATCAATCCAGTGTGCTTCAAAGTACATCTCTCTTTTTTGGACTGATGTTGGAGGCTACCTCTCATGGGGAGCATGTAGTGGTTTGAGATGATTGTTGTAGTCAAGGGGAGTAAAGAAGGATTTCAGACTGATCAGAGCAATAGTGTGCAAGTATGTGCAGTAGAAGAGATGTCATGCCCTTTTCCATTGATGTCAAAGGGGGAGAGAGATCATGTGAAAAACTCAGGGACAGAAAGAGTTCAGATGTGCAAAGAGAAAGGGGAAGTCCTGACGCAGAATTGTGTCTTGATGGATGAACATGTTATTCAGTTTTTCACATCATATGTTGCCATCAATGAAAAAGGGGGAGATTGTTGCAAGTATGTAATAACTGGTGTTTTCATTGATCTCAACATGTTTGTGTTGTCATTGGTGCCAACTGTATCTTTTGATATTGTTGTTTGTTGATTGACAGAGTTCTCATGTTAAGAACACTGTCTGAGTTTGTGCTCTACATTTCCTTTGTATTGAAGACCGGAGTATGAGATTTGGATATTATTTAGAGAAGTGTTTGAAGATGCTAAATCTAGAATTTAATGGTCTGGATTGCTGTGTAGAAAAAGTTCCATTCACTGGTTGGAGGACTGTGCCTAGCAATATTTGTAGAGTGACAGGAAGAAATTATTTTGCTCTACATTTCTTTGCAATTTGGATTTTGGTCTGGCAGTTTTGGAATTAAGCTTAGAAGGTCCTTAGTTATCTTCATTCCAAAGGATTTGTTATTTGGTGCTCCAAAAAGCAAGTTATTGACTAGCAGATTTTGACAGTGTCTGTTGAGAAGCAGTATGTGATACATCTTCAAGTGATATTTGATGTCTTCAGGTGAGATATGTTGCAATTGGAGTTGTCAGCTCCCAAGTGATTCTATATTTTTCATGGATGTCTCCAAACTTTATTGAAGGTATGTGCTTGATTTGTAATCTATAATGAAGTTTTGGGAAGCATGTATCTAAGTGTTCTTGATGTTTTTACTAGTTCTGGCTGACCTGGTTAGTTACACTTGTTGCAAAGGTGATTCGTGGATTGTGGAAGCATCTTGTAGCATGTGAAGATGTATTTGGATCTAAGCTAAGCCATGAAGTGTTCCTCTTTCATTCATTTTCTCCACAAGTTTGTTTAGGTCTAGTCCTGATTTCATTTATGTATGTATGCCAACCTTAGAGATAGTTCCAATGGTTGTAGATTGTAATGCCGACCTTGATGTATATTCCAAGTTTGATTATTGGTATAAATGTATGTAAATAATTCATGAGTGAGGGGAGATGGTGCGAAGATGTGAAGATAAAGTGTGAATTGTAAAACCAGAGCAGAGCAGAGGAGATATATTGTGCTTCAATGGAACTAAACTCAAGCATGTTGTAGATGCTACTATATTAGTTCATGGAAGTGAGCCACCCTTTGACAATGAGCCACCCTTTGGTAGTGAGCCTAGTGAGCCCTTTAGTAGTGAGCTTCTTTTATTATTCGGTATTGTTACTACATTATATTATGAGCTAACACTCACTGTGGTTTTTCTTTTTTTAGGGTTTTCCACATAAAAAATCTGGTGTTCATGTGTGTATGGTGTTGATGTGTTTATGTTTTGATTTTTCTATTCATGTTTAATCTTCATGACAGAATAAGGAGTTAAAGTAAGTGAATGTGAAATTGATTTTGTTCAAAGAAGTTAAAGTTTTGATACAACTGATTCACCCCCCCTCTTGGTTGTCTTGTACCTTTCAACGTGAGGTAGATAGTGTTGATAACTGAGAGGGGGGGTGAATCAGTTATCCTAATTATTTCTCTTTCTGAACTTTCTTATTAATTAATGCAGCATTGAATCAAACACACAAACATTACCATGAAATAAGAAACACATGACACAGTATTTTTGACGTGGAAACCCTGTTAAGGGAGAAAACCATGGGGTGATTAACCCAAAAATTATTCTCTGTTAGAAGAATAGGAAATTACAAAATGGCACTTGCCAATTAGGGCTCACTGCCCGAGCACACTGCTCACAAGAGGCCCACTGCCTACAAGAAGACACACTGTCTACAAAGTGATAAGAATCACAGTCTTGAACTGATTGGAAGCATCTGCATATGCTGGAGTTCAGTTCCGGTTAGGCTCAGTACACTGATCTGCTGCACTTCATCTTTCCTCTGTTCTTTATTCTGCTATCCTTTCACATACCGGATCTTTCTTGCTACTTCAGCTCTGTTCTGGACTTATTCGCATATATATTAATTCATTTTTCACACTTCACAACTAAATCCATCCTCTATATATATCCGCACAAGTAATTTCATCACCTTTCTAGTCGGCATCCGGAACAGTCTAGTTTCTTACAAACTTTGTTCTGTCGGCTGAATCCTTGCTCACCAAGCAATGTGGATCAAGCATATACTTGTAGATATCATTAATCATGTCGGCCAAACATGATTCATGCCTTCACAACCTTTATCATCAACAGTAACACATCCGGAAAGTAGTCTGATACTCTGTCAGTCAGTTCTTCCTCTGTTTTCACTGTCTCTCAGGAATCCGGTACTCAACTATTCATATCTTTTTCCTTGTCCATCACTGGAGGCTAAATCCCTGGAATATACCACTCAAGGTAGTCCTCTTGACTTCCCCAAATCCGCACTGCACCAAGACACTTCCTCTGAGAGATCCGGATCAATCTGTCGGACCTTGCCACATGCTCTGTTCTTGTTCACCGGACCACAACAATCTTTATTCTGACTTCCGGTAGAGACACATCATGACTTGCGGATATGTGGGATGACCTTTGTTGCCATCAATGACAACAACCATGAATCCATATAGTGTCTCTTGCCAACAATCTCCCCCTTTGGCATTGATGGCAACACTTAGTGAAAAATGACTAAGTGTTTACACTATGCTCCCCCTTTGCTGATGCTCTGTCTTTATATACAATTTCTGGAACTCCCCCTTAGTTGGATTCCTCATTTTTCACTGCTCCTCACTCCCCCTTTGACATCAATGGCAAAGGGTAGGGTCCGCACACCAAAATTTTCAAAAATTTTCTATACATAGCCGCATATTTACATACTCACATATACTGAAGAATGTCTGCAAAGGATGTCTGCAATTGGATCATTTCTGTAGCCCAACTTTGCTTCATTCTATCCAAAATTGAAATGTGACCACTCAACAAAAATGCAAAAGCTTCTGCCCGCTTGAGATCTGTCGGATCATTTGTTTGGGCGGTGGTCTGAGCATCACTGATGGCCTCATGCATAGTTTCCAACTTAGGGATTATAATCCTTCTAAGTTCTCCCATCCGGTTAGTGATATTCTTCCTTTCCTTCTCAAGATTCTTTATTTCATTCAAGACTGCAATAGTCTGACATTCTTGATTTATTATAGAGGAAGAGAGAGGATCAAAACTTTGAGATAAGCTTTGTAGCTTGTCCTGTTCCTCTTTTATTTTCTTATCAATTGCTGTTGTTGCCTTTGACCAGGATATACAAAATTTGTAAATGTCACCGCCATCCTTAAGAGCATTCTCTAAGCTCTTTATTCCAATACTCACAATCTTCCTATCTTTAGAGATTAATTCTAATACTTCTGAAAATCTTTTATCCAAAAATTCCTTCCGGACCTTTTCTTCAGCAGATTTTTCTAGAGATTCAAAATGTGTACTAACTCTGCTGACTAAGGTTTTGAGATTACCGGAAGAGGAGGCTGTGGGATCCTTTTGAAAGGATGGCATGATCTTTTCTAGCACTCCAGATGCTACCTCCATAAGCTCACAGTCTTCCATGTGAGATTTCAGCAGCTTCTCTTTGACTTTCTCATTTGCAAATGAGGCTATTTTCATTGTTTGCACCAGTGACAAAGAGTCAAAATCTAATGGTCCTTTTAGTAGGTCCGGTTCATCAATTTCTATAGTGGCTTTGCTCAAAAATTGTTGAACAGTTTGTGCAGTGTCTCTTGCCGGAGACAGATGTTTCTTTTCTTCTGCAGTCTTGGAACTGTCAACCTCTTTATCTTTCACCCATGCTTCCTTCTCCTGTGATTTCTCTTCTTCTTTGGATCCAGAGACTGTAGGGGAAACCGGAGGAGAGATGTTTGTCTGTTCAGGGCCCACTTCTTCCGGAATAGATGATTCCAAATCCGCAGCTGTTTCTGCACCTAAGTCCTCTACAACAGGAAAATTGAACCTTTTGAAGGCCTTTCGGAGGATCTCTTCTGTCTCTTTGGCCACTTTGTCAGTCTCACCAAGCATGAGTTGATTCATCCTGGCTTTACTTATGAACTCATCTTTGCAGTCTTTGAAGATTATGTTCATTGTCTTGGGATCAATTTGAGGATATAGCTGAATAGCTATCTGCTCCCGGATCTCAAGATCTTTTGCATGAGCATTATTCTTTCTTATTTCTAATTCCTTTTCTAGGCTTTTAGGAATAAGAGATATGATCTCAATGAAAGCCTTATTGTATATGTTCAGATATTTGACTGTGGCTTCCTGCAGAATCTTTTGGTTAGCCTCATTGTAGTCATCATAAAATTCAGTCATTGGTTGAAGGTTTCCATCTACCGTGACCGACTTGATTACACTCTCTAGAGACAGAGTGGGCTTTTCAACAGATACCTCTGCCATTTCATCCTTGTCTTGGCCTGTGGAGGGTTTACCGGATCCTTTCTTCTTCTGCTTCTTTATTTCTTTTACTCCCTCATCTGACTCTGTTTCTTCTTCATCCTGTTGGCTTTCATAAGCCCTTGTGGCTTTTGTCTTGGATCTTTTACCGGATGCCTGGACTTCCGGTTTTGAACTTTTGGTTGTGGGAGGTGCAGATCTTTTTGATGATCTGGTCCGAGTGGGAGTTTCAACCGGAACACTTTCTTTACTTTTCTTCCTCAGCCTTCCTCCTCTTTTCCCGGCTGGCATCAAGTGCCTCTTTTGAGATGCCTAGGCCTTGAGCAATATGCTCAACTTCTTTTCTTACCTTCCTCTTTATCTCCGGTTCCCTGAGTTCTACATGTATCTTTACACTCAGTTCCTCAAAGGTTCCAAACCTTTCTGCCTTAGGATCTTTGGGCTGGCTTAGCATGTGTTGAACATGCAGCTCTACTATCTGTTCATCCACTTCATACCCCATGGGCATGATCCAGATAGTCCTTGGCTCCACTACCTCCATTAGACACTGATCTGTTTCTACCATGAAGCATACTGTGTCTTTGTACTTTTCAACAAGGGATTGGGGTATTCTTTCTCTTGCATGCATCATGCTTTGGAAGTTCTTGAAGTATCCCCATAGAGCTGTATTTCTTGCTTTTGCATCCCCAAGTCCATGCAAATAGTCTCTGATTTGGATGGCAACCGGTCTGTCATTCTGCCATATCCATCCACTGGATCCGGGAAGCTCATTCATGTAGTAAAAGAATAGACAGAGGATCAGATTGCCATACTTGAAGGAGTTTTTCTTGTCCTTCTTGATCTTCTGCAGATTTGCAAAGAGTTGGTTCACAAGAAGCTCACACAAGTCATAGTCTGCATTCTCCTTTAACATTTGATAAGCTGTGTAGATTGCAATTCCCGGTACTGAATTTTCCCTACTGGAGTGATAGATTTTGTAACCAATTATCATAGCTGCAAATTTGACATCTAGTTCAGTGATGTCATCAACTGTCATAGCTCTCTTGTCAAACTTGGATCCGGTTGCATCACTGACTGTCTGATTTTTGACAGACTTGAGAACAGGTAATCCATCGGATGAGTGCAGACCGGTTACAGCCCTAATTGCATCTTTGGTGATCTTGAAGGGCTGGTTCAACCATAGGAAGTTGTCATGTACTCTACTTAGTACATACTGGACCCATTCATCTTCTTCAAAATAGGGGAAATGAATGCACTGTGCAAAGTGTTTATCCCGGATGGCTTTGTACTGAGGTTTGATCTCAAAGGAGTCATCTATCAATTGTTTGTGATAGATATCCATCAGTTTTGATTCTCCAAAGTCTTCAAGATTCGCATGGATGTAAACCCTAATATCTTCCGTATGCAATACACCATGAGGAACACTAGAGAAGGCTCCTAGTGGATCTACCTCCAATGATTTGTAAGGATGTTTTTTGAATGTGGGGCGAGGTCTATCAGAGATCTTAACTATATTTGGAGTAGCCATTCTTCAAAGATTTGTAGTGAGATAATGAAAAATGGAGAATACCTTATGCGCCTTCGGTTTGCACGGAGTGGTTGGATTGATTTCTTTATGCAATGACTTCGGCAGGAGATCCTTGGTGTGCTTGATGAATCTTGTTGCAGAGCTCCACTTTTCGCTTCTTCTTGAGTGCAGAATGAGCAAATGACTTTTGAGAAATCCCTTATATTGCTCCGCAAACCCTAATATCTGTCTGCAATAAATGCTTCACCTACATTATTCCGGTTTGCCTTGTCCGGATAGCTTGGAGTATCCCGGATTAGTCCTGATCTGTGAATATCATCCGGATCTTTCAATCATGAATAAATTGAGGTAACATATTACAAGAACATCCCAAACACTCTGTCCAATCCGCAGAATAAGATAGTGCACTTCCGGATCTCTCCGGACCTTTTTGTAATCCTTTGTCATACTGGAGCATCTCCCTGAACAGGTCTTACTTGATCGATCACAGCTTCTTCATAACTCCATGCGGACCTCTGAAATCTTATCTGGATCATCTCAAGACTTATATATTTAAACCCTTTACTCTGCATCTTGTGCCACATCCGGCACCACTTGATTGGCTGGGGGAACAGGATTTTCTTTGAGTCTCCCCCTGAGCCAGAGCTCACCTTTTAATTTTCGGAAGAAATATCAGCACCAGAGTCTGGTGCGGATCCAACCTCTACATTCTCTAAACTTTTATTCACCCAAATCTTGCTCATCTGATTCCTAACTTCATCCGCATTTATCTTTTGTTTACCCTTGTCTTGATTCTGATTATACACTGGACCTCTTTTGTCCTGATTCTTGCTTCTGTAGACTTTAGCATTATGACCGGACCTATTGCAGATTTGGCAAATAACATTTCTTTGCATATTTGACTGATATCCTCTTGATCTGCATTGATTAGCCATATGACCTACTCTATTGCATGTAAAGCATCTACCTTTGAATGATTTGTTTACTTGCATAATTCTGCATTCATGGGATTTGTGTCCATACCTTTTGCAGTTGAAGCACTGTCCGGAGAAGGATGAATTAAACTGATTCATTCTCTTTCTGCACTGATTAGCTTTGTGACCAAAGTGGTTGCAGCTGTGGCAGTATCCATTGAAAGATGGATATCTTTGAGCATTTGGCTGTCTTACCGGAGGTCTTCTAGGCCTGCTCCTTGGATTTTCTGATCCAAGATTCTTTTGACCGGATCCGGAGCTTTCTCCTTTCTCATATCCCAAACCATACTTGTCATCTGTCCTCTTTTGACTTCCAAGAAGAACTTCAAGTTGAGCAGAACTTATCTTGAATTTCTCTTTATATTCATTTGCTGTTTGAAGGTCTCTTTTGAGAGAGGCAATTTGATCCTCAAGTTTTTCTTCATTATCTTTGGCATCTTCAAGATCAGATTCAAGATGTCTGATAATCCTGTCCATCTGGTGGCATTCTTCTGATTTTTCTTTAAGAGATTGTCTTAGATTGTCTTCAGCCTTTCTTTTTTCTTCAATCTCTTGAGTAAACTTTATAGTTCCTGATTCCATTTCATGTCTTAACATAATGACTTCTTTTGATAACTTTTCACATAACTTGGTTTGCTCAGTCAATTCTTCATTTGTATTGCTTTCTTCACTTTGTCTTGCCAACTGTTGGAGCAACTCCTTTCTCTTTTTCATAGAGAGACTTAATTTGTCTTTTAATTCTCTCATGAATTCATCAGCCTGTTTGAGTCTTTCTTTTAATTCATTGACTTCAGAATTTGACTGTTCAAGATCCTCAAGGGCAGTCTTGAGTTGCTCCCTTAAACCATATGCATCCATTTGAATTCCCAGATCTTCCTCAAGCCGTTAGGCTCTATTAGGAGGAACTTAGCTCTGATACCAATTGTTGATAACTGAGAGGGGGGGGTGAATCAGTTATCCTAATTATTTCTCTTTCTGAACTTTCTTATTAATTAATGCAGCATTGAATCAAACACACAAACATTACCATGAAATAAGAAACACATGACACAGTATTTTTGACGTGGAAACCTTGTTAAGGGAGAAAACCACGGGGTGATTAACCCAAAAATTATTCTCTGTTAGAAGAATAGAAAATTACAAAATGGCACTTGCCAATTAGGGCTCACTGCCCGAGCACACTGCTCACAAGAGGCCCACTGCCTACAAGAAGACACACTGTCTACAAAGTGATAAGAATCACAGTCTTGAACTGATTGGAAGCATCTGCATATGCTGGAGTTTAGTTCCGGTTAGGCTCAGTACACTGATCTGCTGCACTTCATCTTTCCTCTGTTCTTTATTCTGCTATCCTTTCACATACCGGATCTTTCTTTCTACTTCTGCTCTGTTCTGGACTTATTCGCATATATATTAATTCATTTTTCACACTTCACAACTAAATCCATCCTCTATATATATCCGCACAAGTAATTTCATCACCTTTCTAGTCGGCATCCGGAACAGTCTAGTTTCTTACAAACTTTGTTCTGTCAGCTGAATCCTTGCTCACCAAGCAATGTGGATCAAGCATATACTTGTAGATATCATTAATCATGTCGGCCAAACATGATTCATGCCTTCACAACCTTTATCATCAACAGTAACACATCCGGAAAGTAGTCTGATACTCTGTCAGTCAGTTCTTCCTCTGTTTTCACTGTCTCTCAGGAATCCAGTACTCAACTATTCATATCTTTTTCCTTGTCCATCACCGGAGGCTAAATCCTTGGAATATACCACTCAAGGTAGTCCTCTTGACTTCCCCAAATCTGCACTGCACCAAGACACTTCCTCTGAGAGATCCGGATCAATCTGTCGGACCTTGCCACATGCTCTATTCTTGTTCACCGGACCACAACAATCTTTATTCTGACTTCCGGTAGAGACACATCATGACTTGCGGATATGTGGGATGACCTTTGTTGCCATCAATGACAACAACCATGAATCCATATAGTGTATCTTGCCAACAGATAGGGGAGGAGAGGGGTGGATAGGGGTTGAGGGTTTAAGGATTTAAGGTTTAAGAGTCAAGGTTTTAAGGTTTAAGGGTTGAGGTATTAAGGGTTTAAGGTTTGAGGGATTGGGGTTTAGGGTTGAGGGATTAGGGTTTAAGGTATAGTGTTGAGGAACCTTGAGAGTTTAGAGATAGGGTTTAGGATTTAAAGTTTAAGGGTTGAGGGTTGAGGCTTTAGGGATAGGGTTTAGGGTTTAGGTTTAAGGAATTAGGGTTTAAGTTATAGTGTCAAGGGTTGAGGGTTTAGGGATAGGGTTTAGGATTTAAGGTTTGAGGGTTGAGGGTTGAGGCTTTAGTGATAGGGTTTAGGGTTAAGTGAGAGACCTAGATGGCTAAGGACAAATGGAGAGGCAAACAAGGAGTTACTGAGAGACCTAGAGAGGGGAGAGGTAGAGAGGTGAGGGGGAGATAGAGGTGAGAGATAGAGAGGTGAGGGGAGAGATAGAAGAAAATGAGAGAGTTAAGTTGACAACTTGAGGGAAAGATGGGTAAGGAGGAGGGAGAGAGGTGGAGAGGTAAGGAGTTTTGTATATCAAGCTAAAATGCACTCACGTTATAATACAAGTGCATTTTGTCTTGCTATTCAAATCATAAAATAGCCGGACCCATTTTTGAAAATGTAGGGAGATGCTATCAAAGGTTGTCAATTTTGGATTTACACTTTCTAATTGCATTAGCTTGAAAGATTCTAAAAACTTTTTAACAAATCCATTTTATGCATATTCTACAATCATTATGCTCCATGAGACCATATCTCTTGGAGGCATTTTTTCAAAAAATCCACCTATCTTGTCTATGCTTCCACTATAAATTTGAAAAAAGACTCTATCCTGAATGCTTTGATGGATGCCCATATCCTATTCCAAAGATCCTTTCTTGGCATGGGTAGGGAGGATCTTGACAAAGGTTGTAGAATTTGGCTTCACACCCATTGATTGCATTTGCTAGGAAGTTTCCAAAACCTTTTCAACAAATCCATTTTGTGCATATCCCACAATCATTGCAATCCATGACATATCTCTTTGATGCATTTTGTTAAACAATTCACATGCCTTGTCCATGCTTCCACATTTATCTTACATTGTTGTGAAGGGAGTTGCAATTATAACATTTGACAAAAATCCCCCTTTCTTTCAATGATTTGATTGATGCCCATACCTTGTTCCAAAGGTAGGATGTTGACAAAAGTTGTGGAATTTGGATTTATACTCAACCCAATTGTATTTTCTTGAAATTTTGTAATGTCTTTTAAAAAATCCATTTTGTGCTTATCTTTCAATCATGCCATTCCATGAGACCACATTTCTTTAAGGCATTCCATCAAAAAAATTGTGTGGTTTGTCTATGCTACCAGATTTTACATACATGTCTATTTATGGATATTATATTGGTAGGTCATACATTAGAAAATGGCTAGAGCAAAGTCACATGATAAATTCTTGCAAGGTAGAAATACTTTAAAAAAAATTGCTTTCCATTTTCCTTATGTTCTTAGTGCACCTATTTATTCATCATGGTTGAGTGACATCTACTCTTCTACATGATGATTGTATGTACATTTTGTATGAAGGGTTGAATGACATATATTTCATTTATTTGTATGGGTTCATTTTTAGGAACTAATATTTGTCTCTTTATCATGCTACAGATAAATTCTCCATCATTCCAAGGAAACAATCAATGATTAAACAAACACAAGAAGAGAAAGAAGCTAATAATGCAAAGAAAGCAATAGGTATGAGGGAACTTCATGAGAAGTCGAAATTGGACATGATTGTCTAAGACATGCCAATTGAAGAGGAACCTCAACCATCAACAAGAGATACAGTATTGGTGGAACAAAGGGAACAAATGCAAAAACTTTGTGCTATGAGAGATTTGAATACCATAGTTGGAGACATGTCCTCTACCGCAAGTCAAGATGGAGGGACACCATCTACCGCATCTCAAGTTGAGAGTACATCATCACTCACATGTGAGGAAGGAGGTATGCCATCATTCCACCCCCAACCTCAAGGTACATCATCTATTCCATCTCTGATCAAAGGTATGCCATCTACCCCATCTCATTTAAATATTGATGAAATTCCTAATGTTGAGATGAATTTACCTTTCACAACACCACCTAGAATTTTTCATAGAAAGCCAAAGTATTTGATTGATATTGATGAGAATATTTTGCAGCCAATGGAAGGTAAGATTCCAAAACACACTTGTAGAAGATATGCTCATAAGATTTGGAGAGTGTTCTTTGAAAAGTTAAGTGAAACCGCAAGATGTCAACTATTCATTCAAATGATGTGAAGTATAAGGTATAGGTCCATCTTGAAGATTCTTGGGTTGATAACATCAGAGGCTTCAAGTGAAAAATCTATTGTCAAGAATCTAATGAGTGCATATGAGAGTGTGGGTAACACCTCATGCACAAAAGATAGTAATTTCACATGATGTGTCATTACATCAACAATAGTAGGTAATCAAATGAGGAAATCTCATCTCATTAGAAAGATGAATCAATAATTGAGAATTAATAGAAAAACTTTATCAAGAGCAGTTGGAAGGCACCAAAGAATCAGGGACACTAATGCCAATGAATTATGGGCATTCTTGGGGAGACTACCATGAAAAGATAAACCAATTGTTGAAGCATTAAGATCACTAATTGAAGACTTTTGGAAGAATTACACAAGGGTATCTTTGAATCAAAGGGATGTGGTAAGAAGGAGAATCGGTAGTCAAAACCGTGAGCCACATCCAAAGCATTTTTTGGATATGATTCAAACACAGTTTTTTGGTAAATTTCTAGAGATATATTCTCAAATTAAAATTTGTCAAAGATAATTTGAAATGCTAAAACCTTTCTATGTCAAAATAAATCACACATGCACTACTTGTTGTTGTAGATTACATATTGAATTTTCTAACCATTTTGATGTTTGTCGGTCTATATGTTTAGATTTGCATACTAACAATGTTTTGTAGGATTGTGGCATACATGCCCCACCGACATCTTCAAGAGACTTCATATCAACAATTTTATATGAAAGAGAGGAAGGTCAAATATTCTACAGGAAATTATGCTTGGATGGCACATGTCAGCATTGCGATAGCTTGCAACGTATGCCAATATGTGAACATATGGAAAGCACACATGCGGTTGGAAACAAACTAGTAGAGTTCAACAAGCGTAAAATAGTGACCTACAATACAAAAGATGGCAAAGAAGAAAAGAAGTGGGATTTGGTTATTCAAAAGATTCCAATGTATCAATTTATGTCTATATTTCATGACACTATAGTGTATGAGTATGCAAGGCATACCCATAGAGATCAATGGTTGGACTTGCAATTCAAGTTATGTAAGGACACATTTCTACTTGGTAGCATTGTTTTAGTCATTGACTTTGCAGAGAACTATAGTCTACAGCCATAGTGTGAGGTGCAATCACAATATTACAACTCCACACAGGCTTCTATATTTGTGCACATCACATTCATTGATGCGAATGATAGTACAAAGGATGCCAGAAAGATCATAAGGGAGTACCATTTTTATATTAGTGATGCTTGCACACATTCTACGGAGTTCGTGCAAGGTTGCTTTCTCGTGTTCTACAATGATTTGGCTAGAAGGGCATATCATATGGTCAGATAACTGTGCATCACAATTCAAGAACTTGCAGATGTTCTATTGACTGAGCAAGATGCAGAATATTATAGGTGTTCAACATATGTGGAACTTTTGTGAGGTTGGGCATGGAAAGGAGGAGCATGTATCAAAATAGCCATAGCATGAGAAGAGTTAAAATATAAAGACGATGCAAAGTTGATAGATGCAAATTCAATCGTCAAGTGGTGTGATGATTCGATTGTTCCAGGTAATGAAGGTAAGTCTTTAGTTTGTAGATATTTTTAGTTCATAGATGATACTAACATTGCACCATATGAGGATTGTTGCACACTGACAGGATCAAGTGAGATACACTCTTTTAGAAGCTCAAATGTAGGTTCATGGAGTATCCATACGTAGAAGATGGCATGCTTTTGTTCTTCATGTAAAATTCAATCCTAGAATGAGTGTAAGTCAAAGGAGTGAGTTGACAAATGATGGTTAAGTTATCTTAGGCCACTTGACACATATCAGCCCCTGATGACATTGGAACTAACATAGATAGAATCATCAGTTGACTTTGACCATATATGAGATCTAGTTCAACTAAGTAATATATCTACTTGCATAGTTTTTGAAATTCTTAATGTTATCTTACTTTGTAGTGTTTTTGTAATGTTGACTAATTTCATCTAATTTACTATACATATCAATGTAGGGCATGTTTATGCAGTTATTGCAGATGAAGACAATGAAGAGAGAATTGATTATTACTTGTGTCATTGTGTTGAGACTAAAAAGAAATTGGAGCCCCAGTTACAGATGGAGAAAATAATGAATACCCTATAAGCTCGATGGTTGTTACTAGAACATGGCTTAGAAGGTACCCACATAAAAGTGTTAATGTTTGGCTATTTCAGGACTTTGACATGCATTGGAAGATTCTTCATTACTCAAACCTTGTCATGGCATCTAATGTTCATTTGCTACAATATTGGGGTAGACCTTTGAACAAGACCTTGTGGAAGGTGTGTGAGTCTGACCATGAGGCAATACTTGACACAATAAAGAGTAGAGCAGATTTGGATGGTTTGTTGGATTAATTTGTAAGTATGCACATTGATTTTGTAAAGTCATGTTATTGATATTAATGTATTGCAGTTGATAGTTAGAACTTTTGTTTCTATATTTCAAGTTTTCATATGTTTTGGTTCCAAGTTTATATATGTTTGTCTTTTTTTTCTACTGCATTTTTACACATATACAGTGAATATTGGGTAGATTATATGCATATTTATGGTTTCACCATTTGACCATCTAGAGACCTCAATTTGCAAACTTGACCTTTACAGCCCTAGATCAGACTTGGGAGACCCTTCAACCATCATTTCACCTAAAACATAATCATGAAAAGGAATAACAGGGGGTGTTAATAGTTAATAGCCCTTAAGAGTCCAAAGTACAGAAAGGTAGCAATCTTTGACGAGATGTTACTCGAAAAGCGTGTCAATTACAAACAATCCATTTGAGACTATGGGATCATGTAGGGTGTCATAGCACATGCCATAATGCTCATAATTTAACAAAAGTATTCATCTTAATTAAGATTTAGAATACATCATGATTATCCAAATCATAGTTAAACAAAAGTGAATTATCATCATTACAATAATTAAGCATGTTATTCATTTCTAGAATATAACAAAACTTAGAATTACAATAGATCCAATGATATCTCATTAGTGAATAACCTTAACTATGCATGTACAAAGCTATGTTCAAGGCATCAAATAACAAATTATACATAATAATTGATTATCAAGTCATTAAAGAAAAGCACTACATATGGAACTTTTGACATCTACCTTCATAAGCCTCATCTTGTCTTCTTCTTGGAAGGAGAGCATCATCTGAGTGCTTTTCCTCTAACCATAGACCGGTAGTCCCCTGCACAACTTCCTACCTAGAAGCAGCCGTACCCTTCATGGAAGGTATAGATATACGGAACCGTTAGGTTTGCCATCTGAGTATCTGGTGTTGTGTCCTTCATAATGTCTCATGGTCATACAACTAGAGATCCACTCTAAATATGTATGACACTACTAGAAACATTATGCCATCTCAAGCACTATGGAATGACTAATGCACGCAGAGACAGATTCATTATTTTGGCCAGACATTTACATACATATACATTTTGCAATGAACGTAGTCATATGTCCACCACCCTAACTCAACTTAGAAGCTATCTCATCCTACAATATGCTTAGTTCAACCTCTCTAGGTCTAGCAAAAGTAAGTTCAGTTCAATTCTTAGTCCAATTCTAGGATAGTCGACTCCTATCTTAGGGAGTACATTAAATATAATAGGTTTCTTTCGCAATAGGGAACCTATGGCTCCTCATCACTCTATTCCATTTTTCAACATGACAATAGCCAAATCAAGTTTTCCTAACAAACGAATCCTATCTTGGGATTACATTCAATTATGTTACATTACTTTCGCAACAGGGAACCTGTGACTCCACATCACCCTATTCTCATCTTTTCAAATGTCAATAGCCAAAACAAGTTTTCCAACTTATGACCTTCCTAGGTTCATAGTTTCATGTTGACCTATCACAAGGTTTACATTCAATTTCATGACATTTGAGACTTATACTATAATAGTCTAATAAGACGGTCTTACTAGAAAGACTCTATCTCAAGTATTCTCATGGGTTTTAATATCTTATTTCTCATTCATGAAGTATGGCCATTCGAAAAGAGATGGCTTTCATTTACTTTACAATACAAGAGTTTCATACTAACCATAGTATTCATTCTCATAAGTATATAATTATTGAGGAGAAATAGTTCCTCCAATAAACCCAACATGCACTTAATGCCACCTACAAGGAAATACAACTTACCTCTTATCTAGTTTCTCCTTCTTCAACAAGGATTCCACATATATTTTAAATACATAAGATGCATCATAGTTGTCATAATAACTATCATTAACTGTCAAGCACTATTATAGGGAATTTGTGACTCCATGTCACCCTATTCCCATACTTTCATAATGACATAACTTTAATCATGTTTTAGACTCATGACCTTACCTAGTTCATGAACACATTGTACTCTTATCCCAAGGTTTACTTTCAGTTCAAAACATATACAAGGGTATTTTCAAAGGTCCAAAAGGTCAATTCTATTAAAAAAAAGATTATATCTCAAGGACTCTATGTGAGTTCATAGCATTATATACTCCCTTCATTGAGTTTGGCCACAAGAAAGAAAATAGATTTTATTTACATTACAATGCCAGAGACTTAGACTAATTTAGTTTTCAACCTCATAAAGTTATAAACCTCAAGAGGAGAATCCTCACCCTTAACCCAGCATGCATGCAAAGATGCCTTTGAGTAATATTATTAATTTTCATATATCTAACCTCCTTCTTTATCAAGAGGTCGATACATACTGCACTATGGTTATCCTAATAACCTTTCAATAGCAGTAAAATACTATGCATGTAGTTCTCAAGAATTTTTTCTAAGTGCTTTTAGCACATTCAAAGGTTAACATTTTCAGAAAGATTGTCATTCAAGTTCGAGGATGGTGCATCCACCCACATGTAGGATGAATCCTCGAAACACATATCTAAACATAATAGTTTTAAATATTTGTTTCATGAGCACAGTTGGCATCAAGCTCATCATGATAGCTCTAGGGTTGTCATTTAATTTTTTCAACTGTGCCATGTCGGCACTCAAGTATGGTGCTTGCCATTGTAGTTCTAGCTCGGGCTCAAGGTCCTAGAGTGACAAGTTCAACAACAATCATTACAAGTTTTAAGTATAATTCATTTTTGGCCTCGCGGGCCTAGAGTTTATCTCCAAATCATAAGCCATAACAATATTAATCAACAGAAACATAGACCATGAGGGTCTCATAATAAAGATTATCATATCAATTGCTATGACTTGAGGGCCTCAAAACGATAATCATAACAAACTAAACACTTAACTGTCAACACAGTCAACCTTATTCAATAGTTTTTTAATACTGTTTAACATTCAAAACAATGAGAGTCTTCCCAGAATTCAAATTTTACCTAAGGAAGTTTGTTGAAGTGTTTATGATGTAGCCTATCGATGGCTCTTAGTAGAGCACAGTTGTGTCAACTTCCTGTGGCCTTCGATAATGTCTTCCAGCTGACTAAAAATTGTCACTATTCTTGCTCTTTCTCTCGAGTGATGTGTCTGTCCTAAAAAGACTACTCCAAACTAAGTGTTGGTCTTCTTTTTGCATGTGGTGAAACCACCACTTCGAGCCCATGAAGTGAATGGTGGTTACTCCACTCTACCACCTCGTGACTTCTTTGGGATCACTCAGTCCATTACATGCTAAATGCAAGTGGACATTGAGGATAAGGATCTAAGTGGTCTGATATGGCCTCCCATCACTCCACTAATTATGGATGATGTCATCCAACACACTTAACACATATACAAATTAATAATAACATGGGGCTTGATTACAAGGTTTAAATAATTATACCTTAATAAACTTCCCATGCATCTACATAGCAATCCAAGATGTCATCATACGACATCATCACCAATATGGTGACATAATCAAAATGTGATTTAGGGGTCGAGTACCACTCCCCCTTCTTCTCTATAAACCCTCAGTACTATATAATAAAGAATAATAGATTCCAAATCCCAGTTCAAAAATAAATAAAGAAATGAAAAAGTAGTCCACCACTTTGCGAGACTACCTCTTAACTTATGTTGACGTTCTAGGAAAATCATTTAGTTGAGTCGACATAAACATCATCGAGATAACTCAATCAACATGATGCCACATAAAGGAAATCGACTAGCAAGGAAAAGATGCAACTCACTTAGACTTACGAGGGTTCATAAGGATGAAAAATCTGATACTTAGATGGCAATTTAGCCCATTTCCCAACTACTATCTCTTCCTCCCGGATGATACTCTCCTTCCATCTTTGAAGGAAGATTCATTTCCTATTCACACTCACCATCATAAAATCATGATCAATGCATCATCGTCTGATTCACAATTCATAATAATTAAATAATCATATGAGCATGTACTCTCATGTCTAACTAATGTTAGTAAGTATTCACATAATCAATGATTAAATCAGATATTTCCACAACATCTAATCATTAAACTATGGTTAATCATTTTGATTACCACACAAAAATAAGATTAAGCTAAATCATAAGTTGGGGATGTAACATATCTCCCCCCATAAGAATCATCATCCCCAATGATTAATTGTCTTCAAAATCAACCAATATAATAAGAAAAGTGTTGTGTGTCTTCAAGAACTTCAAAGGGACCCACATATCTAGGAGCTAGTTCAGAAGTCTTTCCAAAATTAATGGAGCTCTTTTAAGGTTTTACCCTTAGAAGGACCTTTTTCTCCCATTGAGAAATACCTTTTGATGCACTTAGCCTCCGCATAACTTTTTTGCCTATCATGGGCTTCCGCTAACCTTTTCTTAATTAGATGGACTTGCTCTTCCATTTATGACAGCATTTCTAGACCAAGGCTAACCCTATCTTCTAGCTTATCCCATCTTATAAGGGTTCAGTACCTTCTTCCATATAATGCTTCAAATGGAGCCATCTTAATAATAGAATGATAGGAATTGTTATAGGTGAATTCCACTAGAGGAAGATAATCTTCCCATTTGTATTGCTGGTCCATGCAATTCATCCTCAATAAATCCTCCAACACTTGGTTTACCCTTTTAGTTTGACCATCTATCTCTGGACGATAAGCAGAGCTTATATTCAACTGGGTTCCAAGTGAAGAGAATAATGTCTGCCAAAATCTCGATTTCATTTGTGCATCCCTATCTGAGATAATCTTCTCAAGAATGCCATGCAATCTAAAAATTTCTTGAATAAATTTATAGGCTATGATGGGTGCCCCATCCGTCAAGTTCCTAGATATAAAATGAGTGACTTTGGTGAGTCTATCCACCACAACCAAAATAGCATTGTGCCTATTCCTTGACATAGGAAGCCCTTGCACAAAGTCCTTGCTTATAATTTACCATTTCCACTCAGGAATTTCATGAGGGTATAAGAATCTTGTCAGGTGATGGTGTTCTACCTTCACCCTCTGACATTCTATGCACGTAGCTACAAAATTTGCAACATCCCTCTTCATTCCTTTCTAGAAATATAGGGGTTTCACATCGGCAAGTAACTTTGTTACTCCAGGATGTCCTAAATATAGTGTAGAATGAACCTCCTTCTACATCACATTCCTTAACTCTATAGAGTTAGGTACATATATCCATCCTTTAAACCTTAATAACC
The DNA here is from genome assembly GCA_027924645.1 of Cunninghamia lanceolata. Classification (NCBI taxonomy): domain Eukaryota; kingdom Viridiplantae; phylum Streptophyta; class Pinopsida; order Cupressales; family Cupressaceae; genus Cunninghamia; species Cunninghamia lanceolata. Next base: position 3,704,757 of record BSBN01000797.1, read on the forward strand.
CATCTGTTTCAAGGTTAAATCCATCATATTGTAGATTCTGGGGATTTTTCACAAGGGCTTATTTTACCTGCTCGTAAAACTCATCTCCCTTAGATTTATGTAGTACCTAATTCCTAAAATCAAAATGTATGGAGATCATTAAGGAGATGTTTCTTCTCCTACTCAAGACATCTGCCACCTGGTTTTCATTTCCTTAGATATATTTAATCTCAAAATCATAATTTGAGATGAATTCCAACCATCTTCTTTGACTAGCATTTAGGTGTGGTTGAGTGAACAAATATTTGATCCCTTGATGGTATGTTTTCAGCTCAAAGGGTTTCCCAAGCAAGTAGTGTCTCCACATTTGCAATGCATGAATGACTGCCACCAATTCCAGATCATGAGATGCATAGTTTTTCTCATAAGTTTTCAATTTTTAGGATTCATATGAAATGACTTGTCCATTCTGGACTAGTACACCACCTAAGCCTTCCCCTGAGGCATTAAGGTAATGACTACAAATTGACCTTCCAGGTCAGGTACTTTAAAAATTGGTGTTGAAGTCAATTTATTTCCTTCAGTAGGTCAAAGGCCTCCTGGGAATTTTCTAACCACTCAAATCTCTTGCCTTTTCTCTGCAAAGAAGTTATAGGGTATGCAATTTTTCAAAAGTTTTTTTTACAAAAATTACTAATGCTCCCTAGGGTGACACACTGGGTCTAATCAGCCCTTTATCCAACAATTCATGTAATTGAGCCTTTAGCTCCATTAACTCTGTAGTGGTCATTCTATAGGGGGATTTAGAAATAGGTTCTGAACCTGGAATTATATTAATAGGGAAGTTAAAGGTTCTTTTAGGAGGTAATCTCAACAACTCATTTGGAAATACGTCCTCAAAATCTCTAAGAAAATGGTACATGTCCATATATGATCTCTCTTGATATATGGAATCCCTCTTCCCACTCAGAAAAGGAATGTTGGTATACTTAATGGTACACCATGGGTTCCATCATTTTTCCTGATTTACAGCCAACTATGATGACAAGCAAGCATCCCATACTACTTGTTGTCAACACTGGCTAAGGACTAGGGTAACAACGTACACATTCGCAACCAACTGTGATGACAAGCAAACATCCCATACTACTTGTTGTCATCATTGGTTAAGGAGTAGGTATAACAACATACATCACCTATGGCTATTTAGAAGATTTCCACGGCCCGCTAAACCATCGAGTCAGTGGATCCTGACATCTATTGCCTCCATGCCACTGGCGGAAGTTGGTCCAACCTGCTATGGGGTATCTCTTGGCATATATCACCTATATAGTATTGGTCAAATCTAGCTAAGCCCTATCATACCAAAGGGTAGCGCCTAGCATCCATCACCTTTGTGGTACTGATGATAACCAACTAACCCTAAGATACAACATATAGCACCTAGTATCTGTCACTTCCACGGTATGGGTGACAACTGGCTAAACTGCACCTGTATTATAACCTGTCCCAAGTTAGACTTGTAGATCTCAAGACTAACTCCATTTTCTTATTCATCCACCATGTGGATGCTTCACCTACCAATTGGTATGCTCCCCATACCTCTTTGGTGATCTCATTATAGTTTCTTATTTCAAAATATTTTTCCATTTTCATAAGCCATGCCTCTATGGCATCTCCACTTACAGAATGATTCAACTTGGGGGAGATAACCCTTTTCTTGTCCTGGGATAATTCCAAAACCAAGTGGCTTCTTCTATCCTCTTCTTGTTTAGCCTCAGAGTTATTCTCTTCATTCTCACTTTGGGTGGTATCATCATAATGTGCCTCATCATCAACCCCATAATAGGCTTCCCACCTGGGTCCATGTTGATCCCTAACCTCTTACTCGAGAGTTCCAATTCTCACTCTTGTCTCTTGGAGCATAGAAAGGATCTGGTCAAATTTAGATTTGGAGTGCCCTGAAGGTTGCCCTTCATCCTGGCTATCTCCCATCCGGGTTCTTATCTGAACCTTTATTGCAATCTACTTCTTCCTGAAGTTTGCAGATTAATCATTCAATTAGTTTGTCATACCATTGACTCCATTCATAATATAAATCCATTATTATTCCTATAATCTTTAACAAGAAAGGAAAGATTTGCCATAATTTTTCAATGCATTATAGTTTTCCATTGATTACATATAATTCATCCAAAATTGTAAAATTTTGTTTCCATATTGCTATTGCAAGTCATTATTAGATTGGGATACCTTCCCAAATTCATTTCTCTTTCTTGAGAATTATCATATCATTTTTAGGAGGTGCAAGTACTCATAGGTACTCATCCACAACCTCCTTATTTACATCAAAATCCTTAGGATTTATTTCCATAGTCGGTGCTTGAGGTGCAGAGGGTTCTACTGATGCATCATTAGAGTTAGGAGCAGCAATCCTTTCTTCTTTCCTCAACTCCTACTTGATTCATTTAACAACATTAGCGAAGGTCTCCTCATCAGTCAACCATGCTCCTACTAAGCAACCAGTTTGTTCAAGTTGTTTCATTCATGAGGCTCATTCCCTCAAGACCTTAAGATGACATAGGTGACATCCATTTTTTGTTACCTTCTTTCTGAGTGTTGTTCTAATTCTTACCATTCTGGTATAGAACATCCAAACATTAACATCTATTAATGTTGGATACAAATAATCATCAAGTAGTGAGCTCATAGGTCAATGTATTGAACCTGGTAGCTCTGATACCATATGTAACAACACATTCCATAATGCTCATAATTTAACAAAAGTATTCATCTTAACTAAGAGTTAGAATACATCATGATTATCCAAATCATAGTTAAACAAAAGTGAATTATCATCATTACAATAATTAAGCATGTTATTCTTTTCTAGAATATAAAAAATGTAGAGTTACAATATCCAATGATATCTCATTAGTGAATAACCTTCACTATGCATGTACAAAGCTATGCTCAAGGCATCAAATAACAAATTATACATAATAACTGACTATCAAGTCATATAAAGAAAAGCACTGCATTTAGAAGTTTTAACATCTGCCTTCATAAGCCTTGGCTTGCCTTCTGCTTGGAAGGAGAACATCATCTGAGTGCTTTTGCTCCAACCACAGACTAACAATCCCCTGCACAACTTCCTACCTGGAAGCGGCCCTACCCTTCACGAAAGGTATAGATATAAGGAACCATTAGGTTTTCCATCTGAGTATCTAGTGTTTTGTCCTTCATAATGTCTCACAGTAATACAACTATAGATCCACTCTAACTATGTATGACACTATTGGAAACATTATGCCATCTGGAGAACTATGGAATGACTAATGTGTGCAGAGATGGATGTATTACTTTAGCCAAAGATTTACATACATATACATTTTGCAATGAACATAGTTGTATGTCCACCACCTTTACTTGACTTAGAAGTTGTCTCATCCTACAATATGCTTAGTTTGACCTCTCTAGGTCTATTAAAAGTAAGTTTAATTTGATTCTTAGTCTAATTATAGGATAGTCAACTCCTATATTAGGGAGTACATTAAATATAATAGGTTTCTTTTGCAACAGGGAACCTATGACTCCTCATCACTCTGTTCCATATTTCAACATGACAATAGCCAAATCAAGTTTTCCCAACAAACGATTCCTATCTTGGTAGTACATTCAATTATGTTACATTACTTTTGGAACAGGGAACCTGTGACTCCATTGTTGGCAAGAGACACTATATGGATTCATGGTTGTTGTCATTGATGGCAACAAAAGTCATCCCACATATCCACAAGTCATGGTGTGTCTCTACCGGAAGTCAGAATGAAGATTGTTGTGGTCTGGTGAACAAGAACAGAGCATGTGGCAAGGTCCTACAGATTGGTCCGGATCTCTCAGAGGAAGTATCTTAGTGTAGTGTGGATTTGGGGAAGTCAAGAGGACTACCTTGAGTGGTATATTCCAAGGATTTAGCCTCCGGTGATGGACAAAGAAAAAGATATGAATAGTTGAGTATCAGATTCCTGACTGACAGTGTGAACAGAGGAAGAACTGACTGACAAAACATCAGACTATTTTCCGGATGTGTTACTGTTGATGGTAAAGGTTGTGAAGGCATGAATCATGTTTGTCCGACATGATTAATGATATCTACAAGTATATGCTTGATCCGCATTACTTGATGTGCAAGGATTCAGCCGACAGAACAGAGTTTGTGAGAAAATAGACTGTTCCGGATGCCGACTAGAAAGGTGATGAAATTACTTGTGCGGATATATATGCATGATGGATTTAGTTGTGAGAGTTGTAGTTGTTGTGTTGATATATGTGAATAAGTGCAGAGCAGAGCAGAAGCAGTAAGAAAGATTCGGTATGTGAGAGGAAAGTAGAATACAGAGAAAAGGAAAGATGAAGTGCAGCAGATCAGTGTACTGAGCCTAATCAGAACTGAACTCCAGCATATGTGGATGCTTCCAATCAGTTTAAGTTTTGTATAACACTCTTTTGTAGATAGTGTGTCTCCTTGTAGGCAGTGTGCCTCCTTTGTGAGCAGTGTGCTCAGGCAGTGAGCCCTAATTGGCAAGTGCCATTTTTGTAATTCCTTATTCTTCTAACAGAGAATAATCTTTGGGTTAATCACCCCATGGTTTTCTCCCTTAATAGGGTTTCCACGTCAAAAATACTGTGTCATGTGTTTTTCATTTCATATGAATGTTTTCTTTTTGAATTAATATTGCATTGATTAATAAGAAAGTTCAAAAAGAAGAAATAATTAGGATAACTGATTCACCCCCCTCTCAGTTATCAACAATTGGTATCAGAGCTAAGTTCCTCCTAATAGAGCCTAACAGCTTGAGGAAGATCTGGGAGTTCAAATGGATGCATATGGTTTAAGGGAGCAACTCAAAACTGCCCTTGAGGATCTTGAACAGTCAAACTCTGAAGTCAATGAATTAAAGGAAAGACTCAAGTAGGCTGATGAATTCATGAGAGAACTAAAAGACAAATTAAGTCTCTCTATGAAAAAGAGAAAGGAGCTACTCCAGCAATTGGCAAGACAAAGTGAAGAAAGTAATGCAAATGAAGAGCTGACTGAAAAAACCAAGTTATGTGAAAAGTTATCAAAAGAAGTCATTATGGTAAGACATGAAATGGAATCAGGAGTTATAAAGTTTACTCAAAAGATTGAAGAGAAAAGAAAAACTGAAGACAATCTAAGACAATCTCTCAAAGAGAAATCAGAAGATTGCCACCAGATGGATAGGATTATCAGGCATCTTGAATCTGATCTTGAAGATGCTAAAGATAATGAAGAAAAACTTGAGGATCAAATTGTCTCTCTCAAAAGGGATCTTCAAACAGCAAATGAATATAAAGAGAAATTCAAGATAAGTTCTACTCAACTTGAAGTTCTTCTTGGAAGTCAAAAGAGGGCAGATGACAAGTATGGTTTGGGATATGAGAAAGGAGAAAGCTCCGGATCCGGTCAGAAGAATTTTGGATCAGAAAATCCAAGGAACAGGCCTAGAAAACCTCCGGTAAGATAGCCCAATGCTCAAAGATATCCATCCTTCAATGGATACTACCACAACTGTAATCACTTTGGTCATAAAGCTAATCAGTGCAGAAAGAGAATGAATCAGACTAATTCATCCTTCTTCAGACAATGCTTTAACTGCAAAAGGTATGGACATAAGTCTCATGAATGCAGAAATATGCAAATGAACAAATCATTCAATGGTAGATGCTTTACATGCAATAGAGTAGGTCATATGGCTAATCAATGCAGATCAAGAGGTTATCAGTAAAATATGCAAGGAAATGTTATTTGCCAAATCTGTAATAGGTCCGGTCATAATGCAAAAGTCTGCAGAAGCAAGAATCAGGACAAAAGAAGTCTGGTGTATAATAAGAATCAAGACAAGGGTATACAAAAGATGAATGCGGATGAAGTTAGGAATTAGATGAACAAGATTTGGGTGAAGAAAAGTTCAAAGAATACAGAGGTTGGATCCGCACCAAACTCTAGTGCTGATATTCCTTCCAAAAATTAAAAGGTGAGCTCTGGCTCAGGGGGAGACTCAAAGAAAATCCTGTTCCCCCAGCCAATCAAGTGGTGCCGGATGTGGCACAAGATGCAGAGTAAAGGGTTTGTAGATATAAGTCTTGAGATGATCCAGATAAGATTTCAGAGGTCCGCATGAAGATGTGAAGAAGTTGTAATTGATCAAGTAAGACCTGTTCCGGGAGATGCTCCAGAATGATAGAGGATTATAAAAAGGTCTGGAGAGATCCGGAAGTGCATTGTCTTATTCTACAGATTGGACAGAGTGTTTGGGATGTCCTTGTGATGTGTCATCTTGATTTGTTCATGGTTGGAAGATCTGCATGATGTTCATAGATCAGGACTGATCCAGTTCTTCAAGTTATCCGAATAAGGCAAACCGGAATAATGTAGGTCGAGCATTTATTGCCATCAGATATTAAGGTTTGTAGAGCAATATAAGGGATTTCTCATAAATCACTTGCTCATTCTGCACTCAAGAAGAAGCAAAAAGTGGAGCTCTGCAACAAGATTCATCAAGTTCACCAAAGATCTCTTGCAAAAGTCATTACATACAGTAATCAATCCAACCACTCTGTGTAACCGAAGGCGCATAAGGTATTTTCCGTTTTTGATATCTTACTACAAATCTTTTGAAATGGCTACTCCGAATATAGTAAAGATCTCAAATAGGCCCTGACTTGAATTCAAAAAACACCCACACAAGTCATTGGAGGTAGATCCCTTAGGAGAATTCTCTAGTGTTCCTCATGGCGTTTTACACACAGAAGACATTAGGGTTTACATACATGCAAGTATTGAGGAATTTGGGGAATTCAAATTGAGAGATTTCTATCACAAACAACTGATAGACAATGCTTTTGAGCTTAAACCAGAGTATAAGGGTATCCAGAAGAAACATTTTGATCAATTCATTCATTTCCCCTGCTTTGAAGAAAATGAATGGGTCCAGTACGTATTGAGTAGAATACATGACAACTTCCTATGGCTGAATAGACCCTACAAGATCACAAAAGAAGCAATTAGGGCAGTAACTGGTCTATACTCTTCCGGTGGGATACCTATCCTGAAATCCGTCAAAAATAACATTGTAACTGAGGCCACTAGATCAAAATTTGATAAGAAGGCAATGACCATTGAAGATATTTCTGATCCAGATATCAAGTATGCATCTATGATAATAGGATACAAGATTTATCACTCCAGTAGGGAGAATTCTGTATCCGGAACTGTAGTATATACTGCCTATGAGATGCTGAGGAAGAATGCAGATTATGATCTCTGTGAATTTCTCTTAAGCCAATTAATGGAAAATATACATAAGATCAAAAAAGACAAAAAGAATTCTTTTAAGTATGGTACTCTTATACTATGTCTATTTTTCTACTTCATGAATGAGCTGCCCGGATCAAGTGGATGGGTATGGCAGAATGGCAAACCTGTTGCAGTCCAGATCAGAGATTATTTACATGGGCTTGGGGATGCCAAAGCAAGAAATACAGCCCTGTGGGGATACTTCAAAAACTTCCAGAGCATGATGCAAGCAAGAGAAAGAATTCCCCAGTCCATTGTTGAAAAATACAAAGACTCAGTCTACTTTATGGTGGATACTGATCAGTGCCTAATGGAGGCAGTGGAGCCAAGGATAGTTTGGATCATGCCCATGGGGTATGAGGTTGATGAATAGATTGTGGAACTACATGTTCAACACATGCTTAGTCAGCCCAAAGATCCAAAGGCAAAAAGGTTTGGAACCTTTGAGGAGCTGAGTGTGAAGATCCATGTGGAACTCAGAGAACCTGAGATAAAGAGAAAGGTGAGAAAAGAAGTAGAGTATATTGCTCAAGGCCTAGGCATCCCAAAGGAGGCACTTGATGTCAACCGGGAAAAGAGGCAAAAGGCTGAGGAAGAGAAGAAAGAGGCAGAAAAGAAAAGCAAGAAAAGTACTCCGGTGGAAACCTCAACCCAGACCGGATCATCAAAGGGATCTACACCTGTCACAACCAAAGGCTCAAAAATGTCAAAACTGGAAGGTCAAACATCTGGTAAAGGAGAGAAAAGGTCTAAAATAAAAGCCATAAGGGCTTATACAAGTCAGAAAGATGAAGAGGAAACGAAATCAAATGAGGGGGTAAAAGAAATAAAGAAGCAGAAGAAGAAAGGATTCGGTAAACCCTCCACATTCCAAGACAAGGAAGAAATGGCAGAGAAATTTGTTGAAAAGCCCACCCTGTCTCTAGATAGTGTAATCAAATCAGTCACTGTGGATGGAAACCTTCAACCAATGGCCGAATTCTATGATGACTACAATGAGGCTGATCAAAAGATCCTGCAGGAAGCTACAATCAGATATCTAAACATCTACAACAAAGCCTTCATTGAAATTATCTCCCTTATTCCTAAGAGTCTAGAGAAGGAATTGGAAATGAGAAAGGCAAATGCCATGGCAAAAGACCTTGAGATTAGGGAACAGATAGCTATTCAGCTATATCCTTCAATTGATCACAAAATGATGAACATGGTATTCAAAGACTACAAGGATGAATTCAAAAGCAAAGCAAGGATGAATTCAAAAGCAAAGCAAGGATGAATCAGCTTATGCTTGGTGAGACCGACAAGGTAGCCAAGGACACTAAAGAGATCCTCCGGAATACATTCAAAAGGTTCAACATTCCTATTATAGAGGACTTGGGTGCAGAAATAGCTGTGGACTTGGAATCCTCTGCTCCGGGAGAAGTGGCCCTTGAACAGACTAGCATCTCTTCTCCGGTTTCCCCTACAGTCTCCGGATCCAAAGAAGAAGAGAAATTACAGGAGAAGGAAGTAGTGGTAAAAGAAAAAGAGGTTGACAGTACCAAGGGTGCAGAGAAAGAGAAGACTCCAACAGAGAAAACCACAACTGATAGTGGTAAGAATGTGGAAGGAGAGAAAATTCCAAAGGACAGTTCCAAGACTACAGAAGAGAAGAAACATCTGTCTCCGGCAAGAGACACTGCACAAATAGTTCAAAAATTTTTGAGCAAAGAAACAATAGAGATCAATGAACCGGAGCTTCTACAAGGTCCATTCAACTTTGATTCCCTCTCTCTGGTATAGACAATGAAGATAGCTTCATTTGCAAATGCTAAGGCAAATGAAAAACTCCTAAAGTCTCATATGGAAGACTGTGAATTGATAGAGGCTGCTTCCGGAGTGCTTGAGAAGATTATGCCATCGGTCTAGAAAGATCCCACAGCCTCCTCTTCCGGTAATCTCAAAACCTTAGTCAGCAGTGTTGGTACACATTTTGAATCCCTAGAAAAATCAGCTGAAGAAAAGGTCCGGAAGGAGTTTTTGGATAAGAGATTTTTAGAAGTACTAGGATTAATCTCTAATGATAGGAGAAATATGAGTATTGGAATAAAGAGCTTAGAAAATGCTCTTAAGGATGGTGGTGACATTTACAAATTTTGTATCTCCTGGTCAAAAGCAACAGTAGAAATTGAAAAGAAAATAAAACAGGAACAGGACAAACTACTAAGCTTATCTCAAAGTTTTGATCCTCTCTCTTCCTCCATAGTGACTCAAGAATGTCAAACTATTGCAATCACAAATGCAATAAAGAATCTTGAAAAGGAAAGGAAGAATATAATTAACCGGATGGGAGAACTTAGAAGGATTATTATCCCTAAGTTAGAAACCATGCATGAGGCCATAAGTGATGCTCAGACTACTGCCCAAACCAATGATCCGACAGATCTCAAGAGGGAAGAAGCTTTTGCATTTTTGTTGAGTGGTCACATTTCAATTTTGGATAGAATGAAACAAAGTTGGGCTACAGAACTGGTCCAATTGAAGACATCCTTTGCAGACATTCTTCAGTTTATGTAAGTATGTAATATGCGGCTAAGTGTAGTAAAAAATTTTTTGAAAAATTTTGGTGTACGAACCCTACCCTTTGCCATTGATGTCAAAGGGGGAGTGAGGAGCAGTGAAAAATGAGGAATCCAACTAAGGGGGAGTTCCAGAATTTGTATATAAAGATAGAGCATCAGCCAAGGGGGAGCATAGTGTAAACACTTAGTCATTTTTCACTAAGTGTTGCCATCAATGCCAAAGGGGGAGATTGTTGGCAAGAGACACTATATGGATTCATGGTTGTTGTCATTGATGGCAACAAAGGTCATCCCACATATCCACAAGTCATGGTGTGTCTCTACTGGAAGTCAGAATGAAGATTGTTGTGGTTCGGTGAACAAGAATAGAGCATGTGGCAAGGTCCAACAGATTGGTCCGGATCTCTCAGAGGAAGTATCTTAGTGCAGTACGGATTTGGGGAAGTCAAGAGGACTACCTTGAGTGGTATATTCCAAGGATTTAGCCTGTGGTGATGGACAAAGAAAAAGATATGAATAGTTGAGTACTGGATTCCTGACTGATAGTGTGAACAGAGGAAGAACTGACTGATAGAACATCAGACTGTTTTCCGAATGTGTTACTATTGATGGTAAAGGTTGTGAAGGCATGAATCATGTTTGGCTGACATGATTAATGATATCTACAAGTATATGTTTGATCCACATTACTTGATGTGCAAGGATTCAGCCGACAGAACAGAGTTTGTGAGAAAATAGACTGTTCCGGATGCCGACTAGAAAGGTGATGAAATTACTTGTGCGGATATATATGCACGATGGATTTAGTTGTGAGAGTTGTAGTTGTTGTGTTGATAAATGTGAATAAGTGTAGACCAGAGCAGAAGTAGTAAGAAAGATCCGGTATGTGAGAGGAAAGTAGAATACAGAGAAAAGGAAAGATGAAGTGCAGCAGATCAGTGTACTGAGCCTAACCGGAACTGAACTCCAGCATATGTGGATGCTTCCAATCAATTCAAGTTTTGTATAACACTCTTTTGTAGACAGTGTGTCTCCTTGTAGGCAGTGTGCCTCCTTTGTGAGCAGTGTGCTCGGGCAGTGAGCCCTAATTGGCAAGTGCCATTTTTGTAATTCCTTATTCTTCTAACAAAGAATAATCTTTGGGTTAATCACCCCGTGGTTTTCTCCCTTAACAGGGTTTCCACATCAAAAATACTGTGTCATGTGTTTTTCATTTCATGTGAATGTTTGCTTTTTGAATTAATACTGCATTGATTAATAAGAAAGTTCAATAAGAAGAAATAATTAGGATAACTAATTCACCCCCCCCCCTCTTAGTTATCAACATCCATGTCACCCTATTCCCATCTTTTCAAAATGTCAATAGCCAAAACAAGTTTTCCAACTTATGACCTTCCTAGGTTCATAGTTTCATGTTGACCTATCACAAGGTTTACATTCAAATTCATGACATTTGAGACTTATATCATAATAATCTAATAAGATGGTCTTACTAAAAAGACTATCTCAAGTATTCTCATGGGTTTTAATATCTTATTTCTCATTCGTGAAGTATGGCCATTCAAAAAGAGATGGCTTTCATTTACTTTGCAATACAAGAGTTTCATAATAACCATAGTATTCATTCTCATAAGTATATAATTATCTAGGAGAAATAATTCCTCCAATAAACCTGGCATGCACTTAATGCCGCCTACAAGGAAATACAACTTACCTCTTATCCAGTTTCTCCTTCTTCAACAAGGAGTCAACTAAGATGCATCATAGTTTTCATAATAACTGTCATTAACAGTCAAGCACTATTATAGGGAATCTATGACTCTATGCCACCTTATTCCCATACTTTCATAATGACATAAGTTTAATCATGTTTTCGAATCGTGACCTTACCCAATTGATGAACACAATGTAGCCTTATCCCAAGGTTTACTTTCAGTTCAAAACATCTAGAAGGGTATTTTTAAAGGTCCAAAAGGTTGATTCTATTAAAAAATGATTCTATCTCAAGGACTCTATGTGAGTTCAAAAATTATATACTCCCTTCATGGATTTTGGCCACAAGAAAGAAAATGACTTTTATTCACATTACAATGCTAGAGACTTAGACTAATTTAGTTTTCAACCTCATAAAGTTATAAGACTCAAGAGGAGAATCCTCACCCTTAACCTAACATGCATGCAAAGTTGCCTTTGAGTAATATTATTAATTTTCATATATCTAACCTCCTTCTTTATCAAGGGGTCGATACATACTGCACTATGGTTATCCTAATAACCTTTCAATAGTAGTCAAATACTATGCATGTAGTTCTCAAGAATGTTTTCTAAGTTCTTTTAGCATGTTCAAAGGTTAATGTTTTCAAAAAGATTATCATTATAGTTTGAGGATGGTGCATCGACCCAAATGCGGGACAAATCCTCCAAACACATATCTAAACTAATAGTTTTAAATACTTGTTTCATGATCACAGTTGGCATCAAGCTCATCATGATAGCTCTAGGGTTGTCATTTAATTGTTTTCAATTGTGCCATGTCGGCACTCAAGTATGGTGCTTGTCCCTACAGTTTTAGCTTAGCCTCAAGGGCATGGAGCGATAAGTTTAACAACAATCATTACAAGTTTTAAGTAAAATTCATTTATGGCCTTGAGGGCTTGGCATTTATCTCCAAAGAATAAGCCATAACAATATTAATCAACATAAACATAGACCATGTGGGTCTCATAATAAAGATTATCATATCAATTGCTATGGCTCGAGGGCCTCAAAATGATAATCATAGCAAGATAAACACTTAACTCTTGACACAATTGACCTTATTCAATAGTGTTTTATTACTATTTAACATTCAAAACAATGAGATTCTTTCCAAACTTCAAATTGTACCTGAGGAAGTTTGTTTAAGTGTTTACGATTCAGCCTGTCAATGGCTCTTAGAAGAGCATAGTCGTGCCAACTTCTTGTGGCCTTCAATTGAAAAGGTTTTCCAACTGACAAAAAATTGTCACTGTTCTTTCTCTTTGTCCTGAGTGATGTTTTTGTCCCAAAAAGAATAACTCCAAACTAAGTTTTGATCTTCTTTTTGCATGCAAAACATGTGGTGAAACCGCCACTTCGAGCCCACGAAGTGAAGGGTGGTTACTCCACTATGCCATCCCGTGGCTTCCTTGGGATCACTTAGTCCATTATGTGCTAAATCAAAGTGGACAACGAGGATAAGGATCTGAGTGGTCTGATATGGCCTCCCATCACTCAACTAACCATGGATGATGTTAGCCAACACACTTAATACATATACAGATTAATAAGAACATGGGGCTTGATTACAATGTTTAAATAATTATACCTTAATAAACTTCCCATGCATCTACATGATATATGAGGGTTCGCATAACAATCCAAAATGTCATCATTTGACATCATCATCAATATGGTGACATAATTAAAATGCAATTTAGGGGTCAAGTATGACTCCCCCTTCTTCTCTAGAAACCCTCACTACTATATAATAAAGAATAATAGATTCCAAATCCTAGTTTGGAAATAAAAAAAGAAATAAAAAAGTACTCCACCACTTGGCAAGACTACCTTTCGACTTATGTTGACATTCTAGGAATGTCATTTAGTCGAGTCGACATAAACATCATTGAGATAACTCAATCAACATGACAACACATAAAGGAAATAGACTAGAAAGGAAAAGATACAACTCACTCAGACTTATGAGGGTTCATAAGGATGAAAAATATGATACTCAGATAGAAATTTAACCCATTTCCTGACATCTATCTCTTCCTCTCGGATGATATTCTCCATCTGTCTTCGAAGGAAGATTCATTTCCCGTTCACACTCACCATCATAAAATCATGATAAGTGCATCATCATCTGATTCACAATTCATAATAATTAAATATTCATATGAGCATGTACTCTCATGTCTAACTAATGTTAGTCAGTATTCACATAATCAATGATTAAATTAGATATTTTCACATCTAATCATTAAACTATGGTTAATCATCCTGATTACCACAAAAAAAAAAGATTAAGCTAAATCATAAGTTGGGAATGTAACATAGGGCCCCTCTACAATAATCTCTCTCGATTTTTTATATCTCTGAGGCATTTACCCATGGTGTCCAGTTTTTAGTGGATGGGAAAAGTGTCAAATGCATGTAGTGTAAAGTGTCAAAGGGGTGTAACTTTTGTTCTGCTCCTTGTGTGACCAAACTGATAGTTTCAACATGTCCAGATGGGTATGTTTAGGCTAGTCATGGTCCTAGTTTGCACTCAAACATGCCGAAATAGTCTGAGCTACATTGTACTGGTGATATCCCTCAAAAGGCCAAAGAGCAAAAAGAAAGCAATTTTTTATGAACTGTTACTCAGAAAGTGTGTCACTCAGAAACATTTTATCTAAGCCTACGGGATCAAATAGGGCCCCTCTACAATAACCTCTCTCGGTTTTTGATATCTCTGAGGTGTTTGCTCGTGGTGTCCAGTTTTCAATTGATGGAAAAACTGTCGAATGCATGCAGTGTAAAGTTGCACATGGGTGGAACTTTTGTTTTGCTCTTCATGCAACAAAATTGACAGTTCCAACATGTCTGTATGGGTAATTTTAGACTAAGCATGGTATTGTTTCACACCCAAACATGCCGAAACAGTCTGAGCTACATTGTACCGGTGATATCCCTTAAGAGTCCAATGTGCAAAAGGGCAGCAATCTTTGACGAGCTATTACTCAGAAAGCGTGTGACTTAGAAACAATCCATCTATGGATATAGAATCATGTAGGGCTCCTCTACAATAACCTCTCTTGGTTTTTGAGATCTTTAAGGCATTTGTCCATGGTGTCCAGTTTTTAGTCGATGGAAAAAGTGTCAAATGCATGTAGTGTAAAGTTGCAAAGGTGTGTAACTTTCATTCTGCTCCTCGTGTGACCAAACTGACAATTCCAATGCATCTAGATGGGTATGTTTAGGCTACACATGGTCCTGTTTCACACCCAAACATGCCGAAACAGTCTGAGCTACATTATACTGGTGATATCCCTTAAGAGTCAAAATTGCAAAAAGGCAACAATCTTTCATGAGCTCTTACTTAGAAACTGTGTCACTTAGAAACATTCTGTCTAAGGCTACATGATCATGTAGAGCCCCTCTACAATAGCCTCTCTCAGTTTTTGATATCCCTAAGGTGTTTGCCTGTGGTGTCCAGTTTTTAGTTGATGGAAAAAGTGTCAGATGCATGTAATGTAAAGTTGCAAAGGGGTGTAACGTTCATTCTTCTCCCCGTGCAACCAAATCAACAGTTCCAATGCATCTGAATAGCTACATTTAGGCTAGAAATGGTCATTTTTCACACCCAAACATGCTAAAACAGTCTGAGCTACATT
The DNA here is from genome assembly GCA_027924645.1 of Cunninghamia lanceolata. Lineage (NCBI taxonomy): Eukaryota > Viridiplantae > Streptophyta > Pinopsida > Cupressales > Cupressaceae > Cunninghamia > Cunninghamia lanceolata. The sequence continues at coordinate 3,720,080 of BSBN01000797.1, forward strand.
ATACCGGTGATATCCCTTAAGAGTCCAAAGTGTAAAAAGGTAGGAATCTTTGACGAGCTTTTACTCAGAATTCATGTCACTTAGAAACAATCCATCTAAGGCTACAAGATCATGACCTATCAATAATAACCTCTATCAGTTTTTGATATCTCTAAGGCATTTGCCCGTGGTGTCTAGTTTTTAGTTGATGGAAAAAGTGTCAAATGCATGTAGTGTAAAGTTGAAAAGGGGTGTAACTTTCATTCTACTCCTTGTGTGACCAAAATGATAGTTCCAATGCATCTAGGTGGTATGTTTAGGCTAGGAATGGTCCTTTTTTGCACTCAAACATGCCGAAACAGTCTGAGCTACATTGTATCGGCGATATCCCTTAAGAGTCCAAAGTGCAAAAAGGCAATAATCTTAAACGAGCTATTACTTGGAAAGCATGTAACTTAGAAATATTTCATCTAAGCCTAAGGGATCATGTAGGGCCTATATTTAATAACCTCTCTCAATTTTTGATATCTCTGAGTTGTTTGCCTGTGGTGTCTAGTTTTTAGTTGATGGAAAAAGTATTAGATGCATGCAGTGTAAAGTTGCAAAGGGGTGTAACTTTTGTTCTACTCCTTGTGCAACCAAACTGATAGTTCCAACGCATCTGAATGGGTATGTTTAGGCTAGGTATTGTCCCTATTTGCACTCAAACATACGGAAATAGTCTGAGCTACAATGTACGTATGATATCCCTTAAGAGTCCAAATTGTAAAAAGGCAGCAATCTTTGACGAACTGTTACTTAGAAAGTGTGTCACTTAGAAACATTTTGTTTGAGGCTCTAGGATCATGTAGTGTCCCTCTACAATACTCTCTCTCAATTTTTGATATCTCTGAGGCATTTACCCATGGTGTCCATTTTTTAGTTGATGGAAAAAATGTCAAATGCACGCAGTGTAAAGTTGCAAAGGGGTGTAACTTTCGTTCTGCTCCTTGTGCAACAAAACAAATAGTTCTAACATGTTTGGATGGGTATGTTTAGGCTAGGCATGGTCATGTTTCATACCCAAACATGCTGAAATAGTCTGAGCTACATTGTATTGGCGATATCCCTTAAGAGTCTAAAGTACAAAAAGGTAGCAATCTTTGATGAGCTATTACTCAATAAGCATGTCACTTCAAAACAATATGTCTAAGGCTATGGGATCACATAGGGTCCCTCTACAATAACCTCTATCAGTTTTTGATATCTCTAAGGCATTTGCCCGTGGTGTCTAGTTTTCAGTTGATGGAAAAAGTGTCAAATGCATGTAGTGTAAAGTTGCAAAGGGGTGTTACTTTCGTTCTTCTCCTTGTACGACCAAACTAATAGTTCCAACACATCTGAATTAATATGTTTAGGCTAGGCATGGTCCTATTTCACACCCTAACATGCTGAAACAGTCTGAGCTACATTGTACCGGTGATATCCCTTAAGAATCTAAAGTGCAAAAAGGCAGCAATCTTTGACGATCTATTACTCAGAAACCATGTCACTTAGAAATATTCTATCTAAAGCTATAGAATCATGTAGGGCCCCTCTACAATTACTTCTCTCAGTTTTGATATCTCTGAGGCATTTGCCCGTGGTGTCCAGTTTTTAGTTGATGGAAAAAGTGTCAGATGCATGTAGTGTAAAGTTGCAAAGATGTGTAACTTTTGTTCTGTTCCTTGTGCAACCAAACCAATAGTTCCAACATGTCCAAATGGGTATGTTTATGCTAATGCCAAAACAGTCCTAGCTACATTGTACTAGTGATATCCCTTAAGAGTCTAAAGTGTAAAAAGGCAAGAATCTTTGATGAGCTTTTACTCAGAAAGTGTGTCACTTAGAAATAATCCATCTGAGGCTACAAGATCATGTAGGACCTTTCTACAATAACTTCTCTTAGTTTTTGATATCTCTGAGGCGTTTGCTCATGGTGTCTAGTTTTTAGTTGATGGAAAAAGTGTCAAATGCATGCAATATAAAGTTGCAAAGGGGTGTAACTTTTGTTCTACTCCTTGTGCAACCAAACCAATAGTTCTAATGTATCTGGATGATACATTTATGCTAGGCATGGTCCTTTGTCACACCCAAACATGCTGAAATAGTCCAAGCTACATTGTACCGACGATATGCCTTAAGAGTCCAAAGTCTAAAAAAGTAGCAATCTTTGACTAACTTTTACTTAGAAACCATGTCACTTAGAAACATTCTGTCTTAGGCTATGGGATCATGTAGGGCCTCTCTACAATAATCTCTCTCATTTTTTGATATCTCTGAGGCATTTGCCTGTGGTGTCTAGTTTTTAGTTGATAGAAAAAGTGTGAAATGCATGCAGTGTAAAGTTGCAAAGGGGTGTAACTTTTATTCTAATCCTTGTATGACCAAACTAACAGTTCCAACACATCCACATGAGTAAATTTGGGCTATGCATGGTCTTGTTTCATACCCAAACATGCCGAAAAAATCTAAGCTACATTGTACCGACGATATCCCTTAAGAGTGTAAATTGCAAAAAGGCATCAATCTTTGATGAGCTTTTACACAGAAAGCATGTCACTTTGAAACATTTTGTCTAAGGCTATGGGATCACGTAGGGTCCCTCTAAAATAAATTCTCTTAGTTTTTGATATCTCTAAGTTGTTTACCTCTGGTGTCCATTTTTTAGTTGATGGAAAATGTTTCAGATGCATGCAGTGTAAAGTTGCAAAGGGGTGTAACTTTTGCTCTACTCCTTTTGTGACCAAACTGACAGTTCCTTGACATATTTGTATGGGTATGTTTAGACTAGGCATGGTCCTATTTTGCACGCAAATATGTTGAAACAGTCCGAGCTACATTGTACTGGCAATATCCCTTAAGAGTCCAAAGTGCAAAAAGGTAGCAATCTTTGACGAGCTGCTACTCAGAAAGTGTGTCACTTAGAAACATTCTTTCTAAGGCTATGGGATTACGTAGGACCCTCTAAAATAACCTATCTCAATTTTTGATATCTCTGAGGTGTTTGCCCGTGGTGTCTATTTTTTAGTTGATAGAAAAAGTGTCAAATGCATGCAGTGTAAAGTTACAAAGGGGTGTAACTTTCATTCTGCTCCTTGTGCAACCAAACAGATAGTTCTAACACATCCGGATGGGTACATTTAGTCTAGGCATAGTCCTATTTCACACCCAAACACGCTAAAATAGTCTGAGCTGTATTGTACCAGTGATATCCCTTAAGAGTCCAAAGTGCAAAAGGCATCAATCTTTGATGAGTTGTTACTCAGAAAGCATGTAACTTAGAAACAATCTGTCTAAGGCTATGGGATTATGTAGGGCTCCTCTATAATAACCTCTCTCATTTTTTTATATCTCTGAGGCATTTTCCTGTGGTGTCTAGTTTTTCAGTTGATTAGAAAAAGTTAGTGATCTCATAGCTACATTTGTAGAATTAAGAAAAATAGGAGGTCAAGAGATGCAGTCTACTATAAGATTTCATAGGAGGTTGATTGGATGAAGTTTAGAATAGATTACATCAAGGATCCAGACCCAGGGCACATCAATCCAACATTATCATCTCTTACAGCATACAACAACAGAAAAGCTAAGAAGAATAAGGTCAACCTAGATGATGAGGATCAATAGAATATTCCAACTAGATTTTGAAATCCTGTCACTCCACTTCAGCTCTAGTTTTTGAGGGTCACATGACTTTATTGTGTCTTGTAAATTGGATCTTTGTCATGTACAGCCAAATGGGTATTCATTTTGTCCACATTTAATGTATTTTGAGGCTATATTTTGTCTTTTTCTGTCAAGACAAAAGTAAACATGAAAATGCAACTAATTGATGTACCAAATTAAATGCTATGTAAATCTGGGCCATTAGTGTTGAGTAAATCTCCACCATCCATTGAAAAACTCGGTATGGTGCCTTGTCTATAAAAGGACCATCATTTTCTCTCATTGTAATAGATTCTTGATGGTGAATTGCTAAGACTCTGCTGAAGTGATTAATACAAATTTTGATTTTGCAGGATTGCTGAGAATTTGTCTATTGTATTGTCTCTTTTGCTTTTCATGGTTCACTTCAAATCTAAGATTAATTAAATGTGTTGTTGCAATGTTGAATGAATATTGAAGATATCTGATGAATGCTTTGGTCCATACTATTGGTGCTTGTTGATTGTAAGTTACTATGCATAGTTAGCCTAGGCCCTTCTGTTGAACTCAGTTTGGTTCCATTTCATGAGTTAAATCATGCCATTGCTAAGTATTTAATGAATGAAGGTGATTTGAAAATTTTAAGATTCCATTGGAGATTGCATCATTTTCTGCAAAATTGTGGTATTTACAGCCTGATAAAGTAGAAAGTAGTTATTGAAAGCATTTGTCTATTAACAATATTTCCTTCATTATGATTGTTACTTAGGACCTTCCCTCTCAACCCTTAATCCTTTTACATTTTCTTCATAAATAGTTGTTAGATTTAGGCCTTGAGCAGCATTTACTCTACCAAATCCATTGAGAATATCAAAGCATAGCTTGTACACTTTGTTGTAATATTTTTTAAACTCTATTGATGCATGTAAGTCCCCTTTGCTGGTACAGCCGATACATTCCACTGAAGTCATTCCTGCGAGCTAAGACCTAGCTATACAAACCTTGGAGTAGTCTTATCTAGGGTAGGATACTTTTCAAGAGAGGTGAGGTACTTTGTATTTCATTTGCCTTACTATGTGCTAAAACCACCATCAACACACTTTTAATCATGAATCAATCAGCACAACCCGTAATTGTCAACCACATACATGATCATGTCATGCCAATGCTCAAATGTACATGCATATCCATGAAACTATAATCATCACCATTATTGTACCTATACTCAACTCCCACTAAACTGAGACTCCTAGTCGCACACACGTATCAACCATGTCCTCAAACTAGAAGACAAATTGTGTACCTATCTGGACATCAATGTCCAAACTATAAAAACACTTGTAAACCTATATTAGGAAGCACCAAATATGAAAACCTATTATACCATAATATTGGTCTCATTAAAATATGTAGTCCCACAAGTTTGTGCCCAAAAATTAATCCAAATGCTCTCGCAATCACACATTGAATCTCAAGCATCCAAAAGTTATCAAACAAGTACAAACCTCTCTTTGCACATCCAAATGAAAATATATCTAATCCACTATGTAGTACACTGCAAATTCTCTCCAATGTCTATTTAAAATCCAAAATCTAATTCTATATGCAAAAGTTATGACACAGTAACCATCTTAGAGCAATGTCTGGCTTCAACTACCAAATTCTGACACAAAAATATCTTAGACCAAACCTATACTACTTCATAGTTCTCAAAGAGGCCTTTCCAACTCATATAAGAAGTTAAAAATCTAATATCGTGGGTGAAAGTTATGTCCCTTGGAAGAAAATGCACTCTAAGGGCTAAAAGAGGCTCCTTGGGGATCTATCTGTATAGATGTACGATTTGGTGATGTCAACATCCATATGGTTCATAAAATGATGACATCATCATGACACATGCAAGTGGCATGGTGGCATAGGGGCTAGCCATTGGTGGGCATCTGGTGGTGGATCTCAAAACACATTTCAAACAGTTTAGATTTTTCAATTTTAAAAACTTTGAGTTTCAAACCTAATGGGATTATCAAATGTGTTTAATTGTTTTGAAATTTCAATGAGCCTGGGAAGGGGTTGCCTCAAAGGCTCCCATGACAAAGGGCCAAGAGGCCAAGCAAGGTGAGGTCGAAAAGATCTATTGCCTTGTACCTTCACATACTCTATGCATCCATTGTCACCTGTCAAACCAATCTGGGAGTATAGGGGTTTGTGGACCCCATATCCCCTAATATTTTTTTAATAAAATTTACCAACTGTACTAGTATGATGTAGGACTAGAATGCCTATAGAATAATTTGTGGGTATCCTACTATACCAATGATGTGTCTATCAACTATGTACAGTATGATCATATAGAATATTCCTTTTATCTAGATTCCTCCTAGGGCAAAAAATGGCGAAATTTTTTTATATCCAAACATAGTTGAGTTTTATATCAAAATATAGGTTTTTGGAACTTTTAGACTCAACAGTGAGGTCTATTTCTACTCAGAAGGCCTCCAAAAAAATCTCACCTCTAAAACCCCCATAAAAAGAGCCCTAACAAAAAAACCCATCGACCAAACTTCATCAAATCCTAGATATGCAACAACCCAAGTTTGCAAACACACTTGTGACCTTAAAAATGCCTTCACTCTCATCCTAAAAGACCATGGATTCAAATATGCACAATAATCTACTCATTACAAGGGTTATAATACCACAGAGATCTCCTCCCACAATTTGGCAACTAGGCTTTGATACCACTTGAAAGGAAAAAATACAACAATATAGAAAATTTCCACTAACCCCATGAGAGATAAATATCTAAACAAATATTAACCATAATCCACCATGCCAAGTAATAGACAAACATACCACAAGGTGACACAAGACATACCCTAGGAAACCCTCAAGAGGGAAAAACTCAACCTCCAAAAGCATCCAAACTCAATGTATTATTCAATAATAAAATATTACAATACACTTACAAAGTCTCATGAATTCTTTTGAAACATCAAGCTCCTCCAACGCATCCTTCATGTGTCCAAGCAAGTAACCACACATCACATGCCATGCTTCACATATGCACTCACAAAAGAAACTTAATACAAATGATAGCCCACTCAACCAGCCAACCCAAACCACTAACTATGTGCTTTCTTTTATAGACTCAAGCTCACACAAATATAACTTGTGCTATTGGGAAAATCCATGTGTCTCAAAACCATGAGTGTACAAAACCATTGACCCCCTTATTTACTTTTTGATACTAAGTTTTCACTTTTTCGTACTAAGTTTTCCAAATATTAACTTTATTTATTCTATGTCTCTCACATAGAAAATAACTAACCAATGTTACATACAACTTTACAAGTGGACCCAAATAAATATTTAATGTGGCTAAACACATCTCCTAGATGCACCACAAATAAATATTTATTTTACCTATTTAAAATATTTCATTGCTTTTCCAAGGTGTACAACACCCTTTTCCTAACATTCAGGTGCTATGTGGGGATGTTGCAACTTTGGGTCTAGGGGATGACATGGTCCCCTACTCTAATGTTTATGTGGTAGCCTCTTTTACAAGTCCTACAAAGATTTTTTTGGCTGATTGGACATTTCACAAGTGGGCAATCTCTTCTTTTCCCTATGCCAAAATCACTCAAACCATGGTCTCATTTGGGAATGATGTCAATAAGTGTGAAGAATATTTTTCTAAAAGAGGTTTGATAGGGCATTGTCACCTTCCAAAGATCCACAAATGGGTTTTAGTATACTAGCATCCTCTCACTAAGGGTGAGGTGGCGATCTACCCCTATGCTAAGTGGTTCTTCATTATTGTTTATACCTCTACTGAGGAACATGATGTAGTTCTTTCTAATAAGGTTTGGTCATAGGGGTGGTAAAATATATGGCTCAAACCCTAGTTCTTATTGTTGGCCATGTGTGTTGTCATTGATGTCAACCTAGCATGCATTGATGTCAACATATCATACATTGATGTCAATATAGCATACACTGATGACACTATCAAGAAAGTAAGATACTATTCTTGGTTGCATATTCCTAAGAAAGAGAAAGCTCATGACTAGAGGTCATAAAAGCTATATTTCTAATCAAAGCAGAGTTGAGTTTGAGCCCTTATTAATATGGGAATTAGAAGAACTAAAAGAATCAGATGTTAAGGAAGGATGCCTGATGGCTTGAAGCATGTTGTATGATCTATTATACCAATCCTAAGTTGTATTTGGTAATGCAATGAAGGGTTGGCCTCTGGAAGTAGGTGATAGTCTTTGTTTCAGAATGTCTACTCTTTGAAAACTATCTAGAAGATTGCTCCACATTTTCATCATTGTGCTATTGAGCTTCTGCAGTTTGGAACATAGCTTCATACAATGTCATTTTATGTATGTTCCAAGTTTCATGATGTTTTGATCACCAGAAGGATGTTTTTCTACTGACAGCTTGAAGATAGAGTTGGTTTTGTAAAGAGGTTCCTAGCAAGGTGATGGAATGCTCCGCATTCCTCCACGGTTGTAGATGTAGCTATGTGGTTCTGAATATGTGTCAAGAATATAGTAAAGGTGTTATTTCCAAACTTTCAAATCATATTCCCCTTTGATGTGAAAGTTATGTATGATAAAACATTGGTATGTGCTCTGGGAGAATGGTGCGGTGTTGAAGACCCACTAGAATGCTCTGCGTTCCTCTAGAAGTGAATGATTGACCTTATGGTTTTGTGAACTTTTTCTTGGATGTGCATGGCATGCCTCTTTTCTGTTTCAGGATTCTTAGTGATCCATAGCTTAGTTTTTCAATTGACAACTTGGTGCAATGTGTTTTGGATAACAGAGTGTTTGCAGAGTAAATGTTTGAAGCTATACGACACAATTCTTTGATGTGTGGTGGCAAAGGTGTTTATGGGGGTGTTTTATGAGTCATGTGTACTCATATGGAAAAGTTTCACAAAGATTTTTCTTGTTTCCTATATTGCACAAGGTTTTCAAGTTGATGTGATTGTTATTCTTCAAGCTTCCATGAGTTTTCCTTAAAGTTTTCCTGTTTCCAAATGAGTGGAGTGTGTAGATGTAATTCCTTGGTGTTAGAAGAAGTAAAGGATTTTTTGGACCTAGTTAAGTAAGTGTTGAGGTCCACAAGGCCTAGATCTTCTGTTGGTGTGACGTATTGTTTCACTTAGGACCTACCTTCTACATGTTTTATAGTGTGTGTTGTCTAGCTAACTTATAAATATATTTTCATGTTGTATATGGCCAACAAGCAATGTAATCAATGTAATATCATGTATAAATAGTGAATCAAATTGAGTTAGGAAGGCATGATTGCAAGATGGTGAAAAGGTTTACAAGTATCTATAAAAGAAAAATAAATGCATTATTGATGTGTGACTATGGGAGAAAGAGTAGATGTTGTTGATGATGTCTAGATTCATGTTGAAGATATATTTGTGATAGTGATCATGTATAGAGTGTGCCTGATTGATCAGATCTTCAGAAGAAAGTGTGTGGAGGCAAAAGTGCAATCATCAAAGGTGTGAGGTTCAATGACAATTTTCAGATAATAAGAAAAGATTGTTATACTGTAATCTTTTGTATTTATTTTTAGGGAGTAGAAGCTTCCTTGGTAGTGACCCTAAAATAAAGTTATCAAGGAGTAAAAGCTTCATTGGGTGTAACCCTTAACCAAAGTTACTTAGGGAGTAGCAGCTTCCTTGGGTTAGAGCCCCTAAAACAAAGTTACTATTTGAGCTTCATATATTGTGAGTTAATCCTCACCATGGTTTTTTCCTTCTAGGATTTTCCACATATATATGGTGTTATGTGTTGATGTGCATTGAGTTAATATTTTATGTTCATGTTAATATTGTAATGCTTAAGGTTTAATCTACTCCATATAAGTTAAATTTGTTGAAAGTAAAATTTGAATGTTTATTAATTCACCCCCCTCTCAGTATACTTGTGTGCCTAACAATTGGTATCAGAGCCAAGTTCCTTTGAAGGAAGCTTAACTGCTTGAGGAAGGTTTGGGATGGCATCAAGAGGATGTAGCAAGATTCCTAAGTTTAATGGAATAAATTATGCTTTTTGGAAGGTAAGGATGGAAGCCTACATCAATTAACTAGGCTGTGAAGTTTGGGATTCTGTCAAGAAAGGTTACATTGCCCTTGCCTCTATTCCAACAAATGCAGATGAAATCAACAAGTATGATAATAATGCCAAGGCCAAGTTTGCTATCATGAGTGGATTAACTGATTTAGAACTTTCAAAGGTGATAGGTTGTAATTCAACTCAAGAAGTTTGGAATAAACTTGAAACTATTTATGAAGGAGATAAGAAAGTAAAGCAAGCCAAGATGCAAATACTCAAGAACAGATTTGGTTTCATGCTCCAAGTGAATGAAGTAGCCAATGGTATCAAAGGTCCTATTGGAGGAATAAAAGAAGATGAGGTTGTGAAAAAGGTTCTGACATCTCTTCCCAAATCTTACAGTTCCAAAGTATCTTCTATTAAGGAGACTGCTAACTTAGTTACATACTCCTTAGGCCAAATGTTTGGGACCCTCATCACTTTTGAAATGAGAGAGTTTGACAATGATGTTCCAAAGAAAGAAGTTTCTTTCAAAGTCAGTAAAAAGACAAAGGATGAGAGACATTAATGAAGATGAAAGTCCTGATGATGCTGAAGCAAACTTTGTAAGAACTTTGAAGAAAGGCTCTGGAAAATACACAGGTAAGTTACCCTTTGAATGTTTTAATTGTGGAAAGGTTGGACACTTTGCTTCTAAATTGTCCTCTTAAAGAAACTAGGAAAAGTAATAGAAATAGTAAATTCAAAAGGAGTTTTGTTTTCCTTAGAAAAAAGTTGTTCTTCAGAAGATGAGGATCATGATTCAAATGATAAAACACTTTTATTGGTCAGAGAGTTAATGACAAAAAGAATGAGGTTGGAAAATGTGGAAAATTTGATAGCTTGCAAATAGTTTAAAACAATGAAAAATCAATGGTTGTATGGACTGCCTTCCATGCAAAAGAAGAAACCAAAGCTTGGGTTATTTATAGTGGTTGTTCAAATCATTTGACTGGTGATGAAGGGAGGTTTATCATTCTTAAGAAGTGGGATTGTGGAACTGCTAATTTTGGAGGTGATGAGTTAGCTCAAATTTGTGGAAAAGGTGTCATAACTATTGATGGAAAGAACATGACTGAGGATGTTCTCTATGTCAAAGGATTATAGCACAATCTTCTCAGTGTTAGTCAGATGTGCAGGAAAGGTTACAATCTTACTTTTCATGTTAATGATTATGAAATCAAGAAGGCAGGATCCAAAAAGCTAGTTGACAAAGGTATTAAGACTTGTGGTGATATTTATCGCTTGAAAGAGGCAAATGGAAGAAAATGTATGTTGACTCAATCCAATGAGTGTTGGTTGTGGCACAAAATAATGGGACACAACAACTTTGATAATATGGCAACAATCAACTCTACTCATGCAGTGAGAGATATACCTAAGATAATCAAGCCTACAAACACAATATGTAAGGAATGTCAAATGGGAAAGTAGACAAAGACAAGTTTTAAAAACAAGGAGTACTCTCCTTCAAAGCCATTGAAGCTGATTCACATAGATTTATGTGGACCTACAAGATTAACAAGTCAACAAAGTGAAAGGTATTTTATGTTTCTCATTGATGATTATTCTATAATGACTTGGGTTACTTTCTTAAGAGAAAAATCTGATGCTCTTGATAAGTTTAAAGTTTTCAAAGGTTTGGTTGAAAATGAAATGGATACTAAGATCAAATGTTTAAGGTCAGATAGAGGAGGTGAGTTTACTTCAAATGAATTTGAAAAGTTTTGTAAAGATCATGGTATTAGGAGGCACTTTTCTAATCCTAGAACCCCTCAACAAAATGGGGTAGTGGAAAAGAAGAATAAGATTGTGCAAGAAATGTCTAGGGCAATGTTGAAAGATGCAGATCTGCCTGATGTATACTGGAAGGAAGCAATTCACACTATTGTCTATCTAACTAACAAAGTGCAGTTAAGGTTCAATAGCTCTAAGACCCCTTATGAGTTGTGGTATGGAAGACCTCCCTCTATTAGATACTTCGGGATCTTTGGCAGCAAATTCTATATCAGAAGAGATGAAGAAGACCCAGGAAAGTTTGATTCAAGATGCGATGAAGGAATCTTTCTTGGTTACTCAACCAGAAGCAAGGCCTATAGATGTTACAGCAAAAGGTTGGGAAAGATGATTGAAAACACAAATGTCAAAGTAGATGAAGACTTATATCAGTTCACATAGGATTCAAAAGACACTGGATCTAATATATTTCCTTGCATTGAAGATGAAGAAGTAGAAGAAGTGAAACAAGAAAAGGAATATGAACCTGAATAGATACCTAAGACTCCAACAAAGTATTTTCAGAAGAACCACTCAACATAACAAATCATTGGAGACAAAAATTAAGGTGTGTAGACAAGGAGAAGGTTTGTCAAGACACATGAGCAAGCAAACTTGTGTTTATTATCAAAAGTGGAACCTAAGACCTTTGCTTAAGCCAACAAAGATGATGGATGGATAAAAGCAATGGAAGAAGAACTGGATCATATTGAAAAGAATCAGACATGGGAATTGGTTCCCAGACCAACCAATAAGAATATTATAGGAATAAAGTGGGTGTTCCAGAACAAGCTAAATGAAGAAGGTGATGTTGTGAGTAACAAAGCAAGATTAGTATGCAAAGGATATACTCAAGTAGAAGGCATTGATTTTGAGGAGACTTTTACTCTAGTAGCTAGGATGGAGGCAATCATAATAATCCTTTCTCTTACTTCTCACAAGAACTTCAAGGTGTATCAGATGGATGTCAAGTTAGCATTTTTGAATGGTGACCTAGAGGAGGAGCTGTACATTGAGCAACTAGATGGTTTCTAGATATTAGAAGATCTGGACATGGTATGCAGACTCAAGAAGGCTTTGTATGGGCTCAAGCAAGCACCTAGGGATTGGTATGCAAGATTAGACAAGTACTTACTTCAATAGGGCTTCAAGAAAGGTACTACAAATATCAATCTTTGCATAAAGGAAGAAGGAAACATGATCTTGATAGTTGTAGTTTATGTTGATGATATCATATTTGGAGGAAATGATGATATGTGTAAGAGGTTTGCAGAGGAGATGCAAAAAGAATTTGAAATGTCCATGATTGATGAAATGTCATTCTTCCTTGGTCTTCAAATTTCTCAGCTAGATGGTGGTATCTTTATTCTCAAGATAAGTATGTCAAAGAATTGTTGAAGAAGTTTGGTATGAAGGATTCAAAACCAGTGAGTACTCCCATCACCACTAGGTGTCACTTGAGCAAAGATCATGAGTCTCTGGGGGTAGATCAGACTGTCTATAGGTCTATGACTAGAGCACTATTGTACTTAACTGCTTCTAGACCTGACATTATGCATGTAGTATGTGTGGTTGCCAGATATCAAGCCAATCCTAAGAAAACACATGAGAAGGTAGTGAAAAGGATATTCAAATACTTGAAAGGAACTCCAAACTATGGCCTATGGTATCGAAAAGGTAATGACTTTGATCTGAGTGCATACACTGATGCTGACTGGGTTGGTTGTGTTGATGATAGAAGAAGTACAAGTGGTGGTGATTTCTTTCTAGGAAGCAAATTGGTTTCATGGTAGAGCAAGAAGCAAGATTCAGTGTCCTTATCTATTACAGAGGCATATTATATTGCAACAGCCTCCTACTGTACATAGGTGTTATGGATGAAGCAAACTCTGAAGGATATCATTGTATTGTATGATGAGCCTATTCCTATTTTGTGTGTTAATACAAGTGCTATCCATATTTCCAAGAATCCAATTATGCATTCCAAAACCAAACACATAGCAATTAGGTATCACTTTTTAAGAGAGAAGGATGCAGACAAGGAACTAAAGTTGGAATATGTCCCAACAAAGGATCAAATTGCAGATATCTTTACAAATGCCCTTGCAAAAGACATCTTTGAGGATCTTCGGCAGAGGTTAGGGGTAATTGCCCCTCCCTCTTCTTTCTAAAGATGCATAGTCATGCATCTGTCTAGGGGGAATTCATGCCATATCTTTATCCTAGACTGATGATGGCTACCTCTTAGGGGGAGCAAGTAGTGGTGACTGATGATAGGGGGAGCTTGCATGAAAAAGTTTGCAAACATATTATTGTTGATAAATAGGGGGATAATGAGCAGGTATTGTTTCCATTTGTCCTTGATGTCAAAGGGGGAGAGAGTCTAAGGGGGAGTATATGTTTCCATCAATGACAAATGGGGAGATTGTTGGCCATGTGTGTTGTCATTAATGTCAACATAGCATACATTGATGTCAACATAGCATACATTGATGACACTATCAGGAAAGTAAGATATTGTTCTTAGTTGCATATTCCTAAGAAAGAGAGCTCATGATTGGTGGCCATAAAATCTATATTTCTAATCAAAGAAGAGTTGAGTTTGAGGCCTTATTAATATGGGAATTAGAAGAACTAAAAGAATCAGATGTTAAGGAAGGATGCATGATGGCTTGAAGCATTTTGTATGATCTATTCTATTGATCCTAAGTTGTATGTGGTAATGCAATGAAGGCTTGGCCTCTGGAAGCATGTGATAGTCTTTGTTTCAGAATTTCTGCTCTTTGAAGACTGTCTAGAAGATTGCCCCATATTTTCATCATTGTGCTATTAAGCTTCTGCAGTTTGGAACATAGATTCATACAATGTCATTTTATGTATGTTCCAAGCTTCATGATGTTTTGATCACAAGAAGGATGTTTTTCTGCTGACTGCTTGAAGATACAGTTGGTTTTGTAAATAGGTTCCTAGAAGGGTGATGGAATGCTCCATATTCCTTTGTAGTTGTATATGTGGCTATGCAGTTCTGAAGTTGTGTCAAGAAGATAGTAAAGGTGTTATTCCCAAAGTTTCAAATCATATTTCCCTCCGCTGTGAAAGTTACGTATGATAGAACACCAGTATGTGCTCTAGTAGAATGGTGCAATGTTGAAGACCAACTAGAATGCTCTGCATTACTCTAGAAGTGAATGTTTGACCTTGCAGTTTTGTGAGCATGTTCTTGGATGTGCATGGCATGCCTCTTTTTTGTTTTAGGCTTCTTGGTGATCTGCAACTTAGTTTTTCAATTGACAACTTGGTGTGGTGTGTTCCAAATAACAGAGTGTTTGTAGAGTAAATGTTTGAAGTTGTGTGGCACAATTCTTTGTGTGTAGTGGCAAAGGTATGTATGGGGTTGTTCTATGAGTCATGTGAACTCATTTGGAAAAGTTTCATGAAGATCTTTCTTGTTTCCTGTACCGCACAAGGTTTTCAAGTTGATGTGGCCATTATTCTTCAAGTCTTCAGGAGTTTTCCTTAAAGTTGTCTTATTTCTAAATGAGCAGAGTGTGTGGATGTAATTCCTTGGTGTTTGAAGAAGTAAAGGATGTTTTAGTCCTAGTTAGGCAAGTGTTGAGGTCCACAAGGCCTGGATCTTCTGCTGGTGTAATGTGTTGTTTCAATTAGGACCTATCTTCTACACGTTTCATAGTGTGTTGTCTGGCCGACTTGTAAATGTATTTTTCATGTTGTATCTAGCGAACAAGCAATGTAATCAATGTAATATCATGTATAAATAGTGAATCAAATTGAGTTAAGAAGGCATGATTACAAGATGGTGAAAAGGTTCGTAAGGAGATAACAACAGAATAAATGTATTATTGATGTGTGACTGTGGGAGAAAGAGCGGATGTTGTTGATGCTATCTAGATTCATCTTGAAGACATATTTACGACAGTGATCAAGTACAGAGTGTGCTTGATTGATCAAATCTTTAGAAGAAAGTGTATGGAGGCACACATGCAATCATCAAAGGTGTGAGCTTCAATGACAGTTTTCAAACAGTAAGAAAAGACTTTTATATTGTAATCTTTTGTATTCCTTTTCAGGGAGTAGAAGCTTCCTTGGGAGTAACCCTAAAACAAAGTTATCAGGGAGTATCAATAGTCCTTAGGTGTAACCCTCAACCAAATTACTTAGGGAGTAGCAGCTTCCTTGGGTTATAGCCCCTAAAACAAAGTTACTATTTTAGCTTCATATATTGTGAGTTAATCCTCATCATGGTTTTTCCCTTCTAGGGTTTTCCACGTATATTTGGTGCTATGTGTTGATGTGCATTGAGTTAATCTTTCATGTTCATCTTAATGTTGTAATGCTTAAGGTGTAATTTGCTCTGGATAAGTTGAATTTGTTGAAAGTGAAATTTGATTGTATACTAATTCATCCCCGTTCTCAGTATACTTGTGTGTCTAACACTTATTGTTGAGCCCAGTTATTAAGTCCCCTTCTATCCTGCTAGTTTGGGTGAAAATGAAAAATTTGTCGCTTTAATTCTAGTTGGAATCATGCTTCGAGGCTATTAGCAATGTTCTAGGACATTTTGTGATGGTTAACTTTGTTGCCTCAAATTTTACCCATATGACATTTGCTCTCATTTTGGTGGATCTTGATTTATATAAGGATCTT
Organism: Cunninghamia lanceolata; assembly: GCA_027924645.1. Taxonomy (NCBI): domain Eukaryota; kingdom Viridiplantae; phylum Streptophyta; class Pinopsida; order Cupressales; family Cupressaceae; genus Cunninghamia; species Cunninghamia lanceolata. The sequence continues at coordinate 3,736,288 of BSBN01000797.1, forward strand.
TCTTCTATGATTACACTTCAGGTTAAGGATCACCCCTAGGTGTAGCCACTCAATTATGAAGGTAGTTCATTCCACTATCATCACTACTTTGAGACAAGCCATTTGGCTTCAGAGTGTCACTTCAAATGATATTTTTAGGGTGTTATTTCTTGGTGGTGGGATGTTCTCCTTCATCACTTTGCTATCTCTAGACCCCCCACTTCTTGCTAGTGGTGAGTGTCTTCCTATCACTCAACTTCCTACAATAATGACTACTATGGTCGATTCTAATCTTCTAGCAATAGTTGATATATCTCTTTCTCCTGATTTGTAGTCATCTAAGATTCTCAATGTGCTTGCTCTAGGTGCTACACATTTGAATAGACATCTCTAGTCCCCTCTAGTTTATTCTATGTGCCATAGTGAGCAGTGAAAGTAGAGCATGATGGTGACTCTATGACATGGACTATTGTTCAAAGGAGGAAAAAGGTCTCCCTAAGTTTGATGGAGATTTCCATACTTGCGTCAAGGGTGTGAGAATTGCTAGATCGAGGTTTGGAATAGTGTAGTCGTTGGTGGACATTCACTATTGCTGAAGTCCTTAGTCTTGTGTGGCTATTAGATTTTGACTTTGTATTTTCCTTGTGCCAGCCTTGTGTTGTGTTTGTTGCCCACTTGGGCATTGTAATTTTGTACAAGGGTGGGGCCTCTTTCAAAACCCCCTTTCTACTCTTATCAAAAAATAATTAATGTCTATATGTCTTCTTATTTATGTGTCCATGCCTGTATGTAGTAGTTTAGATACTTATTAAAAATAACATTCATATAAATACTGTAAAGGAAAATGCTTTCTTTATATTGATATAAGCTAATTAAAGGAATGTACAAAATTATACAAATTTAAACCTAGATTAATTCATAACAATGTATAAATATCTTAAATACATCTATCTAAAAGATGTAGGTAAATTAATCATCATTATTAAAATTTATTTATTTTTAATTAACTAATCTTAAATACATCATGGATAAGCATGATCTTTTAAATAGATGTATTTAAGATAAAAATGAAGAAATGTTTTTTATTCACTTAAGAGTTACTTTATTTACTTTGGAGTTATTTTATTTGCTACATATTTAAAAAATCTAGTGCCTTTACTTTATTTTACTATAGAGCTATTTTATTTACTATATATGTAAAAACTTTGTTGTCTTTACTTTTTTATTTAGTACATATTTTATTTGCTTTAGAGTTACAGTTTTTATATTATAAAATAAATTAAAAAAAAAATTCCCACTCTAAATAGTTTTTCTTTCAACTATTCTTTCAGTATAGTTACACCTCTTAATGTAATTAACTTATCTTATTTAATTAATTATTTAATCTTTTCCACTATAGGTGAAATTATTGAACACCAAATTTTAGTTCATCTTCCCTAGTTCCTTTGCACAAGGCACTCAACACAAAATACCTTACTAGCATTGTTAGATCTAATCATAATAAATTTATAATCATTTAAATAATTATTCATGAAAACAAGCATAAAGGAAGTGAACTCTCAAAGTCAAATTCAATATAAATCACCAAAAACAACAATCCACATCCAAATTACCATGGGACAAGACAAACATCTCATCATAAATAAACATCTAAAAGAGGTCAAAATGAGGGATAGTACATAATACTGTTATATAAGGGAAATAGGATGAGATGATGAATTCATGTGAGTACACTAGATCAAACTCTCCTTTTACTACAACATTCAAGGTTAAAATTGAGCCAAGACACTAAAAGATGGAAGAGGACTCAACTACTAGTTTTGTTCTCTTGTTTGCAGAGGAAATATGTGATTCAACCAAGCATTTTATCAAACCCTAGGCCAATCAATGCACTAAACCCTAGAATTGAGATAATCAACTCATAACAGAGCAACAACAATAACAAGTCAGGATTTGAAAGTACCAAGATGATCAGTGACATGTCCTAACCTGTCTCTTAGAAGCTGAAATGTCAGAAGACTCTGGGGATAGCACTTGAGTCTAGAAATCCTGATCTCTAAAAGCTCAAAACTGGAAAAATGTCATAAATGATGCTCTGATGCTGAATTCAGGGTCTATTTTAGTTGATGGACACTAGGGCTAGCGCCCAAGTATTCTACAATGGAATTTTCAAACTTTATTTTTGGATCTGGAATCTTTATCCCTTAAGTAACCTCCCTGTACCTCCACTTCTGCTATTCCCACACATGTAACCTGCACACAAGAACAAAAGGGGTTTAGGGGTTGTGGTGTTTAGGGATTTGCCTCAGTCAAATCTCAAGTTAGCATTCAAGCTTTCCCAACACCATTGTTAGAGAGAGTGTGTCCTTGCAGGACAGAGGCTAAAGAGAATCCAAATGATGATGAAATGATTCAAACACAATGACGATGTCACCTTGGAGGTGAAGTCCTTAGGAGGATGAAGAGTCTTCAACTCATAAGGATGTTGATGATGATTCTAAATCTGTAACAATCACAATACTAACAAAAATCTGCAATAATAACACAATGAATGCCTTGAATACTTTTTATTCAATATCATAACCTTGCTATCATCAACTTGTTACAATGAATTCAAACACTTGTTTATATATGATATCCCATTAAACCTTTGCAAATTAATTGAAAGCGCTGACAAGGAAGGACCCATTTAAAAGCCTTATGCTAACATATATTAAATTTTACCCTGACCAATCAGGGTGGACTTGGGCGCGAGTGCCCAAGTCCCAAGGTGCCTTTTTGGTCGGGACTAAGTATTAAATGGGCTCCTAGTTCCCATTTGACATGGGTTTTGGGGGATTTCTCATCGGAATGAATATTTTGCTTGTAAAGTGTTAACATGGGGACCTAGGAGCTAAACTAGGAGGTAAAAAGGCATGTGTCCACTTTTTACTCCATAACAAATACTATGGTTTCATCACCCGTTCCTAAAAAACACCACAAATTTTATATTATTTAAGATAAGGTATCATTCTTCAATCATAGAGCTAAGTACTAATATTTGTCACATTTACCTTTTATAACTTAATAATTAATTTTAAAATACATTAAACAAAAATATATCACATAAATAATATCACCTATTTGAATTAGATTAATTTGTACTTATTAAAGAGGCCTTCTACACCATCTACATAAAAACTAAAACTATAAAATAACTCTTAAGTAAAAAAATAAAATAACACTTAAATAAATAAAATAATTTTTAATTAAAAATAAAATAATTCTTGATTAAAAATAAAATAATTCTTAAATAGTTCTAAAGTAAAATAAAATAACTCTTGCCTCTTGTTATTAGGTTCTGGATGAGCAGATGTTTGGGTGCATGGGGGTCCCCTGGTGGAAGCAGATCTAGAATAAATTCTCGTGGCCTAAGTGCAACTTCTTTTCTTGGATGCCGATGTATAATAGGTGCCTGACTTGGGAAAATCTTTGGAAGAGGGGCTTCAAAGGCCCCTCTATGTGTGTTATGTGCTCTAATAGTGATGAGACTACCCCTCATCTCTTCTTCCAGTGTTCTTTTGTTAAGGCGATTTGGCATTTCTAGTGGGATCTCTGGAGGCAGTCATGTAGACATGCCTTGTCTTTAGAGGACTTCTGGAGCAGGCTAGGGAGTTCTCTAGCAAAGACTTCCTTTCTCTACATTGCTTGGACCATTGGTCCTAGCTTTATCATTTGGGATATCTGGTTAGAGCGTAATCGCAAGATTTTTCTGGATAGGAAGCTTCAGGTGCGGCAGGTTTGGATGAGGATATGGGGAGTTCTTGAGGAGACCTTGGCGGCTAAGTATGATCTCTCAGTCCCCATAGACCTTGGAGATATGGGAACCGTTCGGAGCTTGGGGCTTTCTGTTAGCACCAAGGGAGAGACGAGGCCTGGTTTGGGTCGAGGTGCTAGAGGTAAGGTTCAGAGAGATGGTCATTGGGAGGCTCTGAAAATTAATACTGATGTTTCCTCTAGAGGCAATCCAGGTCACACTGGTGTAGGGGGCATTGGGAGGGACTGCTTAGGAGTGGTTGTGTTCTTCTCTGAGTATTGTGGTCAGCACTCTAACAATTTCACGGAGGCCTTGGCTATTCTCTTGGCTTTAAAAAGGGCTTCTGCCCTTGGTTGGAGAAGGATAATTTGTGAGTCGGATTCTCAGGTTGTGGTTGATTTGTTGAATAAGCAGCAGTTGGAGGAGGGTAATTGGCAATTGGCTGGGGTAGTTAGACAAATAATCTCTCTAGGTGAGGTCTTGGATTTTATTACCTTCTGCCATATTCTTGGAGAGTGGAATAAGGTGGCTGATGGGTTGGCTAAATGGGCTTCTGAGCATATGGGAAATTGGAAAGTGGATGACTAGAGTTGTCTCCCTGAGGGCCTTTCTTGGGAGCTTGAGGACTTGGTCATGGAAGATATGAGATGTGTTCTAGGCGTTACTTGATGTTTCTGTTATTGGTTTGTGACCCCCAGTGGGTGGCTTGTAATTTCTGGCTCTATACTATTTTCATGTGGTTCAATAAAGTTTTTACCCTCTTTCTTTTAAAAATAAAATAAAATAACTTTTAACTAAATAATGTAAATAAAATTTAAAAAAAATAAAAAATATATATCAATGTAAATAAAATAAAATAAAATAACTCTCAAAGGGCCCTTGGTCTCTTGTGAAGTTGACAGGTTTTAAATGAGCCTACCAGGGATCAAGTCTTGCGACAATGGATATCCCTCAGTCCTTGTATTCCATAGCAAAAATGATCCCGCATCCAATACCAAAAACAATCTTATAGATAGTCTCCATCAAATAAATAAATAAATAAAATAACTATTAAACAAATAAAATAATTCAAGACTGATATCTCTTGCTTTTTTTAAAGATAGATGTATATACATCTTATAAATTTTCCTTCACAAATATATATCTGCTTTTATCTCAAAAAGTAAATAAACAAAGACAACGGATAGTTGCGTACGCTTCTCTGTTGCTTCAAATGGAAATTTGGAATGTTTGATACACAAGAAACCGCCACGTGTTTTTCTTAAATGGCTTGTCTATTTATAATAAATAAATATACTAAATTCCGCGTGGGTCTGCCAATGCTTTTTAAATGTTTGTCCTCTCTGCAATGTTGCGTGAAGCCCACGAATATGAACAAGCCGCCTAATACCTATTCACTTCAACGAAAGTTCTACACACTGACTACTTCCCGAAATATTAATTCGAAAATCTGTATATAAAGCTTCAATGTCCTTCACGATTATTTATAAGCTTTCTCTCTGTCATAGCGTTATAAATTTTCGCCCGATTTGTGTTCTGTGAGAATTTAGGAAAAAGGGGAAATCAAAATGGCAGGTTTTACTTTGCCTCTGGTGGCGGCTGCAACAGCTGCGGTTGCGGCCATTGGAGTTTGCGCCCGCCTTCATCCACATGTAAAAGAAATACCCTTACCCTTATGATTGCTTTAACATTTTCATTTTAATTTGATTTTTCTTCTGTTTTCTGACGGAATTATGCTTCTGATTTGCAGACTGGGGAAATTCGACGGCTTTATAACAGAGAAGCAAAGGAATTGGGCGCGGATGAACAGAAGGCGTCAAGAAAGAGCAGGGGAGTGCTAGTTTTTGCTCCTGAATTTGACGGTTTACATTGCTATGAGAATTTGATTTCTGGTTGATCCGATTTTTAATCTTTTTCCATTTATTATTCTTTCCCCAAGGATTCTTTCGTTGGTTGTATAAAAAGACTAATTATTAATGTTATGGTTCCCTGTTTCAAGGGTTCTGTTCCGAGGTTATAATTGTATTGAAAAATAATGTTACAGTATTCTATTTACAGTATTATCCTAAGAACACAAACAAAAGCAGGTGTGGTGTGAAGAGACAGCCGATACCCGAATTATAATGGTAATCTGCTATTGCATATTACTAGTATTCTTGTGCAGAAATATATAACAGTAGTTTTTATCGGTTCCATATCACTAGTATTCTTCTGCAGAAATATGTAAAATACCATTCAAAATGTACGAATTTTGGTTAATGATCACTTCTTTGAGAATTCTACTATAATTATGAACCTCTTTCCGTGAGTGAGAATTTTTTCTTTCCCGTTCTTTTTAAAAAAATTGGTGTTGGTTTGTTTGTATCACTAATCGTGCTCCCTAAATGTTTAGTTTTAGAAAAAAAGGTGAGTGAAACTATAAATTTAAAAATATGGTTTAGTAGAAAAATAAAATAAACTTTACAAATATTTTTAGAGATAAAAAATGAAAAAATAAATTAAATATTTTAAAATCTGAATATAATGATGAAATTAGTATATACATGTTATGTTCTATTTTTGTGTTTATTTAGTAGAATGTATGAATGTAATAATATATTAACAAGTGACATATTTTTCATTGAGTTTGGTTCATGGTTTAATTTCCATCTATATATATTTCCTATTTGCACTATTTTCTATATATTCCTTATTATTACAATTGCATTTGCACCTACTTGCATAGATTTATCCTATGCCTCAAAATTATCATTTTATCTTAGGGTTCATTTCAGTGGCTTGGAATTGATAGATTTTGAGACATGGAGGAATGACCCCAAAATTCAAATTTCAACTTTCCTACTCCTTTTTACTAGTTGTTAGAAGCTAACTTATCATATGTTTGTGTAATGTGTTGCTAGTCGTTGTATTAAAGACATTAAATGTGCACTTAATTTTAATAAGGGGGGGTAAAATGCAAGAAAAAGAAAAATAATTGGAGCACACTTCAATTTCTAAAGGGCAACAAAGAATCATATCCACATCATCATAAAGGTCATTTGCATGTTTGTGTATTTTGCCTTCGATGATGCTCAACAACATTAACTCAACCCACTAAAGGTGTTTGACCTAGGAAAACCCATTCACATATCAAACTAGTAAATTCCTAAACAATGTCCTTAGACACCACCCTAACAAGTTTAGCTATTTGAAAGACAAAAGTGAATAGGTCTTCATGGGCATATTCTATTAGATAGGTCCCCCACATCATACATCAAATTTGTGCGATAGATCAAGTCTGGGGCACTCATAATCAAACTCCTAGCTCACAATAGTAAACTATAAGAGTTTATGAGAGAATTTATATTATGAGATAGTCATCATATCGAGGCCATTAATTTTTTGAAGGTGGCAACTTATTTCATAATATCATTAGTGACAGTCTTCTATCATTTATTTTAGAGATAAGCACCCCTAGTTCACTCACATTTAATTTTTGTACATATAATGCAATTATTTGTCCTAGCTCTAGAATAATCTAGTTTAGTTTATGCTTATTGATTCTATCTATTTAATTAACTTCGACTAATAAAATGGATCTTATTCCTAAATAGTTTTTGTGAGCTTGATGTATCCTACACTCCCTGAGGTTTTGCCTTAGGATTTTACCTTCTAAATTAGTGGTTTTAAATCTAGTTTAATTTAGTGATATATCTTATTTTCATATTTGTTTAGGTTTTGATTTCCCGTTTCTTATTGGTGTTATATAGCCTCCTTATTTTAGAGTTTGTAATCCATTGTGTGACCTTGTTTTTTGCCTATTCTACACACCCTTGGATCCACATTAAGGGTTTCATTTTCACATCTAATTTCTTACTAATTTTCTCATTTTACAAAATCTAAGAGTGATTCACATTACTTCATATTTCTCATTTATTTTAGCCATTCATGTGCCAAGGCCTACTTGAGATCCTAATCCTCTTTAATGGAGTGCTTATTTAAATACTAACATGGCTACTCAATCCAATGATAACTAGGTCCATTTTTATTCTCACGTTGAAAAAAAATTTAAAGGGACATTAGACGATAATGTACATATATAGCTAAAAAAGATCTTTCTCCCAATGATCAATTGGTTGTTGATGCACTTACCAATTCACATTCTCCTCAACATCAACAAATCTTTACATAAAGCATTAGTTGGTGCTCCATGTGGCATAGATAGGCCTCATGGTATTGGTACTTTGTTGGCTTCTTCAAATGGTTTATCCTCTCATCCTTCATCTTTTGTTAAATCCAAACTTCTCCCATAGTTATCACTTTCATAGCTACTAATGCTCGTGTTGTCACTCCTAGTATCAACCCCACCTATTCCATACCTACATATAGTGGCTTATCTCCTCTTACTAACAGTTGTGTTCTACTAACATCTCACCCATGCATGCACATACATACATACTAGTGTTATACCTCCTTATCCTATGTATCACACTATTCCTCCCTCCAACCGCATATCCACTCCACTTTATAATGTGATCTATCTTTTGAGGGCCATGACTTCACCTTTCATTACACATCCTAATTATACTTAAATTCTATTGTCTCAAACACTCCTAATTGAGATATGGTAAATTTAATTTCTCTTTATTTTAACATCCTTATTTCCTTAGAAACAAGACACAACAATGTAGCTTACAACAAACAAATGAACAAACTATTTTGACCTAACTAAATTTATTTTTTCCTAATTAAAAAATACATTAATACCCTAGATGAAATACTATGCTTTTACTAGTGGACTAAGAAAATCTGGAATAACTAAGAACATAGTGTTATATTTTGGAAAATAAAGACAAAAACAAAAAATTGGAATGATACATAGTTTGGAAAAGGTCCCAGAGATTACTTGTGGTATAAACATTCATGAAATTCATAGACAGTAGCTTGATTGCACTAGTGTCCAAGTGCACTATGGTCCTCCATACATGAAATTACATAGTGCAAGCAACAAGCAAGAACCATGTATCAATGACAACAAGATACACACATAGTAGTAGTGGAAGATGATAAAAAAATCAATGAACAACAACTACATGACTTTTATTATACCAAATGAAGGAAATGATCGATGAACTAAATTATAGTAGAAATAAGACAAGAGAGTTAGGAATAGGAAAACTCCATGCAATTCAGGGTAAACTTTAAGAATTGGCCCGTGGAAAATTCTATACAAATCCTGGTGAATCCCTATTATCAACTTGGAGATTTGTTCCAAAAATTAAACTAAAGTCATAGCGAGGATGGTTATTTTACATTAAAATATAATTTCAGAACTAACTTGTGGGCGATTTGAAACACAAAATTCATTCTTGTTTTTAATCAAATTAGCAAATGAGGACCTAAGTTTTCCATAAAATATTAATTGAGGTGGTGAATATAGGCTAGATTTCTGATAATTTTTAATTAATGTGATGAATTAAACCTTAATTTGCCATAAATTTTTTAATTGAGGTGGCAAATCAATCTTGAATTTCCCACAAATTTTTAATTGAGGTGGCGAATTAACACCTAATGTAATATAGTTTTTTAATCGTGGTGGTGAATCAAAACCTAATGTAATAAATTTTTAATTTTAATTTTTATACTTTTGGTTTCAAATTAATATTGATTTGAAATTTGTGTGCACATATATTTTTGTGAAAAAACCTTGGAGCACATCATCAAGATTTCTATTTAATTTAGGACAACTTTAAAGAAAAGTCATACCATACTACCATCCATGTGATCGTCATCTATAACATTTGCATTTAATTCAACACACTAGAACTATATGTACGAATGGTTTTTGAGATATGTACAAATAATATCTGGACATCTATAATATTATGTCAAACCTAGAAGGCCATCCTTTCACTCAAGGTATCACACAGATGCGAATAATGTATTCTTATTGGCTCTCTTCAATTTAAATAAAACATTCATTTAATTTAGCTTTAAATTACATAAATGAAGACATATCTAATTGCACACTTGACCAGCCATTATAGTCTTCCTCTACTCTTGATTTTGTGGAAATCTTATTGAGATTTTCAAATCCTATCCTACGAGATCATGGAGACTCTCTTCTTCTTGCACTCTAATCATAGAGAGATAGCTTTCTTTGGACTAGTCTTGAAAAGTTGGTTAAACATTATCTTTAATTTGCCCACATACAAGGTAAAGGTGGTAATTAAGGAATTCATTCGCATAGACTACCTAGAAATTGATATCAAGAGTTATGTCAATTCTGAGGTAGTGTCTTATTTCTTGTCAAATCTCATATGGGCTACACAATCTGTAACATCAATGATATTTGTGGTGGAAACATTTATATGACCACAATATAGAGTTGGGTTACTTGCAATGGCAACAATGGGTTGGCACTTTTTGCAAGATACTTTACTAGTTGTTAGAGATGAGTTCAAAGGCATCACTTCTATGGGACTACTTTAAGAGCTAGAGCATAGAATTATGAGGCTTCCATAGAATCTTCACACTCTTTAGGAAGTCATACTCAATGGTAATTTAGGAATTGCCACTGCAAGCATTATGGATACTTTACATGAAATGAGAACTCTTTCCATTAGTTCTAATCCCTTTTGGTGGAACCCCCCATAATTTTCTTGCTTTCTAGTCTAAAAACCCTACAAATGGCTAAGTGTATGTGGTGTAGTCGCGGTAGGAGGGTTCACATAATGAATTGTCTAGACCGTGCAGCAATAGTAGACACAACGGAAACAACTCAAAGATATGAAACAAATGCATATTTAGTCATTCAGTATACCATAGAATTCAAATACAATCTGATTAGCAACATACAGGCTTACAATTAGGGCTCAAGGGCATGGTTACAGAATATCAGAATATGCTCAGGATATAGCTTTAAATCCCTTCACACAAAATCTAAACTAAGGAATTTTGAATCAATGCTAACTTCTTTCCTAGGGATCTATTACATCCTTATATATCATCTCTGGTACAAAAGATTCCTTCGGGTCAGCCAAGGAAGATCACAAACTCGAATAAAGAGTTGTAATGTGTGTACACGGATAGGTCAGACCTAAATACATAGAACGCCTCTGCAAATGAATGGAATAATGTGCGGATCTCGGGGAAGGTTGGCCATGAACCAAAGGTCATTGAATGATGTGTCATTAATCTCTAGAAGTTAACAAATGCTTCACAAGTCTTCTCCTTTGGCTGATTATCTAAGACTGTTAGGATGCTCTATTCTGAGAAACATTCGATCTTCTGATATCGATAACTTTTTGGTACTTGATCCAAATGTTCTAAATTTTGGATATGATGTAGAAGAATGAATCTAAATGCTAAGTCCATCTTTGTAAGATCTGAAATGCAACTGTAGTATAATGTAGACCAAAATACAAAAATTGCTATTGACTGAACTACCCAAACTGAACTAGAAAATGAAAAGAAACACACTGAACTGCAAACAAAATGAAATGCAAATGTTTTTGGTTGATGTAAGATTGCTCTTGAACCAGGAATGCTCCTATATCAGACATCCAAGGTTATTAAAAAAGTGAGTCCCTCACTTTGTTGGGGTTAGAGGAGAACCAAGATGGTCCACCTTAGCCTGAGAAATCCATGATGAATCTTCTTCCAGTCTACCTTTCCACTTCACAAGGTATTCTTTGTATTGTCTTCCTCTAGTGCTATGTCCAACTCTACTATCTAAGATGTCTTCAATCTGCTTCGGTGCTTGTTGTGGCAACTATTTTTTCAAGTCTTCTTCATGGTTGTCACTGAACTCTGCTTCATCATACTGATATAGATCTGCAATGTTGAAAATATGTGAAATACCCAATGTCTTTGGTAACTCCACTTCATATGCATTTCCTAAATCAAATTTCCTAAGTATCTTACAAGGTCCAAACTTCTTCATCTTCAATTTTTTATATGTCCCAATTGGAAATCTTTCTTTTCTTAGGTATACCATCACTTCATCTCCCATTGCAAATTCTTTATGTCTTCTCTTCTCATCTGCCTTTTCCTTATATTTACTATTCATATCCTCCAAATGCCTCTTCACTTGATTATGCACTATCTTCATGTGATCTATAAATCCCTCTGCTTCTGCACTTCTCTTTTTTCTACTTGTGAAAGAATTAAATCCCAACTTCTTGTCTTCTCTCCAACCAAACATCTCAACAAGTTTCCCAAACTCCTATTCACTACCTTTGTCTGTCCATCAGTCTGCAGATGAAAAGTTGAACTGAACTTCAAATCTATCTTCATCTTCTTCCAAAGAGTCTTCAAAAAGTATCCAACAAACTTTGTGTCTCTGTTTGAAACTATACTCTTAGGTAATCCATGCAATCTCACAATCTCCTTGAAAAATAGGTCTACTACATGTGTTGCATCAGTTGTCTTCTTACAAGGTATGAAATGAGCCATCTTTAAAAATATGTACACCACTACAAATATAGAATCATGTCCTCTCTGTGTCTTAGACAATCCCATCACAAAATCCATGCTTATTTCTTCCCAAGGTCTCTCAGGTACTGTCAAAGGTTTGTACAATCGAGTATTTTGACTACTCCCTTTTGCAACTTGATAAAGTCTACAACTCTGCACAAATTTCCTTACGTTCTTATGTATCTGAGGCCAAAAGTAGTTTTCACTCACCAAAGCCACTATCTTGTCAATCCTAAAATGTCCTACCAATCCACCACTATGTTTATCCTTGATCAAATTATCTCTCATTGAACTTCTAGGTATGCACAACTGGCTTCCTTTGAACAACATATCTTCTTGAATGAAATAATCCAACCACTTACTCCTATCTATCACAACAGGTTCCTTACATTCTTTCAAAGGTTCTACAAAATTAGTGTCTCCCTCATACATATGCTTCAATTCGTCAAATCCCAACACTTCAACTCTCATTTCTGTCAACAAGTTTCTTCTTCTACACAAGGTGTCAACAACTTTGCTTTATTTTCCACTCCTATGCTTCAACACAAATGTATAACTCTGCATGAACTTAACCCATCTCATATGTCTCTAATTCAACTTACCTTGACTATTCAAATATTGCAAATCTTGATGATCTGTATACAACACAAACTCCTTAGGCAACAAATAATGTCTCCACTTCTAGAGGGCTTGAATTATGGCATAGAACTCCTGATCATAAACTAAATATCTTCTCCTTGCATTATTCAACTTCTCACTAAAATATGCTACAGGTCTACCTTCTTGACTTAATACTGCTCCAATTGCATTTCCACTTGCATCACAATCTACTTGAATTACCTTATTGAAATTTGGTAATGCCAAAATAGGTTTCTTTGTCACTTTTTTCTTCAATAGTTCAAAACTTTTATCTTCTCTTGATGTCCAATTAAAGCCTTTCTTGTCACCTCTCATTGTCTCTGTCATAGGGTTACAAAATGAACTAAAATTTTTGATGAACTTCCGGTAGAAACTAGCTAACCCAAGAAATGATCTAACTTCTCCAATGCTCTCTAGTGTAGGCCATTCAACAATTGCTCTTACCTTCTTAGGGTCCATCTTCAATCCTTCCGCAGAAATCATAAATCCCAAATATACCAATTCTTCCTTCATGAAACTACACTTCTTGATGTTTATCAACAATTTCTCTTCTCTCAATCTCTACAAAACTTGTCTAATATGCCACAAATGCTCTTATCTTGTCTTACTAAAAATTAGAATATCACCCAAGTATACAATCACAAACTTACCCAAGAATTTCTTTAAGACTTCATTCATCAATCTCATGAAAGTACTCGGTGCATTTGTCAATCCAAAAGGCATCACTAACCACTCATACAATCCTTCATTTGTATTAAAAGCATTCTTCTATTCATCTCCTTCTTTGATTCTGATATGATGGTATCCACTCTTCAAATTTATCTTTGTGAAATATCTTACTCCACTCAAACAATCCATGATATCATCTATTCTAGGTAAAGGAAATCTATATTTAATTATGATCTTTTTTATTTCTCTAGAGGACCAATACACATTCTCCATTCTCCATCTTTCTTTGATGCTAAAACTATAGGTACTACACAAGGGCTCAAACTTTCTATGATCAAACCTTTCCTCAATAATTCTTGTTTCTATATATTCAGTTCTTCATTATCTATCAGTGTCATTCTATGTGATGCTTTATTAGGCAAACTAGCTCTCGGTATAAGATCCATGTGATGATTGATACTCCTAATAGGTGGCAATCCTTCAGGCACATTATCTGATATGATGTCTTCATACTCTATCATCAATTATTGTATTTCCTTTGATTGTGATTCTTCAATCTCCTTCTTCAACAACATTTCAAGCTTCTTAGGAATCAAAGCATAACACACATTCTCATGTCTCAAACCATCTAGAAATTTTCTTCCATCTACCAAACAGATTCTAGCATTCCCACATACTTCAATCTTAGGATCATCCTCCAAAGGAATCAAGGTAATTCTCTTCCCATTTGATGTTATAGTGTATGTATTCTTTCTCCCATCATGTATAGCTTTTCTATCGTACTGCCAAGGTCTACCCAACAAAATATGGCATACATCCATAGGTATAATATCACACAAGACTTCATCATGACAAGATCCAATATGAAATTTCACCAAACATTGCTCACTCACCAGTACCTTATGATCATTCTGAATCCATGCTATCTAATAGGGCTTAGGGTGTTTCAATATTTCCAACTTTAGCTTAGTCACCATCTCTTCTAAAACTAGATTATCAGAACTACCACTATCAATTACAACTTTGCAACACTTACCTCCTGATTTGCATCTAGTTCTGAACAAACTCTTCCTCTATTATGGTTCCTCATATGTCTTTACTTGAAATAGTGCTCTCCTCATCACAAGTGATTCTCCTTTTTGTAGTTTACCAAATAAACTTAGTGATCCAACAGGTTCTTCCACATAGGCTACTCTTCCACTATTCTCTATCTTCTTGTTTGTAGTCTGTTGATTACATTCAAATACTCTATGTCCTCAATCTCCACACTTGAAACAAGTGCCTTTGAATGTTCTCTTATTGAATCCTCTTCCCTCTCTTCTGTATCCATCATTTTGGTATGAATTATGATTACCTCTGTGATGAAAATTTATGTCATTACTCCATTATGTATTAATATCTCTGTCTTCCTTAAATGTATTGTCAAACTTGTTTTGCTCCACAAATGATCTCTCACATACGAAAAATGTTCTACCTCTCTGAAATTTACGTCCTCTTCCTCTCTGTCTTTGATCATGCCTCTTGTTCAACTTCTCTTCAACTTTCAGGACAAACTAATATGCTTCCTCCAAGGATGTCATCCTCACCAAACTTAGTTCTTCATGAATGTTCAATCTCAATCCATTGATGTATCTAGCCACTTTCTCTTTGCTTGCTTCACTATGTCCTATCCTTATGATCATCTTATGAAATTCTTCAGTACACTCCTTCACAGATTTATCCTTTTGTCTTAGGTTCTGCAATCTCTTCAATAGGTCCAACTCATAGTCAACAGGTTTTAAACTGATTCTTTAATTTTGTCACCATCCCATCCAACTTTGTAATCTTTTATTTTCCTCTTCTTGTTTCTATCCAACTAAAAATATTTCCACCATATAGCAACATGTCCTTTAATATTTGTCTTTGCAAATTTCACCTTCTCCGGATCTTCAATTTCTTCATACTCAAAGTATTTTTCCATGTCATTTATCTAGTCAATCAACTCTTTAGGGTGTTTTTATATGGAGCCTAATCAAACTTGGAGGTAAAATTTACCCCACTTTCATTGGCGCAGTTTCCCCCCAAATTCCTATGGGGTCAAGGGATAGCACCCCTTGCAGAGGTTTGGGGGCAGTGCCCCTTGCGAAGTCTAGGGGTAGTAGGGTCATTGGCTGACATAAAAGAAACCCTATTTTGTAACTGACAAAAGTTGTGATAAAAATGGGTAAGGGTTAGGGTTTCTGTTGATGTATTGTAGCATTTTGCAATAGTATTGAGTTGCAAGGATTGCTGGTTGTAATCAATTTGATTTACTAGATAATAATATTGGACTCTATGTTGGTGGATGTAGCCCAAGTTTGGGTGAATCACGTTAAAACTTGTCTCTCACTGTTATTATTTCTGTGTATTTTCATTCCTCTGTTTAATCTTTATTTGCATTTAATTGATATTTTTGGTCAGTTAACCCTAACATAGGGTTCAAATTGCCAGTGTAGTTTGGTACATCAACTCTAGGTCTCTTTCTAATCTTTGAAATAGCTTGCAACATCTTGACTTGATATGATTCTTCTTCCTCATCACCTTCTAGGGTTTCACCAATTTTTTTAGCAGATTGAAATTCATCTTCATCATCACTTTCAACATTAGGTCTCGGTGTCAATCCTTTTTGCCCATCTTCTTCAATAGAATCTAATTGAATTGGCATCATTTTCATCATTTCCATCATCTCATCTAGTCTTCCAGCCATTGTTCCAATAGAAGGGATTCTCCTCGGTAGCATCTTCCTAGGATCAAGTGTAAACTGCTTCAAGTCTAGCGATCAGGCTATAAGGTGACAACTGCCTCACAATTGGTGATCAGTTGTGACACAAGGAACCTACCTCAATTTGGTGATATGTCCACAACAAGATCTTATAGAATTCTCTTTCCAACTTTGCTCAATTCACTCCCAAAGATTGAAACTTTCACTTTGATACCACTTGGTGCAATCATGGTAGAAGGGTTCATAGAGTGAACTATCCAGACTATGCAACAAGAGTAAACACAATGGAAATAACTAAAAGATATGAATAAAAATGCAAATTTAGTCATTCAGTATATCATTGAATTCCAATCTGGTTGGCAACATGTGGGCTTACAATTAGGGCACAAAGGCCTAGTTACAGAATATTAGAATATGCTCAAGATATAGCTTTGAAGCCCTTCACACAAAATCTAAACTAAGGAATTTTGAATCAATGCTAACTTCTTTCCTAGGGATCTATTACATCCTTATATATCATCTTCGGTACAAAATATTCCTCTATGTTCACCAAGGAAGATCACAAACTCCAATGAAGAGATGTAACGTGTGTACACGGATAGGTCAAACCTAAACACATAGAACACCTCTACAAATGAATGGAATGATGTGTGGATCTTGGAGAAGGTCAGCCATGAACCATAGGTCATTTAATGATGTGTCATTAAGCTCCATAAGTCGAGGAATGCTCCGCAGGTCTTCTCCTTTGGCTGATTATCTGAGACTATCAGGATGCTCTATTCTGAGAAACAGTCGATCTTCTGATAGCGATAACTTTTCAGTACTTGATCCAAATATTCTAAGTTATGGATATGATGTAGAAGAATGAATCTAGATGCTAAGTCTAGCTCCGCAAGATCTGAAATGCAACTGCAGTATAATGCAGACCAAAATATAGAAACTACTATTGACTGAACTACCTGAACTAAACTAGAAAATGAAAAGAAACACACTGAACTGCAAATAAACTAAAATGAAAATGTTTTTAGTTGATGCAAGATTTCTCTTGAAATAGGGATGCTCCTGCATTAGTATGCCTAAAAAGATTAAACCCTAAAATCTTAAGCCTTTTGTGTTTGCCCATGTTATATTTTCAACTTGACTTGTTACATGGGTGGTCACCCCCTTTTTAAGTAACAACCTCATGTCTTTTGTCTTGTTGGAAAATGGCCCCTTAGGCCTGGTGACTAACTCTACCCATGCATCAAACATTTCCTAAAGTTTGAAGCCTAAATTTCTTTAAAGATAGATCGACAACTATCACAACATCACGGGCTCCATATCTGTTAGATCTATTAGAGACACGTTGATGTGCCAACCATTGATTCTAAGGTGGCAGGCCCAAATTCTTATCGACCAAGTTTCCTGCTATGTGCTCACTCCTTATTACATCACAATAGCGTGCTACAAGAAGATGTTGAGAAATATTCCTTGTGCTACTGTCATAATGTGCCATGTGGAAGGTGGGACCCAGTCCTATCTTAGCAAGCTGAGGCTAGTGCTTAGTGCATGAGTGTGAGGGTGGTGGTGTGGGTCCCTTCTAAGCCTGCATTTTCGTAATGGGTTGACATGTGGATCTAAGGTGGAAATTCTCTACTAAATTGGTGAAATTTGATTGGTCTACGCTACTCTAAAGCATGTGAATTGCTTTTCAAAGGTCTAACTTCAAATATCAGTCGTCGATTCTCCGGTAGGTAAAATGCATCTACAGTGGAGACTCAAACACAAAGAATGACTAGTTCCTGTTGAATTGCACCAGACAACTGAGAGGGGGGTAAATAAGTTGTCCTAAATCTTTTAACCAATTTAAATCATCAACTCATCAATCACTTATATTCATATATAAACATGAAAGCATAAAATGAGAAGCTCAACACAAAAGCATAATCAATACAGGAGACACCAAATTTTTACATGGAAAACCCTAAAAGGGAAAAACCACGGTGAGTGTTAGCCCACAGAAATATATAAGTTATATCAATACCGAAAATCAAAGGCTCACTGTCTACAGGGCTCACTAACCAAATTACTCACTGCAAAGAAAGGCTCACTGCCTATGGATGGCTCACTGCCAAAGGCTTGAACTGAGATAACAACATCCACTTCATGACAAGGTTCAATTCCATTGAAGGGAAAACACCTCTGCTCTGCTCTGCTATCTTACTTCACTTTATCTTCACATCTTCGCACTTGGATACATTTTCATGACTCAATTACAAGTATTTATACATTACATCAACCTTAGAATGATCATCAAGGTCGGCATTACAATCATCAACCGTTGGAACAATCTCCAAGGTTGACATTACAAACATACATAAAATAGGTCTAGACCTAATGCAATTTTAGCTATGGAAAAGATGTAAGAATGTATAGGGATCATGCCACACCTTAGCTGGGACTTAAATAAAATCTTCCATGCTATAACACACTATCACAATCTTCAATGCATCTTCGTAAGAGATGAATTCAACCAGGTCGTCTAAGACTGATGTTAACACAAGTATTCTCAAGAACACGCTTCATGCACGATCTGAATTACACTTTGTGGACCAATCTAAATGTAGGAGCATGATTAGAAGACATCCACAAGCATATTATAATCACCAAAAACAACCACATGATCTCTAACAACTCTATCAACAAGATTCTTCAAATTGGAGCACAAGAACAACACTGCTAGCCACTTTCATGAGTAAAAGATAGCTTGCGGACCATGAAATCATGAACCATTACACTTGAAGGCATTTAACATCATCATAGACTTACTTCCAGAACTACAGACTAAAATACTTCAATGCAAAGGAATGCGGAGCAAAACACTTTCTCCCTGTCACCACCAAACACACAAAAAAATTTGTTCTCACTTTGGTGAACATATCTCACTTAATTCTTCATACCAGAGGCTCAAACTTAGAATATAACATCTTTAGACAAGCTTCTAAATAACTTCCAATCTACATGTAAATATATTCATTCTACAATAAATGCGGAGCATTATTCTAGACTGTTCTTTTGTATGTAATGCACTATTTCTACTACAACACATTATTATCACTGGAGGGGCTAATTTTCTCAATATCCTCAACAAAGTAAGAGAACAGTTGACACCAATGACAACATAGATTAGGCACATACTTGTAACATTCTCCCCCTTTGTCATTGATGGCAACATATGAGTGAAAAACTAAAAAGACCATCAAGACAAGATTCTCCCCTTTCTCTTTACACAACTACATTCTTTCTCCTACTAAGTTTTTCACATGATTTCTCTTCCCTTTTGACATCAATGGTGAAGGACACATAGTTGCATGCTATTTCTCTGATCCATTTACTTTACCAAAAACACTTAGCTACTCCCCCTGAGAGGTGGCCTTCAAACCATCTATCCCTATCAAGGAATGGCACTTTAAGCTCCACTGGATTGATGCATTCTTATGCATCTTAGTTCAGGATGGGAGGGGTAATGACCTGTAACTTCTCTTTGAGATAGTATTACTAAATTATTTTCCAACCTAATTTAGTTAGACCTAATTTGTAATTGTTACAAAAGGAGTAAAAGAAAACTTTTAAGTTAATGCAATCAGTGAATGTATGATGTCTTGGAAAGAGAAAGCAAGGATCAGTTGTCAGAATAATCTGATAGTCCAATCAGGACTGTCAAACCATCCTGACAAGTGAATATCTAATGGAAAGATATTAGATAGTCAATGAATGACAGAAGAGATCGAACTAGTTTTATCTTTTAGTTTTCAGACAACTAAGTTATTTAAGTGATCACAATTCAATGTGAAAGAAAGGTATTTATAAAACTATCATTTCATATCATATTTTGAACCTATGTTTCATATAAGATTCAGTTATTCTATCCTATGCATTTGATTGAAAAAAGTAAACATACATATATCATTTACATAAGGTAAAGTAACTGATCATATTTAAAGAAATGTTTAAATGTGTCCCACACAAGCCATGGGAGTGACTAAATTGAGCAATGTAGACATATGCAAGCTATACATTTGGTGATAAAAGGAAAAGAGAAAGAACATATGAGAATATTAAATATCCATCATTACCTTTTATCAGAAGGTTGATGTCAGTTGAGAGCTGGTCTTCATATCTTTATCTTCAAGCTCCAGATCATACCAGTGTACCTACAAAATTGGGGAAAAAAGCCCTATTAGAAGCTCCGAATATTTAAAATTATCACATGTTTTTTTCAATAGACATATCAAATTGCAGATATTATGCATTTCATGTGAATGGATCAAATCAGACATGTGCAATAAATCAAATCATCATGAGAAAGATCAATCAACTTCAAGAGGTATGTTTTTATGCTAACTTGTTTGTTCACTATACAAGTATAGGAAAAGTAGTGTTGCTGATTTGAAGACATTAAAACATGTGGAGAAAATGTGGCTCTGACAAGGGTTGAGCTAAGCATGTTTTCCTTTTTATTCATTTGAAAAGGATATCAGATTGTAAAAGATAGGATGCATCATTCAAGACAATATTATGCATCATAGCAATCAACTTGTAAAAGAGTGAAGTCATCATGACAAAAATAAAAAGGAGCAATTGCTCCTATAAACTATGCCCTCTTGATAAATAGATTGTCAAAATCAAATCAGACATGTTCAAATTCCATCATTACATGTTATAAAAGGAGTGATTCTGAATCAAGTGGACAATATCTAGAACACAGAAACATGGTCATGAGAAGGTATTCTTCTCTTTCCCTATCAATGATTAAAGCATGTTTCTGTTGTTCATACTTATGCCATAGAAATGAGAAGTCATCTAGGTAGGTCAAACACCATAAAATAAGACCTTACGATGTTATAAAAGTACACAAGTGCAAAGAGGAACATTCTGTGATAAATAAAGAATCAACTATTTCGAAGGATATGCCATGACTGTTATGACATGATCAACTAGTAGTCTCATAGAATGTTGATTTACATGAGATGAAGGCTACAAGAGCCATTATAAGATATGAATTGTCATGACATTATATCATAAATTCTATCAAACTGCAATGATATCCTTTAAGACAGATAGAAGAATAATGATGCCAAATGACAGTGCCATAATAAGCAATATATGAGGTTATGTTCATAATAGCTACATGAGATCAAAATAATAACCTACAGGTGGTAATTTGAGAAAACATGTTATCATGTTCACATCATGAAATAAAGTATAGCCATGCCACAAATTGGAGCATTATGCTATCATTACATACTTATGCCATGTTGATCAATTGCTAAATGTATATGAAATTACATGAGATAGTTCAAATAAAGGGCATACAATGTCAATTTTTAGGCCTCATGCATCAAGGATATTGCAGGTGCAAAGACAAAATCAATGCTATAGGAGATAACTTATAAAGAGAAAGATACATAATATCAAGTTCATATCATATGATAAAGCAGCAAAAGTCCCTCAGAATTATCAAAACCCCTATATTTGTTTTCTTAAAAACCCTTGTCGCATGTTTTTGTATATAGAAAGGAAAACAATGAAAGGAAAGAAAATAGTAGGCTGTAGCCAAAAGGGCCATTCTGTTAAAAAAATATATCAAATCCTTGTTGCATTTTTTTTAAAACCTTCTTATATTCCTTATCTACAATGGATAAGAGATGTTACAGGAAGCAAGAAAATGCCATGGTCGTGCCAGGAGAGGCCATTCTATGCAGAAATACAAAACCCATTTCAATTTTTGAAAACCTTTGCTCCAGTTTTTTTGTAGTCAAAAGGAAAATTGTAGAGGAGTATGGCTGTAAAAGAGAGCCTTATTTTCTTCAAAATAGAACAAAACCCATTTCAAAATCTTGAAACCCTTATCAAAAATCAAGTTATAGTTCAAAAGAATGAGCTAGAAGGACCAAAATAAAATGCTCACGTCATATTTTGCAGAGGAAAGAAACTAATAGGCTACGGCCTCTTTATTGGTTAAAGCTTCTCAAAATATACAGATATGGTTGCAGATGAAGCCAAACACAAAAAGAGATTGGTAAGAAATTGTTATAAAAAGACCAACATACAGCCATAGAAGCTGCTGCCAGAGATGAAGGAATGAATAAAAATACCAAAGAAATTACCAGATAAAGCTCAAGATACATGCTCACCTTTATCTCCTACCATTATTTTGACATGAGAATGCCAGAAACCAACTAGAAAGACCATCAAAATAGCAGAGAAGACTAGCAAAGATCAAACCCTAGCAGTGGCCGAATAAAGTTGCAGAGCCGAATACAAAAAAAAAAGTAAAATGAGAAATGAGATGACTTTTAGGGTTTGTCAGATGCTTTTGTTCGATGACCTCTTGGTATTTTTTCTTCTTTTTTTGACTTAACTACAAAAAACAAATCATTTTACCTTATCCTGGTTGGGGTCAAGACCTCATTTTCTCTAAACCTAATGATGATGTCAAGGAGGGGCCGTGGGCCATGTGAAAATTAGTTATTTTTTGTATTTGTTTTTTGCCAAGTCAAAGACCGACATCATTGATAGATAAGGATTAATGCCTTATAACCTTTTTTATTCCCTTTATCTCATGGAGGTCAACAATTTAAAGGTCAAATGTGCCTTATGCCATATGCAAAAAGTCAAAGATCCAAGATTCCTTTTATCATATGCATGAAGACCAAGTATGGTTGAAGAGCCTTTTTGTGCCTTATGCATTTTTTTAATGCATCAAAAAGTCAAAGGTGGTAGATCACATGAAGACAAAGGGTGAGATGACAGGAATATGGATAGGATAAAAGTTTTATTTGCATGAAGATATGGTCAAAAGACAAAATACAAGGTGGTAGATTATGGTTGTGTTAATAATGACATGCAATATAAGTGTATAGATGCATATGAGTTGCAAATATGTGCTCTTTTGCAAATGTAATGGAGTGATAAGGGAGAATTATGTCTCGAATGCATGTGAATGCAACTTGAGAACCTTTATTGTTTCATGGGGTAATAAGGTGCTAAAGATGCATGATTAACAATTTTTACATGTAAATGACATTATTTTGCATGGAGTGATAAGGGGGGAAATATTTTTCTGATGTATTAAGACCTAATTTTGGCATCAAAATCATGTAAAATTTTGCAAATTAGGCAAATGTAATTGGAGGGATAAGGAGTTTTTCTTTTTCTTCCACTTGCATAATTTTACAACTATTTATCATGTAAACAAATTAATGAAGTAATGTTTTATAAATTACTTTATTATTTTTGTCACAAGTTGTAAAATTAGAGAAATTAGACAAATTGAAACTTATAATAAAGTCATGCAAATGATTACTTTAATTTTTCACATGATCATCATACAAAACATGGAAAATGGAGGAGTTAAGTTAAATGAGGTCTTTTGAGGTCTTTTGCATGACTTGGGGGCCAAAATAGACAAAATTGGTCAAACTCTTGGGTCAAACACATGGAGACTATTAGATTGGAGCTATTTTTGCTCAATTTGGGGTAGTTTTGACCCTTATTTTTAGGGATTTCTTTGTTTTCTCGTGGATCAAATTGGAGAGCTTATTTTCAGAGGCAGCTAGCTGCAGTTATTTTTTTCATGTGTCTTGTAGAGAGCTACTATATATTGTAAAACAAAACTTAGGTTTTGCTAGTTCTTGCATTCTTTTGTTTTTTACACATTGAGAGAAAAAGTTTGTTTGTAACTCATTTTGTAGTTCTTGCCTTTTTGCTCTTTATAGTTTGTAAGAGAAGAAAGGTTTTGTAACTCAATTTTATAGATTTTATAGATATTACAATAGGTTATAGGTTCATTTTTCTTGTCTTCTATGCAATATTTTCCTTTATTTTTCATTGGAATCAATTGTTTGCCTTTCCATTAATGCTACTTGTATGAGTGATTTGATGAAATTTTATTGTATTTAAATATCAAAACCTTTAAAATTATTGTCTCATTCTTACTTACAAGTCTTAAGCATAGTGATATCACAGGTCTTAGGTTGTGCTACTGAAATCTTTTTCCTTCATGTTGTGAAAAACCCTTTTTCCTTCATAAAGAAGGTAATTTCCAGCCTTCCTTAGAAACATTTTTGTGATTGCATTGCCAAAAGTGGATTGTGTGGATAGATTTCTAAGATCTATTGTGAGTCAGATTTGCAAGTTTTCCATCAAAATTAGGTGCATCACCACATTTATAGTTTTTATTTTAGTGATTCCATTAGATTGTTTTTACCCTTTTCTTACAAATTTATCATTTTATCAAGGGAACCAACCCATCTAGAGGTTCAAGCTCACCATAGGTCACCCACAGCTTGATTTTGATCCAATGTTTCAAAGGATTGTAGAGTTTCATAACTTTGCATAAGGGTGCAATTCTAATCGACAACAGTTTTTGGCATGCCTAGTGGGACTTTGAACTAATTTTTAGTTCAAAAAGAATTTATTACTGCTATTGTTTTGGTATGACCAATAGTTAATATGGCCTTTTTATAGGTGCTCTTTTCAAAATACTTGGCAACTCTAACTTTCTGGTTTGGATAGATTAGATTTTGCAGCTTATGAGAATTTGTTTTCAAGCTTTTGAATGAGTAGACATGTCTACCTTTCATGGGAATGTGTGATATCATCCTTGATATCATGAAAATGCTGCTAATCCACCATCTCATTAGCCATATCAGATCAACCATTCTACTGATTTCAACCCAAATTCTATGGTTTCTCATGGAAACCCGCATGTTCAATATGCTCGCCTCCTACCCACCCTTGCTCAACCTTCATATTAGCATGCATATGTCCAAAATCAACCTCAAGAAATATCTCTGATATCAAATCAACTCAAACACTATCACATCCAAGGGGTTGAAGATATTAAAAATCAGTTCAAGAATGGCATGAATGATACGAAAGATATAGTGCTAGAAATCAATAAGTAGATAAAAGAGATCAAGAGGCAACAAGAGTATAACATGCATCAGGAGGAACTAGATTACCAGGCCTATATTCATGAGTAGGAGTTGGAGGCACAAAGCACATAGTTTGAGAGGGAGATAGTAGCAAAAGAGGAGAAGATGAAGTTTTTGCTTGCACAGGCACAAAGGCATTAGATCCAAATAGCTCATTTCATTCTAGATCAACTATTTCAGGATGAGATTAGTATGTATCAAATTCCAAGTTTTAAGCACAGTGAGCTTCCTAATCCTCTTGAGGTTAAGGTCCCAAATTTTAGATTCCCTTTACCATTAACAGAGCCTATGTTGGAACAATCTGAATTCCTTATTCCTCATGACCAACCACTACAAGAGCCTTTTATCATCTAGGAAACTCAAGAAAAACTCCAAGTTTCCCTATTAGATGAATCTGACTGTCCTATCACTATTTGCCTTTATAATGGTGGACCTATTGTTTTTCAAGAAAACCCACTCATCTTGAAGAAAGATAGGAATATAAATCTAATGCATGCATCTATGTAGCATTACCGATTAGAACAATAAAAGATTGAATAGGAGAAGACCCTTCAAGAGGAGTCTTTCAATGCTCTAAGTGATGATCTTCCCTATTTTGTTGAAATTGAGGAAAATGTTTCAGCATTTATCTCAGAAGATCAATTAGAGTAGGAAGGGGAAGAGGTAGTAAAATCTAAACCAATCAAGATTCCAAGTTTCAACCTCGCAGCTAAAGGTTCTTGTAGTCCTTCTTATGCCACAAAATTAGAAAAATCAGATGTGGAGCAAGAGGTTGCTGATATTTTTACTGTGTCCCTAGCTGAAAATAAACATAATGCCTATGAAGAGGATATTGGTTCAAATCTGGCACTCAATCCTTTACATTTCGATTCATTGGAAAAGTTTTCTAATGTTGTTTATAAAATGAATGAAAGCAGAGTACAGAGTCACAAGGTGAAAGTCTTCTATTGCAATGACAGAATGCCCACATTCTAATGGAGAAAGCCTTGTGTGAGGAGGAAGAACCGGTTTCTTTGTTTGACCTGTTATCTAGTTTTGTTGAGCTAGATGAAGAGCTCATACCACAGGTAGAAATAACAAAACAATAGGAAGATGCAAGTAATTGTAACGTTTTACTGGTTTACCAAGAACAAAATGAGGACAGTCTTGAGAACACATGGAGTCTATAGCTTGAATCAACTATTCTATTAGCTATTCCTAAAAGCCTTCAGAGATCTGATAGTTTTGATGAGTTGTTAGCTGTCCTAATGGAAGAAGATGATTCATTAACCATAGAGGAGGAATTGACATGGCAGGCTATCATGCAAGGTAAAAGTATTGACCAACAAAGGGATGAAATTCGTATGGTTTCAGTGCAAGATTACCAGTTAGATGAAAGCATGTTTTTAGATATCATAGAAAATTTTTGTTCTAAAATTGATGATAAGCTAGTATGATATGAACCAACAGTATGTGATCAGCATATTTAGGACAAAGAAGTAGACATTACTTCATTTCACTCATCTGAGCTAATTTTTCAAATTAGACTAATATTGTAGGTGAAAGAAGGACATCAGATCTTAATAAAGAGAACAGGAGTATTAGCCAAAGATTCATCATTACAAGAGGTTGTCCAATCAGAGATTTAGCTATTAGAGAGATTAAAAGGCATATACAGATTTTTGTTGTACCCAAAGAGGAGCTTGCAGCCTTAGAATAGCATAATGAAATCATCTGTTCACCTTATAATAGCAGTGTCAATGATCATATTTAGATGGTGAATAAGTTTGTTTTCATCCTCCAGAGAGTTTTGCAGCATTCAATAAGGTATGTCCTTATGAATCATATCTTATCAGTAGCAAAATAGCTTGCAGAACATCCTTTCTTAATCAGAAAGGGAAGTTATTTCACAAAGCCAGTTAATGGATTTGTTTGACCAGCTTTAATGGCTAGTTAGAGTAGGGTAGAGTAGAATTTTAGTTTAGTATTTCATTTCCAAGAAGTGCAGATGCACATTTTGCTAACCATGTCTTAAACAAGTCAAAATACTTTCAGTTTTAGTTTTGTTTTGCTACTATAGTTTTATATCAGTTTGAGTTATATAAGGTTTTTTTAAAGTTCAAGGTAGAAAAGGACTCATATGCCTAATGGAATTGCAAGGCTATTGTCTCTAATTTTTTTAGCAGGCAAACACCCCTGAGAGGTTGCTAGAAATGTTACTAAATTATGTTCACACCTAATTTAGTTAGACCTGATTTGTAGTTGTTACAAAAGGAGTAAAGAAAACTTTTAATTTAATGCAATCAGTGAATGTATGATGTCTTGCCAAGAGAATGCAAGGATCAATTGTTAGAATAATCTGACAGTCCAATCAGGACTGTCAAACCATCTTGACAAATGAATATCTAATGAAAAGATGTCAGATAGTCAATGAATGATAGAATAGATCTAACTAGTTATATCTTTCAGTTATGAGACAATTGAGTTATTCAAGTGATCACAATTCAGTGTGAAAGAAAGGTATTTATAAAACTGTCATTTCATATCATATTTTAAACATATGCTTCATATCAGATTCAGTTATTTTATCCTATGCATTTGATTGAAAAAAGTAAACATACATATATCATTTGCATAAGGTAAAGTAACTGATCATATTTAAATAAATGTTTAAATGTGTCCCACACAAGCCATGGGAGTGACTAAACTGAGTGATGCAGACATATACAAGCTATACATCTGATGATAAAAGGAAAAGAGAAAGAACATATGAGAATATTAAATATCCATCATTGCCTTTTATTAGAAGGTTGATGTCAGTTGAGAGCTGGTCTTCATATGTTTATCTTCAAGCTCCAAATCATGCTAGTGTACCTACAAAATTGGGGAAAAAGCCCTGTTAGAAGCTTTGGATAATTAAAATTATCACATGTTTTTATCAATAGACATATCAACTTGTAGATTATGCATTTCATGTGAATGGATCAAATTAGACATGTGCAATAAATTAGATCATCATGAGAAAGATAAATCAACTTCAAGAGGTATGTTTTTATGCTAACTTGTTTGTTCACTGTGCAGATATAGGAAAAGTAATGTTGCTAATTTGAAGACATTAAAACATGTGGAGACAATGTGGCTCCCACAAGGGTTGAGCCAAGTATGTTTTCCTTTTTATTCATTTGAAAAGGATATCAGATTGTAAAAGATAGGATGCATCATTCAAGACAATATTATGCATCATAGTAGTCAACTTGTAAAAGAGTGAAGTCATCATGATAAAAGTGAAAAGGAGCAGTTGCTCCTATAAACTATGCTCACTTGATAAACATACTGTCAAAATCAAATCAAACATGTTCAAACCACTTCATTACTTGTTGTAAAAGAAGCAGTGATTCTGAATCAAGTTGACAATATGCAGAACACAGAAGTTCAATCCTGAGAAGGTATTCTTCTCTTTTCCTATCAATGATTAAAGCATGTTTCTACTGTTAATATTTATGCCATAGCTATGAGAAGTCATCTAGGTAGGTCAAACATCATAAAATCAGACCTTGCAATGTTATAAAAGTACACAAGTGCAAAGAGGAATAGTCTGTGATAAATAAAGAATCAACTATTTTGAAGGATATGCCATAACTGTTATGAAATGATCAAATAGAAGTCTCATAGAGTGTTGATTTACATGAGGTGAAGGCTACAAGAGCCATTATAAGTTATGAACTGTCAAGACATTATATCATAAATGCTATCAAACTGCACATTGATATCCTTTAAGACAGATAGAAGAACAATGATGCCAAATCACAGTGCCATAACAAGCAATATATGAGGTTATGTTCATAATAGCTACAGGATATTAGAATAATAAGCTACAAGTGGTAATTTGAGAAAACATGTTATCATCTTCACATCATGAAATAAAGTACATCCATGCCACAGACTGGAGCATTATGCTATCATTACATACTTATGCCATGTTGATCAATTTATGAATGTATATGAAACTACATGAGATAGTTCAAATGAAGGACATATAATGTCAATTTTCAGGCCTCATGCATCAAGGATATTGTAGGTGCAAAGACAAAATCAATTCTATAGGAGATAACCTATAAAGAGAAAGATACATAATATCAAGTTCATATCGTATGTTAAAGCAACATAAGTCCCTCAGAATTGTCAAAACTCTTATATTTGTTTTCTTTAAAACCCTTGTTGCATGTTTTTGTATATAGAAAGGAAAATAGTCGAAGGAAAGAAACTAGCAGGTCATAGCCAAAAGGGACATTCTATTCAGAAAATATATCAAACCCTTGTATTTTTTTAAACCTTCTTATATTCCTTATCTACAGTGGAGAAGAGAGGTTACAGGAAGCAAGAAAATGCCATAGTCGTGCCAGGAGAGACCATTTTGTGTAGAAATACAAAACCCATTTCAATTTTTGAAAGCCCTTGCTTTAGTTTTGTTGCAGTCAAAAGGAAAAGTTGCAAAGGAGTATGGCCATAAAAGAGGGCCTTGTTTTCTTCAAAAAAGAACAAAACCCATTTCAAAATCTTGAAACCCTTATCAAAAATCAAGTTACAGTTCAAAAGAATGAGCCAGAAGGACCGCAATAAAATCCTCACCTCACATTTTGCAGAGGAAAGAAACTAACAGGCTGTAACCTCTTCATTGGTTAAAGCTTCTCAAAATATACATATATGGTTGCAGATGAAGTCAAACACAGAAAGAGACTGGTAAGAAATTGTTACAAAAAGACCAACATACAACCATATAAGTCACTGCCATAGATGAAGGAATGAACATAAATAACAAAGAAATTGCTAGATAAAGCTCAAGATACATGCTCAGCTTTCTCTCCTACCTTTATTTCGACATCAGAATGCTAGAAACCAACTAGAAAGACCATCAAAATAGCAAAGAAGACTAGCAAACATCAAACCCTAGGGGCACCTGAATAAAGTTTCAGAGTCGAATACAAAAAAAAGGAAAATGAGAAATGTGATGACTTTTAGGGTTCGTGAGATACTTTTGTTCGATGATCTCTTGGTATTTTTTCTTCTTTTTTTAACTTAACTACAAAAAATAAATCATTTTACCTTATCCTGATCGGGGACAAGACCTCATTTTTGCTAAACCTAATGATGATGAGAAGGAGGGGCCGTGGGCCATGTGAAAATTATTTCTCTTTTGCATTTTTTTTTGCCAAGTCAAAGACCAACATCATTCAAAGATAAGGATTAATGCCTTATAACCTTTTTTATTCCCTTTATCTCATGGAGGTCAACAATTTAAAGGTTGAATGTGCCTTATGCCATATGCAACAAGTCAAAGATCCAAGATTCCTTTTATCATATGCATGAAGACCAAGTATGGTCAAAGAGCCTTTTTTGTGCCTTATGCATTTTTTTTAATGCATCAAAATGTCAAAGGTGGTAGATCACATGAAGACAAAGGGTAAGATGGCGGGAATATGGATAGGATAAAAGTTTTATTTGCATGAAGATATGGTAAAAAAAAATACAAGGTGGAAGATTATGGTTGTGTGAATAATGACATGGAATATAAGGATAATGATGCATATGAGTTGCAAATATGTTCTCTTTTGCAAATGTAATGGAGTGATAAGGGATAATTATGTCTTGAATGCATGTGGATGCAACTTGAGAACCTTTATTGTTTCATGGAGTAATAAGGTGGTAAAGATGCATGATTATCAATTTTTGCATGTAAATGACTTATTATTTTGCATGGAGTGATAAGGGGGTAATATTTTTCTCTCATGTATTAAGACCTAATTTTGGCATCAAAATCATGCAAAATTGTGAAAATTAGGCAAATGTAATTGGAGAGATAAGGAGTTTTTCTTTTTCTTCGACTTGCATAATTTTACAACTATTTATCATGTAAATAAATTAATAAAGTAATGTTTCATAAATTCCTTTATTATTTTTGTCACAAGTTGTTAAATTAGAGAAATTAGACAAATTGAAACTCATAATAAAGTAAGTCATGCAAATGATTACTTTATTAATTTTCCACATGATCATCATGCAAAAACATGCAAAATGGAGGAGTTAACTGAGGTCTTTTGAGGTCTTTTACATGACTTGCGGGCCAAAATAGACAAAATTGGTCAAACTCTTGGGTCAAACACATGGAGACTAGCAAATTGGAGCTATTTTGCTCAATTTGGGTAGTCTTGACCCTTATTTTTAGGGATTTCTTGGTTTTCTCGTGGATCAAATTGGAGAGCTTATTTTTAGATGCAGCTAGCTGCAATTATTTTTTTCATGCCTCTTGTATATAGTTGCTATATATTGTAAAGCAAAACTTAGGTTTTACTAGTTCTCGCATTCTTTTCTCTTTTACAGATTGAGAGACAGAGTTTGTTTGTAACTCATTTTGTAGTTCTTGCCTTTTTTCTCCTTATACTTTGTAAGAGAAGAAAGGTTTTGTAACTCAATTTTACAGATTTTATAGAGATTACAGTAGGTTATAGGTTCATTTTTCTTGTGTATTATGTTGCAAGTATGGGCCTAACTGGTGTTGTCATTGATGTCAACATACTCCTATTGCATTAATGATAAGGATTGGATGAGTTGTATGTTGTGGATATTGAGAAAATTAGTCCTATCAGGAACAAAGAAGAGTAGTGAAGATAGGAAGGTAAAGATCCCAGCTAAGATGAAGATCAGAGGATGTAGATCAAAGGGTTTGTAGACGTGTCTTAAGTTGATCCAGTAAATATTTGAGAGGTCTGAATGAATATTTGAAGAAGTTATGGCCACTTGAGTAAAATCAGTTCTGGCAGATGTTCAGAGGTGACAAAGTGACATAGATAGGTCTGGTGAGAACTAGAAATGTAATATCTTGTTCTGCAGATTTGGTGGAGTGTTTAGGAAGTCAATATGATTTGACAACTCAATTGGTTCGTGGTCTGGAGCTCTATAAGAATCTATTCCAATATAACAGTGATGACAGACTATGTTCTTGAGATTCTAGATGAAGGAAAGGATGATTTTAGTAAGCAAAAGTAGTGTGGATGTTCTTGATGATTCAAGCAAGCTTGTGTAGGTCTTTGGATTGTGTCCAGTTCATGTTGGTGGTTTGCATTGAAGATTGAGCTCGTAATTGAAGAATTACTTCTGGATGATGATGTTCTTCCTAAGTATGGCTGACCGGATGAGTTACACATCCTATGGATGATCTTGAAGATGTTTTGTGAAGCATGGCATGTTCCTATAAGAAGATTGAAGTCCCAGATCTGTCTAGTCGATAGTGTGTTGATCCGCATGAAGTCTTTTTATAATTAGTCATGTTGTATTTATGTATTTACTTTGTAATGTATGCTTACTTGGATGATTATCCAAAAGTCAAATGTCTTGTATAAATAAGAAGTTGTGAAGTCATTTCAAAAGCATCTTGGTAGAGATGAGAGTGTGGTAGAGAGTAGAGAAGCGAAAAGCAGAGCAAAATTATTGGGCTTAAATGGAACTGGCTCAAGCATGGTGAAGATGCTATTCTTCAGTTCAAGTATGTAATACTTATCATTCTGTAGACAATGTGTCTCCTGTAGGCATGTTGGGTGAATATTTTGTCTTCAACTAACTGAAGGCAAAATGGTTATATCGACCACAGTGTAATGAGAAAAATCTCTCCTCTTAGCAAGGGGAGGTTCCCTATCAATTATCACAAACTTATTTAAACTAAATACTAACTTGAGGGTGAGACCATATCATCCATTTCTCTTTTTTCAGAAATGATGTTTACAAAATGAAAGAGCACTTTCTCAATACAAATTGAAATAACTAAGAGACCCACGAGAGTACAAAGTCTATCATTGCTTCCTTTATTGATTTATAACTTAGAACCAAGTAGAATAAGGTGCAGCCCAAAGTCTTCACCGAATACTATGACAGAATATATGATCACAAAAGATAATAGTAGTTCAAAGCCTTTCCAATATCTTTTACTTCAAAACACAAAATCACAAACTAAAGATAATTGTTGTAGCACAAAGTCTCCACAATCAACTTTAGAATATCTCCCAGATTATCCACACTCACACCACAATTTGATCAAACAGATAAGATAGTAGTAGGAAAAGGACATAAGAACAATTTCCAATATGCCATAAGTTATTCCAACACAAAGATTGAATGATCACTTTCTTTCTTATTCACTTGATGAAATTTGATTTACAATTTGAACACAAAGTCTCAAAATGCTTTTCAATTTGGCAAAGTTTCACTTCAATAACTAAAAGATAAAATTTACAATAGAGGCCCTCTTTATTTATAGGGAGGAGCTTGGAGATAAAATAGGAAATTTACAACTACTTTGACTTATTCAACAAAAGAGTCCTATATGACTTGGGACTTCCTTTGTCTCACATGTAATTACATTTTGGAAAAATACATGTGAAAATGTCTAAAACTAAAAATAAAGTACATGTGAAAATACAAAAATAAACTAGGGCACTAGCTTCCTCCATCATTCTTCTTTAGAAAATCCTAGTACATGGCCTGTATGGCTACCATCTCATATTCATCTAGTTTAGCTATATTTTCTGAGATAGTGCAGGTTTGAAGAATTGCATCTTTTACTGCCTTTATTGCCTTTTCATGTTTGTCCAGATTGTCCTTCAAGTTCTCTAAAGTTGAATGTTGATCATATAGATTATCCATGGAAAGTACTGAGGGCACCTCCTCTTCGAATTTGACCATCTTTTTGAAGGAACCTATCATCTCCTCTGCTGAGAGAAACTTATGGTCTTCACCTGTGAGGGTGCATGGAAGTTCTTCCTGTTGATAACTGAGGGAGGGGGGGTGAATCAATTATCCTAATTATTTCTTCTTTTGAACTTTCTTATTAATCAAAGCAGCATTGAATCAAACAAACAAACATTACCATGAAATGAGAAACACATGACATAGTATTTTTGATGTGGAAACCCGGTTAAGGGAGAAAACCATGGGGTGATTAACCCAAAGATTATTCTCTGTTAGAAGAATAAGGAATTACAAAATGGCACTTGCTAATTAGGGCTCACTGCCCGAGCACACTGCTCACAAAGAGGCACACTGCCTACAAGGAGACACACTGTCTACAAAAGAATGTTATACAATACTTGAACTGATTGGAAGCATCTACATATGCTGGAGTTCAGTTCCGGTTAGGCTCAGTATACTGATCTGCTGCACTTCATCTTTCCTCTGCTCTTTATTCTGCTTTCCTTTCATATACCAGATCTTTCTTATTACTTCTGCTCTGCTCTACACTTATTCGCATACCACATAATACAACTCCACTACTCACAACAAAATCCATCCTCTATTTATATCCGCACTAGTGATTTCATTATCTTTCTAATCGGCAGTCGGAATAGTCTATCTTCTCACAAACTCTGTTCTGTCGGCTAAATCCTTGCATATCAAGTAATGCAGATCAAGCATATACTTGTAGATGTCATTAATCATGTCGGCCAAACATGATTCATGCCTTCACAACCTTTACCATCAACAGTAACACATCCGGAAAATAGTCTAATGCTCTGTCAGTCAGTTCTTCCTCTATTCTCACTGTCACTCAAGAATCTGGTACTCAACTATTCATATCTTTTTCTTTGTCCATCACCGGAGGCTAAATCTTTGGGATATACTACTCAAGGTAATCCTCTTGATTTCCCCAAATCTACACTGCATCAAGACACTTCTTCTGAGAGATCCAGACCAATCTGTCAGACCTTGCCACATGCTCTATTTTTGTTCACCAAACCACAACAATCTTCATTCTGACTTCCGGTAGAGACACACCATGACTTGCGGATATGTGGGATGACCTTTGTTGCCATCAATGATAACAACCATGAATACATATAGTGTCTCTTGCCAACAATCTCCCCCTTTGGCATTGATGGCAACACTTAGTGAAAAATGACTAAGTGTTTACACTGTGCTCCCCCTTGGCTGATGCTCTATCTTTATATACAATTTCCAGAACTCCCCCTTAGTTAGATTCCTCATTTTTCACTGCTCCTCACTCCCCCTTTGACATCAATGGCAAAGGGTAGGGTCCGCACACCAAAATTTTCAAAAAATTACTATACTTAGCCGCATATTATATACTCACATAAACTGAAGAATGTCTGCAAAGGATGTCTTCAATTGGACCAGTTCTGTAGCCCAACTTTGCTTCATTCTATCCAAAATTGAAATGTGACCACTCAACAAAAATACAAAAGCTTCTGCCCTCTTGAGATCTGTCGGATCATTTGTTTGGGCGGTAGTCTGAGCATCACTGATGGCCTCATGCATAGTTTCTAACTTAGGGATTATAATCCTTCTAAGTTCTCCCATCTGGTTAGTTATATTCTTCCTTTCCTTCTCAAAGTTCTTTATTGCATTTGTGATTGCAATAGTTTGACATTCTTGATTTACTATGGAGGAAGAGAGAGGATCAAAACTTTGAGACAAACTTTGTAGTTTGTCTTGTTCCTCTTTTATTTTCTTATCAATTTCTGCTGTTGCCTTTGACCAGGAGATGCAAAATTTGTAAATGTCACCGCCATCCTTAAGAGCACCTTCTAAGCTCTTTATTCCAATACTCATATTTCTCCTATCATTAGAGATTAACCCTAGTACTTCTAAAAATCTCTTATCCAAAAACTCCTTCCGGACCTTTTCTTCAGCTGATTTTTCTAGAGAATCAAAATGTGTATCAACACTACTGACTAAGGTTTTGAGATTACCGGAAGAGGAGGCTGTCGGATCTATCTGGACTAATGGCATAATCTTTTCAAGCACTCCGGAAGCAGCCTCTATCAACTCATAGTCTTCCATATGAGACTTTAGGAGTTTTTCATTTGCCTTAGCATTTGCAAATGAAGCTATCTTCATTGTTTGTACCAGAGAGAGGGAGTCAAAGTTGAATGGACCTTTTAGAAGCTCCGGTTTATCAATCTCTATTGTTTCTTGGCTCAAAAATTTTTGAACAGTTTGTGCAGTGTCTCTTGTCGGAGACAGATGTTTCTTTTCTTCTGTAGTTTTGTCCTTTGGAATCTTTTCTCCTTCCACATTCTTACCACTTTTAGTTGTGGTTTTCTCTGTTGGAATCTTCTCTTTCTCTGCATCCTTGGTGCTGTCAACCTCTTTTTCTTTTACCGCTGCTTCTTTCTCCTGTAATTTCTCTTCTTCTTGGGATCTGGAGACTATAGGGGAAGCCGAAGGAGAGATGTTAGTCTGTTCAATGGCCACTTCTTCTGGAGCAGATGATTCCAAGTCCATAGCTGTTTCTACATCTAAGTCCTCTACAAAAGGAAGATTAAACCTTTTGAAGGCCTTCCGGAGGATCTCTTCTGTCTCTATGGCCACCTTGTCAGTCTCACCAAGCATGAGTTGATTCATTCTTGCTTTACTCCTAAACTCATCTTTGCAGTCTATGAATATTATGTTCATTGTCTTGGGATCAATTTAAGGATATAGTTGAATAGCTATCTGCTCCTAGATCTCAAGATCTTTTGCCTGAGCATTATTCTTTCTTATTTCTAATTCCTTTTCTAGGCTTTTAAGAATTAGAGATATGATCTCAATGAAAGCCTTATTGTATATGTTCAGATACTTGATTGTGGCTTCCTGCAGAATCTTTTGGTCAGCCTCATTGTAGTCATCATAGAATTCAGTCATTGGTTGAAGGTTTCCATCCACCGTGACTGACTTGATTACACTCTCTAGAGACAGGGTGGGCTTTTCAACAAATACCTCTGCCATTTCTTCCTTGTCTTGGCCTATGGAGGGTTTACCGGATCCTTTCTTCTTTTGTTTCTTTATTTCTTTTACCCCCTCATCTGATTCCATTTCCTCTTCATCTTTCTGACTTGTGTAAGCCCTTGTGGCTTTTATTTTAGATCTTTTCTCTCCTTTACCAGATGTCTGACCTTCCGGTTTTGACATTTTTGAGCCTTTGGTTGTGACAGGTGTAGATCCCTTTGATGATCTAGTCCGGGTTGAGGTTTCCACCGGAGTACTTTTCTTGCTTTTCTTTTCTGCCTCTTTCTTCTCTTCCTCAGCCTTTCACCTCTTTTCCCGGTTGACATCAAGTGCCTCCTGTGGGATGCCTAGGCCTTGAGCAATATGCTCTACTTCTTTTCTCACCTTCCTCTTGATCTCTGGTTCTCTGAGTTCAACATGGATTTTTATACTTAGTTCCTCAAATGTTCCGAACCTTTCTGCCTTTGGATCTTTAGACTGACTAAGCATGCGTTGAACATGCAGCTCCACTATCTGTTCATCCAATTCATACCCCATGGGCATGATCCACATAGTTCTTGGTTCTATTACCTCCATTAGACACTGATCTGTTTCTACCATAAAGCATACTGTGTCTTTGTACTTTTCAACAAGAGATTGGGGTATTCTTTCTCTTGCATGCATCATGCTCTGGAAGTTCTTGAAATATCCCCATAGAGCTATTTTTCTTGCTTTTGCATCCCCAAGTCCATGCAAATAATCTCTGATTTGGATGGCAACTGGTCTGTCATTCTGCCATATCCATCCACTGGATTCGGGAAGCTCATTCATGTAATAAAAGAAGAGACAAAGGATCAAATTGCCATATTTGAAGGAGTTTTTCTTGTCCTTCTTGATCTTCTGCAGATTTTCAAAAAGTTGGTTTACAAGAAGCTCACACAAGTCATAGTCTGCATTCTCCTTTAGCATTTGATAAGCTATGTAAATTGCAATTCCCGGTACTAAATTTTCCCTACTGGAGTGATAGATCTTGTAACCAATTATCATAGATGCAAATTTGACATCTGGTTCAGTGATGTCTTCAACTGTCATAGCTCTCTTGTCAAACTTGGATCTGGTTGCATCACTAACTGTCTGATTTTTGACAGACTTGAGAACAGGTAATCCACCGGATGAGTGCAGACCAGTTACAACCCTAATTGCATCTTTGGTGATCTTGAAGGGCTTGTTCAACCATAGGAAGTTGTCATGCACTCTACTTAGTACATATCAGACCCATTCATCTTCTTCAAAACAGGGGAAATGGATGCACTGTGCAAAGTGTTTATCCCGGATGGCTTTG
The DNA here is from genome assembly GCA_027924645.1 of Cunninghamia lanceolata. Taxonomy (NCBI): domain Eukaryota; kingdom Viridiplantae; phylum Streptophyta; class Pinopsida; order Cupressales; family Cupressaceae; genus Cunninghamia; species Cunninghamia lanceolata. Next base: position 3,774,624 of record BSBN01000797.1, read on the forward strand.
TACTGAGGTTTAATCTCAAAGGAGTCATCTATCAACTATTTGTGATAGATATCCATCAATTTTGATTCTCCAAAGTCTTCAAAATTCACATGAATGTAAACCCTAATGTCCTCCGTATGCAATACACCATGCGGAACACTAGAGAAGGCTCCTAGTGGATCTACCTCCAAAGATTTGTATGGATGTTTCTTGAATGTGGGGTGAGGTCTATCAGAGATCTTAACTATATTCAGAGTAGCCATTTCTTTAAAGATTTGCAGTGAGATATTAAAAACGGAAAATACCTTATGCACCTTCGGTTACACGGAGTGGTTGGATTGATTTCTATATGTAATGACTTCTGCAGGAGATCTTTGGTGAGTTTGATGAATCTTGTTGCAGAGCTCCACTTTTCACTTCTTCTTGAGTGCAGAATGAGCAAGTGATTTATGAGAAATCCCTTATATTGCTCTGCAAACCCTAATATCTGATGGCAATAAATGCTTGACCTACATTATTCTGGTTTGCCTTATTCAGATAACTTGGAGTACTGGATCAGTCCTAATCTATGAACATCATGCAGATCTTCCAACTATGAACAAATCAAGATGACACATCACAAGGACATCCCAAACATTCTGTCCAATCCGCAGAATAAGACAATGCACTTCCAGATCTCTCCGGACCTTTTTGTAATCCTATGTCATTTCGAAGCATCTCCAGGAACAGGTCTTACTTGATCGATCACAACATCTTCACATCTTCATGCGGACCTCTGAAATCTTATCTGGATCATCTCAAGACTTATATATTCAAACCCTTTACTCCGCATCTTGTGCCACATCCGGCACCACTTGATTGGCTGGGGGAATAGGATTTTCTTTGAGTCTCTCCCTGAGCTAGAGCTCACTTTTTAATTTCTGGAAGAAATATCAGCACCAGAGTCTGGTGCGGATCCAACCTCTACATTCTTTGAACTTTTCTTCACCCAAATCTCATTCATCTGATTCCTAACTTCATCCGCATTCATCTTTTGTTTACCCTTGTCTTGATTCTGATTATACACTGGACCTCTTTTGTCCTGATTCTTGCTTATGCAGACTTTTGCATTATGACCGGACCTATTACAGATTTGGCAAATAATATTTCCTTGCATATTTGACTGATGACCTCTTGATCTACATTAATTAGCCATATGACCTACTCTATTGCATGCAAAGCATCTACCATTGAATGATTTGTTTATTTGCATATTTCTGCATTCATGAGACTTGTGTCCATACCTTTTGCAGTTAAAGCACTGTCCGAAGAAGAATGAATTAGTCTGATTCATTCTCTTTCTGCACTGATTAGCTTTGTGACCAAAGTGATTACAGCTGTGGCAGTATCCATTGAAAGATGGATATCTTTGAGCATTGGGCTGTCTTACAGGAGGTCTTCTAGGCCTATTCCTTGGATTTTTTGATCCAAAATTCTTTTGACCGGATCTGGAGCTTTCTCCTTTCTCATATCCCAAACCATACTTGTCATCTGCCCTCTTTTGATTTCCAAGAAGAACTTCAAGTTGAGCAGAACTTATCTTGAATTTCTCTTTATATTCATTTGCTGTTTGAAGATCTCTTTTGAGAGAGACAATTTGATCCTCAAGTTTTTCTTCATTATCTTTGGCATCTTCAAGATCAGATTCAAGATGTCTGATAATCCTGTCCATCTGGAGGTAATCTTCTGATTTCTCTTTAAGAGATTGTCTTAGATTGTCTTCAGCTTTTCTTTTCTCTTCAATCTCTTGAGTAAACTTTATAACTCCTGATTCCATTTCATGTCTTACCATAATGACTTCTTTTGATAACTTTTCACATAACTTGGTTTTCTCGGTCAATTCTTCATTTGTATTACTTTCTTCACTTTGTCTTGCCAATTGTTGGAGCAGCTCCTTTCTCTTTTTCATAGAGAGACTTAATTTGTCCTTTAGTTCTCTCATGAATTCATCAGCCTATTTGAGTCTTTCGTTTAATTCATTAACTTTAGAGTTTGACTATTCAAGATCCTCAAGGGCAGTCTTGAGTTGCTCCCTTAAACCATATGCATCCATTTGAACTCCCAGATCCTCCTCAAGATGTTAGGCTCTATTAGGAGGAACTTCGCTCTGATACCAATTGTTGATAACTAAGGGGGGGGTGAATCAGTTATCCTAATTATTTCTTCTTTTGAACTTTCTTATTAATCAAAGCAGCATTGAATCAAACAAACAAACATTACCATGAAATGAGAAACACATGACATAGTATTTTTGATGTGGAAACCTAGTTAAGGGAGAAAACCACGGGGTGATTAACCCAACGATTATTCTCTGTTAGAAGAATAAGGAATTACAAAATGGCACTTGCCAATTAGGGCTCACTGCCCGAGCACACTGCTCACAAAGAGGCCCACTGCCTACAAGGAGACATACTGTCTACAAAAGAATGTTATACAATACTTGAACTGATTGGAAGCATCTACATATGCTGGAGTTCAGTTCCGGTTAGGCTTAGTATACTGATCTGCTGCACTTCATCTTTCCTCTGCTCTTTATTCTGCTTTCCTTTCACATACCGGATCTTTCTTATTACTTCTACTCTGCTCTACACTTATTCGCATACCACATAATACAACTCCACTAATCACAACAAAATCCATCCTCTATTTATATCCACACTAGTGATTTCATTATCTTTCTAGTCGGCACCCAGAAGTCTATCTTCTCACAAACTCTTTTCTGTTGGCTGAATCCTTGCATATCAAGTAATGTGGATCAAGCATATACTTGTAGATGTCATTAATCATGTCGGCCAAACATGATTCATGCCTTCACAGCCTTTACCATCAACAGTAACACATCTGGAAAATAGTTTGATGCTCTGTCAGTCAGTTCTTCCTCTGTTCTCACTGTCACTCAGGAATCTGGTACTCAACTATTCATATCTTTTTCTTTGTCCATCACCAGAGGCTAAATCTTTGGGATATACTACTCAAGGTAGTCCTCTTGACTTCCCCAAATTTGCACTGCATCAAGACACTTCCTCTGAGAGATCCGGACCAATCTGTCAGACCTTGCCACATGCTCTATTTTTGTTCACCAGACCACAACAATCTTCATTCTGACTTCCGGTAGAGACACACCATGACTTGCGGATATGTGGGATGACCTTTGTTGCCATCAATGACAACAACCATGAATACATATAGTGTCTCTTGCCAACACTTCCATCCTGTGTAGAAGCGTGACATCACTATCTTCACTGGCTTCTTGAGCTTGACATAGATCTTCGAGTAAACCTTTTATTATGTGGATATGATGAACCAAAGTCTCCTTGATTTTAAGATATGATTCCCTTTTTGCAATGACCCTGATGGTGATTGGATTCTTTATCTTAATCTTTTTCATCTCTATCCACTCTTCCAAGCTCTCTTCTTGATCATGCAGCTCTTGTGAGAGTAAGTCAACTAGGTTGTCAAGCTCAGCTTTAGCTTTATCCATTTCTCTTTTCTTGCTATAGTGGTTTTTAGTAGAATTCACCCTTGAGCTAACAAACATTCTACAATATCTCCTACCACCCTTCCTCTGGCTTGTGCTTTTTCAACCTTCTGGATCAGGGGATCTTCTACAGTCACTGCCATGGGTTCTACAATTTCATATGACTTTACTATCCTTTGAAGTTCCGCATCAAGTTGGTCTGCTTTGGCCTTATACTGTTCTTTCTTTTTTTTGACTTCATCATAGTTTTTGAGCAAAGTACTGGTAGTAGTTTGAAAATCTACTTTTATGCCCTCTTGAGTTAGCTTGCCTAACTCAACCCTTTAAATGACATAATCATTCATGTCAAAACTATCAATAGTAGTGTCTTCTGGTGGTTTAGCAATCTCTATGTATTTGATTCCTTTCTCATTGATAAGCCTAGAAATAGTCTTAGGCTTCTTCTTTAGAGTCTTTGATTTTACAGATAACAACTTTTCAATATAAATCTCATTAGGTGAAATAGCTTGCTTCTTCCTCTTTGGAGTATATGCAGACAACCATGGGGGAAGCATAGAAGCACCAACAACTGGAGATGAGTCTACTACTTATTTTTTTGGATCCATATTTATACTTGTTATAGTCACAATAGGACTGGTGTTGGTAAAAACCACACCTGTATCAACAACCTTTTCTGAAGCATCCAAAAGATTTTCTAAGATAGATTGTTCACCAATGTCAAAAGATGGAGAAGATAAACTTGGGATGGAACCAAACGAATAAAAAATGGTCCCAAAACTAGTTTTTACAGAAGTAGGGGTATTATCAAAAGAAACAACAAAGATAGGTGAAAGAGGAACACTTGAAATCACTAGGAAACTACCAAAAACTTGTGCATGAGGAAGAGGTCTAGAAACTTGTGTTCCAATGGGAAGATCTTTCTCAGGGGATTGAGGTGGATCACCAAGTTGTTCCTTTTCTGCATCCTCATCTTTGCCTTGTTCAGTTTCATCTTCTTCATCAAATTTATCAGATACTTTTATTTGTTGGGCATCCTTAGACTTATGAATATTTTGTTCTTCAACCTCAACATCTTCAATCTCCATTTGATCAACATTAGTATCTTCAACACCTGATTCAGTGACATTGGAAGTTTCTGCAACTTCCTTCTTCTTCCCTCCTTTAGATACAAACTTAATTTTTGGTTTTCGTATTTTAGAGGAAGAAGGGGTGTCACTCTTATTTTTGGTTTTGTTCTCTACCTTCTTACCCATCTATTCCTATGCTTTAGTCTCTGACCCTGTGAGAAAATCTTTTAATTTAATCCATTTGCTTTCCAACCACAAATTTGTTATGACCAAGATTGGTTGAAATCTTTTCCTTATGGATGTTTCTTCTTTAACTGACCATTTCACCTCTGGAAGAGGTGAGACTTCAACATTCTCAGTGTTATATTTGGGATCTAGAACATCCCCATCATCCTCCATTCTGTCTAGAATATCAGCGAGGCCCATCTCTTCAATCTGACTCAGGTGAAGTCTACAGTAGTCTAGCTTCCTGATCTCATTCTGTATCCTGAGATCGGCCCAAATATCTTCAACCATTGGCACATGGAAGGTTGACTTCCTTTTGATCTTATCCTTTTGATTGAACTAAATACCTTCCAATTTCAATGGGAAACTTTATCCCTAACTTCTTCAGCTCCATTTGTTTATTGTGCACTACAATCAGCTGTCTGCATAGCTCCATGAGAACAATACGGTCACTGGGATACCGTGGAAGAATATAAGGGTAACTGGGATAATACCCTACCCTGAGATATGTGAAAGTGGGGAATTGTAAGAACAAGTAGCTAAAAGAATTCACGACCTCCCAAGCTTCATCTAAGACCCTTTTCTAAACAAGTTCATTGTCCCATAAACACATGAATACTAAAAAGAAGGCATCATTGACCCTTCAGAAATGATGAATTGATCCCTTCAGAGTAATTTGAGGGTAATACTCATATACAAGGACCAATCTCATGTCACCAACTTGAGTCAAACCTAGAAAGCTTCTCATGCTAGTAGTAGCATATTCAAGATACGAGGTCATATAGAATTTGAATGTTGTGTTGACCTTCACCAGTTTCTCATGCAATGCATTACTGATATGCTCTTCCCAGATCTTTCTTAGGGGATTGAGGTGGATCACCAAGTTGTTCCTTTTCTACATCCTCATCTTTCCCTTGTTCAGTTTCATCTTCTTCATCAGATTTATCAGATACTTTTATTTGTTGGGCATCCTTAGACTTCTAAATATTTTGTTCTTCAACCTCAACATCTTCAATCTCCATTTGGTCAACATTAGTATCTTCAACACCTGATTCAGTGACATTGGAAGTTTCTGCAACTTCCTTCTTCCCTCCTTTGGATACAAACTTAATTTTTGGTTTTCGTATTTTAGAGGAAGAAGGGGTGTCACTCTTATTTTTGGTTTTTTCCTCTACCTTCTTACCCATCTATTCCTATGCTTCAGTCTCTGACCCTGTGAGAAAATCTTTTAATTTAATCCCTTTGCTTTCCAACCACACATTTGTTATGGCCAAGATCGGTTGAAATCTTTTCCTTATGGATGTTTCTTCTTTAACTGACCATTTCACCTCTAGAAGAGGTGAGACTTCAACATTCTCAGTGTTATATTTGGGATCTAGAACATCCCCATCATCCTCCATTCCATCTAGAATATCAGCGAGGTCCATCTCTTCAATCTGACTTAGGTGAAGTTTGCAGTAGTCTAGCTTCCTGATCTCATTCTATGTCCTGAGATCGGCCCAAATATCTTCAACCATTGGCACATGGAAGGTTGACTTCCTTTTGATCTTATCTTGCACTCTTCTAAAGTCAAAATGGTCTCTTTTCTTAAAAGTTCTCATAGTGACCAGTTGTAATTCAGAATCCACTATTTTTTCTTTGTTAGCTGATTGAACTAAATACCTTCCAATTTCAATGGGAAACTTTATCCCTAACTTCTTCAGCTCCATTTGTTTATTGTACACTACAATCAGCTATCTGCATAGCTCCATGAGAACAATATGGTCACTGGGATACCATGGAAGAATATAAGGGTAACCGGGATAATACCCTACGCTGAGATATGTGAAAGTGGTGAATTGTAAGAACAAGCAGCTGAAAGAATTCACGACCTCCCAAGCTTCATCTAAGACCCTTTTCTAAACAAGTTCATTGTCCCATAAGCACATGAATACTAAAAAGAAGGCATCAATGACCCTTCAGAAATGATGAATTGATCCCTTCAGAGTAATTTGAGGGTAATACTCATATACAGGGACCAATCTCCTATCACCAACTTGAGTCAAACCTAGAAAGCTTCTCATGCTAGTAGCAACATATTCAAGATACGAGGTCATATAGAATTTGAATGTTGTGTTGACCTTCACCAGTTTCTCATGCAATACATTACTGATATGCTCTCCCCAGAACATTCTTTGTGTACCTTGAAGAATCGCCTTGATGTAAGTGTACATCCATTCTTGAAACTTGGAGGAAGATGGGAGTCCTCTGATGCGACTCAAAAGAGTGATCAAATCACAAACTTCCTCTACAAAGTCACTCCTAGGAAGATCCTTTGGCCATCTGGTCAAATTACTTCTAGGGATTTTCAACCATTTGTTGTTGATGTACCTTCTTGCAGCTTCCACATTTGTGTCATAATCCTTTTGGCCCTAAGCAAAGTCAATCTGTCCAATGTTTACAATGGGTGGACACATGAAGATTTTGTCTAGGAATTCTGCATCCAACCTCATGATCACATTCCCTTGAGAATCTGTCACAACCCTAGTGTCCCTGTTGTAATGGCTGGCAACCTGAAGAATGAACTCATGATTGTGTACAGAAACTAGAAATGATGCAACCAAGTGAATATTACTGTCAATGATTTTTTGCATATGTCTAGAAGGATTTATCTATTTTGTTCTTTCCACAAATTCTGCCAGGTCCACATGTCCTATTTCTGTATCCCTTATTTCGTCAATATTTGACTGCACTACTATCACCAAAAAGACACCTTGGTACTTGTACTTCATGATTTTGGCTTTGGACAGTGATGGCTCTGATATCAGCCCTAGAGAGAACTCTGGGAGAAATATCTACCATGAACACTTGTTGAGAACTGCAAAAGGCCATGATCTCGCAGTCAGGGGAAAAATGGATAAACTGGGATAATCATGATTTAATGATCATGGATAGGAAAGCATACATTGAAGGGCTTGAATGCACGCAAATTGAGGTAAAGGTGAAAGCGGGTTAATAGGTCTTGAATGGTGAATTTTCCTAGTGTTAGGAAAAATTTAGGAAAATGTGCACAAGCGGTCAAAATGATAGCTCTTGCATGTGGAATTATTTCACATATGTAAAGTCAGATGTTTTGACTGCTTTCACATGTGTTTGGGAAGGACTTATCATTCTCATGCAAAGTCGGTGAAAAATACTGACATTGCATGTGTTTTCTGGAAAAATAGAAGTTTGACATGTAGGGGCAGTCATTTTACATCAGGGTAAATTTGCAACTTTAGAGGCATGTGCAAGGTCAGCTAAATGGACTGCCAGTGCATGTATGCTAAGTTAATTTGATGCATAGTCAGTGGTTTCAACCGATAATGCATTTGTTGATTTTCTTTATAATATCCGGAACGTGTAAAGGTGGCATATTTCACCGCTTTTACATGTGTCTGAAAGTTTGCAAGGGTTATGTAAGGGTGGCAGTTTTAACTGCCCTTACATTGTGTTTGGGACTCTCGAAGGATGTGAAGACGGTCAGTTATTCCACCAATGCATAAGGGTCAAAACACAAACAAGGTTTTCACAAAATGAAATGAGACACAGCGAATGTGTAGCTACGGAAGAAACTATGTATAGAGCATAGTCGGTGGTTTTAAAATCACACTATTGTTTGCTTTTAAACTTGAAGCAAAGAGATAAAATGAAAAACATTTAATGAAACCCTAAATAGCAAAGACAAAAAAAAGGAATGAAGACTTACCCTGAAAGGTCAATACGAAACCCTAACTCATGTACAATCAGAGAAATATAGTCGAATCCACTAACGTCTTAGTCAAATGATCTCCTAGAGGATTAACAGTTGAATGAGAGGTTTGATAATAAGAAATAAACAAACAAAATAAATTTAAAATGGTCTAAAAAGGCATAAATCAAATGCATTAATGCCAACACGAGTGGCATTATTGTTACTAATTTGAAAAGATATGCTTGGTCGGCAGGAATGACCAACTTTGCATGTGTTGATCAACATGCAAAGGCAGGGGAAAAGACTGACCAAGCATGTTAAGAGAAAAGTTTAACATATGTGCAGGCGGTGAAAAAGACTGACCTTGCATGTTAAAAGTTCAAGGGACATGCATGAGCAGAGGTTTGGACTACCATTGCATGTCAAAAAAAAGACTTAGTAAGATATCCGAAAGCGGCGAAAAGAGCCGACTCTACACATAAAAGAACCAAAATACATATAAGAGTGGTTGTCTACAAAAATGAGCGTAGCTGATTTTGAGAACAACAAGGCAGTGGGCCTCTTGTGAGCAGTGTGCTCAAGCAGTGAGCCTTAATTGGCATGTGCCATTTTTTTCTTCTTATTCTTTTAATAGAGAATACAATCTTGGGTTAGTCACCCTGTGGTTTTTCCCTTAACCGGGTTTTTCACATTAAAATCTTGGTGTAATTTGTGTTAATGTGTTTCTTCTCTTGAATTGTTGCATTATGTTTCAATGATTGATTTATTATTATGCTGTTGAATTACAAAGAGGACTTAAGTGATTAATAGGAAGAAAATTTTGGGACAACTAATTCACCCCCCTCTCAGTTGTCTGTCTTGAATCTAACAATTGGTATCAGAGCTGAGTTCCTCTAAAAGAGCTTAACCTCTTGAGGAGATCTAGGATGTCATCCTACAAGAAGGATAGTCTGAGGTTTGATGGAACCAATTTTACTCTTTGGAAAAGTCGCATGGAATGTCACTTGCAATGTATGGTAATGCAGTATTGGATCATGGCTTCAAAGAAGTATATTCCTCCACAGAATGGTCAAAGTACCGTAGATGAAATTAGAGATGCTAAAAATAATTTTTGAACTAAAGAAGCTCTTCTAAGTGCCTTATCTGATTCAGAGCTGACAAATGTTATTGATCTAAAAACTGCATATGAGATTTGGCAAAAACTAGAACTTTGTCATGAAGGAGACAAGTATGTTAAATGTGCCAAGCTATAGAGTCTAAAAGGAAAATTTGAAAACCTGAAGATGAGAAAAGGTGAAAATATCACTACATTTATGCCAAGAGTAAATGAGCTTGTTTGTGGCATTAGATGTGCTGGTGGAATCTTGGATGAAGATGAGATTGTTGCCAAAGTTCTCAGATCCCTTCTTGATTCTTACAAGTACAAGGTTGCTGCTATTGAAGAATTCAGATCTTTCTCAAATATCATAAGAGATCAATTGGTTGGTAAATTAGCTACATTTGAATTGGCCAAGTTTGGAGATGCAACCCCCAAGATTGAATTTGCTTTCAAAGCTAGTGCCTATGTAAAAGGAAAATGAAAGTTTGATCCAAGAGAGAACTCTTCAAAGAAGCTATCATGGTATGAAAAAGCAAGAAAAGATCTAGAAGAAGATGAAGCAGAAGCTGCTCAACTGGAAGCCCTTATTGCAAAAAGACTACCAAGAGGATCTGGTAAGTATGAAGGGAAATTGCCTTTTAAATGTTTCAACTACAATAGATTGGTCATTTTGCCTCAAGGTGTCTAGAAAGATTTTCAAGGGTAAATCCAAACAGATCAAGATTCCAAAAGAAATGTTACTATGTTCATGAAGATGATGATGATGAAGGAGTAACAGATGATGAATCAGAGACAGGAAACAAATCTGGAAGTGACTAGGTGTTTATTGCCATCAAGGAAGAAGATCCAATGCTCTCTAAATCTGTCAATCATAAAATGGTAGAAAGAGCTCTGGCTGCCCAAGTTGAAGAAAAGGATGATTGGGTCATTGACAGTGGATGCTCCCACCATATGATAGGTGACAAAAATAAGTTCATAGATTTGGAAAGATATGAAGGAGGAGTGGTAAAATTTGGTGATAATTCTGCTGGTAGAATCAGAGGTAGAGGAACTATTTCTTTTGATGGAAAGAACAAAACCAGTAATATACTGTATGTTGAAGGCCTGAAGCACAATCTTCTCAGTGTTGGACAGTTGGTGGGAAAAGGCTATGATTTCTGATTCAAAAATAGAAAATGTAAGATCTTTGAAAGCTCCGGAACAAAGATTGCATCCAGTACTCAAACGAAAGGTAATATCTTCCACTTGGTTGGTACTGGTAAAAGTTGTTTATTTGTTCAAATTGATTAGAGTTGGTTGTGGCATAGGAGAATGTGTCATGTGAATTTTGATAATATCATCAAGATAAGCAACACTCAAGCTGTAAGAGATCTTCCTAGACTAGTGAAACCTACTAATAGTTTGTGCATAGAATGTCAGTTCGATAAGCAAAGAAGGGTCACATTCAAAAGTAAGGAATAGTCTTCTATCAAATTATTAGACTTAGTTCATACTGATCTATGTGGTCTAGCAAGAATTAGGAGTGTGCAAGGTGATAGATACTTCATGTTATTAATTGATGACCACTCCCAGATGATGTGGGTGATTTTTTTGAGAGAGAAATCAGAGGCTCTTGAGAAGTTCAAAATATTCAAGGTTATGGTAGAGAATAAAACTGGATTGAACATAAAATGTCAGAGGTTTGATAGAGGTGGAGAATTCACATCTGGTGAGTTCATAGAATTCTGTGAGAAACATGGGATAAAAAGATAGTTGTCTGCTCCAAGGACTCCACAGCAGAATGGAGTAGTGGAAAGAAAGAAATGGACCATGCAAGAAGCATCTAGAACCATGATGATGGAAGAAAATGTTCCTCAGATCTACTGGAGAGAAGTTGTAAGCACTGCAATATATACTCTTAATCAAGTACAAATCAGAAGTAATACTAGTAAGACTTTTTATGAACTCTGGTTTGGCATTACTCCCACTATGAAGTATTTCAGAGTCTTTGGTAGCAAATGTTACATTAAAAGAGATAAAGATCTAGGCAAATTTGATGCTAGAAGTGATGAAGGAATATTCTTGGGTTATTCTACTCAAAGCAAAGCATACCAGTGTTATAACAAGAGATTGAGAAAGATTATAGAAAGTACAAATGTGAAGGTTGATGAAGGTATTGAAAAACTATAAAGGTTTTATGAATATGATGAAGATGATTAGAATGATGTTTTGGTCCAAGAAGTCCAAGCTCCTTCTAAGATTCAGATCTAGACTGATCCAGAGAATCAAGAAGAAGAGATAAGTTTGAATGAACCTGTTCAAGAAATAGAAGTGCATGATAGTCCCAAAATTCCTAGGTATGTAAGACTGAATTACTTTGAAGATTAGATCATACGTGATAAAAGCAAAGGTGTTCAAACAAGAAGAAAGATTGCTCAAGACTTAGAAGAGTATTGTCTAATTTCAAAGATTGAACCAAAGTCAGTGAATGAAGCATGCAATGATAAAATCTGGACTAAAGCAATGGAGGAAGAGCTAATGCAAATTGAGAAAAATCACACTTGAGATCTTGTTCCTAGACCTAGAAACAAGAATGTGATTGGAACCAAATGGGTCTTCTAGAATAAACTGAATGAAGATGGTGAAGTAGTCAGAAACAAAGCCAAATTAATTTGCAAGGGTTACTCTCAAGTAGAAGGAGTTGATTTTGAAGAAACTTTTGCTCTGGTGGCAATAATTGAAGTAGTTAGATTATTTCTTGCCTTTGCTACCTTCAAAGACTTCAAAGTATATCAGATGGATGTCAAGTTTGCCTTCCTAAATGGTGACTTGGAAGAAGAAGTATACATTGAGCAACCGGATGGATTTCAATTGTCTAATCATCGTGATATGGTCTGCAAGTTGACGAAAGAACTGTATGGACTCAAACAAGCCCCAAGAGCCTGGTATGAAAGACTAGATAAGCATCTTTTGAAGATTGGTTTCAACAAAGGTACTGCTGATAGTAACTTATACTTCAAAATTGATCATGAAAATATCTTAATTGTTGAAGTGTTTGTTGATGATATCATTTTTGGAGGAAGAGATAGTATGTGCAAGACTTTTGCAAATCAAATGAAAAGTGAATTTGAGATGTCCATTTTTGGGGAAATAAATTTCTTCTTGGGTCTACAAACCATTCAAACAAAGAAAGGAATCTTCATTTCATAGACCAAATATGTGAAAGAATTGTTGAAGAAATTTGGGATGGAGGACTCAAAACCAATGAGTACTCCCATGGCAACCGGATGTAAATTGAGAAAAGATGATGACTCTCCTAAGGCTGATTAGAAAAAGTATAGATCAATGATTGGAGGACTATTGTATCTCACTCAAACTAGACCTAACATTATGAATGTTGTTGGTCTTGTTGCTAGATTCCAAGATGATCCTAGAGAATCTCAATTCATGGCAATTAAGAGGATTTTTAGATATCTAAAAGGGATAGTTGAGTATGGTTTGTGGTATCCTGGAGATCATGATTTCTCTCTTCATGCATATATAGATGTGGATGTCTGGAAGAGTACCAGTGGTGGAGCATTCTTTTTGGGGAAGAGATTGGTTTCTTGGCTAAGCAAGAAACAAGATGCAATATCTCTGTCCACTACAAAAGTAGAATATATTGCAGCAACAGGTAGTTGCACTCAAGTTTTATGGATGAAGCAAATGCTAAGAGACATTAGAGTGGAGTATGATGAACCTATCACAATCTTCTGTGATAATTCAAGTGTAATAAATATATCAAAAAATCTAGTGTTGCATTCAAAGACAAAACATATATCCATCAAGTTTCATTTTTTGAGAGAGCAGGTGAACAAGAATGAAGTCAGATTGGAGTTTGTGCCCTCTAAGGATTAGATTGTAGATATTTTTACTAAACCTCTACCTAAGGACTCTTTTGAGTATCTCAGGGAGAAGTTAGGGGTTATTACCCCTCTAATTCTGAATTAAGGTGCACTAATGTGCATTAGTCTAATTGATCTCATAGTCATATCTTGTGGTCCGGATTGATGATGGGAAGCTACTACTTAGGGGGAGCAGCTGGTATGCTTCTGAAGTGATGCAAGTATGTGACCATTGCCATTGATGTCAAAGGGGGAGAGAAGACATGTGAAAAACAAGTGGTTTCTGATCAAAGGGGGAGCAGTAAAGGAAGAGAAGACATGTGAATGGTTGTTGTGGATAGAGGGAGTTATGTCAGTGAGGAGAAGTTCTTGTCTTGATGGTTAAAAAAAATTTTCACATCATATGTTGCCATCAAAAACAAAGGAGGAGATTGTTGCAAGTATGGGCCTAACCGGTGTTGTCATTGATGTCAACATACTCCTATTGCATTAATGATAAGGATTGGATGAGTTGCATGCTAAGGATATTGAGAAAATTAGTCCTATCAGAAACAGAGAAGAATAGTGAAGACATGAAGGTAAAGATCCCAGCGAAGATGAAGATCAGAGGATGCAGATCAAAGGGTTTGTAGATATGTGTCTTAAGTTGATCTAGTAAAGATTTGAGAGGTCTGCACGAATATTTGAAGAAGTTATGTCTACTTGAACAAAACTAGCTCTGGCAGATGTTTAGAGGTGATACAGTGACACATATAGGTCTAGTGAGATCCAAAAATGCAATATCTTGTTTTGCAGATTTGGTGGAGTGTTTAAGAAGTCAATATGAATTGACAACTCAATTGGTTCGTGGTCTGGAGGTCCACAAGCATCTATTCCAATATAACAGTGATGATAGACTATTTTCTTGAGGTTCTGGGTGAAGGAGAGGATTATTTCAGTAAGCAAAAGTAGTGTGGATGTTCTTGGTGATTCAATCAAGCTTGTGGAGGTCTTTGGATTGTGTCCATTTCATGTTGGTGGTCTACATTAAAGATTGAGCTCATAATTGAAGAATTACTTCTAGATGATGATGTTCTTCCAAAGTCTAGTTGATTAGATGAGTTACACATCCTGAGGATGATCTTGAAGATGTTCTATGAAGCATGGCATGTTCCTATAAGAAGATTGAAGTCCCAGATCCATGTAGCTGACAGTGTGTTGATCCACGTGAAGTATTTTTGTAATTAGTCATGTTGTATTTATGTATTTGCTCTATAATGTATGCCGACTTGGATGATTATCCCAAAGTCAAATGTCTTGTATAAATGAGAGGTTGTGAAGTCATTTCAAAAGCATCTTGGCAGAGATGAGAGTGTGGTAAAGAGCAGAGAAGTGAAAGGTAGAGAAAAAGTATTGGGCTTAAATGGAACTGACTCAAGCATGGTGAAGATGCTATTCTTTAGTTCAAGTATGTAATACTTATCATTTTGTATATAGTGTGTCTCCTGTAGGTAGTGGGTCTCTTTTGAGCAGTGTGCTCAAGTAGTGAGCCCTAATTGGCATGTGCCATTTTGTTCTTCTTATTCTTTAAATAGATAATACAATCTTGGGTTAGTCACCCCGTAGTTTTTCCCTTAACCGGGGTTTCCATGTTAAAATCTTGGTGTCATATGTGTTAATGTGTTTCTGCTCTTGAATTGTTGCATTATGTTTCAATGATTGATTTATTATTATGTTGCTGAATTACAAAGAGGACTTAAGTGATTTACAGGAGGAAAATTTTAGGACAACTGATTCACTCCCCTTGTCACTTGTTTGTCTTGAATCTAACATTTTATGCAATATTTTCCTTTATTTTTCATTGGAATCAAGTGTTTGACTTTCCATTAATGCTACTTGTATGAGTAATTTGATGAAATTTTATTGTGTTTAAATATCAAAACCTTTAAAATTATTGTCTCATTCTTACTTGCAAGTATTAAGTGTAGTGCTATCACAGGTCTTAGGTTTTGCTACTAAAATATTTTTCCTTAATGTCGTGAAAAACCCTTTTTCCTTCATAAAGAAGATAATTTCTAGCCTTCCTTAGAAACATTTTTGTGATTACATTGCCAAAAGTGGATTGTGTGGATAGACTTCTGAGATCTATTGTGAGTCAGATTTGCAAGTTTTCCATCAAAATCAGGTGCATCACTGCATTTATAGTTTTAGTTTTAGTGATTCCATTAGATTTTTTTTACCCCTTTCCTGCAAATTTATCATTTTATCAAGGGAACCAACCCATCTGGAGGTTCAAGCTCACCATAGGTCACCCACATCCTAAGTTTGATCCAATGTTTTGAAGGATTGTAGAGTTTCACAACTTTGCATAAGGGTGCAATCCTAATCGACAATAGATACTCAAAGGTATCTTTAGGTAGAGGCTTAGTGAAAATGTCTGCAATCTAACCCTTTGTGGACACATATTCCAACTTCACTTCATTCTCTGTCACCTTCTCTCTCAAAGACTAATACCTTATTGATATGTACTTTGTTATTGAGTGCATCACTAGATTCTTTGAAATGTTTATGGCACTTGTATTGTCAAAAAAGATTGCAATTGATTCTTCATACACAACTCTTATATCGTTTAAAGTCTTCTTCATCCATAATACTTGAGTGCAAAAACATATTGCTGTAATATAATCTGCTTCTATATAAGCACTAAGAGTGAAATCATTTTTGTCATCAACATCTCCAGCCCAATCTGCATCTATATAAGCACTAAGAGTGAAATCATTGTCCTTTGGATACCATAATCTATAATTTGGAGTACCTTTCAAATAGCTTAGATTTATCTTAATTTCCATCACATGTGATTCTCTTGTATCGGATTGAAACCTTGCAACAAGACAAACTGCATGAATAATATAAGGTCTAGTTTGAGTTAGATAAAGTAATCCTCTAATCATGGATCTATATTTTTTCTGATTAGCCTTAGGTGATTCATCAGCTTTGCTCAACTTGCAACTAGTCACCATGGGAGTACATACCAATTTAGAGTCTTCCATCCCAAACTACTTCAACAACTCTTTCACATACTTAGACTGGGATATGAAGATTCCTTTATCTGATTGATTAATTTGTAGACCCAAAAATAAATTCATTTCACCAAACATGGATATTTCAAATTCACTTTTCATCTCACTGGCAAACCTTATGCACATACCTTCATTTCCTCCAAAGATAATGTCATCAACAAAGACCTCAACAATCAAGATCTAATCATCATTGGTTTTGAAGTACAAATTGCTATCTGTAGTTCCTTTACTAATTTCCAATTCTAATAAATACCTGTGTAACCTTGTGGTGGTGGCTGCATAAACATTCAAGTTTCAAAAATTTAAATATGCAGGCCCCTTCCCGAAAAATCCAAAAAGTTCCAATGCTTTCAGCCTCTGCAGGAAAAATATGCATCGGCGGGTTAGATTTCTCCATCAACTCCTGAAAAATGTTAAGAAATGAGTTGGATGTGTTTCAAATGTATATCAAGTTTTTGTTCCTGTGTCTAAATGTGTCTCTAATGGTGGATATGAGGGTCTCATGTTTCAAACGCCGCGGGATCTGCCATGTGTCAAGCCCCTGTTCTAGTCACATTTTTGTTTCTAACGGGTATCTATAGCGCGGAGTGTGACACGTGGCAGAAGCTGTTTCTATTGTGTTTCAAGTTACTCCCCATGGAGGGTGCCATGTGTCAACGGTGGAGACAATCCTTAAAAGTTTCAGCTGCAGCGCGGAAGGCACCATGTATCTCAAAAGATAGCTGCAGAGTTTGACAAGTGTCGGCCTCCGCATCTTGTTTCATTTTTACCTTCAGCGCCAAGTATAGATAGAGGTGGGTCCCAATGGGTCTCAGTTGTTGTGGATCATGCTGCATGTATCTAATGTCTCCGACACAGTTTCTATGTTACTTCGCACGGAAGGTGCCACGTGTCACTTGCGGAAGCATAGTTTCTAAAAGTTTCAAGAGTGCCGTAGAATGCTCCATGTGGGGGCACCCGAGGGACATGGGGTTAGTAGCTCAGAGCCCCATGGACTGTGCCAAGTGGTTGCCTCCGCCAGTGTTTCTAAAAGACTCTCAAAGTTTCACAACCTCTGCCTAAAGTTTCCAAAGCCCCTTTCTATAAGGTTTCAACGATCGTGTGGGAGGCACCAAGTGTCATACAATAGGGGCATTCTTTATTTGATTCAACAAGCGCGTGGAATATGCCATCTATCCCTTATGGTTGCTGCAGAGTGTGACATGTGTCAGCTTCCGCGGGACTGTTCTTTATGTTGCATTGTTCAGCGAGGCTGGAGGTGGGACCCTGCATTAAATATCAAGTGGGGTAGAGTTTGCCAAGTGTCAGCTTTCGCAGTTGTCACAGTGGGTCCCTTTTATGTCTCTCAGTGGTGAAGCAGAACTCGCCATGTGTTGGTTTCTGCCTGTGTTTCAAAGGGAGTTTCTATGCATTTCAAGGATGCCATGGAGCTCGCCATGTGGCAGCTTCCGCGCATGTTCCCGACAGAAGGCTCTTAGCAGGGAAAATGAAGGAGGCGAAAAGCCAATGATGGAAACTTCAGGTGCCTATGTGGCATGATCTGGTTGGTGGTGACTTTTTGACACTTTTGGGGCCGTTGATTTTGGAGATGGGTTTTTGATTGACGGCTATGTTTTAACTTTCGGCGATGGGTTTTTCCCGCGTATCTCTAGCCATTTTTGGGCGGGAAAACTTCTAAGGCTTGCTGTGGCTGCATTTCCAGAGGCTGCGGGTACATGAAGCAGTAATGGTGATTGTTACAGAGGTGTGGGTCAAGTTGACAGGTTCAACCACCAATTTTATGAGGAATGTCCCTGGGCAGCGGTGTAGGGCTCGAGATCACTTCTTGTCCCTCCTCCTTGTCCCTTTGCAGCATTGTCTATTTTGAGCGCCATTTTCTCAATGCATTGTATCTGGCAGAATTTTGATGTGCCATGTAATTAATTCATTGAGTACACAGCTTTTCTATAAAAGGTAGACTGTGTCACTCATTTGAGGTTGTTGAAGGCCTGGGGCATTTTTGTGTAAATAATGAAAGACAGGGCATGACCATGGTTGTTCTATCCCATTTTGGAGTTTATGAGTTGCAACATGAATGTATTTTGCACATATTTTCAGTTTCAATGTTAATGTTATATGAAAAATACTTATTGCATGTGTCTATCTGTAAGTAGAGGCAGTTAGATACCCATCCTTGGGTGATGTTTGTAAGGCAAACATCAAATCCAACCCCCTAAAAGTTGAATGACAAGTTGCAAACCATCTGTTGTATATGTCTAGTTGACTCCTTGCCCAACGGATAGGCACCAGTTTGCTCTTGGGTCAGTAGTTATGAGCCAAAACCCCTTGTCTTGCATCTAGGACATTATGTCCACTCATTTCATCACTTCCACCTGTTAGTTGTAGGAGTAGGATTAGGACCCCTACATACTCTCATACCCAACCAAACACATATGTCCAAGAATGTTGCAAACCTTGTGATCTGTCATGTAGATCTTGGTCCATACATGAGAGTATTCTATCTGTTGTTGTCAAGTTAGATCTTTCTATCATTGAGCTAGTCAAAGTTACATCTTGAGTTATAGGGATACCCCCTTGGTGCGGTAGAACCAGAAGTGAAGGGGAGGCAGCTCATGCAACCTCCCGTAATCTGTTCGCTAGATCTACCTAGGCATAAGAACTGGTAAACCCTCTGCCGATCCGGAGAAAATCCTCATGCAATACCCTCTGCTGATCATTTTATGCAGATCTTATCTATACAAATTGGAAATGACTTGCCCCTCTCTACTGAGGTCATTTTATGTAGATCTTATCAATACAAATTGGAAATGACTTTTTCCAGTAGGCCAATTACAATCAAAAGAGTTTATTCAGATTTTCCCCCACCAAGTGGGATTCCATGGGATCAATCCGGTAGGCCAGTTACAATCAAAATATTTTTTCAGATTTGCCCCTATCTAGTGATTTAGAACCAGAAGTGAAGGGGAGGCAGCTCACGCAACCTCCTGTAATCTGTTGGCCAGATCTGCCTGGGCATAGGAACTAGTAAACCTTGTGATCTGTCATGCAGATCTTGGTCCATACATGAGAGTATTCTACCTGTTGTTGTCAAGTTAGATCTTTCTATCATTGAGCTAGTCAAAGTTACATCTTGAGTTATAGGGATACCCCCTTGGTGCGACAGAACCAGAAGTGAAGGGGAGGTAGCTCACACAACCTCCCGTAATCTGTTGGCCGGATCTGCCCGGGCATAAGAACTGGTAAACCCTCTGCCGATCTGGAGAAAATAACCAACAGATTTTGGTGACTCTGCTAGCTAGATCTGCCTGGGCATAGGAACTGGTAAACCCTCTGCCGATCCGGAGAAAATAACCAACAGATTTTGGTGACTCTACTGGGGATGTGAAGTAAAAGTACTATCTAATCATCTCTGGTGATATATTTGTGGCCCATCCGAGTCACTAACAAAATGATGCTCTACTGGTGGAATGAAACTAGAAAAGTAGCTTTCAGCTGTTGAAGGTTTTGTCCTCTCTGGAGAGGTGGTGACTCTGCAAATGATTTAAGTGCACATGAAAGATAGATGTATGTGATGTGACAAAGATGTTCATATTTCAGCATCTGGATGAGAAAAGGTACCTAGTTCCTTCCCCTTTATATTTTCCCTTTACTGCATAAGTTAGATGCCAGGGGAAGCCTTAGCTCCTAGGCAGTCATAGGATGTCTAAGAGTGAGAGTTTTATGAATCCAAATATGTATTATCCCATACTCAGTCAAGAGGGGGGTGACATGTTGACTAAGAGAATAGAGGAGATAAGAAATAGGTTGATATTCTTAGAGGCTAGGCAGGCCCAGTAAAAAAGTAGTGACCCTGTTGTGTCTACTAGCCAGACGGCTAAACCTCTTGTCACCCCTTTTGATCCTTTGTATGACCAACTAGATTTGTCATGGGTTGATTATAAGGTTGAAAGTATGCCTACTATGATGTACAGTCAGATGCCTAAATTTAGTGCTCACAGTGTGTGTGATGGGAGTGCACATATCTAAAATTTTCGTGAGTTCATGGATACACATTCATTTAGAGATGAGGATATGTGGATGAGGTTTTTTGTTAGGTCCTTTCATGCAAAAGCTAGAGATTGGTATTTGAGCTTTCCAAAGAGATCATTTGCCTATTGGGATGAGCTTGCTGACTATTTCAAAGAAGAATTTGCAAAAGAACTTGCTAATCTTGTTGCAAAATTAATGAAAATCAGAAAACAAGATGAGGAGCGATGTATTGATTTCAGTCATAGATTTGCAGTAGCCCTTTCACAAATCCCTAAAAGTTTCAGACCTGATATTTCAGCCTATGTTGGCATATTCTTTGAAGCTTTTGAGGAGGGCTCTAGTGCACTACTGAGGGAATTCAAGGTGTCAAGTATGCAAATGGCATACAAATTTTTAGAAAATGTAGAAGAAATGAGAAATGAGCACCTGTAGAAATCCCTATCTCCAGGCCTTGGTGTGAGAAATGGTTGTGAAGCTACAAATTATCCAAATGATCATGGCATCATGTGAAGATGAGAAGGTAGATATTGAGGATGCCAAGGAAAGGATCAATAAAGACTCCCATTACAATGATGAGGCATCTGGCCATGAAAGAAATAATGAGGTTGTGGATAGCAATGAACAACTTTTTGAATGGATTTGTGGAGATGATTGTGAGTATTGTACTCAAGATAGAGAAGAGGTAAGCAAACAGAGAAGCAGCTCCATGTGTGAACCATTGCCTTCTTTTTAGACACTTGGAGATAATGAAGAGCAATCAGAGATTGAAACAAGTGTTAGTGCAGAGCATGATTGTTCTTTGTTTGATGACTGTTTTTCTTATGACACACAGGCTGATATTCTTCCACAAAATGAATCCATTGGTGATGAAGATGCATGTTCTACTACCCATGAACCAATGGCATACCATGATGAGGCTGAGACACTTGGGTCACCCATTTATGACACATGTGGTGATGAGGATCCATCTAAGTATGGTGAGGATCTAGATATTGTTTTTGACTTGGATTCTATTTTTCATCCTGATGAAAGGGAGGCCAACATACATCAGGTAAATGATTGTAAAAATGTGCTTGATTGTAAAGAGGTGCCAGAGCCTGATCTTTTCCAGTTTGGTGCTGCTGATGGTTGTGTGCATGATGCGCACAACTATGATTTTGAAAGCTTTTCTTTTGATGTGCCAGCATATACAATGAGCTCTGATCTTCCTAGTTGTTTGGTGGACTCTGAATGTTTCCTATTTTCAGTCCAGCTAGGAGATCATTTTACAATGCATGAGGATAACATGTGTTATATTTCATTTGAATATGCATTGCTTGATAAATACTGCATTCACTTGTTGCTGGATGCTGAGGGTTTCTTGCATAAGGTTGAGAGGAGCCAGCTAAATGAGATAATTGTTTATGCAAGTAATAAGGTTTGTTTGTGGGCAGATCATGGTAGCATTTTCAGGCTTGACCCAGTGTATGCAGATGAAAACAAAGTGTTTGATAAGGGGAGACATAGTTTTTTCTTTTCTTGGTGGCTTTAGGCCATCAAGTGTGTTTGGTGATGCAAGTTGGTGCAAGTTTGACTCTGTTGCCCAATGCATAGGGGACTAGTCTGCATCCCAGAGATCTGAGGTTCTCGCCATGCCTGCAAGAGGCATGCATCCCCAAACAGAGCCACTGGTGGTGCCTACATAAAAATTCAAGTTTCAAAAATTTAAATATGAAGGCCCCTTCCCAAAAAATCCAAAAAGTTCCAATGCTTTTAGCCTCTGCAGGAAAAATATGCATTAGCAGGTCAGATTTCTCCATCGGCCCCTAAAAAATGTTAACAAATGAGTCAGATGCGTTTCAGATGCATATCAGGTTTTTGTTCCTATGTCTGAATGTGTCTCTAATTGTGGATATGAGGGTCTCATGTTTCAAACACCGCGGGATCCGCCATGTGTCGAGCCCTTGTTCGAGCCGCATTTTTATTTCTAATGGGTATCTGGAGCGCGGAGTGTGACATGTGGTAGAAGCTATTTCTATTGTGTTTCAAGTTACTCCCCACGGAGGGCGCCACATGTCAATGGTGGAGACACTCCTTAAAAGTTTCAGCTGCAGCGCGGAAGGTGCCATGTGTCTCAAAAGATAGTTGCAGAGTTTGACAAGTATCGGCCTCTGTGTCTTGTTTCATTTTTACCTTCACCGCCAAGTATAGATAGAGGTGGGTCCAATGAGTCTCAGTTGTTGCAGATCATGGTGCGTGTATCTAATGTCTCTGACACAGTTTCTATGTTACTTCGCACGGAAGGCGCCACATGTCACTTGTGGTAGCATAGTTTCTAAAAGTTTCAAGAGTGCCATAGAATGCTCCACATGGGGGCACTTGAGGGACACGGGGTTAGTAGCTCAAAGCCCCGCGAACTGTGCCAAGTGGTGGCCTCCGCCAGTGTTTCTAAAAGACTCTCAAAGTTTCACAACCTCTGCCTAAAGTTTCCAAAGCCCCTTTCTATAAGGTTTCAACAATTGCGCAGGAGGCACCAAGTGTCATATAGCGGGGGCATTCTTTATTTGTTTCAACAAGTGCGTAGAATGCGCCATCTGTCCCTTATGGTTGTTGCGGAGCGTGACACGTGTCAGCTTCCGCGGGATTGTTCTTTATGTTGCATTGTTCAGCGAGGCTGGAGGTGGGACCCTGCATTAAATATCAAGTGGGGCAGAGGTCGCCAAGTGTCAGCTTCCGCAGTTGTCATAGTGGGTCCCTTTTATGTCTCTCGGTGGTGAAGTGGAACCCGCCACGTGTCGGTTTCTACTTGTGTTTCAAAGGGAGTTTCTATGCATTTCAAGGATGCCACGGAGCTCGCCACGTGGCGACTTCCGCACATGTTCCCGGTAGAAGGCTCTCAGTGAGGAAAATGAAGGAGGTGAAAAGCCAGCGATGGAAACTTCAGGTGCCTATGTGGCACGATCTGGTTGGTGGCGACTTTTTGACACTTTTGGGGCCGTTGATTTCAGAGATGGGTTTTTGATCGATGGCTACGTTTTAACTTTCGGTGATGGGTTTTTCCCACATATCTCCAGCCATTTTTAGGTGGGAAAACTTCTAAGGCTTGCTACGGCTGCATTTCCAGAGGCTGTGGGTAGATGAAGTAGTAGTGGTGATTGTTACAAAGGTGTGGGTCGAGTTGATAGGTTCAACCACCAGTTTTATGAGGAATGTCCCTGGGTGTCGGTGTGGGGCTCGAGATCACTTCTTGTCCCTCCTCCTTGTCCCTCTACAGCATTGTCTATTTTGAGTGCCATTTTCTCAATGCATTGTATCTGGCAGAATTTTGATGTGCCATGTAATTAATTCGTTGAGTACACAGTTTTGCTATAAAAGGTAGACTGTGTCACTCATTTGAGGTTGTTGAAGGCCTAGGGCATTTTTGTGTAAATAATGAAAGACAGGGCATGACCCTGGTTGTTCTATCCCATTTTGGAGTTTATGAGTTGCAACATGAATGTATTTTGCACATATTTTCAGTTTTAATGTTAATGTTATATGAAAAATGCTTATTGCATGTGTCTATCTGTAAGTAGAGGCAGTTAGATGCCCATCCTTGGGTGATGTTTGTAAGGCAAGCATCAAATCCAACCCCTTGAAACTTGAATGACAAGTTGCAAACCATCTGTTGTATATGTCTAGTTGACTCCTTGCCCAATGGATAGGCACCAGTCTGCTCCTGGGTTAGTAGTTATGAGCCAAAACCCCTTGTCTTGCATCCAGGACATTATGTCCACCCATTTCATCACTTCCACCTGTTAGTTTTAGGAGTAGGATTGGGACCCCTGCATACTCTCATACCCAACCAGACACATATGTCCAAGAATGTTGCCAACCTTATGATCTGTCATGTAGATCTTGGTCCATACATGAGAGAATTCTGCTTGTTGTTGTCAAGTTAGATCTTTCTATCATTGAGCTAGTCAAAGTTACATCTTGAGTTATAGCGATACCCCCCTTGGTGCGGCAGAACCAGAAGTGAAGGGGAGGTAGCTCATGCAACCTCCCATAATCTGTTGGCCGGATCTACCCAGGCATAGGAACTGGTAAACCCTCTGCCGATCCAGAGAAAATAACCAACACCTTGCATACTAGGCTCTAGGAGCTTGTTTGAGTCCATACAATGCTTTCTTCAACCTGCATACCATATCACCTTGACTTGACAATTAGAATCCATCTGGTTGCTCAATGTATACTTCCTCTTCTAATTCACCATTCAGGAAGGCAGATTTCACATCCATCTAATATACCTTAAAATCTTTGTGAGTTGTAAACACCAGAAACATTATGATTTCTTTAGTCTAAGCTACTGGGGCAAATAATTCTTCAAAATCTATCCCTTCAATTTGAGAATATCCTTTACATACAAGTCTTGCTTTATTCCTTACAACTTCTCCATTTTCATTCAGCTTGTTCCTAAAGACCCATTTAGTTCAATAATATTTTTGTCAGCGGGCCTAGGATTGAATTCCCAGATTTCATTCTTCTCTATCTAGAATAGTTCTTCCTACATTGCCTTTACCTAATTTTCATCATTGCATGCTTCATTCACATTTTTTGGTTCAATCTTTGAAAGCACATAGTAATTGACTTGTTCCTCTGGAGTTCTTCTTCTTGTTAGCATACCTTTGTTCTTGTCACCTATAACCTGATCTTCAGAATGATTCATCCTTACATACCTGGGAGTCTTTATAATAGTTTTCGGAGCCTCTTCTTCATCCTAACTATCTGCTTTCTTATCTTTCTCTTCAATTTCTATAGTCATAGGTTCATCTGGTTCATAACAACTCAGGTTGGATATTCTTTCTTTGCCTTCATCTACCTTCACATTTGCTCTCTCAAATATCTTTTTGAGCCTTTTGTTGTAGCACTGGTATGCGTTACTCTTGGTAGAGTATCCAAGAAAGATTCATTTATCACATCTTGCATCAAACTTTCCTAGATCTTCATCTCTCCTAATATAAGGTTTGCTTCCAAAGACTTTGAAATATTTTACTGTAGGAAATCTTCCATACCACAATTCATAGGGAGTCTTAGTACCATTACCTTTCACTTGAACTCTTTTTTGAATGTAGACAACAATGTGAATACCTTCTTTCCCAAAGACTTCTGGTAGACCTTCTTCCTTCATCATTGTCCTAGTAGCCTCCTGAACCATCTTGTCCTTCCTTTCCACAATTCCATTCTGCTGAGGAGTCCTAGGTGTAGACAACTGTCTCTTTATCCCATGCTCTCCACACAAAATATTGAATTTGTTTGATGTGAACTCACCTCCTCTATCAGATCTCAAGCATTTGATCTTCAAATATATTTCATTCTCAACCATTGCCTTGAAATAATTGAACTTCTCTAGGGCTTCTAATTTATCTCTTAGAAAAGTAACCCAAGTCATTCTAGAATAATCATCAATAAGCAACATGAAGTACATGTCACCTTGTAGACTACTCACTCTTGTTGGACCACAGAGATCTGTATGCACTAGATCCAGCAAACTGGTAGAAATTTGTTCTTTTCTCTTGAAGTTTGTCCTTATCTGCTTTCCCAACTAACATTCCTTGCAAATTGCATTGGAGGGTTTCACAAGTTTTGGTAAATCTCTCACAGCTTGACTTGAGCTAATCTTTACTAGACTATCAAAGTTTATATGACACATCCTTCTATGTCATAGCCAACTTTTATCTGCCTGAGCCAATAAACAATAATCATTAGTTCCTCTCAATTGATAGATGTTACCTTTTGTCTTCTTACCAGTAGCAATCATAGTTCTGAAAATTTCCATGATCTTGTTACCATTATCTTTCAATCTTAGATCATATCCATTGCCACACATCTAACCAACACTCAAAAGATTATGCTTCAAACCCTTCACATATAGAACATTGTCAGTATTATGCTTTCCATCAAATGAAATGGATCCTTTTCCACAAATCTTACCAGCTGCATTATCTCTAAACCTAACCAGTCCTCCATCATACTTTTCCAAACTTACAAACTTGCTTTTGTCACCGGTCATGTGATGTGAGCATCCACTATCAATAATCCATTCATCCTTATCTTTTTCAACCTGGACAGCGAAAGTACTTTCTTCCACTAGTTTTTCTTCCTTCACATAGCTAGTAGAATTAGTAGACATAGGATCTTTTTTAATAGCAATAAATAGACATTCATTTGCACTAGTACTAGCATCATCATATTCATCATCAGTCACACCTTCATCATCAAAATCTCTGACATAGTAGCATTTCTTTGGAACTCTAGGTTTGTTCTCATATCTTTTCTTATTTCTTTCAATTCTTTTAGGACATCTAGAAGCATAATGACCTACCTTATGACAAGAGAAACATTTGAAAGGTAATTGACCTTTGAACTTACCAGAACCTCTTTGCATCCTATCAACAAAGTTAGCTTCAATTTCATCAAAGTCATCATCCACTTTATATTTCTTAGCTTTGGAAATCCTTTTTGAAGTACTGGATTTTAAATCCAATTCAACTTCTAGAAGAGCATCACCAAATTCTCTCATCTCAAAGGCTATAAGCTTTCCAAGTAATTAATCTCTGTCAATAGTTTTCACAGTCACAAATTCTTCAATAGTAGCCACCTTGTGACTATAGGATTTTGGTAGTGATCTGAGAATTTTCATCACAACTTCCTTATCAGTGAGAGTTCCTCCCATACCTTTTATTCCAATGACAAGTTCATCAACTCTTTGCATAAAGGTTGTTATGTTTTCATCTTCATCCATCTTTAAATTGTCATATCTTACTTTCAGGCTCTGTAGCTTGGCTTCTCTTATAGAATCATCTCCTTCATATAAATTTTTTAGCTTCTCCCATACCTCATTTGTAGATTCAAGGTCCACGAATTTTGTCAACATTGAGTCACTTAAGGAACTTAACAAAGCATCCTTTTCTTTGACATCCATCTCATATTCTTTGATATCATCTTCAATTATCAAACCACCTTCAGGCATGACAAATTGTGATTGTGTAGCTAGCCATAATTTATAATCAAGACAAAGAAGATGGCTTTTCGTTCATGCCTTCCAAAGAGCATAATTTGTCCCATCAAAATGTGGAGCTTCCTTCTTATAAGACATCCTAGATCTTCCTCAAGCTGTTAGGCTTTCTTCATAGGAACTTGGCTCTGATACAAATTGTTGAACTACACTGGACAACTGAGGAGGGGGGTGAATAAGTTGTCTTAAAACTTTTAACCAATTTCAATCATTAACTCAACATTCACATATATTCAGATATAACCATGAAAGTATAAAATGAGAAGCTTAACAGAAAAGTATAGTCAACATAGGAGACACCAAATTTTTAGGTGGAAAACCCTAAAAGGGAAAAACCACAGTGGGTGTTAGCCCACAAAAATATATAAGTTATATCAATACCAAAAATTAGAGGCTCACTGCCTATAGGGCTCATTGTCCTAATTGCTTACTACAAAGAAAGGCTCACTGCCTATGGATGGATCACTACCAAAGGGTGGCTCACTACCAAGAGAAGGCTCACTACCAAAGGGTTGAACTGAGATAACATCATCTACTTCATGCCAAGGTTCAGTTCCATTGAAGCACAAACACCTCTGCTCTACTCTGCTGCCTTTCTTCACTTTATCTTCACATCTTTACACTTGGATACATTTTCACAACTCAATTACAAGTATTTATACATTACATCAATCTTGGAATGATCATAAAGGTTAGCATTACAATCATCAACCATTGGAACAATCTCCAAGGTCAGAAATTACAAACATACATAAAATAGGTATGGACCTAATACAATTTTATCTAAGGAAAAGATGTAAGAATGTATATGGATCAAGCCATGCCTTAGTCAGGACTCAAACATAATCTTCCATGCTACAACACGTTATCACAATATTTGATGCATCTTCGCAAGAGATGAATTCAACCAGGTCAGCCAAGACTGATGTTAACACAAGTATTCTCAAGAACACGCTTCATGCACGATCTAAATTACACTTTGTGAACCAATCCAAATGTAGGAGCATGATGAGGAGACATCCACAAGCACATTATAATCACCAAGAACAACCACACGATCTCTAACAACTCTATCAACAAGATTCTTCAAACTGGAGCACAAGAACAACACTGCCATCCACTGTCATGAGTAATAGATATCTTGTGGACCACCAAATCATGAACCATTACACTTCAAGGCATTTAACATCATCACAGACTTACTTCCAGAACCACAAACCAAAATACTTCAATGCGGAGGAATGTGAAGCAAAACACTTTCTCCCTGTCACCACCAAACACAGAAAAAATTGTTCTCTCTAGTGAACATATCTGACTCAATTATTCATACCAGAGGCTCAAACTTAGAATATAGCATCTTCATACAAGATTCTAAATAACTTCCAATCCACAGGTAAAGATATTCATTCTACAAGAAATGTGGAGCATTCTTTTGGACTATTCTTCTGCATGTAATGCACTATTTCTACTACAACACATTGTAATCACCAAAGGGGCTAATTTTCTCAATATCCTCAACAAAGTAAGAGCACAATTGACACCAATGACAACATAGATATGTTGACATCAATGATGACACCAATTAAGCACATACTTGCAATAGTTCCTAGCTTGTTGGCTAACTCACACTTGCAATAATGGTGATTTGATGGGAAATTATCCAAAATCTTTCTCGTTTGGTGAAATAAATAGATCAATGGGATCATTGCAATGAGTGCATTCATTTGCAATTGAAATTCTTGTGAGAATCAAGCATTCCATAACAACAATTGAAGAAGTAGGGTGTCCAGCTATGAAGAACAAGTAAGTGCAAAAATTATTGATCTCTCAATCAATTTTCTTGCAAATCTCATCGTTCTCTTTGAATTTGATTGTAGAAGTTGAATTAATAATCATATTAAAGTGATTTGTGGATTACGTGTGATAGACAATAAACCCTAGTTATAGTCCAACCTTGAAATATATAGACATGATTGGTCCATCTGATGCAAAAAGGGGTTTTAAGTAAGATTTGCTAATTCAATGCACTGGCTCATTTAAAAGGGCTATGAGAGTTGCTAGAAGAAATAAGGATGAAAATATTGCAAACAACCTTGGTGGAATCAAGGATGCAGTTGTTCCCTTGTCTAGCTAGTCTCTCTTTGAACGATGGTACATGAAGAGAGAAGCAAGATCACCATTAAGAAATGGATCATGCCTTGATATGGGCAAGTTTGTGGTACCCAATGTGTTCATTGAAACAAACTTTGTCAAATTGGTAGCTAGTAGATATGATGCCAACACAAGGAGGGTGTTATCAGCAAGTGGTAATTCTATCATAGCATTCACAAAATCATACGTTACAGCAGAGGTATTTGGTCTGAATAGGGATACAAACAAGGCCATAGATTTTGACAAATTCAAATGACTATATGAGACACACAAAGTAGTTTACAGGTCTATCAAGGTCAAAAGTCATAGGGTGAAGATTTTTGGTGGCAGAGGAATGGCATTTTTTGAGAAGGAGCCACTTAGCAACAAACCTTTTGAGGAGTACTTCATTAAGACATATTATTCATTGTGTCAGATCATTGGTGAAGATGTAGAAGAAAAGATCCCCGTGCACTTAATGTTTATGGCTATTGACATTCAAGATGACATTGTGAATGTAGAGTTTGACTTTGCTTCCTTCTTGGCTAATAGAATGCATAAACAGATGATAGCCCTCAAGGCTAATCAAAAATTAGAATTTAAGTGGTACTCACTCATGTGCCATATGTTCTTATACTCTAGTAGGAAAGTGTGGTAGACAACTTTGTAGGTAAGAAGATTTGATGACAACAAGAATCCCCTACCAGTTCAGTGATGGACTTATCTATGGGATAAGGACTACGAGAATTCAGATTTCATCATTTTCTAAGAGTTCTTTGTCAAGAAAATGATGGCCTATCTAGGTGATCAGAGGGAAAGAATACCGAAGGAAATACAAGATTTTCTCAGGCCTTGTGACTCCAGGGTTTTGTACTAATATTCTAAATATTTCAGAGTTTATGGTTTCACCTTGAGACCTCATTCATTGCTTGTGTATGTGCTAAAAAGGTTGGCCTACCTGAAGATCATATGGCAGTTGAACGAAGTGGATAAGTTTCACCTCAGGAGTCATAAGAAAGGCTCATTTTTGGTCAGACTTCCAAGTAGCAAAAAAGGAAGGTTTGGACCAAATTTATCCTTTTCTCAATAATTTCAGATTGTCTAATGTTATTTCTAGAGAGAAATTTGACCTTGAAGGATTCATCAATTTAGTCAGATTGAGTGTAAAGAAGTCTACATTCCCTCATGACATGAACTTTGTTGAGGATGTGACTAGGAACTCCCTGACATATGAAGAGGTAGTGAACAAACTTGAAACATGGAAAATAATTTTTAGGGGAGAAAGTGATAAGATTAAAGAGGATCCTTCATTTCTTGGCTCCTATTCTAAAGAGAAAGACATAATTGTTAGAATTAGAAAGATGCTAGAAAATGCAGATCAACTGATGATTCCTAGGGAGCAAAGACCTCCTAAACTATGTAGAGAGATCCTGGTGTGAGAATAAATCCCTATGCCAGAGAAAGAAGTGAAGATAGTGAGGAGGGAGCCTCTCAAGATGTGGAGGTAGATAGTCAACAAAGCAAGAGGCAGAAGACCTTTGAAGACAAAATATCCTCCCAAGACAAAGGAAAAGACCCCATGGAGATTATGGTTGTTTTAGATACTCTAGGAGAAGTGGGAGCTATAGAGGTAAATGTTGAGGAACAAATAGACCTTATGATAGTGCCACCCATGGCACAAAATATAACTATTGATCATTTGAAGGTTGCTAATGATGAAACTAGATACATAAGGGCATTGACTTGCCAAATGTTTTTTCAAGATGATGAGTTTGTGAAAACTCAAGAATTTAGAGATTTTGTATTTTGAAAAAAATAAGTTGCCTATCAAAACAGGGTAGAGGAGGAAATAAGAAGAGATGATCGATCTAAAGAGAACATTAGTAGAATTTTAAAAATAAATGACTATGTGACTAAAAATTTTAGTCATGACATCTAAAAATGACTAAATTCTACTAATTTTTTGCAACATAGCTATAAATAATTAATAAATGACTAATTTGATCATTGGGTTAAAAACACAACTAAATAATTAGTCACACAAATAAAAATGACTAAATAGTTAGTCACACAAATAAAAATTATATTTCAAATTGGGAAATTATTGGCAGGAGTGGGTTGTATTGAGCACAGGGTTAATAGAAAGTTTTTTGTTTTTACAGATAGGTAACTATTTTCTAAGATTTTCTA
Source organism: Cunninghamia lanceolata (assembly GCA_027924645.1). Taxonomy (NCBI): domain Eukaryota; kingdom Viridiplantae; phylum Streptophyta; class Pinopsida; order Cupressales; family Cupressaceae; genus Cunninghamia; species Cunninghamia lanceolata. The sequence goes on from BSBN01000797.1 coordinate 3,806,530, forward strand.
GGCGTCATCATTAAGAATTCTTTGAATCTTGAAAACCACTTTGAGAATTTGGTCTATACTAGGTAAGATCGATCAGAAAGTGTGTGTTCTCTTAGTGAAGGAGAATATAAAAGACTAGTAACCCATAAAATGAATCGTGTGCATTGTGTAGATGAGAGTCTGTTGGTGTGTGAAAGGATGCCTAAGAATATGATGGATGGCTACTCCAATTTAGAAATTGGGGCAAAAGGAATGGCTCTAGTTTGTATTGAGAGAGGTTGTAGACCTGTCCATGTATGTGAAACAAAGAGCATAACCCAAGGCATTGCCAATGGAGATACTGGCGTCAGAGTTGCGTGTACTAGAGGTGAAGGAAGCAGTTCTTAAAAAGATTACATCAACACAGATATGTATTACCAGAAGATGCTGGAAGAAAATTTTGAGAATCCACTTCTACTAAAAAACTATGCCAAATTTTTACATGAGGTAAACATTAATTCCATACTTTTGAGTTTTTGAATAAGCATAGTTTTGGTGGTGATTGCACTGTTGTTTTTATGTTTCAAAAACTAGAGGATTAAAGAGTTTAGGAAACTGGCCATAGAATATGGGCATATACTGCTTCATATATGTACCTATATTTGTTACTGACCAGATGTTGTAAATACAGACACTAAAATCTAATTCAATATGTTGACTATTAATACTCAAACAAATACCACACTCTTATTAGGGATGCACGAAGTTCAAATCTCACTTGTGAAGGATCAGGGTTTCACCTAATTATAGAAGAATTGCCTCAACCTTGCAAACTTTTTAAAAAGAAAACAACAAATAATCTTATATTTCCTAATACCCATTTTAGTTTCTGCTAGCCCTATTGCAATTTAGTCCCCTAAATAGTAATTGTTGAATGGAAGTATTGGTTATTAATACTAGAGTTGGTGTGTTGTAAAGAGTATTCAATATGCTCCATTGTTAAAATGGGGTTTGATTTTTCTTAATTGGGGTCATCTTAGGTTGTTCAGCTTAGCTTAAAATTCCCAAGTGATAAGCTTGCAGATCAATCTAGGGTTTCTATCTTTTTTCTATGATATGGAAGTCACCCTTTCAGATGTTTCTCTCACTGATGATTGTCTAACTAAAATGTCCTTTTAGCATGATGATTTTCCTATCATGGGAAAATTCAAGGGAATAAGACTAGATGGCGTAAAACTCTATGGATTGATATGGAATGTACGAGGTTGGATATAGAGTTAAATTCTTCTTTTTAAGGATTTCTTTCTTCTTCAAGTCTATCGAGGATAGAGAATTTTTTCAAGTAAGGGTCGGGATATTTTTGGTAAATCTAGGTTATTTTTATGTCCTCTGGCAACCATTTTTAGACCTAGATCATCTCTTTTTCAAAGGTTCCTTTTTAGATCCCATTCTACAACCTCCCTCTGGTTTGTAGAGTAGTGAAGATAGTTTAGTTGCTTTTAAAGATCTACACCTCTAGACCAATGCTAGTCACAAGTTGCATAGTGCATCATAATGATTGCCTTACACCCTATGCAGTTGTTAGTAGATTGATGGCACAACCAATTTTAATCATCAATATCAACACTATAAAATTATATGCTTCTGTGCACCATGCAAATGATATTCATGCTTCCTAGCACTTGAAAGCACTCATTCCCACATGTTTACTTGCATTCAGCACATCTAAAAAGCTAAACAGAAAATAAAGGGCACTTGATAGCAAGGTTTCACTTCAAATTTAACTCCAAAACTCAACATACAATTCAGAAAAATTACCCCTTATATTTCAGCTCTATTATCCAATTAATTTACCCTCAAAATTATCAAGCCTAACAATTTAGCAATATGACCTCTCAAATTTCAACTCTAAAATCTATCAATTTACTATGCAAGATAACAATTATTTGGGTTCTCAAGTCTATCTTTGTACTTCCTTTCATTTAGAATCATATGGTCATTGGATTCTCAGGTCTTTATCTTTCTACTCCATTACATACATTATCGTGTCATAAGATCTCTAACACAATACCACGGAAGCCTCAATGCATCTCATATACAGCCAAATAGTTTTAAAAAAACAACAATAAAGTAAGAAACATACTCAACAAAAGCGATGACAAATTGGCACATTATCTTCTCATTTTTTGGTACAGTTGAGAACATTCCAAATGTTTTCAAATGTCAAATTCTTTAATACATCAATTGACTCCTCCAAATTATTACTTTTTTTAAAATAGAAAGTTCATAGTTTATAATACTAAGAAATCATCAATCTTTTGGCCATTTCTATGATCTGAAAGCAAATAACAAGCACTCAATAAAGAATCAAAAATAACAAAGTCAATTAATATGGCAACCTAAAATAAGCCTCAAACAATACACGGAAATAAGGATTACAACCTAGTTTGAAGTCTTTCCCAAAATTTTGAATCAAGAGTAAACCACTAATGATAAGAAACAATGATAGGAAACATGGTTTACAACCTGGTCCCCATAAATTGTTGACACAAAGAAACCTAAAGAAAAAAGAAACTAAAAGATGACATTTTTAAATAATTAGAGCTCTATAATTGTCTAATTATGATTAAGTACGTGTGCATGCTAAGCCTTCTCTGTCTTTGTAGCTGCTATTTCAACCTATCCACACAGACAACTAGTTCTCCTATTAGCAATGAGACCAACATTTTTCCCTGGGGGAGCATCACGACACACAATACTAGCATGCCCATTGTGTTGATGATTACCACCACCATGAGGATGCTCAACAGGATTCATTGCCACACCACAAACCTTGGGCCAATAGTTTCTTTTAACCCTATTTTTGTGATATGCATTAGTAGCTTAGAGTATTGGCTTTTCTGTCCTTCCACCACTAGTAGCCTGACCAATCATGGCTCTACAACTACTTGGAACAATCTTCTTAGCTCCATATGGAAGTTTTACCTTGTAAATTGAAACCAATTTCCAAGACTCATCAAACAAGGCTATTAAAAATATGCAAAATCAAAAATTACACAAATCTGCACATTAAGATAGAACTTAGATAATTGTTTTAAAATTATTTCCACTACCTTTGGAATAATTGCATTTATTAGCTCACTGTAACCTTGGAAAAAAAATTAAGCATAGAAATATGCCATAAGTCTCCACAAGGTGTACACCTAGAACTCAAAATAGTTTAAAAATAATTTAGAAAAAGCCACCATCCATAGGACATCACAATAGATGCATCACATGTTTGTTGCTAGCCGAAAAGAAAAATGATAAACAAAAATGATAATGAGTCAAGAGGAAGATCAAGAAGCAGTACATTCAAATTAAATTTCAACTAGCTACTAAACAAGTACAACCCACTTTGACTTGTCATAAGTTCAAAATATTAGAACAGGTACATTTTTATGTCTTTAAAGGTGACAAAAATCCTTCAATGGATCAAACGTTCTAGATAGAAATGCATTGCAAATGATAGAAATCAAATTTAAAATTACTCATCTCATAAAAGAATAGTGGAGAAAAGGCATAAAAAGTGTTCTTTGATTTGATTGGCCCAATGAGAATTGTTGTCTCAAAAATTCAACTATATCACCATGACTTGTTCCTTGCTGCAGTAATGCTAACTATTTCTTTAACCATCGCAGGACCGTGGTATACTAAACATCACTTGAATCCTTTCACTGCATTACCACACTCCTTCATTCAAACTGTCATAGGGCTGCGGTATCCAACACTTACATAACTTAAACTCCTTATACCGCCATATTGAAATCCTCACTTGAGGCTACCGTGGGGATGCGGTGTATTGTTTTCCTTTGCTCCTTCTTACCACATTACCACCGATTATTCTCTTGACTACCATGGGACCGTAGTGAAGTATCATATGTTGAAATGTGAAGTCAATTTGACTTATTCCAATAGTGACGAGGAGTGTCACTCATGCTTTTATGCATGGAAATCTATCTTTAGATTTGATTGGTTTTTGCATGTGCTTTTTCATGAATATTAAGGGTTGTCGAGCTTGAATCCCAAGGCATGAGAAAAAGTTTTGTAACTGTGAATTTTCTTCTGAGAATAAAATTGAGAGATCTTTGCCCGTGGTTTTTTCTTGGTATATTACCAGGTTTTACATGTAAATCTATCATCTATTTTGTACTTTTATTGTTAATTCACTGTTATTTCAATTCTGTACTGCTTATATTTCTAACATCATATGCCACTTAAATTTATACTGCCAGCCTACCACTTCATTTTGAGACTGTTGCGGGGCTGCAGTAATCAATCTCTACATACCACGATGCCACAAGTGTAATCCCTTCATGTTGCGGGATAGTGATAACTGTTCCCTTGTTATTGTTGGTTCCCGTACACCTGCCAAGCCCTTTTGAGTGACCTGTGGGACTATGGTGAGAGATAAAAACACATCAATGGTCAAAACTACAAATATCTTTCACATGGACTTCGTATGGGGTGCTTCTAAATCACTCTTGGAATAATTTTAAAAGAAATATGGATCCCTAAGATGGATTTATGGAAGAAAATTTGCATGAAACCAAGTGGGACTATGAGAATTTTTAATGGTCCTAATGAATGACTACAAACCTTTCTATTCCTGTCTTGGTTGAGCCATGTATAGGCCTATTATGGGTTCCATGAGGTTTCCATAAGTCTATCTATATAGACCTTACAAATGTATCATAAACCCTTCGAAAACTTCACAAACCCTTAAAAATCTTGTGCATACCTTTAAGGACTTGATAGAGTTCTTAATGATCATGTAGAATTTCTCATGTTTTATGCAAGGTCCTCCTTTAGCAGGACCTAGTCCTGCTTTAGGACCTCTTAATGGCCTGTAGACATCACCTTCACAACTACGAGTTCCTTATCTAGTTGCTGCTCTAGGTAAATAATCTCCTTGTTGATGTTAAACTTTTAGTTGTATTTAACCTATTATGAAACCATACATATTTAAGTTTGTCATGTTATTCAAAGGTAAAAGTTTAAATCCTAAATGAAACATTATGGGCTGATTTGTAACTTATATAATTATTGAAAGATTGGATTTATTTATATAAGGCCTTAGTTGCTTTTGGTCTTTGTCTTTTGGTTGAATTAGCATCCAACAAAAGCAGTGCATGCTTGCTAAAGCAATGAAGTATTTTTTGAAAATTTAGGCCGTTTCTTTTGGGTTGAGTACTTTTGTAGAGTTTGTAGCCTAGGGCCCAAACTAAAAGCTTGAGTTTGGGAAAATCAAATTACAATCTTATGGATTTGATTATTGGGTTGGGGGTTGTATATATGTAGCTAAATCTAAGTCTTAGTGACAATTTTTTATGTCTGCAACTAGAACTCTATGAGGTATCAGTCCCTAAATGTTCTTTTATCAAATGTATGTATAGATGTGTATCACCTAAAGAACATTGTAGGAGAATCACTGTAGCAGATGAATTGACTCCACATGCTTCTTAACTAACCCTGTTTCATTTCATTAATGCATGAACCTTCTCAAATGGATAAGCCATCTTTCCATAAGAAATACATTTTTCTTGTTTCCAAGAAACATAGTTGAGACTCTATTGGGTGACAACTTCAAATGGATGTGGGTTGATCTATCAAGTGCCCATATTTAGATCTAGTAGTCTTTTTTATTTTAATTTAAATCTTAATTGTAGGTTATTTTCCCTATATCATTTATTCTTGGTTTGAACTCCTTGATTTTGTGGTTTTTTGTTAGGACCCAGAGCTTTCATATGTAGGACTAAGGTGCTTTGTAGTTTGTTTGTTTAATTTTTTTATTCTTAGAAAAACATCATAAATCAATAGGATATTAAGGAAGTTGCTAAACAATTAATACATATAATTTGTTGTTTGTGAAGGAGAATCCTATGAGATCCAATATGGCAGTGGATCAATTTCCAGTTTCTTAAGTAAAGATGATGTCACAGTTGGGAAACTTTTGAAACATCAGGTTAGTAATTATTTGATGTTAAGGCTTCCCAGTTGGATATCAAAAATCTTTTCTCATCAACTTAATTTAGAATTTATGTATAAATAGATTCTTTCATGGTGTAGGTCTTTACTGAGACAAAACATGAACTAGGGTTGGCATTTTTGTTGTCTAAGTTTTATGGCATTCTTCAGCTTGGTTTCCAGGAAATTTCTATTGATAATGTTGTTCCAGTCTGGTTAATGTTGATAGCCTTCATTCTATAATGTCAACTTCATTCTATAATCTAAGCATGTCACCTTTCATAAACTTTGAACAAGGTTCTGAAATCAAGGGTTCAATATGCATATTTTAGGCCTATGTTGAACACTATGTTTAAGGTATTTGTTGACAAGGCTACAATTTTTTAATTGATTTATCTTTCTACTGTGTTTTGACTTACTTTTGTAAACTTGCAATATACAATGCACTTTTATTGTTTCTAAATTGAGACTAATAGTAATTTTGTTGGTTGTATTGAGGCACAACTTCATTCATGGCAGAAAAGGTAGCACCTTGTTGCTCATATCAGATGGCACATTACATATAAAGGAGGAAAGATTCTAGGGTTATTGTTGGCTACATTGAAGGAGAGAGCTTCATATATGGGACACAATCAACACTCTCCTTGGATTCTACATGTTACAGCTTGCTCCAGGAAGATTGCCCACATTGCAGAAGTTTTAAGGGATGAAAGGGGCATGTGCTTGCATTGAAGGGCTCCAAACATGTGTTTCCACACTAGTAATAGTCTAGAAGATGAAATAGAGCGCATACCTAGGTAACAGTAGTAGTGATGAACTATTTTCAAGGAATTTGGAAAATATACAATGATGTCAAAGGTAGTCAAGGCATTTGATAGAGGGGCAATGTTCTACATAATGGGAGGCATAGTACAATTGAAAGCATGCCAAAATAATGAGCTAGGTAGTGGTAGTCATAAGGCATTGTTAATTTTATAAAGGGAAAATGCATGACATTAGGTTAACAAGTGATTGGACAGGGCATTTCAAGAAGCTACAAGTTTGATTAGGATAATGTATAGCCTAGTCATAAGGCAATGTTGAATAACAATCCATGACAATTGAGGCATCCTACCAAAGATGACAGTCATCAGAGGCATAATCATCAGAGATAAGGATAGTTTATTGCTACATGTAACAATTCACAATGGCAGCTTATGAACTAGAGCAAATTGGGTACATGAGATAGGATCTCTATAGAGATGACAGTGTGATCTTGAACTAGGATAGTGAGCTTCATGGGATAGTCATGGATTTGAAGAAGACATCTATGAATATTTGTCTTTGTGCTTCTATGCTCAGTGATACTGAGAAAATTAGTTTCTTGCTCATTCTTTGAGCTATGTATTATAACCATGAAGGTTTTTTAAGAAAAGAGAAAGCATTGTAACTTATTTTCAGATATGTATGCTATTTGTAAGCATTTGGCAGCTTATGAACTAGAGCAAATTGGGTACATGAGATAGGATCTCTATAGAGATGACAGTGTGATCTTGAACTAGGACAGTGAGCTTCATGGGATAGTCATGGATTTGAAGAAGACATCTATGAATATTTGTCTTTGTGCTTCTATGCTCAGTGATACTTTGAGCTATTTGGCAGCTTATGAACTAGAGCAAATTGGGTACATGAGATAGGATCTCTATAGAGATGACAGTGTGATCTTGAACTAGGACAGTGAGCTTCATGGGATAGTCATGGATTTGAAGAAGACATCTATGAATATTTGTCTTTGTGCTTCTATGCTCAGTGATACTTAGAAAATTAGTTTCTTGCTCATTCTTTGAGCTATGTATTATAACCATGAAGGTTTTTTAAGAAAAGAGAAAGCATTGTAACTTATTTTCAGATATGTATGTTATTTGTAAGCATTTTTTATCAATAAAACAAGTTGTTTTTACCTTCTCAAAGTTGTTTCATTGTGCAGGCTTCAAAATAAACTACTAAATATACTAATGACTAAATGTAAGCTTCAAAATGACTAAATATACTACTAATTGACGTCAATTAATAATTAAATCAACTAAATATACTAATAATTGATAGAAACCAGTGAATAGTGAATAAATATGACTAAATATATGACCAATGTTAAATTAGTGAATAAAAATGACTAAATATACTACCAAATTGATCAAAATGATGATTAAAATAAATGACTTAGAATACATTACCAATTGACAAAAATCAGTGAATAAAAATGACTAAATAAGTGAGCAATTAACAACAATCAATGACTAAATTAATGACTAAATATATTAGTGAATAAAAAATAACTAAATAAGTGACCAAATTACAACAATCAATGACTAAATCAATGACTAAATATACTACCAAATCAATTAATCAAAACAACCAATAAATGACTAAAAATGGTTTAGTCATCAATTTGGTCACATTATAAATGACTGACAATAAACTACTAATGGTCACGTGACCATGTTTGGTCATTTATAAGTAGTTTTTAGTAGATTTGTTTAGTCATATATTGTTGTTTCTGTACTAGTAGAAGGATTTGGCCACTAAAGTATTGTTAGAGTTTGATTTGAAGCTTGACAACATCACTCCTGAACAAGGAAGACAGAAGGTGATGGAGAGTGGAATGTTTTTTTTTCCAAATTTGAGTTTGGTGAATGCTTTGGCCTTTGAGACCATAAGGAAGTAGAGTGAAGTAGTCTTCTCTACTGAGGAGCAGGTAGAGGAAATTTTTGGATGTGGTTTCAATCCATCTTTTGAGACATTATCTATCTGGACCCTAGCACCCAACACAAGAAAGCTAGATGTGGTTGAGAGCATTGATCAACTTAGGGGTAACCTAATTGTGAAGAGAGTTGCTGACTCACCAGTACCAGATGCAGCAACATTGGTGGTTGATACAACCATGTTCAGCCAGACTACAATCCTAAAGTTGCAAAAGGACTTTAATGAGTTGTAGAAGAGATATACATATGATCTAGTGAAGATGAGAGCTTTGGAAGAAAAAGAGTTGGCATCCTCTAGCACCCCTATGCCTATCATTTAAAGTCCATCAGCTGATGTTTTTCCATTAGATGGGGATTCTCTGTTCGCAAAAATTGTAGAATTGAAAGTGTCAATTGAATCTCTAAAGGGAGATAGAATGCAAACATATAGCAAGATAGTGTCTGATATAGTTAACCATCAGCTAACTAAGATCAATTGAAAAGTTGATGATGCATATAAGGGAATTGCAAACCCAAACTAGGCTTTGGTCAAGCATGAGAAAAAATCATCTAGTCTACAAGAGGTCATGAATAAGTGGATGCCAAGGAATGCCACTATAAAACAAATGGTCAAAATAACCAGGTTTGATCCAAACAAGTCCCCTGGGTTGCAAAGTGTATTAGAAACCATGACAATTATGCATGATGTTCCTTCTTACATGATGAAATTAGAGAAGCAGTTAAAGGAGAAGCAGTTAATATGATGAATCAAATGATGATAAACAATAATGATATCACCTATGTGATGAAACCCTTAGAAGGATGAATTCTCTTCAACTCATAAGAAGAGATAAATGATAACTTCAAACCTGTAACAACACATAATGACAACACAAATCTTCTCTAGAATCATAATGAATTCTTTGGATGCTCTTTTCTCCAATGCTTCAAGTTGGATCTATCTATCTAGGTTCATAATGAATTAAAAAACGCACTTATATATGATTTCCCATGAATATTCGTCAAATTAAACCAGATGAGCCAACAAAGAGAAACCTTTTTAAAAGGTCCTAAACTGACATACATTTGAATTTTCCCTAACCAATCAGGAGAGACTTGGGTAGTGGTGCCCAAGTCTTAGGGTTCCTTTTTAGTCTAGGGTAAGATAAAATATGGGGCCCTTGTTCCAATTTACATTGATTTTAGGAAATTTTGCATTGGGATGAATATTTAGAATGTATAATGTAAACATGAGGATGTAGGAGCTAAATAAGGAGGTAAAAAGACATGTGGCCACATTTTACTCCATAAAATTTAGCCCCCACTTTAATGTACGTATGATCTTACAATCAGTACATGCATTAAAGTACAATCAAAGCACATCAAACACATCATACTACAGCGAAGAGACACCCTAAGTTTGGAGAACTATTTCTAGCCCCCAAGCTTAGGCAAACATAAGAAAACACCTGACGGTCATGTAAAATACATATAATATAGTAATGAAGCACACAATACATGAAAAATATAGTAAAGAGACATGTAATACATGGAGAAGGCATGAATGCAGTCATGCAATACACAAGGTATACACAAAGAGATGACATGATTAAACAATTATATAACCCTAACTAGGCAATGGGGGAGCTCATTGCTACATGTTGCCATTAAAAGCACACAAAACACACAATGTGGGGGGATCTCATTACTATGTGCTACCATAAAACACATAAGATACATGATGTGGGGGAGCTCATCACTACACGCTGCCATTAAAACACACAAGCACCGTATAGTATGTGTTCAACACGCTGTACATCTTAAACACATCAAACATGGGTGATGATTACTATGTGCCACCATCTAAGACATGCCAAACACACCTAATGGTTGAGCTACACTACCACAACTACCAAAGACACACTTAAGGGTGAATAATTCAATATCCAACCCTGTCTCCATACAGGACTTTTTAAAAGAATGTCCAACCGCTCAAGGGAATACACAATCCTACCTTCCTAATTTCAAAAACTTACAACCCCACCTACATCATGGAGATGCCTTACGATGGCAAGGCTGCATGTGCACAAAGTATACAACCCCCTACATCATGGAGATGCCTTATAGTGACAAGGAAGTATACACAACACACAAAACAAAGTATATAACCCCACCTACAACATGAAGATGCCTTACGGTGAAAAGGAAGCATACACCATATATTCTATCACAATATCTAAGATATCCAAGCATTTACCACAATATATGCCCCCACCTTAAAGTGGTTGATCTCACTTTCCAATAGCAATCATGTTTAAGGTAAAGTTAAAAACATGTGAGAGAACAAGAGCTTTTGTAAAGCCCATGCCCCAAAGTGACATGTACTTACGATCACCAAATTATTTCCAACAATCACAATAGAAATACATTAGTATTATATGCTAACAATTAACAAACTTCAATTAGAAAATCTTAGATAAGATAACAACCAAATCATCATGTGAAACTGATACAAAAATAAGGCAATATACCACTTAATAAACCATGGCTACACTTGCGGGTTTGGAACTGAGTATAGCCATTAGGTTATACTTCAAGTATCTCAAAACTAAGTATAGCTACAAGGTGAGATACAAAAACTTTCCAAAGTGCTAGAAGCATATTTAGAGTATTGCAAAGGTTTGTTACAAGAATTTCACAACACAACACATGATCACATCACAACACAAAAGTGATTCTACTAGTTAAGCATAAATAATATATTAACCCCATCCTCATATATGGACTAGGTCCATTTTTATTTTCCTTTTGTAGGGATGCATGATCCTTTTCAGTGTTTATTAGTTATCATCAACCATGAACTAGTAGAGTCATGGAAGAAAGAAATCACAAAAATGAGAGAGGAGACAAAAATGACTTAGGTCACAATGTGGGAAGATGCCCCAAGACACCCTCCACAATGTTATGCTCCCAAGGCACCACATTAATTGTTTTGACTGCTTTCACATGTGTTTGGGAAGGACTTATCATTCTCATGCAAAGTCAGTGAAAAATACCGACATTGCATGTGTTTTCTGGAAAAATAGAAGTTTGACATGTAGGGGCAGTCATTTTACATCAGGGTAAATTTGCAACTTTAGAGGCATGTGCAAGGTCGGCTAAATGGACTGCCGGTGCATGTATGCTAAATTAATTTGATGCATAGTTAGTGGTTTCAACCGATAATGCATTTGTTGATTTTCTTTATAATCTCCGGAACGTGTAAAGATGGCATATTTCACCACTTTTACATGTGTCTGAAAGTTTGCAAGGGTTATGTAAGGGTGGCAGTTTTAACTGCCCTTACATTGTGTTTGGGACTCTCAAAGGATATGAAGATGGTCAGTTATTCCGCCAATGCATAAGGGTCAAAACACAAACAAGGTTTTCACAAAATGTAATGAGACACAGCGAATGTGTAGCTACGGAAGAAACTACGTATAGAGCATAGTCGGTGGTTTTAAAATCACACTATTGTTTGCTTTTAAACTTGAAGCAAAGAGATAAAATGAAAAACATTTAAACAAAACCCTAAATAGCAAAGACAAAAAAAAAGGAATGAAGACTTACCCTGAAAGGTCGATACGAAACCCTAACTCATGTACAATCAGAGAAATACAGTCGAATCCACTAACGTCTCAGTCAAATGATCTCCAAGAGGATTAACAGTTGAATGAGAGGTTTGATAATAAGAAATAAACAAACAAAATGAATTTAAAACAGTTTAAAAAGGCATAAATCAAATGCATTAATGCCAACACAAGTGGCATTATTGTCACTAATTCAAAAAGATATGCTTGGTCGACAGGAATGACCGACTTTGCATGTGTTCATCAACATGTGAAGGTGGGGGAAAAGACTGACCAAGCATGTTAAGAGAAAAGTTTAACATATGTGCAGGCGGTGAAAAAGACCGACCTTGCATGTTAAAAGTTCAAGGGACATGCATGAGCGGAGGTTCGGACTACCATTGCATGTCAAAAAAAGACTTAGTAAGATATCTGAAAGTGGCGAAAAGAGCCGACTCTGCACATAAAAGAACCAAAATACATATAAGAGTGGTTGTCTACAAAAATGAGCATAGCTGATTTTGAGAACAACAAGGCAGTGGGCCTCTTGTGAGCAGTGTGCTCAAGCAGTGAGCCTTAATTGGCATGTGCCATTTTTTTCTTCTTATTCTTTTAATGGAGAATACAATCTTGGGTTAGTCACCCCGTGGTTTTTCCCTTAACCGGGTTTTTCACATTAAAATCTTGGTGTAATTTGTGTTAATGTGTTTCTTCTCTTGAATTGTTGCATTATGTTTCAATGATTGATTTATTATTATGCTGTTGAATTACAAAGAGGACTTAAGTGATTAATAGGAAGAATATTTTAGGACAACTAATTCACACCCCCTCTCAGTTGTTTGTCTTGAATCTAACAATTGGTATCAGAGCTGAGTTCCTCTAAAAGAGCTTAACCTCTTGAGGAGATCTAGGATGTCATCCTACAAGAAGGATAGTCTGAGGTTTGATGGAACCAATTTTACTCTTTGGAAAAGTCGCATGGAATGTCACTTGCAATGTATAGGAATGCAGTATTGGATCATGGCTTCAAAGAAGTATATTCCTCCACAGAATGGTCAAAGTACCGTAGATGAAATTAGAGATGCTGAAAATAATCTTTGAACTAAAGAAGCTCTTCTAAGTGCCTTATCTGATTCAGAGTTGACAAATGTTATTGATCTAAAAACTGCATATGAGATTTGGCAAAAACTAGAACTTTGTCATGAAGGAGACAATTATGTTAAATGTGCCAAGCTATAGAGTCTAAAAGGAAAATTTGAAAACCTGAAGATGAGAAAAGGTGAAAATATCACTACATTTATGCCAAGAGTAAATGAGCTTGTTTGTGGCATTAGATGTGCTGGTGGAATCTTGGATGAAGATGAGATTGTTGCCAAAGTTCTCAGATCCCTTCTTGATTCTTACAAGTATAAGGTTGTTGCTATTGAAGAATTCAGATCTTTCTCAAATATCACAAGAGATCAATTGGTTGGTAAATTAGCTACATTTGAATTGGCCAAGTTTGGAGATGCACCCCCCAAGACTGAATTTGCTTTCAAAGCTAGTGCCTATGTAAAAGGAAAATGAAAGTTTGATCCAAGAGAGAACTCTTCAAAGAAGCTATCATGGTATGAAAAAGCAAGAAAAGATCTAGAAGAAGATGAAGCAGAAGCTTCTCAACTGGAAGCCCTTATTGCAAAAAGACTGCCAAGAGGATTTGGTAAGTATGAAGGGAAATTGCCTTTTAAATGTTTCAACTGCAATAGATTGGTCATTTTGCCTCAAGGTGTCTAGAAAGATTTTCAAGGGTAAATCCAAACAGATCAAGATTCCAAAAGAAATGTTACTATGTTCATGAAGATGATGATGATGAAGGAGTAACAGATGATGAATCAGAGACAGGAAACAAATCTGGAAGTGACTAGGTGTTTATTGCCATCAAGGAAGAAGATCCAATGCTCTCTAAATCTGTCAATCATAAAATGGTAGAAAGAGCTCTAGCTACCCAAGTTGAAGAAAAGGATGATTGGGTCATTGACAGTGGATGCTCCCACCATATGACAGGTGACAAAAATAAGTTCATAGATTTGGAAAGATATGAAGGAGGAGTGGTAAAATTTGGTGATAATTCTGCTGGTAGAATCAGAGGTAGAGGAACTATTTCTTCTGATGGAAAGAACAAAACCAGTAATATACTGTATGTTGAAGGCCTGAAGCACAATCTTCTCAGTGTTGGACAGTTGGTGGGAAAAGGCTATGATTTCTGATTCAAAAATAGAAAATGTAAGATCTTTGAAAGCTCCGGAACAAAGATTGCATCCAGTACTCAAACGAAAGGTAATATCTTCCACTTGGTTGGTACTAGTAAAAGTTGTTTATTTGTTCAAATTGATTAGAGTTGGTTGTGGCATAGGAGAATGTGTCATGTGAATTTTGATAATATCATCAAGATAAGCAACACTCAGGCTATAAGAGATCTTCCTAGACTAGTGAAACCTACTAATAGTTTGTGCATAGAATGTCAGTTCGATAAGCAAAGAAGGGTCACATTCAAAAGTAAGGAATAGTCTTCTATCAAATTATTAGACTTAGTTCATACTGATCTATGTGGTCCAGCAAGAATTAGGAGTGTGCAAGGTGATAGATACTTCATGTTATTAATTGATGACCACTCCTGGATGATGTGGGTGATTTTTTTGAGAGAGAAATTAGAGGCTCTTGAGAAGTTCAAAATATTCAAGGTTATGGTAGAGAATGAAACTAGATTGAACATAAAATGTCTAAGGTTTGATAGAGGTGGAGAATTCACATCTGGTGAGTTCATAGAATTCTGTGAGAAACATGGGATAAAAAGATAGTTGTCTGCTCCAAGGACTCCATAGCAGAATGGAGTAGTGGAAAGAAAGAAATGGACCATCCAAGAAGCATCTAGAACCATGATGATGGAAGAAAATGTTCCTCGGATCTACTAGAGAGAAGTTGTAAGCACTACAATATATACTCTTAATCAAGTACAAATCAGAAGCAATACTAGTAAGACTTTTTATGAACTCTGGTTTGGCATCACTCCCACTATGAAGTATTTTAGAGTCTTTGGTAGCAAATGTTACATTAAAAGAGATGAAGATCTAGGCAAATTTGATGCTAGAAGTGATGAAGGAATATTCTTGGGTTATTCTACTCAAAGCAAAGCATACCAGTGTTATAACAAGAGATTGAGAAAGATTATAGAAAGTACAAATGTGAAGGTTGATGAAGGTATTGAAAAACTATAAAGGTTTTATGAATATGATGAAGATGATTAGAATGATGTTTTGGTCCAAGAAGTCCCTTCTAAGATTCAGATCTAGACTAATCCAGAGAATCAAGAAGAAGAGATAAGTTTGAATGAACCTGTTCAAGAAATAGAAGTGCATGATAGTCCCAAAATTCCTAGGTATGTAAGACTGAATTACTTTGAAGATTAGATCATACATGATAAAAGCAAAGGTGTTCAAACAAGAAGAAAGATTGCTCAAGACTTAGAAGAGTATTGTCTAATTTCAAAGATTGAACCAAAGTCAGTGAATGAAGCATGCAATGATAAAATCTGGACTAAAGCAATGGAGGAAGAGCTAATGCAAATTGAGAAAAATCACACTTGAGATCTTGTTCCCAGACCTAGAAACAAGAATGTGATTGGAACCAAATGGGTCTTCTAGAATAAACTGAATGAAGATGGTGAAGTAGTCAGAAACAAAGCCAAATTAATTTGCAAGGGTTACTCTCAAGTAGAAGGAGTTGATTTTGAAGAAACTTTTGCTCTGGTGGCAATAATTGAAGTAGTTAGATTATTTCTTGCCTTTGCTACCTTCAAAGACTTCAAAGCATATCAGATGGATGTCAAGTTTGCCTTCCTAAATGGTGACTTGGAAGAAGAAGTATACATTGAGCAACCGGATGGATTTCAATTGTCTAATCATCATGATATGGTCTGCAAGTTGAAGAAAGAACTGTATGGACTCAAACAAGCCCCAAGAGCCTAGTATGAAAGACTAGATAAGCATCTTTTGAAGATTGGTTTCAACAAAGGTACTGCTGACAGTAACTTATACTTCAAAATTGATCATGAAAATATCTTAATTGTTGAAGTGTTTGTTGATGATATCATTTTTGGAGGAAGAGATAGTATGTGCAAAACTTTTGCAAATCAAATGAAAAGTGAATTTGAGATGTCCATTTTTGGGGAAATGAATTTCTTCTTGGGTCTGCAAACCATTCAAACAAAGAAAGGAATCTTCATTTCATAGACCAAATATGTGAAAGAATTGTTGAAGAAATTTGGGATGGAGGACTCAAAACTAATGAGTATTCCCATGGCAACCGGATGTAAATTGAGAAAAGATGATGACTATCCTAAGGCCGATTGGAAAAAGTACAGATCAATGATTGGAGGACTATTGTATCTCACTCAAACTAGACATAACATTATGAATGTTGTTGGTCTTGTTGCTAGATTCCAAGCTGATCCTAGAGAATCTCAATTCATGGCAATTAAGAGGATTTTTAGATATCTAAAAGGGACAGTTGAGTATGGTTTGTGGTATCCTGGAGATCATGATTTCTCTCTTCATGCATATATAGATGCGGATTAGGCAGGAGATGTGGATGTCTGGAAGAGTACCAGTGGTGGAGCATTCTTTTTGGGGAAGAGATTGGTTTCTTGGCTAAGCAAGAAACAAGATGCAATATCTCTGTCCACTACAAAAGTAGAATATATTGCAGCAACAGGTAGTTGCACTCAAGTTTTATGGATGAAGCAAATGCTAAGAGACATCAGAGTGGAGTATGATGAACCTATCACAATCTTCTGTGATAATTCAAGTGTAATAAATATATCAAAAAATCTAGTGTTGCATTCAAAGACAAAACATATATCCATCAAGTTTCTTTTTTGAGAGAGCAGGTGAACAAGAATGAAGTTAGATTAGAGTTTGTGCCCTCTAAGTATCAGATTGCAGATATTTTTACTAAACCTCTACCTAAGGACTCTTTTGAGTATCTCAGGGAGAAGTTAGGGGTTATTACCCCTCTGATTCTGAATTAAGGTGCACTAATGTGCATTAGTCTAATTGATCTCATAGTCATATCTTGTGGTCTGGATTGATGATGGGAAGCTACTACTTAGGGGGAGCAGCTGGTATGCTTCTGAAGTGATGCAAGTATGTGACCATTGCCATTGATGTCAAAGGGGGAGAGAAGACATGTGAAAAACAAGTGGTTTCTGATCAAAGGGGTAGCAGTAAAGGAAGAGAAGACATGTGAATGGTTGTTGTGGATAGAGGGAGTTATGTCAGTGAGGAGAAGTTCTTGTCTTGATGGTTAAAACAATTTTTCACATCATATGTTGCCATCAATAACAAAGGAGGAGATTGTTGCAAGTATGGGCCTAACCAGTGTTGTCATTGATGTCAACATACTCCTATTGCATTAATGATAAGGATTGGATGAGTTATATGCTAAGGATATTGAGAAAATTAGTCCTATCAGGAACAGAGAAGAATAGTGAAGACAGGAAGGTAAAGATCCCAGCTAAGATGAAGATCAAAGGATGCAGATCAAAGGGTTTGTAGATATGTGTCTTAAGTTGATCTAGTAAAGATTTGAGAGGTCTACATGAATATTTGAAGAAGTTATGGCTACTTGAGCAAAACTAGTTCTGGCAGATGTTTAGAGGTGATAGAGTGACACAGATAGGTCCATTGAGGTCCAAAAATGCAATATCTTGTTTTGCCAATTTGATGGAGTGTTTAAGAAGTCAAATTGAATTGACAACCCAATTGGTTCGTGGTCTAGAGGTCCGCAAGCATCTATTCCAATATAACAGTGATGATAGACTATTTTCTTGAGGTTCTGGATGAAGGAGAGGATTATTTTAGTAAGCAAAAGTAGTGTGGATGTTCTTGGTGATTCAAGCAAGCTTGTGGAGGTCTTTGGATTGTGTCCATTTCATGTTGGTGGTCTACATTAAAGATTGAGCTCATAATTGAAGAATTACTTCTAGATGATGATGTTCTTCCTAAGTCTAGCTGATCAGATGAGTCACACATCCTGAGGATGATCTTGAAGATGTTCTATGAAGCATGGCATGTTCCTATAAGAAGATTGAAGTCCCAGATCCATGTAGCTGACAGTGTGTTGATCCACGTGAAGTATTTTTGTGATTAGTCATGTTGTATTTATGTATTTGCTCTATAATGTATGCCGACTTGGATGATTATCCCAAAGTCAAATGTATTGTATAAATAAGAGGTTGTGAAGTCATTTCAAAAGCATCTTGGCAGAGATGAGAGTGTGGTAAAGAGCAGAGAAGTGAAAGGTAGAGAAAAGGTATTGGGCTTAAATGGAACTGACTCAAGCATGGTGAAGATGCTATTCTTTAGTTCAAGTATGTAATACTTATCATTTTGTATATAGTGTGTCTCCTATAGGTAGTGGGTCTCTTTTGAGCAGTGTGCTCAAGTAGTGAGCCCTAATTGGCATGTGCCATTTTGTTCTTCTTATTCTTTTAATAGATAATACAATCTTAGGTTAGTCACCCCGTGGTTTTTCCCTTAACCGGGGTTTCCATGTTAAAATCTTGGTGTCATATGTGTTAATGTGTTTCTGCTCTTGAATTGTTGCATTATGTTTCAATGATTGATTTATTATTATGTTGCTGAATTACAAAGAGGACTTAAGTGATTTACAGGAGGAAAATTTTAGGACAACTGATTCACTCCCCTTCTCAGTTGTTTGTCTTGAATCTAACATTTTATGCAATATTTTCCTTTATTTTTCATTGGAATCAAGTGTTTGACTTTCCATTAATGCTACTTGTATGAGTGATTTGATGAAATTTTATTGTGTTTAAATATCAAAACCTTTAAAATTATTGTCTCATTCTTACTTGCAAGTATTAAGTGTAGTGCTATCACAGGTCTTAGGTTTTGCTACTAAAATATTTTTCCTTAATGTCGTGAAAAACCCTTTTTCCTTCATAAAGAAGATAATTTCTAGCCTTCCTTAGAAACATTTTTGTGATTACATTGCCAAAAGTGGATTGTGTGGATAGACTTCTGAGATCTATTGTGAGTCAGATTTGCAAGTTTTCCATCAAAATCAGTTGCATCACTGCATTTATAGTTTTAGTTTTAGTGATTCCATTAGATTTTTTTTACCCTTTTCCTGCAAATTTATCATTTTATCAAGGGAACCAACCCATCTGGAGGTTCAAGCTCACCATAGGTCACACACATCCTAAGTTTGATCCAATGTTTTGAAGGATTGTAGAGTTTCACAACTTTGCATAAGGGTGCAATCCTAATCGACAATAGATACTCAAAGGTATCTTTAGGTAGAGGCTTAGTGAAAATGTCTGCAATCTAACCCTTTGTGGACACATATTCCAACTTCACTTCATTCTCTGTCACCTTCTCTCTCAAAGACTAATACCTTATTGATATGTACTTTGTTATTGAGTGCATCACTAGATTCTTTGAAATGTTTATGGCACTTGTATTGTCAAAAAAGATTGCAATTGATTCTTCATACACAACTCTTATATCCTTCAAAGTCTTCTTCATCCATAATACTTGAGTGCAAAAACATATTGTTGTAATATAATCTGCTTCTATATAAGCACTAAGAGTGAAATCATTTTTGTCATCAACATCTCCAGCCCAATCTGCATCTATATAAGCACTAAGAGTGAAATCATTGTCCTTTGGATACCATAATCCATAATCTGGAGTACCTTTCAAATAGCTTAGATTTCTCTTAATTTTCATCACATGTGATTCTCTTGGATCAGATTGAAACCTTGCAACAAGACAAACTGCATGAATAATATAAGGTCTAGTTTGAGTTAGATAAAGTAATCCTCCAATCATGGATCTGTATTTTTTCTGATTAGCCTTAGGTGATTCATCAGCTTTGCTCAACTTGCAACTAGTCACCATGGGAGTACATACCAATTTAGAGTCTTCCATCCCAAACTTCTTCACCAACTCTTTCACATATTTAGACTGGGATATGAAGATTCCTTTATCTGATTGATTAATTTGTAGACCCAAAAATAAATTCATTTCACCAAACATGGACATTTCAAATTCACTTTTCATCTCACTGGCAAACCTTATGCACATACCTTCATTTCCTCCAAAGATAATGTCATCAACAAAGACCTCAACAATCAAGATCTAATCATCATTGATTTTGAAATACAAATTGCTATCTATAGTGCCTTTACTAATTCCCAATTCTAATAAATACCTATGTAACCTTGTGGTGGTGGCTGCATAAACATTCAAGTTTCAAAAATTTAAATATGCAGGCCCCTTCCCAAAAAATCCAAAAAGTTCCAATGCTTTCGGCCTCTACAGGAAAAATATGCATCGGTGGGTTAGATTTCTCCATCAGCCACTGAAAAATGTTAAGAAATGAGTTGGATGCGTTTCAAATGCATATCAGGTTTTTGTTCTTGTGTCTAAATGTGTCTCTAATTGTGGATATGAGGGTCTCATGTTTCAAACGCCGCGAGATCCGCCATGTGTCGAGCCCCTGTTCAAGTCACATTTTTGTTTCTAACGGGTATCTGCAGCGCAGAGTGTGACATGTGGCAGAAGCTATTTCTATTGTGTTTCAAGTTACTCCCCATGGAGGGTGCCATGTGTCAATGGTGGAGACACTCCTTAAAAGTTTCAGCTGCAGCGTAGACGGCACCATGTATATCAAAAGATAGCTGCGGAGTTTGACAACTGTCAGCCTCTGCATCTTGTTTCATTTTTACCTTCAGCGCCAAGTATAGACAGAGGTGGGTCCCAATGAGTCTCAGTTGTTGCGAATCATGCCGCATGTATCTAATGTCTCCGACACAGTTTCTATGTTACTTCACGCAGAAGGTGCCACATGTCACTTGCGGAAGCATAGTTTCTAAAAGTTTCAAGAGTGCCATAGAATGCTCCACGTGGGGGCACCCGAGGGACACGGGTTAGTAGCTCAGAGCCCCACAGACTATGCCAAGTGGCGGCCTCCACCAGTGTTTCTAAAAGACTCTCAAAGTTTCACAACCTCTGCCTAAAGTTTCCAAAGCCCCTTTCTATAAGGTTTCAATGATCGTGTGGGAGGCACCAAGTGTCATACAGCGGGGGCATTCTTTCTTTGATTCAACAAGCACGTAGAATATGCCATCTGTCCCTTATGGTTGCTGTAGAGTGTGACACGTGTCAGCTTCCGTGGGACTGTTCTTTATGTTGCATTGTTCAGCGAGGCTGGAGGTGGGACCCTGCATTAAATATCAAGTGGGGCGGAGGTCGCCAAGTGTCAGCTTCCACAGTTGTCACAGTGGGTCCCTTTTATGTCTCTCAGTGGTGAAGCAGAACCCGCCACGTGTTGGTTTCTGCCTGTGTTTCAAAGGGAGTTTCTATGCATTTCAAGGATGCCATGGAGCTCACCATGTGGCGGCTTCCACGCATGTTCCCGACAGAAGGCTTTCAGTAGGGAAAATGATGGTGGCGAAAAGCCAGTGATGGAAACTTCAGGTGCCTATGTGGCATGATCTGGTTGGTGGTGACTTTTTGAAACTTTTGGGGCCGTTGATTTTGGAGATGGGTTTTTGATCGACGGCTATGTTTTAACTTTCGGCGATGGGTTTTCCTGCGTATCTCTGGCCATTTTTGGGTGGGAAAACTTCTGAGGCTTGCTGCGGCTGCATTTCCAGAGGCTGCAGGTACATGAAGCAGTAATGGTGATTGTTACAGAGGTGTGGGTCGAGTTGACAGGTTCAACCACCAGTTTTATGAGGAATGTCCCTGGGCGGCGGTGTGGGGCTCGAGATCACTTCTTGTCCCTCCTCCTTGTCCCTCTACAGCATTGTCTATTTTGAGCGCCATTTTCTCAATGCATTGTATTTGGCAAAATTTTGATATGCCATGTAATTAATTCGTTGAGTACACAGTTTTTCTATAAAAGGCAGACTGTGTCACTAATTTCAGGTTGTTGAAGGCCTGGGGCATTTTTGTGTAAATAATGAAAGACAGGGAATGACCCTGGTTGTTCTATCCCTATTTTGGAGTTTATGAGTTGCAACATGAATGTATTTTGCACATATTTTCAGTTTCAATGTTAATGTTATATGAAAAATGCTTATTGCATGTGTCTATCTGTAAGTAGAGGCAGTTAGATACCCATCCTTGGGTGAAGTTTGTAAGGCAAACATCAAATCCAACCCCCTAAAAGTTGAATGACAAGTTGCAAACCATCTGTTGTATATGTCTAGTTGACTCCTTGCCCAATGGATAGGCACCAGTCTGCTCCTGGGTCAGTAGTTATGAGCCAAAACCCCTTGTCTTGCATCTAGGACATTATGTCCACTCATTTCATCACTTCCACCTATTAGTTGTAGGATTAGGATTAGGACCCCTACATACTCTCATACCCAACCAAACACATATGTCCAAGAATGTTGCCAACCTTGTGATCTGTCATGTAGATCTTGGTCCATACATGAGAGTATTCTGCCTATTGTTGTCAAGTTAGATCTTTCTATCATTGAGCTAGTCAAAGTTACATCTTGAGTTATAGGGATACCCCCCTTGGTGCAGTAGAACCATAAGTGAAGGGAAGGCAGATCATGCAACCTCCCGTAATCTGTTGGCTGGATCTACCCAGGCATAGGAACTGGTAAACCCTCTGCCGATCTGGAGAAAATCCTCATGCAATACCCTCTGCTGATCATTTTATGCAGATCTTATCTATACAAATTGGAAATGACTTGCCCCTCTCTACTGAGGTCATTTTATGTAGATCTTATCGGTACAAATTGGAAATGACTTTTTCTGGTAGGCCAATTACAATCAAAAGAGTTTATTCAGATTTGCCCCCACCAAGTGGGATTCCATGGTATCAATCCGGTAGGCCAGTTACAATCAAAATATTTTTTCAGATTTGCCCCTCTCTAGTGATTTAGAACCAGAAGTGAAGGGGAGGCAGCTCACACAACCTCCTGTAATCTGTTGGCCAGATCTGCCCGGGCATAGGAACTGGTAAACCTTGTGATCTATCATGCAGATCTTGGTCCATACATGAGAGTATTCTACCTGTTGTTGTCAAGTTAGATCTTTCTATCATTGAGCTAGTCAAAGTTACATCTTGAGTTATAGGGATACCCCCCTTGGTGCGACAGAACCAGAAGTGAAGGGGAGGCAGCTCACGCAACCTCCCGTAATCTGTTGGCCAAATCTACCTGGGCATAGGAACTGGAAAACCCTCTGCCGATCCAGAGAAAATAACCAACAAATTTTGGCAACTCTGCTAGCTAGATCTACCCGGGCATAGGAACTGGTAAACCCTCTACCGATCCGGAGAAAATAACCAACAGATTTTGGTGACTCTACTGGGGATGTGAAGTAAAAGTACTATCTAATCATATCTGGTGATATATTTGTGGCCCATCCGAGTCACTAACAAAATGATGCTCTACTGGTGGAATGAACATGGAAAAGTAGCTTTCAGCTGTTGAAGGTTTTGTCCTCTCTGGAGAGGTGGTGACTCTGCAAATGATTTAAGTGCACATGAAAGATAGATGTATGTGATGTGACAAAGATGTTCATATTTCAGCATCTGGATGAGAAAAGGTACCTAGTTCCTTCCCCTTTATATTTTCTATTTACTGCATAAGTTAGATGCCAGGGGAAGCCTTAGCTCCTAGGCAGTCATAGGATGTCTAAGAGTGAGAGTTTTATGAATCCAAATATGTATTATCCCATACTCAGTCAAGAGGGGGGTGACATGTTGACTAAGAGAATAGAGGAGATAAGAAATAGGTTGATATTCTTAGAGGCTAGGCAGGCCCAGTTAAAAAGCAGTGACCCTGTTGTGTCTACTAGCCAGACGGCTAAACCTCTTGTCACCCCTTTTGATCCTTTGTATGACCAACTAGATTTTTCATGGGTTGATTATAAGGTTGAAAGTATGCCTACTATGATGTACAGTTAGATGCCTAGATTTAGTGGTCACAGTGTGTGTGATGGGAGTGCACATATCTAAAATTTTCGTGAGTTCATGGATACACATTCATTTAGAGATGAGGATATGTGGATGAGGTTTTTTGTTAGGTCCTTTCATGCAAAAGCTAGAGATTGGTATTTGAGCTTTCCAAAGAGATCATTTTCTATTGGGATGAGCTTGCTAGCTGTTTCAAAGAAGAATTTGCAAAAGAACTTGCTGATCTTGTTGCAGAATTAATGAAAATTAGAGAACAAGATGAGGAGCCATGTATTGATTTCAGTCATAGATTTGCAGTAGCCCTTTCACAAATCCCTGAAAGTTTCAGACCTGATATTTCAGCCTGTGTTGGCATATTCTTTGAAGCTTTTCAGGAGGGCTCTAGTGCA
The DNA here is from genome assembly GCA_027924645.1 of Cunninghamia lanceolata. NCBI lineage: Eukaryota > Viridiplantae > Streptophyta > Pinopsida > Cupressales > Cupressaceae > Cunninghamia > Cunninghamia lanceolata. Next base: position 3,831,214 of record BSBN01000797.1, read on the forward strand.
CTACTGAGGGAATTCAAGGTGACAAGTATGCAGATGGCATACAAATTTTTAGAAAATGTAGAAGAAATGAGAAATGAGCACCTGCAGAAATCCCTATCTCCAGGCCTTGGTGTGAGAAATGGTTGTGAAGCTACAAATTTTCCAAATGATCATGGCATCATGTGAAGATGAGAAGGTAGATATTGAGGATGCCAAGGAAAGGATCAATAAAGACTCCCATTACAATGATGAGGCATCTGGCCATGAAAGAAATAATGAGGTTGTGGATAGCAATGAAAAACTTTTTGAATGGATTTGTGGAGATGATTGTGAGTATTGTACTCAAGATAGAGAAGAGGTAAGCAAACAGAGAAGCAGTTCCATGTGTGAACCATTGCCTTCTTTTTAGACAATTGGAGATGATAAGAGCAATCAGAGATTGAAACAAGTGCTAGTGTAGAGCATGATTGTTCTTTGTTTGATGACTATTTTGCTTATGACACACAGGCTGATATTCTTCCACAAAATGAATCCATTGGTGATGAAGATGCATGTTCTGCTACCCATGAACCAATGGCATACCATGATGAGGCTGAGACACTTGGGTCACCCATTTATGACACATGTGGTGATGAGGATCCATCTGAGTATGGTGAGGATCTAGACATTGTTTTTGACTTGGATTCTATTTTTTATCCTGATGAAAGGGAGGCCAATATACATCAGGTAATTGATTGTAAAAATGTGACTGATTGTAAAGAGGTGCCAGAGCCTGATCTTTTCTAGTTTGGTACTGCTGATGGTTGTGTGCATGATGCGCACAACTATGATTTTGAAAGCTTTTCTTTTGATGTGCCAGCATATACAATGAGCTCTGATTTTCCTAGTTGTTTGGTGGACTCTGAATGTTTCCTATTTTCAATCTAGCTAGGAGATCATTTTGCAATGCATGAGGATAACATGTGTTATATTTCATTTGAATATGCATTGCTTGATAAATACTACATTCACTTGTTGCTGGATGCTAAGGGTTTCTTGCATAAGGTTGAGAGGAGCCAGCTAAATGAGATAATTGTTTATGCAAGTAACAAGGTTTGTTTGTGGGCAGATCATGGTAGCATTTTCAGGCTTGACCCAGTGTATGCAGATGAAAACAAAGTGTTTGATAAGGGGAGACACAGTTTTTTCTTTTCTTGGTGGCTTTAGGCCATCAAGTGTGTTTGGTGATGTAGGTTGGTGCAAGTTTGACTCTGTTGCCCAATGCATAGGGGACTGGTCTGCATCCTAGAGATCTAAGGTTCTCGCCATGCCTGCAAGAGGCATGCATCCCCAGACAGAGCCACTGGTGGTGCCTACATAAACATTCAAGTTTCAAAAATTTAAATATGCAGGCCCCTTCCCAAAAAATCCAAAAAGTTCCAATGCTTTTGGCCTCTGCAGGAAAAATATGCATTGGCGGGTTAGATTTCTCCATCGGCCCCTGAAAAATGTTAACAAATGAGTCAGATGCGTTTCAGATGCATATCAGGTTTTTGTTCCTGTGTCTGAATGTGTCTCTAATGGTGGATATGAGGGTCTCGTGTTTCAAACACCGCGGGATCTGCCATGTGTCTAGCCCTTGTTCGAGCCGCATTTTTATTTCTAATGGGTATTTGTAGCGCGGAGTGTGACACGTGGTAGAAGCTGTTTCTATTATGTTTCAAGTTACTCCCCATGGAGGGTGCCACGTGTCAATGGTGGAGACACTCCTTAAAAGTTTCAGCTGCAGCGCGGAAGATGCCATGTGTGTCAAAAGATAGTTGCAGAGTTTGACAAGTGTCGGCCTCCGCGTCTTGTTTCATTTTTACCTTCGGCGCCAAGTATAGACAGAGGTGGGTCCCAATGAGTCTCAGTTGTTGCGGATCATGTTGCATGTATCTAATGTCTCTGACACAGTTTCTATGTTACTTTACGCGGAAGGCACCACATGTCACTTGTGGAAGCATAGTTTCTAAAAGTTTCAGAGCCCCGCGGATTGTGCCAAGTGGCGGCCTCCGCCAGTGTTTCTAAAAGACTCTCAAAGTTTCACAACCTCCGCCTAAAGTTTCTAAAGCCCCTTTCTATAAGGTTTCAACAATCGCGCGGGAGGCACCAAGTGTCATATAGCGGGGGCATTCTTTATTTGTTTCAACAAGTGCACAAAATGCGCCATCTATCCCTTATGGTTGTTGCGGAGCGTGACACGTGTCAACTTCCGCGGGACTGTTCTTTATGTTGCATTGTTCAGCGAGGCTGGAGGTGGGACACTGCATTAAATATCAAGTGGGGCAGAGGTCACCAAGTGTCAGCTTCCGCAGTTGTCACAGTGGGTCCCTTTTATGTCTCTCGGTGGGGAAGCGGAACCCACCACGTGTCAGTTTCTGCCTATGTTTCAAAGGGAGTTTCTATGCATTTCAAGGATGCCGCAGAGCTCACCACGTGGTGACTTCCACACATGTTCCTGGTAGAAGGCTCTCAACGAGGAAAATGAAGGAGGTGAAAAGCTAGCGATGGAAACTTCAGGTGCCTATGTGGCACGATCTGGTTGGTGGCGACTTTTTGACACTTTTGGGGCCGTTGATTTCAGAGATGGGTTTTTGATCGATGGCTACGTTTTAACTTTCGGTGATGGGTTTTTCTCGTGTATCTCCAGCCATTTTTAGGTGGGAAAACTTCTAAGGCTTGCTATGGCTGCATTTCCAGAGGCTATGGGTAGATGAAGCAGTAATGGCAATTGTTACAAAGGTGTGGGTCAAGTTGACAGGTTCAACCACCAGTTTTATGAGGAATGTCCCTGGGTGGCGGTGTGGGGCTCAAGATCACTTCTTGTCCCTCCTCCTTGTCCCTCTGCAGCATTGTCTATTTTGAGCGCCATTTTCTCAATGCATTGTATCTAGCAGAATTTTGATGTCCCATGTAATTAATTCGTTGAGTACACAGTTTTGCTATAAAAGGTAGACTGTGTCACTCATTTGAGGTTGTTGAAGGCCTAGGGCATTTTTGTGTAAATAATGAAAGACAGGGCATGACCCTGGTTGTTCTATCCCATTTTGGAGTTTATGAGTTGCAACATGAATGTATTTTGCACATATTTTTAGTTTTAGTGTTAATGTTATATGAAAAATGCTTATTGCATGTGTCTATCTGTAAGTAGAGGCAGTTAGATACCCATCCTTGGGTGATGTTTGTAAGGAAAGCATCAAATCCAACCCCTTGAAACTTGAATGACAAGTTGCAAACCATCTGTTGTATATGTCTAGTTGACTCCTTGCCCAATGGATAGGCACCAGTCTTCTCCTGGGTTAGTAGTTATGAGCCAAAACCCCTTGTCTTGCATCCAGGACATTATGTCCACCCATTTCATCACTTCCACCTATTAGTTGTAGGAGTAGGATTAGGACCCCTGCATACTCTCATACCCAACCAGACACATATGTCCAAGAATGTTGCCAACCTTATGATCTGTCATGCAGATCTTAGTCCATACATGAGAGTATTCTGCCTGTTGTTGTCAAGTTAGATCTTTCTATCATTGAGCTAGTCAAAGTTACATCTTGAGTTATAGCGATACCCCCCTTGGTGCGGTAGAACCAGAAGTGAAGGGGAGGTAGCTCATGCAACCTCCCGTAATTTGTTGGTTGGATCTACCCAGGCATAGGAACTGGTAAACCCTCTGCTAATCTAGAGAAAATAACCAACACCTTGCATACTAGGCTCTAGGAGCTTGTTTGAGTCCATACAATACTTTCTTCAACCTGCATACCATATCACCTTGAATTGAAAATTAGAATCCATCTGGTTGCTCAATGTATACTTCCTCTTCTAATTCACCATTCAGGAAGGCAGATTTCACATCCATCTAATATACCTTAAAATCTTTGTGAGTTGTAAACACCAGAAACATTATGATTTCTTTAGTCTGAGCTACTGGGGCAAATATTTCTTCAAAATCTATCCCTTCAATTTGAGAATATCCTTTACATACAAGTCTTGCTTTATTCCTTACAACTTCTCCATTTTCATTTAGCTTGTTCCTGAAGACCCATTTAGTTCAATAATATTTTTGTCAGTGGGCCTAGGATTGAATTCCTAGATTTCATTCTTCTCTATCTAGAATAGTTCTTCCTCCATTGCCTTTACCTAATTTTCATCATTGCATGCTTCATTCACATTTTTTGGTTCAATCTTTGAAAGCACATAGTAATTGACTTGTTCCTCTGGAGTTCTTCTTCTTGTTAGCATACCTTTGTTCTTGTCACCTATAACCTGATCTTCAGAATGATTCATCCTTACATACCTGGGAGTCTTTATAATAGTTTTCGGAGCCTCTTCTTCATCCTGACTATCTGCTTTCTTATCTTTCTCTTCAATTTCTATAGTCATAGGTTCATCTGGTTCATAACAACTCAGGTTGGATATTCTTTCTTTGCCTTCATCTACCTTCACATTTGCTCTCTCAAATATCTTTTTGAGCCTTTTGTTGTAGCACTACTATGCGTTACTCTTGGTAGAGTATCCAAGAAAGATTCCTTTATCACATCTTGCATCAAACTTTCCTAGATCTTCATCTCTCCTAATATAAGGTTTTCTTCCAAAGACTTTGAAATATTTTACTGTAGGAAATCTTCCATACCACAATTCATAGGGAGTCTTAGTACCATTACCTTTCACTTGAACTCTTTTTTGAATGTAGACAACAATGTGAATACCTTCTTTCCCAAAGACTTCTAGTAGACCTTCTTCCTTCATCATTGTCCTAGTAGCCTCCTGAACCATCTTTTCCTTCCTTTCCACAATTCCATTCTGTTGAGGAGTTCTAGGTGTAGACAACTATCTCTTTATCCCATGCTCTCCACACAAAATGTTGAATTTGTTTGATGTGAACTCACCTCCTCTATCAGATCTCAAGCATTTGATCTTCAAATATATTTCATTCTCAACCATTGCCTTGAAATAATTGAACTTCTCTAGGGCTTCTAATTTATCTCTTAGAAAAGTAACCCAAGTCATTCTAGAATAACCTGTCACCTTGTAGACTACTCACTCTTGTTGGACCACAGAGATCTGTATGCACTAGATCTAGTAAACCGGTAGAAATTTGTTCTTTTCTCTTGAAGCTTGTCCTTATCTGCTTTCCCAACTAACATTCCTTGCGAATTGCATTGGAGGGTTTCACAATTTTTGGTAAATCTCTCACAGCTTGACTTGAGCTAATCTTTACTAGACTATCAAAGTTTATATGACACATCCTTCTGTCATAGCCAACTTTCATCTGCCTGAGCCAATAAACAATAATCATTAGTTCCTCTCAATTGATAGATGTTACCTTTTGTCTTCTTACCAGTAGCAATCATAGTTCTGAAACTTTCCATGATCTTGTACCCATTATCTTTCAATCTTAGATCATATCCATTGCCACACATCTAACCAACACTCAAAAGATTATGCTTCAAACCCTTCACATATAGAACATTGTCAGTATTATGCTTTCCATCAAAAATCTTACCAGCTGCATTATCTCTAAACCTAACCAGTCCTCCATCATACTTTTCCAAACTTACAAACTTGCTTTTGTCACCGGTCATGTGATATGAGCATCCACTATCAATAATCCATTCATCCTTATCTTTTTCAACCTAGACAGCGAAAGTACTTTCTTCCACTAGTTTTTCTTCCTTCACATAGCTAGCAGAATTAGTAGACATAGGATCTTTTTTAATAGAAATAAATAGACATTCATTTGCACTAGTACTAGCATCATCGTATTCATCATCAGTCACACCTTCATCATCAAAATCTCTGACATAGTAGCATTTCTTTGGAACTCTAGGTTTGTTCTCATATCTTTTCTTATTTATTTCAATTCTTTTAGGACATCTAGAAGCATAATGACCTACCTTATGACAAGAGAAACATTTGAAAGGTAATTGACCTTTGAACTTACCAGAACCTCTTTGCATCCTATCAACAAAGTTAGCTTCAATTTTATCAAAGTCATCATCCACTTTATATTTCTCAGCTTTGGAAATCCTTTTTGAAGTACTAGATTTGAAATCCAATTCAACTTTTGGAAGAGCATCACCAAATTCTCTCATCTCAAAGGCTATAAGCTTTCCAAGTAATTAATCTCTGTCAATAGTTTTCACAGTCACAAATTCTTCAATAGCAACCACCTTGTGACTATAGGATTTTGGTAGTGATCTGAGAATTTTCATCACAACTTCCTTATCAGTGAGAGTTCCTCCCATACCTTTTATTCCAATGACAAGTTCATCAACTCTTTGCATAAAGGTTGTTATGTTTTCATCTTCATCCATCTTTAAACTGTCATATCTTACTTTCAGGCTTTGTAGGTTGGCTTCTCTTATAGAATCATGTCCTTCATACAAACTTTTTAGCTTCTCCCATACCTCATTTGTAGATTCAAGGTCCATGAATTTTGTCAACACTAAGTCACTTAAGGAACTTAACAAAACATCCTTTTCTTTGACATCCATCTCATATTCTTTGATATCATCTTCAATTATCAAACCACCTTCAGGCATGACAAATTGTGATTGTGTAGCTAGCCATAATTTATAATCAAGACAAAGAAGATGGATTTTCGTTCATGCCTTCCAAAGAGCATAATTTGTCCCATCAAAATGTGGAGCTTCCTTCTTATAAGACATCCTAGATCTTCCTCAAGCTGTTAGGCTTTCTTCATAGGAACTTGGCTCTGATACAAATTGTTGAACTACACTGGACAACTGAGGAGGGGGTGAATAAGTTGTCTTAAAACTTTTAACCAATTTCAATCATCAACTCAACAATCACTTATATTCAGATATAACCATGAAAGTATAAAATGAGAATCTCAACACAAAAGTATAATCAACATAGGAGACACCAAATTTTTACGTGGAAAACCCTAAAAGGGAAAAACCACAGTGGGTGTTAGCCCACAAAAATATATAAGTTATATCAATACCAAAAATTAGAGGCTCACTGCCTATAGGGCTCATTGTCCTAATTGCTTACTACAAAGAAAGGCTCACTGCCTATGGATGGATCACTACCAAAGGGTGGCTCACTGCCAAGAGAAGGCTCACTACCAAAGGGTTGAACTGAGATAACATCATCTACTTCATGCCAAGGTTCAGTTCCATTGAAGCACAAACACCTCTACTCTGCTCTGCTGCCTTTCTTCACTTTATCTTCACATCTTTACACTTGGATACATTTTCACAACTCAATTACAAGTATTTATACATTACATCAATCTTGGAATGATCATAAAGGTTAGCATTACAATCATCAACCATTGGAACAATCTCCAAAGTCGGCATTACAAACATACATAAAATAGGTATGGACCTAACACAATTTTATCTAAGGAAAAGATGTAAGAATGTATATGGATCAAGCCATGCCTTAGTCAGGACTCAAACATAATCTTCCATGCTACAACACGTTATCACAATATTTGATGCATCTTCGCAAGAGATGAATTCAACCAGGTCAGCCAAGACTGATGTTAACACAAGTATTCTCAAGAACACGCTTCATGCACGATCTGAATTACACTTTGTGAACCAATCCAAATGTAGGAGCATGATGAGGAGACATCCACAAGCACATTATAATCACCAGGAACAACCACACGATCTCTAACAACTCTATCAACAAGATTCTTCAAACTGGAGCACAAGAACAACACTGCCATCCACTGTCATGAGTAAAAGATATCTTGTGGACCACCAAATCATGAACCATTACACTTGAAGGCATTTAACATCATCACAGACTTACTTCCACAACCACAAACCAAAATACTTCAATACGGAGGAATGCGAATCAAAACACTTTCTCCCTGTCACCACCAAACACAGAAAAAATTGTTCTCTAGTGAACATATTTGACTCAATTCTTCATATGAGAGGCTCAAACTTAGAATATAGCATCTTCATACAAGATTCTAAATAACTTCCAATCCATAGGTAAAGATATTCATTCTACAAGAAATGTGGAGCATTCTTTTAGACTGTTCTTCTGCATGTAATGCACTATTTCTACTACAACACATTGTAATCACCAAAGGGGCTAATTTTCTCAATATCCTCAACAAAGTAAGAGCACAGTTGACACCAATGACAACATAGATATGTTGACATCAATGATGACACTAATTAAGCACATACTTGCAACGGTTCCTAGCTTGTTGGCTAACTCACACTTGCAATAATGGCGATTTGATGGGAAATTATCCAAAATCTTTCTCATTTGGTGAAATAAATAGATCAATGGGATCATTGCAATGAGTGCATTCATTTGCAATTGAAATTCTTGTGAGAATCAAGCATTCCATAACAACAATTGAAGAAGTAGGGTGTCCAGCTATGAAGAACAAGTAAGTGCAAAAATTATTGATCTCTCAATCAATTTTCTTGCAAATCTCATCGTTCTCTTTGAATTTGATTGTAGAAGTTGAATTAATAAGCATATTAAAGTGATTTGTGGAGTAAGTGTGATAGACAGTAAACCCTAGTTATAGTCCAACCTTGAAATATATAGACATGGTTGGTACATCTGATGCAAAAAGGGGTTTTAAGTAAGATTTGCTAATTCAATGCATTGGGTCATTTAAAAGGGCTATGAGAGTTGCTAGAAGAAATAAGGATGAAAATATTGCAAACAACCTTGGTGGAATCAAGGATGCAGTTGTTCCTTTGTCTAGCTAGTCTCTCTTTGAACAATGGTACATGAAGAGAGGAGCAAGATCACCATTAAGAAATGGATCATGCCTTGATATGGGCAAGTTTGTGGTACCCAATGTGTTCATTGAAACAAACTTTGTCAAATTGGTAGCTAGCAGATATGATGCCAACACAAGGAGGGTGTTATCAGCAAGTGGTAATTCTATCATAGCATTCACAAAATCATACATTACAGCGGAGGTATTTGGTTTGAATAAGGCTACAAACAAGGCCATAGATTTTGACAAATTCAAATGACTATATGAGACACACAAAGTAGTTTACAGGTCTATCAAGGTCAAAATTCATAGGGTGAAGATTTTTGGTGGCAGAGGAATGGCATTTTTTGAGAAGGAGCCACTTAGCAACAAACCTTTTGAGAAGTACTTCATTAAGACATATTATTCATTGTGTTAGATCATTGGTGAAGATGTAGAAGAAAAGATCCCCATGCACTTAATGTTTATGGCTATTGACATTCAAGATGACATTGTGAATGTAGAGTTTGACTTTGCTTTCTTCTTAGCTAATAGAATGTATAAACAGATGATAGCCCTCAAGGCTAATCAAAAATTAGAATTTAAGTGGTACTCACTCATGTGCCATATGTTCTTATACTCTAGTAGGAAAGTGTGGTAGACAACTTTGTAGGTAAGAAGATTTGATGACAACAAGAATCCCCTGCCAATTCAGTGATGGACTTATCTATGGGATAAGGACTACGAGAATTCAGATTTCATCATTTTCTAAGAGTTCTTTGTCAAGAAAATGATGGCCTATCTAGGTGATCAGAGGGAAAGAATACCAAAGGAAATACAAGATTTTCTCAGGCCTTGTGACTCCAGGGTTTTGTACTAATATTCTAAATATTTTAGAGTTTATGGTTTCACCTTGAGACCTCATTCATTGCTTGTGTATGTGCCGAAAAGGTTGGCCTACCTGAAGATCATATGGCAGTTGAATGAAGTGGATAAGTTTCACCTCAGGAGTCATAAGAAAGGCTCATTTTTGGTCAGACTTCCAAGTAGCAAAAAAGGAAGGTTTGGACCAAATTTATCCTTTTCTCAATAATTTCAGATTGTCTAATGTTATTTCTAGAGAGAAATTTGACCCTGAAGGATTCATCAATTTAGTCAGATTGAGTGTAAAGAAGTCTACATTCCCTCATGACATGAACTTTGTTGAGGATGTGACTAGGAACTCCCTGACATATGAAGAGGTAGTGAACAAACTTGAAACATGGAAAATAATTTTTAGGGGAGAAAGTGATAAGATTAAAGAGGATCCTTCATTTCTTGGCTCCTATTCTAAAGAGAAAGACATAATTGTTAGAATTAGGAAGATGCTAGAAAATGCAGATCAACTGATGATTCCTAGGGAGCAAAGACCTCCTAAACTATGTAGAGAGATCCTGGTGTGATGATAAATCCCTATGCCAGAGAAAGAAGTGAATATAGTGAGGAGGGAGCCTCTCAAGATGTGGAGGTAGATAGTCAACAAAGCAAGAGGTAGAAGACCTTTGAAGACAAAATATCCTCCCAAGACAAAGGAAAAGACCCCATGGAGATTATGGTTGTTTTAGATACTCTAGGAGAAGTGGGAGCTATAGAGGTAAATGTTGAGGAACAAATAGACCTTATGATAGTGCCACCCATGGCACAAAATATAACTATTGATCATTTGAAGGTTGCTAATGATGAAACTAGATACATAAGGGCATTGACTTGCCAAATGTTTTTTCAAGATGATGAGTTTGTGAAAACTCAAGAATTTAGAGATTTTGTATTTTGAAAAAAATAAGTTACCTATCAAAACAGGGTAGAGGAGGAAATAAGAAGAGATGATCGATCTAAAGAGAACACAGGAGTGGGTTGTATTGAGCATAGGGTTAATAGAAAGTTTTTTGTTTTTACAGATAGGTAACTATTTTCTAAGATTTTCTAGGCGTCATCATTAAGAATTCTTTGAATCTTGAAAACCACTTTGAGAATTTGGTCTATACTAGGCAAGATCGATCAGAAAGTGTGTGTTCTCTTAGTGAAGGAGAATATAAAAGACCAGTAACCCATAAAATGAATCGTGTGCATTGTGTAGATGAGAGTCTGTTGGTGTGTGAAAGGATGCCTAAGAATATGATGGATGGCTACTCCAATTTAGAAATTGGGGCAAAAGGAATGGCTCTAGTTTGTATTGAGAGAGGTTGTAGACCTATCCATGTATGTGAAACAAAGAGCATAACCCAAGGCATTGCCAATGGAGATATTGGCGTCAATGTTGCATGTACTAGAGGTGAAGGAAGCAGTTCTTCAATAGATTACATCAACATAGATATGTATTGCCAGAAGATGCTGGAAGAAAATTTTGAGAATCCACTTCTACTAAAAAACTATGCCAAATTTTTACATGAGGTAAACAATAATTCCATACTTTTTGAGTTTTTGAAGAAGCATAGTTTTGGTGGGGATTCCACTGTTGTTTTTATGTTTCAAAAACTAGAGGATTAAAGAGTTTAGGAAACTAGCCATAGAATATGGGCATATACTGCTTCATATATGTACCTATATTTGTTACTGACCAAATGTTGTAAATACAGACACTAAAATCTAATTCAATATGTTGACTATTAATACTCAAACAAATACCGCACTCTTATTAGGGATGCACGAAGTTCAAATCTCACTTGTGAAGGATCAGGGTTTCACCTAATTATAGAAGAACTGCCTCAACCTTGCAAACTTTTTAAAAAGAAAACAACAAATAATCTTATATTTCCTAATACCCATTTTAGTTTCTGCTAGCCCTATTGCAATTTAGTCCCCTAAATAGTAATTGTTGTATTGATGTATTGGTTATTAATACTAGAGTTGGTGTGTTGTAAAGAGTATTCAATATGCTCCGTTGTTAAAATGGGGTTTGATTTTTCTTAATTAGGGTCATATTAGGTTGTTCAGCTTGGCTTAAAATTCCCAAGTGATAAGCTTGCAGATCAATCTAGGGTTTCTATCTTTTTTCTATGATATGGAAGTCGCCCTTTCAGATGTTTCTCTCCGTGATGATTGTCTAACTAAAATGTCCTTTTAGCATGATGATTTTCCTATCATGGGAAAATTCAAGGAAATAAGACTAGATGACGTAAAACTCTATGGATTGATATGGAATGTACGAGGTTGGATATAGAGTTAAATTCTTCTTTTTAAGGATTTCTTTCTTCTTCAAGTTTGTCGAGGATAGAGAATTTTTTCAAGTAAGGGTCGGGATATTTTTGGTAAATCTAGGTTATTTTTATGTCCTCTGGCAACCATTTTTAGACCTAGATCATCTCTTTTTCAAATGTTCCCTTTTAGATCCCATTCTACAACCTCCCTCTGGTTTGTAGAGTAGTGAAGATAGTTTAGTTGCTTGCAAAGATCTACACCTCTAGACCAATGCTAGTCACAAGTTGCATAGTGCATCATAATGATTGCCTTATACCCTATGTAGTTGTTAGTAGATTGATGGCACAACCAATTTTAATCATCAATATCAACACTATAAAATTATATGCTTCTGTGCACCATGCCAATGATATTCATGCTTCCTAGCACTTGAAAGCACTCATTCCCACATGTTTACTTGCATTCAGCACATCTAAAAAGCTAAACAGAAAATAAAGGGCACTTGATAGCAAGGTTTCACTTCAAATTTAACTCCAAAACTCAACATACAATTCAGAAAAATTACCCCTTATATTTCAGCTCTATTATCCAATTAATTTACCCTCAAAATTATCAAGCCTAACAATTTAGCAATATGACCTCTCAAATTTCAACTCTAAAATCTATCAATTTACTATGCAAGATAACAATTATTTGGGTTCTCAAGTCTATCTTTGTACTTCCTTTCATTCAGAATCATATGGTCATTGGATTCTCAGGTCTTTATCTTTCTACTCCATCAGATACTTACATTATCATGTCATAAGATCTCTAACACAATACCATGGAAGCCTCAATGCATCTCATATACAGCCAAATAGTTTTAAAAAAACAACAATAAAGTAAGAAACATACTCAACAAAAGTGATGACAAATTGGCACATTATCTTCTCATTTTTTGGTACAGTTGAGAACATTCCAAATGTTTTCAAATGTCAAATTCTTTAATACATCAATTGACTCCTCCAAATTATTACTTTTTTTAAAATAGAAAGTTCATAGTTTATAATACTAAGAAATCATCAATCTTTTGGCCATTTCTATGATCTGAAAGCAAATAACAAGCACTCAATAAAGAATCAAAAATAACAAAGTCAATTAATATGGCAACCTAAAATAAGCCTCAAACAATACACGGAAATAAGGATTACAACCTAGTTTGAAGTCTTTCCCAAAATTTTGAATCAAGAGTAAACCACTAATGATAAGAAACAATGATAGGAAACATGGTTTACAACCTGGTCCCCATAAATTGTTGACACAAAGAAACCTAAAGAAAAAAGAAACTAAAAGATGACACTTTTAAATAATCAGAGCTCTATAATTGTCTAATTATGATTAAGTACGTGTGCATGCTAAGCCTTCTCTATCTTTGTAGCTGCTATTGCAACCTATCCACACAGATAACTAGTTCTCCTATTAGCAATGAGACCAATATTTTTCCCTGCGGGAGCATCACGACACACAATACTAGCATGCCCATTGTGTTGATGATTACCACCACCATGAGGATGCTCAACAGGATTCATTGCCACACCACGAACCTTGGGCCAATAGTTTCTTTTAACCCTATTTTTGTGATATGCATTAGTAGCTTAGAGTATTGGCTTTTCTGTCCTTCCACCACCAGTAACCTGACCAATCATGGCTCTACAACTACTTGGAACAATCTTCTTAGCTCCATATGGAAGTTTTACCCTGTAAATTGAAACCAATTTCCAAGACTCGTCAAACAAGGCTATTAAAAATATGCAAAATCAAAAATTACACAAATCTAAACATTAAGATAGAACTTAGATAATTGTTTTAAAATTATTTCCACTACCTTTGGAATAATTGCATTTATTAGCTCACTGTAACCTTGGAAAAAAAATTAAGCATAGAAATATGCCATAAGTCTCCACAAGGTGTACACCTAGAACTCAAACTAGTTTAAAAATAATTTAGAAAAAGCCACCATCCATAGGACATCACAACAGATGCATCACATGTTTGTTGCTAGCCGAAAAGAAAAATGATAAACAAAAATGATAATGAGTCAAGAGGAAGATCAAGAAGCAGTACATTCAAATTAAATTTCAACCAGCTACTAAATAAGTACAACCCACTTTGACTTGTCATAAGTTCAAAATATTAGAACAGGTACATTTTTATGTCTTTAAAGGTGACAAAAATCCTTCAATGGATCAAACGTTTTAGATAGAAATGCATTGCAAATGATAGAAATCAAATTTAAAATTACTCATCTCATAAAAGAATAGTGGAGAAAAGGCATAAAAAGTGTTCTTTGATTTGATTGGCCCAATGAGAATTGTTGTCTCAAAAATTCAACTATATCACCATGACTTGTTCCTTGCCACAGTAATGCTAACTATTTCTTTAACCATCGCAGGACCGTGGTATACTAAACATCACTTGAATCCTTTCACTACATTACCACACTCCTTCATTCAAACTGTCATAGGGCTGTGGTATCCAACACTTACATAACTTAAACTCCTTATACCGCCATATTGAAATCCTCACTTGAGGCTATCATGGGGATGTGGTGTATTGTTTTCCTTTGCTCCTTCTTACCACATTACCACCGATTATTCTCTTGACTACCACGGGACCATAGTGAAGTATCATATGTTGAAATGTGAAGTCAATTTGACTTATTCCAATAGTGACGAGGAGTGTCACTCATGCTTTTATGCATGGAAATCTATCTTTAGATTTGATTGGTTTTTGCATGTGCTTTTTCATGAATATTAAGGGTTGTCGAGCTTGAATCCCAAGGCATGAGAAAAAGTTTTGTAACTGTGAATTTTCTTCTAAGAATAAAATTGAGAGATCTTTGCCCATGGTTTTTTCTTGGTATATTACCAGGTTTTACATGTAAATCTATCATCTATTTTGTACTTTTATTGTTAATTCACTGTTATTTCAATTCTGTACTGCTTATATTTCTAACATCATATGCCACTTAAATTTATACCGCCAGCCTACCACTTCATTTTGAGACTGCTGCGGGGCTGCAGTAATCGATCTCTACATACCACGATGCCACAAGTGTAATCCCTTCATGTTGCGGTATAGTGATAACTGCTCCCTTGTTATTGTTGGTTCCCGCACACCTGCCAAGCCCTTTTGAGTGACCTGTGGGACTATGGTGAGAGACAAAAACACATCAATGGTCAAAACTACAAATATCATTCACATGGACTTCGTATGGGGTGCTTCTAAATCACTCTTGGAATAATTTTAAAAGAAATATGGATCCCTAAGATGGATTTATGGAAGAAAATTTGCATGAAACCAAGTGGGACTATGAGAATTTTTAATGGTCCTAATGAATAACTACAAACCTTTCTATTCCTGTCTTGGTTGGGCCATGTATAGGCCTGTTATGGGTTCCATGAGGTTTCCATAAGTCTATCTATATAGACCTTACAAATGTATCATAAACCTTTAGAAAACTTCACAAACCCTTAAAAATCTTGTGCATACCTTTAAGGACTTGATAGAGTTCTTAATGATCATGTAGAATTTCTCATGTTTTATGCAAGGTCCTCCTTTAGCAAGACCTAGTCCTGCTTTAGGACCTCTTAATGGCCTGTAGACATCACCTTCACAACTACGAGTTCCTTATCCAGTTGCTGCTCTAGGTAAATAATCTCCTTGTTGATGTTAAACTTTTAGTTGTATTTAACCTATTATGAAACCATACATATTTAAGTTTGTCATGTTATTCAAAGGTAAAATTTTAAATCCTAAATGAAACATTATGGACTGATTTGTAACTTATATAATTATTGAAAGATTGGATTTATTTATATAAGGCCTTAGTTGCTTTTGGTCTTTGTCTTTTGGTTGAATTAGCATCCAACAAAAGCAGTGCATGCTTGCTAAAGCAATGAAGTATTTTTTGAAAATTTAGGCCGTTTCTTTTGGGTTGAGTGCTTTTGTAGAGTTTGTAGCCTAGGGCCCAAACTAAAAGCTTGAGTTTGGGAAAATCAAATTAAAATCTTATAGATTTGATTATTGGGTTGGGGGATGTATATATGTAGCTAAATCTAAGGCTTAGTGACAATTTTTTATGTCTGCAGCTAGAACTCTATGAGGTATCAGTCCCTAAATGTTCTTTTATCAAATGTATGTATAGATGTGTATCACCTAAAGAACATTGTAGGAGAATCACTGTAGCAGATGAATTGACTCCACATGCTTCTTAACTAACCCTGTTTCATTTCATTAATGCCTAAACCTTCTCAAATGGATAAGCCATCTTTCCATAAGAAATACATTTTTCTTGTTTCCAAGAAACATAGTTGAGACTCTATTGGGTGACAACTTCAAATGGATGTGAGTTGATCTATCAAGTGCCCATATTCAGATCTAGTAGTCTTTTTTATTTTAATTTAAATCTTAATTGTAGGTTATTTTCCCTATATCATTTATTCTTGGTTTGAACTCCTTGATTTTGTGGTTTTTTGTTAGGACCCAGAGCTTTCATATGTATGACCACCTACAAGGTGCCAAAGGAGTCATCTGGATCATGACTTAGGAGCTACTTAGTATTTACTGAGTGGTATAATGGTGGTTGAACTGTCCTAGTCTATACAACTAAGAGATGTACTTTATGCTTTGTAGTTTGTTTGTTTAATTTTTTTATTCTTAGAAAAACATCATAAATAGATAGGATATTAAGGAAGTTGCTAAACAATTAATACATATAATTTGTTGTTTGTGAAGGAGAATCCTATGAGATCTAATATGGCAGTGGATCAATATCCAGTTTCTTAAGTAAAGATGATGTCACAGTTGGGAAACTTGTGAAACATCAAGTTAGTAATTATTTGATATTAAGGCTTCCCAGTTGGATATCAAAAATCTTTTCTCATCAACTTAATTTGGAATTTATGTATAAATAGATTCTTTCATGGTGTAGGTCTTTACTGAGACAAAACATGAACTAGGGTTGGCATTTTTGTTGTCTAAGTTTTATGGCATTCTTCGTCTTGGTTTCTAGGAAATTTCTATTGATAATGTTGTTCCAGTCTGGTTAATGTTGATAGCCTTCATTCTATAATGTCAACTTCATTCTATAGTCTAAGCATGTCACCTTTCATAAACTTTGAACAAGGTTCTGAAATCAAGGGTTCAATATGCATATTTTAGGCCTATGTTGAACACTATGTTTAAGGTATTTGTTGACAAGGCTACAATTTTTTAATTGATTTATCTTTCTACTGTGTTTGGACTTACTTTTGTAAACTTGCAATATACAATGCACTTTTATTGTTTCTGAATTGAGACTAATAGTAATTTTGTTGGTTGTATTAAGGCACAACTTCATTCATGGCAGAAAAGGTAGCACCTTGTTGCTCATATCAGATGGCACATTACATATAAAGGAGGAAAGATTCTAGGGTTATTGTTGGCTACATTGAAGGAGAGAGCTTCATACATGGGACAGGATCAACAGTCTCCTTGGATTTTACATGTTACATCTTGCTCCAGGAAGATTGCCCACATTGTAGAAGTTTTAAGGGATGAAAGGGGCATGTGCTTGCATTGAAGGGCTCCAAGCATGTGTTTCCACACTAGTAGTAGTCTAGAAGATGAAATAGAGCACATACCTAGGTAACAGTAGTAGTGATGAACTATTTTCAAGGAATTTGGAAAATATACAATGA
The DNA here is from genome assembly GCA_027924645.1 of Cunninghamia lanceolata. Lineage (NCBI taxonomy): Eukaryota > Viridiplantae > Streptophyta > Pinopsida > Cupressales > Cupressaceae > Cunninghamia > Cunninghamia lanceolata. The sequence continues at coordinate 3,848,821 of BSBN01000797.1, forward strand.
TGTCAAAGGTAGTCAAGGCATTTGATAGAGGGGCAATGTTCTACATAATGGGAGGCATAGTACAATTGAAAGCATGCCAAAATAATGAGCTAGGTAGTGGTAGTCATAAGGCATTGTTAATTTTATAAAGGGAAAATGCATGACATTAGGTTAACAAGTGATTGGACAGGGCATTTCAAGAAGCTACAAGTTTGATTAGGATAATGCATAGCCTAGTCATAAGGCAATGTTGAATAACAATCCATGACAATTGAGGCATCCCACCAAAGATGACAGTCATCAGAGGCATAATCATCAAAGATAAGGATAGTTTATTGCTACATGTAACAATTCACAATGGCAGCTTATGAACTAGAGCAAATTGGGTACATGAGATAGGATCTCTATAGAGATGACAGTGTGATCTTGAACTAGGATAGTGAGCTTCATGGGATAGTCATGGATTTGAAGAAGACATCTATGAATATTTGTCTTTGTGCTTCTATGCTCAGTGATACTGAGAAAATTAGTTTCTTGCTCATTCTTTGAGCTATGTATTATAACCATGAAGGTTTTTTAAGAAAAGAGAAAGCATTGTAACTTATTTTTAGATATGTATGCTAGTTGTAAGCATTTGGCAACTTATGAACTAGAGCAAATTGGGTACATGAGATAGGATCTCTATAGAGATGACAGTGTGATCTTGAACTAGGTCAGTGAGCTTCATGGGATAGTCATGGATTTGAAGAAGACATCTATGAATATTTGTCTTTGTACTTCTATGCTCAGTGATACTTTGAGCTATTTGGCAGCTTATGAACTAGAGCAAATTGGGTACATGAGATAGGATCTCTATAGAGATGACAATGTGATCTTGAACTACGACAGTGAGCTTCATGGGATAGTCATGGATTTGAAGAAGACATCTATGAATATTTGTCTTTGTGCTTCTATGCTTAGTGATACTTAGAAAATTAGTTTCTTGCTCATTCTTTGAGCTATGTATTATAACCATGAAGGTTTTTTAAGAAAAGAGAAAGCATTGTAACTTATTTTTAGATATGTATGCTATTTGTTAGCATTTTTTATCAATAAAACAAGTTGTTTTTACCTTCTCAAAGTTGTTTCATTGTGCAGGCTTCAAAATAAACTACTAAATATACTAATGACTAAATGTAAGCTTCAAAATGACTAAATATACTACTAATTGACGTCAATTAATAATTAAATCAACTAAATATACTAATAATTGATAGAAACCAGTGAATAGTAAATAAATATGACTAAATATATGACCAATGTTAAATTAGTGAATAAAAATGACTAAATATACTACCAAATTGATCAAAATGATGATTAAAATAAATGACTTAGAATACACTACCAATTGACAAAAATCAGTGAATAAAAATGACTAAATAAGTGAGCAATTAACAACAATCAATGACTAAATTAATGACTAAATATATTAGTGAATAAAAAATAACTAAATAAGTGACCAAATTACAACAATCAATGACTAAATCAACAACTAAATATACTACCAAATCAATTAATCAAAACAACCAATAAATGACTAAAAATGGTTTAGTCATCAATTTGGTCACATTATAAATGATTGACAATAAACTACTAATGGTCACGTGACCATGTTTGGTCATTTATAAGTAGTTTTTAGTAGATTTGTTTAGTCATATATTGTTGTTTCTGTACTAGTAGAAGGATTTGGCCACTAAAGTATTGTTAGAGTTTGATTTGAAGCTTGACAACATCACTCCTGAACAAGGAAGACAGAAGGTGATGGAGAGTGGAATGTTTTTTTTTTCCAAATTTGAGTTTGGTGAATGCTTTGGCCTTTGAGACCATAAGGAAGTAGAGTGAAGTAGTCTTCTCTACTGAGGAGCAGGTAGAGGAAATTTTTGGATGTGGTTTCAATCCATCTTTTGAGACATTAGCTTTCTGGACCCTAGCACCCAACACAAGAAAGCTAGATGTGGTTGAGAGCATTGATCAACTTAGGGGTAACCTAATTGTGAAGAGTGTTGCTGACACACCAGTACCAGATGCAGCAACATTGGTGGTTGATACAACCATGTTCAGCCAGACTACAATCCTAAAGTTGCAAAAGGACTTTAATGAGTTGTAGAAGAGATATACATATGATCTAGTGAAGATGAGAGCTTTGGAAGAAAAAGAGTTGGCATCCTCTAGCACCCCTATGCCTATCATTTAAAGTCCATCAGCTGATGTTTTTCCATTAGATGGGGATTCTCTGCTTGCAAAAATTGTAGAATTGAAAGTGTCAATTGAATCTCTAAAGGGAGATAGAATGCAAACATATGGCAAGATAGTGTCTGATATAGTTAACCATCAGCTAACTAAGATCAATTGAAAAGTTGATGATGCATATAAGGGAATTGCAAACCCGAACTAGGCTTTGGTCAAGCATGAGAAAAAATTATCTAGTCTATAAGAGGTCATGAATAAGTGGATGCCAAGGAATGCCACTATAAAACAAATGGTCAAAATAACTAGGCTTGATCCAAACAAGTCCCCTGGGTTGCAAAGTGTATTAGAAACCATGACAATTATGCATGATGTTCCTTCTTACATGATGAAATTAGAGAAGCAGTTAAAGGAGAAGGTGACATCCATTGATTAGATAAAGATGAATGTATTACCAAACTTCAAAGATGATCAGGGTCAAGCCAAAACATTGGATCAATGGAAAGTAGAGTTAGGTGTTGTGGGCTCTAAGGTGATTTCTCTAGTATGTGTTGATGGTGAGTTGTAAACAAGTCCTTTGAATTCAATTTTGGATGAGCTCATTTTAATGGAGAAGATTTGTGATAATATTGGCAAGGAATCAGAGGCAACTTTGGATGCCCAGTATGTCGGTCACAATGAGAAGGTGGTCAAAGTTTAGAGTTCCAATGGTCAGAGGACAAGGAGTATGGATCTTGGGAAGAATACGAAGGTGATTGATTCTTGAGTTAGCTTTTAATCTATCATCAGTTTTCAAGGATGACCTATTTTGGTAGTTTCAAAGTGGTACTACATTTTTGGCCTATGCAAATGGATCAAGAATCATCATTAGAGGATTATGTTAGCAAACATTTGATTGTAATTGAAATATAATATCAAATATTGAATAAGCACGTGATGTAATTGTCCAATTTTCTAAAAATAGTTATAGGGGGCTTAGCTGGCATACTTTTGTACTTTTACTATATAAGGGGAATTCATACTTGTTAAGTGTGAAAAAGACAAATGATGACCACTAGCATGCACACGACATCAAACCCTCTTTCACAATAACATTCAAGGACAAGATCAAGCCCAAGTCACTACCAAATGAAGGTGGACTTAGCTACAAATCTTGTGCTTAAGAGTGCTATAGAAAGATTAGATTTAATCAAGTCCTTTTATCAAACCTTAGGTCAATAATGCACTAAAACCTAGTTCTATGATGATCAGATTATAATAGAAGATGTACAACAAATCTCTAGTAACCAATTGCACAGAGAGGATCAAGAAGATGATAGAACCTATGTCCCAAAAGTGGATATGTCAAAGGACTATTTCAGGACCGCCCAAGTCTTGAAAGGTTGAATCTTCTGAAGTTGTTAATTGGAAAAATGTTGTAGAGGATGCCCTAATGCCAGATCTAAAGTATGCAAGGGTAGAAAGACCATGGTACCACTACTCAAGTCTTGAACAAAGGAATATTCTTGAATTGTTTTCAAATCCTAAAACCTTGATCCTTGCTCAGTCTTCTTATATCTTTATATTATTTGGATCTTGCTCCTATAACCTGCACACAAGAAGAAGAGAAGGGGTTCGAGGGTTATGATGTTTAGGGACTTGCCTTAGTCAAATCCCAGGATAGCATTCAAGCTTCCCAATGCCATTGATAGATAAAGAGAGTGTTCCCTTATAGGGTAGAGGCTAAACACAAAATCAATATGATGAATCAAATGATGATAAACAATAATGATATCACCTATGTGATGAAACCCTTAGAAGGATGAATTCTCTTCAACTCATAAGAAGAGATAGATGATAACTTCAAACCTGTAACAACACATAATGACAACACAAATCTTCTCTAGAATCATAATGAATTCTTTGGATGCTCTTTTCTCCAATGCTTCAAGTTGGATCTATCTATCTCGGTTCATAATGAATTCAAAAATGCACTTATATATGATTTCCCATGAATATTCGTCAAATTAAACTAGATGAGCCAACAAGGAGAAACCTTTTTAAAAGGTCCTAAACTGACATACATTTGAATTTTCCCTAACCAATTAGGAGAAACTTGGGCAGTGGTACCCAAGTCTTAGGGTTCCTTTTTAGTCTAGGGTAAGATAAAATATGGGGCCCTTGTTTCCAATTTACATTGATTTTAGGAAATTTTGCATTGGGATGAATATTTAGAATGTATAATGTAAACATGGGGATGTAGGAGCTAAATAAGGAGGTAAAAAGACATGTGGCCACATTTTACTCCATAAAATTTAGCCCCCACTTTAATGTGTGTATGATCTTACAATCAGTACATGCATTAAAGTACAATCAAAGCACATCAAACACATCATACTACAGCGAAGAGACACCCTAAGTTTGGAGAACTATTTCTAGCCCCCAAGCTTAGGCAAACATAAGAAAACACCTGACGGTCATGTAAAATACATATAATATAGTAAGGAAGCACACAATACATGAAAAATATAGTAAAGAGACATGTAATACATGGAGAAGGCATGACTGCAGTCATGCAATACACAAGGTATACACAAAGAGATGACATGATTAAACAATTATATAACCCTAACTAGGCAATGGGGGAGCTCATTGCTACATGTTACCATTAAAAGCACACAAAACACACAATGTGGGGGGATCTCATTACTATGTGCTACCATAAAACACATAAGATCCATGATGTGGGGGAGCTCATCACTACATGCTGCCATTAAAACACACAAGACACACACAAAAGATATATGGAACACACAAGCACCATATAGTATGTCTTCAACACGCTGTACATCTTAAACACATCAAACATGGGTGATGATTACTATGTGCCACCATCTAAGACATGCCAAACACACCTAATGGTTGAGCTACACTACCACAACTACCAAAGGCACACTTAAGGGTGAATAATTCAAGATCCAACCCTACCTCCATACAGGACTTTTTAAAAGAATGTGCAACCGCTCAAGGGAATACACAATCCTACCTTCCTAATTTCAAAAACTTACAACCCCACCTACATCATGGAGATGCCTTACAATGGCAAGGCTGCATGTGCACAAAGTATACAACCCCCTGCATCATGGAGATGCCTTATAGTGACAAGGAAGCATACACAACACACAAAACAAAGTATACAACCCCACCTACATCATGAAGATGCCTTACGGTGAAAAGGAAGCATACACCATATATTCTATCGCAATATCTAAGATATCCAAGCATTTACCACAATATATGCCCCCACCTTAAAGTGGTTGATCTCACTTTCCAATAGCAATCATGTTTAAGGTAAAGTTAAAAACATGTGAGAGAACAAGAGCTTTCGTAAAGCCCATGCCCCAAAGTGACATGTACTTACGATCACCAAATTATTTCCAACAATCACAATAGAAATACATTAGTATTATATGCTAACAATTAAAAAACTTCAGTTAGAAAATCTTAGATAAGATAACAACCAAATCATCATGTGAAACTGATACAAAAATAAGGCAATATACCACTTAATAAACCATGGCTACACTTGCGGGTTTGGAATTGAGTATAGCCATTAGGTTATACTTCAAGTATCTCAAAACTAAGTATAGCTACAAGGTGAGATACAAAAACTTTCCAAAGTGCTAGAAGCATATTTAGAGTATTGCAAAGGTTTGTTACAAGAATTTCACAACACAACACATGATCACATCACAACACAAAAGTGATTCTACTAGTTAAGCATAAATAATATATTAACCCCATCTTCATATATGGACTAGGTCCATTTTTATTTTCCTTTTGTAGGGATGCATGATCCTTTTCAGTGTTTATTAGTTATCATCAACCATCAACTAGTATAGCCATGGAAGAAAGAAATCACAAAAATGAGAGAGGAGACAAAAATGACTTAGGTCACAATGTGGGAAGATGCCCCAAGACACCCTCCACAATGTTATGCTCCCAAGGCACCACATTAAAAAATTGCAATAAGAGAGAGGAGAATAGAAGAATAGAGAAACAAATAGAAGAGGTATCACAATAGAGGTGGTCTCCTTATATCCTTGAGTTTACAAGAGTATCAAGGGTCATCCAAGGAGACCTAAACATCATTTAACATTTAATACAGGGGAACACAACACAACACATACACATATAAATATATTGATCTAAGAGGATGCCAAACCATTGGAAACAAGGTGGATAACTGAGAGGGGGGGTGAATCAGTTATCTTAATTATTTAACTTTCTTTTCCTCTTTAACAATTAGTGCAGTATCAAAACATATAAGCATACATGAACATGAGAGAAGAAAAGAAATTAACACACATAACACAAGGATTTTTATGTGGAAAACCCTGTTAAGGGAAAAAACACGAGGTGACTGACCCAAGATTGTATTCTCTGTTAAAAGAATAGAAGTACAAAATGGCACTTGCTAATTAGGGCTCATTGCCCGAGCACACTGCTCACAAGAGGCTCACTGCCTATAAGAGACTCACTGTATACAAGGTATATAGAAAGGAACCAAGTGTTTGAACTGATCAGAGGCATCCACATATGCTGAGGTTCAGTTTCAGTCAAGCTCAATATACTGATCTACTGCACTTCATTCTTCCTCTGCTTTAGTGCTGCTATTCTGTCACATACCAGACTTGTATTATTGCTTCCACACTTATCTCTACCTTTCTTCACACACTATCACACACACACACACACTCACCTTCATACTGAAATTCATCTAGTATATATATCTGCACCAAGGATTTCAATATCTTTCTAGTCAGCAAATGAAATACTTAAGATATTTACAAAACATTGATCTGTCAACTAAATCCATGCTTAATATGTGATGCATATCAAATTCATAGACATAGAAGTCATCATTCATGTCAGCCAACAATGTATGATCTCTCAAATAGCTTGACCACCATCAATTTCTCATCTGGATTAGAATCTAATGCTCTAACGGTTAGTTCTTCCTTAGTCTACTCTCCCTGTCAGAAACCCAACACTTAGATGCTCATATCTTTTCACTCTTTCATCATCAGAGACTCAATCTATGGAATGTGGTAGTCATAGTACTCCTCTTGACTTTTCCAAGTCCATACTTTTCTAAGATACATCCTCTAAGAGATCTGGACCTGATTGTCAGACCTTGCTACATGATGTGTTCTTGTTCACTGAACCAAAACACTCTTCAATCTGACTTTCGGTATAGACATATTATGTGTTGCAGATAAGTGGGATGGACTTTGTTTCCATCAATGACAACACTCATGAAGCCACACAGTGTCTCTTGCCAACAATCTCCCCCTTTGACATTGATGGCAACACTTAGCGAAAAATGACTAAGTGTTATAACAAACTCCCCCTTGGCTGATGCTCTATCTTATGTACACTTTTACTGGAGCTCCCCCTTAGCTGGATTCCACATTTTTCACTAATTCTCACTCCCCCTTTGACATCAATGGCACAGGGTAGAATCCACACACCAAAATTTCCAAAAATTAACCTATACATAGCCGCATAAGTATATATACATGTTATACTTACATATACTTAAGTATATCTGCAAAAGTGGTTTTCAACTCAACAAATTCTGTTGCCCAACTCTGCTTCATCCTGTCCAAAATTGAGATGTGACCACTTAACAAAAATGCAAAACCTTTTGCCCTCTTTAAGTCTGTCAGATCATTGGTCTGAGCTGTAGTATGAGCATCAGTTAGAGCCTCATGCATTGCCTCTAACTTAGGGATAATTATCCCTCTTAGTTCACTCATTCTGCTTATTATATTCTTCTTTCCCTTCTCAAGCCTCTTTATCTCATTTATAGTGGCAATAGCCTGGCACTCTTGATTCATTATGGATAAGGTGAGAGGATCAAAATTCTGAGATAAACTTGATAGTTTACTCTCTTGTTCTTCCACCTTCTTTGCAATGTCTGTTGTCACTATGGACCAAGATAAACAAAATTTGTATAATTCTCTGCCATCTTTAAGAGCATTTTCTAGGTTCTTTATCCCAATATTCAGATTTCTCCTATAATTTGCTATGAGTCCCTGTACTTTGGAGAATCTCTTAGCCAAAAACTCTTGCCGAACTTTCTCTTCTACTGATTTCTCCAAAGAATCAAAATGTGTGCTAACAAAATTAACAAGAGATTTTAGATTACCAGATGAAGAGGTTGAAAGATCCTTTTGGAAGGATGTCATGATTTTCTCTAGCACACCGGATACAATCTCTATCAATTCATAGTCTTCCATGTGAGACTTTAGAAGCTTTTCTTTTGCTTTAGCTTGAACAAAAGATGCAACCTTCATTGTCTAGACTGGAGAGAGGGAGTCAAAACTGAGTGGTCTTTGAAATAATTTTGGTTCATCTATCTCTAAGATTTCTTTGCTCAAGAAGCTCTTTACTGCCTCAACAGTGTCTCTTTCCAAAGACAGAGTCTTCTTTCCTTTTCCCACTTCAGAGCTGTCATCTGGGATCTTCTCTGTTTGATCTTCTTCTCTTCCCTTTGCCTCTTCTTCTTGACTAATTTTCTCTTCTTTATTTCTTCTCCTTCAGTTCTAGAGTCTGCTGGGGGATCTGGAAGAGAAATTTTTACTTCTTCATGGACTTCCTCTTCTAGAATAGAGGAATCCAAGTCCTTAGTCCTCTCCTCACTTATCTCCTTTGGCTCTTCTACATTTTTCTCAGTAAATTCTTCTATTGATGGACTTAGTCCTTCATCATCCATGGCAGAAGGTTCATCATCTATGTCCTCTATAATAGGAAGATTGAATCTTTTAAATGTATTCTAGAGGATGTCTTCAGTCTCTTTTTCCACCTAATCAGTCTCTCTGAGCATAAGTTTGTTCATTCTTGCTTTGCTCCAGAACTCATCCTTGCAGTCCTTGAAGATCATGCACATTTGTTGAGAGGTAATGGAAGGATAGAGTTGGATAGAAATCTGCTCTTGGATCTCTAAGTCCTTAGCTTTAGCATTCTCCTTTCTTATTTCAAGTTCCTTCTCTAGACTTTTGGGGATTAGAGAGATGATTTCAATGAATGTTTTATTATAGATGTTTAGATACCTGATTGTAGCATCTTGCAAGATCTTCTGGTCAGCTTCACTATATTCATCATAAAATTTAGTCATTGGTTGCAGGTTCCCATCCATAGTGACTGATTTGATGACATCATCAATGGAGAGAGTAGGCCTTTCTACAAATTCTTCTGCCTCTTCTTCCATGTTTTGACTGGTAGAGGATTCCTCGGATGTTTTCTTCTTCCTCCTCATTTTCTTAACTTCTTCATCAGATTATGTTTCTTCATCATCCTTTTGGCTTATGTATGACCTTGTGGTTGTTGTCTTCATTCTCTTATCTCCCTTTTTGGATGTCTTGGCTTCCATTTTTGAGGCTTTTGGGCTCTTAGAGGTGGTAGGTGTAGAGCTCTTGGAGGATCTGGTCTAGGAGGGGGCTTGTACCAGATTACTTTCTTTTTCTTCTTGTCTCTCCTTCTCAACTCTTTCTAATTTTTCTTTATTTGCATCAACTGCCTCTTTTGAAATACCATATCTTTTGGCAACTTCCTCTACTTCCCTTATCACTTTTCTTTTCATCTTTGGTTGTCTTTGTTCAACATGAATTTTCACACTCAATTCTTGAAAGGTTCCAAACCTTTCTGCCTCAGGGTCCTTAGGCTGACTCAACAAGTGTTGGATATGCAACTCCAAGATTTTCTCATCTACCTCATAGCCCATTGGCATAATCCAGACTGTCCTGGGCTCCACTGCCTCTATTAGGCATTGATTAGTGTCTACCATGAAACACACTATATCTTTGTATTTTTCAACTATTATTTGTGGAATTCTTTCTCTGGCCTGCCTCATACTTTGGAAGTTTTTGAAGTAACCCCAAAGTGCTATACTTTGAGCCTTGGCATCACCAAGCCCATACATATAATCTCTGATTGGTATGGCAACCAATCTGTCATTTTGCCATACCCGACCATTGGATCTGGGTAGCTCATTCATATAGTAAAAGAAGAGACAGTATCAAGCCACCATACTTAAATGAGTTATTCTTATCCTTCTTTATTTTCTACAAATTTTCTAAGAGTCGGTTCAAGAGAAGCTCACAAAGATCAATCAACATTTTCTCTTAGCATCTAATAAGCAATGTATATTGCTGCTTTGGACAAAGAATTCTCCATGCTAGAGTGATATATCTTATAACCAATTATCATAGAAGCAAATTTGATATTCAGATCTGTGATAACCTCTACTGTCATTGCTCTTTTGTCAAATTTTGATCCAATAGCCTCACTTACAGTTTGGTTCTTGACCAATTTGAGAGTAGGCAACCCACTGGATGAGTGCAAACCTGTTACTACCCTGATTGCATCCTTGGTTATCTTGAATGGCTTCAACAACCACATGAAGTTATTATGTATTCTACTAAGAACATACCGAACCCATTCAATGACCAAAATGCTTATCCTGGATGACATTGTATTGAGGTTTGAGTTCAAAGGATTCATCTATTATTTGTTTATGGTAGATATCCATTAGCTTGGATTCCCCAAATTCCTCACTATTGGTGTGTATGTATACCCTAACATCTTCTACGTGTAGAACTCCATGCAGAATGCTAGAGAAGGTGCCTAAGGGATCAACTTCTAGGGATTTGTAAGGATGTTTCTTGAAGTTTGGGCGTGGCCTATCAGTAATCTTAACAACATTTGGAGTAGCCATCTTGCAAAAGATTCAAACAAAGATATCCAAGAACAGAAATACCTTTTTATGCTTCTAGGGTTCACGATATAAGCTGAAAAAGATTGTTGGTTGCATTGGATTCTATGGTTGATCTTTGAGAGGGTTGAGGCAATCTTGTTACAGAGCTCTTTCTTTCTTCTTCTTGAATGCAAATGAGCAAATGATGAATAAAAGAACCCTTATATTTCTACGCAAACCCTAATTTTATATTGCAATAAATGCACAACTTAAGTCATTCTGGTTGCCTTGTTCTGAGAGAGATCTTTCTGGATCACTGAGATGCACTTAGAATGATACTTTACAATGTATCTCCCTTCCTTGAATCATCCCATTTATCCGCATATCAAGGTATTTCAATTTTGAATCATACCAGATCTAACTGTGAAGATCCTAGTTTTACTAAAAGGCTATCAAACCAGATCAATCTTGGATGATTAGACTCTTCAAATCTCCTTGTGGATCTTTCACATTTTTACCAAGGGTCATTTAGATATCTCTTTGAGAACTCTTCAATCTACAATACTCCATGTGCCAGTCTTAGGCACCAATTGACTGGCTGGGGGAATTTATTTTCCTTTATGACTCCCCCTGAGCTAGAGCTCATCTATTTAGTTTGTGAAAGGAATATCAGCACCAGATTCTAGTGTGGATCCATCCTTGACATTTTCTATACTTCTCTTCACCCAAATCTTGTTCATCTCTCTTTGAACTTCATCTGCATTCACTTTTCCTTTTCCTTTGTCTTGATTTTGATTATGATGCACCAGACCCTTTTTATCTTGATTCTTACTTATGTAGAATTTGGCAATGTGACCGTATCTATTGCAGTTGTAGCAAATAATATTTCTTTGCATATTTGACTGATATCCTCTTGATCTGCATTGATTAGCCTTATGTCCCATTCTATTGCATGCAAAGCATCTACCATTGAATGAATTATTTATTTGCATATTTCTACATTCATGAGATTTGTGACCATACCTTTTGTAGTTAAAACACTGTCCAAAAAAGGATGAATTAGTTTGATTCATTCTTCTTCTGCACTGAATTGCTTTATGACCAAAGTTATTGTAATTGTAGTAGTATCCATTAGGGTAAGTGCAAGAAGATGGGGGGCCAAAAAGGGGTCTTAAGTGGCCACTTTTTTTGTGAAATCAGGAAATGTTGGCCTTGGATGTGAAATTGAGCATAGTTACATTCAAAATTTGGAGATGCAACCAAAGCAATGTTCATAGTGCTCCAAGTCTACTTTCTAAACTACTATTTTTTTTTTAAAATGCCATAGATTAAAGGGTTCAAAAGAGGGAGCCATATAAATTGGTGTTGTTTCTGTCAAAAAAACATAACATAGCATGTTTGGTGGCTCCCTCAAAAGGTCAACTTTTTTAAAGTAATTTTAAAATCTCTTCAGTGAGAAATTAGCTAATAGCATGTAGTTTATGCCTAATTTTTTTGATAATTTTTTGATGAATATTTGATTTTTTACTAATTTTTAAAGTGGACACATCCTAAAAAATAGAATTTTGGTCGTGCTACCCCTATCTTTTGAAAACTAATTGAAAATTATTTTTTTATTTTTTAATATGTGTAGAATGGAGTCTAGTTTCTAAATATGTAAATTTTTTGAAATTTCAATGAATAGCTAATTTACAATGAAAAAAGACCAAACAGTGGTATTTGCCCAAAAACAGACACACAAACAAAATAAATTAAAGATGAAAGGCTTAACATTGTTAAAATGTGAAAAAAATCACATCATCAAATAACTAAGAGAAAGCCTAACATTACCCAGGTGTTTGATTTGTTTGACCTTGAAACACGTGCAAATCTAAGGGTTAGCACGAACAAAATTATGTGAAATCTTGAAGAATATGGAAAAACACATCTGTGGATGTTGAAAAGGCACTCCAAGCCTTTGGGTTGGAAATCCAAAGCAAAGCCCAAGCCCAAGGCTTGCGATTCCCAAAGCAAAACGTAATGTGCTCGCATTATTGTTTGCTTTGCATTTTCCCTTTTCAGCAAAAGTTTGTGTTGTTTGTCATGTTTGAAATAACATGAGCATGTTATAACGCACTCGTGTTATGTTCCCCTTGTATTTTTTTATGTTCAAGGTTATTAATCATGTATGTATGTATGTATGCCTATATGTATGTATGTATGTATCTATGCCTATATGTATGTATGTATCTATGTATGCCTATATGTACATATGTATCTATATATGCCTATATGTATGTATGTATAGTGTCGAGGGTAGATGAGGGTAGAGATGGGAGTGAGCCAGATAGGGGAGGAGAGGGGTGGATAAGGATTGAGTGATTAAGGTTTAAGGTTGAGGGTTGAGCATTTAGGGATAGGTTTTAGAGTTTAGGGATAAGGGATTAGAGTTTAGGACCTTGAGGGATTAAGGATAGGATTTAGGGTTGAGGGATTAGGGTTTAAGGTATAGTTTAGTAGTTCTTGTGAATAGAGCCAATAAACAATGGGAGATTATTTGCCTATTTCATAACAATATACCTCCCCTAAGTGCAGGGTGGACAGCAAGAAACATAGATGTACCCCAATGCAAAGCTTTTCTCGTAATGATCATCCTTCTGATTTCAACTGCTAATTACTCACTGTGGATGTACCATACGTAAAGATTTCCTCATAATGTGTACACCTATTAGCATAATGAACCCCAGATGGGCCAGAAAAACATGCCATATAACATTACTAACATTAAAAAAGGTTCATAGCCATTTTTCTGACATATTCTTGCAACTCAAATATCTTTAAGAGAAGAGTGTCAAAAATGATGGGTTTAACAACCTAACATAAGGCAAAGTAGTTTTGTTGGGTTTAGGGTTGAGGGATTAGGGTTTAGAGTTGAGGGATTATGGTTTAAGGTATAGTGTTGAGGGTTGAGGGTTTAGGGATAGAGTTTAGGGTTGAGGGATTAGAGTTTAGAGTTGATGGATTAGGGTTTAGGGTTGACGGATTAGGGTTTAATGTTGAGAGTTGAGGGTTGAGGGTTGAGGGTTTAGGGATAGGGTTGATGGTTAAGGGATTAGGGTTAAAGTAGAGTGTTGAGGGTAGAGGGATTGGGGATAGGGTTTAGGGTTGAAGGTTTAACGATTGAGGGTTAAGGCTTTAGGGCTGAGGGTTAAGGTATTGGGGTTTAAAATATAGTATTGAGTGTCGAGGGTTTATGGATAGGTTTTAGGGTTTAATTTTTAAGGATTAAGGGTTGAGGGATAGGATTTAGGGTTTAGGGATAAGGGATTAGGGTTTAAGGTATAATGTCGAGGGTTGAGGGTTTAGGAATAGGGATAGCATTTAGAGTTTAAGGTATAGTGTTAAGGGTTGAGGGTTTAGGGTTGACAGATTAGGGTTTAGGATTGATGGATTAGCATTTAATGTCAAGGTTAGGGTTAAAGTGTCAAGGGTAGAGGGATTAGGCATATGGTTTAGGGTTGAAGGTTTAAGGATTGAGGGTTGAGGTTTTAGGGTGAGGGTTTAAGGCTTAAGATATAGTGTCAAGTGTTGAAGGTGTAGGGATAGGGTTTAAGTTTTAAGGGTTAAGGGTTGAGGGATATGGATTGGGGTTTAAGGTATAGTGTTGAGGGTTGATGGTTTAGGGATAGGGTTTAGGTTTAAGGGATTAGGGTTTAGGGTTGATGAATTAGGGTTTAATGTTGAGAGTTGAGGGTTGAGGGTTGAGGGTTGAGTGATAGGGTTAATGGTCAAGGGATTAGGGTTAAAGAAGAGTGTTGAGGGTAGAGGGATTAGGGATAGGGTTTAGGGTTGAAGGTTTAAGGATTTAGGGTTGAGGCTTTAGGGATGAGGGTTAAGGGATTAGGGTTTAAGGTATAGTGTCGAGTGTTGAGCGTGTACGGATAGGTTTTAGGGTTCAAGTTTTAAGGGTTAAGGGTCGAGGGATCAGAGTTAAGGGTTGAGGGATTAGGGTTTGAGGGTTGAGTACATTCAGGTTCGAGGGTCAAGGGTTTTGGGATAGGGTTGAGGGTCGAGGGATTAGGGTTAAAGTACAGTGTCGAGGGTATAAGGATTAGGGATAGGGTTGGAGAGTTTAGGGATAAGGGATTAGGGTTTAAGGTATAGTATTGAGCTTTTTGAGGGTCTAGGAATAGGGATAGCATTTAGGGTTTAGGGATGATGGATTAGAGTTAAGGGATGAGTGATTAGGGTTGAGGGTTGAGGGTTGAGGGATTAGAGTGAGGTGTTGAGGGATTAGGATTTGACGTTGAGGGTTGAGGGTTGAGGCTTTAGGGTTTAGGGTTTAAGGATAGGGTTGAGGGATTAGGGTTTGACATTGAGGGTTGAGTACATTGAGGTTCGAGGGTTAAGGGTTTCAGGATAGGGTTGAGGGTCGAGGGATTAGGGTTAAGGTAGAGTGTCGAGGGTATAAGGATTAGGGATACGGTTGGAGGGTTTAGGGATAAGGGATTAGGGTTTAAGGTATAGTATCGAGCCCGTCGAGGGTTTAAGAATAGGGATAGCATTTAGGGTTTAGGGATGAGGGATTAGAGTTGAGGGATGACGGATTAGGTTTGAGGATTGAGGGATTAGGGTTTAGGGTTGAGGGTTGAGGGATTAGGGTTTAAGGTATAGTGTTGAGGGTTTAGCATTGAGGGATTAGAGTGAAGGGTTGAGGGATTAGGATTTGACATTGAGGGTTGAAGGTTGAGGCTTTAGGGTTTAGGGATAGGGTTGATGGTCGAGGGATTAGAGTTAAGGGTTGAGGGTTTAGGGTTTGACGTTGAGGGTTGAGTACATTGTGGTTTGAGGGTTAAGGGTTTTGGGATAGGGTTGAGGGTCGAGGGATTAGGGTTAAAGTAGAGTGTCAAGGGTATAAGGATTAGGGATAGGGTTGGAGGCTTTAGGGATAAGGGATTAGGGTTTAAGGTATAGTATCGAGCTTATTGAGGGTTTAGGAATATGGATAGCATTTAGGGTTTAGGGATGAGGGATTAGAGTTGAGGGATGATGGATTAAGGTTAAGGGTTGAGGGATTAGGGTTTAGGGATAAGGTTTAGGGTTGAGGGTTGAGAGATTAGGGTTTAAGGTATAGTGTTGAAGGTTTAGGGATAGGGTTGAGGGTTGAGGGATTAGAGTGAAGGGTTGAGGGATTAGGATTTGACGTTGATGGTTGAGGGTTGAGGCTTTAGGGTTTAGGGTTCATGGATAGGGTTGAGGAATTAGGTTTTGATGTTGAGGGTTGAGGTTCGAGGGTCAAGGGTTTAGGGATAGGGTTGATGGTCAAGGGATTAGAGTTAAGGGCAGAGGGATTAGGGTTTGACATTGAGGGTTGAGGGTTGAGGTTCGAGGGTCAAGGGTTTTGGGATAGGGTTGAGGATCAAGGGATTAGGGTTAAAGTAGAATGTTGAGGGTATAAGGATTAGGGATAGGGTTGGAGGGTTTAGGGATAAGGGATTAGGGTTTAAGGTATAGTATCAAACCTATTGAGGGTTTAGGAATAGGGATAGCATTTAGGGTTTAGGGATGAGAGATTAGAGTTGAGGGATGATAGATTAGGGTTGATGGTTAAGGGATTAGGGTTTAGGGATAAGGTTTAGGGTTGAGGGTTGAGGGATTAGGATTTAAGGTATAGTGTTGAGGGTTTACAGATTAGGGTTGAGGGTTGAGGGATTAGAGTGAAGGGTTGACGGATTAGGATTTGATTAGGGATTAGGATTAGGATTAGGAATTAGGGTATATTGTATAGTATCGAGCCCGTTGAGGGTTTAGGAATAGGGATAGCGTTTAGGGTTTAGGGATGAGGGATTAGAGTTGGGGGATAATAGATTAGGGTTAAGGGTTGATGGATTAGGGTTTAGGGTTGAGGGTTGAGGGATTAGAGTGAAGGGTTGAGGGCTTAGGATTTGACATTGAGGGTTAAGAGTTAAGGCTTTAGGGTTTAGGGTTTAGAGATAGGGTTGAGGATCGAGGGATTAGAGTTAAGGGTTGAGGGATTAGGTTTTGATGTTCAGGGTTGAGGGTCAAGGGATTAGGGTTAAGGTAGACAAGGAGTGACTGAGAGACATAGAGAGGGGAGAGGTAGAGAGGTGAGGGGGAGAGATAAGTGAGATATAGAACATGAGCTAATGGAACTAGAGGTGAGATATTGTAAGGGTGCTATCGAAGGTGAGATAGGTACAAATATTTATGGATCAATCTATAGCAAGACAAAACACGAGCGCATTATAACGCAAACACATTATAACACACTCACATTTTTTCCTACTATAGAAATGGTAAAAAAGTGTTGACCCTTGTGATCCAGGCCCACATGCTCTATTTTCATTTTGATTATGTGTGTGCTCTAACAAAAGAGAAGTTCTTTCATGCTATTGGGAAGTTCACATGCACATTTTACACATTCTACCACCTTTACATGATCTTTCCACCACCTTTTCTACTTTGCCAACTTGAGGAGGAAATAACATAGTTTTCACACCAATTTTGATATATATCTATTCAAGCTTCAATTTTTGTAGTGTTGCAGTGTTAATTGTGATTCAATTTTAGGAATTTAACATTAGAGATTGGTTAATAGTATTCTTGTTAGTAATTATATTTGAGTGTTATTCAATTTAACATTGAAAAGGAAGCAAGTGGTGAAAAAATTAAATTGTTGAGGAATTTGATGCAAGAAGAAAAAACACTACATAATTGGGTACTCTCTCCATTGAAATCTTCATTTTTTAGGTATGTCAAGTCTTTACATGCATGTTCTTTACATTTTCCTTAGTTCTATTTGAATTAATTTATCATGCTTTATCATACATGTTTAAAATAAACACATTGCCAATCAAGAAAGTAGCGTACAATCTCACATGATGCTATGTATATTTTCTACACTTGGGGTCTTTAATAATTATGTGTAATAAACAGACCTTAACATACCATGATGTCAAACTATACAAGAGTAAATCCTTACAACATAATAAAAATACAATCCCACTATGATCTTGTATTAATTTCTTAGGAACTAATCTTGGTCTGTTTATCATGCTACAGACAAATTCACCATCATGCCGAGGAAACGATCAAGAATTAAACCAACACAGGAAGAGATAGAAGCTAAGAATGCAAAGAAAGTAGTGGCTATGAGGGTACTTCATGTGAAGGGGAAATTGGACACGATAAATGAAGACATGCCAATTGAAGAGGAACCACAACCATCACAAAGAGATATGGTATTGGTAGCACAAAGAGAACGAATGCAAAAACTTCGTGCTACAAGAGATTTGAATACATAGTTGGAGACACATCCTCTACCCCAAGTCAACATGTAGGGACACTGTCTACCACATCTCAAGTTGAGAGTACATCATCACTCACATGTGATGAAGGAGGTACACCATCGTTCCCACCTCAACCTCAAGGTATGTCATCTATTCCATCTTCGATCGAAGGTATGCCATCTAGCCCATCTCATTTAAATATTGATGAAATTCCTAATGTTGAGATGAATTTACCTAACTTAACACCACCTAGAATTTTGCATAGAAAGCCAAAGTATTTGATTGATATTGATGAGAATATTTTGTAGCCAATGGAAGGTAAGATTCCAAAATGCACTTGTAGAAGATATGCTCATAAGATTTGGAGATTGTTCTTTGACAAGTTAAATGAGACTGTAAGATGTAAACTATTCATTCAAATGATGCGAAGTATAAAGTATAGGTCCATCATGAAGATTCTTGGGTTGAGAACATCAGAGGCTTCAAGTGAAAAATCTATTGTCAAGAATCTAATGAGTGCATATGAGAGTGTGGGTAACACCTCATGCACAAAAGATAGTAATGCAACATGGCATGTGATTACATTGACTATAGTAAGTAGTCAAACAAGGAAAGCTTGTCTCATTAGAAAGATGAGTCAATAATTGAGAATTAATAAGAAAACTTTATCAAGAGCCATTGGAAGATGCCAAAGAATTGAAGACACTAATGCCAATGAATTATGGGCATTCTCGGGGAGACTGCCACGAAAAGATAAACCAATTGTTGAAGCATTAAGATCACTAATTGAAGATTTTTGGAAGAATTACACAAGGATATCTTTGAATCAAAGTGATGTGGTAAGAAGGAGAATTGGTAGTCAAAACCATGAGCCACATCCAAAGCATTTTTTGGATGAGACTCAAACATAGTTTTATGGTAAATTTCTAGAGAAGTATCCTCAAATTAAAATTTGTCAAAGATATTTTGAAATGGTAAAAAATTTCTATGTCAAGATAAATCACACACACACACTACTTGTTATTGTAGGTTACATATTGAATTTTCTTACCATTTTGATTTTTATAGGTCTATATGCTTAGATATGCATACTAACAATGTTTTGTAGGGTTGTGCCATACGTGCCCCACCAACATCTTCAAGAGACTTCATATCAAGAATCTTATGTGAAAGAGAGGAAGGTCAAATATTCTACAAGAAATTATGCTTGGATGGCACATGTCATTGTTGTGGTGGCTTGCAACATTTGCCAATATGTGAACATATGGAAAGAACAGATGTAGTTGGAAATGAACTAGTAGAGTTTGGCAAGTATAAAATAGTGGCATACAATACAAAAGATGGTAAAGAAGTAAAGAGGTGTGAATTGGTTATTGAAAATATTCTAGTGTATCAGTTTATGCCTATATTTCGTGACAACATAGTGTATGAGTATGCAAGACATGCCCATAGAGCTCGATGGTTGGACTTGCAATTCAATTTATGCAAGGACACATTTATGATTGGTAGCATTGTTTCAGTGGTCGACTTTACAGGGAACTATTGTCTACAACCACAGCGTGAGGTGCAATCATAATATTACAACTCTACACAGGTTTCTATATTTGTGCACATCGCATTCATTCATGTGAA
The DNA here is from genome assembly GCA_027924645.1 of Cunninghamia lanceolata. Classification (NCBI taxonomy): domain Eukaryota; kingdom Viridiplantae; phylum Streptophyta; class Pinopsida; order Cupressales; family Cupressaceae; genus Cunninghamia; species Cunninghamia lanceolata. Next base: position 3,868,687 of record BSBN01000797.1, read on the forward strand.
TGATAGTAGAAAAGATGACAAAAAGATCATAAGGGAGTATAATTTCTATATTAGTGATCATTGCATGCATTCTATGGAGTTTGTGCAAGGTTGCTTTCAGGTGTTCTACAATGATTTGGCTAGAAGGGGCATATCATTCAATCAGCATATCATATGGTCAGATAACTATGTCACAATTCAAGAACTCACAAAATTTCTATTGGCTAAGTAGGAGGCATAATTTTACAAGTATTCAGCATATGTGGAACTTTTGTGAGGACAAGCATGGAAAGGGGGAGCATGATGGTGCAAGAGCATGTATCAAAAGAGCCATAGCACGAGAAGAGTTAAAGTATAAAGACAATGCAAAGTTGACATATGCAAAATCGATTGTCAAGTGGTGTAATGCTTCCATGGGTCTAGGTAATGAAGGTAAGTCTTTAGTTGATATATTTTTTTGGTTGATAGATGATACTAACATTGCACCATATGAGGACTGTCCTACATTGACAAGATCAAATGAGATGCACTCTTTCAGAAGCTCAATTGCAGATTCATGGAGTATCCATACACGAAAGATGTCATGCTTTTGTTCTTCTTTTACAATTCAAGCTTGGGATGAGTGCGAGTCAAAGGAGTGGGTTGATGAATGGCAGTTAAGTTATCTTAGACCACTTGACACGTATCGATCCCTGACAACACTGCAACTAACACAGATGGAATCATTAGTTGAGTTTGACCACATATCAGATCTAGTTCAACCAAGTAATATAGGGCATGTATATGCATCTAATTTCATCTAGTTCAACTAGGTAATGTCATCTTACTTTGTAGTGTTTTTGTAATGTTGACTAATTTTATCTAATTTGAAACACATATCAATGTAGGGCATGTATATACAGTTATTGCAAATGAAGATAATGAAGAGGGAACAGATTATTACTTATGTCATTGTGTTGAGGCCAAAAATAAATTGGAGGCCCCAGTTACAGATGGAGAAAACATTGAATACCCTACAGGCTCAATGGTTATTACTAGAACATGCCTTAGAAGGTACCCACATAAGAGTGTTAATGTTTGGCTATTTTAGGACTTTGACATGCATCAAAAGATTCTTCATTACTCGAACCTTGTCATGGCATCCAATGTTCATTTGATAAAGTATTAGGGTAGACCTTTGAACAAAATCTTGTGGAAGGTGCGTGAGTCTGACCATGAAGCAATACTTGACACAATAAAGAGTAGAGAAGACCCAGACAGTTCATTGGATTAATTTGTAAGTATTCACATTGATTTTGTAAAGTCATGTTACATTGAGTTGTAAGTATGCACATTAATTTGTAAAGTTTGTCTTTTTTTATTTCCTACTGCATTTTTACACATATGTACACATTTTTACATCATCATGTTATGCATTTTTGGTGTCCTACTCTTGATGCGACTAAAATGATAGTTCCAATGCATCCGGATGGGTACATTTAGGCTAGGCATTATTCTTTTTTTGACCCAAACATGTCGAAACAGTCCGAGCTACATTGTACCGACGATATCCTTGAAGAGTCCAAAGTGCAAAAAGGCAGCAATCTTTGATGAGATGTTACTCAAAAACTATGTCACTTAAAAACATTCTATCTAAGGAAACACGATCACGTAGAGTGCCTCTACAATAACCTCTCTTAGTTTTTTATATCTCTAAGGCATTTGCCCGTGGTGAAAGGTTTTCTGCTGCCCCAAAAATCGTTAGAAGGAGGCAATGTAAAGTTGCAAAGGGGTGTAACTTTCGTCTTGCTCCTAATGTGACCAAACTGACTATTCCAATGTGTCTGGATGGGTACATTCACACTAGGCATGGTCCTCTTTTTCACCCAAACATGTCAAAACAGTCTAAGCTACATTGTACTGTTGATATCCTTGAAGAGTCCAAAGTGCAAAAGGCAGCAATCTTTTACGAGATGTTACTCAAAAACTGTGTCACTTAGAAACATTCCATCTGAGGCAACATGATCATGTAGAGTGCCTCTACAATAACCCCTCTTAGTTTTTTATATCTCTGAGGTATTTTCCCGTGGTGAAAGGTTTTCTGCTGCCCTAAAAATCATCAGAAGGAGGCAATGTAAAGTTGCAAAGGGGTGTAACTTTTGTCCTGCTCCTGATGTGACCAAACTGACTATTCTGACACATCTAGATGGGTACATTTATGTTAGGCATGGTCCTATTTTTCACCCAAACATGTTGAAACAGTCTGAGCTACATTGTACCGACGATATCCTTGAAGAGTCTAAAGTGTAAAAAGGCAGCAATCTTTGACAAGATGTTACTCGAAAACCATGTCACTTAGAAACATTCTGTTTGAGGCAATGCAATCATGTAGAGTGCCTTTACAATAACCTCTCTCAAATTTTTATATCTCTAAGGTGTTTTCCCATGGTGAAATGTTTTCTGCTGCCCTAAAAATCATCAGACGGAGGTAGTGTAAAGTTGCAAAGGGGTGTAAATTTTGTTCTTCTCCTTGTGTGGCCAAATTGACAGTTCTAATGCATCTAGGCACCAATGTGAGGTTGTTTTGATGGCAAAGGGTGCCTTGATTCATGATGTTGAATCTCCTTCCTCCCAGGTGCCAAAATGGATAGTTTAGACAAGAAAAGGCGCCTTAGTATACTTAGCTTATTTCTTGGCAATTTGATGGCTTCAATCACTTGTTCAAACCTATAGGAGACCATTTTACACTTAGGCACTAGATCTTAGGATTTAGAACATCTTCCTTCAAGGCACCAAAATGAGGTTATTTAGACACAAAAGTGCGTCTCCATACAAGATGCTTATTCTCCTTCCACTTAGGTGCTCATTCACGATGATCCAAATGACAATAGGTGCCTAGACTTCCTTTGGTAAGATTTAGTCATTTTGAAGGTTCTAACACTAGGCACTACAGTTGGAAATGATTTGAAGTTCATTTTCCTCTAGGCACCCAAAATGGATGGTGGAGACAAGAAAAGGTGCCTAGGCTTCTTTTAATGATTTTCAAAGTGTTCCTAAGTTATATTATGTTATATTGACCCTTAGGTGCAAATGGATGATCTAGGATGACTCTAGGTGCATATCCAAGGTGATATCTTTCTAGGTGCAATCTTCACTAAGTTTAGACTTCACTTTACATCAAGGCGCCAAAATGGATAGTTTAGAGAGAGGTAAAAATGCACCTAGAGGTATGATGCTCAGTTTGATGTGTTTGATCAACTTCGATAATCAAGATGAATTGCCTCCCTTAAGGTGCCCTCCTTTATACTTTGAAACATCCTTTCAATATCAAGGCGCAATTTTGAGGTTGTTTGGATGATGAAAGGCACCTTGAGTTCTAGGTAGAGTTTTGATGTTATGCAAGTAGAGAAATGCGCATAAGGTCTTAAAGCAAATTTGTGCCTAAAACTAAAAATCCCTAAGGTATGATTTATGGAAGCCTATAGCCCCAATGTTATGTTGCATACTAAAATTAGGTAAGACTCAATGTAATCTCATAACCTCGCCTTATATGCAAGAGGAATTACATTTAATAACCACAATGGTCATCGGGTGCTCATAAGCATATAATTTTGACTATCTTATTCAAAACAACAAACATACTCTTTACATCCCAATATGGTATAATAACAAGAAATTAAGAAATATTTTCAATTGACCAACTCATAAAGAATATGGATCAGCATACTCATTTGAATATTTTCAATTGAGTAACTCATAAAGAATATTAATATTTTCTATTCAACATGATGATTCATTTTTTTTTTAAATACAACTTTTATCTTTTAGTTCCAAAATGAGGTTTAGGTGATACTTGAATAACAATAGCTAGCTTATTGGATCAACAAACATCCTATGTAATACAATTGGACTTTAAATATTTGAAGTAGCCATCTACAAATATCCATTCAAACGTGGATTTATAATGCAAGTATGGATGCCATCAACAAAAAAGATTTGTATTAACCAAATATCCATATAGGCATACATCAATATCTGTTGATATAAGTATAACATATATATAAAATAGCCATATAGGCTTACAAAAATGCCATATAGGCATACAATGTCAACTATATACAATACAAAATATATGTCCACAAATCACATATAGGCATACAACAAAGGAACACAATAAAAAGTCATTCCCCTCTGGCTGGTGAAGAGAATAGATCACGGGCAGCCTTTGATCTTCTAGGGGATGGAGATGCACATGTGGGTGGTCTACTACAAACTTGAGGGCTACTCCTCCTATTTAGTTCTTCCTGCATCTTTAGCTATTACAATAAAAAGTATAGACATTAATATATAGAAATTACATATTATAAAAAATGAATGATTTAAAAAAATAATCACTTACCGCTACTATATAATCTGTCTCCTCACTTGCCTCAGTAGCAGGAATAGGCCGTGGTGATGTCATGTCCTATAGAAACAATCCAGATAGAAATTAAACTTCAAATTAATAATCTTTTGATTTTTCAAAAATAAACAACTATAACAATGAATGTAAATTGAAATTTACTAATCTGCCTCATACCCCTATTAATGCCATGGAGCTATGAATCACAGAGGTCACACCATGCTCCATTTTTCTATGAACATCGAGAAGTGTCTCCGCAACCTGCATCATCTGGAAATAAAACAATATTTTTCAATTACGAAAACTATAATAGTGATGCAAATCATGGCTCCTAACATACACACATGTTCATCTAAACATGGAAGTACACACAATAAATCACACAAGTCACATACAAAAATCTAGTAAGTACAATTCATTTATTAAACTATTTATTTTATTACATCAGTGAAGCTTTGAAGTCCACCACCGTTGGCAGGTGTTGCCGTGAAATCTCCAATATTAACCTATTCAACATCCAAAATTAGATATTAGAATACCATTCATATAACGATGCTATTCACATGTAATATTTATAATTGTTTACTAGTTACATACCCCGACAGTAGATGATCTAGTGTAATATGCAGGTGGAGAACCATTGAAAATTGCATCAACGCTATGACCCTGAAATTTCATTAAAATCATCAAACTAAATTAGTTAATCTTGCATTTAAAAAATTAAATTTAATAAATTAAATTTAATAAACTTGCTAATATTTACCTAAGTATCAAGGCCAAAAATCTCACTTAGGAGGGTATCTGTCATCACCATCTACTCAGCTACAGATGTAGCCTGTGCACCTATGTCTTGACTATCCATGGGGTCATAACCACAAGCTGACCCGCAAGTCTAACAAGTATGGGGTGGGACCCTACTCCTCGCACTATCTCCCAACCCACTCTATGTCGCAGGACTGGCATGCTTTATGATGCTCTGGGGCAAGGCACTAATGGACTAAAGTGTATCGACTTCAACACTCTCCTTCACAATGGAAGGGATAGAAACATGCTCATGGGCTGGTCTGTTGATTACTCATCTCACTGCCTACTATGGGTAAACATGTGCCCCTGGTCTATCTTGTACTGACCCCCCACCTCTACCCTAGAAGTCATGCATATCAAAATAGTTTGGCACTTTATTGAGGACAAGCTCGTAGTAGAGTTTCCTCAAAAAGTATTGCGGGACCTCATTATTATTGCATGGAGGATTGTCAAAAACCATCCACCACCTCTGCCCAAATTTGTCCCTTATCACTTGGTTGTTGCACCAATGGATAGGGAACCTCTTGCATGTAATGGGTGGAGGTTGATTTGTTTGTGGGTTTGTGAAAATTGAACACAAGTCTAATTTTGTAATTTGTAATTTTTTCACATCTTGGTATGATAGCTTGTCTACATAATAGTCTCTAAACTCTCTTCTTTTATCCATCCAACTACATATTTTCTTGCTAATTGAATCTACATTTGATAACATAGATTCAAGAGTTTCAACAAGCGTGGACCTATGCAAGGTTGAAGTGGAAGGATCTTTCAACCTTGCAATTATATCTTCAATTTCTTTTTTGTTGTTTTTAATTTGCCCCATTATGTTTTCTTGTGTTCCAGGGGCATGTCGAGGAATGGACGAAGGAGGTTGTTATTCCACAAGTATTTCCTCCTCAGGATTTTGTGGATTTTGAGGAGGAGGAGGAGGAGGAGGAGGTGCATTAACATTTCCTAATAATTAACGAAATATACATAAAAAATCAACTCAAACCTACCTATTTAGAAACAAATTCAAACAAAAAAATAAATAAAACTCACTCTTTTGGCATGCTCGACATCATGGCGGCATTTTGGTGACGAATCAGAAAGATTTTGGTGTTCAATTGTCTTTTCCAAAATGCGAGCACGTTTCCTAGGGTTTGTAGGCCACGAGTATAGAGGAGAAAAATAGAAATGAAATAAGATGAAAATCTTTTTTTTCTATTTATAGTAGTTCATAACACACTCGCGTTATAACATGAGCATGTTATGGTTTGGTTTTGATGAGCCTTAGGCTCGTCATTACCAACCCATAACATGAGCGCGTTATAACATGCTCACGTTATGTATTAAATTTTTTTGAAAACAATTTGGCCACTTTTTGGCCCCCCATCTTTTTGCACTTACCCATTGAAGGATGAATATCTTTGAGCATTTGGTTGCCTTATCAGAGATCTTCTAGGCCTATTCCTTGGATTTCCTAATCTAGAGTTCTTCTGACCGGATCCAGAGCTTTTACCTTTCTAATACCCCAAACCATGCTTGTCATGAACCCTCTTTTGGATTTCAAGAAGAAATTCAAGTTGAGCAAAGCTTATCTTGAATTTCACTTTGTATTCATTTGCTGTTTGAAGATCCCTTTTAAGATTGTTTATCTGATTCTCAAGTTGTTCTTCATTATCTCTAGCTTCTTCAAGATTAGATTCCAGATGCCTAATTATTCTATCCATTTTGTGGTAGTCTTCTGACTTCTCCTTTAGAGATTGTTTTAGATTATCTTCAATTTTTATTTTCTCTTCAATTTCTTGGGTGAATTTCACAACCCCTGATTCCATTTCATGTCTTACCATAATGACCTCTTTCGATAGCTTCTCACATAACTTGTTTTTCTCATTTAGATCTTCATTAGTATCATTGGCTTCACTTTGACTTGCTAATTGTTGAAGTAGTTCCTTTTTATTTTTTCATAGAGATACTCAGTTTTTCTTTGAGTTCATTTATGAAATCATCAACTTGTTTGAGTCTTTCCCTTAGGTTATTGACTTCAGAGTGAGATTGCTCAAGATAATCTAGGGTAGACTGAAGTTGTTCCCTCATACCATACATATCCATTGTGATTCCTAGATCTTCCTCAAGCTGTTAGGCTCTATTTGGAGGAACTTAGCTCTGATACCAATTGTTGGAAATAAGGTGGATAATTGAGAGGTGGGGGTGAATCAGTTATCTTAATTATTTAACTTTCTTTTCCTCTTTAATAATTAGTGGAGTATCAAAACATATAAGCATACATGAACATGAGAGAAGAAAAGAAATCAACACACATAACACAAAGATTTTTACATGGAAAACCCTATTAAGGGAAAAACCATGGGGTGACTAACCTAATATTGTATTCTCTATTAAAAGAATAGAAGTACAAAATGACACTTGCCAATTAGGGCTCACTACCTGAGCAAACTGCTCACAAGAGGCTCACTTCCTATAAGAGACTCACTGTCTACAAGGTATATAGAAAGCACCCAGGTGTTTGAACTAATTAGAGGCATCCACATATGCTAAGGTTTAGTTCCAGTTAGGCTCAATATACTGATCTACTACACTTCATTCTTCCTCTGCTTTAGTGCTGTTGTTATGTCACATACTGGACTTGTATTACTGCTTCCACACTTATCTCTACCTTTCTTCGCACACTATCACACACACACTCACCTTCATAACGAAATCCATCTGGTATATATATCCGCACCAAGGATTTCAACATCTTTCTAGTTGGCAAATGAAATACTTAAGATATTTACAAAACACTGATTTGTCAGCTGAATCCATGCTTAATATGTGATGCATATCAAATTCATAGACATAGAAGTCATCATTCATGTCAGCCAACAATGTATGATCTCTCAAATAGCTTGACCACCATCAATTTCTCATCCGGATTAGAATCTAATGCTCTGCCGGTTAGTTCTTCCTTAGTCTGCTCTACCTGTCAAAAATCCAACACTTAGATGCTCATATCTTTTGACTCTTTCATCACCGAAGGCTCAATCTCTAGAATGTGGCAGTCATTGTACTCCTCTTGACTTCCCCAAGTCCACAATTTTTTAAGATACATCCTCTGAGAGATTTGGACCTGATTGTCAGACCTTGCTACATGCTCTGTTCTTGTTCATCGGACCAAAACACTCTTCAATCTGACTTCCAGTATAGACATATTATGTGCTATGGATAAGTGGGATGGACTTTGTTACCATCAATGACAACACTCATGAAGCCACATGGTGTCTCTTGCCAACACAAACATGTGAGCATCTTGGAGAGGTGCTCAATCAAGTGTGGAAGAATAGATGAGAGATTCATACCTATTTGATTTTCATTACCTAAGTAGTCATAGGATGCTTGTTTCACAAGATTGATTATGTTTGAAATCTTCTAATGATTATAGGGAGGTGAATCATTATCTTTTTAGGAAATGACTCACACCTTGCTCTTTTTCTTTCTTTTCCTTTCTTATTCTACTTTGTGTGATGAATGAGCCACTTGTGATGAAATGGGATGCTTTTCATCATTACAACTTTCTATTGCTTAAAGTGATTACATGTAGGCTACTCTATTTACATATCTTGTGCAATTTGGTTATCTCCTGATCCTTTAAGGGATAATGGAGGAGTAACCTCAACATAGATACCTTTTTCCTGTGGCTGAGGTAAATCTTCATTTTTTTGTCTTGTCTATTTCTATTATGCCAATTATTTCATCATAGTCAAGATATTTATCTTCATGCTCTACTTCATTCTATTGTTCCACCATGTTGTTGTCGTTATGCTTAGGAAAAGGATTAGTGGAGATTTGTAGATTTTGATTCGGAGGGGCTACTAACTTATTTCCACTGTCATTCACACCAGTCATCTGTATTATGTTAGAGTTGATGAGGTCTTGAATTTCATGTTTCAGATGCATACATCTTTTAGTGTCATTCCCCACTGAGCAATGATAGTGACAATAGGCATTAGCATCAAATAAAGGTCCTTGCATCTTGCTACTGTCTATTGGATGATCAGGAGGAAGCTTCAAAAGATTGTTGTTTACTACTTGAGTCATTATCGAATGGAGAGAATCTGATAATGAAGTGAATTGTCTTTGTTATTACCTGAATTGAAATTGAGTTTGATTAGGTTTTGTAATGGTAGACACTTGTGATTGAAATTGATTTGAATGTTGCTCATTGATCTTGATGAAACTCTTTTTATAATTCTTAAATGAGTGTTGAGATGTACCAGATGTTTGATTGACCAACTGGAGTTGATGAGTTATAATTCTCATACTGACTATCTGAAAGTTGGTAATCCCAAAGAGTTGTGCATAGATGTTGAAAAGAACTATACTTGAAATCAACAATATTTTATCATGTATGTTCAATTATAGATTTGTAATGAATAATTTTTGAACATCCTCATATGTATTTAGATATCTTATTTGCACAACGAGTTCTTGATATCGACTAATGAATTTCGTTATTCATGGGTATGGGCACATGAGGTGCTGAGTTTTCATAATTAAATGCTATGGCTTTGTAATTCTTTGATTTGTTCCTATTAGATGTTTCCATCCGAGTGGTAGAATTACTACAAGCTTGTACATTAGTAGTGTGGATTGATGATCTAAAAGTGGATATTCTAGTAGTCGGTATGGGTGTTGATACTTGTGATCTTATATGTTTTGGTGGTGACACATTTTCTACGACATTCATGCAGCTAGGCACTGATGTAATGTTGTGATCCACTATGTGGGCTATTCCATGGAGCATGTCAACACCTTCTTGTCCTTCTTGTAATATTCCTCTTATACTATCAACAAGAGGTATCACCTTTTGAGCTAGATGTGCACCTCCTACAATTTGTTGGAAATCAGCTAGTTGTTTGTCTAGTTTCTTGAGTTGATCTTCAGGAACATGTGTAACTATGTCAATCACATCGTTAGATTCATGAAATGTTTGTTCTTCTACATGTTAGTGTTGGTGATATTTTACAAAGTTGTTGATTCATATTTTGTAAAGTAGTTGTGTAATGGATTTTTTGATGTTTGCATATCATTGCTATTGAGAGCACTAGAACCCATTAGTGTACAACTTCTTCTTACCAAGGTGTTAGTGCTAGGGCAATGGATTATACAACTCATACAAATTTTTATAACACTCAATGCACTAACCAAGGAGATTATTGGTAAGATTATTAATATTAAAGTAGTTATACTTGCTGGAATACACAATGTGTAATTACAAAACTATGAATTTTCAAACCAATGATATGAAATGATGCAAGATTTTCAAATGAATAATGAAAAATATGCTATAAATTAATGCAAGATCTGATTTGAACTATCAGAAAGATACAAATTCTTGAAGCTATAGGTCCACCAAAATGTTAAGTGTGAAAAAAATGAATGATGACTACTAGCATGCACATTAGATCAAACCCTCTTTCATAATAAAATTCAAGGACAAGACTGAGCCCAAATAACTACAAAATGAAGTTGGACTTAGCTATAGATATTGTGCTCAAGAGTACTATAGAAAGATAATATTTAATCAAGTCCTTTTATCAAACCCTAGGTCAATAATGCACTAAACCCTAGTTTTATGATGATCAGATTATAACAAAAGATGTACAACAAATCTCTAGAAACCAATTGCATGTAGAGGATTAGGAAGACCTTGACAGAACCTGTGTCCCGAAAGAGGAGGTGTCAGAGGACTATTTGGGGACCATCCAAGTCTTGAAAGGTTGAATCTTTAGAAGGTGTAAACTGGAAAAATGTTGTAGATGTTTCCCTAATGCCAGATCTAAAGTATGCAAGGGCAAAAAGACTAGGGCACCACCACCCAAGTCTTGCATAGAGGAATATTCCCAAACTTCAGTTGGATCTTGAAACCTTGATCCTTGCTTAGTCTTCCTATATCTTCATATTTTCTAGATATCACTCTTGTAACCTACAAAGAAGAAGAAGAGAAGGGGTTTGGAGGTTATGGTGTTTAGGGACTTGCCTCAGTCAAATCCTAGGATAGCATTCAAGCTTCCCAAGACTGTTGATAAATGAAGAGAGTGTGCCCTTGCAGGGTAGAGGCTAAACACAAAATCAATATTTTGATTCAAATGATGATAAACAATAATGATATCACCTATGTGATGAAACCCTTACAAGGATTAATGCTCTTCAACTCATAAGGAGAGATATATGAAAACTTCAAAACTATAGCAACACACACAATGACAAAAAAAATCTACTTTAGAATCACAATGAATGCTTTGAATGCTCTTTTCTCCAATGCTTCATGTTGGATCTCTCTATCTAGGTTCATAATGAATTCAAAAACACAATTATATATGATTTCCCACCAACATTCATCAAATTAAACCAAAAGAGTTGACAAAGAGAAACCTTTTTAAAAGGACCTAAGTCGATATACATTTTAATTTGCCCTGACCAATTAGTAAATACTTGGGTGGTGGTGCCCAAGTCTTAGGGATCCTTTTTTAGTCTCTAGTAAGATAAAATATGGCCCCCTTGTTCCCAATTTACATTGGTTTTGAGAAATTTTGCATTGGGATGAATATGTAGAATGTATAATGTAAACACGGGGACTTAGGAGCTAAACAAAGAGGTAAAAAGACATGTGGCCACTTTTTACTCCATAACAATACTATGCTCTGTATTAGAATCTAGAAGTAGTATCAACAAGAAGACAAAATTCTCAATCTATTATAAAGCCTTGTGATTTTGACATATTCCAATAAGAAAGGAGTACTTATGGGTTATAGGTTATACTTTTGCATGTGATATCATTTATTTTTACATGGTAGTTTACTATTTAGATTAACTTATATGAGAAAAACTTTATTTATGTCTTATTTGTGATTGTCTTATTGGATGTGAATGTTTCCTTTTTAGTGAAGTTGCTAAGGTTTTTTGATCTCACTAATATACATTTGCTCTATTGTATGTCTGATTTGTTGCATCTGTTCAAGGAATGGATTAAAATGTTTTAGATCAGATATAAGGGGAAGTGTGTTTTATTAAGGGATTAATGAAGAAGAATCATAGATAATACTCTTTCTTGGGCTCATTGCTGTAAGGCAAGAGTTATTTTTTTGACCCTCTGAATGTGAAGCTTTTTTTCCATGGGAAAATCTATTACATGTAGGGTTTGACTCAGTTACCCTAAATAGGCACAAATCTGAGGATATCTATCAAGTCCAAGAATCCCAAACTCTAAAATCATAAAGAGAAATCATTTTTTTTTATAATGTGTTCAAGTTGTTCCATGTTCTCATAGTTCTAAAATAGATATACATTGAGGATTTAACTAATCTGAAATAGGATCTTTCAAACCTCAATACAAAGGTGAGAGAAATCTGCTTAACCAATATCTCATTCTACTTAGGAGAAATTTTCTAGAGATTGTCATAAGGGAATACCCCTCTAGGTCTAGCAGAGCCTGAAGTGTAGAGGAGAATAAGTAATTGTCTTCTATTCATTTGCAATTGATCTAAAAGTCCTAAGCATTGAGGATATCTACCTTATAGGGATAATTAGGCAATCAGTTGGGAACACCAATAGATTGGTGACTCTACTAGGGAGTTGTCAACAAAAGAATCTAGACCTTATCCCATAGTGTTAGATTGAAGCCCATTGTGACGGGTGGCAAATATGAATCTATCTCCTAACCAGTGAATCACTATTTTTATGTGTGGTATAAGGTGTCAAAATAATCCCTTAGTTCCAAAGATACCAACAAGAAAAATATGGATAGAAAAGGGAAAAAATAAATCTTCTAATAACCAAGGTAACCAAAATGATCCTCTTTCATCCTAGAGTAATGCTAACAGTCAAGATGGTAGTCAAGAGGCTAGGTTTCTTGAAGAACATTTTACAAATGCTAAAGCCATTGTTCATGAAGCCTATCAGAGGCAAAAAGTAGAGATATAGAGAGTGAGGTTTAATGTTTCTCACAGAAGTCCAAGTGTCAATCCTTTTGAGAATCCCATAAATGTAGACTCTCCAAAGAGTATAAATAATTAGGACACAAATGTACCATTTCCATCAATGCAAGTACTGAAACTGAACTATTAGATGAAGTCAAGGACCTCAAAGTTGAGATCGAGTACTTAGAGGCTATCAAGATAAGAGATGAAATGAGACTTAGGGTTGAGACATTATGAACTACTTATCAAAATCTAATCCCTATTGGACAAAACACACACAATCAAAATAATCAAAATACAATCAATCAAAACAATTAGAATGTAATAGGTAACCAATAGGGAGAGGTTAATCAAAATTGAAATTAGAACTTGCAAGCCAATTAGAATCATAATTTGCATTCCAATCAACAACAAAATCTAAACCAAAATACGTAAAATTAAAACCCTCTAGGAAATCAGAATGTATTGGGTAGAAGACCAATGTAGTTGGACATGTAGAGATAGTTAGATTTCACTGGTATCCCTACTTACCCTAATCTAATTGACAATGATATTAGGACTACATTAAAAAAATTCTTAGGTAACAATGCAATTTCTAGTGAAGAGCATTTGAAAGTATTTATGAATTTAATGGATGATTTTGATGTCAAACATGAAGATGTTATGAAATTGTTTATGCAATCTTTGGCTGATGAAGCTAGGGAATGGTACAAGAATTTGCCTAATCAATGTATTGGATCATGGGATGAAATCTAAAAGGTTTTTAGAGAATAGTATGGAGATAAAACTAATCCTAGGTTAATTATAAATGAATTCACTAGCATAACTAAAGGGTCAAATGAATTAGCTACTAATTTTAATGCTAGATTCACTAAATTCTTGAATAAGGCCCCACCTAATATGAGACCCAATGAACCAAGGTGGCAAGAGGCCTCAAGATGATGTGGAATGAAAGACAAAGGCCCCTATGGGTGCAAGTAAGTTGGAATCCAACAATATGGTAAATCAATTTGAATACTGCATTTCAAAAGAACTATCCAATCCCAAGATTTGCATCTATGTGCTATAGCTCTAGGTTGCAACAAAGAAGATTAATGATGATGAAAAGATTATATCAATCAACAACGTAATTTTGAGGATGATCATTAATCTTAGCCAGTCAATGGGATGAAGGAACTTATTTGATGTCACTCAATAGCTCTCATGTGCAGCCATGCTATCACTAGCTCAATTGGCACTTACATCCTATATGAGGATTTTGAGCATCTTGGCAACCTAGCAAACATTCACATTGATTGCATTGTGGAACATCTCCATAGTATCATGTAGAACTAGGGGAAGTTATTTAAGTGTACAAATAATATTGGTGAGGTCCTACATATCAATTTCCATGAATCTACAATGGTGGAGGTTAGTTGCACTAGGAAGGGGGTATTTCTATAATGTTGAACTAGGTAGTTTATCTCAGCTCTTGAAGCAAGCTATATTAGTTTAATGTGGACTCTAGATAATAAGTATATAAGGATAGTTTTAAGTTATCTAAGTGACATCTAGCCCCTGTGTGACTATGGCAAGTTGTGTATATTCCCTAAATTTTGATGGAAAATGGATAATTTTGGTTATGAATATGGAAAGTAGATTTTTTGTCTATACAAAAGGATAGCAAGTTAAGTTGTATAAATGGGATGGATCTATTAAACTTCACATTATTATACTCCAAATGCAAACTTTAATGCTCTTTGTGTGTGTGTGTGTGTGTGTGTGTGTGTGTTTGTGTTTATATATATATATATATATATATATATATATATATATATATATATATATATATATATATATATATATATATATATATATATATATATATATATATATATATATAGGTTATGAATATGGAAAGCATTTTTTTGGTTTGTAAAAAAAATAGCAAGATAAGTTGTATAAATAGGATAGATGCAGTGGAATGAGACATAAGACCTAGTAAACCTCATGTAGTTAGTACTAAAATATAGTAGCATCCAAAGACTCAACCTCATGTTGTGGAATGGGCTCTAAAGGGGCACCTTTATCCTTGGCCTATAATGTGGTAATTTGATAGTCGTATATAGAATAATCCTTCTTATATTGTGTTGCTAAGATCTATAAATTCAATGTCTTATATGCACCTTGTCTTGGTCCAATATACTTTTAAATAATTTTACCTCTTAAAGTAAACATAAATTTTCCTTCATGATCCTTCATTTACCTTTTCTTCTCATCATACTATTTGTAAGCCCACACTACAATGTCAGGATCTATAGAATAGCTTGGCAACATCACCTTAGCAAAATCCAATTCCTAGGCATTCTTGATTAGTCTATGGGAATTTGCCTTCCAATACATGTTATCAAATAAATCTCTTCTTGAGATGGTGGTTCAAGTATCCCTAATACTATCTTTACTATTGATGAAGTGCTCCATGAGAATTTCCCCTTTAGCAATAGATTTCTTGTATTTATTAGATGTTCATGGGAGTATAGTAGTAATATCTTCATTAGAAACCATTTTTAGTGTCATTTTGATGCTCTTACATAGTTCAAGCATTTATGGAAATGTTGAGTTTAAAACATATGGATTTCTTCAAAAACTAGGGTGTAGTAAAATTTTAAAATGGACAATTAGGCCCTAAAAGAACTACTACAAACTTTTAACAATTCACACAAGGTTTTGAGAAAAAATCCTACCCTTGAAAAAAATTACAAATACATATAGATCCCAAAAAAATTCAATACAATAGAAAATATATAGAACAAGGGATACATTGTAGCTATAGTCCCTACCAAAGGCTGGAGGCATAGAGAAACATTCTAAAAAATAAAAGCCTCTTACATGGAAGAATATAGTCTTCTATAGTGTTAAACTTCTTACTACAATTTGGGTGTTGTGTTTCTACGATACATGAAGTTATTCTAGCATTTGAAGATGGTAATAAGTTCACTTATTCATCATGATATCTACAAGTTTTCATTACTTGGTGATAAGAATAATTTCCTTGTTAAACTAGAAAGCATTATAAACTATCCCAATAACAAGGAGTTTCTCATATGAGATTGGTAAACCTTGGTGTTGGAACTCTATGTTATCTGTAATCCTGTAAATAGAAAGATGATATTAAAAAAGCACTCTAGATGCCCTTTGAAGGAGTTATAGAAGAAACACTTAATAGTGAGGCCCTATTATGAGAAACTAAGAATGGTTTAGTGGTGAAATCATTGAGTGAAGGGAAGTTAGTTCCAAATGAACATATTGTTGACAATAAAGAGATAAGAAAAAAAAGAGGGACAAGTATATGAATTTGCATATACATAGGAAAGACAGTTGGATATTAGATTATATGACAATACTTGTTCTTTATCTTTTCCAGGATGCATTATTATAAGATACTTTTTTTAAGAGTCATTCTATAGGGCTATAAATATTAATTTTACACTACTTTTTTAGGATACATTATGTACTTTACAATGATTCCTAACCACTATTCTCCAAATCTTTCTTCTTCCATGGAAAACACAATCATATTATCTAGACATTCACACTCTCTTGTCCAAATTGTAATTGGCTCTTCTAAGGTATACACCTCTAAATCAAGCTCTTGAATGTAGTTGAATTCCTACAAAAGGGAGTATTGTAGATATTTTGTAATAATTCATTGGCTTGAGGGAGAGAAATAATTAGGCTTCATTTTTATTCACCTTACTATGAAATTTAAACCAAGGCTTCCATACACAACTTCCAATTTTGTGAAGTAGAGATTTGGAATTATATAGAGTTTTGAAATATTCAATTAGGGAAATGCAACAAATCAAAAGAACTTTGTAATGAGAAATAATCTATATATAAAATTTGAACGCATGGATACTAGACACATAACGAAATTGAAAATAATATTCTTTTATTCCTATATCATGATAAATCTACTATAGAATCAAATCATGACCAAGAAACATATTGAAATGATAAACGGTGTTTCAAATTTACTTCTTGATTTGTTGCAAAGAAAAACAATCATGAATCCAAGTAGGCTACTATAATATAATATACACCTCAAAAGTACATTAATATTATGAAAAGCTTGAAGGGTCTAATTAAACTAAATCCAAAAATTATTTCAAAACTTTAATGATGGACCAAGGATTTTCTAGATAGACAACCCAATTTAAAATATTTTCTTCTATACATTATACCAAATTTCTATATGCCTAGAAATATCATGGCAAAATAGGCCTGCAACTCTATTCATTTTTAGTATCATCGGGAAAAAAGACCTACATGAAAATTATTTTTTTCACTACCATTGCATCCTTTCTATAATACCATAGATATCCATTATTAAAATCACTTCTAATGTTTAATTAGTTTTCTAGTTGACAATGATAATAAAGAGAATGAGATTTGGGTGATCAATTGGCACTAAAACCTAAATGGGAAAGCTAAACCATCTTAATAAGTATGCAAAGGTGATATAAATGTGCTTTTACCCCTAGTAGGACTAGAGCCATTGCTTCTACATGTGGTCTTAATCCCTAGATCAATAGGATCGCCTGCTTCCAAAAAGCAATGTGCTTGTTTTGTTGGAAAATTTCTACCATGCTAAGTTTGAACTTAGGAACTAGTATTTTAACCTTACTCCTCTAGAAGCTCAAAACCAAAAATAAAATGTTAGCCTTTCCCCAAGGGGTATTAACCTACAATGCAATCATGCTCTAACCCTATTGTAAAATTAACTTGAGATGCATCTCTACAAAAACAAATTTGTTCCTATAATTAATTGTTTAAAGATGTGGTTCATAGAAGGGAAAATGTTCCTATAATCAATTGTTTAAAGATAAGGTTATTAGAAGGGAAAATTTGCCCCTATCATTGCACATGACTCCTTAAAATGTATCCATGCTACATAGATCCCCATATACAACATTCACCCACTCTACCCACCAACACTAATTTTTAGCACAAAAACAACAATTTTAGACACACAAGGCATACATAGAAAACTCATGGAAAACATCTTTATTATATAACTATAATATGCCATCTCCGTCATCACATGCATGAACATACATAAATGCAACCCATAAATAATAATGATTTGCTAATTTTCATACCTAAAAGGTGCAAACTGAAGCCATGGAGCTTGGAGAATTAATTGGCCAAACTATTTAGCAGTTTCGTAAATAAGTTTTTACTCTTTGCTTTGAATTATTGATTTGCATAATATAAATAGAGGCATAGGAGATAGAATTAAGAAATCCACCTTAATGAAGCTACCTTAGCATAGGCACTTAATTTAGGTCACTGCTAGGAGTTTGCTAAAAAATAGATGCTAAAAATAGAAAAAACATGCCATTAAGATAGAGCACAAACAAAAACCACCAATATGTATAGAAGGAACACAAAAAAAAAAAATAGGAAACACCAAGAATAAATTACTACTTTCCAATGCCAAAACAAGGAGATTTTCATATTTAAATTATTTTTTGGAGGACAAAAAGATGTGTCATATGTAAGGCATACTTAAAAAAAACCTATTTATTTATTATGATATTGGGAATAATTAATGAAGTGCATTATTTTGAAATAATTATTTTTAGTTTTTATATTTACTTATTTTATAAAGATTCATTTATTATTCCCTGCAAGAAATAATATTTATTTGCAGATTAGTGGAGCTAATTTTAGTTTCAAGAATTTAGGAGTCAGGAATTGAAGGTGAAGAGTCATCTTGGATGTTATTTAAGGGTAGTGAAATTAATGGATTGGGGGGGCACTTTTCTATATTATTTTTTAGCGTTCATGGAAGATGCTCTGAAAATGGAATTAATCAGGAGAGAGTTCTACTAATGAAGAATGGGGAATATTTGTGGTAATGGTATCTTGAAGTTGTTGAAGCTCATAGATTTAGTTGGCCTTATTGGATCAACTTTGGAAGAATGACAGTAGGACATGTCCAGAATTCAGCTTAACATCTGCAAATGAGTAATTTATATATCATTATTTATGTTTGGGTCATGAAACTTTGCATTAACATTTATGCTATTCAATTTATGTCCTGGATCTAGCATATAGTCTTCTACATTGTCCAAATGAAACTTGCAAGTGTATGAATGTGACTTCCTTCTCCATGTATACAGTTAACCTTTTAGGGCATTGACTCATCCTCCTCAATCATTTAGGTGTGAAATCTCTTTTTGAAGACATTGGAATTAATATATTCTTATGAATGTACTCTATCATACTAAATCTCTCACTCTTTGAGGCTTTCTATCAACAATTCGAGCGCCTTTTCTATGTCCTCACATTTGCATGTATGTCGATCAAAGCATTTTCCTTATCGGTATTTTGTACTTATCCTCTGATCATTATACTTGATGGTTGCATGTGCTGAGTGTTTCTAAAGTTTCTTTATTACAAATCCTTTTTGAGTATATCGACTGAGAGTCATCAGGAGTGTCTGAATCAACAATCTGCCAAGACACTAAACATTCATTCCTGAGTATCTATTGTTGCAGCGTAAATCCCAAGAAATCATACCTCTTTTATCTACATATGTATCAATTGTCATATCCATATCCAAATGTATAATGTCTCATATGGTGGCTCTTGTTCATCCCTACCATTGTTATCGGCCCACAAATCTCCTTGTTCTCACTATTGTCATGCTCGAATTTTCTACCAATTTCAAAATAAAGAAACCCCATGTCTATATCTTAACCTTCTCTCCCAAAAAATTAAATTTTTTAATCTTTGCCTCTAAAATCTTACTCATTTAAATGTTGTGGCCAACGCATCAACTACTGGTTTGTCTGCACTATTGAAGGATAAAGAAATTCATGAAGTGGGTTTGGTTCTGATATTTATGACAGAACTACCCTTATAGATATGTATGCTTTTATTGTAACCCCCATCGCACAATATTTTGAATTAGTTTCACTATGGCTACATATATACCATCCACTGAGATGTTGAATCATGCTTGCTATGTTATTGTGCATCATAGTCACAGGTAGGTTCTAGGATTTTGGATTAGCCTTCCTTTTTATGAGCTTTATGAATGTGGGTTTAGATCTATTGCCATTCAGTAGATGGAATTATTTTTGGGTGTTAATCTATCAAGAGAGATGCTTATTCTGTAGGAGGATTGTATAGAAAATATTTTCCAGGCTTGGATTGAATTGGGAAATGCCTTCGTAGCCTTGGATTAATTTGGGTTTAAAGTCTTGCATAATAGATTTTGTTCTTCTTTTGATACTGTTCGATAGATATTGAATCTTATCTTGTATTAAATCTAAAAAAATTATAGGTTTTGTTCTCTAGTAGGTAAATATCTATAATCTGACCTAACTTGTATGTGTCTTCAACCCATGATATTTGTATACAAATTGTAGGTAGAGTAACATGCTTGGTTGTTTCCTTTCTAAAACTTACTATCTGACATGAATAATTAGAAAGATGACTAATGATGGCTTGCAGATATCAATAATCTGATCATCCAGTAATCAAATTATTTATGGAAACTAAATTTTAATAGAAAGACATGTATAAATTAGTAGTAAATCTTGGAAAGTAAACCCAGCTTCATGATGCCAAAGAGATTGAATTCTAGTTCAACATAGAAAGAAAAAATCATAGCTTAAATATTTCCTAGTTCTAATATTGAGAGTTAAAATGTTTTCTCAATTTAGTCAATTCTATTTATGACTTAGATCATATAAAATTATCTTGTTAACTCTTGGAATTCTTTATAAAGAATAGAAGATAATTTTCAGCAGAGCAATGGATGTCAAGGATGCTTATTGGGATCTTTAAAATTGTTTGATCTTAATAGTTGTTCTTGTTTATCAACACAAAATTGAATCATTAGAAGCATTCTATGCTAAGAACTGTGCATACTTCATGAAAATTCAAGAATTTGTGGGTAGTACAATAGCAACTATTTTGAAACTTGAAATGGAATTGTTTATCTGTTTAATATATTAAACATCAAGAAAAGGTTTCTCTTTATTTTCTTGGAGGGTTGATTCAATTAAGTTGATCCTATGGTTGGGTGGTCGGTAAATCAAGAATTGTTACTAATTTTTGTTGAAATATACCAGACAACTGAGAGGAGTTAGTTGTCTCCAAAACTTTAACCTCTTATGAACATTAACTCATCAAACTCTTGATTATTGTTATTCAAATATAACAATGAAAGCATGAATTGAAAAACTTAACAAAACAATACAATCAACACATGAGACACCAGATTTTTACGTGGAAAAACCTATGAGGGAAAAACCACAGTGGGTGTTAGCCCACAAAAATATATAAGTTATAATAATACTAAAAAACAAAGGCTCACTACCCAAAATACTCACTGCAAATGTTAAGGCTCACTGCCAAGATCAACTCACTGCCAAGAGGTGGCTCACTACCAAGGGTTGGCTCACTTCCAATATTGGTGAACTAATTTGATAGCATCTACTCCATGCCTGGGATTAGTTCCATTGAAGCACAGTATATCTCCTCTACTCTACTCTTTTACACCTTCGCACTTATCTTCTCATTTTTGCACATCCATGCCCTTTTCGTAACTACATTAAATGTTTTTATACAACTTATCAACCTTGGAATGTACATCAAGGTTGGCATTACATTCATCAATCGTTGGAGCAATCTCCAAGGTCAGCATTACAAACATACATAGAAAATAGGTCTAGACCTAATACAAAAATTTGCTAAGGGAAGGATGTAACAATAATGGGGATCATGTAATGCCTTATCTAGGACTCAAATACAATCTTCCATGCCAAAACACACTACTACAATCTTCAATGCATCTCTGTAATTAGTGAAAGCAACCAAATTAGCCAAGACTGGTGTTCACATTAAGACTTTCAAGAATAGTCTTTATCTTTGATCCAAATTTCTCTTCGCGGACCAATCCAGAAGTAGGAACATGATTAGGAGACATCCATATGCACATTGAAATAACCAAGAACAACCACACAACATCTAACCACTCTATCAAAAGAATTCTTCAAACCAAAGCTCATAAACAACACTATCAGTTACTGTCATAAGGAAAAGATCACTTGCAGACCACCAAATCATAAGCCATTAAAGTTGAAGGCACATAAAATCATCTTATACTTAACTCTAGAACCATAGATCAAAATACATTAATGTGGAAGAATACAAAGCATAATAAATTCTCCCTATCAGTAGTGAATACTCAGAAAAAATAGCTTTTACTCTGGTGAGCATAACTCACTTAAATCTTCGTATCGAAGGCTCAAAGTTGGAATATAGCATCTTTAGACATGCCTAGAAATAATTTCCAATCCACAAACAAAGATATTCATTCTACAGGAAATGTGGAGCAATCTGTTGGACTATTCTTCTATAGACAAATATATTCTGCAACATATTGTTTCTACTGGAGGAGCAAATTTTCTCAATATACTCAATATTAGGATTTCCAACACTTACATATGAAGATACAAAGCATCTAACTCACTACAAGCAAGCATCAAAATAAGAGCACAATTGACACCAATGACAATACTGATATGTTGACATCAATGACAACACTGGTTAGGCACATACTTGCAACAATCTCCCCCTTTATCATTGATGGCAACATATGATGTGAAAAATACTAAAGACCATCAAGACAAGACTCTCCCCCTTTCACTTTACACATCTACACTCTCTCTTCTCTAATTTTTTCACATGATTTCTCTCCCCCTTTGACATCAATGGCAAAGGGCGCATACTTACATTCTGCTGCTCTGATTCATCTAAACTTTCATTGTTATCAACACTTTCTATATCAGGAACACATACTGCTATCATCTAGCTACTTCCCCTGAGAGGTAGCCCTCAAAACATCAATCCAAATTAATGAATGAATCTCTAAGCACCACTAGATTGATGAATTCCTATGCATCTTAGTTCAGAATAGGAGGGGTAATAACCCCTAACTTTTCTTTGAGATACTCAAAAGTATCCTTAGGAAGAGGTTTAGTGAAAATATCATCAATCTAATCCTTTATAAACACATATTCCAATTTTACTTCATTTTCTATAACTTTTTCTCTTAGAAAGTGATACCTTATAGACATATGCTTTGTTTTTTAGTGCATCACTGGATTCTTTGAAATGTTTATAGCACTTGTATTATCATAGAGGATTGCAACTAGATCTTTATACACAAGTCCTATGTCCTTCAATGTCTACTCCATCCATAACACTTGAGTACAACATGCTGCTGCAATATACTCTACTTCTACAGTTGACAAAGAGATTGAATCTTTTTTCTTCCTCAACCATGAAACCAATCTATTACATAAAAGGAAAGCACCTCCACTTGTACTCTTTCTGTCATCAACATCTCAGGCCCAATCAACATCTGTATAAGCACTAAGATTGAAATAAATATCCTTTGGATACCATAATCCATGATCTGGTGTGCCTTTTAAATACCTCAAGATTCTCTTTACTTCCATCACATGTGACTTTCTTGGATCTACTTGAAATCTTGCAACAAGACAAACTGAATGCATAATGTCAAGTCTAGTTTGAGTTAGATAAAACAATCCTCCAATCATGGATCTATACTTTTTCTAATCAATCTTGGGTGATTCATCAATTTTACTCAACTTGCAGCTAGTTACCATGGGAGTACATACCGTTTTAGAGTCTTCCATCCCAAACTTCTTCAACAATTCTTTCACATACTTAGACTAAGATATGAAGATTCCTTTATCTGATTGATTAATTTGTAGACCCAGAAAGAAATTCATTTCACCAAACATAGACATCTCAAACTCATTTTGCATTTCACCTATAAACTTCATGCACATACCTTCATTGCATCCAAAGATAATGTTGTCAACAAAGACTACAACAATCAAGATCTAATTATGATTGATTTTGAAATACAAATTGATGTTAGCAGTCCTTTACTAAACCTAATTGCAACAAATATTTGGCTAATCATGCATACTAGGCTCTGGGTGCTTGTTTTAGTCCATACAAGTCCTTCTTCAATCTGCACACCATATCACCTTGTTTTGATAATTGAAATCCTTCTGGTTTCTCAATGTAGACCTCTTCTTCCAATTCACCATTCAAGAAAGCAGACTTAACATCCATCTGATACACTTTGAAGTCTTTGAATGCTACAAATGCCAAAAACATTCTAATGGCTTCAATTCTTTCCATAGGAGCATAGGTCTCTTCAAAATCTACTCCTTCAACTTGAGAGTATCCTTTGCATATGAATCTTTCTTTGTTTCTTACTATTTCTCCATTCTCATTCAACTTGTTTCTGAAAACCCATTTGGTGCCAATCACATTTTTATTAGTAGGTCTAGGAACCAATTCTCAAGTTTGATTCTTCTCAATCTGTATCAGTTCTTCTTCCATGGCTTTTACCCAATTTTCATCATTGTAAGCTTCATTAACAGTTTTTTGTTCAACTTTTGAAATGAAACAATAATTCACTTGTTATTCTGCAGCTCTTTTTCTTGTCAGCACACCTTTGTTTTTGTTGCCTATAATCTGATCTTCAGAATGATTAATCCTTACATACCTAGGAATCTTAACAACATTTTCTGGAGCCTCTTCTTCATTCTGACTCTCTTCTTGCTCAAATTTTTCTCCATTTTCTATAATTATAGGTTCATCTGGTTCATAGCAACTCAGATATGATATTCTTTCCTTGCCTTCATCTACCTTCACATTAGCACTCTCAACAATCTTATTCAGTGTCTTATTGTAGCACCAGTAAGTCTTACTCTTGGTAGAGTAACCAAGAAAAATTTCTTCATCACATCTAGCATCAAATTTTCCTAGTTCTTCATCTCTTCTGATATAACATTTGCTTCCAAAAACTTTGAAATACTTTGCTGTAGGAAACCTTCCATACCATAATTGAAAAGGAGTTTTAGAACTGTTACCTTTCACTTGAACTTTGTTTAGGATGTACATAGCATTATGTATGGCTTATTTCCAGTATACTTCTGGTAAGTCAGCTTCCTTTAACATAGTCCTAGCAGCTTCTTGAACTATCCTATTTTTCCTTTCAAGAACTCCATTTTTCTAAGGAGTCCTAGGTGCAGACAATTGTCTTTTTATCCCTTGTTCTTTAAAAAAATATTGAATTCATTTGATGTGAACTCACCTCCTCTATCAAACTTTAAGCATTTGATTCTCAACTCCAATTCATTCTCAACCATTGCTTTGAAAACTTTGAACTTGTCTAGAGCTTCAGATTTTTCTTTTAGAAAGGTAACCCAAGTCATTCTATAATAGTCATCAATAAGCAACATTAAGTACCTGTCACCTTGTAGACTTCTTGTTCTTTTGGGTCCACACAAGTCTGTATGTACTAGCTCCAGCAATCCTACAAAGAATTGTTCTTTGCTTTTGAAACTAGTTTTTGTTTGTTTCCCAAATTGACACTCCTTGCAAATGGTGTTGGCTGGCTTCACAAGTTTAGGTAGATCTTTTACATCCTATACAGAACTTATCATCATCAAATTATCAAAATTGATATGACACATCCTTCTATGCCACATCTAACTCTCATCTATCTAGGCCAATAAATAATAATCATTAGTTCCTCTTAATTGGTAGATGTTACCTCTGGTCTTCGTACAAGTAGCAATCACAGTTCTGGAGCTTTCCATGATTTTGCACCCATTGTCTTTGAATCTTAGATCATAACCTTTGTCACACATCTAACCAACACTTAAAAGATTATGTTTCAAGCCCTTCACATATAGGACATTATTAGTATTGTGCTTTCCATGAAATGAAATAGGTCCTTTTCCACAAATCTTACTAGTTGCATTGTCTCCAAACCCAACCACTCCTCCATCATACTTTTCCAAACTCACAAACTTACTTTTATCATCGGTCATGTGATGTGAGCATCCACTATCAATAATCCATTCATCCTTATCTTTCTCAACCTAAACAGCTAAAGCACTTTCTTCCACTGGTTTTTCTTCCTTCACACAACTAGTATTACTAGACACAAATTCTTCTTTAATACCAATAAACAAGCATTCATTTGCACTAGTACTAGCATCATCAGATTCATCATCAGTCACACCTTCATCATCAAAATATCTAACATAATAGCATTTTTTGGAGCTCTAGCCCTATTCTCAAATCTTTTTTTATTCCTTTCATTTCTTTCAGGACATCTAGAAGCATAATGACCAACTTTACCACATGAAAAACATTGAAAGGTAATTTGCCTTTGAACTTACTAGAAACTCTTTGCAATCTGTCAACAAAGTTAGCTTCAATTTCATCAAAGTCATCAATAGGCTCCACTTTGTATTTTTCAGCTGGAGATCTTTTTAGAAGTACTAGCTTTGAAAGTAGTCTCAACTTTTGGCAGAGCATCACCAAATTCTTTCATCTCAAAGGCTGTAAGCTTTCCAAGTAATTGATCCTTGTCGACAATTTTCATAGTCATTAATTCTTCAATTGCAACTACCTTGTGACTATAGGATTTTGGTAGTGATCTAAGAATTTTCATCACAACTTCCTTCTCACAAATTGTTCCTCCCATACCTTTTATTCCATTTACAAGTTCATCAACCTTGTGCATGAAGGGTATTATGTTTTCATATTCATTCATCTTTAAACCCTCATATTTCTCTTTCAGGACCTACAACTTGGCTTCTTTTACAAAATCATCTCCTTCATACAGCTATTTTAACTTTTCCCAAACTTCAATTGCAGTTTCTAGATCCATGACTTTTCTCAACTCAGTGTCAGCCAAGGCACTTAATAGGGCATCTCTAGCTTTTGTATTCAACTCATATTCTTTGATTTCATCTTTAGTTGTCAAACCATTTTTAGGGATGGTATATTCTATCTCTACATAGCTTTCCACACTTTATAACCAAGACAAAGGACATGGCTTTTCATTCATACCTTCCATAGAGCATAATTTGTTGCATCAAGCTATGGAGCCTCCTTTTTAAAAGACATCCTAGATCTTCCTCAAGCTGTTAGGATTTCTTTCGAGTAACCTGCTCTGATACTAATTGTTGAAATATACCAGACAACTGAGAGGAGCAAGGGGCTGAATCAGTTGTCTCCAAAACTTTAACCTCTTATGAACATTAACTTATCAATCTCTTGATTACTATTATTCAGATATAACAATGAAATCATGAATTGAAAAACTTAACAAAATAATACAATCAATGTAGTGCCCCTCCATTCTCACCTTGGATGTACAGGTGAACTGATCAAGGCGCATGAGGATGAAGGTAAAATAACAGGAATAAATATGGTAAGGTATACAATTGATGTTGTACAATATAGATAGATGTTTTATCCATGTGAGGTTTCATATGATAGTTAATGTGTTTTATTGATAATCTCTATTGTGACACTGATAATGCAGGCTTTGACATTATTTTGCATTCCAATGATCAAGATGTCGATCTTACTACAATTGTTATGGATCTCATGGACTGATTCTATTAGATTTATTTGTTATGATGATGCTTCTGGGACTTATTCAATGTCATGCACCTATATGTTTAGTGTATGGTTCTGTTCAGATAATGAGGTAGATTCGAGTGGTTATGATCATGTGTTATCTAATCTAGATTGATATGATGTGGAGAGGACGATGTCACATCACTTGCTTGTGAGTGCCCTATGATATTGTGATTCCTTTTTCACCTAGTGATAGCTTTGTGCATTTATATATATGCTTAACTATGTCATTTGCTGCAGGATGCAGGTATCTGGCATCGACTCCACCTGAAATAACAGGTCTGAGCGTGCCTTGAACCCAATGGATGAGTTGTTCCGGAGGTAACTTAAGGTCCCACATCCCAAGTCATCATCCTCAATCAGGATGCATGACATGTCTAGTTAAATTGTCAGTTCTGTCAGTATGTCAGGTCTTGCAATTGAGGTATATTTGATGGAGCTTGTTTGGTTAAGTGTGTTTTGGCCTGGCTTGTGAACATGTTTTCAGTTTTTAACGGCTGTCCTACTCAGTGGGTTAGGTTGTATGCTTTGATTGCGTTATATAGTCATGCTATTATTTGATCCACTATAATACTTAACAGGATTACATCAATTATCATTATTAATATTAAATAAGGTTAAAATGATAACTGATAATTACCTAGCTCAAGGTAATTATCCTAAGTTGTTTGAATGTGAATTACTGTTATTAAATTGAGTTATTTGGGGGTAATTATAGATGTAAATAAGTTTTAGTATCTTAATATTTTATTATGATTTCGCAATATTTATTTTAGTTTAGGGAACAATATTTCTCATAGTTATGTTTGTAAAAAGGGTCAGATTATTTCTCAGGTTATACTAAATAAAATACATAAATTAATTTGTGTCTCAGTTGAAAGGTTATAAAAATAAGGTATAAATAATTATACATATATGATAAATATATATATCTATAGTATAATACTAAAATAAAACATTATAGTGTTACTTGAAAATTAAACTATGAGCTGTAAGGAGATAAAATTTAATTAATAGTTGTTATAGTTGGCGTTGGATCATGTACCAAGCCTTCTACAAAGGTGGGAAAAATCTGGAAATAAGGGTAGATCTCTCTCTCTCTCGCTCTCGGGGAGAGGAATGGAGGAGAAGGAACAACAAGCAGGGGAGATTGGTTTAGGTTGCAGCCAGAGAGGTTTCGGCATTAAATCCAGAGGGTTTGGGCAATCGCAGGAAGAGGAATAATACCAAACCAGGTATGCGTTCTGATTATTTATTGCAGTAGAATACAGATTTATATTTATTTGCTCCCGATTTTGCTCTTGTTTGGGTTTTGTGATAACTGTCTTTAGAGCTCTTGACATTGCAACCGTGCGATTAAAATATGATTTGATCGCCGTGTTCCCAAGATCTTGAAGATTTATTTACATTTAATTCGATAAGGGCAAGGGCGCGAGGCTTTCGTTATGTATATGTGTGTGTGCAGCCTAGTTACCGGATTTGTAGGTCAAGATGGAATTGTTATGATGGAAAATTTTGATATAGAGTCGGAGGGTTTAGTTCAGAAAATAGTTTATTTAAATCTGTTATTGTAGGAATGAAAATTTATTTTAATTTTGTTTAACAGAGTAAATCGCTTGGTTTGTTAAAACCTGGGTCAGTCAGGATGTGAGGAAGATCTTTTACGGAAGAGAGCATTTTTTCATCTTTCGGCTGGTGAAAAGAGTCTTTTGGGAAAAAAAAATTGAAGGCCCATTTCGTGTAGTTTTAGATTCGCGGTGGATCATTGCTATGGCCTTCGCTTTAGCCTTATTCAGGATATGATTCGATATTCTACAAGACAGGGGCCACTTCGATTTGAAATAAAGGAATGACTAAATTAGCTTTGGATATAAATGGCGGTGTTTTAGCTGTGGCTCCACCTGCCATATTCTGCGGGTCTTCCTTGCATAGAAATTCGCTGCCCTCTCAACTGAGGAAGACTAATAAGTTATCTGAATCTACCAGCTAGTGCAAAATGGCCATATGACTCCCTTTCGATATATATTCTTTTACTTATCAATACCACTTTGGCAATACCACAATGTGGAATAACCAAGAATCAGTTCTGAACCTCCTAGACCAAGCTCATAGTAAATCGTAGGAAAACTACCAAATTCCAGGGTTTATAGATCAAGCCTTGGATCTGTTTCACATTATCATGACTGTAGGTATTATTCTACCAAAATGGAGTACCTTATGAGCGGCAGTAACCCAGATTTCATAGTAAGAAATGGGCAAACTGTACAGCTGCGTTTATGTCATATCTTTTGATCCTGCATGGTAAACAATATATATTTTCCTGTCATCAGCGTGGTGGATAATAATAGACAGTTTTAGGGTTCCAGAATCAACGAAAAAAGGCAGTTAAATCTGAAGTTCATTGTATGATATTAAAATAGCATCTAATGTGTATTCGAATGTATAATAGTAGATAGTTCACACATTTTCAACTGCTGTGTATTCGAGTATATAATAGTAGATAGTTTACACGTTTTCAACTGCCTTGGAATCATATGTTCCCTAGTCCCATCTGGCTGAGCTTAACAAATTATTTGTCAACATCGTAGTTCAGCGTATAATCAATTTACATACCTGCTGTAAAAGTTGACAGGTGGTTTTCAACCGTAGGTTTTTTTTAAACATTTATATTAGCTGCAATAATAGATCTTAACATTTTTTAGTTGTAGTAGAAATGCCTGTAAATGTTGAACTAAAGACTGTACTATCAATTATCGCTCAGCTTATCTTTTTATACTAAGCATCTCCATGTAACCATCACAGGTGTAGTTGGCCTCTTAATAATTAAGTTTAGTGTGTTTCCATGATAGCCTCTATTGTTATGAATGTCAACCATGTGCTCTTATGAATCGATTAAAGCTGAAGTGCAATAGGGATGCTCATGTGAATGTCCAGCTCTTTTTGTCTGTAAACCATCTTCTTTACCCTCGGTGGATGTCCATACGATGTTCCAACTCTCCCATTTTGACGCATGTGGAATGGACGCAGGCTTGGGGCAGGGAATAGGATTCACCTTGTCTATTTCAAAAGTTTTCTAAATCTTTTTCTTTCCTCAGCATAGTTTCCGGGTGCCTAAAAATTCGTAAGTCTACCCATAAAGGACGTCTAGGGTAGGCCAAGTTAGTGATGGATCTTCATTAAAATTTAGGGTTGCAATTTCCCATAAATTAGAATTAGATCTGCATATATTTTTATGTCTGTCATATATTAGCAACAGGTATACGTATATCTTAACGTTTATGTTTGCCATATATTGGCGAAAGATATTCCTGTATCCTTGAGCTAATGCATGCCATATAATGGCAATATTTATTCTCAAACCCTATGTTTTGTCAGCCATAATCGGCATTAGTTATTCACATAACTGAATGTTTGTGTCTACCATATTTATATTAATTTCTATTTGCCATTGATAAGTATTATACCCTGAGATGCCAGAAACTATAACCTCTTGTCTGATTAATTTATCTCAACATGTTAGTCTGAGTATATCAAGTTTTGCATGAGTAATTCTTTAACCTTTATCTAGATTTAGAATAGTTTGATGTATATAAGTTTAATATTGTTTTTATGATTGTATTATAGTCATTGGTGAATTGACCTCAAGGTATAGCCATATGGTTACATTGTGGATCTGAAGTCTATTACGAATGTGCATATTTAATTCATCTAGGAAGAACGAAAATTGCCTTAGGTTATACTGTGATACGTGAGGAAGAGAAGTAGGTTGCTGAAGGGACGTCACTGATGATCATTAGTATCTTCAAATACATTTCAATAGTCAATTTTCCTGCTAAATCATTCACATGACTTACAGTTCAAATCTGTGCACCAAGTTCAGTGTCTCACTGTGAGAAATTAGTTCTGCATGCGTTTAGGTATGCCAAAACCGTGTGTCCCATCAATTTAGGGTTTTCTATCATGATCTTTCCAATTAAAGAGCTATATAATGATTGTTTTTATTACATTGGAATAATTTATTAAGATAATTATAATGCATATGCTCTAGATAGATAAATTATGTTTGATGCATGTAATATTCAGTTGTCAATAAATTTAATATTGTAATTGAAATTATTATGATTTCTTGATAATGATTTGTTAAGATTGGGAATTGGGTTGGTAGGTTGGAATTAGAGGTATAATCATGGTAAGAAGTATTTGATTTATAAGAATTTTGTAACTAGTATTACCTATGCAATTGTTTAGCTTGAAGGTTATGTTTATATGTAATTGATGACTGATTTATTATATCAGATAGAATTAATATTTATTAAACTAGATCGAAGATATATGAATGCTTGTGGAGATATTACTTGTATTTGGTTGTTAATATGATTAAATGTAAATTGATATGATTAAATAATTAGTGTGGATGAAATTTAACCTAGGCTGATTGGTTGGTAAAGATCTTTTCATAAGGCTTTTGTTAAGTTGAAGTTGGATTGAAAGCTTGGAGTTAGGTGAAACAACCTTGGACTTGAAAATTTTAGCCTTATAAGTGAAACCTATAGGTAACTGAATGACTAAGAGATTGAATTGCTTTTGTAATAAAAATTTATGTTGTTGATTTGTTGAAATCTCTTATTGCAAGCAAAATTTTCAAAAGAGTGAGTCTATAAGAAAATTGTCAAGATTAGGTTCCAGAGGCATAAGGTAATAGGATTTGTTTGTATGTATTCTATTCATAGTTGTCTTGAAATGAAGATGTTGTACGAACATGATGTCTCTTGTTTGAGTATGTGGGTCTTGGTAAACAATAATGTAAGATGATGTACATATTGTGTCATGAATTTATTTCAATGGGTTTAAATTTCCTTCATGTATGTGTTGATATCAAGCTTGTGATTAGAATGGAAATGGGGAGATCTTGTCATTGTAATGAGAAACTATTTTGGTTCATATTTGTGATTGGAAGAGCAAGATGACCCATACCTTGCTCTGGATATGTGTTATGATTATTGTGATTGATGACTGGAAGTTTTTGGACAACGATCTAAAGGTTGGTTATCGTGACTATGTTTTGTATGCAAGAAGGGAAATGCCTTGCATTGTTTATGTATACTTATCAGTATGAAAGTGATTGTCTT
The DNA here is from genome assembly GCA_027924645.1 of Cunninghamia lanceolata. Taxonomy (NCBI): domain Eukaryota; kingdom Viridiplantae; phylum Streptophyta; class Pinopsida; order Cupressales; family Cupressaceae; genus Cunninghamia; species Cunninghamia lanceolata. Next base: position 3,901,491 of record BSBN01000797.1, read on the forward strand.
GCTTGATGGTTTGGGTTTCTAGATGCAGGTAGGGGAGTGGCTTTCAATGTGGGGCCGGCGCCCAAAGTGGCTGTTAGGATAACCCATTGAAAGTTGTTAATCAAGTGAAAACCTAAAAATAAACTGGGGGGAAAAAAGGGTAAAATACACATTAACAAGATAATTGGATTTCCTCTCCCATGCCTATAGTGCTCGTTTAGACTAAGGATGGGTAGAGAAGGCCTGGTTGGCGAGATCAACTTCCTTGTCCTCACGAAAGGAAGGTTGATACCGCATGAGTCACCCTATGGGGCCGGCGCCTACTGAGAGGCTGTGAGGATAACCATAGATGGGGGCCGGCGCCTAGTGAGAGGCTGTCAGGATAACCCATGTTAGGACCGTGCGATGACACTCTCCCTACTACAGCCTAGCATTCCCTAGTCATATTCTCCCCATTTGTCGTGTGTTGCCTCTAGAAGTGATATTGAGCTGTTTGTGATGTTCTCATGTGTTGTAATGGGGTTATGTTTAGTCCTTGTTCCTAATAGGCACTTGTCTACCTAACTGTATGATGTTGTGGGACCTTATGTTATCTCCTAGCATGGGGGGTGGACCTCAGGGTTCCACATGGTCGGGTGGATGTGCTTTATTTCCATTGGTTTTTTTTTCCTTGCCATTATTCGTGTGCAAGAAGGTTGTAACTCCTGTAGCAGATTCAGATCATGTACCAGTTGATGAAGATAATTATTTATGCTCATGTACTATCCAGTGTATCAGGTTATTAATAATGTTTGTAATCCAATGTAAACGAAAGTTGGTGATGTAAACTATATTATGTTGTATCCTCATATGTATGAAAAAACTGTAGTTGTATTTGTTATGGATGATTATTTATTTGATGTCATGGAAATTTATAAGGTTATTCAATTAATGTAATAAATTTAGAATGAATTATTGTTGTCAAGTTAATGTGTGATGTGTGAGAGAATATGATAGTAGTTTTGTCAGTAATGCAACCATGGAACCCTGGGAGAATGTTACTTAGTTTAGCTAAGTTAAATGTTACCTTGTTATTCCTTGTATTAAAAAAAAAAAATTGTCCGATTTGTTTAGTGTAATTGTGTTGTTCTCTAGTGTTTCATGGTGGGGTGTTACATCTAGTATCAGAGCCAAGTTTGCAACACTGGGATCTCTGGATTCTTGTTATTGTTCTAGGTTAGACATTTTTTCTCCTTATGGTGAGTTAGTAATAGCACCTCTCACCTAAGAGCCTTAGTATGGTATTAGAAAGATGATAAGCTTACAGATTTGTGGTTGACTGTAGAAGAAATAAATCCTTTATGCTTTGTTCTACTTGTGTGTCTGTTATGCGAAAATGTGATGACATATCTAACAATATGTATTCCCTGAACACTAGTGCTTGCCGATTGTTGAGGCCTCCAGTTCCTCTTGTGGTCTTTGGTGCTTTAGAAGCTAGAAGCATGGTTACTTTTAGTGCATGGAATAAAGAGAGTGGAATTTATTCCCTCTAGTGAAGTATTGCAAAAGTACAATGGTTCTTTGTTTTCCCTGGTTTGCTAAATGACCATACCTTGGAAGGTTATGTTTAGGGCGAGGAAGCACCATAGTATATTTATGTTAATGACATTATTTTTGTAAGTATTGGAATGATTTGGAGGCATCATGCATTACAAGATATGTGGTTAAGTGGTATAGTAGTTGTCGACATCTATTTTATTTTAGTGGCCATGACTTCATGTGGAATTTCTTTTGTGGATTATGAAGGTTATCATTGTATAAGTATGTAAAAACCAAATGCAGGAGATCAAATTGGAGCTTGTGTTAGACCCATCTCATATAAATGTGATACTTAAAGTAAAATGTAGCCTTGATTAAGTATGTTCGTGTGTGCAATATTATCTATTCTTCCTTACATAAAGAAATTGTATCACATTTAAGGTAGAAATTGTTGTAAATAAATAATGAATTGTTTTCCTTAAATCTTTGTATAAAAGTTGTTTAGGTATGAGGATGTAGATAACCTAATTATCTGTGTTGTTGTACATTCTCTAACGCATTCTGGACCCTATGTCCTTGGGTGTTGTGTAGCAGATACCCCCTTTATGTGGCCAAAATTAGCCACTTTGTGATGTGGGTTTGTTTGCAATTTGGGTAATTTGAGAATTTTGATGGTTGTTTCATGTGTTGTTAGGGGCTAATAGTGAATTTATTTTCTTTGAAATTTCTTATGTCAGGAATGGTCACTAAAACTCTTTTCTCTATACTTGAGTTATTGTTGGAAATTGCCGGCGTTTTGTGACTTAAGATTGGATTTGGTTATTTTCCCACTTGGGTTTTTACCTCCTTTAAAATTTTGATGGTGACTATTTCGAATGTTTGTTTGTTAGCCTTGTATTATGTCAAGTATTGTTTCTATCATGTTCATGTCGAACCTCTGATAGTGTGTACAAGGGAGGATTCTGCGAAGAATTGTACTTGAATGCAGGTAATTAGTCAGAACCATGGTGGAAATAAGAAATGAGATGTAATTTTTCCTTGATAATATGTAAACACAGATCCTTGAATCGAATGAAATTTTCAAAATACGTGTGAATGGATGTAAGTAGATCACATGATACACCTTAAAGGTAAGGAATTGATGTCTTTTATACTTGTATTGAATGATTGTGTTTGGCTTGGGAACAATTGCTTAATGTGAATGCATATGTTGGTAATAGAAAATTGTAATACTAATATGTTATGTTTCCACCCTAGTCTGTGACTTCCAGGAGTAAGTCAAGTTTTAGGGGGGAGGATGTAGTGCCCCTCTGTTCTGACCTTGGATGTACAGGTGAACTGATCAAGGTGCATGAGGATGAAGGTAAAATAACAGGAATAAATATGGTAAGGTGTACAATTGATGTTGTGCAATATAGATAGATGTTTTATCCATGTGAGGTTTCATATGATAGTTAATGTGTTTTATTGATAATCTCTATTGCAACACTGATAATGCAGGCTTTGACATTATTTTGCATTCCAATGATCAAGATGTCGATCTTACTACAATTGTTATGGATCTCATGGACTGATTCTATTAGATTTATTTGTTATGATGATGCTTCTGGGACTTATTCAATGTCATGCACCTATATGTTTAGTGTATGGTTCTGTTCAGATAATGAGGTAGATTCGAGTGGTTATGATCACATGTTATCTAATCTAGATTGATATGATGTGGAGAGGACGATGTCACATCACTTGTTTGCGAGTGCCCTGTGATATTGTGATTCCTTTTCACCTAGTGATAGCTTTGTGCATTTATATATATGCTTAACTGTGTCATTTGCTGCAGGATGCAGGTATCTGGCATCAACTCCACCTGAAATAATAGGTCTGAGCATGCCTTGAACCCAATGGATGAGTTGTTCCAGAGGTAACTTAAGGTCCCACATCCCAAGTCATCATCCTCAATCAGGATGCACGACATGTCTAGTTAAATTGTCAGTTCTGTCAGTATGTCAGGTCTTGCAATTGAGGTATATTTGATGGAGCTTGTTTGGTTAAGTGTGTTTTGGCCTGGCTTGTGAACATGTTTTCGGTTTTTAACGGCTGTCCTACTCAGTGGGTTAGGTTGTATGCTTTGATTGCGTTATATAGTCATGCTATTATTTGATCCACTATAATACTTAACAGGATTACATCAATTATCATTATTAATATTAAATAAGGTTAAAATGATAACTGATAATTACCTAGCTCAAGGTAATTATCCTAAGTTGTTTGAATGTGAATTACTGTTATTAAATTGAGTTATTTGGGGGTAATTATAGATGTAAATAAGTTTTAGTATCTTAATATTTTATTATGATTTCGCAATATTTATTTTAGTTTAGGGAACAATATTTCTCATAGTTATGTTTGTAAAAAGGGTCAGATTATTTCTCAGGTTATACTAAATAAAATACATAAATTAATTTGTGTCTCGGTTCAAAGGTTATAAAAATAAGGTATAAATAATTATACATATATGATAAATATATATATCTATAGTATAATACTAAAATAAAACATTATAGTGTTAGTTGAAAATTAAACTATGAGTTGTAAGGAGATAAAATTTAATTAATAGTTGTTATAGTTGGCATTGGATCATGTGCCAAGCCTTCTACAAAGGTGGGAAAAATCTGGAAATAAGGGCAGATCTCTCTCTCTCTCGCTCTCGGGGAGAGGAATGGAGGAGAAGGAACAACAAGCAGGGGAGATTGGTTTAGGTTGCAGCCGGAGAGGTTTCGGCATTAAATCCAGAGGGTTTGGGCAATCGCAGGAAGAGGAATAATACCAAACCAAGTATGCATTCTGATTATTTATTGCAGTAGAATACAGATTTATATTTATTTGCTCCTGATTTTGCTCTTGTTTGGGTTTTGTGATAACTGTCTTTAGAGCTCTTGACATTGCAACCGTGCGATTAAAATATGATTTGATCGCCGTGTTCCCAAGATCTTGAAGATTTATTTACATTGAATTTGATAAGGGCAAGGGCGCGGGGTTTTCATTATGTATATGTGTGTGCGCAGCCTAGTTACCGGATTTGTAGGTCAAGATGGAATTGTTATGATGGAAAATTTTGATATAGAGTCGGAGGGTTTAGTTCAGAAAATAGTTTATTTAAATCTGTTATTGTAGGAATGAAAATTTATTTTAATTTTGTTTAACAGAGTAAATCACTTGGTTTGTTAAAACCTGGGTCAGTCGGGATGTGAGGAAGATCTTTTACGAAAGAGAGCATTTTTTCATCTTTCGGCTGGTGAAAAGAGTCTTTTGGGAAAAAAAAAATCGAAGGCCCATTTCGTGTAGTTTTAGATTCACAGCGGATCATTGCTATGGCCTTCGCTTTAGCCTTATTCGGGATATGATTCGATATTCTGCAAGATAGGGGCCACTTCGATTTGAAATAAAGGAATGACTAAATTAGCTTTAGATATAAATGGCGGTGTTTTAGCTGTGGTTCCACCCGCCATATTCTGCGGGTCTTCCTTGCATAGAAATTTGCTGCCCTCTCAACTGAGGAAGACTAATAAGTTATCTGAATCTACCAGCTAGTGCAAAATGGCCATATGACTCCCTTTCGATATATATTCTTTTACTTATCAATACCACTTTGGCAATACCACAATGTGGAATAACCAAGAATCAGTTCTGAACCTCCTAGACCAAGCTCATAGTAAATCGTAGGAAAACTACCAAATTCCAGGGTTTATAGATCAAGCCTTGGATCTGTTTCACATTATCATGACTGTAGGTATTATTCTACCAAAATGGAGTACCTTATGAGTGGCAGTAACCCAGATTTCATAGTAAGAAATGGGCAAACTGTACAGCTGCGTTTATATCATATCTTTTGATCCTGCATGGTAAACAATATATCTTTTCCCGTCATCAGCGTGGTGGATAATAATAGACAGTTTTAGGGTTCCAGAATCAACGAAAAAAGGAGGTTAAATCTGAAGTTCATTGTATGATATTAAAATAGCATCTAATGTGTATTCGAATGTATAATAGTAGATAGTTCACATGTTTTCAACTGCTGTGTATTCGAGTGTATAATAGTAGATAGTTCACACGTTTTCAACTGCCTTGGAATCATATGTTCCCTAGTCCCATCTGGCTGAGCTTAACAAACGATTTGTCAACATCGTAGTTCAGCGTATAATCAATTTACATACCTGCTGTAAAAGTTGACAGGTGGTTTTCAACCATAGGTTTGTTTTAAACACTTATATTAGCTGCAATAATAGATCTTAACATTTTTTAGTTGTAGTAGAAATGCCTGTAAATGTTGAACTAAAGACTGTACTATCAATTATTGCTCGGCTTATCTTTTTATACTAAGCATCTCCATGTAACCATCACAGGTGTAGTTGGCCTCTTAATAATTAAGTTTAGTGTGTTTCCATGATAGCCTCTATTGTTATGAATGTCAACCATGTGCTCTTATGAATCGATTAAAGCTGAAGTGCAATAGGGATGCTCATGTGAATGTCCAGCTCTTTTTGTCTGTAAACCATCTTCTTTACCCTCGGTGGATGTCCATACGATGTTCCAAATCTCCCATTTTGACGCATGTGGAATGGATGCAGGCTTGGGGCAGGGAATAGGATTCACCTTGTCCATTTCAAAAGTTTTCTAAATCTTTTTCTTTCCTCAGCATAGTTTCCGGGTGCCTAAAAATTTGTAAGCCTGCCCATAAAGGACGTCTAGGGTAGGCCAAGTTAGTGATGGATCTTCATTAAAATTTAGGGTTGCAATTTCCCATAAATTAGAATTAGATCTGCATATATTTTTATGTCTGTCATATATTAGCAACAGGTATACGTATATCTTAACGTTTATGTTTGCCATATATTGGTGAAAGATATTCCTGTATCCTTGAGCTAATGCATGCCATATAATGGCGATATTTATTCTCAAACCCTATGTTTTGTCAGCCATAATCGGCATTAGTTATTCACATAACTGAATGTTTGTGTCTACCATATTTATATTAATTTCTATTTGCCGTTGATAAGTATTATACCCTGAGATGCCAGAAACTATAACCTCTTGTCTGATTAATTTATCTCAACATGTTAGTCTGAGTATATCGAGTTTTGCATGAGTAATTCTTTAACCTTTATCTAGATTTAGAATAGTTTGATGTATATAAGTTTAATATTGTTTTTATGATTGTATTATAGTCATTGGTGAATTGACCTCAAGGTATAGCCATATGGTTACATTGTGGATCTGAAGTCCATTATGAATGTGCATATTTAATTCATTTAGGAAGAACGAAAATTGCCTTAGGTTATACTATGATACGTGAGGAAGAGAAGTAGGTTGCTGAAGGGACATCACTGATGATCATTCGTATCTTCAAATACATTTCAATAGTCGATTTTCCTGCTAAATCATTCACATGACTTACAGTTCAAATCTGTGCACCAAGTTCAGTGTCTCACTATGAGAAATTAGTTCTTCATGCATGTAGGTATGCCAAAACCATGTGTCCCATCAATTTAGGGTTTGATATCATGATCTTTCCAATTAAAGAGCTATATAATGATTGTTTTTATTACATTGGAATAATTTATTAAGATAATTATAATGCATATGCTCTAGATAGATAAATTATGTTTGATGCATGTAATATTCAGTTGTTAATAAATTTAATATTGTAATTGAAATTATTATGATTTCTTGATAATGATTTGTTAAGATTGGGAATTGGGTTGGTAGGTTGGAATTAGAGGTATAATCATGGTAAGAAGTATTTGATTTATAAGAATTTTGTAACTAGTATTACCTATGCAATTATTTAGCTTGAAGGTTATGTTTATATGTAATTGATGACTGATTTATTATATCAGATAGAATTAATATTTATTAAACTAGATCGAAGATATATGAATGCTTGTGGAGATATTACTTGTATTTGGTTGTTAATATGATTAAGTGTAAATTGATATGATTAAATAATTAGTGTGGATGAAATTTAACCTAGGTTGATTGGTTGGTAAAGATCTTTTCATAAGGCTTTTGTTAAGTTGAAGTTGGATTGAAAGCTTGGAGTTAGGTGAAACAACATTGGACTTGAAAATTTTAGCCTTATAAGTGAAACCTATAGGTAACTGAATGACTAAGAGATTGAATTGCTTTTGTAATAAAAATTTATGTTGTTGATTTGTTGAAATCTCTTATTGCAAGCAAAATTTTCATAAGAGTGAGTCTATGAGAAAATTGTCAAGTTTAGGTTCCAGAGGCATAAGGTAATAGGATTTGTTTGTATGTATTCTATTCATAGTTGTCTTGAAATGAAGATGTTGTACAAACATGATGTCTCTTGTTTGAGTATGTGGGTCTTGGTAAACAATAATGTAAGATGATGTACATATTGTGTCATGAATTTATTTCAATGGGTTTAAATTTCCTTCATGTATGTGTTGATATCAAGCTTGTGATTAGAATGGAAATGGGGAGATCTTGTCATTGTAATGAGAAACTATTTTGGTTCATATTTGTGATTGGAAGAGCAAGATGACCCATACCTTGCTCTGGATATGTGTTATGATTATTGCGATTGATGACTGGAAGTTTTTGGACAACGATCTAAAGGTTGGTTATCGTGACTATGTTTTGTATGCAAGAAGGGAAATGCCTTGCATTGTTTATGTATACTTATCAGTATGAAAGTGATTGTCTTGCTTGATGGTTTGGGTTTCTAGATGCAGGTAGGGGAGTGGCTTTCAATTTGGGGCCGGTGCCCAAAGTGGCTGTCAGGATAACCCATTGAAAGTTGTTAATCAAGTGAAAACCTAAAAATAAACTGGGGGAAAAAAAGGGTAAAATACACATTAACAAGATAATTGGATTTCCTCTCCCATTCCTGTAGTGCTCGTTTAGACTAAGGATGGGTAGAGAAGGCCTGGTTGGCAAGATCAACTTCCTTGTCCTCACGAAAGGAAGGTTGATACCACATGAGTCACCCTATGGGGCCGGCGCCTAGTGAGAGGCTGTCAAGATAACCATAGATGGGGGCCGACGCCTAGTGAGAGGTTGTCAAGATAACCCATGTTAGGACCGTGTGATGACACTCTCCCTACTGCAGCCTAGCATTCCCTAGTCATATTCTCCCCATTTGTCGTGTGTTGCCTCTGGAAGTGATATTGAGCTGTTTGTGATGTTGTCATGTGTTGTGATGGAGTTATGTTTAGTCCTTGTTCCTAATAGGCACTTGTCTACCTAACTGTATGATGCTGTGGGACCTTATGTTATCTCCTAGCACGGGGGGGTGGACCTTAGGGTTCCACATGGTCGGGTGGATGTGCTTTATCTCCATTGGTTTTTTTTCCTTGCCATTATTCGTGTGCAAGAAGGTTGTAACTCCTGTAGCAGATTCAGATCATGTACCAGTTGATGAAGATAGTTATTTATGCTCATGTACTATCCTATGTATCAGGTTATTAATAATGTTTGTAATCCAATGTAAACGAAAGTTGGTGATGTAAACTATATTATGTTGTATCCTCATATGTATGAAAAAACTGTAGTTGTATTTGTTATGGATGATTATTTATTTGATGTCATGGAAATGTATAAGGTTATTCAATTAATGTAATAAATTTAGAATGAATTATTGTTGTCAAGTTAATGTGTGATGTGTGAGAGAATATGATAGTAGTTTTGTCAGTAATGCAGCCATGGAACCCTGGGAGAATGTTACTTAGTTTAGCTAAGTTAAATGTTACCTTGTTATTCCTTGTATTAAAAAAAAAAATTTGTCCAATTTGTTTAGTGTAATTGTGTTGTTCTCTAGTGTTTCATGGTGGGGCGTTACAATCAACACATGAGACATCAGAATTTTATGTGGAAAACCCTATGAGGGAAAAACCATGGTAGGTGTTATCCAACAAAAATATATAAGTTATAACAATACCAAAAAATAGAGGCTCACTACCCAAAATCCTCACCGTAAATGTTAAGGATCACTACCAAGATTGGTGAACTGATTTGATAGCATCTACTCCATTCTTGCGTTTAGTTCCATTTTGAAGCGCAGTATATCTCCTCTACTTTGCTCTTTTACACCTTCGCACTTATCTTCTCATTTTCACAAATCCATGCCCTTTTCGCAACTACATTACATTTTTTTATACAACTCATCAACCTTATAATGTACATCAAGGTCGGCATTACATTCATCAACCATTGGAGAAATCTCTAAGGTCAGAATTACAAATATACATAGAAAATAGGTCTAGACCTAATACAAAAATTTGCTAAGGGAAGGATGTAATGATGTATGCAGATCACACAATGCCTTAGATGGGACTCAAATACAATCTTCCATGCCACAACACGCTACTACAATCTTCAATGCATCTCCACAATTAGTGAAAGCAACCAAGTTGGCCAAGACTAGTTTTCACATTAAGACTTTCAAGAATAGTCTTTATCTTCGATCCAGATTTCTCTTTGTGGACCAATCCAAAAGTAGGAACTTGATCAAGAGACATCCACATGCACATTGAAATCATCAGGAACAATAGCACAACCTCTAACCACTCTGTCAAAAAAATTCTTCAAACTGAAGCTCATAAACAACACTATCGGTTACTGTCATAAGGAAAAGATCGCTTGCGGACCACAAAATCACAACCCATTAAAGTTGAAGGCACATAACATCATCTCAGACTTAACTCTAGAACTGTAGATCAAAATACTTTAATGTAGAGGAATGCAGAGCATAATACATTCTCCCTGTCACTAGTGAATATTTAGAAAAAATAGCTTTTACTCTAGTGAGCATAACTCACTCAAATATTCATACTAGAGGATCAAAGTTGGAATATAGCATCTTTAAACATGCCTATAAATAACTTCCAATCTGCAGACAAAGATATTCATTCTACAGGAAATGTAGAGCAATCTATTAGACTGTTCTTCTGTAGACAAAGATATTCTGCAACATACTATTTCTATTGGAGGAGCAAATTTTCTTACTATAATCAATATTAGGATTTCCAACACTTACATAGGTAAATACAAAGCATCTAACTCATTACAAGAAAGGATCAAAAGAAGAGCACATTTTACACCAATGACAACACTGATATATTGACGGCAATGACAACACCAGTTAGGCACATACTTGCAACAATTTTATGGTTGTAGATTATGTGAGCTAACTCTAGTTGGCTGTGTTAAAGTTAAGAAATATTCATATCTCCTGATGACTTCTAGGAGGAAGTCCATTTTTAGGGGGGAAGAATGTAAGGCATACTTTAAAAAAACCTATTTATTTATTATGATATTGGGAATAATTAATGAAGTGCATTATTTTGAAATAATTATTTTTAGTTTTTATATTTACTTATTTTATAATGATTCATTTATTATTACTTGCAAGAAATAATATTTATTTGTAGATTAGTGACCTAATTTTAGTTTCAAGAATTTAGGAGTCAAGAAATGAAGGTGAAGAGTCATCTTGGATGTTATTTATGGGTAGTGAAATTAATGGATTGGGGGGCCACTTTTCTATATTATTTTTCAATGTTTCATGGAAGATGCTCTAAAAATGGAATTAATCTGGAGAGAGTTCTACTAATGAAGAATGGGGAATGTTTGTGGTAATGGTATCTTGAAGTTGTTGAAGCTCATAGATTTAGTTGGCCTTATTGGATCGGCTTTGGAAGAACGACGACAGGACATTGAATTCAGCTTAACATCTGCAAATGAGTAATTTCTATATCGTTATTTATGTGTGGTTCTTGAAACTTTGCATTAAAACATTTATGTTGTTAAATTTGTGTCCTAGATCTAGCATATAATCTTTTGCATTGTTCAAATGAAACTTGCAAGTGTCTGAAAGTGACTGCCTTCTGCATGTATATAGTTAACCTTTTAGGGAATTGACCCATCCTCCTCAGTCATTTAGGTGTGAAATCTCTTTTTGAAGACATTGGAATTAATAGCTTCTTATGAATATACTCTATCAGACTAAATCTCTTTGAGGCTTTCTATCAGTAGTTCGAGTGCCTTGACTGTGTCCTCACATTTGCATGCATGTCGATTAGAGCATTTTCCTTATCAGTAATTTGTCCTTATCCTATGATCAATATACTTAATAGTTTCATGTGCGGAGGGTTTCTAAAGTTTCTTTATTACAAATCCATTTTGAGTATATAGACTGAGAGTCATCAGGAGTGTCTAAATCAACAATCTACCAAGCTACTAAAAATTCATTCATGAGTATCTATTGTTGTGACGTAAATCCCAGGAAATCATACATCTTTTAGCTACATCTATATCAATTGGCATATCCATATCCAAATGTATAATGTCTCATATGGTGGCTCTTGTTCATCCCTACCATTATTATCAACCCACAAATCTCCTTGTTCTCACTATTGTCATGCTCAAATTTTCTATAAATTTTAAAATAAATAAACCTCATGTATGTATCTTAACCTTCTCTCCTAAACATTTAAATCCATTAATATTCTCCTCCAAAATATTACTCATTTAAATATTGTGGTCAATGCATTGACTGCTGGTTTGTCTACACTATTGAAGGATAAAGACATTCATGAAGTGGGTTTGGTTCTAATATTTATAACAAAACTACCCTTGTAGATATGTATGCTTTTATTGTAACCCCCATCGCACAATATTTTGAATTAGTTTCACTATGGCTGCATATATACCATCCATTGAGATGTTGAATCATACTTGATATGTTATTGTGCATCATAGTCATGGGTAGGTTCTAGAGTTTTGGATTAGCTTTCCTTTATATGAGCTTTATGAATATGGGTTTAGATCTGTTGCCATTCAGTAGCTAGAATTATTTTTGGGTATTAATCTATCAAGTGAGATGCTTATTCTATAGGAGGATTGTATAAAAACTATTTTCTAGGCTTGGATTGAATTGGGAAATGCCTTTGTAGCCTTGGATTAAATTGGGTTTAAATTCTTGCATAATAGATTTTGTTCTTCTTTTTGATATTGTTCGATAGATATCAAATCTTATCTTGTATTAAATCCAAAATATTTTTAGGTTTTGTTCTCTAGTAGGTAAATATCTATAATCTGACCTAACTTGTACATGTTCTCAACCCACGATATTTGTATACAAATTGTAAGCAGAGTAACATGCTTGGTTGTTTCCTTTCTGGAAATTACTCTCACATGGATAATTAGAAAGATGACTAATGATGGCTTGCCGATATCAATAATATGGTCATCTAGTAATCAAATGATTTATGGAAACTAAATTTATACAGAAAGACATGTATGAATTAGTAGTCAATCTTGGAAAGTAAACACAATTTCGTGACACCAAAGAGATTGACTTCTAGTTGAACATAGAAAGAAAAAATCATAGCTTAAATATTTCCTAGTTCTGATATTGAGAGTTAAAATGTTTTATCAATTTAGTCAATTCTATTTATGACTTAGATCATATAAAAATATCTTGTTAACTCTTGAAATTCTTTATAAAGAGTAGAAGATAATTTTCAGCAGAGCGATGGATGTCAAGGATACATATTGGGAGCTTTGTAATTGTTTCATTTGAATAGTTGTTCTTGTTTATCAATACAAAATTGAATCATTAGAAGCATTCTATGCTAAGAGCTATGCATACTTCATGAAAATTCAGGAATCCATGGGTAGTAAAATAGCAACTACTATTGAAGTGAAAGAAACAGTCGGTGCATTGCCTATAAAAGTTTATCTTCTCTTCCTACAAGCTATATTTATGAAGTTCAATTGTAACCAAAACTTATATGGGTGTAAAAAAACAATGCAACATATCCCATAGAGTCGTAATTTTAAATGCCTTGGCTTAGTAGAATGCATACAAACTAGTAAAGACTACATCATGTAGTCAGAATAATTTTAGTTAAAATTTGAAGTTTCATTATTATGCAGCATGGTTTAAATCTCAGATTAATTTAACTCTTGTTGATAAAGAATAATAGAATGGATGCTTTCCTGACAGAATTAGTTCACTTTTGAACTTGAACCCTCCTCTCACTAAAAACATTATAGTATTAAAACAAGGGTGGTGATATAGGTTATTATAGCATAGAATTTGTTAAATACTCTAAAAACATTATAATAATCTTTGGATAATTAATAGGGGATATCAATAAGTTTGTGGTTTCCAGACCAATTGGGGAAATTTGGGGAAATGACTCTACAACATCCCAATGGTAATTTTTTGAAATCTGGCCCAGGCATGTTTTCTAATGGTCATTCTAGTCCACTTCGAGGTACTTTCTCTGCCCCATCGTTTGGTTCTTATCAGATGTGGTTGTACAGCCAGGTCAGCATTCTTCAACTCCCCTGTTGCCCCAAAAGGAACTCTTTAGACAAGTCTTGGCCCACACTTTGCAATCCATGGGTCCCATTTTTAAGTAGGGCAATAAAAAATTTGCTTTAATTAAAGACCCCACAAGAAAAAACCAGAAAGAATTAGTTTGGGAGAAATAATGTAAGATCTTAGCACAAGTTTTTCCTAAGAAAGATCAAATTCCTAAGGAGATCTCATCTTCTTCACAGCCAAATGCCTCTGTGGTGAGTAAGACTTTGGTCTAAATTCTTGACTCTATTCTTTCTCAACACATTCAAGACCTCAAAGAAAATGCTTTGTGTGGTAAGACTTCTAGCTCCCCTATTGAGAGAGACACCATTTTTTCTTGGGCTTTTGAAAACTGGTGTGATTTGCAACATATATTCTTTTTAAATTAAAAACAAGGTATTTTCATGGCTACTTTTCCCTCAAAGGCATCAAGGGACCTTGTTTTAAATTTCAAGGGTTGGTTCTGTAGTGGCAAGGGACTTAGTCTTCCTGCTTGGCATCCTAACTTTGTTTCTAAGATGAATAGCTTCAAATATTTCCCCTACTGGATTCTTCTTCTAGGTCTTCCCATGCAATATTGAGATCTTAAAACTATTGAGATAGTGGCGTCTAATCTAGGCTCCTTCATAAAGCATGATGTTTCAAATTTTTCTAATCCATACCACCTAGTTAGGGTTTATGTGTCAATAGAGGAGCCAGATTCTCTTCCAGCTAATCTTTCTCTCACTTCTTGTCTGGGGAATGGATCCTAGTCTCCCTTGAAAGGTCAGAGCCTCTTTGTTCTTCTTGTGCCCTCTTTGGACATTCAGTAGATCATTACTCCTCCAAATAAAGATTTGGTAGCCCTGGCCAAAAGGATGCCTCTCCTCTTTTTGTGGAGGCTCACTTGATAAATGATATACCAATTCAAAACCCTTGTCCATCCCAATAGACAGATCCATGTTTAGAGGAGGAAATGGCATGTGAGGATCAGGTTATATTTTCAAAAATGGTTTCTATAGAGACAACAAACCCTAGTGATTTGAATCAAATCATTGGAGATGATTTATTAGATCTTCAGTCAGATCCTTTTCCTACTAAGAATCTCTAAGAAACTTCTACAAGGGATGCAGAGGTATTTCAGGTTACAGAGGATATCCCATGTTACCCTATTGTTAATCCTGAGGAAGAACTCAAGATATTAGATTTTCAAGACATGGTGAATGATATTGTTGTAAAAATTGGCAATGATCTAATGGAGAAAATTGCAGATGAAGTTCTCAATGAAGAAGAGCCTTTTGACTTTTCTGAACCTAAGGCTATCTCTCAGATAGATCTTAAGGTTGAGGAATGCACACCTCAAAAAAAAAGAGGTAGGAAATCTAAGCTCAAGAAAACATAGGAAGAGCTGGTTTTAGGTATACAGAATACTCTAGATAGACATTTAAGATTGAGGGGAGCTTGTAGTTCTCATTCAGGAATATGAAGATCCACTCCTAGAATGTTAGGGGCATTAATGCCCATAATAAAAGGTGTTTTATTAAGTGCCAGTTGGAAACTAGCTTTGTTGATGTCATTCTTCTCCAAGAAACCATATTATCTACTATTTTGGAAGAGCAAGTGTTCTCAAATTGGTTGCATTGGAAATATTTTCTGGTGGAATCTAATGGAGCTTCAAGTGGATTAGTTGTTCTAATAAAAAAATTCCATTTCAGCTTCCTTGGTTGCTTCCCAATCAAATTGGATGCTTCTCTAGGTTTGTTGTAATCAATCTAAATTTGTTTTTTGGATTTGTAATGTTTATGGGCCCTCTTCTACTATTGAAAAGTTTCTCTTATGGGGAAGTCTTTCTTCAGCATTGGCCCCTCTTAAAAATGAGTTTCTTGTTGTAGTGGGTGATTTCAATGCTATTATCTCCTTAGAAGAAAAATCTGGAGGTATTATCCCTCATGTCAAGACAATGGAAGATTTCAAATCCTTTATCTCTTAGAATCAGCTGATTGATTGCCCTCCAAAAAATGGAGCCTATACCTGGTCTAATAAAAGAAAGGAGTTTTTCCATATTGTTAAGAGACTTGATAGGTTTTTGGTTTCCCCCAAACGGTTCTTGAGCTCTAAATCTCTTATCTCTTCTATTATGCATTTTTCTATCTTAGATCATTTTCCTGTTGACCTTTGTTTTGATAATGTGTCCAAATCCTCTTTCAAGGCTTCTTTTAAGTTTGAGGCAATGTGGCTTAGGGATCAGAGCTTTCTTCCCTTTCTTAAGAAATCTTGGAAAAATGCTCCTTTTATTGCTGGATCAAGAATGTATCAATTCACTAAAAAGCTTTAATTCTTGAAAAATCAAATTAAAAATTAGAATACCAATCACTTCAAAAATATCTTTGCTGAAAAAGATATCATTCAAAAGGATTTGCATCTCCTTAATGAGCATATTATTGCAGTAGGCATGAACAAGGAAAGATTTGAAAAAGAAAAACTTCTAAAATATCAGCTTCAAGAAATCTTTTTTATGTCAGCCAATAGAAAAATAACTCCCGACATCTTTATAAAATAATAAAATTCACAACCACTAGACCTCCCAAGGGGCATTTCCCTTAGACCCTTCAAGGGGCACTACCCCTTGACCCTATCTTGGGAGCACTTCCCCCAAACCCCCACAAGGGGCACTATCCCTTGACCCCGTTAAATAATTTGGGGGGGAAACTACACTGATAAAAGTGGGGTAAATTTAACCTTTAAGTCTAATTAGGCTCCATATAACGACATGTTACACCAACTGCTCACATTGAAGAGGGGCAAAATACCCCCATCTACCTAGGGCTCTTGATTTTTTATGCATTGAATTTTGTAGATAGACAACATTTCTAGAGAGATTTTTTGATAGAGCTATGTGGGTACAATCTAGGGATGCCATGGTGAGTTAATGTAGCATAGATGACAATTGTTGCTTGTTAACCACTCTTCCTTCTTCCGTTGTTGCTCAGTAGAGTACTACAATGCTATATATACATGTCTCAAAGATGTATTCAAGGTTGATGATTGTTATGGGCTATTATGTTGCCAAACTTTTTGTTGTCACAACTCTTGTAATGTGGTTGTAAGAGCTAGTAGAATTTGATGTATTATGCCTATACCTAGAGCTTTGATGTCTTGTAGTTGGTTCACCCATGAATGTAATCAATTATTTTGTATCTATTTCTCCTATAAACGGTTCTTCTTTGTAATGGTTATTTGATGTTTATGATCAATATAAACTGAATATTGCTTCTCTCATTGTTCTTGCACTATGTTTATTTGATAGATCTAAACTGTGTTTTATGGATAAAATGATCCCTCCTACATTTTTATCTTTTTGCCTGAACCTTTGTTTGCACATTTATGAGTCTTTATGTCAGTGCAAGCCAACACACTAAATCTTGGTGCATCACCTTTATTTCCATTTAGTTTCCTTCTAACCCTTTTCCCCTATAGTATTAGCACTAGATTTAAATAGTTTTCTCTAAGAATTAGCCTTAGAATGAGGAACCAACCTTCTCTGGAGGTCTAATCTCAACTTGCAAGGTCCCACAACTTGAGATCATTCCTATTGTATCATCAGAATGCTTGGACTCTTTCCATGCAAGGTACAATTCTATGTGACAACCATTTCTGGCATGCCCAGTGGGACAAACTTGATGATCCTTATCATCCATTCAAGAGATTTGGTGTACTCTTCATTGAATCTTGCCATTCAGGGAAATCTTCAAACACCATGGGGACTCTACTGATTGGATTTGTTTGTTAAGCAGCCTTAATTATCTAAAAAGCTTCAATAATCAAGATTTTTAGTGGTATTCGTGGTTTAAAGTGCTTTTTGAAGCATTTTCAATCACCTAACGACTCTCTCTGGTATGTTCCTAGTCTCCAAAAGTAAACCTGTTATCCTTATTTTCAAAGAATATTTTGATACATCTCTGCTTCTCAATGCTCTAGTATGTCAATCTATTATGGAAGTCATGGTTTTTTCTCTCCATTAAAAATAGGCTACCATACACCCAACATATCATTGACATCATTATCATGGCCCAACCAAGAAATAGACCATATGTGGCCTTTAATGGTGTAATCCCTCTTAACATTGCACAATATAATGACATCCCTATTCCAACTCTAAAGGCTATTCCCTTTTTCACTAGTGAAAATGCCACTACACTTGCTGAGCACATCTAGGACATTGCTAGTATATGCTCCATTCACAATGTTACCCCAGACAATGTCGTAGTAAGGCTCCTTGCTACTTCCTTAAAAGGAAAGGCTCTCCAGTGGTACAGGGGTTACCTGCAGATTCAATTCAAGAATGGGATGATTTGGGAACAAGGCTCTATCAACATTTTGAGGACAAGAGTGATCTTTTATCCCTAATAGAGTAGTTGGACACTATTAAAAGGGCTCCCTATGAATTCATGGTTTATTTCAACTATAGATTTCATAAGACTTGGTATAGAATCCTACCATTGGTAAGACCTTCCCCTAATGTTGCCTTCTTGTATTATTGGAGATCCTTGAATAGTGATAACGCTGTCATGATCCAGTCTCTAGGAGGAGATGTGTTACCTAATGCCTATGAGGTAGCCATTAGGACATAAAATTGTTTGATTTTGGTTGGAAAGTTCCCCCCAGGCTCCAATACCATTATTTTTAGAAGCTCCAGTCATGCAACTAATTATGAGACCAATTCCTACAACTAATGTGTCATGTCGAGCTCCTAATCAACCCTATCAGCTTAGTTGCAACCTTGTCAGGGGAACAATCAAAGACAAAACTAACAGAGCTATGTTAGGCCCCTAAACTCCATGATCTCAACTACTACAAGTGTATAAGGTGTGCATGTTCCTATTCAGAGCAACTCGACTCAAAATGATAGACAACACCACCCATGTAATCCATCAGTAGCCCTAAAACAACAGATTGGACATAGCCAGCAGGCTATGGTGGGACAAAGACAAATGCAGGCTGAGTGTGTGTTCTTGAATTAGGGACTAGATGAGGTTTATTTTATTCATGAACTACCTAGTTACATTGAAAATGAAGAGGATAGGTAACAGGCAATGGATACACCATAGTAGAGGGGTGGTGAAAATAATGATAGATTGTTGCAAGCTGAGACCTAGTATGAGAGTGAAATTCTAGCTCATGGGGAAGAATATATGAGTGGTCATGTATTGAAAAGTATAGAGGAATTGTAGGAAACTCATTTCTAGGATGAGATTGATATTTTTTTCTCAAATCTAGACAATAGATCAATGCCTCTAGATGAGGTAAACCCTAACCAATTTGAGCGCATAAAAGAGGCAATAAATCCTCCATTTGAGATACAAGATCTGGAGCATTCCAATTAGCAACAGAGGGTTGCAGAATCAAAGCAAAGGCATGAGATCAATTCTGTTGATTTCACTGTTACTTTAGTGGGATGCCCTATTAGGTATCTAGCCCAGATAGGGACACATCAAAAGGAGTCACCACTTGTCATGCTTTCCTCTAAGCATGAAGTTGAACATCAAAATGAGTGGGATCAACCCATCTATTCACCACATGCCAACAACATCAACAATCAGTTCAGGTAGATAGGTGAGTTTATCTCCATCCTGGGGGAGGTGTTTTATCAATTTGTCATATGCCCATCCCTCCCTCACCTCTTTTTAGTTGCCCATAGGCATGAAATGCATTGTAAATTGTTAAGGAATGGAAGCTACTTTCAAGAACCAATTAATGGCTTTGTTTAAGGTCAGTCTTGAATGGTTAGTTTAGGAGTAGGTTAGTTTTGTTTCTGTTTTAGGGTTTCTATCAATAAGTGCTTTTGCACCCTACTATTGTTTTTTTTTTTTTTTCTGGAGGCAGTCCTCAGCTTGTGTTGTTGGCCAACCCCTATTCTTGTTGCTAGGCCCTTGACTCCGTGCCCAATGGATTCTTAAGGCCATTGATCTAATTGGTTTAGCAGGCAAACATCCCCATGAGTCACCAAAATCTTGATCATTTTTTCCTTTGTTTGGAGTCAATTGGCCTACCCTCCAATGTGCAACTACATTATTTTATGATATGTGATAGTCTTTGGTACTATTGTGTATGTTGACTGTTGAGATCGATTGGCACATTTTCATTGGCCAGTGGACTTTTCAATGGTATCGACTAAATTTTCAAAGATTTTTAAGCCGTCAATCCTAAAAGTAATTTCACCTACGGCTCATATTCAAATGAAACTATTTGGCATCTTGACGGCAGGAAATGTGTAGGTTTAATTTGCAGAGGCATTTAAAGGTCGGATTTCAAAGATTTCCAAAGGTGATGAGGCACAGGATCAAAGGGTTTAGAACTTAAAGTGTTGTAAAAACTTTTCTCAAGGGTTTTGTCTCATCTGCCATCAATAAGACAATATATTCTTAGCTACCCCTTTCCAGATATTTGTTGCACTAGTTGTTCGCATTAAAGAGGGGCAAAATACCACATTTGCCTCGGGCTCTCAATATTTTCTACATTGAATTTTGTAGATAGACATCATTTCTAGAGAGATATTTTCTTATAGAGCCATGTAGGTGCAATCCAAGGATGCCAGGGTGAGTTAATGTAGCATGGATGACATTTCTTACTTGTTGACCACTCTTCCTTCTTTCGTTGCTGCTACAGTAGAGTACTAAAATAGTATCTATACATGTCTCAAAGATGTATTCAGGGTTGACAATTGTTCTAGACTGTTATGCTGCCAAACTTTTTGTTGGCACAAGTCTTGTAATGTGATTGCAAGAGCTAGTAGAATCTGATGTATTGTGTCTGTAGCTAGACCTTTGATGTCTTCTAGCTGGTTCACCCATGAATGTAATCAGTTATTTTGTATCTATTTATACTACAAATTGTTCTTCTTTGTAATGGTTATTTGACCTTTATGATCAATATAAACTAAATATTTCCTCTCTCATTATTATTGCACTATGTTTATTTGATAGATCTAAACTATGTTTTGTGGATAAAATGATCCCTCCCATAGTTTTATCTTTCTGCCCAAAACTCTATTTGCACATTTATGAGTCTTTGTGTTTCCCCTTCATCATTAAGATCATTACTATGTTATGTTAGTGCAATCCAACCCATTATATCTTGGTGCATCACCTTTATTTCCATTCAGTTTCCTTCTAACACTTTTCCCCTACAATATTAGCACTAGGTTTAGATAGTTTTCTCTAAGCATTAGGCTTAGAATGAGGAACCAACCTTCTCTGGAGGTCTGATCTCAACTTGCAAGGTCCCACACCTTGAGATTATTCCCATTGTGTCATTAGAATGCTTGGACTCTTTCCAAGCAGGGTGCAAATGTATGTGACAATAGTCACCAATAGCACTTGTTATGTAGGAAAAGTGGGAATGATGAAATTCAAGAGTAGTTAGATAGATTCAATCAAACCCTCCTTTCACATAAAATATTCAAGGACATAAACTGAGTTAAGACACAACTTGTTACAAGAGGACTCAGCTACTAGTTTGGTGTCACTTTGAAATGATAAGGGAAGTTGGAATTTGTTGATTAATTGTCAAACCCTAACCTGATTAAGCCTTAAACACTAATTATATGATTCCACATAAAGATTAATGAAATAGAACAAATGATAGCACATGAAGGCACTAAATATAGATTAGATACATACTAGGATTCAAATTCCAGAAAGAAAAAACTTTGGGGACATTGGGGCAGGCACCCTAGTCCAACATACAACTTTCTTTGTATATATGGAGTTGTCAAATGATGAAGACTGTAACCTACTTAAGATTTTCCAAAAAAGGTAAACTAGAGGACATAGGGGCAAGCACCCTTGTCTAGAAAGGAATATTCTTCATTTTTTTCTTCAAATCCCAAATCTTTATCCTCTACTCTGGTCTCTTGCAACTCCTATCCACAAGATCCTACACCTATAACCTGCAATCTCAAGAGAGGGGTTGGGGGTTGGAGGTTGTGGTGTTTAGGAGCTTGCCTCAGTCAAGCCCCAGAATGGAATTCAAGCCTTCCAACACTGTTGTTAGATAGAGTGTGTTTCCTTGGTGGACAGAGGCAAAATCAAATGATAAAATTGATTGAAACACAAAGTAGATATCACCTTAGAGGTGAAAACCCTCATGGAGATGAAGTGCCTTCAAACCATCACGAAATGAGTTGATGGAGCCAAAT
Source organism: Cunninghamia lanceolata (assembly GCA_027924645.1). Taxonomy (NCBI): domain Eukaryota; kingdom Viridiplantae; phylum Streptophyta; class Pinopsida; order Cupressales; family Cupressaceae; genus Cunninghamia; species Cunninghamia lanceolata. The sequence goes on from BSBN01000797.1 coordinate 3,923,558, forward strand.
CTACAACACACACATACAAACACAACACAATACTACTCTGCAACATAATGAATCCCTTGAATGCTCTTTGCTTGATAATCATAAGTTCACCTTTATCAACTAGGAGTAAAATGAAGTCTAAAACATGTTTATATATGCATTCCTGCTAGACATTCGTAATTAAAATTGGACAGCTGACAAAGGGAAGCCTTTTAACGGTCATTATCCAACAGTTTAAAATTTGTGTCCCAACAAAATAGGTTTGGACTAGGGCACAGGTGCTCAAGTCTGGAGGCTTATTTTTGGTCTTGATTAAGCATTGAGATAGGGCCCGAAGCCCCATTTGTCATGGGTTTTGGGGAATTTTGCTCCAGGATAGGTTTTACAAATGCATGATTAAACTAAGGGGACCTAGGAGCTAAACTTAGGAGGCAAACATCCTAGGGGACATTATATGACATAAAATTTATCCCCCACTTTAATGTATGTATGATCATATGACCCATACATGCATTAAAGTATGGTTTAAAACACATCAAACATGCCAAGAACATGAAGCTAAGACCTACACAAAGATTGAGGAACTATTTCTAGCCTATAGTCTTAGGTAAGCACTAGAAGACACACTGAAGACATGCAAGACACAATAAAGATAGTAAGAAGCACATAAAACATGGATAAGATAGTAGGAAGCACATAATACACGATGAAGAAATGAGAGGAGTCACATAAAACATGAATACACTAATATAATATTTTCGTATATGCAATAAAAATCCTAAGGGGTAGTGGAACTCATTGCTACACCCTTGATACCACACCAGGGGGAAGACATGCCAAACAAAACCTGAGTGTGGGAGGAACTCATCGCTACACCCTTGATACCACACAGGGAAAACACAAAAAACACATAAGGAAGACACATGAAATACACAAGCACCATATAACATGCCATAGACATACTATACATCTTAAACACGACAAACATGGGTGATGAAATGAGCTTATTGCTAAGTCACACCATCTAAAACATGTTGCAAACTCAACCGATGATTGGGCTTATGCCACAACAACCACCAAAAACATGCTTAAGGGAGGATAGCTCAAGATCCAACCCCACCTCCCAATGAAGACTTTGTATAAAAGGATGAGCACTAGCTCAAGAGATACACTGTCCTACCTTCCACAGAAGGGATTTTATAAAAGGATATGCACTATCTCAAGAGATATGTAATCCTACCTTGTGGAGAGGGCTTTTTGATTTCAATTTAGATAAGGATGTGCACTAGCTCAAGAGATACAACATGTTGCCTCACGGAGAGGGCTTATAAACACACTTTGTTAGTGTCAAAATCATCAGACATATACCATTATATATGCCCCCACCCTAAGGTGTTTGATGTTGCCTACCAATATCAAGCACATTAAGGTAGAGTGAAAACATGCAATGGAACAAGATCTCTCACAAATCTGATGCCCCCAAGGTGATATGTGCTTATGATCACCGAATGTTCCCACAAACACATTGATAAGATATGTTAAGATGAGATAACAAGATTGTTAGAAAATATTATTCTAAGATAAAAACTATATCACATTATGAAAGCTATGCATGAAAATAGTCACATCAAGGACCAAGGCTATATGCACAAGTTCAGAGCCGAGTATAACCGTTGGGGTATACTGCAAGTACCTTGGAACCGAGTGTAGCAACAAGGTGAGATACCACTCAAAGTGTGCCAGAGTAGATTGTGTGGATTGTAAGATGTTAGTCACAAGAAATTCCATAAGATGATACATCACATGGAGTGATCCTATTATTCAAGTGTTGGATATATATGTATATCAACCCCATCTTCATATATGGACTAGGTCCCTTTTTTCTTACTCGTTGAAGGGACACAAGGTCCATATTAGTATTTATTCATTTTCATCATCCACCGACTAAGTAGAACCACTAAAGAAGGTAAACAATAAAAATGAGAGAAGAGAACAAGTTCTTAGGAACACCATGTAGGAGGATGCCCCCAAGACATCAACACATATAACAATAAAATAGAGGAGAGACAAGATAGAAGAATGATGAAATAAATAGAAGAATGGTCACAATAGAGGCGGTCTCCTGGTATCCTTGACCTTACAAGACTATCAAGGGTCATCCAAGGAGACCTAAACAACACATTACACATCACAGGGGAACACAACACAACACAATATCACATTATATATATAAGAAGAGCTTGAACTTGTGAGCATCTTAGAAAGGTACTCTATCAAGTGTGGAAAAAAGTGTGAGTAGTTCATCCCTAATTGATTCTTATTTCCATAGTGGCCATGTGGTGCTTGTTTCTCAAATCCCTATATATTTGAAATCTTTTGTTGCTTGTGAGGAGGGGAATTATTTCTATTTCCCACTGATGATAGTTGCCTTGTTATTTTTTGATTCTTTGCTTTCTTATTTTGATGATTAAGTCTTTCATAGTAGAATGGCATATTTTCCATCGTGACAACCTTTTCTTATATAATAATATCTTGTCAAGGTTGTTCAATTTTTGTATCCAGTACATTTTGGTTGACTCTCGATCCTTGAAAGGATAACGACAGAGGAACCTCAACATACATACCTTTTCCTCATGGATGAGGTGAATCTTCAATCTTCTCCTTATCCATTTCTATCATACCAACTATTTCATCATAGTCAAGATAATCATCTTCTTGTTCTATTGTATTTTACTCTACCGTGTTGTTGTCTCTATGCTTAGGAAATGGATTAGTGAAAATCTGCAAATTTTGATTTGGAGGGGCAACTAACTTATTTCCATTATCATTCACTCCAGTTACCTATATTATATTAGAATCGATGAGGTCTTGAATTTCTTGTTTTAGATGCATATATCATTTAGTGTCATGTCCTGTTGATCAGTGATACTGATAGAAAACACTAGCATCAAAGTTAGGTCCTTGCAAATGGTTTCATAGGAGGAAGCTTCAAAATATTTTTTCTTACTACTTTATTCGTAATTGATTGAAGAGATTTAGATAATGGAGTAAATTGTCTTTGTTGTTGTCTAATTTGAAATAGTGCCCATATAGGATTACTAATAGTGGGCACTTGTGACTAAAAATTATTTGAATGCTATCCATTAATCTTGAGAAATCTCTTATTGTTGCTCTTAAAGTTGTTTCGTGAAGGTCCAATAGTGGATTGACCAACTTGAGCCAATGAGTTTTATTTTTCATACTGACTAGACAAAAGTTGGTAATCACGAAGGTGTTGGCAAGAGACACAGTGTAGCTTCATGAGTGTTGTCATTGATGGCAACAAATTTCATCCCACCCATCCACAGGACATGGTGTGCTTATATCGAAAGTTAGATTAAAGAGTGTTGTGGTCTGATAAGCAAGAATAGAGCATGCAGCTAGGTCTGATAATCAAGTCTGGATCCATCAGAGGGAGTATCTTAGCAAAGTGCAGACTTGGGAAAGTCAAGAGGAGTACCATGACTAATAGATTCTAGAGATTGAGCCTCCAATGATGAAAGAGTGAGAAGATATGAACTCCTAAGTGTTGGGTTCCTATTTGACAAAGTAGACTGAGGAAGAATTGATCGGCAAAGCATTAGATCTTTTTCCGGATGAAATATTAGTGGTGATCAAGTTTCTTGAGGTATCATTCATGATTGATGACTTCTTTAAGCATCTCCTTGATATGCATCACTTGATAAGCAAGAATTCAGCTGACAGACCAGAGTTTTGGAAAATATGGACTATTCCGGATGCTGACTAGAAAGGTGTTGAAATCATTGGTGCGGATATATATACAAGATGGATATGGATGTAAAGGTGTGTGTGTGTGTATATAGGTGAAGTACGAAGAAGACCAGAGAATAGTGTGGAAATAGAGATAGAGGTTCGGTATGTGACAGTACAGCAGCACTAAGGCAGAGGAAGAATGAAGTGCAGTAGATCAGTGTATTGAGCTTAACCGGAACTAAACCTAAGCATATGTGGATGCTTCTCATCAGTTCAAATATCTAGTTTCCTTGTATAATCTACTGTAGGCAACGAGCCTCTTATGAGCAGTGTGCTCAGGTAGTGAGTCCTAATTGGCAAGTGCCATTTTGTACCATCTTATTCTTTTAACAGAGAATACAATCTTGGGTTAGTCACCCCGTGGTTTTTCCCTTAACAGGATTTTGCACGTCAAAATCATTGTGTTATGTGTATTGATTTTATTTCTTCTTTCATGTTTATGCATGCTTATTTAATTTGAAGAACAGAAAGTTCAATTAATTAAGATAACTGATTCACCCCCCTCTTAGTTATCAACAATTGGTATCAGAGCCAAGTTCCTCCAAACAAAGCCTAATAGCTTGAGGAAGATTTGGGAATTCAAATGGATGTGTATGGTATGAGGGAACAACTTTAGTCTACCCTAGATGATCTTGAGCAATCTAACTCTGAAGTTAATGAATTGAAGGAAATACTCAAACAGGCTGATGATTTCATAAATGAACTAAAAGGGAAACTGAGTATCTCTATGAAAAAGAGAAAGGATCTACTTCAGTAATTGGCAAGTCAAAGTGAAGTCAATGATACAAATAAAGATCTGAAGGAGAAAACCAAGTTATGTGAAAAGTTATCAAAAGAGGTCATTATGGTAAGACATGAAATGGAATTAGGAGTTATGAAATTCACCCAAGAAATTGAAGAGAAAAGAAAAACTGAAGATGATCTAAGACAATATCTCAAGGAGAAATTAGAAGACTGCCACAAAATGGATAGAATAATCAGGCATCTAGAATCTGATCTTGAAGAAGCTAGAGATAATGAAGAACAACTTGAGAATCAGATTGACACTCTTAAAAGGGATCTTCAAATAGCAAATGAATACAAAGAGAAATTTAAGATAAGCTCTACTCAACTTGAAGTTCTTCTTCAAAGCCAAATAAGGGTAGATGACAAGCAAGGCTTGGGGTATGAAAAAGGTGAAAGCTCTGGATCCGGTCAAAAGAACTCTAGATCAGAAAATCCAAGAAACAGGCCTAGAAGACCTTTGGTAAGGCAACCAAATGCTCAAAGATATCCTTCCTTCAATGGATATTGCAATAACTTTGGTCATAAAGAAAATTAGTGTAGAAGAAGAATGAATCAGACTAATTCATCCTTCTCTAGACAGTGCTTTAATTGCAAAAGGTATGGTCACAAAACTCATGAATGCAGAAATATGCAAATGAACAATTCATTTAATGGTAGATGTTTTGCATGCAATAGAATGGGACATATGGCTAATCAGTGTAGATCAAGAGGATATCAGTCAAATATGAAAAGAAATGTTGTTTTCTACAATTGCAATAGATCCATTCATATTGCCAAATTCTGTAGAAGTAAGAATCGGGACAAAAAGGGTCCGATGCATCATAATCAAAACCAAGACAAAGGAAAAGTAAAATTGAATGCAGATGAAATTAAAAGAGAGATGAATAAGATATGGGTGAAGAGAAGTACATAAAATGATGGGGATGGATCCACACCAGAATCTGGTACTGATATTTTTTTCAGAAACTAAATAGATGAGCTCTAGCTCAGGGGGAGTAACAAAAGAAAAACATTTTCCCCCAGCCAGTCAATAGGTGCTTGAAAGTGGCATATGAAAGGTTGTGGATCAAAGGGTTCTTAGAGAAATATATAAATAAGCCATGTTAAAGATATGGAAGATCCGCAAGAAGTTTTGAAAAGATTAATCTTCCAAGATTGATCCGGTTCTATAGTCATTCAATAAGAACAGGATTTTCACAGTTAGATCTAATATGATTCGAATTTGAGGTATCATGATCTACGGGTAAATAGAATGTTTGTGAAAGGTAGATATCTTGCTAATATCCTCTAAGAATAACTCTAAGTGCATTTTAGTGATCCAGAAAAATCTCTCAAGACAAGAACAGAGCAACCGGAATAACTTAAGGTATGCATTTATTGCAAACAAAATTAGGGTTTACGGAGAAATAAAATGATTCTTTTATTCATCATTTGTACATTTACATTCGAGAAGAAGAGAAAAGGATCTCTGTAATCAAATTGTCTAAAGCCTCTCAAAGATCAACCGCAAAAGTCAATTCTTCCACAAATCTGATTCAGCTCATACCGTGAAACCTAGAAGCGTAAAAGGTATTTCTGTTCTTGAATATCTCTCTGTAAATCTTCTTGAAAATGGCTACTCCAAATGTTGTGAAGATTACTGATAGGTCGTGCCCTAAATTTAAGAAGCATCCCTACAAATCTCTAGAAGTGGATCCCTCAGGTGCATTTTCCAGCATTCCACATGGTATTTTGCATGTAGAAGATGTTAAGGTTTACATTCATGCGAATATTGAAGAATTTGGGGAATCTAAATTAAGGGATATCTATCACAATCAGTTAATAGATGATGCTTTTGAATGCAAACCACAGTACAAGGCTATCCAAGATAAACACTTTGGACATTGCATCCATTTCCCCTATTTTGCAAAAGATGAATGGGTCTGATATGTTTTGAGTAGAGTGCATGACAACTTCATGTGGTTGAATAAGCCGTTTAAGATCACAAAAGATGCTATTAGGGTAGTAACCGGTTTGCATTCATCTGGAGGGTTACTTGTTCTCAAATCGGTCAAAAACCAAACTGTGAGTGAGGCTGACAGATCAAAATTTGACAAGAGATCAATGACAATAGAAGACATCATTGATCCAGATGTCAAGTTTGCCTCCATGATAATTGGTTACAAAACATATCACTCTAGCAGGGAAAATTTAGTACCTAGAACTGTAATTTACACTACTTATCAAATGTTAAGAGAGAATGCAGACTATGATCTATGTGAGCTCCTTCTGAACCAACTTTTGGAGAATCTACAGAAGATAAAAAAAGGATAAGAAGAATTCTTTCAAATACAGTGGCTTGATACTCTACCTATTCTTTTACTACATGAATGAGCTACCCGGATCCAATGGATGGGTATGGAAAAATAATAGATCGGTTGCAATTCAAATCAGAGATTACTTACATGGGCTTGGTGATGCCAAGGCACAAAACATAGCTCTATGGAGTTACTTCAAAAACTTCCAAAGTTTGATGCAGGCCAGAGAAATAATCCCCCAATCAATGGTTGAAAAGTATAAGGATCTAGTATGCTTTATGGTAGAAATTGATTAGTGCCTAATGGAGGCTGTGGAGCCAAGGATAGCCTGGATCATGCCAATGGGGTATGAAGTAGATGAGAAAATTGTAGAGCTACATGTTCAACACATGCTTAGTCAACCCAAGGATCCTAAGGCAGAAAAGTTTGGAACATTTGAAGAATTGAGTGTCAAGATTCATGTGGAACTTAGACAATCAGAGATGAAGAGAAAAGTGAGAAAAGAAGTAGAGAATGTTGGCAAAAGGTATGGCACATAAAAAGAGGCACTTGATGCAAATAGAGAGAAGAAGGAAAGGGCAGAGAAAGAAAAGGAAGAAGCAAAAAAAGAAAATACTCTGGTAGAAGCCCCCTCTTGGACCAAATCCTCTAAGAGCTCTGCACCTACCACCTCTAAGAGCCAAAAAGCATCAAAACCGGAAGTCCAGACATCCAAAAAGGGAGAGAAGAGAACTAAGACAAAGGCCACAAGGTCTTATATCAGTCAGAAGGATGATGAAGAGATAGAATCTGATGAAGAGATCAAGAAGATGAAGAAGAAGAAGAAAGTATCCGAAGAATCCTCTACTGGTCTAGACAAGGAAGAAGAAAAGACAAATAAATGTGTTGAGAAGCCTACTCTTGACGATATCATCAAGGCAATTACTATGGATGGAAACCTGAAAACATTAACAGAATTCTATGATGAATGTAGTCAAGCTGACCAAAAGATCCTACAAGATGCCACAGTCAGGTATTTGAATATCTACAACAAAGCTTTCATTGAAATCATATCTCTAATTCCTAAAAACCTTGAGAAGGAACTTGAAATGAGAAAGAATAATGCCAAAGAAAAGGATATGGAGATTTGAGAATAGATAGCCATTCAGTTCTATCCTTCCATCTCTCCTAAGAAAAAGAATATGATCTTCAAAGATTGCAAGGATGAGTTCTGGAGAAAAGCTAGAATGAATCAGCTTATGCTTGGAGAAACTGACAAGGTGGAAAAAGAAATAGAAGACATACTCCAGAATGCATACAAAAGATTCAATATTCCTATTATAGAGGACTTAGGTGATGATCCCTTGGCCATGGAGGACAAAGAAGAATCTTCTGAGATGGTGGTAGAAGAAGCAAAGGAGACAAGTGAAAAGAAAGCTAAAGACTTAGATTCCTATGCTCCAGAAGAGGAAGTTCACGAAGAAGAAGACACTTCTCTTTTGGATCCTCCTGCATACTTTGGAATTGAAGGAGAAGAAAGAAAAGAAAAGAGCATCAGTCAAGAAGAACAAGTAAAGGGAAGTGAAGAAGGTCAAACAAAGAAGACCACATATGATAGTGCTAAGGCTACAGAAGGGGAGAAAACTTTGTCTCTGGCAAGAGACACAACAGAAGCAGTTAAAGATTTCTTGACCAAAGAGATAATGGAATTTGATGAACTGGAACTGCTTCAAGGTCCATTCAATTTTGATTCCCTCTCCCCAGTTCAAACCATGAAGCTAGCATCCTTTACTCAAGCCAAGGCAAAAGAAAAACTCCTGAAGTCTCACATGGAAGACTGTGAGCTCATCGAAGCTACATCCGGTGTATTGGAGAAGATCATGCCATCCTTCCAAAAGGATCCTTCAGCCTCCACATCTGGTAATCTAAAGTCTGGTGTAAATTCTGTCAACACACATTTTGACTCTTTAGAGAAAGCAGTAGAAGTGAAAGTCTGGAAAGAATTTTTGGATAAGAGATTCTTCGAAGTGCAGGGCCTAATTTCAAATGATAGGAGAGTTATGGATATTGGGATAAAGAGCTTAGAAAATTCTCTCAATGATGGTGGAGATATCTATAAATTTTGTTTATCCTAGCCCAAAGTGAACAAGGATATTGAGAAGAAAGCAAAAGAGCAAGAGGATAAATTGTTAAGTTTATCTCAAAGTTTTGATCCTCTCTCCTCTTTCATAGTAAATCAAGAGTGTCAGACTATTATAGTCACAAATGAAATAAAGAAGCTTGAGAAGGAGAAGAAAAATAGAATAAACAGGTTGAGTGAACTTAGAAGGATAATTATCCCTAAGTTAGAAGTCATGCATGAGGTCCTAAGTGATGCTCGGACCACAGCCCGGACCAATGATCCGACAGATCTAAAAAGGGTAGAAGCTTTTGCATTCCTGTTGAGTGATCACATCTCAATTTTAGACAGGATGAAGAAGAGTTGGGCATCAGAAGTGGTATAGTTGAAGACCACTTTTGCAGATATAATTTAGTATATGTAAGTAAAACATGTATATATGTTTTATGCGGCCAAGTATACATTGTTTTTGGGAAAATTTGTTGTGTGGACCCTATCCTTTGCCATTGATGTCAAAGGGGGAGTGAGGAGCAGTGAAAAATGCAGAATCCAGCTAATGGGGAGCTCCAGTAAAGTGTACATTAGCACAGAGCATCAGCCAAGGGGGAGTGCAGTGTGACACTTAGTCATTTTTCACTAAGTGTTGCCATCAATGCCAAAGGGGGAGATTGTTGGCAAGAGACACAGTGTAGCTTCATGAGTGTTTTCACTGATGGCAACAAAGGTCATCCCACCCACCCACAGGACATGGTGTGCTTATACCAGAAGTCAGATTGAAGAGTGTTGTGGTCCGATAAGCAAGATCAAAGCATAAAGTTAGGTCTGATAATCAAGTTGGCATCCCTTAGAGGGAGTATCTCAGAAAAGTACAGAATTGGGAAAGTCAAGAGGAGTAACATGACTAATACATTCTAGAGATTGAGCCTTCGGTGATGAAAGAGTGAGAAGATATAAAGTCCTAAGTGTTGGGTTCCTATTTGAGAAAGTGGACTGAGGAAGAACTGACCGGCAAAGCATCAGATACTTTTCTGAATGAGATATTGATGGTGATAAAGTTTCTTGAGGTATCATTCATGATTGGCCGACATGATTGATGATTTCTTTAAGCATCTCCGTGATATGCATCACTTGATAAGCAAGGATTCAGCTAACAAGCCAGAGTTTTGGAAAATATGGACTATCTTGGATGTCGACTAGAAAGGTGTTGAAATCATTGGTGCAGATATATATACAAGATGGATTTGGATGCGAAGGTGTTTGTGTGTGTATAGGTGAAGTGTGAAGAAGAGTAGAGAATAGTGTGGAAATAGAAATAGAGGTCCGGTATGTGATAGTACAGTAGCACTAAGGCAGAGGAAGAATGAAGTGTAGTAGATCAGTGTATTGAGCTTAACCAGAACTGAACCTAAGCATATGTGGATGCTACTCATCAGTTCAAGTATCTAGTTTCCTTGTATAATCTATTGTAGGCAGTGAGCCTCTTATGAGCAGTGTGCTCAGGTAGTGAGCCCTAATTGGCAAGTGCCATTTTGTACCATCTTATTCTTTTAACAGAGAATACAATCTTGGGTTAGTCACCCCATGGTTTTTCGCTTAACAGGGTTTTCCACATCAAAATCATTGTGTTATGTGTATTGATTTTATTTCTTATTTCATGGTTATGCATGCTTATTTAATTTGAAGAACAGAAAGTTAAATTAATTAAGATAATTGATTCACCCCCCTCTTGTTGGCAAGAGACACTATATGGATTCATGGTTGTTGTCATTGATGGCAACAAAGGTCATCCCACATATCCGCAAGTCATGATATATCTCTACCGGAAGTCAGATTGAAGATTGTTGTGGTCCGGTGAACAAGAACAGAGCATGTGGCAAGGTCCGACAGATTGGTCCGGATCTCTCAGAGGAAGTGTCTTGGTACAGTGCGGATCTGGGGAAGTCAAGAGGACTATCTTGAGTAGTATATTCCAAGGATTTAGCCTCCGGAGATGGACAAGGAAAAAGATATGAATAGTTGAGTACCGGATTCCTGAGAAACAGTGAAAACAGAGGAAGAACTGACTGGCAGAGTATCAGACTGCTTTCCGGATGTGTTACAGATGATGATAAAGGTTGCGGAGGCATGAATCATGTTTGGCCGACATAATTGATGATATCTACAAGTATATGCTTGATCCGCATTGCTTGGTGAGCAAGGATTCAGCCGACAGAACTAAGTTTGTAAGAAACTAGACTGTTCCGGATGCCGACTAGAAAGGTGATGAAATTACTTGTGCGGATATATATAGAGGATGGATTTAGTTGTGAAGTGTGTGAAAAAGTGTGAAGTGATATGCGAACAAGTCTAGAACAGAGCAGAAGTAGCAAGAAAGATCCGGTATGTGAAAGGATAGCAGACTAAAGAACAGAGGAAAGATGAAGTGCAGCAGATCAGTGTACTGAACCTAACCGGAACTGAACTCCAGCATATGCAGATGCTTCCAATCAGTTCAAGACTGTGATTCTTATCACTTTGTAAGACAGTGTGTCTTCTTGTAGGCAGTGAGCCTCTTGTGAGCAGTGTGCTCGGGCAGTGAGCCCTAATTGGCAAGTGCCATTTTGTAACTTTCTATTCTTCTAACAGAGAATAATTTTTGGGTTAATCACCCCGTGGTTTTCTCCCTTAACAGGGTTTCCACGTCAAAAATACTGTGTCATGTGTTTCCTATTTCATGGTTATGTTTTTATGTTTGATTCAATACTGCATTAATCATAAGGAAGTTCAGATAGAGGAATAATTAGGATAACTGATTCACCCCCCCCCCTCTCAGTTATCAACAATTGGTATCAGAGCCAAGTTCCTCCTAATAGAGCCTAACAGCTTGAGGAAGATCTGGGATTTCAAATGGATGCATATGGTTTAAGGGAGCAACTCAAGACTACCCTTGAGGATCTTGAACAGTCAAATTCTAAAGTCAGTGAATTAAAAGAAAGACTCAAACAGGCTGATGAATTCATGAGGGAATTAAAAGACAAATTAAGTCTCTCTATGAAAAAGAGAAAGGAGCTGCTCCAACAGTTGGCAAGACAAAGTGAAGAAAGCAATACAAATGAAGAATTGACTGAGCAAACCAAGTTATGTGAAAAGTTATCAAAAGAAGTCATTATGTTAAGACATGAAATGGAATCAGGAACTATAAAGTTCACTCAAGAGATTGAAGAAAAAAGAAAGGCTGAAGACAATCTAAGACAATCTCTTAAGGAAAAATCAGAAGAATGCCACCAGATGGACAGGATTATCAGACATCTTGAATCTGATCTTGAAGATGCCAAAGATAATGAAGAAAAACTTGAGGATCAAATTACCTCTCTCAAAAGAGACCTTCAAACAGCAAATGAATATAAAGAGAAATTCAAGATAAGTTCTGCTCAACTTGAAGTTCTTCTTGGAAGTCAAAAGAGGACTGATGACAAGTATGGTTTGGGATATGAGAAAGGAGAAATCTCCGGATCCGGTCAGAGGAATCTTGGATCAGAAAATCCAAGGAGCAGGCCTAGAAGACCTCCGGTAAGACAGCCAAATGCTCAAAAATATCCATCCTTCAATGGATACTGCCACAGCTGCAACCATTTTGGTCACAAAGCTAATCAGTGCAGAATGAGAATGAATCAGATTAATTCATCCTTCTCCGGACAGTGCTTCAACTGCAAAAGGTATGGACACAAATCCCATGAATGCAGAATTATGCAAGTAAACAAATCATTCAAAGGTAGATGCTTTACATGCAATAGAGTAGGTCATATGGCTAATCAATGCAGATCAAGGGGATATCAGTCAAAAATGCAAAGAAATGTTATTTGTCAAATCTGCAATAGGTCCGGTCATAATGCTAAAGTCTGCAGAAACAAGAATCAGGACAAAAGAGGTCCGGTGTATAATCAGAATCAAGACAAGGGTAAACAAAAGATGAATGCGGAATAGGTTAGGAATCAGATGAGCAAGATTTGGGTGAAGAAAAGTTCAGAGAATGTAGAGGTTGGATCCGCACCAGACTCTGGTGCTGATATTTCTTCCGGAAATTAAAAAGTGAGCTCAGGCTCAGGGGGAGACTCAAAGAAAATCTTGTTCCCCCAGCCAAACAAGTGGTGCCGGTTGTGGCACAAGATGCGGATCAAAGGGTTTGTAGATATGAGTCTTGAGATACTTCAGTCAAGTTTTCAGAGGTCCGCATGGAGTTATGAAGAAGCTGTGATCGATCAAATAAGTCCTGCTCAGGGAGGTGCTCCGGTATGATAAAGGATTACAAAAGGTCCGGAGAGATCCGGAAGTGCACGATCTTGTCTTGCGGATTGGACAGAGTGTTTGGGATGTTCTTGTAATATGTTACCTAGATTTATTCATGATTTGAAGATCCGGATGATATTCAGTGATCAGGACTAATCCGGGATACTCCAAGCTGTCCAGACATGGCAAACCGGAATAATGCAGGTGAAGCATTTATTGCAGACAGATATTAGGGTTTGCGGAGCAATATAAGGGATTTCTCAAAAGTTATCTACTCATTCTACACTTGAGAAGAAGCGAATAGTGGAGCTCTGCAACAAGGTTCATCAAGCACACCAAGGATCTCCTGCCGAAGCTATTGCATAAAGAAATCAATCCAACCACTCCGTGCAAACCGAAGGCGCATAAGGTATTCTTCGTTTTTCATTGCCTCACTGCAAATCTTTGAAGAATGGCTACTCCAAACATAGTTAAGATCTATGATAGACCTCGCCCCTCATTCAAGAAACATCCCTACAAATCATTGGAGGTAGATCCACTAGGAGCCTTCTCTAGTGTTCCCCACGGAGTTTTACATACTGAAGACATTAGGGTTTACATACACGCAAACATTGAGGAATTTGGGGAATTCAAATTAAGAGACCTCTATCACAAGCAACTGATAGACAATGCTTTTGAGCTCAAACCAGAGTATAAGGGCATCCAGAAGAAACAATTTGAGCAATTTATTCATTTCCCTAGCTTTGAAGAAGATGAATGGGTCCGGTATGTACTGAGCAGGATGCATGACAACTTCCTTTGGCTAGATAGACCCTGTAAGATCACAAAAGAAGCAATTAGAGCAGTAACTGGTCTATACTCTTCCGGAGGGGTACCTATCCTCAAATCTGTCAAGAACAACGTTGTAACTGAGGCCACCGGATCAAAATATGATAAGAGGGCAATGACCATTGAAGATATTTCGGATCCGGATATCAAATATGCATCAATGATAATAGGATACAAGATCTATCACTCCAGCAGGGAGAATTCTGTATCCGGAACTGCAATATACACAGCCTATGAAATGCTAAGAAAGAATGCAGAATATGATCTTTGTGAACTACTACTAAGCCAATTAATGGAAAATGTACAGAAAATCAAGAAAGACAAGAAGAACTCCTTTAAGTATGGTACTCTCATTGTATGTCTATTCTTTTACTTCATTAATGAGCTACCCGGAACAAGTGGATGGGTATGGCAGAATGACAAACCTGTTGCAGTCCAGATAAGAGACTACTTGCATGGACTTGGGGATGCAAAAGCGAGAAATACAGCTCTATGGGGATACTTCAAAAACTTTCAGAGCATGATGCAAGCAAGAGAGAGAATTCCCCAGTCTCTCATTGAGAAACACAAGGACTCAGTGTGCTTTATGGTTGACACTGATCAGTGCCTAATGGAGGCAGTGGAGCCAAGGACTGTCTGGATCATGCCCATGGGGTATGAAGTTGATGAACAGATAGTGGAGCTGCATGTTCAACACATGCTAAGTCAGCCCAAAGATCCTAAGGCAGAAAGGTTTGGAACCTTTGAGGAGCTGAGTGTGAAAATACATGTAGAACTCAGGGAACCTGAGATTAAGAGAAAAGTGAGAAAAGAAGTAGAGCACATTGCTCAAGGCCTAGGCATCTCAAAAGAGGCACTTGATGCCAGCCGGGAAAAGAGGAGAAAGGCTGAGGAAGAAGAGAAAAGCAAAGAAAGTGCTCCGGTTGAAACTCCCACCCGGACCAGATCATCAAAGAGATCTGCACCTTCCACAACCAAAAGCTCAAAACCGGAAGTCCAGGCATCCGGTAAAAGATCCAAGACAAAAGCATCAAGGGCTTATGAAAGTCAAAAGGATGAAGAGGAAACAGAGTCAGATGAGGGAGTAAAAGAAATCAAGAAACAGAAGAAGAAAGGATCCGGTAAGCCCTCCACAGGCCAAGACAAGGATGAAATGGCAGAAGGATCTGTTGAAAAGCCCACTCTATCTCTAGAGAGCATAATCAAGTCAGTCACGGTGGATGGAAACCTTCAACCAATGACTGAATCTTATGATGACTTCAGTGAGGCTGACCAAAAGACTCTGCAGGAAGCCACCATCAAATATCTGAACATATATAATAAGGCCTTCATTGAGATCATATCTCTTATTCCTAAAAGCCTGGAAAAGGAATTGGAAGTAAGAAAGAACAATGCTCATGCAAAAGATCTTGAGATCCGGGAGCAGATAGCTATTCAGCTATATCCTCAAATTGATCCCAAGACAATGAACATGATCTTCAAGGACTGCAAAGATGAGTTCAGAAGTAAAGCCAGGATGAATCAGCTCATGCTTGGTGAGACTGACCAAGTGGCACAAGAGACAAAAGAGATCCTCCGGAAGGCCTTCAAAAGGTTTAACCTTCCTGTTGTAGAGGATTTAGGTACAGAAACAGCTGAGGACTTGGGACCCTCTGCTCCGGAAGAAGTGGCCCATGAACAAGCTAGCATCTCTCCTCCGGTTTCCCCTACAGTCTCCGGATCCAAAGAAGAAGAGCAATTACAGGAGAAGGAAGCAGTGGTGACAGACAAAGAGGTTGACAGTTCTAAGACTGCAGAAGAAAAGAAACATCTGTCTCCGGCAAGAGACACTGCACAAACTGTTCAACAATTTTTGAGCAAAGAAACTCTAGAGATTGATGAACCGGAGCTTCTAAAAGGCCCATTTGATTTTGACTCTCTCTCTCCGGTACAAACAATGAAGATAGCTTCATTTGCAAATGCCAAGGCAAATGAAAAGCTCCTGAAGTCTCATATGGAAGACTGTGAGTTGATAGAGGCTGCTTCCGGAGTACTTGTAAAGATCATGCCATCAATCCAGATAGATCCGACAGCCTCCACTTCCGGTAATCTAAAAACCTTAGTCAGCAGTATTGATACACACTTTAATTCTCTAGAAAAATTAGCTGAAGAAAAGGTCCGGAAGGAATTTTTGGATAAGAGATTTTCTGAAATATTAGAATTAATCTCTAAGGATAGGAAGATTGTAAGCATTGGAATAAAGAGCTTAGAGAATGCTCTTAAGGATGGCGGTGACATCTACAAATTTTGTATATCTTGGTCAAAGGCAACAGCAGCAATTGACAAGAAAATAAAAGAGGAACAGGACAAGCTTCAAAGCTTATCTCAAAGTTTTGATCCTCTCTCTTCCTCTATAATAAATCAAGAATGTCAGACTATTGCAGTCTTGAATGAAATAAAGAATCTTGAGAAGGAGAGGAAGAACATCACCAACCGGATGGGAGAACTTAGAAGGATTATAGTCCCTAAGTTGGAAACTATGCATGAGGCCATCAGTGATGCCCAGACCACCGCCCTAACAAAAGATCCGACAGATCTCAGGCGGGCAGAAGCCTTTGCATTTTTGTTGAGTGGTCACATCTCAATTTTGGACAGAATGAAGCTAAGTTGGGCTACTGAAATGGTTCAACTGCAGACATCCTTTGCAGACATTCTGCAGTATATGTGAGTATGTAAATATGCGGCTATATATAGAAAATTTTTGAAAATTTTGGTGTGCGGACCCTACCCTTTGCCATTGATGTCAAAGGGGGAGTGAGGAGTAGTGAAAAATGAGGAATCCAACTAAGGGGGAGTTCCGGAAATTGTATATAAAGACAGAGCATCAGCAAAGGGGGAGCATAGTGTAAACACTTAGTCATTTTTCACTAAGTGTTGCCATCAATGCCAAAGGGGGAGATTGTTGGCAAGAGACACTATATGGATTCATGGTTGTTGTCATTGATGGCAACAAAGGTCATCCCACATATCCGCAAGTCATGATATATCTCTACCGGAAGTCAGATTGAAGATTGTTGTGGTCCGGTGAACAAGAACAGAGCATGTGGCAAGGTCTGACAGATTGGTCCGGATCTCTCAGAGGAAGTGTCTTGGTACAGTACGGATCTGGGGAAGTCAAGAGGACTATCTTGAGTAGTATATTCCAAGGATTTAGCCTCTGGAGATGGACAAGGAAAAAGATATGAATAGTTGAGTACCGGATTCCTGAGAAACAGTGAAAACAGAGGAAGAACTGACTGGCAGAGTATCAGACTGCTTTCCGGATGTGTTACAGATGATGATAAAGGTTGCGGAGGCATGAATCATGTTTGGCCGACATAATTGATGATATCTACAAGTATATGCTTGATCCGCATTGCTTGGTGAGCAAGGATTCAGCTGACAGAACTAAGTTTGTAAGAAACTAGACTGTTCCGGATGCCGACTAGAAAGGTGATGAAATTACTTGTGCGGATATATATAGAGGATGGATTTAGTTGTGAAGTGTGTGAAAAAGTGTGAAGTGATATGCGAACAAGTCTAGAACAGAGCAGAAGTAGGAAGAAAGATCCGGTATGTGAAAGGATAGCAGACTAAAGAACAGAGGAAAGATGAAGTGCAGCAGATCAGTGTACTGAACCTAACCGGAACTGAACTCTAGCATATGCAGATGCTTCCAATCAGTTCAAGACTGTGATTCTTATCACTTTGTAAGACAGTGTGTCTTCTTGTAGGCAGTGAGCCTCTTGTGAGCAGTGTGCTCGGGCAGTGAGCCCTAATTGGCAAGTGCCATTTTGTAACTTTCTATTCTTCTAACAGAGAATAATTTTTGGGTTAATCACCCCGTGGTTTTCTCCCTTAACAGGGTTTCCACGTCAAAAATACTGTGTCATGTGTTTCCTATTTCATGGTTATGTTTTTATGTTTGATTCAATACTGCATTAATCATAAGGAAGTTCAGATAGAGGAATAATTAGGATAACTGATTCACCCCCCCCCTCTCAGTTATCAACACCTCTCAGTTATCAATAGAAGGGCTATACATAAATGTTGAAGAGGTCTATACTTCATCAAGAGGATCTTATCACGGATTTAGGTTGTAAATTTTTAATGAACATCATCATCAATAATTAGGTATTGAATTTGTGCAAAGAGAGCTTGATATCAACTAATGTACTTTGTTAACTTCTCTTTCAAACCTTGTTTACAATGAACTAAATCAATCAACGAGACTGAAGGTCCAATATTTGCTTGGAAATGTTATAGGAATTGATCAACTAGTTGAGAGAAAGAGTTTATTGAATTCAGAGGTAATGAGCAAAACCATTCCAAAGCAACATCTTTGAGAGATCGTGGGAAGAGTTTTGCTAGCAAGTCCTTTTCAAAGAATAAATCACTACACATAGCTGTGAATGCTGCCACATGAGTATTAGGATCACCTTTACCATTGTACTTTTCAAAGAGAGGAGTCTCAAATTTATCAGGCATAAGATTTCTTAGGATTGCATAGGATAGAGGATTATAAGCATGGTATGTTGGTATGCTAGGTTGATAAGAAGCATTTGTCAAGTTTTTTACTTTCTATTGTAAAGAGGTCGTGCCTTATAAGAATTGGTTTAAAAGGGAATCATTAGGAGATGTGGTTCGTTGTTGAAAAGAAATAGACTATGCGGTCATGAAATTTTGAGGTGATTGGTTGTGAGTGGTAATGAGAGGTGGTTGAGAACAATTGTAAGTGAAAGGTGGTTGAGAATATAGGTAGAAAGAAGAGGTAGTTGAGAGTGATTATTCATATAAGAAGTCACTCTAGGTGCCAAGTTTTGACAATTGTGTAACATCAAAAATTGTCCTCCTATATGGAATGGTACAATTTCCCTCAATTTAGCTCCTCACTCTTGGTGGTCTCTCAACCTTTTCTTTCTCAGCCTTCCCAAAACCCTAATTAACTTTGTCTAGGAGCAATCTATTCACTTTTGGAGGTAACTGATTGATAAAACCCAGGAAGAGATTTGAGAATATGGTCCCTAGGACCCCAAAAAATGCAAATTTGAGTTGAAATTGGGGACTGGGACTTGGGTGCCCACACCTAGTCCTCCCCAGTTTCATGAGATTTTGAATTTTGCTGGAGTGTCGGTTCCCGCCGAGTGCCTCGAGATTCTATTTTTAAATTCTCAGTTTTCGAGTGATATCAAGACGTTACTTCAAAATTTAAATTCCCTAAAGCTTGATATAAAATACATTTGCAAATAATTTGAACACACACAATTCTTATGCAAGCTTGATGTCAAAATTCTTCTACAATTGCCATTGAAGATCAGTGACTTGTTAAAGCTATTCAAAGTATTCTTTATTTGCTATCTTGGAGACAATGGATGAAGGTTAGGAATCAAGATCTTGAGTCTCTCTTTCTCTTCTTAGGGTTTGTACACCTCTTGTATGATGAATAGAAGGGTTGAAGCCTCCAACAGCAAGCTTGGAGATCATCTACGAGCATTGCTGATTCTCCTTCTTGTTCATGCAAGTCTTCATTTGTTTAATCTCCTTGAGGTGAAGTTGTATGTATTTATTGTTGCAAAGCAAGTTGTTGATCTTCCCTTGATTGAGACATCTAGGGTTTGATTTTATGCATACACACATTGTTAGTTTTACACACACTTCTGTAAATCTTTTTCCTTTGGCAATTGTTGAGGTAGAAATACCAAAGACGGGGCTTGACTGAGGCAATCTTCTATATAGCCACAATAATTTCCTTCTTTTGTATGTTCAAATCATGTTTCACAGGTTCTGGTGAAAAGAAGCTACAGGAAGAAGGATATTGTGGGTATAGTCATGACAAACTTTCAGGTTTTTGGATTCCAAGACTTGTGGGACATTGGAGCGGGTGCCCTAGTCCAACCAGGTGTTTCCTCTAGGATCTGGAAGCTATTTTATAGTCTCAGACACCCTGTTCAAAAGGTTTTGTTGTTCAAAAGTTCACAGGACATTAGAGAGGGTGTCCTAGTCTAGGTAGCCCTCAAATCTAGGTACTGTGTCTTTGGAACCTCTCCTCTATACTTCTATGATCAGTCTTGCCAATTGTTTCATTAGTTTATGTATATTCTTGATATGAGGCATAATTAGGGTTTTACTTGGTTAAAAGGAAAACACTTGGTGAAATCTTGATTAGGACCTTAGGTTTCATAACCACGCGAGCATAAAGGGAAGCGTAGACAACTAAAACTGGCTTGTTCTGCAAACCAGTTTCCAATACCTTTACACCAATTCATCCCCTCTATTAATTGAATAAATTCACCTTATTTAATTAATTTATCCCTAACCATCTGTCTATCCCTTGTGATCAATTAATTCATTTAATTTGTCACTATACCTTACAACACTATCCTCATCAATTAAATAAATATTTCTAATATTTATTTGATTTTGTCCATCTCCCTAATCCCTATTAATTAGATAAATCAGTCTTATCTAATTAATCTATCCTATTGATCAATCTACCCTAGCCTACCTATCCCCTAGACCTAGGTTAATTAAGCTAAACACTTAATCAACCTTACTTATCCCATCCTTCCACACATCTTTGAATAAAAATCAATTTCTTATTCAAATGGTGAAAATCCCCCTTACCCCTCATTTATCACTCTCTTACACATGTAAGAGTACATCTTCACATCTCCACATAAAGGTGAATTTTTAATTCACACTCCCCCATGAGTTGAATTAAAAATTCACTTGTCATGTCCACTCTTCCCAAAAATGAATCTTTAATTCATTTTTGTCCTGCACACCTTTCCCCGTGTGAATTTAAAATTCACTTTTAATGAGAGCCCTCCAATCCCATTGACCAAGATTCAACCCTTGATCTCTCTCATCCACTCCCCTTGTGACACTTGTCACAAGGCTATGGCTTCAATCCTAACCCTAACTCTCATTCATCCCTAGCCCTTGATCTCAACTTTTGATCCTCAACCTCCATCCTCATTTCCAAAACTCTATAAATGAGACCATCACCTAAGCCATTGAAGAGGGACTTCTTCTTGCATCAAACCTCTGCCAAAAATCTCTCCAAAATCCTCCTATCATACCATCATAGTGCCAAAATCATGCCTGATCCCCATCTCCATCTCCTTCTAAGTCCAAATCCCTCATCTACATTGTGTTGTATGCATTTGAGCAATCCACATTTCATCATCATAGGGTAAAATCTGAGGAGCTTGTGAGTGCAACTCCTTCCCGCTATCTTGGATTTGTGAGTCAAGTGAAGGTATAATAATTGTATTTTGCACTTGATTTGTATTTAAATCTTCATTTTGTTCTCATAGATCACATTGGCTAAGCCCCAAAGAACTTTCTACCTTTGGGAAGTGAAGGTGAAGGGTGGGTTACCCCCTTCTCCTAGCTATGTGACAGGATTTCACTTTCAATTCCTAGTCAACCTCGTGAAACCATTGCCCAAAACCTAATTGGCCATACCCTATTTCAAACTAGGCATTAGGACTTGTTGATGTGTCTTCCACATGTTCTTGTTTATTCATCATCATATTCTTCAAATTCAAAATTCAAAATTGCTTGTGTCTTGTGTGAGTGATTCATGATTGTACATCTGTGATCATTTCATTGAACATTGCCAAATCAAGCTAAACATCAAACACATAAGATAAGGTATTCAACTCATTCTTCCAATACATTCAAATCCAATCACACTCATCCTAATCACTCATTTTTTTCCACTTCATTCCTAATCACATCCAAGTCATCCTAAAATAATCCTAATCATATCCTTTTCACTCTACATCATCAAATCATCATCATTCTATCTAAATCATTATCCAAACAACATCATTCTAATCATTACACTTCATCATTATCTCCATTCTTGTCAAATCAACCTCAATCCCAATCATCCCTAACCACATCCTAGTCACATATTCATCCTTCATCCTCATCCTATCAACATCATCCCAATCATTATCCTAATCATCTCTAATCATTCCATAGCAAACCCTAATCATATCCAAGTCATCATCACATCCCATCAACATAATCTGAGTCAACATCCTAGTCATTACATATCATCCAATCATTCCAAGCCAAATCACATCCTAACTACTTTCATCCCAATCCAAAATCCAAATCAACCAAATCAACTCTATTACTTAAGTGTCATTAGTCTACCTTAAGTATAGATAATCATCCATCCTTTGGAGAAAATCAAATCATCTTAAGGTTTTGAAATTTGATTCCCAACATCACAATCATCCCTCATCCCCTTTCATCTCATATCTCTCCCACAAAATGGATCCTTATGAAGCAATGCAACACTTACAAAGACTTAGAAAAGTCTATGAGAACATGGATCATAATGCTAAGGAAAAATGCAAAAATGACATTATAGATATGCCCTTATCACACCTCATCATTGGAGAATCCCAAGCCCCTACCCAACGTTCATCATATCAACAAACAACCTACATAACATCCCCATCCACATCATATCAATCTTCATTCTTTCAACCTTCATCATACGTACTATGATCTATAAGAACAAAATGAATATTTAATAAGAATCAAATGCAAAATACAACAATTATACCTTCATAATGACCCATAAATCCAAGAGGGAAGGAGTTGCACTCGATAGCTCCTCAGATTTTACCCATGATGACTGAAATGTATGTGGATTGCTCAATGTTTTTTCAACAAAATAGGATGAGAGACAAGTGGATTGAGATAGATTAGTTGGAGATGAGGCAAGATTTTGACATTATGGTGGTATGATGAGGAGATTGTGGAGTGATTTTGGTAGAGGTTTGATGCATGAAAAATTTTCTCCTAATGGCTTAGAGAGGGGTCTTATTTATAGAGTTTTGGAAATGAGGATGGAGGGTGAGGATCAAAAGATGAGATCAAGGGCTAGGAATAAAAGTAAATCTTTTATTCATTTTGGGAAAAGGGGTGATAAATGAGGTATGGGTGTGAAAGAATGGGAAATGAATTAAAAATTCATTTGGGGAATAGAGGTAATGAATGAGGATGGGTGAGGTAAGGGGTTTGTAAGAGAAGTAAATGTGATGTGTGATTTGTTTTAATTTTTTATTTGGAGGATGTGGGGGAGGGTGTTAAACTAGGTTTGACCACCCAAATGAGAGGTTAGGATTAATTAAACAGAGGTTTTATTTAATTAATCCTAGGGCTAGGATGAGGTAGGCTAGGCTAGGCAATTAAATAATAGCTATTTAATTGTCTAGGGTAGGGATAGGTCAATTAGTAGGCTAGATTAATTAGATAAGAATGATTTATCTAGTTAATACGGATTAGGGAGATAGACAAAATAGCCAAATAAATATTAGAAATATTTATTTAATGGATGAGGATAGTGTTGTAAGGTCTAGTGATAAATTAAATGAATTAATTGATCACAAGGGATAGATAGATGGTTAGGGAAGATACGGGAAATTGATTTTGCAGAGAAAGTCAATTTTAGGTGTCTACATTTGCCCCTCTTTGAGATGGTGTTGCTGCTAATTAACATCATTTCAAAGAAGTTAAAACATAGAGTTGGATTGGATAGAAAAAAGATTTTGGCTTAGAATAAATAGGGTAAGGTTTGGGGATATTTGGTAAGGGTGATGCCCCCTTGAGAGGATAGGCAGGTTGCGAGAACATGGTTGTGCTCTCAAAATGGATGGAACAAATTGGTAGAAGTGGTTGGAGTATAAGGGGCGAGATGAAAGTGTGATAATGTTGGGAGATTGATTGGTGGATGATCATTGTGTTGAAAATGATTTAGAGCAATCCTAGGTTTGATATAGCAAAGTGGATATTTTCACCAAGGTATAGAAGACCAGGGTGATGATGTTTATCCAACATTTGCATGGACTAGACACGTAAACAAAGGGATGATCTCATGCATGCCCAAGATAGTACAACCTTGTCCTGACGAGGGAAGGGGACTCATAGCATAAGTCCTTAGTACGTAAAAGGTATGATGAACCTTAGATGCATAAAGGGATCAATATGCTAGAACCGACCCTATGATCAACAAGATATGAATACGAGCTTGGAGTAATGGTAATGAAACCAACCCACAAGAACAACATAGAAAAGAAAGACTATGCCCCATTCTAGATGTTTTTGCCACTTACCATGATATAGTGACATCAAGGTAGCTTTGATGTGATCTTCGAATAGGACAAAAGATAAAAATCAAAAATGAAAAGACCAACGAACCAAACAAGTAACCATTGTATCTTTTGCCAAGATGGATGATGATTGATAGATTCTGCCTATCATAGGAATGATA
Organism: Cunninghamia lanceolata; assembly: GCA_027924645.1. Taxonomy (NCBI): domain Eukaryota; kingdom Viridiplantae; phylum Streptophyta; class Pinopsida; order Cupressales; family Cupressaceae; genus Cunninghamia; species Cunninghamia lanceolata. Next base: position 3,947,943 of record BSBN01000797.1, read on the forward strand.
TGTCCTAAGGTAGGAATCGATAGATGATTGGATCATGCTAAGTTGATGTTGTAAGATTGGCTCAAGATATGATGGTGACAAGTTGTGGTTGATGCTGATTTGATAGTTGATGATTTTTGATAAGGGATGATGCTTTGATAGGTAATGCAATGCTTGGATCTAGTGTAAGCTCAGTGGGTTGGATGGGTGCATCTTATGGACCTGAGTACTGGAAAGTTTCTGTGTATTTCAGACTACCTACATACCATGTGTCCATGAGATCAAGGTACTTTTAAGATGCAGGCAAAATGAATATGTAGTTCCGGTTTGTGATGATGATGTGGGATGATGATGAGTTGGATGACTTGGGTGACTTTGAGGATGTTGGAAGATGATGAGATGTTGATGGAGCAGTGTTGATTTTGTGATGGATATTTATTTTTTTTGGGGGGGGGGATTTTTTGTATTTTCTATTGTTTTTGCATTTTTTTTAATTTTTTGATGTTTTTGGATTTTTTTATTTTGTGATGTTTTTAGATTTTTTGATTTTGGAAAAGGAATGGTTTCTTATGAGATGGTTGCATTGGATTTCATGTGGGTAACCTTCACGCTAGATACCAATGACTAGGGAACACCAAGTCTAGAGGTGAAAGTGATGGGGTTCGATTGGGGGATAGGCGATGAAAGAATAATGGATAGGAGATTTTGATAAATGGATAGATACATGTGGATAAGGGGTATGATGGGGGATAAAGGATCGGGTACGGATTCATGATAAATGGATGGGGGGTTTTAAGATTTTCTCCAAGGGCTAGGTTGCAAGGAATCATATGCCCCAATACTTAGAATTTTGCATGATGGGTTCATGTTTGAATGGATGGAGGATGTACTTACAAAGGGAGTATGCCAAGAGGTCTCCAAAGCATGTTGTTGATATTTTGCCCCTTGTCTTTATCAAGATCTATGGTGGGAGATGGTAAAAGCAAGATATAATGGATAGGATGGGTGAAAAATGATAGGATAAATAAGGGATGGTGGATAGGAATATGATAAGATAAGGATAAGATAGTGGATAAGATGTGCAAAGGATATTATGGATGTGAATGAAGGGTATGATTTTGCCCCCAAGTGTGGGGATACAAAATGGATGGAGAAGGGATTATTCATGACACCCACAAGGGGTTTTCATCAAAGTACTTGCCCAAGGCACCACAAGGAGTGGTTTTCTCCATTGGACGGATTTTTTCTCTTTACTATTTTCTTGATTTTTTGATTTTTTTGATTTTTTTGCTTTTTTGATGGAATGGGGACTCTAGCGTCTGTTTCCATAGAAAGGAGAGGATGGTCCCATGTTGGATAGAATTTTGGATGATGATTGCGTGGATGTTGGTAGATAGGAGAAGATGGAATGGATGATGGATAATGGATTATGATGTGGATTATGCAAAGACATGGACCATAGGAATGTGATGGGGAAGATATGTAGGATAGTGAATGAAAGATGGAGAGATGGGGGTATGTGGGAATGTTAAGTGGTGGAGGGGAACCAAGACCAATGGTTGTACACATCGTGATGTATTTGTAAGCTTGTACTTTGGATGTGGAGCTGGGAGTAATGGGGATCAGGATAGGAGATTTTTGGATGGTCGATTTGGGGTTTTAGGTACCCAAATGGAATTAGGAATTATGGGATTTTTAGATGGGGAGTGGGATGTTTGGGATTTTGTAGTAGATTGGGAGATGGATGCCTCATTAGAGTTGAGTGATCTTTGTTTGGGGACCCACACCATTTTTGTTTTTGCTTTTTCTTGTGATGGTGTGGGCTTTGATAGCCTTTTGGATTTTTGATTTTGCTTGGAAGGGATAACATCTTTAGGATTATGTGCTTTATGTATTGAGGCATTCAAATTATTACTTTTGAATCCCATGAATTTGGGGGAAGCTTCATGTTTGAAAGATGTGTGCTTTTGTTGGTCTTGATTAGGAATTTTAGGGGGTTTATGGGTGAGGGGGTAAACAGTGGATTTTTGGATAAATAGATGAGGGGATTTGAGGATAGGGATGCTGGGAGTTGGTAGGATAGGAGGTAAAGGGGATTTAATAGGAATATTTGGAATTGGAAGTAGTGGAGGTAAATTTGATGGAGGAAGATGTATAGTCACATGCTTTTGCAACTGATATGATGATGGAGGAGGGATGGCGACATATGTTTTGGGAGTACGATGAGGTGCACCATGTTTGGGATTGGATGAGTGTATTTTGGAAGGTGTGTGGGTGGTATCAACATTTTTAGATTGTTTTTCTTGGGGTGTATATCCAAGGCCATGTGAATATGGATGGAATGTGGTGTGGATGGGCTCCAAGATGCCTTGTTCGTGTAGGTCTAATCCTTTGCCTTGATAGTTCATATGTTGGAGCATGCGACATGCAATGGGATGTTTGGTGCTTTGAATACAAGAAGCGAGTCCATTGTTTTTTGGAGAGTAATAGGTGGTGGATGGAAGTTGTTCACATCCTACAAGGGGTTTACCATGAATGAAAGTGCTTTTTCCAAGTGGATAAGGGGATGGATTTGGAATGAGATTGGTAGATGGAGGTGAAGGATTCATGTGGGATGGTGAAGGGGTGGTAGAAGATGGTGTAGGATCAATAAGTTGATCAATAGATTGGAGGAGATTGGGGATGGGATTAGATGGGATGGTTAGATCTTGACTAGGAGAAGGGGTTGATGTTTCAACATGCTTTGGATTTTATTCTTGACCTAGCTCATGTGGTTTGATAGAAGTGGGAGTGACTTGGATAGATGTGGTGGGTGCTTGGATGGATGTGATAGGTGCTTGGATGCATGCAATAGGTGCTTGACTTATGGGTTCTTGAACATGGCTACATGATGCTTCTTGACTTATGATAGGGGATTGTTCAAGAGGTTTGGTGGATATTGGATTGCATGAGGGTGTTTGATTCCTTTCTAATAGCCAATGGATGGTGTCCTTCATGAGTGTATGGGTTGAAGAACAATATAATGGATGGATAATGATGGTGGATGGTGTAGGATTAGGATTGGGATTGGATAGGTAGGTGATAGGATTAGGTAATGATGGTTCTTGGATGGGTTCAAGGATAGGTGTGGGATTGGATGGTGGTGTTGGAGGGGTGGAGGATTTGGGGGATTCCATTTCTTTTCTTGGTGATGTTCTTTGGAGGAAATCCCACAAGGATTCTTTGGATGTCGTGGGCTTAGGACTTGGAAGATTTGATGGTGGATTAGATGGTGGATGTGTGATAGGGGTTGATGGATTGGGAGATACATAGGGTGATGGATTAAGGTTGATAAGGTTGGAGGGATATTGTGATGGGGGGGTTGGGATTGGTGGATTGTAAGGTAGGTAGGGTGATGGATTAAGGTTAATAGAATGGGGATTAGAGGATGGGGAATTTGTATGGGGAAATGGTTGTGGATATAAGGTGTACTAGATTGGTGTTCCCTTGATCAAAGTTAGCATGACAAAGGTTGGGGGATTGATAATGTGGAGGTATTGATTGGTTGGATAGGTATGATGGCATGGATGTGTAAGGGGATGGTGATTGATATGAGGGTAAAGGTTGATATGATGGAAGTTGGTATGAGTTTGAAGGTTGATATGAGGTTGATGGAGTGGATATGTGAGATGTAGGTTGGTATGAAGTTTGAAAGAATGAAGATTGATATGATGTGGATGGGGATGATATGTAGGATGTTTGTTGATATGATGAAGGTTGGGTAGGGGTTTGGGATTCTCCAATGATGAGGTGTGCTAAGGGCATATCTATAATGTCATTTTTGCATTTTTCCTTAGCATTAGGATCCATGTTTTCATAGACTTCTCTAAGTCTTTGTAAGTGTTGCATTGCTTCATAAGGATCCATGTTGTTGGAGATGGATATGAGATGAAATGGAGGATAATGGATGATTGTGATGTTGGGTATCAAATTTCAAGACATTAGGATGATTTGATTTGATTTGATTTGATTTGATTTGATGAATGGTTCTCTATGCTTAAGATAGACTAATGATCTTAAGTAAGAGGGTTGATTGGGTTGATTTCATTAGGTGATCAATTAAGGTCTTGATTTTTGATTGGGTTGATTCAGATTTGGAGTTTGATAATTATGTTGGGGGATTTTCTTCATGATGTGGATAATTGTGGCTGGGCTTTTGGATGAGGGGATTAATGGAGGATGCAGGAGACTAGGTCCTTAACCAAGGTTTAATTTGCAAAAGATGATCTTTGATTAAGGATTAGGAATTGGAATGTTTGATTAGAGTTGACAATGGATGAGGGATGATTGATGTTGGATTTGATTTTGGTTTTAATTTGGATGAGGTGGGATTAGAATGATGTTGATGAATTGTATTAAGGATGATGAGGGTGATTAGCATAAGATTGGATTGAATGATTTGGATGATGATGTGGATAAGATAGGTGGTTAGGATAATTAGGATAGATGGGTGGTTAGATTAGGATGATGAAGATAGATTATGACTAGAGAGGAAGATACAGGAAATTGATTTTGTAGAGCAAGTCAATTTTAGGTGTCTACACCTACCTTCATCCTACATATCCACTCCATGAACATCATATCAACCTTCAACCTCATACCAACTTCCATCATATCAGCCTTCATCATATTAACCTTTACCCTCATATCAATCTCCATCCCCTTACACATCCATGCCATCATACCTACCCCACCAATTAATACATCCAACTCATCCATCCTCCAACCTTTGTCATGCTAACTTTGACCAATGGAACACCAATCTTATATCAAAAACCACTTCCCCAAGAAAATCCCCAATCCCCCAATCCCCATCCTCCAACCCTCACATCACAATATCCCCCCAACCTTATCAACCTTAATCCATCACCCTACCTACCTTACAATCCATTAATCTCAACCCCCCCAACACAATGTTCCTCCAATCTTACTCCATCACCCTATGCATCCCCCAATCCACCAATCCCTATCACCCATCCACCACCTAATCCACCATCAAATCTTCCAAGTCCTAAGCCCACGACATCCAAAGAATCCTTGTGGGATTTCCTCCAAAGAGCATCACCAAGCAAAGAAATGGAATCCCCCAAATCCCCCGACCTTCCAACACCACCATCTAATCCAACACCTATCCCCAAACCCATCCAAGAACCATCACTACCTAATCCCATCACCCACCTATCCAATCCCAATTCTAATCCCACACCAACCACCATCATTATCCATCCATTACATTGTTCTTCAACCCATACACTCATGAAGGATGCCATCCATTGGATATTAGTAAGGAATCAAATACCCTCATGCAATCCAACATCCACCAAACCTCTTGAACAATCTCCTATCATAACTCAAGAACCATCATGTAGCCATGTTCAAGAACCCATAAGTCAAGAATCTATCGCATCCATCCAAGCACCTATCACACCCATCCAAACACCCACCACATATATCCAAGTCACTTCCACTTCTATCCAAGCACATGAGCTATGTCAAGAATCAAATCCAAAGCATCTTCAAACATCAACTCCTTCTTGTAATCAAGATCTAACCATCCCATATAATCCCATCCCTGATCCCCTCCCATCTTTTGATCAACTTATTGATCCCACCCCTTCTTCTACCACCCCTTTACCATCCCCCATGAATCCTTCACCTCCATCTACTAATCCCATCCCAAATCCATCCTCCTATTCACTTGGACAAAGCACTTTCATCCATGGTGACTCCCTTGTATGAGGTGAACAACTTCCATCCACCATCTATCCTCCTCTAACAAATAATGGACTCGCATCTTGTTTCCAAAGCACCAAACATCCCATTGCATGTCGCATGCTCCAACATTTGAACTATCAAGGCAAAGGCTTAGGCCTTCATGAACAAGGCATCTTGGAGCCCATCCACACCACATTCCATCTATCCTCACATGGCCTTGGCTATACACCCCAAGAAAAACAATCTAAACATGTTGATACCATCCACCCACCTTTCAAAATCCATTCATCCAATCCCAAACATAGTGCATCTCATCGTACTCACAAATCATATGCCACCATCCCTCCTCCATCATCCTATCATTTAAAAAAGGTGACCATCCATCTCCCTCCATCAAATTTACCTCCACTACTTCCAACCCAAAATATCCCTATCAAATCCACCTTACCTCCTATCCTACCAACTCCCAATATCCCTATCCCATCCTCTCAAACATCCCTATCCTCAAATCCCTCATTCATTTATCCATAAATCCACTTTTTACCCCTCCACCCATAAACCCCCTAAATTTCCCAATCAAGACCAACAAAAGCACACATCTTTCAAACATGAAGCTTCCCCCAAATCCATGGGATTCAAAAGTAATAATTTGAATGCCTCAATGCATAAAGCACAAAAGCCTAAAGATGTTATCCCTTCCAAGAAAAATCAAAAATCCAAAAGGCTATCAAATCCCACACCATCACAAGAAAAAGCAAAAACAAAAATGGTGTGGGTCCCTAAACAAAAAGTACCAAACTCTAATGAGGCATCCACATCCCAATCCACCCCAAAATCCCAAACATCCCCCTCCCCATCTAAAAATCCCATAATTTCTAAGTCCATTTGGGTCCCTAAAACCCCAAATCAACCATCTAAAAATCCCCTATCCCGATCCCCATTACTCCCAACTCCACAACCAAAGTACAAGCTTCCAAATACATCATGGTGTGTACAACCGTTGGTCTTGGTTCCCTTCCACTACTTGACATTCCCACATACCCCCATTTCACCATCTTTTATCCACTATCCTACATATCTTCCCCATCACATTCCTATGGTCCATGCTATTGCTTAATCCACATCATAATCTACATAGTCCACATCATAATCCGCATAGTCCACATCATAATCTGCATAATCCACACCATAATCCACTACCCACCATACATTCCATCTTCTCCTATCTACCAACATCCATGCAATCATCATCCATAAGGTTATCCAACATGGGACCATCTTCTCTGTGCTATGGAAACAGATGCTAGAGTCCCCATTCCATCAAAAAAGCAAAAAAATCAAAAAATCAAGAAAATAGTAAAGAGAAAAATCCATCCAATGGTGAAAACCACTCCTTGTGGCGCCTTGGGCAAGTACCATGATGAAAACCCCTTGTGGGCATCATGTGTAATCCCTTCTCCATCCATTTTGTATCCCTACACTTGGGGGCAAAACCATATCCTTCATCCACATCCATAATATCCTTTGCACATCTTATCCACTATCTTATCCTTATCCTTATCCTATCACATTCCTATCCACCATCCTATCCATTATATCTTGCTTTTACCATCTCTCACCTTAGATCTTGATAAAGACAAGGGGCAAAATATCAACAACATGCTTTGGAAACCTTTTGACATACTCGCTTTTCAAGTATATCCTCCAACCATCTGCTGCAAAGTCCTTCCATTCAAACATGAACCCATCATGCAAAATTCTAAGCATTGGGGCGTATGATTCCTTGCAACCTAGCCCTTGGAGAAAATCCTAAAACCCCCCATCCATATATCATGCATACCTATCCTATCCCTCATCCCTATCTTCTAACATGCATTCGTATCGCTTGTCCATTCATCTTCCACATATCTCCTATCCATTATCCTTTCATCGCCAATCCCCCTATCCAACCCCATCACCTTCACCTCTAGAATTGGTGTTCCCTTGTCATTGGTATCTAGTATAAAGGTTACCCACACGAAATCCAATGCAACCATCTCATAATAAACCATTCCTTTTCCAAAATCAGAAAAAATCCAAAAACATCAAAAAATCAAAAAATCTAAAAACAATACAAAAATCAAAAAATCCAAAAATAATACAAAATCACAAAAATCCCAAAAAATAAAAAATTCCATAAAATCCCAAAAATATCCATCACAAAATCAACATTGTTCCATCAACATCTCATCATGTTCCAACATCCTCAAAATCACCCAAATCATCCAACACATCATCTTCCAACATCATTCAAGCATTGCATTACCTATCAAAGCATCATCCCTTAACAAAAATCATCAACTATCAAATCACCATCATATCTTGAGCCAATCTTACAACATCAACAAAGCATGATCCAATCATCCATTGATTCCTACCTTAGGATATATCATTCCTATGATAGGCAGAATCTATCCAACATCATCCATCTTGGCAAGAGAGACAATGGCTACTTGTTTGGTTCATTGGCCTTTTCATTTTTGATTTTTATCTTTTGTCCTATTCGAAGATCACATCAAAGCTACCTTGATCTCACTATATCATGGTATGTGACGAAAACATCTAGAATGGGGCATAGTCTTGCTTTTGTATGATGTGCTTGTGGGTTGGTTTCATTACTCCAAGCTAGTATTCATATCTTGTTGATCATAGGGTTGATTCTAGCATATTGATCTCCTTATGCATCTAAGGTTCACCATACCTTTTGTGTACTAAGGACTTATGTTATGAGTCCCCTTCCCTCATTAGGACAAGGTTGTACTATCTGGGGCATGCACGGGATCATCCCTTTGTTTGTGTGTCTAGTCCATGCAAATGTTGGATACACATCATCACTCTAGTCTTCTATACCTTGGTGAAAATATCCACTTTGCTATATCAAACCTAGGATTGCTCTAAATAATTTTTCAGCGCAATGATCATCCACCAATCAATCTCCCAACATCATCATCCTTTCATCTCACCCCTTATCTTCCAACCACTCCTACCAATCTGTTCCATCCATTTCGAGAACACAACCGTGTCCTCACAATCTACCTATTCTCTCAAGGGGGCATCACCCTTACCAATTATCCCTAAACCTCACCCTATTCTTCTAAACCAAAATCTTTTTTCTATCCAATCCAACTCTATGTTTTAACTTCTTTGAAATGATGTTACTTAGCTGCAACACCATCTTAAAGAGGGGCAAATGTAGACACCTAAAATTAGCTTGCTCTGCAAACAGTTTCCAATACCTTTACACCAATTCATCCCCCCTATTAATTGAATAAATTCACCTTATTTAATTAATTTATCCCTAACCATCTGTCTATCCCTTGTGATCAATTAATTCATTTAATTTGTCACTATACCTTACAACACTATCCTCATCAATTAAATAAATATTTCTAATATTTATTTGATTTTGTCCATCTCCCTAATCCCTATTAATTAGATAAATCAGTCTTATCTAATTAATCTATCCTACTGATCAATCTACCCTAGCCTACCTATCCCCTAGACCTAGGTTAATTAAGCTAAACACTTAATCAATCTTACTTAGCCCATCCTTCCACACATCATTGAATAAAAATCAATTTCTTATTCAAATGGTGAAAATCCCCCTTACCCCTCATTTATCACTCTCTTACACATGTAAGAGTACATCTTCACATCTCCACATAAAGGTGAATTTTTAATTCACACTCCCCCATGAGTTGAATTAAAAATTCACTTGTCATGTCCACTCTTCCCAAAAATGAATCTTTAATTCATTTTTGTCCTCCACACCTTTCCCCATGTGAATTTAAAATTCACTTTTAATGAGAGCCCTCCAATCCCATTGACCAAGATTCAACCCTTGATCTCTCTCATCCACTCCCCTTGTGACACTTGTCACAAGGCTATGGCTTTAATCCTAGCCCTAACTCTCATTTATTCCTAGCCCTTGATCTCAACTTTTGATCCTCACCCTCCATCATCATTTCTAAAACTCTAGAAATGAGACCCTCACCCAAGACATTGAAGAGGGACTTCTTCTTACATCAAACTTCTGTCGAAATCTCTCCAAAATCCTCCTATCATACCATCATAATGCCAAAATCATGCCTCATCCCCATCTCCATCTCCTTCTAAGTCAAAATCCCTCATCTACATTGTGTTGTATGCATTTAAGCAATCCACATTTCATCATCATTGGGTAAAATTTGAGGAGCTTGTGGGTGCAACTCCTTCCCGCTATCTTGGATTTGTGAGTCAAGTGAAGGTATAATCATTGTATTTTGCACTTGATTTGTATTTAAATCTTCATTTTGTTCTCATAGATCACAGAAGTCAAAGTGATTAGAAGCCTATCTCAAACTAACTCTTTGTCATCCCCAATGCTTAGTGGTGAGAAAGGGTAGTGTTTGATCTAGTAAACAAGACTATCATTTTTCACACTAAACATTTTGGTGAACCTAAGCTTTAAATAATTTGCATCCTTTTAAACTTTAGATCTGAAACCATTTGCCATTCTAAAGCATAATTGGACTGGAAAACCTCTTTAGTGAAATTGTATATGTTCAATAGTAGATTGCATTCTTTATCTTTTCACTAAAAGAATTGGAAATTATCATTTATTGTTGGAAATTGTATTTCATTTAAAAAAGGCCATCATTGTGCATTTAAATATTGGTTTAAATAGAGCATGTTAGAATGTCCGATTATTTTTTGCAAGATTTTCATGCTTATGATGAGCTGTTTAGTCTGATGAATTTGATATGTTAGATGAATCCCTAGAGGACTTTATCTCGATTGAACATTCTACTACGGCCTCAAATCCGTCACTTATTTTAAAGATTTTTAAATGCAATTTATGTTCCTAAATCTAAAGAAGAGATTGAAAAACTAAAAATTGTGGTCACTCTATGTGCAAATGAGGTTCAATCACCTTCAAAACCTGTGCTTGTTGTTAAAGGTCTTTCATACTCTTCTCAATCTCTTGATCACATATATGATTATGGAAAACAAATAGTGAACCAAGACTCACAAACTAATCATAATGTGTTTGCTCATACATATAACACTTAGAAAAATAAAAAAAGTACACAACAAACTAATGTTTCGATATCTTTACCATCTTCTCAACCTATGCTTCCTCAAGCACCTCGTTCAACATATAAAGGTGGTAAAGACTATGATCTTGTAGAACAACTGCATGCTACCCCTGCGAAAATATCTCTCTGGGAACTTATACAAATGTCACCTACCTACCATGGAATGCTACAAGAAGCTTTATAAAAGGTGATAGTTCCTCCTGTTGTTAAACCAAATGATGTTGCCACTTTACTAGACTGTATGCATGCAATGAAAACAAATATTTTGTTTCAACAACATGAGTTACCATCACTTGAGGTTCAAAAGCAATATGATCCTTTGGTTATCTTTATTATGATCAACAAAACATTGGTTAAAAGAGTTATGATTGATAATGGGTTAGCCCTTAATGTTTGTGATATTGATTTATTGCATAAGGTTAAAGTTGATATATCTGCTGTCAAACCAGAATCATTAAGTACCTGTGGCTTTGATAATGTTGGATGATAATCTGTGGGCACTATAACGGTACCTATACAAGTTGGACTTGTGATGGTACCTACCCTGATTCATGTAATGCCTTGTTCTCTATCGTATAACATGATTATGGGTAGACCTTGGATACATGCATTAGGAGCAGTCCCTTCTACTTTACATCATTCAATTAAGTTTATATTTAAAGGAAAATTGCATACTATCCATTCGGATCCTAAACCTAATAATTGTATGCAAATGGAAGTGCACAAGCATGTTGTTGATCCTAAGATTTTGAACAATTTGAAAGCCGAGTTGTCAGCTCCTCTTGTATCTAAAAATGTTAGGCAAGAGTCCAAACAATCAAATGCATTTGTTGGTGATGACTGGGGTTCGTTAGATTTCACATCCTCCTCCATAGGAGAGTATAAACTTAAAAACCCCATCCTTGAAACATCAAATATTGCATCGATCACATCACATGTTTTGAATGATAAGTACAAGATCTCTTTGTTCACAAATAAGGATAATACTCTTAGTTATACTATTGATCATGAGACTTATGAAGCTCTGCCTTCCTCTAAAGAAATGGTCTCTCTTTATGGTAGAAGATTCCAAATCCTTTACAAAAATTATGACTATGTAGGTAAGGGTTGTGGCATAAATCAACAAGGAATCAAAATCCCTATAGAATCTGCTTCGTAACATTACTCCAATGGTATTGGATATAATCCTTTCAAAGAATCTGAAGCCTGCAAATGTCCTACTCTAAATGTGAATACAATATCAACACTTAGTTTGATATACCCTGAGATGATCTGTGCCAATTGTCCTCTGGGATCACTTCCTTTAGAATTGTTTATGGTGGATGAAGTAATAATGGAATTCTTAGGTGCCTATGATGGTATTCCTCGTTATCACCATAAATGTGGCCTACCTTATTGTTTGAACAATGATGCATACTTTGGAAAGACTACTAGCACAATAAATGCTATAGTAGAACATAGCAAAGAACTGAAAGAACAATTACAGTCTTACAATCCCCCTGACCATAGTACTCTCCTTAATGGAAAGACTATTGATATTGCTATGGATAAGGATAATCTTGAAAAAGTTATTCCTATTGGTGATTATTTAGATATGGAAGAAAAAGAAGAAATGACTAAATTATTGAATGAATTCTCAGAATTGTCTACTTGGAATTACTCAGACATGCCTGGTATAGATCCTCAGATTGTAATGCAGAACATTTTGTTGAAGCCAAATGTTAAACCTTTCAAACAAAAGATTTGTAAGATGAATCCTAAGATTTCTTTGCTTGTTAAAGCTGAAATAGAAAAACTCCTACAAGTTGGCTTTATTCAACCTATTGATTACTCTCTACGGAACTCAAATATTATCACTGTTGCAAAACTGGGTGGTTGTATAAGAATGTGTACAGATTTCCAAAATTTAAATTTAGCATCTTTAAAAGATGATTTTCTACTTCCTAATATCGATATGATTGTTGATTCCATAGCCGGACATGAGTTGTTATCTTTCATGGATGGATTTTTAGGATATAATCAAATCCTTACAAATCCTCGTGATGAATACAAAACAGCCTTGATAACACCTTGGGGTACATTTTGTTGGGTAGTCATGCCGTTTGGACTTAAGAATGCAGGAGATACTTACCAACGTGTGATGACTCTTATATTTCATGACTATATGCACAATATTTTAGAAGATTATGTTGACAACGTCCTAGCAAAGTCTATCCATCATAAGGATCATGTTACAAATATTCAACAAATATTTGAGCACATACAAAAATATAATATGCGATTGAATCCCCGTAAGTGTGTTTTTGGCGTGGATAGTGGAAAGTTGCTTGGATTTATTGTTTCAAATCAAGGTATAGAAGTTAACACGAAAAAGATATATGCAATTATCAACATGCCAATACCTAAGAATATATCTCAACTTTGCAGTTTGTAGGGAAAGATACAGGCCATTCGCTGATTTGTTTCACAACTTGTGGATAGGACTTGCTCCTTCACGCAACTACTAAAGATAGATTCTCATTTCCAATGGAATTCCAACTATCAAAAAGCTTTCAATGATCTAAAGGATTACTTAGCTAATCTACTTGTTTCGCAACCTGCTGTTACTAATAAACCATTTTTGTTATACAATTCAGCATCTAATAATGCCCTAGTAGCCATGTTAGCGCAGCATAATACTAAAGGCAAAGAATGTGTTGTCTACTACATTAGTCATATTTTACTTGATTGTAAGGTGCGATACACAGTCATAGAGAAACATTTTCTAGCTTTAGTGTTTTCCACTCAAAAGCTTAGGCATTACCTCTTAAATGCTGAAGTGCATGTTATGGTAAAATTTGACCCCTTGAAGCATCTATTTGTAAGAACAGATTTATTAGGTCTTCATGGTAAATGGGTTATGCTATTAACAGAATTTGATCTTAAATTTATCTCACAAAAAGTAATTAAAGGAAAAGTAATAGCTGACTAGTTCGCTGAAGCTCCCTTGCCCTTTTCTATACAAAATGTCGATGCTTTTCCTGATGAACAGATCCTAACAATCTCTATGGGAGAGAAATGGGAGTTATACTTCGATGGATCAAAATGTTGAACTAGCTCCAAAGCTAGTGTTATATTAATACCTCCCATGGGAAAACCGATTCTCTTATCTTACTGTTTAGATTTCTTATACACAAACAACATAGCTGAATATGAAGTTCTTATAGCTAGACTTCGTACAGTCATGGCTCTTAGTAACAAGAATATTACAATATACAAAGATTCTTTGTTAATTGTTAAGAAAATAATAGGATCATATTAGACTAAGCATGATAAGCTATCTTAGTATCGAGAGTTTTCATTATCTCTCTTAAGAGAATTCAAATCATATATGATCAATACAATTTCTAGGAAAGATAACTAGCATGCATATGCAAAGGCAAGTGCAGCTTCCCTTATATCCCCTAATGGTTCTCCTAAGGAATTTACCTTCATCGTTCATAATCTTAAGACACCGGTAATTGAAATCCCTATAGTGGCACATTCAGAACTCTGTGGTAATACATACACCGATGAATGGTTTTCCTATATATTTAACTATTTACATGATGGAACCATTATGAAATTGACATTTAAGAATGCTCAAATCTATTTACACAAACTAACAACGCGATACATCATATTATCGAATGTTTTATATCGACGAAGTTATAATGGTGTTTTACTCTAATGTTTAAGTAATGCATAGATTTTGATAGCTTTAGAAGAAGCTCACTCTGGTACCTATGGAGGGCATTTTGATGGAAAATTGTTGGTGCAAAAATTGTTACGTATGGGGTATTATTGGCAGCATATGGAACAAGATTCCTTCGCCTACATCAAGAGATGCCTGCAATGTCAACAACATAAACACCTAATCCATGCTCCTGCTCAAGAGCTTCATGCCTAGGTGTCAACTTGGCCATTTTCTATTTGGGGCTTGGATCTAATTGGTAAAATTTCCCCGCCCTCCTGTCAAGGACATACATTCATAATTACTTTTATTGATTATTTTACAAAATGGGTCGAAGCAGTCCCTTTGTGATCCATGACCACTGATGTAATCTGTCAATTCATACAAGATAACATAATTTCTTGATTTGGAATACCTTCCTCCTTAGTGTTAGACAATGGTACACCATTCAAGAACAAGGATGTGAGAAAGTTCCTTGAAAAATATCATATACAATATCGCTTCTCTATGCCTTATTATCCTCAATCAAACGGCCAAGGAGAAGCTTCAAATAAATTTATTGGATAGATTCTGAGGAAAACTGTTAATAAACATCAAAAAGATTGGCATACACAATTATCCTATGCACTATGGGCTTACAAAACAAGTATTTGAATAGCTACAGGTAGCACTCCATATAATCTTGTCTATGGTGCAGACACGATAATGGCCTTGGAGTTAGAAATTCCTTCCTTTCAAATTTACCTAAGAGACATTATGGATGATGACATAAAACGAGAGAAAAGGTTACAAGAACTTGAAATGCTTGATGAAAGATGCATTAACTCTCTTGAACAACTCAAGGCCTATCAAAAAGGAATATAATGGGCCTATAATGCACAAGTCATACAATGTTCATTTAACATTGGGGACTTAGTTTTATGAAAATCAACGCAATGTAATCACTAAAACCTTTGGATCCAGAGCATATAAATTAGCTGATGAGCAAGGTACAGAGCTCAAAGAACCTATCAATGCAGCACACCTCAAAATATTTTATGCTTAAAGATTTAATGTTAGATGTTTATAAGCTAATTTAGTACATGGATTAGCTTCAATTTTGACAAGCTATTACTATTTTGTCTTAATTCATTTAGTGTTATATTTTTGTTCAGTTGATCATTGTTGTATTGTATTTAAGTAGTAATTGCTTAGATCACTTTTGTATTAACTGAAGATAAAATAGAAATTAACGTTACGTGTAAAATAATTAATCATTGTGCTTTGTTACTACATGTTATTTTTAGAATTGTTAGTATATCACAATAGCATTAGTTATAGCATTTAGACATCATCACTAGTTGCATTTTACAAGAATCACATGTGATAGATCAAAAGCCATTACACATAAACCAAAAGAAATAATTATATATATCTCATTTTCATGTATGCATCAGAATCGACTACCCCTCAAAACAAAATGGGATGTTGTAATGCCTAATCTCTAGGAATCACATAGAAGAACCTTGATCACTAGTACCCTCAGGCCCTCATGATGTGTGAGTGATAAAAGCTTGACCATGAGTGGCTATGGACCATGAATGACTCCTAGAGACACTTCGAGATCGTAACCCCCCGATTTCACCTCTCATCTCTATCATCTGCTCATGTGCCTCCTAGTACATCCTCTAGTACCGGTCTCTCTCAGCCTGAGAACTGTCTCTGTCAACTCTTGCCTGCTAAACCTCCCGCAGAAAGAACTCATTGACAATTGGCTCTCCCCCCGATGTAGGAACCACTACTGTCTGCTCTCACTGTACCCATAGCTTAGCCTCAGTGCACTCAGCTCTCTGTCACAACTCCTCTCTCTCTTGTGTAGACAGATCTAGCATGGCCTTTGAAGCAGTCCTATATCTGTTGACATGCATAAAAATCTCAGCATGTCGCCTAGCAGATGATCATGGAAAATGATCTACCTATACCTGCTACTCTAAGGCATCTGTAAGTAATATGTCTCCTAGGACATGACTCACAAAGTCTTGTCATGCATCTGTCCCAACTGCAAGATAGAGAGTGAGATAGATGTTAGGCTCCCATATAAAAAATATAAATAATAAACTATACCAAAACATAAAATAATAAATCAAACCTTATCTGGATCTCCATCTCACCAAGATGAATTATGGATCACTGATGGTATGATGAGCTATGCTATCTGATCTGTAGCTGGGGGCTTAGGCCTGCTACTCTCCCCTTAATCTGTCTGATTAGGCCTCACATCATCTACAGGAGTAGGACCATGAGCCTTGGACCGCAGCCTCGACTCGATCTCCTTATTAGTTTCCACCTCCTACTGGCTCTATCGTGATCTCGCTCTGAAGACATACCATGATGGGACCTCCTCAGACTCATCCTCATCCTCCTCCATACCCTCCTTAAGATCATAGTATCCTGCGAAGTCACTAACATCATCCTCCACCCCTGTGTCACTAGCGTGACTGACCCAAGGTCGGGCATCTCCTGTAGGAAGCCTAGGTGGAAAGATAGGTGCAGGTCATGCTATGTACTACCAAGTCTAATATGCTCAGGTACACCCAACATCATCTACACCTGATACTAGCTCTACATCCTCAGGACCCTTGTCGTCGTTAAGTGGTATGTCTACTATAGTTAGCCATCAGACAATATTGGTTCTAACTGCACTCTAAGCTGCACATGCATAGCTCGAATGAACTGCAAGAACATCTTGTACCTGTCCAAACTATCATGCCACCCTATCATTATAACACCAAGATACAGTATGATCAAGGTGACCAGCCATTAGCTGATCCCTCTACATCTGAGCTAACTGCCTCTACTCGCCAGGCTAACTGATGAAACCATGATACGGTCTCCAGATAATGTCACCAGGCTACAATCTATCAAATACCACTCTCCAGTATAATAGATTGCCGTGCCTCCAACACCTAACTAGTGGGTAGGCATAGATGCATGGATGGGTGAACACTACATCTATGGGATAACCCATGAGTCATGTGCACCTGACATGCTCAAAGGCCCAAACCTATAATAATGTGCAAACCATCAAACTATACATCTCATAGTGGACATATCACCCTAAGTCACGATATAGGTGTGCAAGCATACTACACCCCCATGTGTAGACAGTCTAATGTGTCTCCATCGTTCCAATAGTATGAATGAGACCCCTATGAAGGTGAGTGCCTCATCCATTTGGTGTAATGGCTAGTGCAACTATGACAATCATGATCCTACATAGTAAGGGAATGTCTTTGCATCCCTGCTCTAGAAAATGGAGCTGAATGTGTCCTCACTCTGCCTATGACACAGTGCAACCCAAACAATATAACTAACTCACCTGAGTAGACTCCTCTGAGTGATGTCAAACAACCCTCATTGTCTCTCCTCGGATTAGCAGTTGAAGGATCCTAAATACATCCTCTAGTGTGATGGTCATCTTGCCAGTCAGTAGATGGAATGTGGATGTATTTGCATCCCATCTCTCCATCAGTGCCATAAGCATCACGCAATGGAATCTGATTGTGGGCATCTCAAACACCCACCACATGCCCACCATCTATAAGTACTCTCTCTCTGTGGTCATCAAAGCGTTAGTGCACTCACGCAAAAGTGCCATCAGATGACCTCCTATGTGCTCACACATCTCAGGGACATCCTGCAAGATTAGAAAGAAAGTAAGAATATCAAAATACCTGCTAGAAACTAAAATAAGCTATCAAAGACTGAATAGAATGCCTGTTCCTAGGACTTGTGTCCTCTGAGGAGCAGGGTGCCCCAAGGGGACATTGGCACTCCTGTGGGACTAGGGCACCCCAGAGAGACTCTGGCACCCTAGGTGGACCTAGGCACCCCTATTTGGGAACCCTATCCACCTTCCTCCTGTCGTACAGACATCGATAAATGTGAAAGCAAAATATGATGAAAGATGACAGAAGGATGGAATCAGGACCCTACCTTGGCCTCAAAGCATCTCTCCACCACTCGAGCTCAGAGCATCTCTAGTCATGGTGGATGGTATGGATGTCAGCTCGGCATGGTCGATCTCCTATTCTCCCTCTCTCTCTCTCTGCAATAACAAGAAGCAAGAATGAGTTAAGTGATAAGTGACAACTCCTTTTACATAAAGTAAGTGAGAAATCCTATCCCTAACTAAGTGCAAAAGTGTGCTCTCTCACTCTAGAGCCCTTTTCTTATGCTATTAAATTCTAATCTCCATGTCGTTTGCTGCATTAGAATCTTGGTTTTTCTCTCTTTCTTACCCAATGTGTTGCATTGAGCATGGTTCCTTCAAATAACCCTCACAAAACATTTCCCTTAAAATCAACGCATGATATCTCCTTGTTTCTACTCTCAGACGAAGCAAGAAGAAATAAGGGGGGCATATATGTCCCTCGATTTCCTCCCTCACCATGTTCCATCACTCAACCCCCTTAGCATTTTGATAATGACTCATTGGTGGTGGTTGCAGGTTGATTTGGTTTTGACTTCTGACAAGTCTTCCTTTACTGGATATGGTTCCTAACTTTGTGGTCTTGTAGGATTGCAGAACTAGGGGTTCTCCCTGTTCATCGACAGTACTTCAACTTCCTTTGCAGTATCCTATTGGGTATCCTTTTCATGATTGATGTATTTACTTTCCTTTAGTTGTATATGCACGTAGTGTCATATGGCCACTAAAGTGGGGGCTAAATGTAACATCAAAAATTGTCCTCATGTATGGAATGGTACAATTTCCCTTAGTTTAGATCCACACTCTTGGTGGTCTCTCAACCTTTTATTTCTCAGCCTTCCTGAAACCTTGATTGACTTAGTCTAGGAGCAATCTATTCACTTTTGGAGGTAACTGATTGATAAGACCTAGAAAGAGATTTGAGAATATGGTCCCTAGGACCCCCAAAAATGTAGATCTGAGCTAAAATAGGGGGCCAGGACTTGGGTGACTAGGGCCACCCAAGTCCTCCCCAGTTTCACGAGATTTTGAATTTTGGCATGGTGTCAGTTCCCGCCGAGTGCCTCGAGATTTTGTTTTCAAATTCTTAGTTTTCACTCGATATTGAGACATTACTTCAAAATTTGAATTCCCTAAAGCTTGATATAAAAAGACATTTGCAAATCATTTTAACACAAACAATTCTTATGCAAGCTTGATGCTAAAACTCTACTACAATTGCCATTGAAGATCAGTGACTTGTTGAAGCTATTTGAAGTATTCTTTATTTGCTATCTTGGAAACAATGGATGAAGGTTAGGAATCAAGATCTTGAGTCTATCTTGCTCTTCCTAGGGTTTGTACACCTTTTGCATGATTGGGAGAAGGGTTGAAGCCTCCAACAACAAGCTTGGAGATCCTCCATAGACATTGCTGATTCACCTTCTTGTTCATACAAGTCTTCATTTGTTTCATCTCCTTCAGGTGAAGTTGTATGTATTTATTGTTACAAAGCAAGTTGTTGATCTTTCCTTGATTGAGACATCTAGGGTTTAATTTTATGCATACACACATTGTTAGGTTTGTACACACTTGTGCGAATCTTTTTCCTTTGGCTATTGTTGAGGTAGAAATACTGAAGACGGGGCTTGACTGAGGCAAGCTCCTATATAGCCACAACAATTTCCTTCTTTTGTATGTGCAGATCATGTTTTGTAGGTTCTAGCAAAAAGAAGCTACACAAAGAAGGATACTGCTGGTACAGTTGTGACAAACTTTTGGATCTTTAGATTTTGAGACTTGTGGGACATTGAAGCGGGCACCCTAGTCCAACCAGAGGTTTCCTCCGGGATATGGAATCTATTTTACAGTCTTAAACACCCTGTTTAGAAGGTTTTTCTGTTTGGAAGTTTGCAGGACATTGGAGCAGGTGCCCTAGTCTTGGTAGCCCTCAAAATCTAGATACTGTGTCTCTGGAACCTCTTCTTTGCACCTCTATGATTAGTCTTGCCATTTGTTTCATCAATTTATGTATATTCTTGATATGAGGCATAATTAGGGTTTTACTTGGTTAAAAGGAAAACACTTGGTTAAATCTTGATTATGGCCTTAGGTTTCATAACCACATGAGCATAAAGGGGAGGCAAAGTGATTAGAAGCCTATCTCAAACTAACTCTTTGTCATCCCCAATGCTTAGTGGTGAGAAAGGGTAGTGTTTGATCTAGTAAACAAGACTATCATTTTTCACACTAAACAAATTGAATCCCACAACTTTGTAATTCTATGAATTAATGCAATTAGATACTCCAATACTAGTGATAGCATTACTACAAGATTGTGCAGTAGTAGTGAGAATTGATGATGTGAAAGTAGATATTCTGGTAGATGGTATAGGTGTCAATACCTATGTTTGACTTGGTGATGATATATTATTAATAGTATTTGCATAGTTAGTCACTGTCATAATGTTGTTATGCCCTCTATGGGCTAGTCCATGTAGTGTATTAACACCATCTTGTCCTTTTTTTAGTACCTCTCTTGGACTATGAACAATAGGTACAACCTCTTCAGCTATCCTTTCTTTTCCCATAGATGCTTGAAAATTAGCTAGTTCTTTATCAAGTTTGTTTATTTGATCATCAAGTACATGTGCTATCACATCAATAGGATCTTCAAAATCATGAAATGTTTGTTCTTCCCTTGTAATTGTAGGTGGTATGATATCTTGCAATGTTTGTGTTTCACCTTTTGTAAAGTAAGTGTTCAATGGATTTTCTGATGTTGGTACACCGTTGCTATTAGGAACACTAGAACCCATTAATATAAGACTTCTCCTTAAAGGAATGTTTCTATTAGGGTAGTGTGTTATAAAACTCATGCAAAAGAATACAACACTTAATGCACAAAGTAATAGAACAAACCAAAGGAGTAAGATATGCTTGTTGAAATACACAATGTGTAATTTCGAAAGTATGCCAATTTTCAATCTAGAGAATTAAATTATGCCATATTTTCAAATGATAAATGGATATATGCTTGAAAATGAATACAAGATCTGAAATGCAATGAAACAAAGCAAGACTATGCTTTTTTTTTAATCTAAAATGCTCAATTTTTTAACTTTTTCAATGCCAAATGTTTTAAAAAATGCAAATGTAAATGCAAAAACACACAATGATGAAACACTACAGTCCAAAGTTAAATTTGAAAGAGTGTTTAAATTAGTAATAAAATATCAAACAAGATTTTAATTTACAAACCCTAGTCTTTGACATGACTAGGTTATATGAAAAATAGAAAATTTCAAGAAAAAAACCTAGCAAATGAGAGAGGTAAATGCAAGGTAAATGATGATAAAAATATGAGATAATGTAATTTATCTCATATTTGATTTAAATATCATAAAATTAAATGTTTTCAATAATGTGCAAGGAAAATAGTGCAAACTATATCTCAATGCAAGCCAAAAATGCCTATTTTTTCAAAATTTTCAATTTTTATGCAAGATTTTTGAATGTATGATGATGAATATGATATGAATGAATTAAAAATTAATTAAAACACTTAGAAAGATAAAATTTTATGTAGGAAAAGTGGGAATGATGAAATTCAAGAGTAGTAAGATAGATTCAATCAAACCCTCCTTTCACGTATAACATTCAAGGACATAAAGCAAGTTAAGACACAACTTGCTACAAGAGGACTTAGATATAGGTTTGGTGTCACTTTGAAATGATAAGTAAAGTAGGAATTTGCTGATGAATTTGTTAAACCCTAATCCGATTAAGCCTTAAACCCTAATTATATGATTTTGAAGACATACAAATGAAATATGACAAATGATCGCATAGGAAGGCACTAAATATAGATTAGATACATACCAAGATTTGGACTCTAAAAAGAAGAAACTTAGGGTACACTGGGGTGGGCAACCTAGTCCAATAGATAACTTTCTCTGTAGATCTAGAGCTGTTAGATGATGAAGACTGCAACCTACTTAGGAGTTTCCAAAAAAGCCAAACTAGAGAACAGAGGGGTGGGTGCCCTTGTCTAGAAAGGAATATTCTTCCCTATTTTCTTCAGATCCCAAATCTTTATCCTCTACTCTAATCTCCTGCAGCTCCTCTCCACAAGATCCTATACCTGTAACCTGTAATCTCAAGAGAGGGGTTGGGAGTTATGGTGTTTAGGAGCTTGCCTCGGTCAAGCCCTTGAATGGTATTCAAGCCTTCCAACACTATTGTTTGATAGAGTGTGCATCCTTGGGGGATAGAGGAAAAATCAAATGATGAGATTGATTGATTAAAACACAAAGTAGATATCACCTTGGAGGTGAAAACCCTCATGGAGATGAAGTGCCTTCAAACCATGAGGAAATGAGTTGATGGAACTAAATCTATAAAAAACACATACAAGCACAACACAATACTTCTCTGCGATACAATGAATGCCTTGAATGCTATTTGCTTGATAATAATAAGTTTGCCTTCATCAACTAGGATTAAAATGAAGTCTAAAACATGTTTATATATGCATTCCCACTAAAAATTTGTAATTCAAATTAAACAAGACGACAAAGGGAAACTTTTAATGATCATTAACCAACAATTTAAAATTTGGGTCCCAACAAAATAGGTCTGGACTAGCGTGCAGGTGGCCAAGTCTAGAGGTCTATTTTTAGTCTTGATTAAGGTTTGAGATAGACCCCTAAGCCCCATTTGTCATGGGTTTTGGGGAATTTTGCTCTAGGATAGGTTTTACACATGCATGATTAAACTAAGGGGACGTAGGAGCTAAACTTAGGAGGTAAAACCCTTAGGGGGACATTTTATGACATAACAATGCCTATAATTGGGATAGAAATAGTGTTAGGGGGGATTTCCAAATGGTCAAGCTCCTATTTAGTCTTTCAACCTCCATGAGCAATCCAATAGAAACATAAGTCAAATTTGGATAATGTGTTCTTAATCCTAAGTGTACATAAAATTAAGGAACAACAATACTTATAAACATAAATGCTTAACTTCTCAAGTCTACAAAGATGTTAAATATCTTGTGTATAGAGGAGGAAGATAGAGAATGGGGATCTAGAAATGCCAACAATAGACCTTATAGATTCCAAAGTAAAATGGTCAATGGTTAATAGGTAGAACAATGACAATCCTACAAGAATCCAAGTTAACTAGAAAAAACTAAGCAAAAGAGATGGAAATAAAAGGATAGTTAAAGATGAAAAATAATAATACCACTCAACTAGAAAAATTTATGAAGAGACATCTTCCATAAACAGTGAGGAGAAGTTGTTCATTAGAGCTATCTCCATAAGAAATATCTAGCAAATGAGAACACAGAATATTTCTACAAACTTGCAATCTTATAATATAGCGTATAGATAACCATGAAAAATAATATGATTCAAAATAACAAAAGATTACAATAATAATTATGTTGCAGCATTTATCTAGCTCAAGGATTACACAAGAAAGTTATAACTACCAAAGTCAGTTGGAACATTATTTTCATCTCTAGACTCATCCAAGCATGCTCCAAAACTTACAAAGAAATCTAGAATTCTCTTTGCTACCTATTTTTGGGGGTGATGTTAAATTTCTTGTGGACCCAAATGCTTGTGCATCACTTTCTACTAGTCATTATGAACCAACTTAACACATATATTTTGTGACATGGTTTTATGTCATAGTATTTGAAGACTTTCAATGTGCATTTAATCTTTATAGAGAGAAAACATGCAAGAACATTACAATATTTAGAACACACTCCACTTTCTAAAGCACAATAAATAATTAGATCCATGTCATCATGAAGGTGATTTGCATGTTTTTATGTTTTTTGATAACACTCATCACTGTTAAGTTGGCCTAATGAAAGGGTTTGAAATAGAAGAACCCATTCACATGTTGAAATGATAAAATCCTAAAGGATGTTCTTAGACACCAATATGACAACTTTATCTATTGAGAAGATGAAGGTGGATAGGTTTCTACAAACATACTTTGTTATAGATCCCTTGCATCACTAATCATATTTTTGTTGGACATCAAGTTTGGGGTACTCAGGTTCAAACTAATGACACTTAAAAGTGAACCATAGAATTTCTAAGGAAATTCAAATTTTGAGACAATCATCATATTGAGGCCAATAATTTTTTAGAAGTGGTGACTTAGTTCATAATATCATCTACAACATTCTTCCATCATTAGTTTTAGATATAAGCACCCCTAGTTCCTTTGCATTTAATTTATGTATGTTGTGCTTGGTGTAGTCATATTTTAGGGCGCAACTAAGGAGTCTACATACCTACTTGAGGTTCATTTTACCTGGAACACTACCAAGAAGCATGAACCATGCATAATGTAATGTTGAAGTGTGTTAGTGATCAACCTAGTAGTTAACATTTCTATGAAAATTTACTATGGAACTCCATAACTTTAGGGAGAAAGAGTCAAGTTATGGGCCATAAGTACATAAATGATTAAAATGCTAGCTAAATAGGTTGAATTACAAGAGGGGACTCTACTCTTTTATACTTTGAGCTCTATAGGGTTTAGGAGGGTGATCCCTTAAATATCTCAAGAAATGACATAAATATTTAAGTGATACATGTTGCAAAGACTATAGTAGGCCATGTTGACACAATATATGAACCCTATTTGTTGTGACCAATTCATATTGTGTTATTTTAGTGTGAAATTGTAATAAGAGATCTTACATTTAGCAAAAAATGGCAAAGCCACATTCTAATGAGAAATTTTTGAGTGATTGATTAAGTCTTTAGGCTTTCCTTTGTACCCTTAAGTATAATGTCAAGTTACAAATAGATATAATTTACACTTTACTAAAGAATTGATCATGATGAATTAAAAACAAAGAGAAATAAATTCACAATTTAAGATATCTTCATAAATAGACCCTAACTTATAGGATCTAAACCTTCAAAATCCTTCCTACATTCAAAACTACAAGCTATATACTTATCCATCCATGCTTTGTTAAAATACACTATATATTAAATAAAAAATGGTTTACAAACATTTCTTTAATGAATACTAATTGAATTTTAATACAATTAAATAGGAAATGTATACCTAGAGATTTCATGAATCTCTTGAAAATTCAACAAAACATGGAGACAACTTGTAACAAGAAATAAACTTCTTATATATTAATTTATGAAAAAAGAACAAGTACAGTTTAGTTATAGGAGCTTTTCTCAGAATATATTTCTATTATTTCTCACCAAGAGTTTCTATTGGATCATTACACAAGTGTTTACAATACTTATTTGAAAAAATGACTCTTATGTTATAAAAATGATAACCTCTATCTATATTACTATGAGAAGGATCATATCTCTTGGATGATTGACACTTGTCCAACTACTTTACAATCTTGATTATATGGTTATTACTCAAAATGCAACCTAAGATTAGAATTTAGTAAGACCACCATTCAATTTGCTACTAGAGTCCTAAGGAAAACATGAGGTGTGATGAGGGAATCTCCTTTGCACCGAATATGTCTCTTAGGTCCATTCCTCAAATAAAATGATGCACACTTACATCTCAAAGTCCATAGTAGCTCACTACATTCAAAAATCTCTTAAAAAATTTTAAGTGAGAAGAGACCAAGTTGTAGAGATTCTTACCCCATTTATCAAATGAGAATCCCTTATTGAAAATTTGAGAGAATAAATATGGATCCTTTAAATTCCTTCTCTAGTTCTTTCTTGACTAGGATCCCTGAGGAAATGAAAACCAACAAAATTCAGCTCCATTCTCTTCTTCAACCTCTCCTACAATGGACTTAAACAAAAATAAACTAAATGAACCTCCACTTAAAGATGAACTTTGCTATGAAAATATGAGACTTGCTTCTCCCTTTATTTACAATATACCACACTTATTACTGCATTGAACTACCACATACTATCTCCCATGTGATACCTTCAGTCACTACCATGTGTACTAAAATCATTTTACTATTTAATACCCTTGAACTAACTTTACACTATTACTTGTTGTGCCTCATGCACATGCCCCATTTCACAAAATGGGGACCCCCTCTTTCAAGCTTTGGTTTAGAGAAGTTGTTAGGTTTTCGCCTCCTAAGTTGTCAAAAATAGTCAAATTACATTTCTTGCCATGTTAGAAAATTAGTGTTAGTAGGTCATTCAAAAACTGCTAAGTCCAAGTGTTTGCTTCCATCAAAATTAGGTCTGAGTGTCTTTTGTGCTAAAATCCCTCCATCCAACCTTTGCACTAAAATCCACTTCCTCCAACTTAGCATTGTTTTCCTATCCAACTGACCTTTGTGCTATTTTCATCATTCACTAAGTGCTAAAATCATCTTCATCTAACTTAGCATTGTAAAGCACATCTGCTGACTGATTCAGAGACTCTCAAAACCTCCATAGGTTTGAGGATCCCAAAATCCCTACAAAGTGCTAGAAAGCCTATCTTTGACCTTGCGCAAAATTCCAAAGTAACTAAGTCAGTAAACCTCAAAAATCCTGCAAGGTCGATCATGTCACATTTTCGTACAAAGCACTAGAAATTTTTGCCACACACCTTGATATTGATCTGTACCCTTCACATTTATGGCAATCAACGAGAGTGAATATAATGTGTTTCAGTCCATTTTTTAGCTCATTTTCCATCTCATCATTTGATTGAAAGAGCTCTGAAGACGGATCTCGACTCAACTTGCTACAAATCACCCTCAAATTCAAATGGAAGAATCACCACCTGAGCATTTCATCATATTTCATCTCTACAAACCAAGTGAGTGCTTGTTTCATCCACTTAGGGTTTGTGCTTATGAGTTAGGGTTTACAATAAAGCATGTATTCTGCAAATTCAATTCCTTCAAATTGCTCTGCAAGCACATTTTACTATGAATAATTAAGTTCAATGGATAGAAATCAAGGTTTCTTCTTGATTTATGTGATTATCATGAAACCCTAGTTTAAAAAAATGAGTAGGGGAAGTTAACTATCAAACGCATTTTTCAAAACCTCTGTGTGTGTTGAGATCATAACTAGGTCCCTAAAATCACTTGGATCCATCATACCAAACTAACAAACAAGCGATAAATTCATTTAAATGAATTTGCTTAGTTAAAAAAATGACCCTTTGAGTTGGCACTGAAATCCATCTGACTGACCCCTTAGACTTTGCAATTAATCCAAGTTAGTTGGTGACCTTAAAATCCTCTACCAAGGCCCCGAACATAGTTTGCGCTAAAAATGGCGACATCCAACCCGGTGCTATTGATCGCTTTGACCAACTTGGTCGGATGACCCTTAAAACCCCATTGAACTCTAATGTTTACTTTGCACTTAAAACTAGTTTGTCCAACTTGGTACTAAAATCAACTTTGTCCAACTAGGTCAAATACAACCAAAAGGCCTGCCAAGTCTGTGACATTCAAAACCCACACAGAACATGATAAAGCAATTAAGCGCTAAAATTCACTCCCTCTAACCTTGTGCTAAAATGTCCCTTCACTGACTCAGTCTGTCATCTTTGAAACTCCCACTAGGTTAGACAACATTAGAACTAGTGCAAAAGATGACGAAGTCGTTCAGTGCTAAATTTCACCCACACTGACTCGCACTGAAAAGTTGACCAACTAACCTCCATGACTTATCTGGGTTGGTCTCACCCAACACTCCCACAAGTCAGATGTCTATGAAACCCCACAAAACACTGCAATGGCCAAATGACCTGAATGCTAATAGACCTGTGGGTCAGATGACCCCAATTTCCCCACTAGGTTGGTTGATCCCCGAATCCTTGCTTTGTCTTCTGCAAGTTAGATGACCCTCAAATCAACGCAAAATTGGTAAAATAACTATTCTAATGGAAATTTCAAAGGGTGAAAGGTATGTTAAGATGAAATAAGAGCTGCACTTATGAAATCATGATGTTTTACATGTTTTAATTAGGATTTTGTAGCATTTGAGCATGTATTAGAATAGAAGGTTGCATTATTTCATCATTTGGTCATGAATAAGTGAAATGACTGGTAAATTTCAAACTCATGTGTTTCATAGGCATGCATTGGTAACTTAGTTGGATTTATACTAATCTCACTTAGCATAACATGGCTTAGTGATGCAGAAGTTGGATTAATAATCATAGATTTTTAAAAAAACTTAGGAGTTAGGAAAACCATTCAAAGGCATCAAGACTTATGAGGTCCAGTCATGCAGGTTAAATGACTGCAATAACCCAAACCATGCGGTATGAGTTTAAATGCATCCCTCCTGAAAAAAGATCTCCACTAAATGGAAGAACATAGGAGACACCAATCTAGGTCACATTAACTTAGATGATTTTAGACTTTGAGTGTTTGGACCTAATCCAACCCCAAGAGCCAAGAAAGTGAATTATAGTGGGATTGCAGAAGCTCGTGCCTTCCCTACATCAGCCCAATGCGTAGAATTGATAGTTTCATATGTAAATAGGTATGATATAATGACTAGGACTATACAGATTGCCAATGGGAATGTGCTAGCAGACCTAAGTCCACCATCCTTAGCTGAAATCTTTGGGATCCCATGGCATCCAGTGATGACCATGCCAAACAAGGTAGATGTAGAGGCCACATACAAGAAAGATGTAGATGGATGCAGGAAGCAAATGAATGAACAGTGGGTGAAGAGTAAGAGGCCTGCCCTTATCAAACTTCCTTAGGTCCTGTATAGGAGTGACTTTTATGACGAGATAGGGGATCTAGTAACCTTGCTAAGCAAAATATTTAGACTACCCACAACATCAACCTTTCAAGGGTGGATGTTCTTTGTAATTGAGGAGATATTAAAGGGCACCAAATTCCATTGAGCACAGATATTAAGTGATAACATACATGAAGCATTCAGTGACTTCAATGACAAGCAATTTTTTAGATGGATGTCTTATGTAGTTTATGCACTGGCAAGAAGGAATGAGTATCCTAGATTATGTAAAGTAGGAGAAGTGGAAAATGATGAACAACATCATATTAAAGTCTATGAGTGCTTTACCCAATTGACATTGCTCCAATCTCTTACTCATTTTAAGAGAGTAAATGATGCCTTCACCATGTATATAACTAGATTGCTACAAGGAAATACAACCCTCAGGATATCCACTAAGGCCATGAATGAAGTCACAAAGAATGGAAGGTGGTATATTCAATTTGAGAAGTTCACTTATTTAAGAGTTCAAGGTTTCACTGGAGCAGCCTACAGACTACCTCGATATCCTATAGTTAAAGTAGTTCTTTTAGAATTATCAAGGTAATTAATAACTTGTGTTGAAAAGATGAAACATCTACATAGGACAAATGTTCAATTTCCTATTCTGTTAGGCAAGGGGAATTATGCATGTGCTTCCCTAGGGGCAGCTAGGCATTCAGACATAGAGCTCCAACTACTCAACCTCCATTACCACAAAAAAAGAAATCATTTTGATCCAAATAGAGTAATGGAAAGATTTGTAAGTAAGAAGTTGTTCCACAAGATGCACTTAGAGGATTTTTGGGCCAACTGCTTAGATGACTATAAAGTAATGAAGAGAGCCCATTCAAGATTATTCCTGGGATATATCAAAAAGTTTCACATTATAGCAGTCCTGGATCAACTGGAGGATGATGAAAATGTGATGCATAGAGGAGATTGGGAGGTACAATACCACCAGCCAATCCCCTTGCCCAATTGGGCCAATGCTAAAGAGAGTTCCTTGGATTTTGTGAGGAAAGAATCAATCATATTAAGTAAGGCTTGGGTAAGAGGTCAGATTACTATTTTGGAAAGACAAGGAATACATTTTACATACACTGATCTTGAGCCTAAGAAGGAATTTGGAGGAGAAGAAGATGCACAAATAGAGATAATAGATGGATCAGAGCCAGATCAAGAGCTTGCAAAGAGATCAAATAGTGAAGAGCATGTACACTTGGCAGAGAAAGCTAAGAAAGTGAAAAAGGCCACTCCTAAGGTACAAAAGAAAGACATGCCCCCTACCACAAGAATAAGGGCATCAAAAAAGAGAGCTATACCTAGTGGGCTAGGAGAGGGGTTGAAAACAAAGCATAATTAGAATAGATAATGAGAATCCTAGCGTGTCTAAAGAGTCCTCCTCCTTAGCACCTAATTGGCTACAAAGCATAATTGCATATCTAGAGCCCCAGGTTGAGATTATGAAGTTAGATCTAAGTGTTATTCTATCACAAGCACAGAAGCTGAAGAAACAAAGAAAGGATAAGGTGCAGTCCAGAATCTACAAAGATGCGACTGGATCCCGAATAGCAAAAGTAGTTGTCCCACCAGCCAATGCAGACAAAGAACAGGTTAGAGTTGAGGATTACACCATAACAATTGTTAACCTAGGACCAGCTACAAGGAGTCAAAAGTTTGATGAGTTTAAGGGCTTTGTCTCCTCCATCCTAGAACAATTAGACAAGGATGAACTCACTAAGAAGGAGCTGAAGTAGTAAAATGACGAATTCAGAGTTTGTTTGCAATTTTTGATAAAGCCTGTAGACTCTGAAGGTGAGCTTAGGACTATTCCTACTTTGTTGTCAAAAGACAAAGTATCAATGCTTGATGAAGTTAGGACTTTGGCCATTGGAACTCAAAAGTGGATGATTAAGGTGTGTCAGAAAGGATGTGAGGCCATCAATTTTGTAGCTAGGCTTCATAAGAATTTGTGCAAATTATGAGACCACTGGAAAGACTTGTACGAGGAATGTGACCCTTTCAATGAGTATTATTCTCAAGTGTTCCCTTGAGTACAAGCAATCAAAGATTTACCTTCTCAAACACTACTGTCTAAAAATATCTTGACAGGAGATAGACTACACAAAACAATAACATAGTATCAACAAATAAAACTAAGAAAGGAAGTTTTTGATAGTATCAAGGAAGCCCACAAAGTGGTAAATGAAAATATATTATCCCTCATTTATGAAATAAATGACGCCCTAAAGGACTGTGTTGTAATGGATTTTGATGATTTGGCTCCATGCGATGTGCAAGGATACAAAGATAAGTTGCATAAAATAGTCTTTGAAGATATTGGGTTGGATGTTGAAGGCAGACTGGATAGAGTCAGTGACCTCTGAACTGACTTCATCACATTTCATAAAGGGAGAAATGACAATGAAAAAATGTATATTCAATATAGTCAGGAGCTAGAGATGTTTAGATATCGAGTGAAACACCTCAAGAACCCAAACCCCACCAATATCAATCCAGCATTGTCAGCCTGGGTCAACTACCACAACAAAAGGGCAGAAGAAGAAGACAAAGTGGATTTGGATGAAGAACATTAGCATATTTTTTAATATTTTGAAATGTAATCCCATCACTTATGTATATTGCTATATTTGGAAGGTCATGTGACGCTATTTTGTCCTTATTATGCCTTGGAAATGATCTTTCCTATATATATATATATATATATATATATATATTCAAATGGTTAGTCAAATTGTACAGGTTCAATGTATTTATAGGTCATTTTTCATCATTTTCATAAGAGACAAAATGTAATCTAGGATTGGAACGAGATGTTGTAAATGCATTTAATGATGTTAAATCTGGACCGTCGGTGTTGAGTTAATCTCCACTGTTCATCCAAAAACTTAGTATGACACCTCTCCTATATAAAAGGCTGCCCTCTCTCCTACTTGTAAGACTCTTAATGCCAAATTGTTGATGCTTTGCCATTTGAAGTTAATACAAAGCAAGTTTCTACAGTTTTCTTGAGAATTTGTTCATTGTGTTGCTTATTTGGTTTCATGGTTCACTTCTTGATCTCCATTAGTTAATTAGTTGTGCTTTTGCAATGTTAATGATTTATTAAAGGTATCTGATGAATGTTCTTAGTCCATACTTTTAGTTGCTTGCTGATTGTAAGAGACTGTGCAAAGTTAGCCTGGGCTGATCATTTTGTGTTAAGTTCAATTGCATTTCATAAATTAAATTACACCATTACTTGGGTATTTGATGAATGAATGTGATCTAAAAATCTTTAAGTCTCCATTGAAGATAACATCATTTTCTGCAGTGCTGTAACATCCATTTAGTTTGGTAGCTCAAAAAATTGGTTAAATTTCAGAACATTTGTCTACTTGCAACAGTCTTCTCATTGTGAATGTCACCTAGGATTTCTTTAAAATCCTATCTCCTTTTGCATTTTCTTTGAAAACAATTGTTATTTTAGGTGTTTCAACAACATTTTACATTGTTTTATCCACTGAAAGTATAAAGGGTTTGCATGAATTGCTGATTAAACTGCCCACATCTATCACTACATGTAAGACCCCTTTGTTGGCATAGCTAGTACATCCCAACTAAGAAATTCCAAGCAAGCTAAGACCTAGCTGTAGAAACCTTGGAGTAGACTTACCTAGGGTAGGATACTTTTCAAGAGAGGTGTGATACCAGTAATCATACCTATGTTGTGTGCTAAAACACCCATCAACATTACCTTTGTAGAGTATTTGTAAGAGAATATTATAAACCATGTGTCCATATTTAATGGGATTTCCTACTACAATATGAAAAATAATTTTAAAATAAATAATACAAAAATACTGAGTAATTTTTGGAATAGGAATTGTGCAATTCTTCTCACTCCCCACCACTACACCAATTATGATCAATAATTATATTTTCTTTGTTCATGATGAATTTGGCATCTAGCATAACTTTTGTCTTCTTGATAATTTATCCATCCTTGTTTCCAGCACTAGGATTTTACCGATTTAGTGGTTGAACAACATAGGATACACTTTATTATCTATTAGGAGTAGTTCAAAAAATAAGGGAATTAGATTTTTAAAATCTTCTCACCAAAATATCATTTCTTTCATGTTTCCATCATGGACCATAATGGCTAAGAGAATAGATAAAGTCAACAAATGATTGGAACTCTATTGCATTTTCCTTCAAATCAACCTTTATTTTCTCCATAGAAGAGGTTGTTTTATATAGAAAATATATCACCTCAAATGTTACTAGTATTTTTTTGGGGCTCCCAATAGCATATTTTAATTCTTATGAATCTCTCTCATTGGAAACGCCTTGGGGATCCACTTTATATTGATTCCTTGTAGCTCAAATTGAAAGCTATCCCTTTGGTTTGCTATTGCTAGGATAGTATCATGGAATTTCAATAGATCATCTATCATTCTAATCAAAATGTCTATCCTATCCTTAAAAAAATCCTTACCATCTTCAATATTCTCTTTATATTTCATGGATTTAGTGCTAGCTTCTTGTAGTAATTTCTTTAGTTTGATCATCTCCTACCCTAAATTGGTATTATCTTAGGAGATGCTTGGAGGAGGCATTATGGTATTCCTCACCACTATTTGTAGGTGTGCTCTTAATTTTCTTTCCAAGGAATTATTTTCTTACAAAGCTTCCCTTAGCTTAAAATTCTCATTCTTCAACTTCCCATAATCTCTATACAACTTAGTTGTAGCTTCATTAAACTGGGTAGTGTGAATAGCTAAAGTAATTCCATTAAGTGGAAGAACCTCCCCAACTCTCTTCACAATAAGTTTCTAATGCAAGAGCATCCAGTGGTGTAAGGTAAATCTTGCATCACCCAAAAAAGATGTTGATTCAAAATCATTGATGTTGTTTTAATTTATTTTCATAATTAGTACTTTTGGTTCCATAATCACTTGAATAATGATGTAGAACTTTTAGTTTTTCCAAACTACTATTTTTGGAAAGTTTGCACTTGGGCACAGATTAAAGTGGAAAATTATAAGAAGCTTCATAAATGAAAAATAAGACCTTTGGCAAAGGAATCAGACAAAGATCATTTGTGGGCTGAAAGATATTAAAGTTTTAGTTTCCCAAAAATCCCTGAAAATTATTTAAATTCAGGTTTGAGGCACTAAACATTCCCGTACAAGACCAAAAATGGGCAGAACTGGTAGATTAGGTTCTTACCATTTAGACCACTCTGTGTGATTTCTAACCCTTCAAACAGTTCATCAATCGGACACCCGGATCAAAAGTTATGGCTCCCAGAAGTTGACCTATTTTTAGAGGGAGATGCAAATTTTGAAATTTAGCTATTGGCCACCAAAATGGGCTATTTATGACCATTTTTTGGAACCCTTGGGAGTAGTAGAGATAAGGGGGAAAGTTTAGAGTCAAGAATAAGTGGGAAAATAGAAACCCTAATTGATTTGGTGTTACAGAAGGTAGAAGATTCCAGAGTCTTGAGATTGGAAGCTGTAATGTGTTGCAACCTGTGGAGGATTCATCCTCTGATCATATTTGAACTTCTATAATGTAATGATTTTTCCAAATCAATAAAACAACATTCTATTATTTGTGTGCAATATCTATTGTTGTGTGTTTTTTGATTTACGCCCTTCATCAGTTTCCCTTTCAATTCATGTAGTATGTAGTTTGCATGAGGATTCTACTCAACTAGGGTCAATGAATAAATAGTTATAGTCTCGATGTTAGGGTTAAATCTCAATACTTGAAAGAAATTAATATCCTTTTCCTAAATATTAACCAAATATTTATCTCCCTCTCTCTTCTTGCTCATGTGAAAATCTATTGCATCTTCTATGTTCCATCCAAGTAGTGAAAGACACCCACTCTCTCTAATCATTTTCTTCCACTATTATAAGTTAATACTTTCAATGTTTAAATCAAACATAGGGGGAGGGTTATAGTGTTTAGTAGTGTCTTTTACATCTTCTATTAACATATCCTTGACTCTTTTATTCTGTTCTAGGAGTTTCTTTTATTTGATTTTCACTACCTACACAAACTTTTAAAACATGTTTATTTTGATGAAGTCGTCATCGGATAGAAACTCATCACATGCCTTTTTTCTTATGTTTTTCATAACTACATGGTATCAAATATTTGTTCTATCATAGTGGGGATTTGAGAAGGGCTTGAATATTCATTATATAACCTATGTGGGGATTTTATTTGCAACACCATCAAGTCATATGGAGGAAATAACTTTTTAGAGCCCTCTATAATTGAGTACTCAACTAGGGGGTGTGCTTCAAATTGAGTTTGATTGATTTTTACATTTTTCTCAATAATATTCACAAAATTTGACCCTCTTTATTCCTCTTGATGTTCAAACTACACTTTTATATGTGGTACATCTGGTACAATAGGAAAGGCATGAGAAGAAAGCTAAATATTTCTTGGCTCGTATGGGGGCATCTGTATGTCATTATTATTTTTTTTCCTAGGAAATTTTAGAATGAAACCCTTTGGCATTACTACAAGATTATTAACATGGTCAAAGACCAATCTCATTCTTTATATTGGGTTCTTGAGTTCATGATAAGATCCTTTTTATTGTGGGTTCTAGAAAGTCTTATTTCTCTCTAATAATTGGATGTACATCCATATTATTCTTATGATAGTGTTATCCATATTATCTTATAATCTCTTAAATAAATTATCAATTTCATAATACACATGTCCATAGCCACTCCTTCCCTTGCTTCTTCTCAAATTTTCAATATATCCTTTAGGTTCAAAATATTTATTCATAGAAAGACATGCCAAAGAACCTAATGTGTTCGTCAATATTATCAATTCTCTCCTCACTAAGAATTTGGAGGTTTCCAAGATAGATTGTTGGTTGGAGGAAGCCACCTTAAGATATTTTCTTGAAGTGTCCAAGTATGAAAATCTATTATGTACTACACAAAACAACATGTAAGGAGCAATAGTTGATCCATAAATTCTTATGATAGCAAATTTATTGAATAGGAACCATTCAACCCAATCATTCCTAATCCTTCACTCTAGATGGAAAGTTTATATCCTAAAAAACAATTTTACATTTAAAATTATGGGCCTAGAATAGCCTAATTTCTTCAACAAGTGGTCTACAAACAAATTTTCAAATTTGTTGTGAGAAGCATGAGGGTGGTATATATCTATTGAACAAACCATAGTTGAAGGGGATTAACATCATCCTTAGGAGCATTAGGTGATACATACTTGATTCATAATTCATCATCCCATTATCCAACAAGAACAAAAAAAATAAGTAACACAAGAGGGAGCCTGATCAAGGTGAAGGATGCATGACACTTGATATTGGATTAGTTTGATTTGGATTTATTAATTAATGTCATGGATGCATTACACTTGATAATTGGATTGATTGGATTTGAATTGAGTAAGGTATTGATTAGGCCAAAGGCCTCTTGATATTTTATTGGGTGGATGGAGGATGATTTAGTAGATTTGACAAAAACACCCCAATGTGTCTATAGGTGATTAAGGATTATAGAGGCACCCAAACATAGAGATGCCTATCTATCCCTATAGGTGCCCAAGTATAAACAAAGGTACCAAAACACAGAGGCATTTGTTTATGCCACAATGGTGCCTATATATTACATAGGTTCCTATATGTGAAAATAGGCCCTCAAGTTGGTTTATTAGTGTTGGATTAGATAAGGGTTTGTTGTATTTTATTAGATATTAAGTCTAGGACCCTTGGGTAATGATTTATATGATGATTACGATTATGATTAGGTCAAGGACCCTTGGTTAATTTGTTGTGATAATGGGGTTGAAAGGAGGTTAAGTCCTTAATCAATTTAGTTTTTTCAATGGATGGTTCTTGGATTAAGGATGGGGCATTTGATTTTTGACTAGATGGATAGGTGAATAATGGATCTTTGATGAAGAGTTTGACGAAATTTGGTTGGAATTTGGTTGGAATTGGATGAGATGATTAGGTAGTAGATGGGGTTTAGATAAAGGATGATTGGATTAGATTAGAATGGAGATTGGATTAGGGTATATAATATGATAGATTAAGAGGTGGGTGATATGTGATTGGTGATTAAATTGGACTTATATTAATGATGACATTGATTAGAAATGGTTGGATGTGATTAAGATGGGGTGAAATTGGAGCAGGTGGATAAGGATTTGATTAAGGATGGTTGGGTTTGATTAGAGAGATAGTGGATTAGGATAGATAATGAATGATGGATTAAGGTTTGGGTTAATATGTGATTAGGGATGATAATAGAGCTTAATGATGGTAGTGATTAGTGAGACGGTCAAGTGGGCTTGATGGATTAGGTGACTTGATTTGTATTAGGGTCTTTGATGATGGATTAGGATTAGGGGATTAAATTAAGAATTCAGTAAAAGACCTTAGATCAAGCTATTGATTGGGTAAATGTTTCAATGACATAAGAAAGGCTAATGGATAATTATGATGATTACAAGATTATTAGAATGATGTCAAGTTTGGATGATTTAGATAAATGGATGGTTGATCTTTGAGAAAAGTTTTCATGTTTGCAAATAAAAGATTTCAAAAAATCATTCAAAGATTTGAAAAATATTCTAATTTTGTATTATGGGTTACTACATGGATTTAAACAAGAAAACACGCAAAGCACATGAACAATCCTAAATTATTCAAGTAGGTGTGTATACACTTGTAAATGCACCTTGCTTCATTTGTTTAGGCATGACATGCAAGTCTCATGATGAGGAAACTAACCACTTTTGATCACCCAAGATCACTCAAAAGGAACAAGGGGAGAACATACATGGCATGCACATCCATTTTGAGGGGGTATAAGAACTTTCATAGGGAAAGTAACTTTTTAGGGCTAACTACTTGCCAATTCATTGAAAGTATATACAATCAAAGGTCTTAAGCTAGGATGAACGTGGATTGTAGGGGAATCCTCAATATATGCAAGGTACATGAGGTCGATATCTACAAAATGATAGGTATGTCTAATGACATGGTTCTATCTCAAATATGTATACCCCACCAAAACATAAGGGTTCAAGTCATCCCCTAAGGTGATCAAATCCTTAGGCAGCTCCTCTTTAAGAAAAGAGACCTAAGTGTTTTTTATCCCTAAGATCTCGTTTTAATGTGAAGCGAGAGCATACATACATTAGGTTCTTAGGATGAAAGTGATAGAAGATAGATCAAGTCAAAGCTTCTAATCTACAAGGTCACCCAAAGGCATGAGGAGAGAACATGTGCTTATGATTTGATCACAAACATGGAATAAAAGATTAATTTACCCTTAGAAAATTAAATGTGCCTATGGTTAGTTATAAAAGGATAAGTCCTTTGGAAAAATGATTCTACACATAATTAGTTTGATATTTTATCTTGGACAAATGATTCCTAC
This sequence comes from Cunninghamia lanceolata, assembly GCA_027924645.1. Lineage (NCBI taxonomy): Eukaryota > Viridiplantae > Streptophyta > Pinopsida > Cupressales > Cupressaceae > Cunninghamia > Cunninghamia lanceolata. Next base: position 3,986,660 of record BSBN01000797.1, read on the forward strand.
ATAAAACAATGCTAGGTGGAAAGAAAAACCAAGAAAATGATTATTCTAAGGGATATATTGACTCAAAATCCAAAGAAAATTTGACTAAAAATATTTTAGACACATAAATGCTAGAATAGTCCTATAGAAACTTAAATTTTATAGAAATGCTAATCTCAAAAATGATTGTTTACCCCACACATGCACCTATATGTGAAAGAGGTGTCCATCCACATGGGAACCTATTTATGCCACAAATGTTCTAGAATATTATAGAGGCACCCATTTGCGAATTAGGACCATATAGTAGGCTATGGCTAGAAAATTTGATGAAAATCCCTATTAAAAATGTCAAATCTACAAATAGACAAGGTAAATAGAAATTTGAGAATTATGACACATTAGAAAATGATTTTTTTATAAAAATTAGAGAGCTAAAAGGTTTAAAAATGCTAAAAAATATATTTTTAGCATCTCATCCACATGTTAGAAATGAAGGTAAACAACTATCAATAAAAAACTGATTACAATTGTAATATAGATAATTAACTGGGCAAAACCAAGATGGAGATGGATGAAATCAGCACAAGAAAATAATAGAATAGAAGATCAAAAAGATAACATAGTATTTACATCGAGAAACCCTTTCAAGAAAAAAACTCCACACAAGAAGAGATGCACCAGGCTGTATTAACTTCAATAGAGTTTAAAATCTCATCTATAGTCTTCAATCCTATAACACCTATAATACTCATCCACAACCATAATACAATATCCTCTTCAAAGAGTGTTTCCTTATAGGAAAAAAAACCCTAAGATAACCCCCACCATCAAATCTGTGACCTAATGATGAATGGTCTAGATTGACTATGAAATTAGAATATTTTACAAGGCAATTTTCTACAAAAATTCTCTTAAGGGGCACTACCCTGAAAATCTCAACAGGGGGGCTAGGAAGTTGTTTCCACCCCCTAGACCCCCCAAGAATAGTAGTTGGGGGCCAATCCCCCTACACCCCCTGTCCAATACAAGGATCCAAAGTGTGACTGAAACAAGATCGCTACTAGGTGAATGCTTCATCCTTTGTGAATGATTTACAAACAATATTAGGAGTAATTAAATACATAGGATTTACAAGGTTGATGGAACCTTAATCCTAACACCACATAGGCACTTATTCATGCCATATAATTGCCAGTTTGTGCATAGAGATGTCTATCCATGATTTAGCTAGAAAACTTAGATTTTGATCTAAAAAATGATGGTTAGTCTTGAAAAATAAGGGATTATAATGATAATTAACTAATTAGAGTGATATTGACCTACAAAACCACAAGATATTAGGTCAAAAAATGGTTAGAAAAAAAAAAGATTTTTTGATTTTGAGATGTTGTGCCCTTAGGCCTATGATAGAGGTGTTTGGTTAAGTCATAGAGGTGATTTTCAATGAACATAGGTGCTCCTATGTGACAAAATACTGAAACATGCCACATAGATGCCCAAAAAACCCCACAAATGCTCAAATACAACCTACAAGATATAAAATGCTTCAAGACACCAAAATATAGTTAGGTAAAGGACATTAGGTCCCACAAGGCATGCCAAAAATGTATCTAATAAAATGTGAACTATTAAGAACAAGTTAAAATGCATTAACCTACTCTATTCACGTCTAAATATAACCTTCAATTGAGATACATAGGAATGCATAAAACATAATGAAGTTAACTAGATAACAACATAAGCAAACCTATCATACTCTAGACATGCTCCTTGATTGTATGTGATTTCTCCTCAAAAAAACAACATAACATTACATTTCATGGAGTATTGAAAATGACTTGGTGGAGGTTAAATTTATAGATTTTGGATGGGTGATTAGAGGGTTGAGATTGATTAGAATAATCAAGGGTTGAGAATTGTTGAGAGGATTGGTTTTATTAGGGGCATCAAAGTGGCATAATGTGATTTGTGTGCAAGTGGAGTCCTCAGATTGATGATAGATCAATGGTTGAAGGGATCTTGGATAAATTGCATGGAGAGGATTAAAAGGGTACCCTTTTAGATTGGTGTACAAAAGTCTTTCACATACATGTGTAACAAGGCCATGTGATTTCTACAAAGACTCATGCATTTGTACACTTTGGAGGATGTGAGAGACTTGAATAGATTAATGAAGGTTAGGATTGTGCAAGTGAGGGATTAGTTAGCTAATTGGTTTTATCCAAGTTAATGAAAAGTGGACAAAATGGGGTGTTTTAAATAAATAGGATATTTATTAATTCTTGGGATGTGGATAAGGATTTTAGAAAAACAAATAATTGGACCTATTTATCTAAGGTTGGACTATAGAAGAGAGACGATTAATTAAATACATGATTAAATTTATTTAATTAATGCAAGGAAAAGGGTCAGGTGAATATTGATGAATAGTGCATGAATAGTGATTTTATTTATTAAATAATATAATATTATTTAATTAATAATAGGATGAAAAATGGATAATTAATAGAATAAATAAGAATTTTCTCAATTAATCAATTAGGAAATGGTCAAGTGATGTTGTGATTATGGCTACAATTGTGATGATGATTTTAGGTGTCTACAAACTATCATACATAATCTTATGCATTATAGATGATATCATAGCTTATGTTGTAGACCCCACAAAAGTAGGGCATCTATCATATTAACTAATTACTACTAAAACGAACCAACATGTGGCACAAATTATGCAAACTCAAATTCCAATGCCCTAATTTGTGTTGGAGCTAAATGTTAAATAAAATAAATCATCAAACTAAAGTCTTGATATCTCTACGAAAATATTAAATAATAAATCAATAAACATAGGAATTTCAAAGGTTGAGACACCTTAATTCCAAACATAGAAGAGATGTTGCAAATAGTGATAGCATGAAACAATAGTAGAAAGGTGCTACATGTAGACATGACAAATTATGATAGCAATGAATCCATTGTTATGAGGAATTTATTAGAGGTAGAGGATAATGAGACGTGCCATAATGATTAAAAATGAGGATACATAATTGAATGATGGGTGCTCGATTAGGAAGAAACCAGTGGGTGTAATTTTGTAGTAGAAATTAGTGATGAAAATTTGGAAGTATTGGTGAAGAAAAATGAATATAAAGGTGAAGGGGAGCTAATAGAAAGACTATTTGAGTTTCTAATGCATATATAATTGACTCTAGAAAAGAAATGCACAAATAAATAAGTGATAGATGTAGTTGAGAAAAGGGAAAATGGGTCTCTAGAAATTTTTCATGAGGTAGCAATTCCTAGTTAAGATAGCACTACAATAGAAATAGAAAGTGAATTTTTAGGTGATACCATTGAAGGAATGTAAGTGAACTTACAAGATATATAGAGGCGTTTCTAAGGCTACAATAAAAAGATGGACAATTTTGAAGTTTAGGACATTCTTGGTGGTTCTAAGATAGTTATATGCATCAATTAATGTTCTTGTAGTCATTTATTATGCTTGGATAAATGAAAAAAAATCACCTCTCATATTTCACCAAAGAACATTTATTTTGTAAGGAGAATTAAGAAAGTTAGGCTAGGAAAGAATAATAGATATATTAGGTATATGAAGGAGATTCAATTAAATTTTAGATGGGATGATGAAGAGGATAAGTGTATTTTTGATAAAGGAATGTAAGTAGAAAAAGGATGCAATAATTTAGATGCAAGTTTACTTGTAGCCACACAATCCATAAGTTGCTAAAATAGAGTTTTGATAGTGAGAAAGGTCTCAAAATTTTGTAACCCTAGATGTTTAATGTAAGGTGATCATATGCAAACATGCAAGTAGTATTAATCCTCTCATTCCATGGATTAAAATTTAAATTTTAACTATCTAATTTATAGTTGGTCATTTAACCTCTTATATTTGCATTGATTATTAGTTGGTGGAAAGTACGTGAGGTTGGGTGAATTCAAATATCCTTAATTTGTTAGTGTAGGTTTTTATTTCCTAGATGGGTTATTTATTTTTCCTATATTCCTAGGTTTTTCCTACACTTCTATTAATCTCACTTAGGTTAATAAAGCATGTCTTATTAGGTGAGTAGTTGTGAGGTGTCACCTTCCTACATGTGAGCATCCATTAGCTATCTTGGGAAGATACTTTGCTATCTTTAGTCCGATAGATGGTTGCTCCTCATTGGTCAGTGTTGCCACCTCCTCTCTCTTCCTAGTCTATATAAGCATGCTACCTGGCTTGTATTTTGCATCTTTTGCTTTTGCATCCTCCTAATGCTATTTTGCTTCTAGCATTTGCATTACTCTCTTGGAGACTAACTCTGTGTTGCTATTTTGATTTCGTATCATTTGCATTCATAGTTTTAATATCTATTCTTTGCACTAGTTTTCTGGGTTATTAATCTTTTCAGATTCTAACATGGTATCAGAGCTATTCTATGTGCAAGAGTAGATTTTAGTTTCCATATTTGAGAGATTCAGGGGGGGCTAATAAATCTTATTGCAGGTTTTCGAAAAACCCAGTATGCTCTTCTCTTGCATCTTCGGATGATCTTGAGAATCAGAAAAGTTTGACGAAAACTTTTTTAATCTCTGGGGTTGCACATGTGTTTTATGAAATCTGGGTGATTGCAGCATTTCTGGTTATACTGGCAGCATTTCCGGCTGTTCCAACGTGTCCAGGAGGCTTGAGAAAGTCAGATTTGGCTTTCGTTTCACCAAAATCGGAGATCGTCATACACAGTTGCGGAACTGGGGTTTCAAGCTCAAATCTGACAACCAGCTTGCATGTTTGGTCCTTTGAATCAATATTGCAGGTTCCAGCATCTGATTCAGCCTTTGCATGTCATTTTTTGGTTGTTGGGGTCATTTTTTGTAGCTAAAGGTGTTCCATTTACACTGGAGCAACATCTTCTGTGCATTTGCAAGAAAAATGCCTTCGGGGTTTTGTTCGCAGCACAGAAAAACCATCTGGGTATCTTTCTGTTTTTGCATGCAGTCTATATATTTTGCAAAAACGCACTCAGAAAGCTACAGCAGGACCCCTCTCCGTTGGCAGCTGCAGTTTTGAAGACAGTTTTCAAATGCACCGTTCTTTCTCATACGGACTCCTTTTCCCACGAAATTTTTTTTGATTTTGGCTATTTTTTTGTGCTCTATGCACTAGTGCAGTCGTTTTTTGACTTTGATGCCAAGATTTTTTAGAAATTGCAGATTCTCAGTCGTGACATTGCACGGTTCTCATTTTGGGAACTTCGGAGGATCATAACTTTCACATATGACCTCGTATCGAGGCGATTCTTGTTTTGAAAGTGCATGATTTTTCGAGTAGATTGCAGTGGTGCTGTTTATTTCTCTGGATATTATGCCAAAGTTGTATTTTCAGCATATGCTCTTCATGAGAGTTTTGTAATGCATTGAAATCAAAACCACTTAGTATTTGTTGCTAGTGGTAGTTGTAAACGCACTAATATAAAGTGCCAAATCATATTTTCTTGGGGGGGTTCTTTGATTGAGTGAAAAGGGGGGGTTGTCTTGGTTGGGTTCTCTTCTTTTCAGCACTTCTTCTCTGCATTTCTTCATCATGGATCAAACAAATCTGCCCATCCTAACTCCATACAATTACTTTGAGTGGAAATCACGCATGACAATTCACTTAAGGAAAGCTGGATTAAATAGGATAACTATGGGACTTGAAACTGAACCTGCTAAAGATGAAGATAAGCCTAAGTGGTTTAACAAATGTGATGAGGCATATGGAACATTGTGTTTGTCTGTTTCTCCTGATTTGCTCTTTCACATTGAGTCTTTGAATACACCAAATGAAATCTGGACAAAGCTAGAAACACTATTTGGCACACAAGATTCAATGAGGGGTCATATGTTGGAAAATGAACTAATTAGTTTAAGTCCAGGCAATTTCAACACAATCCAGGATTTCTTCACCAAATTGAAATCACTAAGGCTACAGTTAAAACAATGTGGAATTGAAAAGAAAGATGAACAACTGATTCTTAGTATTCTCTCTAAGCTAAGTTCAGAATATTCTGTGTTTGTTTCTACTTTCTATGCTACTAAGGGTGCACTTGGTACTCAATTCACCATGCCATCTTTAGATGATTTTGCTGTCAATCTCACTCAGGAACAGGACAAGCTAATCCAGATGGGCACTCTTAAGTCCTCTAAGTCACATGCCTTGGCTGCCAACCAAGGCACAAAAGAACAGAAAGGACAAAGTAGTAACAACAATAGTAAGGATAAGAAACAAAAGAATAGCAAGGAGAAGAAGGATCAGATAACGGTTGCTTCAAAAGCAACTAATGAGACCCAATATTCCAAGGGCGACAAGCCTAAGAAAGAGAGGGTCCAATGTGCCTATTGTAAAAGACCTGGTCATGATGAACATAAATGTCTGAAGAAACAAATTGATCACTTGACACACATTCTTGAGAAGAATAATATCAGTGTTCCTGAGTCTATCAAACAGAGTTCTAATGAGGGGTCTAATAAGGCGAAAGAAAACAGCAAGGGGAAAGGAAAGGGCAAGGCCCTTGTTGCAGTTGCTTCTTCACCATCCACTTGGGTTCTTGATTCAGGTGCTTCACACCACATGGCTTCATCTAAGGAAGAACTTGCATCCTTGGAGCCGTGTACTATGCCTTCTATTTTGATGGATGATAACACTCCTGTTGAGGTGAGTGGGAGAGGGTCTGTTGATGTGGGGGATGGCACATTCCATGATGTTCTTTGTGTGCCCTCATTATCAACTAATCTCCTATCGGTATACCAGATCACTCACACAGGTTCAGGCAAGCAGGTTGAGTTCACTCCTGATTCAGTGGAGATTCGTGAGTTGCACAGTGGTTCTACAGTTGCAGTTGGGAGAGCAGATCATCAGTCACGGCTCTATCTGTTTTCTCACTTTGTTCCTGATCCTCCTTCGACTGTTTTGCTCACTCATTCTAATGATGTGAGTAGATTATGGCATGAGCGGTTTGGCCATCTTAACTTCCGCTACTTACAGCAACTCAACCAGCAGAGCATGGTCACAGGGTTGCCTTCAGTTCAGTTTTCAGGTGGTGTTTGCCAAGGTTGCATTCTTGGTAAGCATCCTAAGGAAAAGTTTGACAAAGGTAAGGCATGGAGAGCTTCACAGATACTGGAGTTAGTTCACAGTGATTTGGCTGGTCCATTTCAGCATCCTTCCTTCAGCAGGGCTAGATATGTCCTCACATTCATTGATGACTTTTCTCGAAATACTTGGGTGTACTTTCTCAAACAGAAGTCAGAGGTATTTGATCATTTTCAGGACTTCAAGACTTTTGTAGAGAAGCAATCCGGGAAAGCCATCAAAGTTTTGCGCACTGACAATGGTGGTGAGTATGTCAACCATCGATTTGAGAGGTTTTGCACTTCAGAGGGGATTGATTTGCAGCATTCAGTTCCATACAATCCTCAGCAGAACGGTGTTGCAGAATGGAAGAATAGGTCCTTGAAGGAAATGGCAAACTGCATGATTCACTCCAGATCTCTTGCACCACAGTATTGGGCAGAGGCCATTAACTGTGCTTGTTATATCCAGAACCGTGTTCCTCACCGAGCCTTGAAGGGAGTCACTCCTTTTGAAGCTTGGAGCGGTCGGAAACCATCAGTTAAGCACTTTCGAGTTTTTGGTTCTCCTGCATGGGTCCACATTCCTACAGAGAAACGCAAGGCCTTGGATCCGCAGAGCAGACCTTGCATATTTGTAGGTTATCCTGATGGTGTGAAGGGTTATCGGTTGCTCCACCCTACTACACATGAGTTGTTCATTGAGAGGAGTGTTCAGTTTGAGGAGGGCTCTTCAAGCTCACTTTCTATCACTTCTCCAACTCCTTCTACTTTGACATTGGAGTCACTTGGGATACATGACAGATCTTCTGATGAGTCAGATTCACCTGAGCAGTCTTCTACCTCCACTTCTGATGCAGAGAGCGATTCAGAGGACTCACCTCCTTCCTCTCCTAGTCATCATTCAGAGGTTGATGATTCTCCTCCAGATTCTCCATCTTCCGGTCCACTTTGGGCTAGACAGACCTTGCAGTCTGCAGGTGATTGGGTTGGGGATCCATCAGACACCAGGCGGACTCGTTCACAGTTCCAGGATGCTCCACATGTCTTCATTGCTACTGCCTCAGATCCACAGTCTTTTCATGAGGCTTCTGGTATTCTTGAGTGGGATATAGCTATGCAGGAGGAGTATAGTTCTTTGATGAGGAACCACACTTGGGATCTTGTCCCTCTTCCTAAGGGAAGAAAACTTGTTCGATGTAAGTGGATCTATCGGACAAAATTTGCAGCAGATGGGTCGGTTGACAAGTATAAGGCTCGCTTGGTCGCAAAAGGATTCTCCCAAGTTCCTGGGATTGACTACTCTGAGACTTTTGCGCCAGTTGCCCGAATGAATTCCATCCGACTTGTTCTTGCCATTGCTGCAGCTAATCGTTGGGAAGTACACCAGATGGATGTGAAGAGTGCTTTTCTTCACGGTGACCTTCAGGAGGAGATCTACATGGAGCAGCCACCGGGGTTCCTTCAGGATTCTTCACTTGTGTGCCTTCTTCGGAAGTCTCTCTATGGCCTCAAACAGGCTCCTCGAGCCTGGTATGCCAAGATGGATTCCTTCCTTCTATCAGTTGGGTTCACTCGGTGCCATTCTGATCCCAATGTCTACATTCTACAGCAGGATGATTCACTCCTATTTCTGGTTCTGTATGTTGATGACTTGCTGATCACAGGGAGTTCTTCATCCACCATTGGGGCTGTCAAAACTGCCCTTCATGATAGATTTTTGATGACTGACTTGGGCTTGTTGCATTACTTTCTCGGGATTGAGATCTACCAGTCTTCTTCTGGGATCACCATCACACAGTCCAAGTATGCTCTAGATTTGCTCTCGAGGTTTCATATGGCTGACTGTAAGCCTGCTCCGACTCCCTTTCTTTCTGGAGTCAAACTTGAGGCTCAGTGTTCTTCTCCACTTGTTGATGGCACTTTGTACCAACAGCTTGTTGGGAGTCTCATTTATCTGACTCATACGAGACCTGACATTTCATATGCTGTAGGCATGGTCTCTCGATTCATGCAGGAGCCTCATGAGCTGCACTGGAAAGCAGCCAAGCGGATCCTTCACTACATTCAGGGTTCTCACAGTCTTGGGATTCACTATGCAGCGGGTATTGAGCTTGACTTGGTGGGCTACACAGATTCTGATTGGGTGGGCGATTCTCAGGATCGCAAGTCTACTTCAGGTTACAGCTTCTCACTTGGTTCAGGTCCTGTTTGTTGGTCGAGCAAGAAGCAATCTGCTATTGCTCTATCTTCTACTGAGGCTGAGTATCGGGGGGCTGTGAATGCCTCTACTGAGGCCATTTGGCTTCAGAATCTTCTCACTGAGTTTGGTATCCAGATCAGACGGCCATCAGTCATATTTTGTGACAACCAGAGTGCCATTCAGATCTCACAGAATCTGGTCCATCATCAGCGGACCAAACACATAGAGGTCCACATGCACTACATCCGGGAGCTCATCCATGGCCACGTCATCGACCTTCGCTACTGTCCGACTTCCGAGCAGGTTGCTGATATCTTCACCAAACCCTTCACTGAGAGCAAGTTCCTTCATTTGCGAGCTTTGCTGGGGGTGCGGGATGCTTCATCTTCTGGGGGGGCTTCTTCCTCTCACTCGGAGTCTTGACTCTCTCTACTTTTGGGGGGGTCTCTTCTCTCTCTCTTTGGGGGGGACTTTTATGTACATGGGTACCTCATCAGGCTTGATTTGCCGGGACCCATTTCTACATCCACCTAAGCTTCACTTATGGGGGGGTGTTAGTGTAGGTTTTTATTTCCTAGATGGGTTATTTATTTTTCCTATATTCCTAGGTTTTTCCTACACTTCTATTAATCTCGCTTAGGTTAATAAAGCATGTCTTATTAGGTGAGTAGTTGCGAGGTGTCACCTTCCTACATGTGAGCATCCATTAGCTATCTTGGGAAGATACTTTGCTATCTTTAGTCCGATAGATGGTTGCTCCTCATTGGTCGGTGTTGCCACCTCCTCTCTCTTCCTAGTCTATATAAGCATGCTACCTGGCTTGTATTTTGCATCTTTTGCTTTTGCATCCTCTTAATGCTATTTTGCTTCTAGCATTTGCATTACTCTCTTGGAGACTAACTCTGTGTTGCTATTTTGATTTCGTATCATTTGCATTCATAGTTTTAATATCTATTCTTTGCACTAGTTTTCTGGGTTATTAATCTTTTCAGATTCTAACATAATTTGATTCCCTCCATTTTCCCATTATCATCTTGGCACCTGAATTAGGGATTTGGTAATTGTTATCATTGGGAATTGTACCTATATGCAAAGCTAGTCAAAGCACTACAATTTCGTGTAACATGGGACTAATCTCAGGTTGTGGGTGCCCTATGACGAGATTAGACCTCCAGATTGTGGGTTGGTTCCCTTCAAATGCTCTATTGAGATGTATGTCTTTTACTTTTTGGGAAAAGGGAAGAAAGAAACTAACTGAACTCTAAGTGTAAAAAGGTGATGCACCTGATATAGATAAAAATAATGCAATCTGATTCACAATGCTTGCTTAGAAATCTAACTTCTACACAATCCAGACTTGGCATAAATATCATAAAAATGATTCTAAGGAAGACTTGAAAACATGTTTTATGAAGGAAAATACTTTTTCATAGAATAAAAAGACTATTTCTGGTTAACACAACCTAAGATCTATGATGAATTTATACTTTAATGCCATAAACGATGAGGTGAGACAATAATTTTGAAGGTTTAATAATAAAACATAGCAAAATTTCATCAAAATCACTTCAGTATTCAACACTAAAAGGAAAGGTAATTCAACTAATCTGAAATAATAAAGGAAAGCTTTTCAAAAGACAAAAGATAACTTGTAACATGTCGATCTCTCAATAAAATTATAATGGTGAGCTACAAGAATTCTCCAATCTGTTTGAATTAGAATGAGAATCAAGAACTAGCAAAAATAGACTTTTGCTTTACAATAAATAGGATTGCTCTTTCCAAGAGGCATGCAAAAAATAAGACTTGTAGATAACTACCTCTAAAAAACTCATTCCTGAGCAACCTCAAAAATCCTCAAAATTAGGGTCTAAAACTGCCTCAAATTGAGCAAAAATAGCTTCAATTTGGGCTTCTCCATGTGTTTGACCAAAATTTTGACTAAGGACCCTAAAAATACTCATAAAGTCATGCAAAACCTTCTAGGTGGCCTAGTTAACTCAACTAATCAATTTGCATGAGTAAAATTGATTGTAAGTAAATAATAAAGTAATAATATATTACTCTATTTTTGGTTACAACTTGTCTATTTTTTATTTTACAATTTTTCGAAAATAATAAAGTAATTTGTAGAATATTACTTTATTATTTATTTACAATTAATTAATGTGTAAAATCGTGCATGATTAGAAGAAGAAAAAATACTCGTTATCACTCCAATACATTTGCCTATTTTGCAAAAATAGGACTTTAGGAAAAATACACATTTCCTTATCACTCCAATACATTTGTGAAAAAATAATCTTTCTGCAAGGAAAATAAAAGGACCTATCACTTCTGTAGCACTCCATGTACAAGACAAAACTTGTATAAATATCCACTTCTTAAATCTCCTTATGTCCCCATATGCAATAATTGAAGTTTATGGAAAATAACTCCATCATGCAACTTGACCCCATGCATAAAAATCCATTATATGCTGCCTTTATCAATGGTGCCACCATGCAATTTCCATATCACTTATCACATATGCTACATCTCCTCTATGCATAAAGAAATTTACCCCTTGAACCTCCATGTATCTGAAATGCATAAAATATTGCATCATTAAAGATGCTCACCTCAACTTATCTGCCACCTTTGCAAACTTTATATCCATGTATATCATGTCATAAAACATCCATCATCTTGGTTGTTATCCACCATGCATAATATTGAGATCCATCCTTGGATGCCAAGGCATAGAAAAGGACCTAAAGCTGTATCTTGTTATTTCTCCACCATTCGACCACCAAGGAGATCCATCATGTATAGTCTTAAGGCTTGGAGCCTTCCCACATATCATATCGACCTCTTGACTTAGAAGGAAATAATCTTCAAAAGGTTACTGTCGGCCACCATGTGTTATGATTACTAGAAAGGTCATGACCCTGATTGCAGATTTGGATAAGGTAATAATTTGGTTTTTTAAGTAAAAAAAAAAACACTTGAGTGAAAAGAAACTTCGACCAAAATATGGAATCAACCCTAATTTTTCTCATTCACTCATCTTTTTGTTTTCCTTCTTTTTGAGCTCTGTAAAAAATGCTGGCCGAGGGTTTGAAGTTGCTCCATGTTGGCTTTGGTTCTCTCCCTCACTATTTTCAATGCATCATTGTTGCCATGAACTCCTCACTAGCTGGAAAGAAGGTAAACCTCTCTTGTGTTTGTTACAAAACTTTAGAATGTTGTTGTTTTTTTTACCTGTATGGCCACGACCTTTTACTTATTATAATAATCTTTACTATTTGTGCATTCCTTTAATGTCCTCATTCTTTTATTGTGTGATCTCCTTCTCAATGGTTTCCTCTGGCATATTTGGAATTTTGAGGCCACTGTGAAGCCGTGAAGACCCTTCTCTGCTTTGTAAGAACTGAGGTGAGCATTTGCTATCCTCTCTGTAGCTTCATTCTTTTGATGTTTTTACTCCTTTTTGCATGATAATCTGTAGATGGTTGTGGGTACTGTGTTTTTTGATAAGAAATGTCAAGTCTCTGTTGGCCATGGTTGTATCTACTTTTATCTTGATGTGTTCTTTATAATACAGAAACCTGAGGCTTTTTTTGGAGTTTTGGGTTAGGGTTTAAATTTCTTTTGCATACCCAGAACTTCCACTTGCCATGGCTATGCTTGTCTTTGTCAATAAGAAAATAAATGTAACTCACCCGGAGGGTTTGAAGGTTAAGAAGTTAGGGTTTCAACTTCAATATGCACAAAAATTCTTATAATGCTATGGCCACTGCTTTACTTGATCTCCTCCTCTATTTTGTAAGAAATAAAAGAACTAGTGTATCTATGAAGAAATTCTGTGAATTTGGCATATGGGTATATATTCATGCTCGTTTCTTGCTCTTCTATGTAGGTCATGACTGTATTGTGGCATCCTCTTTGAAATCTCTCTTTGAGCCTACAAGAACATCACTGGGGTTTTGATTTCATAAGCACTGGTGGTATATTGCTTGTGTAGCATCACATGACTATGCTTCTATCTCTTATTACTGGCAAGAGTTAAGGGTTTTGAAGCTTTGGAAATGGGTTTTCTTGCATTTTCTCTACTTCTCCTTTATATTTCTCACCTCCTTTGAGAATGCTTCATACACATTTGCTGATGATTACTTGCTTTACTTCTCACTGTGGCTGATGGGTAGAAGCATATGTTAATCTCTGTCATGACAGTAGTCTTTTTGGTAATCTATATAATAGTTTGACATTTTACCTCCATCTGCACCATTATAGAAACACTTGTATCATACTATAAGGCTTTTCTATAGACTATCTTTTTGGATTGCATGAGCAAAAATGATGAACTACGTGGATGTATCATCATGACCGCATGAATGTAGGAATATCTCAGCTATAAATGGATGTATATCATGGCATAGAGATTAGCTATCCTCTTCTTCATTGTTATCTCTCAACTGTAAATGTAATGTTGTGTATTGGATAACATGTATTCTTATTTGTTTCTTGCTATTTTTTCAAGGCTTAAGTAACATAGATATATGATGCAGAGGCATCCACACTAAAACCTTGATATGCAGTATGGATGTCCGCAACCCTTCATCATCATCATCATCATCATCATCATCATCATGTTTTCCTTAACACTGTCAGCATCATCACATTTACTCTGCCGACCGATATCCTCCTGATGACAAGCCTTCGCCCTTTCGCATGTCAACAGCATCATCTTATTCGACTATCGGCAGCATCATCATCACATTCGGCAAGCGCGAACATCCTCCTGACGTTCACTATTCATCTCACCGACAAACTCTACCTTCACTATCTTCAGCATCATTATGTTCAACATCATGTTAATTAGCAGGATAAAGAACATCCGGTTCCTCCCACATATCCTGATGATGATACTCTACTTCACGCACCGTCCCTCCGATGCTTACGTCACCCCGATATCCTGATGACGATGACGTCACATGCAGCTTCTCAATATCCTGCTGCTCCGCAATATCCTGATGACGTATATCCTGATGATGATGACGTCATATCCTATTGTTGGCCAAACTTAACTTTTTTCGGCCCGCGATCAACCTGATCTTCTACCTTATGCCGATATGCTCCTCCTCGGCAACACCTGATGATGATCACCCCGACGCACATTCACTTCATGCACTCGACTGCATCATGTTCATCTCCATCTACCCGGATGACGATGTCCGAAGCGACTGCAGGATATTCACCAAATTATCCTGATGATGCCGTTTTGACAAATTTCCAGCCTTAGCGGATTTTCACCGTTCTGATCCGCCGAACCTCCGGGGATGACTCGATCCACTTCCAGGGTGATCTTCCAAACTTTAATCTATCAGCTCGGCCTAGCACATGCCCATGCTAGGGTTCTTAACACCTTTTGACCGCGATCCTGCACACCTGCATGCAAACAGAAAGCAAACTAAATCCTAATCTACTGTACATAACCATTCCACCGATCCGACGAATCAACCGGTGGAATGGATCAGCGAATCCATGAAACCACCCAAAATAGCAAATCGATCACACAGTGGAGACCAAACAGAAAATGAACACAACAGGATCTCTTATTCGATTTCAAAAGATGCTATTACAATACTCTGTCTCTCTCTCACAAAGTCTGATCGATGATATCCAATACCAACCGATCCTCATGCATAAATAGGTTTTCCTGCGAGTACTACTACTCGACTCCAAGCGGTTGGGAAATCTCTCCAGGCAGCTGGGAGATCCAACCGGACCTACAGCATGACAGCTGTCTTAACAAACTTCCTAAAAATAGTAAAGCATGGTGAGCATGACCTTATTACATGCATTGGTCTTATCAGACCTTCTTGGAAACATTAACAAGACTCAAACTAACTAACTGCCTCATGGAGGCCAGCTGTCAGGTAGGTGCTCCTGCACCAGATACCACTATGATGCAGAGGCATCCACACTAAAACCTTGATATGCAATATGGATGTCCGCAACCCTTCATCATCATCATCATCATCATCATCATCATGTTTTCCTTAACACTGTCAGCATCATCACATTTACTCTGCTGACCGATATCCTCCTGATGACAAGCCTTCGCCCTTTCGCATGTCAACAACATCATCTTATTCGACTATCGGCAGCATCATCATCACATTCGACAAGCGCAAACATCCTCCTGACGTTCACTATTCATCTCACCGACAAACTCTACCTTCACTATCTTCAGCATCATGATGTTCAACATCATGTTAATCAGCAGGATAAAGAACATCCGGTTCCTCCCACATATCCTGATGATGATACTCTACTTCACGCACTGTCCCTCCGATGCTTACGTCACCCCGATATCCTGATGACGATTATCTTGATGACGATGACGTCACATGCAGCTTCTCAATATCCTGCTGCTCCGCAATATCCTGATGACGTATATCCTGATGATGATGACATCATATCCTGCTGTTGGCCAAACTTAACTTTTTTCGGCCCGCGATCAACCTGATCTTCTACCTTATGCCGATATGCTCCTCCTCGGCAACACCTGATGATGATCACCTCGATGCACATTCACTTCATGCACTCGACTGCATCATGTTCATCTCCATCTACCCGGATGACGATGCCCGAAGCGACTGCAGGATATTCACCAAATTATCCTGATGATGCCGTTTTGACAAATTTCCAGCCTTAGCGGATTTTCACCGTTCTGATCCGCCGAACCTCCGGGGATGACCCGATCCACTTCCAGGGTGATCTTCCAAACTTTAATCTATCAGCTCGGCCTAGCACATGCCCATGCTAGGGTTCTTAACACCTTTTGACCGCGATCCTGCACACCTGCATGCAAACAGAAAGCAAACTAAATCCTAATCTACTGTACATAACCATTCCACCGATCCGACGAATCAACCGGTGGAATGGATCAGCGAATCCATGAAACCACCCAAAATAGCAAATCGATCACACAGTGGAGACCAAACAGAAAATGAACACAACAGGATCTCTTATTCGATTTCAAAAGATGCTATTACAATACTCTGTCTCTCTCTCACAAAGTCTGATCGATGATATCCAATACCAACCGATCCTCATGCATAAATAGGTTTTCCTGCGAGTACTACTACTCGACTCCAAGCGGTTGGGAAATCTCTCCAGGCAGCTGGGAGATCCAACCGGACCTACAGCATGACAGCTGTCTTAACAAACTTCCTAAAAATAGTAAAGCATGGTGAGCATGACCTTATTACATGCATTGGTCTTATCAGACCTTCTTGGAAACATTAACAAGACTCAAACTAACTAACTGCCTCATGGAGGCCAGCTGTCAGGTAGGTGCTCCTGCACCAGATACCACTATGATGCAGAGGCATCCACACTAAAACCTTGATATGCAATATGGATGTCCGCAACCCTTCATCATCATCATCATCATCATCATCATCATGTTTTCCTTAACACTGTCAGCATCATCACATTTACTCTGCTGACCGATATCCTCCTGATGACAAGCCTTCGCCCTTTCGCATGTCAACAGCATCATCTTATTCGACTATCGGCAGCATCATCATCACATTCGGCAAGCGCAAACATCCTCCTGACGTTCACTATTCATCTCACCGACAAACTCTACCTTCACTATCTTCAGCATCATGATGTTCAACATCATGTTAATCAGCAGGATAAAGAACATCCAGTTCCTCCCACATATCCTGATGATGATACTCTACTTCACGCACTGTCCCTCCGATGCTTACGTCACCCCGATATCCTGATGACGATTATCTTGATGACGATGACGTCACATGCAGCTTCTCAATATCCTGCTGCTCCGCAATATCCTGATGACGTATATCCTGATGATGATGACGTCATATCCTGCTGTTGGCCAAACTTAACTTTTTTCGGCCCGCGATCAACCTGATCTTCTACCTTATGCCGATATGCTCCTCCTCGGCAACACCTGATGATGATCACCTCGATGCACATTCACTTCATGCACTCGACTGCATCATGTTCATCTCCATCTACCCGGATGACGATGCCCGAAGCGACTGCAGGATATTCACCAAATTATCCTGATGATGCCGTTTTGACAAATTTCCAGCCTTAGCGGATTTTCACCGTTCTGATCCGCCGAACCTCTGGGGATGATCCGATCCACTTCCAGGGTGATCTTCCAAACTTTAATCTATCAGCTCGGCCTAGCACATGCCCATGCTAGGGTTCTCAACACCTTTCGACCGCGATCCTGCACACCTGCATGCAAACAGAAAGCAAACTAAATCCTAACCTACTGTACATAACCATTCCACCGATCCGACGAATCAACCGGTGGAATGGATCAGCGAATCCATGAAACCACCCAAAACAGCAAATCGATCACACAATGGAGACCAAACAGAAAATGAACACAACAGGATCTCTTATTCGATTTCAAAAGATGCTATTACAATACTCTGTCTCTCTCTCACAAAGTCTGATCGATGATATCCAATACCAACCGATCCTCATGCATAAATAGGTTTTCCTGCGAGTACTACTACTCGACTCCAAGCGGCTGGGAAATCTCTCCAGGCGGTTGGGAGATCCAACCGGACCTACAGCATGATAGCTGTCTTAACAAACTTCCTAAAAATAGTAAAGCATGGTCAGCATGACCTTATTACATGCATTGGTCTTATCAGACCTTCTTGGAAACATTAACAAGACTCAAACTAACTAACTGCCTCATGGAGGCCATCTGTCAGGTAGGTGCTCCTGCACCAATATATCTCTTTATTTCATCACCAGTGATATGCCTTTATGCATCCTATATCTGTAGCTAGTTGTTCATGTCGTTATCATTATTCATCCTTCTTTGTAAGTGGGCAATGACCATGACTATGTATCATGAATGCTTCCTGCTCATTTAAACTACTTCATAGGTCACTGCCATGCCTAATTTGGTGATGATGATTGTATTGGTGATGGTGACTTTCTTGTCTTTGCAATGTGTTTTTCTTTATGTCATCATTATATCCTTAGATTGCACCTACTCTTTGATTACATCTTGCATGAATGCACTATGTTCATCTACTTCTATTTGGAACTTCTTCTTGACTGCATGAATGTAGTCTCTCCTTACTGTGTTGTATACATTTCTGTGTGCATCCTCTGTAGCTTGTAACTCCATTCATAACTATTGGTTATATCTCTATATTGATTTATCTTTTGTAGCTTGCAAATACATTTATAATTTTCTTGCATTTGATCCTAAAGGTTGACCTGACTGTTATGTTTGAGACCCATGCACTGTGTTGGGGTATATACTTGTATTACACACTTCACCCTTTCATGCTTGATTGTCTGAACATGTTATTCTATTTTGAATGCAGTATTTGATCTTCATATATCTTTTGATGATTTGAAAACTCTGAGGCAATGGTGGCAGTCTTTTACAAAGTTTATATCTTCTCTTTCAGATGACTGCACATCCATCTCATACATTTTGTGGAGTTTTATTTAATGGCAGTCAAGTTAGCATAGAGATTAGGTTGTTTGTCTCCCATTGCTCTCTCTGCTATTCATGTGGCACTATTCTATCTTCTTCTTATGTGGCATTGTAACTTTAAAATGTGATATAGCTATTTTAAACTTGATCATCTTAGATAGTATGAAAACAACATGAAACATACCTGGTATGCAATGCTATTTCATCTCTCCTTTTTCATAATGAGATGACTCTTCATAAGACTTGTTCTGTAACTTTTACACAAGTTTTTGTATCTTCTTTGCTTTGTCTCTCTTCTTCTTTATTAGGCACATAATCTGAAAACTTGCCCAACTCTTGAGATGACTGTAATCTAATTTTTTATGAACTTGTCTTTTTGTTAATCTTGATTTAGTCATATAGTTCTGATTTGTCCAATCAACTATAATGTTGTCATGATGACATTTTCCTTGTGTAAGTTGATTAGATGATGCATGATATAACATAGAATGATGCATCTTGTCTTTTCCTTTGGTACTCTTTTAAAAAGAAATGAAAAGAAACATGCTGGACTCAACCCTTTTGGGAGCCACATTTAATCCACATATTTATTTGTCTTCAAATCAGCAACAAAATTTGTCCTATACCTGCACAGTGAACAAATGAGTTAGCATAAAAAAGTACCTGATAGCATTGATTGATCTCCTTCATGATTTCTTTTTGATCTGTGTCATTATCTAATCTGAATTCTTATCTGAATGCATGATGTGAAAAGTAGATGTCTCTGTTTGATAAAAGCATGTGATAACTATAAATATCCAGAGCACTAACGGGACTGTCCCAAAAATTTTTGCAGGTCTCAATTGGATGGTGACTTGGATGGAAGCGTGAAGACCAGCTTCAACAACAACCTCCATCATCAAGCAATGATAGATGTTTAGATTTATCATATGGTCTTTTTCTTTTCTTTTATCAAACAAATACATAGCTTGCATGTTTGTAATTGCTTAGTTTAGTTATTCCCACGGCTTGTGTAGGACACATTTGAACATTTCTTTAAAACATGATCAATTAGTTTCTCTAATTCATATGATGTATATGTATTTCATTTTTAATCAATGCATGAGATAAAGTAATAGATACCTAGATGTATGTCAAAACATGACATGAAATAATAGTGTAATACATCTTTTATTCAAAATTAATTAATCTGAATAATCAATTTAACTTATAACTCTTGAAAAAAATCAACTTTGTAGAACAACTGTATCTCCTTGAATGATTGAGCCTTTGATGATTAATTCTTTTGTCATGATAACTTATCAGTCCTGGTTGGACTAATAGGTTATCTTGACAACTGGATCCTCTTTTCAGCTTTGTCAAAGTGTCAACCATTCAAGAATGCATAACTTTGAATTTTTCTAATTATTCTTTCTGAACAATTACAGCTAGGTCCAACTAATTTTTAGTGTGAACAAAAAATTAGTAACAGTAATATTTTGTAGATTTTTGGGAGAGGATGAAGAAAAGGGAGTGAATTATTCAAAAAGAGTAGAGGTAAATAAAGGTAGTAGGGAGTCAAAAAGACTTCATAGAGAAAATAAAAATAAGCAACCTGAAGGCCATTAGGAAAGGGTCCAATAAATGCACATGTGTGTGATAAAATGGTAAGAGAGGTGCAACTATGAGGAAGAGGAAATGAAGAATAGTGAGAGGATAATATAAGGGATTGTGTAAAAGAAAGGATGAACACCAAACAAAGACTTCTTAGTTTTTGTTAAAGGCACCATTTTTTCGTAGGAGCTTCATTGTCTTCATGTGTTAATGGAGAGAGAGAGGGAAAATACCATGAATGTGAAGATAACACACTAAGGAAAGTGCTTTATTAGAAGACTAGGAAATAAAAGAAGGAATTTACTAAGTAGGTTGAACCACTATTCTTGAAATGAATGCAATTCAAGGTAAGGGAAGGCCATAATATATCTATCTTCCTATATTTTGTACTATAGATTAGTTGTTTAAACTCTATGTTTTATTTAATATAATAAATGAAAGATATATTTTGATAGTGCTCAATGGTGTGTAATCTTTATTATGGGATATTGAAATATTTTCACATCTCATTTTTGGACATTATTTATAATTTCAATTATTGGACATTTAATTATTGTTATTTTACTATTGAGTGATTTCATGTGTGTAAAGGTAAAATAGTTGATATTTAAGATGCATAGAATTTCAAAGTCAATATAATAAGCAATTATTATTGGCATGATTATAGATATACATCTTGTCTTGCTTCGGCTATGATTATAAGGACTAACCTATTGACAAAAATCTAAGTGCAATTGAGTGCAAGAAAAATGTCAAAGATGGGAACATGGTTGAGGTAGAAGTGTCCTAACTGCCGAAAAGAGTTGGCATGATAGATAAACTCGATGCATGCACACACTCACTTAGTTTCATGGCATATTACATCATTCAAATTTCTTCATTAACTCGCTTTATTATGCATCGTTATGTGGTTGTGTAGTCATGTTTGAGCATTTTCCATGGTTAATGGATGTGATTGACGTATGATGATTATATAAATATGTGAATTCTACAGTATGTTCATTTGAATTACATAAGTTAGCCATGTATTTATGCATTCTTTTGACTTAGATTTATTAGAATTGTATAAGTTGAATTCAATTCAATTTATTTATATTACTTAAAGAGTTTGTGTGTGTGTGTGTGTGTGTGTGTGTGTGTGTGTGTATGTTCATTTGAATTGCATAAGTTAGCCATGTAATGATATTTTAGATAGACTTAAAATAAGCATATATTTATAGATACATATTTATAATTTATAATATACAAAAAAAATAATATATAATTATACAAACATATAAGCAATATATTATTTCTTTTGTTTATTTAATTTGGTAATTAATTTGTTTTGGAAAAAGAAAGAAGTTGAATTATTAAATGTACATGTCTATTTTAAAGATTTACAAAATCAATTATTAAAATTATCATATTTATGAATCAAAAAATTATATTTTCTAATATTAGTTTTAAGTATGATTGCATGAATATGAATAAAATCATTTTAATATTATTTTTCTTTTATTAAGAATATAATATTATATTTTGTTTCTAAGTTTTGAAAAAAATAGGAAGAGTTATTAAAAGAAGAGAATTACCTTTTTTCATTCTTCTTTTTGGTTATCAATTTTATTATGCAAAGGAAAAGAAAAATAAAATAGGTTATTGAAGCTCAGGGATTTCAAAGCACTTTTTTGTGAAGAATTGAAGGATTGATGTGCTTTTTTTGAATTGATTAGTTCATCTCCATTGTTTTTACCAAATTGCTACAAGGATTGAGGTCAGATTCTTGTAATGAAAGGCTTTAACAAAGACTTACTTTGGTTAATAATTGAATATAGGATTGTGTGAAGAAATTGTGATTTATATGCTTCTTGTGCAAAAAGAAAGATTTAGACAAATTATAGTTTCATTGATATTGAAGATTAGAAAGTAATTTTGTTGAATTGATTTTATTAGGAATTCTTAAACATTAGTAGGAATATTTGATAGGTTATTTGATCTAAATATGATTTTTAGAATATTGAAATATTAATTTCTTGTATAGGAGAAAAAAAAACATAATAGAAGACTTGGGAAGACACTAAAAACAAAAATAGTAACCAATCTTAGTTTAGACATATCTCTTAAACCGTGATCTGGGTATTTCTAATTTTTGGATAAATAGTTTTAAATTAGAGGATAAACGTTATCTCTAATTTTTATGATTTTATTTTTTATAGTTTGTTTTTAGTTATTAAAACAAGTGGACTATTTTAAAAAAAATTGGTAAATCTGTCATGAGAAAAATTAGTCTATTGCGGCATCAGTAACTTTAGTTTTATGAACTAGGTTTCTCTAAAAGTTTTATGGAAGGTGTACAACTAATTATTTTGAATCATATAAAAACATCATCCTTACCCAATGCTTCAATTCAAAGATATGTATTAATTAGTGACTATCTATCATTGCTACTATTTTTAACATGATATTTATATGTGATTATATTGTATTTATAAAATTATATTAAAGAAAGTTATTATGAAAATATTTATTGGGTTTTGTATATCTCTGTATTATCTTCTCAAAATATTTTAAAAATTAGAAAAATGTTGTGTTTTGAGAAAGTTATGTATGTTTTAGTGAAAACTATATTTTATGCAATATAAATCCAAGTTGCTGGCATGAAAGTCATGTTTGGCTTATGTGTGATCTCCCAACATGGTTTTGTCACTTTGTAAGAATGTTGAAATTACTATGTGGATACTAGTTATGAGGGTGTGAGCATGAGTTGTAAATTATAATATTTTAGTCCACATTTAAAGTCACTTGTAGTGTTGATGTCCATGCTTAATTTTCTTGTCCTACCATTCTATCTCCTATAGTAGCATCTTGATCACCTGCAGGTTTAATTTAACTGACTTATCTATCTATGCCTTCATTTAAATGGTGTTCTTGTTTGAAAAACATGAATCTGAAATTGTTAGAAAAGATGATTTTCCTTTATTCCTTATTACAAATTTAATCATAATGATAATACATATATGATCTTGCTTGTAGGTATGAATTCATATAATCTAGCTTTATTTGTGAAATAACTATGCATACAAAGTGGATTGTATATATATAACATATAAATATCTATATAATTTATGGTGCAGGAGCACCTAACACAAGGTGGCCTCCATGAGGCATTCAACTATTTGATGCTCATTTTGTTGTTTCCAATAAGGTCCTATAAGACCATTTATGTAATAAGGTCTGTTTGACCAATGCATGTTATTTTAGTTTGTATCTAGGTTTATGTTGTAAGTCCCAAGGACACTTGTTGATCTGTAATCACAAAGGTTGTTAGGTAGTTGGGGGTTGTTAGATCTCCTAGCTACTTGGAGTCGGGTTGGTACTACTCAGAGTGAGTAGATAAATACCCTAGATCAGCGAATGTAATTAGGGTGATGTAAGAGAGATCAGAATAGTGTGATTTATATTTGAGAAACAGAGCATTTGTATACACATTCTGAAAGGCATAATAAAATTTTGTGCTGTACATCTTTCTATCTTTCAATTCCTTTAGTTTTCTTTGTGCCATTGATTTTCTTGTTCTGAGGCTGAGATGGGTTCTTAGCCCATACATATCAATTTGTGTTTTCATTTTGTTCGATTTCGTGTTTGCAGGATCACGTACAAGGTGCAAATAGATCCTAGCACCATCATGTGCTAGGTTGGCAGGGTGAAAGATCTATGTTAGATTGGCTAAGGAACATATCTATGTAGTTGTGAAGTTACAGGGTTTATAGTGGATCAAATTGGTGCAAGATTCGCGTTGTTTCATCAGATATACAATTTGTGTGTATATCACAATTGTATGCTCAATATACATCCTATGTATTTATCACAGTTGTATGTCGTCTGTATCTCACAAGTGCATGTTGTAGTTGTATGTAGTGAACATACATTGTGGTTATGCATTGAGTTAAGATACAAGGGAGAGAGAAAGTTGAAGCTTCTGATCGACATACAAGGGAGTCAACGATTTGGTCAAACCCATCAAATGTATATTTGAATTGCATGTTGTGAATGTACATTGCTAATGTACATCAAGTTCAAATAGAAGGAGGGTCAATGGTCAAACTCTTTGAATGTATGTTCTGAATGCATCTTCTGAATGTATATTGAACATATACATTGTGTTCATACATTGTATTAGGTACAAGTACTGACTGGCAGTGACGGTGAGGGAGACCGGTGGTTGCAGGTCAACGAAAGCATGTACAAGTGTTCGGTATAATGGCAAGGGTGGCAGATACATTCAGGTCACTGGCAGTAGTAGGTCATGTTATGCATGTATTAATTGGTTTCATCGGAGTATCGGCTGGAGATTTCTAGAGACTGCCGATGGTAAGTGTTATACCGATGGTCGCGTGGAGTAAAGGAACATCGGGAAGAGATATGGTACTGGTCTAATGGATTGCAAGGTGGCCGATGGAAGAAGTCTGGCTAACAGGTGAAGTCAGGGGGCCGATGAGTCAAAGGGACTTCAGGGTGATCTGTGTATCAGAGTAAGGTTTGGAGAAGGAGCCGATGGTGTATAGTCTTGCCGATAGGCGAGAGGTGCAAGTGTATACAATGGAGAATGTATGTTAAGTAAAACATAGACATACAAGGGGTAATGCAGGCTAGGGTGTTTAGCTCTGCATCAATTTATTTCATAAACAATACTGGCATCTATTAATATATAACTGAATTCTCTTATCCATGTTGCATAAATCAATAAATGGTTAGAAAAATATACTTGTATCTAGATAGTATGGGTATCTGAAATAAATCATGAATGATGCTCATTGTTAGAAGTATGACATGCATACATCATATAGAACTTGTACTTGCTTGAAAAGGTGTATTCACATTGATTTTGTAAGAAAGTAACTATTAACTGTTGTGTGGAAAAATACATGTGTTATCATGGATTGATTTTGCAATGGAATTAGTTAATTTGTTGTGTGAGTGTATTGGACTTAGCTTTTGGGATGGGTACAAAATGTAGAATAATAGAGAAGGTTGATCCTCTTTTTAGGATTTTGACCATAATGATATTTTTAGGTGCCTTGGCCAAAGCCATGTCTTCATTGAAATAGATGAATGTATGTGTCTAGCAAAATTATATTTATATGTTTCTTTACCACATCCTATTTGTGAGATATTGCACATTCTATTAGAAAGATATGTATTTAGACATCAGGTTGCACTAGGTTGTCCCTCCTGCCTATTGTTTCTAGGTTGCTACACACTTTATGTAGGTTTGGGTATCCTTCATGTTAGGAAGGATTCTGCGGAAGCGTAAATGCTTCATGGTTGGGTGAAAAATTCCTTGGGCTATGTTCTCGTCTCTCAGCTTGCAGATGACCATGTGGGTTAGTGGTGGCCAGCAATAGTGATTTCATTTATTATTCAATACTTGTATATTGTACTTTATTATTGTATGGAGATGACTTAATGGAATGAGAGCTAGAGATTACATATCATTATATATTATTTTATTGTGCTAACATGGATATAGCATATGGCTTTGTAAGATGTAATTGATATTTTGATATATATATATATATACATGGAAGATGTATATTATCTATTTTATATTAATAAAAATGCGATTTGATTTATTGAATTCTTTGATATAGTTCTGGATCATACCTTACATTTGGTATTAGAGTATAGTTGTAACATTGGGAGCTCTGGGTGTTGTGTTGCTCAGTTTATTCAAGCATGTGTGGGTCCTTGTGTGTTGGCGTGCTCTGAGTAGCATGTGCCTTCTTTTTTTGTGTCTTCCTTGCATGTGTGTGGTGAGGAATACATTGTTTCAGGGTTAGATAAAACTTGGTGCTTGCCTAGAAGTTGCTTATGTGTGTTTTCCTTTTGGATGTCCTGAATGCTTGGCATAAACCCTTGTAGTGTGTGTGAGTGCTCGAGTGACCTTTGTAGCATCATGTTCATGCTTGTGTCACCACTTTTGATAGTGGAGTTATGAAAACCTTTGTGTGAAAGGAAATACCATGTTCATGAGTGTGATTGAACTTGGTTTAATACCTTTTTCAGAGTTATGCATTAGTATGTGAAAGAGGATGTTCGATCATATGCTTGATATGTGAGTAATATTGTTGTGGTAATGCTAATTTAAATGTACCTTACATTGTGCACATTGTTGTGTTTATGTTTGTTGCAAGAGTAGCATTTCCTTATAATGCTTGTCATTTTTGTTTTATTAATTTCCTCTGTATGGTGATTGGAAATGCTTTCTTGAAGTGCATATTGCTTTATGTTCTTAAGAGCATGTCCTTGTGTGTCGATTAATTATGCGGTTGTAAGAAAGATAGTGTTGCATTGCATTGCTAGCTTATGTCCCCATATTGCATTCTTCCCTAGGATTCATGTGGGAACCTCGGTGTAATTATTGTATTGCATTATTTGAAGAGTTAAAAAGAAAATGGGGTTAGAGAAAAGGTCATTGGCATGGTCCTTGTGATGTTGAAGTGTTAGAATCTTGAGCTAATTAGCAAACCCTACATCTTGTGACTTTAAGTTGTGATTTCCTTGTTGTTTAGTGTGCATTTAGAATGCTTGTCATCATGTTGTGAATAAATTTGGTCTCTTGCAAATGTTGCATTAATGTATTATCCATATGATTAGTGAACCCTTGTTTGGTAAGAAATGTTAAACATTTCCTGTTGGTGAGATTGATGTGTTTAGATATGTTGGTTGTGAACTTGATTTTGTCCTAGCTTAATCTTGGTTGCTAGATGTTTGCTAGTGTATGACTGTGTGTGTCTTGTATGGTGATTGTGATTCCCTTGAATGAGATGCAACTTTTGGTTGCTTGGCACCATTGAGTGATGCTAGTGTGGATAAAATAGAATGATCTATATTATAAGTGTGTTTGGAGTCTTAGAAGACTTGTTTGTTTGGTGTGATTAAGTGTGTTCTCTTGCTCACCTCATATTTTGGGATCTAGGCGTAGTGTACCATTGTACTCCCTCCCTAGCAGCTAGAATTAGTCATGTAGTTCATGTAATGTGGAACTTTAAATTTTGATACTTTCTTTATATGACTTTGGTAAATTCTCTAATGTTGTAAGGACCAACATTGAATTTTTGTTCTTATTTATGAATGAGTATAGCCATTGAATTTTGAAGTTTATTTATCTTGTGATCCTTATGGTCATAGTTGATTTATTGTTGAAATTGAGCTCATTTTATGACTTATTGTTGAAATTGACTTTTTCATTCACTTTGGTATTTTATTTATTTATTATTATTGGTGGCTGTGCTTGAATGTTTTAAACTATTGGTCATGTATTATGTTATATTCTCTATCATGTCCAGGATTGGGCCTCTGATGGATTGAAACAGGGAGTAGAATCAGGAGAATATATTGATTCTTGGTGTGCATGTTACTAGAGCTTTGCTAGATTGAATTTGTTAATTATTGTTAGATGCAATGAATATTGTTTGAAATATTATTTTATGAAATGGATTTTTGTGTCACTATGGATCACTTGATGTGAATTGAATTCTTGTATGATCTTAGATGTTGATTCTTGATGTTGTCTACTTGAATGAGATATGTAGAGAACTTGTTTGGATTGAATATTTATTTTAGTAATTATATTGGTGAAGTGTTGTGTGGCTGTGTCCTTTGTATGAGAGTTTCATAACTATGCTCATTTTTTGACATAGCACAGGGTGAGATGAAACCTTAGTAGTACATGAGCATGTAATGTTTATATTTATGGTATTATAATTGTCTTCTTACTTTTGTGAAGATTTACAACTTTGGAAATTGGGGTGCTTCTAGAGTTTCCCCTTAGTAGTTAGAGGTTTCCTAGGTTGATGTTGGAAGGGATGAAATTCTTGTGTGATGAAGTTATTGTCTTTTGTATTCATTTTATGGATACTTGGTGTTAGGCCGTGAGGAAGCTTTGTGTTGCCTAGTTGATAATGAACTTGTGATCGTGTTGTGTTGTTGACTTTTTGGTCTAGCTTAGTTAAGAGTTGAAATGGTGTTGTGAGTACAATCTTGCACCTTGTTGGTGAGTTGTGGTAGCCTTAGATGTTATCCTAGTGAGTAATGGGTTGATAAGCCTTGCTTGATGGAAGTGCTTATGCTATTATAGGGTGTGGTTAGATCATTCCCTCTAAGAACTTATTTGGTTGATCCTAGTTTTTGTGATGTAGAGCTAGAGCGTTAGATAGAAACATTATTTTTTAGAAGTGGAATGTGAGGACATACCTCATGTAGGGAAACCATGTCTAGAGTTGAGGCTGTTAGAAATAAAACAAAAATTAATGCAAAATAATTTCTCAAAATCGCAGCAACAAGAATTATGGAGAGATAAATAAAGAATAGAAATAAAAATTGCACAATATGAAGATAGGATTTAACATGGTTCACCCAATGTGGGCTATGTCCACCAAGAAGCACTTTCTCATATTAGTCTTCTCACAATTACAATGCACAAATATTGTTTGGAGCTACACTCAACAAACTCTTCTGAATTCACACTTGAATTCACACACTCTATTCACCTTCTCAATTCTTCCTGTATATTACCTATTGTATGTCCCTCTATTTATAATTACATCAATAGGTAACCAAAATAGCAGTTTTACAAAACAATGGGTACCAAACCATGGGCTAAGTCAACCCATAGTAGTTCCCATTAATCATGGGTGATGACTCCACCCATATACAAGTATAAATAAAACACATAACTATACTCATGAAAAAAGGGGGATCCGCACATATCTATACCCCCAAACCCCAACGAGAATACGTTAAGAGTGTATCATACTTGAAATACATTATTTGAAATATATTGTAATATGGAAATAGGATCCATAACATAACAGAGGCATGCTTTTGATCAAGATGAATATGTAGTAGTGATGCTAATACCTTTTTGAGTTAGCTTTCCCTGATCCTTGAGTTCTTTTGTTGTGAGTAGCACCTAAGGTTCAGGATTGTTGAGAGATTAATCTTTTGTTTGTAATTCTCCTTACGAGTGGTATCCTTGTGAGTTTCCTTAGACTTAGTTGATAGATGGAGAGGTTATCCTAGCATAGTTGTGGTCCTGAATTTTTTGGACTTGACTTGCTTGTAGTCTATTGTGTCTTTTGGCTAGAGCATCTTCTCATTGTAGTGGCAATTGGAGGATGGAGTAGTGTAGTCTCAAAGGAGTTGTATGCATGATGGTTGGTTATGACCTAGTTGGTGCACCTTTGGAGGTTTGTTTTTCTTCTTTTGAAACTTGACCTATTATCAAGTAGGAGGACTGATCTTCTAATATTTTATTGTATTACCATGAGATTGCATGTGCATTGTGATGTTGATTCATGCTTGTATATATCTATGATAAACTATAATTTATGCCTTGTTTGGCATGCATTAAAGATGTGATTATTATCCTTATGTTAGAATGAATGCAATTGGGTGGTAGTTGTGCCATGCATATTGATGTATTGACTAGGTCCAAGAGTGGTGTTGGAGGAGCCTACTCAAATTTTTTTGATAGACACAATGTTAAGTGTGTAATAAAGATATATTTAGTATAAGGTCCAATGGGAATAATGTTTTGTGGATAGTGCCACTTGAGAGAATGCAAAGGAGACTGACTATCCTTTTTTCTCATTTGAGCATTTAGTAGAGATTCTTTTATTCTTGCATAGTAAAGATACTTTTTTTGGATTTGATGATACTTTATTGATACTTTGATTGTTATAGTGAGATACTATTATTATTCGAGTATGTGTGTAATAAGACATTGAGATGATGTCTCTTCCTAGTGGGAAAGGATGTTTTTGATTAGTTTAGCTAGAGAAGAGGGTCTAGAACCCTTTACAAAATAGGCCCCCGAGCTGCTGACTATTAACAAGCTAGAGACAAAACATTAACAATGCATTAACAACATACAAAAAACACCTAATTAAAAATAGCAGAAACAACAACAACAACTAGAAACTAGGGACTGTCATCCATCCTAAATTTGGCTAGGAAATCAACCAAGTCTTTGTAATCTCCATGGCTATCAAGCCCCACTTGCTTGACTTTGTCATCCAAGTCCTTCACAACCTCAAAGATCAATGCCACATGATGCAGGGCCTTAGTAGAAAACTTGGCCATAATCTTCCACTTCTTCTACATTCTCTCCATCTTCCTCTGGAGGTGCCTTAAGTCCTCAGTAGTATTAACACACAAGGAGCAATTCCCCTTGTTGTCTTGTCCCTCAGAAACCCTACCAGCATCACCCAAGTCCTCAAAACTGGACTTGTTCATGGAGGCGAAATGACTCGCTCCTTCGACTTCATGCACAGAATTAGTGGGGCTTTCCTCACCTCCTTCCATCATTTCCTCAACAATCTCTGATTCATCAGAGCTCTCCACCCCCTGGGGGTTCACAGAAGGTTTGCTAGCAATGTGAGTAGACTGACGAACCCTTGAGTTAGCTACCTCCACACCTTCCCCATTACCAGCAAGATTAGGCTCAGTGTCCAACTCCACAATTTTCATAGGCTCAACCATAGTCACAGCCTCCTTAGCCTTTTTAGATTTTTTCTTAGTAGCCACCTCTTCATCCTTTGAATCCAGTCTATCTCTTTTGGCTAACTTTTTCCCTAGCCCCGAGGTGGCATAATGCTAGGGTTTCTTCTTAGAGGTAGTAGGAGTTTCAGTAGGGACATTATCCATAGAGTGGAAAGCACCTTTAGGGGTTTTGGGGGAAATCTTGGGGGTCCCAACATAGGTATTTACTTTGCCTTTAGAACTAGGAGACACACTCGGCTAGGGGTCCTCAAGCAGCTTAACCTTGATTTGTTTTTGGGGCACAGGGCAAGTTGAAACTGATAAAGTCTCATAATGAGGCCCTGATGAATGGGAATAAGTGGGTGACTAGCATTTTTAGCCCTAAGCTCTGTAACTGACTTGATAGAGTTATACAGGGAAGAAAGTAGAAAAAAGGAAAACTAATTTCCATTTCATTCCTAAAATGATTAAGGAGAGAAAATGGTAGTGGTAATAGACCTTGAATCTCCCTTCCAGTGTGAAAAACTTCATAATCATTAAACAGTTATGGCCCCATGGCTCTGACAACTTTTCTCTCTCAAACCCACCATGTAATTTCATGGTTACCTCCTCCTCTCTGAAGAAGAGAGCCATATGTTCAGGTTCAGGCACCCTATTTCATCTCAAATGCTTCTTCCCTTTGATAGGAAGCCCTATAGCCTACCTGATCACTTCCTCAGAAACCTGGAACCCAATGCCACCAATCTTGACTTCTTTGGTTTCATCATCCCAATTCTCTACAAATTGGTGTGAAAGGTTCTCATCATGGCCAACCATCCCTTCCAAAAAAGAAACCACCTCCCCTTCTTGAATGATATGCCACACTATAGGATCCTATTTGAATTCCTCCACCGAATTAGGTTCGATCTTGACAATCTCTCCGCCCATCATGACAGTTTGAGACTTGCAGGGGCAACTGAGTTGGGAATTGTTAAGGAAACTAAGATTGAAATAGGTAGTATTGAGAATAGAAAGTAGCCTGTTAAAAGAGGAAAGCCATGACAAGGAAATAATAATAACAGCATAATTAATGAGATGATACACCACATCCTTGCCACTCAAAAACATCTTCTTGGGGAGAGAACTCAGCCACCACCTCATGTGATAGTAGACGTCACCAACTGTGGACATTAACTAAATATAATTACCCATCTATAAAACCATCAAATTGATCCTCCATAAACCTCCCATTAGACCAAGTGGCATCCTTTTTATCGATCTGTGCCTAATTGTCAAATAACCTGTAGTCCCAATGTTTGTATAGTTAATGATTTTCCAACCTATCCTCCCGACCATCCACTTATCAACAGGAGGGGAGGTGGCACTTCGGCATTCTACATAAGCCTCAACCCCGAAGCACTTAGGAAATCTAGTCCACTGACTAGACCTCAGTCCTTTTAAGTTACTTTTGTTCTCGCCTCTGCAATTTTGAAGGGTTAAATTCCTGCTCACGTAATTTTGAAAATTCAAAAGGTTGGACCTGCCATTTCAACAACCCAAACCACAGTCCTCCCTAGACTAGCCACTAATAGAAGCCCCATTCCCAGAACCCTCCAGCCAGCACTAGAGAATGACACCAATCCCAACCCACCTAAACCCTGTAGCTATCACCATCCTTTAGAATGAGAGTATGAATCTCTTTAGGTAGGCTGGACACATTCTTCTAGAAACACCATCCTGCTCTACCACTGCTCGCATTGGCCAGGGCATCTACAAAAACATACCCTTCTCTGTAAATATGTGAGATCTTGAAATTCTCCATACCATTGAGGAGAAATTTGATATCTCCCATGATGTCTACTAAGTTCCACCCAATCTGGGTCAAACCTAGGACGACATTAACCACAAGCTAGGAATCTCCTTCTACATGAAGAAGCATGATGTTCAAGGAAATGGCCAGCTTGATCCCCCATAGCATAGAAAATACTTTCGCCTCATTTTTTCTCTTTACACCAATGCCACCTGAAAAGGTAGCCACAAAGGTTTCCTTGTCACTCCTGATAATTCCTCCTCTGTTGGCAACCCCCGAGTTCCCCTTAGCAGCTCCATTAAAGTTGAGTTTGAACCACCCTTGCTGAGGTAGATCCCATTTGGTCTTGGCCCTAGCAATCCTTTTAGAATTGTCAACCTAGCAGGAGCTTAGGCTGATGTTCCATTGTTTTAAGAACCTTTGTTCTTCTCCCCCTCGAGAGCAATTTGTAGTTTTGAACTTGCAAAAGTTGATGTTCTCTATAATTAGTTTGGAGAAGCATAAGAAAACATCCATAGGTGTTATGCACTTTTCCCTAAAAATTCTCTTGTTATGTTCTTTCCATAGACTCCAGGCTAAATGGGGAAGGATTTGGGACCAAATCTCCTTGGAAGCTGGGAGAACAAGTCTGAAGCATGGCCTCTAATCCCAGACCAAGGCTTCTAAGTTGTTGTTCAAGGACTAGCTCATATTATGTTTTTCAAAGATTAAACCCCACACCTCCCAGACAAAGTTATGGTAAAGAAAGAGATGGTGAATCGTCTCTTCCTTAGAACCACAAAGAATGCATCTATTCGACATTTGGAACCCTCTCTTTCTTAGATTGTCCATAG
This sequence comes from Cunninghamia lanceolata, assembly GCA_027924645.1. Lineage (NCBI taxonomy): Eukaryota > Viridiplantae > Streptophyta > Pinopsida > Cupressales > Cupressaceae > Cunninghamia > Cunninghamia lanceolata. The sequence goes on from BSBN01000797.1 coordinate 4,020,202, forward strand.
TTAAAATTCTGTTGTGCAGCAAGATCCACTACAAGAAATTGACTTTTGGTAGCAGTTTGGGCATTCAGACTTTCCCTCATATAACTAGTTCACATTAGGGTCTAACAATAGACCATAGGCACTTTTGACTGTAAACAAACCTCTGTTGTCCTTATCCCAAATCATTCTATCTCTCTTGGGAAAGAGAGAGAGAGTCTATAATTATCTAGTTCCCTTTGGAGCCGAAGGGCTAGCACCCTATCCTCATCCACTTCAAAGCCACCAGCAGACACAATCATCCAGCTCCTGAGTCCCCGATTAGTTCTTATGTAATCAACCACCTGAGTGCCAAATACCTTGCAGGCCCTACCCACTATTCTACCATACTCTAACTCGATCAAGGGTTTGTCCTTTAGCCACCTATCTTTCCAGAAGTGAACATCTCTACCATTTCCAATTTTCCACCTGATGCCTTGCCTAAGAAGGCCACGGGTCTTAAGGATCCCATTCCAAATGACTAAGCCTTTGGGGAGACCAGCCTCTAAGAGTAATCTCCTGCCCTTATCCCCATTAAGATACTAGGCCACCATGATGTCCCCTCAGTCAATATTACCTTGGACAAGAGGGCACAATTCATAAGATGAATTCTTCGTAGCCCAAGACCTCCTTGATATTTGGGAGTGCAAACCTTTTCCCATCCAACTAGAGTAATTCTTCATTTCTCTTCCACACCTGACCAGAGGAACTTCTTCTGTATCTATTCAATCTTCTCTAACACAAACTTAGGAATCTTGAAGAGACTAAGAGAGTAATTGGGTATCTCCTGGAGCGAGGATTTGAGGAGTTGGAACTTCCCTACCTAGATTAGAAGAGCCCCTTTCTATCTAGCTAGTTTCCTTTGCATTCTCTCCAACAACCCTTTCTAGAAGTCAGCAGAGACCTTAGTAATGGTGAGGGGGAGGCCCAAGTAGGTGGTTGAGAGCCTATCGCTCAAGCAACCTAGGACTCTAGTGATCTTTTGCCACAAATCCTCCAGGGTATTCAGAAAATAAATATGACTTTTCTCAAAGTTTATACTCTAACTCGAGACCCACTCATAGTTATTGAGGAGCTCCTTCCATCTTCTAGCTTCCACCACAAAGGCTTTCACAAATAGAATAGTGTGATCCACAAACTGTTGTATGACCATAGTCTGAGCAGTAGAGGCAAATTTGATACCTTGGAGAGTCCCCTGCATCAACAAATTACAAGCATTCCTAGCAATCAATTCTGCAAGCAAAATAAAAAGATAGAGTGAAAGAGGGTCACCTTGCCTAAGGCCTTTCCTAGCGGGAAAGATTCCTCTAGGAGAACCATTAACTAGCATCGAGCAACACACCATGGAAATACATTCTTTAATAATATTAACAACCCTCTCATTGAAGCCAAATTTCCTGAGGACTTTAAACAAAAAATTCCAGTTCACCCTATCATAAGCTTTGGAGATATCTAATTTGAAGATCATACCTAAGTTGTTGCTCTTGAGGATGGAATGAATAATTTCATTGGTGGTGATAGCTGCATCTAGAATTTCTCCCTGGTACAAAGCCCTTTTGGTTCAGAGCTGAGTTTATCTAGGAGGGGTTGTAGCCTAAAGACTAGGATTTTGGTGAAGACTTTGTACATAGTATTACAGAGACTAATAGGCCTAAAGTCTGTCATAAGCTTGGCATCGATCTTCTCCACAATTAAGGTAATAAAGGTATTGTTCAACTACTGTAGGAGTTTTCCTGTCCTAATGAAGTCTTTGGAAACATTGAGGACATCATTCCCAACAATCTCCCAGAAGGTTTGGAAGAAAGCCAGGAGGAAACCATCTGGGCCTGGGACTTTGAAGGCACCCATTGAAAAAAATACAATTTTAACCTCCTCCATCGAGATGGTTTTAGTCAAAGAGTAGTTATCATCCTCTGAAAGTATGGGAGGAATGACCCTTAAAAGGCAATCAATGTCCTCAGCAGAGGCACTAGTATGTTGGTCAACTAACAAAGATTCAAAGTGATTAGAAGCTAAATCCCCAATCTCCCCATCATCTTCAAGCTCCCTCTCCTGTTCATCTCTTAGCATCCTAATTGTGTTTCTCTTCCTATGTTACATCTTGTTTCTGGACTTTATTTATAATTTCAATTATTGGACATTTAATTATGGTTATTTTACTATTGAGTGATTTCATGTGTGTAAAGGTAAAATGATTGATATTTAAAATGCATAGAATTTGAAAGTTGATCTAATAAGCAATTATTATTGGTATGATTATGGATGTATATTTTGTCTTGCTTCGGCTATGAATATAAGGACTAACTTATTGACGAAAAATCTAAGTGCAATTGAGTACAGGAAAAATGTCAAAGATTGGAACATGGTTGAGGTAGAAGTGTCCTAGCCATTGGAAAGAGTTAACATGATGGATAAACTCAATGCATGCACACACTCATTTATTTTTATGACATATTGCATCATTCATATTTCTTCATTAAGTGGCTTTATTATGCATTGTTATGTGGTTATGTAATCATGTTTGAGCATTTTATATGGTTAATGGATGTGATTGATTTACATTGATTAGATAAATATGTGAATTTTGTTGCTACAGTATGTTCATTTGAATTACATAAGTTAGCCATGTATTTATACATTTTTTTAACTTTGATATAATAGAATTGTATAAGTTGAATTCAATTCAATTTATTTATATAATATATATATATATACATATATATATTATATAAATAAATTGAATTTATATATATATATATTATATAAATAAATTGAATTGAATTCAACTTATACAATTCTATTAAATCAAAGTTAAAGAAACGTATAAATACATGGCTAACTTATGTAATTTAAATTAATAAATATCTATATATTATGCTCTTGCATGAAATAATATTTTAGATAGACTTCAAATAAACAAATATTTATAGATACATATTTATAATTTAAAATATATAAATTAACAATATATAAATATAAGCATTACATAATATATGTATATATAATTTAAATTAATAAATATCTATTTATTATGCTCTCGCATGAAATGATATTTTTGTTGCTGTTGGATATACCCTGGTTAGGGACCAGGGACCCATCCAAAAAAAGGGCATAGCCCTTAAGTCTGAGTATGAAACTATTATTACAAAGGCAATATAATAGGGTGAGAGGGCAAATTATAGGGCCTCTCCCCATCTAATCTCTATAAACAAAGCTTAATAAACATTAAAAAACTCTTATGCATCTGGCTTGTCTGTCAAATCCACCATATCTGCCTCCTCATCACATGCACACTTGTATTCAGCCCGCGCAGACTACTCCACAAGAACCCTCATTTTAGGAGCCATTTTCTCCACAATCTTACGGATCTCAACCAAGCCCAACATCACATCATAGATATGACCTAGAATGACTACATGTTTTTCCTTTGCATCCTTCAAAGCCTCCACCAAATGTTCATGTGCCAGAATGGAAGCTGGAGCAATAGATGTTAAGGTATCCAAGGTAAGTGATTGCGCCACTCTGAATATGTTCCAATGGCCCTTTGTGGTGCCTAGATCAAGAAAAAAATTTGTCATTGTTTCTCTCAATTTCCTACCATCCTATCCATCAATGTCTTTAGCCAGAGTGAGCATCCTACATAACCACTTCTTGAGCATAGGATTCTTGATCTCTGAATCCACCACCGCCACAAAATTTTCCATCGCTGCATTCCCTAAAATATTTGAAAGCCTCTTGTGTGGAGTATAGACCCTCTTCATCCTCCAACCTACTGAACTACTTGCCACCTTCTACTAGATTTGTCATCACTGGGGAGTATAAGCCCTCCTTATCCCCTTGTCACTACTACCACCACCCATCTTTCCACTCTACTCCACAAGTCCTCGCATCTCCACCATATACAGAAAAACAAGAATGAGGTACTAAAAACCAAGACCAGCCAAGACATAAAAGGAAATTTCCTTCACTTCTACCACACGCCATCTCGAGTCATGAGCATCTAACCTGGACGCCGTAACCTCACATGAATCCTAAATCAAGAGCTTTATTACTCATGTTAGTTTAATGAACTCGCCCATTATCGGGGGGCATGAAATGATATTTTAGATAGACTTAAAATAAGCATATTTATAATTTTATATATATAATATATACATAATTATATAAACATATAAGCATTACATTATTTCTTTTATTATTTATTCTGGTAATTAATTTCTTTTGGAAAAATAAATAAGTTGAATTATTTTAATTTGTTAATTTATTTAATTATTAAATATGCATGTCTATTTCAAAGATTTAAAGAATCAATTATTAAAATAATCATATTTGTGAATTAGAAAATTATATTTTCTAATATTAGTTTTAAGTAGGATGTGCATGAATATGAATAAAGTCATTTTAATATTATTTTTCTTTTATTAAGAATATAATATTATATTTTGTTTTTAGGTTTTGAAAAAAATAGGAAGAGTTATTAAAAGAAGAGAATTATCTTTTTTCATTCTTCTTTTGGTTATCAATTTTACTATGCAAAGGAGAAGAAAAATTAAAAAAACTTATTGAAGCTCAAGGATTTGAAAGTGCTTTTTTGTGCAGAATTGAAGGATTGTTGTGTTTTTTTTGGATTGATTGGTTCATCTCCATTGTTTTTACCAAATTGTTACAAGGATTGAGGGAGGATTCTTTTCATGAAAAGCTTTAGCAAAGACTTACTTTGGTTAATAATTGAATATAGAATTGTGTGAAGAAATTGTGATTTATATGCTTCTTGTGCAAAAAGAAAGATTTAGACAAATTATAGTTTCATTGATTTTGAAGATTAGAAAAGAATTTTGTTCAATTGGATTTGTTGGGAATTCTTAAAAGTTAGTAGGAAGATTTGACAAGTTATTTGATCTATATATGATTTTTAGAATATTGAAATATTAATTTCTTGTATAGGAGAAAAAAAAAACATAATAGAAGACTTGGGAAGAGATTGAAAAGAAAAATAGTAACCTATATTAGTTTAGACATATCTCGTAGACTGTGATCTAGGTATTTCTAATTTCTAGATATTTGGTTTTAAATTTGGGGATAAACCTTATCTCCTATTTTTATGATTTCATCTTTTATAGTTTATTTTTAGTTATTAAAACAAGTGGACTCCTTTTTTAAAAAACTAGTAAATCTATCATGAGAAAAATCAGTCTGTTGCATCATCAATAACTGTAGTTTATGAACTTAGTTTCTCTGCAATTTTTATGGAAGATGTGAAACTACGTACTTGGATTCATATAAAAAAACCAACCTTACCCAATTGTTCAATTATGATATATTTATTAATTAGTGACTATCTATCTTTGTTACTATTTTTACCATGATGTATATATGTGATTATATTTTATTTATAAAATAATATTAAAGATAGTTATTATGAAAATATTTATTGTGTTTTGTAGATATTTTTATTACATTTCCAATGCATTTTAAAAATTATAAAAATGTTGTGTTTTGAGAAAGTTATGTATGTTTTAGTGAAAACTATATTTTATGCAATATAAATCTAAGTTGTTGGCATGAAAGACATGTTTGGTTTATGTGTGATCTCCCAACATGGTTTTGTGACTTTGTAAGCATGTTGAAATTGCTATGTGGATACTAGTTATGAGGGTGTGAGCATGAGTTAGAAATTATCGTGTTTCAGACCACATTTAAAGTCACCTATAGTGTTGATGTCCGTGCTTAATTTTGATGTCCTACCATTTTGTCTCCTGTAGTAGCATCTTGATCACCTGCAGGTTTAATTTAACTAACTTATCTATTTATGCCTTCATTTAAATGGTGTTCATGTTTGACAAACATGAATCTAAAATTGTTAGAAAATATGATTCTCCTTTATTCCTTATTACAAATTTAATCATAACGGTATTATAAATTTAATCTTGCTTGCAGGTATGAAATCATATAATCTAGCTTTATTTGTTAAATAATTATGCATGAAAAGTGGATTATGTATATTTAACATATAAATATCTATATAATTTCTATCATAAACAATACTGTCGTCTATTAATATATAACTAAATTCTCTTATCCATGTTGCATAAATCAAGAAATGGTTAGAAAAATATAAGTATAGATAGTATGGGTATCTGAAATAAATCATGCATGAATCTCATTGTTAGAAGTATGATATGCATACATCATATAGAACTTGTACTTGCTTGAAAAGGCATTTTCACATTGATTTTGCGAGAATGTGACTATTAACTACTGTGTGGAAAAATACATGTGTTGTCATGGATTGATATTACAATGGAATTAGTTGATTTGTTGTGTGAGTGTGTTGGGCTTACCTTCTGGGATGGGTGCCAAATACAGAATAATAGAAAAGGCTTATCCTCTTTTTAGGATTTTGACCGTAATGATACTTTTAAGTGCTTTGGCCAAAGCCATGTCTTCACTGAAATAGATGAATGTATGTGTCTAGAAAAATTATATTTATATGTTTCTCTACCACATCTTGTTTGTGAGATATTGCATATTTTATTAGGAAGACATGCATTTAGACATCAAGTTGCACTGGGTTGTCCCTCCTAACTATTGTTCCCAGGTTCCTAGGCACTTCATGCAGGTTGGGTATCCTTCATGTTAGGAAGGATTCTAGAGAAGCGTAAATGCTTCATGGTTGGGCAAAAAAGCATCTGGGCCATGTTCTCATCTCTCAACTTGTGGGTGATGATGTGGGTTAGTGGCAACTAGTGACAATGATTTGATTTATTATTCATTACTTGTATATTGTACTTGATTATTGTACTAAAATTACTTTATGGCATGAGAGCCAGAGATGTATCATTATATATTATTTTATTGTGCTAACCTAGATATAACATGTGGTTTTGTAAGATGTAATTGATATTTTGATATATATGGAAGATGTATATTATATATTTTCTATTAATGAAAATGAGGTGATTTATTTAATTCTTTGATATAGTTCTAGATTACGTAGCTTACAAATATACATATGCATGTGTGGACTACTGTTTGAAATTTTAGAGTTTATGTTTATATATGTATCTTTATGTTCTTGAGTCTATTATTTTCTTAGGTCTTGTGTTATTATTGACTATATCCATATGACTATGTGGGGAATTTGATTAGTGCCTAAACAAGCACCAATGAGATCAACCTTTGTGTGAATGAAATTACTTGCAATAAGTAATACATGATTTTTTGGAAGGTTGTGTGCATTGTTTGCAGCAAGTAATACTTGAGGGATTATGTTCTAGATAAAAAAAATTGGTATTGGATAAGTGAGTACACTTGGGAGAATATTTCTATAAGATCACCCATCATGTTTCCCTCAGTATGTTTCCATTCAAGGCACTTTGTTTTTATGATGCACTAACTTACATTGATTCAATATTCAAATACAATTGAGTGATATTCACTTGGGTATCATATCTCATCATTGATACAAGGGTGAAGAAGAAAAGAAATAGAGACATCACAAATTATTTGGGTTGTTGGAGGAACCTACCTACAAAGGATGCCACTAGAGAAAAATAAAGAATCTTAGAACATTTAAATTTGTATACCCTGACAAAAAGCAATAATGGCAAGGGAAAAATTGTAATGTCTCATTTTTAATTAGTTTATTTTTTTAGAAAAACATGTATTATTATATTTCCCATGGGCTAAGGAGTAATTGCTAGGGAAATAAATTTAATTAAAATTTGATTACTCTGCCAAGGAGGGGATCGACAATTACTGGGTAATAGACATTCTAACTCACAAATGATTTGGCATTTTTACTTATAATAAATTCTATTACAAGGTTATGATACCTTTTATTACATCTTGTTACTATGAATAGGGTTCTTTCACTATCTAGTTCTTTCTTAGTTAGTTCTCCACTTTAGCACTCTTCACACTAGGTTAAGTTTACTTAGGGAATTTTTTGTTTATCCCACATTGGTAGTTTTTCTAGTCTCTTGAGTGGTAAATCCTATAAATACTCACCCATCACTCTCATATGAGCATCTGATTTTCATTGTATGCTTTGCATTCTCTTGTGTTGAATACAATTTATTTGGCTCATATCTAATTTTTGTATTTGCTTTCCTTCATTCATTTACATTTTTGGGTGGCTTTTTAGCCAAATCTTAGATGGTATCAAAGTGGTTGTGATTTGTGGGTTAGCATTTTTTAGAAATCTGAGAGTGTAGGGTTGTTTTGAATCATGAGTATTCTCTTCTCTTGCATCCTTAGATGATCTAGAGAATTAAAAAAGTGTAGAGAAAACACTAGTTTATGGGGGTTATCTTTTTGACTTACTAGTTTTAAGTTTTTTTTAGAGAATTGTGGAGACATTTTGAGCTTACCATTGAGTTTAGAGTAGATCAAATAGTCAGATTTGCCTTTAGTTTCATCCCAGTTGGACACCAGAAGCTAGATTTGTGAGGGTCTAAAGCTAGAGGTTGTTGAAATTAGGGCAAACAATTGAGAGAGGGGGTGAATCAGTTGCAACAAAACTTTTATCTTTTTATGCATTTAAACTTCTTTACCACTTATTAACAGATTAATGATATAACCATGAAATCATGAATCAACAACACATGAGTAGAAACATAATCAACACACATAACACCAAGATTTTTATGTGGAAACCCAGTTAATGGAAAAACCACGGTGGGGGTTAGCCCACAAGTTTTATTCTCTATTAAAAGAATAGAAAAATTTGAAGGTACCTGCCTCTAGGTGAACTTCCCAGAGCTCACTACTTAAAGGAGGTTCACTGTCTATAGAAACATTCACATGATTAACACTGAAAGGTTGAATTGAGAAACAACATCTTCTCCATGCCAAGGTTTAGTTCCATTGAAGTGTACAACACCTCTGCTTTGCCCCCATTCACTTCCTCACTACATCTACATCTTCACTCAAATCCACACATTTCCATGACTTTACAACACTTATTTATACATGACATTGACTTTGGAATGAACATCAAAGTCAGCCTTACAATCATCTATCTAGAACATTCTCCAAGATAGGCATTACAAGCAATTACAATCACAAGACTTAAAATGCTTCATGCAAACAATTACACTATCAGTCAAACATAGCTGGTACTCAAATCTTCCTCAAACAACATGCCATGCTCCATAGAACTCTTCTTAGATCATCTGTAACATGCACCAAGCATTTGATCGGCCAAGACTGGAAAGAACAACAACACCCAAGGGGAAATCTTCAACTACGAGGTCAATACTCAATACAGACCACCAACACAATAGGCACATCATCCAGAAACCACCACAAGTACAATGAAATCAACAAGAACAACCGCACCACCTCAAATCACCAGAATCACTTTCACCTTCATATGGGAACTTAAGAACACTTACTGTCATGACTGTCACACTAGAAAGATTGTTTGCGGGCCTCCAAACCATGAACCACTTGAGTTTAGGATATACATCAACATCCCAAACATATCTCTAGAACCACAAACCATAGTATTCCAATGTGGAGCAATCCGGACCAAATTCCTATCACTTTGTTGCCTTTGAACAACTGTAAAACTTAGTTCCACTTAGATGGCCATAACTTCACCAATCCTCCATGTGGACCTCTCAAATCTTAATTGGAGAAACATTAGACAAACCTCTACAAACCCTTTAATCAGTAGACTCTGATATTCGTCTCACTAGAAATGTGGAGCAATCTACTTTACTAAACTGCACTATCTTCACTATCTCTGACAAAGAGATATGTTAACATTAATGACAACACATCATAGGCACATATTTGCAACAATATCCCCCTTTGTCATTGATGACAACATATGATGTGAAAAACTAATTCAACCATCAAGACAGGAATTTCTCCCCCTTTCTCTTATCACACCTGCAATCACTTTCTTCACTACTCCCCCTTTCACCAACAACTATTCACTTCCATCCAAGTTTTTCACATGACTTCTCTTCCCCTTTGACATCAATGGCAAAGGGCACATATTTGCAATCATCTCTCACCCTTTTTGTTTCTTAGATAAGACCAAAATGAACTCTAGAATTAACATACTGACTACTCCCCCTGAGTAGAATCCCCTTAACACCAATCCAGATCACAAGATATGATTGTGAGTTCCACCAAACTGATGCACACTAGTGCACCTTAGTTCTAGATAGGAGGGGTAATAACCCCTGGCTTCACTCTAAGATACTCAAAAGTATCCTTACGTAGAGGCTTAGTGAAGATATCCACAATCTGATCCTTAGAAGAAACAAACTCCAATCTAAATTCATTATCATTTACCTTCTCTCTCAAAAAGTGAAACTTGATAGATATGTGCTTTGTCTTTGAATGCAACACTAGATTCGTTGATATGTTTATTACACTTGAATTATCATAGAAACTTGTAATAGGCTCTTCAAACACAATTCTTATATCCTTCAACATTTTCTTCATCCACAAAACTTGAGTACAATTACTTGTTGCTACTATATACTCTACCTCTGCAGTAGATAGAGATATTGCCTCCTGCTTTTTGCTCAACCAAGAAACTAATCTCTTTCCCAATAAAAATGTGCCACCACTAGTACTCTTCCTATCATCCACATCTCTTTTCTAATCAACATCTGTATATATATGAAGAGTGAAATCATCATCCTTAGGATACCATAATCCATAATCAGATGTTCCCTTCAAATATCTAAAAATTCTTTTGACTGCTACCACATGAGATTCTCTAGGATCAGCTTGAAATGTAGCAACAAGGCCAACTACATTCATAATATCAGGTTTGGTATGAGTTAGATAAAGAAGTCCTCCAATCATTGATCTATACCTTTTCTGATTTGCCTTAAGGGAATCATCATCTTTACTCAACTTACATCCAGTTATCATAGGAGTACTCACTAGTTTTGAATCCTCCATTCTAAACTTTTTCAACAACTCTTTTACATACTTAGACTAAGATATGAAGATGCCCTTATCTGAAGTTGAATGATTTGCAGACCTAAGAAGAAATTCATTTCACCAAGCATTGACATCTCAAATTCACTTTGCATCTTATCAGTAAATGTTTTACACATGCTCTCATTTCCACCAAAGATGATATCATCAACAAATACCTTAACAATAAAGATGTGTTCATGATCAATTTTGAAACAAAGATTACTGTTAGCTGTGCCTTTGCTAAAATCTAACTTTAGTAGATACTTATCTAATCTTGCATACCAGGGTCTTGGGGCTTGTTTAAGTCCATACAATGCTTTCCTTAACCTGCAGATCATATCTCCTTGATCAGACAATTGGAATCCTTCTGGTTGCTCAATGTAGACTTCTTCTTCCAAATCTCTATTTAGGAATGTTGACTTGACATCCATCTGGTAAAGTTTGAAATCTTTGTAAGAAGGAAAGGCAAGAAATAATCTAACTGCTCTGATACTTGCCACTAGAGTAAAAGTTTCTTCAAAATCAATTCCCTCTACCTGAGAATATCCTTTGCACACCAATCTTGCTTTGTTTCTCACAACTTCACCATTTTCATTCAATTTATTCCAGAAGACCCATTTAGTTCCAATTACATTTTTGTTTTTAGGTCTAGGAACAAGATCCCAAGTATGATTCTTTTCAATTTGCATTAATTCTTCTTCCATTTCTTTTACCCAACTTTCATCATTGCAAGCTTCATTCACTAATTTTGGTTCAATCTTTGAAATCAAACAATACTCTTCTTGTTCTTCAGCAATTTTTCTTCTAGTTTGAACACCTTTATTTCTATCTTCTATAATCTAATCTTCAGAATGATTCAACCTTACATACCTAGGAGTTTTTGGAATTTTTTTGAACTTCTGATTCTTGAACTTGTTCCTCAACATTTGCACTAGCTTCTTGAGTCACTGGATTCTCCAGAGCAATCTGAATCTGACTTTGATTTTGAACTTGTTTTCCTTTATTTGGACTTTCATTTTGATCACCTGCCTCATATCCACAAGACTTGGAAGGTCTCTCTTTTCTTTCATCAACCTTGACATTAGCACTTTCAATGATCCTTTTCAATCTCTTGTTAAAGCACCGGTATGCCTTGTTTTGGTTAGAATAACCCAGAAATATTCCTTCATCACATCTTTCATCAAACTTGCCTAGATCTTCATCTCTTTTGATATAGCATTTATTACCAAAAACTCTAAAGTATTTCATAGTAAGAGCATTACCAAACCACAATTCATAAGGTGTTTTACTAGTATTATCTTTAATCTACACTTGGTTAAGAGTGTAGACAACAATACTCACAGCCTCTCTCCAATAGACATGTGGAACATTTTCTTCCATCATCATGGTTCTAGAAGCCTCTTGAATAGTTTGGTTCTTCCTTTGCATAACTCCATTCTACTGAGGAGTCCTAAGAGCAGATAACTATCTTCTTATTCCATGTTTTTCACAAAATGCATTAAACTCACTAGAGGTAAACTCTCCACCTCTATTAGATCTCAGACAATTTATTTTCACACCAATCTCATTCTCCACCCTAGCCTTGAACACCTTGAATTTGTCAAGAGCCTCTAATTTCTCTCTCAAGAAAGTGACCCACATCATCTGAGAGTAATCATTAATCAGCAACATAAAGTATTTGTCTCCTTGCAAACTCCTAACTCTGGGAGGACCACACAAATCAGTGTGCACAATTTCCAAAAATCCACTTGAAAATTGTTCTTTACTTTTGAATGTAGTTCTTCTCTATTTGCCCAACTAACATTCCTTAAACATGCTATTAGCAGGTTTCACAAGCTTTGGAAGATCTCTCACAAGCCAAGTAGTACTTATCTTGACAATATTATCAAAGTTTACATGTCACATTCTCCTATGCCATAACCAACTCTGTGCTGGCAAGAGACACTGTGTGGCTTCATGAGTGTTGTCATTGATGGCAACAAAGTCCATCCCACACATCCACAGGACATGGTATGTCTATACCGAAAGTTAGATTGAAGAGTATTTTAGTCTGGTGAGTAAGAATAGAGCATACAGCAAGGTCTGACAATCAGGTATAGATCTCTCAGAGGATGTATCTCAGCAAAGCGCGGACTTGGGGAAGTCAAAAGGAGTACCATGACTGCCACATTCTAGAGATTAAACCTCTGGTGATGAAAGGGTGAAAAAATATGAGCACCTAAGTGTTGGGTTCCTGACAAGCAGAGCAGACTAAGCAAGAACTAACTGACAGAGCATCAGACCTTAATCCAAATGAGAAATTGACAGTGATAAAGCTTCTTGAGGGATCATTCATGGTTGGCTGACATGATTAATGACTTCTATAACTATCTCTTTGATACACATCACTTAGTAAGCATGGATTCAGCCGACAGACTAGAGTTTGGGAAAATCTTGAGTATCCCAGATGCCGACTAGAAAGATGTTGAAATCCTTGGTGCGGATATATATACCAGATGGATTTTGATGTGAAGGTGTGTGAATTATGAGATAGTGTGTGAGAAAAGGTAGAGATAAGTGTCGAAGCGGCAATACAGGTCCGATATGTGACAGAACAGCAAGATCAAAATAGCGGAAGAATGAAGTGTAGTAGATCAGTATATTGAGCCTAACCGAGACTGAACCTCAGCACATGTGGATGCTTCTCATCAGTTCAAATACTTGGTTACTTTCTATAAACTATTGTAGGTAGTAAGCCTCTTGCGAGCAGTGTGCTTGGGTAGTGAGCCCTAATTGGCAAGTGTCATTTTTTACCTCTTATTCTTTTAACAGAGAATACAATCTTGGGTTAGTCACCCCATGGTTTTTCCCTTAACAGGGTTTTCCATGTAAAAATCATTGTGTTATGTGTATTGATTTTATTTCTATTCTCATGGTTATGCATGCTTATATGTTTTGATGCTCCACTAATTGTTAAAGAAGAAAAGAAAGTTAAATTAGTTAATATAATTGATTCAACCCCCCCTCTCAGTTATCTACCTTGTTTCCAACAATTGGTATTAGAGCCAATTTCCTCTAAATAGAGCCTAACAGCTTGAGGAAGATCTGGGAATCTCAATGGATAGATATGGTATGAGGGAACAACTTTAGTCTGCCCTAGATGATCTTGAGCAATCTCACTCTGAAGTCAATAACCTAAGGGAAAGACTCAAACAAGTTGATGATTTCATAAATGAACTAAAAGAAAAAATGAATATCTCTATGAAAAAGAGAAAGCAACTACTTCAACAATTAGCAAGTCAAAGTGAAGCCAATGATACAAATGAAGATCTAAATGAGAAAAACAAGTTATGTGAGAAGCTATCAAAAGAGGTCATTATGGTAAGACATGAAATGGAATCAGGGGTTATGAAATTCACTCAAGAAATTGAAGATAATCTAAAACAATCACTCAAGGAGAAGTTAGAAGACTGCCACAAAATGGATAGAATAATCAGGCATCTAGAATCTGATCTTGAAGAAGCTAGAGACAATGAAGAACAACTTGAGAATTAGATAGAAACTCTTAAAAGGGATCTTCAAACAGCAAATGAATACGAAGAGAAATTCAAGATAAGCTCTGCTCAACTTGAAGTTCTTCTTGAAAGCCAAAAGAGGGTAGATGACAAGCATGGCTTGGGATATGAGAAAGGTGAAAGCTCTATATCCAGTCAGAAGAACTCTAGATCAGGACCAAGGTACAGGCCTAGAAGACCTCCAGTAAGGCAACCAAATGCTCAAAGATACCCATCCTTCAATGGATACTACTACAATTGCAATAACTTTGGTCATAGAGAGAATTAGTGCAGAAGAAGAATGAATCAGACTAATTCATCCTTCTCCGGATAGTGTTTTAACTACAAAAGGTATGGTCACAAATCTCATGAATGTAGAAATATGCAAATAAACAATTCGTTCAATGGTAGATGCTTTGCATGCAATAGAATGGGACATATGGCTAATCAATGCAGATCAAGAGGATATTAGTCAAATATGCAAAGAAATATAGCTTGCTACAATTGCAATAGATCTGGTCATATTTCCAAATTCTGCAGAAGTAAGAATCAAGATAAAAGGGGTCCGGTGCATCATAATCAAAATCAAGACAAAGGAAAAGGAAAAGTGAATGCAGATGAAGTTCAAAGGGAAATGAACAAGATTTGGGTAAAGAGAAGTATAGAAAGTGTTGGGGATGGATCCGTACCAGAATCTGGTGCTGATATTCCTTTCAAAAACTAAATAGATGAACTCTAGCTCAAGGGGAGTCACAAAAGAAAACAATTTCCCCTAGCTAGTCATTGGTACCTAAAATTGGCACATGGAGTGTTGTGGATTGAAGTGTTTGTAAAGAGATATCTAAATAACCCTTGGTAAAAATATAAAAGATCCGCAAGGAGTTTTGAAGAGGCTAATCATTCAAGATTGATCCGGTTTAATAGTCATCCAGTAAAACTAGGATTTTCAAAGTTAGATCTGGTATGATTCAAAATTGAAATACTTTGATTTGCAGATAAATAGGATGATTCAAGGAAGACAGATACATTGTAAGTTATCATTCTAAGTGCATCTCAGTGATCCAGAAAGATCTCTCTCCAAACAAGGAGAACAAGGCAACCGGAATGACTTAAGTTGTGCATTTCTTACAATATAGAATTAGGGTTTGCGTAGAAATAAAAGGGTTCTTTTGTTCATCATTTGCACATTTGGATTCAAGAAGAAGAAAGAAAGAGCTTTGTAACAAGATTGCTTCAACCCTCTCAAGGATCAACCATAGAGTTAGATTCAACTAGCGATCTTTTTGGCTCTTATCATGAACCCTAGAAGCGTAAAAGGGTACTTCTGCTCTTGAATATCTCTCTCTGAAACTTTTGAGAGATGGCTACTCTGAATGTTGTTAAGATCACTAATAGGCCATGCCCTAAGTTCAAGAAACATCCTTACAAATCCCTAGAAGTTGATCCCCTAGGCGCAGTCTCTAGCATTCTACATGGGGTTCTGCACATAGAAGATGTTAGGGTATACATTCATGCCAACATTGAGAAATTTGGGGAATGTAAGCTGATGGATATCTATCATAAGGAATTAATAGGTAAAACATTTGAACTTAAACCCCAATACAAGGCCATCCAGGATAAGCATTTTAGACATTGCATCAATTTCCCCTATTTTGTAGAAGATGAACGGGTCCGGTATGTTCTGAGCAGAATGCATGATAACTTCATGTGGTTGATGAGGCCATTTAAGATCACAAAAGATGCCATTACGGTAGTAACTAGATTACACTCATCCAGTGGGTTGCCTTCTCTCAAATCAGTCAAAAACCAAACTGTAAGTGAGGCTACTAGATCAAAATTTGATAAAAGAGCAATTACAATAGAGGATATCACAGATCCAGATATCAAATTTGCTTCTATGATAATTGGTTATAAAATATAACAGGGAGAATTCTGTATCGAGAACAGCAATATACACTGCTTATCAGATGCTAAGGGAAAATGTTGATTATGATCGTTGTGAGCTTCTCCTAAACCAACTGTTAGAGAATTTGTAGAAAATAAAGAAGGATAAGAAGAATTCATTTAAGTATGGTGGCTTGATATTATGTCTATTCTTCTACTATACGAATGAGCTACCTGAAACTAATGGCTGGATATGGCAAAATGACAAACCTATTTCCATACAAATTAGAGATTATATGTATGGGCTTGGTGATGCCAAGGCTCAAAGAACAGCTCTCTGGGGATATTTCAAGAATTTCCAAGGTATGATGCAGGCCAGAGAAAGAATTCCTTAGACATTAGTTGAAAAATATAAAGATATAGTGTGTTTTATGGTAGATACTGATCAATGCCTAATGGAGGCAGTAGAGACTAGAATAGTCTGGATTATGCCAATGGGCTAAGAGGTGGATGAGAAAATTTTGGAATTGCATGTCCAACACCTACTAAGTCAACCTAAAGACCCTGAGGCAAAAAGGTTTGGAACCTTTGAAGAATTAAGTGTGAAAATTCATGTTGAGCTAAGATAACAGGAGATGAAAAGAAAAGTGAGAAGAGAAGTAGAGGAAGTTGCCAAAAGATATGGCATTTCAAAAGAAGCAATCGATGCAAAAAGAGAGAAACTACAAAGAACAGAGAAAGAGAGACGAGATGTAGAAAAAGAAAGTGATCCGGTACAATCCCCCTCCCGGACTAGATCCTCAAAGGGTTCTGCACCTACCACCTTTAAAAGCTCAAAATCCTCCAAACTGAAAGCAAAGACATCTGGAAAGGGACAAAAGAGAACAAAAATCAAGGCTACAAGATCCTACATAAGTCAAAAGGATGGTGAAGAGACAGAAATAGATGAGGAGGTTAAGAAAATGAGGAAGAAGAAGAAATCATCAGGTGAAACCTCTGCCAGTACAAACAAAGAAGAAGAGGTAGAAGAATTTGTTGGAAGGCCTACTCTCTCCATTGATGATGTCATCAAGGCAGTTACTATGGATGGGAATCTGCAACCAATGATAGAATTCTATGATGAGTATAGTGACACAGACAAAAGGATCTTGGAAGAAGCCACAGTTAAGTACTTTAACATATATAATAAAGCATTCATTGAAATCATCTCTCTAATCCCCAAGAGTTTAGAGAAAGTACTTGAACTTAGAAAAGACAATGCCAAGGAAAAGGATTTAGAGATCTGGGAACAAGTAGCTATTCAGATCTATCCTTCCATCACTCCAAAACAAATGAACATGATCTTCAAGGATTGCAAGGATGAGTTCCGGAGCAAAGCCAGAATGAACAAGCTTATGCTCGGAGAGACTGATCAGGTGGCAAAAGAGACTGAAGACATCCTCTGAAATGCATATAAAAGATTCAATCTTCCTATTATAGAGGACATAAGTGATGAACCTTTTTCCATGGATGTCGAAGGATTAAGTGCATCAAAGGAAGATTCTAATGAGAAAATTGCAGAAGAGTCAAAGGAGATAAGTGAAGAGAAGACTAAGGACTTAGATTCCTCTGTTCCAAAAGAGGAAGTCCATGAAGAAATAAATATCTCTCTTCTGGATCCCCCAGAAGAATCCAGAACTGAAGGTGAAGAAAGAAAAGAAGAGAGAATCAGTCAAGAAGAAGAGGTAAAGGGAAGAGAAGAAGATCAAACAGAGAAGACCACAGGTGACAATTCTAAAGCTGCAGAAGGGAAGAAGTCTCTGTCTCCAGCAAGAGACATTGTAGAAGTAGTTAAAGACTTCATGACCAAAGAAATGATGGAATTAGATGAACTGGAGCTATTTCAAGGACCACTCAATTTTGACTCTCTCTGTGTGGTCCAAACAATGAAGGTAGCATCTTTTGCTCAAGATAAAGCAAAAGAAAATCTTATGAAGTCTCACATGGAAGACTGTGAGCTAATAGAGATTGCATCCGATGTGCTAGAGACAATTATGCCATCCTTTCAAAAGGATCTTTTGGCCTCCTCATCCGGTAATCTGAAATCTCTTGTTAATTATGTTAACACACATTTTGATTCTTTGGAGAAATCAATAGAAGAGAATGTCTAGAAAGAGTTTTTGGGTAAGAGATTCTTTGAAGTACAGGGGCTCATAGCAAATGATAGGAGAAATTTGAATATTGGAATAAAGAGCCTAGAAAATTCTCTTAAAGATGGCAGAGAATTATACAAATTTTGTTTATCTTGGTCCACAGTGATAGCAGACATTGACAAGAAGGTGGAAGAACAAGAGAGTAAACTATCAATTTTATCTCAAAATTTTGATCCTCTCACCTCATCCATAATGAATCAAGAGTGTCAGACTATTGCTACTATTAATGAAATAAAGAGGCTTGGAAAGGAGAAGAAGAATAGAATAAGCAGGATAAGTGAACTAAGAGGGATAATTATCCCTAAGTTAGAGGCAATGCATGATGCCCTAACTGATGCTTAGACCACAGCCCGGACCAGTGATTTGACAAACTTAAAGAGGGCAGAAGCTTTTGCATTTCTGTTAAGTGGTCACATCTCAATTTTGGACAGGATGAAACAGAGTTGGGCAACAGAATTTGTCCAGTTGAAGACTACCTTCGTGGATATACTTAAGTTTATGTAAGTACAACATGGATATATACTTAATCGGTAATATATATAGATTTGTTTTTCTTCACAAATTTTGGTATGCGGATTTCACCCTTTGCCATTGATGTCAAAGAGGGAGTGAGGAGTAATGAAAAATGTGGAATCTAGCTAAGGGGGATCTTCAGTAAAAGTGTACATAAGTTAGAGCTTCAGCTAAGGGCGAGTTTGATACGACACTTAGTCATTTTTCACTAAGTGTTGCCATCAATGCCAAAGGGGGAGATTGTTGGCAAGAGACACTGTGTGGCTTCATGAGTGTTGTCATTGATGGCAACAAAGTCCATCCCACACATCCACAAGACATGGTATGTCTATACCAGAAGTCAAATTGAAAAGTATTTTGGTCCAGTAAGCAAGAACAGAGAATGCAGCAAGGTTTGACAATTAGGTCCAGATCTCTTAGAGGATGTATCTTAGCAAAGTACAGACTTGGGGAAGTCAAGAGGAGTACCATGACTACCACATTCTAGAGATTGAGCCTCTAGTGATGAAAGAGTGAAAATATATGAGCACCTAAGTGTTGGGTTCCTGACAGGCAGAGCAGACTGAGCAAGAACTAACCGACAAAGCATTAGACCTTAATCCGGATGAGAAATTGATGGTGATCAAGCTTCTTGAGGGATCATTCATGGTTGGCTAACATAATTGATGACTTCTATAACTATCTCTTTGATACGCATCACTTAGTAAGCATGGATTTAGCCAACAGACAACAGTTTGGAAAAATCTTGAGTACTCCAGATGCTGACTAGAAAGATGTTGAAATCCTTGGTGCGGATATATATACCAGATGGATTTTGATGTGAAGGTGTGTGAATTGTGAGACAGTGTGCTAGAAAAGGCAGAGATAAGTGTGGAAGTGGCAATACAAGTCCGGTATGTGACAGAATAATAGGATCAAAATAGAGGAAGAATGAAGTGCAGTAGATCAGTATATTGAGCCTAACTGGAACTGAACCTCAGTACATGTGGATGCTTCTCATTAGTTTAAATACCTGGTTACTTTCTATAAACTATTGTCAGTAGTGAGCCTCTTGTGAGCAGTGTGCTTGGGTAGTGAGCCCTAATTGGCAAGTGTCATTTTGTACCTCTTATTCTTTTAACAGAGAATACAATCTTGGGTTAGTCACCCCATGGTTTTTCCCTTAACAAGGTTTTCCACGTCAAAATCATTATGTTATGTGTATTGATTTTATTTCTGCTCTCATGGTTATGCATGCTTATATGTTTTGATGCTCCACTAATTGTTAAAGAAGAACAGAAAGTTAAATTATATAAGATAACTAACTCACCCCCCCTCTCAGTTATCTACCTTGTTTCCAACACTTTGATCAATCTAAGAAATCAAAAAAAATTTACCAATACCACCTAAATGAAAGATATTACCTCTAGTCTATGTACCAGATGTAATCTCAATTCTGAAGCTTCCCAAAATTTTGCATCTTCCCTCCTTGAATCAGAGATCATACCCTTTGTCAACTTACTTTCCAACACAGAAGATTATGCTTCAACCCTTCTACATACAAAACATCATTAGTGTTATTCTTACCATCAAGAGTGATGGATCCTCTACCATAGATTCTACCAGCTTAATTGTCTCCAAACTTCATAATTCCACCATCATATCTTTCCAAACTTACAAACTTACTTTTATCACCAATCATATGATGAGAACATCTAATGTCAATCACACATTCATCCTTTTCTTCAACCTGAGTAGCCAGGGCACTTTCCACTTTCACACAATTAGCAGATTCGGTAGGGACTAGATCTTCTTCTTTGATAGCAATGAACACCCATTCATTTCTAGAGATACTTCCCATATCAGATTCATCATCTGTGACTCCTTCATCAGCAACTTCTTAGACATAGTAATACTTCTTTTGAACCCTCAGTCTATTAGGGTTTGGCTTTGAAACCCTCTTCAGACATCTTGAAGAAAAACGACCAATCTTATTACAAGCAAAACATTTGAAAGGCAACTTTCCTTCATACTTACTGGATCCTCTTGGTAATCTTTTGGCAATAAGGCCTTCAATTTCTTTAAGCTCTGATTCATCTTCTTCAAGTTCTTTCCTTGCCTTCTCATATTTGGTTAGTCTTTATGAAGAGCTTTCACCTAGATCAAATCTTCGCTTTCTAGAAACATTGGCCTTAAAAGAAGATTTTGATTTAGGAAGAGAATCACCAATCTCACTCATTTCAAATGCTGAAAGCTTGCCAACCAACTAATCCCTTGTAACAGTTCTCACAGTCCTGATCTCCTCAATAGAAGCAACTCTATTCTTATATGAAGCAGGTAAGCATCTAAGCACCTTTCCAACAATCTCTGATTCTTCCAGTTTTCCACCAGCACACCTGATACTGCACACAAGTTCATTCACCTTCTGCATGTAGGAAGTGATGTTTTCATCTTCACTCATCGCCAAACTTTTGTATCTACCCTTCAGGCTCTGCAACTTAGCACATTTGACATATGCATCACCTTCATATAGAGTTTCCAACTTCAATATTTCATGAGTAATTTGGAATTCCAAGACATTTATCATTTTTGTATCAGTCACGGTACTCAATAATACTTCTTTAGCCTAAATGTTGTTTTTAGCATCTTTGATTTCATTAGGAGTTGTAGGACCATTCTTTGGAAGAATATACTCATTCTTAGTTATCAACCAATAAGGATCACCCATGCATTGCAAATGACACTCCATGAGATTCTTCCAAAGAGAGTAATTTGTTCCATCAAATCTCGAACTATCCTTCTTGTATGTCGACATCCTAGATCTCCTCAAGTGGTCAAGCTTCTTTTAGAGGAACCAGCTCTAATACTAATTATTGAAATTAGGGTAGACAAATAAGAGGGGGGTGAATCAGTTGTCACAAAACTTTTATCTTTTGCTGCATTTAAACTTCTTTATCACTTATTAATAGATTAATGATATAACCATGAAAGCATGAATCAACAACACATGAGCAGAAACATAATCAACACACATAACACTAGGACTTTTATGTGGAAACCTAATTAAGGGAAAAACCATGATGGGGGTTAACCCACAAGATTTATTCTCTGTTAAAAAAATAGACAAATGGGAAGGCACTTGCCTTCGGGCACACTGCCCAGAGCTCACTACTCAAAGGGGGCTCACTGCCCATAGAAACATTCACATGATTAACACTAAAAGGTTGAACTGAGAAACAACATCTTCTCCATGCTAAGGTTTAGTTCCATTGAAGTGCACAACACCTCTACTCTACCCCCATTCACTTCCTCACTACATCCGTATCTTTGCTCACATCCACACATTTCCACAACTTTACAACACTTATTTATACATGACATCAACTTTGGAATGAACATCAAAGTCAGCCTTACAATCATCTATTTGAACATTCTCCATGATAGGCATTACAAGCAATTACAATCAAAATACTTAAAATGCTTCATTCAAACCATTACACTATCGGCTAGACATACCTAGGACTCAAATCTTCCTCAAACAACACACCATGCTCCATAGAACTCTTCTTAGATCATCCGCAACATGCACCAAGCACCCGGTCGGCCAAGACTGGAAAGAATGGCAACACCCAAGGAGAAATCTTCAACTACAAGCTCAATCCTCAATGCGGACCACCAACACAATAGACACACGATCTAAAAACCACCACAAGCAGAATAGAATCTGTTGATAACTCAGAGGGGGGGTGAATCAGTTATCTTAATTACTTTAACTTTCAGTTCTTCTTTAAAAAGTAGTGCAAGATCAAATCATATAAACATGCATATGAAAGAAGAAATAAAATCAATACACATAACACAATGATTTTGACATGCAAAACCTTATTAAGGGAAAAACCACGGGGTGACTAACCCAAGATTATATTTTCTGTTAAAAGAATAAGATTGTACAAAATGGCACTTGCCAATTAGGGCTCACTACTCGAGCACACTGCTCATAAGAGGCTCACTGCCTACAATAGTTTATAGAAAGAAACCAAGTACTTGAACTGATGACAAGCATCCACATATGCTGAGGTTTAGTTCCATTTAGGCTTAATATACTGATCTACTGCACTTCATTCTTCCTCTATTCTAGTCCTGCTGTTTTGTCACATTCTGGACCTATAGCCGCTTCCAAACTACTCTCTACTTTTCTTCACACTTCACAATGCACAACACACTACTTCATGTCTAAATCCATCTGGTATATATATTCGCACCAAGGATTTCAACATCTTTCTAGTCGGCATCCGAAATACTCAATATTTTCATAAATTCTGATCCGTCGGCTGAATCCTTGCATACTAAGTGATGCGTATCAAAGAGATACTTATAGAATTCATCAATCATGTTGGCCAACCATGAATGATCCCTTAAGAAACTTGATCATCATCAACTTCTCATCCAGATTAAGGTCTGATGCTCTGTCGGTCAGTTCTTCCTCAGTCAATTCTGCCAAACAGAAACCCAACGCTTAGGTACTCATATCTTTTCACTCTTTCATCACTGGAGGCTCAATCTTTGGAATGTATCAGTCATGGTACTCCTCTTGACTTCCCCAAGTCTGCACTTAGCTGAGATACTTCCTCTAAGAGATTTGGACCTAATTGTCAGACCTTGTTGTATGCTCTATTCTTGCTTACCGGACCAAAATACTCCTCAATCTATCTTCTGATATAGACATACCATGTCCTGCGGATGTGTGAAATGGACTTAGTTGCCATCAATGACAACACTCATGAAGCCACACAGTGTCTCTTGCCAACAATCTCCCCCTTTGGCATTGATGGAAACACTTAGTGAAAAATGACTAAGTGTTATAGCACACTCCCCTTTGGTGGATGCTCTGTTCTTATGTACACTTTTTAGAGCTCCCCCTTAGCTAAATTCCTCATTTTTCACTGCTCCTCACTCCCCCTTTGACATCAATGGCAAAGGGTAGAATCCACACACCAAAATTTCCAAAAATCAACCTATACTTAGCTACATAAGTATATATACATGTTATACTCACATATACTAAAGTATATCTGCAAAGGTGGTCTTCAACTGTACCACGTTTGTCACCCAACTCTTATTCATCTTGTCCAAAATTGAAATGTGACCACTTAGCAAAAGTACAAAAGCTTCTGTCCTATTTAGATCTGCCAGATCACTAGTCCGGGCTATGGTCTGGGCATCAGTTAGGGCTTCATGCATTGCCTCTAACTTAGGGATAATTATCCCTCTTAGTTCACTTAACCTGCTTATTCTATTTTTCTTCTCCTTCTCAAGCTTCTTTATTTCATTTATAGCTGCAATAATCTGACATTCTTGATTTATTACAAAAGAGGTGAGATGATCAAAACTATGGGACAAACTTGATAGTTTGCTCTCTTGTTCTTCCACCTTCTTAGTAATATCTATTGTCATGGTGGACCAAGATAGACAAAATTTGTATAGATCTTCACCATCTTTAAGAGCATTTTATAAGATCTTTATTCCAATATCCAAATTTCTCCTATCATTAGTTATAAGTCCTTGTACCTTGGAGAATCTCTTACCCAAAAATTCTTTTTGGACCTTCTCTTCTACTGCTTTCTCCAAAGAATCAAAATGTGTACTAACAGAATTAACAAGAGATTTCAGATTACCGGATGAATAGGTTGAAAGATCCTTCTAGAAAGATGGCATGATCTTATCCAATACACCGGATGCAATCTCTATCAACTCAAAGTCATCCATGTGAGACTTCAGAAGTTTTTCTTTTGCCTTTGCTTGGGCAAAGGATGCTATCTTCATTGTCTGAACCGGGGAGAGGGAATCAAAATTGAATGGTCCTTGAAGTAGCTCTGGTTCATCTAATTCCATCATTTCTTTTGTCAGGAAGTCTTTGACTACTTCTATAGTGTCTCTTGCTAGAGACAGAGTGTTCTTCCCTTCTGTGGCCTTAGAGCTATCATCTGGGGTTTTCTTTGTTTGATCTTTTTCTCTTCCCTTGACTTTTTCTTCTTGACCAATTTTCTCATCTTTTCTTTCTTCTCCTTTAGTTCCAAAGTTAGTAGGGGGATCCAGAAGAGAGATGTTTACTTCTTTAGGGACTTCCTATTCCAAAGTAGTGGAATACAAGTCCTAAGTCCTTTCCTCACCTATGTCCTTTGGCTCTTTTGTATTTTTCACAATGGATTCTTCTTTTGATGTACTTACCCCTTCGTCATCCATGGCAAAGGGTTCATCACCTAAGTCCTCTATAATAGGAAGATTGAATCTTTTAAAAGAATTCCAAAGGATATCTTTTATTTCTTTTGCCACTTTGTCAGTTTCTCCATGCATAAGTTGGTTCATTCTTGCTTTCCTCTAGAACTCATCCTTGCAGTCCTCTAAGATCAT
Source organism: Cunninghamia lanceolata (assembly GCA_027924645.1). Lineage (NCBI taxonomy): Eukaryota > Viridiplantae > Streptophyta > Pinopsida > Cupressales > Cupressaceae > Cunninghamia > Cunninghamia lanceolata. The sequence goes on from BSBN01000797.1 coordinate 4,045,682, forward strand.
GTTCTTTTGTTGAGGGGTAATGAAAGGATAGAGTTGGATAGCAATCTGCTCCCAGATTTCTAGATCTTTTGCCTTGGCATTGTTCTTTCTCATTTCAAGTTCCTTCTCTAACCTTTTGGGAATCAGAGATATAATTTCAATGAATGCTTTATTATAGATGTTTAGATACCTGACTATAGCATCTTGCAAGATCTTCTGATCAACTTCATTATATTCATCATAAAATTCAGTCATTGGTTGCAGATTCCCATCCACAGTGACTGATTTCATGATATCATCAATGTAGAGAGTAAGCCTTTCAATGAATTCTTCTACCTCTTCTTCCTTGTTGTGACCGGTAGAGGGTTCACCAGATGTTTTCTTCTTCTTCTTCACTTTCTTGATCTGCTCATCTGATTCTATCTCTTCATCATCCTTTTGGCTAGTGTAAGACATTCTGGCCTTTGTCTTAGTTCTCTTCTCTCCCTTTCCGGATGTCCTGGCTTCTAGTTTTGATACTTTTTGACTCTTAGAGGTGGCTAGTGTAGAGCTTTTGGAGGATCTGGTCCGGGAGGGGGCTTGCACTGGAGCACATTCTTTTTCTATTTCTTGCCTTTCTTTCTCTTCCCTTTCCATTTTCACTCTATTGGCATCAACTGCCTCCTTTGATATTCCATGTCTCTTGACAAATTCTTCTACTTACCTTCTCACTTTTCTCTTGATCTCAGGTTGTCTTAGTTCAACATGAAATTTTACACTCAACTCTTGGAAGGTTCCAAACCTTTTTGCCTTAGGGTCCTTAGGCTAACTTAGTAGGTGTTGGACATGCAATTCTAGAATTTTATCATCCACCTCATACCCCATTGGCATAATCCAAAATATCCTTGGCTCTACTACCTCCATTAGACATTGATCAGTCTCTACCATAAAGCACACTGTATCCTTGTACTTCTCAACCAATGATTGGGGGATTCTTTCTCTGGCCTGCATCATACTTTGAAAGTTCTTGAAGTATCCCCAGAGTGCTGTATTTTGAGCCTTGGCATCACCAAGCTCATGCATGTAATCTCTGATTTGAATGGCAACTAGTCTGTCATTTTGCCATACCCAACCACTAGATCCAGGTAGCTCATTCATAAAGTAAAATAATAGACACAGTATTAGCCCACTAGGTTTTCTAGTAGTTGGCTCAAGAGATGTTCACAAAGATCATAGTCAGCATTTTTCCTTAGCATTTCATATGCAGTATAAATTACAGTTCCAGATATAGAATTCTCTCTTCTAGAGTGATATATCTTATAACCAATTATCATAAAGGCAAATTTGATATCTGGATCAGTGATATCTTCTATAGTCATTGCTCTCTTGTCAAATTTTGATCTGGTAGTCTCACTCATAGTTTTGTTATTGACTAATTTGAGAGCAGGCAACCCACTGGATGAGTGTAATCTGGTTACCACCCTAATGGCATCTTTAGTGATCTTAAACGACCTCAACAACCACAAGAAGTTATCATGTATTCTACTCAGAACATACCAGGCCCATTCATCTTCTGCAAAATAGGAGAAATGGATGCAATGTCCAAAATGCTTATCTTGGATAACCTTGTACTGAGGTTTGAGTTCAAATGAATCATCTATTAACTACTTGTGATAGATATCCATCAGGTTGGATTCCTGAAATTCCTCAATATTTGCATGAATGTATGCCCTCATTTTCTACATGCAAAACCCCATGCAGAATGCTAGAAAAGGTGCCTAGGGGATCTACTTCTAGAGATTTGTAAGGATGTTTCTTAAACTTAGGGTGCAACCTATCAATGATTTTGACAACATTCGGAGTATCCATCTTTCAAAAGATTTAGAGAGAGATTCAAGAGCAAAAATACCTTTTTACGCTTCTAGGGTTCATGATATGAGCTAGATAAGATTGCTGGTTGAATCATCTTTTTCTATTGATCCTTGAGAGGGTTGAAGCAATCTTGTTGTAGAGCTCTTTCTTTCTTCTTCTCGAATGCAAATGTGCAAATGATGAACAGAAGAACCCTTTTATTTCTATACAAACCCTAATTCCATTTTGTAATAAATGCACAAATTAAGTCATTCCGATTGCCTTGTTCTCCTTGTTCTAAGAGAGATCTTCTCGAATCACTGAGATGCACCAAGAATGATAACTTACAATGTATCTCCCTTTTTCAATCATTCCATCTTAACCGCAAATCCAAATAATTCAATTTTGAATTATACTAGATCTGACTATGAAAGTCCTGCTTTTGCCAGATGACTGTTAAACTGGATTAATCTTGGATGATTAACCTTTTCAAAACTCCTTGCAGATCTTTCATATCTTAACCAAGGGTTATTTAGATGTTTCTCTGAGAGCCCTTTTAATCTGCAACTTTCTATGTGCCAATTTTAGGCACCAACTAACTAGTTGGGGGAAATTGTTTTCTTTTGACTCCCCCTAAGCCAAAGCTCATCTATTTAGTTTTTGGAAGGAATATCAGCACCAGATTCTGGTGTGGCTCCATCCCCAACATTTTCTATACTTCTCTTCACCCAATTATTGTTCATCTCCCTTTGAATTTCATCCGCATTCACTTTTCCTTTTACTTTGTCTTGGTTTTGATTATGATGCACTGGACCCTCTTTGTCCTGATTCTTACTTCTGCAGAGCTTGGCAATATGACCGGATCTATTACAATTGTAGCAAACAATATTTCTTTGTGTATTTGACTGGTATCCTCTTGATCTACATTGATTAGCCATATGTCCCATTCTATTGCATGCAAAGCATCTACCATTGAATGAATTGTTTATTTGCAAATTTCTACATTCATGAGATTTGTGACCATACCTTTTGCAGTTAAAACACTGTCTAGAGAAGGATGGGTTAGTCTGATTCATTCTTCTTCTGCACTGATTTCCTTTATGACTGAAGTTATTGAAATTGTGGCAGTACCCATTGAAGGAAGGATATCTTTGAGCATTTGGTTGCCTTATCGGAGGTCTTCTAGGCCTATTCTTTGGATTTCCTAATCTAGAGTTCTTTTGACCAGATCCAGAGCTTTCACCTTTCTCATACCCCAAGCCTTACTTGTCATCTATGCTCTTTTGGATTTCAAGAACAACTTCAAGTTGAGTATAGCTTATCTTGAATTTCTCTTTGTATTCATTTGTTATTTGAAGATCCCTTTTAAGAGTGTCTATCTAATTCTCAAGTTGTTCTTCATTATCTCTAACATCTTCAAGATCAGATTCCAGATGCTTGATTATTCTATCCATTTTGTGGCAGTCTTCTGACTTCTCCTTGAGAGATTGTTTTAGATCATCTTCAATTTTTCTTTTATCTTCAATTTCTTGGGTGAATTTCATAACTCTTGATTCCATTTCATGTCTTTCCATAGTAACCTCTTTTGATAGTTTCTCATATAACTTGGTTTTCTCATTCAGATCTTCATTAGTATCATTGGATTCACTTTGACTTGCTAATTGTTGAAATAGTTCCTTTCTTTTCTTCATTGAGATACTTAGTTTTTCTTTGAGTTAATTTATGAAATCATCAGCTTGTTTGAGTCTTTCCCTCAGGTTACTGACTTCAGAGTGAGATTGCCCAAAATCATCTAGGGTAGACTGAAGTTGATCCCTCATACCATACATATCCATTGAGATTCCCAGATCTTCCTCAAGCTATTAGGCTCTATCTAGAGGAATTTAGCTCTGATACCAATTGTTTATAATTGAGAGGTGGGTGTGAATTAGTTATCTTAATTACTTTAACTTTATGTTCTTCTATAACAACTAGTGCAACATCAATTCATATAAACATGCATATGAAAGCAGAAATAAAATCAATATACATAACACAATGATTTTGATGTGGAAAACCCTGTTAAGGGAAAAACCATGGGGTGACTAACACAAGATTGTATTCTCTATTAAAAGAATAAGATTGTACAAAATGGCACTTGCTAATTAGGGCTCACTGCCCGAGCACACTGCTCACAAGAGGCTCACTGCCTACAATAGTTTATAGAAAGAAACCAAGTACTTGAACTAATGAGAAGCATCCACATATGCTAAGGTTCAGTTCCAGTTAGGCTCAATATACTGATCTACTGCACTTCATTCTTCCTCTATTCTAGTCCTACTGTTTTGTCACATTACAGACTTGTAGCTGCTTCCAAACTACTCTCTTCTTTTCTTTGCACTTCACAATGCACAACACACTACTTCACATATAAATCCATCTAGTATATATATCCACACCAAGGATTTCAACATCTTTCTAGTCAGCATCTGGAATACTCAATATTTTCCCAAACTTTGATCTGTCAGCTGAATCCTTGCATACTAAGTTATGTGTATCAAAGAGATACTTATAGAAGTCATCAATCATGTTAGCCAACCATGAATGATCCCTTAAGAAACTTGATCATCATCAACTTCTCATCTGGATTAAGGTCTGATGCTCTACCGGTCAGTTCTTCCTTAGTCAATTCTACCAAACAGAAACCCAACACTTAGGTACTCATATCTTTTCACTCTTTCATCACTGGAGGCTCAATCTCTAGAATGTATTAGTCATGGTACTCCTCTTGACTTCCCCAAGTCAGTACTTAGCTGAGATACTTCCTCTAAGAGATCCGGACCTGATTGTCAGACCTTGCAGCATGCTCTGTTCTTGCTTACCGGACCAAAATACTCCTTAATCTATCTTCTGATATAGACATACCATGTCCTGTGGATGTGTGGAATGGACTTAGTTGCCATCAATGACAACACTCATGAAGCCACACAGTGTCTCTTGCCAACAAAACCAAAAAGAACAACCACACCAACTCAAATCACTATAATCACTTTCACCTTCATACAGGAACTTAGGAACACTGACCGTCATGATTGTCACACTAGAAAGATTGCTTGCAGACCTCCAAACCATGAACCACTTGAGTTGAGGATACACATCAACATCCCAAACATAGCTCTAGAACCACAAACCATAGTATTCCAATGCGGAGGAGTCCAGACCAAATTCATGTCACTTTGTTACCCTTGAACAACTACAAAACCCGGTTCTACTTAGATGGCCATAACTTCACCAATCCTCCATTTCAACCTCTCAAATCTTAACTGGAGAAACTTTAGACAAACCTCTACAAACCCTTTAATCTTAGACTTTGATCTTTGTCTCACTAGAAATACAGAGCAATCTACTTTGTTGAACTACACTGTCTTCACTGTCTCTGACAAAGAGATATGTTGAAATCAATGACAACACATCATAGGCACATATTTGCAATAGAGGTTTGTTGCTCGATCAAGAAAGGAGTTGCCATATCTAAGCATTTTGGGTCAAATCTAACCCTACCATTATGCTCAAAAGGTTTGAAAACCCTAAGGTCAACTATCCATTTGTCAATTTTGGACAAATTTGCTTGGAAAGGTAAATTTTTTGGTCTAGGGAGTTGTACGACCCCCATGAACAGTGCATGTAAGCATATATTTCATAAAAAAAAATTTATTAAAATTTTCTACAATTTTTAAATCTTTAAAAAAATATATATGCAAATATATTATCACAATTTTTAATCTTTGTAAAAGTGTTTTAAAATAAAAATAAAAAATAAAATTCTATGGATATACTTCTACACTATGCGCATGGTACCCCAAGGTAACACAAGGTACCTCTATACCTACATGATCCCACAAGCTCAGGCCTCACACCCACTCCAATCAAGTGCGACCTATTCAAGGGTTCATGGACCCCTTGACTTGGGATTTGGGGTGTCACAAAACCCCCCTGACCCAATTCTTTGTTGCTCGGCCTTTTAGGCTTGTGAAGAAGGTACTCAGCCCTTTGGCCTTTAAAATTAGTTTTTTTAATATGCCTTGAAATTCACACCACTTCCACTTTTGGTGGCTTTGCTAAATAGCAATAACTATCTTTGTTTGGAATTTTGCTAAGTTTAGTTGAGGTTACTTTTATCTAGAGGACAACAATATTTGGAATATTGCTAAAGTTGGTGGCAATTTTGCTAAATTTTGCGACAGCTAGACTTTTCAATCTAGACCACCTCTCTGTTGGTGTTTCCAAATTTTAGGACAAATATAACAAGCTCATATCATAAGCTCACGACCTTCATTTTTCAAGAAACATTTTTTTATTTGAGCTAATTTTCATGCTCTCTGCACTAGTGTAGATGGTTTCAGATTTTGGTGCATTGATTATCCAAATTTTGTAGATTCTCATAGGTGACATTGTGTAGTTCTCATTTTGGAAACTTCAAATCTACATAACTTTTGCATATGACCTTGGATTGAGGTGATTATTTTTTTGAAAATGCATTAATTTTTGTGTACTTCACAGTGGTGTTGATGATTTCACTTGGTATTGTGCCAAAATTATAATTTCAATATACCTTCCTTTTTTTGAGGATTTAGAAAAGCATTGACGTCAAGTCAACTTAGCATTATCTCACTACTAGAAATTGTAACTACACTAAATATAAAGTGCCAAATCATTTTTCTTGGGGGACTCTTTGATTAAGTAATTCAGGGGGGCTCTTAGAGTTTTTGTGCTTGTGCTCTCTTTTTATTCACACAAGTGGATCACTTTAAGTTTCTATTACTAAAACCATACAACTACAACACATGCCCAAAATGCATGGAACTCCTTAATGCAACTTGGATATACACCCTATGTTTAAGAAAAGGTCACTAAACCAACTAAGGATAAGAAAAAGGTACAATGAATGCTTGAACATACAAAAGCTCTTGGTTGTCTTAGGAGTCTATTTTCCCCTTGATATAATGTTCCAAATTGATGGTTGTACAAACTCACATGATGCATGGGAAAAATTAAAGAATCTGTTTGGTAAAACTGATGAAGTAGTGGGATATCAGCTTGACAATAAATTAATAAGTCTTGATCCTAAATCTTTTGACAACATCCTTGAGACTATTTAGCAAATGTTAATGACTTTAGAGCACAATGTAAATCTTGTGGCATTGAGAGGAATGATATACAACTTGTCCTAACTACTCTCTCTAAACTTGGACTTGAATATGATGCATTTGTTTCTAGATTTCACACTCATAGGTTGACTATGGGGTCTACATATACAATGCCTCCTTTTACTTCCTTTTCTGAAATGTTAATGCATTAATTTAGGGGAAGCTTCTTTCGATGGATCTCCTCAAGTCTTCTCAGTCTTAGGCTTTGTTGGCTGGGCATCCAAATGGATAGAAAGATTCAGGGAAACCTAACAAGAAACATAAGAGGTCCAAGAAAAAGTCATGAAAGATCAGGCAGAGTCATTGTCTACCCCAAAATAAAACTCCATTTCCTCTTCTTTACATGGGATCTCTAAGAAGAAGGAAAGACCAACTTGTTATTACTATAAAACCTTTGGTCATGAGGAGCACTCTTGTCACAAGAAGTAGATCGACGAGCTAAAGCATCTTCTCAAAAAGAACAACCTTAATCTAGATTCTTCACAATAATCCAAGTGTACTCCTTCCAAATCAGGCAAAGGGAAAGCAATTGAACTTGTTGCTACTAAAGGTTCTTCTTAGTAGTTAATTCTTGATTTGGGTGCATCACATCACAGGGGTTCTATCAAAGAACAATATTCTTAATTGGATCCTTGTTCAATGCCCCACATTCTCATTAAGGATGACTCTCCTTTAGAGGTCATCAAGAAAGGCTATGTTGATGGTTGCACTAGTACATTTGAGGATGTCCTCTTTGTGCTTAATTTGTTCATCAACCTTCTCTCTTTCTATCAAATTGCAAAAATGGAAGAAAAGTTGAGTTCATTTTCAATTTTGCCATCATCAGGAATCATGAAGATAATGCACTTCTTGTAGTTGGTAAGGTTGATCATGAGTCTCAATTGTATGCTTTCTCTCATTTTGTACCTAATTCACATTCTACTACTTTTCTGACCCATTTGGTTTATGTGAGAAAGCTATGGCATGAGTGGTCTGGTCATCTCAACTTTTTCTATCTTTAGCATCTCATCATGCAAGATACGATCACATGTCTTCCTCGAATTAGTTTCTCAGATGGATTTTGTTCAAATTGTGCCTTGGGAAAGCATCCTGAGGATAAGTTAGATAAAGGGAAGGCTTGGAGGGCTTTAGAAGTCCTTGAGCTGGTTCAAGTGACATGGTGGGTCCATTTCCATCCTTGTCTTTTAGCAAGGCTCACTACTTGCTCACTTATTAGGGTTAGCTGACATAAGATATCAATTAAATGCAAATAAAGATTAAATACAGGAATGAAAAATACACAGAAATAATAACAATGAGAGACAAGTTTTAACGCGGTTCACCCAAACTCAGGCTACATCCACCAACAAAGAGTCTAATATTATTATCTAGTAAATCAAACTGATTACAACTAGCAATCCTTGCAACTTAATACCACTGCAAAATGCTCCAATACATCAACGAAAACCCTAACCCTTAGCTGCTTTTATCAAGCCTTAGTTGGTTACAAAAATAGGGTTTTTTTAATGTCAGCCAATAGAAAAAATAACTCCCGGCACCTTAATAAAAATAATAAAAAATCATTGGAGGTTTTTAGGGCACTGCCCCTAAGCCCCTGCGAGGGTGTTTTCCCTAGACCCCATAAGGGGTGCTGCCCCAAACACCCGCAAGGGGCACTACCCATTGACCCCGTTAAATAATTTGGGGGGAAACCACACCAATAAAAGTGGGGTAAATTTAACCTTTGAGTCTGATTACTCCAAATACACCTTGGTCTACTTTCTTTGGTAGAAAAGATAAGCTTATGATAGATTTTAGGAATTCAAGGCACGTGCCAAGAAATAATTTGGAAAGGTTGTCAAGATTCTTTGCACTATTAATGGAAAAGAATATGTGAATCACTTCTTTGAAAAATTTTGCACTCTTGAAGGGACAGTTATTTAGCATATTGTTGCCTATACACCTTAATAGAATGGTGTGGTAGAGAGGAAACTAGGTCCCTAAAAGAGATGTCTAGCTGCATGATCCACACATGCTCCCTTGCACCTGAATATTGGATAAAAACTATCAATTGTGTTGCTCACATCTAGGATAGAGTTTATCATAAGGCATTAAAGGGCATCACTCCATTTGAATCCTGGTGTGGTAGGAAACCTTTTGTCTAGCACTTTAGATTTTTTGGCTCCCTAGTATGGGCTCACATTAATTTGAAGAAGCACAAGACCTTGGAACCTTAGAGTCAGCCTTACATAGTTGATTAATCTGATGGTGTCAAAGGATATCATCTATTGGATCCAGAGACACCTGAGCTCTTCATTAATCAAAGTGTGCAATTTGAGGAATGCTCTCCTAGCTCATCCTTGCATCTTCCTTCCTCCACAGTAGATTGAGATAATGACTTAGAGGATTTTCCTCCAATTCCCTCTACTCGCAGAGTTGATCGTGAAGTTTCATCCTCCTCTTTGTAGAGTTTAGCTTCTAAGGATGAGGATTCTCCTCCTCCATCCCCTACCATTCCTTGTTGGGCTCATCATACACTTGATTCTATAAGCACTCGTGTTGGTAATCCTTAAGATACATGGAGGACTCGAGCACTAGGATATTATGCATTCTTACATTGCCACAAATTTAGATCCATAGTCATTCCATGAAGCATCAAGTATTGATGAGTGAGATTCAACAATGGAGGAAGAGTACAACTCTTTGATTCAAAACAAAACTTGGGATCTTGTTCCACTTCCTAAGGAAATAATTTAACTAGTTTGGTGTAAGTGGATCTATCAGACCAAATTTGCAATGGATGGATCAGTTAATAAGTTCAAAGTCATGCCATTTGCCTGATACTTTCTATTGGTATAGCTCAAGGTTGGGTTGTACATCAAATGGATGTGAAGAGCACATTTCTTCATGGGTATCTACATGAGGAGATTTACATGGAGTAGCCACAGGGGTTCATTTAGGATTCTTTATTGGTTTACAAATTGAGGAAGTCTCTCTATGGCCTCAAATAGGCCCCACAAGCTTGGTATGTAAAGATGGAGTCCTTTCTTCTCTTAGTTGGGTTCTCTAGAATGTTATAAATGAAAACAACACTACTTCAATTGAAATCTGATTCAAGATAAATTTCAGCAATCTTTAAGTGTGCATTAACAATGGACATTGTAATCAAAACATAAAACCCACTATAGAAAAGATGTCAAACATGAAGAACTCAACACAATGATGTTGGAAACAATGCAGATAACTGAGAGGGGGGGTGAATCAATTATCTTATAACTTTTCTATTTTCTTTCCTTTTCTTAATTTATCATTTAATGTTATGCCAAAATAAGACAATCATAAGAGCTGAAAAAGAAATTAACACATGACATAAGGATTTTTACATGAAAACCCTGTTAAGGGAAAAACCATGGGGTGACTAACCCAAGATTGTATTCTCTGTTAAAAGAATAAGAGTACAAATTTGGCACTTACCAATTAGGGCTCACTACCTAAGCACATTGCTCACAAAAGGCCCACTGCCTACAAGAGACTTACAGTCTACAATTACTTACAGATGATACCAAGGTGTTTGAATTGATGAACAACATCTATGCATGCAGGATTTCAGTTCTGGTTAGGTACATTATACTGATTTGGCACATTTCATTCTTCCTCTGCTCAATATAACTTTCCTGTCACATTCTTGGCTTGAATTACTACCTTTGCACTTATCTCTACTTTTCTTTGCACTTAACCATACATGTTATTCATTTAACACACTTACAGGCTTGAAGCCATTAGGTATATATAACTGCATCAAGGATTTCCAACAACTTCTTAGTCAGCAACAAGAACACTTGAGATATTTGTAGGTTATTGATCTGTCATCTGAATCCATGCTTGATAAGTGATGCACATCAAAAACATAGGCATAGAAGTCATAAATCATGTTGGCCAACAATGTATAATATCATAGATTACTTGATCAGTACCTTTCACACATCTGGATTGAAGTTTGATACTTTGTCAGTCAGTTCTTCCTCTGTCTACTCTACCTGACTGGAGCCCAACACTTAGATGCTCATATCTTTTTCTTATTTTATCACCAGAGGCTAAATCTTTGCAATACAGTAGTCATGATACCCCTCTTGACTTGTCCAAGTCTACAGCTTACTGAGGTACACCATCTAAGAGATCCAAACCTGATTGTCGAACCTTGTTACATACTCTATTCTTGTTCACTGGACCAAAATAATCTTTAATCTGACTTCCAGTATAGGTATACTATGTACTATGGATGTGTGGGATAGACTTTGTTGCCATCAATGACAACACTTATGAAGCCACATAGTGTCTCTTGCCAATAATCTCCCCCTTTGGCATTGGTGGTAACACTTAGTGAAAATTTGGCTAAGTGTCATAGTAACTCCCCCTTGGCTGATGCTCTATCTTTTACACTATTTTACTAGAGCTCCCCCTTAGCTGGACTCAAAAATTTTCACTACTCTTCACTCCCCCTTTGACATCAATGGTGAAGGGTGGAATCTGCATGCCAAAATTTTGCAAAAATTACTCTATACATGGGCGCATAAGTATATATAAATCATATGTTATACTTACATATACTTAAGTATATCCGTAAAGGTTTTCTTCAACTAGATGATTTCTACGGCCCAACTCCTCTTCATTATGTCTAAAATGGAGATGTGTCGACTTAACAAAAACACATATACTTCTACCCTCTTTAGGTCTATTGGATCACTGGTCTGGATTGTGTTTTGTAACTCTGTCAAGGCATCATGCATTGCCTCTAACTTAGGGATGATTATCCCTCTGAGCTCACCCATTCTATCTATTATGTTCTTTTTCTCCTTAACCAATTCTTTAATTTCATTTATTATAGCAATAGCTTGGCATTCATGATTCACCAGAGAGGTAGTAAGGGGATCAAAAATTTGAGACAAACTTGACAGTTTTCCTTCTTGTTCTTTCACTTTCTTCTCAATGTCCTCTATCACTTTAGGCCAAGTTAAACAAAATTTGTATATATCCCCACCATCTTTAAGAGAATTTTCAAGGCTCTTTATGCCAATGCCTAAGGTTCTTCTATCATTAGTAATTAGCCCTTGTACTTCACTAAACCTCTTTCCCAAGAACTCCTTCCAGACCTTAATCTCTGTTGATTTCTCTGAGGATTCAAAATGAGTGTTAATAGAATTGACTAAGTTTTTCAAATTACTAGATGGAGAGGCAGAAGGATCCTTCTGGTAGGTTGGCATAATCTTCTCCAGCATCCCAAATGCAATCTCCAACAGCTCACAGTCCTCCATGTGAGATTTCAAGAGTTTTTCTTTTGCTTTGGCTTGAGCAAAAGATGCTATTTACATTGTCTGAACTGAGGAGAGAGAGTCAAAATTTAGTGGTCCTTGAAATAGCTCAGGTTCATCTAGCTCTATCATTTCTCTATCTAAGAAGTTCTTCACTATCTCTGTAGTGTCTCTTGCAGGTGATTGAGATGTCTTTCCTTTTGAGATATCAAAACAGTCATCATTAGTCTTTTTTTCTTGTTCTTCTTCTTTTCCTTTATCGTTTTTTCCTTGAATCTTCTTCTCCTCTCTTCTACCTTCCCCTTCAGCTTTAGTGTTTGGAATGTTTGTCATAGTTGTAGTGGGATCTAGAGGAGAGATATCACCTGTGTTTTCTACTTCATGAACTTCCTCTTCCGGAACTGAGGAGTCTAAGTTCTCAGAGATTTCTTCATTTATTTTCTTTAATCCTTCGACATCCTTGTCATAAGGTTTTTCATTGATATCATTTGATCTTTCAACATCCATGGTAGAAGGTTCTTCATCTATTTCATCTACATATGAAGATTGAATCTCTTCAAGGCATTCCAGAGGATATCTTTTATTTCACTTGCTACTTGGTCAATTTCTCCAAGCATGAGTTTGTTCATTCTCGCCTTGCTCTACAACTCATCCTTACAATCCTTGAAAATCATGCTCATTTGTTTTGAAGTGATGGAAGGATAAAGATAAATTGCTATATGCTCTGAAATCTCTAAGTCTTTTGCCTTCACATTCTCTTTTCTCAACTTAAGTACCTTTTCTAGGCTCTTAGGAATCAATGATATAATTTCAATGAAAGCTTTATTGTAAATGTTTAAGTACCTGATAGTAGCCTCTTCCAAAATTCTCTTATCAACATCACTGTATTCATCATAGAACTCTATCACCGGCTGTAGGTTCCCATCCATAGTAACTACCTTGATGATGTCATCAATGGAAAGAGTGGGCTTTTTAACAAATTCCTTTGCCTTCTCTTCCTCATTTCTGCTAGTAGTGAACTTCCCAGATGTTCTCTTCTTTATTTTCCTAATTTCTTCATCATCTTTATGGCTTGTATATGTCCTTGTGGCTTTGGTCTTCATCCTATTTTCTCCTTTTCCAGATGTCTTGACTTCCAGTTTGATAGAATTTGAGCTCTTGGAAGTGATAGGAGCAGAGCTCTTAGAGGATCTAGTCCAAGAGGAGGTTTGTACAGGAGCACTTTCTTACTTTGCTTCTTGTCTTTCTTTCTCTGCCCTCTCTATTTTCTCTGTTACAATCTATAGCCTCCTTTGATATGCCAAATATTTTAGCAATTTCTTCTTCCTTTCTTACTTTCCTCTTCATCTCCGGCTGTCTTAACGCAACATGTATTTTTATACTTAGCTCTTCAAAGGTGCCAAACCTTTCTGCTTCAGTGTCCTTAGGCTAGCTCAGTAGGTGTTGAATATGTAGCTCCAATATTTTTTCATCGACCTCATATTCCATAGGCATTATCCATACAGTTCTTGGCTCAACTGCCTCCATTAGGCATTGATCAGTGTCAACCATGAAGCAGACTGTATCTTTGTATTTCTCAAATATTATTTGTGGTATTCTTTCTCTATCTTGTATCATGCCTTGGAAATTCTTAAAGTAACCCTAGAGGGCTGTGTTTTGGGCTTGAGCATCACTAAGTGCATACATGTGATCTCTGATCTAAATTGCAATGGGTTTATCATTTTGTCAGACCCAACCATTTGATCTAGGTAGCTCATTCATATAATAGAAAAATAGACACAGTATTAGACATATTTAAAGGAGTTTTTCTTATCCTTTTTTATCTTCCACAAGTTCTCCAACAACTGATTTAGAAGAAGCTCACATAGATCATAATCTCCATCTTCCCTCAACATCTGATATGCAGCATAGATTGTTGTACTAGACATAGAATTCTCCCTACTTGAATGGTAGATTTTATAGCTGATTATCATTGAAGCAAACTTGACATCCGGATCTGTGATGTCATCTATAGTCATTGCTCTTTCGTCAAATTTTGATCTGGTGGCTTCAGTTACCATTTGGTTCTTCACAAATTTGAGTGCAGGTAACCCACCGGATGAATACAGTCTGGTCACTACCCTGATGCCATCTTATCATGCATCCTACTTAGAACATACCGGACCCAATCGTCTTCTGGAAAACACATAAAATGTATACAATGTCTAAGGTGTTTGTCCTAGAGGGCCTTGAATTTAGGTTTGAGTTCAAAATTCTCATCTATTAGTTGTTTGTGATAAATGTCCATCAATTTTGAGTCTCCAAATTCTTCAATGTTTGCATGGATATAAACCCTAACATTTTCTACATGGAAGACTCCTTGCGGAATGCTAGAAAATGCACCCAAGGGATCAACTTCTAGAGATTTGTAAGGGTGTTTCTTGAATTTAGGTCTTAGCCTATCAGACATATTGGCAACCATTGGAGTAGCCATTTTTGCAAGAGATCTGGAGAGAGTTGTCAGAAGGGAAGTACATTTTCATGCTTTAGAGTTTGAAACAGAAATCAGAACGAATCTTTGTTTGAATTCAATTTTCAATTGAACTTGAGTGCATTGTAGGATCTTCTTCATAGAGCTCTTCTTTTTTTCTTCATGAGTGTAAGAGTGTAAATAATGAGTGAAAGAACCCTTTTATCCTTGCGTAAACCCTAATTTCCTTTTGTAATAAATGCACAAGTCTTTAAGTCATCCGGTTACCCTGCTTCTCAAATGAGCTTTTCTTGGATTGTCTTGCGGATCTTTAAATCACTGTTTATGAGGTTTGAAAACATATCTTCACCTTATTCAAACATGCCAAAGGTCCACAGATTAAAATATTTCAATTCTGGATCATACCAGATCTGTCTGTGAAATTCTGCTTACCAGATAACTGTCGATACAGGATCTCGTCATAACTAGCTCAAATCTACATGCGAATTTGTTAAAATTTGAATGGATGACTTTCAAGTGAGTCTCCTAAAACCATTTAAACTGCAACTTCTTTTTTTAACTCAAAGTCTCAAATTCAGGCACTCACTAGCTAGCTAGGGGAAAAGGATCTTCTTTGCAGCTCCCCCTGAGCCAGAGCTTGCTTTTCAGTTTTTAGAAGGAATATTAGCACCAGATTCTGGTGCGGATCCATCCCCAATATTCATTGTACCCCTTTTTACCCAAATCTTGCTCATCTCCTTTTGAACTTCATTCAAATTTACTTTACCTCTACCTTTGATCATGTTCCATTGGACCTTTTCTTCCCCGATTTCTGCTTCTGCAGGATTTGGCAATATGACCGGATCTATTGCAATTGTAACACACAACATTTCTTTCCTTATTTGAATGATATCCTCTTGATCTACACTCATTATCCATATGTCCAATCCTATTGCATGCAAAGCATTTACCATTGAAAGAATTGTTCATTTGCATATTTCTACATTCATGAGATTTGTGACCATACCTTTTGCAACTAAAACATTGACCAAAGAAGGATGAATTGAATTGATTCATTCTATTTCTGCACTAGATTGCTTTGTGACCAAATTTATTGCAATTGAAGCAATATCCATTGGAGGATGGATATTTTTGAGCATTTGGTTTCCTTACCAGAGGTGTTCTAGGCATGTTTCTTTGATTTCCTAATCCAGAGTTCTTCTAACTAGATCCATAGCTTTCACCTTTCTCATATCCCAAGCCACTCTTATCATCTACCCTCTTTTGGCTTTCAAGAAGAACTTCAAGTTGGGCTGAGCTTATCTTGAACTTTTCTTTGTATTCATTTGTTGTTTGAAGATCTTGTTTAAGAGTGTCTATCTGATTCTCAAGTTATTCTTCATTGTCTCTAGCTGCTTCATGCTTAGATTCAAGATGCCTGATTATTCTGCCCATTTTATGGAAGTCCTCTATTTTGTCCTTGAGGGATTGTTTTATATTATCTTCAATCTTCCTCTTTTCTTCAATTTCTTGTGTGAATCTCATAACCCCTAATTCCATTTCATGCCTTACCATAATGACTTCTTTTGATAGCTTCTCACATAGCTTGCTTTTCTCATTCAAATCTTCATCAGAATCATCGAATTCACTTTGATTGGATAATTTTTGGAGTAGTTCCTTTCTCTTCCTCATAGAAATACTAAGTTTTTCTTTTAGCTCATTTATGAAATCATCAGCTTGTTTGAGTCTTTCTCTCAAATTATTGACTTCAGAGTGAGATTGTTCAAGATCATCTAGGGTAGACTGAAGTTGTTCCTTCATACCATATGCATCCATTGAGATTCCTAGATCTTCCTCAAGCTATTAGGCTTTGTTCAGAGGAACTTGGATCTGATACCAATTGTTGGAAACAATGCAAATAATTGAGAGGGGGGTCAATCAATTATCTTACAATCATAAGAGCTGAAAAATAAATTAACACATGACACAAGGATTTTTACGTGGAAACCCTGTTAAGGGAAAAACCATAGGGTGACTAACCCAAGATTGTATTCTCTATTAAAAGAATAAAAGTACAACTTTAGCACTTGCCAATTAGGGCTCACTACCTGAGCACACTTCTCACAAAATGCCCACTACCTACAAGAGACTTACAATCTACAATTAGTTATAGATGATACCAAGGTGTTTGAACTAATGAACAACATCTATGCATGCAGGATTTTAGTTCTAGTTAGGTACAATATACTGATTTGGCACATTTCATTCTTCCTTTGCTTAATATAACTTTCCTGTCACATTCTAGGCTTGAAATACTACCTTCGCACTTATCTCTGCTTTTCTTTGCACTTAACCATACATGCTATTCATTTCACACACTTACAGGCTTGAATCCATCATGTATATATATCCGCATCAAGGATTTCCAACAACTTCTTAGTTGGCAACAAGAACACTTGAGATATTTGTAGGTTATTGATCTGTTGGCTAAATCCATGGTTGATTAGTGATGCAGATCAAAAACATAGGCATAGAAGTCATAAATCATGTCAACCAATAATGTTTAATATCATAGATTTCTTGATCATCACCTTTTACACATCTAGATTAAAGTATGATACTCTATTAGTCAGTTCTTCCTTTGTCTGCTCAGCCTAACTAGAGCCCAACACTTAGATGCTCATATCTTTTTCTTGCTTTATCACTAGAGTCTAAATATTTTGAATACAATAGTCATGATACCCCTCTTGACTTGCCCAAGTCTGCAACTTATTGAGTTACACCAATTAAGAGATCTGGACCTAATTGTCAGACCTTGTTACATACTCTGTTCTTGTTCACTGGAGAAAAATAATCTTCAATCTGACTTCTGATATAGGCATACTATGTACTGTGGATGTGTGGGATTGACTTTGTTGCCATCAATGACAACAGTTATGAAGCCACACAATGTCTCTTGCCAACAAATGACATAGTGTTTACATGGAGAAAACCCTTGCGAGTAAAAAACTCCACCAGGAAAAAGGCACAAGTTTGTACAATACATCAACTACACAACTCTCTCCACAAATCTTCAATCCGATAGCATTCCAGTAGCACCTGAGTACCTAAAATTTGTATTGCAGCAACAAATACATGGAAAATACTTATATAAACATTTTTCAACTCCTCCTAGGCATTCACCTTCTCTCTCCTAAGATTCTCCAACTTGCAAACATTAAATTCCATCTTACAAGCACCTTCCACTTGTCCAGAAATATCCATGCAGAGGTTGGGTGGCTAAGACTAAATCTGGCCTCTTACAACATCTTATGACATGTCATAACCATCATAGATTCTAAAAAGGAGTATCTTTTCAAGATAGGAATCTTGGCCTAAATATAGAAAATATACAACTAACATATCTGTCATATGTGTCATAAAATCTTAGAATCTTATGACAACTTACAGCTGTCATAGATTCACTTACCAAATATTATGACAGTTGTCATACATGCCAAAAATAGTATATTCCTCAAAGGAGCATGCCTACCCTCATTTACTTTGAGTTTTTACATTTGCCAACAGTAAAAGTCACTTTGTAATTACCTCCAGTTACTCTGAAATTACCCCTGCTAATGAAACTAGTACATCTCATGGATAATTACAAATTACATATAATAAAATGGAATAAATACAATATTATGATTTACACGGTTAATGGCACCTTATCCCAACATTCTCCCACTTGACATTATACATTGTAAATCAACCCATAGGAAATCAAATGAAAAATAATCATGCACTAGAAAGAAGGCCCATGGCATCTCTGCACCATATGAACTTCTCTGTGCTCATAGGCTTGGTCAATGAATCTGCAACATTCTCCTAAGTGTCTATCTTCTTCAACTTAATCTCTCCATTTGCAACCAACTCTTGAACAGAGTGATACTGAACATCAACATGCTTAGTCTGAGCATGATACATGGGATTATTGGCCAAACAAATAGTACTCTGGCTATCACAAGCAATCTGAATGATCTTGCACACAGTCTCCTCAACCAAAATGCCTCCTTAGAGACATGAGTAGTAGCCATATACTTTGTTTTGTGGTGGACAAAGCAACTGTGGGCTGCCTCTTTCTCATCCAACTCATTGCTCCTCCAAATAGAGTAAACACATAGCCACTAGTGGACCTTCGACTATCCAAGTCACCTACCCAATCTGCATCAACAAAACCCTATATATCCAAAGATTTATTAGCACTATCAGTACCAGAATAAACCAAACAATGATTAAGAGTACTTGCAAGATATTTAAACACCATCTTTGCATAGTTCCAATGCTGTCTACCAGGGTTGCACATAAATCTTCTCAAAACTCCCACTGCTTGGGCAAAATCTGGTCTAGTGCAAACCATTGCATACACCAAACTCCCTATAGCACTAGCATATGGCACATTAGACATATGCTCAAGATCATCCTCAATCTTTGGACACATATCTAATGAAATCTTAGTACCAATGGGTAAAGGAACTCTAACTTGGTTATAGTCTTGCAAACTAAACCTCTGCAAAATAGTATTCGCATACTTACTTTGTGACAACCAAAGATTTTTGTTAACTCTATCCCTCTTGATCTCTATTCCCAAAATATACCTTGCGGCACCAAGATCCTTCATCTCAAATGCACCTGAAAGTTGGGCTTTAAGCTCACTGATCATACCCTTAGTATTGCTGAAAAACATGTCATCAACATACAAAGCAATAACCAATATAAAATCATCAGCACAATGAATGTAAACACAATGATCCTCCTCGCTTCTAACAAAACCCAATTTCAAAACAAATGACTCAAACTTTTGATACCACATTCTAGGGGATTGTTTTAGACCATAAAGAGACCTCTTTAACCTGCAAACCCAATGTTCTTTTCCTTTTACCTCCAAACCTATAGGGTGTTGCATATAAATTTCTTCTTCAAGATCTCCATGCAAGAACACAGTCTTAACATCCATTTTCTCAATCTCCCAATCATAAGTTGCATCACTAGATGAGAGAAATCTAATAGAAATCAATTTAGCAACAAAAGAGAATATCTCACTAAAATAAACTCCATCTCTCTGGGAGTAGCCCTTGGCTACTAGTCTAACCTTGTACTTCTACAATGACCTGTTTGCTCTAAACTTCTTCTTGAAGACCCACTTACAACCTATGGCCTTTCTTCCTTTAGGCAAATGAACAAGATCACAGGTGTTACAAGTGTCTAAAGCCATCATCTCCTCCTACATGGCTAATTGCCAATACTCACTATCATGTACAGAAATATCTTCCCTGTAGGATCTAGGTTCATTGTTAGTACTTAATAAAGCATATACACAACAAAAATCTAGTGGGCTATACCTGTCAACTAGATTATGTTGTCTTGTGGATCTCCTCCAGGCTGGAGTAAGAGACTCTACTCATTCTTTTGCATGATCTTCTGCAACAACTTCTTTTGTAACAACAGACTCATCTCCATCAGAACTACTCGAATCTTCTTCTTCTTCTTCACCTCCCAATCCATCATTTGGTTCTTCCTGAGATGCATCTTACTGCTCTAAATCAAAGTGCACCTTCTTTACCTTTTCTTCCTTCTCTTTTGGCTACTCAGGTTCAGAAATAGCTCAAAGTTCCTTGAAAATAACATCTCTAGAAAAGATAATCTTGTGGGTTAGTGGATGTCAAAGCTTATAACCTTTGACATTATCACCATATCTAATGAATGTACACTTTTCTCCCTTTGGATCCAACTTAGATTGCTTTTCTTTAGGCACATGAACAAAAGCCTCATAGCCAAAAACCCTTAAATGTGAAACAAAAGGTTTCTTACTTGTCGACACTTCATAAGGTGTTGAATCAAGAGCCTTACAAGGAGATCTATTTATCAAGTAGCAAGCAGTACACACAACCTCTGCCCACAAGCATTTATCTAACTGTGCATCACTAAGCATACTTCTAGCCCTTTCCATAATTGTTCGATTCATCCTTTCTACAACACCATTCTGTTGTGGTGTATATGGAGTAGTCTTTTGTCTGATAATACTTGCATGCTTGCAAAACTCCTCCATTGTCAAATCTTAATATTTTTATCTTTAAACCTGATTGATTCTCTACTAAGACTTTCAATTCCTTAAACTTAGTGAAAACTTCAGATTTATCTTTCATAAAATAAATCCATGTAAATTTGGATACATCAGCAATGAAGGTGACAAAATAACAAGATTTTTTGATAGATTCATTATCCACAGGCCCAAACACATCCATATGAATAATTTCTAACTTCTCTTTTTCTCTATTACTTCTTGAAGGAAATGATTTTCTATTTTGTTTACCAAACACACAATGCTCATAGAAATCAAAGTACTCATTAGAATAAGAAAACCGTCCAACAATTCTTTATTCTTAATAGTTTTCAGTACATTATTACTTGTGTGGCCCAATCTACGGTGCCACAACATACATGTATTTTTAGTAGTGGCCTCAAATACATAGGAGGCATTATAAACTGTAGTGGCTTCAACCTTAAACAATTTCCTAAATCTGTTCCCTTTTGCTACCACCAAGTTCCCTCTCACCAATCTGCAGCCATGCTTTTCAAATGTCACATGCATTCCCAACTCATTTAACTACAAAACTGGAATTAGATTTCTAGCTAATCTAGGAACATGCAAAACACTTGGGAGGGTTTTAATCCTCCCATCACTGAAACACAACAATACCTTTCTTTTCCTGACAATCAAATATGAAGAGTTGTCACCAAGGTAGATATTACCTCCATCATATTCTTCATATGTGTAGAACCATTCCTTATGCGGGGTCATATGAAATGAGCATCCTAAGTCAACCAACCAGTGATTATTAGAAACAACATTACATGCAAAACATAAACAGCTATTTCTTTGGGTTTCTGCACTCCTTCACATGTCCCCTTTTACTGCAGTTCCAACACTTAACTCTGTTCTTTTTACCAGAAGTTTTAGACCGGCCCTTGGACTTGTCCTTAGCCCCTTTCTGATCTCCTTTAGGTCTTCTTTGCTTAGATCTTCCCATAACACTGAGAGCATCCCCTAAACTATTTGAACTCTTCTTCCTTAATTCCTGTGACAATAGCACTGAAACAAGAGCATCCAACTTTGGATCCGCGAGGTTAGCAGTGATAGCAAGGATAACATTACCCAAGACTCAGGTAAAGAATAAAGAAGTAAAATACATTTATCTTCCTCACTAACCTCAACATCTACTGAATCAAGATGACTCAATAACAAATTAAAATAATTTAAATGCTCTGCAACTGATTCACCTTCTCACATTTTCATGGAAAACAATTTTCTTTTTAAATAAAGTTTATTTACCATACTCTTGGCTTGATAGATCTCACCCAACCAATTCCACAACTTGTGTGTGGTCTCCTCCTTTGCAACATTCAATAGGACATAGTTAGAAAGACACAACCAGATGGTTCCCCATGCCTTCTTATCTAGTCTATCACAATCATCTTGAGAGACATCATTGGGTTTCTTCTCTTTTTGAATATCCAATCATTGGTTTCTTTCTTCCAATAAATCTTCCATTTTTACTTCCACAACTCATACCCCATTCCGTTGAACTTCTTAGTGTCCAATCGAGAGGTTGATGTAACGGTTAACAACACAAGATATGCAAAATAAACACAACCAAATCTCCCAATTAAGCTACAACTTCCACACTACTACCCAAGAGTCAAAGCTATCTAGGCTCTAATACCAAATGTTAGAAATGAAAGCAACACTACTTCAATGGAAATCTGATTCAAGATAAAATTTAGCAATATTTAAGTGTATTAACAATGGAGATTGTAATTAAAACATAAAACCCACTATAGAAAAGATGTCAAACATTAAGAAATCAACACAATGACATGGTGTTTACATGGAGAAAACCCTTGTGGGTAAAAAACTCCACTAAGAAAGAGGCACAAGTTTGTATTAATCTCAACAAGATTGTACAATACATCAACTACACAACTCTCTCCACAAGTCTTCAATCTGATAGCACCTGAGTACCTAAAATCTATATTGTAGCAACAAATACATAGAAAATACTTATAGAAAAATTTTTCAACTCCTCCTAGGCATTCACCTTTTCTCTCCTAGGATTCTCTAACCTGCAAACATTAAATTCCATCTTACAAGCACTTTCCACTTGTCCAAAAACAACCATGCAAAGGTTGGGTGCCCAAGACTAAATCTGGCCTCTTACAACATCTTATGACACATCATAACTATCATAGATTCCACAAAAGAGTATCTTTCCAAGATAGGAACCTTGGGCTAAATATATAAAATATACAACTAACATATCCGTCATATGCGTCATAGAATCTTAGAATCTTATGACAACTTGCAGCTATCATAGATTCACTTACCAAACATTATGATGATTGTCATACATGCCAAATATAGTATAATCCTCAAGGGAGCATGCCTACCCTCATTTACTTTGAGTTTTTACATTTGTCAACGGTAAAAGTCACTCTGTAATTACCTCCGATTACTCCAAAATTACCGCTGCCGGTGAAACTAGTACATCTCCTCATGGATAATTACAAATTACATATAATAAAATGGAATAGATACAATATTGGGATTTACAAAGTTAATGGCACCTTATCCCAACACAGATACCACTCTAATCCAAATGTCTACATCTTGAGACAAGAGGATGTTCCTCTTTTCTTGGATCTCTATGTTGATGACTTGATTGTCACTAGGACTACCTCGTCCATCATTGTGAATGTCAAGACCGCTTTGCATGATAGGCTTTCCATGACTAACTTGTTTGAACTAGATAATTGAGAGGGGGGGTGAATCAGTTGTCCCACAATAAAACTTTTATGCCTTTAACCTTCTTTATTATCTTACTATCAGATTAGTGATGTAAACATTAAAGCATAAACCAACAACATAAGAGCAAAAAAATAATCAACACACTTGGCACCAAGATTTTGATGTGGAAACCCAGTTAAGGAAAAAACCACGGTGGGGGTTAACCCACAAAATGTGTACCCTATTAAAAGTACTTAGTAAAATAGAAGGCACATGCCTTTGGGCGTACTACCCAGAGCTCACTGCTCAAAAGAGAGGATCACTACCTACAAAATTTATTTAGAAAGAATTAATTGAGAAATAACATCTACTTCATGCCTGATTCAGTTTTAATGAATGTTCAAGAACTTTCTCTTTGCCTCAAACTCTACACTACTCTCACTCCTTTTCTTCTCTGCTCTGTTCCTGATCCTTTCTTTGAATTTTATCTATTTTGCACAAGGATGATTTCAATACCTCTTCAACAAGTATTTATATATTTCATCAACCTTGGAATGATCAACAAGGTCGGCTAAACTTGTCGTGGATCATCACACTATCGGCCAAACACAACTAAGACTTGAATCTTCTTCTACAACCACTCCACACTTCATAAAAATGTTTTTAACGCATCCGCAACATGTTAGGAACATCCGGTCGGCCAAGACTGGGAAGAACATCAACCTCAAAGAAGAAATCTTTAATTAACAAGCTCAAACTTCAATGCAGACATCTAACATAGTATCCATACGATCTAGAGACCTCCACAAGCAAATTGAATTCACTAGTAACATCCATTCTAAACCAAACTACCAGAAACATTTGAATCTTCCTCTGGAACCTCAAGAATACTCTCTGCCATGACTATTAGACTAGAAGGATAGCTTGTGGACCTCCAAACCATGAACCACTGATGTTGATGATACTCATTGACTTCCCAAACATGCCTTCAAATCCACAGATCATAAATTTATATTTGTAGAGCAATCTAGACCTCTTTCCTATCACTCTGTCTTTCCTGAGTATTGCAAGAATAGGTTCTGCTCAGATGGCCATAACTCCTTTAGATCTTCATGTGGACTTCTCAAATATTAACTGAAGCAATCTCTAACAATCCTCTACATAGCCACATGATCCGCATGCATTGATTATCATTAATCTTCTCACTATCCTCAATAGTCTGGTCTTCTATACCAATAGCAAAATAGGATACAGTTGACACCAATGGCAATAAGGATATGTTGACATCAATGAAAATCCACTTGGGCACATATTTGCAACAATCTCCCCCTTTGTCATTGATAGCAACATATGATGTGAAAAACTGAATCTAACTATCAAGACAAGAACTTCTCCCCCTTTCTCTTCTCACTTCTACAACTACTTTTTTTTACTACTGCCCCTTACATCAGCAACTAGTTTTTCACATGATTTCTCTCCCCCTTTGACATCAATGGCAAAGGGCACATATTTGCTATCTTTTCTCCCTTTTTATTTCAGATTGATCCCAAAATTTGCATATTGTCTACTCCCCCTTTGAGTAGTACCTCCTTAACATCAATCTAAATCACAAGATATGAATGTGAATTCCACTAGACTGATGCACCTTAGTGCATCTTAGTTCTTCTTAGGAGGGGCAATAACCCTAACTTCTCTTTGAGATACTCAAAAGTATCCTTTGGAAGAGGCTTAGTGAAGATGTCTGCAATCTGATCTTTGGAAGGCACAAACTCCAACTTGACTCCATTCTCATTTACTTTCTCTCTCAAGAAATGAAACTTGATAGATATATGCTTTGTCTTTGAATGCAATACCAGATTTTTTGAGATGCTTATTGCACTAGAATTATCACAGAAAATTATGACTGGCTCCTCAAACACAATTCTGATGTCCTTCAACATTTGCTTCATCCACAAAACCTGAGTGCAATTATTTGCTTCCACTATGTATTCTACTTCTATAGTAGACAAAGATATTGCCTCTTTCTTTTTTCTTATCCAAGAGACCAATCTTCTCCCTAAGAAGAATGTACCACCACTAGTACTTTTTCTGTCAACCACATCTCCTTCCCAATCAGCATTTGTATATGCGTGAAGAGTGAAGTTATTGTCCTTTGGATAACACAGTCCATAATCAATTATCCCCTTGAGATATCTAAAAATTCTTTTGACTGCCATAATATGGGATTCTTTTGGATCATCTTGAAATCTGGCAACAAGTCCAACTACATTCATGATGTTAGGTCTAGTCTGGGTTAAATAAAGCAATCCTCCAATCATTGATCTATATCTTTTCTGATTGGCCTTGGGAGAGTCATCATCTTTACTTAGCTTACATCCGGTTGCCATAGGTGTACCTACTGGCTTCGAGTCTTCCATTCCAAATTTCTTTAGCAATTCTTTTACATACTTGGACTGAGATATGAAGTTACCTTTATCTGATTGAACAATTTGCAGACCTAGAAAGAAATTCATCTCAACAAACATTGACATCTCAAACTCACTTTTCATTTGATCAGCAAATGCTTTACACATGCATTTATTTCCACCAAAAATGATATTATCAACAAAAAAAATCAACAATTAGAATGTCCTCATGATCAATTTTGAAGTAGAGATTACTATCAGCAATACCTTTGCTAAATCCTAGCTTAAGCAAATGCTTATCTAATCTGGCATACCAAGCTCTTGGAGCTTGCTTGAGTCCATACAAGGACATTCTCAATCTACAAACCATATCTCCTTGATCAAACAATTGAAATCCTTCTGGTTGTTCAATGTAGACTTCTTCCTCTAAATCTCCATTCAGAAATGTTGATTTCACATCCATTTGATATACTTTAAAATTTTTGAAGGCATCAAATGCAAGATATAATCTAACTGCCTCTATCCTTGCCACCAGAGTAAAAGTTTCTTCAAAATCAATTCCTTCTACTTGAGAGTAGCCTTTACATACCAACCTTGCCTTATTCCTTACCACCTCGCCATCTTCATTCAGTTTATTTTGGAAGACCCATTTGGTTCCAATCACATTTTTATCCTCAGGTCTAGGAACTAGATCCCATGTGTGATTCTTTTTTATTTTAATCAATTCCTCTTCCATTGCTTTGACCTAGTTTTCATCATTGCAAGCTTCACTTACTGATTTAGGTTAAATCCTTGAAATCAAACAAATCTCTTCTTGATCTTTAGACATTTTTCTCATAGTTCAAACACCTTTACTCTTATCTCCTATGATTTGATCTTTAGGATGATTTACCTTACATACCTAAGAGTTTTTGAGATTGTTTGAGCTTCCGTTTCTTGAACTTGTTCCTCATCATCTATGTTAACCTCTAGAGTCACTGGTTCAAACCGAATCTAGGTCTAAACTTGAACTTGTCTTCCTTGATTTTAACTTTCATCTTGATCATCTGAATCATATCTGGAGTACCTAGAATGTCCTTCTTTGCTTTCATCAACTTTAACATTCACACTTTCAACAATCTTCTTCAATCTTTTATTGAAGCACCGGTAGGCATTACTTTGAGTTGAGTATCCCAAAAATATTGCTTCATCACTTCTTGCCTCAAACTTACCTAAGTCCTCATCTCTTTTGAAATAACATTTACTACCAAAGACTCTAAAGTATCTCACAGTAGGAGGATGACCAAACCAAAGTTCATGAGTCTTACTAGAATTTCCTTTGATCTACACCTGATTAAGAGTGTAGACAGCAGTACTCATGGCTTCTCTCCAATAAACTTGAGAAACATTTGTTTCCATCATCATGGTTATGGTAGCTTCTTGAATGGTTCAATTCTTTCTTTCCACAACTCCATTTTGCTAAGGAGTCCTAGGAGCAGATAACTATCTTTTTATTCCATGCTTTTTAGAGAAAGCATCAAACTCACCGGAGGTAAATTATCCACCTTTGTCAGATCTCAGACACTTTAATTTCCCACCAATCTCATTTTAAACCATCATCTTGAACACCTTAAACTTGTCAAGGGCTTCTGATTTTTCTCTCAGAAAAGTTACCCACATCATCCAAGAGTAATCATCAATTAGCAACATGAAATATCTATCTCCTTGCACATTGCTAATTCTAGCAAGACCACAGAGATCAGTATGTGCCAGTTCCAATCTCTCACTTGAACTTTGTTCCTTACTCTTGAATGAAATTTTGTTCTATTTACCCAATTGACATTCTCTACATATGTTATTAGGTTTCACAAGTCTTGGAAGATCTCTTACAGTTTGAGTGGAACTTATTTTGACAATGTTGTCAAAATTCACATGACACATCCTCCTATGCCATAGCCAACTTTGATCTATCTAAGAATCAAACAAATTTTCCTAGAACTACTTAAGTGAAAGATGGTACCTCTAGTTTGAGTACTGGATGCAATTTTAGTTGTAGAGCTTTCCAAGATTCTGTATTTTCCATCCTTGAATTGAAGATCATAACCCTTGTCAACCAACTGTCCAACACTGAGAAGATTATGTTTCAGTCCTTCCACCTATAGAACATCATTGGTGTTGTTCTTGCCATCAAAAGAGATGGATCCTCTACCACAAATTCTACTAGCTAAGTTGTCTCCAAATTTCACAAGTCCTTCATAGTTTTCAAAGTTCACAAACTTACTCTTATCACCAATCATGTGATGAGAACATCCACTATCAATCATCAATTCATCCTTTTCAATAACCTGAGTAAGCAAGGCACTTTCCACATTTTCATAGCTAATAGATTCAGTAGACACCGGATCTTCTTCTTTGATAGCAATAAACACCCAATCATTTTCAAAGGAGCCTCCATGATCAGATTCATCATCTGTTACCCCTTCTTCTCCATTTTCTTAGACATAGTAACATTTCTTCTAACCTTTATACCTGTTAGGGTTAGGTTTTGAAAACCTTTCCAAACATCTTGAGGTAAAATAACCAATTTTATTAGAAGCAAAATATTTGAGTTGTAATTTTTCCTTTGTACTTACCAGATCCTCTTGGCATTCTTCTAGCAATAAGAGCTTCAATATCTGTTGTTTCTATTGAAACATCTTCAAGATCCTTTCTTGTCTTTACAAATCTGTTTGATCTTGCAAAAGAGCTTTCACCCAGATCATATCTTTGTTTTCCATACACATTGGCCTTAAATGCAGATTTAGACGTAGGAAGAGAATCACCAAACTCACTTAATTCAAAAGCTGAAATTTCTCCAACCAGATGATCTCTTGTAACCTTTAAGACTAGCCTAATCTCTTCTATAGCTGCAACCTTATGTTTGTATGAATCTGGTAAAGATCTGATTACTTTTGATACAATTTCTGATTCTTCCAAAGTTCCACCAACACACCTGATGCCACACACAAGTTCATTATTCTTTTGCATGCAAATTGTGATGTTTTTGTCTTCGCTCATCCTCATAGTTTCAAATTTTCCTCTCAGACTTTACAACATTGGACATTTGATATATTTATCACCTTCATATAGATACTCCAACTTTTTCTAGATTTGATAAGCAGTTTTTAGACCAAAGACATTTGTCATTTCTGAATCAGTCAAGGCACTCAACAAGGCATCTTTAGCTCAAAGATTATTTTCAGCATCTTTGACTTGATCAGGAGTTGAAGGACCTTTCTCCAGAGGTTTATACTCAACACTGGTTATTGCCCAATAGGCACTAGCCATGCATTGCAAATGGTACTGCATGTGATTTTTCCAAACATAATAATTTGTTCCATCAAATCTTGGTCTATCCTTCTTGTAGGTCAACATCCTAGATCTCCTCAAACAATTAGGCTTTTATGAGAGGACCTGGCTCTGATACCAATTGTTGGAATAGACAACTGAGAGGCAAGGGGTGAATCAGTTATCCCACAATAAAACTTTTCTATCTTTAATTATCTTACTATCAGATTAGTGATGTAAACATTAAAGCATAAATCAACAACATAAGAGCAAAAACATAATCAACACACTTGACACCAAGATTTTGACGTGGAAACCTGGTTAAGGGAAAAACCATGGTGGGGGTTAACCCACAAAATGCATACCCTATTAAAAGTACTTAGTAAAATAGAAGGCACATACCTTCAGGCACACTGCGCAGAGCTCACTACTCAAAAGAGAGGCTTACTGCCTACAGAATTTTTTTAGAAAGAATTAACTAAGAAATAGCATCTACTTCATGTCTGATTCAGTTTCAATGAATGCTCAAGAACTTTCACTTTGCCTCAAACTCTTTTTCACACTCTACACTACTCTTGCTCCTTTTCTTCTCTGCTTTGCTCTTGATCCTTTCTTTAGATTTTATCTATTTTGCAAAAGGATGATTTTAGTACATCTTCAACAAGTATTTATATACTTCATCAACCTTGGAATGATCAACAAGGTTGGTTAAACTTGTCGCAGATCATCACACTGTCAGCCAAACACAACTGAGACTTGAATCTACTTCTACAACCACTCCACACTTCATAAAAATGTTTTTAAGTCATCCGCAATAGGCTAGGAACATCCGATCGGCCAAGACTGGGAAGAACATCAACCTCAAAGAAGAAATCTTTAATTAACAAGCTCAAACATCAATGTGGACATCTAACATAGTAGCCATACGATCCATAGACCTTCACAAGCAAATTGAATTCACCAGTAACACCCATTCTAAACCAAACTACCAAAAACATTTGAATCTTCCTCTAGAACCTCAAGAATACTCTCTACCATGACTGTCATGGAAGGATAGCTTACGGACCTCCAAACCATGAACCACTAATGTTGATGATACACATTGACTTCCCAAACATGCCTTCAAATCTGTAGATCATAAATTTATATTTCTGAAGCAATCTGGACCTCTTTATTGTCACTTTATCTTTACTGAGTATTATAGGAATTGGTTCTGCTCAGATGGCCATAACTCCTTCAGATCTTCATGCGGACTTCTCAAATCTTAACTGAAGTAATCTATGACAATCCTCTACACAGCCACATGATCCACATGCATTGATTATCATTAATTTTCTCAATATCCTCAACAGTCTAGTATTCTACGCAGACAACAAAGTAGGATACAGACGACACCAATGGCAACAAGGACATGTTAACATCAATGACAACCCACTTAGGCACATATTTGCAACATAAATTGTGTTTCTTACACTATTTTCTCAGGATTGAGATCACTCAGACCTCTTATGGTTTCTCTCTTGTACATCCCAAGTATGATCTTGATCTTCTGGATTATTTTCAAATGGATGATTATAATCCTACATTGACTCCCCTTTTGTTAGAAGTCAAGCTTGAGATGAAGTATTATACACCACTAGTTGATGCCACTTTATATTACCAACTTAACATTTCTTTTAGATTTGGAATTGTTTCATGCTTCATGACGGAGCCACATGAGCTTCACTGGAAGGCTACCAAATGCATTTTTCACTACATATAGGGCACTCATAGGTATGGGATTCACTATGCAGTAGGCACATGTTTAGATTTTATTGGATACACAGATTCTGATTGGGCTAGTGATCTTGATGATCACAAGTCCACATCTGGCTACAACTTTCACCTCAGTTTTGGTCCCATTATTTAGAAGAGTAAGAAGCAGAATGCCATTGCTCTTTCTTTTACCGAGGCTAAGTATCGAGGCTTTCAATGCCAGCACTAAGGTGTTTGGCTTCAAAATATCCTCACTAAACTTGGCATCAATTTTTAGAATCCATCAATCATCTACTGTGACAACCAGAGTAACATCTAGATCTTGAAGAACCCATTTCATTATTAGAGGACCAAACACATCAAGATCCACATGCTTTTTTCTCAGGGAGCTGATTCAGGAGTGGGACATCAATTTGTAGTATTATACTACAGCAGAACAGGTTGCAAACATCTTCACCAAGCCCTTCACTGAGAGCAAGTATGTCCATATTTAGTCTCTCTTGGGGGTGTGGGACATCTCTTCTAGAGGGTCACTTAGCCCTTCCTTCTTCATCCTCTCATGGCCTAGATTTTTTTATCATTGGTTTTTCTCCTTCTTTTCTATTTGAGGGGATCTTTTGTACATGGGTACGTCATTAGGCCTAGTTTCCAGGACCCACCTTTGCATATTTTTTTAAACATTTTCCCTAAGTTTCACTTATAGCCTAGTGTTAGTGTGAATAGGGTTCTTTCGCTCTCTAGTTCTTTCTTATCTATTTTTCCATTTTATCTCTCTTCACACTAGGCTAAGTTTACTTGGGGACTTTTTCATTTATCTCACATTGGTAGTGTTTTTAGTCTCTTGAGTGGTAAATCCTATATATACTCATCCATCGCTCTCATATGAGAAACTCATTTTTGTTGTATGATTTTCATTCTCTTGAGTTTAATATAGTTTATTTGGCTTATATCTAATTTCTATAATTGCTTTCCTTCATTCATTTACATTCTTGGGTGGCTTTTCAACCAAATCTTACACATCTCATAAATGAGGAGTTACAACTGGTAATTTCTGGAAGCAAGGAAAATTAACGAGTTGGAAATCAATGGGAAGTTACAAGAAGTTAAATTAGAAAATAATATTCATTGTGACATTCTATGATATTTTTTATGAATGCAATAAATGGGTGTAAAAGGAGCATCTTTATTGCTTAAAAATAGTAAGGAAATGAGAAGGTGGTTATGACAAATATATTGGTGAGAATATTAGGAGGGAAATTAATGAAAATGATATTATTTTATTATTTTTATGGTAGAGATGGATGTTGAAATTTTTGTCCCTCAAATATCTGTTTATTGGAGGCATTTTTTTTAATTTTTGGCATCTTGGTCTATCATACCAAAACTCTGTCAAAATAGTTTGAGCCTTGTGTTGATCTATCCATCTAAGGATGAAACCCCTTGGATTTGTAAGTAAGAGGATTAATTCCCTTTGGAATCTTGAGAAAATTTCATCCAAATATTGGATTTTTTCTAAAAGGATCTAAGTTGTGAAGATTGTGGCAATATTATGAAGTGAGAAATAACTAGTTTGGAGATTTAGTTTGTAATTTCACAATTTTATTGGTGTTGCTGCATTTTTTTCTATATATCAGAATCTTTATGTATATTTTATCATAATATAATATTACTATAATTTTTGTGACTTTTGATTTTCATATTTGCAGATATTCCTCATCAATTTGGTAAAGTTGTGTGCAAATTTGCATAACTTTAAGTTGAGTATTTCTCACTATATGCTCTCACCTTGACCTCATGGGATCTTGTTGACCTAAAAGTGATAAAAAATATGTTGTATATGATTTATTGTAGGTTTCACAAGAGTTCCATTTTATATTTGAATTAAAATAAGTTGTTTGAGCATAATTATGGATGGTTAGGCTTTGGGTGAATTTGAGTGCACATATTTTATTAATCATTGTGGATATTTTAGAGTGAAATGTACTTCATATTCATTTTGGTTGAAATCTATTGATAATATTTCAGATCTAAAAATATTTGTATACTTATATGGTTTGGTTCATTGTAGTGGTATCAAAGCCTCGATCTTCTCAATCTAAAGGGTGAATTATAGATTAATGTTTCTTAGTGAAAATAAATTAGATTTCTTAATTAGTTTTGATACTATGTATCATGGAATAAATTTGGAGATTTCTAACCAAAGGGAAGAGTGTAGATCTTCTTCAAGATACATTGTTAAATTTATAGAAAAGCCTAGATAGAATGAACAAGCTACTAACAAAAATAAGAAAAAGTTAGATAAAGAACCAAAGGATGCTCGCACAAAGGAGATTAATCTAATATTTGAGAAGTACCAAAGGCAATTGGATATTATCAAATCTAATGTAACTTTTTATGAACACTTCAAAATGCTTGTAAAGATTTTTATTGAAAGAGGATAATTAAAGTAGAAAGAAGAAAAATTAAAACCAAATCCATAATAGATTATTAAGGATCAATTCATAAAGCATGAACTACAAAAAGGTTTCATGCAAAAGGAAGAAATGGTTGAACTAGAGGTAAAACAATCTACAAAGGTTGAAGGTAAAAATTTTGTCATTGAAAATGATATTCCTGTTCTGGATTTCTAATTAATCCTCTCATCAAGGAAGTTCCCGTCTCAGTGAAGTTGTTCAAAAAGAAAAATTACATGTTAGTGTAATGATTACATTATTCTAGTGATTTCTAATGGTGTCCAAAATACACCTATTGAAATTTTAAATCTTCCAAAGGTTAAGCCATTGTCATGTGAAATTGATTTACAAAGTAGTTGTGTTGATGAGAATAAAGTTGTGAAGGGTGTTGATTTTTGATCCACTAAACTTCATTTTAAATATTTGGGTCACAAGAATCACAATGTCACATCAAATATTTTATAAATTTCTAAATAACCAATAGAAGATAAATACTTTGATTACCCTTTTGATGAGGATAGTAGTGGTAAATATTTATTGCACTAGTTTCATATCATATCATTACAAAATATTTTTTATCATGAGAATAATTCTAATAGTGATGAAAATATGAAGGGTATATTTTGCAAAAAATGACAAAATATCCATTCTCTCAAGTCCAAGATTTCTCATACATGATGGTTTGGGATCCTAGAGTTAAAAACAAAGAACTCCAAATAGAAGACATTATGAGACACATGCATGTTGAAAACTTCATGGTTGCTAATAGAGTCACCATTCCATGCACTTGTATAAGAAAACAACTCAATGTAGCCATGGGTGAGCACAAAGTATGTAATGAATTCTATGTTATGAGAACTAAAATGGTCATGGGTGTACAATGGGTACATTCTATTGGTGATTTTGTACATAATCATCAATCTAGGGAGATAAATTTTGCATTTGAAGGAAAAGTTGTGGTTCTTTGAAGTGTTTCTAATAGATCTCTAAGAGTAGTCATAGATAAAAGGACTTCTTGCAAGGATATGTTATTGGGTAGCAATTTGTTTGGAGATGGAGGGCATGCACACTATTTTAATTTTTGTAAGAAATATAGTTATCAATTTTATATTTAAACACTTTTGAATCCACATATTGTGGTATTCAATTAAATGCTTCTAGGATTGCTACCATATATAGGATTCCAACATGTGACAGAGTTGGAACCAACCTATAAGCATGACTTGAGCACACATTACCACTAAATGTGGACATCTATAGAGTAGATATGTCTTAAGGAGTTGCTTCAAATGAGCCACATTAGTTCTAGCTCATTTTCTTTGTCAGTGATTCTTGATAAGAAACAAGATCAAACAATGAGGATATGCATTGATTATAGAGCATTGAAATGAAATACATTCAAATACCTCACTCTCAATAACAATGAGCTTATTGACAAGGTTCATGGGGTAGTTTATTCCTCATAGAGTGCTTTAAGAATTCAACAATAAGAGAGAAGAATGCAATTGAAAGATTTTAATAAAATGGGTGGATGCTTTTGATGCTATCATGACTATAAGATTTTTTATTAAGATGATAGGTGATTGATGAATTCTTGTTCATATCGCCAGTTATACAAATCTCCTAGCTTCTATGCTAGGATAATATTAAAGAAGACTCGTACTATATGAAGCCATTGAAAATAATATTAATGGTAATGTGGCTTTTAATGATGACAAAAAATATAAAAGCTAGATTTAAAGACGTAACAACTTTGATCAAAATTTCCATAATAATGCTACCCATATATTACAATGAATCTACGTGGCAAAACAACTACCTTTTTCATCATGCTGATTTATTTCCTTACAACTACACCTCTCCTTCCATTGTTTATTTTAGGGTTTTCTCTTTTTAAAAATATATTTGTTATTTTTGGTTATTTCTAGTGTATTATGATGATTTTTTACTTTTTGTAGAAAAAAAAGTTGATTTTTCTCAAATGTAGGACTACCAAATGAGTGCATATATAATGGCCTATTGGCCAAATTACTCGCGAATACAACTCTACAAAATGCTATTTGACGAACTTACAAGATTACAATCTCTACCTATTTAAAAATAAAATAGAAATTAAAGCTATAGATATATTGGACCTTGAGTCCCAATTATTTTGAAACAGTTAAAAAAACTTTAACTTTTTGGCATGTAGCACATTTTTGTATAAAATTATAGGAACCATTTTCTATTTTGACCAATAATACCCTGTGCACAATAATTTTGTACTAATAATCAGGCACTAGAATGACCACCACATGTGTTTTGATGCAACTCTTGAAGAACAAGAGGTTCTTTATTATCATCCAAGCATTGATTTACTAAACTATTAAATTCATGTTGATAAAATACATCCACAACAATTAGATATTTAAAAAAAATTATGAGTGCAAATGAAATTATATTTAAAACAAATAGGAGAAATACCCTCAAATCCAAAATAGCATAAATATCATGGAACCATTCATCTCGTATCAAAGTAAAACAAACATGTAAATCAATATCCTAAATAGTTGGTTGGCATAGTCAATAAATAAACAATTTGTAAAATAAAGTCTATCATAAAAATATTTATGTCATGCTAGCATGGTCATTCTATGAGCCAAATTTAACCTTTCATGGACATTAATATCATTACCTCAACATTACCTTAATTCTTTCGCATATAAATTGTTTGCATACAATTTGATATAAATTTAAAATTGTCATCAAATTTATAAATAAAATGAACATTCTATTAGAATAATCCAACTATTTTCTTTCTAATTTAGTATAGCTATTCTTATGTTAGCCTCATTTGTTCTTACTCTTATACATGCCATGTGTATTGTAAACCACCTTAACTTAACCCTAAAGTTTTATTATTCAAATATCAAAATAGTCCATTGATGTTATGCTACTAATCAAATATTAAAATGCTCTCTTTCTAAACAATTAGCTAAAACATGTAAAGCAAAGTAAAGCAAGGCTTATGTTTGCTTTAAGCTATTTACTTATAAAATACAACTAAAATTGTATGAAAATTTTATGAGATGCATAGTGAAATTTTGACGAGGATATTTTTTGTATATTTGAGCTTGGACTATGTTGTGATGGTGTAACTTTTTACTACTGCTAATGGAGGAGCATCCCTAGTGCAAGAGAAATCTTACATCAACCAAAAATATTTGCATTTCAGTTTGTTTCTTTTCCATTTTAGTTCAGGCAATTTAGTCAGTAGAAGCTTCTGTATGTTGGTCTACATACTACCGCAGTTGCATTTAAGATCTTGTGGAATTAGACCTAGCATCTAGATTCATTCATATACATCATATCTAATTTTCAAAGCATTTGGATCAAGTATCGGAAAGTTATCACTATCAGAAGATCAACTATTTTCTTAGAGCATAACATCCTGACAATATCTAATAATCAGCTAAAGGACAAGACCTGCAGAGCATTTCATGACTTGCGTAGCTAAAAGACACATCAATCAATGTTTATTGGCCCATGTTTGACCTTCTTTTATATCCGCACACCATTCCTTTCATTTGTGGAAGAATTCTATTCTTTTAGGTCCAACCCATCTGTGTACACACGTTACAACTCTTCATCAGAGTTTGTGATCTTCCTTGGTTGACATAGAGGAATCTTTGGGTCCAGAGATGATATATATTAATGTAATAGGTGCCTAGGAAAGTAGCAAGGATCATTAGAATAAGTTCATAGTTTGAATTCTTTGCAAAGGAGCTTCAAAGCTATATCCTGTGCATATTTTGATATTCTGTAATTAGGCCTCTGAGCCCTAATTGTAAGCTCGCATGTTGCCAGCTAATTTGTACTTGAATTCTATGATATACTGAATGACTGAATTTGCATTTGCTTCACATCTTTGAGTTGTTTCCATTGTGTTTACTCTAGCTACATGGTCTGGACTGTTCTCTTTGAGGACCCTCCTAACCATGACTGCACCAAGTGGTATCGGAGTGAAAATTTAAATATTTGGGAGTGAATTGAGTGGAGTTGGCAAAGGAATTATGTAAGATATTGTTGTGGACAGATTGCCAAATTTGAGGTAGGTTACTTGTGTCACAACTGATCGCTGAATGTGAGGCAGTTGTCACCTTGTAGCCCAATCGCCAAACCTGAGGTAGTTTACACTTGATCCTAGCAAGAATACCACCGAGGAGAATCCCTTCTATTGGAACAATGGCTGGAAGAATGGATGAGATTATCAAAATTATGAAAACAATGAGAATTCAATTGGATGTTGTTGAAGAAGATAGGAGAAGAGGATTGACATGTAGACCTAATGTTGAAAGTGATGATGAAGAGGAATTTTAATTTGTTGATCAAATTGGTGAAACCCTAGGAGGTGATGAAGAAGAAGAATCAGATCAAAGTCAAGATGTTGTGAGCTATTTCAAAGATTGGGAACAGACCTAGAGTTGATGTACCAAATTACACTGGCAATTTGAACCCTGAAGAATTGATTGATTGGGTAAATGACATGGAAGAATACTTTGAGTATGAAGTGTAGACACTCAAAATTGTCCACTTGTTGCAACATTACATCATCTGGGCATCTGATAGAATTTTTTCTCTAGGTACCCTTGTTGCCATCATAACCCATGTATTCACCTAATGTAACATTTCCTCTAATTTAAAAAAATATGACATTTATTTAATTTAATCCTATCCTTCACATTATTAAATAAATAAATTTTATTTATTTAATTTCCCTTTTTTCCTAAAATAAAATAAAATAAATCTTTTATTTTATTTGTATTTATCATTTTATCCTTGTATTCCTCATAATTTAAATAATATAAGAATTATTTAAATTATTTACCTACCTTCCATATATATCATTTGAGATGACTCAACTCATCTCTTACACCTTTCCAATTCCATCTCCCAAATCACTCATCCACCTTCCATCTTTTTCTCTCCCAATTTGTATAGAAACTTTCCAATTTGATCATTACTTGCAAATGGAAACTTTATCCTTCCATTCTCTCTGATATTTGTCTATAAATTAACTCATTTTCATGCCATTTGCATGGATGAACTCTAAAAGCACCATCACTCTGTTGAATTTCCTCTAGCCCTGTCATCCATCAAATCTTTCATCTATCTAATCTCCATCTATCTTCTCATCAATCTCATCTTGTCATTATGTTGCAGATCGTGAGCAAACTACATTTCAAACAAGAAATCTCCAAACCCTAGGCCAAATTGTTTTGATTTGCATGTCATTTATTTGCTTCAGGTTTGATTTCTTAAAGTTTTGGGTTTATCTGATCTCTCTTATTTGATTGTGGCATTTTTGACACATTACAAAATGGGACGCCTGGTGGGACTGAATCGTTAGTTTTTGCAAGTTTTTATTATAAAAATGTGCCTTTTAACCCTGTTGTCAAGTTTTGCAAGAAATTGGTCACGGTCAACCTCCAAGGTAGAAAATGACAATGCCATTGTGTCTAGAAGGCCGATTTTGATCCTTTTGACTATAAATTTGCATGTGTTGCATCACTATGAAATTTTGGTAAAAAAATTGAAAACTTTTTTTAGCCTTGCAGTCGTATTGCACAGATCCATATAGATTCATAGAGTACGGATCTGCCACTGTGAGCTAACTCCTTGCATCATTGGTTGGTCGATGGAACTACTAATCCATGGATTATTATTCTCGGTGTCCTATTTATCTTAAAGTATTGAGCACCTTGTAATAACCAGTTGAAAACCCTACTTTTTGCCCATTGCCGCTCATCTCGCACTACAGTCAACAATCTGAAACCTATCATTGCCACTGCTTGCAAGGTCGCGACTCCTGTCGCAGTCCCAAAAGAGCTTTGTCATTGATATCCTATGCATGTTGGTCACCTTCCCTCATCTGCCTTGTCGACACCCCCAATCCGTAAATCACCTTCAACCATGCCCATAAAACCCTCGACCATTTTCACATTCAAATATACTATCAACCATGCAAACACATATAGTCTCATCTACCAAATTTGTCACTGCCTCAATGGGTCTGGTTGCCTTCTATCAATCGACTTACCCTGAACTGTCGTTAAGTATCGGCCTCCATCCTTTGTACAATGTCAAAGTTACTTGTCGCCAGTCAAAAAGCCTAGAAACCACCAATTGAAGGCTAAGAAACAATGGTTGAAGTCATCAAAAACCACTTGTCGAAGTTATCCATTAAAGTCTTCCAAACCACTTGTAGCAATCGTTAGCTACCTTTGAAATGAGTCATTGTCTCAGTCAAAGTCAATGGTCTTAGACTTTTATGGTGACATAGTTTAATGGTTAAGTTTCTAAAAAACCCTAGAGTCGGTGTTGCAAACTCAAGGTGACCATCAAAATGAAAGGTTGGTGTTAAAACTATAAAGTCGACATTAAATAAACCTACTCTCCATAGTCAGCATCAAATAAACTTGTGATCAGTGTAAAAAGCTTTAAGGTCAACATTGAAAAGTGATGAGATCATATGTCTCAATTTTTATTGTTGGAACCTCTATAATGTTGACCTATGTCTATATCGGCAAGAGGTGACCTTCATCTAAGTGATCATATTGTTCAAAATGGTTTGTTTTTGTATCGGCGTGAGAGTCACTATCGGCATGTTGTGGAAGTCTTGCAATTTTGAAATGTCATTCCGGTGGTTATGGTCACTCCGATGCGACGTCGGCCAGGGTCTTCTCGATGGTCATTGGTAATAGATCGATTGATCTCCTCGGAAGCAAAAGTGCTGACAATAGTCTTACTAGTGGTCATGTATATAAACTGAAAAAGTGATCACCAACTGGGGAATGTGGGATAATTGGTTTCTCACGAATTTGGAGCGTCAGAAGTAGTTCAAACAGTTGAACTGAATGGTGAAGTTGAAAGGTTATGTGTAGAAAAGAATGGCAAATTCTATTAGATTGTTTAGAAGTCTATTTGGTTCAACTAATTGTGTTTGGATTGTTGATCAATCTATTGAGTACGTTTTGTAGAGTTCGTCCCTAATTGATTGGCGATTGAAGAACAGAGTTGTGTTTGATCGGTGTTCATTTTGTATATGTACAGTGAAAGTGATTGTTGTATGAGCTAAGAACTGATGCCTAATTGCGAAGGCTAAGAATTTTATTGTAATCCCTTTGTGTTTACTAATAATAAAGTTGTCTTCTTGATGCAGGAGTATCCAAGGTGTAAGAGCAATCTTGCATCAACCAAAAAGAAAAATGTGTTGTTTCTTTTCAATAAGGGCTAAATTTGGCAGGGTTACTATTTTTAGTAAGTTTGCATTTGTGCACAGTTGGATGCAAAATCTTACATAGACCTCTAGAATGGTGAATTGAAGCTAATGGTGAAGAAATCACTTCAATATCATTTGTCATTTGTGAGATATTAAAATTTCAAATTCCAAAAATCCTATTGAAATATTCAAAGTCAAATTTAAGGCACTTAGAGGCTCCAAATGGGTCTGAAATTTGATGGGAAACCCAAGTAGTCTACCTTTTGGTATTACTTGTGCACCATCGTCGTTTCGAGAGCTTTCTGAAAAGGTATTATAATTGAAAATCCAATGGTCAGATCGAAAGTTATGGCCCCGCGAAGTTGACCTATTTTTGGAGGGAGATACAAATTTTGAAATTAAGTTGGTGGTCGCCAAAAAGGGTTATATATGACCATTTTTGGAAACCCTTAGGGTAGTAGAGTTAAGGGGGAAGGTGTAGAGTCAAGAAAGGCAAGAAATTAGAAACCCTAGTTGATTTGGGGATTACAGAAGGTTGAAGATTCCAGAGTCTTGAGAGAGGGAGTTGTAATGTGTTGTAGCCTATAGGGGATTCATTCTCTGATTGTATTTGAGCTTCTGTAATGTAATGTTTTGCCCATATTAATAAAATATCATTCTATTTTCTATGTGCAATTTTTGTTATTGTGTGTTTTATGATTTACCCTCTTCATCACTTCTTATGGTGGTGGATTTTTAACCCGAAAGAGTTATCCCAAGTATATCTAGTGTATTTCTCTATGTTCAACTTGTTATGTTTATTCTGAAATTTCCTGAATTGTGCATCTTAATCAGTTGGAATTGAAATTGAAAGTAACATGTCTTCAAATGCTATCCCCTTTGAATTAACATTAGGGAGGTTGTATTTTGCACCTATGCTCTCCTTACAAGTGGTATCAGAGCCTGGCCAGTTGTGTTATTATTGTGGGTGGGTTGGATTTTTTATGTTAGTTCTACAAGTGGGAGTTTTGTAGAGGTCTATTGTGTCAAGATGGCAAGCACATCAGGAAGAATAGACATTGATAAGTTCGATGGCACAAACTTTGAGTTGTGGAAACTTAAGGTTGAAGATATGCTGGTTGATAGAGATATTTGGGTTGCTGTGTCTAGAAGTAAACCTGCAGGCATGAAGCAAGAAGATTGGGACTTAGCAGATAGGAAAGCCGGAGGACTGATAAGACTAAGTCTTGTAGATTTTGTTCTATTAAACATCCATGAGGAGAAGACTGCAAATTCTTTGTGGAAGAAGTTGGCAGAAATTTATCAGGGCAAGTCCTTGGTGAATAAACTTTTCTTGAGAAAGAAGTTATACTCCTTGAAGATGGATGAAGGTGCATATGTGGAAGACCATCTGAATTCATTCAATATGATTGTTGCATAGTTGACTTTTGTAGGTGTAAAAATAGAAGAGTGATGTAGAGCATCTAGGACAGCAGGAGCACACTCCAAAACTTCAATGGAATGGACTCTCAAGATTCACTATTTTCTATGACATAGATCAAACCATCCATGAGGAAGAGTTGTAACACAACTATGTACTTGTTCATGACACAAGGGTGAGGGGACTTCAAGACTCTTATCTTAGGATGCCTAACTCAATCCAAGATTTCATCCAACCCACTGTGTAGGGTCTGCAGGACAACAGTCTTCAATAATGTCTTCTAAGGACAGTCACACATTTATGTTTTCTTAAGGAGATAGTTACAGTACCCTTCTTGGGATGATCTCCATTAAGACAGACTAAATCTCATGCCAAATCTATAACATGCCAAACACATGCCTAATGCCTTTCTTGACAAATCAAATAACATACCTAGTGTCTTCTTTGTGGTGGCTGTCTCTTAGGAGGACTGCCAGAGACAACATAGGTAAAATGGACTGTTATTTTAGAGAAGTCTCTTCCTACTCCTTGTAATAGGTTCAGGACCAAATCTAGGGCCCTTCCTACTACTCTCAACACTTAACATACACCAACTTTCCACTTCCACAGTCACTGATCACCACCCTTCCACTGTTGTCCTTCTCTAACTTCCAACACATGGTTCTTGTTGGGCCATTCACATGCCAAACTCCATCCAACCCATTCTCCTGCCTCTAAAACCTTCACAAGACCTTGAACCAACTAATATACAACCCATTCCACTGATCAGAAATAGAAAAGATTAGTGGAATGAGGAGAATTCCATCAGATTGTTCAGAAAAAGCCCTAACTTAGGTTTTCCCACCCACTTGCAGAGAAAGGAGAAATATAGAGATACAAAAGAATGTCAAGAGCCCAAACAACTTGCAAAGTGGAGACAAATCACCCCTCTAATCATCCAACATGGACACCAACCACCTCTAGGCCGTATAGGTACAGATTAGTGCAGGAAATAGTGAATTTTTGGAAGAAGACAGCAATTCTAAAAAGGCAGTTTATTAATTGATAGTCTTAATGTGATTCCTAGTTAACATCTAGGATCCAAACTTGCTCCAATGATAGTTAGTCCACTAATATTTACTTCCAATCATTCAACATCCCACAACAGGGCCGTACTGTACAGTAGTACGGGCTCAAATGCACAAGAATATAGAGAAATACAAAAAAAGGCAGGAAAACAGAAGTTTTTTGTTATTTCTTTCAATTCCACCGGTTGTCTCTCTACAAATGAACCTTGGTAGGCCTAAAATAATACTCCTACATTTGTATGAAGTTGTTTGGAGTGGTTGGGGTTGATGAAACTGCCCCAACCATCAAACTTCCTTCTTGTTTCTAACTACAACAACAAATTACTGTTTTGTAACTGTCCTCTTTTTGGACTATAATGACTATTTTATGTTTTAATAATGCTCTCCATCATTTGGTAACCTTTGACAAGGTTCTTAAAAAACCTTTTAACCTTATACATGCTTCCAAACATGAGGATTGCATCCTTCATACCTTAGGAGGGCTACAAAAGTGAAGAAACATATGACTACTTTTTACCACAAGACTGTCCTCTTTAGGACTTATAACATGACAATATTTTTTAGACAATTGGACATAGTCCTTTTACAAAACATGGCATCCAAGCCTTATTACAACATGAAGATGGTCTCAAGGACCTTATTAACAAAACAACTTGAAGATTAACCTAGATATCTTGGTGCTCCTGCACCAAAGAGGAGAATCAGTGTATGCTTCTGTTATGTTCCTTACCTGACTCATGGGATCATCTTGTAATGGTTATTGGAAGTACAACAACCAAATTCAAGATTGAAGATATTGTTGTTTCATTATTATCTAAAGAGATGCAGAGGAAATCTTTTGAGATGGCCAAAGAGGCCATGTCTATTCGAGGTAGTTCAAATGAAAGAGGCAAGAAGAAAGACAAGAAGCCGAAGTCCAAATCTGAGGAGAGATCAAAATCTCTTGGCAAGAAGTCCAAGGTGAAGTATTGGAATTGTGGGTAGAAAGGACACATCCAGAAAGATTGCAAAAAGGAGAAGAAGAAGAAAAAGAACAAGTCTTTTGATACAAAATCTTCTCAAAGTGATGTTGATGCCTTCGTAGTAGCCTTGGCAATGCCTGCATTTGAAGATGTATGGCTGGTGGATTCAGGAGCATCATTCCATATGACATCTCATAGAGATTACTTCACTAAGTATGAAACGTATACTGGTGGGAAGGTGTTCCTGCCAAGTGATTCAACATAATAAATTGTTGGTTGAGGAAGAGTCAGAATCTAGTTCCCAGATGGCAGAACAAAGGGAATCAATGGAGTGTTACACATATCAGGTCTGGCTTGTAATTTACTCTCTGTTAATATGTTTAATGATGCTAGTGTTCAAGTGACTTTTGTGAATGGTGGTTGTAAGATGACTAGAGGTTCTATAGTGCTGGTAAAGGGTTTACGCATTGGAACATTGTATAAGTTAGATGCTAAACCTGTGTGCTGTAATATAGTCTCTGAAAAGTCTAAAAAAACTACTATTGTAACACATGATGCAAACTTAATGGAAGTTAAACTTCCAGCAGAGAAAACAATGCTCTGGCATCATAGACTTGGCCATATAGGTGAAAAAGGTTTAAAAACCTTGAAGAATAAAAACCTGGTAGATGGGCTAATTGATTGTAA
The DNA here is from genome assembly GCA_027924645.1 of Cunninghamia lanceolata. Lineage (NCBI taxonomy): Eukaryota > Viridiplantae > Streptophyta > Pinopsida > Cupressales > Cupressaceae > Cunninghamia > Cunninghamia lanceolata. Next base: position 4,090,554 of record BSBN01000797.1, read on the forward strand.
TCTTGAGTTTGATTTCTGCGAACATTGCATATATGGAAAACTGAACCATGTTTCATTTTATTCTGGTTCTCAAAAATCTTCTGGTGTTTTGGACTATGTACACTTTGATGTCTTTGGTATAGTGGATGTTCCTTCTTTGTCTAAATCAAGATATTTTGTATCATTCATTGATGATTATTTGAGAAGGGTATTTGTTTATTTTTTGGAAAGAAAATCTTGTTAAAAATCTTGTTGAAAATCAAACTGGTAGAAAAATTAAATGCTTGAGAACGGACAATGGTGGTGAATATTGCAATGCAGATTTTGATAAGTATTGTGTAGACCATGGAATTAAAAGGCATTAAACTATGCCTTATAGTCCACAACAAAATGGAGTTCTTAAAAGGTTAAATTGATCACTGATGGAGAAAGCAAGAAGTATGTTAAGTTATGCTAGTCTGGAACAAAAGTTTTGGGCTGAGGCAGTTGCTATAGCTTGTTATTTGTTGAATCGTTCTCCTACTTAGGTATTGGTTGATAAAACATCTATGGAAGCATGGTCTGGTAAGAAGCCCTCTCTAAGACATCTTCATGTCTTTGGCTGTGAGGTATATGCTCATATTCCTGAGGTAAAGAGATCTAAATTGGATAACAAGGCTATTATGTGTGTCTTTATTGGCTATGGAGTTGGTGTTAAAGGATATAAGATTTGGAATCTAGGGATGGAAAAGGTATTTTATAGCAGGAATGTAATTTCAGAGAGCTGAAACCTTTGGTTATTGTTTCTCAACCGAAAAAGATAGAAGAAAAGAAAGAAAAGAGTGAAGTTAGTATTCCTCTGACCCTTAAAAAGGAGGAACAATGAGCACCAAGTGTAGACAATTAAGAGGAGAGTTCTAGCAGCTCTAAAGGCTTTGATCAAGAGCAAGAACCTATACCTCAACCTCAACCATTGAGGAGATCTACACATGAAAGAAGACAACCAAATAGGTATGGTTTTTCTATACTTGATACAAGTTGTGCCTATGCTCTACTTGCTGATACTGATGAACCTAGGACTGTGAAAGATGCTATTAATATGCCTGATTCAAATTCTTGGTTGGAATCCATGAATAATGAAATGTCATCATTGGAGAAAAATGAAACCTGGGATTTGGTGCCCTTTCCTGAAGGTAGAAAGCCAGTGGCCTATAAGTGGATGTTTAAAAGGAAATATGGTCCAGATGGTAGTATTGATAAATATAAGGCAAGACTGGTTGCAAAGGGGTATTCTCAAAAGGAAGGAATTGATTGTGGAGAAATCTTTTCTCCTTTAGCTAAGCTGAGATCCATTAGATTTTTGTTGTCACTTGCAGCCACATATGATTTTGAAATTAAACAGATGGATGTGAAGACAACATTTCTTCATGGGGATCTTGAAGAAGAAATTTATATGTCCCAGCCAGAGCACTTTGTAGTGAAAGGTAAAGAACATCTGGTATGTAAACTTAAGAAGTCTCTTTATGGTTTGAAACAATTTCACAGAATGTGGTATCTAAAATTTGATACATATGTTTTATCGTTGGGATTTGTGAGGTCAAAATCTGATCCTTGTGTTTACTATAAAACTGAAGGTGATCAGATTCTTATAATTGTGTTATATATTGATGCTATGCTATTTATTGGCAATGGTAAGGGTATGGTCTCAGATTTAAAGTCTCAGTTGTCCTTAAAGTTTGAAATGAAAGATTTGGGGGTAGCAAAATACATACTGGGAATGGAGATCAATAGGGACAAATCAAGTAGAAAACTTTGGCTCAGCCAGAGCAAGTATATTACCAATGTTCTTGATAAATTTAATATGTTTGATTGCAAACATCTAGTTGTTCCAATTTTACAGGGAATGAAACTATCTATTGAAGATTATCCAGAATTTTTAGATGAAATTGACAGTATGAAGAAAGTACCTTATGCAACTGTTGTTGGTAGTCTAATGTATGTAATGGTATGTACCAGACCAGACATTGCCCAAGCAGTGGGAGTCTTGAGCCGGTATATGGTAAATCCAGGCAAATCACATTAGGATGCTGTGAAAAGAGTTATGATATATCTAAAAGGAAGTTTTGATTATGCTATATGCTATAATGGAAACTCAGTGGGATCTCATAGATCTATCATCTTTCATGGATATGTTGATTCTAATTGGGCAAGGGACACTGACAGTAGAAGGTCTACCAATGGATATGTGTTCATGTTAAATGGTGGTTCTATCAGTTGGATGAGCAAGTGGCAGGCTATAGTCGCTTTGTCCACAATAGAGGCAGAGTACATGGAAGCTACTCGTACATGCCAGGAAGTTGTTTGGTTGAAGAGGTTGTGTTCTAATGTGGGTTTTGATGCAGGGCAAATTCAAATTAATTATGATAGTCAAAGTGTTATCTGTTTGGTGAAAAATCCTACTTTTCATGCTAGGACAAAACACATTAATGTCCAATACCACTTTGTTCATAATATGGTGGAAGACAAAAAGGTGAAGCTAGAAAAGAAAGATACTTTGAAAAATGTTGTAGATGACTTTGTTGCAAGTATGAGGTGAGCCAGTGTTGTCATTGATGTCAACATACTCATATTGCATTGGCAAGAAGGATTTGATGAGCTGTGTGCTGAGGATATTGAGAAAATTAGCCTCAGTCAGGAACAGTGAAGAACAGTGATGAGAAGAAGGCAAATGTATTGTATAGGTTGAGAACCGGAGGATGCGGATTAAAGGGTTTACAGATATGAGTCTTGAGATGCTTCAGCCAAGATTTCAGAGGTCCGCATGAAGATCTGAAGAGGTTATGGCTGTCTGTATGGAACCGGTTCCGGCAAGTGTTCAGAGGTGACAAAGGATCACAGAAAGGTCCGGTGAGGTCCGGAATTGTACAATCCTAATCTGCGGATTGGAACTAGTGTTTTAGATATCCTTGTGATATGCAAACTCGAGTTTTGTATGACTTGGAGGTCCGGAAGTACCTCTTGTATTATAATAGTAGCAACAGACAGTGTTCTTGAAGTTCCGGATAAGGAGGATAAGAGATTTCAGTAAGAAAATGAAATGCGGACGTACCTGGTCATTCAGGCAAGCTTGTGAAGGTTCTTAGATCATGTTCAGGTTGTGTTGTTGGTCCGCATTGATTTGTGTATGATTTGGAGGTCCGGAAGTATCTCTTGCATTATGACAATGGTGACAGACTGTGTTCTTGAAGTTCCGGATGAGGAAGACAAGAGATTCCAGTAGGTAAAGGAAGTGCGGATGTATTCGGTCTTTCAGGCAGGCCTGTGAAGGTTCTTGGATCATGTTGAGGTTATGCTGTCGGTCCGCACTGATAGTAGAACCCGGAATTGAAGATATTCTTCCGGATGAAGTTCTTGCTCTATTTAGCCGACCGGATGAGTTGTTCATCCTACGAATGTTCTTGTGGTGGCCGACCGGATGTGTTATTCATCTTGCGGATGTTCTTATGGTTGTTTGCCGACTTAGATGTTTGTTCCTAAGTTGATGTCTTGTATAAATAACGGTTTGTGAGTTCATTTCAGTGTGTGTGGTGTGTGGATAAGTGTGGCATAGCGAAGAGAAGTGCGAAAGGCAGAGCAGAGGTTTCTGGGCTTAATTGGAACTGATCCGGACATGGTAGAGATGTCATTCTCCAGTTCAAGACTGTGATTTTTATCACTTTGTAGACAGTGTGTCTCCTTGTAGGCAGTGGGCCTCTTTGTGAGCAGTGTGCTTGGGCAGTGAGCCCTTATTGGCATGTGCCATTCATTTTTCTTTATTCTTCTAACAGAGAATAATTCTTGGGTTAATCACCCCGTGGTTTTTCCCTTAACCGGGTTTTCCACGTCAAAATCTTGGTGTTCAATGTGTTAATACTTATCTGCTCTTGTGTTTATGTATTATGCTTTCATGGATAATTATTTGATATGCTGCTAACTAATAACAAAGAATCAAGTGTCTGAAATAAGAAGAAGTTTTATACAACTGATTCACCCCCCCCTCTCAGTTGTATGCCCTAGATCCAACAATTGGTATCAGAGCCAAGTTCCTCTGACAGGAGCTTAACCGCTTGAGGAGATCCAGGATGTCGTCATAGAAGAAGGATAGTCCGAAGTTTGATGGAACCAACTTCACTCTCTGGAAAGGTCGCATGAAGTGTCACTTGGAATGTATGGGAAAAGCATACTTGGATATGGTTTCAAAACCATATGTACCTCCACAAGGTGGTCCGACAACTCTGAATGAAATCACAGAAGCTGAAAACAATCTGCAGACCAAGGAAGCTCTTCTAAGCGCATTGAATGACTCAGATCTCTCGAATGTTATTGACCTACCAACTGCATATGAGATCCTGACTAAGCTGGAACTTCTGTATGAAGGAGATGAGTTTGTCAAAAGTTCAAGGTTACAAAGCCTGAAAGGGAAATTTGAAAGATTGAAAATGAGAGATGATGAAAACATCACTACCTTCATGCCAAGAGTAAATGAGCTGGTATGTGGAATCAGAAATGCTGGTGGAACTTTAGATGAAAATGAGATTGTCTGCAAAATCCTAAGATCCCTTCCTGCTGCCTACAAAATCAAAGTTGCTGCCATTGATGAATTCAGAGCCCACACAACTGTCACAAGAGAACAACTGGCTGGCAAACTAGCTGCATTTGAAATGACCGAGTTTGGAGATGATCCTCCCAAGACTGAATCTGCTTTCAAAGCCAGTGCCTATGTGAAAGGCAAACAGAGAATTGATCCGGGTGAAAACTCATCAAGGAAAATGTCATGGTATGATCAAGCAAGAAGAGACATGGAAGAAGAAGAAGCAGAAACAGCTCAACTTGAAGCCCTCATTGCAAAGAGACTGCCAAGAGGATCCGGTAAGTATGAAGGAAAACTACCCTTTAAGTGTTTCAACTGCAATAAGATTGGTCATTTTGCCTCAAGATGTCCGGAGAGATCTGCAAGATCTAATACTCACAGACAAAGGTTTCAAAAGAATTGCTATTATGTTCATGAAGAAGATGACAATGAAGGAGTAACAGATGATGAATCAGAACTAGGAAGCAAATCAGGAAATGAGTGGGTGTTTATAGCCATCAAGGAAGAAGATTCAATACTCTCTGAATCTGTCAATCACAAAGTTGTTGAAAAAGCCTTGGCTGCTCAAGTGGAAGAAAAGGATGATTGGGTTATTGACAGTGGATGTTCTCACCATATGACTGGTGACAAGAATAAGTTTTTAGATTTGGAAAGATATGAAGGAGGAATGGTAAAGTTTGGTGACAATTCTGCTGGCAGAATCAGAGGTAGGGGAACTATTTCCTTTGATGGTAAGAGCAAAACAGGAAATGTACTGTATGTTGAAGGATTGAAGCACAATCTTCTCAGTGTTGGTCAGTTAGTGGACAAAGGTTATGATCTCCGGTTCAAGAATGGAAAATGCAGAATCTTTACAAGCTCCGGAACTGAAATTGCATCCGGTACTCAAACAAAAGGTAATATCTTTCATCTGGTTGGTTCAAACAAAAGTTGTTTGTTTGCTCAAATTGATCAGAGTTGGTTATGGCATAGAAGAATGTGTCATGTAAATTTTGATAACATCATCAAGATAAGCAATACTCAGGCTGTAAGAGATCTTCCAAAATTGATGAAACCTACAAATAGTTTGTGCAAAGAATGCCAGCTAGGTAAGCAAAGTAGAGTCTCTTTCAAAAGCAAAGATCAGTCTTCTACCGGATTGTTGGAATTAGTACATACTGATCTATGTGGTCCAACAAGAATCAAGAGTCTGCAGGGTGATAGATACTTCATGTTGTTAATTGATGATCATTCCCGGATGATGTGGGTTACCTTTCTAAAAGAAAAATTAGAAGCTTTTGAGAAGTTCAAAACCTTCAAAGCTATGGTGGAGAATCAAACCGGATTGAAACTAAAGTGTCTAAGGTCTGATAGAGGTGGTGAATTTACATCTGGTGAATTCATTGACTTTTGTGAGAAACAGGGTATAAGGAGACAGTTGTCTGCTCCTAAGACTCCACAGCAGAACGGAGTAGTTGAGAGAAAGAACCGGACCATCCAGGAAGCTGCCAGGACAATGATGTTGGAAGCAAATGTTCCTCAAATGTTTTGGAAGGAAGCTATCAGCACTGCAGTCTACACTCTCAATCGAGTTCAAATCAGAAACAACACCGGTAAGACCCCCTATGAACTCTGGTTTGGCATCACTCCTACTGTGAAATATTTCAGAGTATTTGGTAGCAAGTGCTATATTAAAAGAGATGAAGACCTAGGTAAGTTTGATGCTAGAAGTGATGAAGGAATTTTCTTGGGTTACTCCACTCAGAGAAAAGCATACCGGTGTTACAATAAGAGATTGAGGAAGATGATAGAAAGCACCAATGTGAAAGTTGATGAAGGAATTGAGAAGCCTTCAAGATTTTATGAGATTGATGAAGATGACCAAGAGAGTGTTCAAGGACCTCAATCCTCTCCGGTGAGACAGAGTCAGCCTGATCCGGTAAATCAGGAAGAAGAGATAGGTCTGAATGAGCCTGATCAAGAAGCAGCAGTGCAGGATACTCCCAAAATTCCAAGGTATGTAAAACTGAACCACTCTGAAGATCAAATCATAGGTGACAGAAGCAAAGGTGTACAAACTAGAAGGAATGTTGCTCAAAATCAGAATGAATGTTGTCTGATTTTAAAGATTGAACCTAAAACAATAAATGAAGCCTGCAATGATGAAAACTGGACCAAAGCAATGGAAGATGAATTGATGCAAATTGAGAAAAATCATACTTGGGATCTTGTTCCCAGACCTAGAGACAGGAATGTAATTGGAACCAAGTGGGTCTTCCGGAACAAACTTAATGAAGCTGGTGAAGTAATCAGAAACAAAGCTAGATTGGTCTGCAAAGGCTACTCTCAAATAGAAGGAATTGACTTTGAAGAGACTTTTGCTCTGGTGGCAAGAATTGAAGCAGTCAGATTACTTCTTGCATTTGCTGCCTTCAAAGACTTCAAGGTATATCAGATGGATGTCAAGTCTGCCTTCCTAAATGGTGATCTGGAAGAAGAAGTCTACATTGAACAACCAGATGGTTTTCAATTGTCTGATAATGATGATATGGTCTGCAAATTGAAGAAAGCTTTGTATGGATTGAAGCAAGCCCCAAGAGCATGGTATGAAAGGTTGGATAAGCATCTTGTGCAGATTGGATTCAACAAAGGTACTGCTGACAGTAACTTATATTTCAAAATTGATCATGAAAATATTTTAATTGTTGAAGTATTTGTGGATGATATCATTTTTGGAGGAAGAGATAGTATGTGCAAAACTTTTGCAAATCAGATGAAAAGTGAGTTTGAAATGTCTATGCTTGGTGAAATGAATTTCTTCTTGGGTCTGCAAATTACTCAAACAAAAGAAGGGATCTTCATTTCTCAGACCAAATACGTGAAAGAATTGTTAAAGAAATTTGGTATGGAAGACTCAAAGTCTATGAACACTCCTATGGCAACCGGATGTAAGTTAAGCAAAGATGATGACTCTCCAAAGGCAGATCAGACAAAGTATAGATCAATGATTGGTGGATTGTTGTACCTCACTCAAACTAGACCAGATATAATGCAGGCTGTTGGTCTTGTGGCAAGATTCCAGGCTGATCCTAGAGAAGCTCATGTTATGGCAATCAAAAGAATTTTTAGGTACTTGAAAGGAACAGTGGAGTATGGTCTATGGTACCCTAGAGATCCGGACTTCTCTCTTCATGCTTACACAGATGCAGATTGGGCAGGAGATGTGGATGACAGGAAGAGCACTAGTGGTGGAGCATTCTTTTTGGGGAAGAGATTAGTTTCTTGGCTAAGCAAGAAACAAGATGCAATATCTCTGTCTACAACTGAAGCAGAATACATTGCAGCAGCAGGTAGTTGCACTCAAATCTTATGGATGAAGCAGATGCTAAGAGACATCAAAGTTGAATATGAGGAGCCTATCACAATTTTCTGTGATAATTCAAGTGCAATTAATATCTCCAAGAATCCGGTATTGCATTCTAAGACTAAGCACATATCTATCAAATTTCACTTTTTGAGAGAACAAGTAAACAAGGAAGAAGTCAGATTGGAGTATGTTCCCTCCAAGGATCAGATTGCAGATATCTTTACAAAACCTCTTCCCAAGGACTCTTTTGAATATCTCTGGGAGAAGTTAGGGGTCATGGCCCCTCCGGTGATGAACTAAGATGCACTAATGTGCATCAGTCCGGTGGATATCACAGTCATATCTTGTGATCCGGATTGATGATGGGGAGCTGCTACTAAGGGGGAGCAGCTGGTATGATTCTGATATATTAGAATTGCAAGTATGAGCCCTTTGCCATTGATGTCAAAGGGGGAGAGAAGACATGTGAAAAACAAGTGGTTGATGATCAAAGGGGGAGCAGTAAAGGAAGAGAAGACATGTGAAAAGTTGTTGTTGATAGGGGGAGCTGTGACAGAATGGAGAAGTTCTTGTCTTGATGGTTTTTCACATCATATGTTGCCATCAATGACAAAGGGGGAGATTGTTGCAAGTATGAGGTGAGCCAGTGTTGTCCTTGATGTCAACATACTCATATTGCATTGGCAAGAAGGATTTGATGAGCTGTGTGCTGAGGATATTGAGAAAATTAGCCTCAGTCAGGAACAGTGAAGAACAGTGATGAGAAGAAGGCAAATGTATTGTATAGGTTGAGAACCGAAGGATGCGGATTAAAGGGTTTACAGATATGAGTCTTGAGATGCTTCAGCCAAGATTTCAGAGGTCCGCATGAAGATCTGAAGAGGTTATGGCTGTCTGTATGGAACCGGTTCCGGCAAGTGTTCAGAGGTGACAAAGGATCACAGAAAGGTCCGGTGAGGTCCGGAATTGTACAATCCTAATCTGCGGATTGGAACTAGTGTTTTAGATATCCTTGTGATATGCAAACTCGAGTTTTGTATGACTTGGAGGTCCGGAAGTACCTCTTGTATTATAATAGTAGCAACAGACAGTGTTCTTGAAGTTCCGGATAAGGAGGATAAGAGATTTCAGTAAGAAAATGAAATGCGGACGTACCTGGTCATTCAGGAAAGCTTGTGAAGGTTCTTAGATCATGTTCAGGTTGTGTTGTTGGTCCGCATTGATTTGTGTATGATTTGGAGGTCTGGAAGTATCTCTTGCATTATGACAATGGTGACAGACTGTGTTCTTGAAGTTCCGGATGAGGAAGACAAGAGATTCCAGTAGGTAAAGGAAGTGCGGATGTATCCGGTCTTTCAGGCAGGCCTGTGAAGGTTCTTGGATCATGTTGAGGTTATGCTGTCGGTCCGCACTGATAGTAGAACCCAGAATTGAAGATATTCTTCCGGATGAAGTTCTTGCTCTGTTTAGCCGACCGGATGAGTTGTTCATCCTACGAATGTTCTTGTGGTGGCCGACCGGATGTGTTATTCATCTTGCGGATGTTCTTATGGTTGTTTGCTGACTTAGATGTTTGTTCCTAAGTTGATGTCTTGTATAAATAACGGTTTGTGAGTTCATTTCAGTGTGTGTGGTGTGTGGATAAGTGTGGCATAGCGAAGAGAAGTGCGAAAGGCAGAGCAGAGGTTTCTGGGCTTAATTGGAACTGATCTGGACATGGTAGAGATGTCATTCTCCAGTTCAAGACTGTGATTTTTATCACTTTGTAGACAGTGTGTCTCCTTGTAGGCAGTGGGCCTCTTTGTGAGCAGTGTGCTCGGGTAGTGAGCCCTTATTGGCATGTGCCATTCATTTTTCTTTATTCTTCTAACAGAGAATAATTCTTGGGTTAATCACCCCGTGGTTTTTCCCTTAACCGGGTTTTCCACGTCAAAATCTTGGTGTTCAATGTGTTGATACTTATCTGCTCTTGTGTTTATGTATTATGCTTTCATGGATAATTATTTGATATGCTGCTAACTAATAACAAAGAATCAAGTGTCTGAAATAAGAAGAAGTTTTATACAACTGATTCAACCCCCCTCTCAGTTGTATGCCCTAGATCCAACAGACTTGACTAAGCCTATTAGCATGGCCAAATTCAAATGGTGTTCAGATGAAATGGGTCTTTGTACCCATGATTCTCAGTGTTTTTAGACTAATATGGAGGTAACAATAAAATCTTTAACAAGTGGGAGATTGATGAGACCATATGTCTCAATTTTTATTGTTGAAACCTATATAATGTTGACATATGTCTATATCGGCAAGAGGTGACCTTCGTCTCAGCGATCATATTGTTCAAAATGGTTTTTTTTATCGGTGTGAGAATCACTATCAACGTGTTGTGGAAGTCTTGCTCTAATGATTTGAGTCATTCTAATGGAGGTTTGGATTAGCAAGACTATAACTATCGACACAATTTTGAAATATCATTCTAGTAGTTGTGGTCACTCTGATGCGATGTCGGCCAGGGTCTTCCCGAAGGTCATTGGTAATAGATCAATTGATCTTGTCAGCAGCAAAAGTGCTAATGATAGTCTTACTAGTAGTCATGTATATAAACTAGAAAAGTGATCGCCGATTGGGGAATGTGGGATAATTAGTTTCTCACAAATTTGGAGCGTTACAAGTAGTTTGAATGGTTGAACTAAACAGTGAAGTTGAATGGTTATGTGCAAAAATGGATGGCAAATTTTGTTGGATCATTCAGAAGTCTATTCAGTTTGATTGATTGTGTTCAGATTTTTGATCGATCTGTTGAGTTCATTTTGTAGAGTTTGTCTGTAATCGATTAGCGATTGAAGAACAAAGTTGTGTTCGATCGGTGTTCATTTTGTATATGTACAATGAAAGTGAACTGTTGTATGAGCTGAGAACTGATGCCTAATTGAGAAGGCTAAGAATTTTATTGTAATCCCTTTGTGTTTACTGATAATAAAGTTGTCTTCTTGTGGTGGTGGGTTTTTTACCTGAAAGGGTTTTCCCATGTATATCTGGTGTCTTTCTCTATGTTTAACTTGTTATGTTTATTCTAAAATTTTCTGGTTTATGCATCTTAATTAGTTGGAATTGAAATTGAAAGTAACATGTCTTCATTATCCCCTTTGAATTAACATTAGGGAGGTTGTATTCTGCACCTGTGCTATCCTTACAAAAAGTTCATAGTTAACATTGAAAAATTGTAGGTCAAAATTAATGTAGTGAGGTTCTAATTTTTTATTTTGACCTTTAAGCATTTAAGGGTTTTTTTTATATTTAACATCATGACATAAGTTTTTGGGTTTTGAGGTTGAATCTTAACACTTTATCAAAGGGGTAAGGTTTTATCTCAAATAAATCAAATCAACCTAAACTGTAATCATGAAATACAAACGGCGGCATGTGATCAAAAATCTTTGCAAAGCACATCAATGAAAATTCAAAAGTCAAACAATCAAGTCAAATAAGTCAACCTAGTTTTCATCTACAAGAAAAAGGGGGTATCTTTTTCTTTTTATGGTAACTTTGTCATATGGGGTCAAAATCGCGTGCAGGAGGACTCATTGGAAAGGTAATTCCATAAACTTCACAATGGAACATGTTTAAATACAAACAGGAGCATGTGATCAAAAATCTTTGCAAACCACATCAAAGAAAATTCAAAATTCAAACAATCAAGTCAAATAAGTCAACCTGGTTTTCATCTACAAGCAAAAGGGGGTATCTTTTTCTTTTTATCGTAACTTTGTCATACGGGGTTGAAATCACACGTGGGAGGACTCATTGGAAAGGTAATTCTAAAAGCTTCACAATGGAATAGGTTTGATCAAGTGATTTTATCATATTATTAGCTCTTTTTATAGTCAAATTTCAGCCATCTCTCAAGCTTCAAATCTATCATTTTTTCATGGAAACTAATGATTTCTCTACGCAGATTGACTAAAACACACTTGTCAAAGAATGGAGCAAGAAAACTACTGATACATTTTCTGTAGGTCCAAGCTGTCAAAGAAATATATTGATTATCACTAGAATAGGCACATTTGGTTTTGGGCATTAAAATGAACAATATGTCTTCATTGTGTCTGCTTTTCATTTTATTTGCTTGCTTGTCTGAGTCTGATTATAACTTGATTCAGCAATGAAAGTATCCTCTCCCCCTACCTAACCAATAGATCTAGGGTGCATGAGAAATCATTGTCAACTATAGAAGGCCTGCCTTCCCATTCTGAGAAGGGATATGACCCAAGTGGAAACAGGTCAAAGCCAAACCATTCCAAGATGCTATATAAATAATGCATTTGTGATGAAAGTCATAAACGATGGGTGTTGTTCCATAATACTGATAGCCAACCTCCCCCAAAACCCTCCAAGGTGCAACCCTTGAAGGATGAGAGACTCCATAACAAAGAGTAGTGCTACCGCATGTATGGCTACCCAAATGGAAACCCTAACTAGAAACCTATGTGTAGTAACCAAAAACCCCTATCTGTTGGTACATGAGAAAACTCTAAGAGTCGTCCCACATTTTTGCGGCTTATAGTAGAGATAGTAAGGTATCACAAGGTTTGCGAGCCTTGTGGACCTAGAACTTGGTGTGCCTGAGAAGTGAGTGCATTGTAAGGGGGAGCCCATGCCCTAAGTTCCTAGAGCTATACACCATAAGTAGGCACGGCTAGGAAACCAAGTGGGAACCCAAAAGATATTGTCCTTGCCTAGCCTAGGTTGTTACAATGTTTGTGAGTGGCTTGTGTATGAGTGTCTTTCATCTTATTTGCTTGCCATAAAATTGCCAAAAAAGTTATCAAAACCAATGTCCCTTTCATAAAACAATCTCATCCTAACACACATCCTAAGCCACATCATCCACATCTTCTAATTCTAATCATCCTATTCAGTCACCATTATAATTTTATCCTAATCATTACCTAATCAACTTCATCCATCTCATATCCAAATCACATCTTTTTCATCCCAAATCCTCATATCGTAATCTACCACTTCTAAACATGGACATGACATTCCCAAACAAGACCTATGAGAATGATTCTTATGGAACCCTAAGAATGCTTGATACCCTTAAGTGGCTATATAGAAAGGAACCAGTCCCTACACCACCACAACACGAATAATTCCCACAACATCAAGACATAAGCCAATACCAACAATCCCAAATCCAATCATCACATCAACCCTATCCATCCACCTATCATTTTACCCCCACACCAACCTATCCCATTTCTTCTAATATCAACCCTTATCTATATCACTCCACCCCTCAACAACCATTATCCTATGTGATCCCTCCACCACAATGCCATCACAATTTCCAACACATTTATCCATAATCCTATGTTCCACCTCATCATCAAACCCATTCACAAGACTATCAGTTCCCCCCACAACATGAACATGCAAATTCAAATACCCCTTTGTATATAAGCCAAGTCCACCCAAGTCCACTTTTGCAACATGACCTAATAGACTTAAGTCCACCTATGCAACAAGACCTAATAACCTTTGACTCAAGTCTAAACAACCCCTTGTACATAAATCAAGCATCCTCAAGTCTACTGTTGGAACAATATTTAATATCATTTGATGAAGGAGACACCTATGTGTCACCTACTTCTGCTTTGAGTGGACCCTTGTACATAGATCACATGTCCTTAAGTCAATCTTTGGAGAAAAAATTAATAGCCTTTGACTAGGGAGATACCAACCTAGAGCAAGCATCCTATGAACATCCCCTATCACCATCTAATCACATGCCAACACATATGCCTACTAGTCCTATCTTGACACCATCATGTGATCCCATTCCTAGTCTATTTACCCACCAACCATCTAACCCATCTAGCCCTACTATCCCTCCATCCAATCCTATTTCCAATCCATCCAAGAACATTATCCATTCATCCAATCCAAATCCCAATCCATCTAACTTCATTATCGCTCTATCCAATCCAAATCCTACTCCTAAGCCTATCACTCCATCTACCATTATCGTTCATCCCCTATATTGTCCATTTACCCATACTATTGCAGAGGATGTGATCCATTGGCTACTAGCAAGGAATAAACAATCCCCATGTCAAGCACCCATCGATGAGCCCACTAAGGAATCTTTGAATGCTAGGTCCACTTCTACAACCCCATCATGTGGTTCACGACCCCTTGAGCATATTGAAAATTTTCTTCCTGTGAGCTCATTGCCCTTTCATGTTGTTAACCAAGAAATCATCCAAGAGCCTCCTATTGCCATTCAAGAAACTCAAGAGGTATATCAAGAGTATGATCCTAAGCATGTAGAAATATCAAGCCTTCATTCCAATCAAGATCAAATCCTTCCTATTCACCCCATCCATAACATTTACCTCTTCCATGATCAAGATGATACCTAAGAAGAAGATATCCATGAACACATTGATCTTATCCATGATCCCCTACCCATCCATGAGCAAGACACCCAAGACCTACATGCTCCATCTAATGAAAGTCTTGTTGACCTCCTTGAGCATTCACCCCGTTTCCTGGCCTTCCTATGAACATCTACTTGTCATGATGAGACATGTGCCCCCCAAGAACACATAAGCAAAGGAGATCAAATCAATACCTTGGATCTACATGCACATAAGCAAGATCCTAATGATCCTTCCACATCCACCATCAACTCTATTCCAAATCCACCATCATGTCCTACTAGTTTATCCACCTTCATCCATGAGTGTTCCTCCTTAGAACACCACCAACTATTATCCTCTATTTCACCTTCTCCATTCAATAAAGGACTCGTGTCTAGTGTTCCACCTATACCTAGTCCTATTGTCGATCACATCCTCCAAAACATGAATTATCAAGGTAAAGGCCTAGGCCTTCTTGAACAAGGTGTTCTAGAGCCAATCCATGTCAAGATCCCTCCGCGCTCATTTGGCCTTGGATACACACCCCAAGGTCAAAAATCTAATGATGTTGGTACTTCCTCCATCCCTCCTAACTCCACCACTTCCCATCGCACATCCCATCATACACCTACAATATATATGTTGTCATTCCCCCTCCATCATCCTACAAATCACAAAAGCATGTGACTGTACACCTTCCACCATCCACTTTGCCTCTACTTCTTCTAACTCCTAACATCCCACCATCCACTTTGCCTCCACTACTTCCAACAACTTATCCATCCATCCATAGATCTTCTAAAAATCCCAATCATGACCAACAAATGCACACATTGTCTAAGAATGAAGCTTTCTCTCCTTCCATCCACCCCATGGGATTCACAAGCAAAAATTTGGATGCCTACACTCATAAAGCCAAAAATCTTATAAATCCTAAAGCCTTAAGATATAAAAGCAAATAATCAAAGAAAAATTCATCTCAAAAGTTGCATACACCTACACACCTCCAAGTAAAAATGAAAAAGGTGTGGGTCCCCAAGCAACAAACAATTACTTCAAATCCATCACAACAACTACATATATCCAAACCCATACCTCTACAAGCAAAGTCAAGAACTAAAATGGTTTGGATCCCTAAGCAAAAAGAAGCAATCGAGTCTAATTAGGCATCCCCCTCTCAAGAATCCCAACCATCCACTTCCACCTCATGTTCCCAATCCATTCAAAAGTCTCAAAATCCTCCATCCCACATGAAAAGAAAAAGTCATAAAAACACTAAGCCCATGTGGGTCCCCAAATGCTTACATCAACCATCTTCTAAACAAACATCTCCATTTCTCCCTACACCACCATCCACCCAAAAGCTTCAACATTTATCACGGTATGTGCAACTGTTGGTCATGGTTCCTTTCCATCCTGCAACACTTCCACATACCTCCATCTCCCCATCATTTGTCCACTATCCCACATATCTTACTCATGACTTCCCTATGGTCCATGCTTTTGCATAAGCCCTCCATCCACCATCTTCCTTACATAATCCACATCATAATACACTATCACACCATATCATAATCCACCATCTACTGAATCTATCGTTCATGTCATCCCTAGCAACATCTATGAGCACACTTGACATGGTCCATGTGATGACATCCATCTAGTAGGACTATCACCTTCCATGGAACTAGACACTTGAGTCCCTCCTATCCATTTCCATCTATCCCATCTAAAAAAGCAAAAAACCAAAAAAAATGAAAAAAAATGAAAAAAAATGAAAAAAAAAGTAAAGAGAAATCCCTTCGATCCAACGGTGAAAACCTAGCAAACAAGTGCCCTAGATAAGTAGCATGATGAAAACCTAGCAAACAGGTGTCATACGTAAGTTGATCTTCTATGTCACCTACACTTGGGAGCACCTTGTCTCATTCATCGTATCATTTTCAATCTATCATTTCCCATCCTATCATGTCATGTCATACCATTTCCTATCATATCCTACCATCCTTATCCATTACACCTATACATACCTATCTTATTGCAGTCTATCCATCCTCCCTTCCTCCTTTTGATCTTGATAAAGATTGGGGGCAAAATGTTAAAGCATGCTTTGGTTATCTCTTGATGTACTCCATCTTTTCCAAACCAATTCATCCTATCACCCTATTATCATCCCATTGTCATAAGCTTAATCCTAGCATGAGTCATATCGTCATGAGCCTTGTCATGAAAAATCCTAAGCATACTATCTAAAATGGGGCAAGATATTCCTATGCGACATAGTCTTTGAGATCACATCCTAGCTCTGTTATGCATGCATTCGATGTCACCTATCCTCTTATCCAATCATTTATCATGAGTCTTCCTTTCCATCCCTTACCATCCATCCTTTTATCCATTCATCCTAATCCATCCTATATCCTTTCTTGCACCTAGACTTGGTTTCCTCCCTCATCACTACTATCTAGCACAAAGGCTACCAAATTGTAAATCCATTTAACATCTCAAAACATACCAAAAATCCAAATAAACCATAAAAAGCCTTGAAAAAATCTAAAAAATCATAAAAATTCCTAAAAAGATCCCTAAAAATCGTAAAATGTCCTAAAAAGTCCAAAAATTTGTAAAATGTCCTGAAAAAAATCCAAAAAATCACAAAAAGCCCTAAAAAAATCCAAAAAAATCATAAACTGTCCTAAAAAAATCTAAAAAATCATAAAATGCCCTGAAAAAAGCCCAAAACAATTATAAAAAGACTTGAAAAAATACAAAAAACTAAATATTCCCAAAAAATACAAAAAAATCATAAAATCAAACAAAAATCCAAACAATCATCAAAGTCCATCAACTCACAATCAATCAAATCATTCAATCCATCAAATCAATTATTCTAATCAAATCAACAATAATCAAACCACTTATTCAAATCAGCAATCAAATCAATTCAATCGTCTAATCAAATAAGCAATCAAAATAAAAAACAAATCAAATCCTATCAAACCTTTCAAATCAAAGCAAATCAATAACCGAATCATTCCATCATTATCACCATCAATAAAACACCAATCCGAATTGCATCTCATCTCTATCATTATGTGCCTTGATCCTATGGATACAGGGTATGTAGGCAGTCTAGAGTACAAAGGAAGTGCCTAGATTTAGGCACAGACAATATTCCTCTTTCTTCTATCATCTATCTTCATCAATTCATCAATCTTTTCAAACAATTCTTCCAATCAGTCATTTCCTCAAATCAATTCTTCAATCGATCACTTCTTCTAATCACTCCACAAATAAATTCAAATCCAAATCAATCCCTAAACGATATCAATCAAGTCAATCATGCTCATCAAATTATCTAATTGCAATCAATGGTCTTGATCCCAGCCTTGTCATAAACCCAATCAATCTATTAATCAATCATCAACCAATCAATCCATCATCCTGGTGTTGATCTAGGGATATATCGTTCCCTACCATGACAACACTATCTACCATCATCAATCCATCAATCAACAAATCAATCATTGGTTTATAGCTTGACAAAGGCAATACCTTGTTTGTTTTTGAATCATTTGTGCATGCTTGCTTGATTACTTGTGTGTGTTATCAGTTTTATCTTGCATTTGCATATGTATCTTCCCAGCTAATATTCATATCTTGTATCTTGACAAGGTTGTATTATGCTAGGGCATGAGACACATCGTCACCTTGGTCCTTATACCTTGGTGCATAATGTCTTGTGCTAAATCAAACATATGGTTGCTCACTTTCCTTGTAGCATAATGCATTCATCCTTTCTTCTATCCATTTCCTTGTCTTTTTTCTTTGACCAATCCATTTCTTTTCAAGAGCCTACCCGTGTTCTTCTAACCCACCTATCCTCTCAAGGGGGCATCATCATCCCATCATCCTATCATTTTATCCTCTATCATTCCATCCTCATCCTATCTTTTTCCTCTATACATATCTTAGCTTCTTTGAAATGATGTTACTCGACATAGATCTCATCATCTCGAACATCATCTCAAAGAGGGGCAAAATGTAGACACTCAAAATTGTCCACTTGTCGCAATGTTACGTCATCTAGGCATCTGATAGCATTTTTGCCCTAGGTACCCTTGTCGCCATCATAACCCATGTGTTCACCTAATATAACATTTCCTCTAATAAATTAAATAAATATGACATTTATTTAATTTAATCCTATCCTTCACATTACTAAATAAATAAATTTTATTTATTTAATTTCCCTTTCTTCTTAAATAAAATAAAATAAATCTTTTATTTTATTTTTATTTATCATTTTATCCTTATATTCCTCATAATTTAAATAATATAATAATTATTTAAATTATTTACCTACCTTCCATATCTATCTTTTGAGATGACTCAACTCATCTCTTACACCTTTCCAATTTCATCTCCTAAATCACTCATTCACCTTCCATCTTTTTCTCTCCCAAGTTGTATAGCAACTTTCCAATTCGATCATTAATTGTAAAATGGAAACTTTATCCTTCCATTATCTCTCATATTTGTCTATAAATTAACTCATTTTCATGCCATTTGCATGGATGAACTCTAAAAGCACCGTCACTCTGCCAAATTTTCTCTAGCCCTATCATCCATCAAATCTTTCATCTATCTAATCTCCATCTATCTTCTCATCAATCTCATCTCGTCATTATGTTGTAGATCGTGAGCAACCTACATTTCAAACAAGGAATCTCTAAACCCTAGGTGAAATTGTTTTGATTTACATGTCATTTATTTTCTTAGGGTTTGATTTCTTGAGTTTTGGGTTTATCTAATCTCTCTTGTTTGATCATGGCATTTTTGACCCATTATATAAAGAAATTGAAGATCCAGAGAAGGAAAATTTTGTAAGGACAAAGTTGAAAGGGCATGCTGCTATATGGTGGAAAGAAGTTTAGTTGGATAGAAACGAAAGAGAAAAAGAAAAGATTACAAAATGGGATAGGATGGTGACAAAATTGAAGAACTAGTTTGTACCTGCTGACTATGAGTTGGAACTATTGAAGAGATTGCAAAACCTGAGACAAAAGGAGAAATCTATGGAGTACATTGAAGAATTTCATAAGATGATCATAAGGATAGGACATAGTGAAGCAAGCAAAGAGAAAATGGCTAGATACATCAATGGACTAAGATTGAACATTCAAGAAGAACTAAGTTTGGTGAGGATGACAACACTGGAAGAAGCATATCAATTTGTCCTAAAGGTTGAAGAGAAGTTAAACAAGAGAAATGATCAAAGACAGAGAGGCAGAGAAGGTAAATTTCAGAGGTAGAACATTTTCTGGAGAA
The DNA here is from genome assembly GCA_027924645.1 of Cunninghamia lanceolata. Classification (NCBI taxonomy): domain Eukaryota; kingdom Viridiplantae; phylum Streptophyta; class Pinopsida; order Cupressales; family Cupressaceae; genus Cunninghamia; species Cunninghamia lanceolata. The sequence goes on from BSBN01000797.1 coordinate 4,110,244, forward strand.
GAGAGATCATATGCAGAGCAGAACAAACAAGAGAACACATTCAAGAAGGATGGCAAAGATAACAATGCATACTAGAGAGATGACAAAAATTTCTACCATAGAGGAAACTCCAGTCCATATCAAAGTGAAGGATATAGAAGAGAAGGAAGAGGACCTAATAGGTGAACGTTCATAGGAACCTATTTCAAGTGTGGAGGTGAAGGACATAGAGCATTTGAATGTAATCAAGGGAGTACAAGAAAGAAGACAAAGAATAGTGGAAGAGCAACTTATGTGGAAGAAGAACCTATTGGATCACCTAGTTTAGTTGGTAAACCCGAGAAATGAGAATCACTTGTGATGAGGAGAGCACTATTTCAAGCAGAGACAAATGATGAACCACCGCAAAGGAAAAGTTTGTTTAGAACCAAATGTAAATCAAAAAGTAAATGTTGTAAAGTTGTTATTGATAGTGGTAGTTCTGATAACCTAGTTTTAGAGGAAATGGTGACTAAGTTGAAATTGGAAAGATTGAAACACCCTAAACCCTATCAGATAGCATGGATTCAGGATGATCATAAGGTATTGGTGAGTGAACAATGTTTGGTAAATTTTCATATTAGATCTTATCATGAGGAATTCTTGTACATGATATTATGCCTATGGATGTATGCCATATCTTGTTGGGTAGACCTTTGCAGTATGATAGGAAAGCTATACATGATGGGAGAAAGAATACATACACTATAACATCAAATGGAAAGAGAATTACTTTGATTCCTTTGGAGGATGATCCTAAGAATGAAGTATGTGGAAATGATAGAATCTGTTTGGTAGATGGAAGAAAATTTATGGATGGTTTGAGACATGAGAATATGTGTTATGCTTTGATTCCTAAGAAGCCTGAAACATTGAAGAAGGAGACTGAAGAATCATAGCCAGAGGAGATGACTGAGTTGCTGACAGAGTATGAAGACATCATATCAGACAATGTACCTAAAGTATTGCCACCAATAAGAAGTATTAATCATCACATGGATCTTATACCTGGAGCTAGTTTTCCTAACAAAGCAACACACATAATGGCACTGGTAGAAAATGAAGAATTGAATAGGCAGATATAGAAGTTGTTGAGGAAAGGTTTGATCAGAGAAAGCTTGAGTCCTTATGTAGTGCTTACAGTGTTAGTACCAAAGAAAGATGGAGAATGGAGAATGTGTACAGACTCTAGAGAAATAAACAATATCATAGTTAAGTATAGATTTCCTTTACCTAGGATGGATGACATTATGGATTGTTTGAGTGCAGGAAAATATTTCGCAAAGATAGATTTGAAGAATGGACACCATCATATCAGAATCAGAGAACGAGATGCATGGAAGACTGCTTTCAAGATAAATGAAGGATTGTATGAGTGGTTAGTGATGCCTTTTGGATTGACAAATGCACCAAGTACTTTCATGAGATTGATGAATGAGGTCTTGAATAAATTCTTGGGTAATTTTTTTATTATATATTTGGATGATATTCTAACTTTTAGCAAGACAAAGGAGGAACATTTGTAGCACCTTAGACAAGTATTGTAGACATTGAGAGAAGAGAAATTGTTGATAAACATCAAGAAGTGTAGTTTCATGAAGGAAGAATTGGTATATTTGGGATTTGTGATTTCTACAGAAAGATTGAAGATGGACCCTAAGAAAGTGAGAGCAATTATTGAATGGCCTACACTAGAGAACATTGGAGAAGTTAGTTCATTTCATGGATTGGCTAGTTTCTACCGGAAGTTCATCAGAAATTTTAGTTCAGTTTGTAATCCTATGACAGAGATAATGAGAGGTGACATAAAAAATTTCAAGTGGACATCACAAGTTTTGAATTGTTGAAGCAGAAAGTGATAGAGCAAACTGTTTTGGCATTACTGGATTTCAGTAAGGTATTTCAAGTAGATTGTGATGCAAGCGAGAATGTAATTAGAGCAGTATTAATTCAAGAAGGTAGACCTATAGTATATTTTAGTGAAAAGTTGAGTGATTCAAGGAGAAAATATTTAGTTTATGATCAAGAGATCTATGCCATAATTCAAGCCTTAAAGAAGTGGAGACATTACTTGTTCCCTAAGGAGTTTGTGTTGTATACAGATCATCAAGCTTTGTAATATTTGAATAGTCAAAGAAAGTTGAATTAGAGACATATGAGATGTGTAGAGTTCATGCAGAGTTATACTTTTGTATTGAAGCATAGGAGTGGAAAATCAAACAAAGTTGTAGATGCATTGAGTAGGAGAAGAAATTTGTTGACAGAGATGAGAGTTGAAGTGTTGGGATTTGATGAATTAAAGAACATGTATGAGGAAGATCTTGATTTTGCAGAACCTTGGAAAGCATGTAAGGAACCTATTGTGACAGATAGGAGTAAGTGGTTGGATTATTTCATTCAAGAAGAAATGTTGTTCAGAGGAAATTAGTTGTACATACCTAGAAGTTCCATGAGAGACAATTTGATCAAAGAGAAACATAGTGGTGGATTAGTAGGATATTTTGGCATTGATAAAATACTAGCTTTGGTAAGTTAAAATTACTTTTGGCCTCAAATACATAAGGATCTTAGGAAATTTGTGCAAATTTGTAGAGTTTGTCAAGTTACGAAAGGGAGTAGTGAGAACACTAGATTGTATAAACCTTTGACAGTACTAGAGAGACCTTGGGAAGACATAAGTATGGATTTTGTAATCGGAGTGCCTAAGACACAGAGAGGATATGATTCAATATTTGTAGTGGTAGATAGATTTTCAAAGATGGCACATTTCATACCTTGTAAGAAGGCAACTGATGCAGTGCATGTAGCTAGCCTATTTTTCAAGGAGATTGTGAGATTGCATGGATTACCTAAGAGCATAATTTCAAACAGAGACACCATATTTCTTAGCTATTTTTGGAAGATGCTTTGGAAGAAAATGAAGACAAATTTGAAGTTTAGTTCAACATTTCATCTACAGACTGATGGATAGATAGAGGTAGTAAATAGGAGTTTAGGAAACTTGTTGAGATGCTTGGTTGGAGAAAAGACATGAAGTTGGAATTTGATTTTTTCACAAGTAGAGTTTGCATACAATAATTCGATGAATAGGAGTACCAGAAGAACACCTTTTGAGATTGTTACTAGAGTAAACCCTAGAGGAGTTGTAGAGTTGAGAGATATCAGCATGGAAGAAAAGATAAGTGTAGAAGTAGAAGAATTTGTAGAGCACATGGAGACAGTGCATAATCAGGTGAAGAAGCATTTGCAGGAGATGAATAGTAAGTACAAAGAGCAAGTAGCTGAGAAGAGGAGACATAAAGAATTTGTAGTTGGAGACGAAGTAATGGTATACTTGAGAAAAGAAAGAATTCTAGTTGGGACATATAAAAAATTAAAGATGAAGAAGTTTGGACCTTATAGGATACTCAAAATATTTGATTCAAGAAATGCATATGAAGTCGAGTTACCAGAGACATTGGGTATATCACCAATATTCAACATTGCAGACCTATATTAGTATCATGAAGTAGAATTCAATGACAACATTGAATAACACCTGAAGAAGTAGTTACCACAACAAACACTGGAGTAGATTGAAGACGTTTTGGATAGCAGAGATGGACGCAACACCAGAGGAAGACAATACAAAGAATATCTTGTGAAGTGGAAAGGCAGATTGGAAGAAGATTCATCATGGATTTCTTAGGCTAAGGTGGACCGTCTTGGTTTTCCTCTAGCCCCATCAAAGTGAGGTAATCACTTTCAAAACAACCCCAAGTGTCTAATGTAGGAGCATCCCTGGTTCAAGAGAAATCTTGCATCAACCAAAAACATTTACATTTTAGTTTGTTTGCATTTAAGTTTGTTTATTTTTGAGTTAAGTTCAGGTAGTTCAGTCAGTAGGAGCTTCTGTATGTTGATCTGCATTCTACCATAGTTGCATTTCAAATCTTGTGAAGTTGGACTTAGCATCTAGATTCATTCATCTACATCATATCCAATTTTTAGAGCATTTGGATCAAGTACCAGAAAGTTATCGCTATTAGAAGATTAACTATTTTCTCAGAGCAGAGCTTCATGACAATATCTGATAAGCAGCTAAAGGAGAATATCTACGTAGTATTTCACGACTTGTGAAGCTAAAAGACACATCAATCAATGTTTATTGGTTTGTGGCTGACCTTCCTTGAGATCTTCACACCATTCCATTCATTTGTAGAAGAATTCTATTCTTTTAGGTCTAACCTATCCGTGTACACATGGTATAGCTCTTCATCAGAGTTTGTGATCTTCCTTGGCCGATGTGGAGGAATCTTTGGGTCCAGAGATGATATATATTGATGTAATAGGTGCCTAGGAAAGTAGAGAGGATCATTAGTATAAGTTCATAGTTTGAATTCTTTGTGAAGGAGCTTCAAAGCTATATCCTGTGCATATTATGATATTCTGTAATAAAGCCTGTGAGCCCTAATTGTAAGCCCGCATGTTTGCGGCCAATTTGTATTTGAATTCTATGATATATTGAATGATTGAATCTACATTTGCTTCACATCTTTAAGTTATTTCCATTGTGTTTACTGTAGTTGCATGGTCTAGACTATTCTCTTTGAGGACCCTCCTAACTGTGACTGCACCAACTACCCTTTAAAAAATAATAAAGATTTTATTCATTTAAAAAAATCCTCAAATTTAGAAATGATTATAATAAAGATATATGCGTTTTATTTATCTAATCCATTCTAATATGTAAATTAAAATATTAAATTAATATTGTCATAAAAAGTTAATCCAAAATGACTGGTGTTGACTATAAAATTTAAATCTTCATGTGAAGATGCATTAAAGTGTAAAAATCTCTTACCTTGTTAATATATAAGATTGTAACATAGATAAAAGTGAACAAAGTTACCTCCATTAAAAAAACAAATATAATGATAAAATGTAAAAACAATAGTGTTGCAACATGAGTCTCTATCAAAGCTGATATGACAGGGCTAGATTTAACAAAAATAGACAAGTGGAGGAAATGTACATGGCAGGTTTATGTATTCTACAAGTAGATGCAACTACAAGACTTACCAATGTTGAAATGTGAATTTAGTTTGACATATTCCAACAGTGATGAGTAGTCGGCATGAGATCTCATCTAGTGACCTAGGTACCCCCCCGGCGGGGCCGAAGGCCAAGGAATGGAAACCTGAAAGGTTGGTGGATAGGGGGTTGTAGGGTGGCCATGTTTCACATGTACACCATGCAAAATTGCATGCAGAAGTGCCACTCACACTTTTATGCATGGAGATCTATCTTTAGATTTGATTAGTTTTTGCATGTGCTTTTTCATGATTACTTAAGGTTATCGAGCTTGAATCCCAAGGCATGAGAAAAAGTTTTGTAACTACAAATTTTCTTCTGAGAATAAAATTGAGAGATCTTTGCTCATGGTTTTTCCTAGTACATTACTAGGTTTTCCATGTAAATTTGTGTTGTCTATTTTGTGCTTTTATTGTTAACTCATTGTAATTTCAATTCTACACTGCTTATTTTTCTAATAGTTGGTATCAGAGCACATGGTTTTGTGAAAAAATTATTTTGTGGGGTTTTCATCTTTGTGAAAAGCAATGATAGGAGGCATGGTTACCAAATTTGAGGTTCAAACATTTGATAGTTCCAATTTTTCTTTGTGGAAACTAAAGGTTCAAGCCTTATTGGTGAAGGGTGGATGCACCCTGGCTCTCAAGGGAACAATGAAAAAACCTACAGCCATGAAGCAAGAGGATTTGGATGAGTAAGATAACATGGCTAGAGATACAATTCAATTATCTATGGTTGATTCAGTTTTACTCAATGTTGTAGAGAAGAAAATGACACATGACTTGTGTACTAAGATGGAAAAGCTATATGAGACCAAGTCATTGGCAAAAAAAATTTGTTACGATGACACTTGTATAATTTGAGGATGTATGATGGTTCTTCAGTCACAAATCATCTCAATAATTTCAACACACTAATTAGCAAGTTGGCTTCAATGGAGGTGAAAATTGAAGAAGAGGATTAAGTGGCTATACTATTATTCTCTTTGCCTAAAACTTGGGATCAACTAGTTATGGTGCTCAATAACTCAACACTAAAAGGGGAAACTTGTCTTTGAAGATGTGGTAGCCACAGTAATTTTTGAAGATTCAAGGTGAAAACATCTCAAGAGACTTATTCTTCCTCTGATGCTCTTTTTGCAAGGGGTAGAACCCTGGAAAGATAGAAAGCTGAGCTTGGACAAGCTAGGTCAAAATCTAAGGGGTAGAAAAGAGTTAAATGTTGGAACTATGGAAAAATAGCACATGTGAAAAAGGATTGCAGGCTGCCAAAAGCAAACAAAGAAAATCCTAGCTCACATCCATTAGAAGCAAATACAGTAGAAGCTGAAGCACCATTGGAAGATGGAGAGGTTTTTTTCTGCTAATTTGAGAGGTTCATTTCATCATTTTTGGATCATTGATTTAGGTGCCTCTTTACACATGACTCCTCATAGGGATTGGTTCTCTTCTTACTAGTCATGTGAAGGAGGTATGGTTTACATGAGAAATGACAATCTATGTGAAGCTATTGGTGAAGGAGAGGTCAAAATCAAAATATTTGATGGGATTGTAAGGACTCTTTAGCATGTAAGACATGTGCCAAGCTTGAAGAAAAATCTGTTGTCACTTGGAGTATTTGATGAGCGAAGTTACCAATTTGGTGGAGAAAATAGATGTCTGAAGGTAACAAAGGGAGCATTGGTGGTACTAAAGGGAGAAAAGGTTGTCAATCTCTACAGGCTGGTTGGAGAAACTTGTAGTGGAGAGGCTATAGTGGTATCAGATGTAAAAATGGATTCATTATCTACTTGGCATCAAAGGCTAGGCCACATGAGTGAACATGGTCTAAAGGTCCCTCTAGATAGAAATCTTCTCCCAGGTGCTAAATCTAGATATTTGAGTATTTATGAGCATTTTTTGTTTGGAAAATAGAATAGGTTGAGTTTTACTAGTTGCACTACCAGAAGTAAAGAAATTCTAGATTTAATTCATTCAGATACTTGGCAAGCACCTGTTATGTTGTAATCAATTGGGGGTTCATCATATTTTGTTTCATTTATAGATGATTGTTCCTGTAAGGTGTGGATTTATTTGTTGAAGAAGAAATCTAATGTATTTTATTATTTTAAGAAGTTTAAAGCTCTGGTAGAGAATTAGAAAGGTAAGACAATTAAGTGTCTTAGAATAGATAATGGAGGGGAATTTTGTTTAGGTGAGTTTAATCAATTTTACAGTGAGCATGCTATTGCAAGGCAATTGATGATTTCTAGAATACAACAACAAAATGGTGTTGCTAAAAGGATGAACTATACAATTATGGAAAGAGCTAGATGTATGTTGAGCAGTGCTGGATTGGAGCAGAAATTTTGGGCTACGACTTTTAATACAACCTGTTTCTTGATTAATAGATCACCCACTACAGCTCTAGATCATCAAATTCCTAATGATGTCTAGATAGGTAAACCGTTTATTATTCCTTTCTTCTTATTTTTGGTTCTAATGCTTATGCTCATATTCCCAAAGAGGCTAGGAATAAGTTAGACGTGAAGTCCACAAAATGTATTTTTCTTGGCTATGCAGAAGGTACAAAGGGGTACGTGTTGTGGGATACTGCTGCCTGCAAGATTATTACTAGCTGAGATGATTATTTTAATTGAAAAATTAGTGCAAGTGAAGAAAAACAACCAGTAGAGGTGGAAAAGTATGATGCTAATTTGGAGGTGGTAGATGAAAATCAACCACCTATTCATGAAAATCAGCAAGATAATAATCAGAATTAGTTTCTTGATGAGATAGAACAACAAGCAAATGAGCGACAAGGTAACACATTACCCCTTCTGAGGAGATCCACTAGAGTTATCAAACCACTAGTAAGGTATTCTCTTAATTTTAATTCAGCTTATGCTTTACTTACTAATGTTGGTGAGCCTAGCTCATATCAAGAGACTTGTGAAGATGAAGATGTAAATAAATGGAGAGAAGCCATGGATTAGGAGATGAGAGCTCTACATAAAAATAACATGTGGGAGCTTGTGCAATTGCATAAGGGGTGAAAAACTATTGGCAACAAGTGGGTCTTCAAACTGAAAAGGGATATAAATGATAATGTGAAGAGATATAAATCTCAAATGGTGACCAAGGGGTATGCACAAAAATCTAGTATTGATTTTGATGAAATATTTTCACCCGTGGTGCAGTTAAGAACAGTTAGAGTGGTTTTGGCTCTTGTTGCTAGTATTGATTTGGAGTTACAATAGTTAGAGTTTAAAACATCTTTCTTGCATGGTGATCTTTCTGAGGAAATTTATATGCTACAACCGAAAGGTTTTGAGCAAAACGATGAGGAGAATCTAGTATGCAGGTTGAACAAATCCTTGTATGGTTTGAAATAGGTGCCAAGGTGTTGGTACAAGTGATTTGATTCCTTCATGATGAGTCTAAGTTTTAGTAGATGTGAGGTTGATCATTGTGCCTATTTTAAAAGGTATGACGATGGTAGTTTTATTATTTGGCTTTTGTATGTAGATGATATGTTGGTAGCAGGTCCCAACATGCAAAGAATCATCGGGTTAAAAACTTAGCTTGCTAGGGAGTATGAGATGAAGGACTTAGGTAATGCAAATTAGATTCTTGGAATGAGGATACGCAGAGAGAGAAAGAATAGGAAAATTTGGTTGTCACAGAAGACTTATGTAAAGAAGATTTTGCAGTGCTTCAATATACAAAATGTACAACCAGTTAGTACTCCATTTCCTACTCATATTAAATTTTCTTTGGAAGAGTTCTCTAGCACAGAAGCAAAGAAGAAACAAGTGTCTTATGTACCGTGCTCATTAGTAGTTGGTAGTCTTATGTTTGCTATGGTGTACACCAAACCAAACATTGGACAAGTAGTGGGAGTAGTAAGTCATTTCATGGTGAATCCAGGTTGTGATCATTGGATGGCTGTGAAGTGGATTCTTAGGTATTTGAGGGGTACTTCTGATGCTATTGTTTGTTAGAGTGGGAGTAGTCTTCAAGTTAATGGATATGTGGATGCAAATTTTGGTGGAGACAGAGATAAGAGAAAATCTATTGCAAGTTATGTTTTCTCCTTAGTAGGAGTTGTTGTTAGCTAGGTTTCAAAGTTGTAGACAGTGGTCGCTTTTTCTACTACTAAAGCAAAATATATGGCAGTGAAACAAGCTAGCAAGGAGGCAATCTGGCTTCATAGACTCTTGGGTAAATTGTAGGTAAAGTAGGATAACATGGTGTTACATTGTGACAACCAGAGTGCTTTACACCTAGCATGAAACTCAACTTATCATGCCAGAATGAAACATATTGATGTACAATATCACATTGTACCTGAGGTGGGGGAAGGAGGACATGTCTCTTTGGCTAAGATACACATTGATAATTCCAGTAGACATTTTGATGAAGCCTACTAATAGAGAGAAGTTCATATAGTGTAGAACTTCTCTTGGCTTGTACATCACTTGATGATAGGTAGCATCGGCATTGGTCTCTCAATAGGAGTTATTCGTAAGGTAGAAACTTGACTTCAAGTGGGAGATTGTTGAAATGTGAAGTCAGCTTGACTTATTATAGCAGTGGCGAGCAATTGACATGAGATCTCATATAGTTCCATGTGTACACCATGCAAAATTGCATGTGGAAGTGCCACTCATGCTTTTATGCATGGAGATCTATCTTTAGAATTGATCATTTTTTGCATGTGCTTTTTCGTGATTACTTAAGGTTGTTGAGCTTGAATCTCAAAGCATGAGAAAAAGTTTTGTAACTTTGAATTTTCTTTTGAGAATAAAATTGAGAGATCTTTTCATGTGGTCTTTTCCTGGTACATTACCAAGTTTTCCATGTAAATCTGTGTTGTCTATTTTGTGCTTTTATTGTTAATTCACTGTAATTTCAATTTTGCAGTGCTTATTTTTCTAATAGGCAAAGCCTTGTGGCAATTTTGAAGTATATCTATGCATCTCTCACCATGCCAACAATGCTTTTGTTTATTTAGCAATTTTGAATGAAAGGTGCACTTGCAACCATAACATCTTAGAAAAATTCTTCTTCCCCTATTCCAAAGCTGCCATTTTTGTACAAGCTGTGAGGATACTGACAAAGGTTGCAGGGTCTAGTTTTGCACCTACCAATTGAATTTGCTTGGATGTCTGTAGAGACTTTTCAACAAATACTTTTTGTGTGTATGTTACTATCATTGCATTCTATGAGAACACATATCTTGAGACCTCTCTACCATGGTTTGGCTTCCATTATTAGGTGAGATGTTGGAGTTACTCTACACTTGCATAAATCCATTATGGGACACCAATTTTAGTGAAAAAACATGGCATACAACTTGTATGGTATCAGTGGAGAGCATGCATGCTAAACAAGGTCGATTGTGCAAAGATTGTGGAATAATTTTCTTTGATTGCATATGTTCAACTGATATCATTTGTATGATTGGACCATAATTTCATTCTTTTGAGGGGGAATAGTGGTTGATTTCCTACTACTAGTGGTTATTCAAGTCCTATTCATTGATATATTGTTTCAAGTTGAAAATATCTTGTTGTTGACATTACACATCATAACCATAATTAGATGTATTTATAGATAAACTAGGCTATGCATGGTATTCTCTATAAATAATGAGATAACATTTACTAGAGGTTGTGACTTCATAGTTCACATGTAATTTGTCACAAAAGAAGAGTGGTGAATTTTAGATATATTGGAAGAGCTTCCCATATTATTTTGGAAGTATTAATTGGTTCCAAGTATTATAATTCATAGGTTTGCCTATGTTGCACCCTAATGACAACTACACTTTTTGCAGATTTTGTGTAGGAAATGAAGCATGCTATTATTCTTCATAGAATTCAAATAATGGTTATTGCAACAAGTCCATGCCACTAGAGTCTATGAGGTTTAGTTTAGAAGGCTCTTATATGGAGGATACCACATCAAGAATTGATTGCCCAAGCAATGACACAAAGGAATGTTGCTAGAGTATGTGCCAAAAATACTATCACATTTTGTGATAGTGGAGTCACCTCTTAATGATCTTCCTACAAAACTTTCAGGCTACGCATTTTAAAGACTAGAGTGGAAATCACTTAGACCTCTTTGAATTATCTTTCTTTCAATTTCTAACATTGCTCCCTTTCCTCATCTCTTTCTTTGAAAGTTACATGGAGAAGTTACATTAGTTGTTTTGATGTCTCTTCCTATTGTTTGATTTCATCCTTTGTAGTTAATTGGGTAGATTCCAACTCCAGGGTTCCATAAATTAGAAGATGCTTCAATTTGTCAAGACTTCGCATCATCAAAATTTTGTGAGGATTTGTGAAACAAAATGAAATATTGAGGAATATTTAAATATCATACTCATAGGTCTACCAAGTGTTAACTAGCTAAGAAATCTTAGAATTAGTCATATCTCTCCTTACTTGTACTACTCCTAGTGCCTGAGCCTATTCACTTAGAATAGGTGAATTATTAGGCGCATCAGTCCTATTTGCACCAAGTCTAATTATCTATGACCATGGTGCAAAACATTTTCCACCAAACAATGATAAATCTATTTATGTATTGCACATTAATATATGCACCTCAAAACTCAACCAAGGCATAAACATGTTTTTTGATTTCAATAAGAATATCTCATGCATGAGAGAGAAAACCAAGACTTGTTGCATTAAAATTAAGGTAGATCCATTTAAATAGACTAGTGGAATCCATAATCTAAATAAACTAAGCATGAACATCCCTTCTTCAACATTAAAGATACTTCAAATAGCACATACTGTGTAATGAAACTGACTTGATCACATGCTTTGGTATGCAAAGAAAATAATAGCATACTGCATATGTATGTTAAGAAACAAGGAAACTTATATTTAACATATAAGAAAAATGTAATTTTGAGTACTACAACCATGATCGTCAGCAATTAGACATTTAGCAAAGTGAAAAACAAAGTACAACATGGCTAAACATCACCAAAAAATTTACAATTTATAGTCAAAATGCAGATTTGAGGATTACATCAAATGACAAATGCAATCTTAGTATGACAAGTCATTTTTATTCACCATGAATTGTAGGCAAAACATATGAAAGATTTATTTTCTTGAAGACTAGTAAAGAGACATAAAGCTTCCCTAGATCTTATTTACATATATGACCAATTTTCTTGAAGACTAATAAAGATACATAGAGCTTCCCTAAATCTTATTTACCTATATGACCAATTGGCTTTTCGCAAGATATCACCAAACAACCCATACCTGGAAAGCTTCAAAGAGAAAAAAACAAACTATTAGAGACAACATACCAATTTCAAAATGGAGGAATTAGAAAAGAAACATGAAGAACACCAAAAGGAAGCAAACACACCACTTGCCAAGAAAACACACCACTTGCCTATACCTATGTTAGTTTACTTATGTGCCTAAATGAACCATCCCTAGTGTAACAATAGAAAACTACTTTCAAACACAAGATAAAATCTTTGTTGGTATGTTTCTATAGTTTTAACATTTTATACACACACAAAGAGGTGGATAAATATGTCTATGCACTTTAACATCTCACATGCAAAAAACAATGCATGTGGTAACAATGGTTATAGTCTACAAAACTCAAAAAAAAAACAAAAAAACTAAGAAATATATTATAACATGTGTGATCTAAACAAGGCAATATTAATATGATATCTCAAAGGAAACAAGAAAATATCCTAGAATGTAGAAGCCTCAAGAGCCTCATAATCATTTGAGCACTAACTATGTGGTTCCCATCTTTACAAAATGAAAATCTTGCAACAAATTCATGTCATATATGAGCTCAATTTATTTTAGCTCAACTACACTATGTGACCATATAAACTATACAAATCACACCATATGAACTTATGCAAATTTTAAAGTCCAACATGGAAAATAAACAATTATTCCAAGCTAGTTATGCTACATCTTCCTACCAAGAGTATTAAGGCACTATTTAACATATTATAACATGTATGTTATTAGTTCATCACAAAGTTTATTTGGCATTGTTTCTTTCTTCTATTTGGTTCTTTCATAGTTATGAATTTGGCAAGTGAATGGCCTTTAGTTTTGATCAGAGTTTTGTAGTAGAGTATTAAGTGACCTTGGTTGCATAGACAGTTTAAATGGTTCTTTTGTAATGTCATTGGAGTTTTATTTATTTTCTTTCTCTAGAATGTGAAACATAAAGCCCAATTTTGAAGGTTCCAGGGGATTCTTGTAGCATACAATTTCATAGATTTCTCTAGGGCTCAAATTTATGACTTGACTCTAAGATTTCAATAGTAAATAAATATATTGTTGACTCCAACTATGAGCCTCACTCAAATATGCTATCAATTCTCGCTTTAATGAGAATAGGTAGTCCTCTGACATTTCACTCCTTTAGATATACTAAGAAATTTTCTTATGCAACATAAGTCTCAATGTTCTTGCAAAGAAAAGAAAAAAAAAATAGAATTAGATAAACCTTATATAGCCTAAAAGTCTAAAAGGTCAACCCTATCAAAGATGGTATTTTATTGTAATGGCCGGAAAACTTACACATTTTTTCCTAGATTAATCATAAAACTATTGAAATAACTTGTATTTCAACAAAAAAAAATTTGCAACCGCACACTATCTTGAAACTTTAGATCACTTGTAGATCAAGTGTTTGAAATTTTGTAGAAGCCACTACCTTGTTTGTAGCCTTAACAAACCCATGACTTGTCTCGCCTTGACAAGGCCTTCAAAAACATACATTTCTACTTATAGTCACTACCATAACACTTGCCTCATCCACAATTATATACATGAATCCTTATACATTCCTACATCTTCCACATCAACATACAACTCTACATGAATGGAACTCAATATCATGACCTTATGAAAAATTTGCATCCACTCTAGTCCCTTAAACATCTAACAGTATGTCCACTAGTGAACAAAACAAAACAAAATATTACCACATACACTTGTATTAAGCACTTACAATATCATTTGGAGTAATTAACATAAAATGACTAGGTTGATGTGCATTGTAGTTTTGTAAATGCTTCAAGTCACACCCTACAAAGTTGCAAAAAAACTCCACCTCATTATAATGGGACCCATGCTACTAGATATGCCTTCTACCTAAATTTTTGGTCCCCCTCTAAGATATGTGCTTTTCCCAAGGCATGTGAATTGTTTTACACAATGCCTCAGAGAGATGTGTTGTCAGAGTTTCAGTCCCATGCCCTGTTCACTGTGGAAATATGCAAAAATGCATTGATGAAGTAAGTTGACGATTAAACTAAATGTGATTGTGATGGAGAAAAAATATATTATTATCAGTATTACCTAGCATATATATAGTTTCAATAACAATAAAAAATAGGCCATTAGAGTTTTAGTTGCATGCCTTCTTTAATGTGGAAATATGCAAAAACGCGTTCATGAAGTAAGTTGAAGATTGAACTGAATATGATTGTGATAGAGAAAAAAATATATTATTTTCAGTATTACCTAATATATATAATTTCATTGCACAAATTGCTAGACATTTATATGTTGGTCTCTGACTTTCTATTTGGTTTGGAGAAGGGAAAAAATAGGCTAGGTATTTTCCTACAAACCATAAAACAAACCTATACAAATTCTTGTCAGAAATTGATTCAAGGACTTCTGATTAGAGGGAACAAAGTGAATAATGGAATGTTTGCTACAAAATGTATTTGGTTTGATTTGAAGTTCAGGAGTCCTACCTACATATATTATATGTTTGAAATGATATATGATGTACTCGTGTATTTTGTCCTTAAAAGGGAGAATTCAAGTAGCTCCAAGCAATGAATTTACATAATTACCTTGCTGAAAATGAGCTTCACTAGGAGTACACATATAGTATAATTGGATTGGAATTTATACAGGACTTTAGTGACTAAATTGCTATATATTTTAAATGTATATAGAGATGCATCACATGCCAACATTGTGTGGAAAGATGGAACATTGACTAGGCCAACAACCCACGTTCCTCAACTTTTCTTGTCAATCCTTTTCAAAAGCAACAATTTCAATGCTCTAATTTACTAAATGGTGCCATGGAAGTAAATGTAACTATGCCCCCAAGGATCTACAAAAGAACCCTTAGGAAAACAAATTTTCCCTCTTTAGAATGGATCGTAGATTTGTAATGACTGGTTCCTAACAAGTGCAACTATAGATTCAATATATGGATGTGTTTTATAAATAAAATTAATTGGCCATAATTCCAGTCAAGGGCCTAGTTTCTAGCATGCACAACCATAATTTTTGTAAATGTGTTTTTTTATACATATATAAAATGGCTAGGGTTTCAGTCCCATGCGTTGGCTAATGTTGAAATATTCAAACAAAAAAAAAAAAAACCATTCATGCAGTAAGTTGAAGATTGAACTGAGTGTGATTGTGATGGAGAAAAAATATATTATAATCAGTATTGCCTAGTATATGCATAGTTTCAATAACAATAAAAAACACTATTAGTGCATGCCCACCGTACTAAACACTCCTCACTGTCTCCTAACATTCAAAACTACGGCTTACTTGATTAGGAATATGCTTGTTTCAAGTTAGGTTCTAGGCTACTCTATCCAAAGAATAGAATTGATATTGTAGACTTTTTTAAGCCTGCAATCTCATTTCAATGGCAAGAAAGGTATGCAAACTATCTTTTGCAATCAGTGCATTCAACCAAAATATGAAGGTATTCATGGAATCAGTGCATTCAACCAAAAGATGAAGGCATTCTTGGAATCATGGACCCTTGAACTCAGAAAATACTTGATTATAAAATATATTATCAAGATTCTATATCAAAATGAGCTGTGGAATATCATTTAGAGACACTAGATCTTTACAGTTGCAGCTATTGGAAGCCATGAAGGGAAGAAACATAGACAACAAAAAGACGTTGCACAACTTGCTGGACATTCATATGCCAGCCTCTGATGTTCTATTTGGTTTAGAGAAAGGAAAAAACAAGCTAGGTATTTTCGTACAAACATATTGATGAGTCTCAAGAGGCACATATTTCAGACTAAAACCACGCCAAATATCTTTACAGAAGAAAGGTGAATCTTTGCTCGAGATTGGCCATAATTTCAGTCAAGGATATGGTTTCCAACATGCACAACCATAATTTCTGTAAATGGGTTTTCTTTATATATATATATAAAATGACCAGAGTTTCAGTCCCATGCCGTGGTCAGTGTGGAAATATGCAAAAATACATTCATGAAGTTGAAGATTGAACTGGATGTGATTGTGGCAAATGACCTAGTGTATGTATAGTTTAAATAACAATCAAAAACACTATTTAGTGCATCCCTACTGTACTAAACAGTCCTCAGTCTCCTAACATTGATTTGAATACAAATCAAATTGACACCAAATACATTTTAATAATTATTAATTTATTATCAAGACATTTCACAAGTACGCAATTGAGTGACTGATTAGATGCAATCAGTACACAATCCATGCAATATCCCACAATATAATTTTTCTTTTAAAAAGAAAAAAGGTCTACCTATGACACAGTGACACAAAATCCCCCTCTTATTATATTTAATATTGTTATGTATGTAGTGAACGAAATAGCAATGTTCTTCTAGCATTAACTATGTGGCATTATTAGGTTTTAACATTTCAAACCTCGGTACTAGGCTCACCATCAGGGAAAGGATGAAATAAAATGCTTGAGGATAGAATTATATATATGTGTGTGAGAGAGATAGTGCTCAAAAAAAATGGAAATTAGCTTTAAAAATTGAATTAAATATATAGACTTTTTAAGATTAAACTAATATCTGTTGTCTAATAGGGGTCATTAGAGATCTTTGTTTGAGCCTATTTTAAAGAAGGCGAAACTAACAAAATGAATTAGGAAGGAGAGATAAGTGAAAAACTAACCTCAACCATTTGGTTTTTGGCTGATATTATGTAAAGGTGGTTTCAAGACCGACTTAATTAGAGATCATCATCCCTCTTCAAATTTCCTGGTCATCTCTCAATTTCTATGCCTCTCTAATCTTTCTATTCTTCTAATAGCCTTATAGATCATGGGTCTATTTGCAAACATGAAATACCATCACTCTCTTCCTCTTCTAATTGTTGGTTCTGACATATAGAATTCTCATTCTAAGCTAAAAAAGGAAAAGCATCATTGTTTTATTGTATCCAAAGTGGCAAAATAACATGAAAGCGAAACTCCAATTAAAAAACAAGTGTTAGATGAGAAATCGTTACGGGTGTCATTCCATTAAATACTAGGAACTAAGTAACAAATTAAACCAAATCATGGGTCTATTTGTAATACCATCACTCTCTTCCTCTTATTACTGTTGGTTTTGACTAACAGAATGTGGTTTTATGCTAACAAAAATAAAAGTATCATTACGCCTAGAGGCATTCCTACATTGACAGCAGGTGGAGTTGAAGAGCTCAAAGATTCCAAAATTCCTTGTAATTTTATAAGATTCCAATCTAAAAACAAAACAAAAAATTGAAATTTTGTTTTTATTTTTTATTTTGTTTCTATAGTTTTTGTATTTTCTTATTTTCAAGTTCTTTTCTGGTTTTTATTTTTTGCTTTTTTCCAATTTTTTTAAAGTTTTTTAGTTTTTTATTTTTTATTTTTTCCAATTCTTTTTTGTTTTAATTTTTAATTTTTTCCAATTTTTTTGGTTCCATATTTGTGATTTTCTTATTTTCAATTTCTTTCTTTGTTTTTATTTTTTATTTTTTCAAATTTATTTTTTATTTTTCTCAATTTCTTTTTTGGTTCCATAGTTTTTTTTATGATTTTCTTATTATCAATTTCTTTTTAAATCACCAAAAATATTAAAAAATAAAAACGATGAAAAAAATAAATTATGGAAAAAGATATCTCTCTTTGAAAATAAAACTTCAAGAAAAATAAGTTACGGGTGTCAATCCATTTAAAATCAGGAAATTAGTATCGAATTAAACACAAAGTCTTTCTTTACGAATTTTGTTCTTCTATATTCATTACTAAATCCTGACATAGACTATAAACTTATTATCTAAATGAAATGCTAGGAGTAGGAGATTAGCATGCCCTATCCTTGCATAAAATTGACAAGGAAAAGCAAGCCACGGCCATAGAGAAGTTCCAATAGGCCGTGTAACAAAATGTCTTGTCTCTAGCATTATCAGGATTCCATTGCTTGGAGTATTTATCTTATGTTTTTTCCCACAATGTTTTGTTGTTTTTTTAAATATTGAAAAAAGAAAAGTTGAATACCATAGTAGCAGCTGAAGAAAAGAAGAAAAAACAAGATTACAAAGTAACTCAAATTAGACACCAATTACTAAAGAGTAAAGACAGCCATACACGAAGGGGCTGCTGTACATGCTGCAATACTGCCTGGCAACTTAAAATGGTAGTAAAGACCCTGGTAACTGCAGAAGCATAAAAATGCCATACTTCCAGCAATACTGGGCATGAAGCCAAGCCAAAGCTGCTATACATTGCAGATGATATAAGGCCAATGTTGTTGTACATGCTGGCAATTGAAAAAAGAGACAATAATGATACTTCTAAACAGCAATACTGAGTCCATAAGGAAGAGAAATTATCATCTGGTGAGACATGAAATTGTCATCTGGTGAGACAACACATGTCTAACAAATTGGTAAAAGTGAGAGCCTGAATAAAAACCAGTTTAAGCCCTGTTTTCCTGCATACAAATTCTCATATCCACAGTGAAAGATTTTGTAATAGATCTTGATTCGGCCC
The DNA here is from genome assembly GCA_027924645.1 of Cunninghamia lanceolata. NCBI lineage: Eukaryota > Viridiplantae > Streptophyta > Pinopsida > Cupressales > Cupressaceae > Cunninghamia > Cunninghamia lanceolata. The sequence continues at coordinate 4,129,140 of BSBN01000797.1, forward strand.
TGTTTCCTTTTTTAACATGATTGCCCTGTAATTCTTTAATTTGTTGGTTGACTAGGTCTAACTGGGAAGCAATCTTCTCATCTTTCTTTGTCAACACCTGGTTTTATGTTTCATGTTTTTTGGTACTTCTTGCCAGTGTAAAATCTATTTAGTTGTCTAAGTGGGCATCCTCAGGGTTAGTACACAAACGAAATTAAAACTAATGCATGTCTGCCTAACTACAATTCAGTGTAAACTTTCTTCACCATATATTATTTTTAGCACTTTGTAAACTTTGTTCTACATATATTATTTTTATCACTTCATTTAAGAGAGAGGATCCAGTAGTTGAGCACCCTAACTTCAGGCCTCTCAAAATCATACTTGACAATTTCGAATCGCTCCAAAAATTTTATAGCAGTTTATTTCACAAGGCCCCTTCTTATAATTAAGGTTTCAGGGCCACATCAACACTTTTTTTTGTTGAGGTGTCAAATAATTTCCAAAAACAAAGATGGACCAATAGATGTGCATTAAGTCATATTTTGTTGGTGAGTTGATGTGGCATCACATGATTGATTGCTTTATAAATCTAATAAGCACATCTTGTTAATTATAGATACTTATAGTAACACTAACAACCTTAATGTCTCAACTACTAGTGCTAAACTTTTAAAAATATTAAGCCTTAAATACACAAATACTATCACACCTATTAGAACATGCTCAACAATTGAATCCTTTCCCCTATCCAACACCTATATAAGGCTTGAAAGACACAGCTTGAAAGACACAGCTCAGCCATTGTCTAGAAACCCTAAGTGCCCATGGTAAGTGCACGATCCAACAACCTAGTCCTCTGTTTCTTTAAAGTGGTAAAAACTGTTTAAGACTTGAATTAGAAATCCCTCTAGCACAAAATTGATGCGCAAAGGACTTGACAACATTCTTACTACTTGAAAACTTTTATATAGACATTTCTGTCAATGTTCATCTCAGATTATGGATGTTTTGTTTATTGTGGAAGCAGTGTGCTTAGAAGGAGGTGGATTCCTATATATATAGGTAGGCATAAATGTTGGTTGGAATCAGTGGCAGCATAACCCTATCCTAAGCACCCATCGTTGCAGTTGTGGCCACTTGACCAGTGTTCAAATCTTCACATAGCTTTCTAAAATTTTGGTTACAAGGTACCACATGGAGCAATGCTTCCCCTGCCCTTTCAATGTAGAAGTAAGAGAGGAGTGTCTGGAGAAATATCTTGTGTTGGGAAACATACAGATTTACATCCCCTTAACCTCATAATTCTTAAATAATTCACCAATGGTACTGTAGGCACTGAAAAAATTTACTATCATTAACATCAGTAGCAGCAAAGATTGGTGTAGTATTAGGAGCAAAGATTGGTGCAGTATTATGAGCAACAACACTGTAATACACCATGTAGCCTATGAAGTGAATGGAAAAAGGAGATACAAAGAGCAGCGCTAAACAGGAAGTGGGGTCTTAAGAAATGGCGGTCCCCAAAACAGTAAAAACTGGTGTTTACATCTGACATTGACAACTATCAATTGTGTGAAACGTATATAAAACACCTGTCCCTGCAGGCCTTTCAGAGAAACACCAGCATGCAGAAGGGAGTAACATACAACATTTGAAATGCTTTTAATTTTTGTTGTCACCTATGTTTTGATTGGACATAGTTTTTCTTAATTTCAAGAAATGTGAAATCAATAAATCTACTAATAAGAAAACAGAGCAGTCAATTTTTTGGTTATAAAAAATAGAGAAAATGTTAAACATTAGATATTCCATTTATATTTTTCATTTACACCTTTTACAAAGCACAATTAATAAGAAATATCTAGTGACACTTATTAGAAAGATACTATATAGGTTCTTTTACTTTTTTTATTGAAAAAATTTATATATACAATAAAATAAAGAGGTCAGTAGAGCAACTAGCAGCATTACAAGACCTTCTCAAATAACAGAGAAGTAAACAAAAAAAACTGCCTGTAGCAAAACTAGACCAACAAAACAGAAAAGATAATATTCCAAAGCCGAATACGCAGGGCCTAAGTTTGATGGCCTGTAATTAGGTATTTTTGCAGTAAAATACAATCAAAATGTTAAAAACCTGTATCACATGAGATTTTGGACAGACTGTCAAAATTTACATAAGATTATGATGATATATATTTAGTTTATGTATAATTTTACTTATACTAAAATATATCATAATAATTTTAAGGCACCTTTAAACAATAACTATCATACAAATTTTGCTTGACAAGCAGGGTCAACCGTCAAATTTAAACCATTGTAATACAAGCCAAAATAATGACAAAAATTGTGACAGCCTGCCCAGGGACATCAAACACAGAAAAACACTGCTGCACATTAACCAAATAAATCTGTTCCAAAAAGGAAATTCTTAAGAATATACCAATCTGTTCCAACAAGGAAATTCTTAAGAATATACCAATCAGTTCCAAAAAGTAAATTCCTAGGAAAATAGTAAATATTATAATGCTCAGGATTTTTTTTCAGAATTGCCAAAATTGGCCCGCGTAACTCATGAAACGCTCCAGCAGGTGGAATGATTGCAAATATTTCACAATCTATAACCATGATTTCATTCTATTTTTGGTCGCAGTCATGATGCTCCATTACCACTATGACAGTCTGGCATCTTGCTGTAAACAGATGTGAACATTTTTTATGCAGCATTCATGAAAGCCCAGGTTAGTGCTTAAATTTGATGGCCGTATGGCTGTATTTAGTCATTTTAATCCTAAAATATAATTAAAATTTTAGGAAGACCACATCATTTAAAAGGTAAGATTTCAGATAAACTGTCAAAATTTTCTATGTAATTATTCTTACATATAAATTTTTAGTGTATATATAATTTTCTTAAAATAGACAGGCTTAAATATTTGAAAGACAACTTCAAATAAATGACCCTCACAAAAAAATTGCTTGAGAGGCAGGGTCGACCATCAAATTTAGGCCTTCACCCCAGGTAAAACAATTTAAGGAGCGCAATAATTGGGATTCGAGGCACAGTCAGTGATTTTAATTGTTTTTTTTTTTTTAAATAGGCAGAAATTGTAATTTTTGAAGTATGTTAAATTGCAGGTTGTAAAGTTGTATGCCTGAGTAATTAGAAATGGACGAAGAGAAATTTTGGTCTTCTATAGAAAATCTAAAATCCTCTTTCGAAGCTTTCGAACGTAGCATTATCAAACTTATTAAAGATAGTCGTGACACAGATGCCGCATTAGTTAGAACTCGAAAAGAAAATAAGAAATTGGCTGAAAGAAACAAGATGCTAGAGGAGGAGCTCCAGAAGGCTAAACAGCAAGATGAGTCCAGAAAAAAAATATCTTGACCTCACAGAAAACAAGATGTGTACAACTTTCGCTGCAGTAAAAGAAGTATGCAAGCAACAAGAGCATGCAGAAGCGGCTCCACAACTTTGTAAGAAGAGAAAATACGATCTTAAGGTTTACAAGATTAATGACTGCGTGAATTGCCCAATTTGCTTGGAACCTTGGAGTCAATTGGGAGACCATAATGTCTGGTATGTTTTCCATGCAAATGGGTCTCAAATACCAGTAACTTCTTTCTCGTTGTTTTTTTCTTTTTCTTTCTGGCTTTCCATTTGATATGTAGTTCTTTATTAATGTAGTAGTTTTATGGAGATTTCAGAGGGTGTTTCCAAGAATTACAACCAAGTAGTTTCATGGTTAATGTTGTTAGTTGGATAGGTTAGTTTTGATTATGGGTAAACTGTAGTTGTTCTTCATTAAGGTAGCAGTTTTATGGAGATTTCAGTGGGTAAAGGCTTGTACAAGAAATTACAGCAGCTATGTCTGCCACAGTCATACAACATGCCATCCAGCACTAAGGTGTCCTGGGAAACTTGAACCTTGGTCTCCATCGCACTAAGGTGTCCTGGGAAACTTGAACCTTGGTCTCCATCATGAGAATCAAGCAGTTCAACCACTTGACCAAACACCATTTAACTAATGTTGTTAACTTGTTAGTTGGATGATAGTTCTGATCAATTTTTCATGATGTACTTGAATAATTACTTTTAAAAATAGTGTTTTCTATTTAATTGAAAGCTTACTTTTTAATTTTGTAACTTTTTATTTTAACAATAGAGTTTACTAAGTTGTTTATGTTTAGCTACTAAACTTATGTTTTAAACTATAACTAATTTATTTAAATTTTCTAATAATTTATAACCCTCACTAAAATGAAAAAAAAAAACTCTATTTTTAATTTACAATTTTTAAGGAAAAACAAGAAATACTTTCTTTTGATGTCAAGCTTTTAAAATTAGAATTCTAATATTCCTCCTATTTGTGGAACTCCAGTTCCCTTTCATGTGACCATTTTTTTATGCATAAGACAATGGATTATGAGTACTGGAACTGGTGGTTCCTCTAAGGTAACTCGAATTTAGTTTAGATTCCTTTTTATCTTGCTATGAGAGTTGTCTCCAGGATTACATACCCTTTCAAACCAATTTAAACTTTTATACTCATATAAATGAATACAGTGTCCGATATGCTCGAGCAGTGCTACTTCACAAGATATAAGAGATCACTATGTATCCCAAATGTATGATGGCGATGAGAAGGTTTAACAGGTATAATTCAATTCTATTAATATAATTTACCAGAACAATTATTTATGATAAAAATTTGCCTCGTGTAAGTTTGTGTTCATGTTCTTATTATTTAACTTGATGCTTGGGTAAAGAGTGGCTCATAATCTTATTGTGAACTGAATTATGCATGCTTGGGTTGTCCTTTTTATCCTATTCAACAAAACCAATATTTGGTTTCTTTATAAGAGTATTTTTTTTTTCAAATTTCTAAAATAGAATTATAGTATATGGAAGTTGTCAAAAAAATATGATGATATTGAAATTTTTGTGCACTCACATCATTCTTAACTTTTTACAGGTGGGATGAAAGTTGTTAAGGGAGCTCATGTTTCATATCTCACTAGATTTAGTTTCAAGTTTCAAATAGTTTTTAGAATATTTAATCAAATATGAGATTATAATATTAATGGGTCATCAAAGATTTTATTATGGTATTAGTGGGTCATCAAGGACTTTTAAAGATATAATTTTCAATTATTTAGGAATATGGTTTTAATTTACATAGTAAACATGATTCATTTTACCTATTTTTAAAACTGCTATACATAGCAATTTTGAGTTTGCCAATGGAGAGTTTTTTTTTTCTTTTCCCTTTATGTGGTTTGCATTATTTATGAGCTTAGAACTTTAGCTGCCATGTTAATCAAGTTAGCAAACAAATCTAATATTTAAAATTTGAATTTATAATAGGATGCCATTCAAAACCAGATTTTAACCTAACATGTATTGGGAACTTGGAAGAGAGTTTTGCCAAAAACAACATAAAATAAAATTCACTAGAAAAGGATTTTTTGAAGTGTACTCTAATACATCTATAATATATTAGAAAAGGAAAATAATGTTTTTAATTGTGTAATTAGGTTAATTGAGTAATATAGGTTAATTAAGATTGGAAATTTGCTATAATAAGAAATAAGGTATTTTTAAGATTAATTAAGTAATTAGTGATATGTATCTTGATAATTAAAGAATAATGTCAAATGAATAAGATTATAAAATTTATTTTTTATTGGATTTGGGATTATGTGTTGGACCTATGCCCTATCAAAGGACAAACTTGTGGTCTTAGGACTAATTTGCAAGTACAAATCTATACTTGTGCTCAAGAGGTGTCTTGGCAATTTGTAGTGTTGTGTCCTACAACTTCACCTAATATGTAGTGTTCTACTCTATATTAACTAAAGATTTTGGAACCAACAGTATTGATAAATATATTAGTAAGTTGGATCGAGTCATGAGGACACTACACTTTGATCAACACCTTGAAATTAAATAATACAAAATAGTAGGAAGTGCCTAAGATGCAAATTCTTTACTTTTTTATTACATTTGATCAAACTGTGTTGCTATTGATTGCCCTCTAGGAGTAAATTAATTGATTTATACTGATGATTATGAGATAATTATAATGAACGAATTGAATGTCTTTAAATACCATCATTGATACTTAGAATTGTGTTGCTATTGATTGCCCTCTAGAGTAAATTATTTGATTTATACTGATGATTATGAGATAATTAGAATGAATGAATTGAATGTCTTTAAATACCAACATTGATACTTAGATGTTGTATCCACTTGCAGATTAGCAGGCTTACACTTTTTCATTGTCACGCTTAAAGCATTATAATGAAAAATGTTCAAAGTTGGAAAATGTTGAATGTTAGGGAGTGGGATCTTTTGTCCTAGGATTATATTCAAACTTTGGAAAGGTTGATCTCTAAAGACATGGATGGTTAGTTGTGGTCCTTTTTTGGGTCCTTGGAGTGGTGGGATACTCGAGTTCTGGTTTGGTTGGTTGGTGGTTCTGTAGTTTTGTTTTTACTTTTTGTTGTTTCTGTGGACTGTTGCTTTCTTTGTTATGTACTGGCAGTTTCTTTTATAATAAATTTTTACCCCTCTTTTTCTTAAAAAAAAATAGATATTGGACTTCATCATGATTTTGTGACTCACAGTACAATAATCAACAAACAATAAAAGACACAATCACAATGTATGTACAAAACTATCATTTATAAACAAATAAGATCAAGATTGCTTAAATCTCAAGCTCAATATTACATAAAAAAGTATGTATTATTTTATCCACACACAAAACACAAGGATAACTATCTCAAGCACATGAGTACATATTATAATGAAGAAACAAGGCACGAAGAAAACCTTAGGGCTACAAAATGATAAATCATGCTTTACAATTTGGAAATATTTGATACATATAAAAAATTGAAAAGAGAAGTAGAAAGTAGAAGAAAAAAGGGCAAAGGGGTTATAATTGATTTAATTGTAGTTAAAACTTCAAATTGTTCCCACTCATTGCTGTCATGTTATAAGTTTAATATTCACTCCCTATTTTGCTTCACATGACTTTATCTCCCAAAACATTAGGACAATTCATGTTTATTTACACTCATTCTTGACATATATTTTACATTAAATTCTTAACATTACATCTCTTATGAAAATATTTACACTCTTATATAAAGCACATCTTTCAAATACAATTCATGTATATTTACACTCATTCTTGTCTTTCAAATAGAATTCATGTATATTTACACTCATTCTTTGGCATATATTTTACATTAAAATCCAAACATTACATCTCCCATGAAAATATTTACACTCTTATATGAAGCACGTCTTTCAAATATTTAGCATGAAGTTATAACTTTAATAATTCTTTTGAATCCTATTTTAACCATCGTACTCAAACGATTGAAGTATAAAAGTAAATATTTTCTCCCCTTATGTTCTCACTTGTTTATGTTCTCACTTGTATCATAATGAGTAAGTATTTACTCTCCCTTCAAAATATCAATGCTCTCACATTTTCCTTATCTTTTAGGTCTCCCAATTTGATTTTCCTATTGTATTTGAATTTCTGCTCATGTCCATTTTAAATATTAAACTAAACTTTAATATTAATCTATGATCTCTCCTTCACAAAGAGACTAGATATATAATATAATGATAAATCCTCTATAATTTTAATAAAAATGTCATAAAATAAAAAATGACCTTTGATTTTACTTTCAAGATTGAAAATATTTAAATGTGGACTTCTCAAGCATTATTTTAATCAGTCCAAGCCCTAGCACATCCCTATCCATAGTCTCTACCTAAAGTTGTTAGTTTGACTCAACATCCCCTATCCTTGATCCAACTCTTAGGAGCCCTTAAATCTAACCAAATCAATGAAGCAAATTTAACTTAAAATATATTACTTAAATTTAATATAATTATGGACTTTGTAAATTTGCACATTGTTTGAGCTTGTGAGCCCCTCCACACTTACAAATTATCACTCCTATTTTCTAAAGGTGTTAATTCCTCAACCTAACTTCCATAGGAGATTCACCTCTAAAGTAATGTCTTAACACGTGAATACATATTTGAGAGTTTTTATATGACTAAAATCTAATCTTATATATCACTTCAATATTAGAGGGAAAGTGGATAATTTAAGTAATGTGATATAGGTAGGTATTACAAGTTCAAAAGCATGGATAGAAGGGGGTGGGGTGTTTATAACTAGTGTTTCAAATCCTCTATAGATCGTTATGCATAGCTAAATTAGGGTTAATGTCATTCACTATGCTAACCTTGTAAAGGTGATGAAGCTACCTTTTTTCTATACCATAGTCTTGTATTGCGTCAAATATTCATACTCCCAAGGGTGCCTACTGAAGATGAAAGAAAGTGGAAAGAAATAAAAACATGAAAGAACTCAAAAACAATGAGATTTTATAGCTTCAAAAGCTCCCAATCTCCTTCACTCCTTGATAGGGTTAAGGAGAATGTACCGAAAGTCCACTAGCTTTACCCACGTTGAAGTAAAGAATGTGGCTTGCTCCAATGCTTTCAACACAATTTAGATAAGGATTTGGCTATGTGTAGAGATTGGATAATGATTTGGGATAAGAGATTAAGGCTATGGATGAATGCTTAAGAGATGAATATGAGAGGCTTAGAGAGATTTTGACATTATAAGGATATGGAGATTAGTTTGGGAGATATTTTGGCATGGTAATGTTGCTAAGAGATTGTGATGAAAATGGCTTGGGTTGGCCTTGTATTTATAAGCAATTTTGGAAGGATTTGAATCAATTGGCTAGGATTCAATGCTGAGATCAATGGTTGAGATGAGAGAAGAGGATGAAGGGCTAGATTTTCATCAACAAGATTGGAGGGTGGAGAATAAAAGTGAATTTTAAATTCACATGGGGAAGAGATTTGCATTTAATGAGATTAAGACACATGAGGAAATTAAAAATTAATTTCCTTCGGAGGAGGTGGAATTAAAAATTCCATTTTATGGGTGAGTGTGTGAGTCATGTGACACATGGATGCATTTAGCAATCACATGTGTTATCTCATTTCATGGAGAACAGCTCTAACATAAAAGAAGAAAGGTGAGTTGGAAGGGTCATGTGACCCATTTGAATAAAAGTTAATTTTTTATTCAAATGGTGTGGGAAAGGGTGTCAAGTGAGATTTGACCAAGTTAATCAGGTGATTAACGTAATTAATATGGCTAAAAAAATTAGTGGATGGGTTAATCGGGGTTAAAATTAATTAAATAAGGATTTATTTAATTAATTTTAGTCTAGGGGTCATGTAGGCTAGGGTATTAATCAAGTAGACTAGGTTTAGGTGATAGAGTAGGACAAATTAGTTAAATAAGCATGATTTACTTAATTAATTAGGTTTAGGAAAGTGGATAAATTAACCAAATAAATATTAGATATATTTATTTAATTTATTGGAATGAAGTTGTAAGGTATAGTGTTGAATTGATTAGATTAATTGGGTAAATTAGGGATAAATGGCTAAGGGTCGATGGTCAAGGATGTCTTAGGGTTAATTAATTAAATAATTATGATTTTTATTTAATTAATTGGTGAAATAGTTAGGTTGGTAATGTGAGGATGCAAAAAATTGGTAAAAGGGTCGAGACATTTTTAGGTTATTATGTGAGCTTCTGGCTTGACTGTGTGTTGCTTTTTTGGGTCAGCATTTCAGATCACACTCCGTGATCCATCATCAGGATGAAAAGAGAGAAATTGTGAGAAGCCTTTGTAGAAATAGTTTCTTAAAAAGAGAAAGAGAGGACTGTGGGCACGATAATCATCAGACAATTATAATAAAAATAATAAAATCCATAGAAGGAGATATAAAAGAGGTTAAACAAAAAAAAATTGTAAAAAATATAAAAATAAGTAAATAAATAAATATAAAGTATATAAGAGAATATATATATATATATATATATATATATATATATATATATATATATATATATATATATATATATATATATATATAAGAATAAGGATAAGCAAAAAAAGATATATGGTTAAACAAAAACCATGAGTAACTCAAGGAATAAAATAGAGAGAAGAAAGAGTAAACCTAGTATATATAGATTAATACTCCAAAAATAAACACAACTAAAAATATATATAAAAAGGGGGATCTTCAACAAGCAAGAAGGAATGAGCTAAGTCGAATTAAATATGAGAACAAAATTATATAGGAAGGTAGGGACTAAATATATCCCATATATAATATAAATTAATATATAATGAAAAAGAATAAAGGACGGATATAAATAGGAGTGGTATATATATATATATGGATAAGGAAAAAAAGATAAAGGCTAAAAATTAATAAACACTAACTCCCAAGTAACTCAAAGAATAAAGAAAGAGGGAAAGAAAGAATAAACCTTGTAGATAGATTAGTAATTCAAAAATACAACAACAAATAATATAAAAATCAAAGAGGGGAGCAAATAAAAAATTAATACTAAAAGAAAGAAAAAACAAAAACAATATATATTATTTGCTCCCCTCTTTGATTTCTATATTATTTGTTGTTGTATTTTTGAATTACTAATCTATCTACAAGGTTTACTCTTTCTTTCCCTCTTTCTTTGTTCTTTGAGTTACTTGCGAGTTAGTGTTTACTAATTTTTAGCTTTATCTTTTTTTACTTATCCATATTCCTTCTTATTTATATATTTTCATGTTTATTTATTTATTTACATATATCACTTCTATTTATATCCATCCTTTCTTCTTTTTCATTATATATTAATTTAGATTATATATGGGATATATATAGTCCCTAACTTCCTATATAATTTTGTTCTCATATTTAATTCGACTTAGCTCATTCCTTCTTGTGAAGATCCCCCTTTTTATATATATTTTTACTTGTGTTTGTTTTTTGGAGTATTAATCTATATATACTAGGTTTACTCTTTCTTCTCTCTATTTTATTCCTCAAGTTACTCACCGGTTTTTGTTTAACCATGTGTTTTTTCTTATCCTTTTATATATATATATATTTCTTTTTCTCTTATATACTTTATATTTATTTATTTACTTATTTTTATATTTTTTACAAAAAAAAATTTGTTTAACCTCCTTTATATCTCCTTCTATGGATTTTATTATTTTTATTAGAATTGTCTCATTATTGATGATTACCATGCCCACAGTCCTCTCTTTCTCTTTTTAAGAAACCATTTCTACAAACACTTCTCACAATTTCTCTCTTTTCATCCTGACAATGGATCACGGAGTGTGATCCAAAACGTCGATCCAAAAAAGCAACACACAGTCAAGCCAAAAGCTCACATAATAAAATATCATGGACTATGGAAACATCATGTCTATAACATTTTTAGGTGTCTACACCTACCTAATCCCAAATCTAAAGAAATTGATAAAGGAAACAATGGGTAAACCAAAATAACATAGGTTATATACAATCATACCTAAGCTTCTTAAAACTAGTTATTAGAGACCTTTTGGTAATGCTACAACCTTGCTCAAAATCACTTGGTATCTCTAAAATCCTTCATTTGTATTTAAATTAATATGCATACCATGATTAAGATATAATTTATTAGGGGGATTCACTACTAGAATTTGTATTTCAAGGGCTTTAGTATTTAGATGCATAAGTTTCTTTAAAATAATGTGTTTTATATGAAAACATGTTTTCCATAACTCATGTCTTAGATTTTTATGACAAGGATTTAATGTATGAGATGTTAATTAAAACTAGTTTTGAGTTAGATGTAGGTGTGGGTAGTGCCCTTTGTTGAAAAGGAAGAAATAATAAGGGGATATAAAATGTAACTAGACATAGCTACATATTATACCTAGAAAAAATAATTAAGTATTTTAATTATACTAGTGTATGTGTAATGGTTATCAAAAATATAAATTCAAGAGGTAGAAAATAAATTAGTGGTGTTTGTTAGTACCTATGAATGTACACAGTATTCCATTAGTTTATTAAGTTAATCTATTAGGCCTCACCTCAATCTTTTTCGATTATGTTCCCATGAGTTAGAGGATATATAAACAAGTGTTTCTCCCCTTGCAAGTTGAACACAACCTTTTGAAAATATGATATACATGACTTGCTCTCCTTTTATTTCAATGGTAATGTGTTGACCATTAATTATATAGCATTAGTTGAACATCTATAATGATGTGTAAGGTTGTAAATTTATATGCAACAAGATGATATAACTTGTATGGTGGTATTGTCACCTTTGTTGAATGCATATGCACCTTCCCCCTCTCATAGATAGGATGCAAGCACTTTGCCACTTTAGTGTAGGCCAATTTAAGATTTCTTTCCTATTCAAACATCATATTACTAATTGTGATCATTGAATTTGTTGATCAACACAAAATCATGAAAAAATGCATCTTATAACATTTAAATAGGTCATGGGCATTGAAACTCCATTGTATATGACATTTGATATTCTAATGTAGGTCATATGATCCAAACCTTCTAGGGTGAGCCTCATCATAGCCTCTAGAACAAATTCTTCTTCAACTTAGGAGAGCATCATTTTTCACTATGTAGGTTGTGAGTTGGGCCCTTATGCTCCTCTACATTCTCTTTGCCACAACAACCAAATTTTCTCTTTTTGTATGAAATTACACATTTTAGTAACTCACAAGAGATTTCCTCCTTGTGAGAAAGGAAAGATTCTAGAAACTAGAACATTAAACTATTGAGAAATTGATTTAGATAAGAACAAAAACTCATAAACCAAAAATTTAAAACTATTTCTTGCTCTCATTAAAAGTAAATAAACTAAAATACTTGCAAAATCAGTTAAAAAACACATACTCTCAACCTTTTCTCGTTAATCAACTAAATCTAGATGAAATTAAAAAGAAAAAAAACCAATATTGGCACCATGGTGTTTCCTTGCTATCTATCTAGTTTATAAGAATTTATTACAAGAATACCATGCAACTATTACAACCATAGCTTATTTATAAAAAATGAAAACAATCGAAATAAATTTTTATACACAAACAAAAACTACCCAAACAAAATTATTTAATGGACTTGAAAAGTAACTACCTAGGTCTTTATCAATATACACAATATACACCATGTAATCAACTTTAAGGAACAATCCACCAAATTATCTTCATGATGTAAAAGAGAAAGAACTAGTGCCTTTTTACTTTTATATTTTTTACTAAGCTTGGAACCTTGACCTATGTTGCATTTTTCTATAATTTGAATGTTGAATAACACTGAGAAGAGGGTGGGAGGGGATATTCATCTTTTGAAATTATTTCCCATGTTTGTAATTAATAATGCCCTATGATTTGATTTGATGTTCTTGGTTACATTTTCTTCTCATAATTTCTCTTCACACTCTGCTTTATAAATTCCAATTTGGCCTAAAAATGATCTCTTGCTTCTTAAAATAGATTTGATCTTTAACATCTCCTTTATGTGTGAAATAATTTAATGTTTTATTTGAAAAGTGAGAGCTATCACTACTACAAAATCTAGGTCCACCATACCCATGTTCACTAACTTTGAAAAGGAAATTGGATCCCTCATCTACAATTAAATGTGAATCCATTTCCTCCATGTGTAAAATCGCACTCATTGCTTCCACATGAACATCCTAGGTATAGGCTTTGGATTGGAGCTAGAACTATGTTCTAAGACCACATACTCAATGACCACAAGACCATTTCCTTGTCTTGATCTTTCTTATCCATGTTACTGCAATTATCTTCAATATAAAATGATAACTCAAAAAAATTAGTAGCATCCTCATCTAAGGGCATGTCAATAAAATGTTACCATATTTCTTCCTACAAAGGAAATAAATATTCTTTGTCCACCTCTAAGAACTCATCAAACTCTCTAGTAGCCGAGAAGTCATCACGATATGTAATTTCTATTAATCCCTCACTATTTGATTTTTCCTTTTAAGAACGCTACTCAATCTATAACTTATTATAAATATTGAAGACATTGAATTTATAGCAACATCCTCTTCTCATTGTTCAACTTTATAACGGTTTACATCATTTCCAAATTGGTCATCTATCAAGAAATTTTTATTTTCATCTATCTAAAGCTAATTTTTTAATGTTTAAAATCTCATCTCTTGATTGACAATAGTTCATTTCACTAGATTGATAGAAAAATATAATCTTCTATCTCTATCTATAGAGGAAATGGTCAAGTGATGCCTTGATTATGGATCTACTAGAAAAGAGGTGATTTTGAGTGTCTACATTATGCCCCTCTTTGAGAAGGTGTTGTGATAGTATTCTTGGGACCTGAAAAATCTCATTTCCCAACTTGCATTATTTTACTCCAAACCCACCAAAATCCTAGTTTTGCCTTTGTTGATTAACCCATCATTTATACTTGATCTAAGATAATTTCCATGGATTCCCTTCATAAAAAATTTGAAGTATAAAATACTCTAGCCCCTTGTGTTTTTCCTTATTATTTGTCTAAATAGTCCCTCAAAAATTACCTAAGTATTGCCTTGTCGACAAGTTTGCAAGTTCACGAACCTAGTGATTTGCAGACTAAGGTTTGCAGGTTCATGATTTTTCTGATTTGCTGACAAAGAGAACAAGAAGATGAGGAATTTTGAAGGAAAGAAACAAAGAAGGTAAGTCTTGGCAGCAAAGTGGGTAGTTCACAAACTGGTGAACTTGTTAATTGGCAAACTCGCCAACAAAAAGGATGCAATGGATAAGGAAAGAAAGTCTTTGTTGATAAAAGGGGTAGTTCACGAACCTTCGGGTTTGCCAACAAGATGGTTCACCGGTGAGATAAATCACCGATAAAGACGGGGCGAATGAAGTGGAAAAAGATGAAGAGAAGAAGAAAGACATGAAAAGATACAAGGTCTTCATTAGAAAAAGAAAGGGTTTGCAAACCATTAGGTTCACCGACGGTGGAGTTTTCCAATGGGGCAAGGCACTGATGAGCCACCGATGAAGAAAGTAAAGATGGAAGAAAAAGAAACAAGTGTCTTGCTCAGAAAAAATGATACTTTGCAAACCGTGAGGTTCACCGACAGGGTAAAGAAAAGATAAAAGATCAAACAAAAGAGAGAAGTTAACGTGAAGAAAAAGAAGAGAAATGATACCTTTGTTGTAAAAGTTGATGGTTCATGAACTGTTAGGTTTTCTAATGACCAAGTTCACCGTGGTATAAAGTTGCGACAAAGGTAGATAGGAGAAAATAGAAGACAAATAAAGAGACAAGGATGAAGTGGATAGTTTACCACAGGGACGATTTGCCAACAAAGAAGAAGAAAAGGTGAAGAAGGAGATGACAACAAATTTCATGAACCAAAAGGTTCACTAAATTCACAGTTTTCTAATAAGGCTAACAAGGAAGAACAAAGATCCAAGAAATGAAAAGAAAGATACTCCAAAAGCTCACGATAGAAGAATTTTGTCGATAAGGCAAATTGAAATATAAAAGTGTAAAGAATGAAATATAAATGTGATAGTTTAAAATATTTTAAAGTGTTATAAAAGTTTTATAGACACTTTTGGCATGCTTTTTTAAAATGCCCATCTACTCTCAGTCGCCATGAATGCAAAATTGAAGAGGATATACAGGTTGGTGGCAAGGATGTATAGCCTTGTATGCATCTTGTAGGTGTGTTATCACCTTTCCCCAGTATTTTTCATCCATGTTCCCACCACTGGAGGCCTTCTAGAGGTCCTCCCTAGCCATCTCCTACTTTTGGTTTTCAATTTCACTCAACCAATCCAAATCTCCCCCTATTATTTTTAGATCTCCCCTAGGAGATCCTACTTTTGCAAGTGGAGATTTGGATTTTCACACATGACTGGCCTGTTTCTAGAGGTAGATCCCCTCCTTTTCATCTCCTCCTTCATCTCCCACCATGGACTTTCACCCAGGTGTCCTCCTCTAAGGGTCACCCATGGGTCTCCCATGAGAAACCCTGACTGGTGAAAAGGGTGACCCTGTCATATTTTTAGCTACAGAAAAACTTGAGTTTCTAACTCAAACTAGCTTTGTTTTCATCTGTTATTCTTCCTGTTTGCATAAATTTTTGTGCCAAAGATAGAGCTAACTATTTCATGCACCCACACATGCATAATTAGCTCTATTTCATCTTTATTTAATAATTTATGCATTCCCTTGCATTCTCATGCACTCTTTTTTCTTCACTTCTTCTTGATTGATAATCTTTTACTAGGTAGATCACTCCATTTTTAGCACAAATCACTCTTGAGTCTTCTAAGTTAACCCTCAAATCAAATTGAGTTAACTTTCCTTCTTCACCTCTCATCCCTTCTTCTAACCTGTAAATATCCCCCTCCCTCAAGCACAAAGGGAGGCAATTTCATTTGTGCACATAGCTCTTGCAGGTTATTGCTCTCCAAATCAAGCATTGTCATGCTCATACAAGACAGGAGCCTTTTTCTTTCATTTGTTATTTCATTTATCTTTTCTAAAAGATTGTTCACATCCATACGCTTCTCACATGACAAGCCACAGTGTTCATCAAGCTCTCATTAAGCTCTTTACAAAGCTTCAAAGCTTCTTTTGCTTCTCTATTCTTTTTGTCGCCAAGAGGATCACCCCACTACTACAAGGGGATTAGAGGTTGCCAATTCAAGGATTTTTGAGGGTGGTGGAGGCTCACGTGTCTCCAAGTTCCCTCATGTTTTTTTTAATTTCATAGTAATTAGATAATCAAAACTTCTCTCTTGGAATAGTAAATACATGTTTGCTTTTGCCTTAATAGGCTAAGTAGATTTGCATTGTTAAATTAGTTTCTCTTTCCAAAGTTCATAGATTAAAAGCAATTTCCCTTTTGTAGATTAGATTGATCCACATATTCAAAAAACAAACAAAAACATAGAATACATTGCATTAGGTAATTTCGTCATAGCTTGCATACATTTTCTAATTCCTAGATTAATAAAAAGAACTTTTGATTTCTAAAAATATAAAAAAGCATAAAAAGACATTTTGCATTCATATAGACTTGTTGTTTAATAGTAAAAGGGAGGGGTTTATGTTTCAAAGGCAAATCCTCCCTTCACACCAGACATTCAAGGGCATATCAACTAAGTTGAATCTCCACTAGTAGGAGCATACACCTATTAGATTAGGCTGCCACTTGGAATGATAAATAAGCTCAGATGTATCACACAATATCTCAATTTAATGCTCAATTTCACTTAAAACCCTAATATGCAAAATAGTAAGCAAACTATCAAATTAGGACAAATCCTTTTAGACCAAGGTGAAGGACGGAGATATTAAACTCACTATTTTTCAAAGTCTGGAAAATGAAATAGTCAGGGATAGGGACTAACGCCCTAGTCCAAGGAACACTTTTTGTCACAAAATTTGGAACTTCTCCCAAAACTGATCTACATTGTATCTTCCATTTCTGCCTCAGGAAAAATGGAGGACATAGGGACTAATGCCCTAGTCCTGGAATGTTCACTTGAGGCCTTTGCTTGTCAGATCTTGAATCCTTGATGTTTGTAGCCTCCTTTCTGCAACTCCACTATGAGAAACTTAGTACCTGTAACTTGCAATCATAAAGGAGTGTAGGAGGGGGTTGCAGTACTTAGAGGCTTGCCTCGATCAAGCCTTGGAGAGATATTCAAGTCTTCTAAACACCATTTTCAAATAAGAGTGCATATCCCAATGGGATAGAGGCAATAACCTAAATGATAAATGATTAAAAACACAATAGATATCACCTTGAAGTGTAGATCTCATGGAAGGAAGATGCTCTTCATGCCATGAGGAGATGGAGTCAATTCTACAAACACAAACACAATAACAATGCTCTGCTCTATAACACAATGAATATTTTGAATGCTCTATAATCACCAATTTATGCATAAAGTCCATCTAGTTTGCAAATGAAACCTAATCATGCTTATATATGCTACTACAAACATTCTCGCTAAGAATTTTGTAAATCAAACTTGAGATGTCGGCATAGGACCTAAATAACAATCATAAAACTGATGTTTAAATTTAGGGCAAACCCAAAATAGGGTAGGACTAGGGCACTAGCACCTAAGTCCACCCCCTTTTTTCTGTTTAGGGATCATCAAAATAGCTCCCCCTAGGTCCTATTCACCATAAAACTTCATGGTTTTCTCATCAGGAATCAAAATTAACATGCAAGATGATCTAAATACAATTTAAGGACCAGGAAGCTAAACCTTAAGAGGGAAAAGCCCCCGAGGGGACATTTTCTGACATAACATTTAGCCCCCACTTTAGTGTATGTATAAATGCAAGGCCAATACTTGCATTAAAGTAAGGTCAACAAACAAAGAAAACACACCAAGCACAATGAAGACACACCAAACACATTCAAGATAGTAACAGGCACAGAAAACATGGAGAAGAGAGTTACAGTCACACAAAACATGGAGAAGATAGCATTGAAGACATGCAAAACACAATGAATACAGTGAATGCAATGATTATTTCTTTTTATTTTTCTCATATATGAAATGTAGAATGCAAGTACAAGGAAAGTAAACACACAACCTAAAATGCAAGAGGGACTTATTGCCACTAGTCTTTAAGACTGCATATGAGGTAATAGACACATAATACAAATCTCATTGCCACCAGTCTTTAAGACTACACTTGAGGACAAATATGCCATACAAATCAAGCACGCCATACAAATATCAAATCATAGGAGGAACTCATCACCACCAGTCTATAAGACTACACTTGAGGACAAATATGCCATAGAAATCAAGCATGCCATACAAATCTCAAAGCATACGAGGAACTCATCACCACCAGTCTTTAAGACTATGCTTGGGAACAAACACACCATACACACACACATGAAAGACACAGAGAAAACATGGCAAATAAGTGATGGAAGAAACCTATTTCTAGGTTTGCAATCATCTTAGGCATGCTATAGGCACACACTGATGGTTGGACTTCACCACAACAATCACTGAAGACACACTTAACAGTTAAGATAGTCTTAGATCTGCTCCCCACCTCCATAGAGGACTTTTAGAAAATGACAGGATGTGCAATCTCCTCGAGAAATACACCATCCCTGACTCTTTAGAGGGCTTAAGATAAAAAGGATATATGCGATATCCCGCCTTTGCAGAGGGCTTAAATGATTGCAATAGATTCAAGTTTTACAAACACACTTTGCTAGCATCTAAATCAGACAGCTTACCTTATATGCCCTCACCTTAAGGTGGTTGATATCATATATCGATATCAAGCACGTTAAGGTAAGAAGAAAACATACAAGGGAACATGAGCTCTTGCAAAGCCCATGCCCCCTGGAGGTGACATGTACTTTACAATCACTGAATGTTCCCACAAACACACAATTTCCTACAAGAAAAGCTGTTAGCATACATATAACCATGATAAACAACAATGCATATGATCATTCACATAAAGAGCTGAGGAAAGCAAGATCCAAGATAGACAAAGTGCATGGAGCAGCAATATTGTTATGTTTTGTAAGTACAATAGGACAACATCAAGATTACACAGAGTGATTCTACTAGCCAAGCATTGGATAATATATATCAACCCCATCATCATGTATGCACTAGGTCCATTTTTTTATTTCTCGCCAAAGGGACATTAGGTCCATATCAATATAATATTTTTTTCATCATCCACCCAATAGATAGAAACACTAGAGGAAGGGAAACAATAAATTAAGAGAGGAGAAACAAGTGCCTTAAGGACAGTCACGTAGGAGGGTGCCCCCAAGTCACCAACTGCAACACTATGTCTGTAAGACACAACATACAACAATGAAAATAGTGGGGAAGCAATATAGAAGAATGATGATACAAATAGAAGAAGGGTCACAATAGAGGCAGTCTCCCAGTATCCTTGACCTTACAAGAGAATCAAGGGTCATCCTAGGAGGCTTAAACAACACATAGCACATTATGGGGGAAACACAACATGGAGGTAAAGGGTTAGAAATGCTTACCTGTAAGGACAACCAAACTAAGGGTTGTCATCAAGAAAATCATCCTCCACCCAATCTTGAATGCTAGAGGAAAGAGGTGTGTAATGTACCATAGTCAAACTTTTGTTCTTATCTTCCAATTGATCAGTGTTAAGGTTTTCTATGTTTGGTTCAATGTTAGGTTGAATGTTTTCTTGTTGAGTTGAAATTCATTGGGCAAAATCTTGTCTTCTCCTCCTCCTTTATTTTACTTGTCTATTCCTTCTTGTCTTACCACTTATCTCTTCAAAGGCATTGTCATTTTTTTCCATAGGGTTTTGCACATTAGAGGAGGAAGCGCAATGGGAAAATTTCATTGGTCCAGGTGGAATGTTTTGTTGTTGATGAAAACCTCCCGATCCTTGTAAGGATGACAAGGGAGGGACCTCAGCATAGATACCATCTTTTCATGGATGAGGTGAGTTATGAAAATTTTCCTTATCCACATCTATCATGCCAATTATCTCATCATATTCATAGTAGTCTTGTGGAATTCTAATTTCATTTTATCATTTTCCATTTGCTCTAAGAGGATCTTCAAATACATGTTCTTCCCTCATTGTTTGTAAAGGAAGCCTGGCCACTCTAGCTAGTTGTTTTGTTTTGTATTGTCTGTAGTTTAGGAAAGATTGGTCTCTTCATGGCACAAGGTCTATATTGGGTTGAGGCCAAAAGTAATCAAGAGTGAAGTTCTTTCTCTTAGCTAGAGGTTGGTATGAATTACGGTAGATAACTTATGGATCTCTCCATGCATAGGGAACTTTAAACATTTATGAATAGTTGAAGGGATGGAATTCATAGCCTTAATCCAAGGATGTCTTATTTTTACATGAAAGAGGTCAGATAAGGGGATAACATCAAATAATTGATCCACGCTTTATCATAAAATGAGACCAATAAGGTTATATTTCCAAATGTATTCATCAAAGCTCCATTATGTGTTTTAATTCTCAAATCTGATGATTGGTAGTAATCTTGTGCCAAATCATATTTAAGGAGAAATTCTTTTGTAACCATATTAGTCATACAATTAGGGTCTATAAGTGTTCCACCCACAGGTCTTTCCATTATTTTCACTATAATGTAAAGATGCCCTTCAGTATCTACCATTTCTTTGTCATGAGGTGTAAATGTTATTTCATGTTTAGGGGCTCTTCTTTTCAAATAAGGCCTAGGAGGAAGCCTAGCATTATTGTCGTAGTGAGAAGCCATATGTATGTTTTTAGATGAATTCCAAATCAGATTTCAAAATTTTTTCAACACTTATGCCAGAAATAAATGCAAAAGTATGTATGAAAATGACCTAAAATGCTTGATTTTTCAACTTTTTTCAATACAAATGAATGAAAGGAAATGTGTTGCAAAGAATTTCAAGAGGGAAAGAAAATAATAAGTCTAATAACAATCCAATTATGCAGAAATATCTTTCACAACATGCTTTTGATGTAAACCTAGAGTGTTGACTATTGTAAATATGTGCCTAATCGATGTTGTCATTGATGTCAACATATCCTTGTTGTCATTAGTGTCAACTACATCTTATTCTATTACTTGTTTAGAAGACTTGTATGTTGAGGATATTGTAAAAATTAGCCTCTCTAGAAGAAACAAGTGAGTTACATATCTATCTATCAAAGACAGTGAAGATAGTGTAGTTTAGTGAAGTAGATTGCTCTGCATTTCCAATAAGATGAAGATTAGAGTCTATGGATTAAAGGGTTTGCAAAGGATTGTTTGAAGTTTCTCCAGTCAAGATTTGAGATGTCCATATGGAGAATTGGCAAAGTTATGGCCATCTAAGTAGAACCAGGTTTTGTAGTTGTTTAGAGGTGACAGAGTGATAGAAATTTGGTTTGGATTGATCCACATTGGAATATTATGATCTGTGGATCTAGAGGTGTGTTTAGGATGTCAATATGTATCCTCAACTCAAGTGGTTCGTGGTTTGGAGGTCTACAAGAAATCTTTCTAGTGTGACAGTCATGACAGTTTATGTTCTTGAGTTCTCAGATGAAGGTGCAAGTGTTTCTGGTGATCTAAAGTGGTGCAGTTATTCCTGTTGATTTCATTGTGCTTGTGTTGGTCTCTAAATCAGGTCCCTATTATGTTGATGGTCCACATTGAGGATTGAGCTTGTGGATGAAGATTTATCCTTGGGTGTTGTTGTTCTTCCCAGTCTTGGCCAACCGGATGCATGGTGCATGTTACAGATAATCTAAGAGTAGTTTTATGGAGCGTGGTGTTATGTTTGAGGAAGATTTGAATCCCAGTTATGTTTGGCCAATAGTGTAGTGGTTCATATGTAGCATATTAAGACTTATAATTGTAATTGCTTGAAATGCCTATCTTGGAGAATGTTCCAGACAGATGATTGTTTGGCCAACTTTGATTTTCATTCCAAAGTCGATGACATGTATAAATAAGTGTTGTGAAGTCATGGAAAAGTGAGGAAGTAGCGAAGATGTGGATGTAGCAAGGGAGTGAGTGGGGGTAGAGCAGAGGTGTTACGCACTTTAATGGAACTAAACCTTGCATGTAGAAGATGTTGTTTCTTAATTCAATCTTTCAGTGTTAACATTGTAAATATTCTTATAGGTAGTGAGCCTCCTTTGAGCAATGAGCTCTAGGTAGTGCACCCGAAGGCAAGTGCCTTCCCATTTTCTATTCTTTTAACAGAGAATAAATCTTGTGGTTTAACCCCCACCGTGGTTTTTCCCTTAACTAGGTTTCCATGTAAAAATTCTGGTGTTATGTGTGTTGATTATGTATCTACTCTTGTGTTGTTGATTCATGCTTTCATGGTTATAACACTAATCTATTTATAAGTAGATTAAATGAAGCAAAATATAAAGATTTGTGACAACTGATTCACCCCCCTCTCAGCTGTCTGCCCTAATTTCAATAATTGGTATCAGAGCTGGTTCCTCTAAAAGAAGCTTTGACCGCTTGAAGAGATCCAAGATGTCAACTTACAAGAAGGATAGTCTGAGATTTGATGGAACAAATTACTCTCTATGGAAGAGTCTCATGGAGTGTCATCTACAATACATGGGTGATACTTATTGGTTGATAACAAAGGATGAATATAAGCCCTCGGAGAAAGGTCCTTCAACTCCAGATGAACTCAAAGATGTTGAAAATAACATTTAGGCTAAAGAAGCATTGTTAAGTGCCCTAATTGACACAGAAATGACAAATGTCCTAGATTTGAAAACTACTAATGAAATTTGGAAGAACTTGGAAAATCTATATGAAGGTGATGCATATGTCAAATGTGCTAAGTTACAGAGCGTACAAGGTAGATACGAAAGTTTGACGATGAGTGAAGATGAAAAAATCACTTCCTACATGCAGAAGGTGAATGAACTTGTGTGCAGTATCAAGTGTGCTAGTGGAAAATTGGAAGAATCAGATATTGTTGGCAAGGTGCTCAGATCCTTACCTACTTCATACAAGCATAGAGTTACTGCTATTGATGAGATCACGATTGTGACAACTATCACAAGGGATCAGTTGGTTGGTAAGCTTTTAGCCTTTGAAATGAGTGAGTTTGGTGATTCCCTTTCTAAATCAAAATCTACTTTTAAGGCCAGTGTTTCTGGGAAGGAAAGATTTGATCTAGGTGAAAGATCTTCAAGAAGACTAACCAAATATGAGAAATCAAAGAAGGAACTTGAAGAAGATGAGACAGAGCTTGAAGAAATTGAAGCCCTTATTTCCAAAAGATTACCAAGATGATCTAGTCAGTATGAAGGAAAGTTTCCTTTCAAATTTTTTTCTTGCAATAAGATTGGTCATTTTGCCTCAAGATGTCCATAGAGGGTTTCAAATCCAAACCCTAATACACCTAGGTTTCAGAAGAAATGCTACTATGTCCAAGAAGTTACTGATGAAGGAGTTACAAATGATGAATCTGATAAGGGAAGTACATCTGGAAATGAACCCATTCATTATTATCAAAGAAAAAAATCTAGTGCCTACTGAATCTACTAGCTATATGAATGTGGAAAGTGCCTTGGCTGCTCAGGTTGAACAAAAGGATGAATAGGTGATTGACAACAGATGCTCTCACCATATGACAGGGGATAAAAGTAAGTTTGTAAGTATGGAAAAATATGAAGGTGGAATTGTGAAGTTTGGAGACAATTCAGCTGGCAGAATCCATGGTAGAGGATCCATCTCTTTTGATGGCAAGCACAACACTAATGATGTTTTGTATGTAGAAGGGTTGAAGCATAATCTTCTCAGTGTTAAACAATTGGTTGACAAAGGGTATGATCTTCGATTCAAGGATGGGAAATGTAGAATCTTGGAAAGCTCTAGAACTGAGATTACATCTGGTGCACAGACTAGAGGTAATATCTTTCATTTAAGTTGCACTGATAAAAGATGTTTGATTGTTCAAATTGTTCAAAGTTGGTTATGGCATAGGAGAATGTGTCATGTAATTTTTGATAACATTGTCAAGATAAGTACTACTCAGGCTATGAGAGATCTTACAAAGCTTGTAAAACCTGCTGATAGCATGTGTAAGGAATGTCAATTGGGCAAACAGAGTAGAACTACATTCAAAAGTAAAGAACAATTTTCAAGTGGATTGTTGGAACTTGTGCACACTGATTTGTGTGGTCCTGTCAGAGTTAGGAGTTTGCAAGGAGATAGATACTTTATGTTGCTAATTGATGATTACTCTCAAATGATGTGGGTCACCTTTTTGAGAGAGAAATCAGAGGCACTTGACAAATTTAAAGTGTTCAAGGCTAGGGTAGAGAATGAGATTGGTGTGAAGATAAAGTGTTTGAGATCTGACAGAGACGAAGAGTTTACCTCCAGTGAGTTTAATGCATTTTGTGCAAAGCATGGAATAAGAAGATAGTTATCTACTCCTAGGACTCCTTAGTAGAATGGAGTTGTGGAAAGGAAGAACATGACTATTAAAGAGACTGCTAGAACCATGATGATGGAGGCAAATGTTCCACATGTCTATTGGAGAGAGGTTGTGAGTACTGCTATCTACACTCTTAACTAGGTGTAGATCAAAGGTAATACTAGTAAAACCCCTTATGAACTATGGTTTGGTAATGCTCCTATTGTGAAATACTTCAAAGTTTTTGGTAGTAAACGCTATATCAAAAGAGATGAAGATCTAGGCAAGTTTCATGCAAGGTGTAATGAAGGAATATTTCTAGGTTATTCTAACCAAAGCAAGGCACACCGGTACTTTAACAAGAGATTGAAAAGGATTGTTGAAACTACTAATGTCAAGGTAGATGAAAGCATGGAGAGACCTTCCTATGAATATGAATTAGATGATGAAAATAAAAAGCAAGTTCAAGATCAGACTCAAATTCAGATTGCTCTGGAAAATCCTGTGACTCAAGAAGCTAATGAAAATGCTGAAGAACAAGTTCAAGAATTAGAAGTTCAAGAAAATCCTAAAACTCCCAGGTATGTAAGGTTAAATCATTCTAAAGATTAGATAATAGGAGATAGAAATAAAGGTGTTCAAACTAGAAGAAAATTTGCTGAAGAACAAGTGGAGTATTGTTTAATTTCAAAGATTGAACCAAAATCAGTGAATGAAGCATGCAATGATGAAAGTTGGGTAAAAGCAATGGAAGAAGAATTAATGTAAATTGAAACTTGAATCATACTTGGGATCTTGTTCCTAGATCTGGAGACAAAAGTGTAATTGGAACAAAATGGGTCTTCTGAAATAAACTGAATGAAGATGGTTGTCATGTCCCGATATTAAGGTATTGTTTAAATTAAAGATTTAAACATCATCATAAGATGAAGAAACCACTTTTGATGATTAAACATAACATATCTTGTATTTATAAATAATAAATATAAACATAAATATTAATATTAAAATATTATTATAATAGTAATCATTATAATATAATATATATTGATATTATAAATATATATAAAAATGAATATATTTATGAATATTATATATATATATATATATATATATATATATATGTAATAAAGTGCATGATATAAAATAAGACCAAAGGCATTAACATAAGCTGCAGTTGGGAAAATATAAGGCAACAATTGGAGAAGCAAAGGGTCAACATTGAATGATGAACTATGTCTAAACTCTAATAAGTATCTAATAAAAGGGATAGGCAGCGAATAGTATAAGGCTAAGTTTAATAAAGAAAAGATAACGATTATCTTAGGGAATACATCAAGGCAAATCATAGACTAAAGGCAAGCAATTAACCATTGTCATGAGCCGATCCCTTAATATAACTAATATAGCAAATAGCAATCAGGTTAATTAAATAACAGTGTTGATTAGTCAATTAAATAACAGCGTTGATCAGTTAATGAAATGGTATCTCATAGGGGGTGACTATTGGATTAGAAGACACCAATCCAAGATATAAAAGGGATCAGGGCACCACTCAGAAGGGGGTGTGAAGGAATCAGTAATAATCTCATCAAGCACATCTTCAACACACAACCACCAACAAGGGAATACAACCCATTCAATCATAAAGAGTAGTCCAATATACAATATCAATGAAAGGAGGAAAAATCATTACACAATAACAAATCAATAACTCATGCATCAGCAATACAGTTGGATCATATTTAGTTTTATATATAAGCAGATCAACATTCAAGACATAATCAACCAGCTCTTTTGAGAAGAGTTCAAATAGAATTTCACATTGGGTATATATATAAATCCATCAACAATTACATCTCATCATTCAGCATCAAAAATAAAATCATCCAAGAAAACACATTACTGAAGGATCAATAACTTCTAAATAGCACTAACAACAGCAAAAAGGATGAGGATATACAGATTGCAGCAAATTCTACCTAAGACCATCAGGCAACAGAGGTATTTTTACTCATGTAACATTGGTAAATATGATACAATCTTTAATTTGAGAAAAGTACCTATTGTATGCACAGTATAGTTATTATCTTTTGTTACCTATTATATGCACAATATTTATGGATCATAATAATTACAATCTATATATCTGCATGAAACTAAGTTATCAATTATTGTTAAATAAGACATAACAGACCTTTTTCACTGATTAATATGTAAAGATAGAATAGGTATATATCATAGAATTATGTTTATGCTATCTAACTATGGTAACCCACCATGATGAGGGAGTTGAGGGCCTATGAGGAGGGGAAACAACATTGGGATCATCTTCTAAGTACCCCACCCCATGGTGGATGGTTGAGGCCTGCCACATGTGGGCCAAGGGGACATAAGATGCCACTCTTGGGCTTAGAAGGAGTGATTTTTGGGACACCCTGCTGTAGTTGCACCCCAACCTCCCATCATGATGATTAATTGAATCATAAGAGGAAACAAAATGGTTATGATGAGGGGAATAGTGATAGGATGCCTCACTAGGCACTCCACCCCATATGGATGGCAAGAGGCTAGATGGGGCTAAGAGGGGTGAAGCACCTTCTTGGGCACCCTATCCAACCACTTTGTTCCAAGAATTAGAAACCCTAACCCTAAGCTTGTGGGATTTGAATTTTTAGGATAAAATTAGTATTGTTCCAATAGGGGACATTACAAGTGGTATCAGAGCATCTTTCCTGCCATCCTGTGTATGCTTTATATGTATTTAAATGTATTCAAGTGTATACCTTATGATTTATGTGTATTGAAATGTATACTTCGTGGCTTATTTTTATTCGAGTGTATGCAAAGGTATACTTTGTAACTTATGTTCATATGAATACCTTGTGTATTGCATGTATTTGCATGTATGCTTCATACTCATGCCTATACTTGATAACCTTGGGATGGTGGATGAGTCCACGGTGTAGTATGGGATGCATCGAATCCCCTTCCCAATTGTCTAATGGTATACTTCATGACTATGTATTCGAGTGTACTTTTATTCAAGTGTATACTCTATGACTTTGTATTTGAGTGCACACTCTATGACTTGTATTTACCTGACTTTGAAATTGTATTTGAGTATGTACTTTATGACTTGACTATGCATTTGAGTTTATACTCTATGACTTTGTAATTGTATTCGAGTATGTACTCTATGACTTGACTATGTATTCAGGTGTATACTCTATGAATTTGTAATTGTATTCGAGTGTGTACTCTGACTTGACTATGTATTCCAGTGTATACTCTATGACTTTGTATTTGAGTGCATACTCTATGACTTGTATTTACTTGACTTTGTAATTGTATTTTAGTGTATACTCTATGACTTTGTAATTGTAATCAAGAGTGTGTACTCTGACTTGACTATGTATTTGAGTGAATACTCTATGACTTTGTATTTGAGTGCATACTCTATGACTTGTATTTGCATGACTTTGTAGATGTATTTGGGTGTATACTCTATGACTTTGTATTCGAGTGGATACTCTATGACTCTGCATTCAAGTGTATTCCTTGTGTATTCAAGTGTATTCAAATGTCTACTTTGTAAATTATATGTATTCGAGTGTATTCATATACCTTGTGGCTTGTATTCATGTGTATACCTTGTGAAATGTATATTCATTATGACTCATGTGTACTCTTGGTGACTTCATGTATTCATATCTTGTGGCTTACACATATTCATATTTTGTGACTCCATGTATTCACCGGTGTGTTTCATGACTTATGTGCTTGTTTCCTATTTGGTTCATGTTTCCTATGTATACTTTATGTATTACTTGTATTCAAGTGAATATTTGGTGACTTACGTGTATATTTATAACTTGTATGTATAGCTTGCGACTTGTATACTTTGTGACGTATGTGGGTATACTTTGTGACCGAAATATACTTCATGACTTACGTATATTCAAGTGCATACTCTATGACTTTGTGTGTTCAATTGTATACTCTATAACTTTTTTTGTTTACTCTATGACTTCATGTAAACATGTATCCAATGACTTCGTGTATTCAATTGTATTTGGGTATACATGTATTCAAGTGTATACTTTATGACTTCATGTATTTGACTATATACTCCATGACTTGTATGTTCAAGTGTATACTAATTGACTTATGTATGATCAAATGCATACTCCATGACTTATGAATGTTCAAGTGCACACTTCATGACTTACTTGTATTCATGTGTATACTTCATATTTGTGTATTGTGTGCATATATCTTGCATGTTAAATCTATGCTTCATGCCTTATGTATTACGTGTGTATACTTTGTGAATTATGCTTTATGTGTTACGTGTGTATCTTGCATATTATGTGTGTATATTTTGTGTATCAAGTGTATGCTATATGTTTCATGTATTACATGCGTACACTTGTGTATTACGTACTATGTTCATGCTTCATGCTTTGTATACTCCGTGTATTATGTCTTACATGTATACTTCGTGTATCACGTACATTTCATGTATTATGTATATCTATGTGTGTGCTTCAAGTCTAATGTTTCTTAACAAGTTACACTATGTGTGTTTAAGATTACTTATGTAGAGGCCAAATCTTTAGAGCCTTATTTGTCAAAAGCTTCTTGGGTTAAGAAATGCTAACAAATAAACAGTCGTAACTAGTAAAGAGAAAAGGTATGACTCTATCAAACTTGAGAACATTTCAATTGAGAAAGACATCCAAAACATCATTGAAGGATTCAATTGAGAATAGAAGCCTAAGAGATTTTACAAGTAAATAAGAAAACAAAATGGAAAGTAAAGAAATGGAGATGAATATAATATAGAAGCAATACGATCATATGAAACATAAGTAACACAAGAAATTATCATACCAGGAAAATTAGAAATGGAGCATGTAGATTTATAAAAGACAATACGGATTTGATTACTTAAATCAAATTTAGATTCTTCGTCAACTACTTGTTGATTTGTTTCATCTTCCATGTCTCACATATATGCTCTTCAACATCATGGCTCTTCTCTCTTCTAATAATCTTATCTGCCATTGATTGTCTCCATGCTATCTTATCATCATTCATTAGAATATTAGAATCTCAATACTCTCGAAATCTTCTTTAGCATAGAAATTGTTTTCATTGCTTAAAACCACATCTTCATCTATGATACTTGCATCGCATCATTATGCAAAACGTTAAAACAATGCTTACCTATAGATTTGTCTTTCATTAGACCTTTCAAATATTCTTTGGTTACAAATTCTCTTTCATGGAATCAAAATCTTTTTTCTCTTCACTAAAACATGTTCTTCCAAAATCAAAACCATGACTTCATTGAAGGTAAATGTTAAAGTGCAAAGCAATGAAAGGACTCGTTGTGATTGCTTGAGGACAAGCAATTTTGAGTGGGGAGGACTATCATGTCCCAATATTAAGGTATTGTTTAAATAAAGATTTAAACATCATGATAAGATGAAGAAACTACTTTTGATGATTAAATATAATATATCTTGTATTTATAAATAATAAATATAAATATAAGTATTGATATTAAAATATTATTATAATTGTAATCATTATAATATAATATATATATTGATATTATAAATATATATATAAATGAATATATTTATGAATATTATATGTATGTAATAAAGTGCATGATATAAAATAAGACCAAAGGCATTAACATAAGCTACGGTTGGGAAAATATAAGGCAACAATTAGAGAAGCAAAGGGTCAGCATTGAATGATGACCTGTGTCTAAACTCTAATAAGTATCTAATAAAAGGGATAGGCAGCGAATAGTATAAGGCTAAGTTTAATAAAGAAATGATAAAGATTATCTTATGGAATACATCAAGGCAAACCATAGACTAAAGACAAGCAATTAACCATTGCCTTGAGCCGATCCCTTAATATAACTAATACAACAAATAGCAATCAGGTCAATTAAATAACAGTGCTGATTAGTCAATTAAATAACAACGTTGATTAGTTAATGAAATGGTATCTCATAGGGGGTGACTATTGGATTAGAAGAAACCAATCCAAGATATAAAAGGGATCAGGGCACCACTCAAAAGGGGGTGTGAAAAAATTAGTAATAATCTCATCAAGCAAATCTTCAACACACAACCACCAACAAGGGAATACAACCCATTCAATCATAAGTAGTCCAATATGCAATATCAATGAAAGGAGGAAAAATCATTACACAATAACAAATCAATATCTCATGCATCAGTATTACAATTGGATCATATTTAGTTTTATACATAAGCAGATCAACATTCAAGATATAATCAACCAACTCTTTTGAGAAGAGTTCAAATAGCATTTCACATTGGGTATATATATAAATCCATCAGCAATCACATCTCATCATTCAGCATCAACAATAAAATCATCCAAGAAAACACATTACTGAAGGATTAGTAACTCCTAAACAGCAGTAACAATAGCAAAAAGGAGGAGGATATACAGACTGCAGTAAATTCTGCCTAAGACCATCAGGCAATAGAGGTATGTTTACTCATGTAATATTGGTAAATGCGATACAATCTTTAATTTGAGAAAAGTACCTATTGTATACACAGTATAGTTATTATCTTTTGTTACCTATTTTATGCACAATATTTATGGATCATAATAATTGCAATCTATATATCTGCATGAAACTAAGTTATCAATTGTTGCTAAATAAGACATAACAGACCTTTGTCACTGATTAATATGTAAAGATAGAACATGTATATATCATAGAATTATGTTTATGCTATCTGACTATGGTAACTCACCATGATGAGGGAGTTGAGGGCCTATGAGGAGGGGAAACAGCGTTGGGATCATCTTCTAAGTACCCCACCCCATGGTGGATTTTTGAGGCCTACCACATGTGGGCCAAGGGGACATAAGATGCCACTCTTAGGCTTAGAAGGAGTGATTTCTGGGACACCCTGCTGTAGTTGCACCCTAACCTCCCATCATGATGATTAATTGAATCATAAGAGGAAACAGAATGGTTCTGATGAGGGTAACGGTGATAGGATGCCTCACTAGGCACGCCACCCCATTTAGATGGCAAGAGGCCAGACGGGGCTAAGAGGGGTGAAGCACCCACTCTTGGGCCTAGGGTAGAGGGTTTCTTGGGCACCCTATCAAACCACTTTGTTCCCAAAATTAGAAAACCTAACCCTAAGCTTGTGGGATTTGAATTTTTAGGATAAAATTAGTATTGTTCCAATAGGGGACATTATAATGGTGAAGTTGTGAGAAACAAATCAAGACTGGTGTGTAAAGGATATTCTTAGGTAGAGGGAATTGACTTTGAAGAAACTTTTGCGCTGGTGACAAGAATTGAAGCAGTCAGATTATTTCTTGCCTTTGTTGCTTACAAAGATTTCAAAGTTTACCAGATGGATGTCAAGTCAGCATTCCTGAATGGAAGTTGGAAGAAGTCTACATTGAGCAACCAGAAGGATTCTAGTTGCCTAATCAAGGAGATATGGTCTGCATATTGAAGAAAGCATTGTATGGACTTAAACAAGACCCAAGAGCTTGGTATGAAAGGTTAGATAAGTATCTGCTAAAGTTAGGATTTAGCAAAGGCACTGCTAACAGTAATCTTTATTTCAAAATTGATCTTGCACACATCTTGATTGTTGAAGTATTTTTTGATGATATCATCTTTGGTGGAAATGAGAGCATCTGTAAAAAAAAATTGCTGATCAAATGCAAAGTGAATTTGAGATGTCCATGCTTGGTGAAATGAATTTCTTCTTAGGTTTGTAAATCATTCAATTAGAAAAAGGCATCTTCATATCTCAGTCTAAGTATGTGAAAGAGTTGTTGAAAAAGTTGGGAATGGAGGATTCAAAACCAGTGAGTACTCCTATGATAACTAGATGCAAGTTGAGTAAAGATGATGATTCCCCTAAGGCAGATCAGAAAAGGTATAGATCAATGATTGGAGAACTGCTTTATCTGACTCATACCAGACCTGATATTATGAATGCAATGTGCCTTGTTGCTAGATTTCAAGCTGATCCTAGAGAATCTCATGTTATAGAAGTCAAAATAATTTTTAGATATCTAAAGCGAACATTTGATTATGGCTTATGGTATCCTAAGGGTGATGATTTCACTCTTCATGCATATACATATGTTGATTGGGTAGGAGATGTGGATGACAGGAAAAGTACTAGTGGTGGTGTATTTTTCTTGGGTAAGAGATTGGTTTCTTGGTTGAGCAAAAAGCAGGAGGCAATTTCTCTATCTACTACACAGGCAGGGTATATAGAAACAGTAAGTAATTGTACTCAAGTTTTGTGGATGAAGCAAATATTGAAGGATATTAGAATTGTGTTTGAAGAACCTATTAAAATCTTCTGTGATAATTCAAATACAATAAACATTTCAAAGAATTCAGTGTTGCATTCAAAGACAAAGCATATATCCATCAAGTTTCACTTTTTGAGAGAGAAGGTAAATGAGAATGAAGTTAGATTGGAGTTTGTTTCTTCAAAGGATCAAATTATAGATATCTTCACTAAGCTTCTACCTAAGGACACTTTTGAGTATCTTAGAGGGAAGCAAGGGGTGATTTCCCCTCCTTCTCAAAACTAAGGTACGCTAGTGTGCATCAGTCTGGTGAAACTCACAGTCATATCTAAGTGATCCGGATTGGTGTTAAGGGGATGCTACTCAGGGGGAGTAGATAGCATGTTCTAAGGTTAGTTTGGTCTTGTCTAAGAAACAAAAGGGTGAGAGATGATTGCAAATATCTGCCCTTTTCCATTGATGTCAAAAGGGGAGAGAAGTCATGTGAAAAACTTAGATGGAAGTGAGTAGTTGCTACTGATAGGGGCAGCAATGAAGAAAGTGGTTGTAGGTGTGATAAGAGAAAGGGGGAGAAGTTCTTGTCTTGATGGTTGAACTAGTTTTTCACATCATATGTTGCCATCAATGACAAAGTGGGAGATTGTTGCAAATATGTGCCTAATTAGTGTTGTCATTGATCTCAACATATCTTTGTTGTCATTAGTGTCAACTATATCTTATTCTATTACTTGTTTAGAAGACTTATATGTTGAGGATATTGAGAAATTAGCCTCTCCAGAAGAAATAAGTGAGTTACGTATCTGCCTATCAAAGACAGTGAAGACAGTGCAGTTTAGTGAAGTAGATTACTCCGCATTTCCAGTAAGATGAAGATTAGACTCTGTAGATTAAAGGGTTTTCAAAGGATTGTCTAAAGTTGCTCCAGTCAAGATTTGAGAGGTTTACATGGAGGATTGGCAAAGTTATGGCCATCTGAGTATAACTAAGTTTTGCATTTGTTCAAAGGTGACAGAGTGATAGAAATTTGCTCTGGATTGATTCGTATTGGAATATTATGATCTACAGATCTAGAGGTGTGTTTGGGATGTCGGTGTGTATGTTCAACTCAAGTGGTTCATAGTTTGGAGGTCCGCAAGAAATCTTTCTAGTGTGACGATCATGATAGTTGGTGTTCTTGAGTTCCCAGATGAAGGTGCAAGTGTTTCTGGTGATCTGAGGTGGTGCGGTTGTTCCTGTTGATTTCATTGTGCTTGTGGTGGTCTCTAAATCAGGTCCCTATTGTGTTGATGGTCTGCATTGAGGATTGAGCTTATGGATGAAGATTTCTCCTTGGGTGTTACTGTTCTTCCCAGTCTTGGTCGACCAGATGCATGGTGTGTGTTGCAGATAATCTAAGAGAAGTTTTATTGAGTGTCGTGTGGTGTTCAAAGAAGATTTAAGTCCCAGTTATGTTTGGTTGACAGTGTAGTGGTTTGCATGTAGCATATTAACTCTTCTTATTGTAATTGCTTGAAATGCCTATCTTGGAGAATGTTCTAGATAGATGATTGTTTGTTCAACTTTGATGTTCATTCCAAAGTTGATGACATGTATAAATAAGTGTTGTGAAGTCATGGAAAAGTGAGGAAGTAGTGAAGATGTGGATGTAGCAAGGGAGTGAGTGGGGGTAGAGCAGAGGTGTTATGTGCTTCAATGGAACTGAACCTTGCATCAAGAAGATGTTGTTTCTCAGTTCAATCTTTCAATGTTAACATTGTAAATGTTCTTGTAGGTAGTGAGCCTCCTTTGAATAGTCAGCTCTGGGTAGTGCACCCGAAGGTAAGTGCCTTCCCATTTTCTATTCTTTTAACAGAGAATAAATATTGTGGGTTAACCCCCACCATGGTTTTTCCCTTAACTAGGTTTCCACGTAAAAATCTTGGTGTTATGTGTGTTTATTATGTATCTGCTCTTGTGTTGTTGATTCATGCTTTCATTGTTATATCATTAATCTATTTATAAGTGGATTAAATGTAGAAAAATATATATATTTTTGATAACTGATTCACCCCCCCTCTCAATTATCTACCCTAATTTCAACATTGATAAGTCAAAACCTAGTGAAAATGTGCTAAACTATGCAAATTTTTGACAATTTTTAATGCAAATGAGTAAAATAAAAGGTGTTGTAAGGAAAATTGTGATGGAAGGAAGATTATAACAGTGACATTAGTCACCTAGTGTAATTAAATCTGTCACAACATGTCTATAGTGCCAATCTAAGTCAACCCCTAGTGAAAATATAGCTAACATATGCAAATTTTCACATATTTTCAATGTAAAGAACTAATAGAGAGGGTGTTGTAAGGAATTTTAGGAAGGGAAGCAAATAATAACCCTAATAACAGCTAATTAGTGCAGTAAAACCCCTCACAGCATTCTTGTAGTGCAAATCTAGAGAGACAATAAAGCCAAATCTAGTGAAAATGCAAGGTTTTCAAACCCTAGACATGAAATTTTGCAAGAAAGCCACTCTGATGAAACACTAAAATTATAAATAATTCCTAATGAGTGTTTTAAAAGGGTAGTAAAATCTGAAACAAGATTTTGACTAGAAACCCTAGCTAATGCAAAACTAGGTTTTTATGAAAAATGCACAATTTCAAGCAATTTTTGACAATTTAAGCATGAAAATTTAATGCAAATGAATACTAAATGATAAATTGATGTAATTTAAATTATATCCAATGAAAATAATAGAAATTTGATGAAATTAAATTCCAATTACTTCAAATTATGCTAAAATGCAAGCCTAGGATGCCAATTTTTTCAAATTTTTCAATTTTTTGTAATTTTTTGAATGCAATAAGATGAATGAATGAAAATATATCAAACAACACTTAGCAAGGTACCAAAAAGTCCTAAAACAAATGTTCACCAAAATTTTTAATAGTAAAAAGGAGGGGATTATGTTTCAAAGGCAAATCCTCCCTTCACACCAAACATTCAAGGGCATATCAACCGAGTTGAATCTCCACTAGTACGAGCATTCACCTATCAGGTTAGGCTACCACTTGGAATGATGCAGAAGCTTAGATGTATCACACAATATCTCAATTTAATGCTCAATTTCACTTAAAACCCTAAATATGCAAAATAGTAAACAAATTATCGAATTACGACAAATCCTTTTAGACCAAGGTGAAGGATAGAGATATTAAACTCACTATTTTTCAAAGTCTAGAAAACAAAATAGTTGGGGAAATAGGGACTAACACCCTAGTCCAAGGTACACTTTTCATCATGGAATCTAGAACTTCTCCTGACACTGATCTGTAATATACTTTTGTTTCTACCTTAGGACAAATGGAGGACACAGGGACTAACGCCCTAGTCTTGGAATGTTCATCAAAGTCCTCTACTTGTCAGATCCCGAATCCTTGATGTCTACAACCACCTTTCAGCAACTCCACTCCATGAAACTCTGTACCTATAACTTACAATCACAAAGGACTATGGGAGGGGGTTGTGGTGTTTAGAGGCTTGCCTCGGTCAAGCCTTGAAGAGAAATTCAAGTCTTCTGAACACCATTGTTAGATAAGAGTGTGTACCCTGACGAGATAGAGGAAAAAATCCAAATGATAAATGATTAAAAGCACAATAGATATCACCTTGAAGTGTAGATCTCATGGAAGGAAGATGCTCTTCATGCCATGAGGAGATGGAGTCAAATCTGCAAATACAAACACAGTAACAATGCTCTACTCTGCAACACAATGAATATTTTGAATGCTCTATAATCACCAATATGCATAAAGTCCATCTAGTTTGTAAATGAAATCTAATCATGCTTATATATGCTACTACAAATATTCCTGCTAAGAATCTCATAATTCAAACTTGAGATGTCAACATAGGACCTAAACAATAGTCATAAAACCAACATTTAAATTTAGGGCAAACCCAAAATAGAGCAGGACTAGGGCACTGGCACCCAAATCCACCCCCTTGTTTCTATTCAGGGATCATAAAAATAACACCCCCTAGGTCCTATTTACCATAAGACTTCAGGGTTTTCTCATCGGGAGTCAAAATTAACATGCAAGATGCTCTAAATGCAATTTAAGGACCTAGAAGCTAAACCTTAAGAGGGAAAAGCCCCCAAGGGGACATTTTTTGACATAACACTTGCATTCATATAAAATCCAAAAGGAACAAAAACATTAGTAACATAGATATTTTATAAACCCTTGGTCCCAACACAAGGTCAACCTTAGTCAAACATTGGTTAAAACCCTTCATTTCATTACAAGGTCAAAGAAAGTCAACACATAGTCAAACCCTAGGTCACACAAACCCTATGTCAAAACCCTTAGTCAAGTCAAGGTTAGCTTAAAACATCTCTCTTGTCTCAGCTCATGAATGTGCCTTGGACTTAGAGGTGAGTGGGTAGGGCAATCCTCGATGAGATAGAGGAGATCCACTCTAAGTAGTAACAAGATCAATTAGTCATTCAACAACAACGAGAAGCATTTAGACAAATCCTGGTACACCATTCATTCAACAACACAAATGACAATTGAACATCAATGAGAACAACAACCTACCTACACAATGTTGGAACATCTAAAACCTAAATAGGAGGACGATGACTAGTGACCCTTCAGGTCATATAGTTATCTTTACAACTAAGGTCATAGAACATTGTATCTAAACAAATGCTCAATAACATTGGCCCCAGGACTAGCCAACCCCTCTCCAAAAAGACAAGCTCTCCAACAAGCTAGACCACCCCCATGTCTCAGCTCCCCTTGACTGGCTTCTTCCATGAGAGTGAGAGTGATCTGGCGGTTTACCCTGTGGCAAAGAGAGGGGGTCCGTGTGCACATCAAAGCTAACTCAACCACCCCTAAGGCCACTAAGTCATGATTTTGAGCATACATATTTTGGTGAACCTAACGTGAACTACAAATCCTTTCGATTATGTTGTTTGTGTTCCCATTACTTGGATCTCATTGTCACTATCACATACGTCGTCAGTTTCACTACATGTTTTGGTGAACCTGACGTGAAGAGCAAAAACTTTTGTTTATGCTTTTTGTGTTCCCAATGCTTGGATTCCATTCCAACACCAAACACTTCAAATACAAGGGTTTCAAACATTTTCATGTTCTTCTTCATAGCCATCTTCACTACTTCTGCCTTTATCACTTTCACCGTCACTTGTTCCATTTATTATGTGGTGTCTATGGTACCCCTAAATACGATGGAACCTGACTTAAACTTAGGGAATGTTCCCTCTAAGGAACCATAAACTCCCTCTTTTGATAGGTATGTGCCACCTCACCTAGATGTACCAATCATAAATTTCTATGATTAAGAAGACTCTGATTATAAGCAAGACCAAAGAGAACCCAGGCATTCTCTATCTTTTAACAATCCTACATGGGAACATAACCCTGCCATACCAAACATGCCTCACAAAGTGAAAAGAATACAACTGAGATTGGAAATCCACCATCCAGATCAACCATCCACAAGTACCTCAAGTAGTCATGTCAATGAGGAAGTAAGAAGGTTGGGAAGAAACTTACAAGAGGTAAGAAGCACCCAAGAAGCACTGAATGTAACCATATGAGAAGAACAAAGAAAAAATGTCATGTGAAAAGAAGCATAGAATCATGACAGCACTTGAAGGGAAAACCTTGGAAATGAGGAAATTCCTAAAGGTCACACTCCTGTAGACCTAATTATGATGCTAGTGCAGAGAATTAGAACCCTAGAAGTAGAACAACCTGCTCTAGAAAGAAGACAAAAGTCGTATGACAATGTCAGGGTTGAATAGGACCAGGGGGCATCTCATAATCCCCCCTACCTCAACTACTACTCAAGAAATGTGAGTAATGACACATTCTTAATTGGGAACCCTCCTATTTAGAAAAAGAAAGCAATACTAGGAAGAAAAGAAAATCAGATAATGGGTTACCAAAATCCCCCTATGGGATTAATTCTATCAACTCCTTAATCGCAAAGTGTCTTTTTAGGCACATACTTAGAATACTTGAAGGAACCACTTGACTTAATCATAAGAAACATTCAATTTCCTTGACCATTACCTAATCTCACAAAGTTCAAAGGAGAGGGTGATCCCAACTTGCATATCAAAGCTTATACTACCGCAATAAGATAACTCCTCCCTTAGGATGGGGTTGTCACCAAGATCTTCCCAAAGACCCTAGAAGGAATAGCTCTGGATTGGTACTATCCCCTACTAGAAGCCTTAATACACTCATTTAGGGAATTAATCAAAGAGTTTGTCATGGCTTTTGACATAAAAAAACTCATGAAAATGGGAATTAGAGAATTCTTGCCAAGAAACAAGAACTGAACAAAATAATAGTCCACTTTGTTACTCGATGGAGACAAGTGCTTAATTCTTCAAATAGTGCTCCAAACATGGACCATCACATGTTATGTGACCTTTTCTTGCATGCCCTAAACAAGGATATGAGAGAAGATGTTCAAAATCTACCTTGCAAGTCCTATGAAAAGGCCTTGGAAAGTGCTTTAAGGATCGACCAAGTAGCCATTGATAGTGGCAGAAGGGTCTACAGGTCAAATGGAAAATTGACAAGGGAGGATATAGGAAATAATGCCCCTATCATTAAGATTCTAAAAAATAATAGAAATGCAACAAAAGATGGGGTAACAGATCAACCCCCAATCAGAAAGATGAGGGATGATTATAATGGAAGAGACTATTACCCAAGCCCAATATAAATGCAATTGATCATCTGAGAAATAATATACATTACCCAAGAGGCAATTATTAGAATTGGAATCGTAATGGAAATGGTAATGACAAAAGGAATGAAAGACCCCCTTATGACTACAATCAATTTTGTTCTTTTCATAGAATTAGGGGGCATAGCACAGAATCTTGTAGAGAATACAATAGATTTATAGCAAGATTGCCAGAAGACCAACAATGATTGTTCATAGATGATGCAAGAGCATCCAATGGTGTAAGGGCAATCTTGCATCATCCAAAAAAAGATGTGTTTCAAAATTATTGATGTTATTTCCATTTCTTTTCAAAATTTGTGGTTCTGGTTCCATAATTACTTGAATAATGATGTAGAACTTTTAGTTTTTCTAAACTACTAAAAATAGCAACCTGCTATTTTTAGAAAGTTTGCATTTGGGCATGGAATGAAGTAAAAATTTATAGGAAGCTTCATAAATAAAAAATAAGACCTTTGGCGAAGGGATCATGTAAAGATCATTTGCGAGCTGAAAGATATTAAAGTTTATGTTTCCTAAAAAATGCCTAAAAATTATTCAAACTTAGGTTTCAGGTACTAAACTACCCCCTACATGCCTGAAAATAGCTAGAACTAGTAGAATAGATTCTTAGTGTGTAGAGTACTCCACGAGCTTTCTGACACATAAAACGGTTCATCAATTGGACACCTGGATCAAAAGTTATGGCTCCCGGAACTTGACCTATTTTTGGAGGGATAAGCAAATTTTAAAATTAGGTTGTTGGCCACCAAAAAGGCTATTAATAACCATTTTTGAGAACCCTGGGTAGTAGTAGAGTTAAGGGGGGAAGTGTAGAGTCAAGAATAAGTGGGAAAAAAAAAACCCTAGCTGATTTGGGGTTATGGAAGTTAGATGATTCCGAAGTCTTGTGACAGGAAGCTGTGATGTGTTGCAGCATGTGGAGGGTTAATTCCTCTGATTGTATTTGAGCTTCTATAATGTAATAAGTTGTCCAAATCAATAAAAAAAGTTCTATTTTATGTGTGTAATTTCTTTTACTATGTTTTTTTATGATTTAGCCCCTTCTACAAGTGGTATCAGAGCAACGGTTCATGAGTGTGTACACAGATCACCGACCGTGAGGCAGTTTGCACCGAGACCTGAGGTTGTGGGTTTTCTGCGGAGATCAAGATGCCTCCACAAACAAATCATATTGGGAGGAATGCTTTGATGGAAGAGGGTTTTAGAGCCCTGCAAAGGTAAATTGATGCATTGTAAGAGGAGCTATGAAGAGGGTTTGATCTGAGAATAAGAGAAGAAAGTGAAGATGAAGTTAAAGAAGAGCTATCTAAGGAAGAACAAGAAGTTGCAGGAGATCCTACAGAAGTTAGGTTGTTAAGGGCCATTTCTAAGATTGGAAAGAGGCCCAGGATCAAAGTTTCTACATATTCTGGAGATTTGAATTCAGAATAGCTTATTGATTGGATCAATGACATGGAGGACTATTTTGAGTATGAAGATGTGGAAGACCCAGATCAGGTCAAGTTTGCTAAAACAAAATTGAAGGGCCATGCCAATATTTGGTGGAAGGAGGTCCAGTTAGAGAGAAACAAAAGAGAAAAAGGAAAGATCACCAAATGGGATCAGATGGTGGAGAAACTGAAGAAGCAGTTCATTCCTATGGACTATGAGATGGAGTTATTAAAGAAGCTGCAAGGATTGAAACAAGGCAACAAGTCTATTAAGGACTATACAGAAGAGTTTTATAAGATTACTATCAGAACCGGTCATGCAGAGGCCAATAAGGAGAAGGTAGCCCATTACATTAATGGGTTGAGACCAAGTATTCAAGAGGAGCTGAGCCTAGTCAAAATGACCATCATAGAAGATGCATACTAGTTTTCCCTAAAGGTGGAAGAGAAGGTGAATAAAAGATTTGACAATAAGCAAAGGGGAAGAGGTCAAGGTGAAAGGACTAGTGGAAACCCTATGGGGGACAAAATGAAGATTCAAAGACAAGTGAAGAAGCTGGCACCAGTCAAAATTAGAGAGGAGATAATACCTCCCACCCTCATGACCAGAACAATGGAGAGCAAAGAGGAAGAGGAAGAGGCCGACCTGGGCAAGGACCTGGAAGAGGAGGTTTCAGAGGAACCTATTTCCAATGTGGAGAAGAAGGACATCAAGCATACGAGTGTCTGCAACATCAAGGAAGGACAAATAGAAGACCTGAGGGTAATGTATGAGTTGCACATGTAGATGAAGATGTGCAGTCTGAGCATTCTAAAGATGCTAAAAGGGGAGAAACCCTTGTTGTTAGAAGAACTTTATTGAATTAGGAGAAAGAACCCAATCAGAGGAACAGTCTATTCTACACAAGGTGCAAATGTGAAGGTAAGTGTTGTGATATTATTATCAATAGTGGAAGCACCATAAGAAAACATCCACATCCATATCAGATTGCATGGTTGCAGAAGGACCATAGAGCTTTGGTCAATGAGCAGTGTTTAGTGAATTTCAAGATTAGGGACTACCATGATGAGGTGTTGTGTGATATCATACCGATGGATGCATGTCATATGCTATTGGGGAGGCTATGGCAGTATGATAGGAGCACTATCCATGATGGCCATGCAAACACATATTCTCTAACAAAGTATGGAGTTCGTCATAAGTTGAAGCCCTTGAAGG
The DNA here is from genome assembly GCA_027924645.1 of Cunninghamia lanceolata. Classification (NCBI taxonomy): domain Eukaryota; kingdom Viridiplantae; phylum Streptophyta; class Pinopsida; order Cupressales; family Cupressaceae; genus Cunninghamia; species Cunninghamia lanceolata. Next base: position 4,171,827 of record BSBN01000797.1, read on the forward strand.
AGGTGAAAGAAAAGGTATGTAGTACTGCCACAATTTGCTTGGTAGATTGTAGGAAATTTTTAGAAGGTATGAAGCATGAGCATCATTGCTTTGCATTAATTCCTAAGATCAGTCAAGAGAAATGTGAAGATGTACCAACAGAAGTTTCAGATATGTTGGAAGAATTTCAAGACATTGTCTCTAATAATGTACCATAAGGTTTACCACCAGTGAGGAAGATAAGTCATCAAATGGACTTGATACCAGGAGCTAGTTTGTCGAATAAGGTAGCCTACAAAATGACCCTTGTAGAGAGTGAAGAGCTAAATAGACAAGTTCAAGAGCTGTTAAGGAAGGGGAATATAAGAGAGAGCCTAAGTCCATCTGCGGTACCTCCAGTACTAGTACCAAAGAAAGATGGAGAGTGGAGAATGTGTACAGATTCTTGAGCCATCAACAAGATCATGATCAAGTATAGATTTCCATTACCCAGAATGGATGACATAATGGATTGTTTGAGTGGAGCCAAACACTTCACAAAGATTGATCTAAAGAGTGGGTATCACCAGATCTGAATCAGAGAAGGAGATGAATGGAAGACAACCTTCAAGACAAAGGAGGGTTTGTATGAGTGGTTAGTCATGCCATTTGGGCTAACCAATGCTTCGAGCACATTCATGTGGCTCACGAACGAGGTACTGAAGAATTTTTTGGAAGTTCTGTTATTGTCTATTTAGATATTATTTTAATTTTTAGTGAAACTTGGGATGAGCATCTGATGCATATCAGAAGAGTTTTAGAGAAGCTGAGGGAAGAAAAGTTGCTAATTAATCTAAAGAAATGTATTTTTGCAAAGAAGGAGTTGGTATACATGGGATTTGTTGTCTCAAAGGAAGGTCTTAATATGGACCCAGAAAAAGTAAGGGCTATCATTGAATGGCCTACACCAAGGAGTACCGTAGAGGTACGATCTTTTCATGGTTTGGTAAGTCTTTATAGAAAGTTTATCAGAAATTTTAGTAGCATTTGTGCACCCCTAACTAAGACAATGAGAGTGGATAGAAAAGAGTTTAGATGGACTAAAGGAGCAGACAAAAGTTTTGACATGTTGAAGTAGAAAGTTATAGAGAAACATGTTTTGCAACTTCCAGATTTCAATAAGGTATTTCAAGTAGATTGTGATGCTAGTGGTAGTGTTATAGGAGCCATTTTGAGTCAAGAAAGTATGCCCATTGCCTATTTTAGTGAGAAGCTTAATGATACCTAGAAAAAGTATTCTGGTTATGATCAGGAATTTTATGCAATAGTTTAGGCTTTGAAAATATGGAGACATTATTTGTTGCCAAAAGAGTTTATTTTATATATTGATCATCAGGCTTTGCAGTATCTTAATAGTCAAGGGAAGTTGAACCAAAGACACTTAAAATGGGTTGAGTTTTTGCAGAGCTATACTTTTGTTTTGAAGCACAGGAGTGGGAAGTCCAACAGAGTTGCAGATACCTTGAGCAGAAGGTAAAATTTGTTGACAGAAATGAAGATAGAGGTTTTTGGGTTCGATGAGCTCAAAAGTTTGTATCCTGATGATCCAAATTTTGCAGAGGGCTGGAAAGCTTGTTTGGAACCTGTTACTTTGGACAGGACAAAATGGTTGGATTTCATAATCCAAGATGGCATGTTGTTTAGAGGAGGCCAGTTGTGCATTCCAAGGAGTTCCATGAGAGAGAACCTAATTAAAGAGAAACATAGTGGAGGATTGGCTGGACACTTTGGTGGAGATAAGACCACTGCTATTGTTGGTGAAAATTATTATTGGCCACAGTTGTAGCAGGATGTGTAGAAATTTGTACAGAGTTGCAGAGTATGTCAGATGGCAAAAGGAGCAAGTTAGAATACAAGTCTATATCAGCCACTACATGAACGAGAGAAGCCATGGGATGATATTAGTATAGATTTTTTTCTTGGTTTACCAAGGACACAGAGAGGACATGATTCCATTTTTGTGGTGGTGGAAAAATTCTCAAAGATGACACATTTTATTCCTTGCAAGAAGACTAATGATGTTGTTCATATTCCTAAATTATTTTTCAGGGAGGTGGTGAGATTACATGGTCTACCAAAGAGCATAGTTTTAGATAGAGATACCAAGTTTGTTGGTTATTTCTGGAGGACATTGTGGAAGAAGTTGAAGACAGATTTGAAGTTTAGTTCTGTACACCATCCACAGACTGATGGACAGACCAAAGTGGTGAATAGGAGTTTGGGTAACCTGCTATGATGTTTAGTAGGAGATAAGCCCAAGGGATGGGATTTGATTTTACCACAGGATAAATTTTCCTACAATAATTATGTCAATAGTAGTACTAGTAAATCACCATTCTAGATTGTATATGGCAATAGCCCAAGAAATGCTTCTGAGTTAAGAAAGATAGACAAAGGAGAAAAGACAAGTGCTGAAGCTGAAGACTTTGCAAAACATCTAAAGAATTTGCATGAAGAGTTGAGAAAGCACATTAATAAGATGAATATTTAGTACAAAGCTAAGGCAGATCAGAAGAGGAGATATAAGGAATTCTAGGTAGGAGATGAAGTCATGGTTCACTTGAGAAAAAGAAGGTTCCCAATTGGAACATATAATAAGCTGAAAATGAAGAAATTTTGACCATGCAAAATTTTGAAGAAACATGATTCAAGAAATGCATATGAGGTAGAGCTACCAAGTGGGATCAACATTTCCCTTGTTTTCAACATTGCTAATTTTTTAGAATATCATGAAGGTGGAATAGAGGATGGACCAACAGAAGAACAGTGGAGTATTCTGGCATCTACTTCAATAGAAGAGATAGAAGAGATCTTGGATAGCCGTGTGGGAAGAATTACTTGGAATAGGCAATATGAAGAATACCTAGTAAAATGGAAAGGAAGGCCTATTGAAGATTCTTCTTGGTTTTCTAAGGCAAAGGTTGACCGTTTAGGTTTTCTTCACACAAACACCTGAGACGTGACAGGGTCACTTCTCAAATTACCTTGGGTGTCTGATGCAAGAGCATCCAATGTTGTAAGGGCAATCTTGCATCACCCAAAAAAAGTTGTGTTTCAAAATTATTAATGTTCTTTCCATTTCTTTTCAAACTAGTTGGTTTTGGTTTCATAATCGTTTGAATAATGATGTAGAACTTTCAGTTTTTCCAAACTGCTAAAAATAGCAACCTGCTATTTTTAGAAAGTTTACATTTGGGCATGGAATGAAGTGAAAATTTACAAAAAGTTCAATAACTAAAAAATAAGACCTTTGGTGAAGGAATCATGCAAAGATCATTTGCGAGCTGAAAGATATTAAAGTTTTCGTTTCCTAAAAAATGCCTTAAAATTATTCAAACTCATGTTTGAGGCACTAAACAGCCCTATATGGGCCCAAAAATGGTTGCAACCAATAGATCAAGTTCTTAGCACTTAGAGCACTTCGTGAGCTTTCTGACACATAAAACAGTTCATCTATTAGACACCTGGATCAAAAGTTATGGCTCCCGGAAGTTGACCTATTTTTGGAAGGAGAAGCAAATTTTGAAATTAGGTTGTTGGCTGCCAAAAATGCTATTAATAACCATTTTTGGAACCCTGGGCAGTAGTAGAGTTAAGGGGGGAAGTGTAGATTCGAGAATAAGTGTGGAAAATAGAAACCCTAGCTGATTTGGGGTTATGGAAGGCAAATGATTCGGAAGTCTTCTGAGAGGAAGCTATAATGTGTTGTAGCATGTGGAGGGTTGATTCCTCTGATTGTATTTGAGCTTTTGTAATGTAATAAGTTGTCCAAATCAATGAAGAAAGTTCTATTTTCAGTGTGCAATTTCTATTGTTGTGTGTTTTATGATTTACCCCCTTCTTTAATAGAGATGTTCTTGAACCTGCAAGAGGTCATGCTGGATAACAAGGGAACAAGACAAACCCAAGCCCTGATAGCTCTGCAGAATGCTAACATGATAATCTATTAAGACCCATTTCCTACACATAAGGATCCGAAAGCAACGAATCAAAACAAAGTAGCCCAAGGTAGCAACACCAATATCTCGCCACAGTTAGGACAAAAATGAGAAGCTGGGATGTTGGGGTTGGTTGAAATACTACATAATGAAGAAGAGGAAGGAGATTTTGAGAATGAGCAAGACGAAATACATGAAGGTATAGTTTTAGTGGTTGAGCCAATACTAGCACTGATAGGACCTTATGAACTCATTGAAGATCTAAAGGAAACCTACACACACATATTGTTCATTGACCTTCTCAAGAACTCCCCCTAGCATCATTAAGTGCTATTAAAAGCAATAGGGTTGAAATACCTTGATCAAATCACACCTCCACCTAGTGAGCAAATCAACCACATGGATTTTGATAAAAACCCACCAAACACTGAGATCAAAGACCCAGGTTTCTTCTTTGACCTAAAGCAAATGCCCTCCAGTTACCTTTGCAAGTTACCAAACACTGTAGTATTTATTCGTTGTTCGCTGAGTTATTCATAGTAGAGATATATAGTTATTAGAATTAATAGATTTTATAACACAAAAAAATGCAAACAGAGATCAAGTTTATCCAAAGATTTCTATTTGAAAGTTATTGTTTAAATTATTGTTTTATACTATGAGTTGGACGAGGCCCTTGGGAAGGCCATAGCCTCCCCACAAGCCTACAAGGAGTTGTGGGCTCCCCATAGCGCCCCCCAAAGAAGGGGCACTGGCCTTAAAGGCCACAACACACCAATGGGGGGCACGCCCTCCCATTTATTGCAATATACACACCTTATTCTATAAAACATATCACTGTTAGTCTTTAAAATTTCTTCAGCTCTATATGAACTTTGAAACTTGTGATTCCTATATGCGATGTTCTCTATGTATCAAGTAATGAAATATGTATGTATGTATGTATGTATGTATGTATGTATGTATGTATGTTGTATGTTTTATTCACTGTCAATAAGTTTATCTCTGAGTTTTATCAAATCTCTGCACAAGTATTATTTTAAATTTCATTGTAAAAAGCACTTGGATTTGGAAACAATCTTAGTTTCATTTATACATATATTTAGAAAAATCATTTTTTATTGAATTTATAAACAAAAGATTGTTTCCAAGATTTGTTTTAAAGATTCTAAATTTATTTTATTATTCTATTCAAGTTGTAAAGGAAATTTAAATTTATTAGTTCGCCTTGGGAATAAAAGATATAATTAATTTAGTTTAATTTAAATTCAAAAGGGGGGAAATGTTATTAAGTATAATTTTGATGTAAGTTATAGTTTATTTGATATATTATACCTAATAAAGAATGGAATTTTGCTTATCAATAACTCCTAAATGTTTAACCTAATAAGTAAAGTGAATTTTATCAAACTAAGTTAATTGCTCTAAACTTTACCTCTAGAAATTGTTAGGACATTTGCAAAAAAGGTCAAACATCAATCTAAACCTTTTTAGGAGGTTTTCATCATCTAAGGAACTTTAGGAAATTTACCTTTGCAAGTTACACATTTATGTATTTAAACTTTCAAAAAAAAATTATTTCAATCTTTTAGCCCTCTTGTATGGTGACATACAAGAGGGCTCGTCATGGGCATGATAGAGTTATACTCCTCTATCACCCTTGAGTGAATCACATGTCCTTGAGACACTAGAAGAAAGTGAGTTGTATGAACCTCTCACACCAACAGAAGAATCATATAGACCATTAACACCTATGGAGGACGTAAATTGTATTGACAATGAATCAACCAACATAATAGGATTTCTCCCAAGGATGTTCATGGTATCTTAGCCACAAGTACAACCCACCACTTCTTCCTCAGTACAGTCAAATGAACTTGGTGAATGGGAAGCACCCTTAGTGCAAATTGAAATGGTTGAGAGACTCCCAGATAAAGATGAAGAAAGTGAAGAAATGTGTCACAAAGAATGGAAAATGCGAGTATCAATTAGAACCAATGATCCTATCATCTTTGAGTTGCCAAGAAACTATATTGGATATTGTATGGATTTGAGACCTAAGCCTAACAAGAGGATGAGTATAATCTTTGTCCCTCCTAATGAGAAAAGGGAGCCTCAAACTCCCTTTGCATTGTTCCAATTTTTACAAAACATTCAAGATAGACAAGATGTGAATATTTACATGCAAGAGCAATTCGACGTGCTAATGGAACTGCTAAGATGTGATGGAGTGTTGTTTTGGACCCCTTCCCATCAACAAGCTTTCCTTATATGGTTAAAGGAGATATCAAAAATGGTGTCTGTCTCTTGTGCACAATGGAGGGAGAGGAATTTGGCGAGATAGTCAATGCCTTTCACCTTAAGAAATATTATGTCTAAAAATAATAAAAATTATAAAACATAAAAATACAAAAAAAAACAAATATCCCAAAAATGCAAAAAATTACAAAAATAAAAATATGTCAAAAAAAGTTTGTTTCTTGTATTTCAGTATCATTTTATTCATCTTGCATTATAGTGTTCAGTGACTCACTCTTATATTATTTTCATATCAGTAAGGAGTCTAAGGTTGCCTAGGTATATGTGATCCTTTTAAGTCATGAGATTCCCTATTTTCACAGTCACCATTTCCCCTTCATTCCCAGTTATTCTAATCAAATCCTAGCTCTTAGTTTTACATTGATCATAGTTTTTATGAGCCAAGATGTTAGGTCTAAGCAAAGTCAGTATTCAAACCTATAATGTTCAAAGGAATCTTGCAAGTAGACCTTCCCAATTCTTCCCTAGTAGAAGAGAAGTCCAACTAGATTATGAAAACTTTTGGTGGTGCTCAACCCTTATCTTCCCTAGACAAAAATGTCAGGGGGATCAAAACTCTAAAGGAAGCAATCTAAAATACGAGTGAATAAAATATGAGTGATCAAAATAAGAGTGTTGAAAAAACTAAGAATTGAGATATCAATCTATTGCATATCAAAAGTCCCAAAAGCATTCATTTTCATAGAAGTCAAAAATCCAAAACTCCAAAAAATGATAAAATCAAGTGAGGCATTCTAATGTCCAAGTAACAAAAACAAGGTATATATATATATTCTCTTTTCTATTTTTAATTTAGGTCATTTTATTTATGCTTAAATATATACATGTGTTGATGAATCATGTAGTAGGATGTTATTTAATCTAGGTCACTTGATTTATGCTTAAATATATATGCATTGATTTCATGTAGCTAGGATGTCATTTAGTTTAAGTCATTCTTCATTCTTGGCTATAATCCCCACCCCTCTACCTAGAGATAACTACCTACCTCTCTCTCTCTGTCCACTACTCTCTCTCTCTCTCTCTCAAGTTGCCCACTCTCTTTACCTCTACCTCTCCCTCATTGAGGCCTCCCTAGCTACTCTCTCCCTCTCTAACTCTCCATATCCCTCTCCCTATCTCCAACTCAACTTCATTGTTTTTCTAAAGTGGTAACATATATTTATATTATAATTTATTAAAAAAATCAAGTTCACTTTTCATTTTAGATTATTTCTTTTCTTGATTATTTATTTTTTATTTAAAAGGTCTTTTATCTAAAAGTTATATTTAAAAAGCCACACTTCCTAATTTTAAAACAAACTCTTATAGTAGTTGTTGTTATCATATTATGTGAAGACAAATAAGGTTTTTGAAACTTTTTGTTCTTGTTATCATATTGAATTTGATCTCTACTATTAGGTGTTTCGAAAGATTAGAGAAGATAGTGATGGTTTTGTAAATGTACCTCCTAAACTGGCAAGTCAGCTCATAGCATCCATCTTATGTGATAAATCATATGATGACAATGGAACTAGTCAAATAAACTACATAAAAGGTCTTTGTGAAACATGTGGAAATTTGGCTAAAATACTTTTGAGAAACGAAGATATTGACCCAATCAAGTTGGTAAATTGCAAGAGTTACAAGTACATAAAGTTTCAAACAAAAAATGGGAAAGAATCCACAAGGTTAGATTATGTAGAAGAGGAGATACCTATTGGCACATTTATGGAAAATTTTCGTAAATTGATACAACCATACATACATCATGCTTTTTTTGCTAAGTGACAAGCACAACAGTTTCAAGCATTAAGAGATACTTTCCCACATGGAATAGTTTTATCAATAGTCGACTTTGTGTAAAATTACTCTTTTGTACATCAAAAAGAGATTCAATCACAATATTACTTTTCAAAGTAGATCACTATTATAGTGCATGTGTGTTATCGACATGCACAATTGGATTTGGATGGTGTTGAAAGTACATTTGAAGCACGAGTCATTAAGAAAGAATATCACTTTTATATTAGTGATGATAAAGAGCATGACACACATTTTGTACATTGCTTTAAGAATTTTTTTGAATATTTGGCAAGCAAGGGTGTAAAAATTGAAAAGCATTTTATATCGTTAGATGGATGTGTGTCACAATTCAAATCATCAAGGCCATTTTATGCACTATGTAGATATCATCAAAATGATGATATACCACATGTTTGGAGTTTCTTTGAGAGTGGGCATGGAAAGGGTGAACATGATGGCATAGGAGCTTGCATCAAACGTGCTCTAAGAAAACATCAAATGAATTATGAGGGAGATCGTATAAATGATGCACATGATGTTGTTGAATGGTGTAATTCTGATGAAGGGGGTAAATCATATAACACATAATAACAAAAATTACACACAGAAAATAGAATGATATTTTATTAATATGGCCAAAACATTACATTACAGAAACTCAAATACAATAAGAGGATGAATTCCCTACAGGCTGCAACACATTACAGCTCCCTCTCTCAAGACTCTAGAATCATCTGCCTTCTGTAACCCCAAATCGGCTAGGGTTTCTATTTTCCCACCTATTCTTGACTCTGCACTTTCCCCCTTAACTCCACTACCCCAACGGTTCCCAAAAATGGTCATATATAGCCCCTTTTGGTGGTCACCAGCTTAATTTCAAAATTTACATCTTCCTCCAAAAATAAGTCAACTTCGCGGGGCCATAACTTTCGATTCAACTGTTGAATATTCAATTATAATACCTTTTTAAAAAGCTCTCGAAAAGATGGTTGTGCACAAGTAGTATCTAAAAATAGACTGCTTGGGTTTCCCACCAAATTTCAGGCCCATCTAGAGCCTCTAATTGCCTCAAATTTGACTTTGAATATTTCAATAGAATTTTTGGAATTGAAATTTTAATCTCACAAATAAAAAATGATATTGAAGTGATTTCTTCACCATTAGCTTCAATTCACCATCTTGGAGGTTTGTGTAAGATTTTGTATCCAACTGTGCACAAATGCAAACTTACTAAAAATAGTAACCCTACCAAATTTAGCCCTTATTGAAAAGAAACAACATTTTTTTTGTTGATGCAAGATTGCTCTTACACCCTGGATGCTCTGGCATCAGACACTAGGGGTAATTTGAAAAGTGACCCTATCACTTCTCATGAGTTAGAGGGAAACCAAAAGGGTTAACCTCAGTCTCAGATAACCATGATGAATCTTCAAGAGGCCTTCATTTCCATTTCACCAAGTATTCTATATACTACCTGTTTCTTGTACTCTTACCCACACAGCTATCCAGAATGCCCTCTATCTCCTCCTTCTCTGAAATAGATGCTAGAATGTCCCACTATGTTCCTTAATCAAGTCCATCATCATGATACTTTGTCAAATCTAAAATGTTGAACACTAGTAAAATATTGATCCCATTCAACAACTCTACCTCATGTGCATTTCCTGAATCATGCTTCTTTGGGATTCTGCACGGTCCAAATTTCTTCATTTTCAACTTATTGTATGTTCCAATTGGGAACCTTTCTTTTCTCAAGTGAACCATGATTTCATCTCCTACCTAGAACTCCTTATATCTCCTCTTCTGATCTGCCTTAGCCTTGTATTGAATATGTATCTTATTAATGTGCTTTTTCACCTCTTCATGTGTTCTGCAAAGTTTTCAACCTCAGCACTTATCTTTTCTCCTTTGTCCAGATTCCTTAACTCTAAAGCATTTTTTGGACTATTCCCATATACAATCTAGAATGGTGATGTACCAATACTCCTATTGACAGAATTGTTGTAAACAAATTCTGCCTATGGTAAAATCAAAACCCATCCCTTAGGCTTATCTCATACTAAGCATCGTAGCAGGTTACCTAAACTCCTATTCACCACTTTAGTCTATCCATCAGTCTATGGATGGTGTGCAGTACTGAACTTCAAATATGTCTTCAACTTCTTCCACAATGTCCTCCAGAAATAACCAACAAACTTGGTATCTTGATCTAAAACTATGCTCTTTGGTAGACCATGTAATTTCACCACCTCCCTCAAAAGTAACTCTGCAATATGAACATCATCATTAGTATTCTTGCAAGGAATAAAATGTACCATCTTCGAGAATCTGTCCACCACCACAAAAATAGAATCATGTCCTCTCTGTGTCCTTGGTAATCTAAGAACAAAATCCATACTGATATCATCCCATGGATTCTCTAGTATAGGTAATGGCTGGTATATCCCTATATTCTAACTTGTTCCTTTTGCCATCTAACACACTTTACAACTCTGCACAAATTTCCTTACATCCTGCTACAACTATTGCCAATAATAATTTTTACCAACAATAGCAATGGTCTTATCTCAACCAAAGTGTCTAGCCAATCCTCCACTATCCTTCTCCTTAATCAAGTTCTCTCATGGAACTCCTTGGAATGCACAACTTGCTTCCTCTAAACAACATGCCATCTTGGATTATGAAATCCAACTATTTTGTCCTATCCAAAGTAACAGGTTCCAAACAAGCTTTCCAGGCCTTTGCAAAATCTAGATCTTCAGGATACAAAATTTTGAGCTTATCGAACCCAACAACCTCTATCTTCATTTCTGTTAACAAAGTTTGCCTTTTACTTAAGGTATCTACAACTCTATTGGACTTCCCACTCCTATGCTTCAAAACAAAACTATAACTCTGCAAAAACTCAACACATTTTAAGTGTCTTTGATTTAACTTTCCTTGACTATTAAGATACTGCAAAGCCTGATGATCAGTATATAAGACAAACTCTTTTGGCAACAAATAATGTCTCCATTTCTTTAAAGCCTGAACTATTGCATAAAACTCCTGATCATAAACAAAATACTTTTTCTTGGCATCACTAAGCTTCTCACTAAAATAGGCAATGGGCTTACCTTCTTGACTCAAAACAGCTCCTATACCACTACCACTAGCATCACAATCTACCTAAAATACCTTATTGAAATCTGGAAGTGTCAAAATAGGTTGTTCTACGACTTTCTACTTCAATGTATCAAAGCTCTTGTCTGCTCCTTTAGACCATCTAAAATCTTTTCTATCCCCTCTCATTGTCTCAGTTAGGGGTGCACAAATGCTACTAAAATTTTTGATAAACTTTCTATAGAAACTTACCAAACCATGAAAAGATCTTACCTCGGAAGCACTCCTTGGTGTAGGCCATTCAATGATAGCCCTCACCTTCTCTAGATCCATCTTAAGACATTCCTCTGAGACAACAAATCCCAAGTATACCAACTCCTTTGCAAAGCTACATTTCTTCAGATTGATCAACAACTTCTCCTCCCTCAGCTTCTCCAAAACTCTTCTGATATGCATCATATGTTAATCTCAAGTCTTACTGAAAATTAAAATATCATCTAAATAAACAATAACAAAAATTTTCAAAAATTCTTTCAATACCTCATTCATGAGCTGCATGAATGTGATCGGTGCATTGGTTAGCCCAAATGGCATGACTAACCACTCATACAAATCTTCCTTTGTCTTGAAGGCTATCTTCCACTTGTCTCCTTCTCTGATACAGATCTGGTGATACCCACTCTTCAGGTCAACCTTTGTGAAGTACTTAGCTCCACTCAAACAGTTCATTATGTCATCCATTCTGGACAATGGAAAACTATACTTGATCATGATCTTATTGATGGCTCGAGAGTTTGTACACATTCTCCACTCTCCATCTTTCTTTAGTGCTAATACTGTAGGTACCGCACATGGACTTAGGCTCTCTCTTATCAATCCCTTCCTCAACAACTTCTGAACTTGTCTATTCAACACTTCACTCTCTATTGGAGTCATTCTATGGGTTGCCTTATTCAGAAAACTGGCTCCTGGTATCAAATCCATTTGATGACTTATCTTCCTCATTGGTGGTAAACCTTCTGGTACATTATCAAAGACAATATCTTGAAATTCTTCTAACATTTTTGAGACTTCTACTAGTACTTCTTCATATTTCTCTTGACTAATCTTAGGTATCAATGCAAAGCAATGACACTCATGCTTCATACCCTCCAAAAAATTTCTACCATCTACCAAGCAAATTCTTGCATTACTACATACCTTTTCTTCCACCTCCTTCAAGGGCTTCAACTTATGATGAACTCCATCCTTTTTTAGGGAGTATGTGTTTGCACGGCCATCATGGACAACGCTCCTATCATACTACCATGGCCTCCCCAATAACATATGACATGCATCCATTGATATGATGTCACACAACACCTCATCATGGTAGTCACCAATCTTGAACTTCACTAAACACTGCTCATTCACCAAAGATCTATGGTCCTTCTGCAACCATGCAATCTGATATGGATGCAGATGCTTTCTTCTTGTCAACTTTAACTTGTCAACCATCTCCTCTAAAACAAGATTATTAGTGCTTCCACTGTCAATAATAATATCACAACACTTAACTTCACATTTGCACCTTGTACGGAATAAACGCTTCCTCTGATTGGGTTCTTTCTCCTCATTCAACAAAGTTCTTCTGACTACTAGGGTTTCTCCCCTTTCAAAATCTTCAAAGTTCTTAGATTGGGCATCTTCATGGACATGTGCAACTCCTGCATTACCTTTAGGTCTTCTATTTGTCCTTCATTGATGTTGTGGATACTCGTATGCTCGATGTCCTTCTTCTCCACATTGGAAATAGGTTCCTCTGAAATGTCCTCTTCTAGGTCCTTGCCCAGGTCTACCTCTTCCTCTTTGCTCACCATTGTTCTGGTCACGAGGGTGGTAGGTATTATCTCCTCTCTGATTTCAACTAATGCCAACTTCTTCACTTTTCTTTGAATCTTCATTTCGGCCCCCATAGGGTCTTCCACCAGTCCTTTTGCCTTGACCTCTTCCCCTTTGCTTGTTGTCAAATCTTTTATTCAGCTTCTCTTCCACCTTCAAGGAAAACTAGTATGCATCTTCTATGGTGGTCATTATGACCAAGATCAGCTCCTCTTGAATACTTGGCCTCAACCCATTAATGTAATGAGCTACCTTCTCCTTGTTGGCCTCTCCATGGCTTGTCCTGATAGTGATCTTATAAAAAAAATTTGTATACTCCTTAACAAACTTGTTACCTTGCTTCAATCCTTGCAGCTTCTTCAACAATTCCATCTCATAGTCCACAGGAATGAACTACTTCTTCAATTTCTCCACCATCCAATCCCATTTGGTAATCTTTCCTTTTCCTCTTCTATTTCTCTCTAACTAGACCTCCTTCCACCAAATACTGGCATGGCCCTTCAACTTTGTCTTTGTAAACTTGACTTGTTCTGGATCTTCCACATCTTCATACTCAAAATACTCCTCCATATCATTGATCCAATCAATAAATTGTTTTAGATTCAAATCTTCAGAATATGTAGAAACTTTGATCTTGGGACTCTTTCCAATCTTAGAAATGGCCCTTAACATCCTAACTTCTACAAGATCTCCTGTAGCTTCTTGTTCTTCCTCAGATAGCTCCTCTTTCGCTTCATCCTCACTTTCTTCTCTTGTTCTTAGCTCAAACCCTCTTCACAACTCCTCTTGCAATGCATCGATTTGTCTTTGCAAGGCTCTAAAACCCTCCTCCGTCAAAGCATTCTCCCAATATGATTTATTCATGGAGGCATCTTGATCTCCACAGCAAACCCACAACCTCTAGTCCTAGTGCAAACTACCTCATGGTCAGTGATCTGTCTACAGACTCAGGAACCCTTACAGACTCAGGAACCCTTGCTCTGATACCACTTGATGAAGGGAGCAAATCATAAAACACACAATAATAGAAATCGTACATAGAAAATAGAATGATATTTTATTAATTTGGGCAAAATATTACATTACAAAAGTTTAAATACAATCAAAGGATGAATCCCCTACAGGCTGCAACACATTACAGCTCCCTCTCTCAAGACTCTGGAATCATCTGCCTTATGTAACCCCAAATCAGCTAGGGTTTCTATTTTCCTACCTATTCTTGACTTTACACTTTCCCCCTTAACTCCACTCCCCCAAGGGTTCCCAAAAATGGTCATATATAGCCCTTTTTGGTGGCCACCAGCTTAATTTCAAAACTTACATCTCCCTCCAAAAATAGGTCAACTTCGCAGGGCCATAACTTTCGATCCAACTATTGGATTTTCAATTATAATACCTTTTCGGAAATCTCTCAAAAAGACGGTTGTACACAAATAATATCTAAAGATAGACTGCTTGGGTTTCCCACCAAATTTTGGGCCCATCCGGAGCCTCTAAGTGCCTCAAATTTGACTTTCAATATTTCAATAGGATTTTTGGAATTGAAATTTTAATATCTCACATATGACAAATGATATTGAAGTGATTTCTTCACCATTAGCTTCAATTCACCATTCTAGAGGCCTGTGTAAGATTTTGTATCCAACCATGCACAAAGGCAAACTTACTAAAAATAGTAACCATGCGAAATTTAGCCCTTATTGAAAAGAAACAACATTTTTTTTTAGTTGATGCAAGATTGCTCTTACACCCTGGATGCTCCTGCATCAAATTCACACTTTGCATCAAATGAGATTGACACATCTTCAAGAACAAACCGATACATTCTACATAGAGTGTTTTGGGAGACATCAGGTATGTATTGTTTGAAAATTTAATACTTTAAATATATATTCATAAATGATATGTGTACATGAGTTTGTTTATTTTAGTTTGAATTTAATTATTTCTATTACATTCATAATGTAAAATATAATAAATTTGTAGGTGTGGATAGAAGATCAATGCATGGATGCAAGAGGGTATAGAAAACAAGATCTTTGCATTGTGGCATGAGTACAGATAGCTAGACATCGATGTTGTGCACTAGGGATTACTCTTGTTTTTGTTATGAGTGCATGTTGGGAGATTGTAAGAATTGTAAGAATCAACAACATGGATATATCAGTGAATGGAAAAACGTGCCACTAGTTGTTACCAACACATACAACGAAGATGAGGATAAAAGCTTTTAAGACATTCCTTTGATTTCAATTGATTATAACCATATTTCAAAATTGATTAAAATGTGTGTGTGTGTGTGTGTACAATATAAGGTATCTCTTAATTTTTTAAGTTACAAATTTTGGACATGTAAATTTGGTGCGGGAGATGTTTTTGTAGTCATAGCAGAGGCTAAAAATATAGATGTTAGTTATTATTTATTTCGTTGCACAGAGGAGAGGTAAAATCTAATAAAGCCATAAACAAGTGATGGAATGTTGTTTCCCACAAGTTGAACTTTATTTAATATATTTTTAAATAAGTTTGAATTTGTTACATATGTACATGTCAAGTACCTTGAGTGATTTAAACATTCAATTTATATTATAATTTATGTTATGTCTTACCGAGCAATGAAAATGCTATACATGATTTATGTAGGTTACATTTACCTTGAAAATGTTATGCCTTACCATGGAATGTTGTTTCCCATAGGTTCAGTTGTAGTGCAAGGGACATATCTCAAACAAGTCAAGATTGTTCAACATGGGATTCACTTTATTGATTATCAACCTAAGAACAAGGTATATTAGTATAGCCACCTAGTAATTGCTACTGGCCTATCTCTTCATATAGTTCCACATTCATGTGGACGTCATAAGTGGAGACTAGATAGTGATGATCATCAGACAATATTAGATGTCATTAAAGAGCGAGCTGAACCACTTGATGTGGTATGAAAAATATAGATGAAGAACTTACAATTTTTAATGTTTTGAAGACCTAAATTCACTATCTAGATCTATGTTCATGTATTAATTGTTTTACAATTTATGCAAGTTAAATTAATAGTTCTTTCATTGAACAAATTTTATTTTCAACATGTGGTTCTTAATGTAAATGATCTCTATATTAGAAGTCATGTAGAGAATGCCCTAGATTCTTATTCAAGCATGTGATATGATAATTTTTGAAAGCTTTTATTTAATGCTATATGCTCTTTGAACATGCTACAATACACACATATGCACTAGAGATGTCACAATGTAAATTAAATTAAAATCAAAGTTTTCAACATCAATGCCCTAGATGCTTATTGATCTAGAGTTTATGTTTTTATAATTTCATGATTGTTTTGAAGGTTCAATTTTATGAGTGAATTTAGTGAGTATATGCAAATTGATTAAATACACATCTTTTGATATCTAGGTCATGTTTATTGTAAATTAGTTTTAATAAGATGTGGTTAGATGATTAAATGTGGTTGGGTTGGTGTTAGATTTTGATATTATGATGCAATTTCAAGATGTCTATAAATTCCTTGTTTAATTACATGATTGGTTGGGTTTTATATGTTGTGCTTCAACTATCTTGTATTGTGTAAATACACCTTGTGATGGGTAAAATGGGAATAAATCAAATTAATAATAAAACCTGAAACATCAATGAAATATGAAGGTAAAAAGGATTTAAAATAAAGAAGATAGATACTTACAACCTTTTACCTTACGACTTCCATTGTTCGCCTATTCTTTCTTGATCTTTCGGTGATGAAGATGGCCCTCAGGAAGTTTGCTTCATTGCTTTGATTCCTCAAGATGACAAGGAGAAATGGTTGTGATACTTGTTGTATTTGAAGATGAGCTTCAAATGCAATATGAATGGATGATAGGTGAAGTGATGGTAGGGGTGCCAAAGGCACGCTATGGTTTCTGCAGCATAAGTTTACTTGAAAGTTGGATATGTGAGATAGAAGAAGAGGGTTGTATTTATAAAGTTGTGTGAAAGAAGATCAATGGTTGAGAAGAAATAAGAAGATCAATGGAGGAGAATGTTTGAGAGAACGTGCGCGAATAGAAGGACATGTGTCATTCAAAAGGAAGCTTTGTTGAGTTAACTTCTTTTTTGATGAGGATGAGTTTTTATTTTCTTAAATTAGAATATATTTTTCTAATTTAAAAACAAAGTTGTTTTAAAGTTGCTTTAACTCAGCTTTTGCTTTTGTATGACAAGAGGAATTTATTTTTAGAAGATAAGAAAGATTTTTTTTTAGAAGATAAGAAAGCATAATTAAATAAATAAATTTATTTAATTGCTTGTACATAATTTTGAAGAATAAATAAAATATTTAAATATATTTTATTTTGTGGAGATTTTAATTTAAATAAATTTGCATTTTATTTAAATTTAGAAGAATGGATGATTTAATTAAATAATTAAAATTATTTAATTATTTAGAAGAATAAAGTTGATATAGATGGAATTAATTAAATAATGTAATTTATTCAATTAATGGGAGAAAATGAATCAAATAAATTTATTTATTTATTTATTTATTGATAGAGGAATATGGAGATGAAATAAATATTTAAAATATTTATTTAAGTAGAGTCATGTCATTTTTAGGTGTATACATTTTGCCCCTCTTTGATGCAATGTGTTTTATCACGTTGTTTTAAAGAATAAGAATTTTAGACAATGATACATGCACCAGTTTGCCCCTAGGACAAGTTTTAACGATAGGATGCCCCCTCAGGAGATTGGACAGGAAGATGACAGAAAGTGTGAGATGGACAATCTCACAAAGAAGGTGAAAAATAGGTTAGGATGGAGGAAAATAGGACATGGTTCGGAGGAACAGACATGGGAAGTAGTCACATAGTCAGCTATGGTTCACTTTCTATATATAGGAGCTGGGTTCACAAGTTCTATTCATTTGCACACTTGTCTTTAGTTGATTGGTCTTTGAGATCTTAGGAGAGTATGGCAGCTAGAACAGTTGACAGAGAGATGGATATTCCGCGTGAGGAGCACTGGTTTGAGCGAGTCTGACGGTTCGATAGGCTAGTTGAGGCAGGACCACCAGTATGTAGTTCATCAAAACTCGCTAAAAGTCATTTATTAGGGCAATAAATGCTTAGGAAAAAAAGCTAGGACAAATGTGTTGAGCTATAGTTCAGCGCATATGCTCTCTGAAATGACGCATATGCTGCTAAGTTGCGCATATGAGATATCTTATGGCGCATATGAAAGTGTTGCGCATATAGGCTGGGAATTGGTGCATCCATTGTGGAATAGCGCATGTGACACTAGAAGCGGTGCATATGCCAGAATGGCGCATACACATCAAGGTTTGGCGCATTCATGGTGAAGCAGCGCATCTGATATAGATCAACACATTTGCCACTTGGATCAATGCATTTGCACTAGAAAAATTAGTTGACTTAACAAAATTAACCCAATTGGCACCTTGATTGATGCGTCAATTGATAAGCAATCTCTGAGATTGCTAAGAATCTAGTCAAGAGATGATATGTTGTTTTGATTAATTTGATATGTTAAGTCAATGATAGGATAGTTTTGATTGCTTTGAGTAGGTTTGCTTGGATATATATTTTTTTGACGCTATGCTTTGCCTAATTACAGGAGGATATCCAGAATACCCTCATGTCATGAGAGCAGTTCTCTTTGTCATTATTGTAGCAGTATATGTTGATAGAGATTGACCATGAGGCTCTTGGTGTTATGAGTTTGCATTACATTTGCTTCATGTCTAAAGTTTACAGAAACCGTGGGTTGTTGATTGCAGCAGTGGAGCTATTCCATAGCGAGGATGGTACATTCCATCTACTGACAAGGGAGATGGCGATCACTCTAGAGGACGTGTACAAGATTCTATACCTTCCTATTTAGGGAGAGTTGGTAGAGTATGAGTCACAACGTGACTTTGGATTGGCTGAGTGTAGACGTGTATTTGATGATGCAGATTTGGTGGAGCAGGTGATTTCATGGTAGGACATTCATGATTGCTATGACTACTTCCTGAGGATAATGGCAAGACTAATCGGTGGCATAGTATGCCCTGATAGGAGGTCACATAGCTTCCTGATTGGTTGGGAGATGGTGCTAGAGAGCATGATCACTGATGGGACTCAGTATGCATGGGGTGTGTGCATGCTAGCACATTTATATAGGGATATGCACCAAGTCATGTATCATAGAGGGGCTAGCTTGTCAGCAGGTGTATCTTTGTTATAATTTTGGTTATGGGAGCATATATCTATCACACGGCCAATATGTCTTTTCCATAGGCAGAGGGGTGAGCCCTACAGTTACGAATATGCAGGTGTGATTTCCCAGCTCAAGCTCAAAAATCTTGAGTATTGGAGACACGGATTGGATAACGTGGATCTAGTTATCTGGCGCCCATACCTAGGCTACGAGATATGGGAGGATGAGGCTGATGATTTGCCCTACTACTTCTAGACTTAATGGCTTATTGGCAGAACCAGGTACATATTAGAGAGGTAGATTGTGAGCAGAGTACAGAGATAGTTTGGTAGAGTGCAAGGCAGACCATAGGGATAGGCACGATTTATGAGGACCCATGCAGAGAGATTCAGGTGGGGTCCCATGGCATCATATGAGGAGGCTTTGGCAGACTTCTAATAGATTCCCCATGTGGCTTGGTCGATGAGGAGGGACATAGTAGATGCGGGTATGACACCTGACTATGAGGAGTGGTTTGTCGCTCATCCATTTCCTAGATATTTAGGACCTAGAGAGTTGGTTCCTCATTCCTTGTATAGAAGAGGAGGATTCAGATGATGAGGGTGGAGCTAGCAAGAGGAGGGGAGGATAGAGGAGGGTGAGAGGAGATTAGGGAGATGATGGAGGACATGGAGGAGGAGGTGGCAAACTGAGACAGAGGAGGAGGTCTGAGGAGGGACCTTCAGGTCAGCAGGCAGTTGCGTAGCCGCAGGCTGTAGGATAGGCACAGATACTAGCACAACAGGCGGCACCATAGAGATAGATGTCACCACCATAGTAGGTGTCTCAGCAACAGGTGCAGGGATAGGTGCCAGCATAGTCAGTGGCACAGGGACAAGGATAGGTAGGGCAAGCTCTGCAGCCTGACTTACAGTAGTAGGCCTTTGCGGCATTATAGGGTCAGATTAGGTAGCTGAGGGCCCACCTGAGAGTGGCGAAGTCTTAGAGAGAGGTAGATGCAGGACATATATCAGAGATATCTAGAGAGAGACACAGCCTTGGCTAGCATGCGAGTGATGAGAGAAGAGAGAGATGCAGCCGTGGCAACTATGGGTACAGATGGTAATTCTATCTTTTTGGTTTCACAGGTGTAGTATGCATAGACACAACTCACCTAGGTACAGAGTGAGCTTACTAGAGCATAGGCTCAGGCTTAGTATTAAAGGGGTTTATACCACAGGGCAGTGTCAGCAGATCAGCATGCGCCTAGCTATAGGAGTTAGTCTGTAGCATCACAGAGGGTATGTGGATCTCGATCCGTGGCATCAGTGAGGGCCCCCCAGCAATCAGGGGGAGACATAGGAGAGGGCAACGTAGGGAGCAGTGCTCCATGGCCACAAGGTTAGACAGTCTTGGACAATTGTACCAATTTTTGATCTGATGTACACATTTTTTATGGCTGAGATAGCCTGTTATGTACTATTTTTCCCCAAGACATGTATCACCATCTTGTTGTACTTTCTATACATTTTATGATATGATTGTGAGAGATGGACAGATATTTTGATATGTTACACATTTGGACATGTTTTATGCTTTATACGATGATGCAATTATTGATGTTCTACATGCACGTGTTCTATGTTTATTGTTAGATTTAGGGCACACAACTGAGAGGGGGGTGAATCAGTTGTACAAAACTTTCTCTTATTTTAAATAATTAACTCCACATTGTTAATTAGCAGCATAATAGAAGATCAACCATGAAAGCACAATGTAACAAATCAAGAGTAGAAACACATCAACACATGAGACACCAAGGATTTTGACGTGGAAAACCTGGTTAAGGGAAAAACCACAGGGTGATTAACCCAAGAATGTATTCTCTATTAGAAGAATAGAAAGAACAAAATGGCACATGCCAATTAGGGCTCACTACCCGAGCACACTGCTCACAAGAGGCTCACTGCCTACAAGAGACTCATTTTCTACAAAAGAATAACTATTACATACTTGAACTAGTAAATAGCATCTTCACCATGCTTGAGTCAGTTCCATTTAAGCCCAAACCTTCTGCTCTACCTTTCTCTCTTCTCCTCGCTACCACACACTCATCTTCTACACCCACACTTGAAATGACCCTATAATCCCTTATTTATACACTACATCAACTTAGGAATGATCATCTAAATTGGCTTACACTCAAAAGAGCATCTGCAAGATGTATAATTCATCTGGTTGGCCAGTCACAGAAGGAACACCATTATCTGGAAGTTATTCTTCATTTCCAGGCCCCAACTCTAATGCGAATCATCAACACAAACTGAACATGATCCAAGGACCTCCACAAGCTTGCCTAAATCTCCAAGAACATCTGCACTTCCTCTACTTACTGAAATCCTTCTCTTCTTCATCTGGAACCTCAAGAACACAGTCTGGCATTGCTGTCACAAAGGAATAGATGTTTTCGGATCTTCAAACTAGGAACAAATCAAGATTACACATCATAAGGACTTCCCCAACACTCCTTCAAATATGTAAAATAGGAAAATGCATTTCTGGATCTCACCGGACCTTTCTGTAACACTCTATCACCTCTGAACATCAACCGGAACTGTTTCTACTTGAGCGATCACAACTTCTTCATATCTTCATGCGGACCTCTAAAATCTCTACTAGAACATCTTAAGACTCATATCTACAAACCCTTTAATCCGCATCCTCTGATCCTTAACTTGTCTTGAGCTTTTACCTTGCTATCATCAGTGTTCTTCACTATTCTTGATTGAGACTAATTTTCTCAGTATCCTCAACATATAACTCATCCAATCCTTATCATTAATGCAACAGAAGTATGTTGACATCAATGACAATACCAGTTAGGTCCATACTTGCAAAAATCTCCCCCTTTGTCATTGATGGCAACATATGATATGAAAAACTAATTTGACCATCAAGACAAGAACTTTTCCTTACTGTCCCAACTCCCCCTATCAGCAATAACCATTCATATCTCTTCTCTCCTATTACTGCTCCCCCTTTGATCAGCAACCACTTGTTTTTCACATGTCTTCTCTCCCCCTTTGACATCAATGGCAAAGGGCACATACTTGCAATTCTACCACTTAAGAATCATATCTGCTGCTCCCCCTAAGTAGCAGCTCCATCATCAGTCCAGACCACAAGATGTGACTATGATATGCACCAGATTGATTCACCTTAGTGCACCTTAGTTCATCACCAGAGGGGTAATAACCCCTAACTTCTCCCTTAGATACTCAAGAGAGTCCTTAGCCAAAGGTTTAGTAAAGATGTCTGCAATCTAATCCTTGGAAGGCACAAACTCCAATCTGACTTCATTCTTGTTCACTTGTTCTCTTAGGAAGTGAAACTTGATGGATATATGTTTAGTCTTTGAATGCAACACCAAATTCTTAGATATGTTTATTGCACTTGAATTATCACAGAAAATTGTGATAGGCTCCTCATACTCCACTTTGATATCTCTTAACATCTACTTCATCCACAATACTTGAGTGCAACCACTTGCTGCTATAATATATTCTGCTTTAGTTGTAGATAGAGATATTGCCTCTTGTTTCTTGCTCAGCCAAGAAACCAATCTCTTCCCCAAAAAGAATGCTTGTCCACTAGTGCTCTTCCAGTCATCCACATCTCCTGCCCAATCTGCATCAGTATATGCATGAAGAGAAAAATCATGATCTCTGGGATACCATAGGCCATACTCAACTGTCCCTTTTAGATATCTAAAAATCCTTTTGATTGCCATGACATGAGATTCTCTAGGATCAGCCTGGAATCTTGCAATAAGACCAATAGCCTGCATAATGCCTGGTCTAGTTTGAGTGAGATACAACAGTCCTCCAATCATTGATCTATACTTTATCTGATCATCCCTAGGAGAGTCATCATTTTTACTTAATTTACATCCGGTTGCCATGGGAGTGTTCATTGGCTTTGAGTCTTCCATCCCAAATTTCTTCAACAATTCTCTTGCATATTTGGTCTATGAAATGAAGGTACCTTTCTTTCTTTGAGTGATTTGCAGACCCAAGAAGAAATTCATTTCACAAAGCATGGACATCTCAAACTCACTTTTCATTTGATTTGCAAAAGTTTTACACAAACTATCTTTTCCTCCAAAAATGATATCATCAACAAACACTTCAACACCTAGGATGTTTTCATGATCAATTTTGAAATATAAATTACTGTCAGAAGTACCTTTGTTGAAACCAATCTTCAAGAGATGTTTATCCAGTCTTTCATACTAGGCTCTTGAGGCTTGCTTCAGTCCATATAGTGCATTTTTCAACTTACAAAATTGAAATCCATCCGGCTGCTCAATGTACACTTCTTCTTCCAAATCACCATTTAGTAGGGCAAACTTGACATCCATTTGATACACTTTGAAATCTTTGAAGGTAGCAAATGTAAGAAATAATCTGACTGCTTCAATTCTTGCCACCAGAGCAAAAGTTTCTTCAAAATCAACTCCTTCTATTTGAGAGTAACCTTTGCAAACTAATCTGGCCTTATTTCTGATCACTTCACCGGCATCATTCAATTTGTTCCGGAAGACCCATTTGGTTCCAATCACATTTTTGTTTCTAGGTCTGGGAACAAGATCCCAAGTGTGATTCTTCTCAATTTGCATCAATTCTTCCTCCATTGCCTTAGTCTAGTTTTCATCATTGCAAGCTTCATTTATTGTCTTAGGTTCAATCTTTGAAATCAGACAATACTCATCTGAATCTTGAGTAATTCTTCTTCTTGTTTGTACACCTTTGCTTTTGTCACCTATGATCTGTTCTTCAGAATGGTTTAGTCTCACATACCTCAAAACTTTGGGAGTTTCTTGCACTTCTAACTCTTGATCAGGCTCATTGAATCTTATCTCTTCTTCCTGACTTACTGGATCAGTTTCAATATGTTTTTCAGAAGAGATTTGAGCACTTTGAATTAGACCATTATTCTGATCATCTTCTTCATACTCATAAAGCCTTGAGGATTTTTCAATTCCTTCATCAACCTTCACATTAGTACTTTCTATAATCTTTCTCAATCTCTTATTATAACACCAGTATGCTTTGCTTTGAGTAGAGTAACCCAAAAATATTCTTTCATCACTTCTAACATCAAACTTTCCTAGATCTTCATCTCTCTTAATGTAACATTTGCTACCAAACACTCTAAAATACCTTACAATGGGTGTAATACCAAACCAAAGTTCATAAAGAGTCTTACCGGTATTGCTTCTAATTTAAACTTGATTGAGAGTATAGACTGCAGTGCTGACAGCTTCCCTCCAATAGATCTGGGGAACATTTGCTTCCGTCATCATGGCCCTGGATGCTTCCTGGATGGTCTGGTTCTTTCTCTCAACCACTCCATTTTGCTGTGGTGTCCTGGGAGTAGACAATTGTCCCTTTATTCCATGTTTCTCACAAAAATCTATGAACTCACCAGACGTGAATTCACCACCTCTATCAGACCTTAGACATTTCAATTTCAATCCGGTCTCATTTTCCACCATAGCCTTGAATATTTTGAATTTCTCAAGAGCTTCTGATTTCTCTTTCAGAAAGGTTACCCACATCATTCAGGAATAGTCATCAATTAGTAACATGAAGTATCTATCACCTTACACACTCCTAATAATCCGGTATAAGATTGTTCCTTGCTTTTGAATGAGATTTTACTTTATTTTCCCAACTGACATTCTTTGCACAAACTGTTTGTAGGTTTTACCAATTTTGGAAGGTCTCTTCCAGCCTCAGTATTTCTTATCTTGATGATATTATCAAAGTTCACATGACACATTCTTCTATGCCATAACCAACTCTGATCAACTTGAACAAATAAACAACTTTTACCAGTAGCCAAGTGAAAGATGTTACCTTTTGTTTGGGTACCGGATGCAATCTTTGTTCTAGAACTTTCAAAAATTATGCACTTTCCATTCTTGAATTTGAGATCATAGCCTTTGTCCACCAACTGTCCAACACTGAGAAGATTGTGCTTCAATCCTTCAACATATAATACATTACCGGTTTTGTTCTTTCCATCAAAAGAAATAGTTCCTCTACCTCTGATTCTACCAGCAGAGTTATCACCAAACTTTACCACTCCTCCTTGATATCTTTCCAAATCTATGAACTTATTTTTGGCACCTGTCATATGGTGAGAACAACCACTATCAATGACCCAATCATCCTTCTCTTCAACTTGGGCAGCCAGCACTTTTTCTTCAACATTATGATTGACAAATTTAGAAGGCATTGGATCTTCTTCCTTGATGGCAATGAACACCCAGTCACTTCCAGATTTGTCTCCTTTCTCTGATTCATCATCTGTTACTCCTTCATCATCTCCTTCATGAGCATAGTAACAATTCTTCTTGAATCTTGTTCTATTAGTGTTTGGCCTAGAAAATATTTCCCAACACAATGATGCAAAATGACCAATCTTATTGCAGTTAAAACACTTAAAAGGCAATTTCCCCTCATACTTACCAGATCCTCTTGGCAGTCTTTTTGCAATAAGAGCTTCAAGATGAGCAGTTTCAGCTTCTTCTTCTTCCAAGTCTTTTCTTGCATTCTCATACCATGATGATGTCCTTGAAGAGTTTTCTCTCGGATCAAACCTTTGTTTTCCTTTTATAGAGGCACCGGCTTTGAATGCAGATTCAATCTTTGGGGGATCATCTCCAAACTTGGTCATCTCAAAAGCAGCCAATTTACCAACCAATTGATCTCTTGTGACAGTTGTGTGAGCTCTAAATTCTTCAATTGTAGCAGCCTTGCTTTTATAGGAAGTAGGACGGGATCTAAGAATTTTGCCAACAATCTCATCTTCACTCAAGATTCCACCTGCATTTCTAATTCCACAAACCAGCTCATTCACTCTTGGCATAAAAGTGGTAATATTTTCATCATCTCTCATCTTTAGTTTTTCAAATTTCCCTTTTAGACTCTATAACCTTGCACTTTTAACATACTGGTCTCCTTCATGCAAAAGTTCTAGTTTTTTCCAAATCTCAAAAGCAGTTGGAAGTTCAATAACATTTGAGAGCTCTGAGTCACATAATGCACTTAGAAGAGCCTCTATGGTCCGCAGATTGTTTTCAGCATTTGTGATTTCATTTAGGGTTGTCAGACCACCTTGTGGAGGTACATACAGTTTTGTAACCATAGACCAATACGCCATTCCCATACACTGTAAGTGACATTTCATGCGACCTTTCCAAAGAGCAAAGTTGGTTCCATCAAACTTCAGACTACCCTTCTTGTAAGATGACATCCTAGATCTCCTCAAGCGGTTAAGCTCCTTTTAGAGGAACTTGGCTCTGATACCAATTGTTAGATTTAGAGCACATAACTGAGAGGGGGGGTGAATCAGTTGTACAAAACTTTCTCTTATTTTAAATACGTAACTCCACATTTTTAATTAGCAGCACAATAGAAGATCAACCATGAAAGTAAAATGTAACAAATCAAGAGCAGAAACACATCAACACATGAGACACCAAGATTTTTGATGTGGAAAACCCGGTTAAGGGAAAAACCACGGGTTGATTAACCTAAGAATGTATTCTCTATTAGAAGAATAGAAAGAACAAAATGGCACATGCCAATTAGGGCTTACTACCAAAGCACACTTCTCACAAGAGGCTCACTACCTACAAGAGACTCACTGTCTACAAAAGAATAAGTATTACATACTGGAACTGGTAAATAGCATCTTCACCATGCTTGAGTCAGTTCTATTTAAGCCCGAACCTTCTGCTCTGCCTTTCACTCTTCTCCTCATTACCACACACTCATCTTCTACACCCACACTTGAAATGACATTGCAATCCCTTATTTATATGCTACATCAACTTAGGAATGATCATCTAAGTTGGCTAACACTCAAAAGAACATTTGCAAGATGTATAATTCATCCGGTCGGCTAGTCACAGAAGGAACACCATTATCCAGAAGTTATTCTTCATTTTCGGGCCCCAACTCTAATGTGGATCATCAACACAAACTGAACACGATCCAAGGACCTCCACAAGCTTGCTTGAATCTCCAAGAACATCCGCACTTCCTCTACTTAGTAAAATCCTTCTCTTCTTCATTCGGAACCTCAAGAACATAGTCTGCCATTGCTATCACAAAGGAATAGATGCTTTTGGATCTTCAAACTAGGAACAAATCAAGATTACACATCATAAGGACTTCCCCAACACTCCTTCAAATCTGCCAAATAGGAAAATGCATTTCCGGATCTCACTAGACCTTTCTGTAACACCCTGTCACCTCTGAACATCAACCAGAACTGGTTCTACTTGAGCGATCACAACTTCTTCATATCTTCATGTGGACCTCTAAAATCTCTACTAGAACATCTTAAGACTCATATCTACAAACCCTTTAATCTGTATCCTTTGATCCTTAACCTATCTTGAGCTTTTACCTTGCTATCATCACTGTTCTTCACTGTTCCTGATTGAGACTAATTTTCTCAGTATCCTCAACATATAACTCATCCAATCCTTATCATTAATGCAACAGAAGTATGTTGACATCAATGACAATGCCAGTTAGGCCCATACTTGCAACATTTAAATGTTATGGATGCAATCTATCTTATGATGCTATGTATATGTGATGCATACTAGATGGATTAGGATGATTTGATATGCTCATGCAAATGTGAAATGTTATTGATATGATTATGCAGCTCTATATGTATTTGTCTATGTTTTTTATTTTTGATATGATATGAAGATGCAAATGTATATGGATGACCTAATGTACTTGATTATATATGCAAATAATTTAATCATGTGAATGACTATCTCATGTGATATGATATGTTACCTGTACTATGTTTTTTATATGTCCAAATGTACTCAATCGACACAAGGGATGATATAGCTAGGTGGAAGAAAAGGAATGAAAGAAATACAGGCTTTCATTTGATATACTACAAGATTTTCTTATTGCATGGTTGATATGGATTTTTTGATATAGGATGGATGTGGATTGTCATCTTGATATTGCAAGTATTTTGCTTTCATCATTGGGCACTTTTTGTTTCTTTTCTCTTTTTGAAATGTTGTAAGAAAATACAAGCATCTAGGTATAATTAGATCGAGATGACCTAAGTATTCCTTACATGGATTTTGATATAGCAAGTTGATGCAAGCATCTAGTCAAACTTGAATCTAGATGACCTAAGTACTTCTTGTGTTTCAACAGACAAGGATTGCCCTGTTTCATGTTTAGACCTTCTAAGTCCTCGATGATCTTTTGTTGATCATGTCGTTAGACAAAAGTCATCATATTACTAAAGTTTGATCCACAAACAGTAGACAAAGAAAAAGACTATGCCCCCATCATAGTATCTCTAGCTTTTGGCACCCTTGAGTAGCATAGGAAGACATAATGACAAAAATCCAGGACCTTATAAGTTAACCTATTCACAAAACATTCTTTGCATTAGATGTGTCTTTTTTGCCATAATTGATATAGGATTAGTTTGAGTGTTTTGGTATGGTGTTTTACTCTACTTTGGACAAGTTGATGTCTTGTGTCAAGATTTTTTTTGTTGGGAAGCTTGCTTTGTTGCATGCGCTTGTCTAGTGAAGGTATCACAATCCTTATTGGTATCCTCTTAGAACAAGTGGCACTCAAGAATCCAAATCCACAACCAGGTCGAGGAGTTGTCCCCAGTTTAGACAAAGGATCAACTTATTATGGGTGATAAGACAAATAGACATAAAGAGACGGACCCTAAGGGACTGACCTAGTGCCTTGAGGGCTCATTGCTAAATGGCCTTGCCTACGTGACGACGCAGAGGCAGTGTAGTTTGGGGTGAACCTGATGGACCTAAGACCTAGGTGATGGAAAAGATGCAGAGTCAGTGTGGACATTAGGCCAGACGACACCCAAAGAAGGGGAGCGGAGGGGAGCGGAGCCTCAGGGGTGCATTGAGAATGGCTTTGCCTACGTGATAGTTCAGAGGTAACATAGTTCGACAACGGTTCAAAGGACTAGTTCAAGATGAATGATATGATGGCCACAAGAGACATGAGGTCACAACAGATGGAGGAAGTGGTTTGTCACAGATAGCACCTATTTACCAATTTTTCACCACTTGCTTTTATTTGCATGAAATCTAAAAGTACACATGACACCTGTTTGCTAGGTTTTCACCAAAGGATGATTTTTTTGTTACTTTTCTATTTTTTGGTTTTCTTTTTATTTTTTATCACTTTTTCAAATATTTTGAATTTTTTAGGACTCCCTTGCATTGGGGTTTAGGTGTAGAACTTGCAAAGATGCATGTTGTTGATAGGATCATCGAACAGTTTGCCTTCAAATGTAGCCAATTGATATGCTCCTAACCCATAAGCTGCAATGATGACATAGAGACCTAACCAGTTGGGTTCAAACTTTCTTTTCTTCTCTAGATCTTGTTGATTTCTAAGATTTTCTCTGAGGACTAGATCACCTACTTGGAAGACTCAGGGCTTTACCCTATGATTGTAGCTTCTGGACATTTGTTGCTGATATGCTTTTAGATGGTTAAAGGCCTATTGTCTTCTCTCTTTGAGCAGCTCTAACTCTTGAAGTTTGGTCATTCTATATTCTTCATCAGATATGAGGCCTTTTAACGAAACTCACAAGGATGGGATCTCAACTTAAATGGGCAAGATAGCTTCAAATTTGTAAACCGAGTATGGTGTTGCACCTATGGGTGTTCGGATGCTTTTATAGTAGGCCCACATCACAAGATTTAATTGGACATGCCAATCATGGCTAGCATCATTGACAGTCTTTTTTAGGATTTTCAAAATGGTTTTATTTGATGCCTCTACCTGGCCATTGCCCTGGGGGTAGTAGGGGGTAGAAAAGTGGTGCTCGATATGGAATTTGTCACATAGTTCCCTGACATCTTGATTTTTGAAGGGTCATCCATTATCCATGACAATGGACAAAGGGATACCATAGTGACAAATGATATAGTTCAAGATAAAAGAGGCAATCTGCTTGCC
The DNA here is from genome assembly GCA_027924645.1 of Cunninghamia lanceolata. NCBI lineage: Eukaryota > Viridiplantae > Streptophyta > Pinopsida > Cupressales > Cupressaceae > Cunninghamia > Cunninghamia lanceolata. The sequence goes on from BSBN01000797.1 coordinate 4,202,134, forward strand.
TGTGATATTAGCTAAGGACACGGCTTCAATCCACTTTGTAAAGTACTTAGTGGTAGTAATTATGAATTTATGGCCGTAGATGAAGGAGGGTGAATTTTGCCCACTAAGTTGAGTCCCCACTAACAAAAAGGCCAAGGAGTCATTAATGGTTGCATCTCCTGTGTTGGTGCATGTATCAGGTTCCCATGGATTTGGCACTTCTTGCACTTCTTTACAAAATGATAGGAATCTTGTTCCATGGTTGGCCAGTAGTATCCCATGTGTATGAGTTTCTTGGCTAGGGTAGGGCCACTAGAGTGGGTCTCACATATACCGTCATGCACTTTGTTCAGGGCGGTTTGATATTCCTCACTATCGAGACATCTAAGTAGAGTACCATCGAGACCTCTACAATATAGGGTATTGGCGACAATGGCATACCGGGATGCCTGACGAATGAAGGTTCATTTTTTGTTACTGGAGAGATCAGGTGGGAGGATATTCTCTTTAAGATAGGCAAATATTTTTCCATAGAGGGGGGAATCAACTCCAACAATGTGGCAAATGATATGGGATTCAGGGGTGTCATATGCAGGACAGGACACTGGCTCTACCAAGAACTCATAACGTGATTGATTATCTGGAATATCGAGGAGAGATGCGATTGTTTCCATGGCGTTTGTAGCTTTGTTCTCAATCCTTGGTATTTGCTCAAAAGACATCTTAACAAGGTATTCTTTGAAATCATCTACCATTCATTTGTAAGGGATTAATTTCTCATCTTTTGTCTGGTAGTCGTCATTTACTTGATTGATGACTAGTTGTGAGTCACCATACACCTAAAGTTCTTGGATATTTCATTCCATTGCTAGCTTGATGCCAATGACAAGGGCCTCATACTCTGCCACATTGTTAGTGCAGGGAAAGAGTAGTCTATATGATTTAGGAATGGTATCGCCACTAGGGGTGATCAACAAAATACCTGCTCCTGATCCATGCTGAGTGTATGATCCATCGAAGTACATTTTCCAAATTGTTGTGGTTATGTGAAAGATAGATTTGTTTGGAAATTCAAAGCTCAAAGGGCTATCATCTGTTAGAGGTGCATCTGCCAGTTGATCTACAAGTACTTGGCCTTTTATTGCTTTCTTGTCTATATATTCGATGTCGAATTCACTGAGAAGCATGACCCATTTGGACAATCTACCTGTTAGAGCTGCATTGTTGAGTAAGTACTTGAGTGGATCAATCTTTGCTACTAGCTTGACAGAATGTGACAACATCTAATGTCCCAATTTTTGTGAGGCGAGGACCATAGCGAGACATGCTTTTTCAATTGGTGTGTATTGTAGTTCATATCCAACAAGTGTTCGACTGATATAGTATATTGCATGTTCTTTCCTCTCATAATTGTTTTGTGCGAGGAGAGCTCCCAGAGCTGTTGTTGTGGCTTAGATATACAGTAGTAGAGGATTACCCTAAATAAGTGGCATCAATACAAGTAGCTTCATTAGATATTATTTAAACTGTTGAAATGCTTACTCACATGAATCATTCCATTTGAAAGGGACATTCTTATGTAGAAGGTGAGAAAATGGGTGGCACTAGTCTACCAATTAAGAAATGAACCTTCTGATAGATTGTAATTTTCCCTATAGGGACCTTAGCTGAGTCAGATTCTTAGGAGGTGGCATTTCCATGATGGCCTTCACTTTAGCTAGCCAACTTCGATTCCATTGGCGGACACTATATATCCAAGTATCTTACCTGAGGTAACTCCAAACACGCACTTCTTTGGATTAAGGCACACATTATACTGTTCCAGTGTGTTGAAGATTTTGTCTAGTACTGCCAAGTGTCCTTCTCTTGTGAGTGATTTTGCCAGAATGTCATCAACATAGTCTTCCATTATACTATGCATCATGTCGTGGAAGATTGTGGTCATAGCTCTCTAATATGTTGCACCGGCATTTTTCAAGCCAAATGGCATGACACAACAATAGTAGGTGACCCAAGGACATGTGAATGCAGTCTTGTGTTGGTCTTCAGGTGTAATTTTTGTCTGGTTATATCCAGAAAAACCATCCATTAGTGACAGTATGGTGTGTCCTACCATCAGATCTACAATCATGTCAATGTTTAGCAGGGGAAATCATCTTTCAGACAAGCTTTATTCAGGTCCTTGAAGTCATTACATATTCGAAATCTGCCATTTGGTTTGGCAACTGGTACTATGTTTAAAACCCACTCAGGATAGTCTATTGGTCTGATGAATCCAACATCTAATAGTTTCTTCATCTCTTATTTCACCATGAGGGCCACATGCAGGTGCATCTTTCTGAGTTTTTACTTTACTAGCTTAGCTCCTGGAGCTAATGATAAGTGATGCATTATGAGATTCAAATCTAACCCTAGCATGTTTGCATAGGTCCAAGAAAATTTGATTTGTTTTCTCTTGAAGAAATCAGTGAAGGCTGGCTTTTCTTGTTCTATTAAAGACTGTGCCATGTGGATCATTCTGGGATTATCACCTGTGCTGACATTGATCGATTCTACTGGTTCTATCAAGATTGAAGATCTCTCTTGATGTGTAAGATTGGGTAGAGGGTCAAGCCTTCCATCCTTTGGTGCCTCAGAGAGGTTTTCACTGTTGGATACGTCTATATTTTTACTTTTTTCATGATCTAACACTGCCGCGGAGTGGTTTTCACCATTAGATCTTTCTTTCATTTTGACATTTTTGAGACTGAAAGGCTTGGTACTCTCAACAAAATAGGCCTTCTTGTTGAGTTCTATGGCATAGCCAACTCTATCATCCCCTGTGGGTATATGATCTCTAAGCTCAAGACAGTCTATGATGGCTTCATCATTCTGAAAGGTATCGAGCTCACGAGTAGTACCTTATAAGTGCCAATCTATGAATTTGGGGTGTAACAATGGCAAGGGGTCATTGGGTTGGTCTGGTTCAATGGTATTGATGGTTAAGATAGAGTTGTTAAAAGCACGGACAAAGTCTGCGATGGTACTCTCTATTACCAGATCCATCAAGGGGGTATCATTCTTTCCTCACGACTTTCACTATCGTTATTATACGGTTCGGACTCTAGCAGTCTAGCCCTTGGAAATTATCTCTCATTAGCATGGGTTGGGTCATACTCATGGACAACATCGATGCCTTTTTCATCACAAGATAGCTCAGAGAGGCTATCCCATTCATATTCGTTGGAATTAGTCTCACTTCCCAGTTGCAGTTGTTGCATTTGATCAACCAGATTACTAGCAGGTGTTTCTGGTTGTTTGCCTTTATTCTTATTTCCTCTGTTGGTTATTGATGTGCTAGTGTATCCTAGCCCTGTAGTGTCTAGGGCTATTAAAGTATGAGGTTGGATGGGTTTAATGATACCATCTTTTCATGAGCCGAGTGGACCGTCTCCTTCGTACCCCATTCTTTGTAGCATTTGGAATCCTTGAGCATATTGTTCAATTTGTATAATGTGATGGTCTTGTTGTGTTGATGAACTACCTTCATCTTTGTATAACCATTGTAGGATATCCTTTTCATCACTCTCATCTTTGAGGCTTCCCCATTTGATAAACAAACCTTTGGTAGTTTTGTCTACTTTGGATTTGCTCAAGTTAGGTCTTCCATATGATCTAAGAGATACGAGAGTTGTGTTAAACAGAGGGATTGGGAGATTGTGTACTCACCCAAGCCCTTATCTTTGAGTCTAAGGTCAGGTTGGGATGCTTTTAAAGAGGAAGCAAGTGAAGCTGGGTCGACACGAGATGAAAATGAAGCAAAGGCACAGTTGTTAGGAATCACAACTTCAGCTTTAGATTGAATGGAGTTGCAATACTTAAATGGATTGGGGTCACCTTGGATGGTGATCTCTTGACCTTCATAGGGGAATTTGATACACTGATGGTATGATGACGGTACTTCTTTTAGAGCATGTATCCATGGTCTTCCAAGAAGAATGTTATATGCTAGCTCCATATTGAGGACTTGGCAAGCCACATCTTTCACTATAGGTCCCACTCTGATTGGTAAAGTAACAATTCCCTTGGAAGTTCTTTCCTCCTCATCATAGGCTTTGATAGTGGTTTTATTTTTTGGATCTATAGCTTTCTCCCCAAACCCCAATGGAAGGATTAGCTTTAAGGTGCAAATATTCAAACCAGCTCCTCCATCGATTAGAACCCTTTTTATCTTGTGTTTGTGGATGAAGGCTTCAATATGAAGAGAGGCGTTATGAGGTTGGGTGATTGACATATCATCCTTTTCAGTGAATGATAGGGAGTGAGGTGAGGTAATGTGACCTACCATGGTTTGAAACTATTCTTTGGTGAGGTTCATAGGAATGGAGGCTTCTGAAAGAGCTTTGTCAAGTATGGCCCTATGGGATGGGGATAGACATAGAAGTTTCAGAATGGAGATATGTGTAGGTGTCTTATGGAGTTGATCCAAGATGTTCTACTGATTAGCTAGAGGGGTAGAGGCTCCCCTAAGAGTGACTCTATTACTACGGGTGGTAACATTACAATCCAGATCTTTGTTTATAGTGATCACATGGATGTATGAATCACTTTCTGAGATGTGGTTAACAACATAGTCAAAGGTGACGTTTGTGTAATTGGTGTTGTTATTTCCACTGTTGTTTCGGTTGGAAGGCCCTCCCTACTTATAGTTGGGAAGAGGATCCTTGAATGCCTGGTGATCATTATTAGAGGTATGTCCGTCAAGTGACACTTTGTTTTGCTTGATCAAATCTTGGATAGTGTGCTTGAGTGCAATGTAGTCATTAGTTTTGTGCCTCCTATTTCGGTGGTACTCACAGAAATCGTTGTCATTCCACCAAGGAGGTTTGACTTTTGGTTCATATTCCCAAACCAATGGAAGTGTTATGATCTTACTTGTGATTAATTTCCATAGGGCGGTTTCTAATGATTCTCCCAAAGGTGTGAATTTTCTCCTACGTTGAAAATTTGTAAACCATGATTCAGTGTTTCTTGGTTTGCTTTGTGGGGAGTTGTTTTGAGGAGTTGATAAGTTGAAGATTGGTTGCTTGGGTGCCACATTCTTGGCATCTACCACCCCATCATTCACAATGTTTTTGTTCTTGGTCTAGAATCTTGATTTATCAGTGTTAGTATTGGTACTAGGAGTGTCCTTATAGAGCTTTATTTGACCTTTTGCGATTAAAGTTTTTTCAATGATTAGACCCATTTAATGACCTTCCTAAAGGAAGTAGGACATTAAATTTTTATCTAATAACTTAGATCGGTTTGTAATTTATGGACGAACATTTCCAACATTTGTTTTTCAAGCATTTGGTGTGGACATTTACTTGCCAACTATCTCCATCTTTGTAGGAAGTTGGTGAAAGACTCCCCACCTTTTTGCTCGGTGTTACTAAGATTTAAGATTGAGGTGTCATGCTCAATATTATAGGAGAAGTGTGTGACAAATTTTTCCACAAGTTTGTTAAATGTTCTAATGTTGGGTGGTAGTCTAGAAAACCACTCCATTGCCTGTCCTCCCAAGCTTCTTGGAAATAGTCGCATAAGGTAAGTATCATTGTGTGCGACTTTAAGACAAGTAGCATTAAATTCCCTAATGTGGTCCCTTAGATCACCCTTTCCTCGATATCTATCAAATTTTGGCACCTCAAATTTAGAGGGGAAAGGTATCATGATCAAGGTCCTATCAAAAGGATATGGTGAAATACCCTCTAGGGAGTAATGCTTGGTTGATGCTCCTATTTGCATGTCTATGAATTTTTGTTGTAAAGCTTGAATATGTTGGGTTATTAAGCTTAAGGCATTTGTGGAATCAATGGTTTCTTTTCTTTTATCCATGGGTACTTCCTCATGTGTGCTTCCTTCAGGGTTTCTTTCTTCCTCAGGTTCTTTTAGAGCTTCTACGTCAAAATCTTTAGGGAGCTTGACTTCTAGTTGTGCTAAGTGTAAAAAGAATTTGGTAGGATCTTGGGCAAGTACCTTATCCATTATGCATTGAAATCTTCAGTCCTACTACGTTTGGAGGACTTCTTCCATGGAAATTTCCTCATCACTTTCATGAGAGGTTGGAATAGTTTTCTCCGCCATTTCAATTTGTTTTTGTTTTTGTAACCATGTTAAGACCATGCAAGGTGACTAGAGATGGGATGGAGCAAGTTTGAAAGTTTTGAACAAAGGTGCTAGAATGTGACAAGATTTGAGAAAGGTTCTCCTTAGATCTAATTGGTGTCAAACATGTTGGTTGAACAAAATGATAGTCGAAGTAAGGATGATAGAAATTTGTTTACTTGATGTGGACTAGTTTTGCACAAGACACTAGTAGAGTTCTAAGAGAAAAGGATAAGTGATCCTTGATAGTGGAGACTCACTAGGTTTGTTTGAGGTTTGATGTGATCAAGAATAGCTTGGTTCTAACCTTGTTGGGTTTTAGAAGAATTTTGTGAGATTTTGGATGATGTAGTGTGGGAAAAGTAGCTATGGTGCAGAAAAAAAGGGAGATGGTTGACTTATATGATTTTTAATCAGATTTTGGAACAATTGGGATAGGTTTGAAATGGTTTCTAAAAAGTTGACAGTTTTCTCTTGGAACATACGGAATAGCTCTCTAGTTTGTATGTGCAGCAGTAAATATGCCAGAATAGAGTGCAAAAGCGCCACAAGTTAGATCAAATGCGCAACTCTGGAAATTTTCAAATGCGTTGCAATAGTTATCAAATGCATTGTAAGTCTAAGAAAATGCACCGCGGGTTGAGACAAATGCGTCGTTCTGGTTTTTTAGTTCTGGTTTTGTAAAGTTTTTGGCACGTTTTTAAAAAAAATCTATTTTTGGTTTGAAAACTTGATCTTTTCTTGAATTTTGATCTTCAATTTATGGAAAAAGACACAGCAAGCACATAGAAGTTTTCATGATTTTTACCTTTTGTTATTTTTTTGTATTTTTGGACTTTTTGACACAAGAACAAGTACAACCTAGGCTAGAAAGGACAGTATTTGTTGAATCCCCTAGCTGTGCATATTCAAAACATGTAGCTCCAGGATCTGGTAGCATCGACTCCTCTCCATGTCACTCACTTCTCACGCATACCAGATCTGGGTTTCCTTAGCTTGTACCCCCACTAAACCATAGGATTGTCCCTACTACCTCTATTATGAATCACATGAATCAAGGCCGCTTCAAAGGTTCCACCTTTTGTGTCAATAAATAGGGGCTTTTGGTATACTAAATAATGGTTCATAGTCAAGGCAACCATTTAAGTGGTTACACATGCAACGGCACTACTCTCTATTATGGAGTCTCCTAGCCTCTAAGAGTTACACCTTGGAGGGTTTTGGGGGAGGTTGGCTATCAGTGTAACACAGTAGCACTCATTGCAGGAAGCTTTTGCCTCAAGCATAGTTTATTTAAAGTGAATCGGTAAGGCTTGGCTTTAGCCTGTTTCCACTCAGGATAGTTCCCACTTGGACAAGCGGGCATCCAAGGGCAGGCCCCTCTAAAGGTAAAACATAGAGAATAACAAGTCTGGTGTTTTGGTCAACCAGTAAAGGGGAGAGCATAAGCCTATTGTCATTTGACAGACACAAAAGACACTGATTAATCCAATCCTAGTTAAAAGGAAAAAAACTAAATGGCCTATGTACATGGGCACTCATGCATTTGTTAACTTTGAAGTGTTTAAAAGATAGCAATGTTCATTTTTCCCTTTGTGAGATAACAATGTTCTAAACTAGAAAAGAAAACAACAATGCAAAGATAATAGTGGTTCAGTTACTATCCTCCTAGTTAAAGACTACATGAGATTTGCATGCATGCATTTTTTTTTACTTTTTCCCCTAATTAATCTATGATGAATTAATGAATGCAGCTAAATGATCTATCTAGCCTCTAATCCTACAAGACAAATGTTAGCCTAAATCTGAGAACTACAAGAAAATCCTAAGACCATAGTAAAGAACAAATGCGTCACTTGACAGTCTATATGTGCAGAAATAGAGACTGCAAGCGTCATTTTACAGATGCGCTAAGACAGATGTCAAAAGTGCAGAAAGAATAGACAGAAGCGTCATTTTAACAAATGCACCATGAAAAGGAATGTAAGTGTCATGTATTAGGGTGTATGCGCTGGGATGATACACGTGCTGGAGTAGGAGGTAAAAGCACTGGAACTAGGGATGTATGTGCCGTAGTTGTAAAAGCACTAGAACAATGATCAGATGTGCTGGATTAGAAGATGTATGCACCAGAAGACTATGTGTGCCAAAACAGGTTGTAGATGTGCCACGAGATTGCTCAGATGCATTGATTGAACCTATCAGAAACCTGTATGAAAACCTGTACTGAACTTGTCACTCAAAAACAAAAATTTTTTGCTTAGATTAGCGGCAAATGCCCCACAGTGGGTGCCAGAAATGTGATGGATAAAATGGGAATAAATCAAATGAATAATAAAACCCAAAACATCAATGAAATATGAAGGTAAAAAGGATTTAAAATAAGGAAGATAGATACTTACAACCTTTTACCTTACGACTTCTATTGTTCGTCTATTCTTTCTTGATCTTTTGGTGATGAAGATGGCCCTCGGGAAGTTTGCTTCCTCGCTTCGATTCCTCAAGATGAGAAGGAGAAACGGATGTGATACTTGTTGTATTTGAAGATGAGCTTCAAACACAATATGAATGGATGATAGGTGAAGTGATGGTAGGGGTACCAATGGCGTGCTATGATTTCTGTAGCATAAGTTTACTCAAAAGTTGGATATGTGAGATAGAACAAGAGGGTTATATTTATATATTTGTGTGAGAAGATCAATGGTTGAGAAGAAATAAGAAAATCAATGGAGGAGAATGTTTGAGACAACGTGCACGAATAGAAGGACATGTGTCATTCAAAAGGAAGCTTTGTTGAGTTAACTGCTTTGTTGATGAGGATGAGTTTTTATTTTCTTAAATTAGAATATATTTTTCTAATTTTAAAAAAAATTGTTTTAAATTTGCTTTAACTCAGCTTTTGCTTTTGTATGATAAAAGGAATTTATTTTTAGAAGATAAGAAAGATTTTTTTTTTAGAAGATAAGAAAGCATAATTAAATAAATAAATTTATTTAATTGCTTGTAGATAATTTTGAAGAATAAATAAAATATTTAAATATATTTTACTTTGTGGAGATTTTAATTTAAATAAATTTGCATTTTATTTAAATTTAGAAGAATGGATGATTTAATTAAATAATTAAAATTATTTAATTATTTAGAAGAATAAAGTTGATATAGATGGAATTAATTAAATAAATTTAAATTATTCAATTAATGGGAGAGAATGAATCAAATAAATAAATTTATTTATTTATTGATAGAGGACTATGGAGATGAAATAAATATTTAAAATATTTTTTTAAGTAGAGTCATGTCATTTTTAGGTGTATACACACCTAATGTGTTAATTGAGTGTGTAGGCATATGTTTCCCAATGGTGATTAATCAGGAGATGGTCAATTTGGGTAATTGTGTTTATGTTGTATACCTTGTCTCACTCAATTTGAGTTTAGAGTTGAGTCCTTGTGTAACCTTAAATTAAACCATGATCATGAATAAATTTGTAAAGTGTGAGGTTTATTCGCATGCATGTTTATTTGACGAGTTCTTATTGTACTTGTATTTAATTAGTTTTTGAAATGCTTGATTTGAGAACATCATAGAACATCTATCATTCTTGAGTTGAAATAATTTATTATTATGGCTTAGTAAAAAGGTCTTGTGTATTTATACATGTGCAGACATGTCGATTCCATTGGATAGACTAGTGAAAGTTTCATGGTCATTAAGTACATAGAAATTTATCAAATTACTCTACTCCAATTTATAATTTATTTTATGTGGCATATATCTATTTACACTTTTCATTTCCAAAATCATAAATTTGCTATTTAGATTAGATTTACTTATTTTTTGTTTTATATTAATAAATTTGTTCTATACATTAGTAAGTAAAAAAGAAAGAAAATTTAACTATATTAAATTATGAAAACCAACTTAGGGGTAGTTCAAAAATTTAAATCTTTTAGTAAGAAAAAGATCCAAGTAAGTAGCAACCATAAAACATTCAAAATAAACATAAACACAACTACTAACTAGATTTTTAGAAAAATTAAATGATCTACCACCTATTGGTAGCTAGATCTACATACTACAAACACAATTAACATGGTACTATACATAAGTGACTAGATATAGAAGTCAACAAATAGCTACTAGATATACTTAAAAACTAGATATTGCATGAAAAACTAGATGTTATGTTCAACAATTAAGATGGTACTACACTCAACAACTAGATGTTGAATAAGCATGTGATAGTCCCTCTAACCATATCAAAGTATATCTCATGTCAAACATATAAAAATTTATGTCCATGATATAAATGTATTGAATCAAACATGTAATCAATTCCATTTTAGATATTGTATCATCATTTAACGTAAATCATGTCCACAAAAGTATCATCAAACATGCAAATGTCTACAAACATGTGGACATAAATATATATAATCATCAAACACGTGCAAATGTAGATAGAAATGTCTACAAACATGTATTTAAATGTCCACAAATATGTGTAGATAGAAATGTAGATGAAAACATGTAGATCTAGAGAAATATCTAAAAACACATGTAGATAGAAATGTCCTCAAACATGTAGAAATGTCCACAAAAAAATGTTCAAATGTAGATAGAAATGTCCATGTAAACATGTAGATAGAAATGTCTGAACACAAATATCTAGAGAAATATCTAGAGAAACATGTCTAGGCAGCGCTGGTAGCCTAGTCGTAATGTCCGCTGTGAGTTGAGTGACCCTCTGAGTGAGCATCTTGCTCTGATGGATGTACTAAGCCCTGGAGATAGTACAACACATGTACATAAAAGTGTACAAATTATGTTAAATTAGAATAATGTTAAATATATAACAAGTACATGAATGTTATGCTTAGAATTAATATTCAAAAAAAGCATACCTTTTTTGCTCTGCAACCTCCTGCCTGCTACGTTTTCCCACTTGCTTTTGAAGTTGAATTTGATGGTGGATGGTGACCTAGGTGAGCATCTGGACTATCTAGTACGGGTTCCCTCGGGGAGTGCTTCGGGGAGTCAGTTTGTCCCCTACAGTTCAGATGGATCTGAGGACCCTACAGGTCACGTGTTTTGTGAGGGGGTGAAGATTCCTATGTTCACATGCTTTGTAATGGGGTGTTGGGCCCCAACGCTTGGAAAAAGGCCTTTGTTGGGGAGAAAGCAACAGCTTGTGGGGTTTCCCCAACCTTGAGTGAGGTGGACGGCGGTCCTAAGCTTGAGCTTCCAGGTGTCGTGATGGATAGGGTTGTCTCCTTGATGGAAAATACTTTGGTCAGGAAAAATTTTCCTTCAGACCTAATATTGACGCAGTCAAAAAATGGGTGAACAATAAGTGGAGGGTTAAAGGATGTGTGATTGTTTATGCTATGAATAGTGGGATGTTTTTATTTAAACTCATGACTAGAAAAGATCTTACAATTGTTCTGGCAGGAGGACCCTGGCTGCTTGGAAAACATAGCCTGTCCCTATGTAAGTGGAAACCTAGATTTGATAGTGTTGCTAATCTAAATAAAGCTTCTCCAATTTGGATTAGACTCGTGGGCCTTCCTCTGGAGTTCTGGGATGATCAAATCTTCATGTGGATCACTAACTCACTTAGTCACATCATCACCATAGATGGTATAACTAGAAACAAATCAAGGTTAGTATTTGCCAAAATTTGTGTAAGCATTGATGTAAACAAAATTCTCCCTAATAACATTACTCTTAAGTCCAAGTATGGTCAATGGATCCAACCTATCTTATATGAAAATTCCATGATCTATTGTCCAAACTACAACAAAAAAGGTCACTTAACTCCACAATGTAAAGTTAAACCCTCCCACTCGAAGGAAGCTCAGTCTGCAGAGGATGTGGAGGACTATCCTTTCAAGGAAGACCTACTGAATATGATCAAATCTTCTACCAAAGATAAATCTATTATTGTTATTGAAGATAATACTCAGTCTCTCAATGTGGAGCCTAATGGGTTGTCCCCTGATGATACCCTAGGATCCTCCCCTATTTTGGGTATCGTCAGTGGAATGGCCTCCTTACCTTCAAGTCTTGAAGATGGGGAAATCCCTCTTGATGACCCCCCAGAAAAACAAGCTGCTTTTGAGGTCATGCTTCCCTCAGAGGCCCCTCCCCCTGAGCTGACTAGGTTAGACACTCATATGGTAGGGGAGATTGGAAAGGGTTCCTCGTCCAATAAAACTATCACACTTACTCTTGGTGCTGGGTCTAGAGTTGTTGGCTAAGAGGGGTGGAGCATGATCAAAAAGAAGGGTAGAGGCCTAGGAAAGAAAGTGATGGATGTGGATGCTGACACTAAACAAGGTCGCCTATCTTTTAGAGAAACAAGACAAAAGGCAGTTAATAAGGACATTGCTATGGGCAGACAAAAGACATTGGAGTTAGGCTCCAATAAAGGCCTAATTAAATGAAAATCTTGTCATGGAACATTAGGAAGCTTAATAACCCTCATAAGCAATTTTTGCTTAAGAACTATATTTTGAAAAATAGAACCAACATTTTTCTGCTACAAGAAGTCAAAATGAAAAATGAAGGTTTCCAGTTGATTGCCAGAAGCCTTTGGATGAATGCTAAACATTTAGGTAGTGATGCTTGTGGGGCGTCGGGAGGTATTATCACCATGTGGAATAGTAGTATTGTCAAAGGAAGGATGATCGAGAAAAACAAAAAAAAATTGGCTACCAAAATGGATACTGCAGCTTTTCTTACAACCTGATTCACATCTATGCTCTGAATCAGAGAAGCCAGAGAAGGGAGCTATGGGATACCCTATCTACACTCATATCTAGAGAGCCGGATAGTTGTTGGATGCTGATGGGAGATTTTAATACCCCTCTCTTCCCTTCAAAAAAGAGGGGAGGGACTATGGACTTTACTGAGAGTATGTTGTACTTGAATGAGTTCTTAAACAAAGAAGGTCTAATGGATTTGGAACCACAAGGCTGCAGGTTTACATGATTGAATCAGAGAAAAGGCAAGAACTTGATTTAAGTCATATTGGATAGGGTTGGGATTTCAACTAGATGGAAATCTTTAAGCTCATATACCCTTGATGTTCTTCCCTGAACTGCTTCTGATCATAATCCCCTTCTCTTATCCTAGAATGATGGAAATAATAAGGGTTCCTTCCCTTTCAGGTTTGAATTAATGTGGACAAAACTTCTAGAATTTAAATATTTGCTAACAAAATGGTAGAATATTGACATTCAAGGCATGCCAATGTTCCACCTGACTCAAAAGCTAATCATGGTTAAGAAGAAGGTCAGAGGCTGGAATAAATTCAACTTTTGAAACATATTTGAGGAAAAGAGAAGGATCAATCTAAGGCTAAAAGAGCTACAAAACAATTTAGAAGAGGGAGATACTCCTGAAGCCACAGCCAGGGAAGAAGAGATGGCAAGAAAGGAATGGAAAGATCTACTAGGAAAAGAGGAAATATTTTGGAAGCAAAAGTCGAGGATACAATGGTAGAAAGAGGGAGACACGAATACTTCATTTTTCCATCAGTACACAATGAGGTATAGGAAAAGGAATAATATCACTAAGTTGTTGGATGGTAGAGGAGTGTTGGTTGAAAATCATCCATAGATTGGGGAAGTGGTAGTGGCCTATTTCTAAAATTTCCTTGAAGCACAAAATAGTAGCATTAATCAGGAACTTGTTGATATCATTCCTACCCTCATGAATGAGGAGGACAATGCTCAACTAGGAAAAGGTATAAATGTGGAAGAGGTCCGGGTGAGCCTCTTTTCTATGGGTACTTTCAAAGCCCCGAGACTTGATGGTTTCCCTTCTGCTTTCTTTCAAGAATTCTGGGAAATTGTTGGGAAAGATATTACTGAAGCTGCCAGAGATTTCTTTAAATCGAGTAAGCTACTAAAACAACTAAATGACACCTTCATTGTTCTTATCCCCCAAAAGCAAGAGGTTATGTGTATGGGAGATTTTAGACCCATAAGTCTCTATAATACGGTGTACAAGATCTTCTCCAAAATCATGGTCTTGAGACTCCAACCTATTCTTGAGAAGTTGATCAGCAACTGTCAAAAAGGCTTTGTTCTAGGCAGACAGATCACTGACGTGGCTATCAGTACTCATGAAATCATACATTCCATGAAAAAATGCAAAGGCCCAGGCATGGCTTTCAAACTTGATATATCTAAATCCTACGATAGAGTGAGCTGGGAGTTCCTCTTCACAATTTTGAGGAAAATGGGATTCCAAGACAAAGTTCTGCAACTGATCAGAACCTGTGCTACTTCTGTTAGTTACTATGTTCTAGTTAATGTCATACTCAGAGGTTTTTTCAATGCTGGTAGAGGTCTAAGGCAAGGTGACCCCCTATCCACATACCTCTTCATTCTTGTGGCTGAGTCTTTCTGTAGGGGGTTTACTTCTCTACTTCACTCCAAAATCATCAAAGGGGTTAAACCTACTTCAATAGCTGATTCAGAGGTCATCCAACAATTTGTTGATGACATTATCCTCTTCGATGCAGCTTCAGTGGTGGAAGCCAGGGATTGGAAGAAAGTTCTGCAAGAGTATGCTATTTCAGCTGGCCAATGCATCAACTTCGACAAGAGCCATATCTACTTCTTCAACATGTTGATGGATTTACAGCAAAAAATCATGAGTATCACTGGTTGTATGATGGGTTCTTTCCCTAGAATTTATCTTGGTTTACCTTTCACTGTCAGAGATGCCTCCTCGGATTACTAGAACTCCATTATGGAAAGGACATAGAGAAAACTCGCAGGATGGAAAGGCAAACTACTAAGTGAAGCAGGTAAGTATCAACTTCTCAAATCTTCTCTACAAGGAATTCATGTGTACTTTCTAACTCTAGTCAAAATGCCTAAATACCTAACTGAGAGTGATGAGTGCCAAGTTGCACCATGGAATACATCTTTTTACCTCTCTTTTTCTCCTTCCTGATTCCATCTTTCCTAATGTCTGCATCCAAATAAGCTAGCAAGATCGTTCTAGTTAATGATTAATTGAGATAGATTATTTAAGATCATAATTTTTGATTGAGTGACTAATGTGCATGGAATTGATGGAAAAATGTAGAAACTTCTCTCTTTTTGAATCAATAGGTGTAGATACTAGGAACAACAATTTTGTGCATCTCCGGAGATAGTCTTCAATGATCTCCAGAGATAATACCAGAGTACCATGACACCTAAAGTTTTGAAGTAAGGAGGAAAGCCTCTCTAGAGCTCTACGAGAGTCTAGAGTATCTCTGGAGCTTAACAAAGACAGCTACAGACATATCTCTGGAGCTGCAGATAGGGATAGATATCTCTGGCGCCTCCTGAGAGCAGGGCATATTTATAGCATAAGCTGTCGATCAGGCACTCTCAACAGTGATCTTAACACCCCTCATTTCACTCAAATCATCACCTCAGTGGTGAAGGGTCATCTTTAGTTAAACTGCTAGATTTTTTATCTTTATAAAGTTTTTGCATGAGTTATGGATAGAACTGATTCAATACCCATATTTTCAGGGCCTTGCTGCCCAAATGTATTAAGACTCAAACTTAGAATTCTGAGTGGACTTCTGTTCCACTCAACCTTCTTTTATTGCATGATTATTTTCCATAGTTAGATAGCTAGTGCAATAAAGAGATGGATATCATCTCATAGAGGAACTGGTAGATAAGATAAGTGATATGTCATCACTCATTTTGATATATACTGATAGAAACAATAGAAGAAATATACAATGATTGAATTCTTCTAATTCTCGATAATCTCAGTTCTGTGATAGCAATATTTTTCATGAATGTAAAGTGAATGAATTAGACTAGATTTAGTTGTGATCTTCTTTTGTGCTGATTTTCTACTATAGCCTTCAGCCCTAAGGGTGTGGAGCAAGGGCCCACTCTCACCACCAAAGTGAAAGGCTAGTACCATCACTTTATTACTTTAGATTTTGCTATGAAAAGTATTTACTGATTTTAATAAGATAGATGCATGTTACTATTTTTAAGATTACTTTAACTAACTTCTTATTTAATTCTATTTCAGCATTCCTTAAATTCATTCAGTAAGTAGACAGATTAATCTTTTCAAATTAGAAGCTGTTAAGATTAGCTAGGAAAATTGGTAACTGTAGAATCCCTAGTTACAGACAGCCGAGGACACAACCCCTAGATTATTGACATCTGAAAATAGATTCAATGACGAGGTACAATGACACCTTGTCAGAGAGACTCAAAAAGATACAAAGAACTTTTCTTTGGACTGGAATGGAAGACAAAAGAGACTTGCCTTGGTTGCCTGGGATAAAGTTTGTAAACCTAAAGTGCAAGGAAGTTTAGGCCTAAGAAAGTTCAATCTGCTCAACAAAGTACTCATAACTAAAGTTGGTTGGAACCTTATTGCCAAGGGAAAGGACTGGGGCAAAATAATGAAAGCTAAGTATATGGGGAATTCAGCCCCGAAAGACTTCCTTCTTTCCCCTGATTTCCCAAGAGGCTCAGTCATTTGGAATAATGTTATGAAATGCAGGAACTTGCTCTTGAAAGGCAGCAGATGGAAATTGGGAGATGGGGAAACTATAAGATTTTGGGAGGATAGTTGGATTGAGGGTGGACCCCTAAACAAATGTCAAAACATTCAAGAATTGATGAATCTGGTTGTTAACCACTTTGGTTCCAAAGTGAATGATTACTTCCAGCTAGGCTATGCTTGGGGTAGGCTGTTTGAGTGCTGTCAAAGTAAAGTTGAACTATGTAATGCTACTGAAGAGATTCAACTGCTCCTAAAAGGTACAGAATCCCTCTCTTTCTACATAATGATAGACTAGTTTGGCAAGAAGACAAGACAGGAAGGTTCACAGTGAAATCTACTTATAAATTGACTACCCCTCAGGATAGTGACAACCTATGGAAGAATATCTGTAACCATAACCTTGTGCGAAAAATGAATCACTTTTGGTAGGTCGCTGTCCAAAATAGAACCCTTACCATTGATAACCTCCAAGTAAGGGGATTCCAAATCCCAAATAGATGTATTCTCTACATGAAAGAGGAGGATTCTGCTTCTCATCTTTTCTTATAGTGTGGGTTTTCTTGGGAGGTCTAGAGTATGGATCTAAATCTCCTTGACATCCCTTGGTGTAGTAATGGTAACCTTGAAGACCTGGTTAGAGGATGGGTCCCCCCCTTTGCTAATTCGGTGTACCGTGAAGTGTGGAAGTAGACCCCCCTAATTTTATCCTGGTGCATATGGAAGGAAAGAAATAATAGACTTTTTAGAGAAAAATTTAGAAGTCCTAAAGATGTGTTTGAATCAGCTGTTAGACTGCTGCAAGACAATGTTAGTAACAACTCTATAAAAGTTGTTGAAAACCCCCCCAATGCTAGAGAAATCAACATTATCAAATGATGGAATAGACCCGCAAGAATTTGTAAAGTGGATGACAAAAAGAGAAAGGCCAGAGCCAACACCTCTTGGAATCCTCCTCCTAGTGATAGGTCAAAACTTAACTTTGATGGTGCTTCCAAAGGCAACCCAAGGTTGGCTAGTAGTGGCAGGGTTATAAGATCGAAGAAAGGCTCTCTGATTGTTGTTTTCACTGGGAGCATTGGAGAAAACACTAATAATACTTCTGAAGCTATGGCCCTCCTCTAGAGGCTAAAGATTTCCCTGGCCATAGGTATTAAAAATTTAATTGTTGAGGGTGACTTAATGATGATTTTGGAAGTTGTCAAAGGGAAAGGAAGTGTTGGATGGCAGTTAGAGGATGTCATTAAGGACATAAAGAGCCTTCTTCTAAATTTTAAAAACAAAATCCTAAGGCACACCTACAGGGAAGGAAATAAAGCAACAGGTCTTATGGCTAACTTAGGGATCAATATTCATCTCCTAAGATGCTGGAGCAGATTAAGTAATCTGTTAAATAACATTATTGAATGTATACAAAGAGATACCCCCATTTCTCATGATATACATAATGATGATTCTGGGTGATGGTGGCAATGTTGTGGTAGGCTTCCCCATCATTTTGAGGAGACATGGCACAAAGGATAGAGGTGGAGAGCTAATGCACTCTTCACATATGATGTGGCATAACGATTTTTTTGTGTTCATTGAAACAATCAATGCGAATTGGGGGTGGCAGACGAATATGTCTTGTCATCCTGCCTGTAAGGGACAGAAGGGGAGCGGCATGCACAAATGAAGATCTAGTTGCATTTATGATTCGAATGCCATTGAAATTTCAAAATATGTGTAGTTGTGGTTAAAGAAACTTAAGTTTCTTTTTTTCAACACTTCTAGGTTTTTCTTGAGCTTTTGCCATATCCTCTGCAACTCTTTGCACAGAAAGTGTATTGTATTTGTCAGTGGTGAGCTTCTTTGCTTAGTGACTATGAGAGTAAAAATTATGGGGGGTGATAAGGTGAGGATGGAACCCATGAACTACAAGTTCAGGGAAGATTAGCAAGTGTGGAGTATTACCTATGAAGGAGGTATCACAGCATTCATGGAGTCACAGAATGGTTACGATGAGAATTTGTTGACCCAATTTGCTAAGTCATGGGACGGAAAGCACAAGGTGGAAATTGGTGGTATTAGTTTTGTTGTGTCAGAGGCCTCAATTGTGGCTGCTACTAGTTTTCTATGTTCGAGTAATAGGCTCAAAAAAGAAACCCGCATCCTTGACATGGAAGGCCTAAAGTTGTTCTATAAGGAGGGGGAGAAACAAGTCAAGCTGCAAGGCAGTTTCAAGAGAGAGAGCTTGGTTGCACCCTAGAACCAGGTATGTTTCATTATCATGAAGTATTTCACCCTTGAAGGGAGGTATAGGGTATTTTATCATTACCACTTTGGTTTTTTAAACCACTTTCGACACAAAACCCTGGTGAATTTCCCTTCTTTTCTATTGTCGAGCCTTGAAAACTATGTCCTGCATTTCAAAAAAATCTGAGTGGATGACCCTACAGCCCTTCCCCTTCATCAAGGTCTTATCTTTCTCCTATACCATTATCACCTTGCTCTAAATATGCCTAAAACCCCTACTTCCAAACCTGTGGAGGAAAGTTTGTATGATGATTCTGTGAACAAAGTTCTCTTGAGCACTAGACTAGCTAAAAAGGGTTCCCCAAAGGTTTCCTAGCCTGCTTCCTTGTCCAACCAACCCCTAAGTGGACCATCGGGACCTCTCTCCAACCTGCCTATTTCTAAAACCACTTCCTTAGCCATGTCGAGGGGTCACAGTCAAACCCAACCCCTTGAAACCCCCCATGATAAGTCTCAAGCTAGTGCTATTAAAGGCCTTTGTAATCTGAAAGGCAAGTTCCTAGTGTAGGAAAGTAAAAAGCACAAAGGTGGTAACCCTGCTAAAACCTCCACTATTAAAAAGAGACGTACTGTGGAAATTGGGAAAAAGATGTTGAAGAGCTGGGTAAAAATCAAGGGACCACGAGGTTTGATGATGATGTTATTATCAAAGGGGTGGTTTTGGGCAAGGATGGTAGGCCCAGAAGGCCTTCACTTTGGAGGTCTTCGCAGTTGGCTATCAGTTCTTATCAGGGAATTAAGTTAGTGGAGTACTCTACAATGTCTAAAGGGGAAGAAATTGGGCAAGACAGGGAAATGAAAGAGAAGAAGGCCACTCCCAAGAAAGAGCAAGTGGGTGCGAGTCATTTCACATCTATGAATAATTTCTTCTATGACACTAACAAAGAAGACAGTGAAGTGCAAGAGACTCTAGACAAAGAAGTCATGAGTGCCAAGAGGACGTGGATTACAGGAAGCTAGAATCGGAACTGACTGATGTTAAGTCCAGATTGACTATCATGGAAGACAAGGTGAAGAGGATGACCCAATTGATGCTAAAAACCTCTTTGAATGTTGTTAATGCCTTCAATGCTCTGCAGGTGGACAAGACCTGTAATGTGGAGGCGCTGATGAAGGACTAGAAAAATCTTTTTAATTTGTTAACTGATGACTGGAAGGCCTTGTTTAGTTAGTTGGTTTCTTGTTTATGCTTTATGCTCTTTTCAGACTTGTTTAAAAAGACTCGATATATGTTTTGTTAATAGTTTTTAGTTGAACTATTAGTCGGTTGTTAGTCAGCTATTGCTAGCCCTGTGCCTTTATTGCTACCTCTTGGCTCTGTTATCAGGTTTTGCTCTTGGGTTAGAAGCTTATCTTAATCAAAAACATGTACATCTATGTATAAATTATATGCAAACATGTAAGTACATGATTTAAAAATTTAAAACTCACCTATCCACTAACATTACTAGCATTAGCTAAATCACACCTATGTACATGGTCCGTCCCCTGACTAGGTGTAACATGAGCTAACCCCTACAATATATATATATATATATGTACAACATTAGGAGTCCTCTATCTAGCAATGTAATTTAACTTAATTTAATTAAAGTTCAAGTTTAAATCATGCATGCATGCATATATGCATGTACATACCTATGTATCAGGTGGTGTAGGATCTGTTGCAATGATCGTATCTGATGCATCATTGGCTAGCTCTAGTAATGAAGATTGAAGTGGACAATGCAGGTGAGTCGACATTGAAGATCTTGAATGTAGAAGCATATCCACATAACCTAATGATCCCATAACCAATTGCAACTCCTCAAGTGAATCTAGGGAGGGCTAGGATGTTTGATGCTCAACACTTGCAGAATTAGCAGTAGGTGTATCTACCTCTATAGCAGCTAAATGATCTGTGGACGGATCAAGATGTGGAGTACTACTAGGCACATGATGAGGTCTCGCAGCCTGACTGGATCGTGACCTAGTTTGTAAACAAAAAGCTCTACCCACATGTCCTTTAACCTCATCTAAAGGAATATAAAGCTCTAATGCAATAAAAGCATATGACTCCAATAGGTCATCAAAAAGACAAGTCACTGTAGTCTAAAGCATATGGTCTCTTGTAAGACCATCTATCTCTACAGGTGAAGGGACACCCACAATAGAATAAGGTTTAGTAGCATGATCCAATGGTCTGGATCATCCAAGATGATTCATCAAATATCTTCCTACACGATTAGAACATATTCTAGATGTGGCAACTACAATATCACCAACACTGTCGATTGCTTCCCTTTGGGAAGTAATGACAACCTGATCAGTAATAGTGTCTAGGGCTAGGGAGATAACAGGCATCCTCTCACTAACCAAGGTCCTATAAACTAGAGCCTATCAATCTGGTCAACAATAAGCATCTCTATTAGCAACCATGTCCCTCCCCTAACCAAAATATGCTAGCAAATCCAAGTAGTTGACCTTGAGGCCCATATGAACCTCTCCATATAACTATTGTACAAAATATAAGAGTCAACTTCACATAACTATACATTATTTAATCATTTGGATAAATGAATAATTAATCTCATATGCTATTTTGAAAAGGAATTCTCAAATAATTTCAAAATATTTTACATGTGTTGCGATAATTAACTAATAAAAATAAGAACAAGCTATCAAATATAGTAGGACTATGGATGATTTTAGCATCCCCTAAAATTCCTTGACAAATATGGAGACATTTAGATCATGGAGGGGATTTCCTCTTAACAGTGGGTACCTACTCCATATTTTACAACACAAGACTTCATAATTGAATTATAGCATTTAACACCAAAGATAATGCTAAATAGAGGAAAAGTGGTTATAAAAATTTGGCCCATGAGGTCCAAATGTTGTAACAATCTAGAATTTGTTAAAAGATCATCCAACCCAAGTGGATAGATAGAAGTTACATTTATACCTAATGATTTTACCATAGATCTACTACAATAATAACACATATTCCAATCTTGGATATCATGTATACTACTATAAGCAATAAATATCTATAGTGTTGACTCCTCATGATTCCCAAAATAATTGATGTTAATATCATTCCATGAATTATCTAGTATTTGTAAGAGATTATACAATCCATAATCTTGAATTCCCCTTTAACAAACAACAACCTTGATATTTCTATACACTCCTTTGTATTTTAATTCTTATTTATGACCAATAATTTCTTCCTCAAAAGTGTCAATGTCTTGTCCACTCTAATGTCACTATCCATCCCTCCAATAGGATTTTCTCTAATCAAACTCTCTTGCATTAACCCTTACGATATACATAAATATTATATCTTTAACAACAACCCATGTTGAATGAAGTGGTCCACTCACTACATCCTATCTTGACCAACTATATTTTAACATGCCTTCCCAAAATTGATATTATGTTAAATAAAATTTCATCTTTTTAAATATTATAACTTTAACTCTCATCTATGTGATCAATGCACTTCTCTTTCTCTTGACATATCTACTATGTAGTTGTATTTATTACTCCTATGATTCAACACAAATTGGTAACTCTACAAAAATTTAAACCATTTTATGTGCTTCTAGTTCAAAATTTACATTGATTCTTGATAAGTTACGGTGCCTAGTGACCAATATACAAAAAAACTTATTTGGCAACAATTAATACATCCACTTATTCAATGCATATATAATAGCATAAATTTATAATGATAAATTGAATATTTATTCTTTATGTCAAATGTAGCTTTCCAATAAAGTGCATGACCACTAGTCTCCCCTCTTGGCTTAACATTGCTCTAGTTGTTTTATTGCTATATTAATCTAAATGAATTATTTGAGAATGAAAATGTGATTTAGTGTGGTCACAATCCTTTATTTAATTAAAGACTTATAAAGAGTTGCTTCTTAAATACTCATTACAAGTGGTTGGGTTGTGATAAACCATTCCAAATTAATAGTTGTTTAGGTTAAAGCCCTCAAAGGTTGAGTTACACTTGTTATGAGCCTTGTTGAAGTCTTGGACTTGTCTTGTGTGGAACCCACATTGGCTCATGAGATAATTATTATATAAAATTGATTGAATTCACATTGGTCACCCTTAGTGCTATGAGGCAATTAGTATGACTAAGTTGAGATTAACATTTCATTGCAATCATAATGATGTTGCACACGTAAAGCACCCTAATTTGGATGTGAATAGAAATTCATGTGGATGTTGTATATGGTCTTGAATCTATAGTTCTAATTCAAACCTTGTTGGTTTAAAAAGACTTGTTATTAGTGAGAGTCATATTTGACTTGTTCGTGTATTTGCATTTATAGATCTTTTCAAACTTTGATATTCTTCTGAAACTAGGGTTTGTCAAATTAGGGTGACAAACTAAATTCATCTTTTCAAACTTTGATATTCTTTTGAAACTAGGTTTTGTCAAACCCTAGTTTGGCAAACTAGGGTTTGTCAAATTAGGGTGACAAACTAAATTCATCTTTTCAAACTTTGTATTCTTTCAAAACTAGGGTTTGATAGTTCTTTAACTATCTCAAGCAAATTTTCTATATTTTATAGAATTTTTATGTATTTTATTGACTATAATGAAATGACATTTTTTCTAATGGAAGCCCCTATCAGCAAGCATATGGGACCTTGAAACGTTGGAAAGCATATACATGAGTTCATGGTAAGCATCAATGGCTTTCAAATGGCACTTGCATATACATAGAAATAGTGGCAATTTTATACCCCTGTGGGCTCGATGTGTATGTTGATGTGGGGTCTTCGCCTATCACAGAGCTTCCACTTGTCCCCTTCAAACTTGTCACCTTCATCCAGGTTCCCTGTCACTGTCGTCTGTGGGTGCTTGTTGCCTTCATCTATGGGTTCCTTTCACAATTGTGCTTTCAAATGACAAAAAACCTGTCATTTGAGAGTTTTAACCTATTTAAAAATAAAATAAAATAATGCCTTTGATCGAAGACCCTCTACAATCAAAGGCATTATTTTATTATTTTAATTTAGTGCTCAATTACCTTCATCCGAAGACTACCTACGAAGGAAGGTTCTATTATTTTAAGTTTTTATAAGGCTGATAGGGCCTTCTGTCGAAGGTAGGACCTTTTTTCGAAGGTGCCTGCTAGAGTTTTTTTGGCACCTTCAATTTTTCTTCATCCACAAAAGTGTAACCCACTATTGTGGGTTGACCCTACTCTTAAGTGGAGATTAGTTTAAGCTTGAAGCCTTAAGGGTGACATTCTACCAGAGGAAATAAAAGAGAAAGGTACAAAGTACACAAACACATTAGCTGAGCAAAGCCAAGAGTTTAGTAGTCTTTAAGATCATTTTCTATCTAGGGACCCTAGTTCTTTCCCATTTATCATTTACCCTTAGTCTATCTTGTTTGCCATCTATGATCTAAGTCTAGCAAGCATCAATAAAATTTGTTACTTGTTTAAGTTGAAAGCTTGTCAGATTGTCTTATCTAGATAAGGATCAATCCTCTAGCAAAGCCCAAATTTAGAAGCACTTCATTTCACTCCCACTCCCCACTTGAGTTCTAAATCCCTATCTAACATACTTGATTAGGTCTCTTAAACTAGAATAACCTGCAATCCCCTAGATTGAAAATCATACTAAAGAGCAAACATATTGTTTGTTCCATAATGCATTCATACCAAAACTAGAAAGAGTTCCAAAGAAATAAAGTGAATGTCATAACTCATGATGTTCCATAGAAGTAAAAGTTTCATTTCAGCAACCCTTGTGTTCTTGCATCTACATATCGTAACCTACATTTCATCATTATCATAATTGCATTCTTAGAGTTGAAGCTCACAACATAATCAAAGAGTTCTTAAACTTCCAATGTGCACAAGAGATGTGTATTCATATGATAGAAAAAAAACCATAAAAAGACAAACTTCCATTAATATATATCAAAAGTTTACATTCACAAGAGTACAAGAGCTAAGACAAAATACTCTCGAAGTAAAGTAAGGCTCCCCATGAAAGGGGGCATAGTTTCAAAAAGCTAGAAAGCAAAACAAACTAAAGGGAAGTTTCCTCCAATAGAACCCTCAGGACTTCTACTTTGTCTATATGTACCACTTGTCTCTCCATGAGACCTGTGTGAATGAGGTGCCCTACTATGAGTGCAAGAATGTGAAGGTCCCGCAATGCTAAGCTCTTACTATTAAATCCCAAGATGAGCCATCTCATGAAGAACATCATTCTCACCCCTAAGGATGAGATTCTTGGCCTTCAAAGTAGCAATCTTCTGACACCAATGATAAGCAGGTGCAAAAACATCAGTGTGTTGCCTAGTTGTACGGGGTACACCAGGATCAGCTAAAAGCATCTCTCAAGTTAGCCTAGTGAAGGGGGTAGCTAAACCAATGTTGACCTCATGAATGAAACCCCTCCACTCCTCAACACTACCTGAAAAGCAATGTAAATACAAAAGGTGTGATGATTCTTGACAGAAAGGAAAGAGAAGAAAGGACAATGAGAAATTGGTAAACCAGTAGTAGACTCACATGAGCTATTAGGCTGCTAGGTAGGGTCAAATTGTTGCATCACCTCATCAGAGTGAGGAGGTCTAGGCATTGTGAAGGTACCCTTAGGTATATCATACTCATCAGAATCTGTCTCCATTACACCCCCTATTGGTCTCTCATTAGACAAGTCATCCCCATTGGGAATGTAGTCCTCATTAGTAGAGTCATATTCATCCACCACAATGAGTCCCTGGGAAGGAGCTCCTCTCCCTCCCCTCTGTCCATCTCTCAGGGTCCTAGAATATTTGGTAATCAAAACCCCAAGAGTCAAGGGTGTCCAAGCTACGTCATCTAGCTAATCTCATCCATCTCCTAGATAGATTTGTAACAAGTAGGTACTGGGGCCAACTCCTCAAGAAAGTTCTCACCAAACTATTATAAAACGTGCTCGACAGGATGAGCCTCAACTAGACCATTACGATCCAAAAGCTCCAATATGTTAAGACAATACTCCCTAATCTGACCATCATGAGACCATGCACCCTCCATATATGTGTAAGGGTCAGAAATAATATTTGCATCTATAAGAGTGACCATGGCACATAGAGAAGTATCAAAGTGGCCCATATGAACCCACCTAGCAGCTCTTGGTAGTCACTTATTAGGAAGAGGAATCTCCTTCTGATAGGGCTTGATGTGCTCAAAAACCCAAGTCATGATTAGAGAGGAGTGACTGAAAGCAAGAGCCCCCTACCACGTAATATGATAGAAGTCCCTATAAACCATAGCCGGGATGTTTGGTCCCCAAGTGTAAACTCTACCCTACTCAATGCCCTATATAATTGGTGCCTAGCACCATCTCAAGTGAGTCGAGGCTTTCTCTCCAAATAGCCTCAATGCTGTAAACCAATTGGGAACTTCCTCAAGTGAGGAATGTGAAGTCATGGTATGGACGTGAGCTAAACTCTAGGCTAATCCTCAAGACGGATCACCCCCATGATTTGTGCCCAAGAAGTCTTGTCCTTGAAGGACTCGCTAGCTAGTAGAACAAGTGGGTGTCATCTCACAGGAACCCCTAGAATGTGATACACATCATACATAGTGATGGTCCACTCTTTTGAAACCCAAGGGAACTTGAAAGTGTTCATGTCTACATCGTAGTAAGTTACAATGTCGCAACAAATGTGTGCCATAGGATGTACAACTAGCACGTGGTAAACCCTAGCCAGGCTTGCTCTCCTAAAGATAGAAAGCTCATATATAGATAACGAAGCATACATCTCTGAAAGCAATAACTACTCACATTTATATCCTACCAATCAGAAAAGGGCTTTAGATTAGATCTTGTTAACTTAGAAAACCCCTAAAAACCATAAAACTTGCAGAAAATCTTACAAAAGAGCATATAAACCATCAAAATTGCAATAAATAGATAGATTCAATGTTCAAATTAGATCAAAAAAGAGTGAAGTAAACATCAAAAATAGAGTAAAGTAAACGTCAGAAAACATCAAATTTTAATGAAAAATGATCTGTCAGGGTCACCCCTTTCATCAGACTGGATCTCCCCTAGGCCACCCAGATGTTCAATAGGATCTCCTCTAGGAGACCCTGTTGTACAAGCATATCTCCATCGGGTGACCCTATTGCTCAGCCAAATCTCCCCTAGCTGACCTACCTAGAAAAAGAGGCAACCCTATGTGGCTATCCACCAAACTAAAAACGCTCTAAAAACCTCATTTCTTAGTTGATTTTGACAAATGAAAAAATAATCTTACTCTAAACAATAAAACAAAGACAATGCAACAGAGAAAGTTATCAAAAATAGACAATTTTGAGACATTATTCACAAAGTTCAACCTATGGTTTAGAGAACGGTTTTCACTATTTGCGTACCTAATTCTCAATGGCAAAAGAAGAAGTGGCCATCTTCACAATCTCCTCGATGATATCCACCCAATGACTACTCACACGATCAATTTCATCACTAATTCACCCAAATATCACTAATTTGCTTCATTTTTCTCTCCCTTAGCTTAGTTTTCTTTATGCATTCTTAGATTATTTTTTTCTTTTATGCATCTCTTGTGCATTCATTTTACATGCATTCATTCCTATAGGTCTCACTGACAAAGGCAAACAACTAATTAAACTCAAACAATCTATGGTATGCTCGTCATTTCAATTTTTATTATTCATTTTGATATATTTAGATTCCAGACTAACACTAGTTGTTGTAGGTACAATTATGAGAAAATCGACAAGTAAGGACTAGTTCGGGAATAGTACCTACCATTCATGTTGACTACCGTCCCTGAGGGGGCGAATATGTAAGCACCAAAATCACACACAACCTCCATGAGGACCCCTATGATGAGTCATAATCCTTGTCACATACATGTAAACATGAAATAATATCCTCTCAGCAGTAATTCTCTTGGTGATGTGTTTTTTCTTCCTCCTTGTGTTGTTTCCCCTTTGTCATTTTCTCTCTCTCTTCGCTTTTGACACTTTTTCCACACTTGTCAATTTGTGTTTCATGTGCTTGCAACCCTATTCCTAAGCCTTGTACGTGTCTTGTAGGTATTTTTTCAACTTTGTCCAGTGTTTTTCATTCATTCCCACCCCTAGAGACCTTCTAGAGGTCCTCCCTAGCCATCTCCCACTTTTGCTTTTCAATTTCACTCAACCAATCCAAATCTCCCTCTATTATTACTAGATCTCCCCCAGGAGATCCTACTTTTGCAAGTGGAGATTCGGATTTTTACACATGAATGACATGTTTCTAGAGGTAGATCCCCTCCTTTGAGGGTCACCCCTATGAGGCCCTAACTAGTGAAAGGGGTGAGCCATGGCCGATCCTATCATATTTTCAGTCGTGGAAAAACTTGAGTTTCTAACTCAAAATAGCTCTGTTTTCACCTATTTTTCTTCTTGTTTGCATGTAATTTCATGCCAAAGATAGAGTTAACTATTTCATGCACCTACACATGTATAATTATCTCTATTTCATCTTTAGTTAACAATTCATGCATTCCCTTCCATTCTCATGCACTCCTTTTTCTTCACTTCTTGAGTGATAAGCTTTTACTGGGTAGATCACTCCAATTTTAGCCCAAATCACTCTTGAGTCTTCTAAGTTAACTCTCAAATAAAATTGAGTTAACTTTCCTTCTTCTTCACCTCTCATCCCTTGTTCTAACCTATAAATATTCCCCTCCCTCAAGCATAAAGGGAGGCAATTTCATTTGTGCACACAACTCTTGCAGGTTATTGCTCTCTAAATCAAGCATTGTCATGCTCATACATGACATAGGAGCCTTTTGCTTTCATTTGTTATTTCATTTATCTTTTCTAAAATCTCATTCACATCCATACACTACTCAAATCAGAAGCCATGGTGCTTATCAAGCTCTCATTGAGCTCTTTTCAAAGCTTTGAAGCTTCTTTTGCTTCTCTATTCTTTTTGTCGCCAAGAGGGTCACCCCGCTGCTACAAGAGGATTAGAGGTTGCCAATTCAAGGTTTTTTTAGGGTAGTGGAGGATCACGCATCTCCAGGTTCCTTCATTCTTTTTTTTATTTCATAGTAAATACATGTTTGCTTTTTCCTTGATAGGCTAAGTAGATTTACATTATTAAATTAGTTTCCCTCTCGAAAGTTCATAGATTAAAAGCAATTTTCTTTTCTTAGATTAGATTGATCCACGTATTTAGAAAACAAGCAAAATCATAGAATACATTGCATTAGGTAATTTCATCATAGCTTGCATACATTTTCTAATTCCTATATTAAGAGAAAGCACTTTTGATTTTGAAAAACATAAAAAAGCACAAAAAGATGTTTTGCATTCATATAAAATCCAAAAAGAACCAA
Source organism: Cunninghamia lanceolata (assembly GCA_027924645.1). NCBI lineage: Eukaryota > Viridiplantae > Streptophyta > Pinopsida > Cupressales > Cupressaceae > Cunninghamia > Cunninghamia lanceolata. The sequence continues at coordinate 4,231,460 of BSBN01000797.1, forward strand.
AACATTAGTAACATAGAGATTTTGCAAACCCTTGGTCTCAACACAGGGTCAACCTCAATCAAACATTGGTCAAAACCCTTGGTTTCATCACAAGGTCAAACAAAGTCAACACATAGTCAAACCTTAGGTCACACAAACCCTAAGTCAAAACCTTAGGTCAATTCAAGGTTAGATTAAACCACATCTCTCTTGTATCGGCTCACAAATGTGTCCTAGACTTAGAGGTGAGTGGCTGAGAGTAGTCCTCAATGAGATAGAGGAGATCCACCCTAGGAAGCAGTAAAATCAATTAGTCATTCAACAATAATGAGAAGCATTTAAACAACTCCTGGTACAACAAGAATTCATCCAACAACACGAATGATAGTTAAACTTCAACGAGAACAACAGCCTACCTACATAACATTGGAACATCAAAGACCTAAATAGGAGGATGATGACTAGTTACCCTTCTAGTCATATAGTTATATTTACAACCACGGTTATAGAACACCGCATCCAAACAAACGCATAATAGCACAGGCCCCAGGACTAGCCAACCCCTCTTCACGAAGTCCATCTCTCCAACAAGCCAGACCACCCTCGTGTCTCACCTCCTTTTGACTGGCTACTTCCATGAGAGTGAGAGTGATGTGGAGGTTCACCCTGTGGCAAGGAGAGATGGTTTGTGTGCATGCCAAAGCTGACTCAACTACTCTTAAGGCCACCGAGTCATGATTTTGAGCATATAATTTCAGAGGCATTTCAGGGGGTTGGTTCTTTGTGTGTGGTCTCTAGAAGAGAACTACAGGTACAAAAAGTTGCAGGGTAGCCACTGAAATGCTAGTTCAGCTCATTGAGGAGTGTAGACCCACAAAGTCAAAGGAGTTGATATTGTATATGGTTCTTTTTGTAGAATGTCTCCAAATCTTTAGGTGTGTACCCAGGTAGATTTCTTAGTCATAGTTGGGTGTTTTCCTTTACCATGTTTAATGGCATGAAAGTAATATTGGGTCAGATGAATGTGACAGCATTCTAAAAATATTGCAAGCTTTGTAATAATCTCTCTCATGTTATATATGGGTATATACAGTTATGTTTTGGATTACTAAGTATTTTATGTTTCAATATTTCATATTTCGTGGTGTATGCAAATACATAGCTCATTGTCCTTTTAGTTTTAGTTTATTGTTTTCTTAACGAACTATGACTTTGTTACCCATAGAATGGGCACCAGTCTAGATCCATTCCTATCAGGCTCACATCATTTAAACAAATAGAAACATTTACCAGTGGTTTAGGGGTAGAACCATCATTTATGTGTATGTATACTTGCACAGCTTGTATCAACTATATAGGGGTTTTGTGACAACCAATTATTCTTGGTTTAGTGATAGTTTTGAGATCAAGATAACAAGTTGGGTTTGGTTGTTCATTGGTTTTTAGTTATTCATTGGTTTGTAGTTTTTTATCTAGTTTGAACTCAATACCTGTTAAGGTATACCCCTTGGAATATCCCTCCAGAGCTTAGCTGAACTCAAAGTGCAGGGGATTAAACCCACTCCTATAGAGTTGACCATCAACCCTCCACATTATGTTAATGGATTGATTATGCTTGCATGAAAACCCTAACCTTGTGAGTGTGATTTCATCCTAAGAATTGGAGTTGTAGTTTTAGGACCCAACATATTGGCATCATTTCCAGGGAATGAATTAGAAGGTTGATCAGTTTGAAGCCCTTAGTAAAAGTTATTTGTAGTTGTTTGTTTTCTTTGGGTAAGTTTGGCATCCTGTCAACTTACACCAATAGATTGGTGTTGTTTTCGAGGATAATACTATTGGGTTAAAATCATTTGGAGATTTCTCTGGTGAGCTAAATCCAAAATCATTTTACAGCCTTGAAGATTATCACACTTCAAGGAATTCCACTTTTGGAAGAGGTGGTGACTCTGCTACAATAAACAAAGTTTTTTTTCTATTGTGTTTTTTTTTTGTTGGTAATCTATGTTAGGTCTCAAAAATGTAGGTTGTAAACCTTAAGACGATGCCAAGCTCTCTTAACATTTTTGGCTAATGAAACAGGGTTGATATGATTGAAATCCCCCTTCTCTTTAGGCTCTGCCAGACCTAGGTAGGTGTACCTTGATAGCTGATGTAGATTTGTGTGACCTTAGTGATCTACTCATAGTGGCATGTAGATGCGACACATGTATAAGGCTGAGAGTTATTCCTACTACTAAGGTTTGAAATGTGAAAATATAGACTATAAATTGATGTTTTAAAGTGAGTATGACCAGTGCCTAATTCTACTGGGTGAATGGAATCAAGAATTGTATGATATGTGGATCTTATTACTTGGCTTAACTCTAATTACTTGGCACTTATAAATATTTATACCTTATATAAATGTGCAAGAATGTTGGTTATGAGGATCTTCTTATTTATCCCAATGATATGTTTCCAAGTTACTGTGATTACTTTAAAGGATTGTAATTATTACATGTAGGAAACCAATTAAGATGATTCGTTTAAAGGATTTTAATTCTAGAGAGAAACTAATAAATAGAGATCACTTAAAAGGAATTTAATTCTCTCCTTGCAGAAACCAATCAACACAATCACACAAAGGTAGCCAATGTGTCTTGATAGATCAAATGCACGTTCAGTACACTTGGTCTGAATAACAGGAAAAGACCATTCTTGAGACAACCAAATAACTCATAAGCATTAATATTAACAAAGGAATTGAACACTAGAGATTTGAGCTACTAATTATATATTCTTCTCCATTATATTACTTAAAATTTAGAAGAGTTGTCTTGCATTTTATCAATAACTGGAGATAATAGTATAATTCAATTTTAGTTGCTTGTATATAAAGTTCTATCAAGTAATGATGTTATGATTGATGATACAAAAATGGCCTTGGTTTCCCATATATATGGGAAATGAACCAGCTTCAGGCTGAAAGAGGGTGTCACTTCATAATTCACACCTCTTGTGATAACTAACAAATGTTTAGAACATAATTAAGAAATAGACAAAGACAACAATGTGGGTGTTCACAATTGTCAGGATCTGACTCCATTAATCAATGTACAGAACCCATGATCATCTCAATCTGGAAAGGTTCTCCTCTCCAATGATGAAAAGTATTGATGTATATGCTTTGCCCAATGTTGTTGTAAATTTCCTCCTATATGCTACAAAAATACTTGAATTAGCATTGGCAAAATTCCTAAGGATCAAAAAGATTCTCTAGATTTTCTATCTTCTTTCTTAACCATTGTCTTCCATTTTTAAATCGGCTGAGTACGTAGACATGGTTCCTTCAACCCTTCATGCTTCTCTGGAGATAAACAGATTAATTTTGGCGATATGATCAATATACTCTTGGGTTGCATAAGTACCTATAGTTGATACTATATCTTTCATAACAAACTCAAGAATAAAAATCTTTTCTAAATGCTCATGTGTATTTTTCATTACTATGGACTCATCATTTACTTTATTCAGAGTCATTGGTACCAACTGGGTAAGTTCTTGCCTCCAGACATTTTGTTCTCTTAGATTTCCTTCATCATCAAAAAATCTAGGAAAAGATAGATCCAACGGTAGATCAAAGTCACCAAGGTCTTGTGTGAGCACAGTGTTTAATCTACCTTATATGTCAATCAATTCATCATATTCCTTGAGGACCAATACATTAACATCCCCCTTGGACATCAATTCTTCTTTCTTTTCTAGCATTCTGAGGTGTAATAGCTTATGTTCTTGATATGCAGCATATGACACATTGTGTATTACCCACACCTTATCAGCATTTGCAATCATTTTTTCAAATCTATTTTGGATCAATTCTGAGACCATCTCATATTTAATAGCTTTTATCTCTATCTCCAATTTATCACTCTTCTTTTGGAATTGCTCTACCTTAATCTTCTAATAAGTAGTATCAACTCTAGCCTTGACCACTCTTTTGTTAGATTCTAGCTAAGGTGAATAGATGTCTGATGATGATGGCAACATGTCCTTATAATTGGCAACTTCTTGCCTTAGTTTTTCATTCTCTGTCATGTACACTTTATTATTCCTTACTAGTCACTCAATTTGAGCCTTTGTGAATATGGAAACATTTGCATTCAAATCAACAGTCTCCAAAGGATTTGTTTCTTCAACTCATTGTATCAATAGGTGACCAAATGCTTCATTTGGATCATGGGCCTTTTATTAGGTGGGTACAATTCCCACATTAGTAATGTTGCCTTATCAGGATCATATCCTGTCCCTATTTTAATCTTATCCAGTGCTTCAATACTCAGCTGCACTTTTTTGTCCTGATTTCTTCTAAAGCTATCAAAAACAATGGCCAGGGTCATGTCCCACCCTGAGACTAGCATGACAGTAGCTTCTTCAAGTGGTGCTCTTCCCTTTTCTGGAGTTATATTCTCTATTTCTTTATCAATTTCTATTTGGATCTCCTTCAATGCCTCAGCCTTCACTTCAGGAGTGATGTTCTTCATTTTCTCCCTAGCTTGTTTTCCTTTGTACTCATACAAGAGGCTTTGAATTCAATGGTTTTAATAAAATCATCATTTGAGACAAATATTTTGCTTGCCACATGTTTGATATCATCTGATATCTCATCAAGAGCTTCAATCATAATAGATTCTCTCTCTACAGGGAGCTCATATTTGTTAACCATAGGCTAGAATGCTTGCAAGTCCTCATCCTCACTTTTCTCTTCTTCTTGTTCAATGTCAAAGGTAATGTTAGGTGTTGGCTCTAGGGATAGATGGTTGAGAGGAGCTTCATATTCATCCTGACATGTATCTTTGATGCTCTTACTTCTTCATTCAAAAACCCACAAGGGCACATTTTGATGAAGGGGATAAATCATAAAACACACAACAACAAAAATTGCACACAAAAAATAGAACTTTCTTTTATTGATTTTGGACAACTTATTACATTACAGAAGCTCAAATACAATCAGAGGAATCAACCCTCCACATGTTGCAACACATTACAACTTCCTCTCGCAAGACTCTAGAATCATCTGCCTTCTGCAACCCTCAAATCAACTAGGGTTTCTATTTTCCCACCTATTCTTGAGTCTATGCTTCCCCCCTTAACTCTACTACTGTCCAAGGTTCCCAAAAATGGTTATTAATAGCCTTTTTGGTGGCCAACAACCTAATTTCAAAATTTTCATCTCCCTCCAAAAATAGGTCAACTTCAGGGAGCCATAACTTTTGATCTGCGTGTCCGATTGACGAACCATTTTATGCATCGAAAATCTTGCGGAGTGCTCTATGCGCTAGCAAATTGCTCTGCTAGTTTTAGCCATTTTTGGGCCTGTATAGGGCCATTTAGTGCCTCAAACCTGAGTTTGAATAATTTTTAGGCATTTTTTGGGAAATGAAAAATTTAATATATTTCAACTCGCAAATGATCTTTGCGTGATTCCTTCGCCAAAGGTCTTATTTTTCAGTTATGAAGCTTCCTGTAAATTTTCACTTCAATCCATGCCCAAATGCAAACTTTCTAAAATAGCAAGTTACTATTTTTAGCAGTTTGGAAAAACTGAAAGTTCTACATCATTATTCAAGCGATTATGGAACCATAACCACAAATTTTGAAAATAAATGGAAAGAACATCAACAATTTTGAAACACATCTTTTTTTTGGGTGATGCAAGATTGCCCTTACACCACTGGATGCTCCTGCATCACATTTTTAGTCAATGTTGCCTCATTGGCAGCCAATTTTTCCAATCTTGAGATAGGATCACCAATCTCAATAAAGGCCCCTTTATACATAAGATTATTTGAAACTCTCCATGATTCTTCCATCATTATCTATGATACTTATTTCTCCTTTCAATAGTAGAGTTTGCATCAATATTCTTGATTAGATCATTATCTACAAAAAGAGTATGCTGATATCTTTTCAACTTCTTATTAACTTTGACACTATTTATGAAATGCTCAAGGTCAAAGTTTTCTCTTGCAATTCCTAATGGCATTTTGAAATGATCTAATTTATTATCAATTGCTTAATACCCCTTTTCAGAAAATGCAGTAAAATCTCCAAAATATAAAGTACCTAGCATAAAAGACTGTTTATTGTGACATTTCAAATGTATAAAATTGGAGTAGGATAATTGCCTCACAATTTCTAAATAGGCAATTCTATCAGGGCAAGTCTTTGGAAGCAAGAGTGGTGCTCCTTCATACCCAAAAACTCTAATTTTGTGCAATTATTGTAGATGTACAAATCACCCCAGTTGTGATTGATTTTCTTATCTTTATCCATATCCTTAGGTCTGAGAAACTTTTGTATAGCAAGTGACAAATTATAATTACATGGATGGCCTAGTAAAACATTTAGTGGCTTCACAAAATACTCTTTAAAGTATAAGTAGTGTGATTTATCACATCTATTATCCTAAACAGCTATCCACATCTGTATGGGTTTAATGTTTCCATCCCTATCCAAATCTTTGACCCTGAGAGACTCATTCCACAGACCTATGTTATGTCCTTCATACAAAACAAGATGCATAAACAAGGAATAGTGCATGAACTTAACACCTCCCTTCTCACTTTTTGCGGAAATCAAATCATTATGGAGATCATTTGCAAGATACTCAACATAATCTAATGGATGAGCCTCTTGGCTCTACACATCTTTACAAAACCATTGGTGCCACTTCCATGAATACAGGGGCATCCAAGCCTAACACTTGATAGATAGAATAGTAGGTGTATTGAAAATATTTCTCAAATAAGTCAATAGAATATGGGGGATATTCTACCCCAGAAAACACTCTGAGCTGATTGTTTTCATCACGAGGCCTATGAAATGGCATCCCCCACCTCTTATAATTGTTGCTCAAATTGTGATATTCATTTAGGAGGTCCCTAATCCTAAACCTCATGTCGAGACTGGTATCCAATTGAAATACCATGGATATATAATCCCTGGTGATAGAGATAAAGGCAGACCCATCTTTAAGCTCAATTAGATGGGTTAGTGGGTTGTATCTATCTACCAACATTTTGGGTAAATTCCACATTTACAAACACATTAGGCACCACTAATTTCCCCAAGTTTAACCTCCATGGACTTGAAACAGGTTTATGTCTATACATTTTCCTATAGTGATATATAAATAGGTCATATCCTCTTATTGGGGTCCAAGAGTCACCTACTCATTCGTTCACATCTTCCAATTGTTCAACTTGGGGGTTCAATTGGGCGTTTCTCCTAGACCACTATCCAGAACCCGGGCATTGGTCCATCAAATCCTAGTTCAAATGCCTCTCTTCTCTTTTTTCCCTCTTTTTAAGGTTCTCAGTTACATTTTCCATGATAGAAGAAGAGAATCTATATCTCTATGTTTATACATCAATGATTCTATGTATATTCTACAAAATTAAGCTTGAGCTTGGGGTATTTACTTGAATTAGCTTCTTCTGGTTATTGAATTGCAACCCTTAGCACTCACCTCTTTGGTTTTCCTTGATTGCTTAACGATTTTAAAAATCCTCGTAGAGATTGATTTTACTACACTTAGCTCTGGTTCATTGATGGCACCTTGTGGCAAATTTCATATTAGCGCAAGAGTAATTAATTCATTTGAATGTGATCCATTTGATCTGTTCCAAATAGTCTTGTCAATAGCTCATCAAGATGACCCTTTTTATGTTCTTATCGATATCTTTCTCTTCCCCCAATGTTCTTTTATTCCTTTTATTTTCTTGGGGATTTTGGAATGACCCTAGATGGCATCATACTAATAGCACGACTTCCTCTCGAAACCCATTTTGTGAATAGTCTCTTCAATATTTTCTTATCTGTTCGATGTTTCTTTTCTTATTCTATCATTTTTCTTTTTTGGGGGGACTAGGGATCAACTCATTTCGACATCCCAAAGTCTCTTCGAAATACTATCAATGTTTTTCTTTATTCATAAATGTCATCAACTTATTGGCAAGACTGGAAATCATGTTACTCTAATATTCTGAAGTCAGCTCAAAATTTTTTAGTTACCCTTTATAAAATGTTATTGCTTTATCGGTGGGACACATTTAAGTGTCACATCAATATACATCTATCTCTTTGATATGCTTTTGGTGTTTTTGGAATGTCGAAGAGACCCTTAAATGACTCATTCTGATAATTCTCAATCTCTTCAATCTTTCAGTCCCTTCATTTTTTTGATGTTAGCCCAATATGCTGATGAGTTGTATGTTTATGTCCCTTTGATCTTTTGGATTATTGAAGAGACTCCAAAGTGAGTCTCCCCGATATAGTGGCCTCTCACCGATATCCTTCATATCACTTATTGAAGGGTCCCTAGGGTAAGTCTTAGCAATACAGCAGTGTTTTTCTAATGAAGGTGACAAGACATGAATTTTTTAGGGTTAATACTTTAGGTAGAATGGATATATTATTTTGAGTAGAGGAAATTTAAAATGTTATTTTAGGGGATAATATTATGGTGGGAAATGAATTTTTTATAAAAAATTTGGGGTTAAAATTTTTTTCCAACAATGGCTCTGGCTGGGGATGAATGGCCATGAGGTCATTGTAATAATCCAGAAATACTCTCTGGGATGCATACCAATGGTGGTGGGGAGGGGTGGGAAATGGAAATCCTAATCTATTGTGCATGGAAAAAAGATTTTTCAAGAGGAGAAGTATTTCAGGAATTGTCAATGCACTGGCAATTCCTGTACTTCACCACACATATTCTATAGGTAATTGTAGTCTTCACCACATTTACTAGTGATAATAAATGGGTCTATCCATAATGACTCAAATTTACCATGTTTCCCTTTGTCCTGTCCTCTGGCATTCCACATGAGGACCATGCCATCCACCTTGAATTTCCTATCATTAGCCCTTTTTTCAAATAGATATTTCATCTATAATTACATTTGTTCATTTTATTCTTGAGCTTGGACCCTTATTTCATCCAATTCAGCCAATTGCTCCATCCTCTCTTCCATAGGTTTAGGAATGTCTATATCTTCTTGGAGGATAAACTTATAAACTGGCAAAAGATTATGTATAGGAAGCCTGGCTTGAGTACCATATGCTAATTCAAATGGGGATTTTCATGTAGCCTTATTTATAGTAACCTTATCTACCCATAAAGCCATTTTTAATTTTTAATTCCATGTCTTCTTGTTATTTTCCAACATCCTTTTGATTATTTTTAGGATGATTTTGTTGCTTGACTTTGCCTATCCATTGGCTTGAGGATGATATGGGAAGGCATATGAAATTATTATGCCATAGGATTCATAAAATGTTTTAAATTCATCTGATCTAAAGCACATGCCATTGTTTGTAATGAGTCTCACAAGAACTCCAAACTCTAGTGATGATATTTTCTAATAAAAAATTAATCACCACCTTACAAGTGGCTTGTCTGGTTGGAATTGTTTCTATCCACTTTATAAAATAATCGGTAGCTACCAAGATCCATTTGTATCCACCACTAGATCTTTCTGCAATTTTCCCTACAAAGTCTATTCCCCATTGATGAAATGGAGCTTCAACTTGCATTGGTCTTAATGGTAAGGCTCCTTTGTAGTTTAATCTTCCAGAGAACTTTTGACAGGCTTCACATTTTCTCACATATCTGTGGGCATCTTTAAAAACTTTAGGCCAGTAGTAGCCTGCTCTCATTATCTTATGGGCAGTAGTCTTTACTAAGAAGTGTCCTCCACACACACCTTTATGCATTTCTTATAACATCTTCTTAGCTTATGTTTTATCCAAGCATAACAATAAGAGACCGTCTCTATTTTTCCAATATAAATCTCCATCTATGAAAATGTATTTTGATGCAATGAGTTTCAAAGTTCTTTGATTGTCATTCAAGCCTTGGGGACACTTCATGTTTATAAGATAATACATTATATTGGTGTACCAAGGTGTGTGTTCAATGCTTGCAATCATGTCACATTCCTTTTTTTCATTACAGATTTGTGAAGCTTCCAAGTAGGATTTGGCCATCAACTTGGCTAGTCCCTACCCCCTTACTAGTCTAGTAATTTGAATATCAATATTAAATTCCTAAATGTGATTTATCCACCTATACCTTCATCTTGTGACCTCAGTTTAAACAAATACATCCTTAATTGCAGCATTGGGCACATAAGCAATCACTTTTTCCCTCAAGTAAGGTCAGAATGCCTTGACTACTTTTACCAGGGCATAAGCTTGCTTTTTAGTGATATCACATTTCAATTCTTCTCCTTGAAGTGATTTACTAAAGAATGAGATGGGTTGTTCATACCCTTCATTATTCTTTTGTAACATTACAACTGCCACCGTGTGAAATGATGCAAAAGAAAATATCTGAAATGGTTTGTCAAAGTCTGGAGACTTTAATTATACATGAGCTTTTTTAATTGCTTTCTTAATGGATACAAATGCCTCAATAGCTTCCTCTGTCAACTCAATTTTTTAACCTTTCTTTAACATTTTTGAGACTGGCTTGACAATTTCTGCAAAATTTGATATGAATCTCCTGACAAAGTTAATTTGTCCAAAGAAGGACTAGATGGCTTTTATAGTATTTGGAATGAGAATTTATCATAGCCTCTACTCATTCAATATCAATCTTTATTCCATCCCTTGAGACTATATGTTATAATAATTTGATACAATTCATCTGGTTTGGATACAGATGTTCTATTATATTTTAATATCTTGGCTCTCTACACAACCTGACTTCCTTCCCATTTACTAGTATTGTTGCATATGATAAGTCCAATTGGACATTTCCCCTACTACAACAGTCCATTGTCTAGATAACAACATTCCATAGTATGGTGGAGTATCTACTATAGTTATATCAGTTTTGTAAGTTGCTTCAATACATGAGGCTAATTTCAGTTCAACATCCTTGATGACTCCAACAACTAGGATGGACCTATTGTCCATTGTATAGCATTTAACATATGTTGTGTCCACCCACAAGCCTAATTCTTTCATAACAACTATTGGCATGATGTTTATTGTAGCTCCAAAGTCAATCATACAATTTCTTACCAGTTTGTTATTGATTAATAGTGTTATATAAAATGGATCCACCTAGGAAGGATTCTTTGTTATAGTATCACCAAGATAGATTTTAGGTGTTTTCATGACTTCTTGTCCAAGATTATTTATTTTGTTTTCTAACCCTTATTTGTTTTTGTTCTAGTTTTGCTGCTTATTTGGTATATTGGAAATCAATTTGAGAGCATTATCCCTGTACTCATCTATTCTCATCATTTTTATTAATGGTACTAACATTTTTATTTGAGACAATGCTTGTGTTATGTCAAATGAAGGAGTAATGGTGATTTTCTCTATTTTTTCTTTATTGAAACCTTTCTCTTCATATTGCTGCTTACTTCTATCCTTTGTATTATTTTGCTCAACCTTTGATATTTCCTTATGTGTATTTTTCTGAGTTTCTCCTTTCTTCTGGCTATCCAAGGCACCCTTCTTATGATTTGGTTCTTTGATGAACAAGCCTTTGGGTGTTCCCTGATCTGCATTTATGGTTCTATTCCTCAAATTGTAATTAGTTCTAGCCTGAGCCATGGCGGCAATTATATGATATCTTTTCTCTTCCTCAGTTGGTTTTCTTAACTAGAATTGTGGGACTACATTGGGTATATATGTGGTTCCTTCATTATTATCTTCCTGATTAGAGAAGATTTCTTGTTGACCCATGTTAACATTATACCTCTAGTTTCTCACATCGTATTCAAACCCATCTTCAAAGGATGAATATTCTTCATTAATTTGGTGAGGTCTCCTTCCTAACATGTTTATAGTATGATCATCCCTATCCTGATCATAAGATACTTCATTTTCTTGTGATGATTGGGCCACTACACGGTATTCAGGTGAATGTGGTAGGTTGCATACTAAACACCATGGATTATTTTCTACCACGTGTTCCTTGTTTCTTTAAGGGATCAGGGGTGTCTTTACTATAATTCTCCTTTTGTTTGTTATCCATAGGTCTCCCATCCTTCCAATTAGTGTTGTAGGGCATATCATGTAACCTAGTCCTTTCATTTCTATAATAGTTTGTTTGCCTAGTTTGATGGTTGTTAGGACTTTGTGGAACTCTGATCTTTTCCCTCTTACCAAGTTTTAAAACAACTCTCCTGTTATTTTCAATATTCATAGCAGCTTTCTGAGCTTCTGCAAGAGTAATATGAGATCTATTTCTAAGTTCATATCCAGTTTTGGGATCAAAGGTTTTTAAGTATAAATCCAAGGCCATACCATCCAGGGGTTTTAACTCTAGAGAGATTTTATGGTATGTTTTATAGAACCTATGGTTGAAATCGACAACTGATTAAATATGGTATCTTTGTATGCTTGTTAGTTCATGTATAGAGAAATTTGGTTCACATTGATTTCCATATTGTTCTTTAAACTGATCTTTGAAGTCTTCAAAAGAACTAGTTTAAGTGTCAAGCAAATTTTTATACCAGTCCCTAGCATCTTCGATCAAGGATAGCATAAATAATTTCATGAGGACATCTTCATATTGTACATCATAATTATCCATAATTGTCTCAAAGTTTTTGATATGTTCTTTTGCTCAAATGGCATTATTCCTAGAAAACTTTGGGAGTGCATTTCTCATATCATTGTCAATGGGATCAGGACATATTTGGTACCTAGATAAATCTAGTTTCTTGTATCTGTTTATATTCAGAGGTCCTTGCAGGTTTTGATTTGGCTAGTATTGTTGGTGGTGGTGTGGAGGTGCATGTTGCTATATATTATGGTGTGGATTCATACTTACATTTTGCTGGTGAGGTGGAACATGATGCTAACTAGGAGGTGGATAGGTAGTAGCCATATGTTGGGAAGTTAGATGAACATTATGTGTTCTTGGGTTTTGTGGTGGAATTTTTTGTTGTACATGACTAGTGTTACTTGGATTATGTGGGGCTTTTGAAGCATTTAAACCACTTACACTCTAATGTGACCCTTGTGGATTGATTGTAGGGGCATGCCCACTTTGCTTATGGGGGTATATACTTTGAGCTACTTGTTGTACTTCTAAACTTTATCTGTTGTAATTCTTGTTTTATTCGTTCTTCCTCTTCTTTCAGTTTGGCTAGCCTAAGCTCTTCCTGTAATTTCTGTAAATTTTCTTGTACCTCATCATCATTTTGTGTCTTTTTGTGGACTACCTTGAGTCTCTGTGGACACCATTTGATCCATAAACTCATTTTGAACTTCTCCACTATGTTTTAATGATATTTTATAATAATATTTTGCTTGCATTTGTATCCTTTCATGTTCAAGTTGTGCCTCAAATTCAAGTTGCTTTTGAGGGTCAAGTCTATATTGGTCTAGAATATCACCAAATATGTTTTGTTTAGACTAGGTAGGATTAGCTTTTGATTGGAATTCCTCATGAAACTTTGATTCATGTAAAGGAGTAAAACTATTATGTGTTAGTAAGGGTTGCTCTGATGTATTTTCTTGAGTACTCTGGCTATTAGTTTGAATGTGTTCTAACTGATCTAATATTCCATTCTTCTTAGCAAGGACCTTTGAAGGTGGGGGTGATTTTTTATCATTCAATTTTTTATCATTTGTTTGGATCTCCTACCATCCATGTTACAAGAGACTGAGATCTTGTTTTAGAGTCACCACCTCTCTTGGAGAGGAATGATGTTATTTTCTGGGATTTCTCCACCAGTAGAGTTATGATTCTTTAATTTGTTGACACTTTGACTGGTAAAATTGGAACCAAATATTCTGGAGTGATCCCCAATGGAGTCACCAATTTTGTAAGGTCTAAAAAATGCAAGTTGTAAACCTTAAGAGGATTCCAAGCTCTCTTAACATTTTTGGCTAATGAAACAGGGTTGATATGATTGAAAACTCCTTTCTCTTTAGGCTCTTCCAAACATAAGTGGGTGTACCTTGATAGCTAATGCAGATTTGTGTAACCTTAGTGATCTACTCACAGTGGCATGTAGATGAGAGACAGATATTGACAGTTATTCCTACTACCAAGGTTTGAAATGTGAAAATATAGACCATATATTGATTTTTTGAAGTGAGTATGACCAATGCCTAGTTTTATTGGATGAATGGGGTCAAGAATTGTATGATATGTGGATCTTCTTAATTGTCTTAACTCTAATTACTTGGCACATATAAATGTTTATACCTTATAAAAACATGCAAGAATGTTGGTTATGAGACTCTTCTTATTGATCCTAATGAAATCTTTCCAAGTTACTGTGATTACTTGAAAGGATTTTAATTCTTACAGGCAAGAAACCAATTAAGAAGATTCATTTAAAGGATTTTAATTCTAGATAGAAACCAATAAATAGAGATCACATAAAAGGAATTTAATTCTCTCCTTGCATAAACCAATCAACACAATCGTACAAAGGTAGCAAATGTGTCTTGATAGATCAAATATGCATTCAATACACTTGATCTAAATAATAGAAAAAGACCATTCCAGAGACAACCAAATAACTCATAAGAATTAATATTGAAAAAGTAATTGAACACCAAAGATTTGAGCCACTAATTATATATTCTTCCCCATTATATTACTTAAAATTCAAAAGAGTTGTCTTGCATTTTATCAATAACTAGAGATAATAGTATAAATCAATTTCAATTGCTTGTATATATAAAGTTCTATCAAGTAATGATGTTATGATTGATGATACAAAAATAGTCTTGGTTTCCCATATATATGGGAAGCAAACAAGCTTCAGGCTGAAAGAGGGTGTCACTTCATGATTCGCACCTCTTGTGATAACTAACAAACATTTAGAACATAATTAAGAAATAGACAAAGACAACAGTGTGGGTGTTCACAATTTTTAGGATCTGAGTCCATTAATCAACGTAGAGAACCTATGATCATCCCAATCTGGCAATGTTCTCCTCTCCAATGATGTAGAGTCTTGATGTATATGCTTTGCCCACTGCTGTTGTAAATCTCCTCCTCTATGCTACAAAAATTCTTGACTTAGCATTAGCAAAATTCCTAAGGATCAAAAAGATTCTCCAGATTTTCTAGCTTCTTTAGCTTCTTTCTTAACCATTGTCTTCCATTTTTAAAATAGCTAAGGATGTAGACATGGTTGCTTCTACCCTTCATGCTGCTCTAGAGATAAACAGATTAATTTTGGCGATATATCAATATACTCTTGGGTTGCATAAGTACCTGTAGTTGATACTATTTCTTTCAAAACAAACTCAAGAGTAAAAATCTTTTCTAACTGCTCATGTGTATTTTTCATTACTGTGGCCTCATCATTTACTTTATTCAGAGCCATTGGTAGTAATTGGGAAAGTTCTTTCCTCTAGACATTATGTTCTCTTAGATTGCCCTCATCATCAAAAAGCTAGGAAAAGATACATCCAATGGTAGATCAAAGTCACCCAGGTCTTGTGTGAGCACAGTGTTGAATCTCTCATGTATGTCAATCAATTCATCATATTCTTTGAGGACCTGTACATTAACATCCCCCTTGGACATCAATTCTTCTTTCTTGTCTAGCATTCTGAGGTGTAATCTCTTATGTTCTTGATATGTAGCATATGATCCATTTTGTATTACCCACACCTTATCAGCATTTGCTATCATTTTTTCAAATCTGTTTTGGATCAATTTTGTGACCATATTGTATTTAATAGCTTTTAGCTCTGTCTCCAATTTATCACTCTTCTTTTGGAATTGCTTTGTCTTAATCTTCCAATAACTAGTATTAGCTCTAGCCTCCACCACTCTTTTGTCAGATTCCAGGTAAGGTGAATAGTTGTCTGATGATGATGGCAACCTGTCCTTATAATTAGCAACTTCTTTCCTTAGTTTTTTGTTCTCTACCATGTATACTTTATTATTCCTTACCAGTCACTCAATTTGAGCCTTTGTGAATCTGGAAACATTTACATTCAAATCAGCAATCTCCAAAGGATCTATGTCTTCAACTTGTTGTATCAATAGCTGACCAAATGCTTCATTTGGATCATTAATGATTAGGGACCTTTTATTAGGTGGGTACAATGCTTGAATTAGTAATGTTGCCTTATCAAGATCATATCCTTACCCTATTTTAATCTTATCCAATGCTTCAATACTTAGCTGCACTTTTTTGTCCTAGATTCTTCTAAAGCTATAAAAAACAATGGCTGAGGTCATGTCCCACCTAGAGACTAGCATGACTCCAGTTTCTTCAAGTAGTGTTCTTCCCCTTTTTTGAGTTATATTCTCTATTTCTTTATCAATTTCTATTTGGAGCTCCTTCAATGCCTCAGCCTCCACTTCAGGAGTGATGTTCTTCATTTTCTCCCTAGCCTGTTTGCCTTTGTACTCATACAAGAAGGCTTTGAATTCAAGGGTTTTAATAAAATCATCATTTGAGACAAATATTTTGCTTGCCACATGTCTGATATCATCTAATAGCTCATTAGGAGCTTCCATTGTAACAGATTCTCTCTCCACAGGGCACTCATATTTGTTAACCATAGGCTAGAATGCCTGCAAGTCCTCATCCTCACTTTTCTCTTCTTGTTGTTCAATGTCAAAGGTAACATTAGGTGTTGGCTGTGAGGATAGATGGCTGAGAGGAGCTTCATATTCATCCTTTGTATCTCTGATGCTCTTACTTTTTCTTTTAAAAACCCATGAGGGCACATTTTCAGTCAATACTACCTCATTAGCAACCAATTTTGCCAATCTTGAGATAGGATCACCAATCTCAATAAAGGCCCCTTTATACACGATTATTTGAAACTCTCCATGATTTTTCCAGCATTACCCTGTGATACTTATTTCTCCATTCAATAGCAAAGTTTTCATCAATATTCCTGATTAGATTATCATCTACAAAAAGAGTATGCTAATATCCTTTCAACTTCTTATTAAATTTGACACTATTTATGAAATGCTCAGGGTCAAAGTTTTCTCTTGCATTTCTTGATGGAATTCTGAAATGATCTAATTTCTTTTGAATTGCTTCATACCCCTTTTTAGAAAATGTAGTAAAATCTCCAAAATGTAAAGTACCCGGCATAAAAGACTATTTGTTGTGACATTTCAAATGCATAAAATCGCAATGGGCCAATTGCCTCACAATTTCTAAGTAGGCAATTCTATCAGGGCAAGTCTTTGGAAGCAAGACTGGTGCTCCTTCATACCCAAAAACTGTAATTTTTGTACAATAACTATAGGCATACCAATCACCCTAGTTGTGATTGATTTTCTTATATTTATCTATATCCTTAGGTCTGAGAAACTTTTGTATAGCATGTGACAAATTATAATTACATGGGTAGCCCAGGAAACCATATAGGGGCTTCACAAAATACTCTTCAAAGTACAAGTAGTGTGATTTATCACATCTACTGTCCCAAATAGTTGTCCACATATGTATGGGTTTAATATTTCCATCCCTATCTAAATCTTTGACCCTGAGACACTCATTCCACAGACCTATGTTATATCCATACAAAATAAGATGCATAAACAAGGAATAGTGCATGAACTTAACACCTCGCTTCTCAATTTTTGCAGCAGTCAAATCATTATGGAGATCATTTTCAAGATACTTAGCATAATCTGATGGTCAAGCCTCCTAGCTTTGCACATCTATAGTCAAAACTATTGGTGCCACTTATATGAATGCAAGGGAATCCAAGCCTAACACTTGACAGACATAATAGTAGGTGTATTGAAAATATTTCTCAAATAAGTCAACAAAATATAGGTGATATTCTACCCTAGAAAACACTCTAAGCTGATTGTTTTCATCATGAGGCCTATGAAATGGTAGCCTCCACCTCTTATAAATGTTTCTTAGAATTTAATATTCATTTAGGAGGTTCCTAATCCTGAACCTCATATCAAGGTTGGTATCTAATTGAAATACCATGGATATATAATCCCTGGTGATAGGGATAGAGGCAGACCCATCTTTAAGCTCAATCATATGGGTTTGTGGGTCGTATCTATCTTCCAACACTTTGAGTAATTCCACATTTACAAACACATTAGGCACCACTAATTTCCCCAAGTTTAACCTCCATGGATTTGAAATAGGTTTATGTCTATACATTTTCCTATAGTGATATATAAATAGGTCATATCCTCTTATCAGGGTCCAAGAGTCGCCTACTCATTTGTTCACATCTTCCAATTGTTCATCTTGGGGGTTCAATTGGGTGTTTCTCCTAGACCTCTATCCAAAACCTAGATATTGTTCCATCAAATCTTGGTTCAAATGTCTCTCTTATATTTTTCACCTCTTTTTAGGGTTGTCAGTTACATTTTCCATGATAGAAGAAGAGAAGCTACATCTCTGTGTTTAAACTTCAATGAGTCTATCTATATTCTACAAAATTAAGCTTGAGCTTGGGTTACTTACCTTATGGAGCTTCTTTTGGTTATTGAATTGCAGCCCTTAGCCACTCACCTCCTTGGTTTTCCTTGATTGCTTAATTATTTTAAAAATCCTCTTGGAGATTGATTTTACTACACTCAGCTCTAGTTCATTGATGGCACCTTGTGGCAAATTTCATATTAGCACAAGAGTAATTAATTCATTTAAATGTGAGTTGTTTAATCTGCACCAAATAGTCTTGTCAATAGCTCATCAAGATGACCCTTTTTATGTTCTTATCAATATCTTTCTCTTCCCCTGATGTTTTTTTATTCATTTTATTTTCTTCAGGATTTTTGAATGACCTAGATGGCATCATACTGATATCACGACTTCCTCCCAAAACCCCTTTGGTGAATAGTCTCTTTGACATTTACTTGTCTGTTTGATGTTTCTTTGCTTATTATATCATTTCGCTTTTTCAGGGGGACTAGGGATAACCTCCTTCCGACATCCTGAAGTCTCTTTAAAATACTCTTAATGTTTTTCTTTATTCATGAATGTCGTCAGCTTATTGGCAGGACTGGAAATCATGTTACTCTAATATTCTGGAGTCATCTCAAAATCTTTTAGTTACCCTTTACAAAATGTTATCGCTTTATCAGTGGGACACATTTAAGTGTCATGCCTCAATATACATCTATCTCTTCGATATGCTTTTGGTGTTTTTAGAATGTCAAAGAGACCCTTAAATGACTCATTCTGATTATTCTTAGCCTCTTCGATCTTTTAGTCCCTTCAGTTTTTTGATGTTAGCACGATATGCCGATGAGTTGTATGTTTATGTCCCTTTGATCTTTCAAATTATCAAAGAGACTCCAAAGTGAGTCTTCCCAATATGGTGGCCTCTCACAGATATCCTTCATATCACTTATTGAAGGGTCCCTAGGGTAAGTCTTAGCAATATAGTAATGTTTTTTTGATGAAGGTGACAAGACATGAATTTATTAGGGTTAAGACTCTGGGTGGAATGGATATATTATTTTAAGCAGGGGAGAATTAAAAATGGTATTTTAGGGGATAATATTATGGTGGGAAATGGATTTTTTTATAAAAATTTTGGGGTTAAAATTTTTTTCCAACAATTTAGACACCTCATTTCATTTAGTACAATAGAAAGTCAAGGTACATATAGTTGTCTCTCCTTTCCCCTCATGAAGCAAGGTCTATTTTACAAAGGAACTACTTCAGAAAAGGTGTTGTTTTATTTTAGCAAATCATGAATGTTTAATCACGGCCTTTAGGACTAAGAGTTATTTTTGGGCCGGTCTTTCTTATGCACCATCCTATGTCTCATGCCCTAACTATTTTGAGGATGAAGATGCTTGTAATTTGTATGATGATAATTCATCCTATTACTTAGATTGCCCTATGTCTTCCATTTTGATGCCCTAGTTTCAAATGCCCTTTCATAATCAAAATGAATCAGCTAGGCTGTAGTATGAAATTGAAAAGGGAAATTAGTTGTTAGAGTCTTTGCTACAACAAGAAAAGGAAATAAAAAAATCAAATCATGCTACGTTAGTCCAAGCTACAATCCAATACTTTTCTGATTGTTGTCAGTGGCTCATTTTTCAACCTCCTCCCATTACTAATGAAAATACATATAAACAACTGGACCTCTCATGGATGAATTATGAAACATAATCCATGCCCAATAGGATCTATTAATTGATTCCATTTTTTTACGAGTGTGAAGCTTATGATGGGAAGGCACATATTCTTGCATTTTCAGATTTTATGGACAAGTTCCAATTGGAGGATGAGGCTATGTGGATAAGGTTCTTGTTGTTATATGGAGCCTAATCAAAATTGGAGGTTAAATTTTCCCCTTTTATCAGTGCAATTTCCCCCAAATTATTTAATGAGGTTTTTGGGACAGCGCCCCCAAGATGGGGTCAAGGGGCAGTGCCCCTGGCATGCTCCCTATCGTGATATAGGGTGAGGTTGAGAGGTAGCATCCCTACGAGGGCTCAGGGGTAACACCCCTGAAACCTCAAACGACTTTATTATTTTATAAAGGCGTTAGGAGTTATTTTTCTATTGGCTGACATAAAAAAACCCTATTTTGTAACTAACATAATTCTTGATAAAAATGGCTAAGGGTTAGGGTTTCTGATGAGATATTGTATTGTAGCATTTGCAACGGTATTGAGTTGCAAGGATTGTTGGTTGTAATCGATTTGATTTTTTGGAGAATAATATTAAACTTTTGTTGGTGGATGTAGCCCAAGTTTGGGTGAACCACATTAAAAATTGTCTCTCCCTATTATTATTTCTATGTATTTTTTATTCCTCTATTTAATCTTTATTTGCATTTAATTATATCTTTTGCATACAATTCCTAACAATTCTTCGTCAGGTCACTTTGTGGATTAGCATGGAAATGGCTTGTTAGTTTCCTTGACCATCACTTTGCATCTTGGAATCATTTAGTGGATGCATTTGAAAAGTTTACAAGTGATTTGGACCCTGTTGTTCTTGTCCAAAAGCTTGAAAATATCAAAAGCTATGAGGGTGAATCCAGCATGGATTTTAATTTATGGTTTGTTGTTGCATTGTCTAAGATTCCAAATGCATTCAAATCTTCTATTACAACTTGCATTGATATGTTTCTTGAAGCATATGAAATTGGTCTGAGTTATGTGTGGGAAGATTTGAAAATAATGAGTATTTAGCAGGCATATTTGTCCCTAGATTCCATGGAAAAAATGAGAGTTGACTACATAAAGGGTTTGTTATCCACAAGTGCATGTGTTTTTGGTAATAAACATGTTGATCCAAATAGTAGAAATGTGGATACAAACAATCAGATGAGTGCAACATCAAAAGAATATGATTGTGTAGTTAGAAGGGTAAAAAGTGAAGGTGGTGCATCATATGACAGTGATGCAGATGATGAAAGTAGTGTATGCACCTACCTTTAGTTGGATAGCTCATCAAGTGAAAATTAAAATGATGAAACCAATAGTGACTTCCAACCTAATGCTAAGGTATATGGCTCAATGAACAATGAGGAAGGTACGTGCATGAGTGAGAAGCAAGTTGAATCATCTTGTAAAGTTGATTATGGAGATTATGCACAGGTAAATGAATTAGATTCTGAGCAAGGAACTTGTTTCTTGTTTGATGCATTACCCTCCTTTGTTCCTATTTGTGATGATGAATAAGTTGATATTTGCTTGCATGAGGATGATTTAGAGGTGGTTGCACTTGATGATAACCAATCAGAGACAGTTGTTGGTGCAACCATGGAGTTTCAGTGTGAAGAGCTTGCCCTGGATTGTGAAGATGGGGATCATGTCAATGCATATGAGAACCTATTTCTTTGGTACAAGATATGTTCTATTCCTCATGTAGAGTGTGCTTCATTTGAGCCACTAAGAAATGATAGAGAAATGAATGTGGAAGAACAAGTGTGTCATCAATCTATTTGCAATAGCATGCATGAGACAACAGATTGCCAAGGTGAACTTGAAACAAAGAGATTATTGGAAGAACTTGATTCTTCATGTGAGGTGTCTCATGATTTTGATTTGTGTGATGATGGTTTGGATTGTAGCCTGAGTCATGCTTATGATTCAGAAATTGAAAGTTGTAGTAGCACATATGAAAGTTTTGTTCAAGAGCTTGGTGGAGATACAAATGACTATGAGTTTTTCCACTGTGATGTGGGATTTTTACTAGCTCTTGAATGTGTTGGTTCTACAATAGAGGTTGAGTCATTTGTATCGGACATTGATGTGCATGAGCAGCTAGGTATGTTAATGCCCAAGTTTCAACATGTTACATCCCAATTAGAAGGTATACTTGAGCTAGAGTCTTTCCAGTTTGCTCTACAAGATGAAGTCTCTTCTCTTGTGGATCAATAGTGCATTCAGGCATAGTTCTCCTTTCCATGTGAATTGGAGGTGTTCTCATTTTCCCTCAATTTGCATGTAGAGGTCAATATGTGTAATAAGGTTATAGTTGATAATGGAGGTTTGCCTTCATTTATTTCTTTTGATGCTGACCTAGTTCTTGATTTTGCAACCCCAACTGTTATAAAAGTGCATGATATGGATTGGACTAGGTAAGAAATTTTAGATTGGAAAGCAGACAAGGACAAGGTTTAAGACCAAGGAGTATTCTTCTACAAAGCCATTGGAATTGATTCATACTGATATGTGTGGTCCTACCAAAATAAGGAGTCTCTAAGGTAAGAAGTATTTTATGTTTCTTATTGATGATTATTATAGGATGACATGGGTTACATTTTTTAAAGATAAATTAGAAGCTTTCAATAGGTTTAAGATTTTCAAGTCCATGGTTGAAAATGACGTGAATTCTAGAAACAAGTGCTTAAGGTCTAATAGATGTGGTGAGTTCACATCAAATGAGTTTGAGGAATATTGTGAAGAACATGGAATAAAGAGGCACCTAGATCCACTGCAAGAACTCCTCAGCAAATGAAGTAGTGGAAAGGAAGAATAGAATAGTCTAGGAGATGGCAAGAACAATGTTGAATGAAGCTAAGCTGTCTGATGTATATTGGAAAGAAGAAGTCCATACTGTTGTCTATATTCTTAATAGAGGAAAACTAAGAGTGAACAAAACTAAGACACCATATGAGCTATGGAAAGGAAGATATGACTCTATCAAGTATTTTAGAGTTTTTGGAAGCAAATGCTACATTAGAAGAAATAAAGAAAGTTTGGGAAATTTTGACTCAAGATCTGATGAAGGAATTTTTCTTGGGTACTCAACTAGAAGCAAAGCTTACAGATGCTACAATAAAAGACTAAGGAAGATAGTTGAGAGTGTAAATGTTAAGGTTGATGAAGAGTCACATCCATTCACACATGAGTAAGAAGATTGTTGTTCATATGAATCTACTTGCACAGAAGAAGAGGAAGAAGTTGAAGAAAAGGAAGAAACACAAAAGAAGGCCACCAAGACTCCTGCTAAGTATGTTCAGAAGAATCACTCAGAAGATTACGTAATTAGAGACAAAAATGAAGGATTACATATTAGAAGAAGATTTGCAAGGGCAAATGAACAGGTAAAATTTTCTTTGCTATCTAAGATGGAACCTAAAACCTTCATGGATGCCAGCAAGGATGAAGGATGGATCCAAGCAATAGAAGAAGAACTAAAATAGATAGAGAAAATCAAACTTAGGAATTGGTGTAAAGACTTGCAGACAAAAATGTGATAGCAACAAAATGGGTGCTCAAAAATAAATTGAGTGAAGATGGATAAGTGGTTAGAAACAAAACAATGTTGGTTTGTAATGTTTATTCACAAGTGGAAGGAATTGACTTTGATCCTGAGGAGACATTTGCCCCTATGGCAAGAATTGAAGTAATCAAGATATTTCTTGCATTTGCAGTTCACAAGGAATTCAAGTTATATCAAATGGATGCCAAATATGCTTTTTTGAATGGTGACTTAGAAGTAGAAGTTTACATAGAGCAACCTAGAGGATTCTAACTATCAGAAGATTAGAATATGGTATGCAGACTTAAGAAGGCTTTACATGGTATCAAACAAGCCCCTAGGGCTTGGTATGAATGGTTGGATAAGTATCTACTCTAGCAAGACTTCAAGAAAGGTACAACAAATACTAATCTATATATCAAAATTGAGAATGAGCACATATTAATAGTAGTAGTATATGTTGATGATATTGTCTTTGGTGACAATGATGAAATGTGTAAGAAAGAATTTGAAATGTCTATGATAGGTGAGCTATCATTCCTTATTGGACTTCAAATCACTCAATCTGATGAAGGTATCTTCATTTCAAAAGCAAAGTATGTCAAGGAGATGTTGAAAAAGTTTGGTATGGAAGACTACAAACTAGTGAGTACACCTATGGTAATAGGCTATCATCTGAGTAAAGATGATGAATCACCTCAGGTTGATCAAACTCTATATAGGTCTATGATTGGGGGCCTATTGTACTTAACAACATCGAGGCCTTCCATTATGCAAGTTGTTTGCATGGTTGCAAGGTTTCAAGCTGATCCAAAAGAAACACATATGAAGGCAGTCAAAAGGATTTTTACATATTTGAAGAGCACTCTGGATTATGGATTATGTATCAAAAAGGTAATGACTTATCCCTGACAACATACACTGATGCAAATTGGGTTGGTAGAGTTGATGATAGGAGAAGTACCAATGGTGGAGATTTATTTTTGGGAGATAGATTGGTCTCATGGTTTAAAAAAAATAGGATTCTATTTCTTTATCAACAATAGAAGAAGAGTACATAATTACAGTATCATATTGCACTCAAGTGTTGTGGATGAAGCAAACATTGAAGGATATCTAGGTAATGTATGATGATCCCATTTCTATCCTATGTGACAATACTAGCACCATCAATATTTCAAAGAGTCCAGTGATGCACTCTAGAACCAAGCACATATCCATCAAGTATCATTTTTTTAGAGAAAAGGTTGCAAATCAAGAAGTAAAATTAGAATATGTACCTACAAATGATAAGGTTGCAAACATCTTTACAAAAGCACTCTCTAAGGACACATTTGAATATCTCAAGAAGTTAGGAGTTGTTTCCCTTCCTTCTTCTAACTAGATGCACAGATGATGCATCTGTCTAGGGAGAGCAGTTCAAGGTATATTTATTATCCCTAGATTGATGGTGGCTACCTCTCAGGGGGAGCAGGTAGATAAGAGACTATGAAGGATGAAAAGGATAGCACATACATGGGGAGCTTGTATGTTTTTTTAGTACAAATAAAGACCACTACTCCTTTGCCCTTGATGTCAAAGGGGGAGAAAATTTGTAAAGTAGGCTAGTGTTCCCATCAATGACTAAGGGGGAGATTGTTGCATATGTTGTCATTGGTGAAAAAGGAGTGGATGTTAAAGGAGTAGTGATAAGAGGTGTTGTGATGTGGAAAGTACATTGGTGCATATGGTGTCAAAGGAGTGATGATTAGAGGAACAGTCAAAGGAGTGATGTTCAGAGGAGGTGTGATGTGAAAGATATGGTGATGAAATACATCAGCATGTTGTTGGATCAATATCATTTGTACACTATTGTACCTTATCTTCTGAAGTTCATGGACAAGTGTAAGTTGTCAAGTTAAAGGATATGCTGACATGAAGAAGTTGTGACTTCTTGCTTTTGGTGAAAAGAGTTATGATTGTTTATTATGGTGTTGTGAATGTTGCATTTAGTACCTCTTGATGAAAAGCATTGCATGGGATTTGAAGGAAAGTGTTTAAGTGATCAAAACTATCAAAGGCTCAGGGAATTGTATTGTAGAAGCTTAGGAGATTGTACTACATTTATTTGCACTTGAAGATATAACCTTGTAGCTTGGAGGATAGCTAGAGGCAAATAAGAGGTATGCATGATCCAAGTTTCAAAAAATAAAAGTACCGTAGATTTTTCCAGAGCTAGCAGAGTGAAAATAAGTCATGTTGTGTAAGGTTATCAAAGATAGAACAGAAAGCCACTGCATTTCACTGCATTTTGATGTTTGGCTTTGTTGTTTGAAAGAAAAGTTCAAATGGTTAGAATGTATGCTCAGTTCAAGTTTCAAGTGTTTTTTATCACCGCAAGTGTGTTTTTCAATATTCTATGTCAAGACTGTGGTGTTACAGTGTTGTTGTAGTCTCAAAGGTATAGAAAAATGCTTCACATTTCTCTGCATGTGAAGATATAGCCTAGTGGTTTGAACCATATGTGAATAGTGGTGTCTTGCATAACATATCCAAATTTCATAATGTAAAAGGTACTGCAAGTATGTTTAGCAATGTTCCAAGGTATGACTATGAGACAGGCAAGTGTAGGGATAACAGGTTTCAATGTGTGATCACTTGTGCCAGAAAAAAGATGCTTGAACTAGCAAGAAGAGTTTATGAGGAAGGTTGTTAGGGCTTATAGTTTTTATTTTGTGAACCACTTGTTATTTTTCTTCTCTGGTATTGCATTGGGTCTGGAGATAAGGCATGAAAGGATAAGTGTTTGCAAAGCCAACTTGGTGTGTTTGAGTGATTGTGCCATGTGTTTGGAAGTATGCACTAGCATAGAAATGTGTGCAAAGGTAAATTGGGTCCAGTAGACCTCTTGGTATGAACTGCATAATGGGATTTCATTCCTACATTACCGCAGATGATTTGGGAGTCGATAAGCAAAGTCAGTTACATGTTACATTTAGGCTAACAAAGATGATATTTTGAAAACTTGAGGAGGATATATATGAAGGATAGATGATTGTTTCAAGGTGTGTGAGAATGTGACTGTGTGTGCAAAAAAGTTGAATGATTTGGAAATTGAGAAGTAACTTTGGAGGTTATGATGCATGATTCATAATAGAGTCAATAGTGTATTGTGGAAGTGCTTTTAAGTAGAGATAATAGAGTGGAGGTGTTGAGGTTATATGAGTAAGTCAATATCAAAGAGTTAAAGGAGATGATGTTGAAGAGGTGATTAAACCATCATAATCAGTCAAGTGTTTTGGTACAGAGGTTGGTGCCTCATTTTGTAAGCATTGTAAGTGTTGTAGCACTTTAGGGAGTTGGAGCTTCCTTTGGGTTGGTGCCCATAAAACTGTGTGTCAGGGAGTTGTTGCTTGCTTTGGGTTGGAGCCCATAAAACTATGTATTATGGAGTTGGAGCTTCCTTTGGGTTGGTGTCGATAAAATTTATTGTAAATCTATTTTTATTTGTGAGGTTGGATTTGGACAGTAGATCCAAGAAGCTTACTCACTGTGGTTTTTCCCATCATGGGTTTCCACATAAATTTGGTGTCATTTGTGTATGCGCTTTTATGCTTAATTTGGTTTAAATGTTTAGTTTGGTTTGATTGCATTTAAAGGGAAATAATTTGAACATTGATTCACTACCCCCCCCCTCTTAGTACTTTTATGTGTTAAAAAAAAAAGAGCATTTGCAACAATAGAGGGGGACCAAGGAAAATTTCAAAATAGTAACTAATTAGCAGAAATAGAAAAAAGATACAAAGAAATTTGTATTTGGTGAGTAAAAAGAAGTTTCTAAATGAAGCAATTTCTAGATTTACCTAGTCACAATTTTGTTGCTTCAAAGCATAGTTGTAAATAATGTGATAGACATGGTTTGGATCACGATTATTTTACAAGATGGATTCCTAAAATTGTACGGGAAAGAAATTCTTAGTTAGGTAAAACTATTATACAAATAGATCAAACTATATCTATTTTTAAGATAAAGTTCACTTGAATGTCAAGTTATGACAATGAAAAACCTATGAGCACCCAGATCTATTTTTCTATTAAAAAGCCTATTTTTAACACATTCAAGCACAACTTGTGTTGCATCACTCTCTATGATGGTGGAATTCCTAAAAAAAGGCAAGATCTATATACAAAAGAGTATTTGCAACAATAGTTGGGGGCAAGGAAAATTCAAAAAAATAGCAACTAAGTGGTAGAAATAGAAAAAAGGAACAAAGAAATTTGTAACTATTTGGTAAGTGAAAAGAAGTTCCTAAATGAAGAAATTTCTAGATTTACCTAGTCACCATGGTGTTGCTTCAAAGCATAGTTGTAAATAATGTGATCGAGGTGGTTTGGATAATGATGATTGTGCTAGGTAGTTTCCTAGAATTGTGTGGAAAATAAATTATTAGTTAGGCAAGACTCCTATATGCATAGAACAAATATTTATGCCATGACTATGTAGCAATTATTCATTTACACCATGATAGAGTAGTTTGTTCGAAGGCAAGATTTTGGTGATTTTATGATGCATAGCATCATATATACTCAATTAGAGGCATACTAGCTAGAAATATGACCAAAATGAATATTTAGGATACAAGTAGTGTATTTTGACATAGATCTAGGTGGATTTTTTTTGTAAAATGGACTATATTGATCTAGAAAAATAAATGGTTTAGTTTTGAGTAGAAACAACATAGAACATGGCAAGCAAGGAAAAAGGAAAAGGGTCACAAAATGGGACCAATAATGGGATAGGATAGGAACACTACCTTGTAACGTGAATTCAAAATATAATATCCTCATGTTTATCTATCTTACTTAGTAATGAACAAATGAACTTAATTGGATTAATGCCACCTATGTTAGGTGAGACATGTAGAGCAAGGATTGTAAGATTCTTAATTTGCAAATTGATTTAAATCAACACAAAAGATATCAACTTACATCACTCTTGAATAATCCCCCATTGTACACAATCACATTTATACATATTCTTATACATCTATAAAATCCTCAAATTTGATAGCATCTAGAATAGCAACTAGCATGCAAGCATTTTAAGTTGTAAACCTATAGCATAATGGGTGGATGGTCTAAAATGACAAGTTCAAGAATGTTAAATTTGCAACAATAATGTCCATTGAATCTATTACCTCAACAAGGTGTGGGTTGGTGTAATTTAGAATTTTAGAGAATGATTATGAAACAATGCCACAAAATAGCTCCTTGGCCATCAATATTTCCATTGTCCCTTGAAAAGTGATGAAGAGCAAAGATCAATGCCATTTGAAACAAGGAAATTACAAACTAGTGGTCCAAAGTTTGAAATGATGTTCTTATGTGCAACTATTTTCTTATAAAATAAAACTAACCCATTCCAAATGTACAAGACAAATTATGAGACATAAGCAATAGGACATTATTTTTTCTCAGTAAGTTTTGGATAATTTGTTATGACAAAGGTTTTCCACACTTGTTATGAAAATAGCCCTTTCAAGTTGAATCCATGAGTTAGATTGTGGTGTCTTCCACCCAGTAACCATGTACCTCGACCATATGAAGGCAAGGGGGCAATCACTAGCCAATTTTTAGAGTCTTTCAAGGGAACACTAAATTTAATAAATGAGACTAGTGTAATGGAGATTCACATAGTCTATCAATTATAATCACATAATAAAAAGTCAATTTTCTATTATATGCCAATATTCCACCTGGTAACCCCCTACCTTGACCATATGAAGGTGAGAGGTCAATTATTGGCCAATGTTTAGAGTCTTGCAAGGGAACACTAAATTGAATAAATGAGACTAGTGTAATTGAGATTCATATAGTCTATCAATTATAATCACACAATAAAAAAATAAAAACTCATTTTTCTATTATATGCCAATCACAGTGTCAAATTCAATGGCTTCCATCCTAGATTTCATGAATAACATCTGTTAAGGTTTCACTCTCATTTTGTTCCTCTTTTCCTTGTTTTGTTTTGTGGGTTTTACTAGAATGGTTTCTTGCATTTGTAGATCTGGTTTACTGTGATGTAGTTAGTAGTAGAAGACAACAGTGATTAAATTTTTAAAACCATTGAGAAACCCAAAAAAATGCTATATTTCAACTAGAGATGTCTACTGCAAGTGAAATCTAGCAAGGTTGGAACATTCCTAGAGCTAAAACTACTTTGAGATCTACTTCACTAGAAACCACAAGACTCTACTGCCCAGCCCTAGCATTGACAATGTTGCCTTTTCAGTCACCTCTACATGAATTGTAGCATAATAGAGGCATGGAAGGAAACCAATGAGAAGGGAAAAAATAGAGCCATTGTTAGTTCACTGAACCTTTGAAAGTATAGTATTTGAAGCCACTTTACATATTATTTAAATTAAACTACCCACGTGAAATAGCCATACAAAAACATGATATGGTTCCTATAGTGATCTTGCTATATAGATTTGGAAGCAAACCTATACAAATGGAAAGTGAACCTATTTCAAAAGTCAAGTTATATTCTTCGTGATACTTATACAACCATCATTTGTATGTTTAATTGCATGGACACTCACGACCGCTCTACTTCTCATATTAAACATTGGGCTATAGAAGAATCCAAATAATTGGAAGCTTTACATTTGCATGGTATATGCCTATAGGCCTGCTTTCTTGTTCATATTTTCATCAAGAACTATAGAAGCATTTCCTATAACCCTTTTTGAGATTCTTTCTATCTGTTGGGAAATGAGATGTCTCAATCTTGCTGCACATTTCTTATAATAGTTATTTTTATTTAATTTTTTCCTATAGTTGTTACGTATTGTCGGTGCTTTGAAAATTGGTCGATTAGGTGTCAAAAGATGCCCACATAGTGGTATATTATGAAAGGCCTATTTTTAGGCATATTATGATAGATTCTATGACATTTGTAAGGGTCAAAAATAGGGGATTTCATTTTGGACGTGAGAGCCTATTTTTAGACTAGAATCTTGGCTGAGAAGCTTTGCACATGGTTTTGTAAAACCGCAGATGGTTTCTTGTATAGCGAGAAGTCTATAAATTGGAGGCTTGAGGAGTAGTTTGTGTGTGTTGAGTTTGCATGTCACATCTCATTTTTATGAACAATATGATTAATCTAGTTTAGTGAACAATTATCATGATTGATTTTACTTAAAGTAATTTTGCTTACATGGAGGTAATTATTATGAGTTAATTGATGAAGTTTGGAAATTATTTTTAACATGGAATATTGACACAGTGATTTGATTTGGCTATGTTTTGAGATACTAACCTATTGACGTCGAGATTGAGTGCAATTGGATGCAGATACTCGTCGAAGACGAGAACATGGTTGAGGTAGAGATGTTCTAGCCACTTGGCAAGAACTGTTTGGGATGGTTAACTCTGATGCAATCACACACTCACGTAGTTTCATATGCATTTTTGAATGGTTTATTTTATGTATCAATGTGTGGTTAATAAGTGTGATTGATGGTTTAATATTTAGAAAATATTGTGTTTTCAATCGTTATGAAATCTTTTTCGAATGCATGATTTGAATACATAAATTCATGTCTTTTTGAATTATATTTTAAATAATGTATTGTATTTTTAAATAGTGAATATATGTATATATGGTTGTATTTTATATATACAAATAAATAATAATAAATGTTTTCTATTTAATGAGTATGGATGTTTGGGAGACAATATATTAATTAGATTTAAATAATTACATTAAATTATGATAGATATAATGTTCTATTATTTCAATTCTTGAGTTATTTGAAGTAATTGTGTTTTAAATAGTTAAATTATATTAATAATATCATTATTATATTTGGAGTCTTAAATAAAGAGAATTAAAAATAACTTACTGTTGTGTCAGTAGGTTAATTAAGTTGTTTACTCTAACTTTAAATAAGAAAAATTAAGAGTCTTTAGTATTTTTATTTATTGAAAACCTCATGCAAAACAAAGTAGTCTGGAGTTATCAAAAAGAAAAGTCAAAACCTAAAACAATTCATGCCAAAAATCCAGAGGAGATTTTGGAAATTAAAAAAAAAATGTTTTCAAAGCTAGACAGGAACAGAGATTGAAAAATAGAGATAAGTTTCTCATATAAAAGCGAAATTCAAAACTGAAAAATGTTCCAAAAAGCTGGAGAAGAGAAGAATAGAACCTAGAAATCCTTTCAAGAAATTCATAGTTTTGGTTAAGCATTTTTACAGAGGAATATGGCGTGTTCAGATGGGGTAGCGAATGGAGCAAAACGTGAGCAACCAAGGCAAAATCGCCATCTTCTTTCAGGCATAAACTCTGGGTATTTTTTTTAATGCTTACATTGCTTAATAGACTATTAAATGATTGATAAAATGATTCAACTTGTATTATATCTTCTCTATATGATGACTGAGATCAAACTTAGACAAAACTGTAGGTTCCTATAGCATGATCTTATGACTGTATTTTATTATCATGCTGGCTAGAATGAGAGAAAAACTAAATTGACATCCTTTGTGTTAGTTAAATCAAACCTCTGGAATAGAGCTTGCTGTTGTTCTGGTAAACTTACATTATGACTATATTTTATTGCATGTTGGTAAAAGATCATGACTGTATTTTGATTTCATGTTAGCTGAAATGAACATTAGTTTACATAAATCGATCCTCTATGTAAAGACATGACTGTAGTTTATGTGTTTTGCCCAGATCTAGACTTTTAATCTAGTTAAAAACTTATGAAAACTCTATATTGATGTTAGTAAATGACTGGTAATTATGATATATCTACTTTCCTTCTCTGTATGTTGGCTAAATCAGCGACAGAAAGGTAGGAAATCAACCTTTGTTCTGATTGAATAGTAGATCTCTAAATTTTAGATCAAAATATAAACTCCCTGTAGCTTCTATGCAAATGATTATTGTTGTTGTCAATTTCTTTAGTTCAAACTGGAAAACCCTTGTCTTGTTGTAGCTAAAAAGAATGGTAATGAAACTATTTAACTGATAATTAGCACATCGACAAAGTCTGAGGCCATAGTTTAATAAGACTTATTTACTTACAATATTGTTATTAAGTTATTTTCAATCTCATTTTCATTGTTTCTCTTCCTAAAGCACCGTATAATGATTGTAGCAAGTATGATGAAAACACAATATTGGAGATATTAGACGACCGTTTAATTATGTTGAATGATTATACCTATTATCATTATGACTAAAAGGTTGAATATAACTTGTTTTTCATTCTGTTTTGAGCCATTATCTTGAATGATATATGTCTATTTTCATAACTCTGTTGTTAATCATTTTACCAATCTACAACAGTTCCTGTCATAGTTGTGACAGGAGGATTGTAATCTTTAAGTTGAAGTTCCTATCATAATTTAGACAGTACAAATATTTCCAATTGAAACTTAGAAAATAACTAAATAGCTCGTGTCACTAAAATGACAGTAAGGTAGAAACTATAATTTAAATAACTGCTTTTGAATGAATTAAAAGATTTGAAATTATATACTTTGTTTAAACCTTTGAATGCAATTGTATGTACAAGTTAGATTATTGGTTGTTGAAAGTGAATGTCTTTTCCTTATTTGATACCTTGGAAAAGGGATGGGTTTTGATTTATTATAAATCTTGAATTGGTGATTATTAATTTATTACATTTCTTGCTTCTTGGGAAAAGAAGTAGATTTTCATAGGAATGTATCGGGTTGCTTCCTAGTCTTGGATGCCAATGTGGATATATCAGAAATGGCTTTTCCTCTTTTTGGGAATTGATCAAGCTACTTGAAATAATTAGATCTAATTGCAATGCCATTAAAAAAGATGTTTATTTTATCTAGCAAAACTTATTATATAAATCTCTGCCACATCCTGTTGTGAGTCAATTTGCTTTTCATTATTAGAATTGTACTTTTAGACATTAGGCTTGCATTGGGTATTCCCTCCTATAGTTGTTACCACGTAGCTAGATATTTCATGCGGGCTGGGTTTCCTTCATTTCATGAAGGGATCTGGGGAAGGGTAAATACTTCATGGTTGGGTGGAAAAGCACCTGAGCCATGTTCTCGTCTCTCAGTTTGTAGGTGGTGGACCACTTGGTTCATGCAGTTGGAGAGTGTTGATTTGTTATTCATTGATGTACTTGTTATTATACCTATTTGGATGTATTATGGCATGTTGCCAAATGATTTATGTATATTGATTCATAGTGCTTATTACCTAGATTTAGCTCATGAATATGTAAGATTTAAAGACTTATTTGTTTTATATCAATGAGATTTTCTTTGTGAAGATTTATTGACTCTATTGATTCTTATTGATGAAGTTATTGTTTATAATTAACTATTGTATCTAAGCAGATTATTTACATCTTTTGATTTTGGTTATTGTGGTGTTGTATTTAAGTGAATTATTACTTCATTACATTATTTTACTTTTGTGATGGATTTGAGGGCTTTTACAATGTAGGTATTGTTATGCTTCTAGAATTCTTCTAGAGTTGTTTACTGGTGATACTCATGTAATAAACTTTCTCCACAAGTGTATGTAATTTTGTTGTTGGATTTGGAATACATTGAGCAGGCTTTTGGAGTGTGTGTTTTTTTCACCTAAAATAGTTTTCCCCACGTATATCTGGTGTTTTTGTGTTTCTTTGTTTATTTCATGCTTTGAATGTGTTTCTAAAATTTTTGTAGCTATTAGATTAGTTTTAAACTGTTGTATAATGTCTCTCCTCAAGATTGGCATAGGAAGTTGTTTCTGTCACTTTAACTTCCTTACAAGTGGTATCAGAGCCTGATCACCTTTGGTTTCAGTTGTGGGTTGTTCGGTTTTTTGTGCTAATCAAGGTTTGAG
This sequence comes from Cunninghamia lanceolata, assembly GCA_027924645.1. Classification (NCBI taxonomy): domain Eukaryota; kingdom Viridiplantae; phylum Streptophyta; class Pinopsida; order Cupressales; family Cupressaceae; genus Cunninghamia; species Cunninghamia lanceolata. The sequence goes on from BSBN01000797.1 coordinate 4,265,986, forward strand.
TGGGAGCTTGTGGAGAGGATACTTTGTGATCTTATTGCAGATATTTTTTTAGATGGCAAGCACATCTAGGAGGATTAAGGTAGAGAAGTTTTCTGGCATGAACTTTGAAATGTGAAAGCTAAAGATGGAAGATCTGTTGATTGACTGGGATCTATGGGATGCAGTGGATGAAAAAGTCCATAGGCCTATGGATCTAGATTTGGCTACAAAATATGATGTAATGGATAGAAAAGATAAAGGTCTCAAAAATTGTGCCTTGCAGATTTGATTATGATAAATGTCCATGAAGAACCCACTTCGAAGAAGCCTTGGAAGAACTTGGGTGAGATATATCAAACTAAATCTCTAGTAAATAAGATTTTCTTGAGGAAGAAGTTGTATTCCTATAGAATGGAAGAAGGTGGATCAATTTCTGAGCATCTAGAAACTTTCAATATGTTGGTGACTTAGTTGACCTCAGTTGGGGTGAAAATGGATGAAGAAGAAAGGTGCCAAATTTTGTTGTGTTCATTGCCAGACTCATGGGATAGCCTAGTCATGGCTATTGGGAGCATTGAAGTCATCTACTCTCTAAAGAGATGAGAAGGAAGGTCTCTCTAAATGCCAAAGAGGCTTTGAGTGTTTGAGGAAGACGAAAAGAATGAGGTAAAGATGAGAAGCAGTGTGGCCATTCCAAGTCCAAGAATAAGGGGAGATCAAAATCTCCTAGTAAGTCCAAGGCAATATGCTGGAACTATGGCAAATCCAGACACTTTTGAAAGGAATGTAAAGAAGAGAAGAAAAAGAAGAAGAAGAAGCAAGATTCTAATTATGAGTCTGTAAAGGAAGATGGAGATGCCTTTATTGCAACCTTGGCCACTCATGCAGGTGATAATGCATGGTTGATATACTCAAGTACATTTTTCCACATGATTCCTAATAGAAACTGATTTAGTAAGTATGAAAACTATGATGGTGGTAAAGTGTATTTGGGTGATAATTCTTTCCTTGACATTGTTGGTTGTGGTAGTATTCATGTGAAATTTTCTAATGGTAGAGTTAGATGATTTGATGGTGTCTTGCATATGTGGTAGTATTCATGTGAAATTTTCTAATGGTAGAGTTAGATGATTTGATGGTGTCTTGCATATCCCAGGACTAGCAACAAATTTATTATCTGTTAGCAAGCTAATAGATGCGGGTGTGCATGTACAGTTTTCTGAAGTAGGTGAGAAAATGGTGAGAGGTGCTATGGTGATAGCAAGAGGAAGTAGATTGGGTGCACTGTACCAGCTTGATGCATGCATGGTTGAGTGCAATAGCACTTCTAATAAAATTAAGCTAGAAACTACTTCACTGAAAAAAGAGATGGTTTCCTCTTCTGCAAATGGTCATGGCTTATGGGTACCCAAGGGTGCTCTGTCTACCAAATCAAAGTTGTCTACAGAGAAGACTATGTTATGGCACCAGATACTTAGCCACATTAGAGAGAAGGGTTTAAAAGCCTTGAAAAATAAGAACCTTGTTGAAGGGCTGAATGATTGCAATCTAGAGTTTGATTTTTGTGAACATTGTATTTATGGAAAATAGAACCACATTCAGTTTTACTCATCTTCTCATAAGTCTTCATGTATTTTGGATCTAATCCATTCAGATGTATTTGGTCCTATTGATGTTGCTTCTATTGGTAAATCAGTTTATTATGTTACTTTCATTGATGATTTCAGTAGGAGGACATGGGTATATTTTTTAAAGAGTAAATATAAAGTTTTTAGTCATTTTAAGGAGTTTAAGGCTATGGTAGAAACTCAGACTGGAAATAAAAATAAATGTTTGAGGACTGACAATGGTGGTGAGTATTGTTCTGTAGATTTTGACAGATTCTATACAGATTGTGGGATTAAAAGACAAAAGACAACTCCGTATTCTCCTAAGCAAAATGGAGTTGCAAAAAGAATGAACTGAATGTTGATGGAGAAGGCTAGGAACATGTTGAGTGGAGTTGGTCTAGAACAAAAGTTTTGGGCTGAAGCTGTTGCCACTGCTTGTTATTTGATAAATAGATCTCCTACATTAGCCTTATTGATAAAAAAGCCAATGGAGGTGTGGTCGGGGAAAAAGCCTTCACTTAGACATCTGAGAGTTTTTGGTTGTGAGGCATATGCACATGTGCCTAAGGAGAAGAGAACAAAGTTAGATTCTAAGGCTATCAAATATATATTCATCAACTATGGCTATGGTGTGAAAGGATATAAACTTTGGGACCCTATTGCACATAAGGTAATTTATTCCAAAAGTGTTATTTTTAGAGAGACTAAATCTTCCCCTATTACTTTTCAGATAGAACAGCATAAAGAAATTGAATACAAAAAGGATGTGATTCAACTCCCTTCTATGCCTAAGAATGTTGAATCAAGACCCCAAGATAGACAAGTTGAGGAGAGCTCATCAAGCTCTAAATCTTTAGAAGAGGGAGAAGAGGAGGAAGAAGTGGAAGAACCTCCACCTTAGCTTGTTTGAAGGTCTACAAGTCATAGGCAACCACCTGAAAGGTATGGGTATTCACCTGATGATTGGAAGTGTATATTTGCTTCGAGTACTAACATTGATGAACTGAGATCTGTGCAAGAGGCTTTCGGTATGAATGATGCAGAGTCCTGGAAAATTGGTATGGACAAAGAGATGGTAGCCCTTGAAAGAAATGATACATGGGACCCAGTACCATTGCCTGAAGGATGCAAACCTATTGGATGTAAATAGGTGTTTAAGAAAAAGATTGGTTCAGATGGAAATGTTGAAAAGTATAAGGCACGGTTGGTTGCGAAGGGATACTCTCAGGTTGAGGGTATTGATCATGGTGAGATCTTTTCTCCTGTTGCTAAAATGACATCCATTCAGCTTTTCTTATCTATTGCAGCAACTTATGACCTATAGGTCGAACAAATGGATGTGAAAACTACTTTCCTTCATGGTGATTTGGAGGAAGAAATTTATACAACACAGCCAAAGCACTATGTGGTGAAAGGTAAAAGCAAGTTGGTTTGTAAGTTAAAGAAATATCTATATGGCCTTAAACAAAATCCTAGGATGTGGTACTAGAAGTTTGATACTTATGTGTTGAGTTTGGGATTGTGCAATCTAAATCTGATCACTATGTATATTTTAAATCTGATGGTGATTGTTTCCTGGTAATTTCTTTATATGTTGATGGCATGTTTATTGGGAAAGGCAAAGGTTTTATTGCAGAATTGAAATCTTAGCTCTCTACGAAATTTGAAATGAAAGATCTTGGTGCAGCAAAACAAATACTTGGGATGGAGATCAGAAGAGATCATGAGAAAATAGAAAGACATGGCTTGGCTAGAGTAAGTATGTTTGTTCAGTTTTGCAAAGGTTTGACATGTAGGATTGTAAACCACTTTGTGTTCTTATTCCATTGGGAATGAAGCTCTCTATTTCACAATGTCCTACATCCTCATCAGAGATGGAAGACATGAGTAGAGTGGCTTACCAGAGTGCAATTGGAAGTTTAATGTATCCTATGGTCTGTACAAGACCAGACATTGCCCAAGCAGTGGGAGTTCTTTCTCATTATATTTCTAATCTTGGAAGAGTGCATTGGGATGCAGTTAAGAGGGTCTCTAGATATTTGCGGGGTACAGTAGAGTACTCTATTTGTTTTCATGGTACAGGAGATCATCATTCCCTGAGTATTCATGGTTTTGTGGATTCAGAATGGGCTGGTGATTTCAATAGCAGAAGGTCCACCAGTTCATATGTTTTTACTCTTAATGGTGGTGCAATCAGTTGGATGAGCAAGTGACAAGTTGTGGTCACTTTATCCACTATAGAGGCAGAGTACATGGCATCTACTCATGCCTGTAAAGAAGCCATTTGGCTGAAGCATTTATATTTAGATATTAGATTGAAACAAGGTGCAGTTATAGTTTATTGTGACAGTCAGAGTGCAATCTGCCTTGCTAAGAACTTGATTTTTCATGCCAGGACCAAACACATTGATGTTCAGTATCACTTTGTGAGAGATATGGTCAAGGATGGTAGGGTGAAGTTGGAAAAGGTAGAGTCTATGGCGAATGTTGCAGATGCATTAACTAAGCCCATGAGCACAGTGAAATTCAGGTGGTGTTTCGAGTCTCTGGGCCTCTTGGCCCCTAGTAGTTGATCCATGATGGTGTTATTCCCCTGGCTCTTGCAAGGTAATCGACAAGTGGGAGAATGTCAGGAAATGAGGTGTCAAAAGATGCCCACATAGTGGTATATTATGGAAGTCCTATTTTTAGGCATATTATGACATATTCTATGACATCTATAAGGGTCAAAAATAGAGGATTTCATTTTGGACGTGAGAGCTTATTTTTAGACTGAAATTGGTTTATTAGGTGTCAAAAGATGCCCACATAGTGGTATATTATGGAAGTCCTATTTTTTGGCATATTATGACATATTCTATGACATCTATAAGGGTCAAAAATAGAGGATTTCATTTTGGACGTGAGAGCTTATTTTTAGACTGGAATCTTAGCTAAGAAGCATCACACATGGTTTTGTAAAACCACAAATGGTTTCTTGTATAGCTAGAAGCCAATAAATTGGAGGCTTGTGGACTAGTTTGTGCGTGTTGAGTTTGTAGGTATTGTTATGCTGCCGAAATTCTTCTAGAGTTGTTTACTGGTGATACTCCTGTAATAAACTTGCTCTGCAAGTGTATGTAATCTTGTTGTTGGATTTGGAATACATTGAGCAAGCTTTTGGAGTGTGGGGTTTTTCACCCAAAAGGGTTTTCCCCACGTATATCTAGTGTTTTTGTGTTTCTTTATTTCATGCTTTGAATGTGTTTCTGAAATTTTTGTAGTTGTTAGATTAATTTTAAAGTTTTGCATAATGTCTCTCCTCAAGATTGATGTAGGAAGTTGTTTCTGCCACTTTAACTTCCTTACACTATTGTTAAAGAAATGGAGCAAATAATGTACCATTCAAACTAGTTTTGAGAAATAAATTACTTCTCCTATTTAAAATCAAAGTGGGCATTTTGTCATTTCTAGTTTAGCTACCATGCAGGGTATTGAAATGAACATATTGTCTCACTTTAGACTCACTTTCCAATAGCCCTGTCTGAACTTCTAAACTTACATAACATCTTTTGACCAAAGTTTCTAGCTATGGTTATTGACTTATAAAAAGGCAACAATTAACCAAGGTTTCTAAATATGATTTCTAGCTCACATAAAGTCAAAAAAATTCACCAATCTTTCTAGGTATTATGGGTGGCCAAAATGAGCATCTTGTAATTCTATCTATAGTTAACCAATGTAATGTAATATCTAGATAGCAAATTCCAAACAGAAGAACTAGAAACAAACAAAAAAAAAAATAAACAACTTATGAGATTGTTGGAATCTTGAATTTTTATTAAACAAATATATGGAACAAATGGACAACAAGCTTAATAAAATTAAACTTTGCTTATCACAAGAGCCCTGCTCCTTAACATACATTATGGTGCCATTTTTATCCAATCCACTAATTCAGTAACTGCTTGCCCTCTCTATACTAATATTGAATGCTCAGAGGGGTTATGTGAAAAGTATCTGGAGAAGCAAAACTCAATACCCCAAAAAACCTTGCATGCTAAAAGCCACATCATTGTGCATGTTGTATGTGTGTCAGTTCATGTCTTAAATGTGTCACCTAGCCATCAAAATGACTTAATATGTCTGTAATGACATACATTGTTAGAAAGTAAATTCAAAAAACATTTTACACATCAATAAGTGTTTACACATTGGTAGATAGGTGACAGTTATGGATAGCAAGGATGTCCCATCTAGAACCATCTGCTAGTATGAAAAAATTTAGTAATAATAATATTAGGAAGAAACAACTTTACAAGATCATTTAAATTTTTTACCCTTTTGTTTTTTGATTGGCTAAATTTTTCCTAGGTTTTAACAAATAAAAATCATATGGAATAGTTTCCAATGCTTGATTAATAGGTAAATTGACAATCTAAAAACATTAGTCCCCTGCCTTATAGGTAAGCACAGGGACTAACAATATTGAGTTTGTTATAGGAGGCTTGCAGAATTTAGAAGTGTCATGATTTTTAAAACTAGGGAACAACGAGGATAGCAGATTGCAAATGAGGTCAAGGGTGCTTTGAAGGGAAGCTTTTACACATATAATAGCACAGACGCATCAATCGATTTCTTACATTAATCTTTTGAACATGCTTGAGATGTTAATTCATCTCATAAACCTTTTGAAAAACCATTGTAGATCAATTGTTTGTGTGCACAATTGAAAGATTCTAAGCGTTGAGTACAATAAACACTGAGAGTGGGGGTGAATTAGTGTTGCATCAAAAACAAGTTATTTACTTATTATTAACCTTAACATGAAGGAATGAAAGAATCAAACTGACAATATGCTTAATTGAGTAAAAGAATCAAATACTGAATGTATAATCATGAAGGACAATTAAACCACACAAAATGAAACCAGGACACAATAGATTTTAGGAGGGAAAAACCCTCTCAAGGATGAAAAACTACTCAAAACTACCTCACTGGCTTAATCTTGAAAATCAACATATACATAGCCTCATTAGCTGATGAGTGTCTCACTAACAAAACAAGGTCTCACTGACCTATACTATCACCTTGAATACAAAGCAAAATAGCTCAAGGGGTTACCCTGTTTCACTCCATCACAAAACCTTATTCCTCCTTTAACCTTCACTTGACAAACTTTCTTTCAATTACAATCTATTCAACCTGATAAAGAATCAACATTTTACCATCTCTGTAACATATTACAACCAAAACCTACAAAATACAATCTCTACATATTACCATCTCTAAACTTACAAACTCTGCAATTATGATCTTTGTAATTATAATATCTTGTTCTCAAGTATCCACACCTGCATATCTCTCTTTTGCACTGAAAATCATCTTCATATCCTTATTCATCTTCATTCTTCAAATACACTAAACACCATTAGATTCTTCAAAAATCCTCTTGCAGATATTTCTTTTATAATCTCAAAACAATAATCAAAAACTTCAAAATCATCAAACTGAGGTTCAATAGATGACTTTAAAAGACAGAGATCTGCATCTTCATACACTCATTATCCTGCACAAACTTATCAACTTCTTCATAAAGGCATGAAACAATCATCTTACAATCTCAAAACAACAAATACAGTCTTCAATATCCTCACATAAATCTCTGCAAATGATCCCCTGTCACACTACATATAGTATTTATCATGTACATTACACTGCTGCACATTATATTCAACATATTCTTCATAGATATGATAATTGTTAAATATGCATGTTGGTATTGGCTTTACCAACACATAGCAACAATCAAAAACCAAAAGGACATCGAACAATTTCCACAATACAAATCTCTATCCCTCTGCACACGAATAAAGATTGAAAAATCAATCTTTTCTGCCTTATATACACAGAGCCCATCAAATTTAGAATGTATTAGGTGACTGTTGGCATTCAAATGCCTTTTAAATAAAAACCAAATGATCTTCTTTTTGCTCCACCAGCCTTTTTATCTTGGACCGCATGATTTAATTTACCACCAAAGTCATTAAAGCAACTTTAAAGAACCGATGACCCTAGGATGTTGGGGCTAGTCATGCAACATTCTTAAACCCTTCAAGATGTAAGTTTCATGTCACCTACTCAACTGGTCACTTTAAAAATAGAAATAAAGTGAGTGACGTTCAACTTAGGGCTTTTTAGAATGAGCTTTAGGAGCTTTAAATTAGGGTTTTGTTTCATATGGAAGGATAGTGACTAAGATACATAAAAGGATATTAGAATTTTGACATTAGGTAACAAACCCTAATATTTGACCAGGCTTTTGATAGATGATACAATATTCATGACATGACATTAAGACCAATATGCAAATTTGATTCAATATGCATGACTTGATATGAGACCAAACTAGGATCAAAAAAGCATTGATCCAATATGCATGACATGACATCAAGACCAAATTAGACTTTTTGAATAGTATCAATCTTCATGACATCCAATTACCTAAGAACTACCTCTAATCTCCTGTGAACATGACTGAACACATCTTATCTTGCAACATAGGACATCAAAGATCTCAAACACATGAACCTTACTTTATGAATTCACAAGAAATACATGAAGCACCCTAACAACATATAAACACATGATCAATTCCAAAAACTCCATGAAGTCAACACATCCATCATGACTTGAACAAGGCATCTCCTATAACTGTGAAGTAACTCCTCAGTCCTCTCTGCCAACATGAAGCAACTCCTGATCCTTGTGTGAAGGAATGATCAAGAAGACAAAAACTAATACATCCCGATGATGAGACACTATCCAACTCCATGCCACAGCCCAAGTCTTGAAACCATATCATTTTGACATCAATGGCAAGACAACCATTATGCCTCATGCCAAACTTAACAATCTCCCCCTTTGTCTTTGGCATTGATGTCAAAACACAAGACTACATTTTATTCTATCTCTCCTTTTTGGCAATCAATGGAAAAGACTTCCTTTGTCCTTTGTTTGCTAACCCCTGACTCATGTGGTTTAGAAGATGAAATAGAATAAAATATAGTCCAAACTAACCATGATGAGAACTACTGATAAAGAACACTGTTATGAAGTGTTGATAAGAAACAATTATAAGGACTAATATAATGTGCATTGTCACACAGTCACCACTGCCCTCAACTGAAACACACTGTCACCACTATCACACAGTCACAACATAAATTGTCATAAAAAATAGTTCAAAACTTATTATACATCATTGTTCATACAAAATTGTCCTCTGCTACATATGAGATACCATAACAAACTATGAAGAACTATTGCCCCTGCTATTCCAAACTTCAATATAAAGAGATACAACCCTGCAACTTATCATAAACTACCTTTCTACTAATGAGAACTTAAAAAAAAATTGATTGGATTTCAGGACTTCACAAAACAAACAATTACTCCCTGTGAATCCAACATCTTGATGAACTCATTGAAGAGAGGAAAATGATAACCCCAAGCCTCTGTCTTAGGGATTCAAACATGTCTTTAGGCAATGGTTTTGTAAAGATATTAGCCAGTTGATCACAGGTATGAACATAATCCAACACCACATCATTTGCAAGTACCTTTTCTCTTATAAAATGATATCTAATGGAAATATGCTTGGTCCTAGAATGCATGATTGGATTCTTGGACATATTAATGGAACTTGTATTATCACAAAGAATAGGTACAAGTTTAGATACCTCCATGTTGATGTCTTGAAGAGACTGAACCATCTAAAGAATCTGAGTGCAGCATGAAGATGCTACAACATATTCAGCTTCAACAGTAGATAAAGAGACACAATATTGCTTCTCACTATGCCAAGCTACCAGTCTACCACCAAGAAAGAAGGCTATTCCACTCGTGCTCTTTCTATCATCAGGACAACTTGCCTAATCAACATCCGTATAGGCAAGAAGAGTGAAATCATTGTGTCTAGGATACTACAATCCAAAATCAAGAGTGCCTTTAAGGTATCTAAAAATCCTCTTAACAAAATTTAAATGAGATTGTTTGGGACATGCTTGAAATTGTGCCACTAAGCAAATTGCTTGCATGATATCAGGCCTAGAAGTAATTAGATATAGGAGGCTACCAATCATGGATCTATACAAAGACTATTCTACCTCAAGTGAATCATCATTTTTGCTTAGTTTGTACCCTGTTTCCATAGGAGTACAAATAGGTTTACATTCATCCATTTGAAAATTCTTAAGCATTTCTTTGGTATACTTGGTTTGTGAGATGAAAATACCCTTTTTAAGTTGAGAAACTTGTAAACCAAGGAAGAAAGGTAATTCTCCCAACATAGATATTTAAAATTCTGACTTCATGGTGTTAGGAAAGGAATAGCTCATATCATCATTATTGCTTCCAAAAATGATATCATCAACATAAACCACTACAACAAAGATATCCTCACCTTTGGCAATATAGTACAAATTCCTATCCACACCTCCTTTAGTAAATCCTTGCTCTTGCAAGTACTTATCCAACCTATAGTACCATGCTCTTGGGGCTTGTTTCAATCCATACAAGGCCTTTTTCAACCTATATACATAATTTGATTTGTCTTTGCATTCAAAACCTTCAGGTTGCTCCATGCAAACTTCTTCTTCAAGACCACCATTTAGAAAGAGGCTGATTTGGCATCCATTTGAAACACCTTGAAATTCTTATAAATTGAAAAAGCTAAGAACATTCTTATTGCCTCTAATCTAGCCACAAGTGCAAAATTTTTATCAAAATCAATCCCCTCAATTTGAGAGTAACCTTTACAAACCAATCTAGCTTTATTTCTAATAAATTTGCCCTTATCATCAAGTTTGTTTCTAAATACCCATTTTGCACCAATAACATTTTTACCTTCAGGTCTAGGAACAAGCTCCCATGTTTTGTTCTTCTCTATTTGATTCAATTCCTCTTCCACTACCTTTAATCCAAGTTTCATCCTTGCTAGCCTCCACATACGTTTTTGGTTCCATTTCTGATATCAAACAAACATGTGCTTGATAATTTGTAGCAACAAGTCTCCTTCTTGTTAACACACCACTTTCTTTATCCCCAATGATCAACTCATGTGGATGATCTCTTTGTAATGTCTTTGAATAAGTTTTGGCTTTAGTTTCAATATGCTTTTCAGAAATTTCTTCTTCCACTTGAACTTCTTCATCTTTTTCTGAATGATGATTTTCTTCTTCTTTGTCTTGGATCAGCTACACACATGACTACAAATTCTTGACCACTTTTACATTAGTACTCTCTATAACCTTTTTGAGTCTCTTATTGAAACATTTATAGGCTTTACTATGTGTGGAATGCCCTAAAAATATACCCTCATCACATCTAGACTCAAAACTTCCCAACTTATCATTATCTCTCTTAATGAAGCATTTACTACCAAAAATCTTAAAGTAGCCAACATTAGTTGACCTACCATACCATAGTTCATAGGAAGTATGGTTAGATTTTACCCTCAATTGTACTCTATTTAGAGTATATACTGTTGTATGGCCAACTTCCTTCCAATAAGTATTGGGCAGATTTGCATCATGAAGTAATGTCCTTGCCATCTCCTTCACAGTCTTGTTCTTCCTTTCAGCTACTTCATTATGTTGTGGAGTTCTAGGGGATGAAAATTGCCTTTTGATCCCATGTTTCTTACAATATTCTTCAAACTCCTTGGATGTATATTCTCCATCATTATCTGACCTTAGACATTTGAACTTGAAATCTGATTCTTTTTCAACTATCTTCTTAAAGATCTTAAATCTATCAAAGGCTTCTGATTTGTGCTTCAAAAAGGTCACCCAAGTCATTCTAGAAAAGTCATTAATAAAGAGCATAAAATATCTTTCACCACCTAAAGCCTTAGCCTTGTAAGACCACACAAATCTGAATGAACAAGTTGTAGAGGCTTAGAAGAAGAATACTCTTTAGTTTTAAAACTGACCTTAGTTTGCTTACCAAATTGGCATTCTTTGCACGTAGTATTGTTTGGTTTGGAGATGTGAGACATATTCTTTACATTCTAATTTTTGTTGATCCTCTCAAGATTGTCAAAATTTACATGTCCAAGTCTCCTATGCCATAGCCAACTTTCTTCAACTTGACCCATGAAGGAAATATGTCCACCTACACTTCTATTTTCAGTCTCATGAAGATTATAGATGTTTCCACTTGTCCTTAACCTTGTTGCAGCAACCTTTCCTGATTTCTTTTTTATTTCACAACCATGAGCATTAAAAACAACATTGAATCTATTGTCACAAATTTGGCTTACACTCAATAGATTATGTTTTAAGCCTTCAACATAATATACATCATGTAATGGAGTCTCATCATCTAGAAGAATAGTACCTCTTCCTTTGATCAAAATGCAAACATTGTTACCAAACATGACTGAACCTCTTGTGTAGTCTTCTAGCTTGATGAATTTGCTTTTGTCTCCTGTCATATGGTTAGAACAGCCACTGTCTATAACCCATTGTTCTTTCTTCTTGGCGTGAAAGGCTCTTTGAACAATCATAGCTTCAATATTCTTGCTCATTATCTTAGACTTCCAAACAAGTGTTTTCTTATTAGCACTTGAAGAGGACATTGTGGAAAGAGGATTCATCCTAGTTTGCTACACTTGCAGGTTAGGTCTACAAAATTTGGCTATGTGCCCAAAATTATTACAATTGAAACATCTCAATCCTCTTAAAAACACAAAAGGATTTCTTGTCAAACCTGCACTCTTTTGCTTTGTGTCCATACCTATTACAATAAAAGCAATAGCTAAGAAAATGCATATTATACCTGAAAGACTCATTCCTTTTGAAGTTTTCTGCCTTCATGATGCTTTTGTTATTGATATCATCCTGTTGAAAAATTTTGGTATGTGAGCTTTGTCCTTCTTCAAACCGTAGACCGGATTTGTCTTTGAAACCTTTTTGTTTATCCAAGAGACCTTCAAGTTTGTCACTACTCCTGCACATATCAAGTTTTCTTCTTAAGGTTACAATTTCAGCTTCTAGAGTATGACATTATTGGACTTTGACATCTAACTCTTTGCTTGTAACATCAATAATTCTTTTACTCTCCTCAAGAGACAATTTTAGGTCTGCAATTTGCTTCTCATAATCAGTGACTTTGTTGATCATAATTTCATTGTCTTTTTGAAATTGATTTCTTTGGGCAATTGTCTCCTTTTTTAGCTTCTTAACTTCACTTAGAGCACACTTCAACTCACCTTCAAGATCAACCACTGTGTCATCATTTTCTGGTTGATCTTCACATTTATTATTCTGATTTTCATTTATGATAGCCATGAATAAAGTCTCTGCACCTTCCTCAAGTGACTCCTCTGAACCACTATCAGTTATATTAGCATCTTTTATAAACAAACTCTTTTTCTTTTTGAAATTGCTCTTCTTTTTGGGATTGAATTGTTTCTTCTTAAATTGTTTCTTATTTTCTTCTTCATCACTATCCAGATCTTTGTAAGGACATTTAGTAGCATAGTGTCCTATTCTTCCACAACTAAAACATTTGAATGGAAGTTTACCTTTATACTTTCCTTCTGATCCCTTTTTCAATCTACTGACAAAGGAAGATTCTTGATCATCATCTAGCTCTTCTGAATCAAACTTTATCTCTTTCTCCTTTTTGACTGATTTGAATGCATCTTCTTTACTTAATGGAGTTTCACTACAAACTCTCATCTCAAATGCAGTAAAGGTGCCATGAAGTTCATTAAAGGTCACTTTGCTCAAATCTCTCTCTTCTACTGCAGAAACCTTGGACTCATATTTAGGAGTTAGACTCCTTAAAACCTTGGTTACAACTGCCTTTTCTTCTAATGTATCACCCAAACCTCTAATAGCATTAACAACCTCTTGAACCCTAAGAAGATAATCAGCCACCTTTTCATCATCATTCATTTTGAGACCTTCAAATTTAGCTCTATAAGATTGCAACTTTGCTTCTTTGATTTTTTCATCTCCTTGATAGATATTGGATAGCTTATCCCAAATGGCCTTAGCTGATTTACAACCCATGATTTTGACAAGTATCTCATTGGACAAACCACGACATATTGCATTTTTGGCCTTAGCATTATTTTCATATGTCTTCTTCTCATCAGGAGTAGAGGGAGGATTTGTTGCTTTATACTCATTTTCTATGGAAGCATACACATTATAACCCAAAGAAGACAAATATGACTCCATTCTATACTTCCAGAAAGCATAATTAGACCCATCAAATAAAGGTGCTTTGTATGTTGAAAATCCTTCTTGACTACCCATGACTAGTACTCCACTTATAGGACCTACCCAAGCTGATTAGGCTTCTATAGGGAACCTATGCTCTGATACCACTTGTTGGAGTACAATCAACACTAAGAGGGGAAGTGAATCAGTGTTGTATAAAAAACAAGTTATTTACTTATTATCAACCTTAACATGAGAGAATGAAAGAATCAAACTGAAAATATGCTTTAAAATCAAGTAAAGGAATCAAATACTAAATGTATAAGCATGAAGGACAATTAAAACAAACAAAATGAAACCATGACACAATACATTTTAGGAGTGGAAAACCCTCTCAGGGATGAAAAACTACTCAAAACTACCTCAATGGCTTAATCTTAAAAATCAACATATACATTGCCTCACTGGCTTATGAGTGTCTCACTAACAAAACAAGGTCTCATTGACCTATACTATCACCTTGAATACAAAGCAAAATAGCTCAGGGGGTTACCCCGTTTCACTCCATCACAAAACCTTATTCCTCCTTTAACCTTCACTTGACAAACTTTCTTTTAATTACAATCTATTCAACCTAATAAGGAATCAACCTTTTACCATCTCTACAACATATTACAACCAAAACCTACAAAATACAATCTCTGCATATTACAATCTCTGCACTTACAAACTTTACAATTATGATCTCAAAAATTATAATATCTTTAAGTGTCAAGCATCCACACCTGCATATCTCTCTTTTTCACTAAAAATCATCTTCATAGCCTGATTCATATTCATTCTTCAAATACACTAAACACCATTAGATTCTTCAAAAATCCTTTTGCAGATATTTCTTTTATAATCTCAAAACAATGATCAAAAACTTCAAAGGCATCAAACTAATCACAGAATATAATTCCCTAGCACACTGAGGTTCAATAGATGACTTTAAAAGATAGAGCTCTACATCTTCATACACTCATTATCCTACACAAACTTATCAACTTCTTCATAAAGCCATGAAACAATCATCTTAAACAATCTCAAGACAACAAATACAGACTTCAATATCCTCACATAAATCTTTGCAAATGATCCCATGTCACACTGCATATAGTATTTATCATGCACATTATATTCAATATATTCTTCATAAATGTGATAATTGTTATATCTGCATGTTGGTATTGGCTTTACCAACACATTAGCAACAATCAAAAACCAAAAGGACATCGAACAATTTCCACAATAAAAATCTTTGGCCCTCTGCATGTGAATAGAGATTGAAAAATCAGTCTTTTCTGCCTTACATACACAAAGCCTATCAAATTTAGAATGTATTAGGCAACCATTGGCATTCAAATGTCTTTAAAATAACAACCGAATGATCTTCTTTTCACTCCACCAGCCTTTTTATCTTGGACCACACGATTTACTTTACCGCCAAAGTCATTAAAGCAACTTTAAAGAACTGGTGACCCTAGGATGTCAGGGCCGGTCATGCAACGTTCTTAAACTGTTCAAGATGTAACCTAAGTTACATGTCACCTACTCATCTGGTCACTTTAAAAATAGAAATAAAGTGAGTGACGTTCAACTTAGGGCTTTTTAGAATGAGCCTTAGGATCTTTAAATTAGGGTTTTGTTTCATATGAAAGGATAGTGACTAAGGTACATAAAAGGATATTAGAATTTTGACATTAGGAAACAAACCCTAATATTTGACCAGGCTTTTGACAGATGATACAATATGCATGACATGACATTAAGGCCAATATGCAAATCTGATTCAATATGCATGACATGATATGAGACCAAACTAGGACCAAAAGAGCATTGATCCAATATGCATGACATGACATCAAGACCAAATTAGACTTTTTGAATAGTATCAATCTGCATGACATCCAATTACATAAGAACTACCTCTAATCTCTTGTGAACATGACTAAACACATCTTATCTTGCAACACAAGACATCAAAGATCTCAAACACATGAACCTTACTTTATGAATGCACAAGAAATACATGAAGCACCCTAACAACATATAAACACATGATCAATTCCCAAAACTCCATGAAGTCAACACATCCATCATGACTTGAACAAGGCATCTCCTGCAACTGTGAAGTAACTCCTCAGTCCTCTCTGCCAACATGAAGCAACTCCTAATCCTTGTATGAAGGAATGATCAAGAAGACAAAAACCGATACATCCTGATGATGAGACATTGCCCAACTCCACGCCACAGCCCAAGTCTTGAAACCATATCATTTTGACATCAATGGCAAGACAACCATTATGGCTCATGCCAAACTTAACACTAAGATCCAATGGCCAATGCATGGTAGCCCTTATAAACAAGTGATAGATTAACCTCTGTCTGTCAACACTATCAACCTCATTTATAACTACAGCACTAGAGTTTATTTTGAATAGGGTGGTACAACTTTATTTATTTCTTTGAAATGAGAGCATCATGACGATGCTTTCTTTTATTCAAAGAAATTAATAAGAAATGGCCAACATAAGACTTAGTTCAGAGGGTTATTCTTAAACGTCGTCTATTTCAACAGTCAAAAGTTAATTTTGACCAATAAAAATAAGATAAATATTTAATAACTTTGGTTGTAGATGAGATGTAAAATTGCTATTGACTGTTTAATTATAAAAATGGATGATAAGTGAGCCCCAAGGAGGAGGGCCAAAAAGGGGGGAATTTGTTTTTTGAATGCTCTGTTTTCATAGAAGGCAACGACAGGTTTACAGTACACATGGATGCGGCCCACTACACCATTGGCAGATAATATTCGTGGTCTTTATGCTCTTTGATGGTGTTAATGATTCTGTTGGTGTCTTCGCATGGTTTTTAATGATTCACTTTTGTTCGACTCACTATTACTTTTGTTGTGCTTTGGTCCTATCGGCTGGTAGAGGTTTTTGCTCCTATACTCTTTGTTTCCTTCCGTTTTGGTGTTTCTATTATAGTCACTGGAGCATTGGATATCTATATTGGTTTATATGTCTTGACCCTTTCTCTCTGTTGTTTTTTTTTTTTTTATCCTTTCTCCTTTTCTTGGGGTTTGATGAGAAGTGCTGCTGGAGCACATGGTTTCAAAATAATAGACTCTTTGGAGACTCTAGGGAAGAGGAGTGAGTAAATTTTTTTCACTCTATTTAAATATCATCCACTTCAACAATCAAACAGTCAATAATAAATTTACATCTCATCCACAACAAAAATGGTAAAGATTTATCCTATTTTTATTGGCCAAAATTAATCTTTGACTATTGAAGTGGATGATATATAAGAATAGCCCATTTTTTTTTTTGGGAAGCCCATTTTTTGTGAAGTCCCCCCTGATAGATCTACTATTTTTACAGAGGACCGGTGGACCAAAAAGCCTTGTGAATTGGGTATGACTCATACAGATGGCACTGATGGGTCTGCTTATTCCAAGCCCACTTCCCTTGTTTCGCAACACATTGGATCAGTTTTTGGCTCTGATGATGGCCACGTTGCCAGAAAATCTGGGATTACTACTGGCCTTTTGTATGCTCAGGAACATGCCAGAAATCCTGCCTTTCAACATTATAATTCATCTGGAGGAAGTGTGAGCCATTGTGTTTTGCCTAACCAACTATCTGAGACCTATTACCAGAATGCTAAGGGTTAGCAAAATTTTTGCATGAGGATAGTTCTGTTCCTCCTTTTGTGTCTACTATGAAACCTGGGGACATGCACAAAGTGGGGGAATAGGAGGAAAGGTAAGAAATGCATCAAAAAAAAATGCAAAAAAAGGGTTAGACTTGTTCTGGGTGAAGATGTTAAGATGTCTCAAGTTGTTGATATGACAAATGCTACCCTAACAGGTATTTTCTTTGGGAGAAGATTATCTGAGAACAATTTATCATTATGGATTGCTCATTGTTGGCAGCTTATTCATGGTTACTCTCCGATCTTTCACTTGTTGGGGGGGGGATTGCTTTTATTTTCCAATCAGCTAAGGATGCTACCAAAATCAGGGCTACCAGATGGTTTTGGAGATCAAATCCTTTATCTCTAAAAAATGTGGTCTCCTAATTTTGGTCTTCGTTCTGAGCACCTTTCAACTAAGCCAGTGTGGGTTAAATTGTCGACTTTACCTCTTGAATACTGGACTTACGAGATCTTACAAGCCATTGGGAATAGTCTGGGGACTTTCATGGAGGCAGAAGTGAGCCACTTAAAACAGTCTTCCAGGATAGTTGCCAAAATTTTGGTGGCATTGGATTTGAAGGAAGGGTTAGTGGAGGAAATTCTCTTGGAATCTAAATGCGCGTTGCATAGAAAAACTTTGGATTATGTTGGTATACCTTTCTGGTGTGCTAGATGCAACTTATGGCCACCTAGCAAATGACTCTTCACTTTCTTTTTCCACCAAACGTTTGAATAGGAAGATGGGTATTTTGTTTGAGACAAGGAAAACTATCCAAACTTTTGATCTGCCCACAGTTTTGTAGAATAGTCCTTGGCTGGTAAAGGAATTGGATACTTGCTTAATTGAAGACATTTTATCTCATCCTGGTTCTGAATTGAGCTACACTAGATCGGAAACTGAATTTCCACATTCTTTAAATCAGCCTACTATAGAAGTGCAGTCTCATAAGCTGGACACTTTCTGCTGTGATATTATATTGTTGGACCCTTCCATCCAAGTTTTGTCTCCCATTCTACACACTGATGATATCACCAAGCAGCATGTGGTGCCCACTTTGTTGGTGTTGAGTCCTGGTCCTTGTAGTGTTAAGGAAGGGGTGGTGAAGAAATTGGGGTATGGGAAAAAGGCCATAAAGGTTTTGGCCAAGGAACTCTAAGGTGAACAACGTTCTCTTGAAGACTTTTCTCAGGTTGGGGGCAAACAAATTTGTTTAATTTGGAGGACACTTTGAGAACACAACATTGCTCTAATGTTCATGAATCAAAGTTTGCTACATAATCCTCACTTTTTCTTGTTTAACCTAAATATTCTTTATGTCCTAGACGGGTAATTAGGATCGTGGATGAATGTTGTATTGAAGGTGGTATAGGCATTGATTTGGCTAGGGAAGGGGTTCTTTCGAGTAGGGGAAGGTTTACCTTATTTTCTCATGCTCAAAACATGGTGGTACAAGATACTTTTCAGGGGAAACATAAGACACAAGTTGGGGCCCTTAGAGTGGGCCATGCCCCCAAGCACTTGTTATAATGAATATTTTGTTCCTTAATATTAGAGGGGTAGGCAATCCCTCGAAAAAGTTTGCACTAAAACAGTTAGTGGTTCCCATAACTAGATATTATCATGATTCAAGAAACAAAAGGGGAAGGAAATAAGATTATTAGGGAGTTATCCGAATTCTTGTCTAACTAGACCTTTTTTTCTATAAATTCCACAGGAGCTCTGGGGGATTACTTATTGGTTGGAGGAACTCTGTTAGTGTAGGTTTTTATTTCCTAGATAGGTTATTTATTTTTCCTATATTCCTAGGTTTTTCCTACACTTCTATTAATCTCGCTTAGGTTAATAAAGCATGTCTTATTAGGTGAGTGGTTGCAAGGTGTCAGCTTTCTACATGTGAGCATCCATTAGCTATCTTGGGAAGATACTTTGCTATCTTTAGTCCGATAGATGGTTGCTCCTCATTGGTCGGTGTTGCAACCTCCTCTCTCTCCTTGGTCTATCTAAGCATGCTACCTGGCTTGTATTTTGCATCTTTTGCTTTTGCATCCTCTTAATGCTATTTTTCTTCTAGCATTTGCATTACTCTCTTGGAGACTAACTCTGTGTTGCTATTTTGATTTCGTATCATTTGCATTCATAGTTTAGATATCTATTCTTTGCACTAGTTTTTTGGGTTAATAGTCTTTTCAGATTCTAACATGGTATCAAAGCGATTCTATGTGCAAGAGAGTAGATTTTAGTTTCCATATTTGAGAGATTCGGGGGGGGTAATAAATCTTATTACAGCTTTTCGAAGAACCCAGTATGCTCTTCTCTTGCATCTTCGGATGATCTTGAGAATCAGAAAAGTTTGACAGAATTTTTTTTAATCTCTGGGGTTTGCACATGTGTTTATGAAATCTGGGTGATTGCAGCATTTCTGGTTATACTGGCAGCATTTCCGACTGTTCCAACGCATCCAGGAGGCTTGAAAAAGTCAAATTTGGCTTTCGTTTCACCGAAATCAGAGATCGTCAT
Organism: Cunninghamia lanceolata; assembly: GCA_027924645.1. Lineage (NCBI taxonomy): Eukaryota > Viridiplantae > Streptophyta > Pinopsida > Cupressales > Cupressaceae > Cunninghamia > Cunninghamia lanceolata. The sequence continues at coordinate 4,286,052 of BSBN01000797.1, forward strand.
ACACAGTTGCGGAACCGGGGTTTCGAGCTCAAATATGACAACCAACTTGCATATTTGATCTTTTGAATCAATATTGCAGGTTCCAGCATCTAATTCATTCTTTGCATGTCATTTTTTGGTTGCTGGGGTCATTTTTTTGTAGCTAAAGGCGTTCAGTTTACACTGGAGCAATATCGTCTATGTATTTGCAAGAAAAACACCTTCTGGGTTTTGTTTGCAGCACAGAAAAACCATCTGGGTATCTTTCTGTTTTTGCATGCAGTCTATATATTTTGCAGAAACGTGCTCAGAAAGCTACAGAAGGACCCCTCTCCGTTGGCAGCTGCAGTTTTGAAGACAGTTTTCAAATGCTCTGTTCTTGCTCATACGGACTCCTTTTCCCATGAATTTTTTTTTGATTTTGGCTATTTTTTCATGCTCTATGTACTAGTGTAGTCATTTTTTGATTTTGATGCCAAAAATTTTCAGAAATTACAGATTCTCAGTCGTGACATTGCACGGTTCTCATTTTTGGAAATTCGGAGGATCATAAATTTCACATATGACCTCGTATCGAGGCGATTCTTTTTTTGAAAGTGCATGATTTTTCGAGTAGATCACAGTGGTACTATTTATTTCTCTAGATATTATGCCAAAGTTGTGTTTTCAACATATGCTCTTCATGAGGGTTTTGTAATGCATTGAAATCAAGACCACTTAGTATTTGTTGCTAGTGGTAGTTGTAAATGCACTAATATAAAGTGTCAAATCATATTTTCTTGGGGGGGTTCTTTGATTGAGTGAAAAGGGGGGGGTTGTCTTGGTTGGGTTCTCTTCTTTTCGACACTTCTTTTCTGCATTTCTTCATCATGGATCAAACAAATCTGCCTATCCTAACTCCATACAATTACTTTGAGTGGAAATCACACATGACAATTCAGTTAAGGAAAGCTGGATTAAATAGGATAACTATGGGACTTGAAACTGAACCTGCTAAAGATGAAGATAAGCCTAAGTGGTTTAACAAATGTGATGAGGCATATGGAACATTGTGTTTGTCTGTTTCTCCTGATTTGCTCTTTCACATTGAGTCTTTGAATACACCAAATAAAATCTGGACAAACCTAGAAACACTATTTGGCACACAAGATTCAATGAGGGGTCATATGTTGGAAAATGAACTAATTAGTTTAAGTCCAGGCAATTTCAACACAATCCAGGATTTCTTCACCAAATTGAAATCACTAAGGCTGCAGTTAAAACAATGTGGAATTGAAAAGAAAGATGAACAACTGATTCTTAGTATTCTCTCTAAGCTAAGTTCAGAATATTATGTGTTTGTTTCTACTTTCTATGCTACTAAGGGTGCACTTGGTACACAATTCACCATGCCATCTTTAGATGATTTTGCTGTCAATCTCACTCAGGAATAGGACAAGCTAATCCAAATGGGCACTCTTAAGTCCTCTAAGTCACATGCCTTGGCTGCCAACCAAGGCACAAAAGAACAGAAAGGACAAAGTAGTAACAACAATAGTAAGGATAAGAAACAAAAGAATAGCAAGGAGAAGAAGGATCAGATAACGGTTGCTTCAAAAGCAACTAATGAGACCCAATATTCCAAGGGTGACAAGCCTAAGAAAGAGAGGGTCCAATGTGCCTATTGTAAAAGACCCGGTCATGATGAACATAAATGTCTGAAGAAACAAATTAATCACTTGACACACATTCTTGAGAAAAATAATATCAGTGTTCCTGAATCTATCAAACAGAGTTCTAATGAGGGGTCTAATAAGGCAAAAGAAAATAGCAAGGGAAAAGGAAAGGGCAAGGCCCTTGTTGCAGTTGCTTCTTCACCATCCACTTGGGTTCTTGATTTGGGTGCTTCGCACCACATGGCTTCATCTAAGGAAGAACTTGCATCCTTAGAGCCGTGTACTATGCCTTCTATTTTGATGGGTGATAACACTCCTGTTGAGGTGTGTGGGAGAGGGTATGTTGATGTGGGGGATGGCACATTCCATGATGTTCTTTGTGTGCCCTCATTATCAACTAATCTCCTATCGATATACCAGATCACTCACACAGGTTCAGGCAAGCGGTTTGAGTTCACTCCTGATTCAGTGGAGATTTGTGAGTTGCACAGTGGTTCTACAGTTGCAGTTGGGAGAGCAGATCATCAGTCACAGCTCTATCTATTTTCTCACTTTGTTCCTGATCCTCCTTTGACTGTTTTGCTCACTCATTCTAATGATGTGAGTAGATTATGGCATGAGCGGTTTGGCCATCTTAACCTCCGCTACTTGCAGCAACTCAACCAGCAAAGCATGGTCACAGGGTTGCCTTCAGTTCAGTTTTCAGGTGGTGTTTGCCAAGGTTGCATTCTTGGTAAGCATCCTAAGGAAAAGTTTGACAAAGGTAAGGCATGGAGAGCTCCACAGATACTGGAGTTAGTTCACAGTGATTTGGCTGGTCCATTTCAGCATCCTTCTTTCAGCAGGGCTAGATATGTCCTCACATTCATTGATGACTTTTCTCGAAATACTTGGGTGTACTTTCTCAAACAGAAGTCAGAGGTATTTGATCATTTTCAGGACTTCAAGACTTTTGTAGAGAAGTAATCTGGGAAAGCCATCAAAGTTTTACGCACTGACAATGGTGGTGAGTATGTCAACCATCGGTTTGAGAGGTTTTGCACTTCAGAGGGGATTGATTTGCAGCATTCAGTTCCATACAATCCTCAACAGAACGGTGTTGCAGAATGGAAGAATAGGTCCTTGAAGGAAATGGTGAACTACATGATTCACTCCAGATCTCTTGCACCACAGTATTGGGCAGAGGCCATTAACTGTGCTTGTTATATCCAGAACCGTGTTCCTCACCGAGCCTTGAAGGGAGTCACTCCTTTTGAAGCTTGGAGCAGTCAGAAACCATTAGTTAAGCACTTTCAAGTTTTTGGTTCTTCTGCATGGGCCCACATTCCTACAGAGAAATGCAAGGCCTTGGATCCGCAGAGTAGACCTTGCATATTTGTAGGTTATCCCAATGGTGTGAAGGGTTATCAGTTGCTCCACCCTACTACACATGAGTTGTTCATTGAGAGGAGTGTTCAGTTTGAGGAGGGCTCTTCGAGCTCACTTTCTATCACTTCTCCAACTCCTTCTACTTTGACATTAGAGTCACTTGGGATACATGACAGATCTTCTGATGAGTCAGATTCACCTGAGCAGTCTTCTACCCCCACTTCTGATGCAGAGAGTGATTCAGAGGATTCACCTCCTTCCTCTCCTAGTCATCATTCAGAGGTTGATGATTCTCCTCCAGATTCTCCATCTTCCGGTGCACTTCGGGCTAGACAGACCTTGCAGTCTGCAGGTGATTGGGTTGGGGATCCATCAGACACCAGGTGGACTCATTCACAGTTCCAGGATGCTCCACATGTCTTCATTGCTACTGCCTCAGATCTACAGTCTTTTCATGAGGCTTCTGGTATTCCTGAGTGGGATACAGCTATGCAGGAGGAGTATAGTTCCTTGATGAGGAACCACACTTGGGATCTTGTCCCTCTTCCTAAGGAAAGAAAACTTGTTCGATGTAAGTGGATCTATCAGACAAAATTTGCAGCAAATGGGTCGGTTGACAATTATAAGGCTCGCTTGGTCGCCAAAGGATTCTCCCAGGTTCCTGGGATTGACTACTCTAAGACTTTTGCGCCAGTTGCCCGAATGAATTCCATCTGACTTGTTCTTGCCATTGATGTAGCTAATCGTTGGGAAGTACACCAGATGGATGTGAAGAGTGCTTTTCTTCACAGTGACCTTCAGGAGGAGATCTACATGGAGCAGCCATAGGGGTTCCTTCAGGATTCTTCACTTGTGTGTCGTCTTCAGAAGTCTCTCTATGGCCTCAAACAGGCTCCTCGGGCCTGGTATGCTAAGATGGATTCCTTCCTTCTATCAGTTGGGTTCACTCGGTGCCATTCTGATCCCAATGTCTACATTCTACAGCAGGATGATTCACTCCTATTTCTGGTTCTGTATGTTGATGACTTGCTAATCACAGGGAGTTCTTCATCCACCATTGGGGCTGTCAAAACTACCCTTCATGACAAGTTTTTGATGACTGACTTGGGCTTGTTGCATTACTTTCTCGGGATTGAGATCTACCAGTCTGCTTACGGGATCACCATCAACCAGTCCAAGCATGCTCTAGATTTGCTCTCAAGGTTTCACATGGCTGACTGCAAGCCTGTTCTGACTCCCTTTCTTTCTGGAGTCAAACTTGAGGCTCAGTGTTCTTCTCCACTTGTTGATGGCACTTTGTACCGACAGCTTGTTGGGAGTCTCATTTATCTGACTCATACGAGACCCGACATTTCATATGCTGTAGGCATGGTTTCACGATTCATGCAAGAGCCTCATGAGCTGCACTGGAAAGCAGCCAAGCGGATCCTTCACTACATTCAGGGTTCTCACAGTTTTGGGATTCACTACGCAACGGGTATTGAGCTTGACTTGGTGGGCTACACAGATTTCAATTGTGCGGGCGATTCTCAGGATCACAAGTCTACTTCAGGTTACAGCTTCTCACTTGGTTCAGGTCCTGTTTGTTGGTCAAGCAAGAAGCAGTCTGCTATTGCTCTATCTTCTACTGAGGCCGAGTATCGAGGGGCTGTGAATGCCGCCACTGAGGCCATTTTGCTTCAGAATCTTCTCACTGAGTTTGGTATCCAGATCAGATGGCCATCAGTCATATTTTGTGACAACCAGAGTGCCATTCAGATCTCACGGAATCCGGTCCATCATCAGTGGACCAAACACATAGAGGTCCACATGCACTACATCCGAGAGCTCATCCATGGCCACGTCATCAACCTTCTCTATTGTCCGACTTCTGAGCAGGTTGCTGATATCTTCACCAAACCCTTCACTGAGAGCAAGTTCCTTCATTTGCGAGCTTTGCTGAGGGTGTGGGATGCTTCATCTTCTAGGGGGGCTTCTTCCTTTCACTCGGAGTCTTGACTCTCTCTACTTTTGGGGGGGTCTCTTCTCTCTCTCTTTGGGGGGGAATTTTATGTACATGGGTACCTCATCAGGCTTGATTTGTCGGGACCCATTTCTACATCCACCTAAGCTTCGCTTATGGGGGGTGTTAGTGTAGGTTTTTATTTCCTAGATGGGTTATTTATTTTTCCTATATTCCTAGGTTTTTCCTACACTTCTATTAATCTCGCTTAGGTTAATAAAGCATGTCTTATTAGGTGAGTGGTTGCGAGGTGTCACCTTCCTACATGTGAGCATCCATTAGCTATCTTGGGAAGATACTTTGCTATCTTTAGTCTGATAGATGGTTGCTCCTCATTGGTCAGTGTTGCCACCTCCTCTCTCTCCTTGGTCTATATAAGCATGCTGCCTGGCTTGTATTTTGCATCTTTTGCTTTTGCATCCTCTTAATGCTATTTTTCTTCTAGCATTTGCATTACTCTCTTGGAGACTAACTCTGTGTTGCTATTTTGATTTCGTATCATTTGCATTCATAGTTTAGATATCTATTCTTTGCACTAGTTTTCTAGGTTAATAGTCTTTTCAGATTCTAACAAACTCGACTATGGTATTAAATGATTCGGTCACATTTGATATTTGCATTGGTACATGACACTTTTCTATGGAATTGGGGTTTTCTTTTGTTGTGGCAAATATTTATGGGCCTTCTTTTGACAAGAAGGCTTTTTGGGAGCATCTATTTGCACACGATTTCTTAAGATCCAGAAATCTCATTTTGGGGGTGGATTTAAATTTCACTATTTCTAGTGAATAGGTAGGTATGGGGAACATCTTCTAGAGTTGACCCACTCATTGGTTACTTTCAACATAAATTGGTGAACTCTAGGCTTATTGATCTAATCCTTATTAAGATAACTCCTACTTGGAGCAATATGCACATTGGAGAGCAGTGTGCCAAACGTCTTGGTAGATTTTTGGTCCTTGAATCTTTATTACATATCTCTAATAAGTTGCATTCATGGGTGCGCTTGGGTGGTGACTCTAAACATCTTCCTATTTTGTTGCAGATTGCTAAAGCTGACTACAAACTTGCTTCCCCTTTCAAATTTAACCCATCTTGGCTCAAGGAAGATGATTTCAAAAAACTGGTTAATGATGAATGGGTTCTTTTTTATGGTTCCCCAAGAGTGTCGGTTAGTTTACAACTTGCAACAAATATTTAAAAGGTTAAGGTTGCTATTGTAAAGCGGGCCCTTAAGAAACATAAAGAACAATAAATGGAACTAACATCAATGGAATAGTAGATCGATTATTGTTATGCATCTAATTAAATTTTTTTATGAGTCTTCAAAATTAAAGATGTTGGATTTGGAACAAGAGAAAAGGTAGTTGTTGGCTAATCTTGAAGTTCTATGGAGACTTAAAATTCAAGCACTATGGTTGGCAAATGGTGATGGTAATACTAAGTTTTTCCAAAATTATGCCAACTACCGGAAAAAAAAAACTATTTTAGAAATGCCTAAGGAGGATGGCACGAAGGCAAATTCTTTTAAGGAGACTGTTGAACTAGAAATTTCACACTTTAATCAGTTGTACAAAAAACCTAATAGGGTCAATAATGTGGATATTGTTAATATATCATCCCACTTTCCATGCTTTGTTGATGAGGTTACCAATGAGAGACTTTTGAAAGAAATCACAAAGGAGCAACTGAGGACTATAATGGTACCTTTCAAAAGGATAAAATTATGGGACCTAATGGCTAGACTATTAAATTTTTCCTTTTTTTTTATGATTATCTTGGTACTGACATTCTTCATGTGGTGGAGGAGACTTGGAGATTAGGGAATATGTTAAGTTCCTTTAATCTAACTTTCATTGCCTTCATTCCTAAGAAGGACAAGCCAGATTATTTTGATGAGTTTCACCCCTCCATGTTCCAACCCTCTTTGGAGTTATTAATGCAAGAGTTGCACAATGACTCATGCTCTCCCTTACTACTCCCTATCTCACCAACTCAATCACTTGCCTATTTCATTCTACATGTTATGTTGGGATCATCTTATAGCCTCCCTAATTGGGTAGGGTTGATTTTGAAATTAAAGTAATGTGGTGTTGAATGTCTCTATTTGTTGGTAGACCATCTAGTAACTCATTAGATATAATGTTGGTGTATTCTTCCAACACTTTTGTTTCTTGTATTGGTATTTGCACAAGTTATGTTTCTTCTTTTTTTTCCTCTAAAGCATAACAAAACCTTGTTATATTTGTTTCCTTGATAATTTTGTGTTAACAAAACTACCTTTAAACCATCCTTCCAAAAAGTATATGTATTCTTCTCTCCATCATGGATCACTTTTTTGTCAAATTGGCATTGGCCTTCATAACAACACATGACATACATCCACTAGGATAAGATCACACCAAATTTCATCCCTATAAGTCTTTCCTATTGAAAACTCGATTAAACACCTCTTATCAATAATAGTTCTTCAATTCCTTTCTTAAGCCAATAAATATAGTAAGGGCAAGGATGGTTTTCGCATTGCTAGACCTATTTTTTGTACCATTTCATTAGAAACCATATTTTCACAACTTCCACCATCAATAATAAATTTACATACCTTTCCTCCTAAAATTCACCTAGGTAAAAAAATATTTGTAAGTAGTTGGATGAGTTACCACTGTCTTTAGCCAATACATGCTCTTTCCTTGGAGAAATAATTGTTCTTCTCATCATGAGACTCTTACTTGCATCTACTACAAGTTTTGGATTTTGTTCTTCAACATCAATCTCAACTAAATTCACTCTATGTTGATTCCCTTGCCTCCTTTCTTGTGTATAATAGTGTGGACACTCAAACACTTTATGCCCTTCTCTGCCACACCCATACAAAACATATGGATTCACAGGGCATCCTATCCTCTACCACCACCATAACTTCTTCCTCTTTAAATTCTTTTTTGTTGATTCTAAAACCCTTGTCTAGAATTTTCTTGTTTCTCCACTTTATGGGATGATTCTCCCATTGTGGGATTAAACCCACCTCATCCCCTAGAAGGAGATGGTGGCTCTCTTTTCATCCCATATGATCTCCAAAATTTTATATGGTTTTCTTCTCTTCTACCCTCAAGGCTAGTTGATAGGCATCTTCTAAACTATGAATCCTATGCATTATAAATCCATCTTGAATAGAAAAATTTAAACCATTTACATACATTGTAGGTATATGTTCCTCTATTTCATCATGCTCCACTTAAATGGATAACTTGTAAAATTTATCTGTGTAGTCCCACACAATGTATTACTTTTGCCTCGAGTTTTGAGATCTTCTATTGAGGGTTTGTGCATAATCTATGGGAAGAATTTTTTCTCTCAAGTTCTTCTCCATCTTTCTCTAGGCCTTGATTTTATTTTTGTCCCACCTTTGTTTGTCTTCCTATATGTGATCCCACCATATCATTGCTTAACCCTTCAATTTTGTGAATGCAAGTTTTAGTTTCTTTTCCTCTATCATACTTTTCCACTCAAAAAACTTCTCCATACTATTCAACCAATCTATCAACTGCTTTAGTTTTAGACTAACCCCATATTCTAAAACTCGGATTTTTATTCCATCGTTCCTTCCTTGTCATACCCTAATGATCCTTTCTTCCATCGATTGTGGGTCTACTTACTCTTCCTCCTCTTCTTGAACAAATGATGAATCATCTTCTTTAGCTTCTTCTCCTTGCTCTCTTTCTTCATTTGCTCTATCTGCACTCCTTTGCCTCTATCTTTGTCCTTCAATAATTCTAGTAAGATCTTCAACTTGTTTTTGTAGCAGTTGCATATTCCTACTCATATGTGCATGGCCTATTCATCCTCTTGCCATCATGATTAAACCTCGAATCTCTACCCATAGTTGAACTCGCTTTGATACTAGATGATAAACCTAGAAATGCAACAAGAATAAAAAAATAATTTTGTTAAAGTAAAAGAACCAAAATCTATATTATCATTCTTCCACAACTAAAACCAAAAGACATAAGAGTCGCATTTTTGAAAGAAAAGCCCCACTCTCCCACTATCTAGTGTACTGAAGATGCACTAAAAACTAATAAAACAAGAAACTATCTAGAGTAACTAAAATTGCTAAATTTAACAAACTTCATTCCAGCATAAATGACATAATAATTATTCCATATCCTCTACATGTCCAAATATGTCTCAAAAGTGACTTGCAACCCAAGTTCACACTATGATACAAAGCCATTAAGTCAAATTCTAGAATACTAAAATAAAACACCAAAATGCACTTTTGAGGCCTTAGATGGTTGAATTAACCCTCAAAATATGTCAAAACAACCATTTGTTATAGCAAGCAAGTTACGATGGCCTTAAATTGTTTGAGATCTTCATTCTACAAAAATGGGTTGAATCAACTTCCTAGGTTAAAAGTTATGGACTTTAAAAGTTACACTCCTGCATTACACATGGCATATAACATATGGGACTACCTTGTATTCCTATTTATGTAGCAAGCCCCTAGTTTGGATCTACAAGGAGCTTATAGCTTATTCAACTACTTTGTGTTCATATTTATGTAAGAGGCCCCTAATTTATATCTATAAATAACTTATAGCATAAAAGACTACTTCATAATCCTATTTATACAAGAGGCACAAAAAATAATTTATATTAAATATGCATATGTTAGAGGAACCGGTAGTTGTGCACCCTAACTTCACGCCTCTCAAAATCATATGTGGCAATTTTGAATCACTCCAAAAATTTTACAACAGTTTATTTGACAAGGCCCCTTCTTATAACTAAGGTTTTAGAGCTACATCATCAAATATGATGCCACATCAGCACGCTTTTTGTTGAGGTGTCAAATAGTTCCCCAAGAAAAAGGATGGACCAATAGGTGTGCATTAAGTCATGTTTTGTTGGTGCACTGATGTGGCATCACATGATTGGTTGCTTTTAAAATCTAATGAACACATTTTGTTCAATTAAAAGTACTTATAATAACAGTAACAACCTTACAGTCACAACTACTAATGCTACTCTCTAAAAAATATTGAACCTTAAATACACAAATACTATCACACCTATTAAAACATGCTCAGCAATTAACAATTGGGTCCTCTCCCCTCCCAATAGAATTTGTGACTTTTCTTAAGCTCTTTACTATTAAACCAATTCAAAGTGTACTAACTGGAGAAGACAAGGAAGCATCAACAAAATCCCCGTAGATTTTTGACCCTGCTTTGATAATCCCTGACCAGTTCAACATTGCGTCAAGCCGTCCTTTCTTGAATAAATCGTCCACTCACTTCCGCGAAAGTTCTACACACTTGCACGGCGGTTTAAAAATTCGCAGCTATGTAAAGCGCTTATATTCTTGCCAGAAGGCCATACGATTGTTTCTGAAACCTTTCATCTGTAATCAGCGTTATAATTAGTTTGCCCTTTTTAGCGTGTAAATTGAGGGAAAAAAGTAACACGAGATGGCAGTGTTTGCAATGCCTCTGATGGCGGCCGCAACAGCTGCGGCTGTGGGAGCTTACTGCCGCTTCCATTCTCCTGTAATAACCTGATTATTGTTCTCATTAATTCTTTTTTCACTTTGATTTTGCTTATGTTTTCTGACGGAATTATGCTTCTGTTTGCAGAATTTGGAAATTCGACAGGGTTATAAGGGAGAAGCAAAGGAATTGGTCGCAGATGGAAAGAGAGCGTTAAGAAAGAGCAGCGGAAGAGTAGTGTTTGCTCCGGAATTTGACGGTTTAAATTGCTATGAAAATTTAATTTCTCGGTGACTCAATCTTTCTCCATGAGGAGGCCTTGGATTCATCCATTCATTATTCTTTTCCCAGCGATTCTTCCGTTGGCTGTATAACAGACTATTTCATTCAATTATTGAACTGTAACGAATATATTCGAATCAAGATTTATTGATACTTTGCCCTCCATTCGGTTTACTTTGTTAAGCTCCCCTGTTTCAAGTGCTCTGTTCCCAAGTTTAATTATGGTAAAAATTAATGTTACAGTATTATCTCAGAACTGGTGTGAAAAGACGGCAATACACGAATTATAATTGTAATATGTAGACCCACAACAAGACATAATAACCTTCGGTTTCAAGGGCCTAAATTTTTTTTTTAAATGAAAATACTTTATATCTATTATTTAAAAGATAAATAATACACTTTCACAAAAAAGGGTGGGTGGTATAAAGGCACACCCCAACGTCATATGCGCAGAGTCTAGAAGTCAGACATTACAAAAAAAAACAAACATCGCAAGGCTTCCTTCCACGCCAGAGAAGGAAGCGTACAAAAAATTTTGTCACAAGCCATGTGACCGTGCTCACTGCACTTGTTAGCGCCATGCTATTGAGAACACTGCAATTGTAGCCGCACCAAAACCCCCATAGGCCTCCACTGCCATAACCTTCTCCTTCACCATAACCCCCGTCTGTAGCCGTCGTCGCCACACCATAACCTCAACCACTGCGGTCATCGCTAAAACTACTATCGCCACCACTACTGCCACCGCCAGCATAGTCATCGCCAAAAGGGCCAGAGACATGAAACTCACAGCAACCACCACCGACTTGCCCTTGACAAAACGACGTGAAGAGACGACTGGGGCACAAACAGAACTGTAACCCTTCTGCGAATTAAACCACTTCACCATTCTAGACTGTAACTCCGCCATGACTGCAATCCTTTGCAAAGAACAGAGAAAACTATACGTTGTTTTCTCCCCCATGGAGAGCACCACCTTCGGAGGACTCCATGGCAACTGTCGGTCCAATCCGACTCCGTCTCTCCAACTGCCTTCCATAATAATTTCTTAATTCTCCTTGAGCTATAAATTCTTTTCCTATAGGGCCTAAATTTGATGGCCGTATGACCATATTTAGACATTTTTGTTGTAAAATACAATCAAAATTTTAAAAAGATTGTATTACATTCAGATGGACCATATACATATATACACATGCACAAAGGTGTGTCTTAATATTCTAAGACATAACAATGAATATATACACACACAAAGGTATATACACACACTAAGATGTGTCTTAGAATGAATAATTGTCATAAAAAAAATTGCTTGACAAGCATGACCGACTGTCAAATTTAAGCCCTATCTAGTTCCACACTCTTTGATCGCATAGAATGGTGGTCATTACACCCTTACTTCATTGAATGGTTATTGTAAGGGAATAAAATCTCTTTTACATAAATTTAGGGTAAGTAACAAGATGTAATTAATTAAGTTGATAAATTGAAATATTGTTTTAAAAAATAAATGTAATAGATGGTATTTAGTTTTGAAAATAATTATAGAGATTAATGTTGATGTCGCACAAAAATTTATTTGTCAAGGTATAACAATGAATGTTCTTAGTTTGCCAAATGTCTTGAGTTTTAAACAATCCCCAAAAAATGTATGGATTAGATCCGAATCCCTCGGGATCCAGCCTAAGTGTCATGGGAGTAGTATGCTATGCGAAAATAAACAATGGCCCACAAGATTGATCTGACAAAAATAGTAGTAATAATCTCTTTGCCTCTAGCTTCTTTTTTATTTTGTCAAGGCGATGTTAACAAACACCTTAGAGAATATTGCTAGATTGCTAGGGTCAAGTTCTTCTAGTTCAACCCCATGTTGGATTGGCTTTATGGCATTAAGAAAATGATTGAAGATAGCATGCACAATCTTCTAGCCTATGTGATTCTAATGGAAATATGGTCATTTTAAGCTTGAAATTGAAATATTCTTAGAGTGAATGCTCCTTGTTCAACCATATGAAATAATTGCACATTTAATGTCTTTAAATACCAAAACGTAGCAATTAATTGCACAAAAGTCTACCAAGTAAGCTCACAACATTTAGTGAAAAGTAGCAAGAAAGTTTGAATTTGAATTTGAACATTCAAATTTTAAGGTCAATCCTATGCCACTTGGGATCGATCTCAAGGCACTTGAGATTGATCTAGAATAGGAAAGTGATGGTTTTGAGGCATGGATCAAATGTATGGAAAGAGGTGTCAATGTGGGTGCAATAAATGGCTAATAATAAAGAATATGTGGAAGTGAGTGTAAAATATGGATGGAACAAGGTCAAATGCATGGAAATATGTGCAAGTAAGGATGAAGTGAGTAGAGTAAGGTATTGGGTTGTGAGTCAATTTTAGCACAAGAGTGTGTCACTTGTTGATATGTAATTGCATTAAATCATTCCATCAAAATAGACCCAAAACTAAATGGAAATTGACATAGGTTACTTGTTGATATATAACTCTATTAAATCATTCCATCAAAACTAAATGGCAATTGACAAAAGTATGTTAATTTCACCATTATAGTTATATATCATTGCACATAAATATGTAAAACACTATTAAAATGTAAGAATTTTTGTTAATGAAGACTATTTTATAACAATTCTAATATAATTATGAACATGAGGTTTTCACAATTTATGTGAGTGGGAAAGAAAGCTTTTTGAATTTGTGTCAGATTTTTTTTTATCTATTTTGGATCACAATTTATTTAAAAAAATAAATAAATTAGTTTTTTTAAAGTGAAAGAAAGTAACTAAAAATTCAAAAATATAATTTTGTAGAAAAACAAAAACACACCCTACAAATATGATTAGGCAATAAAAGCAATTAAATATAATAAAATGATAGAAAAAGGATTGTTGATTTTGTGACTAAGATCAAAGATCTAAAAATTCAGAGTGAGAGAACTTAGTTGATTTTGATGGATCAAAATATCCATCACATGTAGGTTCACGTTGACTATCTATTTGACTAGTCCCACATTCACCAACTTCTCTAATTATGTTATTATCAACACTTGTGTGCCCTAGCAATTCTTTTTTCCATTGTAGAAAACAATATTCAAAATTAGTTGCAAAATAAATATTAAAAATCTTAAACATTTTCCTCCTCCTGATGATGGATCATGAAGTTTGATTTGAAACATTGATTCAACAAAAAAAGCTTTTACACAATTTTTACCCAAAGCTTTCAAATTGATTAAAAATCAATGCCAATAAATGAATACACTTACTAGTTGCAGTCGTCCTCCCCAACTCATTCCTTATTGTATGGTTTAAGAAAAGCCCCACTATAAGATTTTTGCAAAGCTTCAGACCCTTTGACTTTTTGCACTCACTCCAAGATTTATGTCAAGCTCCTAACCCTTTGACTTCTTATTAGGTCTGTATATATGTTGTGTATATTCATTTGTGTAGAATTGTAAGACAAGTAAAATAGTTAGATTGCTTATTTTCACAATATATTCATTTAGTTAGTGTACTTGTTTGGTATGGTATGCATCAATTTATGTTTGATCTATAAACAATTGTGCACAAATGGCAAGTGGAAGCTCAATATTGATGATGCCATAAAGACAGATAAGGAAGAGATGAGTTCACCAGAGAAAAATTTAGGAAATTGGGGAAGGTGTCTTATTTAAATTCAAGTAAGATGATTCCCTACCCTTAACAATTATAAATTAGGAGGCTATTTTTAATTTGTTTTTAAAAGACTTCCCTTTGTTGTTTGAATTGTTTTTAAGTTTGTTATTGTGGGCTTCTTATATTGGGAGATGAATGTATTTTTACATGTTCCTAATTCTATTTGGGGAGTGTGTTGTTCTTATCTTCTTCTCCATGAAACTTATTTAACTTATTTTGAAATGAGCTCAATATTGTTTCTTCTTTCCCTACAATTATACATAGACATGAAATTCATATATAAGCTCTACTACAATGTTAATGCATGTTTGATTGTCATGTAGCTCCAAATAACTTGTTTTGTTCACTATTTAAATTGAATGAGATCAAAATGGTGAACACTTTCTTTACTCTTATCAAAACAACTTTATAATTCAAAATTAACAATAATATTTTTCATAGATAATGAAGGGTTGTTTCATTATTACTTTGTGCTTATATTATAAAAAGGGACGAGAAATATTTATGTATTTGCCTTTTAAATTCTTTTTAACAATCAAACACTCTTTGACAAATATAATATGTATTGCTATATAAATCACACTTATATTTGATATGAGAACAAAAAACAAATTTATAAATACATTGTTTAGAGGCTTATCATTTTGCTATGAATTATGTAGATTCTATTAATGTAGGATTATCACAATTTCTAGTTACAAGAGACCACAAAACTTGCACATCCTAATAATAGAAGAATTTCACTTCCTCATTCAAGATAGAGATTAGCATGGACCAAGCCCATAAAAGTCAATCAATTACATATAAATAAAATGCAAGCACACACCTTTCCTTTGGTTTTATTATTTGCTTGTCCATGTAAGGACTTCCACACATTTTTAAGGGTAGTGTTAGTATTTTTATCAAGCCCATGTTGGATAGTGTAGTAATTGGAATGTTTGATAAGAATGTTCATTGAATCTAGTAGGCACATAACACATAAATTTGATTTATTTTCTATATTTTATTAATCAAAGGTTACAATTCATTTCATTTTGTTTACAAATTGAATACTATTAAGAAGTTAGGAGGATGTTCTGTCCCCATAAATCATACCCTCCTTTAAAAAACACACAACATAAATAGGGTGCCCAAAACAAATCCTTTTCCAAAAATATACAACTAGCTTTAAATTCAAAAACTAAACCATTCCAACTTAATTGACAACAACTAAGAATCTATTATGAATCTTGAATCTCAGATAAACTTTTGTGATAAACATAAAAAATGCTAAATAGTTGTATAGGTGTGAATCACTTATGTTGAAGTATATTGGTTATGTTGCAACATTTTATATATGAAGAGAGAATTAACACGTAAACATCCTAGCCATATATTTAATAGTTATAAATAAGGCCAATATTGAAAAATATATATTCTCTCTTCCATGACATTGATTTAGTAAATGTCAAAACATTAGGCATAAAAAGTTATGAATTTGTAGGATGTCTGGGTTTTTTTATGATACTTTAGTAATTTAGTTGCTTAAAATGTTATGTAAAGTATTGTTTCAATTATACTTTGAGTGAGAATTCATATAGTAATTGTTTAGTGTCTTATTGTATATAAATTGTTGTGTTTAAGATACACTTATAAACACAACAAGAATATCAAGTAATTGTTTAAGAACACTTATCCACAGGAGACCATAACGCTGGATTCCCCATCAACCTTAACGATAGGGCATACTTTAGAGAGAGTACCAATCTTTTCAGTCATAAAAATGTTAAAATAAAAATGAGATCTAATGGTGAAAACTGCTCTACAGTAGTGTTAGATCATGAAAAGAGAAAAAGAAAAGACATATCTAAAGGTGAAAACCTCTCTGAGGTGCCGACAGATGAAAGGCTTGACCCTCTCCCCCTTTATGCACATCTAAAAAGATCTTCAGTATTGATTGACCCCGCGGAACCGGTCAACATTAGCATAGAGGCAAATCCAAAACTCCTTTATCAACTAGAGTCACTAACTTCACAAGAAAGAATAGAGTTTGTTGAGTTCTATAGAAGAAAGCAGATAAACTTTGCTTGGTCTTATGCCGATATACCAAGTATTGATCCTGATCTAATCATGCATCATCTGTCACTAGCTCCAGGAGCCAAGCCAGTTAAACGGAAGCTAAGGAAAATGCACCCCCACATAGCATTGATGGTAAAAGAACTCAAGAAGTTACTAGATGTGGGGTTCATTAGAGCCATTGACTACCCAGAGTGGGTCTATAATATTGTACATGTTTTAAAGCCTGACAAGAGAATCAGAATATGTAACTACTTCAGAGATTTAAATAAGGCTTGTTCGAAAGATGATTTTCCTTTACCAAACATTGATATCATAGTTGACCTCACAATAGGTCACACCATGTTGTCCTTAATGGATGGTTTCTCCGGATATAACCAAATCAAGATAGCACCGAAGGATCAACATAAAATAGCATTCACATGTCCATGGGGCACCTATTGTTGGTGCATTATGCCATTCGATCTCAAGAATGCAGGGGCAACATATCAACGAGCATGACAACAATCTTTCATGACATGATGCATACCATCATGGAAGATTATGTTGATGATATCCTAGGGAAATCACTCACTAGAGAGGGACATCTTGAAGTCTTGGACAAAATATTCACAAGACTAGAACAGTTCAATGTACAGTTGAACCCTAAAAAGTGTGTTTTTAGAGTAACATCTAGGAAACTACTTGGGTACATCGTATCAGCAAACAGAATAGAGGTGGACCTGGCAAAGGTCAAAGCAATCATGGAAATACCACCGCCTAAGAATTTGAGTCAGCTACGGTCTTTGTAGGGAAAGTTGCAATCAATTAGAAGGTTCATCTCCCAATTGGCAGACAAGTGCCATCCATTCTCACATCTGCTACATAAGAATGTTCTATTCAAATGGGATGATAACTGTGAGCAAGCATTTCATTGCTTAAAAGAATATCTGATGAATCCACCTGTCCTAATGCCGTAAATTCAAGGCAAACCTCTACTGTTATATATATCAGCGACACCCACATCTTTAGGAGCACCGCTAGCACAAGAAAACAATGAAGGAAAGGAGCAGGCAATCTACTATATTAGTAGGACATTAGTAGGTTATGAGCTTCAGTACACACCAATTGAAAGGGCATGCCTTGCAGTTGTCTTCGCTTCACAAAAGTGGAGACACTAATGCTCTCTCACTCCATAAAGCTAGTAGGAAAGATTGACCTGTTAAAGTATCTACTCAGCAAAGCTACCCTAACAGGTAGAATATCTAAATGGGTTATGATTCTCAATGAATTTGACATTGAGTATGTGGGTAGAAGAGCCATAAAAGGACAGGTCATCGTAGATCAGCTGGCGGATGCACCTTTGATTGATAACAACCCCTTACATTTTAAGTTTCTTGATGAATCTATATTCAACATCATAACAATAGCTTGGAAGCTCTACTTTGATGGGTCATACATGCAACATGGATCTAGAGCAAGCATCTTGCTAGTAACACCACAAGGGGATACAATCCCTAAATCATACAGACTTCTATTCCCATGCACTAACAATGTGGTTGAGTATGAAACACTGGTTATTGGCATAAAGATGGCAGTTGAGTGGAATATCAAAGAACTTCATGTATATGGGGATTCACAAATTGTCATTAATCAAATAAATGATGAATACCAAACAAAGGACAAGAAGTTGATACCATACAAGCGTATGGTGGACGACTTCAAGGAATATTTCATTGTGATCTCCTTTGAGAAAATATCGAGGTTAGAAAATAAAGCAGTAGATGCAATGGCCACTATTACATCCCTTCTAGATATTCCTGAAAATCAATTGCGTTATGTGTTTTTGGTGGAGCCAGTCTCCCATCCAGCCTATGAAAGCCTAGAAGATAATGCCATTTACCACATTGTAGGAGCCAATTCTCCTTTATATGGCAAGATTTACACCTATCTTAAAGAGAATATCCTACCTCCTAACCTATCAAACAACCAAAAATGCATGTTCATATGCCAATCATCCACATATACCATTATTACCGACACCTTATACCGATGAGGTTTAGATGGTACTCTCCTTAGGTGTTTAGATAGTGATGAATATCAGACTACTCTAAGGGAGGTTCATGAAGGCATTTGTGGGATGCACTCTAGTGGTCCTACTTTGGCAAAAAAACTCATGCGTTTAGGATATTACTGGCCGAGCATGGAAAAAGATTCCTATCATTTTGTTAAGAGGTCTAAGAAATGCCAAATCCATGGTAATCTGATACATGCACCCGCTCAGGAGTTACAACCTTTAACGACACCTTGGCCCTTTTCTCAATGGGGACTTGATCTAGTAGGCAAGATTCACCCTTCCTCCTCTAATGGCCACAAATTTAGTATCACAGCCACAAAGTATTTTATAAAGTGGATTGAGGTCGTTCCATTAACCAACGACACTAGGAAACATATTTCATCCTTCATCCTTAACTATATCATATGCAAATATGGTATTCCATTATCCATTGTCATAGATAATGGAACACACTTCAAGAACTAAGATGTATAGGAACTCTGTGATAAATTCCATATCCAACATCATTTCTCCACTCCATACTACCTGCAAGGTAACGGCCAAGCTGAGGCATCGAATAAAACCTTTTTGAAGATACTCTAAAATATTGTCGATGACACTGGCCGGGACTAGCATATGCAACTGAACCTTGCTTTGTGGGCCTACAAAACTAGTATATGCACACCCATAGGTACGACACCATACACCCTTGTCAATGGCTCTGAAGCCATATTGCCTATCGAAGTTGAAATTCCTTCCCTCAGGGTGTCATTAAAAGGACTGATAAATGATGAAGAATATAGAGTATCATGACTTCAAGAACTAGAACTGCTAGAAGAATGAAGACAACATGCCTTCAACCATCTTAAGGCATACCAGCAGAGAATGTCAAGGAGCTACAATCACAAGGTTAAGCCACATGTTTTTCAAGAAGGTGCTTTGGTCCTAAGAGAGAATCCACGTAATCAACAGGATAGAGAAAAGAAGGGGAAGTATGAACCAAACTAGTTGTGTCCCTATGTCATAGTCACCGCTTATGAATCAAGGGCGTATCAGCTCTCAACATCAGAAGGTGAAGTGTTCGATGATCCCATCAATAGTATGCATATTCGAAGGTTCTATACCTAATAACCCCAATGCAAGGGACATAAAAAAAGGTACAAGTGGTAGCAAGTAGTGAAAACCTAGAAACAGGCGCTATTTGCAACTAATTGCTACCTCCATCTGTTAGTACAACCCAAACCCACATCCATCTTTCCTATTGTACTCATCTAGGAACCGCATCCATTTCGCATCTACTTAACAATGACCTACCATAGCTTGGTGTCTGGTCACCTCTGTCACCTTATCCAATGGGGTCACCCTATCACATTACCCTATCGTTTATCCTATCGCAAGTCCATTGTTAGTATTAGCCATTCTGAACTACGTTGCCTCTGAGTTATCATGTAGGCTAGGCTATCATTGATGAGCCCTCGAGGCTTCTTCCCCATTCATCCATATCTTCATCAATCACTAGTGTCAGCCTTCAAGGATGAACTACGTCGTCTCGAAGTTATCACGTAGGCAAGGCCATCATTGATGTGCCCCTGAGGCTCTTTTTCCATCCATTTCATCCCATGTCATATGTCCTTTAGTCCATTCGAATCATCACCATCTCTCATCACCTAGGTCTTTAGGTCCATATAGGTCCACACTGAACTACGTTGCCTCTGTGTCGTCACGTAGGCAAGGCTATTTAGCAATGAGCCCCCAAGGTACTAGGTCAGTCCATTAGGGACCATCACATTGTTCATTGTCAGTTCATCCGTAATAAAGAAATCCTCTACTTGATTGGGGGCAAATCCTCAACCTAGTCAGGGAATAGGATTCTTGAATGCTATAAATTCATAGGGTAAACAATTGGATCACAGTTTTATCACTAGACAACAAGCAACATGACAAGCAAGCTTTCAACATCATCTTGACACAAAAGATAGTAAGACTACACTTGGAAAATCCCTTTTAGCCTAAGACATCAAATTGATTCTATCAAGTTATTGCAAGAAAACATGTTTGGGCAATAAAGTTTTTCAGTGATTGTTTTAAAAGTCTTATATCATGATTTTTGTTATTATGTCTTTCTACACTACTCAAGGATGTTTTAAACTAGAGAAGCTATGATGGGGGCATAATCATTTTATTTGTCTTTTGTTTGTGGGTTTTATCTTTAGTAATGTGGGAGCCCTGTCTAAAGACATGATCAACACGATGATCATCGAGGACATCAAAGGTCTAAACATGAAATAGGTTTAATCCTTGTTTGTTGATACACAAGCAATACTCGGGTCATCTAGATTCAATTTTGACTAGATGCTTGTATTAACTTGCTAAATCAAAAATCCATGTAAGAAATACTCAGGTCATCATGGTTTAATTATACCTAGATGCTTGTATTTTCTTACAACATTTTAAAAGCTCAATGATGAAACAAAGTACTTCAAATACTCGCACAATTGAAGATGACAAGAATTCATATCCATACTTATCTCATTGCATTCCATTTCATTATAAGCATTTTATCATTTTACCAAAATCCATGTGTCTTAGTGATCATTTGTTCATCATTTCTTATCATTCATTATCCAATTTCTTATCGTTCATTTTCCAATTTCTTATCATTCATTATCCGATTTCTTATCATTCATTTTCCAATTTCTTATCATTCATTATCCAATTTCTTATCATTCATTTTCCAATTTCTTATCTATCATTTCTTATCTTTCATTATCAAATCATTCATTATCCAATTTCTTATCTATCATTTCTTAATCTTTCATTATCATTTCTTTTCATTATCCAATTCATTTTCTTCTAAAAAGTGTATTGTTATTAAGATTGAGTATACTTGGCATTAGCAAAAATAAATGATCGTGTGTCATCATTAGGACCATCATCATAAGTGCATATCATTTTGTCCATTCGGATGCATAAACACATGTAAATCATAAATCACCATAGCATGAGTCATATACTCACAACATTCATAAAATGCAAAAGCATAGATAGCATTATCATCATTCATCTAGTTTTAATGCATATCATTACATTTAGCATTACACAAATCAACACATGTAACAATCATCGCATGTAGATAATCATCGCATATAGAATTAGGACAAACATCATAAGCATGTAGAAGCATCATGTCTAAATCAAAATACATAGGAGCATCTACATAATTATCATAGTGTGACATCATCCAAAGTCATCATAATAGAGCATAAGATATATTATGTAGCATAAACATGTGCATCAAAATCATAAATCATGTAAATAATCTATAAGCATACCACATCATAACATCATCACATAAGTCATGTCCATTGCATAACATCATCACATATGTAAATCATAACATAGTCTGTCGAATCATGATCTCATATCATCATCATAAAAAAGAATAAAAGCATCCAAGTATACAATGATGTCAAAATAATAATACATCTTAAAGTATCTCAACCAAAGTGGTGTATACATGTCCAAATAAAAAGAGTTGGAAACTGATACATGTCAAGTGACAGCTAGGAGTGACTCCCTCCTGATGGTGTTGGCTATGGTGGCAGAATAGCTCCTCCTCCTCTTCCACCCCCACATGCTAACCCTGTCCCTAGTGCGCCTCCTCCTGGTGGTCCGCGAGGTGGCCCCATGGGTCCCATCACCCCACCACTCTCTGCTGGTACCCTCTGTGACCTACTGCGATAACTAGGTTTGTAACTGCCTGCCTGGTGTTCTGGTGGCACCGCCTGCTCATATAGAGATTGCCAGTAGAAGAACTCTTGGCCTGCCTTGACCATCTCTACAACAGTCTGCCTAGTAGGACCCCGTGCCGCAGTCTGTTGCACCTGCTACAAGAGTGCCTCTACTCTACCATACCTCTAGATGGCTGTGTCTCTCTCTAATCATGCAGTCTAGAGGTCACCCTGTAGCTGTGTAATCTGGGCCTATATTTGCCCTATTTGCACCTGCTACTGCTATAACATGGACTGTTCCTAAGCCAACTGGGCTCATAACCCTACTATGACCCCATCGTCTAGCCCCTGTCCCTGTGGCTGCAAAGGAGGTTGAGCCTATCTCTGAAGGGCTAACTGAGCATGCTAGGCAGGATAAATCTACTAGTGAACCCTCCTCCCATCTCCATCTCCACCATAATCACCATCACTTCCATGGTGTCCACTATCACCACCACCGCCACCACCACCACCACCTCCTCCTCCTTCTCCTCCTCTGGCACCGCCATCATCCCCACCTTGGCCACCTCTGCCTCCCCATCCTCATCTCCTCCTAGGCCACCTTCATGGCCCCTCGTCATCATCCTCCCGATTGTCCAAAATCGGGGCTCGCTCTCCTGGACTGAAGTAGCGTGGAAAGGGATGTGTTGCAAACCAGTCAAAGTAGTCTTGTGTAGTACCTACATTTACCATTGCCCTATGCATCAGCCACGACTGATATCAAGTATGTTGAAACTCATCACGAGTTGCCTCATAAGATGGGATAGGTCCCCATCATGCCCTCTCCTTGTGCGTACAGGCAAATATGGTATTATCCTGGGGCATCCCCTGGATTCTGCCAAACTTCTTGTACACACGTGAAACTATGTGTCTCTCCAAAATATAGGGTGTCCTCCCTATAAGCCATCTAGTCTAAAAGAAGAATGGAAGCTCAAAAGCATCATCATCCCATACCTCGCAGTCCAGGTATGGTCGCTAAACAACAGAATCAACATTGTCAAAGGCATGTCTCCAATACTTTAACTTTCCCAGCTTGGGCTAGGAAAGGCTCTCCTGAAACATATAGGAGTAGGGTTGATCCCTACCCCAAGTGCCAATGCCAATGGGATGAGTAATGGCTATGTGTGTCCATGCCCATATCTGCAGCAGTGAAACTTCGCAAGCCAAACTAGATGAACCATCATAAACAAACTGGTGTAGATCATGATATAGGTGGGCAAGGATGCAGACTCCCCAAGCATATCTGGTACCCTCTATCGTGATCTGCTCTAGTACCTGCCCCATCCAACTACAAAACCATGAGATTGTCTATCGAGGCACACAATACCTCTGATCAACCCAGCCACAATTGAAGGAAGTGGCTCATAATAAGCCAACATATCAGACCAACTGATCTCAGTGCCCTCAATCTCATCATCATCAAAAACTCGCTTGCACTCATCCAAACTAGCCCCAGTCTGTGACTCGTACTCCATGAGCTCACCATCAATTGGAATATGCAAGATCCTGTGCACATCCTCTAAGGTCACTGTAATCTCCCCGGTGGGAAGATGAAAGGTCCCGTCCTCACTGTGGAATCTCTCAACTAGAGTAGTCAACATGCCTAGATTAGCCCTAATCTCAGGCATGTCGAGCACAAATGATAAACTAGCTGATCCAATAACAAGAAGATCAGTCTCCATCAGATAGGGCCTTAACATCTACGTAACTGGAAACTGCTCCCTTCACATGAGGACATCATCTAACTCCTTCTGCAATCAAATAAGCATGCGTTAATCAATCAAAATTGACTAAACTGCAAGTCTATTTATCCAACATAAAAAACTTAGTTATTTCAACAGGAAAGCTATCCTATCATCTCTCTGGAGATTCTATCAATCTCAAAGATGACCTATCAGTTGACCAGCATTCCTTGCACATTCAACTTCATCAAATTTCTAAGTGTTTTGCTAAACCTAAGTTAGATGCGCATATCTGACTGTCAAAAGCACAGCTTTAGCTTACATGCAAAGAAACATTTTGAATGTGCCGCTTTAATTTACATGCACAAGGCTATTCTTCATTTGCGCAGCAATACCATGCTTGTGCAGCAAAATATCAAAAACGCAGTAAAACTTGTATGCACAGAATCCCTCACTACATGCACAACAGGATTTTGCATGTGCAGAAATGCACTTTACATGCAAAAAATTTGCATATGCACTGATTCTGGCATCATATGCGTAGAATCGCGTCATATGCGCAGTTCTACCTATCAGCGCATATGAAACCTATAACTTTGCCTAGCATTTAATGCAATCATAAATGCACCTAACCTAGAAACGAAGGGATACTTACCAGCGGCCCGTAGTATGCTGGACGGTTGAACCGTTAGATCCGCTTGAATTAATGAGACTCAATAGGAAACTGCTGCATCTTCGCTGGCTTCTCTGTGCTAAAAGGGCTCTGATCTCCTAAAAGCTCTCTCTCAAAGACAAGTGTGCAAATGACTAGGAATGTGACCCCACACTCCTATATATAGCGCATGGAACCCTAATGAGAGGTGCTTGACCTTGTTCGTGCTGGGGCATGTATTTCACCTAATTTTTCTTCTTGGTCAACCAATTTCTTCACCCATATATCCAATTAGCCTATCAGTCAACCTATCTCATCGTGAGATTGTCTATCATCCTGTCGTCAATTTATTCCCGTCCAATCTCCTGAGGGGGCGTCCTATCATCATAAACCTATACCAGGGGCAAATTGGGGCATGTGTCAAGTGCAAAAAAAAATTATTCTTTGAAACATGTTAAAACACATTGTCTCAAAGAGGGGCAAAATGTATACACCTAAAAATGGCAAAGATAAATTAAATAAATATTTAATATTTATTTAATTCCCATTCTTCTATAATTTAATAAATTCATCAATTTATCTATTTGATTCATGTTCATCACTAATAGTCCAAATATTAAATAAATATCAATTTATTTAATTAAATCAATTAGACCTATTCTTCTAATGTCATTCCTTAATTAAATAATAATCAAATTATTTAATCACAAATCATCCTATTCCAAAGTCTTCATTCATAATTCCACATCATCAAATCTGTGTCACACAATCCACCTCATCATCTTGCACATGTAATTAAATATATTAATATTTAATTAATCCATTTTCTCTCACCCACATGCCTATTATTTCTCCAACCATCCTATTCACATGGATTTGGTCTCTCCATGTCATCATGGTCAAAGGGACACTTTGTGACACTTGTTCCATAGTCCCTAGAATCTTTCCAACCTCCCTACAAACATGGTCTCCTTGTTTGACCTTCTCTCTTTGGTCATTGTGAGCCTTGTGATATGTGGACTCATGTCACACCTTTCTCTTCTCCATGTCAAGGTGAGAGGAACATCTTCCCTCTTTCTCTCCCTCATGTCAACCACTTCAATCCTCACCATACACCTCTCAAGATTTCTTCTCCACCGTCAAGATCTTGACACATGGATTTGGCCCCTCCTTGGCCTATAAAAGGAAGCTCATTCCCTCATTCTACAAGACACAAGCTATAGCAAAGTTACTCTATAGAAATCCTGGCGTACCTTTGGCAAAACATTCATATTGCTCATTGCATTTTATCCATTATCTTCATATCCACACAACCATGGCTTCAATCATCCATCTCTCATCTTCATAATAGTTGCATTGTAGGTAATCTTCATTGCATTTGTCCAACATATAGCCATTCAAGTATTGTCATCTTTAAACAGCAAGGAAGCACGCTTCTGGGAGCTCTATTTATCAACAAGATCAATACAAGATAGGCGAACAATGGAAGCTTCGAGGTAAATCGATCTTCAAGGTAATATTGCATTGTTTATTTGATTTGCATCATATTTCATTGAGATTATTGGACTAGTAGTAGTTTATGCTATTTACAATATTTCCACTAACAATTCTAAAACCTTTATCTAGAATTTTCTTGTTTCTCCACTTTATGGGATGATTATCCCATTGTGGGATTAAACCCACCTTGTCCCCTAGAAGGAGATGGTGGCCCTCTTTTCACCCCCTATGATGTCCAAAATTTTGTTTGGTTTTCTTCTCTTCTACCCTCAAGGCGAGTTGATATGTATCTTCTGAACTATGAATCCTATGCATTATAAATTCATCTTGAAAAGAAAAATTTAAACCATTTACATACATTGTAGTTATATGTTCATCTATTTCATCATGTTCCACTTAAATGGAAAGCTTGTAAGATTTATCTATGTAGTCCCACACATTGTATTACTTTTGCCTTGAGTTTTGAAATCTTCTATAGAGGGTTTGTGCATAATCTATGGGAAGAATTCTCTCTCTCAAGTTCTTCTCCACCTTTCTCTAGGTCTTGATTTTCTTTTTGTCCTTCCTTTTTTTGTCTTCCTATAATTGATCCCACCATATCATTGCTTAACCCTTCAATTTTGTGAGTGCAAGTTTTAATTTCTTCTCCTCTATCATACTTTTCCATTCAAAAAACTTCTCCATACCATTCAACCAATCTATCAATTGCTTTGGTTTTAGGCTAACCCCATATTCTAAAACTTGGATTTTCATTCCATCGTTCCTTCTTGTCATTCCCTAATCATCCTTTCTTCCATTGATTGTGGTTCTACTTACTCTTCCTCCTCTTCTTCAACAAATGATGGATCATCTTCTTGAGCTTCTTCTCCCTGCTCTCTTTCTTCATTTGCTCTATCTGGACCCCTTTGCCTCTATCTTTGTCCTTCAATAATTCTAGTAAGATCTTCCATTTATTTTTGTAGTAGTTACATATTCCTACTTATGTGTGCATGGCCTATTGATCTTCTTGCCATCATGATTAAACCTCAAATATCTACCCATAGTTGAACTTGCTTTGATACTAGATGATAAACCTAGAAATACAACAAGAATCAAACAATAATTTTGTTAAAGTAAAAGAACCAAAATCTATATTATCATTCTTCAACAACTAAAACCAAAATACATTTTTGAAAGAAAAGCCCCACTCTCTCACTATCTAGTGTAATTAAAATGTGCTAAAAACTAATAAAAGAAGAAACTATCTAGAGTAACTAAAATTGCTAAATTTAACAAACTTACATTCGAGCATAAATGACAAAATATTTATTCCCTATCCTCTACATGTCCAAATATGTCTCAAGAGTGACTTGCAACCCAAGTTCGCACTATGATACAATGCCATTAAGTCAAATTCTAGAATACTAAAATAAAACACCAAAATGCACTTTTGAGGCTTTAGATGGTTGAATTAAACCTCAAAAAATGTCAAAACAACCATTTATTCGAGCAAGCAAGTTATGATGACCTTAAATTGTTTGAGATCTTCATTCTACAAAAAATTGGTTGAATCAACTTTCTAGGCTAAAAGTTATGGCCTCTAGAAGTTACACTCTGCATCACACATGTCACATAACATATGGGACTACCTTGTACTCCTATGTATGTAGCAAGCCCCTAGTTTGGATCTACAAGGAGCTTATAACTTATTCAACTACTTTGTGTTCATATTTATGTAAGAGGCCCCTAATTTATATCTATAAATAACTTATAGCATAAAAGACTACTTCGTAATCCTATTTACACAAGAGGCACCAAAAATAATTTATATAAAATATGCATAGGGGAGAGGACCCAGTAATTGTGCACCCTAACTTCATGCCTCTCAAAAATCATACGTGACAATTTTGAATCACTCCAAAAATTTTACAACAATTTATTTTGCAAGGCCCCTTCTTATAACTAAGGTTTCAAGGCCACATCATCAAATATGATGCCACATCAGCATGCTTTTTGTTGAGGTGTCAAATGGTTCCCCAAGAAAAAAGGATGGACCTATAGGTGTGCATTAAGTCATGTTTTGTTGGTGCACTGATGTGGCATCACATGATTGGTTGCATTTAAAATCTAATGAAAACATTAGTAACACCTTTAAAGTCACAACTACTAATGCTAAACTTTAAAAAATATTAAACTATCATACCTATTGCAACATCATGCTCAACAATTGGGTCCTCTCTCCTACCCTACCCAATAGAATTTGTGACTTTTCTTAAGCTCTTCACCATTAAACCAATTCAGAGTGTACTACCTATAAAAGACAGGAAAGCATCTTCAAAATCCGCGTAGGTTTTGACCCTGCTTTGATAATCCCTGGCCAGTTCAACATTGCGTCAAGCCGTCCTTTCTTGAATAAATCATCCACTCACTTCCGCGAAAGTTCTACACAGTTGAACTGCGATTTCGAATTTGTAGCTATATAAAGCGCTAATATTCTTGCCAAAAGGCGATACGATTGTTTCTGAAACCTTTCATCTGTAATTAGCGGTATAATTAGTTTGCCCTTTTTAGCGTGTAAATTGAGGGAAAAAAGTTAACACAATATGGCAGTCTTTGCAATGCCTCTGATGGCGGCCGCAACAGCTGCAGCTGCGGCCGTGGGAGCTTACTGCCGCTTCCATCCCGATGTAATATACCCTGATTATAGTTTTCAATATTTTCTTTTTCACTTTGAGTTTTGTTATGTTTTCTGACGGATTTATGCTTCTGTTTGCAGAATTTGGAAATTCGACAGCATAATAAGGGAGAAGCAAAGGATTTGGGCGCAGACGAAAAGAGGGCGTCAAGAAAGAGCAGCGGAAAAGTAGTGTTTGCTCCGGAATTTGACGGTTTAAATTGCTATGAAAATTTAATTTCTCGGTGACTCAGTTTTTAATCTTCCTCCATGAAGAGGTCTTGGATTCATCCATTCATTTTATTCTTTTCCCAGCGATTCTTCCGTTGGCTGTATAACAGACTATTTCATTCAATCATTGAACTGTCACGAATATATTCGAATCAATATTTAACTTCAATATTTATTGATACTTTGCCCTCCATTTGGTTTACTTTGTTAAGCTCCCCTGTTTCAAGTGTTCTGTTCCCAAGTTTAATTATGGTGAGATGTTACAGAACTTACAGTATTATCTAAGAACTGGTCTAAAAAGATAGCGAATACACGGATTATAATTAGCCGGTAGGGCTTTATATGTGAGCATTATAGTGCTCGGAATTGTCTAACGCCGGAAAAAATTTCTAAACTCGTCGGTTGTTCCTATCGGTGTATTCCTTGAACCTCCTATGGGTGCAAGTGCTAGTAGTAATATGTGGACCCACAACAAGGCATAATAATCCTGTTTCCGGCTTTAATTTGATGGATGTATGATTATATTTAGATATTTTTGTTGTAAAATATAATCAAAATTTTAAAAAGATTGTATTACATTTACACCATACAACTCTTTTCTCTCACACCACTTTCATGTGTATCCTCTCTCTCTCTCTCTCTCTCTCTATATATATATATATATATATATATATATATATTCCCAAGGGGTCTCATGCATAAAGTAGATATGCTAGATGAAGCCATAGCATTCCTCTTTCAATCCCCTTATTGAATCTTTCAATAGTCTACCAGTGTGGATTCGCCTCTTGAATTTGCCTCTTCACTTCTAGTGTGATTCTTGCTATGAAGTAATAGGAAATTATTTGAGGCATTTTATCAAGGTGGATTGTGCTACAACTCTTTTCTCTCACACCACTTTCATGTGTATCCTTGTGGAATTGGACTTGTCCAATCCCCTATTGGCCTCGAGGCTTTTTTGCAAATGGTTGATCATTCTTCGAGTTAGACTCTAAATTACGAGGATATCCCTTTCCATTTTTGATGATGCTTTACCATGGGACATTTGGCGTTGGATTGCCCACACAATAAGGTCTTGAGATCTTCCTCGTGGTGGAAAATGCTCTGCATGAACAACTTACGATGACTGTGGTTGAAGATGTTTCTATGTTTGAGGCTTCTGAACCCCAAGCTGAGAATGGGTGGTGGACCCCTTGCTTTCTACATGTACACCCGATGTTCTTGTCGTGGTCTCCTCCCCTGAGTTGGTAGTTGTTGTTCCCTCCTTCAGCTTCCAACCCCCTCTCGATAGGTTGTGTTGTCATGCCTACTCTAGTTTGTGTTGTGGAACCCTCTCGACGAGTAGCTTTCCCTAGTTAGGGATTCTGTGTTGCCCTCGATTGGGCCTTGGAAATGGTTCCCCCTCTCTTTCTCCTTATTCTGTGGATTTGGATAATGAGGCATCTTGGACTGTTGTCCAAAGAAGGAAGAAAGGTGAAACATGTATCTCGTTCCCACACCCAAGTCAAGGGTGTGAGAATAACTAGGTATGGGTATGGTATCGCTTAGTCCCTTTGTGTTATGATTTGGTCTTAGTAGCTTCGTTGTAGTTGTATTGTGGTTCAATAAATGAGTGTCAATAGCCTCACTTTGTACAAGGATCTAGATCCTTTTAGAATCTAGCTTTTACCCTTAATAAAAAAGTAGATATGCTAGCTAGGTTGAGAGCTCAAAAAAAGCCTTAAATTTTAAATATTTTAGATACATATGTAAATATATATGTACAAACTTTGAAGTAAATAGTATTCTACATTACCTGATATTATGTTGTATCTTTCATATTAAGTATGTATTCTATTTTTATAGATGCCCATTCACATTGAACAAACCCTTTTCCCCAAGTATGCAAAGGTCAGGTGTGAAGAACATCCTTTCTCATATATGTATTCAATATGATTAAATAAAGGCTTGGGTGCATATGCTTTGTAATTCACTCTATTAATTAAGTACAATAAAATATTTATCCCACATGCATGAGAGAGTAGCGGTTATCTTTAGTTGTGGGCTATATAAATTTGTATTTAGGTAAGAGATAAGCATCTTGACTATTGTAATTGGATTTCGTGCTCTTTTGAGAGGATTGCTTGCTCAAAGTGACACCATTAAGTTAATATACAAGCATTCTCTTGCCCTTATTTTTTGCATATATCTATGTATTTTCACTATTTTCGTTGCAAATTCCTTACAAGTGGCATCAAATCTATTTGCAAGGCTATGTTCACTACAATAGTATTAGATTAGTGGCTTACTACAACTTCCCACCATTCATTCTCATCTATCAAGTTAATATACAAGCATTCTCTTGCCCTTATTTTTTGCATATATCTATGTATTTTCACTATTTTCTTTGCAAATTCCTTACAAGTGGTATCAAATCTCTTTGCAAGGCTATGTTCACTACAATAGTATTAGATTAGTGGCTTACTACAACTTCCCACCATTCGTTCTCATTTCACCCTTAAGGGATCCTGGTAATTAGAAAGTCATGAAAGTAGTGGGGTACTAAGCATTTTTCTACAATTTTTTCGAAGTAGTTGTCTAGGTTAGAAACATTGTGTTGGGGATTTTAAATATTGTAGAGAGATAGCTTTTTGGCTAAGCTGGATTCCCCATAAAAGGTCTAGTGAGGTGAGGGACACTTTGACTCCCATACTCAAGCCTCAAACAATATCTACAAATAGACTTGAGCTTCCATGTATCTTTTTGGTATATTAGAGGACCCTTTAGGGTTAGAAAAAGCCTCACCATAGGAATACATTGACCATTTGAAATCTACAGTGCACTATTTAGTGGTTACTACAAAGAAGTTACTCTCTTCAGACCTTATATATGGATAGTGCAACTGTGAGATAGTGGAATCCTTCATAATTAGATATTGAAATATTGCCCAGTTACCCATTTATGAATAAGACAAGTTTATCAAAAAGCCTACACACCAAACACACCCTAGCCTACTATATTTCATTTTTACCCTAGCTATGAATAGGTTTGGGCATTGTTGGTAAAATTTGGTAAATTTGAGCATATACATAGAAATTTATCATTTTGTTCCAATTAATCAAGGAGACAAGAAGTAGAGTTGTTCAAAAAACTAGCTAATAGTATTTAGATTATAGGGTTGGTGTATGTTGCAATACCAATTTCTCACTCCTATATAATTTAATAATTTATGAATTCTAGGCCAAATTTCTTCCAATCTAAAAGGAATTTGACAATTTTATCTGAAAAATTTGCCCATAGGGATTGTATAGCTTGAGTTGGCTTGTTGGTGAAAAACTTGCCCTCTTGAAAGAGAGGTCACAAGTTCAAATCTTGTACGGGGTAGGGTATGTATGCCTCATTGCATAGCCAAAATCAGGTCGCTATCTCTTTACATTGGTTATTTTGGTATATAACTTTCACATACCCAAAATCAGGTTGCTATCGCTTTACATTGGTTATTTTGGTATATTACTTTCACTCTACTTAAAATCAGGTTGCTATCTCTTTACATTGGTTATTTTGGTATATAACTTTCACTCTACTTAAATATAATCCACTCCAATGGTGGAAGAGTCAATAGTAATTTCACATTTAATAGTAGTACAATATCACTCAAGACAGATCCCAAAATGAAAGCTATCATACAAGACATTCGGTCTCAAGTGACTACCCTCCAAACTCAATTGAATAACCTTAATGATAGCCTAACCCAAGTGGACCTTCGACATCTGAATTCTACACTCATTTCGTCAAGGTTTTGACCCTGCTTTGATAATCCCAGACTCGTTCAACATCGCGTCAAGCCGTCTTTTTTGAATAAATCGTCCAACTCACTTGAGCGAAAGTTCTACACAGTTGGACTGCAATTTAAGAATCGAAAATTCTACACAGTTGGACTGCGATTTAAGAATTTGTAGCTATATAAACCGCTAATATTCTTGCCAAAGGCGATACGATTGTTTCTGAAACCTTTCATTTGTAATCAGCGTTATAATTAGTTTGCCCTTTTTAGCGTGTAAATTGAGGGAAAAAAGGAACACAAGATGGCAGTGTTTGCAATGCCTCTAATGGCGGCCGCAACAGCTGCAGCTGCGGCCGTGGGAGGTTACTGCCGATTCCATCCTCCTGTAATACCCTGATTATTGTTTTCATTATTTTCTTTTTCACTTTGATTACTCTTATGTTTTCTGACGGAATTATGATTCTGTTTGCAGAATTTGGAAATTCGACAGGGTTATAAGGGAGAAACAAAGGAATTGGGCGCAGACGAAAAGAGGGCGTCAAGAAGAAAAAGCAGCGGAAGAGTAGTGTTTGCTCCGGAATTTGACGGTTTAAATTACTATGAAAATTTAATTTCTCGGTGACTCAATTTTTAATCTTTCTCCATGAGGAGACCTTGGATTCATCCATTCATTATTCTTTTCACAGCGATTCTTCCGTTGGCTAACAGACTATTTCATTCAATCATTGAACTGTAACGAATAGATTCGAATCAATATTTAACTTCAATATTTATTGACACTTTGTGCTCCATATGGTTTACTTTGTTAAGCTCCCCTGTTTCAAGTGTTCTGTTCCCAAGTTTAATTATAGTGAAAATTAATGTTACAGTATTACCTAACCAAGAACTAGTGTGAAAAGATAGGGAAAACACGAATTATAATAGTAACATGTGGACCAACGAGGAGGCATAATAACCCTCGGTTTGCGGGCCTAAATTTGATGGTCATGTGATTGTATTTAGATATTTTTGTTGTACAATACACTCAAAATTTTAAAGAGATTGTATTATATGAAAGGAGAGATTTTAGAGACACACACTAAAGTATGTCTTGGTATTTTTAGGGTATCTTAGAATGAATAACTCTCATAAAAAAATTTGACACACTAAGATATGTCTTAATTATTTAAGGGCATCTTATAATGAATCACTCTCATAAAAAAATTGTTTGACAGGCACGGTGATTGTCAAATTTAAGTTTTACTCGGTTCCACTCTCTTTGACCGCATAGAATGGTGGTCATCACACCCTTACTTCATTGAACAATTATTGTAAAGGAATAAAATCTCTTTTACATAAATTTAGGGTAAATAACAAGATGTAATTAATTGAGTTGATAAATTGAAATGTTATTTTAAAAAATAAATGTAATAGATGGGTATTTAGTTTTAAAAATACTTGTCAAGGTATAACAATGAATGTTCTTAGTTTGCCAAATCTCTTGAGTTCTTAACAATCCCCAAAATATCTATGGATTAGATCCGAGTACCTCGAGATCCAACCTAGGTGTCATGGAAGTAGTTTGCTATGTGGAACTAAACAACGACCCACGAGAACGATTTGACAAAAAGTAGTAGTAATAATCTCTTCACCTTTGCTTTCTTCTATCTAATTTTGTCAAGGTGGTGTTAACAAACACCTTTGGGAAGATTGTTAGATCGCTAGGGTCAAGTCCTCCTAGGTCAACTCCATGTTGGGTTGGCTTTACGACATTGAGCAGATGAATGAACATAGCATGCACAAACTTACAAATGACCTATGTGATTTTGATGAAGATATTTTATGTTAAAGCTTAAAATTGCAATGTTCCTAGAGTGAATGCTCCTTGTTCAACTATATGAAATAATTACACATTGAATGTCTTTATATACAAAAATATAGCAATTAGTCCACAAAAATGTACCAAGTTAGCTCACAACCAGTGAAAAGTGGCAAGAAAGTTAGAAATCATGGAAATCATTGATTGTTGTTGCAAGGTAGTAGAGTGTGTTAATGATCATGGAAATCATTTTGTGATAGCTAGAGTATAGAGACCCATATCTCTTTGTATGTTTTCTAGAATAAAATTGGAATAAAGTATGTGGAAAGGGTGCCAAATGTTCACTATCACGATGAGTGATCTTTCTAAGACTGAATGCCATGAGGTTTCTCTCAATGATCACCCACTCTTGACGGAGTTTGTTGATGTCTCTCCTAGTGTCATCCCTAGTATGTCATCAAAGTAGGATGTGGACTTTCATATTGACCTCATTGTTGGAGTTGAGCCCATCTCTCATGTACCATAGAGGATGGCTACTTAGGAGCCCAAAGAGCTTTAGTTGCAATTAGAAAATTTATTAGAGAATGGACACATTCCTCCTAGTGTGTCTCCTTAGGGACACTTGTTATCTTCATGAAGAAGGACATGTTGCATTCATTACTGATAGTTGAAAAAGGTGATGGTGAAGAACTAGTATCCCTTGCCAAGGATAGATAATTTGTTTAATCAGATGAAGGGAGCCAAGGTGTTCCCTAAGATTGATTTGAAGTCTAGGTATAATCAGCTTTGCATTCGAGAGGTGGATATTCATCAGAGAATATTTTGGAGTTGATATGGACACTACAAGTTCATTGTGGTTTCATTTGGGTTGGCAAATGTTCCATTGGTGTTAATGAGCTTGATGAAAAAAGTGTTTTGCACCTATCTAGATTAGTTTGCCCTTATATTCTTTGATGATATTTTGATTTATTCAAGGACAATGGAGGAGCATGAGATCCACTTGCATTAGGTTATGCAATTTTTGTGTGAGAACCAGCTTTTTGGAAACTTGGCAAAGTGTGAGTTCTTCTAAACTAAGGCAAGGTATTTGGATATGTTATATCTAGGGGGAATCTCTTAGTAGAATATTTGAAGATTTAGACTATTACAAACTGGCCTACACCCACAAACATTTCAAAGGTTCATAGGTTCAATGCATTAGTGGGTTACTACCACTGATTTGTCATGGATTTCTTGAAAGTGGCACATCCCATTATTTCTGTTTAGTGGAAAGAGAAGAAGTTTGCGTGGTAGGATTAGTGTGAGAGAACCTTTCAAGTTGTCAAGGAGTGGCTAACTAGTGCACTAATCTTTGTAGTGCTTAATCTTGCAACAAATTTTGTTGTTGTCACTGACGCTTTATTGGATGGTTTGGGTGTTGTCCTTATTTTCTTATGAGTATCACGTAAGCTCAATGACCATGAGATTAATTGCCTTACCCATGATCTTTAGTTTACAATGGTCATCCATGCACTTGTGCATTAGAGACACTTGCTTTTGGCCTATTAGTTCGAGTTGTGTACTGATCATTGTAGTCTTCAATATATTTTGACATAACCAAACTTGAATGATTGTCTACATTGATGGATGGAATTTCTATGCAAGTATGACTTTGGTGTTCATTACATCAAAGGGAAGGAGAACCTTATCACAAATGCCTTGAGTAGGAGGTGGCACAAGGTCTCAATTTTGTCCCAAAGCATAGATATGTGAGGTCACATTCTTGAGTATCTTCTAGATTATCCATGGTATTGGGAGGTTTCGGTAGAGATAAAGTCACAAAAGTCCATTGTGGGCAAGTTTTCTAGTTTTTCTCTAGAGTTTTATGGACTATTATGGCATCTTTGTCATATATATGTCCTAGTTTTAAGAGATATTTACACAATGGTGTTGTGTGAGGTGCATCAGGCACCATATGCAACACATCCTAGTGTGAACAAGATGCATGCTAATTTTCAACATTTATATCAATGGGTAGGGATGAGGTATGATATCACTAATTTTATTGATAGATGCCTTAAGTTCCAAAGGTAAAGGCTTCTACAACCACATGACATTCTAGAGTGGAAGTGGAACATGGTTTGTGTGGACTTTATTATTAGTTTACCTTTGTCTACTTGTCATCATGATGTCATCATTATGACAATGAACTTGTTGACCAAGATTGCCCAGTTTTCACCCATGAGGATGCCCCATAATGCCACATCAGTGGCACATGTCTTCATGGAGAAGGTTATTTTCTTGCATGGCATGTCTTGCAAGATTATTTTAGATCACATGACCTCACGTTCACATCCTCTTTGTGGACTTCCTTATAGCATGAATTAGGCACTTAGCTCAACTTTAGCTCAGCCTATCACACAAAAACTAAAGATCAGACAAAGATGGTGAACTAGGTGCTAGAGGATATGCTCTACAAGTATGTTATGGACCAATAGTCTAGGTGGGAGGACTATTTGTACTTTATTGAGTTTGCATATAATAATGGATACCATAGTTCCCTTGGCATGACATTATTTTATGCATTGTATGGTCATCCTTGTTGCACTTCGTTGAGTTGGATCAAAATTGAGGATTGAGTTGTCCTTGGTTGAGAGATTCTTTAGGATATGGTGTAGTAGGTTGTTTGGATTAGAGAGTAGTTTTCGACTACTCATAATAAACAGAAGTATGGTGATGTAAAGAGATTGGATTGACATTTCACAATTGGATTGAGTGTTCTTGAGAATACGACTGCACAAGATCCCAATTCATTATTGAAAAGGCTCTAAGCACATACTACAATCTTTTGGGCCTTTTATTATCCTTGAGAGTCATGTCATGTACTAACTTGCCTTGCCACCTAGTCTCTCACATATCATGGATATGTTTCATGTTTCTATCTTGAGGCAATATATTTTAGATGTGATGTGTATTTTTAACTAGGGTGCCTTGCAAGTTGATGAGGGAGATAAATTTTCTTTGAAGATCATCCATATATTCCAGCATTAGAGGTAAAGAATTGGATTATGTAAGGGTCCAATGGGACCATAATGATAATACAATAGCTACTTGGAGGGTGCTCCTTAGCTACAAGTTTTGTATCCACACCTTTTCATAGGCTTCCAAGGGTAAGCATAGTTTTAGGGGAGGAAGATGCAAGGCCCTAAGCATTTGTGCCTTATTCTACTACTTGATTTTGGATTTTGATCCTATTACTTTATTACCAATGATGTTTTGTATTGCCATTGAGTTTTGTCAATTATGTATTGTGGATGTACATATGTTATAATTTAATGTTTGAACCTAAAGTTGTGATTCAACTTCACTATTTTCTCTATATGTTGATATGTGATTATAGTACATGTTTATCATTGTTGATCTTATGTGATACTTTATGTTTATTTATGATTTATGTTTATCACAATTTGATATTATATTGGTTATTGGTTTATATCACATTGGATGTTTTTATGCCATGTGCTTCAAATATTATATATTGTGCAGATGTGATTGTTGTATTAACTAAGTATGTAAGCACATCACTTCCCAGTGGTGGTCTATTCAAGACTATTCAAATTGTGTAAATATGCTTGTATTCATCTCTCCATCTCACTCAATTTGAGTTACGAGATGAGTGTATGCTACTCCTTATGAAACCAAGATTTGAATCAACATCAATTCTAGATCCTTGTGTTCTCGATAAACCTGTAAAGTGTGTTCTTACCTTATGTGTGTTTAGTTAGCTCTTTTGGTACTTTCAGTTATTTGGTTTTCAAAATTATTGGGTTAAGTGTTTTTCGAATATCCTTTATTCTCAAGTCAAAAGAGTCTATTAATATCTCGGTAAAAGGTTTCATCCATTTGTATTATTGCGTATTGAAAAGTGTTTACTAGATATTTAAATAGAATGCATTAGATTATTTGAAATGAAAATATGTTATGCATCATCTATTTAATGACCTTTTTGAAAATAACTTAAGTGAAAATATTGAAATGAAATATCTAGTTGTACAAATAGCTTGTTTAAAATATCTTATTGAATGTGAATGCCCGAGGGAAAAATCCTAAAGGGTTTAGGGATTTTAGAGAAAAATAAAAGCAAAGGAAAATAGAAATACTTGTTCATTTGGTGATCTCTCTCTCTCTCTCTCTCTCTCTCTCTCTCTATATATATATATATATATATATATATATATATATATATATATATATATATATATATATATATATATATATATATATATATATATATATATATTCCTCCATCGTTGTGTGAGTTCTTTCTTGGAGAATGATTGCTTGAGAATTGCATTGGATTAGTGTTGTTATATATATATATATATATTCCTCCATCGTTGTGTGAGTTCTTTCTTGGAGAAGGATTGCTTGAGAATTGCATTGGATTAGTGTTGTGGAATTGAAAATCTTGATAGGTTCTTAAGGCTATTTTTATTTTCTTGAAATTTTACATTTCAAAAATTGAAGGATTTTCAAGCATTCATTAATGGTGATTTTGGGTTTTGCACATTCCTTGATTTTTTTGAAATCTTCAAATTGAAATCTAGATCATGTTAATAATTTCTATTTTGCAAGACAAGAAGTTTTCTCATAGAAATATTATTGTCTACCTTATGAATATGAGTGTAAAGGTTCTTGACCTCATTTTTTTTGTGCCAAGTAGTCTTTTGTGGTTTATTTACTTTTAGCCATTAGGAATGAGATCTAGGAAAGGATGGTCTCTCATTGTCCATCTAGTCAATGTCACCCAAGGGATGAGAACAATAAGAATATTAAGATATAAACAAGCTAAGAATAAATGGGGTTTTAAATCATTTATAGACTTAATAAATATATAATATCTGTCTAGTACTAAAGGCATGGACCGATCATGTATCACTATAGCATGATCCTATGTGGTTGTTGAAAGTTAAACACTAGCACAATCCTATGTGGCTATTGAAAGTCAAGCATTAGCATGATATTATGTGGTCGTTGAATGCTAATGATGATCTCCTATTGTATATTGTATATGTGACTACACCTCATCCCATGTGGTCATTGAACCATTGTACTAACACTCCACTGCTCTAGTTCTAGTACCTCTTCATTTCTTATTCCATCATATTTTGTATTTAATTGGCCTCCCATTCTTGTACATTGATTTAGTGTTGATAGAAACCTCATGTATACTTTGCTTGGTGTGTTTTATTTGAGTTGTGATTGATTGGTATGTATGTTCAACTACTTATTTGTTGTGAGTGTTGTCAGAATACTCAATTGAATGCCTCCTAGTACGAAGGAGTGGGACTAAGGGTTCCATGTGGTTGGCTGGTTTTGACCATCATTGGGATAGAAGGACCCTTGGAGATGCACATAAAAGTGTGTGTTAGACTCTTGTAGCCTCTTGTTACTTGTATATTTCTAGTTTGGCTTATTGGAAATCAATATATTTGAGATCTTGTTATCCTTGTATAAAAAATAGTTCATTATAATATTGTGGACATTATTGTTTATTATTTGATCCATCTATACTTGGGATGATATCCATTATGTTGCAATCTATTAATATTACTATTTGTGTTTATTTTAGATGTCACCTTGTGAAGGATTTAGCATGTGGGATAGGTCCTAGAATGATTGATGAGTGGATCTAATTTATCTTTCAAGTTGAGATGGAACTTATGGACTATGCATGTTTGTCATTTAAATGCTATATGTAGATAATATCAATGGTAATGTGTTTTCTAGCCTTATGGCTATAGTTTTGTTATGCTTAACTACATATTTATTATTTTTTTTGCTATATATGTTCTCCTATGAATTTTACAAAACCCTCATTTTAGCCCTTATTTTTCCCTTTCTTTTGCATATTAGAAGTCCTAAAAATGTTGAGATTTGAGTGAGTTACAATTGTTTTACTTGGGACTATTTTTGTGCAATTACAACCACACAATGATGTTGTGAATAAATTCTTTATATTTTTGGAAAAGTTTTAACATTATCTATTACTATTTAGAAGATATTATGTTTGGACTTGATCTCCTATGTTTTCCGAGGGCATTATGAAAGCTAGTCACGTTGTCCTACATGTTGCACATGTATATGTAATTATTATGCAAGTAGACCTGCAATTGATGCGCAAGTAGATTTGCAATTATTGTGCAAGTATGTGATTGTTGTGCAAGCGTGTAATCATTGGGCAAGTAGACTTGCAATTGCTATGAAAGTATGTGATCGTTCTACAAGTAGATTTGTAATTGTTGTGCAAATAAGTTTGGTTGTATCTATGCACATATGCTTTATGAAAGACTATTCCTTGATTTCTTTAAAGACTTCCACTTGTGTTGTCATGCTTGGTGCATTGGTGTTGCACACCTTGAATATTGTTATGATGTGTTATTGCATCTCAAGTGCATAGGTGTGCAATGTGGCACATTGATGTCATAATTGTATTGCAAAAAAAAATGTTCATCCATTTTCTGATCGCTAATGTTTTGGGTAAAAGCTTGGACATTATATAAACAACAATTTTTGTATAGTAAAAGAACCAAATTCTATATTATCATTCTTCACCAACTAAAACCAAAATACATAAGAGTCTTGCTTTTGAAAGAAATTCTACTCTCCCACCATTTAGTGTAACTAAGATGCACTAAAAATTAATAAAACTAGAAACTACCTAGAGTAACCAAAATTGTTAAATTTAATAAAATACTATGTTTAGCAACCTTAGTTGCAAGCACAAATGAGCTAATAATTATCTCTTATCCTTTACATGTCCAAATAAGTCTCGAGAGTGACTTGTAAACTAAGTTCATACTCGAATACAAAACCATTAAATCTAAAATTTTTAAATACTAAAATAAAACATTAAAATGCAATTTTGAGGCCTTAAATGGTCGAATTAGGCCTTAGAAAATGTCCAAACAACCATTAATTAGAGCAAGTAGGTTATAGCAACCTCAAACTCTACAAGATTTTCATTCAAAAAAAAAGAAATAGGCACAATCAACTCCCCAGGTCAAAAAGTATAGCCTAGAGATTATGCTCCCACATTACATATGGTTTATAACATATATGAGACTATTTTGTACTTCTATTAATATTAAAAAAATTAACCTATAAAAAATAATTATCTACCATAACCTGCAAAATTTATGAAATAACTATGGTACCATACCCTATTAAATTTATGACCCATCTTTCCTAAACACAAACTCTCCATCCTTAAACCAAATCAAGTGTAGCCCGTCCGGAGCTTTTGTGATAGGCAGTGTTATCCCATAAGCTGTTTGGCTTTATGATCGTTATTAAAAACCTTCCTCATTCATTCAATGGCTTTTCTAAATATAAATGACAAGAAAGCATCTTCAAATTCTGTGTAGGTTTTGATCTTGGTTTGATAATCTATGGCACATCTAATGTGGCGTCAAGCCGACCAATTTGAACAAATCATCCACTCACTTCAGCTAAAATTCTACACATTTGGACTATTTTCTCATAAACAATTTAAAAATCTATAGCCATATAAAGTGACATCAATTATCATGTGCAACAGTCAACAACATGTGCAACAACCTTTCTTGACATATTTGTAATGCCCATTGGGCTCATTAAGTTTGTAGTTGCATTTCTTAACTTTGTTGTTTTGCATTTAGTTTTGTGGTTGAGTTATTGGCATTGTGGTTGTGTGCCATAACTCCCTTATCTTTCTGGAACTCTATATATTTATGCCCTACCTCTTCATCTCTAAG
Source organism: Cunninghamia lanceolata (assembly GCA_027924645.1). Classification (NCBI taxonomy): domain Eukaryota; kingdom Viridiplantae; phylum Streptophyta; class Pinopsida; order Cupressales; family Cupressaceae; genus Cunninghamia; species Cunninghamia lanceolata. The sequence goes on from BSBN01000797.1 coordinate 4,328,436, forward strand.
ACAATTTGGGGCTTTTGTATGTTGTTGTTATGTGATCAATAGGTCACTCTTATTTATCTATTTGCCTTCATTTGGTATCACAGCCATCTAGTTCAAAGATCTTCAATCCAAAGTCTAGTAGAGGTCATTTTGATTTTTGGCTCCATTAATTAATGTTTGTGAGTGCAGATATATAGAAGGACTACATCAGATATACAAGACTGCATGCAATCCGTAGATAGAGGAGGCGTTCGAAGTGACAGTCCATGTGAATAAACTGAAGCAGATTTGCGTGTGAAGAAACATTGTATTATTTCATCATCATATTTGTTGTGCCTCTAAAGATGGTGCATGCATGTTAAGAGGGCATAGGCCATGGGAAGAACTTGTGTTAAAAAAAAAATCAAAAGGAAAACCAAAAAAAAAAAACTTGCCATGTGAAGAACTTTTTCTTTTTTTTTTCAAAGCTTTTGTTACACCGAGAGGCAAAGCCTAGACGTGTTTACAATGGCAGCACAAGGATGTGTGTACATTTTTATTTGCTGTGTTTAATTTGATGTGTAGTCAACTGTCATGTTAAAATAAAAAAAATATTTACGTTTATCTGCCCAACCTAACATCTTTGTGATATTAAAATAATCATTTAAAAAAAATCTTTTCAAAAAGAATTGTCACATTAAAATAAAAAAGGATAAAAACTCCTGAGCATCGTGTGTAGTTAACTTTCATTTAAAAAAAATCCTTTGAAACAAAACTGTCACATTAAAATAAAATAAAAAACTCTCGAGCGTTGTGGGTAGTTAACTTTTGTTTTAAAAAAATCCTTTCAAATAGAACTGTCACATTAAATAAAAAAGGATAAAACTCCCGAGTGTCGTGGGCAATTAACTTAGATGACAAGGTGTCGTGGATGGAGAGAATACAATGCGTCTAACATATTACCAGATAATGAAGCGTCTAATAGACTACCAGCACAGTAGGAGGAGAGAATGGAAGTTGTGTAATAGATTTGGATAAGTTAATGCAAGTCGTGGCATGAGAGAATAATGGAGTTTAACAAATTTCAATTACTTAGTTGCCATCTTTTACAAATTGAACTTGCATTAATTTCTATATCATCTTTCAGTTTGCCCCATTGTCACACTTGCATCAACTTCTATATTATCTTTCAGTTTTCCCTATTCTCACACATTTTGTACATACAAGCTAGTGCCTCTTACTTCTAGGAATTCTAGGAGTGTCCTTCCATGCAATACATGACTTCTAGTTGACTCTATGTTTCAGGTTTGCATTCTTTCTCTAAGATGATCTTTCTTAAAAAAAACACAACAGAAGGGTTACACTGTGAATGGCTACTTTAAAGCTAAAGTTTGCTTCACATAATATGAAATTTTCCTATGGTTGCTTAGCTTTGTAACATAATAGTATGGAACTTCTGTTTGCCCCATTCTCACACATTGTGTACAAACAAGTTGGTGCCTCTTACTTCTACGAATTCTGGGAGTGTCCTTGCAATATATGATTTCCAGTTGACTATGTGTTTCAGGTTTGCATTATTTCTCTAAGATGATCTTTTTTAATAAAAACACGACAGAAGGGTTATGCCATGAATGGCTACTTTAAAGCTAAAGTTTGCTTCACATCTTTTATTCGCACCATTTAGTCTCTGTCTGTATTGTATATATGAAAATTATAATTTTTGGGTCATTTAGGTTTTATCCAGGCATATGTTACTGCTTACATGGTCATCTATTAAAAACCTATGTTGTAAGAAATGCAACAATTTTGTTCTTGGCCGCCTTAATATTCTTTTATGGCTTGCTTTCTATTTTAATATTTATAGATTTTAAATATAAATAGTATTATATTAAAACTGATATTGGCAGCCAGCCTTACATCCATACAAATGTTACCTTGTAACTGTTGGGAAATGAGGTGTCTCAACCTTGCTACACATTTCCTGTAATAGTTTTTTTTCATTTAATATTTTCCTACAGTTGTTACATATTGTCGGTGCTTTGAAATTTGGTTTATTAGGTGTCAAAAGATGCCCACATGGTGGTATATTATGGAAGGCCTATTTTTAGGCATATTATGACAGATTCTATGACATCTGTAAGGGTCAAAAATAGGGAATTTCATTTTGGACGTGAGAGCTTATTTTTAGACTAGAATCTTGGCTGAGAAGCTTTGCACATGGTTTTGTAAAACCATAGATGGTTTCTTGTATAGCCAGAAGTCTATAAATTGGAGGCTTGAGGAGTAGTTTGTGTATGTTGAGTTTGTAGGTATTGTTATGCTGCCAGAATACTGTCAGAATTCTTCCAGAGTTGTTTAGTAGTGATACCCCTATAATAAACTTACTTTGCAAGTCTATGTAATCTTGGTATTGGATTTGGAATACATTGAGTAGGCTTTTGGAGTGTGGAGTTTTTCACCCCAAAGGGTTTTCCCCACGTATATTTGGTGTTATGTGTTTTATTGTTTATTTCATGTTTTGAATGTGCTTCTAGTTTTCTGAAATTGTTAGATCAGTTTTTAAAGTTTTGCATAATGTTTCTCCTCAAGATTGGCATAGGAAGTTGTTTCTGCTACTTTAACTTCCTTACAAGTGGTATCAGAGCCTGATCACCTTTGGTTTCAGTTGTGGGTTGTTGGGTTTTTGATTAAGTTGTTTCCGCTACTTTAGCTTCCTTACAAGTGGTATTAGAGCCTGATCACCTTTGGTTTCAGTTGTGGGTTGTTGGGTTTTTGGTGCTAATCAAGGTTTGAGTGGGAGCTTGTGCAGAGGATACTTTGTGATCTTGTTGTAGATATTTTTTCAAATGGTGAGTGCATCTAGGAGGATTGAGGTAGAGAAGTTTTCTAACATAAACTTTGAAATGTGGAAGTTGAAGATGGAAGATCTGTTGATTGACCGAGATCTATGGGATGCAGTGGATGAAAATGTCCATAGGCCTGTGGATCCAAATTTGGTTGCAAAATATGATGTAATGGATAGAAAAGATAAAGGTCTCATAAGATTGTGCCTTGCAGATTTGATTCTGATAAATGTCCATGAAGAACCCACTTCAAAAAAGCTTTGGAAGAAGTTGTATTCCTTGATAATGGAAGAAGGTGGATAGATTTATGAGCATCTGGAAACTTTTAATATGTTGGTGACTCAGTTGACCTTAATTGGAGTGAAAATGGACGAAGAAGAAAGGTGCCAAATTTTGTTGTGTTCGTTGCCAAACTCATGGGACAGCCTAATCATGGCTATTGGGAGCACTATAGTCATCTTGTCGATGGAGGATGTTGTTGGTTCTCTACTCTCCAAAGAGATGAGAAGGAAGGTCTCTCTGAATGCCAAAGAGGCTTTGAGTGTTCAAGGAAGACTAAAAAAATGAGGCAAAGATGAGAAGCAACGTAGCCATTCCAAGTCCAAGAATAAGGGGAGATCAAAATGTCTTGGTAAGTCCAAGGCAATATGCTAGAACTGTGACAAATTTGGACACTTCTAAAAGGAATATAAAGAAGAGAAGAAAAAGAAGAAGAAGAAGCAAGATTCTATTTCTGAGTCTGAAAAGGAAGATGGAGATGCCTTTATTGCAGCCTTGGCCACCATGCAGGTGATAATGCATGGTTGATAGACTCAGGTGCATCTTTCCACATGACTCCTAACAGAAACTGGTTTAGTACGTATGGAAACTATGATGGTGGTAAGGTGTATTTGGGTGATAATTATTTCCTTGACATTGTTGTCCGTGGTAGTATTCATGTGAAATTTTCTAATGGTAGAGTTAGACGATTTCATGGTGTTTTGCATATCCCAAGACTAGCAAGAAATTTATTATCTGTTAGCAAGCTAGTAGATGCAGGTGTACATGTATAGTTTTCTAAAGCAGGTGTGAAAATGGTGAGAGGTGCTATGGTGATAGCAAGAGGATGCAGATTGGGTACATTATACCATCTTGATGCATACACAATTGAGTGCAATAGCACTTCTGATAAAATCAATCCAGAAACTACTTCACTAAAAAAAGAGATGGTTTCCTCTTCTGCGGATGGTCGTGGCTTCTGGGTACCCAAGGGTGCTCTGTCTACCAAATCAAAGTTGCCTGTAGAGAAGACCATGTTATGGAACTAGAGAGACTTGGCCACATTGGAGAGAAGGGTTTGAAAGCCCTGAAAAATAAGAACCTTGTTGAAGGTTTGAATGATTGCAATCTAGAGTGTGATTTCTATGAACATTGTATTTATGGAAAATAGAACCACGATTAGTTTTACTTGTCTTCTCATACGTCTTCATGTATTTTGGATCTAATCCATTCGGATGTATTTGGTCCTGTTGATGTTCCTTCTATTGGTAAATCAGTTTATTATGTTACTTTCATTGATGATTTTAGTAGGAGGACATGGGTATATTTTTTAAAGAGTAAATCTAAAGTTTTTAGTCATTTTAAGGAGTTCAAGGCTATGGTAGAAAATTAGACTGGAAAGAAAATTAAATGTTTGAGGACTAACAATGGTGGTGAGTACTGTTCTACACATTTTGATAGATTCTGTACAGATTGCGGGATTAAAAGACAAAAGACAACTCCGTATTCTCCTCAGCAGAATGGAGTTGCAAAAAGAATGAACAAAACGTTGATGGAGAAGGCTAGGAGCATGTTGAGTGGATTTGATCTAGAACAAAAGTTTTGGACTGAAGTTGTTGCCACTACTTGTTATTTGATAAATAGATCTCCTACATCAGCACTTGTTGATAAAACACTGATGGAGGTGTGATCAGGGAAAAATATTTCACTTAGACATCTGAGAGTTTTTGGTTGTGAGGCATATGCACATGTGCCTAAGGAGAAGAGAACAAAGTTGGATTCTAAGGCTGTCAAATGTATCTTCATCGGCTATGGCTATGGTGTGAAAGGATACAAGCTTTGGGACCCTGTTGCACATAAGGTAATTTATTCCAGAAGTGTTGTTTTTAGAGAGACTAAATTTTCTCCTATTACTTTTTAGCTAGAACAACATAAAAAAATTAAATAGAAAAAAGATGTGATTCAACTTCCTTCTATGCCTAAGAATGTTGAATCGAGACCCCAAGATAGACAAGAAGTTGAGGAGAGTTCATCAAGCTCTGAATCTTCAGAAGAGGGAGAAGAGGAGGAAGAAGTGGAAGAACTTCCACCTCAGCTTGTTCGAAGGTCTACAAGGCATAGGAAACCACTTGAAAGGTATGGGTATTCACCTGATGATTGGAAGTGTATATTTGCTTTGAGTACTAACATTGATGAACGAAGATCTGCGCAAGAGGCTTTGGGTATGAATGATGCAGAGTACTGGAAAATTACCATGGATGAAGAGATGACAACCCTTGAAAGAAATGATACATGGGACCTAGTACCATTTCCTAAAGGACACAAACCTATTGGATGTAAATGGGTGTTTAAGAAAAAGATTGGTTTAGATGGAAATGTTGAAAAGTATAAGGCACGGTTGGTTGCGAAGGGATGCTCTCAAGTTGAGGGTATTGATTATGGTGAGATCTTTTGTCCTATTTCTAAAATGACATCCATTTGATTTTTATTATCTATTGTAGCAGCTTATGACCTAGAGGTCAAACAAATGGATGTGAAAACTACTTTCCTTCATGGTGATTTGGAGAAAGAAATTTACATGACACAAGCAGAGCACTATGTGGTGAAAGGTAAAAACAAGTTGGTTTGTAAGTTAAAGAAATCTATGTATGGCCTTAAACAAAGTCTTAGGATGTGGTACCAGAAGCTCGACACTTATGTGTTGAGTTTGGGATTTGTGTGGTCTAAATCTAATCACTATGTATATTTTAAATCTGATGGTGATCATTTCCTGGTAATTGATTTATATGTTGATGACATGTTTATTGGGAAAGGCAAAGGTTTGATTGTAGAATTGAAATCTCAGCTCTCTGCAAAATTTGAAATGAAGATCTTGGTACAACAAAACACATACTTGGGATAGAAATCAGAAGAGATCATGAGAACAGAAAGCTATGGCTTGGCTAGAGTAAGTATGTTTGTTCAGTTTTGCAAAGGTTTAACATGTAGGATTGTAAACCACTTTATGTTTCTATTACATTGGGAATGAAGCTCTCTATTTCACAATGTCCTACATCCCCATCAGAGATGGAAGACATGAGCAGAGTACCTTACCAGAGTGCAGTTGGAAGCTTAATGTATGTTATGGTTTGTACAAGACCAGACACTACCCAAGCAATGGGAGTTCTTTCTCGTTATATGTCTAATCTTGGAAGAGTGCATTGGGATGCAGTTAAGAGGGTCTTTAGATATTTGTGGGGTACAACAGAGTACTCTATTTGTTTTCATGGTATAGGAGATCAACATTCACTGAGTATTCATGGTTTTGTGGATTCAGACTGGGCTGGTGATGTTGATAGCAGAAGATCCACTAGTGCATATGTGTTTACTCTTAATGGTGGTGCAATTAGTTGGATGACCAAGCCACATGCTGTGGTCACTTTGTCCACTACTGAGGTAGAGTACATGGTAGCTACTCATGCCTATAAAGAAGCCATTTGGCTAAAGTGTTTGTGTTTAGATATTGGATTGAAACAAGGTGCAATTACAGTTTATTGTGACAGTCAGAGTGCATTTTGCCTTGCGAAGAACCTGACTTTTCAGGCCAGGACCAAACACATTGATGTTCAGTATCACTTCATGAGAGATATGGTCAAGGATGGCGGGGTGAAGTTGGAAAAGGTAGACTATGATGAATGTTGCAGATGCTTTAACTAAGCCTGTGAGCACAACAAAATTTAGGTGGTGTTCCGAGTCTATGGACCTCTTGGCCCCTAGCAGTTGATCCATTATGGTGTTATTCCCCTGGCTCTTGCAAGGTATTCGACAAATGGGAGAATGTTAGGAAATGAGGTGTCTCAACCTTGCTGCACATTTCCCGTAATAGTTATTTTTCATTTAATATTTTTCTACAGCTGTTACACATTGTCGGTGCTTTGAAATTTGGTTTATTAGGTGTCAAAAGATGCCCACATGGTGGTATATTATGGAAGGCCTTTTTTAGGCATATTATGACAGATTCTATGACATATGTAAGGGTCAAAAATAGGGGATTTCATTTTGGATGTGAGAGCTTATTTTCAGACTAGAATCTTGGCTAAGAAGCTTCACACATGGTTTTGTAAAACCACAGATGGTTTCTTGTATAGCTAGAAGTCTATAAATTGGAGGCTTGAGGAGTAGTTTGTGTATGTTAAGTTTGTAGGTATTGTTATGTTGTTGGAATGCTGCTGAAATTCTTCCAGAGTTGTTTACTGGCGATACTCCTATAATAAACTTGCTCTGCAAGTGTATGTAATCTTGGTATTGGATTTGGAATACATTGAGAAGGATTTTGGAGTGTAAGGTTGGTGCAATCACAGTAGGAGGGTTCACAGAATGAACTGTCTAGACCATGTAGCAAGAGTAACACAACAGAATCAACACAAGAATATGGAACAAATGTAGATTCAATCATTTAGTATATCAAAGAATTCAAATACATTCTTGCCGGCAACATGTGGGCTTACAAGTAGGGCTCCAAGGCCTGATTACATACATGCACAAGATAAAGCTTTGTAGCTTCTTCTCACAAATCCAAACTATAGAATATGAATCAATTGCTAACTTCTTAACTACTTTCCTAAGGATCTATTACATCTATATATATCATTTCTAAACTGATTCCTCTGTGTTGGCCATGGAGGGTCACAAACTCCAATGAAGAGCTGTAACATGTTCACAGATAGGTTGGACCTAAATGCATAGAACACTTCCTCAAATGAATGGAACAACATGCGGACCTCTAGAGAAGGTCAACCACGAACCTAGGATCATTGAATGTGTCATTAGGATTCACAAGTCAAGGAATGATCTGCAAGCCTTCTCCTTCAGCTAATTATCAGGAACTGTTAGAATGTTCTGCTCTGAGAAAACAATCAACTTCTAATAGCAATATCTTTCCGGTAACTTATCCAAATGCTCTGAATTCTTGATATGATGTAGATGAATGAATGTAGCTACTAAGTCGAGATCCACAAGATGTGAAATGCCAAAACCAGATGACAAGCTGAAACTGCTTCTAACTAAACTGCCTAAACTGAACTGGAAAATGAAAGAACTGAAATGCAGATGTTTTGGTTGATGCAAGATTGCTCTTGAGCTAGGGATGCTCCTGCATCAGACATCTGGGGTTATTGAAAAAGTGAGTCCCTCACTTTGCTGGGGCTAGGGGAGAACCAAGATGGTCCACCTCAGCTTGAGAAATCCAAGACGAGTCTTCTTCCTGTTTGCCTTTCCACTTCACAAGATATTCTTTGTATTGTCTGCCTCTAGTGCTGCATCCAATTCTGCTGTCAAAAATGTCTTCTATCTACTCCAGTGCTTGTCATGGTAACTGCTTCTTCAGGTCTTCTTCCATGCTGTCACTAAACTCTGCTTCATGATACTGATAAAGATCTACAATGTTGAAAATCAGTGAAATACCCAATGTCTTCGGTAACTCCATTTCATATGTATTTCCTGAATCAAATTTCCTGAGTATCTTACAAGGTCCAAACTTCTTCATTTTCAACTTGTTATATGTCCCAACTAGAAATCTTTCTTTTCTCAAGTACACCATCACTTCATCTCCAACTTCAAATTCCTTATGTTTTCCCTTCTCATTAGTCTTCTCTTTATACTTGCTGTTCATAGTCTCCAAATGTTTCTTTACCTAATTATGCACTGTCTTCATGTAAGCTGCAAATTCTTCTACTTTTGTACTACTCTTTTCCTCTGTACTAATGTCTCTCAATTCTGCAACTCCTCTAGGATTCACTCCAGTCACAATCTCAAAATGTGTTCTTCTGGTACTCCTATTTACTAAATTATTGTATGCAAACTTTGCTTGTGAAAGAATCAAGTCCCAACTTCTAGTTTTCTCTCCAACCAAACATCTCAACAAGTTTCACAAACTCCTATTCAGTACCTCTGTCTGTGGATGAAAAGTTGAACTAAACTTCAAATTTGTCTTCATCTTCTTCCAAAGTGTCTTCTAAAAGTATCCAACAAACTTTGTATCTCTGTCTGAAACTATACTCTTAGGTAATCCATGCAATCTCACAATCTCCTTGAAAAATAGGTCAGCTACATGCAATGCATCAGTTGCCTTTTTACAAGGTATGAAATGAGCCATCTTTGAAAATCTGTCAACCACTACAAATATTGAATCATGTCCTCTCTATGTTTTCGGTAATCCCATTACAAAATCCATGCTTATGTCTTCCCAAGGTCTCTCTGGTACTATCAAAGGTTTATACAATCCCGTGTTCTGATTACTTCCTTTTGCAACTTGACAAACTCTACAACTCTACACAAGTCTCTGAACATCCTTATGTATCTGAGGCTAAAAATAGTTTTCACTCACCAAGGCCACTATCTTATCAATGCCAAAATGTCCTGCCAATCCACCACTATGCTTCTCGTTGATCAAATTATCCCTCATAGAACTTCTAGGTATGCACAACTAACTTCCTTTGAACAACATATCTTCTTGAATAAAATAATCTAACCAGTTACTCATATCAGTCACAACAGGTTCCTTACATGCTTTCCAAGGTTCTGCAAAATCAGTGTCTCCCTCATACATGCTTTTTAATTCATCAAATCCCAACACTTCAACTCTCATATCTGATAACAAGTTTCTTCTTCTACTCAAGGCATTAGCAACTTTGTTTGATTTTCCACTCCTATGCTTGAACACAAAAGTATAACTTTGGATGAACTCTACCCATCTCATATGTCTCTGATTCAACCTACCTTGACTGTTCAAATACTGCAAAGCTTGATGATCTGTATATAACACAAACTCCTTAGGCAACAAATAATGTCTCCACTTCTTCAAGGCTTGTATTATGGCATAGAACTCTTGATCATAAACTAAATATCTTCTCCTTGCATAATTCAACTTCTCACTGAAATAAGCTATAGGTCTACCTTCTTGACTTAACATTGCTCCAATTGTATTTCCACTAGCATCGCAATCAAATTGAAATACCTTATTAAAATTTGATAATGCCAAAATAGGCTGCTCTGTCACTTTCTGCTTCAACAACTCAAAACTTTTATTTGCTCCTGATGTCCACTTGAAATATTTCCTCACCTCTCATTGTCTCTGTCATAGGGTTACAAACTGAACTGAAATTTCTGATGAACTTCTAGTAGAAACTAACCAATCCATGAAATGATTTGACCTCTCCAATGCTCTCTAGTGTAGGCCACTCCACAATTGCTCTCACTTTCTCAGGGTCCATCTTCAATCCTTCCGTAGTAATCACAAATCCCAAATATACCAACTCTTCCTTCATGAAACTACACTTCTTGATGTTTATTAGCAATTTCTCTTCTCTCAGTCTCTGCAAAACTTGTCTAATATGCCACAAAATGTTCTTCTTTTGTCTTACTAAAGATTAGATTATCATCCAAGTATATAATTACAAACTTATCCAAGAATTTCTTCAGAACTTCATTCATCAATCTCATGAAAGTACTCGATGCATTTGTCAATCCAAAAGGTATCACTAACCACTCATACAATCCTTCATTTGTCTTAAAAGCAGTCTTCCATTCATCTCCTTCTCTAATTCTAATCTGATGGTATCCACTCTTCAAGTCTATCTTTGTGAAATATCTCGCTCCACTCAAACAATCCATGATATCATCCATCCTAGGTAAAGGAAATCTATACTTAACTGTGATCTTGTTTATTGCTCTAGAATCAGTACACATTCTCCATTCTCCATCCTTCTTAGGTGCCAAAACTATAGATACTGCACAAGGACTCAAACTTTCTCTGATCAAACCTTTCCTCAGCAATTCTTGTATCTGTCTATTCAATTCTTCATTCTCTGTCAGTGTCATTCTATGTGCTACTTTGTTAGGCAAACTTGCTCCTGGTATAAGATCCATGTGATGACTGATACTTCGTATAGGCGGTAATCCTTTAGGCACATTATCTGATGTGATGTCTTCATACTCTATTAGCAATACCTTTATCTCTTCTGGTTGTGATTCTTCAGTCTGTTTCTTCAATGCTTTAGGCTTCTTAGGAATCAAGGCATAACACATGTTCTCATGTCTCAAACCATCCAGAAAATTTCTTCCATCTACCAAACAGATTCTAGCATTCCCACATACTTCACTCTTAGGATCATCTTCCAAAGGAATCAAGGTAATTCTCTTTCCATTTTCTGTTATAGTATATGTAATCTTTCTCCCATCATGCATAGCTTTTCTATCATACTACCAAGGTCTACCCAACAAGATATGACAAACATCCATAGGCATAATATCGCACAAGACTTCATCATGATAAGATCCAATATGAAATTTTACCAGACATTGTTCACTCACCAATACCTTATGATAATCATGAATCCATGCTATTTGATAAGGCTTAGGGTGTTTCAATCTTTCCAACTTCAACTTAGTCACCATCTCCTCTAAAACTAGGTTATCTGAACTACCACTATCAATTTCAACTTTACAACACTTACCTCCTGATTTGCATCTAGTTCTGAATAGACTTTTCCTCTCCGACAGTTCCTCATGTGTCTGTACCTGAAATAGTGCTCTCCTGATCACCAATGATTCTCCTTTCTCTGGATTGCCAACTAAACTTGGTGATCCGATAGGTTCTTCCTCAACATAGGCTACTCTCCCACTGTTCTCTTTCTTGCATGTACTACCCTTATTACATTCAAATGCTCATGTCCTTCACCTCCACACTTGAAACACGTACCTCTAAACATCCTCTTATCAAATCCTCTTCCTTATCTTCTGTATGCTTCATTCTGGTATGCACTAGGGTTTCCTCTTTGGTAAAAATTTTTGTCATCTCTCTGGTAAGCCATGTTATCTCTGTCATCCTTCTTCAATGGGCTGTCAAACTTGTTCTGCTCCACAAATGATCTATCATATCCAAAAAATGTTCTTCCTCTCTAAAATTTACCTCCTCTACCTCTCTGTCTCTGATCATGTCTCTTATTCAACTTCTCTTCAACTTTTAGGGCAAACTGACATGCTTCCTCCAAAGATGTCATCCTTACCAAACTTAGTTCTTCTTGAATGTTCAATCTCAACCCATTGATGTATCTAGCCACTTTCTCCTTGCTCACTTCACTATGTCCTATTCTTATGATCATCTTATGAAATTCTTCAGTGTACTCCTTCACAGATTTCTCCTTTTGTCTTAGGTTTTGTAATCTTTTCAACAGTTCCAACTCATAGTTAGTAGGTATAAACTGATTCTTCAACTTTGTCACCATCTGGTCTCACTTTGTAATCTTTTCTTTTCCTCTTCTATTTCTTTCCAACTGAACTTCTTTCCACCATATTGCAGCATGTCCTTTCAACTTTGTCTTTATAGATTTCACCTTTTTCGGATCTTCAATTTCTTCATATTTAAAGTACTCCTCAATATCATTCATCCAGTCAATTAGCTCTTCTGGATTTAGATTACCAGTATAAGTCGGCACATCTATCCTAGGTCTCTTTCTAATCTTTGAAATAGCTCACAACATCTTTACCTGATTTGATTTTTCTTCTTCATTACCTTCTAGGGTTTCACTAGTTTGTTCAATAGATTGAAATTTTTCTTCATCATCACTTTCAACATTAGGTCTTGGTGTCAATCCTCTTCGCCTATCTTCCTTAATAGCATCCAATTAAATTCACATGGTTCTCATCAATTCCATCATCTCATCCATTCTATTAGCCATTGTACCAACAAGAGGAACTCTTCATGACAGCATCTTCCTAGGATCAAGTGTAAACTGCCTCAAATCTAGTGATCGGGCTACAAGCGACAACTGCCTCTCAATTAGTGATCGGTTGCACACAAATAACTTTCCTTGGATCAATGATCTACTTACAATAAGATCTTATGAATCCCCTTCGCCAATTCACTCCAAAGAATCAAACTTTTGCTCTAATACCACTTGGCGTAGTCACGGTAGGAGGGTTCACAAAATAAACTGTCCGAACCGTGCAACAAGAGTAACATAATGGAAACAACACAAGAATATGGAACAAATGCAGGTTCAGTCATTCAGTGTATCAAAGAATTCAAATACATTCAGGCCAGCAACATGCAGGCTTACAACTAGGGCTCCAAGGCCTGATTACATACATGCACAAGATAAAGCTTTGAAGCTCCTTCACACAAATCTAAACTATAGAATATGAATCAATTGCTAACTTCTTAACTGCTTTCCTAAGGATCTATTACATCTATATATATCATTTCCAGACCAATAGATTCCTTCGCGTCAGCCAAGGAGGGTCACAAACTCCAATGAAGAGCTATAACGTGTTCACAGATAGGTCAGACCTAAATGCATAGAACACTTCCTCAAATGAATGGAACAATGTGCAGACCATTGGGAAAGGTCGGCCACAAACCAAGGATCATTGAATGATGTGTCATTAGGATCTGCAAGTCAAGGAATGATCTGCAAGCCTTCTCCTTCAGCTGATTATCAGGAACTATTAGAATGTTCTGCTCTAAGAAAATAGTTAACTTATGCTAGCAATATCTTTCCTATAACTTATCCAAATGCTCTGAATTCTTAATATGATGTAGATGCTAAGTCAGGATCCGCAAGACATGAAATGCCAAAACTAGACCACAAGCTGAAACTGCTTCTAACTGAACTGCCTAAACTAAACTAGAAAATGAAAGAACTGAAATGTAGATGTTTTTGGTTGATGCAAGATTGCTCTTGAACTAGGGATGCTTTTGCATCAGAGGTTTTTCAACCGAAAGGGTTTTCCCAACATATATTTGGTGTTGTGTGTTTTATTATTTATTTCATGTTTTGAATGTGCTTCTAGTTTTTTGAAATTGTTAGATCAGTTTTTAAAGTTTTGCATAATGTTTCTCCTCAAGATTGGCGTAGGAAGTTATTTCCGCTACTTTAACTTCCTTACAGTAACTATATGAATTGTTGGCCTAGATTAGCATGATAGAGGTTCATATGCCCTATTACATTTCTTGCCAATATAACTATGTGTTCTCACCCATTTTCTGCTATGGAACTCTATTGCTCCTCTCCATTTTGTCAACTGCTCTTATGTATTATGTATTAAATAAAAGTAGAACATTGACTTTTTGGCATTCAATCAATAGATTGAAAACTTAGACTAGAGATTGAGAGCATTTAGATGTTCAACCTCTAGGAAGAGGACTTCCCCATTCAATAGTGTTTGACATTAATCTGAATCTCCATACAAACAAATTCTACAATGGGTGATGCAAAAAAGAGTAGGCTATATCATGTTGGTTTTTGTATCACCTGCTTTAAGATACATGTCACTGCAAGAATCAAGCCACCAGATATTAATGAAATGGAAGATTTAGTGGGTTTTAAGCTCTGGAAAATATCAGGAAAATATATGTTCCTTCACGATCCATCCTAGATGTCTACATGTCTAAACCCTTCACCATTCACTAAAACTCAATTTTGATGGTGAAATATCTCTTACAAATTGGAGGTATTATTGTAACATTATATGGTCATTTTATACTTAATTATGTTCAGACGCGTACGTCACAGTTCAATGCTTTATTTTTGCTCTACTCTTCTCAAATCTAGGCCACCTTCAAGTGCATGAGTTTAGTTTTTTGTAACTTTCAATGCTTTAATTTTTCTCTGCTCTTCTCAAATCTAGGCCACCTTCAAGTGCACGAGTTTATTTTTTTGTAATTTTATATTTTCTTCGTCAATATTATATCAAACCTTTTTTTCTAAGACGTCATTTGATCATTGCATACGAAGATTACATTAGGCTTCACACAAACAATTACATAGAGGCTCGGGCTTTGTAAGGCAAAGTTGATCTTTCACAAGCCTTAACATCAATCATTTGTATGTGGAATGTAGCTTGAAAGTAATTATTGATATGGTTAAACAATGTGCATCCTCATCTTTTTGCAACTTGCATATTACCAATCGTGCACTGCATTAGAATCTCTAAAATTTGATTGAAAGTATTTCAAGTGTTTGTCTTCCTTTGTGCGCTTGGACATGTTTAAAGAGAGGGTAATAAGGTAGCAGACTCCCTAGCCAAATCTCACTATTTTTACCACCATGTCAAATTCCAAATGGCATTCAAACTCTTAACTAATTATTTTGTTGTGGCAACTAATTTTTATCTGATCAAATTAATTAGGGGAAAAGTAGACATCATAAACATGAATGTCACAATCTTAATATGGGTTAGCTAATGTTGTACAGTTAGTCATACATGAAGGTGACAACCAATGGAAGCCCTTCTAGAATAGCAACACCAATAATGACGATCTGAATAGAAAAAGTTCAAATAGTATTTAATGCTTTTCACAATTTTGCAAACCAAAATATTTGTTTCTCTAGAGACATTATCCATTCAAATATAAACTGACAAATTACTTGAAATTACAAAATGCTGGCTCACCGCAATTGCAAATATTTCAACAACTACATTCATTGTATCTCTAAAATTGGTCTCTCCTGCCTTAAACATGGTAGTTCTTGCAGTAACTATTGTTTGTCCACTAAAGAATTTGAACAAATAGAGCACAATCAATATAAGAAGGAAGTGACAAAGACAAATAATTTATAACAGAACAATCAAAGGCACTCTTACTTACCTTATCAAAAGGTCAATTAATACAAACACTGTAATCATGAGTCCAACCTTAGCAGTAAATATGGTATCGTCATTTAGACGAACCTATTTTAACTAGGAACCATTGTGTGTGTTCAGAATATGAACTTGACACTAACAATAAAGAATAGATATAGTGGATATTTCATAAGTCAGAGGAGTTTAGGACAAACCTGTAGTGGAGTTTCTTCCCCATTATCATCTGATATTCTTGCCATTAAAACACCCCAGTCATTATTTAATCCTACTCCAGTGACATATAATAAGCCAATAGAGTTTGTCATTTGACAAGCAATCCAGTTAGTCTAGCTACAAATTCATCCCAATCAACATTCATAGATGAAGAAAATACACTCAAAGACAAAAATATTAATAACTGTATAGACTAAAATATTATCTATATTACAAATGATGGATAGCTTCAGCAGAACACTAACAACAAAGAATATTAATAACTGTATAGACTAAAATATTATCTGTATACCAAATGATGGATAGCTTCAGCAGAACACTAATAGTAAAGAATAGATATAGTGGATATTTCATAAGTCAGAGGAGTTTAGGACAAACCTTTAGTGGAGTTTCTTCCCCATTATCATCTGATATACTTGCCATTAAAACACCCCACTTAGTATTTAATCCTACTCTAGTAACCTATAATAAGCCAGTAGAGTTTGTCATTTGACAAGGAATCCAGTTAGTCTAGCTACAAATTCATCCCAATCAACATTCATAGATGAAGAAAATGCACCCAAAGACAAAAAATATTAATAATTATATAGATTAAAATATTATCTATATGCCAAATGATGGATAGCTTCAACAGAAATCTACTGATTGTAGCTTGTACTATTGTTATAGCTTTGATCTCAACACGATTGGTACCTCCATGAAATCTGGGTGGTACAGTTCAAGCCAATCAAATTATCTATATAAGCAGTTAAGTATTAGAAGCTTTGGAATCCATCATAAATTCTAGGCCTTTCGATTTTGCATTGAGTATAGCAAGAAAACACTGTAACAAGAAAACTGACGTTTCTAATTATTTTTTCCTTATCTTTTGATCAGTTGGCATTCTATTTTGAACTCTTCAACTTTAGAAAAAACTACCTACAAAAATGCCACAACTAATTTTTATTTGATCAGATCAAGAGTAAAAAATTAGAACAATACACCAAGATTTAATGCAGGATTAAACAAGTGAACCAGAATTTGACAAGGAATCCAGTTAGTCTAGCTACAAATTCATCCCAATCAACATTCATACATGAAGAAAATGCAATAAAAGACAAAATTATTAGCAATCCATTGATGATCCAAAGTACTCTTTATGACATTCCTGAACAGATTTTACATCTGCTGATTTGGCCTTTCTCCATCAAGGGGTCCTTTTCTAATTAAGAGTTTCATTGAATTTTAAATTTCTTAGAATGAAACTTGCTACAAATTACAAAAAGTAATCTTTATGACATTCCTAAACAGATTTTACATCTGCTGATTGGGCCTTTCTCCATCAAGGGGTCCTTTTTTAATTAAGAGTTTCATTGAATTTTGAATTTCTTGGAATGAAAGTAATTCACTAGAACACTAACATAAGAAGAAGAGTCAACAACATTAAGGAAGAGTCAAATTATCAAATTTGAACTTCTGCCTTTATATCCTTCCACTTCAAAATGAAAGCTCTGTTATATCCTATTTAGTTGTGCAATTCCATTCTCTTGATATTCTTCTTATGAGCACTAACGATATATCTTATTTAGTTGTGCAATTTGTAACGACCTCCCCATTTGTTGTGTTCACTCTTGAAAGGACACGAGAAGATAAGAGAAGTGGGTGTATGAGTTTAATGTAGCCAAGAAAATATCTTCGTGGCATGGTAAGGTGGCGGATAAGGTTAATACGGAGAGAAATGTCTTCAGCGTAGGAGTCAAAAAGCTAAGTCATTTTTTAAAAGATATTTTATTGGAATCTCTTCCCCATGTGATACAATGGTTGGGAGGGAGGTTGGAAAGGAATAAATGTAGTGAAAATATCTTGTTTGCTGGGTGAGCAAATGGGGTTTTGGTCATGGCTGGATGAGTACATCTAAAAACGCAGATCAGAGGAAGAAAAAGTGAAGGGCTTGCAAAAGAAAGGGTCTCTGTTTGTGAAGGAAGAAAAAACCACGATTTGGGGGAGTTTGTTTTTTAGGAGACGCCTGCAACTAGAAATGTAGGAGTTGAAAAAAAGAAATTCAATCTCTGAGAAAAGAGATAAGAACCTCTATTTTTGAGGAGAGATAACAGAACATAGAGGAATGCAAAGGAGGCCTTTGACAAAGAAGAAAGGGTTTTCTTGGGCTATGGCGGGCACGAGGGGCAAGTAGATAATTGCTCCCATGTATTCATCAAATGATTTATATATATTTGCCTTCCCTAGAACAATCAATGCTGGAAAAAGACAACAAAAAAAAAGAAGAAAAGATCATTCTTGGAGAGGATACGGAGAGTTTGGAGAAAGTCAATTGCTGGGAGCTGAAGGGGCAGCGTATAACCTAGGCAAGCTTTTCATTTTGCAAGACCAGAGGTGCGTAGAAGGGGGGTGTGAATAGTTTGAGGTATTTACCTCAGTTCTCTATTTTTTCCAGCACAAAAACTTAAATCTGTTTGCTGCGATTTCTATAACCACAGAAAAAAAATTGAAGCTCCATTGTTGCCCTTAAAACCAAATATGCCAGAATTTATTCAAATGCAAGATATTTACATCGCCTCTATTCTTGAAATTATTTTAATTTGCGGAACTATTTCCTTAATCCGTTAGATAGGGGGGTTTCAAAGAAAGATCATGTGGTTTGGGTTTATAATTTTTTTGTTAAAGGGGTTTTGGTAAGAGTTACCTGAGAATTTATGAACCACCCCATTCTCATCTTTGTAGACTACCATCTTTTGCATATTCTTTTGAATAACTCCCCCACTGTTGGGCAGCATGTCTTCAATATTGATTGAATATGTTCCAAAGAAATGAATACGATCTGGGTATCCCTATTTTTTTAATTTGAAGAAATGAATTATAATGAGTGAGCATATGGCTCTAACTAGGTGAGATGGTAATGCCAAGGACCAGTTTTCACAAGTGCAAAGTTCTGAGTTCTTGACTTACATGAATTGTATGTGAAGTCTCCTCTCCTATCTTCTCTCCTACCTTCTTTGATATAGGAGGGGTTCTTGTTGGATCATAGGCTTTCATCAAGGGATTAGGATGGCCTAATGTCATGTCTTTGATTAAAATACCTCCTATGGTCCCTAAATAGTTACTCTAATTTACCACTTAACCATAGGGCTGTGGACAATAAAGAGGATGATACTAAATAGTTACATTTTATTCACGTGGCGATTAAATAAACAAATATTTATATTTATAAATATTATTTGAATTAAGTGTTTGTGTTTGACTTGGAATATTGCCTTTGCTTTATAATAACTTTAATGGAAACCCAGAGTACAAACATGTTTAGAAACTGTAGTACCTAAACCCATATGCCTTTCAACATAAATGATTATAATGTTACCTGGAAACATTGAATGCTAACAGTTTGCAAATGGGTGAAAGTGAAACTTTTTATAAGCACTTTACATACTTGACATCTTTTTTTCCTTGACAGGACCGAGGCTGTAATAGGCTGGCTGTATTGCCATTTTGTATTTCTCCATAAAAAGATTCCCATCAATTCTATGTATGTTTGTGAAGCATGACCAAATTGGGGTCACTATAGTTATTACACAACTGATTTAACTGACAAAGGGCTATTTTTAATAAAACTACACTGCCATTGAAAGCTTCTGTATTATAGATCTCATTTATCATATTTACTATTTCAAATTTAGAATTTAGTGTTACAGTCTATTTTAGAATACCTTGTTTGGTCAAACGAGATGAGATTGGTCTAGGTAATTAGAGTGGTCATTTGGAGTGGCTCTCTACGGGCCCGGGGCCAGTAAGTGGCTACCAGGGGAACTAGTAGTAGAGTTACAGTAACAAGTGATAACTATAACTAAAACATTGGGGTAAAAACACTAATAAGACAATTAGACCTCGTGCATGGCCTTGAGTGCTTTGAAAGGCTAAGGATGCAATGAGAAGGCCTATCTGTCTGCGGGGCATCGAGTCATCCATCTGCGGGACGTGGATTCGGGCACGATTGAGTCTCCTCATCTATATGAGAGGTACTTGGTCCCGTGTGGTGCCATCCCTTTGAGCACACATGATGACACTCCATATGATTACACTCTAGTATCTAGCACCTTAGCGGTCATCAGTAGTACCTGACTTATGACTTAGATGAGTACACCTATATTATGACTTTGATTGTATGCACTATTCTCTGTGTCTGCTCTGTGTCTAATGTGAGTGTTGGCCATCTTGTATCCCCTTGTTGTTGTTCATTCATCTGGGCCTTGTGACTATCTCCGAGCATGGTGGGGTGGTCTCTTAGGAATCCACATGGTTGGGAGGCGTTGCCACCACCATTGGGGATTGTCGAACAGATTTTGAAGCATCAATCAGAGATGATCTCTCTTTCCATTACTTCCTTCAATTATTGTACCCATTCAGTCCTTGTATCATATTCAGGATTATGTTATGTACTTGTATCATATTCTAGAATATATCATTGTAATTGTATATGCAGTAATGTAATTGAACTCTCTTAGGAGATAAGTTGTAATCGTTGTATTTAATGAGAAGGAATGTGATGTTCCTTTATTGCTTTACGGATTCCGGTGTGAGTATCAAATCCACCTATATTTTATGCTTATGGATTCATGTTTTTTATCAGATGGGATTAGGAACATTTGCTTTGGTGTTTAAAATGAATGGTATCAATCTATCGAATTGACAGTTGAATCTGTGTATGTTGTTTACTTATGTCAAAAAAAAAAAATTTCTTGTCCTCTTGTGGCTCTTAACCTTTGGGGTTACGTAGCAGGATGTTACACAATTCCATTCTCTTGATATTCTTCTTATGAGCACTAGCGATACAACAACTTTTATGCAGAATGAAATGCATATCAAATTAATGCAAAAGTTCCTAATGCAGTAACAACATATTTCATTTTGTTTATCTTTTTTTTTACCATATAGATGCTTATATAATTTGTTGTCATTTGTGTAGAATATTTGGTCCAACCACCTATATTTTCTTTCTTCCGCTCTTCCTGTTATATCATTTGGCAAAAAACTAGAAAATTGGGTACGCAAATATGCTTTCTCTTCATCTTACATTACTATTAAAAATATGCCTTTTTTCATTTTTGTTCATTGTATAGCCAACAGTGATGATTTGAGATCTTCTCTGTCAAGATTTTCTTTTCATTGTAAATGCATAGTTATTGTTATGTAGCTATATCAAACATTTGACAACAACGATGCTAGAATTTTTTTTTAACCACAAAGCCAAGCTTTGTGACTACTAGCAATGAGAATATGATCCTTTGTAAGCAATACTTAAATGTTTATATAATCCTTTTGATTTAGTGAAAATAGAAAGATTATTTAAGTGTTACAATTTCAAACATGAAAAAGAAGGGCTCTTTGAATAATGAAATTAAAACCATATCACAATGGCAAAACACCAATAAAATAGAGATTAAGAGAAACTCCCATCTCACAACCTGTCCCATACTTATAGTATCAAGAAATAGAAATTAACTCCACCATTGAGGAATATGAAGCAACTTTTATAATCAGGGCAAAATGGCATTTTAATTTATCAGTCCACAATGGTGACAATCTTTGTGTCAATGGCTACACTGATGACATTGCTTTTCCAAGTGCACTTGAAGAATGATGCATTGAATAGTCTCCATGACATCATCTATTTAAAGTTGAAAGGGGAGTCAAGGAATTTTGAGCTATAAAGGAATATGTCAAGACTGGTAGATGGTTAGGTATACAACTACTCAAAGTACTTGATGGTCAAGATAAAATCCATGCTTGCTCATGCTCAAAGGGTTTTAACATGATCCTTTATGGTTGTTCTTTGGTTTTGATGATATACACACAAATGGCCTTATTTTGACAAGACACAAGGGAAACACACTGTAATTCTTCAAACCATTGTAAGAGCTTAGACTACCCTCAATGATTGGATAGGAATCTTTAGGGGTTAATGTACCCTGACCTCCAACATAGGAGAAGCCTGCAAGAAAAATGGACAATACTGTGAAATTAGCCAAAGATAGGATGAAGGCACTCTCAAGGCCTCTCCATGCTCACATAACTATCTAAAGTAAGGCTTTCTATTCAACATTCTAGAGCCACAAAGTAGTTTAAAGTTGAAGATTATATTACAAGACCAATAATAAGGAAGATTTTCTTTAGTTCTAAAAATTTAACAATAGCTGATCAGTCAAAGGAGGGTGATCTAAATACTACCTCCTTTTGCATTTTAGAATAAGAGCATGAAAGAATGGTTTGCCAAATTAATAAATGCAGGGATACATATGAATGGAGATTCAGATCACTCTATAGCATTACGTAGAAAAAAATTCAAATTATGGAACTATTTTCCTGCCAATGAACTCCTATTGGCTACACACAAAAATTGATGTATGCCCTCTTCATAGGACCACTTAAGTAAGAATTGACATCTAATAATAATCTATGCTTATATATTTATATCTTTTTATAAATCTTAACCTAGGCTTACTATAAACCCTAAACAAATACGTAACAAGTGCATTGTTAGAAACAATTCATGACTGCAAAAAGGACGAATAGCTCAATAATGGACAACTCTAGCAAAAATTGAAGATCCTAGGTCCTGATATAACAAAATATCAATTGAACATCAACAGATTACGGTTTAAAAATAGAGAAATTTAAACTAAAATAACTAAATCTAGACATTTAATCATAATTTTACATGAGAATAGATAAGCATGGATAGGTCACAAAATCTGTATAGATAAACAATATCCACTAAAGGTTTGATTTATGATTGAACTTTAAAATATGTATATAACAAACAACCAAAAATATGCTTTTGTAACAGCAGATTTTTGCTAAGAGTACTTATCTACATAATATAAATTATAGTCATAAACCACATCTACCTCAAATGAACCATTAGATAGCACTTATATTTATAGTATTCTGTCAGGTAGTTTATTTCCTTTTCTATGCTTTCATTGTGTCAATTTCCTTTCATCATTAAAATTTTGCTACGAACTACACATATGTTCAGACTTTATCAACTAGGTTGTATATCTACTGTTGTAAGATCCTAGTTTTTAGTGACCAGTATTTGGATTATTTTGAAATTTCATGTGTAGTATAGGCTATAGCTCACCTTTCAGGTTGTAGTTCTTGATTTCTCTTTAATTATCTATTTTTTTAGTGACCAATATTTGGATTATTTTCAAATTTCATGTGTAGTATACACTATACCTCACCTTTCAGGTTGCAGTTCTTGATTTGTCTTTAATTATCTATATTTTCTCTATCTAGTCTGAGTTTATTTTGGCTAATTAAATGCTTTTGACACAAGTTTTGAATCTAGAATGCAATCCCTTTGCGTTACGTTTTTCTTAACTGAAATGCAGCTGGTATACTAAATAACTTCAGACCAATGTGTAATTTAATTAAATTATTTTAAGTTAAAATTATAATAATTATATACTTTAATAATTTTAATAGATGAAACCAATTCTTTTGGCTTATTAAATGCTTTTGACACAAGTTTTCAATCCAAAATGAAATCTCTTTGCGTTAGGTTTTTACTAACTGAAATGCAACCAATATACTAAATAAATTCAGACTTCTAGATTTTTCTCAAAATTTTGTATCTAAATTTTTTATGTTCCTTCCAAAAATTTACTGTCTAAATTTTTTTATATTTCTTCAAAAAATTTCTTTCAATTTCCTAATCTAAAGTTTGTCTTCCCTCCAAATTATATGTATCAAATTTTAAAAAAATCAGACATTACTTCAACCAAAAAAACCACTTCACATTTTCGAAGCAATTGATGCATATATATCATTTAACATGCCTCTAATAGGGCCATGCTGCAATATCATCTACCTTAGTTTTAGAGTTGGATCTCTTTTAATTTTGTTGTTTCATTTTCATCCTACTCTATTTTTGCCTCTTCATGAAACACCCTGTTATATGGTTTCTCACCGTTATTTTTTTCCACTCCACACCATTTTTGGCCACTTACAAAGATTAACATCTAAGACATGCTTATGTGACAAACAAATTATTGCAATCCAACAACAAGCAGGTCATCTGACAAATCTCCTAATGAAGCACAAGTGTTAGATATACACAATAACATTTCCGTTAGAGCTGAAATTTTTACTATGGGCTATAATTTATTTTTCTAGACTTTAAGATGCCTAGTTTTGTCTCAATTAGGTCACCATTGGTCTTGAATTGTATTAACGCCGAATTCATATAAATGTTATCATTTGAAAGATTGTTATGCATAGGCAACATATATTATTGATTTTCATTAATTATCGAAATGAAACATATATGTAGCCTCGTTGTTTCCAATTTTTGAAACCAGATTTCACTCCACAACTTCCAAAGTACCTTCCAAAGTATATAAAAAGGGATGCTTCACAAAATAAATCAGAGTTGTCAGTTACAATCCCATCATACGAATCTACAAATTCTAACGGGTTTATCGAAACCCCTATTGAAAAGTTATTAAAATCATTGTCTGAACAATGCAACAAAACAATAATGCAACTTGAAGACACCGCCTTACAAGCTAAAGGAATTGAAGAAGGAGAAATTTTTCAGATGGAAGATGTTGCCAAAAAATTTAATGAAACAACTAAAAAAGTAGCTGCGTTTTATACTTTTTAAAAAGAATTTTATCACGATGAACAACGTGGTGAAGGAAATTCACTTCATATTCTTGATGAATTTCAAGTGTACCTAAATGATATGTACTAAATATATAATTTTACAACTTCTATGTATAATGTTCTTTGAATACTTTTTGGTAACATTTCTTTATCGATTATAAAATAGCTCTTATCTCATTTATGTAAATTGAAATAACAACAAAATTGACAATTTTTATTTTATCTATTTTGTACATTATAAATATGTTTATTACAATACATTCCAAATATTTACAATAATATATTTTTAAAAAATACTTTTTTCTTAGCTATGGGGCGAAAGAAATTGAATTTTGAGTCAGATGAGCAAATGAGGCAATATCATAGAGACTATCAAAGAGAATATCGTAGACGACAATGAGAACAAATGGCAGATGTTCAAAGAGAAGAGCAAAGAAGAAGAGTTAATGAAGTTAACAGAGAAAGAAGGGCTAGAAGAAAGGTAGAAGTCACATTAAAAGAATTAGAATCTAAAAATAGAAATGAAGCAAATGTGAGTAGAAATAATCATCAACGAATATCTGAACAAGACCCTCATTTGGAAAGGGAACAAATGGATATAGTCAATCTTCAATCAAGTGAGAGGTACAATCATCCAATTGATACAAATATTTAGGTGAATATTGAAAATGAAAATCGAAGATCATTACAACATGTACCAGAAATATTTCAGCATGTAACTAAAAATGAAATCAATTTACCTATACAGGGCAATGTATAAAATATAGGAAATGCAAACGGCAGTCTTCAAACCGATTTCAAAAAAATCCAAATGCAATTTTGCAACCAATTAGATAGCTTTAAAATACCAAACATGTGTTATATCTGTCAAGAATGTTATCTAGGTATCAAAGTGTATCGTACCTCTCAAGGTCCTATATGTAATAGATGTTAATAGCAAAAAGGAAGCTATAGATCTTCAGCTTCAAATAATATGGATCCCAGACTGCAACCAGAAGAGCTTGCAAATTTGACTCAAGTAGAAGAAATGTTGATTGCACAGGTAAGCCCAATACTACAAGTTACACATGCAGTAGGTGGTCAATATAAATACAGAGGACATACCATAAGTTTCCCACAAAATATAGAAAATGTTGCAAAACATTTGCCACATTGAATACAAGATTTGGCAATAATTATTGTTTGAAGAAGGGATCAACAAGGCACAAAATACAACTTTACAGTCAACAAAGATCGTGTCTATAAAGCACTTAAATACAAAGTGGAGAATGGAAAGTTTTACTCTGATGTAAAAATTGATGAAAATGCTCTAAATGATATATCAAAAAATTCTAATGAAAATATTTTTGACAAATTGAAGATAGTGCATATGGAATTTGATTCTGATACAAATGGATTCATGTTTGTGGGTCCACTCATTCAGATAGTTGAAAGTAACATAATTGAGCACACAACATCAATGGCTTCTAGACCACCTAATATACAAAAAGAAATGGATTTGATACATACATGGGTTAATAACCCTAATGCAAATCCAACAACATTGATTGATTGGCTAGGAATAAGTGCATCTCCTATAAATGAATATGTCACAATAGGATTACTTGATATGACCTTTCCAACATTATTTCTAGATGGTAAATGTGATTGGTTAGAAGAAAGATTAAGGCGAGTGCATCTGCATGAATTTGTAAAGCATCTATTGCAGTATAGGGATCATCACTTTGCTCAACATCCAAGATTCAGATACTTCATGATGAATATGATAATGAGACACTATGCACAAAATTTGTCTGTAGTATTTGTAAAAAGAAGCTTTCAGGACATGTCAATCACCATCAATGAGTTGCGTGACCAAATGGAAAACATGCCACACTCCCATCTAGCAGATAGATTGATGTAGTTTGGAACATCACTGAGGAGTACAAGGTCATATTGGACTAAGTGTCGTGCAGAATTGACAAATATGCTTCATCAAATTGGATCTCCTACTATATTCTTCACATTGAGTGATGTAGATCTATATTGGCCTGATTTACATGCATTAATGTTAGGAACACTACCATCAACTTCATAGGAAGCTCAAAATTGGTGAAAACATAATGTTATAGACTATCCACATATAGTCTCTCACTACATGCACTTAAGAAATTCAATATTCAGAAAAGAAATTCTAGAAAAAGGAATGAATATTAAATATAATTGGTCTAGATATGGGTGGCAACATAGGGGGTCACTGCATGTGCATGGATTCTTATGGATTAACAGGGCACCAAATATGGACATAATTGATTGGTCAAATGATGAGCAATGAAAAACTGTTGAGAAATATTTCCATTCTATTGTTCTTGCATGGAACCCTAAAGAACACCATCATCACAGAAATACACATGCATGTATATAACTAATTAAACAAGTATATGTAATATATTAGACACTATTTATATCCAACAACATAACTAACACATTTCTTCGTATTTTCAATTGTAGGGATTTCAAAATTTCCTTCAACTTCCATGTCTAAAAAAAACAAGACAACTTGTAGAAATAGATATTGAGCATGATTATGAAGAAATCTTAAACTCTATAGAATGACACACAATTTGTAGAAAAGGGGCATGCCTATGAAAGAAAAGAGCAAAGATGATCTACAAGTAAGTTTTTCAATAGATACAAATCAATGTATAGGAATTAAACATAATATATTAACAAACCACTATAATCTACAACTTATTTATATTGATTATAGGTACAATACTCCTTGGCCATTGAATTTAGAGGGACCAAAGCTGTATGAAGACATACAAATAGGTGAAAAAAAATTGAACCAACAAGAAATGATGACAGATGGAATTCACACAATCGCTACATACTGCAACTATGGAGAGCAAATATAGATTGGCAACCTGTTCTTTCAAAACATGCTAATCTGTTCTTTCAAAACATGCAGTGATCAAATACATTACAAAATATGCAGTAAAAGTAGAGAAAATCTCAGAATCATATGACCAAATGTTGATACGTCTTGCAAACATAGAAAACCTAGATGATTTAGCTGCACAAGCTTATAAAAAACTTCTAACTGCAAGACACTTGTAGAAAGAGACATTGGAGCTCAAGAAACATGTCACATGTTGTTAGAACTTCTATTGGTAGAAAGTAGTAGAAGATTTATCAATGTAAATGTATCACATCAGGTGTTCAAGCTAGTAACTCTAAGTACTGATGAGGATAATGAAGAGCAAACAAAATATCTTATCAATGGATATACAACAAGACCTTTTTCAATGGAATATGTCGCATTAATTGATGCAGTAAGATCATGGATATATAATCCTAAACAAAAAAAAGACAACAAGTGGCAGGCAAGGCAGAGAGCAGCTATTGTCATAGTATTCCCTAGGTTTCTAGCCATTCCTTCACATGTCTCAAATAAATGGATTGACTTCTATTTCTTAGAGTTATTATTGTACAAACCATTCCATGACATAGAGAGAGATATTGGTCACAATAATGACTCCATAATAGAAAACTAGGAGTCCTTCAATTATAATCCTTGGCATGTGGAGCGAACATCAATTACAGAAAATGTTGAGAATATCAGTGATTCTGAAAATGAAGATAATGAAGTTGATCAAATGAACACCATATAACATGAATGGGAAATTATATCTAGACTACATCATGGTCAAATTATGCAAGTTTTAGAAATAGATATGTTAGGCAAAAAAGACATTGATAAACAAACAGATTGGTCTACTGAATATCAAAATAAAGAGTACACAAATGGAGCAATCCATTTCATAAGCAGCATAAAAGATCAAGGATATCACATAAATGATGATATACAATAGAGCATCAACTATGCCACACTCAATGATAAACAAAGGAAGGCAATTGAAATAATTATGACATACTACCATAGATATGATAATGCATAGCCATTGTACATGATTATACAAGGAACAACAAGAATAGGAAAGTCATATATGATCAATGCCATAAGTCATGCTCTTCAAAATGTAGCACTGCCTGATCATTCCCCCCTTCTATTACTTGCTCCAATAGGTGTTGTAGCATTCACTATAAGAGCCTCTAAAGTACATTCCAAATTAAGAATCCCAATACATGATTTTGCACTGCTTAAAGGAACAAGATTGATAAGGTTTCAAGAAGAATTAGCACATATCAGATACATTTTGATTGATGAAATGAGTTTCATCGGTCAAAACTTGCTAGAAAATATAGATTCAAGACTCTAACAAGCATTCCCACAAACTGCAAACAAGAGCTTTGCATGTATACATTTCAATATATTTCATCTAAACACTGAACTTATTTTACAATAGATGTCATTCATATGTAGTAAACTTTTATAATAATATTATACTTTGTAAAATAATTTTAATCAATTATCATTTAAGTATATCCATCTTTTTGGTTGGAGATTTTGTGCAATTGCCTCCAGTTAGTGACAAACTGGCATATGACAACAATAGGCGAGCAAAGCTGTTGTGGGAAGAATTCAAAACTATTGTTACTTTAGATAAAATTTCTAGAGAAGATGGAGAAAACATCCAGCAATAAAGATTTTGACAGCTTCTAACAAATCTAAGAGATGCAAACCCTACAATTGATGACTGGAAATTGCTTATGACAAGAACCAGTATTAACATAGATGTTACAAGCAACTATGAATTTGACAATGCTGTCCATTTATTTTCTACAAATGATAATGTTTATAATCATAATAAAAAAAGGTTGTATTCATTGAAACATCCTATTGCGCATAGTCTTGCAACAAAAATTGGAACTCTTAGTACTACAGAAGGAGATCCTAATGAACAACTTCATGTGGAATTGTTGATCAGTAACAATGCAAGGGTCATGTTGACTTCAAATCTTTGGATAGAAGCAGGTCTTGTAAATAGTGCTCTAAGATAATTAGAAAGTTTGTATACAAACTTGGAAGTTGGTGCAGGGCACCTAGGAGCACCTTGGTTCCTAAAGTCACTTTGTTTGCATTTTTTTTGAAAGTTGTGGTTTTGATTGTAATAAGGCTTTAGCCATGAGTATATGGTCCTTTTTGTGTGGTCAAGATGATTGAGGTAACCATATAAACCTCAATCATGCTTAGTCCACTTGGATCCTTGTTATGCCACTTAGGCCTAGAAGGTATAAGGGTTGGTTTTTGAGTTTTTTTTTATTGTTTGTGTGTTTTATCATGTTTTGGGAGTATGGAGGATGTTTTGATTCCATTGGACAAGAAAAACAAATCGCCATCCTTTGGAAAATGCAAAAACTCCAGAGTGTCAAGTGTTGTCAATGGTGTCAATGACACATTGACCGGTTGCAACTTCATTTTGGTTATTCAAACTGTTTGTAGAAGTTGTAAACCAACTTGGATGGGTTAATATGGTGAATATCTGACTCCAGTACGGAGGAGGAAGTTTTTGTACGGAATTTGGGCACCAAAATCAAGGAAAATGACTATTTTTCGCTGTTTTTCTTGTTGTGTACGGACTGTACGGATTTTTCACGTGTGCAAATGATATTTTTCTGAAAGCTCTTGGAGTCAGGGTTCCAATGCAACTAGTTTGAGGTCCTGAAGTGGTCGGGATCAAAAGTTATAGATTTTTCTTTCAAAACAGGTCCAGAAACCTGTTTTCTAGGGCAGCCATAGAAATCCGGCCCTAGAATGCATTTCCACCGTTGAAAATTTGCAAAAACTGGTGAAATGCAGGCTAGGGGTATGTACAATAAGATTCCAAAAGATTTTTGTCAGAAAATGCAGTCTTCTATTTTTAAGGTGATGCCCTAGGTCAAGTATTTCATTGTATTTGGCCAATTTCATGCTATTTGAGGTTGTAGATGATAGAATCCTGTTAGGGTGAGCAAATAAATGATGGATTTGTGTTGTAGGGACATGGTAGAAGCATTCCAAGTTCCTGCCCCTGACCTATGCACCCAATTTTGAGCACTTGCTTTGTAACCTAGCCTAAATTGATCAATTAGGCCTAGAGACCTAGTAGGCGTTCTGGATTGCTGGAGTAGAGTTGGAGCAGGAGATTTGGAGGATTGTTGGGGTCCCCTGAAAGGTGTTCAATTACATCATTTGTTTGCCTAGACCTTTGGGATTTTGTCAAGTTTTGTTGAGAAAACCTAGTTTGGAGGGCTAGTAGCCTTACTAGTCAAGGTATAGGTTGAAGAGTTTTGGGAAGTTGGAGACCAAACCAATTGCATAGAAGGTGTTTGTTGATCTGTCCTGAGGTGTTGGAGAAGCCTAGAAGGTGGAGCCATCACTAGGATACCAAATCCTTCATACACCCTTGAATGTGCCTTTGGTTGCTTGGTTGAAGGCTGTTTGAAGTGGGTGAGTGGGCAAAGGACAATAGAGTAAACCCTTGTGTGTTGCTTCCCTTGTGCCACTCTGCATCAGAAGTGCTCCACCTAAACCTCCTACTTATGTAATGGTTGAGTTCGACAGTTACTCAGGAATACCATTTGAAAATCAGCACCCACAGACAATCCCAATCACAACAATACAGAGAGGTAACACAGTTCAATTACCATTAAGATTGGCATGGACATTAACAATACATAAATCATAGGGGTTAGCTCTTTCAAAAGCCACAATTGATATAGGAGCAAGAGAAAGAACATGATTAACTTTCATAACCATATCTCGTGTAAAGTCACTTGAGGGCCTAAGAATAATAGCATCATTCAACGACAATCATTATGAAAAAATGAAAAAGGGTAAACAACTTCAAAAGTGAAAGGCTGAAGTAAACAGATTGAAATTGTTAGAAGAAAAATCCATGTAATCTATTATGTTCAAATTCGCTTGAATGCTTATTAATTGTTTGCACAAAGAATTTCAAATTTCCTTCAATGACTACAACTTTTTCTAATATATTGCTTTTAAATTTGCGCCAATGACTATTAAATGTTTTAAGACTTTCTATGTATAGTTACATGAATCTCTAAATATATGTAGTTATCTATTAACTTTGTATAGTTCTCTCTACTTTCATATAAATCACAGAATCGCTTTGTGAATTTACCAAACTCAAAAACTCTTAGATGTGAAATCAAATAATACATCCATTCTAGAAATGTTCTTGGTTAGCTATGATGACATTTATTTTATTTAAAATTAAAATTATATATGTCATTTTCTTAAATGTCTTATAATATATATCGTTTCATAGGATAAAAAAATAAACTAATATTTATTTTCATGCAGATGAACAAGATGTTAGAAAATACAGAAACATGGGTCTCAACTTGGTTATCCAACTATCATTGTTGTCTTCCATGGCATATTCTCCTTCGTATAGAAGAATTGAGTGTTCATTATAGGTTGAGAGATAAAATGCTTAAGAGAATTAAACTAAATACACAAAGTATTAGTAAGACCACATTTGGAAATTATGCAGAATCATTTAACTTCCTTTATGAATCCAAGGTCCCAATGAGCTTCAATATTAAATTCAATAATCTACAAATAGAGATTGGAGACTTCAGTGTAATCATCAACAAAAAAAATCTTCCAATTGAACTAAGTATGAAATTCATGAGATTCCTTAAGGGACAATCACGAATCAGTTATCACATAGGGCCAATTAAAGAATGGTTGCTTGTTGTTTTAAAATTCAAATATTCCATCAGATTCCAGGCACATCAAGTCATTCCAACATTCAGGTTGCTACATGCAAACTATGGTACACCTACATTGTATGACGTTAAGTCTAATGTCACTATCAAAGTTTGACAAAATCTTTACGAGACTCATGATGAACAAATGTTACCATTGCATAAATGGCTAACTAACTGAAACTGTTTACCGACTATTTTGTACATTTGCCACCAAATATTTATGTATTATTTTTCCACACATGTTTACAAAATATTTAAACATTTAATTCAATGTTATTTTCAATTTCAAAGTATTACTTATAAATGTTCTTCTAAATCTAATAATGCATATAATACAATTTTTTTATATTTAATTGTCAGACATTAAAGTCAATAATTTATAAATTATATGTGCTATGAAAACTAAATATAATTTATCTTCTTTTTCCTCAAACAATCATTTCATTAATTTTGGAAATTAAATAATTATTATGTTATTGAAACTTTAGATATCTATCTTTGTTATCAGTATTTCATACCTCTAATCATGATGGCAAAACATACATTCCCTTGAACTAGAAGTCCACCTAACTTACTTTTCACCTCAACTCAAAGTGTTATCACCAAACATTTCAAAGACAGCAAATATATATTTATAAAAGTTCAGTTTATGTACTTATAGATGCTCTATTTATAACTGTACTATTTTTTAAAATTGTATTATCACATAAAAATGTCAATAATTTTTACAATAAATGTCTTACATAAACAAAAAATAATTTTACTTCATCTTTCTCAAACAATAATTTCATTAATTTATTGCCATCCAAAATAGTCAAATTTAATTCTTCATATCAGAGATATTGTTACTTGTAGTGCTCACTATATAGTTTTCCTAATTTAGTTGTTGGATTCCATTCTCTTCATATACTTCTTATGAACACTAGAGATGCAACAACTTTTATGCATATGATACCATTTATTTTTTAATTTATTAAATCATACAAAAATGTCAATAATTTGTAAATTAAATTTGTTATTAAAAGTAAAAAAATTAGCCTTCTTTTTACTCAAACAATCATGTCATTGTTTTGTTGCATTGTTCAGATAGAGATTTTGATAACTTTTCAATAGGGGTTTTGATAAACCCGTTAGAATTTGTAGATTCGTATGATGGGCTTGTAACTGACATCTCTAATTTATTTTGTGAAGCATCCATTTTTATATACTTTGGAAGGTACTTTGGAAGTTGTGGAGCAAAATCTAGTTTCAACAATTGGAAACAACGAGGTTACATATAAGTTTCATTTTGATAATTAATGAAAATCAATAATATATGTTGCCTATGCACAACAATCTTTCAAATGATAACAATTATATGAATTCTGCATTAATACACTTCAAGACCAATGTCAACCTAATTGAGACAAAACTGGGCACCTTAAAGTCTAGGAAAATAAATTATAGCCCATAGTAAAAATTTCAGCTCTAATGGAAATGTTATTGTGTATATCTGACGCTTGTGCTTCATTGGGAGATTGGCCAGATGACCTGCTTGTCGTTGGATTGGGATAATTTTTTTGTTGCATAAGCATGTCTTAGATGCCAATCTTTGTAAGTGGCCAAAAATGGCGTGGAGTGGAAAAAAATAAAGGTGAGAAACCATATAACAGGGTGTTTCGTGAAGAGGCAAAAATAGAGTAGGAAGAAAATGAAAAACAAAAATTAAAAGAGATCCAACTCTAAAACTAAGGTAGATGATATTGCAGCATGGCCCTATTAGGGGCATGTTAAATCTTATATATGCATCAATTGCTTCGAAAATGTGAAGTGGTTTTTTTGGTTGAAGTAATGTCGTGATTTTTTTAAAATTTGATACATATAATTTAGAGGGAAGACAAACTTTAGACTAGGAAATTTAAAAAAAAAATTGGAAGAAATATAAAAAAATTTAGACAATAAATTTTTGGAAGGAACATAAAAATTTAGATACAAAATTTTGAGAAAAATCTGAAAGTCTGAATTTATTTAGTATACCGGTTGCATTTCAGTTAATAAAAACCAATGCAAAGAGATTGCATTCTCGATTGAAAACTTGTGTCAAAAGCATTTAATAAGCCAAAAGAATTGGTTTCATCTATTAAAATTATTAAAGTATATAATTATTATAATTTTAACTTAAAATAATTTAATTAAATTATGCATTGGTCTGAATTTATTTAGTATACTGGCTACATTTAAGTTAAGAAAAATGCAACGCAAAGGGATTGCATTCTAGATTCAAAACTTGCCAAAATAAATGCAGACTGGATAGAGAAAATATAGACAATTAAAGACAAATCAAGAACCACAACCTGAAAGGTGAGCTATAGCCTATACTACACATGAAATTCGAAAATAATCCAAATACTGGTCACTAAAAATTAGGATCTTACAACAGTAGATACACAACTTGGTTGATAAAGTCTGAACTTATGTGTAGTTTGCAGAAAAAAATTAACGATGAAAGGAAATTGACACTGTGAAAGCATAGAAAAGGAAATAAACTACCTAATAGAATACTGTAAATATAAGTGCTATCCAATGATTCATTTGAGGTAGATATGGTTTATGACTATAATTTATATTATGTAGATAAGTACTCTTAGCAGAAATCTGCTGTTACGAAAGCATATTTTTGGTTGTTTGTTATATACATATTCTAAAGTTCGATCATAAATCAAACCTTTAGTGAATATTGTTTATCTATATAGATTTTGTGACCTATCTATGCTTATCTATTCTCATGTACAGTTATGATTATGTCTAGATTTAGTTATATTAGTTTAAAGTTCTCTATTTTTTGACCGTAATCTGCCGATGTTCAATTGATATTTTGTTATATCAAGACCTAGGATCTTCAATTTTTGTTGGAGTTGTTTATTATTGAGCTATTCGACCTTTTTACAGTCATGAATGTTTCTAACAATGCGCTTGTTGTTATGTATTTGTTTAGGGTTTATAGTAAGCCTAGGTTAAGATTTATAAAAAGATATAAATATATAAGCATAGATGATTATTAGATGTCAATTCTTACTTAAGTGGTCCAATGAAGAGGGCATACCTCAATTTTTGTGTGCAGCTAACAAGAGTTCATTAGGAGGAAAATGGTTCCATAATTTGAATTTTCTTCTACGTAGTGCTACAGAGTGATCAAAATCTCCATTCATAGGTATTCCTGCATTTATTAATTTGGCAAACCATTCTTTCACGCTCTTATTCTGAAATGTAGAAGGAGGTAGTATTCAGATCACCCTCCTTTGACTGATCAACTATTGTTAAATTTTTAGAACCAAAGAAAATCTTCCTTATTATTGGTCTTGTAATATAATCTTCAACTTTAAACTACTTTGTGGCTCTAGAATGTTGAATAGAGAGACTTACTTTAGATAGTTATGTGAGCATGGAGAGGCCTTAAGAGTGCCTTCATCCTATCTTTGGCTGATTTCAAAGTATTGCCCATCATTTTTCTTGCAGGCTTCTCCTATGTTGGAGGTCAGGGTACATCAACCCCTGAAGATTCCTATCCGATCATTGAGGGTAGTCTAAGCTCTTGTGTAGTGGTTTGAAGAATTACAGCGTGTTTCTCTTGTGTCTTGTCAAAAGAAGGCCATTTGTGTGTATATCATCAAAACCAAAGAATGACCATAAAGGATCATGTTAAAACCCTTTGAGCGTGAGAAAGCATATCTTTTATCTTGACCATCAAGTACTTTGAGCAGTTGTATACCTAACCATCTACCAGTCCTGGCATTTTCCTTTATAGCTCAAAATTCCTTGCCTCCCCTTTCAACTTGAAACAGATGATGTCATGGAGACTATTCAATGCATCATTCTTCAAGTGCACTGGGAAAAGCAATGTCGTCAGTGCAGCCATTGACACAAAAATCGTCACCGTTGTGGACTTATAAATTAAAATGTCGTTTTGCCCTGATTATAAAAGCTCCTTCATATTCCTCAATGGTGGAGTTAATTTCTATTTCTTGATACTATAAGTATGGGATAGGTTGTGAGATGGGAGTTTCTCTTGATCTCTATTTTATTGGCATTTTGCCATTGTGGTATGGTTTAGATTTCATTATTTGAAGAGCCCTTCTTTTTCATGTTTGAAATTTATTTTGTAACACTTAAATAATCTTTCTATTTTCACTAAATCAAAATGATTATATAAACATTTAAGTATTCCTTACAAAGGATCATATGCTCATTGCTAGATAGTCCCAAAGCTTGGTTTTGTGGTTAAAAAAAATTCTAGCATCATTGCTGTCAGATGTTTGATATAGCTACATAACAATAACTATGCATTTACAATGAAAAGAAAATCTTTATAGAGAAGATCTCAAATCATCACTGTTGGCTTTACAATGAACAGGAATGAAAACAGGCATATTTTTAATAGTAATGCAAGATGAAGAGCAAAGCATATTTGCGTACCCAATTTTCTAGTTGTTTGCCAAATGATATAACAGGACGAGCGGAAGAAAGAAAATATAGGTGGTTGGACCAAATATTCTGCACAAATGACAACAAATTATATAAGCATCTATATGGTAAAAAAAAGATAAACAAAATGAAATATGTTGTAACTGCATTAGGAACTTTTGCATTAATTTGATATACATTTCATTTTGCATAAAAGTTGTATTGCTAGTGCTCATAAGAAAAATATCAAGAGAATGAAATTGCACAACTAAATAAACTAAATAAGATATAACAGAGATATCATTTTGAAATGGAAGGATATGAAGGCAGAAGTTCAAATTTGATGATTTGACTCTTCCTTAATGTTGTTGACTCTTCTTCTTATGTTAGTGTTCCAATGAATTACTTTCATTCCAAGAAATTTGAAAATCAATGAAACTCTGAATTAAAAAAGGACCCCTTGATGGAGAAAGGCTCAATCAGCAGATGTAAATTTTGTTCAGGAATGTCATAAAGATTACTTTTTGTAATTTGTAGCAAGTTTCATTACAAGAAATTCAAAATTCAATGAAACTCTTAATTAGAAAAGGACCCCTTGATGGAGAAAGGCCTAATCAGCAGATGTAAAATATGTTCAGGAATGTCATAAAGAGTACTTTGGATCATCAATGGATTGCTAAGAATTTTGTCTTTTAGTGCATTTTCTTCATCTATGAATGTTGATTGGGATGAATTTGTAGCTAGACTAACTGGATTCCTTGTCAAATTCTGGTTCACTTGTTTAATCCTGCATTAAATCTTGGTGTATTGTTCTGATTTTTTACTCTTGATCTGATCAGATAAAAATTAGTTTTGGCTTTTTTTGTGGGTAGTTGTTTCTAAAGTTGAAGCGCTTCAAAATAGAATGCCAACTGATCAAAAGATAAGGACAAAATAATTAGAAACGTCAGTTTTCTTGTTACAGTGTTTTCTTGCTATACTCGTTGCAAAATCGAAAGGCCCAGAATTTATCATGGATTCCAAAGCTTCTATTACTTAACTGCTTATATAGCTAATTTGATTGGCTTGAATTGTACCACCCAGATTCGATGGACGCACCAATCTTGTTGAGACTAAAGCTATAACAATAGCAGAAGCTACAATCAGTATATTTCTGCTGAAACTATCCATCATTTGGCATACAGATAATATTTTAGTCTATACAGTTACTAATATTTTTGTCTTTGAGTGCATTTTCTTCATCTATGAATGTTGATTGGGATGAATTTGAAGCTAGACTAACTGGATTCCTTGTCAAATGACAAACTCTACTGGCTTATTATAGGTTACTGGAGTAGGATTAAATAATGAGTGGGGTGTTTTAATGGCAAGTATATCAGATGATAATGGGGAAGAAACTCCACTACAGGTTTGTCCTGAACTCCTCTGATTTATGAAATATCCACTATATCTATTCTTTGTTGTTAGTGTCAAGTTCAGATTCTGAACACACACAATGGTTCCTGGTTACAACAGGTTCGTCTAAATGGCGATACCATATTTACTGCTAAGGTTGGACTCATGATTACAGCTTTTGTATTAATTGACCTTTTGATAAGGTAAGAAAGAGTGCCTTTGACTGTTCTGTTATAAATTATTTGTCTTTGTCACTTCCTTCTTATATTGATTGTGCTTTGTGTGTTCAGATTCTTTAGTGGACAAACAATAGTTACTGCAGGAACTACTGTGTTTAAGGCAGGAGAGACCAAGTTTAGAGATACAATGAATGTAGTTGTCGAAATATTTGCAATTGCGGTGAGCCAGCATTTTGTAATTTCAAATAATTTGTCAGTTTATATTTGAATGGATAATCTCTCTAGAGAAACAAATATTTTGGTTTGCAAAATTATGAAAAGCATTAAATACTATTTGAATTTTTCTGTTTAGGTCGCCATTGTTGGTGTTGCTGTTCCAGAAGGGCTTCCATTGGCTGTCACCTTAATGTATGATTGACTGCAGAACATTAGCTAACCCATATTAAGATTGTGACATTCATGTTTATGATGTTTACTTTTCCCCTAATTAATTTGATTAGATAGAAATTAGTTGCCGCGA
The DNA here is from genome assembly GCA_027924645.1 of Cunninghamia lanceolata. NCBI lineage: Eukaryota > Viridiplantae > Streptophyta > Pinopsida > Cupressales > Cupressaceae > Cunninghamia > Cunninghamia lanceolata. Next base: position 4,367,192 of record BSBN01000797.1, read on the forward strand.
CAAAATAATTAGTTAAGAGTTTGAATCCCATTTGGAATTTGACATGGTGCTAAAAATAGTGAGATTTGGCTAGGGAGTCTGTTACCTTATTACCCTCTCTTTAAACATGTCTAAGCGCACAAAGGAAGACAAACACTTGAAATACTTTCAATCAAATTTTAGAGATTCTAATGCAGTGCACGATTGGTAATAGGCAAGCTGCAAAAAGCTGATGATGCACATTGTTTAACCATATCAATAATTACTTTGGAGCTACATTCCACATACAAATGATTGATGTTAAGGCTTGTGAAAGATCAACTCTGCCTTACAAAGCCCAAGCCTCTACGTAATTGTTTGTGTGAAGCCTAATGTAATCTTCGTATGCAATGATCAAATGATCTCTTAGAAAAAAAGGTTTGATATAATATTGATGAAAAAAATATAAAGTTCCAAAAAAATAAACTCGTGCACTTGAAGTTGGCCTAGATTTGAGAAGAGCAGAGCAAAAATAAAACATTGAAAGTTACAAAAAACTAAACTCGTGCACACGAAGGCGGCCTAGATTTGAGAAGAGCAGAGCAAAAATAAAGCATTAAACCGTGATGCACGCATCTGAACAGAATTAAGTATAAATTGACCATATAATGTTACAATAATACTTCCAATTCCTAAGAGATATTTCACCATCAAAATTGAGTTTAGTGAATGGCGAAGGGTCTTGACATGTAGACATCTAGGATGGATCGTGAAGGAACATATATTTCCCTGATATTTTCCAGAGCTTAAAAACCACTAAATCTTCCATTTCATTAATATGTGGTGGTTTGATTCTTGCAGTGACATGTATCTGTAAAGCAGGTGTTATGAAAACCAACATGATATAGCCTCCTCTTTTGTGCATCACCCATTGTAGAATTTGTTTTTTTGGAGATTCAATGTCAAACACTATTGAATGGGGAAGTCCTCTTCCTAGAGGTTGAACATTTAAATTCTCTCAATCTCTAGTCTAAGTTTTCAATCTATTGATTGAATGCCCAAAAGTCAATGTTCTGCTTTTATTTAATACAGAATCCATAAGAGCAGTTGGCAAAATGGAGAGGAGCAACAGAGTTCCTTAGCAGAAAATGGGTGATAACACATAGTTATATTGGAAAGAAATGCAAAAATAGGGCATATGAAGCTCTGTCATGCTAATCCAGGCCAACAATTCATATAGTTACAAGGTAACATTTGTATGGATGTAAGGCTGGCTGCCAATATCAGTTTTAATATAATACTATTTATATTTAAAATCTATAAATATAGAAATAGAAAGCAAACCATAAAAGAATATTAAGGCGGCCAAGAACAAAATTGTTGCATTTCTTACAGCATAGGTTTTTAATAGATGACCATGTAAGCTGCAAGCTGTGCCTGGACAAAACCTAAATGACCCAGAAATTATAATTTTCATATATACAATATAGACAGAGACTAAATGGTGCGAATAAAAGATGCGAAGCAAACTTTAGCTTTAAAGAAGCCATTCACGAAGTAACCCTTCTGCCGTGCTTTTATTTAAAAAGATCATCATAGAGAAACAATGCAAACCTGAAACACAGAGTGAACTGGAAATCATGTATTTCAAGAAGGACAATCCCAGAATTCGTAGAAGTAAGAGGCACCAGCCTGTTTGTACACAATGTGTGAGAATGGGGCAAACAGAAGTTCCATACTGTTATTTTACAAAGTTAAGCAACCATAGGACAATTTCGTATTATGCGAAGCAAACTTTAGCTTTAAAGTAGCCATTCACGGCATAACCCTTCTGCTGTATTTTTATTAAAAAAGATCATCTTAGAGAAAGAATGCAAACTTGAAAAACAGAGTCAACTGAAAGTGATGTATTGCATGGAAGGACACTCCCAGAATTCCTAGAAATAAGAGGCGCCAGCTTGTTTGTACAAAATGTGTGAGAATAGGGAAAACTGAAAGATAATATAGAAGTTGATGCAAGTGTGACAATGGGGCAAACTAAGAGATGATATAGAAATCGATGCAAGTTCAATCTGTAAAAGATGGCAAATAAGTAATTGAAATGTGTTATACCCCATTATTCTCATGCCACGACTTGCATTAACTTATCCAAATGCTTCCATTCTGTCCTCCCACTACGCTGGTAGTCTGTTAGATGCTTCATTATCTAGTAATCTGTTAGACGCATTGTATTCTCTCCATCCACGATGCCTCGTCATCTAAGTTAATTGCCCATGATGCTCGGGAGTTTTATCCTTTTTTTATTTTAATGTGAGTTCTGTTTAAGGATTTTTTTTAAAGGAAAGTTAACTGCACACAGGAGTTTTTATCCTTTTTTATTTTAATGTGACAGTTCTTTTTGAAAAGATTTTTTTTAAATGAATATCACAAAGATCTTAGGTTGGGTAGACAAACACAAATATTTTTTTTGTTTTAACATGACAGTTAATTACAGGTTAAATTAAACATTTTGAATAAAAATGTACACACATCCTTGTGCTGCCATTGTGAACATAAACATTGTGAAATAACTTTCTTAAAACAATACTATATTGTCTTCAATATTCAGTAAACCTAAAACATATAATCTTGACACAAATAAGTCAACGATGCATTATAGTGGCTTTCCAGGGATCCATACAACAATATCATCCCTAAAGACAATTTGTAGCTAGGAAATTTCAGCTCTCTCGAGGACTTGTATACTCCAATTTTGCATTACGATTTTCTTAAGGACATTTGACGCTTATATAGAGACAAACTTACAAGTGTATTAAATACAGATCGGTGGACAGTCATCTCAAATACAACAACCTCCACAAAAATGAATTTGTACATGCATGAGAGAAAGGGTCAATAATAAATGATTACTCATATGGTCATCATAGTGCTGGCATAAACATATATGCCGGTAAAGATGCCACAAAATAAAAAGCCTAATCAAAATTATAACCGTGGATGCTCCAATCATTAAACAAAATAAAAATTGACAATTTTAGGCATGAGTTTTCCACAGTCTATGAATAATGAATAGAGTGCTTCTGGATTAAACTGTATATGTTTTTTGCTTCAACGTTTGGGATCATGCTCAATGATCCATCATCAGGAAGAGGATAATCATTGAGCATGATGGAAAATGTTGAAGTAAAAAACATACACAGTTTAATCTAGAAGCACTCTATTACAATTTCTTCAATTTATTATATGAATTGTTATTTGCACGAGATTGACTGTGGTGGAGATAAACGATGGAGTTGGTTGGAGGTCTCCATGACTCACCATATGTGAGGATAAATGGAGGATCCTCCTCCATGGAACCTTTCCCAAGGAGGACACTTGGAGGTTGTAAATCAGGAGCATAAGATGCTTTATTGCCTCGAAGTTTGGGCATGTTATTTCTTTTGATGTTGGGCGATTTAGTTAGAATAAAAGGTTGCAGATATAATGGGAGTTTGAGGCCTTTCTTGCATGATTCCGTAATATTCAATCCTTTGCCATGGCCACCGTACAACAAGGGGGTCTTTCAGATTTCCTAAGATAATTACATCAGCAGTATTTCCTCTGCACATTATCACCTAGCCCTGGATAATATCTTGTGATTCTATCATTGTTGCTTGTGCAGGTTGTTAACATGATGTGAAGCACATATGGTAAGGGTTGTTATTGCATGGAGTTGAGCATGAAAAAGTTGGAGTTATGGGACTGATAGGCATCACTTCTGGGCAGTGGGGAATTTTCCGAGATAAAAATATCAGGCAAAGCAAAAAAAAAAGAGAAGAATGGGGTATTCTTCTGGACTTTGGATGGTTGAAGCTGCTTACAAATTCCGATGAGGGCTTGGCAGCTGTTCGGAGATCAAAGGATTTCGAACTTGACTGATATTTATAAATTTTCCTTTCTGTGCAATCAAGCTTGGCTTCAAATAAGGTGATGCCATATTGTTCTTCATATACATGACAATCTAATTTGTCTGCAGCATGTTTGAGGATGGTCATTATACTATAGTTGAGCCATATCTACCAGAGCATTTCCAACTATAATATCTGACAAAAATTCCCCTTCCATAATGCTGAGATAAAAGTCCATAACCTGTTCCAAAGCTTCCATTTGGGGCACAGATTTCTGTTGGGTTCGGTGAAGTCCAAATATTCCTTCTAATTATAACGGTGATATCTTTCACACTGGAAACAGATGCCTTTTGTAACTACTCCTTTTTAGCATGTATTTGCTAATTTAGAAGTTGACCGTTTTGGTAGATTTTTCCTATTTTTGGAGATGGGACTGAGTTTTTAAGGCTTCTGCTGCTTGAATGCAGATTGTAGGAAATGTTTGCTTTACTGTGGATGTTTTTCTGTGGGGTGAAGTTTTGATCTTGGAGGCAAAGGGATTCAATTTTAAAGTGGTGTATCCACTGTATCCAAAGCCCCTGGTTGTAAATCTGAGGTTTGTGCGGCTGCCGCTGCAGGGTATGCAGTCTGTTTATGTAACTCTTGCAAAATTTGGAGTTATTTCATTTTGGAGCTCGGATTTTAAGGAAGATCAAAGTAAATTCGTGTTTTCTTCTCTTTATTGTTAGTCGATCTTCTTTCTTCCTTGTTGCCTGCCTTCTTCAACAGAAAACATAGTGCGTTAAATTAGTTTACATATATACTGTACATTTCGAACCTAACAGGCAAAACTCAAAGTTTTTAGATATGTTTAAGCAATGTGTTCTGTGTGGGCTGGGGGTTGAGGTTTATTTTATGGTAGTGTGATGGTTTATTTTATAGGTAATGTGTTATTTCTCATGTTAGACTTTACCCTAAATTAGTTTTTGGAGAATTGGGCTCCTCTGAAATACTTGTTCTGAAAGGTATGGGGAAATCCATACTCCTGTGTCGTTAGTTGCTTTCAAGACACCCTTCAACAGTATTGAAACCATGGGGAAATCCATACTCCTGTGCCGTTAGTTGCTTTCAAGATACCCTTCAACAGTATTGAAACCATCAATCCCTGCTTCACCATTTTTTGCAATGGTTCCTTCAATCCATATACTTCTCAGTTTCACCATAACTCTATGTTATAGAGCAAGAAAATGTGTTTTCTCTAGTCACAACCAGGGGAAAACCCAATTTGGAGTATGAGACCTGCTTTGGAAGCTCACAATGCTGCCATTTTTCCTTTTTATCTTAGATATTTGAGTAAACCAAACCTAGCCTGTTGACATCCGCAGAAAATTTGTGTATAAAACAGAGTAATGGTGATTGAAGAGTTTTGTATAACACGAGTTGGGACAATCAGATGAGTAAACACCAACAAAAAAAAAAAGATAAAACAATAAGTGCTTTTCAACAAAGGCAAACAAAACAATTTTCTTACATAAACATGAAAGCTAGGCTTTCACATATCCAGTTTTTTTTTAATTTTTCATTATTCATTAATGACAATTGTGGCATTTAAACTATTCACTTCCATCTAAAATAATTGTCCTCTATTTAAAATAAACAAGATAAATCACATTTTCAAAAGTTATGGAATAGAAAAAATAAATTACAAACTATAGCTAATCCTGCCAACGACAGGGACTAATAATGACTTGTACATTAATTTTTAATATTTAGGCTCACTAAATTTTCATCTTTATTTAAATTATAATTTTTAATTTTTAATTATTATTTTTCACTGTTCTTACTCATAAAATGCTAAATTTATAATTATTATGGAATTCTCATAAAGTAGTTTCATTAACCAACATTCTTACATATTTCTGTGCAGAAAAATAACAGTGATATAAACCATAAAATAGCCCTCCATACCTATCCTGTTAAGTAAGCGTGCAAACCCCACCATGATATGCATGCAGTCAAAAAGAGTAGAACTGAGTTTGAATCCTGTCCAGGCCCCTATTAAGGGAGAGAAAAAAGAAAAATAAAGGAGAACCTAATTACTATGCCTTATTGTGGGTCCACCCTGCAATAGTAGATTACTGTTCTAATTATAATTTGGGAACAGAAATCTAAGAAACAGGGGACTGGGGAGCATAACAAAGAAAATCAAATGTAGGTCAATGAATCGGTAAATATTGAAGTTAAAAATTGATTCGTATATCCTAATTACAGTTCAATGATTCAGTAAAAAAATCTGTTATACAACCAACGGAAGATTGGGGAAAAGAAAAGAATAAAGAATGAATGAATCAATCGAAGGTCTTCTCATTGAGAAGAACAAAAAATTTTCAACCAGAAATTAAGCTTTCATAGCAATGTAAACCGTCAAATTCAGGAGCAAACACTAGTCCTCCCCTGCTCTTTATTGATGCTCTCTTTTCATTCCCGCCCAATTCCTTTGCTTCTCCATTATAACGCTGTTAAATTTCCAATCTCTGCAAACCAGAAGCATACTTCCGTTAGAAAACATAAGAATAACCATAAAAAGAAAAAGAAAATAACAAAACCAGAAACAAGTCTGAAGAATAATAAGGATATTTCTGTTACCTGTGGATGGAGGCGGCAAAAAAGCTCCAACAGCCGCAGCTCCAGCCGTTGCGGCCATCACCAAACTCACTGCAAACGATGCCATTTCTCTTCTTTCTTCCCTCAATTCACACACCAAAAATGCAGAGAAAAGCTGTAAGGTTTGAGAAAAAATCACAATGTCTCTTGGCAAGAATATTATGATTTATATACCATTTTTCCTTATTATGGAAGGTTCTAGAACTTTCGATGGAATGAAATAGAAGATTCGTTGAGATTGGTCGGCTTGATGAACGTTGGACGGAGCGCCAATAATGAAAAAGCTAAGCAGAGTATTTTTTTTGAACTTCTATAAATAGACAAGTAACTCTTTGAATGAATTTTCTTAACCTGCAATTAATCTTTGTGCTCTCTAGTCTCTATCCAATTGTAAACTAGCACTTGCACCCATAGGAGGTTCAATGGATACAACGATAGTTAGAGACAATTACGATAATGTTCACATATAAAGCCTATCGGCTAATTATTAATTTTAAAAGATTTAGAAAAAAATAAGGTGTAAATAATGCATAAGTGAGAATTTATATTAATTTAAAAAATGTTTATTAAAAAAACTAAACACCTAGGCTAAGCTTTATACGCCTACCTATGGGCATGCTTAAGATATTCATTTTACATGTTTAATATGTATGGCATACCAATGCCTATCAACATATAAGGGAGAGGGGTCAGTAGCCGCCCATCCTAACTTCGCGCACGTCAAGCACATAGCTAGACATATCAAATTTCGATGATTTTTTAGGACGCGTTATGTGCACATGGGTTGAAAAATAGTCATTTCAACATGTCGCCCCATACATCCGCATCGATGTGCCAGTAGCTGCTCGCCATCACATTTGTACACTTGTCTTAATTTCATTGGTTAATTTACAAATGTATTGGTGCATTTGTGAACATGTACAAATGTTGTGAACATGTATTGGTGCATTTGTGTTAATTTATTTGGTTGGTATTTTACATGTATTGGTTCTTTTTACAAATTTAATTGGGGGGTCAAGTGATTAAAAACATAGCGGTTATTGGGGCGTGGGCGGCAATTAGCCCCTCTCCCTTAGTTAGCATTTTTGTTACATGGGCAATCATGCTTCCAATTCTAGTGACTCACATTTATGAGACTCGTCATTCCATAATAAGTGGGCCTCGTAGAATACATGATGGAAGGTACATTTAGTATGGATCACTCATTTTAATGATGTCATGGTATGTTAGAGGCATGCCCCTAAATATGTCTAGTATACAAGGATTGTCCAGGGAGACTGCGGGTAAACACTATTCAGCAGAGGCAGGATGGTGGAGGGGAGCGCTAGGTTGGCACGATGTAGCATTTGAACGCTATGCGCTTTGAGGACCAAGGTGTAGACCGGGAAACACTTCATGATCTGTGAGGGCCTCGATCCCTCCCCTCATCTATATCTCGAGGTTTTTTAAATGGGAGATAAGTTCTTTTATTATAGTTTTTGAATGAAAATTTTAATTATACTATTCTATTGGTTAAAGAAGTTATATTAAATATTAATATGATGTGCTGTATATCATTTATATTTTTTTAATATTTATTTTTAAAAATAATAATTTTATTGCTTATTTTTATAAAAATAAATAAAATATTATTTTAAATATTTTACATCAATTATTTAGGCTTAATTAAATAAAAGTAATCAATTAATAAATAATTAATTTAGATAATAGAGTTATGATAGATAATTGAAATAAATGTATGAAAAATAAAATGATAGATTAGGTGTAGTCAATTCTAGGATTGATGATGGATAAATATTGTTGATGTTCTTTTGAGTCAATTTGCTACTATCAAGAAATTAAATGTTTTAGTTTAATGAATGTATGATAGTCTAAGATGTCATAGAAAATGACACTGATCAATCTCGAGCCTTGTGAGTTTGATTTGGACTGTTTTAGACTTGATCTAAACCACACGATGATGATCTAACAAAAAGTGTGCATAAATATTTGTTTGGATTTACCTTCTATATATGTAGATGTATCAAGGTGGTGTCTCTAGAGATATTGTTAAGAAGTTTGACAATTTGACAAGTGAACAAGTTCTCCTATGTAAAACCCCTTGGTGGACCAAATTAATGGTGATGAGAAAGATCAAAAGCAACATTCACAAATATGCAAATGGCCTACATGATGATGATGTAGATTTGATTCCTTTATTTCTCTTAAATTCAAAGGTAAATGCTCTAGTAATTCTCTAATTCCACAATAAAAGCCTTTAAATACTATGACATAACATGTTGCACAAATATGTGCTAAGTTGGCTCACAACAGCTTGCAAAAATAGGTGGGAAAGTTTGAATTTAAATTTGAGGCTATGAGATTAGAGGGTCATTCCCATGCTCCTTAGGATTGATTTGCATCAATCTTGTGCCACTTAAAAATAATCTAAAGGGATTAAGTGTTGATCTTGAGGTAGGCAGTGGAAATATGGAAATTAATGCCAATTGGAGTGAAATAGGGATGAATAAGTAGTGAATGTATACAAATAAGTGAAAACATGGTTGAAATGAAGATGGATATGGATTTAGGAACATGCCCACTCTAACACAAGAGTATGCCACTTGTTGATATGTTATTGCATTAAGACATTCCTATCAAGGTGGGAACAATACTAAATGGAAAATGCCATGAGTATGCTAATTTCACACTGTTACGATCTTTTAATCATTTTTAATAATTTATAAATTAGGTAGCAACTCTCTCTACTTGGCTAGTATAAAATTGTGAAATGCACATAGTATAAGAATAGAAATTATATTATGAGCTAGTTAAAAGACAAAAATATCACAAATTCATTAAAGTTTGAATGTGATAATATTAGTGTCAAATAACCTTAAAAGTATGAAAGCCCTCTAAGTATAAATAAAAAAGAAAAAGAAAAAGAAACTATGCATATTGCTATGTAGTGGTGTCAATTATCCCCAACGATTGGGATGGATAATATCTCTCACCCATCATTTATGATGTTTGAGGGTTCTACAATCTAAAATTAATTGTTAACCCCTAAATTATGCATAATCAATAAATAAGTATAGTAATGAGTGTTGTTAACATCTTATGCATTCTACATCTCGTGGGGTTCAATGAACTGCACCAACACATCAAGGTGGGAAGGTAAATTCTAGAAGAGGTCTCATTTTGTGTGCCAAGTGTCCCAGTCATTGTGGGATATAGGTTTCCGACAAAGTCACTTAAGATCCCTAAGAGCAAAAAACTACCAAACTTATATAGATTAGTTCTCAGAATCCATGACACTTGAGAATATTCCACTTAGATCTATAGGTGCTTGTGGGGTCCGTCCACAATAATCCCTCGATTTTTTTCAACTCCAATCCATTTGACTGTGTCAAAATTAAATGCATTCTTGCAAAATGCATTAGTGACATTCAACATAATCTTGCCAAAAACTATATTTTTTATTCTACGCTATGTGGGACTGAACAAACTATGCCAACATGTCAAGGTGGATAGGTAAATGCTAGGGGAGGTTTCTTTTCATGCACCAAACAACTCAGTCATTCTAAGCTATAGGCTTTTGACAAAGTCACTTAAGATCCCAAAGAGCAAAATACTGCCAAACTTTGATGGAGTAGTTCTCAGAATTTGTGGCACCTGGGAATGTTCTATTTGGACCTACATGTGAATGTGGGGTTTGTCCACAATAACCTCTCTTATTTTTTGTCAAATCCAATCCATTTGACCATGCCAAAATCAAATGCATTCTTGCAAAATACATCAGTGGCATTCATCATAACCTTGTCAAAAGTCATATTTTTTATTTTGTGCCTCATGGGGATAAATGAACTATGCCAACATATTGGAGTGGGTGGTTAAATACTAGAGGAGGTCTCATTTCATGCACCAAGTGTCCCAGTCATTCTGGGCTATAGGCTTTCGACAAAGTCACTTAAGATCCCTAAGAGCAAAAAACTACCAAACCTTGATGGAGTAGTTCTAAGAATCTATGGCACCTGGGAATGCTTCGTTTAGACCTACAAGTGCATGTGGGGTCCTTCCATAATAATCTCTCTTATTTTTTTCAACTCCAATCCATTTGATCGTTCTGAAATTAAATGCATTCTTGCAAAATGTATTAGTGGCATTCAACATAAACTTGCCAGAAGCCATTTTATTTTTTTATGCACCTTGTGGCGCTGAATGGATTATGCCAAAATATCAGGATAGGTGGGTACACGTTAGGGGAGGTCTCATTTTATGTGCCAAGTGTCCCAGTCATTCTAGGCTATAGGTTTCCAATAAAGTTGTCTTAAGGATCTTAAGTGACTTTGCCAAAAGCTTGTAGCCTGAAATGACTGGGATACTTGGTGCATGAATCCCTAGAATTTACCCACCCACTCTTACACGTTGGTGTAATATGTTCAGCCCTGCAAGGTGCAAAATGTAAAATTTCACTCCTAGCACTTTTTCACTACATGAAATTGAAGTATTTCAGAACACTATGTTCCTTTCGGTGCCATAGGCAAACAAAATTGATTTAAAAAAACTAAGGTAGGTATTTGTAGGTGGACCTAACATCCGTGACCTATATATGCAAAGAATATGTTCGTAGGTGTCACAATTTGACAAAAAAATTGGTCCAAATTTTAACACCTTTTTTGACTTAGGGCTCAAGTAAGAGACTATCTTCGTCCGATGTAGGGCCGATAAAAACTAGGAGGCTTCACCACTAAAAAGACACCTCCCCTAGCATTCACACACCCATGCTAACATGTTGACATAGTTTATTCGACCCCACAAGGTACGAAATGCAAAATTTTACTCCTGGCACCTTTCTAGTAGATGAAACTAAACTAAAAGCCATGTTGTAATCTCCAATTTTAGGTCTTTTCTCTACTCTTCTTAGGTTGATATGGTGTTCTCACTTGATCCAATGTGATCTAGGGAATTAATAAAATATGTTGTCCAATGTGTTCTCCAATTTATGTCTTGTTCTTGTAATTCAACACTCAACACTAGATACAAAGGCACATGAAATATTTGACAGTACACCTCAAGGATATTCCATCTCATGGAATGCATAAAGAATGTTTGGAATAGGGTACATGGATATCCATCAAAGCATAAATGATATGGGAATTTTGTTAGATGTTGTAGTTGCAACTGCCTTGGTAGACATGTATGAAATGTGTGGAAGCATAGACAAGGCATGTGAACTGTTTGACATGATGCCTCAAAGAAATGTCTCATGGAATATAATGATTGCAAGATATGCACAAAATGATTTTTTTGATAAGGCTTTAGAAAATTTTAATAAAATGCAATTGGTAGGTGTACAACCCAATTCCACATCCTTAGCGAGCATCCTCCTTGCCTATACCAAAATGGGATCTTTAGAACAGGGCATGGACACCTATAAAAGAAAAAAGGATATGGGAATTTTGTCAAATGTTGTAGAGGCAATTTCCCTAAGAGACATGTACATGTAAAGTGTGGAAGCATAGACAAGGCATGTGAACTATTTGACATGATGCCTTAAAGAAATGTTGTCTCATGCAATGCAATTTTTGCAAGATATGCACAAAATTGATTTTTTGATAAGGCTTTAGAAACTTCCAAGAAAATGCAATTGGTGGGTGTAAAGCCAAATTCCACAACCTTGGCCAACATCCTCCTTGCCTATTCCAAAATAGGATCTTCAGAACAATGTATGGAAATCCCTCAAAGCACATTTAGGATATGGGAATTTTGTCAGATGTTGTAGATGCAATTACCCTAAGAGACATGTATGCAAAGTGTGGAAGCATAGACAAGACACGTGAACTGTTTGACATGATCCATCAAAGAAATATTGTCTCATGGAATGCAATAATTGCAAGATATGCACAAAATGGATTTCTTTTATAATGATTTATAAACTTTCAAGAAAATGCAATTGGCAGGTGTAAAGACAAATTCCACAACCTTAGCCGACATCCTCCTTGCCTATTGCAAAATGGGATCTTTGGAATAGGGTATGGGCATCCCTCAAAGCATAAAGGATATGGGAATCTTGTTGAATGTTGTAGTTGCAACTGCATTGGGAGGTATGTATGCAAAGTGTGGAAGCATAGACAAGGGGCATGAATTGTTTGACATGATGCCTCAAAGAAATGTTGGGTCATCCCACAATAAAGGGTTACACTTTTTGGCCAAACTTGACATTGAAATCTACATTTTGAACTAAATCTTCACTTTCTAACACCCATAGCTGCTAAACTGTTAGGAATTTGAAGATGATGTGAACTAGTGATTTGTGAGATTTTGCTTGTAGATTCTAAATATATATTTTTAAAATAATTTAGAGTTAAATTGTAAATTTTTTTTGTCTCCTTTGATAACTAGTTTTTAATAGTAAACAACATTTTTTTAAAGTGATGTGTATTCCGTAGCACATAAATTTTTTCTACAAAGGGGGTAAGTGCAAAAAGATGGGGGGCCAAAAAGTGGCCAAAATAATTTCAAAAAAATTTAAGTCATAACGCGAGTGCGTTATAACGCGCTCGCGTTATGGCTTGGTAATGACAAGCCTCAGGCTCGTCATTACCGAGCCATAACGCAAGCGTGTTATAACGCGCTCGCGTTATGGCCGACTATAAATGACAAAAAAAGCAAGTGAATTTCATTTCACTCCCATTTTCTCCTTTGCCCGCGGCCTCCAAACCCTCAAAAACGCGCTCGCGTTCTGCAAAATGCCAATCAACACAAAAAACTTGTCAATTCATCGCCAAAATGCCGCCGCGACGTTGAGCACACTAAAGAGGTGAGTTATCTTTGTTTTTTTGTTTGAATTTCTTTCTAAATAGGTAGGTTTTTGTTGATTTTTTATGTATATTTCGTTAATTGTCAGGAAATGTTAATGCACCTCCTCCTCCTCCTCCTCCTCAAAATCCACAAAATCCTGAGGAGGAAATACCTGCAGAACAACAACCTCCTCCATTCATTCCTCGACATGCCCCTGGAACACAAGATAATATAATGGGGCAAATTGAAAACAACAAAAAACAAATTGAAGATATAATTACAAGGTTGAAAGATCCTTCCACTTCAACCTTGTATAGTTCCATGCTTGCTGAATCTCTTGAGTCTATGTTATCAAATGTAAATTCAATTAGCAAACAAATAACTAGTTGGACCGATAAAAAGAGAGAGTTTAGAGATTACTATGCAGATAAATTGTCATACCAAGATGTCAAAAAATTACAAATTACAAAATTAGACTTGTGTTCAATTTTCACAAACCCACAAACAAATCAACCTCCACCCATTACATGCAAGAGGTTCCCTATCCATTGGTACAACAACCAAGCGATAAGGGACAATTTCGGGCAGAGGTGGTGGATGGTTTTTGACCATCCTTCATGTAATAATAATGAGGTCCCACAATACTTTTTGAGGAAACTCTACTGCGAATTTGTCCTCAATAAAGTGCCAAACTATTTTGATATGCAGGACTTCTAGGGTAGAGGTGGAGGCTCAGCACAGGATAGACTAGGGGCATGTCTTGACCCACAGCGGGTAGTGAGACGAGTAATTAGCAGACCAGCCCACGAGCATGTTTCTATCCCTTCCATTGTACAGGAGAGTGTTGAGGTCGATACACTAAGGTCGATTAGTGCCTTGACCCAGAGCATCACAGAGCATGCCGATCCTGCAACACAGAGTGGGTTGGGAGATAGTGCGAGGAGTAGGGTCCCACTGCATACTTGCCAGGCTTGCGGGTCAGCCTATGGTTATGACCCCATGGACAGTTAGGACACAGGTGCACAGGCTACATCTGCAGCTGAGCAGATGGTGATGACAGATACCCTCCTGAGTGAGACTTTCAGCCTTGATACTCAGGTAAATATTAGCAAGTTTATTGAATTTAATTTATTAAATTTCATTTTTGAAATACAAGATTAACTAATTTAAATTGATGATTTTAATGAAATTTCAGGGTCATAGCGTCGATGCAGTTTTGAGTGGTTCTCCACCTACATTTTTCACTAGATCATCTACTGTCGAGGTATGTAACTAGTAAACAATTATAAATATTACATGTGAATAGCATCGTTATATGAATGGTATTCTAATTTCTGATTTTGGATGTTGAATAGGTTAATACTGTAGATTTTATGGCAACACCTGCCAGCGGTGGTGGACTTCAAAGCTTTACAGAGGTATTAAAATAAATAGTTTAATGAATGAATTGTACTTACTAAATTTTTGTATGTGATTTGTGTGTTTTATTGTGTGTACTTCCATGTTTAGTTGAACGTGTGTATATGTTAGGAGCCATGATTTGCATCACTATTATAGTTTTCGTAATTGAATAATGTTGTTTTATTTCCAGATGATGCAAGTTGCGGAGACACCTCCCCATGTTCATAGGGCAATGGAGCAGGGTGTGGCCTCTGCGATTCATAGCTCTATGGCATTGACAGGGGTATGAGGCAGATTAGTAAATTTTAATTTACATTCATTGTTATAGTTGTCTATTTTTAAAAAATCAAAAGATTATTGATTTGAAGTTTAATTTCTATCTGGATGGTTTCTATAGGACATGACATCACCAGGGCCTATTCCTGCTACTGAGGCAAGCGAGGAGATAGATTATATGTTAGCGGTAAGTGATTATTTTGTTAAATGTTTCATTTTTTTATAACATGTAATTTCTATATATTAATGTCTATTTTTTTTTGTAACAGGTAAAGGTGCAGGAAGAACTAAATAGGAGGAGTAGCCCTCAGGTTCGTAGTAGACCACCCACATGCATGTCTCCATCCCCTAGAAGATCAAAGGCTGCTCGTGATTTATTCTCTTCACTAGCCAGAGGGGAATGACTTTTTATTGTGTTCCTTTGTTGTATGCCTATATGGCATTTGTGGACATATATTTTGTATTGTACATAGTTGACATTGTATGCCTATATGGCATTCTTGTAAGCCTATATGGCTATTTTGTATATATGTTATACTTATATCGACAGATATTGATGTATGCCTATATGGATATTTGGTTAATACAAATCTTTTTTATTGATGGCGTCCATACTTGCATTATAAATCCACTTTTGAATGGATATTTGTAGATGGCTACTTCAAATATTTAAAGTCCGATTGTATTACATAGGATGTTTGCATTTTCTTTGATAGGCTTGATAGGCCATGGATTACATGATGGTGTTTGATGGAAAAGTATGGTACTAGAAGACTCTAGTTCATTCTTAATAGGCTTGTGATTGATAATATCTTTGCATGATTGCACTTGATCTTGGATCATGGGCATGTTGTTAGGATTTTGATTGCATTGTGATGTTTGATGGATAGGCATGGTGTAAGATACCCAACTAGTTCTACGAAAAATTTTCCTTACTTAAACAATTTTACTTGCTATCAATTCATCAACTACTTCAACAACACAAAGATATACATCAAAGATAACTACTTGAATGAATCAACCTTAGAGTTGGGTACTTGTCTAGTTATTTGACTCAATCAACTTGCAATGTCTTAGTACATGGATAATGCTTTCAATAGCATGAAGTTACAACTTATTCAATGGAGATACAAAAGAAAGGCCTTGAAGCCTTGATGTTTACAATGGCGTCTACACTTGATCAACTCAATCAAACTCAATGATGTCAACTTAATGTCAACACCTCACAATATCACAAGGGAGCATCACCTTGCTTGTTGCATGGATGAACGTCATAGTTGCAAGACTCTTAGGGTTAGGCGCCAACTGAAGGTAGTAGAGACCAGACTAGGCGCCATCCTAAGCTGGGCGCTTCCTTGAGGTGGTAGAGACATGGATGAATGTCTGGTGGGGTTTGATGACTCTATATTGACACTCAAATTCACTTAGGCGCAATATTAGTGTTCTTCTAACTAGACGCCAGATAGGAGGATTCTCAGGGGTTTTGGCACCTAGGTTACAACTTGTCAATTTCTCAAAGAATCTTTGAAACACTTGACTTCCAAGGATTATCATCTTACCCTCTGATAGAGCACCTTGTTCCAAAATTGGTCTTGGGGACTTGCATCTCTCTTAGGCGCATGTTTGGAGTAATGCCAACTGGTATCAATGCCTATTATCTCAATTCACACTTGACATCAAACTTTTGAAGCTCTTTTACCCTAGCGCCTTTATCTTCTATCAAGCACCTAACATTCTGGAGGTGAATTCCATCTTAATCCAAGTCTTCAAGGTACTTCCAAGTTTAGGCACCAAAATAGGGTTATGGAGGAGCAGAACCACACCTTAGGAGGATGACTGAACCCTAGGCGCCAATTTGAGGTTGCAAGAGCATAGGTATGCGCCAAGTAGAGTTTGATGCTCAAAACATTAACATTATTCAGTGAAATCCTTTTTTGACTCTAGGCGCCATTTGGAGGCTAGAAAGAGGGAAGTTGACACCAACTGCATTAGGCGCATTTTTGAGGTGATGGAGACCAATAAGTGTGCCTTGTCCTCTAGCTCTATTCCTTGTTAACTTTACAACTTAGATTATCTAAACAACACTGAGAATGCTTCCCTTCTTCCTGATACAAGTTGAAAGATCCACTGGGTGCCATTTCAGGTGTCTGGAGAGATCATCAACCAAGGGTGCTAATAGAGCCTTTGGCAAATGGAAAGAGCGCCTTACTTAGATTTGATTTCTGGATGCCAGAATTGAGGAATTTTGCACCTTGGCTAGGAGTTTCTCATTTCAATCTTGATTATTCATCTAAGTGACTTTCCTTAGCTCCCAAGCCTTCAATCTATCCATTACCCCCTGCTAGGTGCTCAAAATAGAGTGTTAACGCCTTATGAAGGTTAGGCGCATTTAGAGGGTGGGGTAGGCAAGTGAGGGTGCCAGACCAGGCCTTGAGACTTCTCTCCTCATCAAAGGCTTTCAATCCTAGGTGCCAGATCGAAGGAGTTCCAACCAACACATGCGCCTAGTGTTGTGAGTTCACCCAAAGGACATCTTTAAGTTGAAAACTTTCAATCTTCATCCATCTATGCTAGGCGCTCAATTGGAGGATCCCTAGAAACATGTATAGGTGCCTTGAGGTTCTTAGGCGCTTAATTTGGGTGATCCTTGTGCTAGGCGCTTAGTAAGGAAAACTGGAGTGAAATGGGCGCCTAGGCTCCCAAGCTTCCATACTTAGTCAAATTTTAGGGTTCTGACCTTGTTCCTGCAAAACAAACAGATAGAGTTAGTCTGAAACCAATTCATTCCCTCATCATTTGGAATTAGCCTCCGGGAATGAGGAATAGGCTAATCCATTATACACTTGATGATCAAGCCGGGAACGGGGACATGACACATGGTACTAGGCTAATCATTTTGGGTTTTGCATGAGCCTCGGACAAGGTAATAGGCATAGGGTTTTTATCTTGCATAATGATTTTTTCAAACCAAGGGTCCATGATGGAAATGATTAAGGATGATAAAATGTTTGGATTTTGGACTTTGAGATGTTTATTGTTGTAAATGTTTATTGTTTGGACTCAAATTTTGTTAAATGGTTGTTTGAAAGAGGACACATCAAACACAACAATAAGATTGGTTTAATTATGGATGCAAATGATGTTTACTAGTTTACTAATGTGATGATGTTTACTAATGTGATGATGATTACTAATGTGATGATGATTTTGCATGTTTTCAATGGTTGGGATCTACAAGTTATGCATTTTTTTGGGATGCACACCTCATTGATTGTAGTGGGATGACTTGAATGCATATTGCCCATATCCACGGGATGACTTTGTTATTTTTCCTTGTCTATGCTCATTTGCGCATTGGTATGTTGCATTGGGATGAGAGGATGGATGTTGCTTTGATAGTGATGTGTATTCGTCACCTAGTGATGGATGATCTTATATAGTGGTTGGGTGTAATGGTTATCTTCATGTGGTTGTAGATGTTGATCCTTGGTTTAGAGGTGTTTGGTAGTGTGTCTTGGTGGACTCTTGATTCTAGATTAGAGTATTAGCATGATACAAGTTCTCTTGAGACTAGGATGTCTGTATTGGTGCATGTGATCTTCTAGGAGGAGATGTTAGATCATGATGTCATGTTTGGATATCTAATTTTGTAGTTGGATTTT
Organism: Cunninghamia lanceolata; assembly: GCA_027924645.1. NCBI lineage: Eukaryota > Viridiplantae > Streptophyta > Pinopsida > Cupressales > Cupressaceae > Cunninghamia > Cunninghamia lanceolata. The sequence continues at coordinate 4,385,802 of BSBN01000797.1, forward strand.
TGACAGTGGTCTTGTTGGTTCTCTTGGTATTGAGTACATTGGTCATGTGCTTGGGAGCTTCACGATAATGTGGTGTTGCATTTGGAGCTTAACATGGATTGATTGGTTGTAGGTTCTCATACATACTTCGAGACTTGGGTGAGGCTAGAGTTCTCTTGGGATTAGAGACACTTGTTGAGATGGTTACCCTTTAGAGGTTTTAGCAAGAAGACCAAAGAGACTTTCACTTGGATATGGGCGTGAGTTAATTATGGACCTAGAGAAGATTCTTATTGGTTCTAGAAGGTTCATTCAAGGGGTGTCTCTAAACATGCTTTTTCTCAGGCGCTAAACTGGAGTTGTCTAGATGCACAAGTGCGCCTCCCTCAATGAAGTTCCTTTTGTTAACTTAGTTCATCCTAGTGACTCAAGGGGTTGTTATATTCTTTAGGTGCAATCTTTCATAGACTAAAACATTCACTCCATGTTAAGGCGCTCAAAGGAGGCTCTGGAGATGGAAAATGGCACCTTAACTCACTTATGTAAATTTTGGACTTTTAGGCAATTGCAAGATGTCTTGGAGGGCTCAATTCTTCAAGGCGCCCATTTTGTTCACCACTTGTAGCATCACTTGTTCAAGGCGCATGTGTGATTTGGCCAAAAACAAGCGCCTAGAGTGAATAGGCTTTCATCCTGACTTAATACACTGCCTCCTTCTGACGATTTTTGGGGCAGCAGAAAATTTTTCACCATGGGCAAATGCCTTAGAGCTATAAAAAATTGAGAGAGGTTATTGTAGAGGCACTTTACGTGATCGCATTGCCTTAGACGGAATGTTTCTAAGTGACATGGTTTTCGAGTAACATCTCGTCAAAGATTGCTGCCTTTTTGCACTTTGGACTCTTCAGGGATATCGTCGGTACAATGTAGCTCTGACTGTTTCGACATGTTTGGGTGAAAAATAGGACCATGCCTAGCGTAAATGTACCCATTTGGACGTGTTGGAGCAGTCAGTTTGGTCGCATCAGGAGCAGGACGAAAGTTACACCCCTTTGCAACTTTACACTGCCTCCTTCTGACGATTTTTGGGGCAGCAGAAAACCTTTCACTATGGGCAAATGCCTTAGAATTATAAAAAACTGAGAGAGGTTATTGTAGAGGCACTCTACGTGATCGCGTTGCCTTAGACGGAATGTTTCTAAGTGACACAGTTTTTGAGTAACATCTCGTCAAAGATTGCTACCTTTTTGCACTTTGCACTCTTCAGGGATATCGTCGGTACAATGTAGCTCCGACTGTTTCGACATGTTTGGGTGAAAAATAGGACCATGCCTAACGTAAATGTACCCATTCAGACGTGTTGGAATAGTCAGTTTGGTCGCATCAAGAGCAGGATGAAAGTTACACCCCTTTGCAACTTTACACTGCCTCCTTCTGACGATTTTTGGGGCAGCAGAAAACCTTTCACCATAGGCAAATGCCTCAGAGCTATAAAAAACTGAGAGAGGTTATTGTAGAGGCACTCTACATGATCGCGTTACCTTAGACAGAATGTTTCTAAGTGACACAGTTTTTGAGTAACATCTCATCAAAGATTGCTGCCTTTTTGCACTTTGGACTCTTTAGGGATATCGTCGGTACAATGTAGCTCCGACTGTTTCGACATGTTTGGGTGAAAAATAGGACCATGCCTAGCGTAAATGTACCCATTTGGACCCGTTGGAACAGTTAGTTTGGTCACATCAGGAGCAGGACGAAAGTTACACCCCTTTGCAACTTTACACTGCCTCCTTCTGATGATTTTTGGGGCAGCAGAAAACCTTTCACCACAGGCAAATGCCTTAGAGCTATAAAAAACTGAGAGAGGTTATTGTAGAGGCACTCTACGTGATCGCGTTGCCTCAGACAGAATGTTTCTAAGTGACATGGTTTTCAAGTAACATCTCGTCAAAGATTGCTGCCTTTTTGCACTTTGGACTCTTCAGGGATATCGTCGGTACAATGTAGCTCCGACTGTTTTGACATGTTTGGGTGAAAAATAGGACCATGCCTAGCGTAAATGTACCCATTCAGACATGTTGGAACAGTCAGTTTGGTCGCATCAGGAGCAGGACGAAAGTTACACCCCTTTGCAACTTTACACTGCCTCCTTCTGACGATTTTTGGGGCAGCAGAAAACCTTTCACCACGGGCAAATGCCTCAGAGCTATAAAAAACTAAGAGAGGTTATTGTAGAGGCACTCTACATGATCGCGTTGCCTTAGACGGAATGTTTCTAAGTGACATAGTTTTCGAGTAACATCTCGTCAAAGATTGTTGCCTTTTTGCACTTTGGACTCTTCAGGGATATCGTTGGTACAATGTAGCTCTGACTATTTCGACATGTTTGGGTGAAAAATAGGACCATGCATAGCGTAAATGTACCCATTCAGACATGTTAGAACAGTCAGTTTGGTCGCATCAAGAGCAGGACGAAAGTTACACCCCTTTGCAACTTTACACTGCCTCCTTCTGACGATTTTTGGGGCAGCAGAAAACCTTTCACCACGGGTAAATGCCTCAGAGCTATAGAAAACCGAGAGAGGTTATTGTAGAGGTACTCTACGTGATCACGTTGCCTCTGACAGAATGTTTCTAAGTGACACGATTTTTGAGTAACATCTCGTCAAAGATTGCAGCCTTTTTGCACTTTGGACTCTTTAGGGATATCGTCGGTACAATGTAGCTCCGACTGTTTCGACATGTTTGGGTGAAAAATAGGACCATGCCTAGCGTAAATCTACCCATTCAGACGTGTTGGAATAGTCAGTTTGGTTGCATCACAAGCAGGATGAAAGTTACACCCCTTTGCAACTTTACACTGCCTCCTTCTGACGATTTTTGGGGCAGCAGAAAATCTTTCACCACGGGCAAATGCCTCAGAGCTATAAAAAACTGAGAGAGGTTATTGTAGAGGCACTCTACATGATAGCATTGCCTCAGACGGAATGTTTCTAAGTGACACAATTTTTGAGTAACATCTCGTCAAATATTGCAGCCTTTTTGCACTTTGGACTCTTCAGGGATATCGTTGGTACAATGTAGCTCAGACTGTTTCGACATGTTTGGGTGAAAAACAGGACCATACCTAACGTAAATGTACCCATCCAGACGCGTTGGAACCATCAGTTTGGTCACATCACGAGCAGGACACCAAAAATGCAAAAGTTGCTTTGTGCAACTTGACAACATTAACACTTTTTTGCAACATGACTCAAAGACTCAAACTGACCCCAAATAACTCAAAGTGACTTAAAATCACCTTGATTTGGTGCCCAATGTACATTATAGAGGTCGAGGCGCTCCTTATCATTCAAACATCTTAGATGAGCGCATAGGAAAGGAAAAAGCTCTAAGTTTCATCATCATGAGCGCCTAATATCAAGAGACTTTAATGGCTCAAACCTTAGCATGGAGTCCTAAGGCACATTTCATGTCTCCTTTCATCCAGTTTGGCGCCCTTATGTAGATTTTTCAACTTGATTTGGCGCCCTATATGTGAAGGAAGATCTAAAGGCATGAAAGTGGATGTCATATTGCAAGAGTTTGGATCATCAAAATTGAAAGAAATAAGTCTATTAAGCTTGGGCGCCCTTGGTCTTCTTTTCATTCATTATGAGCGCCTTGGGAGAATGGTATATAGGTCATCATCATGATTGGGCGCCCTGGATCTAGAGTGTTGGAGAGATCATCAAATGGTGTCTAGTAGGGTGAGTTATGAGTTTGGTCGCATTAGGAGCAGGACACCAAAAATGCATAACATGATGATGTAAAAATATGTACATATGTGTAAAAATGCAGGAGGAAATAAAAAAAGACAAACCTTACAAATTAATGTGCATACTTACAACTCAATGTAACATAACTTTACAAAATCAATGTGAATACTTACAAATTAATCCAATGAACCATCCGGGTCTGCTCTACTCTTTATTGTGTCAAGTATTGCTTCATGGTCAGACTCACGCACCTTCCACAATATTTTGTTCAAAGGTCTACCCCGATACTTTATCAAATAAACATTGGATGCCACGACAAGGTTCAAGTAATGAAGAATCTTCCGATGCATGTCAAAGTCCTGAAATAGCCAAATATTAACACTCTTATGTGGGTACCTTCTAAGCCATGTTCTAGTAATAACCACTGATCCTATAGGGTATTCGATGTTTTCTCCATCTGTAACAGGGGCCTCCAATTTCTTTTTGGCCCCAACACAACGACATAAGTAATAATATGTTCCCTCTTCATTATCTTCATCTGCAATAACTGCATATACGTGCCCTACATTGATATGTGTAGCAAATTAGATGAAATTAGTCAACATTACAAAAACACTATAAAGTAAGATGACATTACCTGGTTGAACTAGATGAAATTAGATGCATATACGTGCCCTATATTACCTGGTTGAACTAAATCTGATATGTGGTCAAAGTCAACTAACGATTCCATCTGTGTTAGTTCCAGTGTTGTCAGGGGTCGATACGTGTCAAGTGGGCTAAGATAACTTAACTGCCATTCGTCAACCCACTCCTTTGACTCGTACTCATCCCAGACTTGAATTGTACAGGAAGAACAAAAGCATGACATCTTTCGTGTATGGATACTCCATGAACCTACAATTGAGCTTCTGAAAGAGTGCATCTCATTTGATCCTGTCAGTGTACAACAATCCTCATATGGTGCAATGTTGGTATCATCTATCAACCAAAAAAATCTATGAACTAAAGACTTACCTTCATTACCTGGACCCATGGAAGCATTACACCACTCGACAATTGATTTTGCATCTGTCAACTTTGCATTGTCTTTATACTTTAACTCTTCTCATGCTATGGCTCTTTTGATACATGCTCCTGCACCATCATGCTCCCCCTTTCCATGCCCGGCCTCACAAAAGTTCCACATATGTTGAATACCTGTAAAATTATGCCTCCTACTCAGCCAATAGAAATTCTACGAGTTCTTGAATTGTGACGCACAATTATCTGACTATATGATATGCTGACTAAACGATATGCCCCTTCTAGCCAAATCATTGTAGAACACCTGAAAGCAACCTTGCACGAACTCCATAGAATGCGTGTGATCATCACTAATATAGAAATTATACTCCCTTATGATCTTTCTGTCATCCTTTGTACTATCATTCGCATGAATGAATGCGATGTGCACAAATATAGAAACCTGTGTGGAGTTGTAATATTGTGATTGCACCTCACGCTGTGGCTATAGACTGTAGTTCTCTGCAAAGTCAACGACTGAAACAATGCTACCAACAGGAAATGTGTCCTTGCATAACTTGAATTGCAAGTCCAACCATCGAGCTCTATGGGCATGTCTTGCATACTCATACACTATGCTGTCAGGAAATATAGGCATAAACTGATACACTGGAATCTTTTCAATAACTAATTCACACCTCTTTGCTTCTTTACCATCTTTTGTATTGTATGCCACTATTTTATACTTGCCAAACTCTACTAGTTCATTTCCTACTGCATGTGTTATTTCCATATGTTCACATATTGGCAAATGTTGCAAGCCACCGCAACGATGACATGTGCCATCTAAGCATAATTTCTTGTAGAATATTTGACCTTCCTCTCTTTCACATAAAATTCTTGATATGAAGTCTCTTGAAGATGTTGGTGGGGCACATATGGCACAACCCTGCAAATCATTGTTAGTATGCATATCTAAACATATAGACCTATAAGCATCAAAATGGTTAAAAAATTCAATATGTAATCTACAACAACAAGTAGTGCATGTGTGATTTATCTTAACATAGAAAGGTTTTAGCATTTCAAAATATCTTTGACAAATTTTAATTTGAGGATACTTCTCTAGAAATTTACCATAAAACTGTGTTTGAGTCTCATCTAAAAAATGCTTTGGATGTGGCTCGCAGTTCTGACTACCGATTCTCCTTCTTACCACATCCCTTTGATTTAGAGATACCCTTGTGTAATTCTTCCAAAAGTCTTCAATTAGTGATCTCAATGCTTCAACAATTAGTTTATCTTTTCGTGGTAGTCTCCCCGAGAACACCCATAATTCATTGGCATTAGTGTCCTTAATTCTTTGGCATCTTCCAATGGCTCTTGATAAAGTTTTCCTATTAATTCTCAATTCTTGACTTGTCTTTCTAATGAGACGAGCTTTCCTCATTTGACTACTTACTATAGTCGATGTAATCACACATCGTGTTGTATTACTATCTTTTGTGCGTGATGTGTTACCCACACTCTCATACACACTCATTAGATTCTTGACAATAGATTTTTCACTTGAAGCCTCTGATGTTCTCAACCCAAGAATCTTCATGATAGACCTATACTTTATACTTCGCATCATTTCAACGAATAGTTGACATCTTGCAGTCTCATTTAACTTTTCAAAGAACAATCTCCAAATCTTATTAGCATATCTTCTACAAGTGCGTTTTGGAATCTTACCTTCCATTGGCTGCAAAATATTCTCATCAATATCAATCAAATACTTTGGCTTTCTATGCAAAATTCTAGGTGGTGTCAAGTTAGGTAAATTCATCTCAACATTAGGAATTTCATCAATATTTAAATGAGATGGGTTAGATGGCATACCTTCGATCGAAGTTGGAATAGATGACATACCTTGAGATTAAGGTGGGAACGATGGCGTACCTCCTTCATCACATGTGAGTGATGATGTACTCTCAACTTGAGATGTGGTAGATGGTGTCCCTACATGTTGACTTGCGGTAAAGGACGTGTCTCCAACTATGGTATTCAAATCTCTCGTACCACAAAGTTTTTGCATTCGTTCTCTTTGTGCCGCCAATACCATATCTCTTTGTGATGGTTGTGGTTCCTCTTCAATTGGTATGTCTTCATTTATCGTGTCCAATTTCCTCTTCTCATGAAGTTCCCTCATAGCCATTGCTTTCTTTACATTCTTATCTTCTATCTCTTCCTGTGTTGGTTTAATTCTTGATCGTTTCCTCGGCATGATGGAGAATTTGTCTGTAGCATGATAAAGAGACCAATATTAGTTCCTAAGAAATGAATACATGATAATAGTGGGATTGTATTTTTTTATGTTGTAAGGATTTATTCTTGTATAGTTTGACATCATGGTATGAACTAAGGTTTGTTTATTACACATAATTATTAAAGAGCCCAAGTGTAGAAAATATACATGGCATCATGTGAGATTGTAGGTTGCTTTCTTGATTGGGAATGTGTCTATTTTAAACATGTATGATAAAGCATGATAAAGTAATTCAATCTGAAATAAGGAAAATGTAAAGAACATGCATGTAAAGACTTGACATACCTAAAAAATGAAGATTTGAATAGAGAGAGTACCCAATTATGTAGTGTTTTTATCTTCTTGCATCAAACTCCTCAACAATTTGAGTTTTTCACCACTTGCTTCCTTTTCAATGTTAAATTCCTAAAATTGAATCACAATTAACATTGCAACACTACAAAAATTGAAACTTGAATAGATATATATCAAACTTGGTGTGAAAACTATGTTATTTCCTCCTTCTCAAGTTGGCAAAGCAGAAAAGGTGGTGGAAAGATCATGCAAAGGTGGTACAATGTGTCAAATGTGCATGTGAACTTCCCAATAGCATGAAAGCACTTCTTTTTTGTCGGAGCACGTGCAGAATCAGTAAGAAAACAGAGCATGTGGACCTGGATCACGGGGGTAACCACTTTTTTACCATTTTAATAGAAATACAAAACGCGCTCGCGCTATAACGCGCTCGTGCTATAATGTGCTCGCGTTTTGTCCTGCTATAGATTCATCACATCCTTTGCATTGATCACATCTTTTCCCTGCAAGGGCTTGCCAGATACTCCACCATATGATAGGCATAACAATGAAGGGGCAAGCCCTCATAATCAAGTTCGTGATAGAAAATGCCCTCAACCCTCAACATCAAACCCTAATCCCTAAACCCTCAACTCTGATCCCTCGACCTCAACCCTCAATGTCAAATCCTAATCCCTCAACCCTCAATGTCAAATCCTAGTCCCTCAACCCTCAACCCTATCCCTAAACCCTCAACCCTCAACGTCAAATCCTAATCCCTCAACCCTCAACCCTATCCCTAAACCCTCAATCCTTAAACCCTAATCCTAAACCGTCAACCCTCAACGCTAATCTGTCAACCCTAAACCCCAATCCTAAACCCTCAACCCTCAACCCTCAACACTATACCTTAAACCCTAATCCCTCAACCCTCAACCCTAAACCTTATCCCTAAACCCTAATCCCTCAACCCTCAACCCTAATCCATCATCCCTCAACTCTAATCCCTCATCCCTAAACCCTAAATGCTATCCCTATTCCTAAACCCTCAACAGACTCGATACTATACCTTAAACTCTAATCCCTTATCCCTAAACCCTCCAACCCTATCCCTAATCCTTATACCCTCCACACTCTACTTTAACCCTAATTCCTCGACCCTCAACCCTATCCCTAAACCCTTGACCCTCGAACCTCAACCCTCAACACTCAACATCAAACCCTAATCTCTCAACCCTTAACTCTGATCCCTCGACCTTCAACCCTAACCCTAAACCCTAAACCCTCAACGTCAAATTCTAATCCCTCAACCCTTCACTCTAATCCCTCAACCCTAAACCCTATCCCTAAACCCTCAACACTATACCTTAAACCCTAATCCCTCAACCCTAACCCTAAACCTTGTCCCTAAACCCTAATCCCTCAACCCTCAACCCTAATCTGTCATCCGTCATCCCTCAACTCTAATCCCTCATTCCTAAACCCTAAATGCTATCCCTATTCCTAGACCCTCAACAGGCTCGATACTATACCTTAAACCCTAATCCCTCTACCCTTGACACTCTTATTTAACCCTAATCCCTTAACCATTAACCCTATCCCTTAACCTCAACCCTCAACTCTCAACCCTCAACTCTCAACATTAAACCCTAATTCATCAACCCTAAACCCTAATCCCTCAAACCTAAACCCTATCCCTAAACCATCAACCCTCAACACTATACCTTAAACCCTAATCCCTCAACCCTCAACCCTAAACCTTATCCCTAAACCCTAATCCCTCAACCCTCAACCCTAATCTCTCATCCCTCAACTCTAATCCCTCATCCCTAAACCCTAAATGCTATCCCTATTCCTAAACCCTCAACAGACTCGATACTATACCTTAAACTCTAATCCCTTATCTCTAAACCCTCCAACCCTATCCCTAATCCTTATACCCTCCACACTCTACTTTAACCCTAATTCCTCAACCCTCAACCCTATCCCTAAACCCTTGACACTTGAACCTCAACCCTCAACCCTCAACATCAAACCCTAATCCCTCAACCCTTAACTCTGATCCTTCAACCTTCAACCCTAATCCTAAACCCTAAACCCTCAACATCAAATTATAATCCCTCAACCCTTCACTTTAATCCCTCAACCCTAAACCCTATCCCTAAACCCTCAACACTATACCTTAAACCCTAATCCCTCAACCCTAACCCTAAACCTTGTCCCTAAACCCTAATCCCTCAACCCTCAACCCTAATCTGTCATCCGTCATCCCTCAACTCTAATCCCTCATTCCTAAACCCTAAACGCTATCCCTATTCCTAGACCCTCAATAGGCTCGATACTATACCTTAAACCCTAATCCCTCTACCCTCGACACTCTTATTTAACCCTAATCCCTTGACCATTAACCCTATCCCTCAACCTCAACCCTCAACCCTCAACCCTCAACCCTCAACTCTCAACATTAAACCCTAATTCATCAACCCTAAACCCTAATCCCTCAAACCTAAACCCTATCCCTAAACCATCAACCCTCAACACTATACCTTAAACCCTAATCCCTCAACCCTCAACCCTAAACCCTATCCCTAAACCCTAATCCCTCAACCCTCAACCCTAATCCATCATCCCTCAACTCTAATCCCTCATCCCTAAACCCTAAATGCTATCCCTATTCCTAAACCCTCAACAGACTCGATACTACACCTTAAACTCTAATCCCTTATCCCTAAACCCTCCAACCCTATCCCTAATCCTTATACCCTCCACACTCTACTTTAACCCTAATTCCTCGACCCTCAACCCTATCCCTAAACCCTTGACCCTCAAACCTCAACCCTCAACCCTCAACATCAAACCCTAATCCCTCAACCCTTAACTCTGATCCCTCGACCTTCAACCCTAACCCTAAACCCTAAACCCTCAACGTCAAATTCTAATCCCTCAACCCTAAACCCTATCCCTAAACCCTCAACACTATACCTTAAACCCTAATCCCTCAACCCTAACCCTAAACCTTGTCCCTAAACCCTAATGCCTCAACCCTCAACCCTAATCTGTCATCCGTCATCCCTCAACTCTAATCCCTCATTCCTAAACCCTAAACGCTATCCCTATTCCTAGACCCTCAACAGGCTTGATACTATACCTTAAACCCTAATCCCTCTACCCTCGACACTCTTATTTAACCCTAATCCCTTGACCATTAACCCTATCCCTCAACCTCAACCCTCAACCCTTAACCCTCAACTCTCAACATTAAACCCTAATTCATCAACCCTAAACCCTAATCCCTCAACCCTCAACCCTAAACCTTATCCCTAAACCCTAATTCCTCAACCCTCAACCCTAATCCCTCATCCCTCAACTTTAATCCCTCATCCCTAAACCCTAAATGCTATCCCTATTCCTAAACCCTCAACAGACTCGATACTATACCTTAAACTCTAATCCCTTATCCCTAAACCCTCCAACCCTATCCCTAATCCTTATACCCTCCACACTATACTTTAACCCTAATTCCTTGACCCTCAACCCTATCCCTAAACCCTTGACCCTCGAACCTCAACCCTCAACCCTCAACATCAAACCCTAATCCCTCAACCCTTAACTCTGATCCCTCGACCTTTAACCCTAACCCTAAACCCTAAACCCTCAACGTCAAATTCTAATCCCTCAACCCTTCACTCTAATCCCTCAACCCTAAACCCTATCCCTAAACCCTCAACACTATACCTTAAACCCTAATCCCTCAACCCTAACCCTAAACCTTGTCCCTAAACCCTAATCCCTCAACCCTCAACCCTAATCTGTCATCCGTCATCCCTCAACTCTAATCCCTCATTCCTAAACCCTAAACACTATCCCTATTCCTAGACCCTCAACAGGCTCGATACTATACCTTAAACCCTAATCCCTCTACCCTCAACACTCTTATTTAACCCTAATCCCTTGACCATTAACCCTATCCCTTAACCTCAACCCTCAACCCTCAACCCTCAACTCTCAACATTAAACCCTAATTCATCAACCCTAAACCCTAATCCCTCAAACCTAAACCCTATCCCTAAACCATCAACCCTTAACACTATACCTTAAACCCTAATCCCTCAACCCTCAACCCTAAACGTTATCCCTAAACCCTAATCCCTCAACCCTCAACCCTAATCTCTCATCCCTCAACTCTAATCCCTCATCCCTAAACCCTAAATGCTATCCCTATTCCTAAACCCTCAACAGACTCGATACTATACCTTAAACTCTAATCCCTTATCCCTAAACCCTCCAACCCTATCCCTAATCCTTATACCCTCCACACTCTACTTTAACCCTAATTCCTCAACCCTCAACCCTATCCCTAAACCCTTGACCCTCGAACCTCAACCCTCAACCCTCAACATCAAACCCTAATCCCTCAACCCTTAACTCTGATCCCTCAACCTTCAACCCTAATCCTAAACCCTAAACCCTCAACATCAAATTCTAATCCCTCAACCCTTCACTCTAATCCCTCAACCCTAAACCCTATCCCTAAACCCTCAACACTATACCTTAAACCCTAATCCCTCAACCCTAACCCTAAACCTTGTCCCTAAACCCTAATCCCTCAACCCTCAACCCTAATCTGTCATCCGTCATCCCTCAACTCTAATCCCTCATTCCTAAACCCTAAACGCTATCCCTATTCCTAGACCCTCAATAGGCTCGATACTATACCTTAAACCCTAATCCCTCTACCCTCGACACTCTTATTTAACCCTAATCCCTTGACCATTAACCCTATCCCTCAACCTCAACCCTCAACCCTCAACCCTCAACTCTCAACATTAAAGCCTAATTCATCAACCCTAAACCCTAATCCCTCAAACCTAAACCCTAGCCCTAAACCATCAACCCTCAACACTATACCTTAAACCCTAATCCCTCAACCCTCAACCCTAAACCTTATCCCTAAACCCTAATCCCTCAACCCTCAACCCTAATCCATCATCCCTCAACTCTAATCCCTCATCCCTAAACCCTAAATGCTATCCCTATTCCTAAACCCTCAACAGACTCGATACTTTACCTTAAACTCTAATCCCTTATCCCTAAACCCTCCAACCCTATCCCTAATCCTTATACCCTCCACACTCTACTTTAACCCTAATTCCTTGACCCTCAACCCTATCCCTAAACCCTTGACCCTCAAACCTCAACCCTCAACCCTCAACATCAAACCCTAATCCCTCAACCCTTAACTCTGATCCCTCGACCTTTAACCCTAACCCTAAACCCTAAACCCTCAACGTCAAATTCTAATCCCTCAACCCTAAACCCTATCCCTAAACCCTCAACACTATACCTTAAACCCTAATCCCTCAACCCTAACCCTAAACCTTGTCCCTAAACCCTAATGCCTCAACCCTCAACCCTAATCTGTCATCCGTCATCCCTCAACTCTAATCCCTCATTCCTAAACCCTAAATGCTATCCCTATTCCTAGACCCTCAACAGGCTCGATACTATACCTTAAACCCTAATCCCTCTACCCTCGACACTCTTATTTAACCCTAATCCCTTGACCATTAACCCTATCCCTCAACCTCAACCCTCAACCCTTAACCCTCAACTCTCAACATTAAACCCTAATTCATCAACCCTAAACCCTAATCCCTCAAACCTAAACCCTATCCCTAAACCATCAACCCTCAACACTATACCTTAAACCCTAATCCCTCAACCCTCAACCCTAAACCTTATCCCTAAACCCTAATCCCTCAACCCTCAACCCTAATCCCTCATCCCTCAACTCTAATCCCTCATCCCTAAACCCTAAATGCTATCCCTATTGCTAAACCCTCAACAAACTTGATACTATACCTTAAACTCTAATCCCTTATCCCTAAACCCTCTAACCCTATCCCTAATCCTTACACCCTCCACACTCTACTTTAACCCTAATCCCTTCAACCTCAACCCTATCCCTAAACCCTTGACCCTCGAACCTCAACCCTCAACCCTCGACGTCAAACCCTATTCCCTCAACCCTTAACTCTGATCCCTCATCTCTCAACCCTAACCCTAAACCCTAAACCCTAAACCCTAAACCCTCAACGTCAAATCCTAATTCCTCAACCCTAAACCCTATCCCTAAACCCTCAACACTATACCTTAAACTCTAATCCCTCAGCCCTCAACCCTAAACCTTATCCCTAAACCCTAATCCCTCAACCCTCAACCCTAATCCGTCATCCCTCAACTCTAATCCCTCATCCCTAAACCCTAAATGCTATCCCTATTCCTACACCCTCAACAGAATCGATACTATACCTTAAACCCTAATCCCTTATCCCTAAACCCTCCAACCCTATCCCTAATCCTTATACCCTCCACACTCTACTTTAACCCTAATTCCTCAACCCTCAACCCTATCCCTAAACCCTTGACCCTCGAACCTCAACCCTCAACCCTCAACGTCAAACCCTAATCCCTCAACCCTTAACTCTGATCCCTCGACCCTCAACACTATACCTTAAACCCTAATCCCTATCCCTCAACCCTTAACCCTTAAAAATTAAACCCTATCCCTACACCCTCAACATTTGACACTATATCTTAAGCCTTAAACCCTCATCCCTAAAGTCTCAACCCTCAATCCTTAAACTTTCAACCCTAAACCCTATCCCTAATCCCTCTACCCTAAACACTCTAACCCTAACCTCGACATTAAATGCTAATCTGTCAACCCTAAACCCTAATCCTAAACCCTCAACCCTCAACCCTCAACACTATACCTTAAACCCTAATCCCTCAACCCTCAACCCTAAACCTTATCCCTAAACCCTAATCCCTCAACCATCAACCCTAATCCATCATCCCTCAACTATAATCCCTCATCCCTAATCCCTAAATGCTATCCCTATTCCCAAACCCTCAACAGACTCGATACCATACCTTAAACCCTAATCCCTTATCCCTAAACCCTCCAACCCTATCCCTAATCCTTACACCCTCCACACTCTACTTTAACCCTAATCCCTCGACCCTAAACCCTATCCCTAAACCCTTGACCCTTGAACCTCAACCCTCAACCCTCAATGTCAAACCCTAATCCCTCAACCCTTAACTTTGATCCCTCGACCCTCAACCCTATCCCTAAACCCTAAACCCTCAATCGTAATTTGTCATCCCTCATCCCTAAACCTTAAACGCTATCCCTATTCCTAGACCCTCAACGGGCTCGATACTATACCTTAAACGCTAATCCATTATCCCTAAACCCTCCAACTCTATCCCTTATCCCTTAACCCTCATGATTAATAGCCTTGAACATAAAAAAATTTGAGTGGGACATAACGTGAGCGCGTTATAACGCGCTCACGTTATGTCAAACATTACAAAAGACAAACTTGCGGGAAAGAAAAATGCAAGGCAAAACATAACGCGAGCGCATTATAACGCGCTCGCGTTATTTCTTGCTTTGGGAATCCCAAGCCTTGGGCTTGGGATTTTCTTTGGATTTCCAACCCAAAGGCTTGGAGTGCCTTATGAACAGTCACAGATGTGTTTTTCTATATTCTTCAAAATTTCACATAATTTTATTCGTGTTAACCCTCAGATTTGCACGTGTTTCAAGGTTGAACAAATCGAACACATGGGTAATGTTAGGTTTTCTCTTAGCTATTTGACGATGTGATTTTTTTCACATTTTAACAATGTTAAGCCTTTCATCTTTAATTTCTTTTGTTTGTGTGTCCGTTTTTAGGCAAAAACCACTGTTTGGTCTTTTTTTCATTGTAAAAAAACTATTAATTCAAATTTTTAAAAAATTACATATTTAAAAACTGGACTCCATTCTACAAATATTAAAAAAATAAAAAAATGATTTTCAATTAGTTTTCAAAATTTATAGGGGTAGCACGGCCAAAATTCTATTTTTTAGGATGTGTCCACTTTAAAAATTAGTAAAAAATCAAATATTCATCAAAAAATTATTAGAAAAATCGGGCATAAACTACATACTATTAGCTAATTTCTCACTGAAGCGATTTTAAAAATACCAAAAAAAAGTTGACCTTTTGAGGGAGCCACAAAACATGCTATGTTATGTTTTTTTGACAGAAACAACACCAATTTCTGTGGCTCCCTCTTTTGAACCCCTTAATCTATGCCATTTTCAAAACAAAATAGTAGTTTAGAAAGTAGACTCGGAGAACTATGAACATTGTTTTGGTTGCATCTCCAAATTTTGAGTGTAACTATGCTCAATTTCTCATCCAAGGCCAGTATTTCCTGATTTCAGAAAAAAAGTGGCCACTTAAGACCCCTTTTTGGCCCCCCATCTTCTTGCACTTACTCAAGGATAAAATTCTGATTCTTTTGAATTTAGATTGATAACACCGATATATAGGGCATGCATTTGGTTTCATAATGTTTTGTTGAATTTTTTTAATTAAGTTTTGAAGTGAAACCAATTATAATTTAGACATAGGTGTATTCTGTCAAACATAACTTTTTCTATATGTATTGAAAATAAAATTTTCTTTTTTGTTGAAACAAGGACATCAATACCTAGGGCATAGATATTTTTCATAATTTTTTTTTCACTAATTTACTAATTTTCCATGTGTGTAGAATAGAGAACTTGATGTTCGGTGAAAAACCTACATTCACAAGAAATAAAAAATAAATATAATAATCAAATTAAATATATTTAAAATTATACTTTTTGGGAAGATTATAATAAGGACTACATACTTACAAAACATAAATTTTAAATGAATTCATTTGATCCCCCAAAAGGTAAATCAAAAGTAGTTTTTATCAACATTTTGATATGTGTAGAGGAGACTCCATTATAGGTATGGTTTAAAACTAGCGGGGTTCTATCCAAGGGGGTTTGAATCTAAGGAGGGTTGATCAAACCCTCTTCAATTAAAATCCTTTAAATGGAACATTTCAAGACTTAAATCATTATATTTTCTAAAAATATGCAATTTCAACAAAAAATAGGATGTCCCAGAAAGTGTAACCCATTATTGTGGCAGCGCCCTGTTGTTTCATGGAATGCAATGATTGCAAGATATGCACAAAATGGATTTTTTATAAGGATTTAGAAAGTTTCAAGAAAATACAATTTTTAGGTGTAAATCCAAATTCCACAACCTTATCAAATGTCCTCCTTGCCTATTCCAAATGGGATCTTTGGATCAGGGTATGGACATCCATCAAAGCATAAAGGATATGGGAATTTTGTCAAATGTTGTAGTTGCAAATTCCTTCAGAGACATGTATGAAAAGTTTGGAAGCATAGACAAGGTGTGTGAACAATTTGACATGATGCCTTATAGAAATGATGTCTCATTGAATGAAATGACTGCAAGATATGCACAAAATAGATTTTTTTGATAAGGCTTTAGAAACTTTCAAGCAAATGCAATTGGTGGGTGTAAAGCCAAATTCCGTAACCTTAGCAAGCATCCTCTTTGCCTATACAAAAATGGGATCTTCAGAATAGGGTATGGACATCCATCAAAGCACAAAGGATATGCGAATTTTATCAAATGTTGTAGCTGCAACTACCCTGCAATACATGTATGCAAAGTGTGGAAGCATAGACAAGGCACATGAATTGTTTTACTTGATGTTTCAAAGAAATACTATCTCATGGAATGAAATCATTGTAGGATATGTACAAAATAGGTTTTGATGCAGCCAATACAATGCAACAAAAGCAAAGATTCATATAACATCACAAAAATTCAAAAGTAAGTTTTATTAAAAACAAATTTCTTTATTACATCTGTTGAAGGCACAATACAACTGAGAGGGGGTGGGTGAATCAGTTGTATCAAAAACTTTAAATCTGCTTAAACAAGATCACATCCACATTTACTTTCTTTAAACACTTAATCAGTTTTGAAGATTAAACATGAAATGCAGAATCAAAAACTTAAACACATCAACACCATACACACATGAACACCAGATTTTTACATGGAAAACCCTAATAGGGAAAAACCATGGTGAGTGTTAGTTCACAATATAATGTAATAACAATATCGAATTACAAAAGGATCACTAATAAAGGGCTCACTGTCCAAATGCTCATTGCCAAAAGGGCTCACTTCCAAAAGAGCTCACTGCCATGAACTGATATAACTACATCTGCACATTCAAGGGTTTAATTCCATTGAAGCACAACAATCATCATCTTCACAACCACATTCAAACTCTACCTCTGATTCACATTCGCCTCAAGGATTCCATCATTCACGCACATTGTACACTTCAAACAAATCCTTTATACTTATTTATATCATCATCAACCTTGAAACATTCACCAAGGTTGGCAAAACACATTACAACCCTTGGAACAATCTTCAAGGACAACAAACATACATAACTTGAATTAGGTCTAGACCTAAACATCCTGTGGCACAAAGGAATGAAGATGAATCAGTTTACACCTTAGCTTAGACCTAAATCTATCCAAGCACACTACACAACACTTACACAATCATCAAAACATCTCCTTAATCACCGCAACCATCCAAGGTTGGCCACATGACACAAATATAAGAAGTTATTGATCACACACTTCTACGATCATATCCATAACTTGTGGACCTTACATAATTCTTTAACACAATATCGAAACATCCACGAACAACATAAATTCACCTGAAAACCAACAAATTTAGGTACAACATAAATTCTCCTGATATGCCGATATGTGTTATCTTCGGTGAGATCCTACTCGTCGGCAAGCACGCACAACTTCTGGCCGATGTGCTTTGTCACCCTGATCTGAATCTTAGGCCATGACTTTCGTTCAACTGCTCAAACCTCCCTTCAGCTAGACTATCCTTGTCGCTTTGAGTGAGGAATGTTTCGTCGATGGCCTCTGTCTCACCAATAACAGCTCCAACTCCTCTGATCCAAACCCTAGCACATGGAGATGCTAGGTCAACCTACTATACACCTCGCACTGTCTGGATCCTCTACACCGCCGAACCATGAAACAACATAGGAAACAAATGAATATGATACAACAAAGCCATTCCACTAATTTTGACAGAAATCTCACCAGTGGAATGCTTCACATTGACATTTTGCAACAATGAAATTACAGAAAGAAAAAGAAATCTACAACTATGTAGTTTGTAATTACAGAGAACGGAAACAAATTGACAACATAGAATTGTTTGATTTCTCCTTAACACAATGCACGACTACATTCAGCTCTTCTTCGATCTAATTACAATAATTACAATAATTAATTCTATTCATTTCCCTAGTTTTATAAACTCACCAGAGGAATGCCAACCCTATTCCAAGCGGCTGGGAGACCAACCATCTTACCAATAATGATGCACCCTAATTACTTGGGACTTACAAAGTTTGTTCTAAGTCTAGATACAAACAGAAATGACATGCATTGGTCGAATAGACCTTATTACAACCCAAACCATGATTTTCTAAACAAACATGAATTTAAATGCCTCAAGGAGGCTAGCTTGTGTTAGGTGCTCCTGCACCATACACCCCACCTAGAAAAGAACTCTTGTACCATGATTTGAGTCTATGTCATGCACCACCATCATCCTTCACTACATCATGCCATCCCCACAATCTCTGGATTGCAACTTGCTTCCATGGAATCAAAAATTCATGCCTAGCATTGTAGGCTCTACTCACACCTTGCCATGAGTGAGTGCTTGCAACCAAATGTGGATGTTGTACACCATGATTGCTTATTGTCATATCTTCCTAAACACCTACATTCAAAACCTTGTGTGATGCTTCTTGTACAGCTGCTATGGTAGAATATGTTTGCCTTCCAACTCTTGTTGGCTCTAGAGGACAAACAATGGCCCCTACTATGATATCATCTTCTTTCCAATCAACTTGTGGCTGCTTGCAGACCTACTCTGTGACCTTCATCAGATCCATTTTAGACATTACCATCTAATCTTCATCATTCAAAACTGAAATCACCTTTAAACTGTGATCTTTGGTAACCTCACTCCTTGAGGCATCCTCAACTTTCCTTATCTCTTCTCCATGCATCTTCACAAACTCTTTCTTACCCACCAAAATGATCTTGGCTGCCTACTGTGTTGCAGTACCCTCTTGCAATGGTGTCATCACAAAAGTCTTTCCATCCTTCTTGATGGTGTATGTGTTAGCATATCCATCATATAATGCTTGCCTATCAAATTGCCATGGCCTACCTAAAAGTAGGTGACAACACTCCATGGGCAAAATGTCACATAAAATTCTCTCCTTATATTCTCCAATTTTAAAATCAACATATGCTTACTCATATACCAAAAGTGATTGACTATCACTTACCTAAGATGCTCTATAAGGAGTTTGATGAGGAATCCTTTTTATGTTCAATTTATCCACCATTTCCCTAGACACCATATTATTTGTTGAACCAGAATCTATGACTACCTTGCATATTTTACCTTTGCTTTTGCAATTGATCCTAAAAAGTGCTCTCCTTTGTGATGGTTTAGTCTGCACTGGTTCTTTGAGCAGTGTCCTCTTAATCATTAGATTTTCTCCCACTTCTGATGTCAAATTCACTTTGGGAGATGTCACACTTCCTGCATCCTCTTGAGTCAATGTGGTTCTTCTCTCATTACCATGAGAAGTTGAGGCCTTCTCTGGACACTTATAGGCTGGGTGTCCTATATGATTACAATTATAACATCTCATATTGGAGAACTTGGATTCTCTACCTGATCCATTTGTCCCACTTTCATTTGGCCTTCTTCCTCGGTAGCCTCCTCTACTACTTGAGTCTCCAACTTGCTCTTCTTGGCTAGACTCACCACTAGGCCTCTGGTTAGGACTTCTTCCTCCAAAAATGCCTCTAAAATTTTTGTCACCCCTTCCTTTACTTGGCTGCTCCCCTTTCCTCTTCAGCTTCTCTTCAGCTCTTAATGCTACTTGAAAGCATTTTTCCACAGTTTCAGGGGTAAATAAACTTATCTCATCTTGAATATTGATCCTTAGACCATTTAAATACCTTGCTACCTTGGCTTTTTCATCCTCCATGTACCCACAATGAAGAGTGTATTTGTGAAACTCCTCAGTGTAAGTAGCCACATCCATATCCTTTTGCTTGAGGTTCTACATTTTCCTATAAACCTGCACCTCGTAGTCAGATGGAAGGAACTAAGACTTGATCTTCTCCAGCATTCTGCTCCATGAAGATATCATACTCTTCCTATTCTTTACCCTCTCTCCTTGGGTGTAATTCCACCATGTAAGGGCAGCACCTTTGAGTTTAGTTTTTGCAAACTTAACCCTCTTACTTTCAGGAACTTCCTTGTATTCGAAGTAGTTGTTTAGAGCCTCAATCCACTCCATGACTTCCTCAACATTCATCTTTTCACTAAACATGGGAACATCTATCCGAGCCTCCGAAGAGTCCTTGCCAATTGCCTTGATGGCTTCTAGGAATTGTTTTTGTTCAACTAGTATCTTTGCCTCTTCTTGTTCCTCTTCTGCTTCCTCTTTCTCTTCTTCTTCATCTGAATCTTCATCTACCCTTTTACGTATCTTCATTGCCTTCAATTTTGCCTGGAGTGCTTCCCTGACTCCAGTTTTTATCATCTCTTCCATCTCTTGAAATTTCTTGACCACTTCCATGGTCATCCCCTTTGGAGGCATATCGCTAGCCTCTCCTTCACTTTCTCTGTCTGACATAAACATTCACAGATAGCACCCAAATGCCAACACTCCTGCAAATCCTCAATTTGTCTACAACACAATGCTCAATAAGATGTCCATCCTACGTGCTACTACAGACCCATTCCTCTTGTCCAACAGTATATCCTGGAGATGCACTACCACTCTCTCTCGCAGTGGCCTCACTCTGTACCCTCTTCCAGCCAAACCTCTATTGGTGAATGGTCACGACAGACCTCATCGTTGCCTGCCCACACTACAGGAATCCTATTCCTTCTCGCAACTAGATGGCACAAGCATTTGCAACAGTCTAGCAACTACTATCAGCCTTCAAAATACCTTCTATGATCTCTGCTTTCAAAATGGTCACCAACCAAACATTTTGCTTTAACTCTTCGCCTGCCTTCTTAGTGACAAAAATCAAATACACAACACCTCCACCTAGAGCTTTCGCTAGCTTTGATACCAATATGATGGGGAGCCTCATATGGTAAGACTTACTCCCTCTTCTCTCAGGTCGACAGTCAAGTCAACCGTCGCCAAACTCTCATCGTTGTGACCTTTACCATCGACGAGCTCCTTGTTTGTTCTCCCGATATGCCGATATGTGTTATCTTCGGTGAGACCCTACTTGTCGGAAAGCATGCACAACTTCTGGCCGATGTGCTTTGTCACCCTAATCTGAATCTTAGGCTGTGACTTTCGTTCAACAGCTTGAACCTCCCTTCGGCCAGACTATCCTTGTCGCTCTGAGGGAGGAATGTTTCATCGATGGCCTCTGTCTCACCAATAACAACTCCAACTCCTCCGATCTAAACCCTAGCACATGGAGATGCTAGGTCAACCTACTATGCACCTCGCAGTGTCCGGATCCTCTGCACCACCGAACCATGAAACAACACAGGGAACAAACAAATATGATACAATGAAGCCATTCCATTGATTTCAATAGAAATCTCACCAGTGGAATGCTTCACATCGACATTTTGTAACAACAGAATTACAGAAAGGAAAAGAAATCTATAGCTATGCAATTTGTAATTATAGAGAATGAAAACAAATTGACAACATAGAATAGTTCGATTTCTCCTTAACACAATGCACAACTACATTCAACTCTTCTTCGATATGATTACAACAATTACAATAATTAATTCTGTTCATTTCCCTGGTTTTATAAACTCACAAGAGGAATGCCAACCCTATTCTAAGTGGCTGGGAGAATGATTCCAAGCAACTGGGAGAAAACTAACTATCTCCAAGCGGCTGGGAGACCAACCGTCTTACCAATAACAATGCACCCTAATTACTTGAGACTTACAAAGTTTTTTCTAAGTCTAGATACAAACAGAAATGAAATGCATTGGTCAAATAGACCTTATTACAACCCAAAACATGATTTTATAAACAAACATGAATTTAAATGCCTCATGGAGGCCACCTTGTGTTAGGTGCTCCTTCACCAAAATCTCACTTGAAGAAAGTTCACTGTCTGCTCACAAACAACACCGTCGAACTCTGCTACTTAAAAACATACCTTCCAGAGTACCAAATCACAAATCCTTTGGAATGAAGATAGATTGGGACATTATAAACATATGTCCAAAACCACATAACCTAAAACCATTATGTGGGGAAATGCAGAGAAAAATATTTTCTCCCAGACACATCTTGCACAACTCAGAAACACTATCAATTATAGTATTCAAACTGGTGAACATAAATTCCACTTCATAAAGATTTGGACCACCAAATTAGGAATCTAGCATCATCAACCACTTCTCTAAAACATATAAAAACCTCATTCTCTAGTCTTTAGTATAGAAGAAATGTGGAGCAAATACTTGCTCCTAGACATACTGCAAACACTGTCAAACATAGTCTTCAAACTAGTGAGCATAATTTTCACACCGGAGCATTCTGGAGCACCAAACTCTAGAATTAGCAAATTTAATTGGTTTTCTAAAACATATCCAAATCTCATCCTTCGATCTTCAACACAGAAGAAATGCAGAGCAAAAACTTAGACAATATCCTATAAGCCAGAATACTTTTTTACAACTCTGCCTTCAGTATAAATTATATTTTCTCAAAATCACTTCAACATCAAGAGCATGTTCTCATCATCTCCAACACTTATATACCAAGTAATACAAAGCAACTAACTCATCATAATCAAGCAACAAAACAAGAGCACAGTTGACACCAATGACAATACAAACATGTTGACATCAATGACAATGCTGATTAGCACATACTTGCAACAATCTCCCCTTTGTCATTGATGGCAACATATGATGTGAAAAATTGAACAACATGTTCAACCATCAAGACACGAGTCTACATTAAAGCTCCCCCTTTCTCTTTACACATATGACCTCTCCCTGATTACTGAATGCTCTCTTTTTCTGTATTTTTCACATGAACTCTCTCCCCCTTTGACATTAATGGCAAAGGGCAACATATCTCTTTCCACTGCACATACTTCCACTACTCACTACTGCTCTAAACACACATTAAGCTAGAACAACTCTTTACTCCCCCTGACTCCAATAGTCATCACAAGCCACTACTTGCTCCCTATGAGAGGTAGCCTCCTACATCAGCCCAATCAGGAATGAACTTTGAAGCACACTAGACAAATGCATCTCCTCATACATCTAGTTCAAATAAGAAGGGGCAACAACCCCTAACTTCTCCCGAAGATACTCAAATGTATCCTTTGGAAGAGCCTTAGTGAAAATGTCAACAACTCGATCCTTTGTAGGCACATACTCAAGCTTTACTTCATTCTCTGCAACCTTTTCTCTTAGAAAGTGATACCTAATTGAAATGTGCTTTGTTTTTGAATGCATCACTGGATTCTTTGAAATATTTATGGCACTTGTATTGTCACAAAGGATGGGTATTGGCTCATCATACTCAACTTTGATATCCTTCAAGGTTTGTTTCATCCACAACACCTAATTACACATGATGCTGCAGCAATATATTCAACCCCTATAGTAGACAAGGAAAATGAATCTTGTTTCTTGCTATGCCAAGAAACTACCCTATCTCTAAGGAAGAATGCACCACCACTTGTGCTTTTCCTATCATCAACACATCCGACCCAATTTGCATCTGTATAGGCACTTAGAGAAAAGTTATTATTCTTAGGATACCATAAACCATGATCTTGAGTGCCTTTCAAATATCTGAATATCCTCTTTACTGCCATCACATGTAGTTCTTTGGGATCTAATTGAAATCTAGCCACAAGACAGACTGCATGCATGATATCAGGTCTAGTAGTAGTTAGATAAAGAAGTCTTCCAATCATTGATCTGTACTTGCTCTGATCAACCTTAGAAGATTCATCATTCCTACTTAATTTACAACTAGTGACCATAGGAGTACATACCAGTTTGGAGTCCTCCATTCCAAACTTCTTCAACAACTCCTTAACATACTTGGTTTGAGAAATGAAAATACCTTTATTAGTTTGATTGATTTGCAATCCAAGGAAGAAGTTCATCTCTCCACACATAGACATTTCAAACTCTTTTTGCATCTCATATGAAAACTTCTTACACAATCCTTCATTTCCACCAAATATAATGTCATCCACGTAGACTTCAACAGTCAGAATTTGATCTTTACTTATCTTGATGTATAAATTATAATTTGCGGACCCTTTATTGAATCCCTGCTGCAATAGGTACTTATCCAATCTTGCATACCAAACTCTAGGGGCTTGCATCACTAGTAGAAATATGGCAAATAAATGACCAGGTGATTAAAACTTTTAGTCACGTGACAAAACTTTTAGTCACATGACCAATTTTTTTTGCAACACAGCTATAAATGACTAATTTGGTCATCAAGCAAAAAACATAACTAAATAATTGGTTAAACACATAAAAATGACTAAATAATTAGTCACACAAATAAAAATTAGACAATATGATATTAAAGTGGATAATTAAAAAAAATATTTTGAATTGAGGGAGTGGGTTATATTATATTATAATATAATAATAATATATTATATTACAATATAATATAATATATTATAATATAATATGATATTATATAATATTATATAATAATATAATATTATAATATATTTAATATTATATAATAATATAATTTATTATAATATATTTAATAATATGGGTGATTTTCATTTCATCCTAACCTATTTTAACCTATGAAAATTATTAAAATAGGTTAGCTTTTATGAAAATTTCACCCTAACCTATTTCATTTCAACTTTCATTTTTGGCGCCTAACCTATTTCATTTCAACTTTCATTTTTAGCGCCCATATTATTAAAGCCTCCATTTCACTTTTCATGCCCATGTGTTGCTTCTCGTTGAAACACTAAAGGTAAACCCTAACTCAAAAAGGCTCAAAACCCTAACCTATTTTGTTTTGAGCTTGATCCGGAGTTGGACATGGAGCTTCTCCTCAGTCAAATGTCTGGCACTTGATCAGAAGAGGTTGGTTCTCGATCCAGTTCTGATTCTTATTTTACTTATGTAAAACATCTTTTGTGAAACATCTTTCATCGATTAGGTTGGAGGATTGTAGGAACTATATGCACCATGATGGATGGCCTGATGGAGACTTTCTCTCTGCTTGCTAGCGAATTAGATATCTATCTGGTCTGATGAGGCAAGAAACGGATCTCGCCATCTCTGTGCTTGCTTATGGCTCAAAGAATTTCCATCTTTCTGCTATTGCATTTCTACTTCCTATTCACAGAAATGCTCCAGTGGTATGACTTCTAATCCCATTGGTAGGACTCCTAATCCTGTTTCTTAAATAAATTGCAAATGAATGAATATTGTAGTATTTCTGCACAAACTAGGGGCACTTGCTTTTTCCCTAGTTATCCCATCACAAATTTCTCACAATATTGAGATTGATGCATTGCAGGAAAGAGGGATAAGACTACTATAGGAAAGTTGAATAAGATTGCCATTATTTTTGGTAAGCACCATTTTCTTCTCATTTGGATAAAATTTTGAGCAATTTTTGCTTCATTCTTTGGTTGTAGGCATGAGTTTTCTATAGTTCATGAATTTAATTTCGAGTACTTTGAATTCAATTCAAGAATATTAAGTTTAATTTTTCTAAAAATTGACTTGGATCGGTTGGTTGCAGGTAATTCTAGGACTGTCGTTATTGTAGGTGAGTGCTGTTATCTCTAATCTGTATCTTCATATGTCATGATGTCGATATAAATTGTTCATGTCTGATATCCAAAACCCTCAAGTTGATTTTAGGTGCGGCCATTGGAAGCGTTGTATAACTATTCATAGCTGTGCTATTGCTTGTCGTCTTTTACCGAAAGAGATCATCGGCATTTCTATGATAGCTTGGTGGCAAACCCATGTCCATTTCCATCTACTCACTTATGAGTCAAAGAATTTCCCATCCGGAGCTAGATACTATTGAACTCCCACTGTCATCTTCCCCTACACCCCCTGAAACGAGTTTTGTAAGGATTTCTCTTTAAATTCTTTTTTTATTGACCTAAAATTTGATTGAACCCAGTTGCAAAGATGGTGTCTGATATATTTGTTTTGTCATTCCATTTATTTGTTTTTTTTTCTATTTCTTTGTTTAGATATGGTTATGCAAATATTTGTTTACTTGAGTATTTCCTAATTTCCTGTTAGAAATATTGTAGGGAACGTGTACATGCACTCTGCTATGAGTTGTATCTAAATATGCATCTTCAAAATTTGCACTGTTTCTAGGCCGACCTATTGCCAAGATTAGGAATACTATGAAATTAGATTCAAGGTAAACCCTAACTCGGAAAGGTTCAAAACCCTAACCCATTTTGTTTCATCTCCTTTTTATTTTCTTACTCTTATCAGTCCCAGTTTCTCTTTTTTGTTGTGAATGATTGGAGCAGAGCGGGGCACTTAAAATTTCATCATAGTGCAGTAGGTGGGTGAGCTTAAGCTCTCAATTTGTTGACAATCCATGGCGACCCAGATGAGAAAAAAGAGAAAGGTATGCTTTTATTGTTACCCTTGCATGATATTTTGAATTGGTTTCACTATGGTTGCATATATACCATCTATTGAGATGTTGAATCATGCTTGGGATTCATATGCTATTGGGCATCATATTCGCATGTAGGTTCTAGGGTTTTGGATTAGCTTTCCTTTCTTATGAGCTTTATGAATCTAGGTTCAAATCTGTTGCCATTCATTTGCTAGAATTATTTCTGGATATTATTTTTTCTTTTTTCTTCTTTTACCATTCATTCATTTGGGCAGAGGCAAACCTGTTATTAACCTCTGAATATCATCCATATGGATAGAAATGAATCTATGCAAACATAAATATCATTTAGAAATAAATCTATTTTTTTTGAAAAATTATTTACAAATGCAAAATATAGATATATAGATAATGCATTCCACAGTGAAACTCTAGCTCTAAAATCTTCCATCTTCACAAACCGCACACAAAAACCATAAATAAATAAGTAAACTTAATTCTTGAAGAAAATAAAAATCCCATTTAAATCAAAAGTTAAATCAAAAATTATATTTAAAGAATGTAAAATCTAAATTAGAAAAAAATAAAGATAAATTAAAAAAAATCTTTTTAGTTGGCAAACTTGCTTTATGTTTGTTTTAATGTTTGAGTGAATACTTTAGAAATAATCGTAATTACATTTTATTTCCTTTTTTGTCTTTTTTTTTTTAATTTTAGAAATTTAGTAACTTCAATAATTATTTTAAATTAATTATTGCATTTATTTTTTTATGATAAATTAATTCATAGTGTTTAAGTAATATTTAATTAATTGCTTAACTTAGGTTAATCTTTTATTATTAATTTAGTAATTTAATTTATGGTTCTCTTGTTAATTAAGTTAAATTATCAAAATTGTCTAGATTAGATGAATTATTTATGTTAATATTTATTAATCCTTTCTAACATTATTAACTAGGACTCTACATCAAAGCATAGTTCAAAGCATTATTAACTAGGTGGATTGAATAGAAAATGTTTTCCAGGCTTGGATTGTACGTGCATAAGTTCATGCCTGAAAAATAGATCAATTTTAGGCTTGGATTGTAGCTGGGATCCTTTACAATTTCTCTCTTTTCTCTCTACTTATTTACTTACCCTTTTCGCTCTTATTTTTTATGCGGTAGTACAAGAAAGGGGGTTTACTATTTGGATATTTTTCTACCATGTACAGGCCGGGGTTCATGTCAGATGCAATAAGGGTTATACTATTATTCAACCCATGATTGTGTGTTACTTATTACTATCTCCAAATCTCATTATATCTAGCTTCTCTCCCCCCATTTTTTTTATAGATCAGTGTGGAGGCATTTGACAACTTTGCAAATACACATATTGTAAACTACCCCAACTCGGAGGGGTTACGTTATAAGAAAACTCAAGGAAATATAAATCATTTAGAATTTACTTGTACAATAGTTTGCAGCAACAGTTTATACAATAGCAAAATGTTATTCCTCTTTTCTTTATACATAACACCTAATTTTTTTTCTAATTTAATTCATACTCAGATTTCTTATAACAAAAGTATGCAGCTTTCACCATTAAATTTTTTTTCACACATAAATCTTAAAGCTTATCAGACATTGTCTTGGGCAATGAAATCATAAGATTCAGCTTGCACATACTACTTGCATTATTACAAACAAAAATCTGCTTTGTATTCAACAATTTGTATATACTACCAATTGACTAAAAATGACTAAATATATTACCAATTGATGGCAATTATTGATTAAAATGACTAAATAAATGACTATTTAACAACAATCAATGACTACATATACTACCAAATTGAATAAAAATGACTAAATATACTACCAATTGATGGTAATTAATGATTATAATGACTAAATAAATGACCAGTTAACAACAATCAATGACTAAATATACTACCAAATTACCAAATATACTACCAAATTGATGACTAAATATACTACCAAATTAATAACTAAATTAATGACTAAAATTTTTTTATTCATAAATTTGGTTGTGAGATAAATGACCGGCAATAAACTACCAATGGTCAGGTGACCAAACTAATGGTCACATGACCAATTTTTGGTTGTTTTTTAGTCATTTATTTATGTTTTTCTACTAGTGCACATTAATCCATACAAGGCCTTCTTCAACTTGCATACCATATCTAGTTTGTCTGATAGCTGGAATCCATCTGATTGCTCTATGTAGACTTCTTTCAATTCACCATTTAGGAAAGCAAACTTAACATCCATCTGATATACCTTGAAATCTTTATATGTTGGAAATGCCAAAAATAATTTGATAGCTTCCAATCTTTCTATTGGAGAAAAGTTTTCCTCAAAATCTATCCCTTCCACTTGTGAGTAGTCCTTACATACAAGTCTTTTCTTGTTTCTTACAACTTATCTTGCTTCATTTAGTTTGTTTTGGAACAACCACAATGTTCCAGTCACATTCTTATCTGCAGGCCTAGGGAAAAGTTCCCAAGTCTTATTCTTCTCAATCTACATTAGTTCATCTTACATTTCCTTGAACCACTGCTTATCACTACATGATTCAGTCACTGTTTTAGGTTCAACCTTTGAATGTAAATAGAGATTTACTTATTCTTATGTAGCTCTGCTTCTTGTCAAAACACCTTTTTTCTTGTCACCAATGATCTAATCTTCAGAGTGATTTCTTTGAACATACCTAGGGATTTTAGGAACTCTTTTCAGAGCTTCAACTTGAGCTTCTTCTTCTAGAATAGCTCATACTTCATCCTAAACTGTTGATAACTGAGAGGGGGGGTGAATCAGTTATCCTAATTAATTCTTCCTCTTCAACTTTCTTATTAATCAATGCAACATTAATTCAAATAAGCAAACATTACCATGAAAAAGAAAAACACATGACACAGTATTTTTGACGTGGAAACCCTGTTAA
This sequence comes from Cunninghamia lanceolata, assembly GCA_027924645.1. NCBI lineage: Eukaryota > Viridiplantae > Streptophyta > Pinopsida > Cupressales > Cupressaceae > Cunninghamia > Cunninghamia lanceolata. The sequence goes on from BSBN01000797.1 coordinate 4,415,769, forward strand.
GGGAGAAAACCACGGGGTGATTAACCCAAAGATTATTCTCTGTTAGAAGAATAAGGAAATACAAAATGGCACTTGCCAATTAGGGCTCACTGCCCGAGCACACTGCTCACAAAGGAGGCACACTGCCTACAAGGAGACACACTGTCTACAAAAGAATGTTATACAATATTTGAACTGATTGGAAGCATCCACATATGCTGGAGTTTAGTTCCGGTTAGGCTTAGTACACTGATCTGTTGCACTTCATCTTTCCTCCTCTTCTCTTATGCTGCTTTCCTTTCACATACCGGATCTTCCTTACTGCTTGTGCTCTGCTCTGCTTTTTTCCACATACTTCATAACACAACAACATTTCTCACAACTAAATCCATCCTTTATATATATCCGCACAAGTGATTTCATTATCTTTCTAGTCGACATCTGGAATAGTCAATTCTTTTCACACACTCTGATCTGTTGGCTGAATCCTTCCACACCAAGTAATGCGGATCAAAACTATGCTTGTATAAATCATTTATCATGTCGGCCAAACATGATTCATGCCTTCACAACCTTTACCACCATCAGTAACACATCCAGAAAATAGTTTGATGTTCTGTCAGTCAGTTCTTCCTCTGTTCACACTGTCACTCAGGAACCTGATACTCAAGTATTCATATCTTTTACCTCATTTATCACCGGAGGCTACAACCTTAGAATCTATTACTCAAGGTAGTCCTCTTGATTTCCCCAAAACTGCACTTTTCCAAGATACTTCCTCTGAGAGATCCGGACCAGTCTGTCGGACCTTGCCACATGCTCTGTTCTTGTTTACCAGACCATAATAATCTTCATTCTGACTTCCGGTAGAGACACACCATGTCCTGCGGATGTGTGAGATGATCTTTGTTGCCATCAATGACAACAAACATGAATCCATATAGTGTCTCTTGTCAACAATCTCCCCCTTTGGCATTGATGGCAACACTTAGTGAAAAATGACTAAGTGTTTACACTATGCTCCCCCTTGATTGATGCTCTATCTTTATATACATTTTCTAGAGCTCCCCCTTAGTTGGATTCCTCATTTTTCACTGCTCCTCACTCCCCCTTTGACATCAATGGCAAAGGGTAGGGTCTGCACACCAAAATTTTCAAAAATTTTACTATACTTGGCCATATATTACATATTCACATAAACTGAAGAATGTCTGCAAAGGATGTCTTCAACTGGATGAGTTCTGTAGCCCAACTTTGCTTCATTCTATCCAAAATTGAAATGTGACCACTCAACAAAAATGCAAAAGCTTCTGCCCTCTTAAGATCTGTTGGATCATTGGTTTGGGCGGTAGTCTGAGCATCACTTATGGCCTCATGCATGGCCTCTAATTTAGGGACAATAATCTTTCTAAGTTCTCCCATCCGGTTAATTATATTCTTCCTTTCCTTCTCAAAATTCTTTATTGCATTTGTGATTGCAATAGTTTGACACTCTGTGAGGACCACCCTTTTTACTTCTGTTCTTGTGACTATTTACATTACTGTTATTAATACTTTTTATAATTGTAGGATAGTAGTTCCCAGATTTGTCAAACTATTAAACTTTATTTTGATTACAGAAAAACTAATTGGGTGATGTTTGGATAAGTTTACATTCAGAAAAGTTAATTAGGTGATGATGGAAAATTGTAATATGATTTCATTTATGCTATTTAGAACTATGTCATGATAATGCATGTTTTTAAGTTGCTTCGGCTATGATGATTATATGTGAAACTGATCTTGCAATTTAGTGTGCTGGAATTTACTAATCAAACCACAGACTTTGGATATCATTCCGCACCTTGTTATTGTTATTCCCTGTTAAGCCAATCTGGTTCCACGAGGAACCAAGATCACTCTGTGTTTGATGTGGTGTTGTAATGTGGTCTTTCATAAGGTCGAATGGGTTGGTCTACCCTCTTGTAACACTGACTTATGATTTGTGTTGTAAAAAGATTGAATTTGAATTTCTTTTCTTTTATTTAAATCCTTGAGGCCTTTTCTTGTGCTTTACCTTGACCCTGGGTGTCCTGAGTAGGTTAAAGTTGACCCTGGGTTATACCCCATGGGTCCAGGGCCCCATTTGGCATGGGTAACCCTTGAGTAACCTCCATAAGGTCATCTTAACTTCACCCTAAAGTTAAGTGGCGAAAATTGGAGGTATGGGGGGGACATGATGGGTTGTACCAACACCCAACCCATCCCTCTTCAATCCCCAAGGTAAGAGATGACTACAAACCCATCCATTATAGAGGAATTGACTTGAAGTCACCCTCACCATTAGTGAGATTCCCCATGAGTTGTGGGGTCATCCATGATGAAGGAAGGAAGAAGAGGCATGGGTCACCTGTCTTTTCCTCCTTTAACTCCTTTTATTTCTCCCATGCGTAAGAGAAATGACATGAGGAGAGGGATAAGGAGTACTCTAGGGATGGGTGAGTGACATAAGCCAACACTCATCCCTTGGGACATAATAGTGGTTTTGGGAAGAGTGAGGAGGTGACAAGTGTCACCTCCCCATTCCTCTAAACTGAAAGGATTTGGGTTATTTGAATTCCATTTTGGGATGGGAAGGGAGTTAGTTGAATTTTGGGAGAGTTTTATTTTTATTGCCAAAATAAGAAAGTTAGCTTTTGGAGAGGAAAAGGAGGAGGGAGTTTGGTGGCTTAGATTGGAGGAGATCTCAGTGAAGCTCTACACCAGTTTCATCCCTGAAGGGCTCTGTAAGGTTGGTTTGGTTTTACCTTTCTTTCGTATATCTGATTGTTGTATGAAAAGTGTGTGAAAGTTGTTTATTTGCTGTGTTTTTGTTTTGTTTTTGTGGGAACTGTTGTCGGGTTGTTGACAAAGCTTCTCCCACTTGGGAGAAATGCTCATCAAGTTTGGGGTAGGGGAGGAGTGATCCTCCTCGGGTGCATACCAGGTTCTTTTGGGATGTTGAAAGCCTTGAGGGCATGTATTTGTGACTAGTTCTTTGGCTTGAGAGTCAAATACAGATTCCTTGAAAATTTTGTGATCAAACTTGGTTTGAGGCCAAGAGAAATTGTGTTGGTTATATTATCTGTAAGGGTGACACTCTGGAGTCGAGTGTGTCCACTCTCCTGCCCTTTGTGAAGCTCACTATAGTTGAGTTTTCGTGTTGTGTAATTTACCCACGGGTGTTTGTGTGTTTTGGGTTTGTTGTTGTTCCCTATTTTGAAGTGGAATGCTTGAATTCCTAGGTGTGAGTATGGTCTCCCTAGCTCGAGGGTGACCCTCTTGCGGGTCTACGGAAGGGAGGAGAGCTAGATGAGTGGTGTTTTCTTCTTTGTTTGTCTTTGATACATAGGTTTCCTCTTGAAGCTTATGGTTGGAATTGGAGGAGTGCTGTATTTAGGGAGAATGTATTTCATCCTTGCTATAAGGAGAGTTTTGTTCTTTGAGCCTCATCTGGTTTCAGTTCATTGTGGAGGGATTTTCTCCCTCTGTAGTTGTAAGAATTATTGTATGGGGAAAGAGAGAAATTCTTCCCTTCAGTATTGTTGTTGTGTATAATTTTTTTAAAAAATTATATTACACCTGGTGAAGCTAGTGTTAAGCAATGAAACTTGTATTGATTAGACAAATGAATGAAGTTATCTTTAGTATTGAAATTTGTTATTGTTGTAGATCAAAAATGATAAATTTTATTTTTAGATTTGTTCGGAAGGAAAGAATGAATTTTAGTTAGTTAGTCTTGTTATAGATTGTAAATTGATTTTATCATTGGAAATAAATATAAATAAAGAAGTAAATATAGTAGTATAAATTTGAGTTGTGGTTTAGCCGTAAACTTTCCAGATGTGGCTATGACACGTGTGATGAGTGTTGTGACTGCATGGAAAATGTGGGCATGACATTTGGTATCAGAGCCCTGGTTTAAACACTGGGCATATTTGGGCACGTTATTATTCCGCAACTTTGATTAATTAGTCTCCACCTTGTTTTGTAGGATACCTCCCTGACATGTTCGACGAGCGCGATCACCCCACACAACGTCTGTCAAGGTGCACAACGATTCCTCAGCTGAGGGACGGGCACCCGTAGTTACAGCAACACCACCTGCCCAACCTATACCACAAGCACCACTAGTACCACAGGCCCCACCAGTATTGGATATAGGACCACAGATCTTACAGGCACTGCAGGCTATGTTAGAGAGGTTACCGCCAGTGATTCCTGAGCCACGTGTTGAGCCTCGTGTTGATCCGCGAGAGGAGCCACGTAGGGAACCACGTGCTGAGTCACGTGTTGAGCCACGTGAGGAGCCCCGCGTTGATCCACAAGAGGTGCCACGTGTGGAGCCTATCATTGAGATCCCTGACACTACAGTAGAGGAGGTAGGGTCAGCCTCCCGTGCACGGAGCAGGAGTCCTCCGAGACCTTTGAGACGAGATGAGATCTAGAGGGCAGAATAGGTACATCATGGATTGTATGAGGATGGTGTGGAAGAGCCAATTGTGGGACTTAGAGATAGAGGGGACCCCATCAAAGATCTACTTAGGCTCAACCCACCCACTTTCGCAGGTGCTACAGAGGGAGCTGTGGCCGAGGCTTAGCTGATTAGTTTAGATAGGTGTTTCGCGTTGCGACCATATGGAAGCAACACGAAAGCACGAGTGGCAGTCCATCTTCTGAGGGATACCGCAGCTACCTGGTGGCACACTGAGGAGTGCAAGCGCCAACTTTCCGTGGATACACTCACTTGGGATATCTTCATTGAGCGCTTTAATGCGCGATATTTGTCAGAACATTACAGACAGCGTAGGATCGATGAGTTCCATGATTTACAGTAGAGGGGACTCACTGTTACTCAGTATGAGAGCTGATTCATTGAGCTTTCTCGTTACATGGAATACCTCCATGACGAGAAAATCTTAATACACAAATTCATCAGAGGGCTGAATCACGGGATAGCAGGACCAGTTCGTATGGCAGACCCCTAGACCATGAGCGAGGCTATTGAAAAGGCCCTTATATCAGAGGAAATTCAGGGACGAGGGCAGAATTCACGCCCGCAGTATCAGGATTGTAATCCCCAACAACAACAAAACTTTCGAAGGCCTCAAAACATAATACAGAGAGGAGGATATAACTCTTCATCATTACCTCCTAGGCCTCCACAGCAGTAGCAACATCAACAAAAATCTAAATTCCAACAGAGGGGTCAAGGAGGACAGAACCGTGGTTGGCAGCAGCAGGGTCCACGCAGAGATCAGAGACAACAGGGTTCATCGGTAGGACCCGCGAGCTCTCAGCAATCTTACAGAGGCTCACAGGGGTCCACTGGATGGACTGGGCAGCAATAGTCAGGCAGGACACAGTCAGGGCAGTTACAGGCTAGAGGACCGTGTTATGTGTGTGGTGGGGCAGGGCATTTGGCTAGAGAGTGCCCGCAGGGATTTACAGTAGGGGACAGCCCCAATCAGGAGGATCTGAGCAGACCGTAGGTGACGTGGGCAGATCCCACCACATGTTTGCAGTGGTTGATAACTGTCAAGCTGATTTCTAGGCCTCAGTCATTGAGGCAGCAGGTACGATTGGAGACTTCCCCATCTCTATCCTTTTTGACTCGGGAGCTACTGACTCCTTTCTGTCTACATCGTTAGTGGAGCGTTGCAGGCTGGTGGCTTCTAGGCAAGACATTAGGTGGGAGGTTGAGTTGGCCTTAGGGGCCAGGATGTCAGTAGATACCTTGGTTAAAGACTGCATTATCACATTAGGATCCTTCACTACATCATGTGACCTTAGGGTTATGCCATTAGGATCTTACGGTGTAGTTCTGGGTATGGATTGGCTTGCGGCTCATAGAGCTAAGCTAGATTGTCGCCAGAGGACGATTAGCTGTTTAGACGATAATGGTTCGTCGGTTGAGATAGTGGGCATTCAAAAGCCCATGGCTATTTGTATGATATCTGCTCAGCAGCTTAAGCGCTGTATGCGGAAAGGATGCCAGATGTTTGCTATTACGGTCAGTGATAGAGCAGAGGATGAACCTGAGGCTACTTTAGATGATCACCCTGTCCTTAGAGAGTTTGCCGACGTATTTCTACCAGAATTACCAGGTATGCCTCCACGCAGAGAAGTGGACTTCCACATCGAATTAGTGCCGGGTGCAGAACCGATATCCCGTGCACCCTATAGGATGACTACACATGAACTCACCGAACTTAAGTTGCAGTTAGAGGAATTACTTGAGAAGGGGCACATCTGACCTAGCATTTCACCATGGGGCGCACCGGTTATCTTCGTGAAGAAGGATGGGTCTCTTCGATTATGCATGGACTACAGGCAGCTAAACAAGGTGATGGTGAAGAACCGTTATCCTCTGCCTAGGATTGACGATCTTTTTGATCAGATGCAGGGAGCCAGAGTGTTCTCAAAAATTGATCTAAAATCAGGGTATCACCAATTGCATATCACAGAGGCAGATATTCATAAAACTGCTTTTCAAACCAGATATGGTCATTACAAATTCACAGTGGTACCTTTCAAGTTGACGAACGCCCCTGCAGTGTTCATGAGTCTCATGAACGGGGTGTTCCGTACTTACCTAGATCGGTTCGTGATCATATTTCTGGACTACATTTTGATTTATTCGCGGACCGAGGAAGAGCATGTGGAGCACTTGCGTCAAGTTTTGCAGTGATTACAAGAGGAGCAGCTTTATGGCAACTTGGCGAAGTGTGCCTTCTTCAAGACAGAGGTGCAGTATTTGGGACACATTCTATCAAGTGACGGTATTTCCATAGATCCATCCAAAATCAGAGCAATTCAGAAATGGCCAGCACCCACCAATGTGACAGAGGTCAGAAGCTTTATGGGGTTAGCTGGGTATTATCATCGGTTTGTCGTGGGCTTTTCCAGGATAGCACATCCCATCACTTCCCTTCAGCGAAAAGGGAAGGGTTTCATTTGGACCGAGCAGTGTGAAAAGGCCTTTGGAGTCCTCAAGGAGCATCTTACCAGTTCTCCTATTTTAGCGGTTCCAGATCATATGGAGGAGTTTGTTGTTTGCACAGATGCATCATTAGAGGGTTTGGGAGCCGTGCTTATGCAGGGTGGTAGAGCGATCGCATACGAATCGCAGAAACTGAAGACACATGAGTTAAACTAACCTACTCACGACTTAGAGCTCGCAGCAGTTATTCATGCTTTGGTCCGTTGGAGACACTTCCTCTTAGGTTGACGCTTTGAACTCCATTCGGATCATCATAGCTTGAAGTATATCTTTACATAGCCAAACTTGAACGCCCGCCAATGGCGTTGGATGGAATTCCTATGCGAGTATGATTTTGATGTCCACTACATCAAAGGGAAGGAGAACGTGGTCGCTGATGCTTTAAGTCGAAGGCGCCATGAGATCCAAACCCTGACTTTGAGGGTGGACTTGAGAGATCGCATCTTACAGCATCTGCCAGAGGACGAGTGGTTTCTTGAGGTGCAGCAGGAAATACTAAATCAGAGGGCCCTTGAGGGCAAATTTGTAGGATATACCCTTGAGTCTGATGGTCTGCTTCGACAGCGATAGCGCATCTATGTACCCCTTGCGGGTAATCTTCGTACCGTGATTCTATCGGAGGCTCATAGAGCACCCTACGCAGCACATCCAGGAGTGAAGAAGATGCATGCTGATTTATGACAGCTTTATCATTGGGCTGGGATGAGGCGTGACATTGCAGAATATGTTGCTCGTTGCCTAGAATGTCAGAGGGTCAAGGCCGAACATCAGCATCCAACAGGACTGTTGTACCCTCACGAGATACCTGAATGGAAATGGGACACCATTTCTATGGATTTTATCGTTGGTCTACCTATGTCATCACGTCGCCATGATGCTATTATGGTGACAGTTGACAAGCTGACCAAAGTGGCGCATTTTTCACCGATATGCACAACATACAATGCACCATCAGTGGCGAAGGTGTTTCTCGATCAGATTGTTAGACTTCATGGGGTACCTCACCGCATTATATCCGACAGAGACTCCATATTTACTTCATCATTCTAGAGAGCCTTACATCAGGCGTTGGGCACACAGCTCAACTTCAGCTCAGCTTACCATCCGGAGACTGACGGACAAATAGAGAGAGTTAACCAGGTGTTAGAAGACATGCTTCACATGTATGTTATGGATCATCAGTCTATATGGGAGGAGTACCTGTATCTAGTTGAGTTCGCCTACAATAATGGGCATCACAGCTCATTGGGTATGCCTCCTTTCCAGGCTTTATATGGCAGACCATGCAGAACACCATTGAGTTGGGATCGGATAGAGGACAGAACGACCATTGGTCCAGAGATAGTTCAGAATATGGAATAGCAGATCAAACAGATTAGACAGAGACTTCAGGAGGCACAGGACAGGCAGAAGAAGTATGCCGATGCTAAGAGAACAGACCGAAGCTTCTCTGTGGGTGACAGAGTATTTTTGAGGGTGCAACCGCACAAGAGTCCAATCCGTTACGAGAAGGGCTCTAAGCTCGCACCTCGATTTGTAGGACCATTTGAGATCTTGGAGTGGATAGGACCTGTAGCCAATCGTCTAGCCTTGCCACCTAGCCTGTCACGTATCCACGATGTATTTCATGTCTCAGTTTTACGTCAATATATTTCTGACTTATCTCACGTGTTGGATTGGAGTGCTCTTCAGGTAGAGACAGATGGACAGCTGGCGTTGGAGCCAATTCGCATATTGGCTCGTCAGATGCTGGCCCTTCGAGGTTGAGAGCTGGACCAGGTTAGGGTCCAGTGGCACCTATACGACGAAGTCACAGCGACATGGGAAGATGCAGAGAGACTGAAGACCCTTTATCCTCACATTTTTGACGACTTCCAGGAGGAAGTATAGTCTTAGGGGGAGAGGATGTGAGGACCACCCTTTTTACTTCTGTTCTTGTGACTATTTACATTACTATTATTGATACTTTTTATAATTGTAGGATAGTAGTTCCTGGATTTGTCAAACTATTAAACTTTATTTTGATTACGGAAAAACTAATTGGGTGATGTTTGGATAAGTTTACATTCAGAAAAGTTAATTAGGTGATGATGGAAAATTGTAATATGATTTCATTTATGCTATTTAGAACTATGTCATGATAATGCATGTTTTTAAGTTGCTTCGGCTATAATGATTATATGTGAAATTGATCTTGCAATTTAGTGTGCAGGAATTTACTAATCAAACCACAGATTTTGGAGATCATTCCGCACCTTGTTATTGTTATTCCCTGTTAAGCTGATCTGGTTCCATGAGGAACCAAGATCACTCTGTGTTTGATGTGGTGTTGTAATGTGGTCTTTCATAAGGTCGAATGGGTTGGTCTACCCTCTTGTAACACTGACTTATGATTTGTGTTGTAAAAAGATTGAATTTGAATTTCTTGTCTTTTATTTAAATCCTTGAGGCCTTTTCTTGTGCTTTACCTTGACCCTGGGTTATACCCCATGGGTCCAGGGCCCCATTTGGCATGGGTAACCCTTGAGTAACCTCCATAAGGTCATCTTAACTTCACCCTAAAGTTAAGTGGTGAAAATTGGAGGTATGGGGGGGACATGATGGGTTGTACCAACACCCAACCCATCCCTCTTCAATCCCCAAGGTAAGAGATGACTACAAACCCATCCATTATAGAGGAATTGACTTGAAGTCACCCTCACCATTAGTGAGATTCCCCATGAGTTGTGGGGTCATCCATGATGAAGGAAGGAAGAAGAGGCATGGGTCACCTGTCTTTTCCTCCTTTAACTCCTTTTATTTCTCCCATGCGTAAGAGAAATGACATGAGGAGAGGGATAAGGAGTACTCTAGGGATGGGTGAGTGACATAAGCCAACACTCATCCCTTGGGACATAATAGTGGTTTTGGGAAGAGTGAGGAGGTGACAAGTGTCACCTCCCCATTCCTCTAAACTGAAAGGATTTGGGTTATTTGAATTCCATTTTGGGATGGGAAGGGAGTTAGTTGAATTTTGGGAGAGTTTTATTTTTATTGCCAAAATAAGAAAGTTAGCTTTTGGAGAGGAAAAGGAGGAGGGAGTTTGGTGGCTTAGATTGGAGGAGATCTCAGTGAAGCTCTACATCAGTTTCATCCTTGAAGGGCTCTGTAAGGTTGGTTTGGTTTTACCTTTCTTTTGTATATCTGATTGTTGTATGAAAAGTGTGTGAAAGTTGTTTATTTGCTATGTTTTTGTTTTGTTTTTGTGAGAACTGTTGTCGGGTTGTTGACAGAGCTTCTCCCACTTGGGAGAAATGCTCATCAAGTTTGGGGTAGGGGAGGAGTGATCCTCCTCGGGTGCATACCAGGTTCTTTTTGGATGTTGAAAGCCTTGAGGGCATGTATTTGTGACTGGTTCTTTGGCTTGAGAGTCAAATACAGATTCCTTGAAAATTTTGTGATCAAACTTGGTTTGAGGCCAAGAGAAATTGTGTTGGTTATATTATCTGTAAGGGTGACACTCTGGAGTCGAGTGCGTCCACTCTCCTGCCCCTTGTGAAGCTCACTGTAGTTGATTTTTCGTGTTTTGTAATTTACCCACGGGTGTTTGTGTGTTTTGGGTTTATTATTGTTCCCTGTTGTGAAGTGGAATGCTTGAATTCCCAGGTGTGAGTATGGTCTCCCTAGCTTGGGGGTGACCCTCTTGCGGGTCTATGGAAGGGAGGAGAGCTAGATGAGTGGTGTTTTCTTCTTTATTTGTCTTTGATACGTAGGTTTCCTCTTGAAGCTTATGGTTGGAATTGGAGGAGTGTTGTATTTAGGGAGAATGCATTTCATCCTTGCTATAAGGAGAGTTTTGTTCTTTAAGCCTCATCCGGTTTCAGTTCATTGTGGAGGGATTTTCTCCCTCTGTAGTTGTAAGAATTATTGTATGGGGAAAGAGAGAAATTCTTCCCTTCAGTATTGTTGTTGTGTATAATTTTTTTTAAAAATTATATTACACCTGGTGAAGCTAGTGTTAAGCAATGAAACTTGTATTGATTAGACAAACGAATGAAGTTATCTTTAGTATTGAAATTTGTTATTGTTGTAGATCAAAAATGATAAATTTTATTTTTAGATTTGTTCGAAAGGAAAGAATGAATTTTAGTTAGTTAGTCTTGTTATAGATTGTAAATTGATTTTATCATTGGAAATAAATATAAATAAAGAAGTAAATATAGTAGTATAAAATTGAGTTGTGGTTTAGCCGTAAACTTTCCAGATGTGGCTATGACACGTGTGATGAGTGTTGTGACCGCATGGAAAATGTGGGCATGACATTCTCTTGATTTACTATGGAGGAAGAGAGAGGATCAAAACTTTGAGACAAACTTAGTAGTTTATCCTCTTCCTCTTTTATTTTCTTCTCAATTTCTACTGTTGCTTTTGACCAGAAGCTACAAAATTTGTAAATGTCACCGCCATCCCTAAGAGCATTTTCTAAGCTCTTTATTTCAATACTCATATTTCTCCTATCATTAGAGATTAATCCTTGTACCTCTGAGAATCTCTTATCCAAAAACTCCTTCCAGACCTTTTCTTCAGTTGATTTTTCTAGAGAATCAAAATGTGTACTAACACTGCTTACTAAGGTTTTGAGATTACCAGAAGAGGAGGCTATGGGATCCTTCTGAAAAGATGGCATGATCTTTTCCAGCACTCCAGATGCAGCTTCTATCAACTCACAGTCTTCCATGAGACTTTAGGAGTTTTTCATTTGCCTTAGCATTTGCAAATGAAGCTATCTTCATTGTTTGTACCAGAGAAAGAGAATCAAAATTGAATGGACCTTGTAGAAGCTCCGGTTCATCAATCTGTAATGTTTCTTTGCTCAAAAAATTTTGGACAGTTTGTGCAGTGTCTCTTGCCAGAGACAGATGTTTCTTCTCTTCTGCAGTCTTGGAGCTGTCCTTTGGAATTTTCTCTCCCTCTACATTCCCACCACTAACAGTTGTGGTTTTCTCTGGTGAAGTCTTCTGTCCTTCTGCAATCTTTGCATTGTCACCTTCTTTTTCCTTCACCTCTGCTTCTTTCTCCTGTAATTTATCTTCTTCTTTAGATCCGGAGACTGTAGGGGAAACCGGAGGAGAAATGTTGGTCTATTCAGGGCCCACCTCTTCTGTCGCTTTCTCAGAAGTTTCTTCTGCAACACTTGTGGATGAAGGATCAGTACCCAAGTCCTCTACAACAGGAAGATTAAATCTTTTGAAGGCCTTTCGGAGGATCTCTTCTGTATCCTTGGCCACCTTGTCAGTCTCACCAAGCATGAGTTGATTCATCCTTTCTTTGCTCCTGAACTGATCCTTGCAGTCTTTGAATATTATGTTCATTGTCTTGGGATCAATTTGAGGATATAGCTGAATAGCTATCTGTTCACAGATCTCAAGATCTTTAGATTGGGCAGTGTTCTTTCTTGATTCTAGTTCCTTCTCCAAGCTTTTAGGGATTAGAGATATAATTTTGATAAATACTTTGTTATAAATATTTAGATACCTGACTGTGGCATCTTGCAATATCTTCTGATCTGCTTCACCATAATTATCATAAAATTCAACCATTGGCTGAAGATTTCTGTCTACTGTGACATATTTGATTATGTCATCAATGTTAAGAGTGGGTTTTTCAACATATTCCTCTGCCTTTTCTTCTTCCATCTGTCTGGTAGAGGGTTGACTGGATGTCTTCTTCTTTTTCTTCTTTTTCTTAACTTCTTCATCAGATGCAGTTTCCTCTTCATCTTTCTGACTTGTATAAGCCCTTGTGGCTTTTGTCTTGGACCTTTTCTCTCCTTTGCCGGATGCTTGGACTTCTGGTTTTGAGCTTTTAGTAGGGACAGGTGTTGATCTCTTTGAAGATCTAGTCCGGGAGGAAGTTTCTACTGGAGCACTTTTCTTGCTTCCCTTTTTTGCCTCTTTCTTTTCTTCAGTAGCTTTTTGTCTCTTTTCCTGGTTGGCATCAAGTGCCTCCTTTGAGATCCCAAGGCCTTGGGCAATATGTTCTACTTCTTTTCTCACCTTCCTTTTTATCTCAGGTTCTCTGAGTTCCACATGGATCTTCACACTCAGCTCCTCAAAGGTTCCAAACCTTTCTGCCTTTAGATCTTTGGGTTGACTCAACATGTGTTGAACATGCAGTTCCACAATCTGTTCATCAACCTCATACCCCATGGGCATGATCCAGACTGTCCTTGGTTCCACTGTCTCCATTAGGCACTGATCAGTCTCTACCATAAAGCAGACTATGTCTTTGTACTTCTCAACAAGGGACTAGGGAATCCTTTCTCTTGTTTGCATCATGTTCTGAAAGTTCTTGAAGTATCCCCACAGAGCTGTATTTTGTGCTTGGTTATCACCAAGTCCATGCAGATAATCTCTGATTTGAATAGCTACTGGCCTATTACTCTCCCATACCCTGCCATTAGATCCGAGAAGCTCATTCATAAAGTAGAAGAATAAGCACAAGATTAATCCACCATACTTGAATGAATTCTTTTTATCTTTCTTGATTTTTTGCAGATTCTTTAAGAGTTGGTTTAGGAGAAGATGACAGAGATCATAGTCTGCATCCTTTCTTAACATTTCATAAGCTGTATAGATGGCAGTTCCAGGCACAGAATTTTCCTTGCTAGAATGATATATCTTATATCCAATGATCATGGAAGCAAACTTGACATCCGGATCAGTGATGTCATCTACTGTCATTGCTCTTTTGTCAAACTTAGATCCGGTAGCATCACTCACAGTTTGGTTCTTTACAGATTTAAGAACAGGAATCCCACCGGATGAATGTAATCCGGTAACTACCCTGATGGCACCTTTAGTGATCTTGATTGGTCCATTTAACCACATGAAATTATCATGTATTCTGCTCAAGATGTACCTAACCCATTCATCCTCCATAAAATAGGGGAAGTGTATGTATTGTGTAAAGTGCTTGTTCCGAAGGCCAACATATTGGGGTTTGAGCTCAAATGAATCATCTAACAGTTGTTTGTGATAGATATCTTAGTTTGAATTCCCCAAACTCTTCAACATTTGCATGTATATAAACCCTAATATCTTTGGTGTGCAACACACCATGCGGAACACTGGTAAATGCACCTAGGGGATCTACCTCCAAGGATTTGTATGGATGTTTCTTGAATGTGGGGCGAGGTCTATCAGAGATCTTAACTATATTTGGAGTTGCCATTTTTCAAAATATTTGAAGTGAGATATTGAAAACGAAAAATACCTTAAGCACCTTCGGTTACACGGAGTGGTTGGATTGATTTCTGTATGCAATGACTTCTGCAAGTGATCTTCGGTGAACTTGATGAATTTTGTTGTAGAGCTCCACTTTTCGCTTCTTCTTGAGTGCAGAATGAACAAGTGATTAAAGAGAAAACCCTTATATCACTCCGCAAACCCTAATATTAGACTGCAATAAATGCTTGACCTACATTATTCCGGTTGGCCTTATTCGGATGACTTGAAGAACCAGATCTGTCCAGATCTATGAACATCATGTGAATCTTCCAAAATATGAACAAATTGAGATGACACATCACAAGGACATCCCAAACACTCTGTCCAATCTACAAAATAGGATAATGCACTTCCGGATCTCACCGGACCTTTTTGTAACACTCTGTCACTCCGGAGCATCTCCTGGAACTGGTTCTACTTGATCGATCACAACTTCTTCACATCTTCAATCGGACCTCTGAAATATTAACTGGATCATCTCAAGACTCATATCTACAAACCCTTTAATCCGCATCCTCTTCTTGTGCCAATTCCAGCACTACTTGACTGGCTGGGGGAACAAGGTTTTCTTTGTGTCTCCCCCTGAGCCAGAGCTCACCTTTTAATTTCCAGAAGGAATATCATCACTAGAGTCTGGTGTGGATCCAACCTCTATATTCTCTATACTTTTCTTCACCCAAATCTTGCTCATCTCACTTTTAACTTCATCCGCATTCACTTTTTGTTTACCCTTATCTTGAATTTGATTATGATATACCGGACCTCTTTTGTCCTGATTTTTATTTCTGCAGAATTTTGCACTATGACCGGATCTATTACAAATTTGGCAAACAACATTTCTTTGCATATTTGACTGATATCCTTTTGATCTGCATTGATTAGCCATATGACCTATTCTATTGCATGCAAAGCATCTACCATTTAATAATTTGTTCATTTACATATTTCTGCATTCATGAGATTTGTGACCATACCTTTTGCAGTTAAAACACTATCCGAAGAAGGAAGAATTAGTCTGATTCATTCTCTTTCTGCACTGATTAGCTTTGTGACCAAAGAGATTACAGCTATGGTAGTATCCATTGAAAGATGGATATCTTTGAGCATTGGGCTGTCTTACCGGAGATCTTCTAGGCCTGTTCCTTGGATTTTCTAATCCAAAATTCTTCTGACTGGATCCAGAGCTTTCTCCTTTCTCATATCCCAAACGACACTTGTCATCTACCCTTTTTTGACTTCCAAGAAGAACTTCAAGTTGAGCAGAACTTATCTTGAATTTCTCTTTATATTCATTTGCTGATTGAAGATCCCTTTTGAGAGAGACAATTTGATCCTCAAGTTTTTCTTCATTTTCTTTAGCATCTTCAAGATCAGATTCAAGATGTCTGATAATTCTATCCATTTGGTGGTAATCTTCTAATTTCTCCTTGAGAGATTGTCTTAGATCATCTTCAGTTTTTCTTTTCTCTTCAATCTCTTGGGTAAACTTTATAACTCCTGATTCCATTTCATGTCTTATCATAATGACTTCTTTTGATAACTTTTCACATAACTTGGTTTTTTCAGTCAGCTCTTCATTTGCATCATTAGCTTCACCTTGTCTTGCCAATTGCTGAAGCAGCTCCTTTCTCTTTTTCATAGAGAGACTTAATTTGTCTTTTAGTTCTCTCATGAAATCATCAGCCTATTTGTCTTTCCTTTAATTCATTGACTTCAGAGTTTGACTGTTCAAGATCCTCAAGGGCAGTCTTGAGTTGCTCCTTTAAAGCATATGTATCCATTTGGATTCCCAGATCTTCCTCGAGCTGTTAGACTCTTGTTAGGGGGAACTTAGCTTTGATACCAATTGTTGATAACTGAGAGGCGGGGGGGGGGGTGAATTAGTTATCCTAATTAATTCTTCCTCTTCAACTTTTTTATTAATCAATGCAACATTAATTCAAATAAGCAAACATTACCATGAAAAAGAAAAACACATGACACAGTATTTTTGACATGGAAACCCTGTTAAGGGAGAAAACCACGGGGTGATTAACCCAAATATTATTCTCTGTTAGAAGAATAAGGAAATACAAAATGGCACTTGCCAATTAGGGCTCACTGCCTGAGCACACTGCTCACAAAGGAGGTACACTACCTACAAGGAGACACACTGTCCACAAAAGAATGTTATACAATATTTGAACTGAATGGAAGCATCCACATATGCTGGAGTTCAGTTCCGATTAGGCTTAGTACACTGATCTGCTGCACTTCATCTTTCCTCTTCTCTTATGCTGCTTTCCTTTCACATACCGGATCTTCCTTACTGCTTGTGCTCTGCTCTACTTTTTTCCGCATACTTCATAACACAACAACATTTCTCACAACTAAATCCATCCTTTATATATATTCGCACAAGTGATTTCATTATCTTTCTAGTCGGCATCCAGAATAGTCAATTCTTTTCACAAACTCTGATCTGTCAGCTGAATCCTTCCACACCAAGTAATGCGGATCAAAACTATGCTTGTATAAATCATTTATCATGTCTGCCAAACATGATTCATGCCTTCATAACCTTTACCACCATCAGTAACACATCCAGAAAATAGTCTGATGTTCTGTCAGTCAGTTCTTCCTCTGTTCACACTGTCACTCAGGAACCTGGTACTCAAGTATTCATATCTTTTACCTCATTTATCACCGGAGGCTACAACCTTAGAATCTATTACTCAAGGTAGTCCTCTTGACTTCCCGAAAACCACACTTTGCCAAGATACTTCCTCTGAGAGATCCAGACCAGTCTGTCAGACCTTGCCACATGCTCTGTTCTTGTTTTTTCCGGACCATAATAATCTTCATTCTGACTTCCGGTAGAGACACACCATGTCCTGCGGATGTGTGAGATGAACTTTGTTGCCATCAATGACAACAAACATGAATCCATATAGTGTCTCTTGTCAACATAAACTTCTTTGTCTCTATCGTCTTCAACCTTTTCTGTATCAGCAAATCCATCTGACTCATATCCAATTGGTTATGAGATTTTTTGAATATCTTCATCTAACTTCATATTTGTACTCTCAATGATCTTTCTCAGTCTTTTATTGTAGCACTGGTAAGCCTTGATCTTAGTAGAGTACCCAAGGAATATGCCTTCATCACATCTAGTATCAAACTTTCCTAACTCTTTATCTTTTTTGATATAACATTTGCTTCCAAACACTTTGAAGTACTTGACAGTAGGAGTTCTTCCATACCACAACTCATAAGGTGTCTTTGTTCCATTTGTTTTGACTTGCACTCTATTTTGAATATAGATAGCAGTGTGTATTGCTTCTTTCCAATATACTTCCGGTAGTTCTACTTCATTGATCATTGTTCTAGTAGTTTCTTGAACTGTTATGTTCTTTCTTTCAACCACTCCATTTTGCTGAGGAGTCTCGGGGCAGACAATTGTCTCTTTATTCCATGTTTTTCACAAAAAGAATTGAATTCATTTGATGTAAATTCACCACCTCTGTCAGACCTCAAACACTTGATTCTCAAATCTAATTCATTTTCAACCATAGCTTTGAATGCCTTGAACTTGTCTATGGATTCTAAATTTTCTCTAAGAAAAGTAACCCAAGTCATTCTTGAATAATCATTAATAAGAAGCATGAAATACCTATCACCTTATAGATGTCTTGTTCTTATAGGACAACACAAGTCTGTATGCATCAGCTCCAATAGACTAGTAGAGAATTGTTCTTTGCTCTTGAATGTAGTCCTTGTCAACTTCCCAAACTGACATTCTTTGTACGTATGATTGTCAGGGTTTACAATCTTAGGTAGATCTCTTATAGCTTGAACTGTGCTTATTCTCACCAAGTTGTCAATGTTAATGTGACATATTCTCCTATGCCATAACCATCTTTCATTTTTTTAAGCCAACAAACAATAGACATCAGTACCTCTTAGTTGATAAACATTGCCATGCGTTTTCTTAATAGCAACAATTATAGTTCTGGAGCTTTTCCTTATCTCACATCCATTATCCTTAAACACAAGATTGTATCCTTTGTTACACATCTGAAAAACACTTAGAAGATTATGCCTTAATCCCTTAACATAAAGAACATCATTTGTATTATGCTTGCCATCAAAACTAATTGGCCCCTTTCCACAAATCTTACTAGCTGCATCATCACCAAACCTAGAACTAGTCCTTTGTCATATTTTTCCACCTTAACAAACTTACTCTTATCTCCTATCATGTTATCTGAGCATCTACTATTAATGATCCATTCATCTTCCTTTTCAACATGAAATGCAGACATCACATTTACTCCTTCTAGACTTCCTTTCTTCACACAACTTGCAAGGTTAGTAGAAATAGGTTCTTCTCTTAGGGAAATAAACAAGCATTCACTAGCATTACCATCTTCAAAATCAGGGTCATCATCAGTTACACCTTCATCATCTCTAACATAATAACTTTTCCTTACCATATTATTTTTACTTTCATTGTTCTTGATCCTTAAAGCTCTGTCAGAACATCTTGAAGCATAGTGACCAATCTTACAACAACTAAAGCATTTGAAAGGAAGATTACCTCTGAACTTTCCACTACCTCTTTTCAATCTTCTCATAAAGTTTGTCTCAAGCTCATCAAAGTCTTCTTCATCTAATTCCACAATATACTTCTCTGATCTAGTAGCCTTTTCTTCTTTAGCCTTAAAAGAAGTCTTAGTTTTCACAGGGCCATCAGTAGTACCAAATTCTCTGAACTCAAAAGTAGTCAGTTTACCAAGCAATTGTTCTTTTGAAAGCTTGCCCATATCAAACAATTATTCAATGGTAGACACTTTGTGACTATAAGATTTGGGAAGAGTTCTGAGTACCTTATCTACAATATCCTTATCATCTATCTTTCCACCAAGACCTTTGATGTTGCTGACAACTTCATCAATCTTCTATATGTAACTTGTTATGTTCTCATCTTTAGACATCCACAAGGTTTCATATTTGGTCTTTAAGTTCTACAACTTAGGCTTCTTGATAGATTCATCACCTTCATAGATGCTTTTCAATTTCTCCTAGATCTCATGAGCAATTTCCAGATCCACATCTTTTGTCATTTTAATGTTAGATAAAGAATTTAGTAAAGCATTTTTAGCTTTGTAATTAGTATCATAAGCCCTAATCTCAAGTACAATCTATGGACCATTGCCAGGTATTTTGCATTCATCTTCAACTATTTTCTAGACATTAAAGCTAACAAAAACAAGATATCTTTGTATTTGTACCTTCCAGAAGGCATAGTTAGATCCATCACACTTAGGAATGTCTTTCTTGTGCACCATCCCAAATCTACGTTAAGCTGTTAGGCTTTCTTCCAAGAAACCTTGCTCTTATACCAATTGTTGAAGGCACAAGATAACTAAGAGGGTGAGGGATGAATCATTTGTATCAAAAAATTTAAACCCTCTTAAATAAGATCACATCCACATTTACTTTCTTTAAACACTTAATCAGCTATGAAGATTAAACATGAAATGCAGAATAAAAAACTTAAACAAATCAACACCATACACACATGAACACCAAACTTTTATGTGGAAAACCCTAATAGGGAAAACCACAATGAGTGTTATCTCACAATATAATGTAATAGTAATATCAAATTACAAAAGGCTCACTACCAAAAGGGATTAGAAAGGATCATTGCCATGAACTAATATAATTGGATCTGCACATACAAGTGTTTAGCTCCATTGAAGCACAACAATCATCATCTTCACAGCCACATTCAAACTATGCCTTTGATTCACATTCACCTCAAGGATTCCATCATTCATGCACACCACACACTTCACTTGAATCGTTTACACTTATTTATATCATCATCAACCTTGAAACATTCACCAAGGTTAGAAAAACACATTACAACCCTTAAAACAATCTTCAAGGTTGACAAACATACATAATTTGAATTAGGTCTGGACCTAAACATCTTGCGACACAAAGGAATGAAGGTGAACCACTTTACACCTTAGCTTGAACCTAAATCTATCTAGGCATGCTACACAACACTTACACAATCATGAAAATATCTCCTTAATCACCGCAACCATCCAAGGTCATCCACACAACACAAATATAAGAACTTCTTGATCACACACTTCCATGATCATATCCATAACTTGCAGACCTTACACAATGCATTAGCATAATCTTGAAACATCCATGAACAACATAAATTCACCACCTATTGAAATGCACAAGACAACTAAGAGGGGAGGGGGGTGAATCAATTGTTATCAAAACTTAACTTCTTATGAACATCAACTCATCAAACACTTAATCATTGTTATTATGATTTAACCATGAGTGCAAGAAATCAAAAACTAAAGCACAAACACATTTTCAACACAAGAGACACCAAATTTTGATGTGGAAAATCCTATAAGGCAAAAACCACGGTGAGTGTTAGCTCACAAAATAATATGTTATAGCAATATTGAAAATCAGAGGCTCATTGCTCAAAAGAGGCTCACTGCCAATTGAAGAGGTTCGCTGCCAAGAGGGTGGATCACTACCGGTGGGTGGCTTATTTCCAAAAGGTGGTGAAATAAGATAATAGCATCTACCTCATGCCTAGATTCAGTTCCATTGAAGCACAATAGATTTCCTCTGTTGTGCTCTACTTTTTGACTTCACACTATCTTTGCATCTTGACACACTTTTTCGCAAATTGATTACAAGTATTTATACAATTCATCAACCTTAGAATGTACATCAAGGTTGGCATTACAATCATCAACCATTGGAACAATCTCCAAGGTCGGCATTACAATCATCAACCATTGGAACAATCTCCAAGGTCAGCATTACAAACATATATTGGAATAGGTCTGGAGCTAAACATAATTATAAGGGAGAACAATGAATGTGGACCACATCAAGGCTTAACTAGGACTCAAATACAATCTTCCATGCAACATCATGCTTCCACAGTCTTCAATGCATAACTGCAAGTAGTAATAACAACCAAGTTGACCAAGACCAGTTTTATCACTAAGACATTCAAGAACATGCTTTATCTATGATCTGTATTTTACTTTATAGACCAATCAAAAGGTAGGAACATGATCAGGAGACATCCATAAACATGTTATAATCATCAAAAACATCCGTACAACACCCAAACACTTTATCCAAAAGATTCTTCAAACCGGAGCACTTAACCATCACTGTTAGCTACTGTCATAAAGAAAAGATCGCTTGCGGAGAATGAAATCACAAACCATTTGACTTGAAAGCACATAACATCATCCTAGACTTAACTCTAGAACTGCAGGTCAGAAAACTTAATTGCAGAGAAATGTAGAGCAAAATACTTTCTCCCTATCACCACTGAAAGCACAGAAAAGCAATTTTTCCTCCGGTGAACAAAACACACTCAAATTTGCATACTAAAGGCTCAAACTTGGAATATAGAATCTATAGACATCCCTTTAAATAACTTCCAATCTGTAGATAAAGATATTCAATAGAAAAGATTTGCAAAGCAAAACACTGGATTGTTCTTCTGCAAGCCAGAATACTCTGTAACTTACTATTTTCATTAGGAGGGCAAATTTTCTCAAAAGCACTTGGAAAGTTAGTATTAGGAACATATCCTTATCATCTTCAAGACTTATACAAAATAATACAAAGCAACTAACTCATCACAAACAAGCATCAAAACAAGAGCACCGTTGACACCAATGGAAACACATATATGTTGACATCAATGACAACACCGATTAGCACATACTTGCAACACCACCAACAAATTCAGGTACAACAAATCTCACTTGAAGAAAGTTCACTGTCTACTCACAAACAACACCGTCGAACTCTGCTACGTAAAAACTTACTTTCCATAGTACCAAATCACAAATCCTTTGGAATGAAGATAGCTAGGGACATTATAAACATATGTCTAGAACTGCATAATTTGAAACCACTCTGTGGAGAAATGTGGAGCAAAATACTTTCTTCCAGAGATATCTTGCACAACTTAGAAACATTGTGAATTATAGTCTTCAAACTAGTGAACATAACTTCCATTGCATAGTGATCTGGACCACCAAATTTGAGATCTAGCATCTTCGACCATTTATCTAAAATATATCCAAACCTCATCCTTTGGTCTTCAGTATAGAAGAAATGCAAAGAAAAATACTTTCTCCTAGACATATTGCAAACACTGTCAGACATAGTCTTCAAACTGGTGAACATAATTTTCACATTAGAGCATTTTGGAGCACCAAACTCTAGAATTAGCAACTTCAACTGGTTTTCTAAAACATATCCAAATCTCATCCTCTAGTCTTCAACATAGAAGAAATGCGGAGCAAAAACTCAGACAGTATCTTGTAAGCCAAAATACCTTTTTACAACTCTGCCTTCAATATAAATCAAATTTTCTCAAAAGCACTTGGAAGCTCAACATCAAAAACATATTCTCATCATCTCCAACACTTAAACAAAGTAATACAAAGCAACTAACTCATCATAATCAAGAAATAAAACAAGATTACAGTTGACACCAATGACAACACAAACATGTTGACATCAATGACAACACCAATTAGCACACACTTACAACAACATAAAAATTTTCTACTCTAGAAATTGCTAACTCATTGACTTACACAATCAATTATATGCTTGCAACACAAAATTGCTTCCAAGAATATAGATGTCACCTTCCACTAGTCAAACCCCATGCTTATATTCTTTTTTCAAATAGATCCTTCCAATCATATATGAGGAATCCCAATCTATTGGAGAGAAATTCCTCAATCAGAAACAATCTCGTCTCTATTCCAAGAGGAAACTCCTTTCAACAATAGACTCACATATGTTTAGAGAGAAACCCTTACAATATGCAATGGCTTCAAATTTATACACAGACTGGGAAGAAATTGAAAAGTTGACAATTTCATAACTGAATCCCAATAGTTGCCAAGCAATTGAACAATTGTAGAACTGAATCACCATAGTTCTCTTACTAGAACTTGACTCGTGTCATGTCTAAGATAATCCTCTAGGTTATGAAAAAAGTATTTATTTCATTAGGACCCCCTTATCAGTAAAACATATTACCCTCGAACTAAGTCAAAATGTCTCCATCTGTGTTCTTTAGCGTTTGGGAACTTAGACATTCATGACACACCATTAGGAAGAAGTTGTTAGCAAAAGTGGCACTTCGCAAACTTAGGATTTTTCTGACACATACATATCAGAGAAATATTTGGTTCAATAACTAAAAGTTTTTCTAATAAAATGCCTTAACCATCAAGTCCTCTTGTCAGTGAATCTTCACCCCCATGAACCTTGAAATCAACAACAAT
Source organism: Cunninghamia lanceolata (assembly GCA_027924645.1). Taxonomy (NCBI): domain Eukaryota; kingdom Viridiplantae; phylum Streptophyta; class Pinopsida; order Cupressales; family Cupressaceae; genus Cunninghamia; species Cunninghamia lanceolata. Next base: position 4,439,408 of record BSBN01000797.1, read on the forward strand.
TTGACTTCATGAACTTTGAGTATTTTTAACTTCTACAATATTGCCAATATCACCAATCAGTGAACTAAAAAATCCACAAACCCCAATCTTTAAATCCTTTATTGGTAAAATGGCTTATCAGTGAACCTAAAGGTTCGTGAACCGGTGATTTTGTTGACGTACTTCAAACATTACTGACCAAAGGGTCCGCTTCAGTAACTTTAAAAAATGTGAACTCACCTTTAAGGCTTGTCATAAAAGGTTCCCATCAGTGAACTAGGCCATCAGTGAACTAAATAGTTAATGAAGTCAAATTGTTCTAACTTAGAAAACGTGTTCTAACTTAGCCATTTTTCATCCAAATTTCACCAAATTTGAACTAGAGATACCCAATTTTGTCTTTGACAAGATGATGCTCTAAACTTGGCTGAATTAATTTTAATTTTCCTCTTGAAGGAAAAGACCAAAAACAACACAAAAAAAGACAAAGCAAAACTAAAACTGTAACTGGCAACTTGAAATATTTTTGGTTGATGTTGATTGCTTGTGGACTTGGATGCTCCTGCATTAGACATGTTGGGTAAGTGAAATGTTCCATGAGTTGGAAAAATCATGAACATTTGAAAGTACTTGGGATGGTTATCCCATGCTTGGTCTTTACCAAACCTCCTCTTTATCTACTTAACCTCTTCTCTTCATTACATGCTGAAATTATTCAACTCTACTTACACTTCTTGGGATAAACCTTTCATGAGAAAATTCCAAGTGTCCAAACTTTGACTTGTGTTGTTTCCTCTCCAAACCACCACTTCCTTGTTCAATACTCATATTCTTCACATTGTTTGCCACTGCTTTAGGCTATTGTTGCACAAAACCAGTACCACTACCTTTATTTTCAATTGTAGTCCCCTTCATGGGAACCTTCATTGAGTCACTCTACATCTCTCTTGTCACCTTTAGCAACTATTTGTTAGAATCACAACAAACTATCGAACTTCTCTCTTTCACCTATTATCTATTCTCTTTTACTGAACTCAATACATACTTCTCCCCATATTTCACAATGGTATACAAATTCCTTTTACCATCACATATCACTTCCCTATCAAACTACTAAGGTCTACCCAACAACACATGATAGACACTCATTGACATAACATCGCACATTCACTTCATCCTTATATGACCCAATTTGAAAACTAACCATGCATTGCTCCTTCACCACTAATTCATGTTCCTTTTGCAACCAGGTAACTTTATAAGGATGAGTTGTTTCCTCTTTTTCAAACCCAACTTTTATACCATTTCCTTTGAGACTAAGGTATTAGTACTGCGACTATCTACAATTACTTTGCAACACTTACCTCCAGACTTTCATACTGTTCATAAAAGACTTCTCCTTTGAGATGCTCCATCCTTCTTACCTTTGGTGTTATCAACACTCTCTTGATCATAAGAGACTCTCCTTTAGGCTCTTCCGCTTTTGGTGATGCCACACTCTCTTCATCTTCTTGTACCATGTGGTTTATGGCCACACTCTTCTTATATTTCTCTTGATGTAATTGTGGACATTCAAAATCTCTATGTCTAGTCTCACCACATTGAAAATATTTCCCAAGGAACCCTTTGTTGCTACTACCACATCCTCCTATAGTGTATTCTCTTCCTCTCACTCCTTGACTTGACTCCTTATTTCATTTTGAATTTTTTTATTCTTCCTAAACTTGTTTTCCTTTTCTATTGCTTCCTTGTCCTCTTCCTGCTGAGAATTTTTTTCTTCCTGATAAATTATTTTGTTGTTTTCTTTATATCTTTTCCTTCACTTTTGAAGCATATTGATATGCCTCTTCTAGTGTAGAAATCTTTAGCATACTCATCTCATCTTGTATATTAAATCTCAACCCATTGATATATCTAGCTACTTTCTCTCTATCTACTTACCATTTTGTAAAACTCTTTAGTATATTCCTTTATGCTCATATCTTTCTACTTCAAATTATGAAGTTTTCTAAATATTTCAAACTCATAATCTCTGGGAATAAATTTAGATTTCAATCAGGTATCCATCTGATTCCACCATGTTGTTCTCACATCTCCATTTGCTACTCTTTTTCTTTGCAACTCCCTCCACCATAGGGCATCATGTACTTTGAGTTTTGTTTGTGCCAATCTCACCCTTTGAGGATCACACATATTTTCATATTTAAAATATTCTTGCAATTCTCCTATCCAATCTATCAATTCTTTAGGATTCAATGTTCCAGAAAAATTTGAAATTTCTATTTTGTTACCTCCTCAAACTCTGGCAAGTGCTCTCAGGAACCATTCTTCTCCAGCATCTACTAGTTGTTCATTTTATCTTTCTCCCTCAACCTCCACAATTGCATCCTCATCATCAACATGATCTTCTGTACAATCTAGGTTTCTTCCTAATCCAGCAACTAAATTCTTCAACTCATTCCTCATTTCAAAACAAAACTATTCAAACATCTCCATTCTTGGTGTAGTCATAGTAGGAGGGTTCATAGAGTGAACTGTCCAGGCCATGCAACAAGAGTAAACACAACTGAAACAACTCAAATATATGAAACAAACACAGATTCAGTCATTCAGTATATAATAGAATTCAAATACAATTTGGCTAACATCATGCAGGCTTACAACTAGGGCTCAAAGGCCTATTTACAGAAATATCAGAATATGCACAAGATATAGCGTTGAAGCTCCTTCATGCAAAATCAAAACTATGAACATATGCTAATCATCATAACGTGACAACTAACTACTTTCCTAGGATCTATTACATCAATATATATCATCTCCGGAACAATATTATCCTCTGCATCAGCCAAGGAATGTTACAAACTCCAATGAAGACTTGTAATGTGTACATGGATAAGTCAGACCTAATCATGTAGCACAACTCCACAAATGAATGGAATGATGTGCGGATCTTGGGGAAGGTTGGCCATGAACCAAATATCATTGAATGATGTGTTGTTAAGCTCCACAAGTCTAGGAATGCTCTGCAAGTCTTCTCCTTTAGCTACTTATCAAAGATTGTTAGGATGGTCTATTATGAGAAAACAACTGATCTTCTGATAGTGGTAACTTTTCGGTACTAAATCCAAATGCTCTAAATTCTGGATATGATGTAGATGAATGAATCTAGATACTAAGTCTAGCTCTGCAAGATGTGAAATGTAACTACGATAGAATGCAGACCAACATATAGAAACTGCTTCTGACTGAACTACCTGAAAATGAAAGGAAACAAACTGAACTGTAAACAAACTGAAATGCAAATGTTTTTGGTTGATGCAAGATTTCTCTTAAACCAGGGATGCTCCTACATCAGACATCTAGGGTTATTGAAAAAGTGAGTCCCTCACGTTACTGGGGCTAGGGGAGAACCAAGACGGTCCACCTCAACTTGAGAAATCCATGATGAATCTTCTTCCAGTCCGCCTTTCCACTTCACAAGGTATTCTTTGTATTGTCTTCCTCTGGTGCTACGTCCAACTCTACTATCCAAGATGTCTTCAATATACTCTAGTGCTTTGTGTGGTAACTACTTCTTCAGGACTTCTTCCATGTTGTCACTGAACTCTGCTTCATGATACTAATATAGGTCTACAATGTTGAAAATAGGTGATATACCCAAGGTCTCCGGTAACTCCACTTCATATGCATTTCCTGAATCAAAATTTCTAAGTATCTTACAAGGTCCAAACTTCTTCATCTTTAATTTGTTATATGTCCCAATTGGAAATCTCTCTTTTCTCAAGTTACTTCATCTCCAAATTCAAATTCTTTATTCCTTCTCTTCTCATATGCCTTTTCCTTATACTTACTGTTCATATCCTCCAAATGATTCTTCACCTGATTATGCACTGTCTTCATGTGATCTGCAAATTCCTCTACTTCTGCACTTCTCTTTACTTCTGTGCCAATGTCTCTCAATTCTACAACTCCTCTATGTGTTACTCTAGTAACAATCTCAAAGGGTGTTCTTTTGGTACTCCTATTTATTGAATTATTGTATGCAAACTCTGCTTGTGAAAGAATCAAATCCCAACTTCCTGCTTTCTCTCCAACAATACATCTCAACAAGTTTCCCAAACTCCTATTCACTACCTCTGTTTGTCCATCAGTTTGTAGATGAAATGCTGAACTGAACTTCAAATCTATCTTCATCTTCTTCCAAAGTGTCTTCCAAAAGTATCCAACAAACTTTGTGTCTTTGTCTGAAACTATACTCTTAGGTAATCCATGTAATCTCGCAATCTCCTTGAAAAATAGGTCTACTACATGCACTGCATTGGTTGTCTTCTTACAAGGTATGAAATGAGCCATCTTTGAAAATTTGTCCACCACTACAAATATTGAATCATGTCCTCTTTGTGTCTTTGGAAATCCTATTACAAAATCCATGCTTATGTCTTCCCAAGCTCTCTCCGGTACTTTCAAAGGTCTATACAATCCAATATTCTGACTACTCCCTTTTGCAACTTGACAAACTCTACAACTCTACACAAATTTCCTAACATCCTTATGTATTTGAGGCCAAAAGTATTTTTCACTTACCAAAGCCACTGTCTTATCAATGCCAAAATGTCCTGCCAATCCACCACTATGTTTCTCCTTGATCAAATTATCTCTCATTGAACAATTAGGTATGCACAACTAACTTCCTCTAAACAACATATCTTCCTGAATGAGATAATCTAGCCACTTACTCCTATCTATCACAACAGGTTCCTTACATGCTTTCCAAGGTTCTGCAAAATCAATGTCTCCCTCATACATGTTCTTCAATTCATCAAAACCCAACACTTCAACTCTCATTTATGTCAACAAGTTTCTTCTTCTACTCAATGCATCAACAACTTTATTTGATTTTCCACTCATATGCTTCAACACAAAAGTGTAACTTTGCATGAATTCTACCCATCTTATATGTCTTTGATTCAACTTTTGACTATTCAAATATTGCAAAGCTTGATGATCTGTATATAGTACAAACTCCTTAGGCAACAAGTAATGTCTCCACATCTTCAAGGCTTGAATTATGGCATAGAACTCTTGATCATAAACTGAATATCTTATCCTTACATCATTCAACTTTTCATTGAAATATGCTATAGGTCTACCTTCTTGACTTAATACTGCTCCAATCGTATTTCCACTTATATCACAATCAACTTGAAATATCTTATTGAAATCTGGTAATGCCAAAATAGGTTGCTTTGTCACTTTCTACTTCAACAATTCAAAACTTTTATTTGCTCTAGATGTCCACTTAAAGTCTTTCCTATCACCTCTCATTGTCTTTGTCATAAGGTTACTTATTGAACTAAAATTTCTAATGAACTTCTGATAGAAACTAGTCAATCCATGAAATGATCTAGACTCTCCAATGCTCTCTGGTGTAGGCCATTCAACAATTGCTCTCTTTCTTAGGGTCCATCTTCAATGCTTTCGCATAAATCACAAACCCCAAAAATACCAACTCTTCCTTCATGAAACTACATTTCTTGATGTTTATCAACAATTTCTCTTCTCTCAACCTCTACAAAACTTGTCTAATATGCCACAAATGTTCCTCTTTTGTCTTACTAAAAATCAAAATATCATCCAAGTATACAATCACAAAATTACCCAAGAATTTCTTCAACACTTCATTCATCAATCTCATGAAAGTACTTGGTGCATTTGTCAATCCAACAGGCATCACTAACCACTCATACAATCCTTCATTTGTCTTAAAAACAGTCTTCCATTCATCTCCCTCTCTGATTCTGATTTGATGTATCCACTCTTCAAGTCTATCTTTGTGAAATATCTTGCTCCACTCAAACAATCCATGATATCATCCATCCTAGTTAAAGGAAATCTATACTTAACTGTGATTTTCTTTATTGCTCTCGAGTCAGTACACATTCTCCATTCTCCATCTTTCTTTGGTGCCAATACTGCAGGTACAACACAAGGATGCAAACTTTCTCTAATCAAACCTTTCTTCAAAAACTCATGTATCTATCTATTCAATTCTTCATTCTCTGTCTGTGTCATTTTGTGTGCTGCTTTGTTAGACAAGCTTTCTCTTGGTATAAGATCCATGTGATGACTGATACTCCTTATAGTTGGCAATCCTTTAGGCACATTATCCAATATGATGTCTTCATACTCTATCAGCAACTTTGTTATCTCGTCCGATTCTTCTTTTCCAGTCTCTTTCTTCAATGTTTCAAGTTTCTTAGGAATCAAAGCATAACACATATTCTCATGTCTCAAACCATCAAGAAATTTTCTTCTATCTACCAAACAGATTCTAGCATTTCCACATACTTCACTCTTAGGATCATCTTCTAAAGGAATCAAATTAATTCTCTTTCCATTTATTGTTATAGTGTATGTATTCTTTCATCCATCATGTATAGGTTTTCTATCATACTGCCAAGGTCTACCCAACAAGATATGATAAACATCCATAGGCATAATATCACACAAGACTTCATCATGACAAGATCTAATATGAAATTTCACCAAACATTTTTCACTCACCAATACCTTATGATCATCCTGAAACCATGCTATCTGATAGGGTTTAGGGTGTTTCAATCTTTCTAACTTCATCTTATTTACCATCTCCTCTGAAACTAGGTTATCTAAACTACCACTATCAATTACAACTTTACAACACTTACCTCCTGATTTGCATCTAGTTCTTAACAGACTTTTCGTCTGCAGTGGTTCTTCATTTGCTTCTACTTGAAATAGTGCTCTTCTCATCACAAGTGATTCTCCTTTCTTCGGTTTACCAACCAAACTAGGTGATCCAATAGGTTCTTCTTCAACATAGGCTGCTCTTCCACTATTTTCTATCTTCTTACTTGTACTACCCTGATTACATTCGAATGCTCTATGTCCTTCATCTCCATGCTTGAAACAAGTACCTCTGAATGTTCTCTTATTAAATCCTCTCTCCTCTCTTCTATATCCTTCATTTTGGTATGCACTAGGGCTTCCTTTCTGATAAAAAATTTTGTCATCTCTCTGGTAAGCATTATTATCTTTGTCCTCCTTCTTGAATGTGCTGTCAAACTTGTTCTACTTTGAATGTGATCTGTCTCCTCCAGAAAATATTCTACCTCTCTAAAATTTACTTCCTCTTCCTTTCTATCTCAGATCATGTCTTTTATTCATCTTCTCTTCAACTTTCAGGGCAAACTAATATGCTTCTTCCAAAGATGTCATCTTTACCAAGCTTAGTTCTTCTTGAATGCTCAATCTCAGTCCATTGATATATCTAGCCACTTTCTCCTTGCTTTCTTCACTATGTCCTATCCTTATAATCATTTTATGAAATTCTTCAGTGTACTCCTTCACAGATTTCTCCTTTTGTCTCAGGTTTTGCAATCTTTTCAATAGTTCTGACTCATAGTCAGTAGGTATGAATTGATTCTTCAATTTTGTCACCATCCTATCCCACTTTGTAATCTTTTCTTTTCCTCTTCTATTTCTTTCCAACTAAACTTCTTTCAACCATATAGCAGCATGTCCTTTCAATTTTGTCTTTGCAAATTTCACCTTCTCTAGATCTTCAACTTCTTCATATTCAAAGTATTCTTCCATGTCATTTATCCAGTCAATCAATTCTTCAGGGTTCAAATTACCAATATAGTTCGACACATCAACTCTAGGTCTTTTTCCAATCTTCAAAATAGCTCACAACATCTTTACTTGATCTGATTATTCTTCTTCATCACCTCCTAGGGTTTCACCAATTTGTTCAATAGATGAAATTCTTCTTCATCATCACTTTCAACATTAGGTCTCGGTGTCAATTCTCTTCACCTATCTTCTTCAATAACATCCAAATCAATTCACATCATTTTCATGATATCCATAATTTCATCCATTCTACCAGCCATCGTTCCAACAGCAACAACTCTTCTTAGCATCATTCTTCCTAGGATCAAGTGCAAACTAACTCAAGTTTGGTGATCGGGCTACAAGGTGATAATTGCCTCACAATCAGTGATCGGTTGTGACACAAGTAACATGCCTCAGTTTGGTGATCTTTCCACAACAAGATCTTATGGAATTCCTTCGTTACCTTTTCTCAACTCGCTCCCAAAGATTTGAATTTTCACTTTGATACCACTTGGGTGCAGTCACGATAGGAGGGTTCATAGAGTGAACTGTCCAGGCCATGGAACAAGAGTAAACACAATAGAAACAAATCAAAGATATGAAACAAACACATATTCAGTCATTCAGTATATAATATAATTGAAATACGATTTGGCTGGCATCATGCAGGCTTACAACTGGGGCTCAAAGGCCTAATTACAGAATATCAAAATATGCACAAGATATAGCGTTGAAGCTCCTTTGCGCAAAATCCAAACTATGAACATATGCTAATTATCATAACTTGACAACTAACTACTTTCCTAGGATCTATTACATCAATATATATCATCTCTAAAACAATAAATTCCTTCGCGTCAGCCAAGGAAGGTCACAAACTCCAATGAAGACCTATAATGTGTGTACACAGATAGGTCAGACCTAATCATGTGGAACACCTCCGCAAATGAATGGAAGGATGTGCAGATCTCAGGGAAGGTCAATCATAAACCAAATATCATTGAATGATATGCCGTTAAGCTCCACAAGTCTAGGAATGCTCTGCAAGTCTTCTCCTTTAGCTAATTATTAGAGATTGTCAGGATGCTCTATTCTAAGAAAACATCTGATCTTCTGATAGTGGTAACTTTTTGGTACTTAATCCAAATGCTCTAAATTCTGGATATGATGTAGATGAATGAATCTAGATGCTAAGTCTAGCTCCACAAGATGTGAAATGTAACTGCGGTAGAATGCGGACCAACATACAAAAACTACTTCTGACTAAACTGCCTGAAAATGAAAGGAAACAAATTGAACTGTAAACAAACTGAAATGCAAATGTTTTTGGTTGATGCAAGATTGCTCTTGAACCAGGGATGCTACTGCATCAATTTTAGGAACACTTTTTCTTAGGGGCATGTTCTCAAAATACAACCTCTACTGTTTGCTATCCACACACATTGTGAAAACAAATATCCTCTTCTTTCCAACTCTAATGTCTCCTTCAGCCCTCTGTAATTGTAGGACTCCTCTTCACACCTACAAATACCTTCTTGAGCCCTCTAAGACAATATTTTAACACTTCAAATTCTCCACAATATATCTCCTCCCAGCAAGAAAACCTAGTTTTGATTCCACTTGATGCATTTAAGACCAGGGGGTTTTACCAAACTACCTAGTCATGTAGCCAATACAACGTAACAGAAGAAAATATTCATATAACATCACAAAAATTTGAAATTACTTTTTATTAATAACAAATTTACTAATTACATCAGAAATTTACTACTCCAGCAATTGCAAACTCATCGACCTACATAATCAATTATATGCTTACAACACAAAATTGATTCCTAGAATATATATATCACTCTCCACCAGTCAAACCCCACGCTTACATTCCCGTATCAAATGGATCCTTCCAATCATATATGAGGATTCCCAATCTACAATAACAATCTCACATCTATTGGAGAGAAATCCCTAATCAGTAACAATCTCATCTCTATTCCGAGAGGAACCTCCAATCAACAACAGAATCACATATGTTTAGAGAGGAACCCTTACAACATGCAATGGCTTCCAAGTTATACATAGACTAGGAAGAAATTAAACAATTGATAGTTTCATAACTGAATCCCAACAATCATGATGCAGTTGAACAATTATAGAATTAAATCACCACAATTTGCTTACTAGAACTTGACATGTGCCATGTCTAGGATAATCCTCTAGGTTATGAAAATAAGTACTTATTTCATTAGGAACACCTTATCAACAAAACATATTACCCTCAAATTAAGTTAAAATATCTCCATCGACATTCTTTAGGGTTTGGGAACTTAGACATTCACAACACACCATTAGGAAGAAGTTGTTGGCAAAAGTAGCAATTCATGATCTTAGGATTTTTTTGACATATACTAATCAAAAAATTATTTAGTTCACAAACTAAAAAGTTTGTTGATACAATGCCTTAACCATCAAGTCCTCTTGTCAGCAAATCTTCACTAGCATGAACCTTGGAATCAATAACAATTTGACTTCACAAACTTTGAGTATTTTCAACTTCTACATTTTCAGGAATATCACCAATCGGTCAACTAAAGAAACCACAAACTCCAATCTTTAAATCCTTTATCGATAAAATGGCTTACTGGTGAACCTAAAGGTTCACAAACTTGTGATTTTGTCGATGTAGTTTTCAAACTTCATACTTTTCTAACCAAAGGCTCCCCTTCAACAACTTGGAAAAAATGTGAACTCGCCTTTAAGGCTTTTTAGAAAAAGTTCCCATCGAAGAACTAGGACATTGGCGAACTAAATAGTTCATGCCGACTTGTTCTAACTTAGCCATTTTTCATCCAAATTTGAATTGGAGATACCCAATTAGCTCTTTGATAAGATGATACTCTAAACTTGGCTAAATTAGTTTGAATTTGCCTCCTGAAGCAAAAGACCAAAACCAACTCAAAAGAAGACAAAGCACAACTAAAACTGAACTGAAACTGAAACTGGAAACTTGAAATATTTTTTTATTGATGTTGGTTTCTTGTTCACCTGAATGCTCTTGCATCAATTTTTTTGATAAGGCTTTAGAAACTTTCAAGAAAATGTAATTTGTGGGTGTAAAGCCAAATTCCACAACCTTATCTAGTATCCTCCTTTTCCTATGCCAAAATGGGAACTTTAGAACAAGGTATGGACATCCATAAAAGCATAAAGGGTATGGGAATTTTGTTAGTTGTTGTAGTTGCAATTGCCCTAGGAGACATGTATGCAAAGTGTGGAAGCATAGATAAGGTGCATGAACTATTTGACATGATGCCTCAAGGGAATATTCTCTCATGGAATGAAATGATTTAAAGATATACACAGAATGGATTTTTTGATAATTCTTTCTAGAAACTTTCAAGCAAATGTAATTGGTGAGTGTAAATCCAAATTCCACAACCTTAGCTAGTGTCCTCCTTGCCTATGCCAAAATGGGATCATTAGAACAAGGCATGTACATCCATCAAAGCATAAAGGATATCGGAATTTTGCCAAATGTTGTAGTTTGAACTACCCTAGGAGACATGTATGTAAAGTGTGGAAGCTTAGAAAAGGCACATGAACCGTTTGAAATGATGCCTCAAAGAAATGTTGTGTCAAGATATGCACAAAATGGATTTTTTGATAAGGCTTTAGAAGCTTTCTATAAAATGCAATTGGCAAGCTTAAATCTAAATTCCACAACCTTATCCAACATCCTCCATGCCTATGCCAAAATGGGATCTTCAGAATAGGGTATGGACAAGCATAAAGGATATGGGAATTTTGTTAGATGTTGTCTTCGCAACTACCTTGTGAGACATATATGCAACTGTGGAAGCATGAATTTTTTTATAAGGCTTTAGAAAATTTCAAGAAAATACAATTGGTGGGTGTAAATCCAAATTCGACAACCTTAGCCAGCATCCTCGTTGGCTATGCCAAAATGGGATCTTCCGAACAAGATATGGGCATCCATCAAAGAATATAGGATATGGGAATTTTTTTAGTTGTTGTAGTTGCAACTACCTTGGGAGACATGTATGCAAAGCGTGGAAGCATAGAAAAGGTGTGTGAATTGTTTGATATGATGCCTCAAAGAAATGTTGTCTCATGGAATGCAATGATTGCAAGATATGCACAAAATAGAGTCCAAGGTTATTTGACCAAAATAGATACATACATTATTTAAATAAATAATGATTAGAAATGGTAAAATTTACCTCAATGATACTACCTCTGCAACCAACCCAAGAAAAACCTCCCGATGGTGAAGCTCCAACATCCACATGTTCATCATCAAATTGTCACTAAATAAGATTAGAATTGGTATATAACAAGTTTACATGTACTATATTTATGATCTTGTTACAAATTAGATACCCATCGACTTGACCTCCTCTCATAACCTTACAGTGGATGACTGATAGATGTAGGATGAATATTTTGACCATGGCATTTCATAGTTACCTACATTAATTTTGACATATAATATCTATTAATATAATTAATTAGATATTTAAAATACAAATATATTAAATTATAGAACCTTATAAGAAATTACCTAGGAATCGATACCTAACATATCATGCAATAAGTCCTTTGTTAGTACAATACCATCCAATATGGATGTTTCCTGCATGCCTACTGTTGCCCCTATGTCGCATAGTCCTGAAACTCTAGAACATCATCTCTAATGTCTACATGGGGAGCGTCCTCGGTCCCATAATCACACAAATCTCCACATGATCAACAAATATTGGGGGACCAATAACACCTACTACTCTCACCCTCACCAACCCAAGAAAGATTGCTACCATGTTGTGCTAAAGACTGGGTGAGGGATCTAAGAGAATGTCTAGTGTCTCCACCTCAACACTCTCCTTCAAAGTCAAAGGGAGTGAGATATGTTGTGGCCTTATAAGGGGTATAGGTGGATAGTTCTAGGCACAATGTTCCCCCCTAGATCTATCCTTTATAGAGCCACCACTTCTGTCATGGAAATCTTGGATGTCAAAGTAGTTTGAAATCTCATTGAGTTTGAACTCACAATAGAGTTTCCTCAAAAAATATTGTGGGACCTCATTATTATTACAAGATGGGTCATCAAAAACCATATACCATCTATCCAAAAAGTTTTAGGATATTCCATCATGCACACACCAATAAATGGGGAATATTTTGCAACTCCCGTGTAATGACTGATTTGTTCTAGGATCAATAAAAAGTGCACATAGATCAATTTTTTTAAAAAAATATCTCTAACCTTTTTGTATAATAATTTATCTGTATAGAATCATTGAGAACTCTCCCTATAGTCTGCCCATTGGTTAATTTGGTTTGTCACGAAGTCAATGTGAGAAATAATGGACTCTAATGAACTGACAAGGGATCTCTTATGATTGTTGCTTGCATTTGAATTTTTCAAATGTTGAACTAATGTTTCAAGTTGTTTTTATTGTCTTGGATTTTCCCTAAATAGTTTTATTATGTGTCACGTGGATGAAAAGGAAGTGAAGGCAGAGTGTGAGGAGGGTTTTGAACCTCCTCTTCACATGTAATTTCATCTCCTAGATTGGGGTTTTCGACTGATTCATTGACTGGAATTTGAAAATAGAAATTCAATTAAAATAATGAAAAACAAATTCAATTCATTTTCAAACGTAGAAAAAAGATAAAAACCCTACCTTCTTCAGTTTGTCAACATTTTTGCACTCGTGCACGATGGGAATGGCAACATAGCATCATGTTATATGTATTTCTCTTTCAACATCATCAATATGCACTCGTAAAATAACTTTACTCGTGTTTTCTTTGCTCTAGAAATGAAAATGAAAATAAAAGGTCTTGGGTTTGTGTTTTCTTAATATTTAGCAGACAAAAATGCGATCACATTATAACATGATTGTATTTTAATTTCCTTTGACCAAAAAGTGGGGTGTCCACTTTTAGGTCCCCCATCTTCATGCATATGCCCGATTCTAGAAGAAAAAAATTACATCATGCACCTCATTTAAAACTTGACATAGAACAAGCCTTTTTCTTAAATTTCCAACCTTTTTCCCATCACTACTTGTGAAAAGAGATTAATAGAAACTCAATATTGAGAGGTTGTGAGAATTAGATTATAGTTTTATGAGTGAGAATGCAATTTAAATTAGACATGATAACTAATATGGCTAAACCCTCTCTATGATAGAAGATAGAAACTAAGGAACAATGATACATTATTTTTAAAATTAGGGATCAAATAAGCTTGTAAGAGGGTAGAAAATTAGAGGTAGATGTAAACATAATGTGAAGATGTGATTGAAAGGAATGGTGATAAAAACAATGGTGGTATAATCCAGTAAGAGATTAGTGGTTATAACAATGTAAATAATGTTGAAGGAAAATCTAGGGTGAAGGTGAAGGAAAATTTGAGAGGGGAATATATGATATCAAATTGTATATTCAAAGAGGTTATAAGTAGGGAGCTAGATATACCAAGAGGATACATATGTAGAAAGTTAGATGAGGAATAGAGGATAGACTAGACAAATTAAATAAGAGAATACTTCCATCACTAAGACCTCTAAGGAATTCAAGTATAATGACAAGTATAGTGATGTCAACAAAAAATACAATTTATTGAAGTTCATAGGTAAAGATTTCCAAAACCCTCGGTCTTCTTTAGTTGAAATTCTTTGAGTTTGAATACATATGAGAGTGATATGGCTTTAAAAATCTTTTTTACCTTATCCTTCGAAAGTTAGAGAAATAATACGATTATGGGCTATTATATACCTTATAGTGGGGTCTACCATGCACTTTTTAGTTATTGTTTTAATTCATATTTTTCCTATTTTCCAAATAAATGATTTTTTGTTTGTATAAAGATTAAAATTACATAATTTTAAGTTAGGGATCAAACACTTCTATTAGGACTAGGGGTTATATTCACCTTGAAATCCTTTTAGACTATGTAGTTTATTTATTTAATAGTTGGTTAATTGCGTGTATACCTTCAAGGTTCATGGAGCACCAACTTGGACATCCACATGAGGTTAGGGAGTGTCTATAATTAATTATTATTCTCTATATAACTTGGAATATTTTTGTAATGGGCATAATGTGGGAGAAATCATTTTAAGGTATCATTGTACACTTGTCATGGAGTGGAAGATAATCTATGATAACTATGACATTGTAAGATGTGCAATAAGCATCTATGGCATTGTAAGAGGTGTAAGAAATCATCTATAACAATGTCTAAGAAGTTGTGTATCTTTTTTGGGCTTAGGTGGGTGTTATTTTATCACTAGTGGGTGGTTTTTATCCTTTAGTAAAGTTGGATGATCATGTTCATGAGAATGGTCTTGAATATAAAAATCCTTGTAACTCTTGGACACATGTCATAGGTCTCTTTTGTATGTTGACTACTTGGGTCATGGTCTGAGTCCATTTTATTGGAAACCATTTATAGTTTCTTGGTTTACATTTGCCTATATATTAAGACCTTGGGATAGTGAAATGTATCTTTTATAGGTTATGTTGTTATGTTGCCAAAATATTGTTAGATTAAAGGGGGAAGTTGTGTTGATGTACTCTACATGTATGATAAATACAAGCTTGTACTCCTCTTGGTGGTGGTATTTTCATTTGAAAGGGTTTTTGCCAAGTATTTTAGTTGATGTAGGGGCATCTTCGTAATTTTCAAATTTTGTGTTAGCCGTTAAAATTTTGGGGTTGTTGTGTAGGGTCAAATGTCAGGTTAGAGGTTGAAGGAAGTTCCTGTCGCCAAAGCAACAGGAACAATAATAGTAGATTATTAGTTTCTAGAGAATCGAATAATGGTGAAAGTGGTGATTATTGCTAAAATCAGTTACAATGTGTAAAATTGACAGCAAGAAGGTTTATTATCTATTTTGAGCAGGTGCTAGCAATGATGTCATAACAAACAAAAGATGTATTAGTGGTGTTATAAGGAAATATTATTTCCTAAATATGGAACAACGGTTAGGAAAATGATTGTAGAATAGGCCACATGCATGTAGGGAGAGAGAGGTTGATAGATAGTGCAACAATAATGTTTAGCTGCATGCAGGCCAAATGGACATAATGTATAAAAGAGTTGTTGAATAGTCGTGGAAGGTTATATCAAGAGGACGTTGCGCACATATAGAGAAGGAGGAGGATGCCACCAAGCCAATAGTTGAGAAGGAATATCAAAAGAGAAACATAAGAGGCCATTGCACGAAGAGAAGGTCGATCTAAGAAGGCTGTAAAGAAGGAAAAGTAATAGAGGAGGTCAGAAAATAGGAAGGCCAACAATAGAAGGCCGAAGAACTGGAAGGCCAGATAGATGAAAGGAATTAGTAAGAAGGACAAAGAGGAAAACAACCAATCGAGGCATCACTCAAACAAAGCCCAACGAAAGCCAAATGAAGTAGAGGGAATCATGAGGAGAAGGCTGATGTAGAAGAAGACCATGGGCCAAAAATAATCGAGACTCAGTGAGAAGGAAATAATGCTAGTTAGAGGCTGACAGAGGTAGAAGCAGCACATAGCAGATAGGGTTGCACAGTTCAGCTGTGGATTGATACATTGTGATTTTGCATAAGTTGTGATGTTTTGTAATAATGGCTGATTTGGTCGAATAAAAAATGAAAGAGTAAAATTTTGTTCATTATGTTATTGTAGCATGTGTGTGGACAACTCCTATAGCTAGTTAGAATTAAGATTGCAGTTATGGTAGTTCTTGTCATATGTATGAGTCTATTTATAAATTGCTTGTTTTTGTCTAATCTTTATCATTACTATTGGTTCCTATCACTAGTGTGACAGTAAGTGTGTCAGAACCATTTGAGTGTGAGAGGCCAGGTAGATAGAGAATGATGCATATAAGTGATAAAGAGAAAGAGTGTGGAGTTTACTAAGACCTGGTGCCATCAGATTGGTATTAGAGCACAAAAAGATCTAGGTGTGTATGTTGAAGGTGTATTTGATCTCCGTTGAAGTTTGTGTGTTGTAGTGTTATTGTTGATTGATAGGGTAGATTGGAGAGAAAAAAGATTAGGTGAGGTAACTGGAAGATGAAAGAAGAAAGAATGATGTAGAAACAATTTGAGAAGGAAAGTCTCACAAAAAGAGACAAAAGGAAAGAAGATAGAAAGATGAAAGATGCAGATTTTGAAAGAGAGATGACATCATTGAAAAGAGACTTGAAAGAGTACATGATTGCAAGGCAGAAATGACTTGCAGAAGAAAGCCAAGAATACTTTTGGGTATGGCCAATGGAGAAGAAAGTAAGGTGGCCTGTGAAATTGATAATAGAGAAAAGAAAAAGGTAGAAGATAAATGCCTTAAGAAGAGTAGATGAGAATGAAAGTAGTACCTACAGAGGTTGGGACAACAAGAGGTTGCCAAAGGAGCAACATGCACTAGAAGTGGTGAATGAAGTTCTCAATGAAGAGAACATGAGGGAAGATAAGAAAGAAAGAGAGGAAGAGAAGAATGTACAACAGAGAGTACTTGAAGCAGAAAATGAAGAGGGAAGAATGTCCATGAAGAGGGCATTAATTGAGACATTGTGGTCTCTTATTTTGTGTGCTAATATTACGTTTATAGATTTGTGTACAGGTGTGAAGAATACAGTAGGGAAGGTCAAGAATGAGATCTTGAAGATGAAGAAAGAGGAGGCAAGTATATTCCCCAAGGAGAGAATTGAACAGGATGAATGGAGTTTGATTGCATCAGTGTGTCTAGATGAGGTTACAACAGAGGTACATTGTAAAGTGCCTAAGAATGAAGTAAAGGATGATGCTGAAGTCCTGTAGTTTGATGAAGGTTATGAGGAAGAAACCCTAGAGTTTAAAGATGCCTTGGAAGATGTTGTAGAAGTAGGGAAGGAAGCCTATGAAGAAGAGTTGGAAATTGAAAAAGCCAGTATAGAGAACAAATCAGGGTAGTAGGTGAAGGAAAGATGCAATACTAATTTTGGTTATGTAAATAAAGACTGTATTATTAGTTTTGGTAAGGAAATTATTAGTTTTGATTGTGAGAATAAGAGTGTGAATAAGAGTAGATGAATTAATAAGGAGAGGAAGCAATAGGAAAAAGAAAATGTGATTAAAGATCATAGGTATATAGTTCCATATTGGTGAGGAAAACAAGTTGTTATGAGGCAGCAACTAACATGTAAAGAAGTAAATGCTTTTGATTGTGTTTATGCTAACAAGCAAGTGAAAGGAATGAAAGAGGTGTAGGTGAATAAGGGGCAGCCAGATTTGAGGATGAATTGGCCAGCAAGGAGGCCTAGGGAAGATGATTGGAGGTTGAAAATAGAGTGAGGAAAGATAAGCACAAGTGCAGCAATGAAGGGACATCAATCCAATAACAAGGTGTAGGCAGAAAATTGAGCAACATTAAATGATAGTGATGAAGAGAAGACAATGAGTTGGAGGAATGACAAAGAGAACCAACCCAATGAACAAAGAAGCATGGTAAAGAATGAAAAAGAAGATGGAAGATGTGAAGAAGAGGTCAATGAACAAAGGACCAAGATGAAACCAACAGAGAATGAGAAAGGAAAAGGTAAAGCAAGTAAAGAAGGTGGAGCAAATTTGAGAACAAATTGGCTGGGGGTTGCAAAGGAAGGTAAGCCAGCTGAGTCAATCAATGATACTTTTGAAATTTTTGTTGATTTTGTTGAAGAAAAAGAAAAGGAAGAGTGGAAAGATAAACAATCTAATTTTTATGATGAGGATGATGAGGCTTTGAATGAAATTTATAAAAATGAGGAAACCATGCAAAAGTTGTTGGATGTGAAAGAGATGTGAAGGAGTAAATACCAGAAGAAGCAAGAAGGTGAGCAAAGGCAAGTTAGAAGGTATGTTGGAAGAGTTGAACATGAAAAGAGGACAACAGTAGCCTCTAGAAATGCAAAATTTGAATAATGGAGCAGTAAATAAAGAAGGTAGTGTAGGGACAACAGATCAATGGATTGGTGCTGAGAAAGAGACATATTTAGTGAAAGATTTTGTGTGTTGTGGAATAAATAGTGAAATTGATAATGGTATTGTTTTGCAGCAGATGGCTGTGGAGGAAGAGTGGCTGAAAAGCAAGTTAGAGGTAGAGATGATAAATATTGATAATGTAGTAGGTAATGTTGAAGATATAGAAATTTTTCCATTTGTTTATGAAATATTAGATATAAATAAAAAGAGAATTACAAATCGAAGGAGGATGGAATTTGTTGAAGATAGTTCCGTGAGGAAGGCAGACATCGATGCACAACAATGTTGGAAGAACATGGCATATGGACCTGGGCGAATGTGGAAGAAGTGAAAGAAAAAGAAATTTTGACAAATTTGTAGAAGGACCACATGTGCCGGAGCACATGATCCTTGTCCCCTGGGGAGTCTGATGTAGGGGCATCTTTGTAATTTTCAAATTTTGAGTTAGCCATTAAAATTTTAGGGCTATTGTGTAGGGTCAAATGTTAGGTTAGAGGTTGAAGGAAGTTCATGTCGCCAAAGCAACAAGAACAATAATAGTCAATTATTAGTTTCTAGAGAGTTGAATAATGGTGAAAGTGGTGATTATTGCTAAAATCAGTTACAATATGCAAAATTGGAAGCAAGAAGGTTTGTTATCTATTTTGAGAAGGTGCTAGCCATGATGTCATAACAGACAGAAGATGTGTTAGTGGTGTTATAAGGAAATATTCTTTCCTAAATCTGAAACAATGGTTAGGAAAAGGATTGTAGAATAGGCCACATGAATGTAGGGAGAGATAGGCTGATAGACAGTGTAACAATAATGTTCAACTACACACAGGCCAAATGGAAAGAATGCAGAAAAGAGTTGTTGAACAATCATGGGAGCTTATATCAAGAAGAGGTCGTGAACATATAGAGGAGGAGGAGGCTGCTAGGCCAATAGTCAAGAAGGAATATCAGAAGAAAAATAGAAGAGGCCATTGCACAAAGAGAAGGCTGATCTGAGAAGGCCGTAAGGAAGGAAAAGTAATAAAGGAGGTCAGAAAATGGGAAGGCCAACAATAGAAGGCTGAAGAACCAGAAGGCCAGATAGATGAGAGGAATCAGGAAAAAGGATGAAGAGGAAAGCAGCCAATCGAGGTGTCGCTCAAACAAAGCCCAACGAAGGCCGAATGAAGTAGAGGGAATCATGAGAAGGCTGAGCAGAAGAAGACTGTGGGGGAAAAATAATTGAGACTCAGTCAGAAGGAGATAACACCAATTAGAGGCCAACAGAGGTAGAAACAACACGTAGAAGATAGGGTTGGACGGTTCAGCTGTGGATTGATACATTGTGATTTGCATAAGTTGTGATGTTTTGTAATAGTGGCCAATTTGGCCAAATAAAAACTGAAAGAGTAAAATTTTGTTCATTATGTTAATGAAGCATGTGTGTGGACAACTCCTATAGCTGGTTAGAATTAAGATTGCAGTTATGGTAGTTCCTGTCATATGTATGAGTTTGTTTATAAATTGCTTGTTTTTGTCCAATCTTTATCATTATTGCTGGTTCCTATCACTAGTGTGACAATAAGTCTATAGGAACCATTTGAGTGTGAGGCTAGGTAGATAGAGAATGATGCATATAAGTGATAAAGAGCAAGAGTATAGAGTTTACTAAGACCTGGTGCCATCATTAGTGCTCTTGTGGTTTGCATATTTTGTATTACTACACTATTATTTCTTTTTCAAAACATGTTCCATCATTATTAATGAATTTGTAGACACTAAGGATCAATAACTTTTATTATATTTTTACTTGGATTATAAACATTTGGTAGCAAAGCTTGGTTGGCTTGATTAGAAACGGGGTGCCTCTTTTGGACTGTTATTAGGTTGTTTATTGTAGTGTAAAATTTTATGTTTTATTGTGTAGTTTATATCCTATCGATAGAGATCATGGCCAACACATCCCATATAGATATCAAGAAATTCAATGGCACAATCTATGATTTTTTGACGATGGAGATGGATGATCTTTTGGAAGAAAGAATTAATGTAGTGAAAAATAATAGTAAATATAAAGGTATATCAAATGAAAGCTAGCTAAGGGATGACAAGAAATCCTAAGGTATTATAAGGTTATGATGCAGATCAAACCTTGAGTGCCTTATCAGACAATCAAGATGAGAAACCAATACACAAAAACACACAAAAAGAACTGACCAAATAACAATGAGTATTTTATTTATTTGCAGTAAATAGAATAAACCTAGGAGTACAATCTTCTTCTTCTTCATCTAAATTACATTCAATTATTCTTCACATTACCTCTAGAATGATCTGACCCCTCACAAAGACATTAATCCATTTTATATTCTCCTGTGGAAGACGAACAGTTACCAATGCTTACCATTGTGAAACTAAACAACCAAAGTACCTTATGCACCTCAAACAAAACACAATAAAAATATTTGGCATGAATTAGAACTTCCAAATTCTCTCTTAATGTTTTCCCCAACAAATTATTCTTATGAGCAATTTTTAATCCATAACTACTTTTTGCAAGAGCACAACCTCAAAACCATGTGCTGAAATTGAAGTTGTGAAAATACGCTAGGAGTCCTTCTCAACAATGGTTAGTGCATGGGTGCAACCTTAAGATCTATGTGATTTGGCAAAGCTGCATTGATGCACTATAGCCTATTTTAGTGCATAGGAGAAGCCTTAAGATTCATGTGATTGGCAAAGTTGTGCTAATGTGCTATAGCCTAGTTTAACACAATGACACAACCTTAATTCTCTATAGGTTGAGTAAAGTTGCCCTAGTGCATAGAAGTTTTCCTTTAAGGTAATTAGTGCATGGGCGCAACTTAAATGAAGTTTCACTAATGCATAAGAAGACTTTGTTAAAGGAAATTAGCACTATAGTGCAACTTCTAACTTACTCATATTGAACAAAGCTACGCCAGAATGCAAAGAAGACTTTCTCATCAACAAACTAGTAAACTTAGGAACTCATCTAATATACTAATTCTTCTTGAAGAAAAAGACTGCACACAGATATAAACAAACAAAATAGAACTCACACTTGAAATCCTTTTTGGTTAATGCAAGATTACTTGTGAACCTGGATGCTCCCACATCAGGTTATGTCTTTCCTATTCTATTATCTTAAATGTTTCTAATGAACCTACCACATTTCAATTGTGAAAGAGAATAAGTGAAATATATCAAACTAAGAGCCTCGTTAACAAATTATATCTTAAAAAGAACTTGTATTCATTAAAAATGAAGGAAGGATACTCTATTGTAGAACACTTAAATATTTTTCAATTTAATCTTGAGTCGGTTATAGTCCATTGATGTTAATATTGAGAAGAGGATAAATGTATTTTGCTACTCTATTCATTACCTAATTCTTAGGAGAGTTTAAATATTTCTCATAGTGGTTCTAATATACTTTCAAAATTGAATGCCAGTGTCGCTACCTTGCTTATAGAGTGGATGCAAAGAAAGTTAAATGATGATGGTTCAAAGGAGGAATTGAATGTGAGAGGAAGACTCAAAGAAAAAATGGGTAAGGATAAGTCTAAAGATAGATCTAAATCTAAGGGTAGATCCAAACCCCTAGTAATAGAAGGTTGAGATGTTGGAGCTGTTTGATTTAAGGCATACAACTGAGAGGGGGGGGTGAATCAGTTGTATAAAACTTCTTGTTCTTTCAAACACTTGATTCTTCGTTGTTAGTTAATAGCATATCAATTAATCATCCATGAAAGCATAATACATAAACACAAGAGCAGATAAACATCAACACATTGAACACCAAGATTTTGACGTGGAAAACCCAGTTAAGGGAAAAACCACGGGGTGATTAACCCAAGGATTATTCTCTGTTAGAAGAATAAGGAAAAGAATGTCACTTGCCAATTAGGGCTCACTGCCCGAGCACACTGCTCACAAAGAGGCCCACTGCCTACAAGGAGACACACTGTCTACAAAGTGATAAGAATCAATATCTTGAACTGGAGAATGACATCTCTACCATGTCCGGATCAGTTCCATTTAAGCCCAAAAACCTCTGCTCTGCCTTTCGCACTTCTCTTCGCTATGCCACACTCATCCACACTTCGAAATGAACTCACAAACTGTTATTTATACAAGACATCGACTTAGGAACAAACATCTAAGTCAGAAAACAACCATAAGAGTATCTGCAAGATGAATAACATATCCGGTTGGCCACCACAAGAACATTCGCAGGATGAACAACTCATCCGGTCGGCTAAACAGAGCAAGAACTTCATCCGGAAGAATAACTTCAATTCCGGGCTCTACTATCAATGCAGACCAACAACACAACCTCAACATGATCCAAGAACCTTCACAAGCCTGCCTGAATGACCGGATACATCCGCACTTCCTCTACTTACTGGAATCTCTTGTCTTCCTCATCCGGAACTTGAAGAACACAGACTGTCCCCACTGTCATAATGCAGGAGGTACTTCCAGACCTCCAAATTATACACAACTCGAGATGGCACATCACAAGGACATCCCAAAGACTCCTTCCAATCTGCAGATTAGGATTATATAGTTCCGGACCTCACCGGACCTTTTTGTGATCCTCTGTCACCTCTGAACACTTGCCGGAACCGGTTCTACACCGACAGCCACAACTCCTTCAGATCTTCATGCGGACCTCTGAAATCTTAACTGAAGCATCTCAAGACTCATATCTACAAACCCTTTAATCCGCATCCTCCGGTTCGCATCCTATACAGTACATTTGCCTTCTTCTCATCACTGTTCTTTACTGTTCCTGACTGAGGCTAATTTTCTCAATATCCTCAGCACACAGCTCATCCAATCCTTCTTGTCAATGCAATATGAGTATGTTGACATCAATGACAACACTGGCTCACCTCATACTTGCAACAATCTCCCCCTTTGTCATTGATGGCAACATATGATGTGAAAAACCATCAAGACAAGAACTTCTCCTTTCTGTCACAGCTCCCCCTATCAACAACAACTTTTCACATGTCTTCTCTTCCTTTACTGCTCCCCCTTTGATCATCAACCACTTGTTTTTCACATGTCTTCTCTCCCCCTTTGACATCAATGGCAAAGGGCTCATACTTGCAATTCTCGTACATCAGAATCATACTAGCTGCTCCCCCTTAGTTGCAGCTCCCCATCATCAATCCGGATCACAAGATATGACTGTGATATCCACCGGACTGATGCACATCATATCATCCTAGTTCATCACCGGAGGGGCCATGACCCCTAACTTCTCCCGGAGATATTCAAAAGAGTCCTTGGGAAGAGGTTTAGTAAAGATATCTGCAATCTGATCCTTTGAGGGAACATACTCCAATCTGACTTCTTCCTTGTTCACTTGTTCTCTCAAAAAGTGAAACTTGATAGATATGTGCTTAGTCTTAGAATGCAATACCGGATTCTTAGAAATATTAATTGCACTTGAATTATCACAGAAAATTGTGATAGGCTCCTCATATTCAACTTTAATGTCTCTTAGCATCTGCTTCATCCATAAGATTTGAGTGCAACTACCTGCTGCTGCAATGTATTCTGCTTCAGTTGTAGACAGAGATATTGCATCTTGTTTCTTGCTTAGCCAAGAAACCAATCTCTTCCCCAAAAAGAATGCTCCACCACTAGTGCTCTTCCGGTCATCCACATCTCCTACCCAATCTGCATCTGTGTAAGCATGAAGAGAGAAATCCGGATCTCTAGGGTACCATAGACCATACTCAACTGTTCCTTTCAGGTACCTAAAAATTCTTTTGATTGCCATAACATGAGATTCTCTAGGATCAGCCTGGAATCTTGCCACAAGACCAACAGCCTGCATTATATCTGGTCTAGTCTGAGTGAGATACAACAATCCACCAATCATTGATCTATACTTTGTCTGATCTGCCTTTGGGGAGTCATCATCTTTGCTCAACTTACATTCGGTTGCCATGGGAGTGTTCATTGGTTTTGAATCTTCCATACCATATTTCCTTAACAATTCTTTCACATATTTGGTCTGAGAAATGAAGATTCCTTTCTTTGTTTGAGTAATTTGCAGACCCAAGAAGAAATTCATTTCACCAAGCATAGACATTTCAAACTCACTTTTCATCTGATTTGCAAAAGTTTTGCACATACTATCTCTTCCTCCAAAAATGATATCATCCACAAACACTTCAACAATCAAAATGTTTTCATGAACAATTTTGAAATATAAGTTACTGTCAGCAGTACCTTTGTTGAATCCAATCTGCACAAGATGCTTATCCAACCTTTCATACCATGCTCTTGGGGCTTGCTTTAGTCCATACAATGCTTTCTTCAACTTGCAGACCATATCATCATTATCAGACAATTGAAATCCATCCGGTTGTTCAATGTAAACTTCTTCTTCCAGATCACCATTTAGGAAAGCAGACTTGACATCCATCTGATATACCTTGAAGTCTTTGAAGGCAGCAAATGCAAGAAATAATCTGACTGCTTCAATTCTTGCCACCGGAGCAAAGGTCTCTTCAAAGTCAATTCCTTCTATTTGAGAGTAGCCTTTGCAGACCAATCTAGCTTTGTTTCTGATAACTTCACCAGCTTCATTCAGTTTGTTCCGGAAGACCCATTTGGTTCCAATCACATTCTTGTCTCTAGGTCTGGGAACAAGATCCCAAGTATGATTTTTCTCAATTTGCATTAATTCATCTTTCATTGCTTTAGTCCAGTTTTCATCATTGCAGGCTTCATTTACTGTTTTAGGTTCAATCTTTGAAATCAGACAACATTCATCCTGATTTTGAGCAACATTCCTTCTAGTTTGCACACCTGTGCTTCTGTCACCTATGATCTGATCTTCAGAGTGGTTTAGTCTTACATACCTTGGAATTTTGGGAATATCCTGCACTGTTGCTCCTTGATCAGGTTCATTCTGACCTATTTCTTCTTCCTGATTTACTGGATCAAGTTGATTCTGACTTACCGGAGGGGATTGAGTCCCTTGAACCTGAACACCATCTTGATCATCTTCATCAAACTCATAAAATCTTGAAGGCTTCTCAATTCCTTCATCAACTTTCACATTGGTGCTTTCTATCATCTTCCTCAATCTCTTATTGTAACACCGGTATGCTTTGCTTTGAGTGGAGTAGCCCAAGAAAATTCCTTCATCACTTCTAGCATCAAACTTTCCTAGATCTTCATCTCTTTTAATATAACACTTGCTACCAAATACTCTGAAATATTTCACAGTAGGAGTGATGCCAAACCAGAGTTCATAGGGGGTCTTACCAGTGTTGTTTCTGATTTGAACTCGATTGAGAGTGTAGACTGCAGTGCTGATAGCTTCTTTCCAAAACATCTGAGGAACATTTTCTTCCAACATCATTGTCCTGGCAGCTTCCTGGATGGTCCGGTTCTTTCTTTCAACTACTCCATTCTGCTGTGGAGTCCTAGGAGCAGACAATTGTCTCCTTATACCCTGCTTCTCACAAAAGTCAATGAACTCACCAGATGTAAATTCACCACCTCTATCAGACCTTAGACACTTTAGTTTCAATCTGGTTTGATTCTCTACCATAGCTTTGAAGATTTTGAACTTCTCAAATGCTTCTGATTTTTCTTTTAGAAAGGTAACCCACATCATCCGGGAATGATCATCAATTAACAACATGAAATATCTATCACCTTGCAGACTCTTGATTCTTGTCGGACCACAGAGATCAGTATGTACTAATTCCAACAATCCAGTAGAAGACTGATCTTTGCTTTTGAAAGAGACTCTGCTCTGTTTACCTAGCTAACATTCTTTGCACAAACTATTTGTAGGTTTCACCAATTTTGGAAGGTCTCTTACAGCCTGAATATTGCTTATCTTGATGATGTTATCAAAATTCACATGACACATTCTTCTATGCCATAACCAACTCTGATCAACTTGAGCAAATAGACAACTTTTGTTTGAACCAACCAGATGAAAGATATTACCTTTTGTTTGAGCACCGGATGCAATTTCAGTTCCGGAGCTTGTAAAGATTCTGCATTTTCCATTCTTGAACCGGAGATCATAGCCTTTGTCCACTAACTGACCAACACTGAGAAGATTGTGCTTCAATCCTTCAACATATAGTACATTACCTGTTTTGCTCTTTCCATCAAAGGAAATAGTTCCCCTACCTCTGATTCTGCCAGCAGAATTGTCACCAAACTTTACCATTCCTCCTTCATACCTTTCCAAATCTAAGAACTTATTCTTGTCACCAGTCATATGGTGAGAACATCCACTATCAATAACCCAATCATCCTTTTCTTCCACTTGAGCAGCCAAAGCTCTTTCCACAACCTTGTGATTGATAGATTCAGAGGATATTGAATCTTCTTCCTTTGGCAATAAACACCCATTCATTTCTGGATTTGCTTTCTAGTTCTGATTCATCATCTGTTACTCCTTCATTGTCATCTTCTTCATGAACATAATAGCAGTTCTTTTGAAACCTTTGTCTGTTAGTATTAGACCTTGCAGATCTTTCCGGACATCTTGAAGCAAAATGACCAATCTTATTGCAGTTGAAACACTTAAAGGGTAGTTTTCCTTCATACTTACCGGATCCTCTTGGCAGTCTCTTTGCAATGAGGGCTTCAAGTTGAGCTGTTTCTGCTTCTTCTTCTTCCATGTCTCTTCTTGCTTGATCATACCATGACATCTTCCTTGATGAGTTTTCTCCCGGATCAAATCTCTGTTTGCCTTTCACATAGGCACTGGCTTTGAAAGCAGATTCAGTCTTGGGAGGATCATCTCCAAACTCGGTCATTTCAAATGCAGCTAGTTTGCCAGCCAGTTGTTCTCTTGTGACAGTTGTGTGGGCTCTGAATTCATCAATGGCAGCAACCTTGATTTTGTAGGCAGCAGGAAGGGATCTTAGGATTTTGCAGACAATCTCATTTTCATCTAGAGTTCCACCAGCATTTCTAATTCCACATACCAGCTCATTCACTCTTGGCATAAAGGTAGTGATGTTTTCATCATCTCTCATCTTCAATCTTTCAAATTTCCCTTTCAGACTTTGCAACCTTGCACTTTTGACAAACTCATCTCCTTCATACAGAAGTTCCAGTTTAGTCAGGATCTCATATGCAGTTGGTAGGTCAATAACATTTGAGAGATCTGAATCATTCAATGCGCTTAGTAGGGCTTCCTTGGTCCGCAGATTATTTTCAGCATCTGTGATTTCATTCAGAGTTGTCGGACCACCTTGTGGAGGTACATATGGTTTTGAGACCATAGCCAAGTATGCTTTTCCCATACATTCCAAGTGACACTTCATGCGACCTTTCCAGAGAGTGAAGTTGGTTCCATCGAACTTCGAACTATCCTTCTTGTATGACGACATCCTGGATCTCCTCAAGCGGTTAAGCTCCTTTCAGAGGAACTTGGCTCTGATACCAATTGTTGGATTTAAGGCATACAACTGAGAGGGGGGGTGAATCAGTTGTATAAAACTTCTTGTTCTTTCAAACACTTGATTCTTCATTGTTAGTTAATAGCATATCAATTAATCATCCATGAAAGCATAATACATAAACACAAGAGCAGATAAACATCAACACATTGAACACCAAGATTTTGACGTGGAAAACCTGGTTAAGGGAAAAACCACAGGCTGATTAACCCAAGGATTATTCTCTGTTAGAAGAATAAGAAAAAGAAGGGCACTTGCCAATTAGGGCTCACTGCCCGAGCACACTGCTCACAAAGAGGCCCACTGCCTACAAGGAGACACACTGTCTACAAAGTGATAAGAATCACAAGCTTGAACTAGAGAATGACATCTCTACCATGTCCGGATCAGTT
Source organism: Cunninghamia lanceolata (assembly GCA_027924645.1). Lineage (NCBI taxonomy): Eukaryota > Viridiplantae > Streptophyta > Pinopsida > Cupressales > Cupressaceae > Cunninghamia > Cunninghamia lanceolata. The sequence goes on from BSBN01000797.1 coordinate 4,467,908, forward strand.
CCATTTAAGCCCAAAAACCTCTGCTCTGCCTTTCTCACTTCTCTTCGCTATGCCACACTCATCCACACTTCGAAATGAACTCACAAACCGTTATTTATACAAGACATCGACTTAGGAACAAACATCTAAGTCAGCAAACAACCATAAGAGTATCCGCAAGATGAATAACACATCCGGTTGGCCACCACAAGAACATTCGCAGGATGAACAACTCATCCGGTCGGCTAAACAGAGCAAGAACTTCATCTGGAAGAATAACTTCAATTCTGGGCTCTACTATCAATGCGGACCAACAACACAACCTCAACATGATCCAAGAACCTTCACAAGCCTACCTGAATGACCGGATACATCTACACTTCCTCTACTTACTGGAATCTCTTGTCTTCCTCATCCGGAATTTGAAGAACACAGACTGTCCCCACTGTCATAATGCAGGAGGTACTTTCGGACCTCCAAATTATACACAACTCGAGATGGCACATCACAAGGACATCCCAAAGACTCCTTCCAATCCGCAGATTAGGATTATACAGTTCCGGACCTCACCGGACCTTTTTGTGATCCTCTGTCACCTCTGAATACTTGCCGGAACCGGTTCTACACCGACAGCCACAACTCCTTCAGATCTTCATGCGGACCTCTAAAATCTTAACTGAAGCATCTCAAGACTCATATCTACAAACCCTTTAATCCGCATCCTCCGGTTCGCATCCTATACAGTACATTTGCCTTCTTCTCATCACTGTTCTTTACTGTTCCTGACTGAGGCTAATTTTCTCAATATCCTCAGCACACAGCTCATCCAATCCTTCTTGTCAATGCAATATGAGTATGTTGACATCAATGACAACACTGGCTCACCTCATACTTGCAACAGGAGCTATGATAAGTGAGGCCATCTCAAGAAGTAATGTAGAAATAGAAAAAATGATGATTCCTCTACATATAAATCCTTTGATGATGAAGATAGTGATGTCTTGTGATGACTCTTAATTAATAAATTTAGTTGCATCCTATCATATGAATCCTCATAAGGAGTGGTTATCTCATATAGAGCATATGATGGTGGGGAGGTTTTCCTCAAGAATAACAATACACATAAGATAGTGGACCAAGGAGAGATAAAAATAGATTTTAGTGATTAGAGTGATTACAATCCCATTAGGGATTCATTTTTCTCAAGTGTAGTTACTTTGTCAATAAATTGGTTTGACAAAATGCTTGTAAAATTGAAACAATTTGTATGCAAACGATTGTGTTTTAGGGAAAAAAACATATTTCAATATAATGTATATTCCTAGAATTTTTGTAATAGTTAAATCCAAAGTAAAAATTTGTTTTTCTTGTTTTCAAAAACTAGGTTTTTTTATTTGAGGGTGTTTTCAAGAGACCCATGTATGATTTTCATACTAACTTATAAGAGAAAGCTATATGAATAAAGGGAAAAACTAAATGTTTTATTTTTCATTAAAACTCTAACGAGGTAATAAGAGTACCTATAAATGCTCAATGTTTGATTTTTTTCTTTCCTTTGTAGTTATGCTTTTCTTTCTTATTGTAGACAAAATTAACATAGTATTAAGGAGTAATTATAAATTTAAGGAACCCCCCTTAAAAAACTACAAAATCCTAGCGAATCCTATCCAAAGGCAATAGGTTTTGTGGTGAATGTATGCCTAGTTTTGGAAAAAAAATTGTTGGCAAATTTTTTCAAATTTGTCCACATTGGTGATTTTAGCTGGCAAATTATAGATGGATTTGAAAAAGAAAAAATCATTGGTGAATTATAGTTGTATTAAAAAATGTAATTAATTATTTGGCTAATGTGATGGCGAGTTTTTGAAAAATCATAATGTGGCTGGCAAAAATATCAAATGCTAAATGATAATGATTAAGTTACTTGGTGAATTTATAGTTTAAAAAGATTTACATTTACATGATCGTGAATCAATGACATAATTTCTATTTTGGGCCAATGTTATGACACACCAAAATTTGTACATAAAGTCTCTAGAATAGAGACAAGTGTCAACGAGTGACTGATTCAGATTAATGGAAAATAATAGATAATAAAACAAAAATTTAAAAGGATGACTATAGTTACAATTTACATTGGTGCACTTATAATATTATAATAAATTTTACTTGTGAAATGATCAAAGATCAACAACATAAGTTCTATTCTGGGATGAAGTTCTCACACACCCAACTTTTTACATAAAGTCTCTGAAATACAAACAAGTATCAACAAGTGAACGATTCAGAGTAATGAAAAAAATAGATAATAAAACAAAAATTTAAAAGGATGACTACAATTACAATTTACATTGATAAAATCATAATATTATAATACATTTGATCGTTAGATGATCGTAAATCAATGGTATAGGTTCTATTATGGGCTAGAGTTTTGACATGTACACAACTTTTTACATAAAGTATCTAGAATAGAGACAAGTGTCAATGAGTGAATGATTTAGATTAACAAAAAATAATATATAATAAAATAAAAATTTAAAAGGATGACTACATTTACAATTTACATTAGTGTACTCTTAATAATATAATAAATTTTGATCGTTAGATGATCATAGATCAATGACATAAGTTCTACGTGCCAACGAGTGAAAGATTCAAATTAACCTTATTTTTTACATATATTCTTAATTATGATACTTCCAAAATTAACCACTGGCAATAATCATAAATAATAAAAGTTTCAAAATTATGTTATTAATGAAAAATAATACATAATAATATAAAAATTTAAAAGGATGACAACAATTACAATTTACATCGATAACCCATATTATAATATTATAATAAAAAAAAGATTTTATATATGAATTTTAGATAGCCCTAAGATAAGGTGCCCTAACATGAACCTTGGATAAAGGCATATGCAAAAAAGGGAAAATTTAGAAGATGTAATTTTTTTGAAAACTAAAAAAAAGTTGTTAATGGGCACCATTGATGTGTCCCCTAACAACTACCACATGAAGAAAAACATTTGTAGCATAAACAATAGTCATTTCCCTTCTTAATAAATAAGCACATAAATCATTATGTATATCAAGGGCCTTGTCAAAGGATTCTAATGATCCTCTAACAAGTGCCCTCCTTTCCTCCTTAAGAATACAATTAGCTATAGTTCAATACTCTAGCACATGTAAAGAAAAATTATAGAGATATCCCATGGTCCCACATCAGTGTAGTCATAACCATTTAAAACTAAATCAAGCTTATCCGTAGGGATAAGTGATTTTGGAATCATTGCCTTCCTGATCATCTTCACTAGACCTAGGTCATTGAGCAGGTCATTAATTTTGATAGAAATGCAAAGACTATATCACTGAATAGATTTTTTGAGGATATTCTAAAAGAATATCATAGCCAATAATTTCTCAAACAACATCATCGAGCATGGGGGAGTCAATCAAAAATAGATTGCTTAGTGTTTTCCACTCAAATGTAGCCAAATCAACCATTTCCTACTTGAGAGCATGAGGGAAACGGGACAAAAGATCAACTAACTCATCTTGACCAATGATCACCAGGAATGAAAACATAAACAACCAACATAGAAGGAAGATGCCAATAAATTTATAGAAGAGGCTATATTTATTGTGTGAGAATGTACAACTTCCATGCCACCTGGCAACATTTATTGTATTTGCAATGAAATAGAAGATCAAATAGTGGGTGAATCTTGATATCAATTGTGATTAATTCATAATAATGTTGCATGATTGATAAGATAAACTACAATACCTTAATCTTTAATTAATTATCTCTATAATCAAATCCATCGTATCAAATTGTGAAACTTTGAAAGTTAACTGAAAAACCACCTAGATTAGCCAATACCAAATCAATATCTTAATAATTACATTACAAGTGATAATAGAGTCAATTTAATGTAGTTAGTAAGTTGCTTGGCATTAGTCGTTTATTAGTACTACTACTATAATGTTCATGTACAAATATTTATTACTATTTATTATTTCAACCTTGGGTGAATCAGTTGTACACATGTTTCACAAATATATGTTTACTCAACACTTCACACTTGTCTTGGAAATATTAGAAAAATGATGAAGTTAAGTTAGAAGGTTAAATTGTTGAAGTGCAAATTTGAGATTTGACTAAGAATGGTAAAAGTTAAAAGTAATGACATTGATTTTGGAAGCTATACACAGAAAGTAATTTCAACTATTCTTTTTTGTGTTCATTCATATTTCTAGATTTAACTATGTGATACTGATGATTTTTGGCATCATCTACTTTTTTCATTTTCTCTTGTCATTCTGAGCTTCAACTCTCTACCCTTTTGAATTAGGAATTTGTATAAATATTAAAAATAGATTTTAAATATGTAGATCAATATGATAGACAATTTTATTTGTGTGTGGCTATGCAAGATGTCATTGTCTTGTAGTTCTCAAAATGAATAAATACAAGCCTTTGTCAAGTCAAAAGTATCATGTCAAGAATTGAAAGTTTTGACATTTGCAAATGATGCATACCACCCATGAGAAACTAGAAATTTGAATGGATGCATGAAATTGGTACTGTAAAACAATTGTTAATGACTTGAAGAAAATCAATTTAATTCTCCTTTACTGGGCTTATTGTTACCTATACCTAGTGGTTTCTTGTACATATAATGCAAGGTTCTATGGAAAATCATTTACTAACATTGTGGATGACTACATAATTGAATTTTCAATGTGTTATCACTTAGATTTGCACCCTTGTTGCAGCTGTGAAACTTCAGCAATCTGGAGTAACATGGGAATGATCTCTAAGTGTGGGACTTTCCTAAATGAGATCAGACCTCTGGAGAAGGCTGGCTTCCTGGTTATCACCTAAAAACTACTAAATCTTAAGAGGAAAAGGGAGAAGGAATGCTCTTGAATAAAAGATGAAAAGAAATAACTTGAAAAGTAAAGGGTGATTCACCAAGTTACAAAAAAGAACTCCTATAGCACTGAGAAAATGCACAGCATAACCAAATATAGCAGGTAGGCATACACAGATACAACTAATCCTAGCAGAGGTGAGAGACAAGATGATTGAAAGGAACAATACATTAACAGGCAATCATATGTAAATTCACACTAAACTAAAACTAAGTCCAAAGAGGCAAAAATAACTTCCATATATTTAATGGGAAGGCAAAGTTACAATAGTAGAAAACTCTGTTTGGAAACAGAAGAAGCCTTAATGCTCAAAAAATTTCCAACCCTATTTACATCTTTCAAATCCATATATATAGCATTCAAAAACTAACCTAGGTTGGTTACAAAAATTGCTCTAGGAGCTGCAGCAAGAAAAATATCTTCTCTAAATGACTGTCCACCTGTAGAAGTTATGGTGTCAAATATCTAGCACTAGGCAGATAAAAGATATTTATGAGTTTTTAATGCAGCTGCTGCATCATCGATCTGAAACAAGGCGGTGGAGAGATATTTTTATCATTAATGCGAGCAGCTTCATCTTTGTGCAGCAATGAATGCAAGAAATATCTGTATCTGTACAAAATGGTCACTGAGACATCTACTCGCCCAAAACATGCAAATCCAGATCTAAAAATGAAATGTGACAAAAACCCCTAAAAACCCTGCCAAATGAAAGAGGGGACAAAAACATACATCTTTGCCTCTTGTAGCATGTCAAAATTTGCTAAAATGGAGGAGATACAGGCGGTCAAAGTTTCGGTCAACTGCCTATATAGATCGCTTTGCACCTATGTATATATCGGCATCTGAATCAACCTCTGAAACTGCATTTGTATGTGCAAAGTGCCTTGTATCGGGCTGCATTGGGCTGTCGGAATGACCTCTAGTCGAGCTGCCGATGAGGAAATTCTTGCTGAAATTTCCTTTGTATCTGCAAACATACAAGCCGCAGACCCCAAAATGACCATTAGCTATATTTGATTGCCCTGTCGGGTCTAGCTTGTATCATTCCTCTTTGTATATTTCTTTGTATGTGCGAATATACAAAGCACTTATACATACAAGCCACAGACTTGATGCCTGAATATGCTAGAATTTGGTCTTCAAGTCAGGTCCGCCTTGCATACTTCCCTTGCACCTTTGACTTGTATATCATAATATACAATTGAAAATATACAACCCAAACTTCAAACTTTTATAAAGCTTTCTAAAAAAATACCTTCGGGTTCGGCTTGTATGCTAGGAAAGCATGCTTTGCTTGTATGTCCAAACATACAAGCCGCATATATACAAGGCACTGTTCATGATATACATTGGCCTTTGAATGTTCCTCGTTTGTATGCGTGGCCCTTTGTATATTTGACTTGCATCTTTTCCTTGTATGTGGCCGATATATAAATGCCTTTGTATATTGTGGACCCAACCATTTGTACATTTGGCCTTTGCATATTTTTCCTTGTATGTTTCAATTGTATGTTGGAAACATACAATGCAAAATATACATTCTCTTTTATTCATTGCATTGATGTACCTCTACTATAGCCGATGCATATTATCTTTGTATATCGGCCTTGCATGTTGGACTTGTATATCGGCCTTGTATGTGCGAACATACAACCCGATATACATTCCACTGTACATTCTCACTTGTATGCCAACCTTGTATCTTAGGCGAAGGTCCTTTGTATATTCTGCCGATGTATATTGCAAAATTTACATTCACCCTTGTATCTTCTAACATACAATCTGCCTTGTATGCTTCCTTTTTATATGCATCGGGCCCTTGTATCTTTTCATTGTATGTTGCGAATGTATGTTGCCGATGTATAAACCCATTGTATATTGGCCTATACAACAACAACATACAAACCCCTACATGCAAGCGGGAATCTTTGATGGAATATACCTGCAATGTATAACTCGATATGCATATAATGCCTTTTGCACATTTTGAAGCTGATTTACCTCCTTTTTTCGGGCCTGCCAATGTATCTACTTGTTGTATGTCAAACATATGACCCAATATACATGCAAACATTTTGATGCATCCCAGAATATTCTAGGAATCCTCAATGTATATTCCACCCTTGTATGTTTTCCTTGTATCTTTGTCAACATACAATGTCAAATGTATATGCGAATATACATTGAAAAATGCATATTGAAGCACAAACATGAAACTACAAAATCCCAGCGATAGAAAATACTTGAAGTTAAAAGATTTCTGGGTTTTTCTGGGTTTTTTGCAGATATTCTCTAAGTGAGACTTTTGGAAAATTTGGCAAAACACAACGTGAGTATTTGGAAGATTTAAGCTTTGTATGGGCATCTTCTAAATATTTCTGAGGAAAATACAAGGTGAACTGTTTAACTCTGGACAAAGGAAAATAGGTCAACAATCTGGTGACCTCTATGGGGTATTTGTCTACTAAACAATTAGATCAGTGGCCTTAAGCATCCATTGGGCATGGAGTCATACAGAGGCTAATAAAATAACTAGACAAATAATTTTGACTTTGGCAATTTAGCATATTAGCAATGAAGGACATTGAAGGCCAAACCAAGACAAAAATGCTGAAGGCAACCCCTCCAACTGTGCTAGACAACACTTAGGGAAAACAAATAAAAGGAATCTAAACTATTGTGCAGCAACACTTATTCGAAAGCAAGAAATCTAATCTACTACTTTACAAGGCACTCATACCTCAAAACACTTCTTCAAGTGTATCCCATTGACTGGGATAGGTAGATTTTATCCATCCATATTTGATAACTGAAATGCATTGTGCTCCTTGCATTCAGTAATGAGAAATGGGCCACTCCACATGTTGTCAAACTTGGAGTGCTTTCCTGGTCTGCTTTTCAACTCATCCCATTTGAGCACCATATCACCCTCCCTAAAGATTCTGGGAGTGGCCTTCTGATCAAAATTTTTTTTGGTCTAAAGCTGATGATATTCCATAATTTTCATAGCCCTATCTCTAATTTCTTCAAGCTCCATAAGCTAAGAATATCTGACAGCCATGGGATCCTCTTCCTCAAATATCTCCAGCTGATTCATGATATCCAGTGCTAGCAGCTCCATAGATATAGGAAATCTTGCCTCTTTCCAATAAACCAACATATATGGGGAATTCCCAATAGACCTCTTGGGAGTTATTCTATCTGCCCATAAGGCATATTTTAGACTAGTGTGCCAGGTCCTCTGGTTATCCTCCATTGATCTTTTAATGATCCTTATGAGATTCTTGTTTGTAGATTCAGCCAAACCATTACCATGTGGGTAATAATTTGATGAAGTATTCAGATAGATCTCATTCTTAACAGCCCAGTCAGTTGTCTTTAGTCCAACAAAGGCTAAAGCATTGTCGGAGATGATTGATTTAGGCACCCCAAATCTGGATATCAAATCTTGGTAAAAATTTAAAACAATATTTTCATTTGATTCCTTTAGAGCCACTGCTTCAGTCCACCTTGTGAAATAATCTGTAGCTGTAAGTATCCATGTGTGGCCTACATTTGATGGTGGGTTAACGGGACCTACAAAATCAATGCCCCATCTCATGAAGGGTTGTTCTACTTGAATTGGCTGCAGGGGTAGAGCTGACATCCTTTCTTTGCCTGCAAAAATGGCACACTTTACACATTTTCTAGCCCATGCATGGGCATCCTTGAATAAGATGGGCCAGTAATATCTGTCTCTCATTATTTTCCAAGCAGTGGTCTTTGGGGAAAAATGACCCCCTGCTGTCCCATCATGAAACTCATGATGCACTTTATCAGTCTGATCATAATCAATGCATCTTAACTACACCATTAAAATCTTTTCTGAAAAGGGTGTCATTTATTAAAACATATGGAATAGACTGTAGTCTAAAGTACCTCCTCTTGGTTCTATTTAAATCTATTGGACATTTTGTAGTTTGCAAAAAATGAGTCATGTTACTCACCCAACTTGTGCCCACTTCTGCTGTATCATCTCGAGGAGCATCTTCAATGGTCGGAAGCATGTCCTCCTTTTCTATTTCATTCTTAGAACTGGAAGCAAGCTATTCACTGAGTCCTCTGCCTCTGACAAGCTTGGTTATCTTAATCTCTACGTCATTCCATGACCTTGGTGATCCAACCAACCCTTTTCTCATTTACATCTTTTCCTAACAGGAACTCTTTAACGCTAGGATGAGCGACCATCAAATGTATCTTGTTATTAGAAACAAGATGCCTAAACTTTTTTAGACTCCTTACCACTGAAAGGACATGCTTCTCCACGAAGCTATACCGCTGCTCATACTCATCCACCCCCTAACTAAAGAATGCGATTGGCTGTTCAAAGCTATCACTCTGCTGCTATACCAGAATCGTGGAGATTGCATCTAGGCTGCCATAAGCATATAAAATAAAATCTTTGGAGAAGTCAGGATTTACTAGAGTTGGCGTAGCTGACAATGCTTCCTTTATGGACTCGAAGCTAAGTTTGGCCTCCTTCATCCAACTAAATGCCGTACTCTTCTTCAACATAGACGTCAGAGGCTTCAATAGATTTGCGATATTAGGAATAAATCTTCACAGAAAATTAATTTTGCTAATAAAACTTTGTAGTCCCTTCTTATGGTTGGGTAAAGGCAACTCCAAAATAGCTCTTACCCTTTCAGCATCAATGGTAATGCCTTCTTTTGACACCATGTGCCCTAGCAACTTGCCCTCATGGACAGCAAAAATGCATTTCCTGGGATTGAGTGATATCTTGAATTCTTTGCATTTTTTGAATACTAGCCTCAAATGGGATAAATGCTTAGCTGCATTCTTAGAAAAAACTGTGATGTTGTCTAAATATACAAGCACCAACTTATACAACAAACCCTTAAAAGCCATATCCATAGCTCTCTGAAAAGTAGAGCCAGCATTCGAAAGCCCAAAAGGCATTCTCCTGTAGGCCATGGTACCCCATTTGGTGGTGAAAGCGGTCTTGAACTAATCCTCTTCCTTGACTAACACTTGATTATAGCCAGAATATCCATCAAGCAAGGAGAATCCTTCAGAACTAGCCACTACTTGCAGAATTTGCTCCATTGAGGGCAATGGGTAGTGGTCTTTTAGGGAGGCTCTATTGAGGTCTCTGAAGTCAACACACAACCTGATCTCTCCATTCTTTTTTCTCACAGGGACAAGGTTGGAGACCCAAGAAGTATGCTTGATTAGGAAAATGATCTTTCCTTTGATCAACTTGGTCAATTCTTTAATCATCAGGGGCTCTAGCTTTGGATTTAGAGGCCTTTGCTTCTGCCTCATAGGTTTTGTGTCTGGTTCTAATTCTATGGTATGCTGGGCAATGTAAGGGTCAAACCCTTTAGGTCTGAATAATCCCAAGCAAACACATCTTCAAACTCTTGACAAAGAGCAATAAAAGCTCTTCTATCCTCAGGCGAATATATTTTCCCAATTTTGAGAAGCTTACCTTTGAATATTTCTAGCTCCTCGTAATGCTCCTCTTTAACCTGCATGTTGGTTTTGCTTTTCTTTAGCTGATCATCAATCCCAAAAATGGATTCCAAGGTTACCAATCCCTTGGGTAGCTTGTTTGTTCTTAACTAAATAATTTGACCCTCCTCATATTGTCGTTTGAGTTTATCCTGATTCATCATGGAAAACTCATCCTCCTCTAATAGGAAACGCATGATCTACTCATAACTCTCAAAAACCTGCCAATTAATATTATTGTTAGGGATAGAGGGCCTGTCCACTATTTTTACATGAGGTTGTACCCTCTCCCTTTGAATATCACTAGGGATATCAAACTGGGCCCCAATTGCAGCTAACCTATCAGCATGGGAGTTTTGACTTCTTGGGATAGAGATTAGATTGAAAGCATCAAACTCCTCAATCATATCCCATACCCTATGCTTGTAGCATTTCAAAACATCATTTTTGTAACATGCAATCCTCTCACCTGATTTACAATGAGTTCACTGTCACCATAGACCTGTAAAGAGCTAATTTTCTTCTTTCTTGCCCACTGCAAACCCTGGATTAATCCTTCATACTCAGCAGTGTTATTTGTACATGAAAAGGCAAAACAAAAAGCAGAATAATATTTTCCACCTTGTGGAGACACAAGCATTGTACCACCACCAGATCCATTCCTATTCCTGGAGCCATCAAAGTACATTTTCCATACTTCATTTTTCTGCTCTATCTACTGTTCAACATCTTTTACTAGATTTGGAATTGCTGTTTCAGGCTCATTTAGTATTTAAATTCCCATACCAGTTTCTCGGATGTGTCCCTCAGGATCATCAACAACATTTTTTGAGGCCCACTCCTTTAAAAGCACCTTTGGTATACTTTCAGCTTGTAGCTCTTGAGCAGCCACAAGTTCAGGATCATTAGAAATAATGCAATTTGCATTAACAACACTTGGAACATAAGGCTCTATGTGATGATTTGAAAGCAATTCAGATTTTAGAGTCACTTTTGTGCCATATCTGGACCTAAAAAACATGTGGGACCAGTCTGAGGATAAATATCCTCCTATTTTGGCTGTGAATTCTCTTGACAAACACATGGCAAAATAGGGATGTAAGTCTATAATAAATACCTCTTGGGAAATGGAAACATTTGGGCAAGTGTGTAGATTGAGGCCTAGGTCTTTGATCACACCCACAGTATTAACAGTTGTGCCATCTAACTAAAGCACACCTTTCTCCAAGGATTGGTACTTCAATCCTAAGTGATCTGTAATTTGTTTCGGCATTACAGAACTATTTGGACTGCTATCCACCATGCATTTATGTACTAACTTGTCTCTGATTATTAATGATACATAAAATGGGAGTGGTTTGGCATTTTTGTTTGGCTATTTGTTGTTATCCTGGGATGAATTGGTAAGGACAACCCTATTTGGGTCAGCAGTTGTATCATTGGACACTTTCAAATCAGACAAGGCAGATTGCAATATGTCTTTTTGGCCTGGGATGGCTAAAGAATCCCACATAGACATTGTCACATTCATCTTCTTCATATTTTCAATAATATTGAAAGGTGGAGTGACACTTACCTTTTGTTGTGACTTCTTAGCAACAATATCAGCCTACAAATGAGGCATTTCCCTTGCTGTTGCTGAGGTGTTTCTTTGTAAAATGTGGGGAACATGGGAAGTAGAAACACCAGCATGTCCTTTCTCTTTATTTGTTGCTTGATCTACTTCATAACCCCTCTTCTTGGCCCTTGTATTGGCTGCAACTGGAATATTATCACTGTTTACGCCACAAAATTCACCTTCTTGCCAATTTATGAAGGTAGAATCATTTTGAGGCTGGTCCTACTATTGTACAACCCCATCATGAGGTGTATTTGGCTATGAGACTGCAACATTATGTACCATCAGGGCCTGATTTATAACCCCATTCGAGCAAGCTGCCTAATTATGTGGCTGATTGTATGGGAAACACCATTCATACTCAGTTGCAAGGTTGTTCTGAGTAGGGACAAGGTCCCTTACTGGATTAATAGGTGTCAGATTGTAAGGCTAAAAAGGCCTCTGATTCACATTCTACCTGGTACTTTGGTAACTGCTTTGATAAGGTGGCATGTTAGCTTGGTATGGTTGGTTTTGCCCTTGGAAAGGCTGATTTTGCCCTTTAGGTTGTTGCTGATAAGGCTGTCTATTCTGGGACTACTGCTTTTTTATGTTTACCAATTCATTCCCAAAAGTTTGCAGGATATTTTCTATCTTCTATTGGCTACTTTTAATATCTTTCAACTCTTGTGATGAGCTAGAAGCATCATTTTCAGAATTGGCAACACTTGGTAATGCTGCAATAGTAGGTAAAGGGGCAAAATATGGAATTAGCAAATGCATTGAAGCCTGAATCTCAGGAAAGATAGGCATTAGTGGCCTAGGTGCTATTTTTCCAGCCTGAATCAGGCTATTCTCTGCTCTAATGGCTATTTCATATGCATCAGGTAAACTAGTACCTCCTAATGATTGAATCATCACTAAAATATCACTATTTAGGGCTTTCAAAAAATATAGAAAAGTATATTCAGTTGGAGGTCTTACCATGGTAGGAATTCTGTCCCATGTTTTCTGAAATCTAAAGTTGAAATCCATCATTTGTTCCTGGGGAGCTCTCTTTATTGTAATCATCTGTTCAACCAGTGACAAGTTGTCTGATTTATCTTGAAATTGCTTATTTAACTTATCACCTAGATCATCCCAAGTTGTAATGGTTTGTATTGGTAAACTCCTAAACCATTGCAACGCTTTTCCCTTGAAAGAGGTGGCTAGCAGCCTGATGGCTACATTTTCTTGGGTTATATGATGAACCCCGCGTAGAGATGCTATGTCTCTAATGTGTTCAATGGGAGTAGTTTGATTCTCCCCTGTAAAATAGGGCAGACTCTTCAAAGCTACCATAGGTATAACATCATGTACCATTAAATTCAATGGGCTGCCCCCATCAAAAGCCACAAATGGTTGATTCCTTACCATTTGAGCGGCTAGAGGTAGGATTTCTTGAGTTGCTACATGAACTATAGGGGCAACTGGCCTAAAATTTGGTAGAGTTGATTATATCCTTTTAGAGACCAAAGTCCTTACTATAACCCTGCTCTGTCTTCTAGGTGGTGATAGATACAAATAGTCAAATGTACTTGAACTCCTAGTTTGAATCTTTCTCATATAATGTTACAACAGAACTAATCTGCTTGTCTCTCCTTAGTCTGAGTCGCCAGATATGCAAGTTTTAACCTCTTATAGGTCTCAAAATCATTGGCTGCAAATCAAAGCTAGTAACAAAAGATAGTATTTGATTGTTTTTCTAACTCTGAGTCCCACAAGGCGTGCCAGAAACTATTATCACTCAGATTTGCACCTTTGTTGTAGCTATGAAACTTCAGCAATCTGGAGTAACATGGGAATGATCTCTAAGTGTGGGACTTTGCTAAATGAGATCAAACCTCTAGAGAAGGTCAGCTTCCTTAACTGGTTATCACCTAAAAACTACTAAATCTTAAGAGGAAAAGGGAGAAGGAATGCTCTTGAATGAAAGATGAAAAGAAATAACTTGAAAAGTAAAGGGTGATTCACCAAGTTATATAAAAGAACTCCTACAGCATTGAGAAAATGCACAGCATAACCAAATATAGCAGGTAGGCATACACAGATTCAACTAATCCTAGCAGAGGTGAGAGACAAGATGATTGAAAGGAACAATACATTCACAGGCAATCATATGTAAATTCACACTAAACTAAAACTAAGTCCAAAGAGGAAAATATAACTTGCATATATTTAATGGGAAGGCAAAGTTACAATAGTAGAAAACTCTGTTTGGAAACAGAAGAAGCTTTAATGCACAAAAAATTTCCAACCCTATTTACATCTTTTGAATGCATATATATATCATTCCAAAACTAACCTAGGTCGGTTACAAAAATCACTCTCGGAGATGCAGCAAGAAAAATATCTTCTCTGAATGACTGTCCACCTATAGAAGTTATGGCATCAAATATCTGGCACTGGGCAGATAAAAGATATTAATGAGTCTTTAATGCAGCTGCTGCATCATTGATTTGAAACAAGGCGGTGGAGAGATATTTTTATCATTAATGCGAGTAGCTTCATCTTTGTGCTGTAATGAATGCAAGAAATATCTGCATCTACTCAAAATGGTCGCTGAGATGTCTACTCGCCCAAAACATGCAAATCTAGATCTAAAAATGAAAAGTGACAAAAACCCCTAAAAACCCTGCCAAATGAAAGAGGGGACAAAAACATACATCTTTGCCTCTTGTGGCATGTCAAAATTTGCTAAAATAGAGGAGATACAGGTGGTCAAAGTTTCGGTCAACTGCCTGTATATATCGCTTTGCACCTATGTATATATCGGCATCTGAATCAACCTCTGAAACTACATTTGTATGTGCAAAGCGCCTTGTATCAGGCTGCATCGGGCTGTCAGAATGACCTCCAGTCGAGCCGCTGATGAGGAAAGTCTTTCTGAAATCTCATTTGTATCTGCAAACATACAAGTCGCGGACCCCAAAATGACCATTAGCTATATTTGATTGCCCTATCGGGTCTGGCTTGTATCATTCCTCTTTGTATATTTCTTTGTATGTGCGAATATACAAAGCACTTATACATACAAGCCACGGACTTGACGCTTGAATATGCTAGAATTTGGTCTTCAAGTCAGGTCTGCCTTGCATACTTCCCTTGCACCTTTGACTTATATATCGCAATATGCAATTGCAAATATACAACCCGGACTTCAAACTTTTATAAAGCTTTCTAAAAAAATACCTTCGGGTTCGGCTTGTATGCTAGGAAAGCATGCTTTGCTTGTATGTCCAAACATACAAGCTGCATATATACAAGGAACTATTCATGATATACATTGGCCTTTGAATGTTCCTCTTTTGTATGCATGGCCCTTTGTATATCTGACTTGCATCTTTTCCTTGTATGTGGCCAATATACAAATGCCTTTGTATATTGTGGACCCCACCATTTGCACATTCAACCTTTGCATATTTTTCCTTGTATGTTTCAATTGTATGTTGGAAACATACAATGCAAAATATACATTCTCTTTTGTTCATTGTGCTGATGTACCTCTACTGTAGTTGATGCATATTATCTTTGTATATCGGCCTTGCATGTTGGACTTGTATATCGGCCTTGTATGTGTGAACATACAACCCGATATACATTCCACTGTACATTCTCACTTGTATGCCAGCCTTGTATTTTAGGCAAAGGTCCTTTGTATATTCTGCCGATGTATATTGTAAAATGTACATTCACCCTTGTATCTTCTAACATACAATCTACCTTGTATGCTTGCTTTTTATATGCATCGGCCCCTTGTATCTTTTCGTTGTATGTTGCGAATGTATGTCGCCGATGTATAAACCCGTTGTATATCGGCCTATACAACAACAACATACAAACCCCTACATGCAAATGGGAATCTTTGATGGAATATACCTGCAATGTATAACCCGATATGCATATGAAATGCATATAATGCCTTTTACACCTTTTGAAGCTGATTTACCTCCTTTTTTCGGGCCTACCAATGTATCTACTTGTTGTATGTCAAACATATGACCCAATATACATGCAAACATTTTAATGCATCCGCAGAATATTTTGGGAATCCTCAATGTATATTCCACCCTTGTATGTTTTCCTTGTATCTTTGTCAACATAAAAAGGCAAATGTATATGCGAATATACATTGAAAAATGCATATTGAAGCACAAACATGAAACTAAGAAATCCTAGCGATAGAAAATACTTGAAGTTAAATGATTTCTGGGTTTTTTTGGGTTTTTTGCAAAGATTCTCAAGGTGAGACTTTTTGGAAATTTGGAAAAACACAGTGTGAGTATTTGGAAGATTTAAGCTTTGTATGGGCATCTTCTATAGATTTCTGAGGAAAATACAAGGTGAACTATTTAACTCTGGGCAAAGGAAAATAGGTCAACACAATGCATACATTGTCTTTTAATAGGATGGTTATGGACTACAGTGAAATATTCATTCAACATTGTTGAAAAGAGGAAC
This sequence comes from Cunninghamia lanceolata, assembly GCA_027924645.1. Classification (NCBI taxonomy): domain Eukaryota; kingdom Viridiplantae; phylum Streptophyta; class Pinopsida; order Cupressales; family Cupressaceae; genus Cunninghamia; species Cunninghamia lanceolata. The sequence goes on from BSBN01000797.1 coordinate 4,484,447, forward strand.
CAAAAAGATTATAGAGGGCAAAATCAAGATCTAAGGATAAAAGTTACAAAGTATGATGTTAATTGAATGTCTTGGTGTTTTCTCCATTTGTTTTAGTTAGATGTCCATGAAATTTGGATTCCCCAACATTTTTGACGGTACGACATGAATTTAATAGTAATTGGTGCAGTCACGGTAGGAGGGTTCACAGAATGAACTGTCCAGACCGTGCAACAAGAGTAAGCACAATGGAAAAAACTCAAAGATATAGAACAAATGCAGATTCAGTCATTTAGTATATAATAGAATTCAAATACAATTGGCCGGCAACATGCAAGATTACAATTAGGACTCATAGGCTTGATTACAGAATATCATAATATGCACAAGATATAGCTTTGAAGTCCCTTTGCGCAAAATCCAAACTATGAACTTATGAATCAACTTCTAACTATCAGAATCTACTTTCCTAGGGATCTGTTACATCCTTATATATCATCTCTGGAACATAAGATTCCTCTGCGTTGGCCAAGGAAGATCAAAAACTCCAATGAAGAGTTGTAACATGTGTACACTAGGTCAGACCTAATCATGAAGAATTCCTCCACAAATGAATGGGATGATGTGGAGATCTTGGTGAAGGTTGGCCATGAACCATAGATCATTGAATGATGTGCCATTAGGCTCCACAAGTCAGGAAATGCTCCACAGGTCTTCTCCTTTAGCTGATTGTCTGAGACTGTTAGGATGCTCTATTTTGAGAAAACAATTGATCTGCTAATAGTGATAACTTTCTGGTAAGTGATCCAAATGCTCTAAGATTTGGATATGATGTGCAAGAATGAATCTAGATGCTAAGTCCAACTCTGCAAGATGTGAAATGCAACTACGGCAGAATGCGGACCAAAATAGATAAAATGCTACTGACTGAACTGCCTGAACTAAATTGGAAAATGAAAAGAAACCTACTAAACTGCAAACAAACTGAAATGCAAATGTTTTTGGTTGATGCAAGATTGCTCTTGAACAAGGGATGCTCCTACATCAAACATTCGGGGTTATTGAGAAAGTGAGTCCCTCGCTTTGCTAGGGCTAGAGGAAAACCAAGATGGTCTACCTCTACTTAAGAAATCCATGATGAATCTTCTTCTGGTCTACCTTTTCACTTCACAAGGTATTCTTTGTATTATATTCCTATGGTGCTACATCCAACTCTTCTATCCAAAATGTCTTCAATCTCCTCCGGTGCTTGTTGTGGTAACTGCTTCTTCAAGGCCTCTACCATGATATCACTAAACTTTGCTTCATGATACTGGTATAGATTTGCAATGTTGAAAATAGGTGAAATACCCAATGTCTCTGATAGCTCCACTTCATATGTATTTCCTAAATAAAATTTTTTGAGTATCCTACAAGGTCCAAACTTCTTCATCTTTAACTTGTTATATGTTCCAATTGTAAATCTTTCTTTTCTCAAGTATACATCACTTCATCTCCAACTTGAAATTCTTTATGTCTTCTCTTCTCATCTGTTTACTCCTTATACTTGTTGTTCATAGATTCCAAATGCTTCTTAACCTAATTATGCACTGTCTCCATATGTCCTGCAAATTCTTCTACTTCTACACTTCTCTTTTATGTCATTCCCATGTCTCTCAATTCTATAAGTCCTCTAGGGTTTACTCTGGTAACAATATCAAAAGGTGTTCTTCCGGTACTCCTATTTACTAAATTGTTGTATGCAGACTCTGCTTGTGAAAGAATCAAGTCCCAACTTCCTGTCTTCTCTCTAACCAAGCATCTCAACAAGTTTCCCAAACTCCTCTTCACTACCTCTATTTGTCCATCAGTTTGTGGATGAAATGCTAAACTAAACTTCAAATCTGTCTTCATCTTCTGCCAAAGTGTCTTCCAAAAATATCCAAGAAATCTAGTTTCTCTGTCTAAATTTATGTTCTTAGGTAATCCATGCAATCTCACATTCTCCTTGAAAAATAGGTCATCTACATGCACTACATCGGTTGTCTTCTTACAAGGTATGAAATGTGCCATCTTTGAAAATCTGTCTACCACTACAAATATTGAATCATGTCCTCTATGTGTCTTAGGCAATCCCATTACAAAATCCATGCTTATGTCTTCCCAAGGTCTCTCTGGTACTGTCAAAGGTTTATACAATCCAATATTCTAACTACTCCCTTTTGTAACTTGGCAAACTCTACAACTTTGCACAAAATTCCTAACATCCTTATGTATCTGAGGCCAAAAGTAATTTTCACTTACCAAAGCCACTGTCTTGTCAATGTTGAAATGTCCTGCCAATCCACCACTATGTTTCTCCTTGATCAAATTATCTCTCTCTGAACTTCTAGGTATGCATAACTAATTTCCTCTGAACAATATATCTTCTTGAATGAAATAGTCCAACCATTTACTTCTATCTATCACAATAGGTTCCTTACATGCTTTCCAAGGTTCTACAAAATTAGTTTCTCCCTCATACATGTTCTTCAATTCATCAAAGCCTATCACTTCAACTCTCATTTCTATCAACAAGTTTCTTCTTCTACTCAATGCATCAACCACTTTGTTTGATTTATCACTCCTATGTGCTTCAATACAAATGTATAACTCTACATGAATTCTACCCATCTCATGTGTCTCTAATTCAACTTACCTTGACTAATCAAATATTGCAAAGCTTGATGATCTGTATACAACACAAATTACTTAGGCAAAAAATAATGTCTCCACTTTTTCAAGGCTTGAATTATGGCATAGAACTCTTGATCATAAATTGAATATCATCTCCTCATATCATTCAACTTCTCACTGAAATATGATACAGGTCTACCTTCTTAACTTAACACTACTCCAATTGCATTTCCACTTGCATCATAATCTACTTGAAATACCTTATTGAAATCTGGTAATGCTAAAACAAGTTGCTCTGTCACTTTTTGCTTCAACAATTAAAAACTTTTATCTGCTCTTAATGTCCACTTGAAATCTTTTGTCACCTCTCATTGTCTCTATCATAGGGTTACATACTGACCTAAAATTTCTAATGAACTTCTAGTAGAAACTAGCCAATCCATGAAATGATCTAACTTCTCCAATGCTCTCTGGTGTAGGCCGTTCAACAATTGCTCTTACTTTCTTAGGATCCATCTTCAATCCTTCCACATAAATCACAAATCCTAAGTATACCAATTCTTTCTTCATGAAACTGTACTTCTTGATGTTATCAACAATTTCTCTTCTCTTAGTCTTTGCAATACTTGTCTAAGGTGCTGCAAATGTTCTTCTTTTGACTTACTAAAAATCAAAATGTCATCCAAATACACAATAAAAAACTTACCCAAGAATTTCTTCAAGACTTCATTCATCAATCTCATGAAAGTACTAGGTGCATTTGTCAATCCAAAAGGCATCACTAACCATTCATACAATCCTTCATTTTTCTTAAAAGCAATCTTCCATTCATCTCCTTCTCTGATTTTGATCTAATGGTATCCACTCTTCAAATCTATCTTTGTGAAATATCTTGCTCCACTCAAACAATCCATGATGTCATCCATCCTAGGTAAAGGAAATCTATACTTAATTGTGATCTTGTTTATTGCTATAGAGTCAGTACACATTCTCCAATCTCCATCTTTCTTAGGTGCTAACACTACAGGTACTGCACAAGGACTCAAACTTTCTTTGATCAAACCTTTCCTCAACAATTCATGTATCTGTCTATTCAATTCTTGATTCTCTTCTGGTGTCATTCTATATGCTTCTTTATTAGCCAAACTAGCTCCCAGTATAAGATCCATGTGATGACTGATACTCCTAATTGGTGGCAATCCTTCAGGTACATTGTCTGATATGATGTCTTCATGCTCTGTCAACAACTCTGTTTTCTCCTTCGATTATGATTCTTCAGTATCCTTCTTCAATACTTCAGGCTTCTTAGGAATCAAAGCATAACACATATTCTCACGTCTCAAACAATCCATAAATTTTCTTCCATCTACCAAACAAATTCTAGCATTCCCACATACTTCACTCTTAGGATCATCTTCCAAAGGAATCAAGGTAATTCTCCTCCCATTTGATGTTATAGTGTATGTATTCTTCCTCCAATCATGTATATCTTTTCTATCATACTACCAAGGTCTACCCAACAAGATATGACATACATCCATAGGAATAATATCACACAAGACTTCATCATGATAAGATTCAATATGAAATTTCATCAAGCATTGTGCACTCACCAGTACCTTATGATCATCATGAATCCATGCTATCTTATAGGACTTAGGGTGTTTTAATCTTTCCAACTTCAACTTAGTCACCATCTCCTCCAAAACTAGGTTATCAGAACTACCACTATCAATAACAACTTTACAATCTTTACCTCTTGATTTGCATCTTGTCCAAAATAAACTTTTCCTCTGTGGTGGTTCTTTATTTGTTTCTACTTGAAATAGTGCTCTCCTCATCACAAGTGATTCTCCTTTCTCTGATTTGCCAACTAAACTAGGTGATCCAATAGGTTCTTCTTCAACATAGGCTGCTCTTCCACTGTTCTTTGTTCTCTTGCTTGTACTCCCTTGATTACATTCAAATGCTCTATGTACTTCACCTCCACACTTAAAACAAGTGCCTCTAAATGTTATCTTATCAAATACTCTTCCTTCTCTTCTATATCCTTCATTCCAGTATGCATTAGGGTTTCCTCTATGGTAAAATTTTCTATCATCTTTCTGATAAGCATTATTATCTTTGTCCCCCTTCTTGAATATGCTCTCTTGTCTGTTCTTCTCCGCCAATGATCTCTCACCTCTGGAAAATGTTCTACCTCTCTGAAATTTACCTCCTCTGCCTCTCTATCTTTGATCATGTATCTTATTCAGCTTCTCTTCAACTTTTAGGGCAAACTATTATGCTTCCTCCAAAGATGTCATCCTTACCAAACTTAGTTCTTCTTGAATGTTCAATCTCAGTCCATTGATGTATCTAGCCACTTTCTCCTTGCTTGCTTCACTATGTCATGTCCTTATGATCATCTTATGAAATTCCTCAGTATACTCCTTCACAGATTTCTCCTTTTGTCTCAGGGTCTGCAATCTTTTTAATAGCTCCAACTCATAGTCAGCAGGTATGAACTAATTCTTCAATTCTGTCACCATCCTATCCCACTTCGTAATCTTTTATTTTCCTGTTCTGTTTCTATCCAACTGAACTTCTTTCCACCATATAGCAGCATGTCCTTTCAACTTTGTCTTTGCAACTTCACCTTCTGTGGATCTTCAACTTCTTCATATTCAAAGTACTCTTCCATGTCAATTATCTAGTCAATCAATTCTTCAGGGTTCAAATTACCAGTGTAATTTGGTTCATCAACTCTAAGTCTCTTTCTAGTCTTTGAAATAGCTCACAACATCTTTACTTGATCTAATTATTCTTCTTCATCACCTCCTAGGGTTTCACCAATTTGTTCAATAGATTGAAATTCTTCTTCATCATCACTTTCAACATTAAGTCTAGGTGTCAATCCTCTTCACCTATCTTCTTCAACAACATCCAATCAAATTCTCATTGTTTTCATCATTTCCATTATCTCATCCATTCTACCAACCATTGTTCTGACAGCACCAACTCTCCTCGGTAGTATTCTTCCTAGGATCAAGTGCAAACTACCTCAAGTTCAGCGAGCAGGCTAGAAGGTGACAACTAGCTCACAATCAGTGATTGGTTGCAACACAAGTAACCTACCTCAATTCAGCAATCTATCCACAGTAAGATCTTTCAGAATTCCTTTGCCAACTTCGCTCAATTCACTCCCAAAGATTCAAACTTTCACTCTGATACCACTTGGTGTAGTCAGGATAGGAGGGTTCACAGAATGAACTGTCCAGACCATGCAGCAAGAGTAAATACAATGCAAACAACTCAAAGATATGGAACAAATGCATATTCAGTCATTTAGTATATAATAGAATTAAAATACAATTGGCTAATAACATGCGAGCTTACAATTAGGGCTCACATGCCTGATTACAGAATATTAGAATATGCACAAGATATAGCTTTGAAGTCCCTTCACTCAAAATCCAAACTGTGAACTTATGAATCAACTTCTAACTATTAGAATCTACTTTCCTAGGGATCTATTATATCCTTATATATCATCTCCAGAACATAAGATTCCTTTGCGTCGGCCAAGGAAGATCACAAACTCCAATGAAGATCTGTAACATGTGTACATGGGTAGGTTGAACCTAATCATGAAAAATTCCTCCAAAAAAGAATGGGATGATGTGCAGATCTTGGGGAAGGTTGGCCATGAACCATAAATCATTGAATGATGTGCCATTCAGCTCCACAAGTTAGGAAATGCTCCACAAGTCTTCTCCTTTACTTGATTATCTGAGACTGTCAGGATGATTTATTTTGAGAAAACAGTTGATCTACTGATAGCAATAACTTTCTGGTAACTGATCCAAATTCTCTAAGATTTGGATATGATGTGCATGAATGAATCTAGATGCTAAGTCTAGCTCTGCAAGATGTGAAATGTAACTGTGGCAGAATAGAGACCAAAATATAGAAACTGCTACTGACTAAAATTAACTGAAAAATGAAAAGAAACAAACTGAATTGCAAACAAACTAAAATGCAAATGTTTTTGGTTGATGTAAGATTGCTCTTGAACCAGGGATGCTCCTACATCAGTAATGTATATAGATGTCTCAATAACAATACCTATTATGTGATTATGTATAATGTTATGTTCTCTCAATTGAGCCACAAGGCCATTTGATTTGTAAAATGTTTATGTTAATCTAATTAAAATATATTATTTATTAGTGTTGTTTCCTATTGTAATGGAAACTTTTCAACATTGGGGTCCACTAATTCCAACCTAGTATAATTTGACCAATAGCACAATGTTTAGAACCTATCACACTTGCCATCCCAAAATATTGCGAGATGCCCCCATGCGGCACTCATGACCTCATATTAACAATTTAACCCTTATTCATTTAATTATTTGAAAAAGAGATAAAGACCCACAATGTATGTCAACTCATGTACTTTGGCCAATGGTGCAACATTTTAAATTTTTTAGATTCACAATGTTTAAATGTTGTGAGAATGTGCCACATCAGACTCTCTCCAGGACATAAACGACTCTGATAAGAACATTTGAACATTGAGGCCTGCCAACACCAACTTGGATAATTTGATTAATAGCACAATGTTTAAAACTTGTCACTCCTATCATCCAAAAATGTTATGATATGGCACCATGTGGAACTTGGGACCTCAAATTAACAATTAACCATTATTAACTTGATCATTGAAAAAAGCGATAGGGACCCACTATGTATTCCAGGTCATGGAGTCATGTACTTTAGCCAATGGTGCAACATTCTAAAGTTTTCACTTGTCAAATTCACAATGTTTAAATTTTGTGAGATTGGGCCACATCAAACTCTCTCTAGGACATCAACAACTTAAATGATATGAACTTTTGAACAATGGGACTCCGTGATTCCATCTTAGCAATATTTGACCAATAGTGCAACATGTAGAACCTATCACACCTACCATCCCAAAATGTTGCAAGATGTCGCCATGTGGCACTTGAACCTCATATCAATAATCAAACCCTTCTTTAGATATCACTCATCTACGCCAACTCATCTACTTTAGCCAATGGCGCAACATTTATAACATTGTCAACTCATTTAGAATATTTACAAGAGATAGGGACCCATGATATATGCGAACTCATATACTTTAGCCAATGGTACAATATTTGAATGTTATCAGTGTGACAATATTTAAATATTGTGAGATTGTACCATGTCAAAATCTCTCATGAGGTCATCAATGACTTCAATAAGAACTTTTCATTTAACCCATTGCCTTTGAAAAGAGGGGTCCTACAAAAAATTAACTTGGACTATAGATAATTTCAAATCCATGTTATTCTCATACATGGCTTGTGTGACTTGTACTGGGGTATTGAATGACATAGATCAAGTTATTGAATGTAGCAAAGCATCAAATTTAGAGCAATGATCTAGAAAATAAGAGATTATGATTGAAGGGATTGCTCAAACATGTGAAGTGACACACAAGTGAAGCTTTTTTTTCTGCAATTAATGACTATTTTGTAAGTTATGATTATAAATTGAGCCTCAAGCATAAAATAAAAATGTTGCAAATATTTGATTTCTTTACTAAGATTCTCTGCAAAAGGGATTAGATTTACAAAAGGTTGTTTTCCTGACTTGTGCTTGAGAACAAAGTTGTAGTCTTGTAAGAAAGAAACCCATTTTGCATGCCTAGTATTCAATTTTTTTGTCCGTAAACAGCACAAACTCCTTTGGCATTAGGTAATGCCTCCAATGTCTTAATGCTTGTACAATTGCATAAAATTCTAAATCATAAGTTGAATAGTTCTTCCTTACCTCATTCAACTTTTCAATAAAGAAGGCTATGGGTTTACCTTCTTGGCTAAGTATAGCTCCAAGGCCCACATGTGAGGCATCACAATCCACTTCAAATACCTTATCAAAATTTGGTAATGCTAAAATAGGAGCATCTGTCACCTTCTTCTTCATAAACTTAAAAGCTTCCTCAGCTTCCTTGGTCCACGCAAAATCCCTTCCTTTAGTGCAATCTGTTATGGGTGCTACAATACTGCAGAAATTTTGAATGAATTTTTGATAGAATGTGGATAACCCATGAAAACTTCTTACCTCTGTTATGCTCCTTGGACTAGGCCACTCTAGAATTGCCCTAACCTTTTCTGTATCCATTTTGATACCATCTGCGGAGATGACAAAGCCTAGGAAGACCAAACATTCTTGCATTAATATGTACTTCTTTAAGTTTGCATAGAGTTTCTCTTTTCTCAACACATCTAATACGTTCCTCAAGTGTTGCAAGTGCTCCTCTTTTCTCTTTCTAAAAATCAAAATATCATCAAAGTAAACCACCACAAACTTACCAATATAAGGACGCAATATAGTATTCATTAGCCTCATGAAGGTGCTGGGTGCATTAGATAACCCGAATGGCATAACCATCCACTCATATAATCCATCCCTAGTCTTGAGTGTTGTTTTCCATTCATCCCCCTCTCAAATCCAGATCTGGTGATAACCGCTGCATAGATCAATTTTGTTGAAGTATTTAGCCCCTACAAGCACATCCATCATGTCCTCCAAACGAGGGATGGGGAACTAATATTTGATGGTGATTTTATTGATTGCCCTGCTATCTGTGCACATCCTCCATGTGCCATCCTTCTTTGGAGTTAATAGTGCAGGTACAACACATGGGCTCATACTCTCCCTCACTGCACCTTTGCTTATGAGGTCTATCACTTGTCTATTGAGTTCTACATGGTGGGTAGGGCTCATTCTGTAAGCTACTTGATTAGGTAGGGATGCTCCTGGGATCAAATCAATGTGGTGCTAAATATCTCTCTTTGGTGGTAGACCATCAGGTAACTTATCTGGCATAACATCAGCATATTCTTCAAGTAGTTTTGCTACTTCTATTGGTACTGGTATTTCCTCATCATCTTATTTTTCACTACTAGTGCATAACAGAACCCTGTAACCTTCATTTCCTTCATAAGTTCTCTTGTGGACAACATGCTCTCAACCTTCCTTTCATCCTTAAGAGGCAATAAAATCACTTTGGAGCCTTCTTTCCAAAAAGTGTATGTATTTTTTTCTCCATCATGCATTGCCTTCCTATTGTATTGCCACGGCCTTCCCAACAACACATGGCATGCATCCATTGGAATGACATTGCACCATATTTCATCCTTATAGGTCTTTCCTATGGAAAACTTAATTAAACACCTCTTATCAATAGTGACTTCATTTCCCTTTTTGAACCATGCAATATGATAAGGATGGGGATGTTTTTCATACTGTAGATTCAGTTTATCTACCATTTCTCTAGAAACCATATTTTCACAACTACCACTATCAATAATAACTTGGCATACCTTTCCTCCTGAGGTGCACCTAGTTCAAAAAATATTGGTTCGAAGCCAAGAATCATCACAACCTTGTATTTGCTCCTTTTCTAGAATCACCATTGCTCTTCTCATCATGAGATTCTCACCCACATCTAGTGGAAACACTAATTCTGCCCCTTCTCCTTCATCCTTAGCTTGAGCCAAGTTCAACCTGGGTTGGTCTCCTTGTTTCCTTTCTTGCATGTGATAGTTTGGACAGTCAAAATGCCTTGTGACCCTCTTCACCACACCTATAACAAATGAATGGTTTTTGTGGGCCTTCCCATCCTCTGCCACCACTGTAACCTTTGCCCCTCTGAAATCCTCTTCCTCTTTGTTGACTTTAAGGATCTTGTCAGATATCTTCTGATTTCTCTTTCCTTGGGATGATTCTCCCTGACTAAAATTCAGACCACCTCGCAAGGGAGATGATGTCCCTTTCCTTACTCCTCTATTCCTTTGAAAATATTCTACTTTTCTTTTCTTCTGCCTTTAAAGCTAATTGGTATGCATCTTCCATATTGTTAACCCTATGCATGCTCAATTCATCTTTAATAGTGAATTTTAGATCATTTACATACCTTGCAGCCATATGTTCATCAGTTTCTTGATTCTCCACATGAATGGACAACTTGTAAAATTCATTTGTATACTCTTGCACAGTAGATAAGTTTTGTTTCAAATTTTGAAATCTATGGAAAAGAGTGCGCATAGTCTACAAGCAAAAATTTATCTTTCAGCTTGTTCTCCATTTTTCTCCAAGTCTTGATTTTATCCTTTCCCTCTCTAGTTCTTTCCTTTTGCAGACGATCCCACCAGATCATTGCATGACCCTTTAACTTAGTGCATGCAAACTTCACCTTCTTTTCCTCTGTCATAGTCTTCCATTCAAAGAATTTCCCCATTTCGTTAACCAATCTATCAACTCCTCTAGTTTGAGATTGCCTGCATACTCAAAAACTTCAATTTTAATCCCATCATTTTTACCCTCTAATGCTCTAAGCATCCTTTCTTCAAAAGTCAACTGCTCTAATTGTGCTTCCTCTTCAGCTCCTACATGTCAATCTTCATCTGAATCATCTCTTTGTGGTCTCAATCCTTGATTGGCCAACATACCTACAATTTCTTGTATTTGTCTTTGTAGATCATGTATATCCCTATGCATCTAGAGGCATTAACTGCTCTTCCTCTTCCTCTCCCAGCGATCTTCCCGCTCTGATACCAGATGATGTAACCGAACTTCACAACATAAAATTCAACTTTATTATTACAAAACAATACCCATAAAACTCAGAACTATTTTTTTCAAATTTCTTCTCATTCCATCCCATCCTACTACAACTAAAGAAAAACATCCAATTTATACAAAAACAAAAATTACCATTTTTGGCAGATTTTCACAACTTTCTAAAATTGCCATTTTTGGTAACTTTGCATCCTTATCCATATGACCATGAAAGTTTCCAAATATTTGAAACTTACTAAAAAATGACTAATCGTCAACTTTCTAATCTAATTGCAAGTAAATCTAGGAAAATACTTAGGAAAATCTCAAAAAAAGTTACATTAAACCTCATTTTGAGGCCCTAGATGATCGAATAAGGTCTCGAAAAAGTGTCAAAAGGGTGACCTACTGAATTTACTAATTCAGTGGATTTTTTATTAAACTCTTCAAGACACATCTGCCCAACAAATTTTAGCTCCAACGGACCTCCGAGTCAAAAGTTATGACCTCTAGAAGTTCCTGCATCAGGAGTTCACCTTCCAAGCCTCTCCAAGACCTTCCCCTAGAGTTGATGAATAGTAAATCCTATGTTGCAATGCCTATACAGCTAAGTCCATTCATTTCAAATGTAAGAATGACCAAGAAGGGGAAGTGTTCAGGCTCTTCTCTTATATTTGACATTGCCAATAATGTTTTTGATACATTTCTACCAAATACTATGAAGAATATGAGAGAAGGAGCACATGCACAAAATTTGACTCAATTGAGAATGGGAGAATAATACAACTTTGGAATAAGGGCTTGGACCTTTACCTTAGCACAATATATGGTCCTGATTGTTCACCCATGCTCAAAAAATCATTAAAGCTTGTGTTAATTGTTTTGACACAAACATAAGGATAACTTAAGGAAAGAATATTTAGGTGAAAATCAAAGTCAATGCTATCAGGGAGATGTTGTGGTTGAGATACGATGAATAAATCTTTGTATGCTCTTACAAAAGATTAATAAAAATGTGGGACATGTTATGTAGAAAAATGGTGAAGATGGGATTAATTGATTGTTTGATTAGATCCTCCTTTCTCTACATATATTCAAGGACATTTAATTGAGTTGAATCACAACTTCTGCAAGAAGGTTCAACTCTAGGTTGGATGTCACTTGGAATGAAAAGGAAATTTGGAAATTGATGCATAATGTGTTAATCTAAGCCCAATTATGCTCAAAAACCTAATTATGTAAAATCATGAATAAACAGATGAATTCTGATAAATACTCAGACACAAAGATACTAAATGAAGTTTAGATACATACCAAATTTTGAAAATTGGAATCCTGAAAAGTTGGGGGCAAAGGGACTAGTGCCCAAGCCCAAGGTACTATTTTTATCGGAGGTTTCCAAACCTTTTTTGCTACTGATTATCACTATTCTAGAGATTTTCAGCTTTACAAAATTTGAGGGAAAAGGGACTAGTGCATAAGTCCTGAAAGTGCTCTTCTCTACTTTTTTTCACCAGATTTGGGATCCTTATGTTCTACAACACTCCTCTACAACTCTAACTCCACTCTTTGTGATCTGACACCTGTCACCTACAATCATAAGGAGAGGGGTTGGGGGTTGTGGTGTTTAGGAGCTTGCCTTAGTCAAGCCCTAGAATGGTGCCTTCCAACACCATTGTTAGATAAAGAGTGCTTGTCCTTAGTGGATAGAGGCAAAAGTAATGATAAAAATGATAGATTGAATCACAAATAGATATCACCTCGGAGGTGTAGCTCTCACATAGATGAAGATCCTTCACAACATGAAAAAATGAAGGATTTGTGATCCTTATGTTCTAGAACAATCCTTTGCAACTCCACTCTTTGTGATCCAACACCTATCACCTCCAATCATAAGGAGAGGGGTTGGGGATTGTGGTGTTTAGGATCTTGCCTTAGTCAAGCCCCAGAATGACACCTTCCAACACCATTGTTAGATAAAGAGTGCATGCCCTTGGTGGATAGAAGTAAAAGCAATGATAAAAATGATAGATTGAATCACAAATAGATATCAACTCGGAGGTGTAGCTCTCGCATAGATAAAGATCCTTCACAACATGAGAAGATGAAGTGAAATATGCAACAACAAACACGACAACAATATTCTACTCTGCAACACAATGAATGCCTTAAATGCTCTATGATCATAAGTTCACCAAAATATCAAAATCATCTTCTAGTTTACAAATGAAGTCCTAAACATGGTTATATATACATTCTTAGTTTAATTTTATAATTTAAACTTAAGATGCCAACAAGGAACACCTTATAACGGTCATAAAAAATCATAAAAGTTTTGGCCCTACCAAAATAGGGTAGGACAAGGGCATGAGAGCCCAAGCCTTGGGACCTATTTTGGGATAGGGTTAAGCTCAGAGATGTCCCCTAAGTCCCATTTGTCATGGGTTTCAGGGTAATTTGCTTCAGGATTCATTTCTAACATGGATGATTAAAATTAAGGGACCCGAGAGCTAAACTTAGGAGGTAAAAATCTTAGGTGGACATTTTATGATGTAACGTTTATCCCTCACTTTAATGTATGTATGGTCTTACGACCCATACATGCATTAAAGTATGGTAAAAAACACAAGCATGCCAAACACTTGAAGCTACTGCATATGCAAAGATTGAGGAACTATTTCTAGCCCCCATTATCAGATAAGCACTAGAAAAACACACCGTAGACATGCAAGACACAATGAAGATAGTAACAAGCATGTAAAACATGGATAAGACAATATTGAAGACACGCAATACATGATGAAGACATAAGAGCAGTCACAAAAAGCACAATGAATATAGTTGATGTATTTTTTTCATTCTCATATATATAAAAATGCATGGAAATAAAAACACACAAACCCAAGAATGTAGGGTAGACTCATCGCCACACCCTTTACACTACACCAAGGGTAGAAAACACAACATACAAAACCTAGGAATAGGGGAGACTCATTGCCACACCCTTTACACTATGTGAGGGGGAAAGCATGCCATACAAAACCCAAGGTGTAGGGAGGGAATCATTGCCACACAACTTTAGACTACAGCAAGAGGAAAACACACCATACAAAACCCAAGCATAGGAAACTCATTGCCACACCCTTTACACTATACGAGGGGGAAAACAGACAAAAGACACAAAGAAGACACGAGCACCGTATAGCATGCCATAAACATACTATATGTCTTAAACATGACAAAGAAGGTGATGGAAGGAGCTTATTGCTAAGTCCCACCATCTCAAACATGCTATAGGCACACCTGATGGTTGGGCTTATGCCACAACAACTACCATAAACATGCTTAAGGGAGGATTGCTCCCTGCCTCCCAATGAGGACTTTGTATAAAAGGATGTGCACTAGCTCAAGAGGTACACCATCCTACCTCATGATGAGGGCTTTTGATAAAATAATATAGTAATCCTACCTCTTGGAGAGGGCTTACAAACATGCTTCGTTAGTACCAAAATCATCAGACAACTTACCTTATATATGCCCCCGCCATAAGGTGGTTGATGTCGTGTACCAATATCAAGCATGTTAAGGTAGAGAGAAAATGCATAAGGGAACAAGGGATTTCACAAAGCCCATTCCACCAAAGGTGACATGTGCTCATGATCACCGAATGTTCCCACAAGCACATTGATTATGCTAAGATAAACAACAAGATTAAGCTATGCACGAAAACAATCACATCAAGGGCCAAGGCTATACTACGGGTTTAGAACCAAGTATAACCATTGGGCTATACTATAGGTAACTTAGAATCAAGTGTAACAACAAGGCGAGATAAAAGATAAAACAAAGTGCACAGAGTAGATGTATTGTTATGATTTGTTAGAGAGATAAGACAACATCAAATATCACATAGAGTGATTTTACTAGCCAAGAGTCGGATATATAAATCAACCCCGTCTTCATGTATGGACTAGGTCCATTTTTTCTTGCTTGTTGAAGGGGTCCACGTGGTTTGTATCAGTTATTTGTTTTTTTTGTCATCCACTGACTAGATAGAAGGTAAACGATAAAAGAGAGAGGAGAACAAGTGCCTTAAGAACAATCACGTAGGAGGATGCCCCTAGGTCATAAACCACAATGCTATGCCCCCAAGGCATGACACACAAAAGTAAAATAGAGGAGAAGTAAGATAGAAGAATTATGAAACAAGTAGAAGAATGGTCACAATAGAGGTGGTCTCTTAGTATCCTTGACCTTACAAGAGTATCAATGGTCATCCCAAGAGGCATAAACAACACATAACATATCACAGGGAAACACAACACAAGAGGGGAGGTCACATAAATGAGAAAACAATGACAAAGGCAACCACTAGGGTTAGAAATACTTACCTATTTGCTAGGAAGGGCTCGAACTTGTGAGCATCTTAGAAAGGTACTCCATCAATTTTTGTAAAAAGTCTAAGTTGTTTCCAGGATGATCAAGTGATATTTGTTTCTCAAATTCCTATATATTCAAAACCTTGTATTGCTTGTGAGGAGGGGAACCATTACTATTTCCTATTGATGATAATTGTCTTGTTCTTTTTTGATCTTTCAATCTCTTGTTAGTCTTTTGATGGTGGAAGGGTGTATTTTCCACCATGGTATCCTTTTCTTGTATCATAATATCTTGTTGTGGTTGTTTGATTCGTAAATCTTTTGCATCTCGGTCGACTCCTGACATATATAACATTTCTTCATGGACAAGGTGAGTCTTCAATCTTCTCCTTATCCACTTCTATCATACTAATTATTTCATCATAATCTGTCCAATCATATTCCACATTTATTTCATTTTGTTTCATCATATTGTTCTAGTTATGTCAAGGAAATAGATTAGTAAAGATCTCTAAATTCTAATTTGGAGGAGCAACTGATTTATTTCCATTATCATTCACACCAGCTACTTGTATGACATTCAAGTTGACGAGGTATTGAATTTCATGTTTAAGATGCATGCATAGTTTAGTGTCGTGTACTGCCAATTGGTGATATTGATAGAAAGCATTAGCATCAAAATTAGGTCCTTGTATCATGTTACTATCAAGTGGTTTCATAGGAGGAAGCTTCATAAGATTGTTTCTTACTGCTTGATTCATGATTGATTGAAGAGATTCAAATAATAGAGAAAACTTTCGATATTGTTGTTGTTGAAAGGGTTCCATTTTGGATTAGAAATAGTAGACATCTGTGTTTGAAAATTGTTTGAATGTTGTCCATTGATCTTAATAAAATTCTTGTTATTCCTCTTGAAATTATTGTGAGAGTTTCCATTTTGATCTTGATCACCTTGTTGCAAGTATGTGCTAATTGGTGTTGTCATTAGTGTCAGCTGTGCTCTTGTGTTGTTTCTTGATTGTGATGAGTTAGTTGCTTTGTATTTCTTTGTATAAGTGTTGAAGATGGTAAGAATATGTTCCTAACATTGATTCTCCAAGTGCTTTTGAGAAACTTTGATTCATATTGAAGACAGAGTTGTGAAGAAGTAGTCTGGCTTACATGATACTATTTGAGTTTTTTCTCCACATTTATTCTATATTGAAGACTGGAGGATGAGATTTGGATATGTTTTAGAGAACTAGTTGGAGAGTTTAAATCCTACATTTAGTGCTTTGAAATCCTATGGTGTGAAAGTTATGTTCACCAATTTGAAGACTATGTCTAACAATGTTTGCAGTGTATCTGGGAGAAAGTAGTTTGCTCCGCATTTCTCTACCATTTGGTTTTAGGTCATGCAGTTCTAGATGAGTTTTCATGAGGTCCATATCTATCTTCTATCTAGAGTATTTATGGTTTAGTGCTCTAGAAATCTATTTACTTAAGTAGTAGAGCTTGATAGTGTTTTTTGTGAGCAGTCTATGAACTATCTTCAAGTGAAATTTGTTGTACCTAAATTTGTCAGTTCTCAAGTGAATTTATGATGTTTGTCCATGTTTTGAGATTGTGTCAAAGCATTGTATAAGGTTTGATAGTTATGGATGCAATCATGGAAGCGTGTGATCAAGAAGTTCCTATGTTTTTGCTATTTGGCCAACCTTGGATGGTTGCTATGATTAAGGAGATGTTTTGATGATTATGTAAGTATTGTGTAGCATGCATGGATAAATTTAGGTCCAAGATAAGGTGTAAAGTGTCTCACATTCATTCCTTTATGCCGCGAGATGTTTAGGTCTAGACCTAATTAAAATTATGTATGTTTGCCTACCTTGGAGATTGTTTCAAAGGCTATAATGTGGTTTGTTCACCTTGGTAAATGTTTCAAGGTTGATGGTGATGTAAATAAGTGTAAAGGATTTGTGTGTAGTGTGTGGTGTGTGTGTGGTTGATGATATCATTGATATGAATGTGAATCAGAGATAGTATGCTAGTGTGGCTATGAAAGTGATGATTGTTGTACTTCAATGGAACTGAACCTAGGCATGTGATAGATGCTATCATATCAATTCATGGCAGTGAACCTTTCCATCTTAGTAGTAAGCCCTTATTGGTAGAGAGCCCTTCTTGGTAGTGAGACCTTTTTGGTAGTGAGACCTTCTTGGTAGTGAGCCCTTGTTGGTAGTGAACCTTCTTTGAATAGTGAGTCCTTGGGTAGTGAGCCCTCTAGAAGTGAGCCTTTTGTAATTCGGTATTGTTACTATATTATGTTGCAAGCTAACACTCACCTTAGTTTTTTCCTTTTAGAGTTTTCCATGTAAAAAATTTGGTGTTCATGTGTGTATGGTGTTGATGTGTTTAAGTTTTGTTTTTGCATTTCATGTTTAATCTTCATAACAAATTAAGGGATTAAAGTAAGTGAATGTGAATGTGACTTTGTTTAAGAGAAGTTAAAGTTTTTGATACAATTGAGTCACCCCCCCTCTCAGTTGTATTTTGCTTACAAAAATTGGTATTAGAGCAAGGTTCCTTGGAAGAAAGCCTAACAGCTTAAGGTAGATCTGGGATGGTGCACAAGATATTCCTCAGTTTGATGGATCTGACTATGCCTTCTGGAAGGTATGGATGCAAATTTATCTAGTTTCTATTGGTTATAATGTTTGGAAGATAGTTGAAGATGAATACAAAATACCTAATGGTGGTCCAATGACTGCACTTGAGATTGGGGCCTATGAGGTTAATGGCAAAGCTAAAAATGCTCTACTAAATGCTTTATCTAATACTAAAATGGCAAAAGTTATGCATTTGGAAATTGAAAAGCATCTATGAAGGTGATGCATCTATCAAAAAGTCTAAGTTGCAGAACTTGAAGACCATATATGAAACTATGTGGATGTCTAAAGATGAGAACATAACAAGTTACATACAGAAGATTGATGAAGTTGTCAGCAACATCAAGGGTCTTGGTGGAAAGATAGATGATAAGGATGTTGTAGATAAGGTACTCAGAACTCTTCCCAAATATTTAATCATAAGGTGTCTACCATTGAAGAATTGTTTGATATGGACAATATTTCAAAAGAACAATTGCTTGGTAAATTGTCTTCTTTCAAGATGAGAGAATTTGGTACTACTGATGGCCTTATGAAAACCAAGACTACCCTTAAGGCCAAGGAAGAAAAGATTGCTAGATCAAATAAGTATGCTATGGAATTAGATGAAGAAAACCTTGATGAGATTGAGGCAAACTTTGTAAGCATAATGAAAAGAGGCAGTGGAAAGTTTAGAGGTAAGTTACCTTTCAAATGTTTCACTTGTGGTAAGATTGGTCACTATGCTTCAAGATGTCCTAATAGAGCTTTGAAGATAAAGAACAATGAAAGTAAAGGTAATATGGTAAGAAAGAGTTAATATGTTAGAGATGATGATGGTGTAACTAATGATGAACCTAATTTTGAAGATGGTAATGCTAGTGAATGCTTGTTCATCGCCCTAAGAGAAGAACCTGTTTCTGCCAACCTTGCAAGCTGTGTGAAGGATGAAGTCCAGGGGATTTTTTTGCATTTCATGCTGAAAAAGAAGATGAATGGATCATTGACAGTGGATGTTCAAATCACATGACAGGAGATAGGAGTAAATTTGTTAATTGGAAAAGTATTATGGAGGACTAGTTAGGTTTGGTGATGATGTAGCTAGTAAGATTTGTGGAAAAGGGTCAATTGCACAACCTTTATATTAAAGTCTTAAGGCACAACCTTCTAAGTGTTGGACAGATGTGTAGCAAAGGATATAATCTGATGTTCAAGGATAATGGATGTGAGATAAGGAAAAGCTTTGGAACAATAATTGTTGCTGGTAAGAAGACTCATGGTAATGTTTGTCAATTAAAAGGTACTGAAAGTTGTTGTTTGTTGGCTTAGACAAATGAAAGTTGGTTATGGCATAGGAGAATGTGTCACATTAACTTTGACAATTTGGTGAGAATAAGCACAGTACAAGATGTGAGAGACCTGCCTAAGATTGTGAAGCCTACTAGTGCTATGTGTAAAGAATGTCAGTTTGAGAAGCTAACAAAAACTACTTTCAAAAGAAAAGAACAATTCTATACTAGTTTGCTGGAGTTGGTGCATATAGACTTGTGTGGCCCTACAAGAATAAGAAGTCTACAAGGTGACAGGTATTTCACGCTTCTTATTGATGATTATTTAAGAATGACTTGGGTTACTTTTCTTAGAGAAAAATCAAAAGCCCTAGACAAGTTCAATACATTTAAAGCTATGGTTGAGATTGAAATGGATTTAAGAATCAAGTGTTTTAGGTTTGATAGAGGTGGTGAGTTTACTTCAAATTAATTCAATGCTTTTTGTGAAGAACATGGAATAAAGAGACAATTGTCTACTCCCTGGACACCTCAGCAAAATAGTGTGGTTGAAAGGAAGAACATAACAGTTCAAGAAGCTATTAGAACAATGATCAAAGAAGTAGATCTAGTGGAACTATATTGGAAAGAATCAATACACACTTCTATCTACATTCAAAATAGAGGGCAAGTTAGAGAAAATGGAACAAGGACATCTTATGAATTGTGGTATGGAAGGCATCCTACTGTCAAATATTCCAAAGTTTTTGGAATCAAATATTATATCAAAAGAAATGAATAGTTAGGAAAGTTTGATGCTAGATGTGATGAAGGCATATTCCCTGGATACTCTACTAAAAGAAAAGCCTACCGGTGTTACAAGAGATTGAGAAAGATTATTGAGAGTGTAAATGTTAAGGTAGATGAATATATTCAAAAATCTCAATGCTGAATGGATATGAGTCAGATGGATCTATTGATATAGTGGAAGTTGAAGAAAAAGACAAGGAAGTTCAAATTGAAGTGGGATCTACTCTGGAAGAAGAAGCTCAAGTTGAAGAACAAGAAGCTCTAGAAAGAATTTCTAAAACCCCTAGGTATGTAGAAAGAAATCATTCTGAATATCAAATCAATGGTGACAAGAGGAAAGGTGTATTGACAAGAAGAAGAGTTGCAGATGAACAAGTAAATCTCTATTTACTTTCAAAGTTTGAACCTAAAATAGTGAATGAAGCATGCAGTGATGAACATTTGGTCAAGGCAATGGAAGAAGAACTAGTGCAAATTGAAAAGAACAAAAATTGGGAACTTGTCCCTAGGCCTGCATATAAGAATGTGATTAGAACAAAGTGGGTTTTCCATAACAAGCTAAATGAACATGGAGAATTTGAGAGAAACAAGGCAAGACTTGTGTGTAAGGGCTACTCACAAGTAGAAGGAATAGACTATGGCACTAAGACCTTTGCTCCAATGGCAAGACTAGAAGCAGACTGTTTTTGGCATTTGCAGCATATAAAGTTTGATTTCTTAAATGGTGAGTTGGAAGAAGAGGTCTACATAGAGCAACCAAATCGATTTTAGCTATCAGACAAACCAGATATGGTATGCAAGTTGAAGAAGGCATTGTATGGATTGAAGCAAGCTCCCATAGCTTGGTATGCAAGGTTAGATAAGTACTTGTTGTAGTAGGGATTGAGTAAGGGGTCCGCAGATAGTAATTTATACCTCAAGATAAGTAGAGATCAGATCCTAAGTGTTGAAGTATATGTGGATGACATTATATTTGGTGGAAATGAAGGAATGTGTAAGAATTTTTCAAATGAGATGCAAAAGGAGGTTGATATGTCTATGTATGGTGAGATGAACTTCTTTCTTGGAATACAAATCAATCAGACTAATAAAGGCATTTTCATTTCTCAATCAAAGTATGTCAGGGAATTGTTGAAGAAGTTTGGAATGGAAGACTCTAAACCAGTGTGTACTCCTATGGTCATTTGATGTAAGTTAAGCAAGAATGATGAATCTCCTTAGGCGGATTAGAGCAAGTACAAATCAATGATTGGAGGACTGCTTTACCTAACTGCTACCAAATCGGATATCATGCATGCAGTCTATCTTGTGGGCAAATTTCAATCAGATCCTAGAGAATCACATGTCATGGTTATAAAAAGGATCTTTAGGTATTTGAAGGGCACCCCAGATCATGGTTTGTTGTATCCTCAGAATAATGATTTTACCCTAAGTGTCTATACAGATGCAGATTGGGCCGAATGTGTTAATGATTTGAAAAGTACAAGTGGTGGTGCATTCTTTCTTGGAGATATGTTGGTGTCTTGTCCAAGAAAGAAACAAGATTCAGTATCCTTGTCTACTACAGAGGCAGACTGCATTGCTACAACATCATGCTACACTCAGGTGCTGTGGATGAAATAAACCTTGAAGGTTATCAAAGTTGAGTATGATAGCCCAATACCTATTCTTTGTGACAATACGAGTGCCATAAATATTTTAAAGAATCCAATGATGCATTAAAAAACAAAGCATATTTCAACTAGATATCACTTTCTAAGAGAGAAGGTTGTAGAGAATGAAGTAAAGCTTGAGTATGTGCCTATAAAGGATCAGGTTGCTGACATTTTCACTAAGGCTCTTCCAAAAGATACATTTAAGTATCTCCGGGAGAAGTTAGGGGTTTTTGCCTCTCCTTCTTTGAACTAGATACATGAGGAAATGCACCAGTCCAGTGTGCTTCAAAGTACATTCCTATTTGGACTAATGTTGGAGGCTACCTCTTAGGGGGAGCAGGTAGTGGTTTTTGATCACTGTTGTAGTCAGGGGGAGTAAGCAGTTGTTATAGTTTGATTTGTGTTTAGAGTAGTAGTGAGTAATGCAAGTATGTGCAGTGGAAAGAGATGTGTTGTCCTTTGCCATTGATGTCAAAGGGGAAGAGAGTTCATGTGAAAAATTTAGAGAAAAAGAAAGCATTCAGTAATCAAAAAGAGTTCAGATGTCTAAAGAGAAAGGGGGAGTTCTAATGTAGAGTTATGTCTTGATGGTGGAACATGTTTAGTTTTTCACATCATATGTTTCCATCAATGACAAAGGGGGATATTGTTGCAAGTATATGCTAATTGGTGTTGTCATTGATGTCAACATGTTTGTGTTGTCATTGGTGTCAACTGTGCTCTTGTGTTATTGCTTGATTGTGATGAGTTAGTTGCTTTGTATTGCTTTGTATAAGTACTGAAGATGGTAAGATTATGTTCTTGACATTGAGTCTCCAAGTGCTTTTGAGAAAATTTGATTCATATTGAAGACAGAGTTGTGAAGAAGTATTCTGGCTTACAGGATACTATTCAAGTTTTTGCTCCCGATTTCTTCTATATTGAAGACTAGAGGATAATATTTGGATATGTTTTAGATAACTAGATGGAGAGGTTAAATCCTAAGTTTGGTGCTTTGAAACACTATGGTCTGAAAGTTATGTTCACCAATTTGAAGACTATGTCTAACAGTGTTTGCAGTGTGTTTGGGAGAAAGTAGTTTGCTCCACATTTCTCCATGGTTTAGTTTCAGGTCTTATAGTTCTGGATGAGTGTTCATGAGGTCCATATCTATATTTTATCCAAAGGATTTATGGTTTAGTTCTCTGGAAAGTAATTTACTTAAGTAGTAAAGCTTGACATTGTTGTTTGTGAGCAGTCTATGGATTGTCTTCAAGTGAGATTTCTTGTACCTGAATTTGTCAGTTTTTAGGTGAATTTATGTTGTTCATGGATGTTTTGAGATTGTGTCAAATAATTGTATAAGGTTTGTAACTTATCGATGCAATCATGCAAGCATGTGATCAAGAAATTCCTATGTTTGTGTTGTTTGGTCGACCTTGGATGGTTGCAATGATTAAGGAGATGTTTTGATGATTATGTAAGTATTGTGTAGCATGTATGGATAGATTTAGGTCTGAGATAAGGTTTAAAGTGGATCACCTTCATTCCTTTGTGCCACGGGATGTTTAGGTCTAGACCTAATTCAAATTATGTATGTTTTCCTATCTTGGAGATTGTTTCAAAGGTTGTAATGTGGTTTTCTGACGTTGGTAAATGTTTCAAGGTTGATGGTGATATAAATAAGTGTAAATGATTCATGTGTAGTGTGTGGTGTGTGTGTGTGTGTGTGATGATATCCTTGATATGATTGTGAATTAGAAGAAGTATGACATTGTGGCTGTGAAAGTGATGATTGTTGTGCTTAAATGGAACTGAACCTAGGCATGTGATAGATGCTATCATATCATTTCATGGTAGTGAGCCTTTCCCTCTTGGCAGTGAGCCCTTATTAGCAGTAGGCCCTTATTGGCAGTAAGCCCTTCTTGGTAGTGAGCCCTTCTTGGCAATGAGCCCTTCTTGGTAGTGAGCCTTCTTTGGACAGTGAGCCCTCTAGCGGTGAGCCCTCTCAAAGTGAGACTTTTGTAATTTGGTATTGTTACTACATTATATTGTGAGCTAACAGTCACCATGGTTTTTCCCTTTTTGAGTTTTTGAAGTAAAAAATCTAGTGTTCATGTGTGTATGGTGTTGATGTGTTTAAGTTTTGTTTCTGTATTTCATGTTTAATCATTGTAAAACATTAAGGGATTAAAGTAAGTTAACGTGAATGTGACTTTGTTTAAGATAAGTTAAAGTTTTAAATAGAACTAATTCACTCCCCTCTCAATTGTCTTTTTCTTACAACACACCCCAAGCTGATGAGTTGTGGTTCTCATACTAACTAGATGAAAGCTGATAATCATGTAGAGATGTGCATAAGTATTGAAAAGAGTTGTATTTCATCAAGAGGATCTTATCATGGATGTTAGGTTGGAGATTTGTAATAAACACCTTCTAAACATCCTCATCATTTATTTGGTATTGAATTTGTGCATAAAGAGCTTGGTATCAACAAATAAACTCAGTTAATTTCTCTTTCGGACCTTGCTTGCAATGAACTAGATCAATCAATGAGACTTGAGGTTCAATGTTTGCTTGAAAATGTTGTAAAAATTGATCAACTAGCTAAGAGAAAGAATGTATTGAATTCCGAGGTAAAGAGAAAAATCATTCTGAAGCAGTATCTTTGAGAGATTGCAGGAAGAGTTTTGCTAACAAGTCCTCTTAAAAGAAGAAATCACTATACATAGTTATGAATGCTTCCACATGAGTATTAGGATATGTAACGACTGTCGTGTTCCCATTTTGGTTGTTGCTTTTCCTTGATGGATTCTGATATTATTATGATGTTGAAATGATTGGTTATCATGCTGGATTACATGCTTGCTGTTGCTTCAACTATGATGTATGTTATATGCACTTGTGCTTTAACATGTGATCAAAGTGATGCAGGTATTGGATATCGACTCCTGGACTCACAGGCCTGAGCGTACTCTTATTATTCCCAATGGTGGTTACTAGAGATAGTCACATATGCCCAATCTCCTTAGCCTCACCATCGCCTCTATTCGAGGATGAGTTTCTGGTGTTGTGTTTTGCCTTAGACACCATCTGGTTGTCATCCGATTACTCTATCCTTCGGTGATTCAGATCCGTGTGGGTTTGGTGTTTGAGATAGTGCTTTGTTAGTTGCCTTCGTGTATTTCATGCATTTACTATTATTTTGTGGCATTGTGTTAGTTGTTGGGCAATGATGGTTGTCTTTCGTATGATTTTCTTGATGGTTGCATACTATTCTTGTGTTGGGTTTCAATGATACACCATGTTAGATCTTTGTGTGACTAACTTATCTAGGTGTTTGCTATTTATAATTGGCGTATGGATAGTGATTTTTGTGTTAATCAATTAATTCAACTTTTATAGTAATTCCCTTTGCCATACATTGGCTCTTGGAAAAAGGTTGGTGAGTTGTTTAATTCTGCCAGAAATCTCTGGGGGATAGGTGACTGTATTGATGGTTTTTTTAACACACAAATGCTCATGTGCTAGATTTGGGGGAAAATGGAGAGGCAGCTAGGGCTCAAAAGAAAAGGGAGCTGAGAGGAGCAAGGAGGTGGCTGTGAGGGGGTTCTTACTCTACCAATCTACATTCTCATGTAAG
The DNA here is from genome assembly GCA_027924645.1 of Cunninghamia lanceolata. NCBI lineage: Eukaryota > Viridiplantae > Streptophyta > Pinopsida > Cupressales > Cupressaceae > Cunninghamia > Cunninghamia lanceolata. The sequence continues at coordinate 4,510,060 of BSBN01000797.1, forward strand.
TTCCTTGAACCTTCTCAACAGATCCATGTGGTAAATACTGTGAAATCATTGTATTCCATGAGATTGAACTCTTTGAGGCATTCTGTCAACAATTCACATGCCTTGTCTCTACTTCTACATTTTGGCATACAAGTCTACCAGAGCATTTCTAGCTAAAATATTTGACAAAAATCTCCCTTTCAATTTGTTTGGATGGATGTTCATACCCCTTTTCCAAGGCTCTTATTTTGGTTATGGGCAGTGTTTGTCTTTACGGATGCAAGTTGCATTTGTTTCTAAATTTTAACAAATGCTTTGTGTGCATATCCTACAATTACTACAATCCATGAGCCGCACTTCTCATGGGTTTTTTTTTGTAAACAGGTCATGTGCTTTGTCTTTGTCTCCACAGTATGCATATGTGTCACCTCGAGCCTTTCCAACCATAACATCTGTTAAAATTTCCCTTCTACGATGCTTTGTTGGATGTTCATACCCCTATTCCAAACCCCCATTCTGGTGTAGGCAGCGAGGATGCTGGAAAAGGGTTAGGAATTTGGCTTATGCTAGCCAAGGACATTTGCTTAAAAATTTCTAAAGTCTTTTGACAAATCCATTTTGTGTGTATCCTGTAACCAACACATCCCATGAGATGACATCATTTTGAGGCATTTAGTCAAATAGTTGCATGCCTTGTCTTTGCTTCCCCATTTTGCACATATGTCTGCCACAGCTGTTCCAACTGTATCATCTAACCAAAAATACCCTTCCATTAGGTTTCAATGGATGTCAACATACTGTTCCAAAAGTTCCCCCAGTTGGCACAGGCAAGAACATGCTAGAAATGGTTATAGATCTGGCTTTACACCAACCAACTGTGGTTGCTAGAAAGTTTTTAAAACAAAAAAATAAATTAAAACAATATATTCATCTACCCACTTCTGCATAGATGTTTGAGAGAACTTAAGTCTTGCAACATTTTTAGGACCCCAATCAAAAAGCAGCATCGTTGTAAATACTCCTAAGCCTATATTCATATGTGATCTACAGGTGCCAAGAAAACACATCCATGCAACCACTACATGTTTAATTGGGATCTCAATGATAAAGTTTAGGGTGTCCTAAAATATCCAATGCTATCTTTAGTGTTCCACAATCTCATTGTCTCATATGCGGATAGTTTTAGTATGATATGAATTTGTGGGAAATAATATACAGCCCATAATGGGCTGGTTCAACCAAGGTTTATGCTACACCTATAATGCTTTCATATATTGCATTAAATTTAGTGTTATTTAAATGCTTGTGAATTAATAATAAGGGTTGGCTAGGCAGGTACTTTTAACAAGGTACTAAGTTTTCTACATTTAAAATAAGTTGCTTATATTCTATTTATTTAATCATTATTTGAATGATTTGAGAGTCAATAAAGGTCTTGTTGTGATAGGTCTATGCTACACTTTTGAAGTGTGACCAAATTGGGGGTCACTAGAGTTATTACACAATTGACCTACTGACAAAGGGCTATTTTCAATAAAATTACACTGTCATCGGAAGCTTTAATCTAGTCGATCTCATTTTGTAATTTTGTATTTAACATTTATAATCATATTGTGTTTCTACTAAGTTAGATGTGGTGTCCTTTGGACACATCCCCTGCCCTTGGTGGCTATTCCAAATACATTGGGGATGCAGATGGGACACTCACCGTGTCACCTATTTTTGTTGAATTATTTTTAAATGGGTTTTGTATACCCTGTTTGGTTTAACGAGACAAGCTTAGATCTAGGATATTGAGTCCTCGTGCATGGCCTTGAGTGCATGTAAAGGCTAAGGATGCACACGAGAAGGCCTATCCATCTGTGGGGCGTCAAGTTTTCCATCTGTAGGGCATTGATTCGGGCATGATTGAGTCTCCTTGTCTGCATGAGAGGTGCACTTGACTCCATGTAGTGCCATCCCTTTGTGCACGCATGTTGACACTCCATCTAATCTACACTCTAGTTTCTTATACCTTTTTAGTTATAAGTAGAATCTGACATTATATTTGATGAGCATCTCTATGTTACAACACTGGATTTATGCATTGTTTTTGTGTCTGCTCCGTGATTGATGTGAGTGTTGGCCATTGTGTATAGCCTTACATGGTTACTTATATTTGGGCCTTGTAACTACTTTTGAGCATGGTGGGGTGGCCTCTTTTGAGTCCACATGGTTGGGAGGTGTTGCCACCACCATTGGGGACCAGTGAATAGGTTATTGGAGCACCAGATTGGAGATGTTCTCTCTCTCTCTCTCTATTATTTTATCAGTTGTTGTACTTATTCAGTCATTGTATCATATTCATGACTATGCCATTGTAATGTATATTCTTTTATATAATTGTACTCTCTTAAGAGAGAAGATGTAATTATGTAATTTAATGAGAAGAAATGAGATGTTCTTATTTGGCTTATGGATTCCGGTGTGGGTACTAGATCCGCTTGTACTAGGATAATTTTGGATTCATGTTTATATTTGGATGGCTTATAGGAACATTTGGGTTCGTGTTTAAAATGAATGTAGTTTTATCAATGTTTCCTCTAGAGAGTGATTTAGTCCTCTCCCGTGGGTTGTACATTTGGCTATACTTGGCCATGAATGTTGTCAAAATATTGAACTGACAACCATCTTATGTGTATGTTATCTCTTTATGTCAAAAAAAAATTCTTGCCCTCTTTTGGCCCTTACCCTTTGGGGTTATGAGGTGGGATGTTACAGGATCACCTTTTCCACCATATTTTTTAAAGAAAGGGGTCTCAAACTTATCACACATAGGAGTTCTAAGAATTGTAAAATATGAAGGACTACAAGCATGATAAGTTGGTAAATTAGGCTGAGAGGAATTTTTCAGGCTTGTCATCTTCTCTTGTAAAGAAGTCATGCTTTGTAACAATTGATTTAGAAGGGCATCATTAGGAGATGTAGTTTGGAAATTAGAAGTTACGGTCATGAAATGTTGAGGTGATTGATTGTGGGTGGTAACAAAAGGTGGTTGAGAATAAGTGGAATGGCTAGGTGGTTGAGGGTGATTATTCATAGAAGAAGTCACCCTAGGTGGTTGATTTTGATAGTTGAATCCCACAACCTTGTAATTCTATGCATTAATGGGCCACTAGATACTCTAAAACTAGTGGTAGCATTACTACAAGCATGTGTATTAGTAGTGAGAATTGTTGATGTAAAGGTAGACATTCCAGTAGTCGGTATAGGTGTTGATACTTGTGTATGAGTCGGTGATGACATATTATTGATAATGTTTGCACATTCAGTCACATGAATAATGTTGTTATGCACTATATAGGCTAGTCCACATAGTGTATTAACACCATATTGTCCTTCTTTTAACAATTCTCTTATATTATGAACAATAGGCACGACTTCTTCTATTATTCTTTCCTTTTCCACAAATACTTGAAAATCAACTAGTTCTTTATCAAGTTTGTTTATTTTCTCACCAAGTACATGTTAGACTTAGGGCACACAACTGAGAGGGGGGGTGAATCAGTTGTGCAAAACTTTCTCTCAATTTAAACACTTAATTCCACTTTGCAATTAGCAGTCTTATAATAAATTAATCATGAAAACAAAATGCAACAAATTAAGAGTAGAAACATATCAACACATGAGACACCAAGATTTTGATGTGGAAAACCTGGTTAAGGAAAAAACCACGAGGTGATTAGCCCAAGATTGTATTCTCTATTAGAAGAATAGAAAGAACAAAATGGCACATGCCAATTAGGGCTCACTGCCTGAGCACACTGCTCACAAGAGGCTCACTGCCTACAAGAAACACACTGTCTACAAAGAAATAAGTATCACCTACTTGAACTGGAAAATAGCATCTTCACCATGCTTGAATCAGTTCCATTAAGCCCAATACTTTTGCTCTACCTTTCGCTCTTCTCCTCGCTACTACACACACATCCCTCCAAGCCCACCTTTGAAATAACTTCGCAACCCCTTATTTATACAAGACATCAACTTAGGAATAATCATCTAAGTCGGAAAACATCTACCAGAACATCCACAAGATGTGGAACTTATCCGGTCGGCCAGTCTTAGGAAGAACATCATCATCTAGAGGTTATTCTTCAATATCAAGCTCCAACTCTAATGCAGACCACTAACACACACTGGACACAATACAAAGTCCTTCACAAGGTTTCCTGAATCACCAAGAACATCCACACTTCATCTGCATACTGAAATCCTTCTCTCTTTCATCCAGAGCCTCAAGAACACAGTCTGTCACCACGGTCACCAAAGAATGGATACTTTTGAACCTTCAATTCATGAACCAATCGAGTTGACACATCATCAGGACTTCCTCAACACTGCCTCAAATCTACAGAGTAGAAAACTATACTTCCAGATCTCACCGGACCTATCTGTGTCACTTTGTTACCTCTGAACACCTACCGGAACCGGTTTTACTTGAGTGGCCACAACTTCTTCATATTTTCATGCAGACCTCTTAAATATCTACTGGATCACCTCAAGACACATATCTACAAACCCTTTAATCCATATCCTCTGATCCTCTTTCTATCTTGGACTTTTGTCTTATTGTCATTATTGATCTTCACTGTTCCTAATTGAGACTAATTTTCTCAATATCCTCAGCACATAGCTCATCCAATCCTTATCATTAATGTAACAGGAGTATGTTGACATCAATGACAACACATGTTAGGCCCATATTGGCAATAGTACATGTGTTATCACCTCAATAGGATCTTCAACATCATGAAATGTTTATTCCTCTATTGTAGTTGTATGAGATATAATGTCTTGCAAATTTTGTGTTTCTCCTTTCATAAAGTTCAGGTATTCAATGGATTTTCCAATGTAGGAACACCATTGCTATCGAGAGCACTAGAACCCATTAATCTAATACTTCTCCTTAAAGGGATGATTCTATTAGGGAAATAGGTTATAAGACTTGGGTGAAGGCATACAACATTCAATGCACAAACTAATAGAATAAACCCTAGGAAGAGGATATGCTTATTGAAATACACAATGTGTTAATGCAAGTTTTGAAATGTTGATGCAAAAAAACACTATGATGAAACACTACTATCAAAATTAGATTTTCATGAATGTTAACAATGAGTAGTAAACTATGAAATAAGATTTTAACCACAAACACTAGCTTTTGCCAAGACTAGGTTATATAAAAAATGCAAATTTCAAGAAAAATCCTAGCAAATGAGATATGAAAATACAAGGAAAAGAATCTTGAAATAATTTTATGCTGCAATGTATATTAGATCTGATGTAAATTTTAGAGCTTCAAATGATTTAAATAAAATGCAATGAAAATAATCTAAACTCTACCTAAATGCAAGCCTAGGATACTTGATTTTTTCAAAATTTTCATTTTTTTTGTAGATTTTCAAACACAATATGATGAAAATGAATTGAATGAATGTAAATTTGAAGTACAACACTCAGCAAGGTGAAAAATTCAATATAAACATGGGTTCACCAAAATGTTATGTAGAAAAAGGGGGAAGATGGGATTAATTGATTGTTTGATTAGATCCTCCTTTCTCTACATACATTCAAGGACATTTAATCGAGTTGAATCACAACTTCTAAAAGAAGGTTTAACTATAGGTTGCTTGTCACTTGGTATGATAGGGAATTTTGGAAATTGATGATTAATGTGTTAATCTAAGCCCAATTATGCTCAAAACCCTAATTATGCAAAATCATGAATAAACAGATGAATTCTGACAAATGCTCACACACAAAGATACTAAATGAAGCTTAGATACATACCAGATTTCAAAGATTCAAATCCTAAAAATTTTGGGGCAAAGGGACTAGTGCCCAAGCCCAAGGTAATATTTTTATTGGGGGTTTCCATACCTTTTCTACTACTAATTATCATTGATTCAAGGATTTTCATCTCTACAAACCTAGAGGGCAAAAGGACTAGCACCCAAGTCCTGGAAGTGCTCTTCTCTACTTTTTTCTACCAGATCTAGGATCCTTATGTTCGACAACACTCCTCTACAACTCCACTCTTTGTGATCTGACACCTGTCACCTACAATCGTAAGGAGAGGTGTTGGGGGTTGAAGTATTTAGGATCTTGCCTCAGTCAAGGCCTGGAATGGCATTCAAACCTTCCAACACCATTGTTAGATAGAGAGTGTGTGTCCATGGTGGACAGAGGTAAAATCAATTATAAAAATGATAGATTGAATCACAAATAGATATCACCTTTGAGGTGTAGATCTCACATAGATGAATATCCTTCACAACATGAGAAGATGAAGTCAAATCTACAACAACAAACACAACAACAATATTCTACTCTGCAACACAATGAATTCCTTGAATGCTTTAAGATCATAAGTTTGCCAAAATATCAAAATCATCTTCTAGTTTACAAATAAAGTCCTAAACATGCTTATATATGCATTCTTTCTTTAATTTCATAATTCAAACTTAAGATGCCGACAAGGAACACCTTATAAGGGTCACAAATGGTCATAAAAGTTTTAGACCCCACCAAAATAGGGTAGGACAAGAGCATGAGCACCCAAGCCCTGGGACCTATTTTGGGATAGCGTTAAGATCAGAGATGTCCCCTAAGTGTCATTTGTCATGGGTTTCAAGGCACTTTACTTTGAGATTCATTTCTAATATGCATGATTAAAATTAAGGGACCCAAGAGCTAAACGTAGGAAGTAGAAGTCCTAGGGGGATATCTTATGACGTAACGGGACATAAGAAATAATAATCTCGGCTTCAATAAGTAGCTTCACTGACTAAGGGATAACACTGTGCATGTCACTCTACCGATTGTTTTCGAGAGCTTACACAAGATGACCACAATGTGTAGCCTTTGTTTTTGGTTTGAATAATAGGAGAATACATGATTTTCAGCTGGGATTCTCTTCAACCTCATTAATATAAACTAAGATCAAGCTTTGAAGCTTGATTTTGAAAAAGTGATAGTGAACAAGGCATGTTATCAGATTGTGCATTTTGGTATGGAACAATTCTTTAAGTATTCTTCTTTTCTGCTCCACTTGATTTTATATCAGAACTCCCAATTTTTCTAGCCCCATATGCACCTTTCAATTGTTGACAAGTCCATTGATGCTCATAACATCATTCTTGTGTCCACTTGGACACATACCCTTTCAAAAACCTCAAACTACTATGAGTTTATGGAAATTTTTCTTATCCTAGTCATTACAGATCTCAATTATGATGACAATGTCTCGAGAGCGAGTGATAACCATAGATGAGTAATAAAAAATAGTCGATTCCCTTATGAATGGTATTTTGGAATACCCTATACAATAATTAGGGTGCATGGTTTCAAAGAGGAGCCTTTTATGCACCCTAAATTTCTTATAAACAAGGTTTTGGGAGTTGAATCTGTGTGACAGTTGGATGTAATTGACTCCAAATCCATAGCTGATACAAAGAAAAAGGAATTTTATGATATTCCTTTCTCTTTTGGGGTCATAACAATCAAGAAGAGAGGAGTGAAGCATCTTCTGATGTTGAAATTGGTAGATTTGGGCTTAGAGGTTATAGTCAATTATTAGTTGTATGACCCAAATGGATTCATGGACAAGTGGATTAAAGGGACAAAAATAAAGGAGGTGTTTTTTCCTTAGTTGACCAACCATGTTGAGGGTAAAAAATTGCCTATTAATGAATCACTAGAAATGTATGTTGAGACCCATGACCTCCTTGGTAGACTCTTTCCACCATGGGAGACCTATAAAGTTGTTCGTGCGTATGATCCTTCTAAAATCATGACATATGGTCTTTAGAAAGCCTTCAAAAATGAGGATTGAAGTGAAAATAAGATTAAGGCATACTGGAAATATATACAAGAGATAGCAAATCCAGAGAAATGATATGGGCTAGTTCTGGCAGACAACACTTGGGAGAATCTATGGGATGCAAAACACTCCTTGCCTCCTTTAGACTATGATGTCAATACCATTCAAGAAGGTGAGGTCTATAAGCCTAAGGTTCAAGAACAAGTAGAAGAAGGTAGTAGTTCTTCAATATATGAAATATAAGAACCAAACCCTATTCATAGACAACAACCAATTTTAGTATGGCAGGTTAAAGAACAATCATTGCAAGACCCTACTCATTCAACCCAAATAGCTTCGGTATCTAGGGTCCTTAGAGTAGAAATCATGTAGGCTCATCAAGATGCACAAATCACTTACCAAAAGAGTGTAGAAAAAATTTGGGAAATGACAAGAATTTCATTCATTTGGTGTTCAAGTTGCCTCACAGCCAGTAACTACTATGGCTGAGCCAATTACAGAAATGACACTGCTAGTATGTAGTGTGGAAGCCAATATTTTTGTAGTATAATTAGATCTAGAGCAAGGTTCTTCTACTATAATAGAGGTAGAGCCAGAGTGTCAAAAGAATAAAAAGAAGTTAATAAATTACAAATAGAGTCTAATAACAAGGGACTAGAGACTGCCATACTAGTAGCCAGACCAACCACAACGTGCCAACAACCCCGATGGTCATGCAGTTAAGTATCACTCTTCCCTCTTCTTCTACTCAATCTATGTCAACCTCTCTAATGCTATTATCCACTCGCACTATACAATCAGTTCCTTTGGCCTCCCCCATCTCTATAACTTCAAAGGAACCACCAATTTCATCGATGCCAACCTTTCATGTGCTTAAAACTCTAATGGTTACATAAATGTTACCTTTTTAATTCAACCATTTGGTATGACCATGAATCTATTACCAACATTATTTTCACCTCCAACTTACTAGCAAACCCTTATGTCAACTCTTCTACATACCCTCAATCTACCTCCTTTCTCTCCTTCCACACTCATGGTGCATTCCCTATTGCCTCCTAGAGCTGTCAATGCTCCCTCCCAAAAAGAAGCCACCTATCTATATGGACTTTCTTAGGGTTTTCCATTTGTGGGTGGTTTCAATTAGCCACTAGCCAATCTCCATCAATAAATGTTGACTATCAGATAGACCTATGAGGCCAAAATAGAAATTCAAAGGCCAAAATAGGATACAACTCTAGCACACACATGCATAATATTACAAAATGATCATGTGTAATAGGATCTAATGATTCTACATATGACTTGAACTGTAAACAATTCGCAAGGGCTAATTTAACTCAAAGATTACTCTATCCACATTATAGGAATAAGTCTAGCGTAAGTGTGCCCTCAAGACATAGTAGATTTAATGCAAGAAGCACATAAATCTATTAGCAAAGGTTTCCTAAATTTGAGCATGAAGATCAAAAAAAGAGAGTTGGAGTTGAAATAGACCAAAGACATGGTCAATCAACTCTAAAATCAAACAAATCCCAAAGAGAAAGAGTTGCAAAATCTAAATTCAGAGATTCAAGCCCAAGTATCTCTTGACAAATTTCAAGTTGAGCAATCCAAATAGGCTAGCTTGTAGTTTGAATTAGATAGAATGAATCTTATAATAGAGGGCTATAGGAAGAATCTTCAAAAGTCATATGAATAGGAAAAAAAATAGAGTGGTTGAAACAACTCTTGTTCACACAAGATTGATAGAATTAATGGATTCAACTAAGTCTTTAAAAGCTCATCTCAATACTAAGATGAAGAAATCTAGAATCTACAAATGAAGATCCAAACTATGAGTCATGCGCTTGAAGTTTTCTAGTTTTAATCAAAGATTTATACACTTCCTATTGGATCAAAATAGCAGCAAACACAATTAAGCTCAAATCAGCCCTCAAATTCATTTCATCCTCAAATGTTAAAAGTGCAAGTCAAGGAAAAATTAGATCAAAGTCTCTTTTTACTAGCACCTAAAATAACCTAGACTCAAGACTTGGTTGAGAAACTATATAGTGTGATAGATGAGGCTTTTCTATCCACGAGGATTTATGATAGGAGAGTTGTAGTGGCTAAAGCCAATGAAGTGTGGAGCAGGAATAAAGTCACTCTAAAGTGAAACTGAATTGCCAACTTTAGAGTTGGTTGTGAAGGAAATGGGAGGTGTGTTTCTTATTTGGTACAACAAGGATTACCCTCTCCATTTTAAAATGACGACTATGTTGTGGTAGAAGAATAATTCAAAGCAATGCTCGCAAATAAAAAATAGACCAAACATCATTTCAAGACTAGGAAAAATCACTAAGTATTACAAAAGTTGAGGTAGTCCTTTGTCAAAATTGGTGCAACTAGAATATGAAATAAAGGCTGCGGTTGGGAAGATTTGAAGTATTTCCTACAAAGAAATAATATAACTGGATAAGGCTTTTGAATCCTTCAAAAGAAAGGGGCAACCTTTCGATGATGAATGGCCATTGTTGGAGACCTCCCTTGAGAAATAATTGTCTATGTATTCACATGGTTCAATAGAAATGTTTTACTATTATTTAACTATGTTTTGTAACTTCCATTTCATTTGTAAACTTTTTTATTTAATATAATATAGTGGTCCTATACCACTTTGATTGATCAATATATATGTGTGTACCCCTTGGTAGAAAATTGCATTTTAATATTCTATTAATAGTGACAATGAGATAAATATAATGTTGTTGACATATTATAATTTTACGTGTCTCATCATCCATTCAAAATTTGTAAAAAAAAATAATTAGCAATTGTATATTCTTATTAATATTGTAGACACTTAAAATTGTCTATGTCTTGCAACACACCTTGTTGGGACTTTAGCTGAGACATATTGTAATATTTTGTCCTAGGAGATAGCATGTACCCTTGTCATCACCTGATTAGTTAGATGAAATCTATTGATTTAACTAATTCTCATTTATCCCACTAGCCAATTAATTAAATAAATCCTATTTATTTGATTAATTTCCCTCTCCCATTTTCCAACTAATTCAAATAAAATATTTGAATTAGTCCTAACCTTTCACCTCATTGCAACACATGTCCCATTCACATGCCCAACTAATTTAAATAAAACACTATTTAAATTAGTTCAACCCTATTCCTATCTGCACACTTGTCACATGGCTACAACTCCTTGTGGAGTGGGAAACCCTATTCAATCTCAACCATCCACATCATTCAAATCAACTTTCAATCTTAGTCATTCATTTAAATTACTCATTTCCTATAAATCAACCCTCACCCAACCATTGGATGGGTGAATCTTCAAGTAGCCTCATGCTGTCAAATTTTCTCTAGAATCATCCATCATTCATCTTTCATCTCATTGTTATGCTGTTGAAATAGTGAGAAATCACCATTCATCCTTCAATATCTTGCATGCCTATGCATGATTGAGAAGAGAAATGGAGGCAAACCAAATTTGACATAGGAATCTAGATTAGTTTGTTGTTTATTGAATTTGATTTCTATGTTCATTTTGTGGTCCATTGTGATGATAGGGTTTAATGATTGCAGTTTTTTCTTCATTACTTTGATTTTCCACTCAAAATTCTTAAATTCCTTTAGCCCACAAGTCAAGCAAAAATCATAAAAATACTAAGTCTATGTGGGTCCATAAATTCCTACATCAACCATCCCCTAAGAAAGCATCTCCATTGCTTCCTACACCCCCTCCAAGTCAAAAGCATCAATGTTTATCATGTTGTGTGCAACCATTGGTCATGATCCCACATACTTCCATCTCCCCATCTTTCACCTATTATCCTACATATTTCACCCATCACCTCCCTATGGTCCATGCTTTTGCATAAACCTTTCATCCATTGACTATCCTTCCATAATCCACTATCTACCTAATCCATCTCTCCCTTTCATGAAATCCCTACCAACATCTATGAGCATAATGGCCTTTGACATGGTTCATTACACGACATTCATCTCTAATGGGACCATCACCCTTCATGGAACTAGATGCTTGAGTCCCCACCCTCTTCCAAATCCCTCTTGTCCATATCCACCTATTCCATCCAAATATTCCAAAAATAAAATAAAATAAAAAGAAAAAAGAGAAACAAAAATCAAAATAGTAAAAAGAAATCCCTTCATCTAATTTCGAAAACCACTATTGGTGACACCTTGGATAAGTACCATGATGAAAACCTGGCAAATAGGCATCATGTGTAGGTTGATCATCTATGTCACTTACACTTGGGGGCACATTGTCTCATCCATACCACACTATCATATCCAACCTATCATCCCCTTTTCTATCATTTTCCATCCTATTTTATCATATCCTATCCTACCATCCTTATCCATTACACCCACATATCTATCATATTGAGTCCATCCATCCTCCCTTCCTCCTTTAGAACTTGGTAAAGACATAGGGGCAAAATGTTGACAAATGTTTTGAATATCTCTTGATATACCCCATCCTTTCCAAATTATCCTATCATCATCCTATTATTGTTAACTTTTTCATGTCAAATCCTAAGCATTACACCTAGAATGGGGCATGTTATTCCTATGTGACATAGTCTTTGGAGATCACATCCTAGCTCCCTTATGGTTCACCCATCCTTTTCATCCACTATTGCCTATCCTTTTATCTATCCATCCTACATTCTTCCTTGCACCTAGACTTGGTCTTCCCTTGTCATTGGTATCTAGCACAAAGGCTATCCAAATTGTAATCTAATGTCATTCCAAAACATATAAAAAATCCAAAAAAATTAAATCATTTGAAAAAACACAAAAAAAATGAAAACATTTCAAAAATTATCAAATTATTTCTAAGATATTGATATTGACTTGCATTTGGATCATTGCTTGGATTGATTTGATGGAATGATTTGAAGAATTGATTTGAATGATGATTTCAGAATTAATTGGAAGAATTGAATTGATTGGTTTGATTGAATTGATTTGATGAATTGATTGATTTGGAAGGATTGATTGGAATGATTGGTTTGAATTGGAATGAATTGATTGATTTGGGAGAATTGATTTTAATGATTGGTTTGATTTTGAATGATTGAAGAATTGATTGGATTGGATTGATTTAGAATAATTAATGAATTGATTGGATGAATTGATTGATTTGATTTGAGTGATGTGATTAATTGATTGGATGAATTGGTTTTGAAGAATTGAATTGAAGAGTTGATTGAATTTTTGAATGATTGAAGAATAGATTTGACTTGATGAATTTATTGGAAGAATTGGTTTGATGATTGGATTAAATTGATTGATTTGATGAAGTGAGTTGGAATGATTTGATTGAAATGATTTGATTTGAAGAATTTATTGAAGTGGTTTGATTTGATTTTATTGCTTGGATTTTTGTTGGATATTTGATTTTTTATGTTTTGGAAATGTTTTTTTTTTGTATTTTTGAAATGTTTTAATTTTTTTTGTGTTTTGAAATGTTTTGATTTTTTTTAGATTTTTGAAATGTTTTGATTTTTTTTGTATTTTTGAAATGTTTTGATATTGTATTGTAGCATTTTGTAGTGGTATTGAGTTGTAGGGATTACTAGTTGTAATCAGTTTGATAAACTGGATAATAATATTGGACTCTTTGTTGGTGGATGTAGCCCAATTTTGAGTGAACCACATTAAAACTTGTCTCTTGTTGTTATTATTTCTGTGTATTTTCATTCCTCTGTTTAATCTTTATTTGCATTTAATTGATATCTTCTGTCGGCTAACCCTGACACTATCCTCTCAAGGGGGCATCATCATCCTATCCTTGCATCATCATCATTTTCCTCTATCCAAACTTTATATTATTTGAAATGATGTTACTTCTCCTGGTCGTAACAACATCTCAAAGAGGGGAAAAATGTAGACACTTAAAATTATCCATGTCTTGTAACATCACCTTGTCAACACTTTACCTAAGACATCTTGTAACATTTTGTCCTAGGAGACAGCATGTACCCATGTCATCACCTGATTAGTTAGATAAATCCTTATTATTTAACTAATTCCTATTTATCCCACTAACCAATTAATTAAATAAATCCTATTTATTTAATTAATTTCTCTCTCCCATTTTCCAACTAATTCAAATAAAATATTTGAATTAGTCCTCACCTTTCACCTCATTGCAACACATGTCCCATTCACATGTCCAACTAATTTAAATAAAACATTATTTAAATTAGCTCAACACTATTCCATCTGCACACTTGTCACATGACTACAACTCCTTGTGGATTGGGAAAGCCTATTCAATCTCAACCGTCCACATCACTCAAATCAACTTTCAATCTTAGCTATTCATTCAAATCACTAATTTCCTATAAATCAACCCTCACCCAAGCCATTTGGGGGATGAATCTTCAAGTAGCCTCATGTTGTTAAATTTCCTCTAGAATCATCCATAATTCATCTTTCATCTCATTGTTATGCTGTTGTAGTGAGCAATCAACATTCATCCTTCGATATCTTGCATGCCTATGCAAGATTGAGAAGAGAAATGGAGGCGAACTAATTTTGACATAGGAATCTAGATTACTTTGTTGTTTATTGCATTTGATTTCTATGTTCATTTTGTGCTCCATTGTGTTGTTAGGGTTAAATGATTGCAGTTTATTCTTCATAGCTCTGATTTTCTCCTAATACAAATATATATTATTTATTTATATTAAAAAATGTATATAATGTAAAAGATGATATATAATAATAATTATAACTATAAATAAAGATTTTCATTTCATATGATATGACATAATAATATATCATTAGAAAATTAGAAATCATGTATAAAAATATGTTTCCATTTGATGAACATTCGATGGGTAGTTGTAGTTGAATTCTAGAATGAAATGTCCGAAGCACTAGACTTTCAAACTCAAACCTCCAAAATCAACCTAGAGCCATTGGATTTGCAAAGATCAACGACTGAAGTTTTATTTTAGATCAATGGTTGAGATTTGATATTTTGTAATCATGAATTAATGAATTTAATGAAGCTAAATGGCATCATTCTGATTGGATTTCATTTGTAAATTATAAAATAAAATTAACTAGAAATTGTATATTGTTATTAAAATATATATTATATATATTCATATTAAAAATGTATATAATGTAAAATATGACATATAATAATAAAAACAACTATAATAAAAATTTTCATTTCATATGACATAATAATATATCAATAGAAAACTAGAAATCATGAATAAAAATATTTCACCATTTGATGGATGACTATAGTTGGATTCCAAAATGAAATGTCCAGAGCACTAGAATTTTGAACTCAAACCTTCAAAATCAATCCAGAGCCATTAGATTTGCAAAGATCAATGATTAAGAGTTTATTTTAGATCAATGGCTGAGATTCAACCTTTCATAATCATGAATTAACAAATTTAATGAAGTTGAAGAACATCATTTTGATTCAATTTCATTTGTAAATTGTAAAATAAAATTAATTAGCAATTGTATATTGTTATTAAAGTATATATTATATATATATTTATATTAAAAAATGTATATAATGTAAAATATGATATGTAATAACAAAAATGACTATAATCAAGATTTGCATTTCATATGACATAATAATATATCACTAGAAAGTTAGAAATCATGTATAAAATATTTCACCATTCAATGAACATTTGATGGATGATTATTGTTAAATTCTAGAACAAAATGTTTGGAGTGCTAGACTTTTGAACTCAAACCTCTAGAATCAACCTAGAGCCATTATATTTGCAAAGCTCAACTGTTGATATTTTATAATATGTTTTGAACGCCACTACTCAACGAACATGTTGAATTAATTAAAGTTGTAGAATTGCAAGCCATCCTTAAATTTTTAATGAAGTGGAAGTACAAAATTGTAACGTAATAATTATATAGTTAGGACATAGTACATTGCACTTGTTGTTCTATTAGTTGGAGTTTATTTGAAAATAACAATAAAATTAAGAAGTTAAGTTGTATCATTACACACATGCAATTGAAGTTGCAACTGCTAAGTGATACTATTGGAAGCGAGAGCGTTAAGGAGATTGCAGTGCACCATAAATTTTAATATTGATTGTGGGATATGAAAGGCTCACTCAGTGCTAGTCTTTGTATTCATCTTTTTCAGGTAAGTAAAAGACATAAATCCTACATTCCTTCAAACTCTCTATTATTATAATCTTTAAGTTTAAATTTTTTCAATCTTGGGGTTCAAGGTTGATGGTTTACAAACATGTCTACCACCACTACAAGACTAGGGATTGGGAAAGGTAAAACAATACAAAAAATAGACTATGTTGAACTTCATAAAATCCCAAGTTTCACTGATTAATACCATGATATTTATGATCCTGTAATATATTGTAGGCTTACCTCAGGAAAATATCCTACCATGATCAGAGATTATCTAGTCTAATACTTATCAGGCCTCTTGAAAAAATTCCTACCAACACTACAAGTTAAACTTCATCATGCATGTATATGTTGATGAACATCTAATTCCTAGCATAACCCTCCAAGAATCTCCCACTTACACTCCCATCCAAGAAAATCAAGAGTTATTTCAAGAGTATAATCTAAAGCATGTAGAACCATTAACCCCTTATTACAATCAAGATCAAAGCATCTCTATTCAACCTATCCATAACCTATATATTTTTTATGATCAAGAGCCTATCTAAGAGAAAATTTATCCTATCCATAGTACACTTAATCCCACAACCATCCATGATCAAGTAACCTGCACCTAGTCCTATACATGATTCAACAACACCCATTTCTCTTGATGAGACACTTGGTCCCCAAGTAAACATAGATGATCAAATAAATAGCCAGGATCTTAATGAGCATAATGATAATCAATATCCTATTGATCCTTAATAATCTCCTATCAACTCCCATTCAAATCCATCATCCTATCCCCTTGGTCTTACTACCTTCATCCATGAATGTTCTTCCTTAGGAAAGAAACAACCATTATCCACCACATCACCCTCCCCATCAAATAATGAGCTTGTTTCTTACATGTCTAAAAAACCCAAAATCCCATTATACATCACATACTCCAAAACATGAATTATCAAGGTAAAGGCTTAGGCCTTCATGAACAAGGCATTTTGGAGCCCATCCATGTCAAATTCCCTCCACAATCACATGGTGTTGGCTATATACCCCAAGTAAAAAATTATAAAGATATTGGTACCACCTCCATGCCTTCTAAATCCACTCCTTTCCATGACAAATCTCACCATACCCCCAAAACTTATGGTGTCATCCCACACTCAATGCAAACATCATAACAATATTAAGTCTATATGGGTCCCTAAATCACTAAATCAACCATCCCCTAAGAAAATATCTCTATTTCTTCCTACACCTCCTCCAAATAAAAATCTTCAATATTTATCATGGTGTGTGAAACCTTTGGTCTTGGTTCCTTTCCATTCCACAATGTTTCCCACATACCTCCATCTTCTGATCTTTCATCCACTATCCTACATATTTCACCCATCATATCCCTATGGTCCATGCTTTTGCATAATCCTTCCATCCATAATCCGTTATCCTTCCATCCATAATCAACATCATAAACCATTATCCTACCATTCATAATCCATTATCTCCCATCCATCCTTGCATAAAATTTTCATAATTCATATCATAATCCACTATCTCCCATCCATCCTTGCATAAAATTTTCATAGTTCATATCATAATCCACTATCTACCTACTCCATCCCCCTCTCATGCAATCCCCTACCAACATCTATGAGCATAATGACACTTGACATGGTCCATATGTGACGTTCATCTCTAATGAGACTATCATATTTCATGGAACTAGATGCTTGAATCTCTAGCCTCTTCCAAATCCTTCTTTTCCATATCCACCTATTCCATCCAAGTATTCCAAAAAGAAAAAAATGAAGAAAAACAAAAAGGAAAAAATTAAAATAGTAAAGAGAAATCCCTTCTCCCAATGGTGAAAACCACCTTGAGCACCTTGGATAAGTACCATGATTAAAACCTATAAAATAGGTGTCATGTGTAAGTTTCTTATCTATGTGACTTACACTTGGGGGAAATTTGTCTCATCCAACCTATTATTTCTAACCTATCATTCTGCTATCTCATCTCATTATATACATCCTATCATCGTTATCCATTATAACCACATACCTATCCTATTTAATCCATCTATACTCCTTTCCCCATTTTTGATCTCGATACAACATAGATGAAATTTTTTGAAAAATGTGTTGAACATCTCTTGATATACCTCATCCTTTCCAACCAATCCTATCATTCTATCATCATAAGCTATTCCATGTAATATCCTAAGCATTACACCTAGAATGGGGCATTTTATTCCTATGCACCATAGTCTTTGGAAATCACATCCTAAACTTCTCATCTATTTCTTCCGCTAGTATCCATCCTTTTATCCATCCATCTATCACGAGTCTTCCATCCCATTTTCTATTTTCTATCCTTTTATCCATCCATCTATCATGAGTCTTCAATCCCTTCTATTATAACTCATCCTTCCATCTATCCAATACTACCTCCATCCTTTTCATCTAGACTTAGTTTTCCCTTATAATTGGTATCTAACATTTAGGATATCCAAATTCTCATCCAATGCCATCTTAGAACAATCTAAAAATCCCAAAAAATCAAAACATCTCAAAATACAAAAAGTCAAATGTTCCTAAAATAGATAAAAAATCAAATATCCAAAAAAATAAGCAATAAACCTAGAAATGCAAATCATCCTTAATCCATACCAATATAGCTAAGTAATCTAGCCAAATTATCCAATCACATCCTTGGTCTTGATCTTAGCCTTGTTTTAAACCAAATCAATCCAGTTAATCAATCAATTAATCATCATCAATGGGATATATCATTCTGACATCCTTGTGTTGATCTAGGGATATATTGTTCCCCACAATGACAACATTATCATCAATCAGTCAATCGATCATTGATTTATTGCTTGACAGGGGAAATACCTTGTTTATTTTTTAATCTTTTGTGCATTCTTACTTGCTTTCTTTTGTGTGTTATCATTTTATATTTCCTTTGTATCAATTCCTTATCATTCCAACTAATTTCATATCTTGTATATGGTGGACTAGATTTTTGTATACCTTCACATCTAAGGTCATTTCATACTTGTATGCACTTGAACTTTAATGTTGTAAGTTTCCTTCCTCATATGTCTAGACAAGGTTGTATTATGCTAGGTGCACATGACATATCACCACCCTAGTCTTTATACCTTGGTGCATAATGTCTAGTGCTATATCAAACTATATGGTTGCTCACCTCATTGCAACATAATGTATCATTCATCCATTTCTATCCATAATTTTTCTTGTATCCTCCATCTCCTTAGCTAATCTTTTTCATTTGTTTCAAGAGCATACCTGTGTTCTTCCAACTTGCCTATCCTATTGAGGGGGCATCCCATCATCCTATCCTTACATCATCATCCTATCCTTACATTGTCATCCTATAATAACATCTATTCCTCCTAGTCACCCTTTCAAGTGGTTGGGCATCCTTTTCCTCCATCGATACCTTATCTTCTTTAAAATGATGTTACTTTTCTTAGTCACAACATCATCTTAAAGAGGGGCAAAATGTAGACACCTAAAATTGACTCAATCTTGTGACATGACCTTTTGACACGTCTTGAGACACCTTATGACACATTTTTCCCTAAGACACCTGCATAACCCCTTTCATCATCCATTAGTTGAATAAATTATATTTATTTGACTAATCCATTTTAATCCCATTTATCCTCTCTAGCCAATCAATTAAATAAATTGTATTTATTTAATTAATTACCATATTTCTCCATCATCTAATTTAAATAAATTAAATATTTATTTAAATTAACCCACACCACATAATTTAAATAATTTTATTATTTAAATTATTTGTCACACTATCAACTACTTTGTCACACTATCTCATCCTCAACCACTTACCACCTTCATTACATGAAGTAATCCGAAATTAAATAATCTTTAAATCTTAGCCATCTACATCTTCTAATCTTAACCATTCATCCTTTATCCATGTCTCACTTAATCCTTGCCATCCATTCTTATCCCTCATCTCCTATAAATGAAGCCTCAATCAAGCCATTTGGGGATCCACGTTCTAAGTATCCTCATTCTGTCAAAATCATTCTAGCTCTTCCATTATCATACATCATCCATTATCAGTATCTAATGTTATGCTGCAAAATTTGAGAAAACCAAAATATAAAAATCATGATCAAATATCATAGGATTGTTTATGATTTTCATTATCTTGTTTAGTCCTTTGATCCCTAGATGAGGCATTTTTCAAGTATGGAATTGATACTTTCATTGTATTGTTCCTGTATTTGATTTCCATATTTCTATAGACACACTTAGATTTTCATATGAGAATAAGTTTTCAATGCAAATGCAAGCTAACCCAAGTAAAACATTACCAATTAATAGTATCATTGCACTATGGGTGGTTGGATTGGGACACATGATATTACTTGAGGTTTTTCCTTGCATAGAGTTTATCATGGTCTGTGCCTAGAATTATGATGAAAATAGAAAAGAAATTGTTAATAAAGATAGTAGGGAAGAATTGTTTCCCACTACTACATAAGAAGTGGGTAGACTATAGGGATTTCTAGCTAAAGATTTGGAAAACATCCACATTAACCTAAAAAATCTTGCTAGTGATTATGAAGTATCCAGTCAAAGTTCCAAAGTTTATTTTCTCATAACAATAATAGTAGATGGTGTCGTACTCAAAGCTAATCATATGCCTCCTTATCAAATTGAACTTTTTAAACCATGGGTTCAAGATACTATTTACATACTAGAATTTTTCTTGTATTAGATAGTAATAGGAAAGAGGGTACAAGCCTCCTTGCAATAGTATACAATATCCATTATGTTACTCCACTTGTTAAATACATATTTCTTGAACACGTTGCATAATCCATGTAGAAACAATTTTTAATGATTAAAGGAGGTTCCACTTCTAATTACAACACTTTAAGACCTTGAGGTTTACAACCTACTTGTGCTTTTTATTTCTAGTGCAATTTAGG
The DNA here is from genome assembly GCA_027924645.1 of Cunninghamia lanceolata. Classification (NCBI taxonomy): domain Eukaryota; kingdom Viridiplantae; phylum Streptophyta; class Pinopsida; order Cupressales; family Cupressaceae; genus Cunninghamia; species Cunninghamia lanceolata. The sequence goes on from BSBN01000797.1 coordinate 4,531,080, forward strand.
GGAATATTTGTGGCCAATAAGCTTGAGGCTCATCCCTATACAAATGATGAGGTGAAAATAGTGGTTCCACTATATGATTGGACCCCTAAGATAGGATGCATGATAATCAAAGGAACTACAATCATTTTGTGGACTACATTTTGGCTCTATTGTATCATGCAATTAAAAATTCTCCAATTCCTAGATTGCCTAAGTCTTGTAGAGATTACATTCAACTAGGAGTAGAAATACAATTGGTTGATTAGTACTTTATAGAGGAATATAATGTGCTAAGATTTTATGGATTAGAAGTAGATCCCCACAAACTTCTAATACATTTGATAGAGAGGGTTTTTGCATTGGAATATATATGGTAGATGGAGATATAGATCAGCTATACTTTGTTAGTCAGAAAAAGAAGAGCATATTTCCTTCCTTACCTTTTTCATGTAAGGGGTTGACATTTGAGAGAAAAAATTCATTTCACAGCACACAAAATTTTATCAATTTATAAATTTAATGTTGACTCTCACTAATAGTATGACCCATGTGACATGATTAAAGAAAGTTATTTTTCCAATAAGAATGTTGGAAGTAGAATTCAACATCAAAGTAAACCCCTGCTAGAAATATTAAAAAATAAGAATTCTTGGGATGATGTCAAAAAGTAACAGAGGAAACTACTGCTGAGAAAGGTATTACTTTTGAACAATTGTCAGCATAAATAATGGCATTGCACCCATAGAGAGTGGTAGAGATGCCAATCAAGAGGTACAACAATTTATATAAAAGAGATGATCAAGCATCTAGTTTAAAAAAATACCGGTCTCTAAGAGTAGCTTGCATAGAGGAACAATGGACACAAACAAAAATAAATGCCTTTTGGTCTATAAGGAAGGATCTAGGTAATCAAGAAACAACTGCAAGTTTTGAGGATATCTCAAAAGATGAAGAGTTTAGCAAATTGTGGAATATAGAGCATCCCTTTGAAGGATCTAATGTTGAATCTAATGATAATAGGGAAAAGAAACCCTTGGATCCCAGTGTAGAGTAGATACATACTAACTTGGTTTGAGTGAGACCACAAAATAAACATATACTTCAAGAGAAACCATAGTCATAAAATTAGGTTATGAAGGTTGTGGTTTGGGGTCCAAAGGACAAGGCAATACTTCGGTGGTAACATAGGTAGCTCCTAGAAGACCTAGTGATTTTCAATTCATCAGAGCTGATAAATAATCCCAAAGGCATACACAGATAGATAGTATAGTTAATTTTTTTATAGTGTCAAATCCTCAAGATGAGAATCAAATACAAGGATATGGTGGAGAATCTAGTGCTACTGATGGTAATGGTATAGTTAGTAGTAGTGGTCAACAAGTACTACAACAACAAAATATTCAAAAGAGGTCATTACTAGAATATACTATATAGAGACTCAATGATCAAGGCCTTCTGAAGACTAAGAGGCAAAAGATTATGATAGTTGAAGTTCCAAGTCCAACTACCTCCATTTCCACCTCAAGGGAATTATTTTCAAAAGTCACCCCTCTTGTTGTTAGTGTGATTGGGATAGGAATGGATAATCCTCAGCCAAGTAAATAATTAGAGATACACCCAACACTGCAAGTACTCCTTCACTATTCAAGTATTTGATTGTGTCAGTAGTCCTAGTTTTTTATTACAAAGATAATTTGAACAAGAGAGAAAAAAATTAAAAGACATAAGAAGAAAGTGCTAGATAGTACAACTACTATAACTTCAGAGCCTGCAACAACCAGGGTATTGCCTACATATGACTCAGATACAAAAACCATTGAGTACATATTTGTTGTGCCCTAATTTTAAAATAAACCAAAGGATGAGATGCATTACTCTGACTATGAGGTGACCACTATCCAACGTGGATTTTTATAGAATTACTTTTTTGATAAAATTAATGTATCAAAAAATAATAATAAAGCAGTGTACACATCATTGCTATAGCAAGAGATCTAGATAGAAATAGGTTGCAAAATCAAATAGAAAAGTTACTAGAAAACCTAGCAAGTGAGAAAGTAAAGAGGAAAGCATCAGACAACAAGAACAATGAATTAGAGAAAAGGATAAAAAAATCTTCCTCTACATCTACAAGTAAAGAGAATGAACAAAAAAAGGTGGAACTAACTAAACTAAAGCAAAAGTTAGATGAAATCATAAAGAATTATGATAATGAAAGAGCTAATTCAAAAAAATTACAACAAAACCTAATAGAAGCCAACGCCTTAGAAAAGACATTACAAGTCAAATTGGACAAAAAAAAAAGAAAAAGAAGAAATGTTAGAACATAAAATGGAGAAGGATCTAAGAAACAATGAAAAATCATTGCTAGAGATAAACAAAGTAGAAAATGAAATGAAGTCTTCCCAAAACAAAGCATTTGAATTATATAGAAAAATAATGAGGCATATAAAAGAAAACTTTTGGGAGGAAATAATGTAGAAGACTCATGATTTGTGTGAATTGTTTGAATTGATTGATGGTCTAATAGTACAGAATATAAAGCTCAAACAATATATTCTGGACAATAGAAATGTGACTTCAAGTCAGAAAATTGTAAAGAGAATTTTATAAGCAATCTACAAAATTAGTGACAATGAATTGGCATCTGAAGGAATTCACAACCAAATAGATGCCTTAATAAAGGCATCATCTATCATTCAGAAGTGTATGAAGCTAGGTAAAGCACAAGAATTTCTAGATCAGGCTGCAAAATTGATGCAGAAGCTCCATCAAAAGGTAGAATACTTGAAAGATCTTGGTTTGCCATTGGATTCTGACATAATAGAGCAATACATTGGAAAGGGTGATTTCAAAAACAAGATGGAGGATACAATGAAGTTGGATTTGGGTCCCTGTTTCTTTAGAAGCTAGATGAGGTAAACTTTTTGGATTCCATCAAACTATTGATAAGCTTGAATGCAACTTTGATTCACACATTCAAGTTACATTCCACTATCAATTATGAATTGTTAAAAAAATTACAAATACAATGAGTTAGAAAAATTGCACTTCCATCAAATGAATAGTGAAGCATGCAACAAAATCTAATAGAATGATTTGATAATATGAGTTTCCAAATCAACATTTTGGAGAGTTATTTTTTAGCAAGATATTGTAATACTTCTATATATGTTGTATTCCTTCATTTCAAAATCAATTTAAGACTCAAATCCATTTATGTGTTCAAATTATTTGTATTATTTAATTTCTTAATTTAGGAAAAATTTGTTTTTTGGAAATAGAAAAAAGATAAGGGGAAGAGCTGAACGAGAACTTGAAGGGAAAATGAAAGGGATTTTAGGGGTGGTTAGAGGTCAGCTACAAAATCAATCCCCATTGTCTTCCTGGTTGAGACCCCCTTCACATGGGTTTTGGTTGCACTAGTGTGTTCTAGTTGACCATTGGGGTTGATTTTATGTTTTGAATTATTTCATTGTCGACTAAGGTTAGTGTTTTTTGAATTTGTATAAGTTTACCCTAGAGTAGAGTCATCATGTGTCATAGGTGACATATCCCATCTAGGCTTGTATGATAATGTTTGTACATTTGCATGAGGTAGAGGACCGATTGCATCAAATTCTCTCTGCTGGCGAGAGTGAGAATTTATAGAAGGGATTCATGAAAGTAATGGTGATGATCCAAGAAGAAAATATTACAAGGAAATTTTGAGCCTAAAGATGTCGTAGCTCCGATGGAAGAAGCAATCTACGAGGTTCAACATGCATTTGGAACCCACAGTACAAAGTCCCGCAAAAGAGGAGATTCATAGGATTGATAAGTGGAGAAACAAGGTAAGATTCTCCCTGAGCCCTAGGTTATTAGATTATACCGGTAATGATGACATGAAGAATGCAATTTATAATAAAGAATGTAGATTGAAGAATATTGCTATCCTTTTTATTTGTCTAAATAAAGATAACATGTCGTCAAGAATATTCTTTGATAATTGGTTATATAATGTGTGGGGAATAAAAATGGGAATTTGTCACGCCCACTCAGAAAATTTATAATTAATAACAATATTTCACTAAATTATTCAAAAATAATGGAAATATAATATAATTTACAGGAGAAATTTTCCTTATTATAAATAATTAACATTGAAAATTCATTATAAATAGATTACAAGATACAAATGCTTTATATTCATGTATATACACATTTAAAATAACTATCTTAAGATCATCTGTTTGTAAGGTGGAAAATTATTTCTTATCTTTAGTATCTTGCATGACAATAGACATGTAACTGTACAACTAAATACAAACATTAGTTCCATAAAGTTCATCAATAAACAAATCAAAGTGCAATATACTAGCCTAAGGCCCTAAGGGGCCGACCTAATGTCTTAGGGGCTCATCCATGATGGCCTTGCCTACATATGTGTAGTGCAGAGACTTCGTAGTTCAGAACAAAGCATACTAATACAAGAAATTATTCATCAACACATGTCATTACAGTAAGTACATCTCTCCAGGATAAAAGTTTTACAATCAATACAATGGTTATCTATCTACATTAATTGTATTCATAGAAATAACTTAGGTTGCACTAGGATCATATTTTATAGAATCATAATAATAATGTCAATGGAAGACAAAATAACTAAGAAAAGCATTGGTTCCATTTAGATGGTTTCTATTGACTTTTAACCATATATATATATATATATACAGTAAGTACATCTCTCCAGGATAAAAGTTTTACAATCAATACAATGGTTATCTATCTACATTAATTGTATTCATAGAAATAACTTAGGTTGCACTAGGATCATATTTTATAGAATCATAATAATAATGTCAATGGAAGACAAAATAACTAAGAAAAGCATTGGTTCCATTTAGATGGTTTCTATTGACTTTTAACCATATATATATATATATATATATATATATATATATATATATATATATATATATATATATATATATATATATATATATACTAAAAAAAGCATTGGTTCCATTTAGACAGTTTCTATTGAATTAACCTTTCTAATATATATACTCACCGGACAAATGAGAGGGGGGTGAATCAGCTGTCCCAAAAAACTTAAACACTTTCTGCAATTAAACATTCATCACTTATCCACAATTATTATGATTTAACAATGAGTGCATGAAATCAGAAACTTAACCATAGATACAACATCAAATACAAGAGACATCAGATTTATGTGGAAATCTCCAAGGTGGTTAAAAACTAAGGAGAGGATTAACTCTCAATATATATTGCAATCTTGAAATAATGATGTTTAGGCTTGGCACTCCACGGTCCTAAACATACTGGCTTATTGGCATGAAGAACAACTAGGTCTAGTAGGCTCACTGCCTCAACCCTAAACCTAGCAAGATTAAAATAAGGGCTGTTAAATCCTGAGCGATGTTAAACCCTATTGGCAGCTTACTACCAAACTCATTGCCATGATCAACACCTTTCTATATTTGCAACTGAAGTATAATAATTCCCCTACTCTGCTCTTCATCTACTTTGCTCTTCCTCTTCTTTCCTCTACCTCTTCTCTACTCTACCTTTTGGACCTTTCTTAATATTTTTTCATTTCCACTCAAGGACACTTTTTCCATGACTCAACTACAAGTATTTATACACAATCATCAACCATTGGAACAATCTCCAAGGTCAGTATTACAATCATTTACAAAATAAGTCCTGACCTATTGCAACATTATGCAAAGGGAATGAAATGTGGATCATGCCATGCCTTAGCTGGTACTCAAACATGATCTTCCATGCCACAACATGCTTCCACAATCTTCCAGAGATCTCTACAATCACTGAGATTAACCAGGTTGACCAAGACTGGTTACACGCTACATTATCTAGGAACAATCTTCAAACACAATCTCAATTTCTTAACGCAGACCAAAGTCCAGATAGGAACATGATTAGGAGACATCCATAAAAATGTAATCATCAGGAGCAACCACATGAACCTTAACCACTTTATCCATAGGAATCTTCTCACCAGAACACATGAACTTCACTGTCTTCTACTATCATAAAAGAAAGATAGCTTGCGGACCACCAAACCATGAACCATTGCAACTATAGGCACTTATCATCATCTCAGACTTTCCTCTAGAACTACAGAGTAAAATAATTTATTGTGGAGGAATGCAGAGCAAGATACTTTCTTCCTGTCCCAGCTGAACTTACAGAAAAAATAGGTTTCACTCTGGTGAACACAACTCACTCAGATCTTCATACGGAGGATTCAAACCCAGAATGTAGCATCCTTAGTCATACCTCTAACTTACTTCCAATCCACAGACCGCGATCTTCAAGAAGAAGTAAATGTGGAGCAGTTTACCAAACTATTCTTTAGCATACGACTTACTGTTTGTACTACACTTCTCTATAGCTCACTACTTTCTTCCGGAAAGGCTAATTTTTTCAATATCTCAACATACAAGTCTTCTAAATAAGTAATAGAATAAGATACAGTTGACACCAATGACAACAATGATATGTTGACATCAATGATAACACCGATTAGACACATACTTGCAACAATATATATATATATATATATATATATAGAGTGAAGGATTAAGAAGTGAAACATCCTTTAATTCCCTAAATAACTAACATATTATGACAAAAGCCTGAATAGCAAGTTGACAATTTACCAACTCAACAATACTACAAGAATTAAGCTCTTAAGGATTACAAGAAAACCATTTAACATCAATAGTATGCAACAAGAATCTTCTTAATAATTATCAATAAAAGCTTACTAATTTGAATCCTGTCCAAAGTTATTAGACTCGAGCAATCTACATTAATATGTATCCTAAAATAGAAACAACTAAGTCTAACCAAGACAACATGCCTTTTCTTAAATTTACTATAGAATTTTAATAGAAGGAAACATTATTTTATATAAACTATTAAGTAATTTTTAATGGTAAACTATAATGACGATTTGATTTTAACTTTTCTATAGAAGAAAAATAACATCTATTTATAACTTCTAAATAACACCGATCGCCACTAAGAAGTAAACATCACCACATGCATTCAACTAAGCGTAATATGTAACCACTATATTACAGAAGAAGTTTAAATTCGATATGATAAGACATATCTGCAAAAGAAACTGTTACTAATAAGTTGCCAAGCTAGAATACAAATAAATGGTTAAGAATCGATCAAAAAGGAAAGTTGATTTAATAAATTAAAAGATATCTCTCTTTAAACCGTTCCCACCTTATATTGGAAGATCAGAAAATATTTAATTCATATCTTAGAATACATAAGAAGGAGGCATTAGAATCAGTGGTTTAATAGCAAGTCGATTTATAAGAAATTAGAAGGTGCATAGTGGATTCCTTGCTGCTGATAATAAGGAGCTAAGGAATAGATATAAACTTAGTTTCCTTAACGATATGAAAGATTGATAGGAGCTCAAAACTAGAGGTCTAAACAAAAATCTGTGATATTGGAAAGATGCATAATCAAACTAGTGACTGATGTAAATATACAGACTCAAAAATGTATTGTTTTGCTGATTAAATGCTGGATAAGAGTAAACAAAAGTAACATGCATACACAGTATGCAGTTGCTTGACCAAAATGCCTCAAAAGGAATGTCATCGATCATAGAATGCAAGATCAACCACTAAGAGGTAAAGTAACTCCCAATCCCAACCATTAGCCAATATGACTCTCATTTGCGTCTATTTGTCATAAATCGGGCTTAAGACAATAATTAGATTTTATATGAGGAATTTCATATGAAGATGAGACAATGGAATCAAAATAATCTATACTGATTATCCCCTCAAGTTAATGAACCAAACTTAGAACCTTTCTTTTAGAAAAAAGGTGGGGATCTTAGTAATATTAGTCTTGACAAGATTACACTAGTATTTATCAACAAGCAAAGTCATCTTACTTTATGAGCTCATAAAACTATTATAGACTATGAGGTGACACAACATAATGCTCAATGAATATATGTATAGCTTACATAGGAGTTTCAAAGACTTGTTATATTAACAAAGGCTCTACATTTTAAGGATTTCTATAATTGACTGAATTGGGTAAATTTACATTCACCAATATACTTCTTGCTCAAGCCAAATGGAAGATTTAGAACATGATAGAGACATTTAACATAGAACAATGATAATAAAATAAGTACAAGTCTTGAATAAAAAATAGATGTTTTGATGGTCTAAGATGCAATAAAAAGTTTAAGACCCAACACAAACTTATACAGGATTTGTCCTTAATTGTTGTCCAAAATAGGCTATGGAAAACTAAACCCCAACATAGATACACCATATAGCTATATAATTTATTTCAAACTAGTCACAACTACTTCTTTAAAATAGGCATGCTGTGTAGTTTAGATTATGTAAATAATAGTTTTTTATAGTTTCTTAAAATTTGAGACCCAACAAAGTGAGCTAAATACCTAGTAAGATAGGAATCAAATCAAGGGTCCTTGTTAAACAAAACACATTAAACCACTAAGTTATTCTATCCCACTATGACCCACTAACCCTTGAGACCTTACGGAGATCAATCGATCTCCTTGCAAGAGAGGAGTCAACTTTTTACTCTTAAGTGTGTAGTTTTTTGAGTCAACATTTCTGGCACTAGAAGAGGGTGCCAAACTAGAATCCCATCATACCCACATTAGGTCAAGTTTTGAGAGTTCACTTGAACTTTATGAAACACATAATTTCATTAATGACTATCTTAGTATTTGGTAATTCTCTTTTAATCCTTGTGGTTTGTTCATTGACTTTGGAATTAGTACCAAAAATCCATTGGATAATCCATTTGTTATTCCCTTGGTAACTAGTCCTACAATCTTATTGACCAATCCACCTACATAATGAATTGTAATGAATCCATCTCAAGCAATCACTGCAAACCCACCTAATTGCCTTGGTATGAATAGCCCACTAAACATTCCTAGACAAGGCCATAACTTACCCAAAAATGTAGATAAGTTATATTTAGGGTAAAATTGGATTTGTTGATCTTTTGTGATTTAGATGTTAAAATCCTTCTTTCACCCTAACATTGAAGGATCTAGGGTCAAATGGCAAGCACTATCATACTCTAGAGTCACTTTTAGATGTACGGAAACTTGGATTAGGGAATTAATTATCAATTTTTCCTTCTCCTATGCTCAATTGACCATTGAAACTCTAATTATGCAAATACAACAACAAATTAATTAATTATGGAAAAATCTCTTGCAGACAGGAGTAAAATGCCAAATTACAGAACACTTGTTTTCGGGGTTCCGAAGTAGAACAATCAGGGACACTGGAGTGGGCACCCAAGTCCAAGGCACCTGCTTTTTCAAGGAATCTGGACCTCCTTCGAACACTGATCAACCCTGTAACTTCTATTTTTTGGAATCAGTCTATAGAGGACACTGGAGCGAGTGCCCTAGTCCTGGAAGTGCTCCTTTATCCGTCTTTCCTTTAGATCCTGAATCCCTGATGTCTTCCCAACCTTCCTGCAACTCCACTTTTCCTGGATGCGACACCTGCAACCTGCAATCGCAAGACTTGGTTTGGGGGGTTGTGGTGTTTAGAGGTTTGTCTCAGTCAAACCCTAGAGGACACTTAAGTCTCCAAACACCATTGTCAGATAGAGAGGGCATGCCCTTGTGAGGCAGAGGTCAAAAACCAAAGGAATCAATGATAAAAACACAATGATATGTCACCTTGTAGTGAATCTTTCATGGAGGAAGATGCTCTTCATGCCATGAAGGAATTGATGCTCAAATCTACAAATATCAACACACAAAACACACAAGTCTACTCTTGCAACACAATAGAAGGCCTTGAATCACCTTAGGATGCCAAAAGTTCACAATGATCATCTAGTTGAAATCTAGTTTTCAAATGAATTCCTACACATGCTTATATATGCATCTACAAGCACTCCCGCTAAGATATTTGAAATTCAAACTTACCGTGTTGGCAAAGGGACTTAATAACGGTCACTAATCGACACCCAAAAATTGGGGCTGCCCCAAAATAGGGTAGGACTAGGGCACAGCAATCAAGATGCTAAAATATGAACTAAAATGTCCTAAATGCACTCTAAAGACCCGGGAGCTAAACCTTATGAGGGAAAAGCCCCCAAGGGGACATTTTTCAACATTACAAGTTCATACCCAAATTCCAATTTAATGGGACACAAAAAATTGATGAACACATTCATGCATGTAAATATGACTTAATGTGAGCACAAATTCAAGAAGAGGACATAGAATCTCATATGTTTCCATACACACTTGACGAGTCAACATACAATTAGTACCTCTCTTTGCCCTTTGGGTTGATTACTTCATGGATTCATATGGAGAATGCATTCCTAAATCATTTCTCACTTCTCATACATCCCACAATGTTATATCACAAGTTTGCCACTTGTAGGAGGGAACCTAATCAAGCTTTGAGATTTTTTAACACAAGATTTCATTGATTATACATGAGATTGACAAACCCTTTTGGACTAGTGAAACTAGCTATAGTCAAAATGTATTTAGTGGCCCTTGAACCCCTCACATGAATGATTGCAAGAGGGCATGCTCCTACTTTGGTATCCTTGTCACAAGCATATAGCGAGGCCATGATCATGGAAAGACAACTTATGCCTCAAGGATATCAGGTTGGACCTCTCCCTTGATTGGGACAATTAAATACTTACAATAAAATACCCATGCTTAATCAAGCATTGGTTCAATATATACCTCTTCTTAATCTAATCAGTGGTGTCCATGGTCAAGCTCAAATTTTGGCCTACAATCATAATCAAGTCCTCAATCCCAACCAGAAAATAAATTTCATACCAATTAGCCTACACCTCTGACAATATTTAAACAATCAAGCACTATAGGGCACCATGCAGCTAATCCAATTAATGCCATAGGTAATCAATAAAATGTTCCATCTTACAAGAACAATCAAGTGTCTATGAACAACCTCCCAACACAAGCTAGTCAAGTCCCACAAAATATATCTTCTACATTGAGAAAACCCTCTATTGAGGTGGGATATCGTATCTCTTGAGCTAGTGTGTATCCTTTTATTTTAAGCCCTTTGCAGAGGTGGGGATGGTGTATCTCTTGAGCTAGTACACATCCTATCATTTCTAAAACTCCTTCGAGTAGGTGGGGTTGGTGTATCCACCATTAAGCATGTCTTTGGTGGTTGTTGTGGCATAAGCCCAACCGTCAGGTGTGCCTAAGATGGTGTTGAACCTAGAAATAGGCTCCTTCCATCACTTTTTTCCCGTGTTGTAGACATATAGTATGTCTTTGACGTGCTATGTAGTGCTCATGTTTTTTTGGTGTCTTCCATGTGTTTTCCCTCTTGTATGGCATGTTTGTTCCCAAGCATAGTCTAAAGACGTGTGGCGATGAGTCCCTCCTATGCTTAAGGATTTGTATGGCGTGTTTGAAATCAAGTGTAGTCTAAAGACATGTGGAGATGAGTCCCTCCTACACTATGAGATTTGTATTGTGTGTCTATTGCCTCATATGTAGTTTAAAGACATGTGGCAATGAGTCCCTCCTACATTTTGGTGGTGTGTTTACTTTCCATGTACTTGCACCTGCATTTGCATTCATATATATGAAAAATGAAACAAAAATAATCACTGCATTCACTGTATCCATTGTGTTTTGCATGTCTTCAATACTGTCTTCTCTATGTTTTGTGTGCCTATTACTATCTTCATTGTGATTGGTGTGTATGTGGCTTGTCTTCTCTAATGTCTACCTGAGACTAGGAGCTAGAGATAGTTCCTCAATCTTAGTGTATGCATTAGCTTCAAGTGCTTGGCATGTTTGCTATGTTTTGACCGTACTTTAATGCATGTATGGGCCTTGCATTTATACATACATTAAAGTGGGGGCTAAATGTTATGTTAGAAAATGTCTCCCTAGAATTTTCCCTCCTAGGTTTAGCTCTTGGGTCCCTTGTTTTGCATCATACATGTTCATTTTGACTCCCAAAAGAAAATGGCCTAAAACCCATGTCACATGGGGTATGAAGGGTACTGTGGTAGTTAGCCCTACCTTGAAAAGGGACCTATGGATATGGGTGTTGGCACCCTTGTCCTACCCTATTTCAGGTAGGGTTTTGTGACTGTTAATTAGGTCCCATGCCGACATCTTAAATTTGAATTATGAAATTCTTAGCGGGAATGTGTGTAGTTGCATATATAAGCATGTTTAGGGTTTCATTTGTAAAACAGAAGATGATGGTGAACTTTTGGTAAACTTATGATTGTAAAGCATTCAAAATATTCATTATTGCAGAGAAGAGTGTTGTTATTGTGTTTGTGATTGCAGATTTGGCTTCATCTTCTCATTGTGTTGAAGAATCTTCTTCTATGTGAGATCTACATCTCCGAGCTAATATCTATTTATGTTTGAATCATTTATCAATTTTTCTTTGCCTCTATCCCACAGGGATACACACTCTCTATCTAACAATGGTGTTCAGAAGACTTGAATGTCTCTCTAGGGCTTGACTGAGGCAAGCCTCTAAGCACCACAACCCCTAACTACTCTCCTTGTGATTGCAGGTTACATGTGTCACATCTTGACAGAGTGGAGTTCCAAGGAACAGTAAGACAGTGTGCAGATTCTGGATCTATGAAGAAAACCACTGCTTGGACTCGGGCACTAGTGACAATGTCCTCCATATTTCTTGAGATAGGAATAAAAAGTACAATGATCATCAGTGTTGGAAGGAGATTGTTACATCCCTCCTTTTGAAAACAATTATACTATTTACTTTCTTGCAAATTTTAGTAAATTACTATGTTGAGAACGACATGAAAACTGACAATTTATCTTACAAAGTTGTTATATGAAATTGCGGAATCTATTGATTACGATCAAGATATGTAGACTAAATGTCTTTATAATAAATGCAATGATGTTTGAATATATTATATTTGGATCATAGATGCTTTGACCACAAAATTGTATGCGAGTCTGTCGATGCAGGAACAGGTGGACCGTGTTCGACGGAAGAGAAAGTATCTTTGAGAGAGAGTATAGACTCTGGAAACTAACCAAAGGTGTTTGCCACTGAGATCGCCAAACAGATAGATAAACCTGGGAACCAACAAGTAAGTCTTGTTTGTCGGTTTGGGTAGTTTATTTGATGTCGACGTCAAAGGATAAAGTATAACATCCTAGTCGGAAGTCGTCTTGTAGAATCTTGGAGTCGTCGATGGCATCGTAAGTCCATAATAGCAAGTCGACTTATTTAGACGTTTAATATTTACATCTATAAGTATTTAATGAGTCATCTTGTGGCAAAATTGCAAATCTTGTCTCGTAGTCGAAAAACGCGAGAAGTCAGCTTTGTGCGCCTAACATTGTAAGAATTGTTTGCGTTACATTCAATCCATCGTGATTGACGTAAAACGTGTCGAACTTGTGAATTTATTCTTTTCTGTAGATCGACGAATGTCGATTTAACGCGATAGCGGGTAATAATTTGTGTGTCCGTCGTTTAGCTTGAGTCCTTCTTTTTGGCTTTGACCGCGAGTTATTTTGGTCTAACCTTGAGCCTCTTATTTAGAGTGGTCTTAATCGCCCTTTCTTATTCAGCCATAGAGATGCCATAGGCAATTATTTATTCATTACCCTGTAATGTTTAACTCCTCAATTCGACCTTTAAATTAGTCTTGGAAAGTTAAATGTTTTGTTTATCTGGAAAGGACAGAGTTGTTATGTCCTTTAACAAGCCATACCACTGAAGGAGCTTTAATCATTCTTGTGGTTGTGGTGAGTATCGAAGTCTATTATACTCGGATATGCCGACCACCTTGAAGCTTAGGCATGTTTCGCTAGATGTTGAATGTCTTATTTTCCTCCACCATCGAAGAGAGTGAAAGTTTAGCGAATTATGATAGAAACTTAAACTGTTTGATTTAATGCCAAGCTGCCTCATCATTGAGGGAACGGAATCATAGGTGTAATTGTTCATTTTACGTCAGATGTTCTTTCTTCATTGCGGATATGAAGGCCACATTTTGCTGTTGTTCAAAAACGTGAGAAGACCGCCGCTAGGTAGCCTTTCTCCACATCATGTGAGGTCTCACTTTGGAGGTGGGACGTATGTGGTTAGAAAAACCCTCATCATGGGCTTGAGGTGGCGAATGAGAAGCCATTATACGTTTGTTGAGGCTAAGATTCCATGAGGCAACGGAGTTGCTGTTGTTTAGGAGAGGAAACTGCGAAGTGTTGAGGAGTGAGTGGGGAATATGGAAGGAAGAGGGGATCGTGAATTGAAGAGGAGGTTAGAAGACGGCCGAGTAGGGGGAATAAGGGGGATCGTGATAGAAGAAGGCAGGGAAAACTGCGAAGTGGGAGAGATTCGACGGGGATAGGAAGACAGTTAAGGAAGTCATCTTGGTTATGGTTGGAGGATAGTCGCGGGGAGAAAAAAAAAGGGAAACGGCATCAAGAGATACCCGACGGGGGGCAGTGAGACTGGGGAGTGCAACAGAGATTCGGGGGGCTATGTAGAAGGCAGTGGATGAATTTGTTTATGGGGAAAAAGGAGAGCATATCGTGGTATAGAGAGAGAACTACGAAGAGATAAGGGGAAGATAGTTTATTAAGTTGCAACGCTGTGTGAAGGGGGTTGGCTGTGCAAAGAGAGCATAGCTGTGTAGAGAGAGGCCTTCATCAGAGGGAGAGGTGAGAGTTAAGGAAGTCGGGTGCTGTCTAGAAGAAGTGGGGAAACGAACAGCGGAGAGGGAACGGTGAGTTACATTTTGTGCACCGTGGAAAGGATAGAGGGTCTTAGAAGTTGGTAAGGGGCAGTGAGAGACTGGTCTGGCAGAGAAGAAAACTGTGGAGCTTGTCTTTGCTCGAGAAGTGACCGGTTGAGAGGAGGACGACTAGCCAGAGGAGAAAAGAACTTGGCACAGAAATCCTTATTTCTGTCAACAGGTTTTTACCATTTGCTCTTCTGTTCTAGGAATAGATCAGTAAATGAGTCTAATTTATGAAAGAATAATTATGTTTCAATGAATGAAAAGTGAAGACAATCTCTTCTACTGCGAAACTGTGTGAGGTTTATTGTTGTAAATGTTTCATTGCTGTCTTATAGTAATAAAAACCTCAAGTGTCTTTAATGCTGCTGTTGAATTGTTTGCAAGAACTTAGAAGATAGATTATTATTTCCCTTGGAAGATGCCGTAAGACGATAGAACGTAGGTCACCATGTTTTTCCTCAAAGATGGAACAATGCATGATTGCTAATGTGAACTACAAACTTCAAAAGACGTAGCATATTAAAGAGTTCCTTTAAAACTGAGGTATTAACATAAAATTACCCTAAAGTATTTTAAACGATAGCTGCATTGCAAGAAATCACGTTGTTCCACGTGCGTGATGTGTGGAAGACTAAAACCACAGAATTAGAGCATGCTCGGCGTAAACTTTAATGTGTTTGACAGCCGAAGTTGTAGTTGCAACTAGCTTGAGTCGTTTCCATCTTTTATCTTTTGTTAGAGGTCGACCGTGAGTGTGGGTCATCTCTAAGGTCATATGAAAGAGTTCAAATCTTTTATTATGATAATGTGTGATTCTTACCTCAATAACTTATGCAAAATTATTGACTTAAAAGCGAAGTAGGGAGTTAATGTCCTTGTGTCGTAAAACATCATGTTTTTATGATGATCTTGTAGAGTGGAAAACCCGCATGTGGAATTTAGATTACGTTGCATGCGTTGACTCTAGTTTCGTTTTGGTAGACCTTATGAGTCTAGAACCTCTGAAATCTGGGATAACGGGAATATGTATTAGATACTTGAGTGTGTTGCGCAAACATGGGAACCGAGTACACAACTATGAAACCACTTAGGAGTGGGCGCTTATATATAATGTTTTTACAAGAAATGGGTTTTGAAACTATGAACTCGGGATTAGAGTAAATGTTGCGCCATGCGCTATTATAGGAGGATATCCTAAGCCCTTGAGGTCATCAAGGTTGTCAAAATAGTTCAAACAATGCAAATAGGAAACTGTAGGATTTCGACCAGTTCAAGTCGAGTAGGGTGGGTGAACCAAGTTCATGCATTTTTAGAACGCTGACTAAATACAAATCCTTTGGCCAAGGTGGTGTACTATCCTCAAGTGCATCGAATGTTCACCGTAACTGGATGGCGTTTCTTGTGGAGGGTCGTGCATGACTAGAGGGTATCTAGGGATCTGCACGATAACAAGACACGTAGGTTACAACACCAGAGCTCAGATGGCAAACACCGATGGTTATCCTAAGTCTATCCTCTTAAGTAGGGTAGGGCCACTTCCAGTTAGGAAGGAGTGCGGGAGACCAACGATCAGTGGTTGGAGGTTAAGCTCCTTGAAGATAATTTCTCTTCCAAATATTGAGGAATTGCCGAGTCTTGAACGTGATGGGTTGACAATCGAGATGCATGGTAATGGTATGTTTCCGATATTTGTTATTTCAAGAAAATTTCATTTGTTAGAAAACAAAGTGTTTCAATGTATATCATTTCTTTCAGTCTTTATGAAAATGCAATCATGTTTATGATAAAATGAAAATGTGGTATTGGATTATGGATAAGTTTATTTATGTATTTGATTACCTTGTTAAAAAAAAAAAAATTTACCATTGTGATAACTTAGTTACTTCTTGTCATTTCGGATGTGGATGTTACAGAGATCAAGATTCTGCAGATAAAATACCACCTTGCACAATGGCACTATTGGCATTGTCCCCAAGTATTTCACATCTTAAACTTCAAAAAATGGTCATTAGCTAGCCTCTACCTACTATCTTAGTCTTTAAGAATTTGTCGTAATTCATCAGTTTACTTACCATTTTACATAATTAGGGTTTTAAGGGTATTTGAGCATTAAATTGATACATCAGTTGACAATCTCTGAATTTCCACATTGTTCTAAGTGACAGCCTAACCTGTAGGTGAATCCTCTTGTAAAAGTGTGATTCAACTCAGTTGATATGTCCTTGAATGCTTGTAGAGAAAGGAGGATTTAACCCTTTTATCATCATCATTGCCATTCCCCCATTTTCATACAAAATAGGTCTTAAACCCTTTTATGGTTATCGTCCTTTAGTATTGCTTCTATTTCACTTCTAGGAGGAAAGCTACTTTTGTGGCAATGAAGCCTTGAGGGTAGGAACCTATGTGATTAACTCTTGAGTGTAATTAAAGTGAGGATAACTACATCTAACTTCGATCCCCTTTGGAAGTATGTATGTAATTCTTGGTTGAAGGATGCCCTTGAACCTAAAATCCATAGGGAAGGGGTTTAGGTAATGCATTCGAGGTATGGGGTGTTCCTAAACTTAATCAAACTTCCCCCTTTAGTATGCTTCAGCGTGAGGTTGAAATTTACATCAAATGACTATGAACTCACAATGTAATTAGTAA
Source organism: Cunninghamia lanceolata (assembly GCA_027924645.1). Taxonomy (NCBI): domain Eukaryota; kingdom Viridiplantae; phylum Streptophyta; class Pinopsida; order Cupressales; family Cupressaceae; genus Cunninghamia; species Cunninghamia lanceolata. The sequence goes on from BSBN01000797.1 coordinate 4,548,558, forward strand.
GTCCCCACTACATAGGTATGAGCTAGTAAAAAGGTGCTTAATTAACATCAAGCTCCTCTACACTGAGGTTGTGATATATGTTCTTTGAATCTGCCACAATCTTGGATGAACTTTTAGAATTATCATCTTCACTATTTGTCTCTAATGTGAATGTATGAAGGTGACCTGGGACTTGTCTAGACTAAAATGATCAAAATTTGGTGTATTGAACACTAAGGGAAATTAATATTGAGAATCATCGATTATGTATGGTGTTATACCTTAACAATTGGTTGGTGGATAATAGTATGATAAGATTTGTGATTGGTATTATGCAAATGTTAGGAACTTAGAAATAGAAGATTGTCTAAAATTACTATTGTGAGTTTCACTTATGTATAATGCATATTGTGTTTCCAAGTGACAACTGAATAAATATGTGATGGCCATTAATATGACTTTATGAGTTTGTATATGTTTATGCATATGTGATTGGATAGAATCCAACTCATTTGGGTCTAATATATTTATTGAGTGTTGACCTATAATTTAGACCCCTAGACATATAAGACCCTATTTATATTGGTTTATGGACATGTATGTGGCATATAACTACAACATAACTAGTGTTGGCGAATCCTTGTGATATCCATATTATGTATACCTAGCTATTGTTATGTCGTAAAATATCCCCCTAGGACTTTTACATCCAAAGTTTAGCTCTCGAGTCCCTTAGCTTTAATCATGCATATTAGAAATGAACCCCGAAGCAAAAAAAACCCTGGAAACCATGACAAATGGGACTTAAGGGACACTTTGGAGCTTAGTTTGGACCCAAAATAGGCCCCTGGACAAGGGTACCCATGCCCTATTCCAACCCTATTTTATCAGGGTCCCAAATTTGTATGTCATCTTATGACCATTTAAAGGTATTCCTTGTCAGCATCTTAAGTTTAAATTATGAAATATTTGTAGGAATGCATATATAAACATGTTTAGGATTTCATTTTAAAACTAGATGGATAATGTGAACTTGTGATCTTATACTAAGGATATTCAAGTCTTTCATTGTGTTGCAGAGTAGACTTGTGTTGTTATTGTGTTTGTTTGTTGTAGATTTGGCTCCATCAATCCATCTCCTCATGGCATCAAAGAGCTTCATTCTTCTGTGATGGTTTCAACTTCAAGGTGATATCTATTTGTGATTCAATCTAACTACTTTATCATTTGTTTTTGTGTCTACCCTGCAAGAACACACATTCTCTATCTAACAATGGTGTTGGAAGGCTTGAATGCCATTCTAGGGCTTGACTAAGGAAAGCTCCTAGAAACACCACAACCCCCAACCCCTCTCTTGTGATTGTGGCTGATAGGTGTCAGATCTTGTAGAGTGGAGTTGCAGAGGATTGTTGTAGAGTACAAGGAATTAGTATCTAAAGAAAAAGGTAGAAGATAGCAGAAAAAGGGCAAGGGCACCCGCTCTCTTGGCCCTCAATTTTGTAGTACAAAAAATCTCTAGAATGGTTGTAGTCTGTAGTGGAAATAATCCTGAAGCCCTCAAAGAAAGTTAAACCTTGGGATTGGGTGCTCGATCTTTAGCCCCCGACTTTTCCACCTTCTAAAACTAGAAATCTGGTATGTATCTAATCTATATTTAGTCTCCTTCTGTGTGAGCATTTGGTAGGTTTTGTCCATTTGTTTATGATTTTGCATAATTAGGGTTTTGAGCTTAATCAGACTAAAATTAACATATTAATCAATAAATTCTAAATTTCCATATCATTCCAAGTGACAACAAACCTAATAGTTGGGTCATCTTGCATAAGTTGTGATTGAAATTGGTCAAATGTCCTTGAATGTATGTAGTGAAAGGAGGATCTAACTAAACTATCAATCAAATCAACAAACCCTCTTTATCTACATAACATTAAGGCATAGCTTACACTATTTTCATTGAATTTCACCTACATCATTTAAATCTCTAATATTTGCATCACATCTGATATAAATTATAGAAATTCATCATTTTATAAACATTTGCCTTGCATTTGCATAATTTATTTGCTAGGGTTTGCTTGAAATTTTGCATTTTTCATATAGCCTAGTAATTCCAAATGCTAGGGTTTGTAGTTAAAATCTTACATTTTAGATTTTACTACTCATTTTTAATACTCTTTCAAATTTGATTTTGGACTTAGTGTTTCATCATTGTGTGTTTTTGCATTCACATTTCAAATTTTGCATTTACAAATTGTGTATTTCAACAAAAATTAGCATATTCGTTCATCTTTCCTTAATCTTCACTTTGCATTGTAATATTTTGACATAATTTTAAAATCTGATCTAAGTTATTTTACTCATTAAATCTGATTATATTACATTCATTCATTATTTTACATATTTTCATGGCTTAATTTCACTATTAGGGTTTCACAAATCCTTGCATTTTTACTACATTTTAGCTAAATCTTTCATCTAGCATTGTAAGATTGGTGTGTTGGGACAAATTTTACTGCATTATTGGACTAATTAAAAGATTTTAATTTTCTTCCCCTCATCATTCTCATAATTTCATTACATTTTGTGCATTTACATTGAAAAAAGTGGAAAAATTGAGCATTTTAGAAGCATAAGTAAGCATAGATTGATGTTGTGTCATTGCATTCATCTTAGATATCTTGCATTTCAGATCTTACATTCATATCCAAGCATATATTCATTTGTCATTTGAAATTTTTTCTTAATTTCATATCATTATGTGAAAATTGGCATAATCTGAATTACACAGTGTGTATTTCAACACTACTTGTTTACACACTTTTTCACAACTTTTGATCAAAAACCTTTAAAAGCATCAACATTTCCTTGTGTATTTCTCTTTCCACTTATTCATTGTGTTCGTTGTGGACTTTGTATGTCTTATAGTACCTATTTCCCTCAAACAAGTGCTTAGGTGTGAAATAGTCTCACATCTAGGGTGTATTAAGTATCATAAAACTTTGCATGTCTTGCCTTACTAGATCTTATTGGACATTGATGTTTCAATACATTTTAATATGGCGTCTTCGTGTCATTTTTCTTTGGTATCTTTTCATGCATATATCAATGATCTTGATTTTCATATATTCATAACTCTCATGGGTGAGCATCCTTCAATATTAGAAAATCTAACCACATTCATATCCATGAACACATATGAGAAAGAGGATGGTGAGAGTTCTATAAATCATGATAATGCATTGGACCTAATATCTAAAGTATATGATGATGATGATGATGATGACTTTGTGATTCACCCTATTCCTCATTTAGTTGAATGTTTAAGCACCTTGGATATAACTAAGGAAGTAAAGACCCCCAATCTTCCTCCTTTGGATGAATGGTTAAGTACTTTGGACATCACTAGGAATGTTATAGTTCTCCTTCGGTTGCATTTTTAGAACCCTTGGACATTATTAAAGATACAATCATCGATAATTCCCTCAACAACATTTTACCTTCCTTTCATTCTAATGCTCTCCCTGGCCAAGATGAAGTATTGGTAGATGAAGAAAGATCCCTCACATTAAATCCTTTAGGGATGGATGTCAAGCTTAATCATAGTAAAAATAATGTTAACTCGATTATCACTAATAGACTTATTCAACCTACTTAGGGTGTAGTGAATAAGTATACTAATGTTCCCAAACTCATTGTGAATGGGGCACCTAGTGCACCTAATTTCTTAAAACCGGTGATAATGGTTCAAGGAGATCAACAACCACCTCGACCCCCGGATTACATCCTAAACTATGCAAGACAAATCACTCAAAGAAATCAAGGTGTCCAAAATGTGTGGCAGCAACCACATCAAAATGTGATTTCTCACACATACAACACCCATAATAACAAGCAAAGTAACAAAAAACCTCATGTACCTATCTCTCTCCCATGTTTCCAACCTATGGTCCCTCCACCACCTCATCTTACTCATAAAAGTGGTCAAGAATATGATCTTGTTGAGCAATTTTGTGACAATCTAGTTAAGATATCTCTTTGGGATTTAACACAAACATTAGCTACATACCACAGAATGCTCCAAGAAGCTTTACAAAAGGTGATTGTACGACCTGCAATTAAGCTGAATGATGTAGTAGCTCTGTTAGATTGTATGCATGTGACAAAAATGGATATTATGTTTCAACAACATGAATTACCATCAAATGAAGTTCAAAACCAATATGATCCTCTTATAATTTTTATCACAATAAATAAAAAGTTGATAAAGCAAGTTATGATTGACAATGGATCAACTCTTAATGCTTGTGGCATTGACTTGCTACATAGAAGCAAGATAGACACTTCTTTAATAAAACCGGATAAGATTCACATTCATGGCTTTGATAATTTTGGTAGACAATCTATAGGTACTATAACCTTACCTATAAAGGTTGGTACCATGACATTATCTACCCTTTTTCATATCATGCCTAGTTTGCTTTCATATAATATGATTCTTGGTAGACTGCAGATCTATGTCATGGGGGAAGTTTCACCTACCCTTCATCAATCAATAAAGTTTATTTATCAAAACAATCTCTACAACATGGAAGCCGATCCCGGCCCAAATAAATGATTACATATCAAAATGACAAAGCAACTTAACAATCAGCAAAGTCTAAACTATTTACAAGTTCATTAATTAATGCCTCTTGCCAAAGATAATGTTGTGCAAGACTCTAAACCATCAAATGCACTATTTGGTGATGATTGGGGTTCATTAGATTTTACTCCTTCCTATATGGGAGAATATAAAGATAATAACTCTGACGCATCAAAAGTTGCATCGATCTCATCTAAGCAATCTTTGGAAACACCTGAGAAACATAAAGTTTCCTTGGTAGAAAACAAAGACAATACTCTTACTTATTCTACAAATTATGAGACATATGAGGCTTCACCATCTTCTAAAGAAATGGACTCTCTCTATGGTCATGGATTCCAAATACTATACAAAAATCATGACTACATAGGCAATGGTTGTGGCATAAATCAACAAGGAATCAGAGTACCTTTGCAAGTTGCTGGAATTAATTACATAGTTGGTATTGGATACCATTCTTTGAAGCCCACCAAAGCATGTCATTTTCCTAAACTTAATGTTAATACAATATAAACAAGACTGAAATGACATGTGAGATATCCTGAATACAATCTTCTCATGTCTTGTGTGCTTCCTACTGTCTTGATTGTGTTTTACGTGTCTGCAATGTGTTTTCTAATGCTTACCCGAGACTGGTGGCTAGAAATAGTTCCTCAATCTTGGTGTATGCCTTAGCTTCTTGTGCTTGGTGTGTTTGATGTGTTTTCGACCATACTTTAATGCATGTATGGGTCATAAGATCATACATACATTAAATTGGGGGCTAAATGTTATGTCATAAAATATCCCCCTAGGACTTTTACCTCCTAAGTTTAGCTCCTGGGTCCCTTAGCTTTAATAATGCATATTAGAAATGAAACCCAAAGCAAAATCCCCCCGGAACCCATGAAAAATGGGACTTAGGGGACACTTTGGAGCTTAATCTAGACTGAAAATAGTCCCTTGGACTAGGGCACCCATGCCCTAGTCGAACCCTATTTTGTCAGGGTCCCAAATTTGTGTCAGTTTATGACCATTAAAAGGTATTCCTTGTCAGCATCTTATGTTTGAATTACAAAATATTAGCATGAATGCATATATAAACATGTTTAGGAATTCATTTGAAAACTAGATGGATAATGTGAACTTGTGATCTTATGCTAAGCATATTCAAGGCTTTCATTGTGTTGTAGAGTTGTCTTGTGTTGTTAAATTGTGTTTGTTTGTTGTAGATTTGGCTCCATCAATCCATCTCCTCATGGCAAGAAAGAGCTTCATTCTTTTGAGGGTTTTACCTTCAAGGTGATATCTATTTGTGATTCAATCTATCTACTTTATCATTTCCTTTTACCTCTGTCGTGCAAGGATAGACACTCTCTATCTAACAATAGTGTTGGAAGGCTTCAATGCCATTCTGAGGCTTGACCAAGGCAAGCTCCTAATCACCACAACCCCATCGCCTCTTGTGATTATAGGTGACAAGTGTCAAATCTTGCAGAGTGGAGTTGCAAATGATTGTTGCAGAGTACAAGGAATTAGGATTTGAAGAAAAAGGTAGAAGATAGCACAAAAAGGGCAAGGGCACCTGCTCTCTTGACCCTTAGTTTTGTAGTAATAGAAATCTCTAGAATGGTTACAGTCTATAGCGGAAAAGATCACAAAGCCCTCAAAAAAAGTTACACCTTGGGCTTGGGCGCCCGTTCTTTAGCCCCCAACTTTTCCCCTTTCAAACTCAAAATCTGGTGTGTATCTAATCTATATTTAGTCTCCTTCTATGTGAGCATTTGTTAGGTTTCATCTGTCTGTTTATGATTTTGCACAATTAGGGTTTTGAGCTTAATTAGACTAAAATTAATGCATTAATCAACAAATTCTAAATTTCCTTGTCATTCCAAGTGACAACAAACCTAATAGTTGAGTTCTCTTACATAAGTTGTGATTCAACTCAATTAAATGTCCTTGAATGTATGTAGTGAAAGGAGGATCTAACTAACCTATCAATCAAATCAACAAACCCTCTTTTTCTACATAACAACTATAAGATGACCCACATGTCAAAACTAAGTCTAATACAGGTACAGATAGTTGGTTGTCACAAGCACTATAGATGTAATAGATGTTAAGTGTTATCTATCATATTTTAGGATTAGCTAGCTATTGCTAATAGCATAGAGGTGATGGATTCTAGGAGTTATCTAGGTTATGATACATGTGTAGTTTAGCTTACTATAACGAGTACTATGTAAGTAAAAGATGCTATTCACTATCTATCATATCTTATTGTTATCCAACTATCACCAGTAGCAAGGAGGTGATGGATATTAGGAGCTACACAGTGGTATGATAAGGCTTAACTATTTTTCACAACTACCTTGCAGGTGATAGATGCCAAGAGCTACACTATACCAAGTTAGACTAACCTTCTCTAGTTGCATGCAAGTGATTGACATCTGGATCCACTGATTCAATAGATTTGGCAGGCTGTGGAAATCTTATTAATGGCCACATGTGATGTATGTTACTACTCTTACTCCTTAGCCAATGATGACAACCAGTAGTATGGAAAGCTTGTTTGTCATCACAGTTGGTTGTGAATAGAGAAAAATGATAAAATCCAGGGTGTAGCATGGGACCTTTTTCTCATAGGATGTATTTATGAGCTTATGTGTTAGTGAACTAGGCAATGGGAAGATGCTTGTAGTAGGTTGCATTGACTTCTTAGTACTATTTGATCTCTATGTATGTGTGAGTCAATCATTGTGTGCATCTGTATTAAGGACCTTATGTGTTGTGTGTTGTTGCACTTGAGCCCCTGCCAGTCATGACCTCACATATTATGGGAGGCTTGTTTCCATCATAGTTGGTTGTGAGTTGGAAAAATGGTTGGAACCCATGTTGTATTGTTAGATACACCAACATTCCTATGTCTGATTAGTATATGTATTTAATGACTCATGGGCTAGTGAATGAGGCAAAGGGGAAGATGCTTGCAATATGGTCACATCCATTCCCTTTTCCTATCTGCTCACTTTGTGTACCTATGATGTGTTGATGATCTAGTCACATTATTTATATATTATGCTTGCATGAGCTAATCACATTGTGTATATGTGACTAAGTCACATTGTCTAAATGTGATGCATGCATGAGCTATTCACAAAGTGTATATGTGATATAGGTGTGAACTAATCACATTGTGTATATGTGGTGTATCAGTGAGTTAATCACTCTGTGTGTATCTGACACATGCATGAATTATTTTCCTGGTGTATATGTGTTGTATGCTTGAAATAGTCATTCTAGGTGTATTTGATGCATGCATGAGTTATCAACTCTATGTATGTGGTATGTAGGAGCTAGTCACATTGCGTATATGTAACACAGATTATTTATTCAATTTGTGTATATGGGTTGTACCCATGAGATAATCACACTTGTATATGTCACCCATTTGAGACATAGTCACATTACATAGTAGGAATAAATGCTTGAGCTAGTCACTATGTGTAAACAACTGATGTTTATATGAGCTTGTCACTATGTGGTTTTGTGTGTCTTCATACATTAACATGTTAGCATTGAACTATCATTTGATTAGAATGCTTTTGATATCATACTATTGCATATGAATTGAATTAGAATCGTAAGGTTTACTTAAAAGCTATGATTTAAATGTGAGATCAAAGATCTTGTATCAAAGGAGAGGACATAACCTTTCTATTATTGGTGTATGAACTATGGAGCCTTTGATTTCTAGGAAGGGATATGTAGGTAGGGCTATTATGAATGAACCCTCGAGGTTTAGGTCTGAGTCTAGGGATGACCCTGACCTAGGGAACTTACCGTACTCTAGTGGAGTATATGAGTTGTGGCATAGGTTCAGTTTTAACATGGTTTGTTATTACATTCCAATCGATGTCCTTTTCTAATAAAGTAAATTAAGAGAATAAGGCCCGTTCACATTTGATTTCACATAAATTTGCTAATGCCTAACAAGATGCAAATTTCCACCCAATGCATAAGTTAGAGACCATTTAATTATATAGTAAGGGATCACACAAGATCCATTCAGAATCTACATTGTGATTTAAGATTTGGGTAACATAATCCAAGAAAACATGAATAAAATTCTCTAACAGTCTAACATATTAATTATTTACATGAATAGTTAGTTTTATATGGGCAAGCAAGATAACACAACTATATAAATCCCTAAAACTATCTAACTATTACTATATGTAAGACCGCCTAACCCACTCCTTATGGCTCATCTAGGGATCTTGAATCACATGATGATGTTATACTTAATGATGATGATGATGATGTGAATGATGATTCCTCCTTTTTACTTGATGATTTATCTAATGAGGACTTTCAAGATGTTTGTTTTCTAGGTGAGTATAGTTGGAATGTAATGTAAACATAATTGTGTTAGTATAGTGATTTGTGTGTTCAATATTTTTTGTGCTCTTACAAAATGGTTATTGAATGACTATTTGGTAGAAATGAAGCCTATACTTCATTATAAAGACTATTATTGTATATTTGTAGTGCTTGTTTGATATTAGAATTTAGGTATACATTTGTTCATATAATTTTGCAACCATGACCCAGGAAAGTTGTTTTAGAAACATGAGGCCAATTACCATGCCATAGGAAAAAAACTAGCTAACCTTAAGGTTTGTTGATTGATATAATAGGATCTACTTAAATATGAGGTTTGTTTCATCACTAACTCTATGATCAAGGTTGTATTGATAATATGAGGTCCATTTCTTTTTATAGCAAAGATCTATTACATACAATTTCAAATGAGTACTTAAAATAAATAAACTAATATATTTATATTTAAAATATATATAATCTGCAATTTATTTTTTGGGTTGTGGTTTTTATTTTTTAATTTTTTATAAATTACCTAAATTGCAAGCATTTCATTTTTTTTAAAATTTTAAAGCATAAAGAATGTTTTGTTTTTTTGGGTTAGGTTATTTGCATAATATTTAGTTTTTATATTACTTGATTTTACAATAGTTATGTGATTTTATTTTTAACCTATTATTAATATTCATGTGTATGTGAACTCATTGGTGGAGGTGGCGTTACAAGAGGAAGGCCAGAAGGCATTAACAGAGGTTCTGAAAAAAGGCGGCGTTACAAGAGGAAAAGAGAGGGGAATGTGGAGTGTAAGTGCGAGTTAAACAATTTTCTCCTCGTAGTGTAGCACAGAAACAATTTTCGCAATTGGGTGGGTACGGAAGAAAGGAAAGTTTGCAGGGAGGTCATCTTGAGTCAAGATGAAGATCAGCATTCGGAGCAAGGTTACACTCGTCTTCCTTTCTTATCTGTGTTTTTATTTGCATATGATCTTCATAGAAGTTTTAGAATACACATCTCCCTTGCATACAGTGTGCGCTTTTCAACAATAATATCTGTAGTTCTCATGCCACTGATCAAATGATGGATAAAACTAAAGAGTATCAACAGTAGCCTCAGAACAGAGGACTTGAAAATTCCATGATAACACTACAGATCATTTGTTTTCTTATTGTTGCTGCTCGCATGTTGGATCTTCCAGTCTAAAAACTACTTCTTCCGTGAGGGTGGGATTGAGTGAACTGGTAGACTAACCTAATAATATAAACTACATCTTATCAACGCTTTCCCCACATTGTGTGTACTTCAACTTTTAAAAAAAAATTATAATATGATTTTATAATTATACCATAGGAAGCCAAACGAAGGTCGCAATATGTACAACCATGAAGGTAAAACCTGCAGTAACAGGTCATTATTTTGATATGAATTACCGGAATTTGTGGTTTAGTCATCACACACATAAGTTTGGGCGGTCAGGAATCATCAATAGTACTCTTGGATGATATATTGCTTTATAAGCATAGGGTTCATGTAGCAGATGTGGTTTGTGTATGGAATAAAATTTATTGGCCATGAAATTGAAAGATGATACATCATATATTGGGAATTATATTGTCCTCAAAAATTTCGTTGCATTGATTGATTTTACAGGTGGAAGGGGTCTGCGCATGGTTGAAGTTTGTATTCAGTTTTTAAGTATATGGTGGGTTTGGAATCCAAGGCCAAGTTTCTTCGAAGGTTTTAGTGCCTCAGGCATTTGGGTTCTTCTTGGCATTGGATTTTTTTACTTTAAATTGTTGGTTTTATGGTAGTGAGGCCAGAGGCGTCATTTGCATTTCTGAAGTTTGCATTGGTTTTTTAATTATTTAGTGGGTTTGAACCCTGGACCTAATTTCATCAAAGAAATTATTGCCTTCAATCCTTGGCATTGAATTTGCATTTTTGTAACTTATTGATCAGCTAAAGCGCCTGCAACAGCCACTAACTAAGAAGTAGTTTTCAGACTGGAAGATCCAACACGCGAGCAGCAACAATAAGAAAACAAATCATCCGTAGTGCTATCATGGAATTTTCAAGTCCTCTGTTATGTAGGCTACTGTTGATACTCTATAGTTTTATCCATGATTTGATCAGTGGCATGAGAACTACCAGATGTATTCTAAAACTTATCATATGTGAATAAAAACACAGATAAAAAAGGAAGGCAAGTGTAACCTTGCTCCGAATTCTGATCTTCATCTTGACTCATGATGACCTCCTTGCAATTTTATCTCTGCAAACTTTCCTTTCTTCCGCACCCACCCAATTGTTAAAATTGTTTCTGTGATAACTATGAATGGAGAAAATTGTTTAACTCCCACTTACACTCCACATTCCCCTCTTGTTTCCTCCAGTTAAGCGATGGTATAATTATAAAATGGCAGGCCTTCTAAACACTAAGTTGGTAAATATGGTATGTCTTCTAATTTTAAAATTTGTTTTGTTGATTCATATTGCCAAATCTAATTTCGCGATTTTTGTGTGCATCGGTGAAATTCCGGAAGTATCAGAAGAGCACTGGACTTCTAATCTGGAAACTACCTTTTCAGAGACTGGTTCTAGAAATTGCATATCAGTGTTGTTTATTAAAGCTTAATTTCAAGTTGCAAGTATCAAGAAATTCCAATCTTTGGCTAAAGGGAAATTAACCTGCACATTTTTAATTATAAACCGTCATTAGAATCTTGTAAGAAGGTTGCGTGAGTATTTTTGAGCTCCTTTTGGTTTGTTCCCACTGTTCATGTCTAAGAGATGTCATTACGGATGCATAACATAATTAATGGATTCAGGAATGATTTATGGAAGCTGTTACATTTTATTTGTCTGGCCGCCTAGCTATAGTTAGCTAGGGAAGTGGTTTTTTTAGGGGATCCTCTTCCCCAAAATAGAACACATATCTTAAATAATTATTCTCAACACCATTTAAACTAGCCACCCATTATCATGAAGGGTGTGACAACTATTTACTGGCCATTTTCTTTGTGATGGCTGTTTCTTTCTCCAGGGCCGATTCATCAGATAAAGTTGTCCTTACCTTTTACGAATACCGAGACATTAGTAGAAATTTGTCATTTTATATGCTGTGACGGAGACTCGCATTCAATACAAACATGGTCTTTGGGCATAAATTACAAGTCACACCTATTAGCAAAGGATAACTGCTCATTGTTGAGAATGTCTCTGCTCTTGATTGGATCGAATAGCTTAATAGCTTGCCTCCCAACATCTGTTCCAATCTAAGATTGCAATAGTCTTTTTGGTATGATGATGAATTATCTATGATCAATTCAAACTGGAATTTGTATTTTACATCAAGGATTATGTCTCAGTAGCAAGTGTTATTTTTCCTTTGGTGAAAATTGCAAATAGAAAAGGACATTTCACATAGTGGTCGATGTGGGTCCATAACATTTCTATGGAGAATATGCTAATGATCAGGGCTTAAATATGACAGTTGTATAGCTTTATTTAGGCATTTTTGTTGTAAAATACAATCAAAATTTTAAAAAGACTATCATATGAAAGGAGAGATTTTTGACAAACTGTCAAAATTTATATAGGATTATGCTGATATTTTAGGCTGGCATGCTATTTTTTATGGAGAATAACTACTAATCTACAATGATGGGACACACAATAGACCTTAACGTGGCAAGTTTCCTCGTGCCATTTTCCATCAGAATAGACTGCCCCATATTTCATTTTCTATAGAAATTTGCTAGATAAAATACATACAGGTTTAGTTCATGACTAATAAGAATTCATGTAAAAAAAGTAAAAAACAAATTTTGTAGACACCTAATGTGGGTTACAATTTAAAATGATGGTATTTTAGGGATCATGCAATGCTGTAGGAGAAGATTGTAGCTTCTATAATGATGCATATCAAAGCCACACACAAATTTATAGTCAGGGGAATGATTTATTTTCATCTTCTCTATGTTTTCTTCATGTTCATTTCCCTCACAAGTTAGTTTGTACTTGTACTAAGTGTTGTAATATTAAATCTTAATATAGTTAGATAATAGTTAATAAATAAATGTTAATATAGTGTGAAACCTTATTATACAATAATTATGTTCACAACTATACATAACTATGTCCACATTTCAAATAGCAACACTAATAACTTTAATAATCTTTATAAATATACCACTAAGCCAAATTCAATTGTTATTATATAAAAAAAATACCCCTCTTTCTAATTTTAAAATACTTTAGTGTGTAACACAACATTTGTCATTAAATGATTTTTAAGATCAGATAACTCATTGGAAGCAATGTCACTATGTACTCCTTTTCAACCTATAAATATAAATATAAACTATCTAACAATATAAATATAAACTATCTAACAATAGGCCTATAAATATTTGTGCCATTTGATAGCACCTTTGGTGCTTTTACTAGTCCATAGCTAACTCATAAGCATAAATCTTAATCTACATACAGTTGTTTTAGTGAACCATGATTGCTTTCCTCTAAAAACATTCCTTAAGAAACAGTAAATTACCTTATAATTGAGATACATAAGTTCCGATTATTATTGTACGTAATTAATTACATGAATTGAAACAAGTAGAGAACGGAACACCCAAAAGAACAGGGCTGCCACCATTCCAAGAAAAAGAAACCCCAGAAATTAAACCTCCGACAGCCACTAGCTATTAATGCATCAGACACGCCAGTCCAAATTTACCAATTTAGATCAGAGTGGGAAGAAAATTCCTGACATGACTGCGCCTCCACAATCAGCCAACACATCAAAATAGAACAAGCATTAAATGAAAAATTAAGCAACGCCAAAATGGGGTTCCATCCGAATGCTGCATCATGAGCATCCTACTATCAATGGTTAATTGTTTAGGTTCAGTTAGCAGCATTTCAACTATTTTCATTTATTGTAATGGAAATAGCACATTTATTTTTATTTGCATTAGTTTAAATATATTTTTTAAATATATATATGTTAGTTTATAAATATCAAAAATAAGAAATACATTTAATAGGAAATGAAATGCTTGCAGCATTTGAGTATGTGGAGGAGGAGGAAAATGATGTGGAGGAGCAAAATGAGGAAATTAAAAATGCAGAGGACATATGTGTTGCCACAAAACATGGTGAAAATATCAATCAAACGTTTGATTATATGACTCAACAGTTTCATTACCTTACCTGAGGGCCTCATTAGATAGAGCTAATCCAAAAAGAAGGAAATGAAGGGAAGAATCAACATACTAGAGGAGAAGCTCTTGAAGGCTACAGAGCAAGATGAATCCAGGAATCAAAATCTTCCAAGACTTAAAGAGGAGCTTCCTACAAGACTTATGGAGGTGATCTCTAGAAGCCTTGCAACAACATTTGGAGTAGGGAAAGAAAGAATTGATCAAGAAAGCAAGCAAAAAGAACATGGAGACGTTGCTTTACAACTTTCGAGGAACAGAAAGTATGTTGTTGAAATTTCGTGAAAGTGCCAAATATGCATGGAAGCATGGACTCCGGAGCATAATGTTTGGTATGTTTCACATGGAAATAGGCATGGAATACCAGTTCTTTTTATTTATTTGATTACGAAAATGAAGAGTTTTCATTTTTTCAAGAAAGAACTCTAATATTTCAAATTATGGAACTCCAGTTCTCTTTCCTATGGCCATTTTTTTGGCAGAACATGCATAAAACAATGAATCGAAAAGCGTGGTTCATCTAAGATAAGTGGAATTTTATTTTGATTCATTTTTATCTTGTTATTGGCTTGTCTCTATTAATGAGAGTGTATACTATAAATGATTACAGTGTCCAGTAATGAGAGTGTATACTATAAATGATTACAGTGTCCACTATGTTCTAGTAGGGTTACTACAAAACAAATAAGACATCACAATGTATGGGAAATGTATGAAGGGGAAGAGAAGATTTAACAGGGAGAATACAAAACCAATTATTTAATATAGAAAATTTACTTCCTCTAAACTATTGGTTGTACTGAAATTTTTTTTTGGCACTCACAATATTCTTATCTTATTGCAGGTTGGAAGAATATCATGAAGGAAATTGAAGCATAAATTTTGAATTATTTAAGAAATTATTTTTAATTTACATATTAAGGTGACATGCCTTTCCTTTCCTATTTTTAAAACTGATATACATATGGCACAATAATATATATTGCTTTTTGATATTTTAGTATTTGAGTTTGCCAATGGAGAGCTTTTCTTTTTATGTTCATTGCTAAGTGGTATAGAGTTTTGAAAGCTGCACAAGCGGATTGGAATTGCAATTTTCAGATTCTTCGCACTATCCTAAGTTTAAAAATATTTGTTTGTGATTGGCAGTCACCAGATCCATAGGGGCCCCCTATTTCATTTTAGAGTTTGCTCAACACAATAGAGGTTGGCTATATTGTAGCTAGGAGTCACCTCCATTAAATTAACTTGCTTAAGAGATAAAACTACATAATAAGGTGCCAACGTGGAACCAATGTGAAGGTTTCAATTTTTTAAAAGGAAAACAGATGTAAATCTATAAGTGATGCCTATGATTCAAATGGAGGTACCTATTTCTTGTCATGTCTCATAAAGATATTGTTAAAGTAAAGATTTGAACACGATAAAGATAATTTGTAAAATATTATTTCGGATGATAGAAATAATTACATACATTATATATTATTTAATAAATAATATTATTATATGAATATTTTATTATAATTAAAATATAATATCCATATTATAAATAACAATATATATAAATATATCTAATAATATAAATACAAATATTCTTATAATTATCTTACATTATAATATAAATACAAATAATAGAATATAAATCATATATCATTTATTATGATATAAATGATATAATATAAATAATATATCATTTATTATAATGATATAATAAAAATACAAATAATATAAATAAACATCTTTTAACTTATCCGCTTATGATAAAGGAGTTACGTATGGTTAGAACTAGTTTTACTGCAAAAGGGAAGTAATAAAAGTTATAAGAGGGTAATAAGAGATGTGCCTCTTCGAACATATCCCTTGAAAGGGAAATAAATAAAGTTTGTGAGATAGAAGGAAAATATTATCAGAAGAAAAAAAGATATTTTTTTAAGAGAACACTTTTGAGTTAAATACAACTTTGATATTGAAAATAAATAAATATAATAAAGAGTAATCGTATTTGATTTATATAAGAGCATAGCACACATTGAGAGATTGGAGGTAAACTTGTTAGGAAGAAGTAGCATTAATACCTCAAAGGTAGATAAGACCGGCAGTGGAATGGACCATGTTACATCATACAAAGGCACTACCCACAGAGGATGATTCAAGCAACCTAACAAAAGATAGTACCCCATCTCCACTAGGGTTTGAAAATAAATAAAATTAACATATAATAGACAACCCTAAGTATGAATCCACTTAAAGATTGGATAATTGAATTATTGATATATGTCCATATTATAAGAAGAATTGATTACTAATGTTCTCTTTTACAAGTTGAAATTCTGTGCAAGGTTAAGAAAATTTTGACTTGCTAAAGGGGACACTATAGTGGTATCCGAGCAGTGATCCTGTTCTTGTGAATAATAGTTAAATAAAAATAAAAATTAAAAAATTAAAAAAATAAGAATCAATGAAAACTCAGGTATGAATTTGCTGGAATAATAGTGTTAATACATTGATAAAATATTTTAAATACATAGATGTAACATTAAAAAATAAAATTTAGATGCAACATTAAAAAATTAAAATTTACTTACAAATATCTAATTAATAAATAATGAGTAAATGAGATAAAAAAATAAATAAAAATAAAACAACTCTGAATAACAATAAAATTATATTAGCCAATGATGGCATGGTTCGGTGGTTAAGTTGCTCGGTTGTAGTGGCAGCCACCAGAGTTCAAACCCCCGCTGGGCCAACGAACTCGCAAGGCTTTACGCTGAGCTCGCGGGTTTGAAGTGTTCTTCCTAGGGGATGAGGTCCCCCGCGGGTTTGAAGTGTTCTTCCTAGGGGGGGTTTGAAGTGTTCTTCCTAAGGGATGAGGTCCCCAGTTATGGCCTCACAGGCGCATTTTACAAAAAAAAAAAAATTATATAAAATGAAATAGTAAAATAAAATAATTAAAATATAATTTATAAATAAATATATATTAAACATCTCTATTTAGTGTAATATATTTCACATAGTTATTTTCATCTATGGGTAACCTACGGCTGGCTAAAATGAGTGAAAAAATAAATAAATTAAAATATACGTAAACAATTGTTTATCCAAAGTATTTATGGTGTACATAAACCTTAATACAATATAGTTATAAAATAAATTATTTATAAAAATTAGTGCTGATTTATAAATTATTATTTTATGGCACTATAGTTTATCAGCTATATTAATTAATTTGTTACATTTTATAGCAGTTATTTTATATTATTGGCGAGTGTAATGTTATTTTATATAAGGGAAACCTAATAAAATATAATGTTATAAAATATTATAGGATACCTAATTATAGTTGAGGACAAACAATCTTGAGTGGGGAGGGTTGTCATGTCCCCATAAAGATACTGTTAAAGTAAAGATATAATGTTATAAAATATTATAGGATACCTAATTAGTTGCTTGAGGACAAGCAATCTTGAGTGGAGAGGGTTGTCATGTCCCCATAAAGATACTATTAAAGTAAAGATTTGAATACGATAAAGATGGTTTGTAAAATATTATTTCGGATGATAACATACATTATATATTATTTAATAAATAATATTATTGTATGAATATTTTAATATAATTAAAATATAATAACAATATATATAAATATATCTAATAATATAAATACAAATATTCTTATAATTATCTTACATTATAATATAAATACAAATAATATAATATAAATCATATATCATTTATTATGATATAAATGATATAATATAAATAATATATCATTTATTATAATGATATAATAAAAATACAAATAATATAAATAAATAATAATATAAATAAACATCTTTTAATCTATCCTCTTATGATAAAGGAGTTATGTATGGTTAGAACTAGTTTTACCACAAAAGGGAATTAATATAAAGTAATAAAAATTATAAGAGGGTAATAAGAGATGTGCCTCTTCGAACATATCCCTTGAAAGGGAAATAAATAAAGGTTGTGAGATAGAAGGAAAATATTATCGGAGGAAAAAAAATATTTTTTTAAGAGAACACTTTTGAGTTAAATACAACTTTGATATTGAAAATAAATAAATATAATAAAAGTAATCATATTTGATTTATATAATAGCATAGCACACATTGAGAGATTGGAGGTAAAGTTAGGAAGAAGTAGCATTAATATAGATAAGACCGGCGGTGGAATGGACCATGTTACATCATACTTAGACAATGGATAAGACCTGTGGTGGAATGGACTATGCTACATCATACAAAGGTAATAAGTAAGACTTGCGGTGGAATCCACTAGGGTTTGAAAATAAATAAAATTAACATATAATAGACAACCCTAAGTATGAATCCACTTAAGGATTGGATAATTGAATTATTGATATATGTTCATATTATAAGAAGAATTGATTACTAATGTTATCTTTTACAAGTTGAAATTCTGTACAAAGTTAAGAAAATTTTGACTTGCTAAAGGGGACATTACATTTCTCCAACAAAAAACCCAATATAAATACACATAGCTAGGTGCCTAAATTATTATTATCTATCATAGCATTTCAAAAGACCAAAGGAGATGAATAGTAGGAAGAAAAGGGATGACTTCCTTTTCATATTCATTCTATATTTTCTGTAGAGAGCAGCGACTGTAGTGATTTTTTCTTTTATTTTCTTTATTTTTTTTCACAACTTTTGGCTACATGACCAGACATTCCTAAAAAAAAAATTCCTCTCTAAATGATCTAATAGAGCATCAATTTTATGAGATGATATCCTTTGTCTAAGGATTTTATGGGATGCCAGTTAGACTGATGTAATAGAACTTTTAGAAAAGAAAGCTTTAAATCTCTGATCTGTGTTTGAGCTTGTTCTTGCCTGTGTAAATAGTGGAGGATGTTTTAGATTGCACCAGCTCATGTTCTTGATTGTGCAGCTGCAAATCGTTCAGCGTCAATTTAGAGTGCATAACAAATTTTTTGGTTGAGGACAACACGCTCTTATATCTTCTATTCACCTCACTCTCTTGCATTTTATTTCTTTCTTAATAGGATAGCAACCGTTAACTATTATTCTCTTTTAGTTTAGTTTTTCAAATTTATTTTAGAGAGATCTTAGAGTGAGATTTTGGTTTCAGAAAGGTGTAATAATCTATATAAATATTTATAAAGTTAGTTGTTATAAATATATTTAAGTGATAATATTTATACACTAAGTAATTTAGTTTATCTTTTCCGTTTCAATTTTAGTTCAATTTTTCTATTATTGATATTGGATGAATGTGTGAAAGGAAGATTAATATATTTAATATTTTTTAATTGTAGTTGCTCTCATTTTGGCTACTAAATAGAATATTAGAAAAATATTTTAATACATGAAATGTATATAAATAGTGATTAGTTTAGATAGTGTAAATAATAGTTTTTTTTAGTTTTTTAAAATTTGAAACTTGACAAACTCAATTAAATACCTAGTAAGATAGGAATTCAATCTAGGTCCTTTATTAGAAAAACACATTAAACCACTAAGTCATCCTAACTCACTATGACGTGATAACCCCTGAGACATTGGGATGATTTTTCCTGATGAGATGAGATCTGTCCAAGACCATCTTATGCTTAAAATTTTCTATTCTTTTCATTCAACTTGAGATTTTCAACTAATAGCCCATAGGAATTTATGTATACAACTTGTAAATTTACTATATACACAAAACTATTGATTCTGGCAGTGGACAAAAAAGCCCAATTTAAACCCATGGATATTCTTCAATAGAATGAAAAACCAATCTCCATTTTTAGCCACATTTGATTTCTAATTAATGATAATTTTTCCTTAAAATAAAAATTTATAATTTCAACTAGGAAAAGTCCAATAAACCAAGGATTTTTTTTTTGAAAAACAACCAATTTAATAGTAGAAAAAACAAACAATAATAGAAAGCACGATTTGAAACAGAAAAATTAGCAACAATGAAAACATTCATATCCTTGTCACACCTTGCCCTAAGTAAAATATATTACCAAATAGAATTGTTCAATGAATACGAACACTGAGACACCCCAATCCCATTCTTAATGTGTCTGAACACCACTTTATTTCATAGTCTTATGGAACGATATACATTGAAAAAACGCTCCATAAACCACAAAAGAAAATTGGTCATTCAATTCTGTAGCTGCATAGGCTCTTCTTTGTTTAGTGAAGATTGCTCAGATTTTTGCACTGCTGATTGTTTTTCACTGCAATTTTTTTTGCAGGGTTAATACAGAATCTTAAAAAAAACTAATTCAAATCTTTAGCAGATTCAGTTATAAGCCAAATGTATTGTAAAAAGCAGTGTAATATCCATTATTCTATCAGCGTGCGCCTAAATGACATTTTTGGTGATTGATTAACAAATATATTTTGGGATATTTAGGCAGCCGCAGCAAATAGGGAGATAGGGCAAAACAGAAAATATGCAAACTGTAAAACAATAGAACCCAGAAACAAAATTATTTAAACATCTATAGATTGCTCTTACCTACGTGGTCTTTAGCCATGGCTTCCAAACTCTGCACAATAGAAAACAAAAAAACCTTTTTTATGTTTTCCAAAGCGGATTCTTGACTGTCCGAATTGTTTATAAAAACGATATTGACAATTAAAAAATACTATTCGTACTCCTCGATACGCTTGTCCGCCTGATTACGAAGGCGAGGATTTGTGTGTTGATTTTATATTGTTTTTAAATCCCCAAAGACATAATCACCGGCAAACGGACGGAAAAGTTGAAAACGTAGAAAGCGGCGAGATTTCCCGGCGGAACCTAGCAAGCAGGGTGACGATTTTACGAAGCCTATCGGCTAATAAAGTTAGTTGTTATAAATAGGTTTAAGTGATAATATTTAACCACTAAGTAATTTAGTTTATCTTTTCTTTTTCAATTTTAGTTCAATTTTTCTATTATTGATATTGGATGAATGTGTAAAAGCAAGATTAATATATTTAATTTTAGCTACTAAATAGAATATTAGAAAAATGTTTTAATACATGAAATGTATATAAATAGTGATTAGTTTAGATAGTGTAAATAATAGTTTTTTTTAGTTTTTTAAAATTTGAAACTTGACAAACTCAATTAAATATCTAGTAAGATAGGAATCCAATCTAGATCCCTTATTAAAAAAAACACATTAAACCACTAAGTCTTTTTAACTCACCATGACTTGATAACCCTTGAGACATTGGGGAGATCATTCAATGAGATGAGATCCATCCAAGACCATCTTATGCTTAAAATTTTCTGTTCTTTTCACTCAACTTGAGATTTTCAACTATGACTGAGACAGTGAGCTTGTCTCTGTTCTACGATCTACCAAAGCAGTAGCAGTGGCAATCTCAATTATTATAGATGAAATCTTTAATTTGATTCAAGAATAGATTGGATGAAATCTTTAATTTGATTCAAGAATAGATTGGACTTATTTTGGTCCTATGACTGATCTAGAATTATGTGGATTTCGCTCAATGATTTTTGAATTTACTTGAGATCTTATTGAGTCTCATAGTAATAGTGAGATGGTTTTAGGGATTTATATAGTTGAGTTATCTTTCTTGCTCATATAAAACTAAATATTCATGTAAATAATTAATATGTTAGACTGTTAGAGAATTTTATTCATGTTTTCTTGGATTATGTTACCCAAATCTTAAATCACAATATAGATTCTAAATGGATCTTGTGTGATCCCTTACTTTATAATTAAATGGTCTCTAAATTATGCATTGGGTGGAAACTTACATCTTGTTAGGCATTAGCAAATTTATGTGAAATCAAATGTGAACCCTTATTCTCTTAATTTACTTTATTAGAAAAGGACATCGATTGGAATGTAAAACCTATTTTCCTTATAAAGTAAGGACTATGAAACATTTTAAGATATTATGTAATAACAAACCTAGTTAATACTGAACCTATGCCACAACTCATATACTCCACTAGAGTATGCTAAGTTCCCTAGGTCAGGGTCATCCCTAGATCCAGACCTAAACCTCGAGTGTTCATTCATAATAGCCCTACCTACATATCCCTTCCTAGAAATCAAAGGCTCCATAGTTCGTACACCAATAATAGAGAGGTTATGTCCTCTCCTTTGATACAAGATCTTTGATCTCACATTTAAATCATAGCTTTTAAGTAAACCTTATGGTTATAATTCAATTCATATTCAATAGTATGATATCAAAAGCATTATAATCAAATGATAGTTCAATGCTAACATGTTAATGTATGAAGACACACAAAACCACATAGTGACAAGCTCATATAAACATTAGTTGTTTACACATAGTGACTAGCTCAAGCATATATTCCTAGTACGTAATGTGACTATGTCTCAAATGGGTCACATATACAAGTGTGATTATCTCATGGGTACAACCCATATACACAAATTGAATAACTCATCTATGTGTCACATATACATAATGTGAATATCTCATGCATGCATCACCTTTAGACAATGTGACTTAGTCACATATACACAATGTGATTAGCTCATGCAAGCACTATATATATGTATATATAATGTGACTGGATCATCAACACATCATAGGTACACAAAGTGAGCAGGTAGTAAAAAGGAGTGGATGTGACCATATTGCAAGCATCTTCCCCTTTGTTTCATTTACTAGCCCATAAGTCATTAAATATATATCCTAATCAGACATAGGAATGTTGGTGTATCTAATAGTGCAGCATGGGTTCCATCCATTTTTCCAACTCACAACCAACTGTGATGGAAACAAGCCTCCCATAATATGTGAGGTCATCACTAGCAGGGGCTCAAGTGCAACAACACATAAGGTACTTCATACAGATGCACACAGTGATTGACTCACACATACATAGAGATCAAATAGTACTAGGAAACTTTTGATGCAACCTACTACAAGAATCTTCCCATTACCTAGGTCACTAACACATAAGCTCATAAATACATCTTATGAGAAAAAGGTCACATGCTACACCATGGATTCCATCATTTTTCTCTATTCACAACCAACTATGGTGACAAATGAGCTTTACATAAGTTACTTGTTGTCATCACTGGCTAAGGAGTAAGAGTAACAACATACATCACATGTGGCCATTAATAAGATTTCCACAACCTGCCAAATCTATTGAATTAGTGGATCCAGATGTCTATCACTTGCATGTAACTGGAAAAGGCCAGTCTAACCTGGTATAGGGTAGAGCTCCTGGCATCTATCACCTACAAGATAGTTGTGAAAACTGGTTAAGCCTTATCATACCACTATGTAGCTCCTAACATCCATCACTTCCTTCCTACTAGTGATAGTTGGATAACAATAAGATATGATATATAGTGATTGGCATCTTTTACTTACATAGTACTCGTTACAGTCAGCTAATCTGCACATGTATCATAACCTAGAGATAACTCCTAGAATCCATCACCTCTGTGCTATTAGCAATAGCTAGCTAATCCTAATATATGATAGATAGCACTTAGCATATATTACCTCTATCTAGTGCTTATGACAACCAACTATCTACACCTATATTAGACTCGGTTCTGACATGTGGGTCATCTTATAGTTGTTATGTAGAAAAAGAGGGTTTGTTGATTTGATTGATAGTTTAGTTAGATCCTCCTTTCACTACATACATTCAAGGACATTTAACTTAGTTCAATCACAACTTATGCAAGAGGACTCAACTATCAGGGTTGTTGTCACTTGGAATGACAAGGAAATTTAGAATTTGTTGATTAATGTGTTAATTTTAGTCTAATTAAGCTCAAAACCCTAATTATGCAAAATCGTAAACAAACAGATGAAACCTAAAAAATGATCACACAAAAGGAGACTAAATATAGATTAGATACATACCAGATTTTGAGTTTCAAAGGGGAGAAAGTTGGGGGCTAAAGAGCAAGTGACCAAGCCCAAGGTGCAACTTTTTCTAAGGGCTTCGAGATCTTTTCCACTACAGACTGCAACAATTCCAGAGACTGAACCGACACTACAAAACTAAGGGTTAAGGGAGCGGGTGCCCTTTCCCTTTTTGTGCTATCTTCTACATTTTTCTTTAAATCATGATTCCTTGTACTCTACAACAATCCTCTGCAACTCCACTCTGCAAGATCTGACACCTGTCACCTGCAATCACAAGAGGGGTTGGGGGTTGTGGTGATTAGGAGCTTGCCTCGGTCAAGCCTCAAAATGGCATTCAAGTCTTCCAACACCGTTGTTAGATAGAGAGTGTGTGTCCATACATGATAGAGGTAAAAGCAAATGATAAAGTAGATAGATTGAATCACAAATAAATATCACCTTGAAGGTAAAACCCTCATGGAAGAATGAAGCTCTTTCATGCCATGACGAGATGGATTGATGGACCCAAATCTGTAACAAACAAACACAATAATAACACAAGTCTACTATGCAACACAATGAAAGCCTTGAATATGCTTAGCATAAGATCACAAGTTCACATTACCTATCTCAAAGCTTCATTAGGTTCCCTCCTACAAGTGGAAAACTTGTGATATAACATTGTGTGATGCATGAGAAGTGAGAAATGATTTAGGAAAGCATTCTCCATATGAATCCACGAAGTAATCAACCCAGAGGGCAAAGAGAGGTACTAATTGTATGTTGACTTGTCAAGTGTGTATGGAAACATATGAGATTCTATCACCTCTTCTTGAATTTGTGCTCACATTAAGTCATATTTACATGCATGAATGTGTTCATCAATTTTTTGTGTCCCATTAAATTGGAATTTGGGTATGAACTTATCTGTATTTTTGGGTAAGTCATGGCCTTTGTCTAGGAATGTTTAGTGGGCTATTCACACCAAGGCAATTAGGTGGGTTTGCAGTGATTTCTTGAGATGGATTCATTACAATTTATTGTGTAGGTGGATTGATCGATAGGATTGTAGGACTAGTTATCAAGGGAATAACAAATGGATTATCAAAAGGATTTTTGGTACTAATTCCCAAGTCAACAAACAAATCATGAGGATTAAAAGAGAATTACCAATTACTAAGATAGTCATTAATGAAATTATGTGTTTCATAAAGTTCAAGTGAACTCTCAGAATTTGACCTAATGTGGGTATGATGGGATTGTAGTTTGGCACCCTCCTTCTAGTGCCAGAAATGTTGACTCAAAAAACTGTACACTTAAGAGTAAAAAGCTGACTCCTCTCTTGCAAGGAGATGGAATGATCTCCCTAAGGTCTCAAGGGTTAGTGGGTCATAGTGGGATAGGATGATTCAGTGGTTTAATGTGTTTTGTTTAACAAGGACCCTTGATTTGATTCCTATCTTACTAGGTATTTAGCTCAGTTTGTTGGGTCTCAAATTTTAAGAAACTATAAAAAACTATTATTTACATAATCTAAACTACACACTATGTAAGACCGCCTAACCCACTTCTTATGGCTCATCTAGGGATCTTGAATCACATGATAATGTTATACTTGATGATGATGATGATGATGATCATCATCATCATCATTCTTCCTTTTTTCTTGATGATTTATCTAATGAGGACTTTCAAGATGTTTGTTTTCTAGGTGAGTATGCTTGGAATGTAGTGTAAACATAATTGTGTTAGTATAGTGATTTGTGTGTTCAATATTTTTTGTGCTCTTACAAAATGGTTATTGAATGACTATTTGGTAGAAATGAAGCCTATACTTCATTATAAAGACTATTATTGTATATTTGTAGTGCTTGTTTGATATTAGAATTTATGTATACATTTGTTCATATAATTTTGCAACCATGACCTAGGAAATTTGTTTTAGAAACATGAGGCCAATTACCATGTCATAGGAAAAGAACTAGCTAACCTTAGGGTTTATTGATTGATACAATAGGATCTACTTAAATATGAGGTTTGTTTCATGCCATATAAAGTCACTAACTCTATAATAAAGGCTGTATTGATAATATGAGGTCCATTTCTTAAATTTGTACTTAAAATAAATAAACTAGTATATTTATATTTAAAAAAATATATCTTCAATTTATTTTTTGGGTTTCCGTTTTTATTTTTTTATTTTTTATAAATTACCTAGAATGCAAGCATTTCATATATTTTTTAATTTTAAAGCATAAAGATGTTTCTTTTTGGTTAGGTTATTTGCATAATATTTAGTTTGTATATTACTTGATTTTACAATATTTATGTGATTTTATTTTTAACCTATTATTAATATTCATGTATATGTGGCCTCTATTGGTAGAGGCGGCGTTACAAGAGGAAGGCAAGAAGGCAAGAAGGCATTAACAGAGGTTCTGGAAAACAGGCGGCGTTACAAGAGGAAAAGAGGGGAATGTGGAGGGAAAAAAGACGGTGTTAGAAGAGGAAAAGAGAGGGGATTGTGGAGTTTAAGTGGGAGTTAAACAATTTTCTCCATTCATAGTGTAGCACAGAAACAATTTTCGCAATTGGGTGGGTGCGGAAGAAAGGAAAGTTTGCAAAGGAGGTCATCATGAGTCAAGATAAAGATCAGCATTCAGAGCAAGGTTACACTCGCCTTCCTTTCTTATCTGTATTTAGAGGACAGCCTTATATGATCTTCATAGAAGTTTTAGAATACACATCTCCCTTGCATATAGTGTACGCTTTTCCAAGAATAATATCTGGTAGTTCTAAAACTAAAGAGTATCAACAGCAGCCTGCAGAACAGAGGACTTGAAAATTCCATGATAGCACTACCGATGATTTGTTTTCTTATTGTTGCTGCTCACATGTTGGATTGAGTGAACTGGTAGACTAACCTAATAATATAAACTACAACTTATCAACGCTTTCCCCACATTGGGTGTACTTCAACTTTTCAAAAAAATTATAATATGATTTTATAATTATACCATAGAAAGCCAAACCAAGGTAAAATCTGCAGTAACAGGTCATTATTTTGATATGAAAAAACCCATTTTCGTTTAATGTGCAGCGTTATCAGTGATATAAAAAGCCTTCCAATTAATTGAGACATGCAGAAGTTGCCTTTCAGGCTCACTTAGTAGCATAGATATTCCATAGCTAACTCATAAGCAAGTCTGTGGTGATTTTGATGGTAAGGTCAAGTTGATTTGTGATTAGCATAGATATTCCATAGCTAACTCATAAGCATTAATCTTAATCTACATACAATTGTTTTAGTGACCCATGATTGCTTTCCTCTAAAAACTTTCCTTAAGAAACTGTAAATTACCTTATAATTGAGATGCATAAGTTCCGATTATTATTGTAGATAGTTAATTGCATGAATTGAAGCAAGTAAAGAACTGGAATACCCAAAAGAACAGAGCTGCCACCGTTCCAAGAAAAAGAAAATGAGCGGGAAGAAAATGTCTGACAGGATTGCGCCTCCACAATCAGCCAACACATCAAAATAGAACAAGCATTAAATGAAAAATTAAGCAACGCCAAAATGGGGTTCCATCGGAATGCTCCATCATGCACATCCTACTATCAATGGTTAATTGTTTAGGTTCAGTTAGCAGCATTTCAACTATTTGCATTTATTCCAATGGAAATAGCACATTCATTTTTATTTACATTATTTTAAATATATTTTTTAAATATAAGTATGTTAGTTTATAAATGCCAAAAAAAAGAAATATTTTTAATGGGAAATGAAATGCTTGCAGCATTTGACAATGTGGAGGACGAGGAAAATGAACAAAATGAAGAAAATAAAAATGAAGAAGACATATGTGTTGCCACAAAACATGGTGAAAATATCAATCAAACGTTTGATTATATGACTCAACAGTTTCATTACCTGAGGGCCTCATTAGAAAGAGCTAATAAAAAAAAAGAGGAAATGAAGGAAAGAATCAACATACTAGAGGAGAAGCTCTTGAAGGCTAAAGAGCAAGATGAATTCAGGAATCAAATTCTTGCAAAATTTGAGGAGGAGCTTCCTACAAGACTTATGGAGGTGGTCTCTACAAGCTTTGCAACACTTAAGGAGGAGCTTCTTACAAGACTTGAGGAGGTGATCGATACAAGCTTTGCAACAGCATTTGGAGTAGGGAACGAAAGAATTGAAGGGAAAGAGAAGATTTAACAGGTAGAATACAAAAACAATTATTTAATATAGAAAATTTACTTCCTCTAACTATTGATTACTTAAATATCTGTGCACTCACAATATTCTAATCTTATTACAGGTTCGAAGAAAATCATGAAGGGAGTTGGAGGATAAATTTTGAATTATGCACTCACAATATTCTTACCTTATTACAGGTTCGAAGAAAATCATGAAGGGAGTTGGAGGATAAATTTTGAATTATTTAGGAAATTATTTTTAATTTACATATTAAGGTGCCATGCCTTTCCTGTTTTTAAAACTGATATACATATGCTACAATAATATATGTTGCTTTTTGATATTTTAGTATTTGAGTTTGACAATGGAAAGCTTTTCTTTTTATGTTCATTGGTAAGTGGTTTCATTTTCTTGAGTTTTGGAACCTGCACTAGAGGATTGGCGTTGCAATTTTCAGATTCTTGACACTTTCCTAAGTTTAAAAATATTTGTCTGCGATTGGCAGTCACCAGATCCATAGGGGGCCCTATTTTATCTTAGACTTTGCAACGTGGAACCGATGTGAAGGTTTCAATATTCAATTTTTTTAAAAGGGAAAAAGACTTAAATCTATAAGTGATGCCTATGATTCAAATGGAGGTACATATTTCTCCAGCAAGGAACCCAATATAAATACACATAGCTAGGTGCCTAATTATTATCATCTATCATAGCATTTCAAAAGACTAAAGGAGAGGGGGATTCATCGATAAATTATTAAAAAAATGACTAGTAGAGGGGGCGTAGGAAAAAAAGGGATGACTTCCTTTTCCTATTCATTCTATATTTTCTGTAGAGAGCAGCGACTGTAGTGATTTTTTCTTTTATTTTTTTTCCCGCAACTTTTGGCTACATGACCAGACATTCCTAAAAAAAAAATCCTCTCTAAATGATCTAATAGAGCATCAATTTTATTAGATGATATCCTTTGTCTAAGGATTTTATGGGATGCCAGTTAGACTGATGTAATATAACTTTTAGAAAAGAAACCTTCAAATCTCTGATCTGTGTTGGAGCTTCTTCATGCATATGTAAATAGTGGAGGATCTCTTTGAAGATTGCACCATGTTCTTGATTGTGCAGCTGCAAATCAAACAAAGTCTGGTTCAGCAGCAATTTAGAGTGCATACCAAATTTTCTGGTTGAGGACAACATGCTCTTATATCTTCTTTTCACCTCACTCTCTTGCATTTTATTTCTTTCTTAATAGGATAGAAACCCTTAACTATTATTCTCTTTTAGTTTAGTCTTTCAAATTTCTTTTCAGAGAGCTATTAGAATGAGATTTTGGTTTCAGAAAAGTGTATTAATCTATAAATATTTATAAAGTTAGTTGTTATAAATAGGTTTAAGTGATAATGTTTATCCTCTAAGTAATTTAGTTTATCTTTTCCTTTTCAATTTTAGTTCAATTTTTCTATTATTGATATTGGATGAATGTGTGAAAGGAAGATTAATATATTTAATATCTTCCAATTGTAGTTGCTCTCATTTTGACTAGTAAATAGAATATTAGAAAAAGGTATTAATACATAAAATGTATATAAAGAGTGATTAGTTTAGATAGTGTAAATAAATTAGTTTTTTTAGCTTTTTAAAATTTGAAACATGACAAACTGAATTAAATACTTAGTAAGATAGGAATTCAATCTAGGTCCTTTATTAGAAAAACACATTAAACTACTAAGTCATCCTAATTCACCATGACTTGATAACCCCTGAGACATTGGGGAGATCATTTGATGAGATGAGATCCATCCAAGACCATCCTATGTTTAAAATTTAACTAAGTCGTCCTAATTCACCATGACTTGATAACCCCTGAGGCATTCAGGAGATCATTTGATGAGATGAGATCCGTCCAAGACCATCCTATGTTTAAAATTTTCTATTATTTTCACTCAACTTGAGATTTTCAACTACTATGTCATGTCCCCATATTTTAAGGCATTGTTTAAATTAAAGATTTAAATAGTATGATAAAAATCGGTAAAGTCACTCTCGTGAAATATGATTGAGTGATAGAAATAATTGTGTATATATAATATTATAATCAATATATAATTATGTAATATATATATATATATATATATATATATATATATATATATATATATATATATATATATATAAATCTTATAGAAGTAATTATATATACATATATGTATTATCTTCAATATATATATAATAATAAAATATATATAATAACTAATAAATGTCACACCTTACTTTATATAAGGCAACACATAAGATAAACTATGTTAACAAAAGACTTATAATGGTAGCGATACATAAAAGAGGACAGATGTGATTCACATATGTGATACTTAATGGTTATGTTAAGACAACAATAATTAAGGACATCAGCGATTATAATAAGTTGCTTTTAAACAGCGAACCTTTTGAGGGAAAGCCACGATCCTTGGCAAAAACCCTTGAAATTGTATAAAAGAAAGAGAAGGTTGAAAGCTAGGAGGACATCGAAGGAATGGATGTGGGAAGTCAAATGGATATCATTGTTTATGTATTGATGCTCATTCAATAATCATTCATGTTACTCATTCAATCATTCATCAACATTCACATACTCTGTGTAATGAAGCGACTTCAAATCAATACACGGCGTATGAATTAGCTATTGAAAATATTATGTGAGCCTTGCATTCCTCATCCTTACAAGCGTTTGACTTTGGTGGTAGTATAAAGGATAGGATGCGAACTCAAATGAGTTCTACACCACCTCACTAAGCTCCACATCACCACTCTTATAAAAAATGATAGCTTGTAACAAGAGGTTATTAATTCATAGAAGTTTGTATAAGCGGTCATCCTTATCTAAAGTACCCGTATGTGAATAATAGCATTCAGGATGCCATGCGCCCAACCACCGATTAAGGAAATTAAATTATTCAAAAGGGATCAGAAGTCATTTGGAAGATACAACGGAAATAATAAATTAGGCACCAGCAAATTAAATAAAAGACATCAGATCTGCAGCAGGGGTCCGTGGATAAGGAAGGGAGCAACATCAAGCTTGAAGGAAACCACAGTCTATAAAGAATATTCAACCAGACTAGCAGGTAAGTCCTTCCTCTTGCCCAATTCATATATTAGATTATACATAAATAAAGAAGTAAGTGTATATGTTTATAAATAGGATTTTACTACTATTCAATATTAATCTAGTAAGTAATAAGGTAGGATTTAGTATATATGATTTGTAATACAATAGATCTTTAATTGGCATTATGACATGTTTGTTATATGAGGAATGCTCATAAAATATAAGAGTAAAATGAGTACAAGAAGGTTATAAGTACATAGCTATGAATATGAAATAGATTTGTAAAGGCATGATTACCTAAGGGGTAGATAATAGTCCTTAAACATTAATCATCTTCACCATAGAGATGGGATGGAAAACAAGGATTGTAGTTGACCAATTCATGGGATAAATCATAGGCCTTGATTGACGAATCAAGGAAGATAATAAGCCCTCAAGCTAGCATTGAAGGGGTAGACCTTGGTAAGAGAACCAAGGAATGAAGCCGTCAATCTAGTATTGAAGGGATAGGCCTTGGTTAGAGAACCAAGGAATAAGAGGCCTTGGTTAGAGAACCAAGGAGATAATAGTCCCTGGTTGAAGAACCAAGGACTAATAGGCCTTGGTTGACGAACCAAGGAATAATAGGCCTTCAATTAGAGAATCGAAGGATTAGGCCTTCAATTAGAGAATTGAAGGAATAATGATGGACCCATGAGGATTGGGGTGACATTACATCCTTAAGTATCTTCCTCCATGAGTTGGAAAGAATGATTAATGGGCTTAAGGTTATCTCACCCAAGGTAATTCATGAAGTATTAACAAGGAAAGCATATAGTTACGAAAGGAATCATATATAGTTAAACATTAAAAGAAAAAGATAGAATACTAATGTGCTCTTTACAAGTTGAAATTGTTTGCAAGATTGGACAAATTTTGGCTTGCTAGCAGGGGACATTACAAGTGGTATCAGAGCTATCGACCTGCCATCCTGTGAAAGAACTTGATGCCACCAAAAATGTAAGCCGGGGCATAAATGTGGAAAAATAACTCAAGCACAGATTATAGAAGTCATATCCAACAAAGACATACAAGAGGAGAATGAAATAAGAGCAAGTAAAAGAAGGAAAGAAAATTGATTCAAGGACCAAGCACCCAAAAGAAAAATATCAAGGGAAGCATAATAGCAAATAAGAGAGAGGATACTCATATGGGAGTATAATATGTTACCTATATTTGTAAGTAAATAATGATGTGATTTTGATTACACTATTCTACATATACCTTCGCTATGATGGAGAAGAAGAAACGAAGGAAACAGTGCGAGGGCCCTCTTCTAGGTATGCCACCCAGGGGGGACGTAATGAGCCCACATGGGCCAGAGGGGTTCTGCCTTTAGTATGAAGGGTACTGCCTCTGGGCTTAGGGAGTGGCTACCAGGACACCTTAGTAATCTCACTCTCCTAGCATGGCATATGTAGAGAGGGCAATCATGAGAATAACGGACTTCATATAAATGGCATGCGCCACATGAGTCCGAGGCAATTTATCATGAATGGCATGCGCCACGTTAGATCAAAGGTACCTTATATGAATGGCATGCGCCACATAAGGTAAGAACAAATGGCAGACTTCATATGAATGGCATGTGCCACATAAGTCCAAGGTGATCTATCATGAATGGCATGCGCCACGTTAGATCAAAGGTACCTTATATGAATGGCATGTGCCACATAAGGTAAGAACAAAAGGCGGACTTCATATGAATGGCATGTGCCACATGAGTTCGAGGCGATCTATTATGAATGGCATGCGCCACATGGAGACTAGGGAGGGATGGTTTATCCACCCCAAGACCTAGGAAAAATCAATATATCCTTCAAAGAGACATTAGGGAAGTATAGAACATAAAAAGTTAATTTCATTAATCACAAAAACCCAAGATTCAAATTCATTTCTATATTGGACTCCTTCTTCCAAAAATCTCTTTTGAACTCTTCTCTTCATTTAAGTAACATAAAACCAATACTTATATTATGGGCCCATAACTCACAGATTTCTAGGATCATTCTTTAAAATCATCTATAATACTTATATTTCATCAAGCACGTCACTATTCAAACAAAGGCTCACCGAATCTTTTGTGATCCTGACATCACATAATTAATTACTCTTCAACAAATATGACTCCTCAAATTTGGAAGATCAATAACATGTCAAAGATAAAACTACAAGAATGTCTTCATCATTTGAATCTTGGAATCTCAATACTCTCGAAACTTCTTAATCTATAATACTTACGTCACACCATTATTATCCAAACACATCAAACAAATGTTTATTGATCATGAATACTCTTCCATGGGACCATCGTCAATCAAGCGTGCTCATTCTAAGTCAAACCCATCGGAAAATAGATGTTATAAGTACAAAAGAACTCCACAGTGATTGCTTGAGGACAAGCAATTTCGAGTGGGGAGGGTTTGTCATGTCCCCATCTTTTAAGGCATTGTTTAAATTAAAGATTTAAACAGTATGATAAAAATCGGTAAAGTCACTCTCGTGAAATATGACTGAGTGATAGAAATAATTGTGTATATATAATATTATAATGTATATATAATATTATAATCAATATATAATTATGTAATAAATATATATATATATATATAAATCTTATAGAAGTAATTATATATACATATATGTATTATCTTCAGTATATATATAATAATAAAATATATATAATAACTAATAAATGTCACACCTTACTTTATATAAGGCAACACATAAGATAAACTATGTTAACAAAAGACTTATAATGGTAGCGATACATAAAAGAGGACAGATGCGATTCACATATGTGATACTTAATGGTTATGTTAAGACAACAATAATTAAGGACATCAGCGATTATAATAAGTTGCTTTTAAACAACGAACCTTTTGAGGGAAAGCCAAGATCCTTGGCAAAAACCCTTGAAATTGTATAAAAGAAAGAGAAGGTTGAAAGCTAGGAGGACATCAAAGGAATGGGTGTGGGAAGTCAAATGGATATCATTGTTTATGTATTGATGCTCATTCAATAATCATTCACGTTACTCATTCAATCATTCATCAACATTCACATACTCTATGTAATGAAGCGACTTCAAATCAATACGCACCATTCATAGTATCGGCCTATGAATTAGCTATTGAAAATATTATGTGAGCCTTGCGTTCCTCATCCTTACAAGCATTTGACTTTGGTGGCAGTATAAAGGATAGGATGCGAACTCAAATGAGTTCTACGCCACCTCACTAAGCTCCACATCACCACTCTTATAAAAAATGATAGCTTGTAACAAGAGGTTATTAATTCATAGAAGTTTGTATAAGCGGCCATCCTTATCTAAAGTACCCGTATGTGAATAATAGCATTCAGGATGCCATGTGCCCAACCACCGATTAAGGAAATTAAATTATTCAAAAGGGATCAGAAGTCATTTGGAAGATACAACGGAAATAGTAAATTAGGCACCAGCAAATTAAATAAAAGACATCAGATCTGCAGCAGGGGTCCGTGGATAAGGAAGGGAGCAGCATCGAGCTTGAAGGAAACTGCAGTCTATAAAGAATATTCAACCAGACTAGCAGGTAAGTCCTTCCTCTTGCCCAATTCATATATTAGATTATACATAAATAAAGAAGTAAGTGTATATGTTTATAAATAGGATTTTACTACTGTTCAATATTAATCTAGTAAGTAATAAGGTAGGATTTAGTATATATGATTTGTAATACAATAGATCTTTAATTGGCATTATGACATGTTTGTTATATGAGGAATGCTAATAAAATATAAGAGTAAAATGAGTACAAGAAGGTTATAAGTACATAGCTATGAATATGAAATAGATTTGTAACTGCATGATTACCTAAGGGGTAGATAATAGTCCTTAAACATTAATCATCTTCACCATAGAGATGGGATGGAAAACAAGGATTGTAGTTGACCAATTCATGGGATAAATCATAGGCCTTGATTGACGAATCAAGGAAGATAATAAGCCCTCAAGCTAGCATTGAAGGGGTAGATCTTGGTAAGAGAACCAAGGAATGAAGCCGTCAATCTAGTATTGAAGGGATAGGCCTTGGTTAGAGAACCAAGGAATAAGAGGCCTTGGTTAGAGAACCAAGGAGATAATAGTCCCTGGTTGAAGAACCAAGGACTAATAGGCCTTGGTTGACGAACCAAGGAATAATAGGCCTTCGATTAGAGAATTGAAGGATTAGGCCTTCGATTAGAGAATTGAAGGATTAGGCCTTCATATATAGAGAATTGAAGGAATAATGATGGACCCATGAGGATTGGGGTGACATTACATCCTTAAGTATCTTCTTCCATGAGTTGGAAAGAATGATTAATGGGCTTAAGGTTATCTCACCCAAGGTAATTCATGAAGTATTAACAAGGAAAGCATATAGTTACGAAAGGAATCATATATAGTTAAACATTAAAAGAAAAAGATAGAATACTAATGTGCTCTTTACAAGTTGAAATTGTTTGCAAGATTGCACAAATTTTGGCTTGCTAGCAGGGGACATTACATACTAGTAAGCTAGTGAGCTTGTCTCCATTCTACGGTCTACCGGAGCAATGACAATCTCAAATATTACAGATGAAATCTTTAATTTGATTCAAGAATAGATTGGATGAAATTTTTAATTTGATTCAAGAATAGATTGGACTTATTTTGGTCCTATGACTGATCTAGAATTATGTGGATTTCACTAAATGATTTTTGAATTTACTTGAGATCTTATTGAGTCTCATAGTAATAGTTAGATAGCTTTAGGGATCTATATAGTTGAGTTATCTTGCTTGCTAATATAAAACTAAATATTCATGTAAATAATTAATATGTTAGACTGTTAGAGAATTTTATTCATGTTTTCTTGGATTATGTTACCCAAATCTTAAATCACAACGTAGATTATGAATGGATCTTGTGTGATCCCTTACTTTATAATTAAATGGTCTCTAACTTATGCATTGGGTGGAAACTTGCATCTTGTTAGGCATTGGAAAATTTATGTGAAATCAAATGTGAACCCTTATTCTCTTAATTTACTTTATTAGAAAAGGACATCGATTGGAATGTAAAACCTATTTTCCTTATAAAGTAAGGACTATGAAACATTTTAAGATATTATGTAATAACAAACCTAGTTAATACTGAACCTATGCCACAACTCATATACTCCACTAGAGTATGCTAAGTTCCCTAGGTTAGGGTCATCCCTAGACCCAAACCTAAACGTCAAGGGTTCATTCGTAATAGCCCTACCTACATATCCCTTCCTAGAAATCAAAGGCTTCATAGCTTGTACACCAATAATAGAGAGGTTATGTCCTCTCCTTTAATACAAGATCTTTGATCTCACATTTAAAACATAGCTTTTAAGTAAACCTTATGATTCTAATTCAATTCATATGCAATAGTATGATATCAAAAGCATTCTAATCAAATGATAGTTCAATGCTAACATGTTAATGTATGAAGACACACAAAACCACATAGTGACAAGCTCATATAAACATTAGTTTTTTACACATAGTGACTAGCTCAAGCATATATTCCTAGTACGTAATGTGACTATATCTCAAATGGGTCACATATACAAGTGTGATTATCTCATGGGTACAACCCATATACACAAATTGAATAACTCATCTATGTGTCACATATACACAATGTGACTAGCTCCTACATACCAGATATACATAGAGTGGATAACTCATGCATGCATCAAATACACCTAGAATGACTATTTCAAGCATACAACACATATACACAGGGAAAATAATTCATGCATGTGTCAGATACATAGCATGATTAACTCACTCATACAACACATATACACAATGTGATTAGTTCACACCTATATCACATATACACAATGTGAATAGCTCTTGCATGCATCAAATTTAGACAATGTGACTTAGTCACATATACACAATGTGATTAGCTCATGTAGGATATATATAATGTGACTAGATCATCAGCACATCATAGGTACACAAAGTGAGCAGGTAGCAAAAGAGAATGGATGTGACCATATTGCAAGCATTTTCCCCGTTGCCTCATTCACTAGCCCATAAGTCATTAAATATATATCCTAATCAGACATAGGAATGTTGGTGTATCTAACAACTTGTACAGCATGGGTTCCATGCATTTTTCCAACTCACAACCAACTATGATGGAAACAACACACAACACATAAGGTACTTAATAGAGATGCACACAATGATTGACTCACACATATACATAGAGATCAAATAGTACTAGGAAGTCAATGTAACCTACTACAAGCATCTTCCCATTGCCTAGTTCACTAACACATAAGCTCATAAATACATCCTATGAGAAAAAGGTCCCATGCTACACCATGGATTCCATCATTTTTCTCTATTCACAACCAACTGTGATGACAAACAAGATTTCCATACTACTTGTTGTCATCACTGGCTAAGGAGTAAGAGTAGCAACATACATCACATGTGGTCATTAATAAGATTTCCATAGTATGTCAAATCTATTGAATCAGTGGATCCAGATGTCTATCACTTGCATGCAACTGGAAAACGTCAGTCTAACCTAGTATAGGGTAGCTCCTGGCATCATTCACTTGCAAGGTAGTTGTGAAAACTAGTTAATCCCTGTCATACCACTATGTAGTTCCTAACATCCATCACCTCCTCACTACTGGTGATAGTTGAATAACAATTAGATATGATAGATAGTGATTGGCATCTTTTACTTACATAGTGATCGTTACAATCAGCTAAACTGCACATGTATCATAACCTAGACAACTCCTGGGTAAGTGCAAGAAGATGAGTTCACTTTTTGGCCAAAAAGTGGAAGCATTTTTCCTGTTTTTCAAATTTTGTCATACTTGGAGTGACAATTTGAAGCACTTGCACATAAAATATTAAGATGATGTAAAAATAAGAAATGTAGGATTTTGTTTCTAGTTTTCAAATATGTAATCTTTTGTAATTCCCAAATGATGCAAGTTGATTTTTTATTGGATGTACAAAATGTGGCTTTTTAAAAGTCCCCTATTTTTTGCAAAAGCATGCATGTGTACGACCAACATAATTTGACCTAAATTAATGTATTTTTCTAATTCCTTTTGTGGAAAGATTCTTAGGATGTTGAATTTTGGTCAGGATATTTTTTTGTAAATTTTTGATAAATATTTTTTTAATAATTTTTAATGGCCCTAATTAGTGTTTTTTGAAACCCCTCGTGTACGGCCAACATAATTTGAGCTAAACTAATCAATTCAGTAAAAAAAAAAATCATCGTGTAGAGAATAATGTCTAGTTTGCTCAGACATGATTTTTTTTCAAGAAACTTTCAAAATCAAAACTTATTAAAAAAATAGTAACCTATGTTATTTCAATTTTATGAGTTAGTTTGTTTAGAAAATAGTTAATAAATAGAAAATTATGTTCAATAGTAAAAAAAATTACGTAATTGAAAATTTGACTTTCAAATCTACAATGAGTTTTAATTTTGTTAAAATATTCTAAAAAAAAAAGTCGTCAGCCACAGTGGTGAAACTAGTTTTTTCTCCCATTGTTTTCATGGCTTCTTAGTTGTAGGTTGGTTGTAGGTCCAAGGCTTAGGCTCAGGTTTCCAAGCCTAAAACCAATGCAATTAGCGAGTGTCATATTTGAAAAAACAAGAAATGGGTACCTATTTCTAAACAGATACCCGCTCGTAACGGGTGCCCATTACAAATGGGTACCCATTTATTTTTCTTTTCTATAGAACGAGTGCCCGTTTATTGTTTTTTAGAATGGGTACCCATTTTAGAATGGGTACCCATTTTAAAATGGGCACCTGTTTCTATTTTAGTTGTTATTTATTTTTTTCATAATTTGGTACTACGACTAAAACCCTGCAACATTCCCTTTTACTAGTACGGCCGACAGTGACAGATTCTATGATTTTTTTATGTGCAAAGTGTTGATTTGAGCCCTCAACAAGGCATATCTTATTCAATTTTTATAGGGATTCAATCATAAGGAGAATTTTCATATGGAATGAAATAGAAAATCTATTTTTTATAAGCATTCAATTTCTTGGAGAGACATTCATTTTCACCAATATACCGACAACGATGAATTTTGTGACTTTTTTATATGCAAAGTGTTAATTCGAACTCTCAAGAGGACATATTTTATGCAATTTTTACAGGGATTCAATCATAAGGAGAATTTTCAGATGGAATAAAATAGGAAATCTTTTTTTTAGAAGGATTCAATTTCTTGGAGAGATCAAACAAATATCAAGCAACTATCATATTGAACAAAGGATCTATTTCTACTTGTATTTCATACATTTTTTAAGAAGGGATCCAACACATTTTGGTAAACATGGGATTAAATAAATGTCAATAGAAAAAGAAGAGGAAGGTTATGGCAGTTGAAGAAATTGAAGCACATCAAGAGAAAGAGGCAAAATGACAAAGAGATAGGAGAGAGAGGATTAAAAAAATGAAGAATGATGTAGCATCCAGTTTGATGACTATTGAAGAGGAGAACATTGAGGAGGAGAACACTGAAGAGGAGAATATTGGAGAGACCAATTTGGATGAAGTGATTGTAGAGTATGCAAATGTGGAAGAGGTCAAGAACATGGAAAATGCAAATATAAGAACGAATATGAAGATGTCTTTGAATCCCTTGAATGATAATGAGATTAAAGATTTAAAGCAAGATGGATATAATATTGATGAGATAAATGCTTCTACTACAAACAAGACAATAAAAATTGAAAATGAAAACCATTGTATGCATGAAAATGAAAATGTTTTTCTTTTAAATTGAAAGTAATGTTTTGAAAGATCTTCGTGGTAAGATATCTTGGAAACAAATTCAAACACATGCAAATAGATTGTACAAACAATTTTATTATAGAAAAACTCTTGGATTTCAATGCCAACTTGTATTACAATTGATGAGAATGTCAAAAATGAGAGTATTAATGAAAAAATTAGGCATTTTTGTAAAACCCAAAAAGGTAGATGAATCAATGGAACAAGTTACGTATAGTGTTTCTAATGCTATTGGTTCTATAGGAAAAAATAGTTGATCTAAGGATATGTAAGGACCCGACTCATCCTAAATTAAATAACATTAAACTCTGATTTCAAAAATACCAATGAATAAAAATTTTGATCTGAAAGATGTAGGAAATGTGAAATTCTTCTAAAAGTGCTTAATATATGCTATCGAAATGCGATGAAACTTGAAATTTAGTTTCCTAGAATCATCAGGTTCTTAAAAGATCACCAATTTTAAATCTAGTGAAGAGAGAGTACATTACGAGAGAAGGTATATTATGAAAGATAACCTAGAAGAAGAATGGATCAGTTCATACCTTAAGTCATGCATTACATCCTACATTCATTTTTGATAGCTTGCTTCTCCTCTAGTAACTGTATCCTTATCATCTGCACAAAATTAACTTAACAATCTCATGTTAACACAACTCAGTAATCACTACTCATAGAATTAAGATCATGATTCTAATTGTAGAACACCTTACATCCAGGGGACTTGAGTACTGGGGGCATCCTTCGCCGTCTAGACTGCCTACATACCCTGTATCCACAGGATCAAGGCCCCCTCCTTAAGATATGACTAACGTGGGGAATGCGAACATGTAGTTCTATTTTGCACTA
The DNA here is from genome assembly GCA_027924645.1 of Cunninghamia lanceolata. Taxonomy (NCBI): domain Eukaryota; kingdom Viridiplantae; phylum Streptophyta; class Pinopsida; order Cupressales; family Cupressaceae; genus Cunninghamia; species Cunninghamia lanceolata. Next base: position 4,589,676 of record BSBN01000797.1, read on the forward strand.
TGTTTGATGTAACTATGAGCAGGTACCCAGCCCTTTCTAGGGTTATTCCCTACCCCAGACAGTTCTTCGTCGACTGCCACCCACTCGGTGAAACAGGGATGAAAGTTAGTCCACTACCAAAAATACCTAAAGGGGTGTTTGTTAGCTAGTCCTAGTGTGGAGGAATCCCTATAAGGTGTCTACCCATGAAATCCAGCTTACTTCTTCAAGCCAAATTAGGTAATTTTCATGACTAAGTCCGTTCCTGATCCCCTAGTACTTTCACCACGATCTGCAAGGGCAAGGTGAAAGCATATGATAGATAGCATTTCTGGATTGACCTAGTTGCCCTATCTAACATTTCATATGTCCTCCCCGACCTATACCCACGTGTCAATAAGCCTCGTTTTCTATTAGTATGCTTGGAGTGTTTTCCTAATGAGCATCATGGAAATCACTAGTTCAATAGACTCATCCTCTATTTTTAGTTACTCTTCTTAATAAGATATCCGAGGAGATTTTCCCTTCCTGCGGATTTAACTTCAACATGTTCCTTATTACTCCCCGACAATTTAGAGGGACGGTGCCCAGACGTCATTGTTGCAGCTATGTTAGGCTCAAGGTACTTGGTTCAACGCGACGACATTACCTGTAAACATGACCGAGAGGTACCATAAATATTGAACACTACGATTTGTTTGAGTTTGGACGTTTCTTTACAAGGTTTACCTATCTAGTAAAGAAAATATATATGATAGCTTATAAGGAAATGAGAAGAATTAAACTTCGTTGCTTGTATGTAAAGAAAACGGCTAGATGTTTGATCCATTCATATATACATAAGGAAGAGTAAAGTAACAACATTCAAACAATTTGTAAACATATTTTCAGAAGATATTAATTCACTTATGTTAAACATAAATTAGAAAAGAGACTTAATCATTCAGTTTTTCCAAGGTGATATGATAGTTAATTTGCCAATGATGTATAGTCACATATCAAATTAATATTTGTTCTAAGAGTAGGATACTAATTTAACTCAACTTCTTTAGTTGAGAATTAACAATCCTAACCATGGTAAATAATGTTGACTTCTAGGTCAAATGAGGATTCTTCGATCATATTTTGAGATAAGAGAAATTGTTTCAAAACATTAGGTTTTCGTTTGTTCTTTCTAAAGCATTTAAGATTCACGATTGTTTAAAGAATTATTGCATTCCATCTTTGGTTCATCACTATAGGCTTCTCCTCACTATTTGTTCCAACTCTTTATGTTGAATTCTATTAACATGTAAAGAGGATCTAAGGACAATAGGGTCAAATCTATAGCATAATATCAAAACCATGCCATTAGGTCAATATCACAAGTATAAGGATCATATCCACAACTATGGGATTGACCCATGTTTGCTTATAGTTTTGGAGTTCATAGAGCACCATCATCTCAATCTATTCATCTCAGATCCAATGTCAAATTTTGGGTAATAGTCATTTGTCATAGTCATTTATAGGCATAGTAAAACTTGTTTCTCCAAAATGGATACAATTTACCAATGGAAATTAGCATGGATAGACAAACTTTACCATTACAAATATTAATTCACTAATTATATTTTGAAGAAAACTTCCTTGTATAAAAGGGTACGAATTGAATAGAAATGTAAAATATTTAAATATAACACTACTAAAGATGTCACCTCTTTATTGAGATCTTGTGATGTATAAATTAGTCTCCTTAGAGCTTCATGGATCCTCCAACTATTGGACTTATATGAATGAATTATAAAGGTTAAATGAACTATAAAGGTTACCCTTATAAGGGAGTTAAAGCTAAGTTCGAATTATAAAAATTCTCACATGAAGGTAGCCATAGAGAGGAGAACAATATATTTAACTTGGTTATATTAATCTTAATATTAAAATATTCCATACACATGTATGAGAATCCTAAAGAGCTTAGGGACTTTGCTTACAAAGAGAAAGAATGGTCAATATCCATCAAATTCAACATATATATATACACTCAACCACTTGTAAATATTTCAATGAATAACATAGTTGCTTCATATAGTTTAAATAGTGAGTTTTGTAAATGTTGATTATGCTATAATGAATTGTTAAATCTATTTTTAGTAAAGTTTAGAAATTTGATCCTTAAAAGTTCTATGCCTTTTTCCCACTGACCAAGTTCAAGATAGAGAAGTAAGAAAATTGTTAAGTCTTTTCAAGGAGGATTTTTCTGGAGGATATGTTAACATATACTATTGAACTTTTACATAGCCAATAAATGTAGCAAGGCTTCAAAAGGTTTTTGAGGCTTGTAACACCTTTGGATTTGGAAAGGAAATGTGGTAGATTAGTTAGTTTTGCACCTTTCAACAAATATGGATCCTCCCCAACTAAAGCATTATTAGGCTTCCCACAATGGCTATAATACAAGAATGTAATATTCAACCTCATCTTTTCACATAAATTCAAAACTTCAAAAAGATAATGATAATAAATGCTAATTGATTTCTTTATTGGATTTTCGCTTAGTCATATATGTGTTCAAATAAAATAGTTCTAAAGTAAAATAAATAACTATTTAGTAAATAAAATAACTCAAGACATATCTCTCGTTTTTTCTTTTTATATAATAACATTTCTCCCATTTGCAAGACTAACAGTTAAATTTTGGGAGACAACTGATATTTTATTATTACTTATTTGAATTGTCCCTTAATATTTTCCTCACTTGGAAGACTCATAGTTGAATAGTTTATACAAGTTTTGGTTAATATATTCTTTAGCAAGCCTAGAAACATACTGTCGTCATCAAATTGACCAAAGTTGCTCTATTTCTAAAGGAAGATATTTGGATATATGTGTGTTTGTTTCTATGTGTCGAGAGGAGACTGTTATTTTATTATTTGAACGGTCACCTAATATTTCTCCCATTTGCAATGGCTAACAGTTGTATCGTTTATGCAATTTTTTTTTGGTTAAATTTTTTTACCTATACATCCCACAACCAGTTGGAAGAGGCTATTCTCCCAACTAAACGACATGCCTAAATCATCATAATATACAGATCGCCGTGCAAAATGTTATTAATGAATATATACTCCAAACAAAAGAGTGTGCCAACGCCGTTGGTTTTAATGGCGACCACTTTCCCTTCTCTGTCAGGATGGCATACCAATGACAGAAGTGACTATTATCCCAACAGAATGGCACTTGTAGCCATATATGTAAAATGAGGAAGCCCAGACAAGGCACGTCGACCGTTTGACAGACTGCCTCACAGAAATGTCATCTTATGGACTGCAATGATTGTAGGATATGCACAATATGGATTGATTGAGAAGACTTTAAAAATTTTCAAGCAAATGCAATTGGCAGATGTAGTGCCAAATTCTACATCAAACATAACAAAAAGTAGCTCTTTGTCAAATGTTGAAATTGCAAGTAACCTGGCAGACGTTTGCTCTTCAACAAAAATGATCAATTATACTAGGCAAGGAATGCCTGTCTCTGCGTTGCCTGATTCCCTTGCCTAAACGTATTCTATGATTCTAAAATAATATTGACATATATAGAATATCCAGAGTTTAGGTTAAAAAAATGCTACGACATGAATATTTGTGACATAAGATTTGTGTTGCATCTGAAATATCAAAACTTTAGAAAATCTATGATTACAAAACTGGAAGAAGAATAGGAAAACTGACGACATCTCATACAACTCGTTTATAATCACTCGAGTTTGATTAGATGGGCATGGCCTAAAACCCACACACAAATGATAACTGTACATATTCCCTTTGAGTATTTATACGATGTATAAAATACACATAGTTTATTTAAGACAAGAACATCGTACCTGCAGATGGGTATTGATGGAATGTGCACAGGCTTCTTCCAATGTCACGGATGTTGCAACCACCATGTCAACCGTGTTACAAACTCTGTGGATTACCCATCCGAACCAGAGCATCTAGTTTACTCCAGCTCTTCAAACAAGAGATGAGTCCCTTCTTCATCAAATCCTTGCAATTTATAGAAAATCCATGCCTCCTCCACTCTTGTTTTTTAATTATACTGCATCCTCCATTTTATTTGTTTAATTATAATGCACCCTCCGTTTTCTTTGTTTAATGCTGATGCTTCATCCACCTTCTTTGTTTAATGCTAATGCTTCATCCACCTTCTTTGTTTACTGATAATGCTTCATCCACCTTCTTTGTTTAATGCTAATCTTATCCTCAATTATAATAATCTTATCCTCAATTTTTTTAATGGTGTCCACATTATTTGTATTTTTAAATTAATCTATATTTTATATTTTATGTTTTCAAATTTCTAATATTCTAAATTCAAATGTTGTGACATTATTACAATAGTATTTAAATTTGAATTCAAAATTTAAATGTGGGTTGTGACATCCTCCTCCCCTAAATTTATGCATCGTCCCGATGCATATTAGAAATAAGTTCAAAACATATATATAAAAGTCCATAGAAATAAGCATCGTTTACTATCAGTATGCTTGCCTACCTTCATAGTCCATCCCACAACAAAATAGTCTATCATAGAGTATCATCTAAGTATAATTGTCCGTATCATCTAAACATCATTGAAGTTATAGTTCGTAATTAAAATGATAAAGTATCCATGTCATATCATGACATTGTGAGTTTAAGAAACATCTTTAACTTTTCAAAACTGATTGAGCATATCCTTGTAACTTGTCCTCGAGTCCGGAATGTTGAATGGTCATTCAAATTTTACTGTGTCTAGAATAAACATTTGCAATTCACTTTAACATTTCCATTATCAAAGATAAATCAACTTTCTAAGTACGGTAAATAAAAATTTAGGTTCATAGATTCTCCCTTGGTAATCCAGATCTTAATCAAAAAATTTAGTTATATTTGAAGTTTACTCCAACATGTGCTCAAATCCAAGAGTAGTGATGCACCACTATAGATTAGAAGAATTATATTCTCTTAGTCAATCTGAGTACTCAGGAAATAGCCAATCCGGGCTAAAGTGTCCAAAACGAGACATACTGAAATAAAGCCAACCGGGCTCTTCTAGCCTTTGGGCAAACTGGTAAATGCAGTTCAGTCACACTGTTATCTTTATTTTTATCTTCTGAAGAAACTTCTGCAACATCACGAAACATCACAAGGTTCAGGCTTAGATTTCAAGTTTTCATTTTCTTTTATGCATGCTACAAGTGATTTCTCCAACTGATTAACATGTTCCTTGAATCCTGTTACTGTTCTCCCTTTTCAATTCTTTCAAACTGTCTTTTGTTCCTCTCTCTGTTTTCAACAACTTTGAATTACACCTTTTGATTTTTGCATAATTCTCCAAAATAATGACCAAACGGTCGACACTGGTCAAATGGACCTTATCGCTACCTAATTCGGGTAGAACAAACAGTGGCCAAAAGGCCTAGTGGTCAAACGGACCAATACGCTATCCAATATGGGATAAGTTAACACAACAGCCAACTGGGCTAAATAGGACAAGAATCATTATTCTCTGGCCAGAGACTTTTGGCTCCTTCGGGATCAATCTGGATCCATGAGTCACTTCCTGGAGACCACAGCATCTGCCCAAGAACTGTGCTGAGGATGTCAACCAGGGATACACAATATCAACTTGTACACACCTCAGTTTTGGCAAAGCCGGGTATAAGTAATCCACCCCGGGGATTCTTCTGAGTATCAGTGACTTCTCAATTTCGGTAAAGCCGGGTACAAGTAATCCACCCCGGGGATTCTTCTGAGTACCAATGACTTCCATTATTTTGATATCATCTTACACATCTCAATATTCAAGTGAAAGGTAACAATTCTATCAATCACGCATGCTGATTTATCAAAAACTTCTTCCAAACTTTCCATCCATCTCTCTTCGCGATTGTCACATCAATTAGTGCCACCTTAGGGCTTGTTATCTAAAAGTAGTGATAGCATCCCAAAATTGATAGAAGCTTCCCAAAATAGGAGTCCATGAATGTCATCAGTTTCTGAAAAGTCAATAGTTGTCTCTAGTACTCATCCTATAGTCTCAAGGATTTATGGAAGTTGCAAGGAAGTGCCAATAACAGAGGAGGACTTAAATGTTGATGATTAGGAGTGTAAGATGAGTAAAATCCATACTCTAAGAACACAACCAAAGATCTATAAGGAGTGCATAGAAGATAGAGAAAGCTGTGAATTTATGCGTAAATTGGAATATAGAAATGAGGAGATTCGTATACTTCTTTTTCAATGTAAAGAACCTCCTAGGTCCATTTTAGCTTCCTCTGGGTCTTTATCTGATGTTGAACGGCGCACATCAAAGAGGTTTTGGAAGACATCGACAAATGGTAGCTCAATTAACTTGAGAGTTTTCTGGATGCACAACTGTGTATCAATTGAAGATGATGGTGTGGGAGTCCCTTGGTATGGTGAAGGAAAATCAGAAGCTTCATAAAGGCACAATGGAACGGGTAAATGAATTGGCCACTTTAGTCGACTTGAATGTTTTCCCTGGGGATAGTCTGTGGTTTATGGATACTGAAGTTTATGAAAATCGAGATATTGCTGAGGAGCTATCAGAGCAGGAAATGGAAAATGAGCAATTAGAGGAAGGATTCAAAGGGACACTTTTGACATCAACTGTTCTTGCTCAAGTGGTTGCAATAGATGAATGGAGGATATACTTGGAAAGGAAGTATGCCAAGAGGTCTTCAAAGCATGTTGTTGATATTTTGCCCCTTGTCTTTATCAAGATCTAAGGTGGGGGATATAGTGGATAAGCATATGATAGGATAAGGATAAGATGTGCAAGGATATTTTGGATGTGGATGAAGGATACAGTTTTGCCCCCAAGTGTAGGGATACAAAATGAATGGAGAAGGGATTACGCATGATGCCCACAAGGGGTTTTCATCATGGTCTTCTTAGTGCCAAGTAACCGAGAATTAAAGATGGTTTTCAGGGCCCTCTCAGGAACCCCTCCACACGTTTCCTAATACCTTGCATTTGTATAAGGTGTTATCCTCCAAAAGGGAGATATGCAAGAAACAGACACATAGATCTACGGGGATGGATGGATTATGACTGTCCCATACCAGTCCCATCTACAACCCCATCCTTATAGTAGAATCTCCCCAAGTCACCTTTTCCCCCATACAACCTGTCAGGGCCCTACCTATATATGGCAGTTTTACAGAAGGCACATTACTCCACACATGCCAGCAGTTGTAAAATTAAAATGCCTCAAATCAAGAAGGATTAAGTGAAACAAGTCAATAAGTTAAATCCTCAATAAAACAAGCCAAGAAGAAGTGAAGATCAAAGACAGCAACTATTGCAACATCCCAAGTTCAACAAAGAACAAGTCCTTGAGGCAAAAGGACCATCTCAAAATAAATAATGCAACAATCTCATAAAATTTGCACATTACAAGCACCGTGTAGCCCTACAACAAGACCACCTAAGGGGAGTACAGAACTTGGTGGACTTCTATCGCTCAAATAGCTAAATCATACAGTGGTCTTAAACCACATAGAGAACAATGATAATCGCCATGTCACATTAAGCATTCACCACAAAACTCGAAACAACCTTATCATACTTCTATATCAAAAATCCAAATGAATAGTCATATGACCACATACAACCCAGGGCATGCCATTCTAAAAAGTTTACGATGTGCCACAAAATATGATATTCACTTCACCAGTCTTACGATTGTCATGTACCCAATTACTGTTGTCCCGTTACACATACCATTACTGTCATCAAGCTATCCACTTCACCTTTTAGGGAGGGTTTACTTACGACCTTATCATTTCTTTTTCATGTTTCTATCCATGTTTATCATTAACTGGATGATCATTAGATCACAAGAGGGAAATACTATTAGTCTTATGTCTTAATTCTGACCATGCTTTAGGTTAGCGGACCTTCAGGCCTAGTGTCCGAACCAAAAGCTTTGATACCACATGTAAGGACCCGACTCATCCTAAATCAAATAACATTAAACTCTGATTTCAAAAATACCAATGAATAAAAATTTTGATTTGAAAGATGTAGGAAATGTGAAATTCTTCTAAAAGTGCTTAATATATGCTATCGAAATGCGATGAAACTTGAAATTTAGTTTCCTAGAATCATCAGGTTCTTAAAAGATCACCAATTTTAAATCTAGTGAAGAGAGAGTACATTACAAGAGAAGGTACATTATGAAAGATAACCTAGAAGAAGAACGGATCAGTTCATACCTTAAGTCATGCATTACATCCTGCATTCATTTTTGATAGCTTGCTTCTCCTCTAGTAACTATATCCTTATCATCTGCACAAAATTAACTTAGCAATCTCATGTCAACACAACTCAGTAATCACTACTCATAGAATTAAGATCACGATGCTAATTGTAGAACACCCTACATCCAGGGGACCTGAGTACTGGGGGCATCCTTCGCCATCCAGACTACCTACATACCCTGTATCCACGGGATCAAGGCCCCAACCTTAGGATGTGACTAACGTTGGGAATGCGAACATGTAGTTCTATTTTGCACAATGTTTTATGTAACTGTGAGCAGGTACCCAGCCCTTTCTAGGGTTATTCCCTGCCCCAAACAGTTATTCGTCAGCTGCCACCCACTCGGTGAAATAGGGACGGAAGTTAGTCCACTACCACAAATACCTAAAGGGGTGTTTGTCAGCTAGTCCTAGTGTGAGGAATCCCTATAAGGTGTCTACCCATGAAATATAGCTTACTTCTCCAAGCCAAATTAGGTAATTTTCATGACTAAGTCCATTCCTGATCCCCTAGTACTTTCACCACAATCTGCAAGGGCAAGGTGAAAGCATATGATAGATAGCATTTCTGGATTGACCTAGTTGCCCTATCTAACATTTCATATGTCCTCCCTGACCTATACCCACGTGTCAATAAGCCTCGTTTTCTATTAGTATGCTTGGAGTGTTTTCCTAATGAGCATCATGGAAATCACTAGTTCAATAGACTCATCCTCTCTTTTTAGTTACTCTTCTTAATGAGATATCCGAGGAGATTTTCCCTTCCTGCGGATTTAACTTTGACATGTTCCTTATTACTCCCCGATGATTTAGAGGGACGGTGCCCAGACGTCGTTGTTGCAGCTATGTTAGGCTTGAGGTAATTGGTTCAACGCGACGGCATTACCTGTAAACATGACCCAGAGGTACCGTAAATACCAAACACTGCGATGTGTTTGAGTTTGGACGTTTCTTTACAAGGTTTACCTATCTAGTAAAGAAAATATATATGATAGCTTATAAGGAAATGAGAAGAATTAAACTTTGTTGCTTGTATGTAAAGAAAACGGCTAGATGTTTGATCCATTCATATATACATAAGGAAGAGTAAAGTAACAACATTCAAACAATTTGTAAACATATTTTCAGAAGATATTAATTCACTTACGTTAAACATAAATTAGAAAAGAGACTTAATCATTCAGTTTTTCCAAGGTGATATGATAGTTAATTTGCCAATGATGTATAGTCACATATCAAATTAATATTTTTTCTAAGAGTAGGATACTAATTTAACTCAACTTCTTTAGTTGAGAATTAACAATTCCTAACCATGGTAAATAATGTTGACTTCTAGGTCAAATGAGGATTCTTCGATCATATTTTGAGATAAGAGAAATTGTTTCAAAACATTAGGTTTTCGTTTGTTCTTTCTAAAGCGTTTAAGATTCAGGATTGTTTAAAGAATTATTGCATTCCATCTTTGGTTCATCACTATAGGCTTCTGCTCACTATTTGTTCCAACTCTTTATTTTGAATTCTATTAACATGTAAAGAGGATCTAAGGACAATAGGGTCAAATCTATAGCAAAATATCAAAACCATGCCATTAGGTCAATATCACAAGTACAAGGATCATATCCACAACTATGGGATTGACCCATGTTTGCTTATAGTTTTGGAGTTCATAGAGCACCATCATCTCAATCTGTTCATCTCAGATCCAATGTCAAATTTTGGGTAATAGTCATTTGTCATCGTCATTTCTAGGCATAGTAAAACTTGTTTCTCCAAAATGGATACAATTTACCAAAGGAAATTAGCATGGATAGACAAACTTTACCATTACAAATATTAATTCACTAATTATATTTTGAAGAAAACATCCTTGTATAACAGGGTACGAATTGAATAGAAATGTAAAATATTTAAATATAATACTACTAAAGATGTCACCTCTTTATTGAGATCTCGTGATGTATAAATTAGTCTCCTTAGAGATTCATGGATCCTCCAACTATTGGACTTATATGAAAGAATTATAAAGGTTAAATGAACTATAAAGGTTACCCTAATAAGGGAGTTAAAGCTAAGTTCGAATTATAAAAATGCTCACATGAAGGTAGCCATAGAGAGGAGAACAATATATTTAACTTGGTTATATTAATCTTAATATTAAAATATTCCATACACATGTATGAGAATCCTAAAGAGCTTAGGGACTTTGCTTACAAAGAGAAAGAATGGTCAATATCCATCAAATTCAACATATATATATATACACTCAACCACTTGTAAATATTTCAATGAATAACATAGTTGCTTCATATAGTTTAAATAGTGAGTTTTGTAAATGATGATTATGCTATAATGAATTGTTAAATCTATTTTTAGTAAAGTTTAGAAATTTGATCCTTAAAAGTTCTATGCCTTTTTCCCACTGACCAAGTTCAAGATAGAGAAGTAAGAAAATCGTTAAGTCTTTTCAAGGAGGATTTTTCTGGAGGATATGTTAACATATACTATTGAACTTTTACATAGCTAATAAATGTAGCAAGGCTTCAAAAGGTTTTTGAGGCTTGCAACACCTTTGGATTTGGAAAGGAAATGTGGTAGATTAGTTAGTTTTGCACCTTTCAACAAATATGGATCCTCCCCAACTAAAGCATTATTAGGCTTCCCACAATGGCTATAATACAAGAATGTAATATTCAACCTCATCTTTTCACATAAATTCAAAACTTCGCAAAGATAATGATAATAAATGCTAATTGATTTCTTTATTGGATTTTCGCTTAGTCATATATGTGTTCAAATAAAATAGTTCTAAAGTAAAATAAATAACTATTTAGTAAATAAAATAACTCAAGACATATCTCTCGTTTTTTCTTTTTATATAATAACATTTCTCCCATTTGCAAGACTAACAGTTAAATTTTGGGAGAGAACTGATATTTTATTATTACTTATTTGAATTGTCCCTTAATATTTTCCTCACTTGGAATACTCATAGTTGAATAGTTTATACAAGTTTTGGTTAATATATTCTTTAGCAAGCCTAGAAACATACTGTCGTCATCAAATTGACCAAAGTTGCTCTATTTCTAAAGGAAGATATTTGGATATATGTGTGTTTGTTTCTATGTGTGGAGAGGAGACTGTTATTTTATTATTTGAACGGTCACCTAATATTTCTCCCATTTGCAATGGCTAACAGTTGTATCGTTTATGCAATTTTTTTTTGGTTAAATTTTTTTACCTATACATCCCACAGCCAGTTGGAAGAGGCTATTCTCCCAACTAAACGGCATGCCTAAATCATCATAATATACAGATCACCATGCAAAATGTTATTAATGAATATATACTCCAAACAAAAGAGTGTGTCAGTGCCGTTGGTTTTAACGGCAACCACTTTCCCTTCTCTGTCAGGATGGCATGCCAACGACAGACGTGGCTATTATTCCAACAGAATGGTACTGGTAGCCATATATGTAAAATAAGGAAGCCTAGACAAGGCACGTCGACCGTTTGACAGACTGCCTCACAGAAATGTCATCTTATGGACTGTAATGATTGCAGGATATGTACAATATGGATTGATTGAGAAGACTTTAAAAATTTTCAAGCAAATGCAATTGGCAGATGTAGTGCCAGATTCTACATCAAACATAACAAAAAGTAGCTCTTTGTCAAATGTTGAAATTGCAAGTAACCTGGCAGACGTTTGCTCTTCAACAAAAATGATCAATTATACCAGGCAAGGAATGCCTCTCTCTGCATTGCCTGATTCCCTCGCCTAAACGTATTCTATGATTCTAAAATAATATTGACATATACAGAATATCTAGAGTTTAGGTTAAAAAAATGCTACGACATGAAGATTTGTGACATAAGATTTGTGTTGCATCTGAAATATCAAAACTTCAGAAAATCTATGATTACAAAACCGGAAGAAGAATAGGAAAACTGACGACATCTCATACAGCTTGTTTATAATCACTCGGTTTGATTAGATGGGCATGGCCTAAAACCCAAACACAAATGATAATTGTACATATTCCCTTCGAGTATTTCTACGATGTATAAAATACACATAGTTTATTTAAGACAAGAACATCGTACCTGCAGATGGGTATTGATGGAATGTGCACAGGCTTCTTCCAATGTCACGGATGTTGCAACCACCATGTCAACCGTGTTACAAACTCTGTGGATTACCCATCCGAACCAGAGCATCTAGTTTACTCCAGCTCTTCAAACAAGAGATAAGTCCCTTCTTCATCAAATCCTTGCAATTTATAGAAAATCCATGCCTCCTCCACTCTTGTTTTTTAATTATAATACATCCTCCATTTTCTTTGTTTAATTATAATGCATCCTCCATTTTCTTTGTTTAATGCTGATGCTTCATCCACCTTCTTTGTTTAATGCTAATACTTCATCCACCTTCTTTGTTTACTGATAATGCTTCATCCACCTTCTTTGTTTAATGCTAATCTTATCCTCAATTATAATAATCTTATCCTCAATTTTTTTAATGGTGTCCACATTATTTGTATTTTTAAATTAATCTACATTTTATGTTTTATGTTTTCAAATTTCTAATATTCAAAATTCAAATGTTGTGACATTATTACAATAGTATTTAAATTTGAATTCAAAATTCAAATGTGGGTTGTGACATCCTCCTCCCCTAAATTTATGCATCGTCCCGATGCATATTAGAAATAAGGTCAAAACATATCTATAAAAGTCCATAGAAATAAGCATCGTTTACTATCAGTATGCTTGCCTACCTTCATAGTCCATCCCACAACAAAATAGTCTATCATAGAGTATCATCTAAGTATAATTGTCCGTATCATCTAAACATCATTGAACTTATAGTTCGAAATTAAAATGATAAAGTATCCATGTCGTATCATGACATTGTGAGTTTAAGAAACATCTTTAACTTTTCAAAACTGATTGAGCATATCCTTGTAACTTGTCCTCGAGTCCGGAATGTTGAATGGTCATTCAAATTTTACTGTGTCTAGAATAAGCATTTGCAATTCACTTTAAAATTTCCATTATCAAAGATAAATCAACTTTCTAAGTGAGGTAAATAAAAATTTTGGTTCATAGATTCTCCCTTGGTAATCCAAATCTTTATCAAAAATTTTAGTTATATTTGAAGTTTACTCCAACATGTGCTCAAATCCAAGAGTAGTGATGCACCACTGTAGATTAGAAGAATTATATTCTCTTAGTCAATCTGAGTACTCAGGAAATAGCCAATCCTGGCTAAAGTGTCCAAAATGAGACATACTAAAATAAAGCCAACCAGGCTCTTCTGTCCTTTGGGCAAATTGGTAAATGCAGTTCAGTCACACTGTTATCTTTATTTTCATCTTCTGAAGAAACTTCTGCAACATCATGAAACATCACAAGGTTCAGTCTTAGATTTCAAGTTTTCATTTTCTTTTCTGCATGCTACAAGTGATTTCTCCAACTGATTAACATGTTCCTTGAATCCTGTTACTGTTCTCCCTTTTCAATTCTTTCAAACTGTCTTCTGTTCCTCTCTTTGTTTCCAACAACTTTGAATTACACCTTTTGATTTTTGCATAATTCTCCAAAATAATGACCAAACGGTCGACACTGGTCAAATGGACCTTATCGCTACCTGATTTGGGTAGAACAAACAGTGGCCAAAAGACCTAGTGGTCAAACAGACCAATACGCTATCCAATATGAGATAAGTTAACACAACAGCCAACTGGGCTAAATAGGACAAGAATCATTATTCTCTGGCCAGAGACTTTTGGCTCCTTCGGGATCAATCCGGATCCATGAGTCACTTCCTGGAGACCACAGCATCTGCCCAAGAACTGTGCTGAGGATGTCAACCAGGGATACACAATATCAACTTGTACACACCTCAGTTTTGGCAAAGCCGGGTATAAGTAATCCACCCCGGGGATTCTTCTGAGTGTCAGTGACTTCTCAGTTTCGGTAAAGCCGGGTACAAGTAATCCACCCCGGGGATTCTTCTGAGTACCAATGACTTCCATTATTTTGATATCATCTTACACATCTCAATATTCAAGTGAAAGGTAACAATTCTAGCAATCACGCATGCTGATTTATCAAAAACTTCTTCCAAACTTTCCATCCATCTCTCTTCGCGATTGTCACATCAATTAGTGCCACCTTAGGGCTTGTTATCTAAAAGTAGTGATAGCATCCCAAAATTGATAGAAGCTTCCCAAAATAGGAGTCCATGAATGTCATCAGTTTCTGAAAAGTCAATAGTTGTCTCTAGTACTCATCCTATAGTCTCAAGGATTTATGGAAGTTGCAAGGAAGTGCCAATAACAGAGGAGGACTTAAATGTTGATGATTAGGAGTGTAAGATGAGTAAAATCCATACTCTAAGAACACAACCAAAGCTCTGTAAGGAGTGCATAGAGGAAAGAGAAAGCTGTGAATTTATGCGTAAATTGGAATATAGAAATGAGGAGATTCGTATACTTCTTTTTTGATGTAAAGAACCTCCTAGGTCCATTTTAGCTTCCTCTGGGTCTTTATCTGATGTTGAACGGCGCACATCAAAGAGGTCTTAGAAGACATCGACAAATGGTAGCTCAATTAACTTGAGAGTTTTTTGGATGCACAACTGTGTATCAATTGAAGATGATGGTGTGTGAGTCCCTTGGTGTGGTGAAGGAAAATCAGAAGCTTCATAAAGGCACAATGGAACGGGTAAATGAATTGGCCACTTTAGTCGACATGAATGTTTTCCCTGGGGATAGTATGTGGTTTATGGATACTGAAGTTTATGAAAATTGAGATATTGCTGAGGAGCTATCAGAGCAGGAAATGGAAAATGAGCAATTAGAGGAAAGATTCAAAGGGACAATTTTGACATCAACTGTTCCTGCTCAAGTGGTTGCAATAGATGAATGGAGGATATACTTGGAAAGGAAGTATGCCAAGAGGTCTTCAAAGCATGTTGTTGATATTTTGCCCCTTGTCTTTATCAAGATCTAAGGTGGGGGATATAGTGGATAAGCATATGATAGGATAAGGATAAGATGTGCAAGGATATTTTGGATGTGGATGAAGGATACGGTTTTGCCCCCAAGTGTAGGGATACAAAATGAATGGAGAAGGGATTACGCATGATGCCCACAAGGGGTTTTCATCATGGTCTTCTTAGTGCCAAGTAACTGAGAATTAAAGATGGTTTTCAAGGCCCTCTCAAGAACCCCTCCACACGTTTCCTAATACCTTGCATTTGTATAAGGTGTTATCCTCCAAAAGGGAGATATGCAAGAAACAGACACATAGATCTACGGGGATGGATGGATTATGACTGTCCCATACCAGTCCCATCTACAACCCCATCCTTATAGTAGAATCTCCCCAAGTCACCTTTTCCCCCATACAACCTGTTAGGGCCCTACCTATATATGGCAGTTTTACAGAAGGCACATTACTCCACACATGCCAGCAGTTGTAAAATTAAAATGCCTCAAATCAAGAAGGATTAAGTGAAACAAGTCAATAAGTTAAATCCTCAATAAAACAAGCCAAGAAGAAGTGAAGATCAAAGACAGCAACTATTGCAACATCCCAAGTTCAACAAAGAACAAGTCCTTGAGGCAAAAGGACCATCTCAAAATAAATAATGCAACAGTCTCATAAAATTTGCACATTACAAGCACCGTGTAGCCTTACAACAAGACCACCTAAGGGGAGTATAGAACTTGGTGGACTTCTATCGCTCAAATATCTAAATCATACAGTGGTCTTAAACCACATAGAGAACAATGATAATCGCCATGTCATGTTAAGCATTCACCACAAAACTCAAAACAACCTTATCATACTTCTATATCAAAAATCCAAATGAATAGTCATATGACCACATACAACCCAGGGCATGCCATTCTAAAAAGTTTACGATGTGCCACAAAATATGATATTCACTTCACCAGTCTTACGATTGTCATGTACCCAATTATTGTTGTCCCGTTACACATACCATTACTGTCATCAAGCTATCCACTTCACCTTTTAGGGAGGGTTTACTTACGACCTTATCATTTCTTTTTCATGTTTCTATCCATGTTTATCATTAACTAGACAATCATTAGATCACAAGAGGGAAATACTATTAGTCTTATGTCTTAATTCTGACCATGCTTTAGGTTAGCGGACCTTCAGGCCTAGTGTCCGAACCAAAAGCTCTGATACCACATGTAAGGACCCGACTCATCCTAAATCAAATAACATTAAACTTTGATTTCAAAAATACCAATGAATAAAAATTTTGATCTGAAAGATGTAGGAAATGTGAAATTCTTCTAAAAGTGCTTAATATATGCTATCGAAATGCGATGAAACTTGAAATTTAGTTTCCTAGAATCATCAGGTTCTTAAAAGATCACCAATTTTAAATCTAGTGAAAAGAGAGTACATTACGAGAGAAGGTACATTATGAAAGATAACCTAGAAGAAGAACGGATCAGTTCATACCTTAAGTCATGCATTACATCCTGCATTCATTTTTGATAGCTTCCTTCTCCTCTAGTAACTATATCCTTATCATCTACACAAAATTAACTTAGCAATCTCATGTTAACACAACTCAGTAATCACTACTCATAGAATTAAGATCACGATACTAATTGTAGAACACCCTACATCCAGGGGACCTGAGTACTGGGGGCATCCTTCGCCGTCCAAACTGCCTACATACCCTGTATCCACGGGATCAAGGCCCCAACCTTAGGATGTGACTAACGTGGGGAATGCAAACATGTAGTTCTATTTTGCACTATGTTTGATGCAACTGTGAGCGGGTACCTAGCCCTTTCTAGGGTTATTCCCTGCCCCAGACAGTTCTTCGTCAGCTGCCACCCACTCGGTGAAATAGGGACGGAAGTTAGTCCACTACCACAAATACCTAAAGGGGTGTTTGTCAGCTAGTCCTAGTGTGGAGGAATCCATATAAGGTGTCTACCCATGAAATCTAGCTTACTTCTCCAAGCCAAATTAGGTAATTTTCATGACTAAGTCCATTCCTGATCCCCTAGTACTTTCACCATGATCTGCAAGGGCAAGGTGAAAGCATATGATAGATAGGGTTTCTGGATTGGCCTAGTTGCCCTATCTAACATTTCATATGTCCTCCCTGACCTATACCCACATGTCAATAAGCCTCATTTTCTATTAGTATGCTTGGAGTGTTTTCCTAATGAGCATCATGGAAATCACTAGTTTAATAGACTCATCCTATCTTTTTAGTTACTCTTCTTAATGAGATATCCGAGGAGATTTTCCCTTCCTGCAGATTTAACTTCAACATGTTCCTTATTACACCCCGACGATTTAGAGGGACGGTGCCCAGACGTCGTTGTTGCAGCTATGTTAGGCTCGAGGTACTTGGTTCAACACGACGGCATTACCCGTAAACATGACCCAGAGGTACCGTAAATACCAAACACTGTGATGTGTTTGAGTTTGGACATTTCTTTACAAGGTTTACCTATCTAGTAAAGAAAATATATATGATAGCTTATAAGGAAATGAGAAGAATTAAACTTCGTTGCTTGTATGTAAAGAAAACGGCTAGATGTTTGATCCATTCATATATACATAAGGAAGAGTAAAGTAACAACATTCAAACAATTTGTAAACATATTTTAAGAAGATATTAATTCACTTACGTTAAACATAAATTAGAAAAGAGACTTAATCATTCAATTTTTCCAAGGTGATATGATAGTTAATTTGCCAATGATGTATAGTCACATATCAAATTAATATTTGTTCTAAGAGTAGGATACTAATTTAACTCAACTTCTTTAGTTGAGAATTAATAATTCCTAACCATGGTAAATAATGTTGACTTCTAGGTCAAATGAGGATTCTTCGATCATATTTTGAGATAAGAGAAATTGTTTCAAAACATTAGGTTTTCGTTTGTTCTTTCTAAAGCGTTTAAGATTCACGATTGTTTAAAGAATTATTGCATTCCATCTTTGGTTCATCACTATAGGCTTCTGCTCACTATTTGTTCCAACTCTTTATGTTGAATTCTATTAACATGTAAAGAGGATCTAAGGACAATAGGGTCAAATCTATAGCAAAATATCAAAACCATGCCATTAGGTCAATATCACAAGTACAAGGATCATATCCAGAACTATGGGATTGACCCATGTTTTCTTATAGTTTTGGAGTTCATAGAGCACCATCATCTCAATCTGTTCATCTCAGATCCAATGTCAAATTTTGGGTAATAGTCATTTGTCATAGTCATTTATAGGCATAGTAAAACTTGTTTCTCCAAAATGGATACAATTTACCAATGGAAATTAGCATGGATAGACAAACTTTACCATTACAAATATTAATTCACTAATTATATTTTGAAGAAAACTTCCTTGTATAACAGGGTACGAATTGAATAGAAATGTAAAATATTTAAATATAATACTACTAAAGATGTCACCTCTTTATTGAGATCTCGTGATGTATAAATTAGTCTCCTTAGAGTTTCATGGGTCCTCCAACTATTGGACTTATATGAATGAATTATAAAGGTTAAATGAACTATAAAGGTTACCCTTATAAGGGAGTTAAAGCTAAGTTCAAATTATAAAAATGCTCACATGAAGGTAGCCATAGAGAGGAGAACAATATATTTAACTTGGTTATATTAATCTTAATATTAAAATATTCCATACATATGTATGAGAATCCTAAAGAGCTTAGGGACTTTGCTTACAAAGAGAAAGAATGGTCAATATCCATCAAATTCAACATATATATATACTCAACCACTTGTAAATATTTCAATGAATAACATAGTTGCTTCATATCGTTTAAATAGTGAGTTTTGTAAATGTTGATTATGCTATAATGAATTGTTAAATCTATTTTTAGTAAAGTTTAGAAATTTGATCCTTAAAAGTTCTATGCCTTTTTCCCACTGACCAAGTTTAAGATAGAGAAGTAAGAAAATTGTTTAGTCTTTTCAAGGAGGATTTTGCCGGAGGATATGTTAACACATACTATTGAACTTTTACATAGCTAATAAACGTAGCGAGGCTTCAAAAGGTTTTTGAGGCTTGTAACACCTTTGGATTTGGAAAGGAAATGTGGTAGATTAGTTAGTTTTGCACCTTTCAACAAATATGGATCTTCCCCAACTAAAGCATTATTAGGCTTCCCACAATGGCTATAATACAAGAATGTAATATTCAACCTCATCTTTTCACATAAATTCAAAACTTCGCAAAGATAATGATAATAAATGCTAATTGATTTCTTTATTGGATTTTCGCTTAGTCATATATGTGTTCAAATAAAATAGTTCTAAAGTAAAATAAATAACTATTTAGTAAATAAAATAAATCAAGACATATCTCTTGTTTTTTTTTTTATATAATAACATTTCTCCAATTTGCAAGACTAACAGTTAAATTTTGGGAGAGAACTGATATTTTATTATTACTTATTTGAATTGTCCCTTAATATTTTCCTCACTTGGAAGACTCATAGTTGAATAGTTTATACAAGTTTTGGTTAATATATTCTTTAGCAAGCCTAGAAACATACTGTCGTCATCAAATTGACCAAAGTTGCTCTATTTCTAAAGGAAGATATTTGGATATATGTGTGTTTATTTCTATGTGTGGAGAGGAGACTGTTATTTTATTATTTGAATGGTCACCTAATATTTCTCCCATTTGCAATGACTGACAATTGTATCGTTTATGCAATTTTTTTTTGGTTAAATTTTTTTACCTATACATCCCACAGCCAGTTGGAAGAGGCTATTCTCCCAACTAAACGGCATGCCTAAATCATCATAATATACAGATCGCCATGCAAAATGTTATTAATGAATATATACTCCAAACAAAAGAGTGTGCTAGCGCCGTTGGTTTTAACGGCAACCACTTTCCCTTCTCTATCAGGATGGCATGCCAACGACAGAAGTGGCTATTATCCCAACAGAATGGCACTGGTAGCCATATATGTAAAATGAGGAAGCCCAGACAAGGCACGTCGACCGTTTGACAGACTGCCTCACAGAAATGTCATCTTATGGACTGCAATGATTGCAGGATATGCACAATATGGATTGATTGAGAAGACTTTAAAAATTTTCAAGCAAATGCAATTGGCAGATGTAGTGCCAGATTCTACATCAAAAATAATGAAAAGTAGCTCTTTGTCAAATGTTGAAATTGCAAGTAACCTGGCAGACGTTTGCTCTTCAACAAAAATGATCAATTATACCAGGCAAGGAATGCATGTCTCTGCATTGCCTGATTCCCTTGCCTAAACGTATTCTATGATTCTAAAATAATATTGACATATACAGAATATCCAGAGTTTAGGTTAAAAAAATGCTACGACATGAATATTTGTGACATAAGATTTGTGTTGCATCTGAAATATCAAAACTTTAGAAAATCTATGATTACAAAACCGGAAGAAGAATAGGAAAACTAACGACATCTCATACAACTCGTTTATAATCACTCAGGTTTGATTAGATGGGCATGGCCTAAAACCCACACACAAATGATAACTGTACATATTCCCTTCGAGTATTTATACGATGTATAAAATACACATAGTTTATTTAAGACAAGAACATCGTACCTACAGATGGGTATTGATGGAATGTGCACCGGCTTCTTCCAATGTCACAGATGTTGCAACCACCATGTCAACCGAGTTACAAACTCTATGGATTACCCATCTGAACCAGAGCATCTAGTTTACTCCAGCTCTTCAAACATGAGATGAGTCCCTTCTTCATCAAATCCTTGCAATTTATAGAAAATCCATGCCTCCTCCACTCTTGTTTTTTAATTATAATGCATCCTCCATTTTCTTTTTTTAATTATAATGCATCCTCCATTTTCTTTGTTTAATGCTAATGCTTCATCCACCTTCTTTGTTTAATGCTAATCTTATCCACAATTATAATAATCTTATCCTGAATTTTTTTAATGGTGTCCACATTATTTGTATTTTTAAATTAATCTACATTTTATGTTTTATGTTTTCAAATTTCTAATATTCAAAATTCAAATGTTGTGACATTATTACAATAGTATTTAAATTTGAATTCAAAATTCAAATGTGGGTTGTGACAGGATAAGAATGTAGCATGTCGAGCAATAACAACTGCTTTAGTTAATAAATCATTTGTGAGCAAAAGAATGAGACATAAAATAAGTGGATATTTAAATGTGCATGCTATAACTTTAAGAAGACCAGGAAAGAGAAGAGAAGTATTGAAGAGGATCCAATCAACCAATATTGGACTTTTAGTGGTAGACTCCCAAGGTCTGACATGAAATTAAACAATGAAATTAGGTCTTTGATTGAAAAATATTGGCATGATAATACAAGGGTTGCATCAAATGCTAGAGACGTTTTGAAATTAAGGGTGGGGTAAAAAAATCATGATCCTCATCCAAAACATCTTTTAGACATGACTCAAAAAGAATTATATAGAAAATTTCTACATGATTCAGTTATAGAAAATTTTAGTATAAGTCAAAGATCATTTGACAAATGCAAACCTTGGTATGTTAAGATTAATAAGCAACAAATCTCTTATTGTTGTAAAACTCATGTGCAATTTCATTATTTTTATGATGTTTTTTGATATATACATTGTACTTTGCATACTAACCAAATTATGCAGGAATGTGGTATTAATATGCCACCTACAACAGTTAAGGATTTTATAACAAGTATACTTTGTGAAACAACTGATGAGCAATTCTATTTTTCAAAGCCATGCGTTTCTGGACAATGCAATAGATGTGATAATCTTTTGTTTTTAGAAGAATGCATGCATGAAAGTAGTTCACATGATTTTGGACTATAGTTAGTGGATGTGAAGAGGTTCACCAATGTTAACTATCCATTAAAGGATGGAAAAATTGGAAAGCATTGTGAGTTAGTCACAGAACAAAGTAGTGTACATGCATTCATCATAGAGTTCAAGAATAAGATTGTGTATAAATATGTGAAACATTCTCAATATGCTCGGTGGCTTGATGAATAATTCTACATATGTAAGAACACATTTCCAATTGGAACTATATTTTCAATGGTTGACTTTGAAGAAAACTATAAACTTGCTCCACAAGAGGAGATTCAATCATAATATTATAACTCAGTACAGGTGGCCATATTTGTTCATATTGTATACAAACATGCAATTGACAGTATAGAAGATGATAGGAAAATTTTGAGAGAGTACCATTTCTATGTGAGTGATAACTGGTTACATTCATCAGAGTTTGTGCAATATTGTTTCAAAGTATTTAATGACAACTTAAAATAAAGACAAATCTAGATGACACAACATTTCATATGGTCAGACAATTGTACAGGACAATTCAAAAAATCTCAAATGTTTTACTGGTTTAGTAGGGCCCATAAAGAAAACAATATCCAACATATTTAGAGTTTCTTTGAAGCTGGACATGGTAAAGGAGAACATGATGGAGCTGGAGCATGTGTGAAAAGGGCTCTTGCTAGGGAACAACTAAAATTTCATGATGCAACAAAGTTTCAAGATGCATGTGCAACTGTGGATTGGTGTAATGCAAAATTGACTACAGGATCAAGTGAGAACTCTAAAGTTCAATAGATTTTTTGGTTGGTTGAAAAAGAAAACATTCCTCCCCAATTTGATTGTGATACAATTAGTGGATCACCAAAATGGCATTCATTTAAGAGTTCAAATGCAAGCACATGGACTCTATGGACTAGGGAGCTTAGATGTTTTTGTCAGTTTTGTATTGCAGGTGAGTGGGAAGTATGTGAAAATACAGATTGAGTTGAAGAATGGCAACAAAAGTCCTTAACACCTCTACAAACACATGATCAAAATGAGATAACATTTAAGGAGAATAATCATTTGCAAGCATCAGATGACTATGAGTGTATTTCAGACCTCATATAAGAAGGTACATTCATTTAATATTTCTTTTCGATATATTTTTTTGGAAATATATATTTAATTGTACATATGTATGTATGTATATTTTTGTGGCTTATTGAATTTGAAACTTTTTTGCAGGACATGTGTATGTTGTTGTTGCACCCGAGGGTAATGAAGAGGAAACCGAGTATTGGTTGGCTCAATGTGTTGAGGCAAAATAGAATTTGTTACAAACTAGAGTAGATGATGATAACTTTGAGTTTCCAACAGGTTCTGTGGTTGTTACTGGCACTTGGCTACGTAAATATTTGATAAAGAGGAATGGTATACCTGCATTTGAAGATTATAAAAGACATAAGAAAATTTTGCACTACTTGCATCTGATTGTGGCAACAAATATACAATTAGTGAGATATAAAGGGAAACCTGTCACAAAATAATTATGGACACTTTCTATGGAAGAGCATGAGACAATAATAGATGCATTACAAAAAAGAGAGGATGTAGATGGTACAATGGTGTTAATGTTTTAAATGATTAACAGGTATGGAGAAATTTTTAAACTTTTAATCTTTGTCTAGGATGTGAGTTTAGGATTAATATGAATGATAACTTAACTAATTGATTGCATCTCCCATTAAGTATCCTCTTAAGTCCCCTTAATCCATCCCTTAGCTATGTTCCATAAGTTAGGTAAACTTAGGATTCAATTTAATAATTTTAATGTAGTTAATTGATATAACTTAGCACACCCTTACCAAAATACTAGAGTTGATTCCATATCCCCTTATGACATTCTCTTAACTCCCCTTAAGCCATCCCCTATCTAAATGATATGAGTTAGTGCATGTACCCTTACCAAAAATACTATAGCTGATTGGACCATCTCCCCTTAAGACATTCTCTTAACTCCCCTTAAGCCATCCCCTAGTTAAATGATATAAGTTAGTGCATGTACCCTTACCAAAAATACTATAGTTGATTGGACCATCTCCCCTTAAGACATCCTCTTAACTCCCCTTAAGTTGTCCCCTAGGTAAATGATATAAGTTAGTGCATGTACCCTTACCATTTAAATACTACAGTTGATTCCATCTCCCCTTAATCCATCCTCTTAACTCCCCTTTTAAGCCATCCTCTTAACTCCCCTTAATCCATCCCCTAGCTATGTTCCATAAGTTAGGTAAACTGTCATCTCCCCTAATTGATTGCATCTCCCCTTAAGCCTTCATATTAATACTACTAATTCTCTTAAAGATCATGACACGTTCTAACTTTTTTACATTTCATTACATGGTGCAAGATATGTTTTTTGTAGTCATAACACAGGCTGGAAAAATAGAAGGTGTTAAATTTCACTTACACTTTATTTCAGGTATTCACTAGACCTATACTATTAATTATTTTACTTTATGCTTCAATAGTTCTTTGCTTTCATTATAATTTCAATGGAACTTCTTAACAAATTATATCTTTAAATAAAATGATCTCTAGAGGTTCTAAATTTTTAGATATGTTTCATCGTGGCCTGACCTCTAGATTTATTTTTGCAATTTCACATGTAGTGTTGAAAGTATTTAAATATATTGTTTCTTGTTGCACAGGTATAATCTTTACACATGTTTCATATCTAGAGTCTTCAACTTCTAGGTGTTAAGTATAAAATCTTAGATGATCTAGACTTAGAGAATAACATTATATCTCTAGGTGTCTTGGGTTCTAACTATATAATAGGTGTCTCTACCTATGTCTTAGGTATTATATATGTCAACTAGGTAGATAGAGACTAGAAAAAAGGCATTTAATCTAATCTAGGTGTCTTAGGTAGATACTATATATCAACTACATGTCTAGAGATATAATATGGAATCTAGGCACATCTTAGGTAGATACTATATATCAACTACTTGTCTAGAGACTAGAATAAGGTATAATTTAATCTAGGTGGCTTAGGTATCTATACTAGATATGTCAACTAGGTCTACCATGTAATAGGCATCTAGAGCCTATGTCTTAGGTAGAACTATAATCTAGGTGTCTAGGTGTCTCTACATGTGTCTTATGTATACTATATATCAACTAGGTAGAACTATATAATCTAGGTGTCTAGATGACTTAGGTCTAGACTACGACAAGTTATAAAGACTATATATGTCTATATATAATTTATCTAGATACATACTATACAATATGTGTCTTAGGTGTCCTACATAGAACTAGAATACATATGTCTTAGGTCTTAGGTGAGGCCACATGAGCTTCCACCTTCACGTGGTTGGCCTTGTCAGTATAGAATATTTATATTTCTTGAAGCTAAGGGAAGCTCTTTTTCTTGTACATAGAAGTTATGAAAAACCAATGAATGCATTGATTAAATTATTATTTAGTGCTCTTGATGAAATTACATACAAAATGCTAATTTTATTATATTTTGTAGAAATTATAATTTTTAGTTTTTTACAAAATTATAGAAGCAAATCTCAAAAGTTTTAGTAGATAGAACCAGGTATTGTTTATCAAATTTATATATATAACAATTTAGAGTTACATGTATTTGTTTATTTTTCTTTTGATATTTAGGTTACCTATAAATTTCTCTATTTTTCTTTTGATATAATTTAGGGTAGACTTAAATTTCTCTAATTTTCTAAATTTCTTAAATTGTAAATTTAAAGGGCGCATGTATTTCTCTAATTTTCTTTAAATTCTTTTCATAAATTTATAGGGAAGGTATTGATCTATGAAATGTTTAATTGATTAAACATGGTTACTAGATTGACAAATCTAATCAATAAAATTTTCCTAAATATTTAACTGAATTAAAATTTAACACTTGTTCCAAACATATTCATTCTAGTTCAAAAAAGTTAATTTTCATTTTATTTTTTAAATTTATTTAGGGTAGGTACATTTGGTCTATATAAATATCCAACCTAGAGTCTGTATCTAATAAATGTTTAATAAATTAAATCAATTGAAATTTTTCTCTTATCTAATTAGAATTAGTATTTTACAATTTTAAGTAATTAAACACATGATTTAATCTAAAGTGTTATGAAATTAAAATTTGAATATAGATGCATATAGTGGAAATTCAATAAATAGCATAATCTAGTCTAGATGAAATAGTCTATGAGATATAAATACTGACATAATAACAATCCATGTAAAAATAGTGAAATAGTCACAAAACATATGTCTAGTCAATACTGAAATAGTCATAAAATCCTCATGAAATAAACAATCTAATACATCATCATCATGTCCATCCATCATCCATCCATCAATCTAAGACATGTGTGCACACTAAGTTTGATCATCATCCATTTCAAGCTGCCTTTTGGTCACATGTGACTGAGAAGGCAACTCATGTTGTGTACAAGAAAAAGAAGCTTCAAACCAATTTTAATGTCAAAATTGCATCCTATTTAAATTTAAATCAAATATTTAAAACCAAACCATCAAATTAAATTTTTAAATCTAAACTTCAAAATGTTTAATCATACCACAATAGGCTCATCATCTATCCTTCCATTCTCCTATGCAACAAATGGTACTGATTCAGATGACAGATTAAATTGTATATGTCACCAATTCTTGTATTTCAATAAAACACATGAATTCTAGGCTCTAGAGTATAGATACAAAATGCAAGGTTGAATGATACAAAAGACTTTGAAATCACATAGGATTTAACTATAGGACCTAAAATATGAGAGATGACTCATGCATCTATGCAGGCTCATCAATGATAGGATTAATTGAGCATGCACTTAAACTAATCTCATCCTGCATATATATGTGTACATGTATATATAAATTCAACTTTAAAGACATGAATTTAAAATCATGAAATTACACTGGAAATTCAAATTTAAACTAAAAATTTACAATTTTAAGATACAAACCATGGCATATGAAGTAGGCTCCTCTATAGATGATGTTGCCACTGATCTTAGATGACTAGGTTGGTTTGACACAAAAGTGCCAGGACCTCCCATCTGCTTTAAATTAAAATGTCACATTTCTGTACTAAATTATATATTATTAAATTAGATATATCTAATTAAATAATCTATAGAGGTCCTAATTTTTATACCTCATCCATATAAGGTCTACCCAACTCTACTGTCGTTGACACTAAATGGTCCAGCTGTGATGAAGTGGCAGCAGCTAATGGAGTCATCTGAACCAATCAACATGAACATATATTTATTAATATATATTTAAGAATTTTAAAAAGATTGATAATTGATAATTGTCCAAATCTATATTAATTTGTATTAATTTTAATTTTATTAAATGTGGCATACATACTGAGTCCATAGGAGCGAATAATGTAGCCAAAAAGGAGTCCTCCAAATCAGATGTAGGACCAAAACATGGATGATGACAATTCTGACAATAATGTGGTGAGGACTGCAATGGTGTCAATCTAGGTGATGCATCAGGACCAGCATCAGATGCTCCTCTAGGTTGTGCAGGCTCTCTAAGATTTACTTCAACTGCCAAGCAGGTAGCTTGGCTAGTTAAGTTTCCTGAGAGCGACGATAACACTCCGAGTGTTGAGATGACTATCCACTGGTGAAAGGGCACAAGAACAAAGTGTGGAGAAGGGACAATAGGTGCAGGGGGCAAACATTGATTTGGATCGACATGTGCCCCTGGTCTATGTTGTGGCATTCCACCAGCCACACCCTGAAATGATCTCATATCAAAATAATTGGGCTTTTTTCCCATCTCAAACTCCGCCCATAATTTTTTTAGAAAATAAAAGGGAACCTCAAAATTAGCATGAGGTGGATGGTCAAAGACCATCCACCATCACTCCCAAAAATTATCAGCTATCTACTAATGTGTGCACCATTTGATTGAAATTCACTTTTTAGCTAGTGGTATTTGTTCACCTGTGGAGGGATCAATGAAATATGGGGCAATTGTATTTTTGGTAATATGCAAATCTTTGATCTCTTTATATGAGAGACCGTCTGCATACAATTGCCTCCTCTCTTCCTACCATGAGCAGAATGTGTCTAGATCTGTGTGGACAGCTCTCACTAAATCAATAATAGTTTGCATCATAGATGCAAACCGTGAAATGTGTGGAGGGGTTTGGATTTGTCTTTGCAAGAAATTGATTTTTTCTTGTAAAGTTTGTATTATTTCATCAATTGTTTCTCGCAAATGAGCCTCATCATGTAGTGGTGGTGGTGGTGGGGGGGGCAGGTTTGGGGTGGGGGGTCTTGGGGAGTCCTTTAGGGGGTCATGGGGGGGTCATGGGCTAGATCAGCCATGTGTCCAAATAACATGTACAAGTAGAGCTGTAATTACAAAAACTAATAAAAATCAAATTAGGAATTGAAAATATATATTAAATTGCATGCACAACATATGTTTAAATATACATATACATATAAATTGAAAAGTTGGAAATATATAAATTTGCGTGGTTTAACAATACATTAAAACATTTAATTTAACATATACATGCATTAAAAATTTAAACTTGTTAGAAAATGTTTAAAATCAAAATTTATACATTTAAGAATCATGACATGAATCAAAATTTATGTCCTAGTATCTAGTCAACATTATTTTTTCTTGAGTCCAATAATCTTATTTTACTATACATGTATGTATGTATGTATGTATGTCTAGACAATTTCAAATGATCTTTGTTAATATATCATTCCTAAAAGTTTAATGTATAGCCTAAATGTCAATCCATCTAGGGCCATGTTACCATTTCCTAGATTTTGCTATGTACATGCTGAATTAAATTTTCATTGAACCCATGGTTAGATCTAACTTAGAGGTGAAGAAGATAATGGAAGCATGGCTTGAGGGATTGGTCTTAATTTGCTTGGATTTACCAAAAACATTTGAAGCAATTTAAAACTAGTTGGCATACTATAGACCTTGGTTATGACTATAATTTAGGATTAAGTGACTTAGAAGGACTTAGAAAATATAGGACTTAGAAAATCATTCATGCATAGAAGGTGGGGATCTAGTCTAGAGATAGCTCTTTATGAATACAATGGTCTTTATATATGCATGTTTAATATGGTAATGATTTCCTTTCTTCTATTCACTTGCAAAATGGATATATAAAATGTATGTTTCCATAAAATCTTGCATAAGGTATATATGGACCATTTATGTTAAGGTGAAAGTAGGAATGGTATATACATCGTTAATGTTCTATTTGTACAAAATAAGATCCCATGTGATAAATTTTACTGTATATAGCCTAAATGTCATTCCATCTACCCATGTTACCATAAATCCTATTATGTTCCTAATCCATGCTTATCCTTTCTAAGTGTCTCATTTTATTCAATCTTTGAACCCATCCTATGTACACTCAATATTAATTTAATTCTTTTTCATTGTTATTTTCCCCTTTACCCCTTTCTTAAGCGTCAAGTTGTCATAGATATATGGATATGTTTAAATTAAAGATTTAAACATAATAAAATGACTTTTGGGTTTTAGGTTTAGGTTTAATAAGTCATTTAGGTTAGGTCTACAAAAAGATATTAGGGTCCTATCCTATCTAATTTGTAGGTTTTTAGCTTCATGAAAAGAGTTTTACAAATGGTTAAATTAGGACTATGAGACTCATCAAGAACATTAAAAGCCATGAAGACTAAAGAATAAGCCTATAGCACGTATAACTAGTTCAAGGTCTAGATATAGGTGAAAAGACCTAATAGGTGAGATAATATATGTGCATTTAATGCCCAATATTTTTAAAAGTTTAGTAGAGTAGTTCTAACTTTAAGCTTATTAGTGTTGTACTATAACTACTAAAAATTTAATGACTAAATAACCAATCATACATGATGTTGTATCAGCCCAGCAACAAAACATGACTTAATGCACACCTATTGGTCCACCCTTTTTTGGGGAACTATTTGACACCTCAACAAAAAGCACTTAGTTTCATCTTTACCCACTATAAGCTATAAAGTCTTAAAGGTCTTAATAGATGATTATTTAGAGTTCCTTTCATTCCACAACATCAAAAAGACATGAAGTATTCTTCATATTAAAAGACTAGATAATGCTCTTGAGGAGAATAGTCTTGATAAATTTTAAAGGGGAGGTCTCTAAAGGGAAGAAATTTATTCCTAGTCAAAAGGCCAAGAAAACATATAAGAGGAAAACTATAGTAGCATAAGGAGGTGTGGAGGAAGAAGAAATTCCTTTGAGGAAGAAGATGAGAGGGACAACCAAGCCACCTCCTTACAAACCTTCCACTATTGAACTCCCATCATCTCTTTCTATGCAAAAGGATCCAACCATGCTGCCCATTCTTCCTCCAGTTATTCCTATCTCCACTAAGGTTAGGATGTCAGTCTAGAAAGACTCTATTCCCAAATCTTCCACATCTACTATTCTTATCCAATCTCATTCGTTTGGAACCATTCTTACACCTCCAATTGATCAACCATGCCTATTCATTACAATTTCCATGCCTTCACCTAATAAGTAAGGAACTATAGAACTAGCTTCTCTAACCCCCTCTATTCCAAGGTATATTCCCTCTTCCCCTCCTAACTCTCCACCCTCCCTCTCCAACATTGAAAAATTTGTTAAGGATTTAATAGAAGAATAGTTTGAGAAGAAAGATAAGGAGCAAAGTGAAGCAAATAGCTTTGTTAAGGAGTAAGAGCAACATGAAGGAAAATTTCATCCAAGGGATAACCAAGAAGAGGCCCGAGTTGAAAAGGAAAAAGTCAAAGGATCTCCCCATGAAAAAGATAAAGAGGAGAAAGCCAATGTTATCAATCCTCTCACCAGAGAAGAAATAATTAAAGGGGAGAAGTTATTGGAGGAGATGGGGAAATTGCCTAATAGGTTGGATCTAGTAGAGAAACAAGAAGAACAGGCCTTCCCACCACCTCATGAAAAAAACATATAGATCCATCTAATTCCTTGGTTCCAACCTAGCTTTATGTGAACATTAAAAGAAGAAAGTAGACCATAAAACAATTTTCAAAGGATATGTCTTCCATATTGGTGATGATTCAAGCCCCTTGTCCTAAGAAGACTAGAACTCTTTTATCTATTAGATTGTATGCTTCTAGGTCTAGGATTACAAAGGTGGCAAGTTTAATGGTCAATAAATATGACAAAGACATGCTATCCTCAAACTATCAAATCATTGCTTATAATTTGGGGAAGTAGACTTGGGAGAAAGAGATACATGGAATGCAAACAATAATATCTACTATAGTCTTCTAAATGGATCAGGACTAAAGGATGAAAAGGGATTAAAGATTAAATTTCTTTAGCATAATAAAGGAGGTGAGTGCATCTTCATAGAGTTTTAACAATTTTCTATTAATTATGGAATCACATTTCATCACACAATTCACTACACACCATGGGAGAATGGGGTCATAAATTGAAAGAACCGTGCCATTACATGTGTTGATGTGGCATCATATTTGATGATGTGGCCCTAAAACCTTATAAGTAGGGGGCCTTGCCAAGTAAGTTGCTGTAAATATTTTGGAGTTGTTCGAAATTGCCATGTATGATTTTGAGAGGTGTGAAGTGAGGGTGCTCAACTACCAGGTCCTCTCCCCTAAACAATTTCAAATGATTTTGAAATATCATTCCTAAAGGTTTATTGTTAAGCCTATATGACAGAAACCCTATCTAAGTTCTATCAAACTAGGTAGTTCATTGAGGGATTGTCATGTGGCCATAATTGTTTGAACAAATATTATATATATATCCATATGTTTAAATTAAAGATTTAAACATAATAAGGTGAAGTTTCTAGGTTTTAGGTTTAGGTTTAATAAGTCATCTAAGTTTTAAAGAATATGTTAGTTTAGTTTATGAAACCCTAGTTTATGAATTAGGGTTTAGTGTTTATGAATTAGGGTTTTACGTTTTACTGTTTATGAAACCCTAGTTTATGAATTAGGGTTTTACGTTTATGAATTAGGGTTTTATAGTTTAGTCTTTATGAAATAGGGTTTATCATTTTTGAATTGAATTTTTATAGTTTATGCATTAGGGTTTACTTGTTTTTGATTTGAGGTTGAATATATACAGTTTAACATTGCAAAAACAACAAAATACAAAGCAAAAAATAATGAAATTTGGTAGAAATGGATGGGCAACCAACCTAGGGCACTCCTTAATCAATTTGAAGAGGCAGGGATGCTTTGGAGGTGGAAGATGGGGTCATCCAATGCGGGTACCCATTCTTGGTGCCATTCTTCCTTGTCTTTCATGGCCTGTAGCTGTTAAAATGAAGCTACGGGCCTATTTTCTAAAAAAAATATACTTTTCAAAAATGGGTACCTGTTCCATAATGGGTGCCCGTTCTCGCTTCAGGTGCTCGATCCTGAACGGGAACCCATTTCGTAATTGGCACCTATTTCGACTCAGGCTCCTGTTCCAAGCGGCATTTTTCATTCATGGAAAACTTCTGCAAAATGTACACTCAACTTATTTCTTTAACCCTCCTAGAATTCATCACCTCTATGCTATTAGCAATAGCTATCTAATCCTAAAATATGATATATAGAACTTAGCATCTATTACCTCTATAGTGCTTGTGACAACCAACTATCTGCACATGTATTAGACTTGGTTTTGACATGCAGGTCATCTTATAGTTGTTATGTAGAAGAAGAGGGTTTGTTGATTTGATTGATAGTTTAGTTAGATCCTCCTTTCAAAACATACATTCAGGGACATTTAACTGAGTTGAATCACAACTTATGTAAGAGGACTCAACTATCAAGTTTGTTGTCACTTGGAATGACAAGTAAATTTGGAATTTGTTGGTTAATGTGTTAATTTTAGTCTAATTAAGCTAAAACCCTAATTATGCAAAATATTAAACAAACAGATGAAACCTAACAAATGCTCACATAGAAGGAGACTAAATATAGATTAGATACATACCAGATTTTGAGTTTCAAAGGGGGGAAAGGTTGGGGGCTAAAGAGCGAGCGACCAAGCCCAAGGTGCAACTTTTTCTAAGGGCTTTGAGATCTTTTCCACTACAAACTATAACCATTCCAGAGATTTACAGTACTACAAAACTAAGGGTCAAGAGATTTATGGTGCTATCTTCTACCTTTTTCTTCAAATCTTGATTCCTTGTAAGTTCTGCAACAATCCTTTGTAACTCCACTCCGCAAGATCTGACACCTGTCACCTAAAATCACAAGAGGGGTTGGGGTTGTGGTGATTAGGAGCTTGCCTCAATCAAGCCCCAGAATGGTATTCAAGCCATCCAACACCGTTGTTAGATAGAGAGTGTGTGTCCTTGTATGACAGAGGTAAAAGCAAATGAT
The DNA here is from genome assembly GCA_027924645.1 of Cunninghamia lanceolata. Classification (NCBI taxonomy): domain Eukaryota; kingdom Viridiplantae; phylum Streptophyta; class Pinopsida; order Cupressales; family Cupressaceae; genus Cunninghamia; species Cunninghamia lanceolata. The sequence continues at coordinate 4,623,265 of BSBN01000797.1, forward strand.
AAAGTAGATAGATTGAATCACAAATAGATATCACCTTAAAGGTAAAACCATCATGGAAGAATGAAGTTCTTTCATGCCATGAGGAGATGGATTGATGGAGCCAAATCTGCAACAAACAAACACAATAAGAACACAAGTCTGCTCTACAACACAATGAAATCCTTGAATATCCTTAGCATAAGATCACAAGTTCACATTATCCATCTAGTTTTCAAATGAAGTCCTAAACATGTTTATATATGCATTCCTACTAATATTTTGTAATTTAAACTTAAGATGGTGACAAGGAATACCTTTTAATGGTCACAAGTTGACATGCAAATTTGGGACCCCAACAAAATAGGGTTGGACTAGGGCACAGGAGACCTTGTCCAAGGGACTATTTTGGGTCTAGATTAAGCTCCAAAGTGTCCCCTAAGTTCCATTTTTCATGGTTTTTAGGGGGATTTTTCTTTGGGTTTCATTTCTAATATGCATTCTTAAAGCTAAGGGACTCAGGAGCTAAACTTAGGAGGTAAAAGTCCTAGGGGGACATTTTATGACATAACATTTAGCCCCCACTTTAATGTATGTATGATCTTATGACCCATACATGCATTAAAGTATGGTTGAAAACACATCAAACACACCAAGCACAAGAAGCTAAGGCATACACCAAGATTGATGAACTATTTCTAGCCACCAGTCTCAAGTAAGCATTAGAAAACACATCGCAAACATGCAAAACATAATGAAGACAATAGGAAGCACGCAAGACATGGAGAAGACAGTATTCAGGATTTCTCACATGTCATTTCGGTCTTGTTGACATTGTAATAACATTAATTTTAGGATGACGATAGGCTTTGGTGGGCTTCAAAGAATGGTATCCAATACTGACCGTGTAATTAATTCCAGCAACTTGCAAAGGTAATTTGATTCCTTGTTGATTTATGCCACAACCATTGCCTATGTAGTCATGATTTTTGTACAGTGTTTGGAATCCATGACCATAGAGAGAGTCCATTTATTTAGAAGATGGTGAAGCCTCATATGTCTCATAATTTGTAGAATAAGTAATTGTATTGTCTTATTTTTCTACCAAGGAAAATTTGTGTTTCTCAGGTGTTTCCAAAGATTGCTTAGATGAGATCAATGAAACTTTTGATGTGTCAGAGTTATTAACTTTATATTCCCCCATATAGGAAGGAGTAAAATCTAATGAACCCTAATCATCACCAAATAGTGCATTTGATGGTTTAGAGTCTTGCACAACATTATCTGTGGCAAGAGGCATTGATGAATCAACTTGTAAATGGTTTAGACTTTGTTGATTGTTAACTTTCTTTGTCATTTCAATATGTAAAGATTTATTCGAGTCAGGATTGGGTTCCATAGTGTAGAGCTTGTTTTGATAAATAAACTTTATTGATCGATGAAGGGTAGATCAAACTACCCCCATGACATAGATCTACAATCTACCAAGAATCATATTATATGAAGGCAAACCAAGCATTACATGAAAAAGGGTAAATAATGTCATGGGACCAACCTTTATAGGTAAGGTTATAGTACCTATAGATTGTCTACCAAAATTATCAAAGCCATGAATGCTAATCTTATCCAGTTTTATTAAAGAAGTGTCTATATTGCTTCTATGTAGCAAGTCAATGCCACAAACATTAAGAGTCGATCAATTGTCAATCATAACTTGTTTTATCAACTTTTTATTTATTGTGACAAAGATTATAAGAGGATCATATTGGTTTTGAACTTTGGTTGATGGTAATTCATGTTGTTGAAATAGAATATCCATTTTTGTCGCATGCATACAATCTAACAGAGCTGCTACATCATTCGGCTTAATTGCAGGTGGTACAATCACCATTTGTAAAGCTTCTTGGAGCATTTTGTGGTATGTAGGTGATGTTTGTGTTAAATCCCAAAGAGAGATCTTAGCTAGAGTGCCGCAAAGATTCTCAACAAGATCATATTCTTGACCACTTTTATGAGTAAGGTAGGTGGTGGAGGGAGCATAGGTTGAGAACATGGGAGAGATACATGTACATGAGGTGTTTTCTTATTTTTCTTGTTATTATGGGTGTTGTATGTGTGAGCAATCACATTGTGATGTGGTTGTTGCCACACATTTTGAACACCTTGATTTCTTTGATTGATTTGTCTTGCATAGTTTAGGATGTAATCTAGGGGTCAAGGTGGCTTTTTTATCTCCTTGAACCATTTTCACCGGTTTTAAGCAAGAAGGTGCACTAGATGCCCCATTCACAATGAGTCTAGGAACATTAGTATACCTATTCACTACCCTAGGTAAGTAGGTTGAATAAGTCTATTAGTGATGATTGAGTTAACATTATTTTTACTATGATTAAGCTCAACATCCATCCCTAAAGGATTTAATGTGAGGGATCTTTCTTCATTTGCCAATGCTTCATCTTGGCTAGGGAGAGCACTAGAATGAAAGGAAGGTAAAGTGTTGTTGAGGGAATTGTCGATGATTGTATCTTTAGTAATGTCCAAGGGTTCTGAATATGCAACCGAAGGAGAACTATTCACATCCCTAGTGATGTCCAAAGTACTTAAACATTCATCCAAAGGAGGAAGATTGGGGGTCTTTACTTCCTTAGTGATATCCAAGGTGCTTAAACATTCAACTAAAGGAGGAATAGGGTGAATCATAGAATCATCATCATCATCATATACTTTATATATTAGGTCCAATGCATTATCATGATTTATAGAACTCTCACCATCCTCTTTCTCGTGTGTGTTGATGGATATGAATTCGGTTAGATTTTCTAATATTGAAGGATGCTCACCCATGAGAGTTATGAATATATGAAAATCAAGATCTTTGATATATGTGTGCAAAGATACCAAAGAAAAACGACATGAAGATGCCATATTAAAATGTATTGAAACATCAATGTCCAATAAGATCTAGTAAGGCAAGACATGCAAAGTTTTATGATACTTAATACACCCTAGATGTGAGATTATTTTGCACCCAAGCACTTGTTTGAGTGAAATGGGTACTAAATTTTCCTTTTGAAATATTAAATTTGCCAATAAATATTTTTAAAATTACATTTTTAAACTTTGGCAAATGACAATTTTTTAATTTCTCCTCCCAGGCAAATGGCGTTTGTTCACTACGGGCAATGGGATATCCGAAGGCTGCAAAAATTTACATAGGGCCATTATTAATTATTTAGAACAAACCCAGTTCCTCAAAACTTGCATCGCTAAATGATTTCAAGGACCTCCTTTGTAAACTGGCCTGTCAGATACCTTCGCCGTAACTGAAATGCATTAAAATAATGTATCATATGGAATCCAATTTTGATGAAACTGGAACTGGAGAAGTTTTGGACCAAAATGAGAAATGGGTCACCTTCAGAATTGTGAGATTTGAAACTTTTTGGAACACCAAACCTAGCCCAGTTGCAATTAGAAAAGGAATTAAATAGCCCATCAAAACTCACCTTGGAAGCGTGAAATTGAATAGGCATGTTACCATATGTACCAAAAAACTTCCTACCATACGAAGTTGCAAGATGAATTAATTACTAGTAGAGTGTTAAACTAAAGTTATGATTAGTAAAAGTAAAATTCTAGAATAGAAATTATGTTGAAAGTAAAGGTTGAGCTTAATTGGTTAAAGCATTAGGTTCTCATTGTAGACACCTAAGTTCAAATCCCTATAGGGACATCTAATGTGGAATTCTAAGTGGTGACTCTTGGTCTTCCATAGTTGACTTCTAATGTGAATGTGGTTTCTAAATAAAGTGGATTTCTAAGTACTAACTCTTGGTCTTCCATAGGTGATTTCTAATGTGTGTGCTCACAAGAAGCTTGTATTGGCTCACATAATGTTCATATGAGCAATATATTTGTAAACAATACTCAAGATTAAAAAAAAATGAAATCTATGATAATGCACTTCATGATCACAACAAAGACAATAATACAATACGAATAGCATTAAAATAGAATCAAAATAGCTAATGACATGTCATGAAATATTAATATTATTAATGACATATATAGTTAATCATCTATTCTAATTACACAATCCAAAATAAACCATGCATTAAAATTCAATATACAAAGACACATGCACAGTGTTTGGCCAATAGGACTATTTATATATGTGCTTATCAACCATTTGATAGCACCTTTACGTGCTTTTACTAGTTTAATTTAGGGACCCAATGCATTATTCAATTCAGTTGTTCAAAAACAAAAAATCTTCAAAGGACATATGAGAATCAAAGGGTTAAATGTGTGGCAAAACCAAGGAGTAGGAGTGAAAATTATGTTCATGTGGGGGACTATTTCATCTCAACAAATATTTAAGTGTAATTTTTAGAAAATAAGTATTTAAGAGAAAAGAGAATGTTTCAAAGAAATTTGTTTGACAAAGGAATGGCGGATCTAAAAATATATATTCAATCTTGTTTATGCCAATAAGTAATAAAGAACAACACTTAACATATGGCAAGGATGAACTTGATATAATTATTTAGATTAGTTATCAAATGAAAAGAATGCAAACTAACAATAGCATAATGCATAGTAGATTGGTGATATGAATATTCTTATATATGGGCATTTCTTTCTCATAAACCATAAGATTTTAAGTTTTCAAGAATACATCAAATTATATTTGAGTTTATGATTAATATACCATATCTCATCCAACACCCAAGACTAATTCAAATCATCCAATTAGAGTATATGCATAACAAAAATTTCTAGTGGCAAGATTGTTGGATCAAGAAATTAGAATGCATGCACTAATTCGTGACCATAGAAAAGTAGACTTTGTTTGAGTAAACATGATGCATATAATTTTTACTTTTTTTGTGGGTGATACATACTATCTTGAAGAATTTGATATCATTAGGTGCGCAAAAATAAATTTAACAATAGGATATTTTTATTAATAAATATAATAGTACACAATATTTATAACCAAAGAGGTCTATTTAGAACACAACTTACAAACTCAACATAGTGGAAGAATTCTCATTTCATGATTGTCTACCTTGCATAATTCATGTGCTTTTAATAGTCATTTATATATATTCGAAATCATCCCAGAGTACCTATATAACAAAAGAACAAAAGATTCTAATTCTAGTGACAAGAATGTCCGACCACAAGATTAGAATACATGCACTAATTCATGACCATAGAAAAGTAGGCTTTGTTTGGTTAAAAGCATGCATATAATTTTCACTTTTTTATGGGCAATATATACTATCCTGAGGAACTTGATATCATTAAAGATATGAAAAACAAATTTAACAACATGATATCTTTATTAAGAAATTTAATAGTATACAATATTTATAACCAAAAGGATCTATTTTAGAGCACCACCTCCAAATTCAACATGGTAATAGAATTCTCATTTTAAAAAATTGTCTAACTTACATACTTTATGTGCTTTTAATTATATCGTTTTCCATATTTGTTTGTTTCTCAATAACCCATGTGAAGATAAAGGGCCAAAATCTTATTTCCTTCAGAAAGCAAAAGATGAATCTTAAAAAAATTGATTAGTATCAGTTGGTTGGGGACAATGACCAAGATAATAGAAATAGCCTCCAAGCTCTCTTCACTTCATCTATGAATTAATTAGTGGCTATCCTAGTGGCCTTGGAATAGCCAAGCTTGTGGCAAAGCAAGAATTCCATGCAGGTCTTTTGGTAGCATAACCCACTTTAAAAATAGTCCTGAAATTTAACCCAACAAATACGCACGTGCACATTCAGTTGTGCTCTTGAAGAATATTGGACAACTTTACAAACTCTCTCAAACTTGGCATATTTTTGCCATTTGAGTTCTTTTTCACTGAGATTACAAAATGCAACTATACATAATGAATAAGCAGTTCGCGTAGCTTTTCTCACTCTGTATACCATATACACTCAACATTTGTGAGGAACTTCATTCTACCCATAGGAGGTACTCCCAACAAAGCAAGAAGGTGATAATTCAGGAGATGTGGAGAGGATAAGAGAAAGAGCAAGGAATAGAAGCATACCATAAAAATATAAAATTTTCTAAACAAGCCAAAGAAGACAAAATTTCAATTCTCTTTAGCACTTTCTCATAGAGAAGAAAAGAAAGATGATTACCTGAAGGTCAGTTATGGCCGGGAGGATGTAACAAATTATGAGATTACTGTAAGCAATGGTTGGACCAAAAGAACACTGATGAGGATGTTCCTGCAACTCTACAAGCCTCTAAATTAGTTTTTCAGTATTTGACATCACACTTCATTGGGAGGAGGATTCGAGAACTAAATAAGATTGTGTTAGATAATTGAATTGGATTTATAATTTGAGTTATTTTGTGCACATGACTTGGCATCCCATGCTATAAGTGTGTCTCCATTTTTCTAACAAATGAAATTTTCACTTAACAATTTACAAAAGCAATATATATAGAATCTCAATCCTGAAGATGCACAGAGGGTTCAGCATCAGAATCTATGGAATCATAGCAATAACAACATGTATACAGATATATTTACTGGTAATTTAAAATGAACCATTGCCCATGCATCTCAGATCTGAATTGAACACACACTAAAAGTTACCCATAATATGAATCCTTAATATTCTGGTGAGAAAGCTCCCTCTAATAGGCATCTCGTGTCGATAAGGGCATTCAGCACCTCGTGGACACTCACCACGAATGTAGAAACTACAAACATGAGCTCTATTTCTTTTGTAATCTGGTGTTGTTCTTTGAAGCTTCAATATTGTATCATTTCGACGAGCCTTTTCAATGATGACTCATAATTTATACCTACTCTATCTTGCAAAAGCCACAGTCAATAGTTTGTTTAAGGAGCAGCTAACAAACAAAACATTTACTGGAACTAGTAACTGGGATTTAAACTTGGTATTTGGCTCCTAACTTATTAAGAAAATACAGCAAACCAATATCAGAAATTTTCAATCGCACAATTGGAAGAGATAAATGATGGATCAAACTACTGATAAATGGTTCCCTTATCAGACTATGTCAAGAAAACCTTATGCTCATCAACTGCAAAGCGGCACTCAAATCAATAATCTCTCCACAAAGGACTCTTCTTGTGGGCCCACTTCGGGCAGATTTCCTATCCCATAGCTAAGACTAATACTAAGACTTAACTTTTGTCAAAGCTCTAGTCTAGTTTGCAAAGACTCCAAATACTAGTGAAGAAGTTGATAGATAATAAGTAAATACTACTGAAGAAGTTAATAGATAGTAAGCAACTATAAGACTATCTAAACAAAAAAATTGTTATCTAACAGATGAATATCAAAATCTTAAAACATATAATTATTGCTTAAATACTAATATAATTTAAGTCACAAGATATGGATCCACTGAATGACAATGTTGCAACAAAGCACACCAATATCATGTAAGGCCAAATCTATTCTCAATTTCAACAAAGAAGTCTGTACTCGCCCCCACCTCCACCCTAGTCACAGCTCCTATTTGAATGAGAAGAATAAAATATTTTAAGTCCCTTAAAGCACCTTGTAAAATCAAAAAAGCTCAACCAATACAAAGAGGTATATTTGCAATTAATAGCATTGACAACTTATAACCAAAAAAAATCCAACATATTTGCATGCCTCCCTTACAAAGACATTATGGAGGCACTTGTCTAACAGTAGAATATTTGGAGGAAAAAAATTTCCACACTTCTATTACAAAGATATTATGAAGGCACTTACCTAATAGTAGAATATTTGGAAAAAAAATGTCAAAGTATTTGCATGTCTCCATTACAAAAATGATTAAAAACTACTAAAAAAAATTTAAAATAATTTTTATAAAACCAAAAATTTACATACTTCTATTACAAAGATATTATGAAGGCACTTACCTAATAATAGAATATTTGGGGGAAAAAAAGGTCAAAGTATTTGCATGCCTCCATTACAAAGACATTATGGAGGCTCTTACCTAATAATAGAATATTCAAACATAAAAATAAATAAAAATTAAATGATTAAGAACTACTAAAAAAATTATTTATTTTTAAAAAAAACTAAATAGCAATGTTGCAACTAACCCAAATCTATTCTCAACTTCAACAAAGAATTCCGCACCCACCTCCCACCTCCACCCGAGTCACAACTCCTATCTGAATGGGAAGAATAAAATATTTTAATTCCCTTAAAGCACCTTGTAAACTCCAAAAACTCAACCAATATAAAGAGATATATTTGCAATTAATGGCCTTGACAATTTAGAACCAAAAAAAACCTAAAATATTTGCATGCTTCCATTACAAAGATATTATGGAGGCACTTAACTAACTAGAATATTTGGAGAAAAAAAATCCAAAAAATTTGCATGCTTCTATTACAACGATATTATGAAGACACTTACCTTGGGAAAAAAAAAATTATATGTATTTACATGCTTCTATTACAAAAATATTATGAAGGCTCTTCACTAATAGTAAAATATTCAGATAAAAAAAACTAAAAATTGAATTGAAAAAACTACTAAAAATTTTTAAAAATAATTTTTATAAAACCAAAGACCAAATTTTTAACAGGTAAAAAATGTCTCATATAATGACTTAACAGCCAAACTACTATTTATTGAGTTTGCCAAGCTTTATAAAACCCAAGCTTTCTAAAGAGGAGGAAAACCTAATTACCATGCCTTATGAGGTCCACCCTGCGATAGATTACTGTTCAGATTATAATGTGGAAACAGAACACTAAGAAACAGGGGATCATAACAATGTAAATCAAAGAATCAATAAATATTGAAGTTAAAAATTGATTCATATATACTAGTTACAGTTCAATGATTCGGTAAAATAGTCTGTTATACAATCAACGAAAAGCAGGCCTTCTCATTGTGAAGAACTAAAAGTTGATTCAATCAGAAATTAGATTTTCATAGCCAAGTAAACCGTCAAATTCAGTAACAAACACCATTCCTCCTCTCTCTTTCTTGACGCCCTCCTTTCATCCCCGCTCAATTCCTTTTCTTCTCCAATTCCTTTGTTTCTCCTTTATAACGCTGTTCAATTTCTTAACTCTGCAAACCAGAAACACACTTCCGTCAGAAGAATAATCATTGAAATAAACAGAAAATAGTGAAAGCACTAATTAGGGTTTGGAAGAATCCATTGTTACATGTGGATGGAGGCAGCGGCAAGCTTTGTGGCCGTCACGAGACTCACTATAAACGATGCCATTTCTGTTCCTCAATTCACACAGTAATAATAAGAGTTCAGAGGCTGGAAAAAACTCACATCGAGTTTGGCTAAGAATGTTAAGCTTTATATATTGTAAATCACCAAAAATAGTGGTTATTGTTATACTTAGAAAAGCATTTGGGTAGTTTCTTTCCATGCTAAAACATCCTTTTAAATAAAGGGTTTCTTAATTTGGAAAATTTTATATTTTTATAATTTTTTAACAAATATTTTTAGGGTTTTATAATAGGTTTAATGCAATTGTTTAAGTTTTTTTAATTATAGAGATTTTTTTTAAAATTATAATATTTTTATTATTATTAAAATTTAAAGAAGATTTTATAATTCATAGTTAAGTAATATGAATGTGTGATTTTAGCCCTTCTCAATCTACAATTAGATTTTCAAATTTTTTTTTGAGAAAAATTTTAATAATATATTTTATTAATTAAAAATATATATATTATAGTTTCTTTATTTTTAGAGAAAAATCTAAATAATATATTCTATTAATCATAAAATTACTTGAGATTATTTACACTTGAATTAAGTGTAAAATATTTAATAATTGAATATATTTTTGAATGGTTTATCCTAAGTTTATACTGGAGATATTTTGTTTTATTATAGTTCTATTAATTAGACCTTTAATAAGAAAGTGTGATTGAATGTTTTTTTGACCTTCTAGATATTTGGGTTTATCAAGGTGGAGTTTAGAAACACTATTGAGGAGTTGGTTGACTCAATATGTGAACAAGTTCTCTTAGGTCAAACCCCTTGGTGGACCTTACGATTCATCTGCATCAATCCCATGCCATTCAATAACAATATGAGGGGATAAAGCGATGACCTCATGGTAGAGATCAAATGTGTAGAAATTGATGCTAATTGGAATGAAATAGAGATGAATAAGTAATGAATATATAAGGATAACTAAAAATGGGGACTAAGCCATAAGCCAACCCATGTCAAGAGTATGCCACTTGTGGATATGTTAATGCATTAAAACATTCCTATCAAGGAAAGCATAAAACTAAATGGAAAATGGCATGGGTATGCCAATTTCACCATTACGACCTTTTAATCATTTATAATAGTTTATATATTTACTTAGAATTTTTATTCTAGTGAAACTTCATATAATAAGCAAGGATAACTATCAATTTCTCATTATAACTCTATTTATATTATATGCATATATATGTGCACATGTGTGTATATACACCTATACATACAAACACACACATATATATATGTAAAAGCTATGTATATTAATAGTAAAATATCACAACAAAACTATAATTGTTGTTTCTAACAAAGCACTAGTTAATTGCTATGCATACTACCTATTAACATAGAGTTGTGAAATCCCAATATTATAAGAATAAAAATTCTATTATGAGCATTTTAAAAGAAAAATATATCACAAAGTCAGTAAAGTTTGAAGGTCATAATATCAATGTCAAATAATTTAAAAGTTTGAAATCCTTGTGAGCATAAAGTACAAAAAATATATACAAAAGCTATGCATATTTCGAAAGCTTTATGAGCATATATATGTACAAATGTACATGTATATGTACATATATGATACGTACATGTGGATGTACATAGACGATACGTGCATGTACATATACATATATGTGTGTATATGTACATATGTGTGTGTGTGAGAGCAATTGACACCACTTAGTAGCAATATGAATAGTTTTATTGTATATGTACACTTGTGTGTGTGAGAGCAATTGACACCACTTCATAACAATATGAATAGTTTATATTGCTATGAAGTGGTGTCAATTGCTCTCTCACACACAAGTGTACATTTTCATTAATTCATAATTTTTCATCTTAGACAACATGATGTGATCCTATGGTAAAATGCGATGTACTCAAAGACATTTTAATACAATCATGTTCACTTCAATGAATTAAGTTCCTTTCTCCAATATAATGTGATCCATATTGTACGTTTAATGATGAGTTGTGTGTATTTTCTTATGTAAAGATTTATCGTGTTTAGACAAATTTACAAACTCTGAAACTCGGCATATTTTTGCCATTTGAGTTCTTTTCCACTGAAATTACAAAAATGAAAAAGCAATTCGTGTAGTTTTTCTTACTCTATATACCATATACACTCAACATTTGTGTAGCATAAATACAAGAATACACCAGAAGTGTACATATAAATGAACCACGAGGAACTTCATCCTACTCATAGGAGGTACTCCCAACACTCTACTTAAATATCATCTACTTCAATGGTCAAACATTCAATAGCAATTTTACACCTCATTCACAACAAAACATGGTAAATATTTGTTCTATTTTTATTGGTCCAAATTAACTTTTAACTGTTGAAGTAGATGATATTTAAGAATAACCCTACTCCCAACAAAGCAAGAAGGTGATAATTCAAGTTATATGGAGAGAATAAGAGAAAGAACAAGGAATAGAAGCATACCCAAAAAAAAATTCTAAACAAGTCAGACGAGACAAAATTTCAATTCTCTTTAGTTATTTCTCATAGAGAAGAAAAGAATGATGATTGCCTGAAGGTCAGTTATGGCCAGGACGATGTAACAAATCATGAGCTTTCTGTAAGCAATGGTTGGACCAAAAGAACACTGATGAGGATGTTCCTGCAACTCTACTAGTCTCTAAATTAGTTTTTCAGTATTTTAGATCACACTTCATTGGGAGGAGGATTCGAGAACTAATAACATTGTGTTAGATAATTGAATTGGATTTATGGTTTGAGTTCTTTTGTGCACATAACTTGGCATCCCATGCTATAAGTGTGTCTCCATTTTTCTAACAAATGAAATTCATTTGACAATTTCCAAAAACAATATATAAAATCTCAATCCTGAAGGTGCACAGAGGGTTCAGCATCAGAATCTATGGAATCATAGAAATAACATGTATACAGATATATTTATTGGTAATTTAAAATGAATCATTGCCCAATACATCTCAGATCTGAATTGAACACACACTAAAAGCTACCCATAATATGAATCCTTAATATTCTGGTGAGAAAGCTCCCCTCTAATAGGCATCTCATGTCGATAAGGGCATTCAGCACCTCGTGTACACTCACCACGAATGTAGAAACTACAAACATGAGCTCTATTTCTTTTGTAATCTGGTGTTCTTTGAAGCTTCAATATTGTATCATTTGGACGAGCCTTTTCAATGATGACTCATAATTTATACCTACTCTATCTTGCAAAAGCCACAGTCAATAGTTTGTTTAAAGAGCAGCTAACAAACAAAACATTTACTGGAACTAGTAACTGGGATTTAAACTTGGTATTTGGCTCCTACCTTATTAAGAAAATACAGCAAACCAATATTAGAAATTTTCAATCGCACAATTGGAAGAGATAAATGATGGATCAAACTACTCATAGATGGTTCCTTTATATGTCAAAAAAAAACCTTATGCTCATCAACTGCAAAGGGGCACTCAAATCAATAATCTCTCCACAAGGACTCTTCTTGTGGGCCCACTTTGGGCAGATTTCCTACCTCATAGCTAAGACTAACACTAAGACTTTAACTTTTGTCAAAGCTCAAGTCTAGCTTGCAAAGACTCCAAATACTCCAAATACTAGTGAAGAAGTTAATAGATAATAAGCAAATACTACTAAAGAAGTTAATAGATAGTAAGCAATTATGAGACTATCACCAGATATAATATCAAAATCCTAAAATATATAATTATTGTTTAAATACTAATATAACTGAAGCCATAAGAGATGGATCCAAATGAATGGCAATGTTACAATAAAGTACAGCAACATCATCTAAGCTCAAATCTATTCTCAACTTCAACAAAGAAGTCTGCACCCACCTCCACACTAGTCACAGCTCCTATTTGAATGGGAAGAATAAAATATTTTAAGTCCTTTAAAGCACCTTGTAAAATCAAAAAACTCAACCAATACAAAGAGGTATATTTGCAATTAATAGCCTTGAAAATTTATAACAAAAAAAAAGCTCAAAATATTTGTATGCCTCCATTACAAAGACATTATGGAGGCACTTACCTAACATTAGAATATTTGGAAGAAAAAATCCAAAATAATTACTTACTTCTATTACAAAAATATTATGAAGGCACTTACCTAATAGTAGAATATTTGGAAAAAAAAAGGTCAAAGTATGTGCATGCCTCCATTACAAAGACATTATGGAGGCTCTTTCTTAATAGTAGAATATTCAGGAAAAAAAGTAAAAATTGAATGATTAAAAACTCCTAAAAAAATTTATTCTCAACTTCAAAAAAAAAATTTGCACCCACCTCCACCCTAGTCACAGAGCCTATTTGAATGGGAAGAATAAAATATTTTAAGTCCCTTATAGCACCTTGTAAAGTTGTAAAATTGAAAAACTCAACCAATACAAAGAGGTATATTTGCAATTAATAGCCTTGACAATTTATAATAAAACAAACCCAAAATATTTGCATGCCTCCATTACAAAGACATTATGGAGGCACTTACCTAACAATAGAATATTTGGAAAAAAAAAATCCAAAAAATTTGCATGCTTCTATTACAAAGAAATTATGAAGGCACTTATCTAATAGTAGATTATTTGGAGAAAAAAAGTCAAAATATTTGCATGCTTCTATTACAAAGAAATTATGAAGGCACTTATCTAATAGTAGATTATTTGGAAACAAAAAGTCCAAATATTTGCATACTTCTATTACAAAGAAATTATGAAGGCACTATTATTTGGAGAAAAAAAGTCAAAATATTTGCATGCTTCTATTACAAAGAAATTATGAAACACTTATCTAATAGATAATAGTAGATTATCTGAAGAAAAAAAATCAAAATTTGTAGATGCTTCTATTATAAAAATATTATAAATACATTAAAAAAAACAAAAAATTGAATAATTAAAAGCTACCGAAAGACCAAATTTTTAACAGCTAAATAATGTGTGAACAGATAATGACTTACCAGACAAACTACTATTGAGTTTGCCAAGCTTTATAAAGAAAAGAGGAAAACCTAATTACCATGCCTTATTGGGGTCCACCGTGCAATAGATTACTGTCCAGATTATAATGTGGAAACAGAACACTAAGAAACAGGGGAGCATAACAAAGTAAATAAATCAAAGAATCAATAAATATTGAAGTTAAAAATTGATTCATATATACTAGTTACAGTTCAATGATTCGGTAAAATAGTCTGTTATACAATCAACGAAAAGCAGGTCTTCTCATTGTAAAGAACTAAAAATTGACTCAACCAGAAATTAGATTTTCATAGCGAAGTAAACTGTCAAATTCAGTAACAAACACCAGTCCTCCTCTCTCTTTATTGATGCCCTCCTTTCATCCCCGCTCAATTCCTTTTCTTCTCCAATTCCTTTGTTTCTCCCTTATAACGCTGTTCAATTTCTTAACTCTGCAAACCAGAAACACACTTCCGTCAGAAGAATATTCATTGAAATAAACAGAAAATAATGAAAGCACTAATTAGGGTTTGGAAGAATCCATTGTTACATGTGGATGGAGGCAACGGCAAGCTTTGTGGCCGTCACGAGACTCACTATAAACGATGTCATTTCTGTTCCTCAATTCACACAGTAATAATAAGAGCTCAGAGGCTGGAAAAAACTCACATCGAGTTTGGCAAAGAATGTTAGGCTTTATATATTGTAAATCACCAAAAATAGTGGTTATTGATATACTTAGAAAAGCATTTGGGCAGTTTCTTTCCATGCTAAAACATCCTTTTAAAAAAGGGTTTCTTAATTTGAAGATACATATTTTTAATGGAAAAACTAAGATTTATATATTTTTTTAACATATATTTTTAGGGTTTTATAATAGGTTTAATGTAATTGTTTTGGTTTTTTTTTAATTATGGCGATCTTGTTTAAAAGTTAATGAATTTATAATTTTATTTATTTGTTTTTTTAAATGGTTATTAAATTATAATATTTTTATAATTATTAAAGTTTAAAGAAAGTTTTATAATTCATAGTTAAGTAATATGAATGTGTGACTTTATCCTTCTCAACCGACAATTAAATTTTCAAATTATCTTTAAAAAAATTTAAATAATATATTTTATTAATTAAAAAATTTATATTATAGTTTCCATTATTTTTAGAGAAATTTTTAAATAATATATTCTATTAGTTAATAAAATATATGAGATCACTTACATTTGAATTAGTGCTTTGTGTAAAATATTTAATTTTATGTTGGTATATTGAATTTATTTTTGAAAAGTTTATCCTAAATTTATATATTGAATGAAGATATTTTGTTTTATTATAGTTTTTTTAATTAGGCCTTTAATAAGAAAGTGTGCTTGAATATTTGTTTTTACCTATCTGGGTCTATTGAGGTAGTGTTTAGAGACACTATTGAGGAGTTGGTTGACTGGATATGTGAACAAGTTCTTTTAGGTCAAACCAACAAGTTCTTTTAGGTCAAACCCCTTGGTGGACCTTGCAATTGCTCAGCATCAATCCCATGCCATTCATAACACAATATGAAGGGATAAAGTGTTGACCTCAAGGTAGAGATCAAATGTGTGGAAATTGATGCTAATTGAAATGAAATAGGAATGAATAAGTAATGAATATATAGGGATAACTAAAATAGAGTTGCAATAAAGATGGATGGGGATTGAGCCATAAGCCAATCCTAGAACAAGAGTATGCCACTTGTGGATATGTTAATGCATTAAGACATTCCTATCAAGGAAAGCATAAAACTAAATGGAAAATGGCATGGGTATGCCAGTTTCACCATTACAACATTTAAATCATTTTTAATAGTTTATAAATTTACTTAGAGTCTTTATTCTAGTGAAATTTCATATAATAAGCAAGGATAACTATCAAATTCTCATTGTAACTATTTATATTATATGCATATAGATGTACACACGTGTATATATACACCTATCCATACAAATACATATATATGTATATGTAAAAGCTATGTATATTAATAGTAAAATATCACATCAAAACTATAATTGTTGTTTCTAACAAAGCACTAGTTAATTGCTATGCATACTACCTATTAGCACAGAGTTGTGAAATCCCAATATTATAAGAATAAAAATTCTATTATGAGCATGTTAAAAGAAAAATATATCACAAAGTCAATAAAATTTGAAGGTCATAATATCAATGTCAAATAATCTTAAAAGTTGAAAGCCTTATGAACATAAAGCACAAAAAATATACAAAAGCTATGCATATTTTAAAATCTTTATGAGCATGTCATTCATGGTACAATGTGATGGTTAACGCATGGCGTTGTTATCCATGCCACCAAGGTTTAAACCCCCGTTGGGCCAATGAGATCGTGGACCTTACATCCTCATAGGACCCCTGTTGGGCCAACGAGCTCGCGGTTTAAAGCCCTTGTTGGGCCAATGAGCTCATGAGTTTGAACCACCAACGTTAATGCAAGCATTCATGCTAAGGCATTCATGCCAGGGGATGAGGTCTCCTATGTTGTGGCCTCACTGGTTCATAGCTCTGGTCAAAAGCGTTCATTGATAAAAAAAAAAAAAGGAAGCTTTATGAGCATATATATTCATGTACAGATGTACATGTATATATACAAATATGATATGTACATGTGGATGTACATATACAATGTGTGCATGTACATATACATATATGTGTGTGTGTATGTACATATGTGTGTGTGAGAGAGCAATTGACACCATGTCGTAGCAATATGAATAGTTTATGTGTGTGAGAGAGAGAGAGAAAGCAATTGACACCACTGCGTAGAAATATGAATAGTTTATATATTATATATGTACATAAACTATTCGTATTGATATGAAGTGGTGTCAATTGCTCTCTCACACACACATATACATGTACATATATACACATATATGTATATGTGTGGTGTCAATTGCTCCTAACAAAATCTTCTTGTTGGAAGAGCTAACATTTCCCACCTATCATTTGTGATGTTTGAATGTTTCACAATCTAAAATTAATTATCAACCCCGAAATTGTGCCAAATAAAAAAAGTACATTAATTAGAGTCATTAATTTATTATGCATTGTTATCCACAATATGATGTTAAGACCTTTTTTTGGCTCCACCGGTGGTACAAAGATGTCACATCCAATTTGCTTTGCCTAGTTAATTATTGATTAATAGAATGATTAGAAAAGATAATTGAGTATGTAAATTGTCTTTTGAATTTAAATTGAAAAGATTTCTAAAAATGTTTACTCATTTACGAGTTTATATTAGATATCAACTTGATGATGATTAATTATGTGTTCTATTTTTGTAAAAACGACAGGAAATATCAATACTCTCTCATTAGAGAGATATCATCATCGAAGGAGAAGGGTCTAGCCATTTGGAAGCGTCAAGTCATGAAGGAATCAGACACACACTAACCTAGGTGTACTAGCCTAGGTTCCATTGTGTATGTGTACGCATCTCTATTTATGCATGTCTATGTTGTTTGTACTTCTGTTTATGTGATGTAATGGCTTTGATTTTGAGTAATATAATTAATGTTTTAGTTTGATGTCTCGTTAGAAGGGGTCCTCAGAAAAGTTGAATTATTAGTTTGGGTAATTTTGATACTTTTAGTTATTGCATTCAATCTTTAGTTGCTCTTGTTAGGAACCAATCAATACAGACCAATGATTTTGGCAGGATGGGAATTAGTATTGATAGTTGCCTTGACAGTGAAAATTTGTTTTCTTGAGGAATCTTTTGTAGATCCTTAGAGACCTAATTACATTAACTACCTTAGCCATGCTTCGTAAATTAGAACATTGAAACTCTAAACTTGCAAAGGACAGTACAAAATTGAAGAGTATGGGTTGTTGGCATATCAATGTCTCATGTTTTCATGCAATGTTGGCATACGGCGGATCCCTATATGCATTTAAAAGTATTCATATTTTAGTCACCTAAGTTTCTACATAAAATCCAATCTAGTTTTATGTATATTAATTTATTTCCTTTTCTAGTTTTCAAGGGCTCTGGCCTAGGTTGAGTGATCTGGCCTTACTGTTAGTTTTTTTTTTTATGATCAGATTTAAAGCAATCAGAAAAATGCAACACAATGAACAATGAACACAACAAGATACCTTGGGAAAACCCTCCAACTTGAGGGGAAAAACCTAGCAACAATATATCTCTTATATATTGAATGATAAGAACAACAATCTGCTTTACAATGGCCAAATCCAAAGCCTACAGGTATGGCTTCACTTCTTGAAGCACAAAGAATAAGTCCACACTTGATAAATCTGATTTGATCTTGAAATAACTTGATCTGCTCCTTAGAAGTCTGCTCTGCCTTAGAAGTCTGCTCTGCCTTGTAAATCTGCTCTGCCTTCTGAATTAAGCATGTAATTTAATGTGTTTTTTTTTTTTTGAGAGAGCAATGACCTTGTATATATATATATGTATATGTGAGGGACACACCCTTTCACAAGTAGTCGGCCTTATTACAATGTTAATTGGTTGGCCTATAGAAGGATCCGACTGACACTAAAAACATCAACACTTACACCGAACAATTGTTTTGCTTGAAAATTTTATTAAAGCCTTTCAGCAAAACCATTTTTTTGGGCATATCCCGATGATTCTTTCCACGAGATGACACCTCTTCGAGGCTCTTTATCCAAGCAGATACACGTGCCTTGTTTGGCTTCCACTTTCCGCGTACATATCTAGTAGAGCATTTCGAACAGGAAAAGCTAGCAAAAAAATTTGCCTTCCATTATACTAAGAGACTTGAGGGACATTTGTATCTAAGGAAAGGAATGGCGATATGGAAAAGGAGAGTGAATGCTGAAAAAGATGGTAGAATCAGGTTTTTACACCAGTGAGTCACATAAGCTTAAAATTTTTAAGGGAAGGGTATCGGAAAGGGTTGTGAAATCTGGCTTTACACCTGCCCATTGCATATGCTTTAGAGTGTCTAAGTGTTGGTGTAACGGTTACATTGACTACAGCCCAATCCTCACGTGGTGTAATGATTTTGTCAACCCCAACTCCCTCTTTATTTGTGTCAACCACTGCATGATTTCTCTTCAACGATGAAGTTATAGTTAGTGCATTTTGCAGGTTATTATTATTATTGACTATTGTTAGTCTTGGAGTGGAGTTAAATGTATATAGCTGTAGGAATAGCGGAGAGATGAATTATTTATTGAGCTGCAGATATATTGTAATAGAGTTTTTCATTCTGGACTAAATACAAAGAGCTATACCCAGCTCAGTGTGGATGTAGTCAATTGGTGAACCACATTTAAAAACTTGAGTTTTTTCTCTTTTGCATCTGTTCTAAGTTTGTTATGTATTTGATTAAAATTATTTGCTTTTGTTTGTATTGTTTTTCCTTCGCTCAACAATTGGTAATGGATCTTTGGTGGAGAAGCTCAGTAAAGTAGCTCAGTGGTGAAGCTGGTTGGAAATCAGTGAAGAATTTCCAAAAGAATGGACGAAGCATATACATGGAAAATTAAAAAGTTTTTGGGATAGAACTTTGGCTTGTGGAAGCTTCAGATTCATGCTTTGCTGATTCAGAAAGATCTTGCTATTGCGCTGCAAGGGAAGTCTAAGAAGCCGGAGAAGATGTCGGATGAAGACTAGAATGTCTTAGACCAAAAAATAGCTGCAACCATCATTCTCTCACTATCCAGCAATGTCCTCTTCAACGTTGTCACAGAGACAATAGCTAAACAAATTTGGGACAAGTTGTGTGATATGTACGAAAGAGCTTCACCAACAAATCGAGTTTTCTTGTTGAAGAAACTGATAAACTTGAAAATGAAAGAAGGTAATAGCATGTCAAACCATTTAAATGAATTTAATGTTGTTATTAGTCAATTACTTTCTGTGGATGTCAACCTTGAAGAAGAAATGAGAGTCATGTTGTTGTTGTGCTCTCGTCTCGGTAGCTGGGACAGTGTGATAATGACTTAAGCAGTTCGGTATCTAGTAAAAGTAGATTCAAAGATGGGAAGGATAAGAAAAAAGAAACAATGCTGAGGAATGATGATGTAGCAGTCACATTTCTCAAAGAAGATATGAGAAGAGGGAAAAACAAAACAATTGGTGATGCCTTGACTGCTCTAAGTACTGACAATAGAGGACTTACGGGTCAGGATAGAAACAGAAATAACAACAGAAGAAGGTCCAAATCTACTAGAAGATTGAAGTCCAGGGGTAGAAATGGAGAATGTTGGTTTTGTGGCAAAGAAAGTCACACAAAAAAGAATTGTTGGAACTACAAAAAGGCACAAGAAACAGTGAGCAATAACGAAGCCAACACTGCATATGACAAAGATGAAGGTGTTCTAGTTTTGTCAGCAAGTGACACTACTGCAGATTCATGGGTGCTTGATTCTGGTGCCTCTTTTCATGCTGCTCCATGCTAGGAGGTCTTCACAAATTATCAAGAAGGTATGTTCAGAAAAGTTTTTCTTGGTGATAATAAAGAATGTGAAATAGTAGGAAAAGGTGATGTGACATTGTCTTTGAAAAATGAAAATAAATGGATCTTGAAAGATGTGAGACATGTTCCTATGCTGAAACAGAATCTCATCTCTGTAAGTCAGCTTTATGCTCAAGGGTGTGATGTCAATTTTTCTTTAGATGCTTGGAAAGTAACTAACGGTGTATTAGTACTTGCAAAATGCTACAAATTGGGTAGTCTTTATGTGTTAGAATGTCATGGTGAAGTGGGAGCTGTAATTGTTGTTATATGGAGCCTAATCAAACTCGGAGGTTAAATTTTCCCCACTTTTATTGGCGCAGTTTCCCCCCAAATTCACACGGTTTTTATTATTTTATAAAGACACTGGGAGTTATTTTTCATTGGCCGACATAAGAAAACCCTATTTTTGTAACTGACAAAAAGCTTGATAAAAAGCGGCTAAGGGTTAGGGTTTCTATTGATTGTATTGTAGCATTTTGCAGCGGTATTGAGTTGCAGGGATTGCTAGTTGTAATCGGTTTGATTTACTGGATAATAATATTGGACTCTCTGTTTGGTGGATGTAGCCCAAGTTTGGGTGAACCACGTTAAAACTTGTCTCTTGCTGTTGTTATTTCTATGTATTTCCATTCCTCTGTTTAATCTTTATTTGCATTTAATTGATATCTTATGTCGGCTAACCCTAATAGTAATGTCGCTTGTGGATAGTGGTTCAGATATTTGGCATAAGAGGCTCAGACATATGAGCCAAAAGGGACTTGAAGTCATGCTTCAAAGGGATCAACTACCAGGACTAAAATCTATGGATTTGAAGTTTTGTAAGCATTGTCTCCATGGAAAACAAAGGTGAATCAGCTTCTTGATGACTGGTCATGACATGCAGACAACACCTTTAGAGCTCATTCATTCCGATGTGTTCAGACCTACGGAGGTAACATCTTTTGGAGGTGCTAATTATTTTGTCTCCTTTATTGATGATTGCACTCGTAAAGTGTGGGTATACATGATGAATAGGAAATCAGAAGTTTTTTCAAAATTCAAAATTTTCAAAGCATTGGTTGAGAATCAAACTGGGCATAAAATCAAATGTTTACAAACCGATGATGGGGGAGAGTTTTCTTCTTTGGGGTTTGATGGTTTTTATGTAGATAATGGCATTAGACGGATTAAATGAGTCCCATTCACTCCTCAAGAAAATGACATAGCTGAGAGGGAGAATAGAACCATTCTTGAGAGGGCTCGATGCATGTTGTCCAATGCAGGCCTAAGCAAGGAGTTTTGGCCAGAGGCGGTTAACACAGTCGTATATTTAATCAACAGAAGCCCCTCATCGAGATTAGATTTTGATATCCCCGAAGAAGTTTGGTTGGGCAAATGGATTTCATATTCTCATCTTCGAGTTTTCAGCTATGAAGCCTTCACCCATGTCCCCAAGAAAAAGAGCACGAAGTTGGATTCTAAGTCTTAGCACTGCATATTTGTTAGCTACGGTGAAGAGCAATATGGTTTTTGCTTGTGGGTTGCCAAGTAGCTTGTTCGTAGCAGGGATGTCGTGTTTAATGAAAAAAATTTCCAACTTTGCACAATTAGGGGACTTCTTCAAATGACTATTTCCAAGTTGATATGTTTAAAAATACAACAAATGTGCAAGATGCACAGGGGAGAATAAATGTTTCCCAGCCTGCAACGCTACCTGTCCACAAGTCTACACAACACTTAATATCTTTGCTAGACAAAAGTTCTCTTCCTACTCAACTATTTAATAACCCCAAGCCATCTTTGATATCTGGTTCCCTGCCAAAACAAAGTCTGGTGCAAACTCCCACACTGCCTATGGGAGACCAAAACTCAATGCAACCTTTGTCTATTGATTCGCAGCCATTTGCTAGAGGTACGTTGCATGTAGAGAAGCCTTCAAAGTCTTTACACACTTCTTATTTGCCTTTGACAAATTCAACACAGCCTTCCACCTCAGCACTGCCTTTGCAAAATGATGAAGAGACTTCACTTCCAACGCAGCTCTTTAACACTCCCACGTTGTCTCCTATGCATCCCACGTAGGCATCTGAAAGGAATTTTGGTGCTTTAAATTCTAAAGAAGCCTTTATACCTCAAGCACAGCCTATAGGAGACTTAACGCTATCCTCTTCAGTGCATACACAGGCTGTTAGAGACCCAACACCACCTGTTGGTGATCATTTGTAGGTAATCAAGTCTGCATCGCTGCCTTTTAATTCTACTACGTGCATCCTTTATAAGGTTCCCCACTGCCTTTAGTGTATACTTCACAATCTTTGGAAAGTGTTATAAAGTGTTTTGACTATTCAACTAACTCCTTGGGATTTCACATGCAGCCTCTGGTAGATCCCTCACTACCTACAAGTGATGTTCGGTATGTGCCAAGTATGGCACTAGTTAATTTACAGATACAAGGGAACTTACCAGAATAGAGCATTGGAGGATATGTTCAAAAATAGAGCAGTGTGCAGGAATAGGGCAGTTTTGATGTGCAAAGGCAAAGTATTCGAACACATTTGTAGTCTGATATAGAAGATGTGAATGGGGAAGATCAGTATGAGGACTTGGAGGAGTTGTATGAAGAAGTTCCCGAGGTTGATCTTAGAGTGGCTAAAACTATTGTGCCCCTAGCTGAAGAAGAGAGTGTAGATGTTGATGTGGATGTTGATGGTGTAATTGATGCATATTTTGAGGACCCAGAGGACTATGCTGATGCAGCAGGGTATGAAGTTTTGCTTGAACATTTTGCAGAGATTGATAACTTTCCCAAAGGGGTTCCTCAAACTGCCAATGTTATTGAGGATTATCTTCCTTCATTTTTTATTGGCTAGGAAGAAACAAAAGGAGGAAGCAATGAAAGTGATTGCCTAGAAGGTGAAGAGAGAGATTCTTCAGAAGATGAGGTTCCTTCTAGAACTACTGTTAGCAAAGATAGTGCAATTTGTAGAGAGCTTCGAAGCCTAGAAGGTGATATGGACAGAATCTATGAGGGTATAGTAACAGATAAGTATTCAAAAATGCATTCTCAAGTTGATGTCCACTTAAGCACAAATGAGGAGGTTGTAAGTTTCTTGAATGAGCTTGATATCTTATTTAGTATGTATGATGAAGCAATATCAATTCATGAGGCATTGACTGTAATGTCATAAGTTCACTTGCTACACTAGGCAGTGAAGAGATTTTGTAGACAACTTGAGGATATTATCGATGCTTTGATGAAGATTGTTCCAAGGGAGAAGTTCAAGTTCTGTAGGACTTCTCTTGGCATTGTCAAGCTCTGACAATAAGCCTGGAGTGGGGGATATCTCTGCGCAAATCTCTTGTAGCTCGGATTGGACTTCAAGTGGGAGATTGTTGGTGTAATAGTTACATTGACTACAGCCCAATCCTCACATGGTGTAACGATTTTGTCATCCCACTACTCCCTCTTTATTTGTGTCAACTACTGCATGATTTCTCTTCAACGATAAGGTTATAGTTAGTGCATTTCGCAGGTTTTTAGTATTATTGACTATTGTTAGTCTTGGAGTGGAGTTAAATGTATATAGCTATAGGAACAGCGGAGAGATGAGTTATATATTGAGCTACAAATATATTGTAATAGAGTTTTTCATTCTGGACTGAATACAAAGAGCTATCCCCTGCTCAATGTGGATGTAGCCAATTAGTGAACCACATTAAAAAACTTGGGTTTTTTCTCTTTTGCATCTATTCTGAGTTTGTTATATATTTGATTTAAATTATTTTCTTTTGTCTGTATTGTTTTTCCTTCACTCAACACTAAGGACCTTTCAACAAATTCTTTTTGAACATATCCTGCAATCATGGCATTCCCTAAGACCACATTTCTTTTCGGCATTTTGAAAAATCAAATAACATGCCTAATATATGCTTAACCACATTATTCATGTGCGGCTACTAGCGCACTTGCAACCACAACATTTGAAGCTTTTCCAACAAATTTGTTTGGTGCTTTTTCTACACTTTAAAATTGATAAATCTTGTTGGAAAGGTAAATTTCTCCAATGTATTTTTTTCCATGGTTCTTTTTCCATATAGAATCATCAAAATATATAATGTAATTAGGTTTTACACTCATTTTAGGGGTCCAAGATTCCAAGAATGCCTTGTATAGTTTGGTTGATTGCCTTGATTCCAAGAATGCTTTCATAATTTGGGCAAACACATTGATTCCTAGAGATAGTTTGTATACCTTTATTACCATCCCTTTCATCTTGAAAGAATCTTATGATCTTCTTAGCAAATGGGTTGTATCAGATGGTTTGTTCTTTTAACCATATTCCTAAACAAATATGTAAAATTTATTATTAAGTTTTCTCAGAAATCTTTTCAAATCTTTAAAACTCTGTAATCTCTTAAAAATAGTTTGAGTTTCACGACTGCCATCAATTATTGTTACACTCTAGCTAAAACTGAGATTCATGTTATGATAAAAAGAATCTATTAACTGCTTAGACGGAGCTCATGAGATTGAGAAGCTGGCATGAAACTTTCATGGTATGTACTACATTTTGAATGGTAGTGTGTTCACACTGTCAGCCTCCTAATTGACTACAATTTAAAGGAGGAAAGAAGAATGAAGAGCAGTGTAATATGTAGGATTAACCTGCTTGGAAAATCAGGGAAGACATCTTTTGGGTATTTCATTTGGCAAGGTTGTTGCCTCACCTACTTCTCTTTCTCACCTACTGGTGGACATGAATGATGTTCCTTCAACAATCATTTTCTCTTTCTCACATAAAATAGCTCATTCTTTTGCTTTACACAAATCCATTTTCAACTCTTAAATGTACTTTCAACATGCTTCCCACAAATGTTTGAAGGGATTTCTAGTTTATTTGTATTTTCTATTTGTGGTGTAGTGTACTCTTATACTCAGTTTTGATGAAATTATAGCACTCTTTATCAATATTACCTTACCTTGAAATGTGTGTTGAGTTTAAAAAGGTGATCGCTTTAAGAATTTTGCAAGAATAGCATTTATTCTATAGCTGGAAATTTGATCGCACCGGGTTCTAAAACACTCAATGCTCAACTCTATTTTTTCCTATACACTCCATTCACTGATACCTTGTCTCAACCTTAAACCATTTCCTACAGACTTACTGTCACGATGGCGACAGGAACCAAGTAGTAAAGAAAAGGATTAGAAAAACAACACATGCAAGCAGTTCATAATCAAAATTATTCATATGACAGGAACTACCATAAATTCAATCTCAGTTCTAACCAACTACAGGAGCTGTCCTCACACAAGCTACAGAAACATAATGATCCAGAATTTAGTCTTTTCATTCCATTCAGTCAAATCAGCCTCTATTACTAAACATCACAAACTTATGCAAAATCACATCCACATAATGTATCGATCCACATGCTGGACCATCAACACCTATCTACTATGTTCTGCTTCCTAACCTCGTCTACCTCTAACTGGCCTTTATCTCCTTCTTCTAGTCTAGACTATTTGGCCTTGGGCCGCATTTGATTCCTTCTTATCTGCCTAATGAATCAACCTTCTCTATTCGACTTCTTTTATTATCAGCCTTTTCTCTTATTTACGGACTTTTCTTCTACATCAACCTCTCTACCTTCTTCGGCCTCTCGTCCTTCAATTCCGGCCTCCTCACAATTTGTTTTTTGGGCTTCTTTATTTCATCACCCCTACCATATGTTTGGCCTCCTTGTCTGCAAATGTCAGCCGCCTTTATCAGCCTACCTATTATCTTCTTTATAACTGACGATCATCACAATCATCTCTACCTTTTGTCTTGTTTGCCCGATGCCTCACTTTCTTCTCCTTCTTTCTGCGGATTCCTTCTTGTTTAGGGTGAAATTTGATAGTTTAATTAAACTAGGTCAACTACCACAATTCCACCACTAAGCATTGGGAGGACAAAAGCCAAGCTTCTAATCACTTTGTCTGTCCCTTACGCTCGCGTGGTTATGAAACCTAAGGCCCTAATCAAGATTTTATCAAGTGTTTTCCTTTCAACCAAGTAAAACCCTAATTATGCCTTAAATCAAAAATATATAGAAACTGATGAAGCAACTGGTAAAACTGATCACAAAAGTGCAGAGATAGAGTTCCAGAGACATTGTACCCAAATTCTAAGGGCTACATGGACTAGGGTGCCTTCTCTAGTGTCCTAAAAGCTTCCACATGGGAAAATCTTCTGCACAGGGTGTCTGAGACTACTGAAAGGCTTCCAAATCCCAGAATAAACCCTTGGTTGGACTAGGGTGCCTGCTCTAATGCCCTGCAAGTCTCAGAATCTGAAAATCTGAAAATATGTCACGACTAAACCCGCAATATCCTCATTTATGTAGTTTCTTTCCACCAGAACTTGCAAAACACGATCTGTACCTACAAAAGAAGGAGAATGTTGCAGCTATATAGGAGCTTGCCTTAGTCAAGCCCTGTCTTTGGTATTTCTACCTCAACAATAGCCAAAGATAAAGATTTGCAAAAGTGTGTGCAAACCTAACAATGTGTTATACATAAAATCAAACCCTAGATGTCTCAATCAAGGGAAGATCAACAATTTGCTTTGCATCAATAAACACATACAACTTCACCTCAAGGAGATGAGATAAATGAAGACTTGCATGAACAATAAGGCAAATTAGCAATGTCCGCAAAGGATCTCCAAGCTTGTTGTTGGAGGCTTCAACCCTTCTCTCGATCATGCAAAGGGTGTATAGACCCTAGGAGGAACAAGATAGACTCTAGATCTTGATTCTTAATCTTCATCCATTGTCTCCAAGATAGCAAATAAAGAATACTTCGAAGAGCTTCAACAAGTCACTGATCTTCAATGGCAATTGTAGCAGAGTTTTGGCATCAAGCTTGCATAAGAATTGTGTGTGATAAAATGATCTACAAATGTCTTTTTATATCTATCTTTAGGGAATTCAAATTTTGAAATAATGTCTCGATATCGTGTGAAAATCAAGAATTTGAAAATAGAATCTCGAGGCACTCGGCAGGAACAAACACTTCACCAAAATTCAAAATCCTATGAAATGGGGGAGGACTAGGTCATGGACGCCCAAGTGCTAGTCCCCAATTTTAGTTCAGAACTACATTTTTGGGGGTCCTAGGGACCCAAGTTTCAAATCTCTTTCTAGGTTCTATCAATAAGTTACCTTAAAAAGTGAATAGACTGCTCCTAGACTCAGTCAATCAGGGTTTTAGGAAGGCTAAAAAGAAAAGGTTGAAAGGTCACCAAGAGTGAAGCTAAACTGAGGGAAATTGTACCATTCCATACAGGAGGACAATTTTTGACGTTACATTTAGCCCCCACTTTAGTGGCCATATGACACTACGTGCATATACAACTAAAGGACAATAAAATGCATCAATCATCAAAAAGGATACCCAAAAGGATATTGTAGAGTAGGTTGAAGCATTGTCGCTGAGAAGGAAGAAGCCCCCAAGTCTGCAATCCTGCAAGACCACAAATTTAGGAACCGCATCCTGCCAAGGAACACTTGTTAGAGAAATCAAAATCAAATCATCCTGCAACCACCACTAATGCATCAGTATCAAAAATGCTAAGGGGGTTGAGTGATGAGGCAGGGAGGAAATCAAGGGAGACATATGCCCCCCTTGTTTCTGCTTGCTTTGTCTGAGAGTAGAAACAAGGAGATATCCACGCATTGATTTCAAGGAAAATGTGTTGTGAGGGTCATTTGAAGAAACAATGCTCAAACGCCACATTGGGGAAGAAAGAGAGTGGAACCAAGATTCCAATGTAACAAACAGCACTAAAATCAATGTTCAACAGCTGAAGGAAAGGGCTCAAGAGTGAAAGAGCACACTTTTGCACCTAGTTAGGGATAGGATTTCTCACTCACTTAATGTAAAAGGGAGTTGTCACTTATCACTTAACTCATTCTTATTTCTTATCATTGCAAAGAGAGAGAGAGAAGGAGAATAGGAGAACAACCATGCCGAGTCGACGTCCATACCATCCACCACGACTAGAGATGCTCCAAGTCTGAGTGGCAGAGAGACGCTTCGAGGCTGAGGTAGGGTCCTGATTCCATCCTTCTGTCGTCTTTTGTTGTTTTCACATTTATCAATTTCTATGCCAAGGGGGGAAAGTGGACAGGGGTGCCCAGGTCCACCTAGGGTGCCAGAGTCCCTCTAGGGTACCCTAGTCCCACAGGGGCGCCAGTGTCCCTCTAGGGCACCTTAGTCTTCTTGGGGTGCCCTGGTCCACAGAGGACACAGGCCCTAGGCACAGGCATTCTGTTCAGTTCATGTTAGTTTATTTTGGTTTTTAGCGGGGATTTTGATACTCTTCTTTTCTTTCTGATCTGTAGGATGTCCCTAAGATGTGTGAGCACACAGGTGGTTGTCTAATGGCACTTCTGCAAGAGTGTGCTAACTCTTTGACTACCACAGAGAGAGCATTTACAGATGGTGGGCCTATGGTGGGCATTTGAGATGCCCACAATCAGATTCCACTACGCGATACTTATGACACTGATGGAGAGATGGGATGCAAATACATCCACATTCCACTTACTGACAGGCGAGATTACCATCACACTGGAGGATGTATTTAGGATCCTTTGACTTCCAATCTGAGGAGAGACAGTGAGGGTTGTTAGACATCGCTCAGCGGAGTATACTCACGAGAGTCAGCTATATTACTTAGGTCGCACTTTTTCATAGGCAGAGAAAAGACACATTCAACTCTGTTTACTAGAGCAAGGATGTAGATACATTCCCTTACTACGGAGGATCATGATTGTCATAGTCACACTAGCCATCGCACCAAATGGATGAGGCACACACCTTCACGAGGGTCTCGTTCACACTATTAGAGCGATGGAGGAGCATCAGACTATCTACACATGGGGGCATAGTATGCTTGTGCACCTATATCGTGACTTAGGGTGATATGTCCACTACGAGATGCAGATTCTGATGGTCTGCACATTACTACAGGTTTGGGCCTTTGAGCACATTAGGTGCACAGGACCGGTGGGTATTCCTATAGAGGCAACATTCACCCATCCGCATGTCTATTCCTATCCACTTGTCAGGTGTTGGAGGCACGACAACCTGTTATATTGGAGAGTAGTATTTGATAGATTACAACCTGGTGATATCATCTGGAGATCGTATCGGGGCTACATCAGATGGCCTGGCAAGCAGAGGTAGCTAGCTCAGATGCAGAGGGATTGGCTGATGGTCGGTTGCCTCGATCATGTCATATCATGGTTCTACTTTGATAGGGTGGCATGACAATTCAGACAGGTACAGGATGTTCTTATAGTTCATCTGAATGATGCTTGTGCAGCTCAGAGTGTAATTAGAGCCCATATTGTCCAACGGCCGACTATAGTAGACGTACCACTTAGCGATGACGAGGGTCCTAAGGATGTAGAGCCAATATCAAGCGCAGATGATGTCGGGTACACCCGAGCATATCAGACCTAGTGGTACATAGCATAGCCTGCACCTATCTTTCCACCTGGGCATCCTATAGGAGATGCCCGACCTTGGGCCTGTCACGCGAGTGACACAGGGGTGGAGGTCGATGTAGTATGAGGAGGTCCCATCATAGTACGTCTTCAGAGCGAGATCGCAATAGAGCTAGCAAGAGACAGACACTGATGAGGAGACCAAGTCGAGACTGTGGTCTAAGGCTCGTGGTCCTACTCCTGTAGATGATGCGAGGCCTAGTCAGATAGAGTGAGGGGAGAGTAGTAGGTCTATGCCCCCAGCTACAGATTAGACAGCAGAGCTCATCACACTATGGGCGATCTGAAATCCATCCTAGCGAGATGGAGATCCAGGTAAGGTTGGATTTATTATTTTATGTGTTGTATAGTTTATTATTTGTGATTTTTATGGGAGTCTAACATCTATCTCATCCTCTATTTCATAGTTGGGACTGATGCATGGCGAGACTTTGTGAGTCGCGTCATAGGAGACATCGTACTGACAGATGCCTTAAAGCATCAGGTGCAGGCAGGCTATTTGCCACGATCATCCACTGGGCGTCATGCTAAGATATTTATGCATGTCGTCAAATATGAGACTGCTACAAAGGCCATGCTAGAGCAATCTGCACGAGAGAGAGAAGAGTTTTGACAGAGAGCTGAGCACGCTGAGGCTGAGATCAAGGCACAATGAGAGCAGATGGTAGTGGTTACTACATTGGAGGGAGAGCTAGTTGTCAGTGAGTTCTTACTGTGGGAGGTTCAGCAGCCAAGAGCTGACAGAGATAGGGTTCAGGCTGAGAGAGACCGGTACCATAGGATGTACTAGGAGGCACATGAGTGGGTGATAGAGATGTGAGGTGAGATCAGGGGGTTCCAATCATGAAGCGTCTCTAGGAGTCATTCGCAATCCATACCCATGCATGGTCCGGCTTCTGTCACTCGCACACTATGAGGGCCTGAGGGTACTGGCGATCGAGGCTCAGCTATGTAATTCATAGACTTTAGGCACTATGACATCCCATTTTGTTTTGAGGGATAGTCGACTCAGATGTATACATGAAACTGAGATATATATATGATGTTTACTTCTTTTTATCTATGTGTAATGGCTTTTGATCTATCACATGTGATTTTTGTAAAAATGCAACTTGTGATGATGTCTAAATGCTATAATTAATTACTATTGTGGTATTCTAACAATTCTAAAAAGAACATGTAGTAACAAACACAATGATTAATTATCTTACACATAACTTTTAACTTCCATGCTATATTCAGTTAATACAAAAGTGATCTAAGCAATTATTACTAAAACACGATGCAACAATGATCAACTGAACAGAGATATAATGTCAAATGAATTAAGATAAAACAATACTATCTTGTCGAAATTGAATCTAATCTATGTGCTAAATTAGGTTATGAACATTTAACATTAGATCTTTAAGCATTAAATCTTTTGAGGTGTGCTGTATTAATAGGTTCTTTAAGCGGCATACCTTGCTCATCGGCTAACTTATACACTCCAGATCCAAAGGTTTTAGTGATTATGTATGGTCCAAGCCAATTAGGGCTGAACTTACCTTTTTCACCAGGCAGTGCGTTTACATTGTGTTGATTTTCATAAAGAACCAACTCCCCAACATTAAATGAACGTTGTATGACTTGTGCATTATAGGCTCGCTGCACACCTTTTTGATAAACCATGAGATGTTCAAGAGCGTTAATACATCTTTCATAAAGCATCTTAAGTTCCTATAATCTTTTCTCTCATTCTATGTTATCATCCATGATATCTCTTAGGGAAATTCACAAGGAAGGAATTTCTAACTCTAAGGGCATTATCACATCTGCATCGTAGATGAGATTTACGGTGTGTTACTCATGGCTGTTCAAATACTTGTTCTATAAGCCCGTAGTGCATAGGATAATTGCATATGCCAATCTTTTTTATTTTTATTAACAGTTTTCCTTAGAATCTCTCTAATAACCTTGTTTGAAGCTTCTGCTTGGCCGTTGGATTAATGGTAATAAGGTGTAGAGATGCGATGTTGTATATGATATTTTTCAAGGAATTTTTTTATGTCCTTGTTCTTAAATGGTGTACCATTGTCTGAAACCAAGGAAAAAGGTATTCCAAATTGAGAAATTATGTTATCTTGTATGAATCGACAGATTACATCAATGGTCGTGGATCGCAAAGGGACCACTTCGACCCATTTTGTAAAATAATCAATAGCAGTAATGATAAATGTATGTCCCTGAGAGGAGGGCGAGGAAATTTTACCTACAAGATCCAAGCCCCAGATAGAAAATGGCCATGGTGACACCTAGGCACAAATCTCTTGAGCAGGAGCATGGATGAGGTGTTTATGTTGTTGACATTGCGAGCATTTCTTGACGTAAGAAGAGGAATCTTGCTCCATATGCTACCAATAGTACCCCATACATAACAATTTTTGCACCAACGATTTTCCACTGAAATGGCCTCCACAAGCACCAGAGTGAGCTTCTTCTAAATCTATCAGAATCTTTGCATTACTTAAACATCTAAGTAAAACACCATTATAACTTCATCGGTACAAGACATTTGATAATATAATGTATCGCACTGCTAGTTTGCGTAAGGGGAGTGAAGCATTCTTAGATGTCAAGTCTAGAATGATTCCATCACGTAAATAATTGAATATGTTGGAGAACCATTCATTAGTGTATGTATTACCACAGAGTTCTAAATGCGCAACTATAGGGCTTTCAATTATCGATGTCTTAAGATTATGAACCACGAAGGTAAATTCCTCAGGAGAACCATTCAGGGATATAAGGGAAGATGTGCTTGCCATTGCATCCACATGCTAATTATCTTTCCTAGGAATGGTATCGATCGAATATGATTTGAATTATTTTAAGAGAGATAATGCAAACTCATGATATTGAGAAAGCTTATCATGCTTAGTCTGATACGATCTCGTGATTTGTTTAAGAATCAACTGAGAATCACCGTATATTGTAATATTCTTGATGCTCAGAGCCAAGGTTGCATGAAGTCCAGTGATAAGAGCTTCGTATTCAACTATATTGTTTGTGCATAAGAAATCTAAGCTATAAGATAAGGGGATCGGCTTACCAATGGGAGGTATTAATATAACACTAGCCCCAAAGCCAATTTGACATTTTGATCCGTCGAAATATAATTCCCATTTTTCATCTGCAGAGATTGTTAAAATTTGTTCATCAGGAAACGCATCGACATTTTGAATAGAAAAAGGTGAGGGAGCATCAACTAATTGATTAGCTATCACTTGCCCTTTAATTGCTTTTTGTGAGATAAATTTGAGATCGAATTATGTTAACAACATAACCCATTTAGCAAGACGACCTGATAAATCTGTTCTTGCAAAGAGATGTTTCAAAGGGTCAAATTTTACCATTACATGCACTTCAACATTTAAGAGATAATGTCTAATCTTTTGAGTGGCAAACACTAAAGCTAAGAAATTCTTCTCTATGACTGTGTATCGCACTTCATAATCTAGAAAAGTATGACTAATGTAATAGATAGCACATTCTTTGCCTTCAGCATTATGCTGTGCTAACAAAGTCGCTAGGGCATTGTTAGATGTTGAAATGTATAACTAAAATGGTTTATCAGAAACAGCGGGTTGCAAAATAGGTGGATTAGCTAAGTAATCCTTTAAGTCATTGAAAGCTTTTTGACATTCAACATTCCATTGGAAATGAGCATCTTTCTTTAGTAGTTGCGTAAAGGGGCGAGTCCTATCTGCGAGTTGTGAAACAAATCGGTGAATGGGCTTTATCTTTCCCTACAAACTACGAAGTTGAGATATGTTCTTAGGTATTTGCATATTAACAACCACATCTATCTTTTTTCATGTCAACTTCTATACCTCGATTTGAAACAATAAATCTAAGTAACTTTCCACTGTCTATGCCGAAAACACACTTACGGGGACTCAATCGCATATTATATTTTCTTATGCGCTCAAATATCTGTCAAAGATTTGTCACATGATCCTTACGGTGGATAGACCTCGCTAGGATGTTGTCAACATAATATTCTAGAATATTGTGCATATAATCATGAAATATAAGAGTCATCGCACGTTGGTAAGTAGCTCCTGCATTCTTAAGTCCAAACGGCGTGACTACCCAACAAAATGTAGCCCAAGGTGTTATAAAGGTTGTTTTATACTGATCAAGAGGATTTATGAGGATTTGATTATATCTTGAAAATCCATCCATAAACGATAGTAACTCATGTCTAGCTATGGAATCAACAATCATATCAATATTAGGGAGCAGAAAATCATCTTTCAAAGATGCCAAATTTAAATCCCAAAAATCTGTGCACATTCTTATATGGCCATAGGGTTTAGTGACAGCAACAATATTTGAGATCCACGGAGAGTAGTCAATAGGTCGAATAAAACTAGCTTGTAAGAGTTTTTCTATTTTAGTTTTGACAAGCAACGCAATCTTAGGATTCATCTTACGAATCTTTTGTTTGAATGGCTTAGCATCTGGTTTCAAGACAATATTGTGCGTTACAATCTAAGGATCTATACCAGGCATGTCTGAATAATTCCAAGCAAACAATTCTGAGAATTCATTCAACAGTTTAGTCATTTCTTCTTTTTCTTCCGCATCTAAACAATCACCAATAGGGATAACTTTTTCAGGATTATCCTTATCCATAACAACATCGATAGTCTTTCCATTAAGGAGAGTACTATGGTCAGGGGGATTGTAGGATTGTAATTGTTCTTCAAGTTCTTCAGTTTGCTCTACTATTGCAGTTATTGTGCTAGTGGTCTTTCCAAAATATGCATCATTGTTTAAACAATAAGGTAGGCCACGTTTATGGTGATAACAAGGAATACCATCATAAGTACCCAAGAAGTCCATTATCATTTCATCCACCATAAACATATCTAATGGAAGTGATCCTAGAGGACAATTGGTGTCAATCATCTCAGGGAATATCAAACTAAGTGTTGATATTGTATTCACATTTAGAGTAGAGCATTTGCAGGCCTTGGATTCCTTAAAAGGATTATATCCAATGCCACTTGAGTAATGTTGCGAAGCAGATTCTATAGGGACTTTGATTCCTTGTTGATTTATGCCACAACCATTACCTACATAGTCACAATTTTTGTAAAGGGTCCAGAATCCTCTGCCATAGAGGGAGACCATTTCTTTAGATGAAGGCGGAGCTTCATAAGTCTCATAATCAATAGTATAACTCAGAGTATTATCCTAATTTGTAACCAAAGAAGTCTTATGTTTATCATTCGAAACATGCGATGTGATCGATGCAATATTTTATGTTTCGGGGACGAGGTTTTTAAGTTTATATTCTCCTATGGAGGAAGATGCAAAATCTAACGAACCCCAGTCATCACCAACAAATGCATTCAATTGTTTAGACTCTTGCATAACATTTTTAGAGGCAAGAGGAGCTGACAATTTAACTTTCAGATTGTTTAAAATCTTACGACCAACAACATGTTTATGCACTTCCATTTGCAAACAATTATTAGGTTCAAGATCCAAATGGATAGTATGCAATTTACCTTTAAATATAAACTTAATCGAACTGTGCAAAGTAGAAGGAACCGCTCCTAATGCATGTATCCAAGGTCTACCCAGAATCATGTTATAAGATAGAGAACAAGGCATTACATGAATCAAGGTAGACACCATCACAGGTCCAACTTTTATAGGTAGAGTTACAGTGCCCACATATTGTCGTCCAACATTATCAAAGCCACGGATACTTAACGACTCTAGTTTGATAGCAGATACATCAACTTTAACCTTATGCAATAAATCAATACCACAAAGATTAAGGGCTGACCCTTTATCAATCATAACTCTCTTAACCAATGTTTTGTTGATTGTAATAAAGATAACCAAGGGATCATACTGCTTCTAAACCTCGAGAGATGGTAACTCATGTTGTTGAAATAAAATGTTTATTTTCGTTGCGTGCATACAATCTAGTAAAGTGGCAACATCATTTGGTTTAATAGCAGGAGGAACAATCACCTTCTGTAAAGCTTCTTGAAGCATTCCATGGTAAGTAGGTGAAGTTTGTATAAGTTCCCAAAGAGATATCTTTGTAGGAGTGGTGCGAAGCTACTCTACAAGATCATAGTCTTTACCACCTTTATATGTTAAATGAGGTGCTTGAGGAAGCATAGGTTGAGAAGCTGGTAAAGATATCGAAACATTCATTTGTTGTGTACTTTGTTTGTTATTATGAGTGTTATATGCATGAGAAACCATATTATGATTGGTTTGTTGTAAGTTTTGTTTCATAATTTGTTTTGCACAATCATAAATGTAATTAGGAGATTGAGAAGAGGATGAAAAACCTTTAACCACAAGGATAGGTTTAGAGGATGGTTGAACCACACTTGCACATAGAATGACCACAATTTTTAGTTTTTCAATCTCTTCTTTAGGTTTAGGCACATAAATTACATTTACAAATCTTTGAAACAATGACGACTTAGAGGCCATAGTGGAATGTTCAATTGAGATAAAGTCCTCAAGGGCTTCATCTAACATATCGAAGTCATCACGACTAAACAGTTCATCATAAGCATGAAAATCTTGCAAAAAATAATCTGACATTTTAACATGTTCTATTTAAACCAAGATTTAAATGCACAATGATGGCCTTTGCAAATGAAATACAATATCCAACAATAAATGCTAATTTCCAACTCTTTTGGTGTCACAATAAAGAATGTAATCCACAATTTAACATATGCAATTTCACTAAAGAGGTTTTTTCAATCCAATTATGCTCTAAAACAACAAATTATTTCAAATCTAAAGTATAAAAGGATGCAAATTCTTTAAAACTCAGGTTCACCAAAATGTCTAGGGTGAAATTTGAAAGTTTAATTAAACTAGGTTAGCTACTACAATTCCATCGCTAAGAATTGGGAAGACAAAATCCAAGCTTGTAAACAAGCTTCTAATCACTTTGTCTGTCCCTTACGCTCACGTGGTTATGAAACCTAAGGCCCTAATCAAGATTTTATCAAGTGTTTTCCTTTCAACCAGGTAAAACCTTAATTATGCCTTAAATCATAAATATATAGAAACTGATGAAGCAATTGGTAAAACTAATCATAGAAGTGCAGAGTTAGAGTTCCAGAGATAGTGTGCCTAGATTCTAAGGGCTGCATGGACTAGGGCACCCACTCCAGTGTCCTGAAAGTTTTTGCACAGGAAAATCTTCTGCACAGGGTGTCTGAGACTACTAAAAGGCTTCCAGATCCCAGAATAAACCCCTAGTTCGACTAGGGCACCCACTCCAATGTCCTGCAAGTCTCAGAATCCAAAAATATGAAAGTTTGTCACAACTACACCCGTAATATCCTCCTTTCTATAGCTTCTTTCCACTGGAACCTACAAAACACAATCTGCACCTACAAAAGAAGGAGAATGTTGTGGCTATATAGTAGCTTGCCTTAGTCAAGCCCCGTCTTTGGTATTTGTACCTCAATAATAGCGAGAGATAAAGATTTGCAGAAGTGTGTGCAAACCTAACAATGTGTTATGCATAAAATCAAACCTTAGATGTCTCAATCAAGAGAAGATCAACAACTTGCTTTGCATCAATAAACACATACAACTTCACCTCAAGGAGATGAGATAAATGAAGACTTGCATGAACAAGAAGGCAAATTAGTAATGTCCATAGAGGATCTCCAAGCTTGTTGTTGGAGGCTTCAACCCTTCTCCCGATCATGCAAAGTGTGTACAAACCCTAGGAAGAACAAGATAGACTCTAGATCTTGATTCCTAATCTTCATCCATTGTCTCCAAGATAGCAAATAAAGAATACTTCGAAGAGCTTCAACAAGTCACTGATCTTCAATGGTAATTGCAGCAGCGTTTTGGCATCAAGCTTGTATAAGAATTGTGTGTGATAAAATGATTTACAAATGTCTTTTTATATCTAGCTTTAGGGAATTCAAATTTTGAAATAAAGTCTCGATATCGCACGAAAACTGAGAATTTGAAAACAGAATCCCGAGGCACTCAGCGGGAACCGACACCCTGCCAAAATTCAAAATCCTATGAAATGGGGGAGGACTAGGGCGCAAGCACCCAAGTCCTAGCCCCCAATTTCAGCTCAGATCTACATTTTTGGGGGTCTTAGGGACCCAAGTTTCAAATCTCTTTTTAGGTTCTATCAATAAGTTACCTCAAAAAGTGAATAGATTGCTCCTAGACTCAGTCAATCAGGGTTTCGAGAAGGCCAAAAAGAAAAGGTTGAAAAGTCACCAAGAGTGAGGAGCTAAACCGAGGGAAATTGTACCATTCCATATAGGAGGACAATTTATGACATTACACTTATGTTGTCCCACCCTCTTCCATCTGCAACTTCCTTTTTTTGTCTCTCAACCAACTCTCTCCTTTTTCCTAACGGCTATCACTTCTTGGCCTTTTGCTTTTTCTTAACTCCTCTCCTCTGACTGACTGCCTTCTTCACAAGAATGATACTCATTTATTTCCCTCTCTCTCTACTCCAATCCTTCATAGCCACATTTTTATTTCTTTCCTTTCTCTGCCGTTACAAGAGGCAGTTGCTCCACCACCTTCTAGCTGCTCTAAAACCATTGTGAGGTGTTTGGTTTTCCCACGGTCATACCTCTATCTTTCACGTCCACCATATCTGGCCATCCATCTTCCTTTTGTAACTATCCCAATGATCATCTATTATAGCGAAAGGAGCTAACCTTTGTATTATCAGGGACAGGGAAATATACAGACTGGCGACAGGATTCTTTTTACTATCTCTGGTTACTAGTGATAGGATTCTTTTTACTATCTCTGGTTACTGGCGACAGGAGAGTAATGAACCGCCGAGGTGACAACAAAAATAAAAAAATCCACAGAAATAAAATTAAGCACGATGCCCCTACATCAAACTCCCAGGGGAGAAAAGATCATGTGCTCCTGCACATGTGTTGCTTCTACAAGCTTAACTATCTCTTCCTCTTCTTCCACATTCTCTCTAGCCCATATGCTATATTCCTCCAACATTGTTGTGCATCATTGTCTGCTATCCTCACAGAACTGTCTTCAACAAATCCATCCTCCTCTAATTTCTAATTCTCTTTACATTTATATCTAATATATCATAAACAAATGGAAAAATTTCCATATCTTCAACATTACCTACTAAATTATCAACATTTACCATCTCTACATCTAATTTTCTTTCCAGCCACTCTTCCTCCATGGCCATCTGCTACAACAAAGTATTTTTAGACTCATCCTTTATCATCTTCCTCTCCAAATCTACAACATCTTCAATATTCATTTCTACAACCACTTCTGCATCATTGTCTTCAATTTTCTCTGATGTCCTACTTATGCTCAAACCTTTAATCTTCTTATTCCATTCTTTCTCAATGGCTGGAAATTGTCTCTACAAATCATCTCAAGTGTCTTTGGTTGCTGCTCCTTCTGCTAATTCTATTGCTGCATCATCTTCCTCATTCTTCTGCTTGTCTTCTTCTCCTTGGAACACTACTGCTCCCATATCCAAATTTGCACTCTTATGCCTTTCAACATATGCCATTGTTGTCCTCTTTTCATTTTCAACTCTTCTAATCAACTTTTCTCCTTGTATGGCATGCTTAATGCTACACCTTTCAATCTACCTTTGTTTACCTTCTTGCTTCTTCTAATATTTTCTCCTCTTCAACTCCTTCTCATCCACCTTCTTCCACATTTATTCCTCATACTCACCCATCTCCCAATCACTATCCAACTCATCAACATCGGCAACTTCCTTAAAATAATAAGCCTTATAACCATCATCAAATTCATATTGCCCTTCTGGCACTTTGTTTATCTCCTTCCTATCTTTTTCAACAAAATTAAAAATATCATTACTCCACTCAAATTGCTTACCTTTCACAACACATGGGGCATTCTCCAAGAGCTGCCACTCTAGTGCCTCCATTCTCTTCTCATCAGGTTCCTTCATAGGCTTTTTGTCAACATCTTTCTTTACAACCTCCATTCTTTTATCATTTATTGCAGCTTCCTTTGTCTTCTCTGCTACCATACTCTTTGCTTTCCAAACTTTGTTTGCCTCAACCTTGGGCTACCCTCTTTTTATTGCTGCATTTATGCTTCCCACTCTTTGCCTTGACTTCATCCTCAATTCATCTTCTTCCCTAGGCCTCCTTGTTGGCCACTTTATCTGCACATCTATTTGCTTCTTGTTCATCAACATACTCCTCATTCTTTGCATCAGCTTGTCATCACAAACATAATCAAAAACAACATTCTTCCTATATTCCAACTGTTGCTCCTCATCCATTTTCTCTTTTGCCAACATGGGACTATGTACCCATGATCCACCTATTTCCTCTTCTCATAAACTTGTTCATCTATATTCACACTTCTATGCACATGATTAAAACCAACATTAAAATCTTCATTTACAGAACAAAAATTAGTATTGCAACCTTCCCTTACCTGCTGCCCCGATTTATTCTCTTCATTGGATTCTTTAATTTCCATATTTTCCTCTACATGAGAAACTTCAGCTGCATCTATAACTTCTTCCAAAGCATCATAGAATCCAGGGGTTGTTTTCTTATATTCATCTTCTAACCGGAGATCCTCAACTTCATGCTCCTCTTCATTTTCAAGCACTTTCCAATGTACCCCTACTGCAAACACCTTTTGACATGCTGATGCAATCAACCTTCTCTCACCTTCAACTCTTTTTCTGGGTGCTATTCTTTCCCCTTCTCTCATCATCTTCAAGGTCTCATTCTTGACCTTCTCTAATGCATTCTTCATACCTGCATACATAGCTACAAAGACAATATTAAACAACAAAATAAGAGACCATAATGTCTCCTTCAGTGTCTTCTTCAGGGACACTCTTCTCTCTTCATTTCTCTTTTTCACAAGTGTTGCTTGCGGTACTTCTTCCTCTCTTCTTTCCTCATCTTCTCTCATGTTCTCTACAATGAGAACTTCATTCACCACTTCTGGTGCATTTTGCTCCTTCGGCAACCTCTTGTTGTCCCAACATCTCTGGGATCCTCTCATAGTCTTATCTTTTCCTTCTAAGGCTTCTACATTCTACCTTTTCCTCCTCTCAACTATCTCCAATACAGGTCACTTCACTTTTCTTGTCATTATCCATACCCAAAAATATTACTGGCTTTCTTCTTCAAGACATTGCTACCTTGCAATCATATACTCTTTTAAATCTCTTTTTAATGCCACCATCTCTCTCTCAAAATCTTTATTTTTCTTCTTCATGTTTTTCCTGACTAAGTTGCCTCACTTCGAT
The DNA here is from genome assembly GCA_027924645.1 of Cunninghamia lanceolata. Lineage (NCBI taxonomy): Eukaryota > Viridiplantae > Streptophyta > Pinopsida > Cupressales > Cupressaceae > Cunninghamia > Cunninghamia lanceolata. Next base: position 4,664,873 of record BSBN01000797.1, read on the forward strand.
GATCTACTCAACACTCAGAATCTTCTGCACTCTGATAGCACCAGGTTCTAAAACACTCAATGCTCAACTCTATTTTTTACTATACCCTCCATTCACTGATACATGGTCTCAACCTTAAACCATTTCCTACAGACTTATTATCACGACGGTGACAAGAACCAGACAGTAAAGAAAAGGATTACAAAAACATCACATGCAAGAAGTTCATAATCAAACATATTCATATGACAGGAACTACCATAAATTCAATCTCAATTCTAACCAACTACAGGAGCTGTCCTCACACAAGCTACAAAAAATAATGAACGATAATTCAGTCTCTTCATTCCATTCAGCCAAATCGGCCTCTATTACAAAACATCACAAACTCATGCAAAATCACATCCACACAATGTATCGATCCACATGCTGGACCGTCAACTCCTATCTACTATGTTCTGCTTCCTAACCTCATTCGCCTCTAACTGGCCTTTATCTCCTTCTTCTGGTCTAGACTATTTGGCCTTGGGCCACATTCGATTTCTTCTTATCGACTTGATGAATCGGCCTTCTCTATTTGACTTCTTCTTTTATTATCAGCCTTTTCTCTTATTTATGGCCTTTCCTTCTACATCAGCCTCTCTACCTTCTTCAGCCTCTCATCCTTCGATTCTGGCCTCCTCACAATTTATTTTTTGGTCTTCTTTATTCCATTGCCCCTACCATGTGTTCGGCCTCCTCCTTGTCTGCAAACATTGGCCGCCTTTATCGGCCTACCTGTTGTCTTCTTTGTAACTAACGACCCTCACAATCATCTCTACCTTTTGTCTTTTTTTCCCGACACCTCACCTTCTCTCCTTCCTTCTACAGATTCCTTTTGTTGTCTCGCTCTCTTCCATCTGCAACTCCCATTTTTTTTGTCTCTCAAGCGACTCTCTCCTTTTTCCTAACAACTCTCACTTCTTGGCCTTTTGCTTTTTCTTAACTCCTATCCTCTGAATGACTGCCTTCTTCACAGTAATGATTCTCATTTATTGCCCTCTCTCTCTCTACTCCAATTGTTCACAACCACATTTTTATTTCTTTCATTTCTCTGTCACTACAAGAGGCAGCTGCTCCACCACCTTCTGGCTGCTCTGAAACTGTCGGGAGGTGTTTGGTTTTCCCATGGTCATACCTCTATCTTTCACATCCACCATATTCAGCCATCCATCTTCCTTTTGTAATTGTCCCAATGATCATCTATTACAGTGACAAGAGCTAACCTTTGTATTATCAGTGACAGGAAAATCTATAGACTAGCAACAGGATTCTTTTTACTATCTCTGGTTACTAGCGACAGGATAGTAATGAACCACCAAGGTGACAACAAAAATTAAAAAATCCACAAAAATAAAATTAAGCACAATGCCCCTACATCAAAATTAGTAATTGAACGATTTTTTTAATTTGAGTTGGGGTCAGAGGAACAATGAATGGTAACTTGTTTAAATCCTAAGGTTAATTAATGTAGGGTTATCGTCGATGGATATGTTCCTTAAGGAATAATGATTTTGAGGGCATAAAGGTTGATTAGTACTAGATGTTAGTACTTACCTTATTGAGGTGTATTGGACTTGTTATGAGAGTGTGAATTGTAAGCTTTGACATCTATTGTAATCTTGTTACTTGTTACGTGGTAGGATTTGTAAATATTCCTTTTGGGAGTTTGAGACTTTTCTCTACCTTGACCAAGGTTGGATGGGTGTTAAACTCTCTTTCTAGTTGTAGGGAGATGGCAATTATAGATTGTGATGGTGTCGCTATTATTGTTGTATGGAATAATGACTAAATTATTCATTTGTGATGATTAGGATATTGTTAACTTGCATCAATAGACATTACTTAGTAATGTCAAAGGCATTTGAATGATAATTGTCCTATATGGACTTAACATTTTAATATTAAGGGGTTTGCATTCTTCCTTTAATTTAACTATATGTTGAATGCTATTTTAGTATAGTATCTAGTGTAGGATTACGATTCATAATGTGTGTATTAATGCTATTATTTTAAAAAATATTGTGAAATGTCAAATAAGGACATTGTCTTCAAGATATATAAATCCATCAAGTTAAATTTTAAGTTATCAATACCTGATAAGTACATTTGTGCTTTCTTGGTATCATGCCCACATTTCCCATGCGGTCACAACACGCATCACACGTGTCATGTCCACATTTGTCATGTGGTCATGACACAAAATATCAAAAAATTTCCCACGCTTCCCTAGAAACCCCCTCGCACACGTAAGCGTGCTCGGTGGCGTACGCTTAAGGCGTAAACAATACAGTTTTCAGCGAGGTAATACACACACATACGCATACCCAAACGCAAGAAGGCCAACAAGGGGGTCATCGCGACATGGTTAACACCGCTACAAGGGTTAAACTTACTAACCTTCTAAACCCTAAATTCGGATAAAATCTGGCAGCATAACGCCTCACAAGCGTGAGTGGGCTTTATTGCACTAACACTAATTTGCTCCTGAGGTTTCCTAATAGGATTAATAAATTTCTTACAACTCCCTAATTACATTGAAATTACAGTTGATTGAGTTAATGGAACATTTTTCAACAAAGCCTGAACATCTGTTCTCCTTCACGTTTTCTAAATTTTTATATTAATTTGTTCTCCTTCTAATTTTAGCGTTTTCAACAAAGCCTGTACATTTGTTCTCCTTCCTGTTTCTTTGAAATTTTATTTTTCTCTCTTTCACGTTCTCTATCAATCAGAGTTATCACTGCAGCCTTTACATTATTCCTAATTTCTTGGTAGATCAGTTCTCTATCAATCAGAGTTATCTCTGCATCCTTTTCATTATTCCTAATTTCTTGGTAGATCTGATCTCTATCAATCAGAGTTATCTCTACATCCTTTTCATTATTCCTAATTTCTTGGTAGATTAGATCATGTAAATAGGACTTACTAACTTCGTTGGACGAAGTCCACTAGGGTTCCGTTCTAGGTTTCATTCAACGTTTGAATTAATTTTGTTAATTAATTTGCCCCCAATCAGGTTTAATGGAATGTTAAATCTCAATTAGTACTCTTAGTCTAATACCGGAAAGATCGAGCATTTTCTCCTCTTTGTTTTCGCTTTTATGTTTCTTTCTCATTTTCTCAATTTAGCGTTTACTCAATTTACAAGTTGAGTTTAAATGGCCACATATGAAATGCATATGATGGCTTATTTTATTTATGAAGATATAAACACACACACACACACACACACACACACACACACACACACACACACACACACACACACACATATATGCTTATTTGCATTTATATCTCTAGGTTTTCTTTTATAGATATATATAATATATATATACATAAATAAATATATACACTTGGTTTTAAATGAATCAAAATTATTAATAAATATAAATAAATATATATATATATATATATTTATTTATATTATATTGTGTTACAAAAATTATCTTTTTCTTTTATAAAACCTATGCTTATTGTTTTATTTCATATTTTATTTTGAATCTCATTGAAAAGCCCTAACACTTTTTTTTTGTTTGAGTAGGGTCAAGGAGGGTGGCCATTTAAACTTGTAAATTTAAGGAGGCCGCAGGTGGAGGTCACAGAGAAGGGGAGCCGCGGTGAAGGGCGGTGGTAGCCACAGGGAGTGGCGAAGGGAGACAGAGGGGAGGGACAACGGTGGTGGTGAAGGGATGGCCGCAAGGATGAGAGGGCAGATGCTCTGAGCGGTAGTCGCGGGGAAGCTGTGGAACGGGAGTTTGCTGAGGGTTGTGGGCGGGAGACGGGAGTGGATTACACAGAAGGGCCACAGGGTTTATGTTTAGCGGGGAGTGTGGGGAGGGGGCGCAACCCCCACCCACATCCCACAGTGTGGGGTGTGGGTGGGGGCTCCGCCCCCTCCCCACACCCATTGTAAATAGCAGCGGTGGTGGGCGGTTCGAACCCCCCCGCCACTCTATCATTTTTTTTTGTTTGTCAGTGTTTAAAAAAAACTAAAACTTGCGAAATGTAAATTTATTTCCCCTTTGTATTTTATTTATTAAAATTTAATATATATATATATATATATATATATATATATATAAATTTATATACACAGCAATTTCTCAATCAACACAATTCACAGTCTCATTAATAAAACCTATAACTGGATATTTACAGAATATATGTATTTTATATATATATATATATATATATATATATATATATATATATATATATATAATTATATAATTATTACTGTCAAATAATTTTGTAAGGCAGAACAAATAAATCAGTATAAATTTGATTTTCAAATAATTTATATTTTCAAATGCACCTCTAATGACAAAATTAAAATTTATTTTTCTACCATTACACATGGATAAATAAATCTATCTCTCTTTTAAATCAATTCTAATTCAAGTCAATAACTCAATTTAAATATATTAAGCATATGATTTATGTTTACACTTTTTTTTAAGGGAAGATTTAATTGTATTTGCAATTAATTACAAACAAAACTCAAATGCATAACTATAACCAAATTTCATTTCTTTTCTTAGTAACAAATTACAACTTTATTTATTTACCACAACAACTAAATCACAACTTTGCTAATAAAAGTTTTAGGGATTACACAAAATCAATATCCTTTTAAAAACAAATTTCCTTCCTTCATCATTTCACAAATGGTAAAATTTAAATAAACAAACTATAATTATCAATACAATGAAAGAGGTTTTCTCACAATCTTAAAAAGACAAAATTTTACAACAAGAGAGAGAGAGAGAGAGAGAGAGAGAGAGAGAGAAGTTCTCCTCTTTGAAAATCAACAAGGATGAAGTTATTAATAAGACCAAGCTCTCCTCAAGAGCCTTAAGAGTAAAGGAAAATAAAATATTTTCCAAGACAAGTAAATTCTTCAATCTTCACACTAAGCTCCATGAAACTTGCATAACACACAAGGGAAAGAAACACCACACATCTTGCTCTCCTCCCTACCGTAGACCTGCAAGAGGGTCACCCCCGAGCTAGGAAGGTCATCCACACACCTAGGGAACTCAAATCCACCTCACAAAAAGACAACAAACATCTCAAAAGCACAATAATACACCCATGGATATTTACAACACACAACTCTACCAAGGTGAGTTTAAAAGGGGTAGGAGAGTGGACACACTCAACTCTAGAGTGCCACTCCTTCAAAATATCTCAACACAATTTTCTTCTTCTCATGGCCTCAAGCCAACATGTTAACAAAATTTCCAAAGGAGTTCATATTTTGGCTCTCAAGCCATATAATAAATTTCTCAAAAACACATAAAATGCCCTCAAGGCTTTCAACATCCCAAAACCAGGTAATGAACTCAAGGAGGATCACTCCTCCCCTACCCCACACTTGATGAGCATTTTCTCCCAAGTGGGAGAGGCTCTTTCAACACCCTACTAAATATTCCCCACAATAACAAAATACAACACAAGCAATATACCTTTCACACAATCATCATGCAAGCAAATTGAAATACAAGGGGAAGGCCTTAGCCTTGAAAACCAACCTTTAAAGCCCTAATATGGAAGAAGTTGATGTAGAGCTCCTCTAAAATCCCCTCCAACATAAGCCACCAAACTCCCTCTATCCTTTTCTCCCAAAAATAATTTCCAACAATAAAAATTCTCACAAATTCAACAACCCCTCACCTTATCCCAAGTGGGATTAAAAAAAGCCCAATCCATGAGCTTAGAGGAATGGGGAGGTGACACTTGTCACCTCCTCACTCTTCCTCCCAACCACTAGCATGTCCCAAGGGATGGGTGTTGACACATGTCACTCACCCATCCCCAAAGTCTCCCTCACCCCTTACCACATGTCCTCTCTCCAACACATGGGAGAGAAAAGGGGAGTTTAAGAGGGAAAGGGTGACACATGTCTCCCCTTCCTTTCCTCTCATGAAAGACCACAAAACTCCATGGGTACTCTCATCAATTGTTAGAGAGACTTGAAGTCAAGTCCTCCACAATTGGTGGGTCTTGGAGTCATCTCTAACCTTGGGAAGAGAAAAGGGATGGGTTTGAGTGTTGGTACCACTCATCCTATCCCTCCCATGCCTCCAAATTCATCACTTAACTTCAGTGTGAAGTTAAGGTGACCATATGGAGGTTTACCAAGGGTTACCCAAGTCAAAAGGGACCCTAGACCCATGGGGTATAACCCAGGGTCAAGTTTAGCCTAGTTAGGACACCCAGGGTCAAGTTAAAACACATGAAAAGGGTCTCCAAAAATTTAAAATTTAAAAATGAAATTTCAAGACAATTCTTACAACACATATCATAATTTAAATTAAAAGAGGGTAGACTCAGCCCAATTAACCTCATGCAAATTAACATTACAACATTACATCATACACAGAGTTGATCTTTGGTTCCTCGTGGAACCAAATCGGCTTCACAAGGGATTACAACATCAAGTGTGGGATGATCTCCAATATCTGTGGTTTGTTAGAAATACCTGCGCACTAAATTGCAAAGTTAATTCCACATATAAATATCATAGCCAAAGCAATTTAAAACATGCATTCCCATAAAATACCACAAGTTCTCTTAAGCATAAAGGGAATCACATTACAATTTTTTAACTAACATCACCCAATTAGTTTTCCTTTAATATAGAGCATTTATTTAGCATCGCCCAATTAGTTTTCTGTTACATAATAAAGTCTAAAAGTTTGGGAATATAGAATCAACAGTCCCACAAGTATAAAAGTATTAGCAACAATAAGGTAAATAGTCACATGAACGGAAATGAAAAGGGTAGGCCTCACACTTGGTAGATGATGCCCAGTTTGCTTGAAGCACTTGTTCATCAATTGGGCTATTTATGCTTATCATGTCAAATTGTTTGAACTATATGAGTTATATGCTAATATGCCAAGACTTCATCTGTGAGATGATTAGGATATGATTACTCTGTATTATGTTAATGTGTTTGTGTTGTGGGTTAGCATCCTTGGTAGACTAATTAGTAAACACTATTACCTGGAATATATGTATATTTTTAAACCTAAATTTATAGGATTGAATGTCAGTTATGGACTTCTCCTCTGGATATAGTTTATCCATCATGTTGAATGTCGACATATCATGGTGAGATGATAGGACATTCTTAAACTTATTAAATGTCAAGATATCATGGTGAGATGATAGGACATTCTTATGCGGTAGGCATCAATTGTCATTGTTTTATATAGCAGAATCTTATGTGTCTATTATAAACTATATGTATTGAGATCTAATGTACTTAGTACATTTATTTGTTAGATATTTGAGGAATAAGTATGAATGGGTTATTTTTGGGAACTCAAAGTATGTAGGTCATTTTGTCTATGAAAAAGATGCTATGACCATAGCTTGAAATCAAGTATAAGTGCGTACTATTCTTGAGTTATATTCTCTTCCATAATATGTTAGCAATGGATATGTGCATTACATATTATGGTGCATAAGCATATAGGTATGCTAGATTGTATGTGATTCACATAGTGCACCAAAGTCCTTCATGTTTGTTGGCCACACATTGTTAGATCCTTCGTGATGGGCCGAGCTTCTCCAGTGGAGTAGCACGAGGAAGCTTTATGCTTCAGGGTGGGTATCACCTTGATGATGCTCTCTCTCACTTGCTTGCTTTCTCTCTTTCCTTGTAGACTCTATGTATTACTTCAAGAAGTGTGAATCTGAAGCAGCAAATGTAAATGTAAATGTATTGATGATGTTGTATTATGTGATACTCTTAAAGGGCTAAGGCTTGGATGTATTTCAAGGCTAGTGGTCTAACCATATGATAGATGTGAGATAATTTTGATCCCTTTATAGTATTTATTGAATTATTAATATTCTATGGTTATATATTTGGTCAGATCTTACATGTGGTATCAGAGCCCTGAGTACAACACTAGAGTCTAGAGTCTACTTCACAAGTTGAATTTCTCTGATTGTAAACTTTTCAGGTGTCATGAGAGTTTAGGTACACTAAGTGATTTGAAGACCCTAGAATTGGGTCGAGAACTCCTTGGAAGAGTTGGTTTCTTATCGTTTCTTGGATGGTTCAATATGGGAACCAAGTAGAAAATTGGTTTGTGTCGACCTAGAATAGGGAGTTTTTGGGTTTGACTCATCTTATCTTAACTCATAGGCAAGGAGATAATTCTTGTTGTTTGAAAGGATGGAATGTCATGAGGTCCTTATGCTTTGAATGTTCTTGATCTTGAATTGTCTTGTACTTTATGTACTTTTACAAGTGATGCATCTTTGAATAATGATTGACTCATGTGTTTGATATGAGTAATAATTGTTAAGATCATGTTAGATCTGGTATGAACAAGTTGAACAATTTTGTGATAGTATACTTTTTTTTGCTTAATTTTAGCTCTACCTTGTATAGATTAGAGTTGAATCTCTTCTTTTAATTTTATACAAGTCTATGATTTAGTGATTTCTTATGAGTTAATGTTGGAGATCTTCATATGCTTTATGTTGATCTAATGATTGAATGTTACTTTCCTTTGGTTAGTGTTGATATTATTTTGCAATTAGAAATGATATAGATTGTTAAAGTGATGAAGACAAGTAGTATGTGATGCTTGTTGTTGTCACGGTTGGCAGTGAACCAAGTAGAACTATGGCCTAGTAAATTTGTTCATATATGTTCAAGTGTCACATAGGGGTAGGTATGTATGACACAATGAACATATTTATTTCCTGTATATGTTCAGGTGTTGCATACAAGAAAGTATGTATCACAAGATGAACATAATAATTATTTTCTTATATGTGTGTTGTGATTTCTTGATATAAACACTTAGTCGGTGATGATTTTTGAGATGTCATATGTGGGTAGGCATGAATGACAAAAATGAACATATTTATAATGTCATATACAAAAGGATATGCTTGACAAGAAGAACTTATTGGTTATTATATTCTTCTATGTGTGTCAATGTGTGTAATTTCTCATAAACCTTTATTGAGATAGTTTGTCTCTCACTTGATGGAAGGTACACACTTTAATTCTAAACAAATAAAATTTGTGGAACACTTAAATTGATTGTTAAAATGCCCTGGTCATAAACTAAGATATGGTTGAATTAGAGATGGTGACAATATGGAACACCAGTGAAAATTAAGTGAATATGGAGCTTACGATAAACAAGACTATGTAGAACTGCTTGTAAGTGATTGGCCAAGCCTAGTAATTGAATATTGTTTTACTTTATTCATTTACTATTCACTGCCATATTATGCTTCCTATGTTCATCTACATTAGATTGAATGTTAGATGTTAGGGGAATTCATTGCATAGATTCTCGATATTATGCTTCTTATGTTCATCTGCATTAGATTGGATGATAGATGTTAGGGGGATGCATTACACAAATTCTCTCTCTCCTTTAACGATTGAGGTGGAGTGCATCAGATGTTCAATATATGTTAGTGATATTTGACTAATACATTGTATTTGTAACTTTTAAACCTGTAAGATTGATAAAGGTACAAATTGACATGATAATCATTTGTATAACAACTAACCATGCTTGAAAACATAAGTAAAAATAGTGATTTCTAGATTAAAATGTAAGCATGATCTTAGCAGATGCACCTGCATGATCTTATTAATCATATTTTATTACTCTTTTAGATTTGGAAATCTAATTATATGCAGCTTTATTCCTTTATTTTAACTAAGTTGTGATGTCAAAGAAGATAATAAATATCATAGTTTGGGAGTAGAAGAATTTCATGTTTAATTTGAATGAATGATGAATGATCAAGTATGTGATCAAACTTAATGATATTATTGTCTGTATGAATTGATAATATTTTGAATTGCTTTGTATCTAATGATGAGGGATGTTGGTGTGATCCAATAGCTTGATTCTCACAAGTTTATTAATTTGTTACTAATGAGATAACATCAGTATGAGTGTCTGATGGATGACTAGACATAAGGACCATGCTAGGTATATTTTGGAGCTATCGCCACCATGGTCAGGTATTAAAACTAGAAAGGTATGGTAAACACAGGTATGAAGAAGTTATAATTTTTTAAAATTTTGCATTGGTTATGATGCAGAATAAAGTTTGGTTTTGAATTATTGGTAATGTAATGATTATTTCTTTCTACTATAGGCATCGAGACGATGACCATTCTTTGAGGGAAAGGATGTCACATCCCGTTTGCTTTGCCTAGTTAATTATTGATTAATAGAATGATTAGAAAAGATAATTGAGTATGTAAATTATCTTTTGAATTTAAATTGAAATGATTTCTCAAAATGTTTACACATTTATGAGTTTATATTAGATATCAACTTGATGATGATTAATTATGTGTTCTATTTCCATAAAAGCAATGAGAAATACTAACGCTCTCTTAAGTTGGAGAGAGAGTATCATCAAAGGAGAAGGGTCTAGCCATTTGGAAGCATTGATTCACGAACGAATCTAACACACACTCACATAGGTACACTAGCTCAGATTGCATTGTGTATGTGTACGCATCTCTATTTATGCATGTCTCTGTTGCCTATACTTTTGTGCATGTGACACCTCTTTATCAGTGATTGGCTTTGATTTTGAGTAATATAATTAATGTTTTAGCTTGATGTCTCATTAGAAGGGTTACTCAAAAAAGTTGAATTGCTAGTTTGGGCAATTTTAATAGTTTTAGTTACTGAATTCAATCTTTAGTAGCTCTTGTTAGGAACTAGTCATTGTAGACCAATGATTTTGGTGGCATGGGAATTAATATGGATGGTTGCCTTGACATTTCATTCTAAAAGAGAAAATTTGTTTTATTTAGGAATCTTTTGAAGATCCTTGGAGACCCAATTAGATTAACTACCTTGGCCATGCTTCATAAATTAGAGCATTGAAACTCTAAACTTGCAAAGGAATGAGTACAAAGTTGAGGAGTGTGGGTTGTTGGCATGTTAATGTCTCATGTTTTCATTCAATGTTGGCATATGGTGTGGATCCCTATATGCATTTAAAAGTATTCACAGTTTAGTCACCTAAGTTTCTACATAAAATCTAATCCAATTTTATGTATATTAATTTATTTCCCTTGCTAATTTTCATGGGCATTGGCCTAGGTTGAGTGATTTGGCCTTACACTTGAGAATTTTTTTTCTTAAAAATTCAATTAAAGCCTTTCAGTAAAACCATTTTTTTTTGGCATATCTCGATGATTCTTTCCATGAGATAACACCTCTTCGAGGCTCTTTGTCCAAGCAGATACACATGCTTTGTTTGGCTTCCACTTTCGGCATACATGTCTAGTAGATCATTTAGAACAAGAAAAGCTAGCAAAAAAGGAAATTCACCTTCCATTATACTAAGAGAAGAGGGACATTTGTATCTGTATATCAAAAAATTTGGATTTGCAAATGGAAATGGATAACTTGGCTAGATTGATTAACTTGATTAGTATAGCTTTACGAATGGGTTTGCACTTGGATCATTGCTTTGAATGATATGAAGATGATGAAATGGTGGATGAAGATTGATGAAAATGTTGATGATTGATGATATGTGGTTGATGATTGATGATATGTGGTGGATTGAGCTACTTTTGATTTGCTAAAGTGATTGGATTTGTTTTGATGGGTGGCTTGATATGCTTGAGTTGATTTGCTTTGGTGTTGATGCTGATGATTGATAGGATTTGTTTTGATAGTTGGCTTGATTTGCTTTGGTTGTGATGTTTGCTAAATTGCTGGGTTGATAATTTTGATGATTGGATTGTTTTGAATGATGATAGTAATGGTGTGATGATGAGAGTGTCCACTCAATCTAAGCATAAGCAAGTGTTCTCAGAATGATCAAAGGATGGAAAACAAACAAGGTATTGCCCTTGTCATGTCATAAACCAATGATTGATTGTTTGATTGATGATGATAGTGTTGTCATTGCGGGGAAAGCTATATCCCTAGATCAACACAAGGATGTGGGAACGCTATATCCCATTGATGATGATTGATTTGGCTCATGACCAGAGTAGGATCAAAACTTGTTGATTTGATTGGATAATGTTCCTTGATTGATTAGCTTGCTTGATATGGATTAATATGACTTGAATTTAAGATCAGTGCTTAAATTGATTTGATTGATATGATTGGAAGAAGTGATTTAATGAATATTATTGATAGGAAGAATTGATGATGATGATGATTTGATTTTGATTGAATGTTAAAGTGGATTGTTTTGGATTGATGATGATTGTTTTTATTGCTTGGATTTTTTGTTGGATATTTTTTTTTTTGTGTTTTTGGGAATATTTTGATTTTTTTGTGTTTTTGAAATATTTTGATTTTTTTGAATTTTTTTTTGAGATGTCAATGGATTTACAATGTGGGTAGCCTTTGTGCTTGATACCAATGACAAGGGAAGACCAAGTCTAGGTGCAAAGGATGGATGAATGGGATTGGGTGGATAACAAGGGATGGAAGGCTCATGAGAGTTGGATGGATAGATAAGAGAGGATAGGCCATATAAGGGATGGATGCATGCCTCATGATAAATGGATAGGTAGGCTATAGTGGAAAGCTCATGATAAATGGATGGGGATAAGCTATAAGATGGAAAGCTCGTGATAAGGATATGCCATAGTGGATGGATCATAAGGGATCTACGATGTGATCTTCAAAGGCTATGTCGCATAGGAAGAACTTACCCCATTCTAGGTGGTAATGCTTAGTATTTTTACATGACAAAGCTTATGAAAATAGGATGACATGATGGATTGGTTTAATGGGATGGATAAAATCTCAATGGATAGGGCTTAGTTTGGAAAGAAGGTATGTCAAGAAATATCCAAACATGTTTCAACATTTTGCTCCTATGTCTTCATCAAGATCAAAAGGCAGAATGATGGATAAATGGGATCAATAGGATAGGCATGTTCATGTAATGGCTAAGGATGGTAAGATGACAAGATAGGATAAGATAGGTTGGTATGATATAATGGGATAGATAGTTGGGAAATGGATAGGTTGGATGAGACAATGTGCCCCCAAGTGTAAGTGACATAGAAGATCAACCTACACATGACGCCTGTTTGCCAGGTTTTCATCATGGTACTTATCCAAGGCGCCTGTTTACTAGGTTTTCACCGTTGGACGAAGGGATTTCTCTTTACTTTTTTGATTTTTTTTTTCGCTTTTTTTTTTCTTTTTTTGCTTTAGATGGGTTGACAATTACACATGGGGCCTGTTTGCCAAGTTTTTCACCATGGTAATGGATAGGAGGGACTCAAATTGGCTAGTGCTATGAGAGGTGATATTGTCCCTTTAGAGATAAATGATGTCTTTGCATGGACCATGTCATTATGCTCATAGATGTTGATAAGGGATTTTGTTGTTGAGAGATGGATTAGGTAGATAGTGGATTATAATGTGGAATTATGGTAGGGTAGGGTAGTGGCTTATGGTGTGGATTTATATAGGCTTATGGAATGAAGATGGATGAAAAGTTTATGCCAAAGCATGGACCATAGGGATAGCATGGGGGAGATATGTAGAATAATGGATGGAAGATGGGGAGATGTAGTTATGTGGAGGTGCTGTGGAGTGGAAGGGAACCATGACCAACGGCTGCACACACCGTGATAAACATTGAAGCTTTTGGTGAGATGGTGGTGTAGGAAGCAATGGAGATGTTTGCTTAGGGGATGGTTGATGAAGTGATTTAGGAACCCACATAGATTTAGTATTTTTAGTGCTTTTGTTTTGCTTGTGGGATTTTTGAAGAGAATGGAAGTTTTGGACGGAAGTAGGCTTTTGGATGGAGATAGGTGGTTGGGATTCTTGAGATGTGGATGAGGATGCCTCATTTGACTTGCTAGCTATTTGCTTAGGAACCCAAACCATTTTGCTTTTGGGCTTTACTTTTGGAGGTATGGGCTTGGATAGCTTTGTGAATGTACTTTGCTTTGAGTTTGATTCTTTATGTCCTAAGGTATGAAGACCTTTAGGATTTTTGGTAAGATTTTTAGCTTTAGAGGCATCAAAATTTTTGCTTTTGAATCCCATGGGGTGGGTGGAGTGGATGGAATGATTGGAAGCTTTATGCTTAAACGATATGTGCTTTTGTTGGCCATGATTAGGGATATAAAGATACTTTGAATGATAGGTATGTTAGGTGTTGGAAGCAATGGTGGCAAGGTGGATGGAGGGATATTTGGAGTTGGTAAAAGTGGAGGCAAAGTGGATGGTGGAAGATGTATGGTCACATGATTTTGACATTTATAAGATGATGGAGATGGAATGGCTACATATGACTTGGGTAGATGATGGGGGGTACGATGGAAAGTGGTAGGTTTAGGATGCATGAAGGGATTACCAACATCTTTAGCTTGTTTACCTTGGGGTGGGTATCCAAGGCCATATGAGCATGGAGGGATCTTAACAAGGTTTGGCTCCAAAATACCTTGTTCATAAAGGCCTAGGCCTTTGCCTTGGTAGTTCATGTTTTGGAGTATGCAATTGACTATGGGACTAGATACATTTTGGGAACTAGACTTGAGTTCTTTATTGGATGGAGAAGATGAAGTGGAGGACAAAGGTTGTTGATTTTGTCCTAAGGAAGAACACTCATGGATGAATGTAGATAAACCCATTGGATATGGTGGTGGAGTTGAAATGGGATCAACGTTAGATGGGGATGAAGGATCATTAGGATCTTGATTAGCATTGTGTTCATTAAGATCCAAGCTATTTGTTTGATCTTTTATGCTTACTTGGGGGACAAGTGTCTCATCATGACAAGTGGATGTTTGCTCATTATGGATAGGGCTAGATGGCGGATGACTAGGAGCAATGTGGATATCTTGCTTATGGATAGATATAAGATTATGGATATGATCAAGATGCTCATGGATAGCTTCTTCATAGGTATCATCTTGATCATAAAGAAGGTAAATGTTATGGATAGGTTGAATTTGGATAGCTTGCTCATGAATGGTTGTTGGGAGATGGATAGGATCAAGTGGATCATGGATAAGTTCATCATTATGGCTATCATCTTGATCATGGAAAAGATACATGTTATGGATGGGTTGCATAAAAGTGATTTGATCTTGAGTTGGACTAGGGCTTAATGTTTCCACATGCTTAAGATTAAACTCTTGACATACCTCTTGGGTTGCTTGAATGGAAGTAGATGACTCTTGGATAGGCTCTTGGTCAACAATATGAGAACATGATGACTCTTGACTTGGATTCATAATAGGAGACTCTTGAATAGGCTTGATGGATTGTAGGTCACATGATGGGCTTGAAGGGCTAAGAATGTTAATTGAGGGCTCTTGGATAGGCTCAAGGATAGGTGGACCACATGATGGGATTATATGATTGGACATGACCTTTGGAAGTTCTTTGTAGGCTCATGAATGGGTGTTTGACATGGAGGTAGTTTATTCCTAGCTAGGAGCCAATGGATCACATCCTTCGCAAGGGTATGAGTGGATGGGAAATATAATGGATGAACAATAATAGCAGATGATGTTGTAGGCTTAGGACTGGGATTAGGTTGGGGGCTAATTGGATTGGGTGAATTAGGATTAGAGTGGGGTGACACATGGGATTTGAATGATGTGGCATGATTTCCCATTATAGATAGATACACCTTGTAAACAATTGGGACAAATATTGGGCATTTATTTGTATTATGGCCTTTGGTCCTATGGTATGCACAATAATCATGTTCATCATATGGACTTTCTTCACAAGGTTTGACTTTAGGAAGTTCAATGAGTTTTGCTTCAAGCATTCTTTGTAAAACTATCTCAGCCGCCTCCTTTGGTGAAGGATTAGAATGACATGGTGGTGAAGGTAATGGAGGACTTGGTGGTTTGGAAGGTAGAGGGATTAATGGACTAGGAATGGGATCACATGATGGTGTTGGGATAGGACTTGTTGGTTCATGTGTTGGCATGTGATTGGATGGTGGTGGCCACTCTAGATTAGTATCTCCCTTGTCAAAGGTAATTAAGTCTTGCATAGGATAACTTGGACTCATTTGATTTATGTACAAGGGGCCACTTGGATTTGGATATGATTCTTGTTGGAAAGGTGGACTTAGGTCTATCAATGGTGCTTGGTGGTCTTGTTGAAAAGGTGTACTTGGACTTGCTTGATTTATGTACAAAGGGCTATTTGGACTTGCATGTTGTTCTTGTGAGGACACTTAATTGCTTTGTGGATGGGCTTGGTAGTGCATTGG
The DNA here is from genome assembly GCA_027924645.1 of Cunninghamia lanceolata. Lineage (NCBI taxonomy): Eukaryota > Viridiplantae > Streptophyta > Pinopsida > Cupressales > Cupressaceae > Cunninghamia > Cunninghamia lanceolata. The sequence continues at coordinate 4,681,145 of BSBN01000797.1, forward strand.
AATGGTGGCATGAGGGATTGGATAAACTTGAGGTGGATGTTCATAGGTTTGAGGTGGAATTTGTTGAGGTTGGGATGGTGTTTGGACTTCTTATTGTGATATGATTTGTTGTTGATGTTGGTAAATGTGTTGATGTGATGATGATGGAGGGGTTGCATAGGATAATGATTGTTGTGATATGGATTGATATGGATAAGGGTTGTGATAGGTTGATAAAGGGCTGATATGACATGTGGATGAATTTGGTTGAGATGAAGTGGGATAAGTTGATGCAGAATTGATTTGATGTGTGGATGGATTAGATTGGTATGAAGTGGGATAAGTTGATGTGGAATTGATTTGATGTGTGGATGGATTGGGTTTTGGACTTGTCTCATCCTCATCAATAAAGATATATCCTCCTCGAAGTATAAACTTGGTCTTAGGAGGAGAGGCTCCTTTAATTGTGATCTTGGGCTTTGGTTCGCTTTCATGATTTGGATTAGGAGGATAGCCACCTTTAATTGTGACCTTGGGTCTTAGTTTATCCTCATGATTTGGATTAGGAAGAGGGGCTCCTCTAATTGTGACCTTAGGTCTTGGTTTATCTTCATGATTTGGATTAGGAAGAGGGGCTCCTCTAATTGTGACCTTGGGCTTTGGTTTTATTTCATTGTTTGAATTAGAGGGGTAGCCTCCTTGAATTGTGATTATAGGCTTAGGTCTTGTCTCATGATTATAAGGATAACCCCCTTGAATTGTCACCTTAGGCTTGGGATTTGTCTCATGATTAGAGGGATAGCCCCCTTGAATGATTACGACCATCTTGACAAGTGTTGAATAGGTTGATGATGATGTAGAGATGATTTGGAATGAGTATGGATGTGACTAGGATATGTGCAGAATAAAATTGATTTGGGTATGATCAAGATATAATGTGGAATGACAAAATTAGGTGATGTGGATCAAATGTAGGATGAATTGTTTATGTGTTTGGTGTTTATAGCTTGATTTGGCAATGTTCAAACAAATGATTATGCATATACACACATGAATCACTCATGCAAGACACATAAGCAATTGTTGACTTTGAAAATGAAATGTGATGATTATGCAAGCACACATGGAAGACACTTCAACAAGTCCTAGTCAAGGCAAGGCCACTATCACAAGGAGGTTCTAGTGAAAATCCGGGGGACTGGCACCCCACGAGCATCCAGCAAGCCACTTAAGACTTTAACTAACCCTACTAGGAGTTTTAATATACACAAAGGTACACCTCCTTTCGAGTTAGCACTGTATGGTGAGCGCTAATACCGGTTAGACTTGGCTTTCGCCTTATCCTCTGATTTTTATAGCGAATCAGATGAAAGTACCGCTTGAGGTTGTTCCCTTGGGGTGGATACCAAGGCAGGCCTCTCTAAGGCTAAACAAAAGCAACACAAGTAAATGTTTTTGATCTCCAAGTTCCTGTTGGGACGCGAGGAGAGAGCATACACATTTACTTGGTCACACTCGCATGGGGTTCATTAACCTTAGAACTTCAATGTGTGGAAGACAATGCAAGCACTTGTTTGTTTTAAAGTCCAAATCTAAATGTGATGAAAGACAATGGTTTGTTTTAGCCCAATTTTTTGATGTGAATTTGCAAACAATTGTTCATTTTATGCCCAAAATCCAAATGTGTTTGCAAACAATGATTAGAAGATGAGAAATGAAATGATTGCACCTGGTTAATTCGCTATCTAAATTGCTATAGATGTTGATGTCAATGTTGCTCTAGCTCCTTATGATCACCTACAACATAAAAAAATGATATTATAATGCAGGCATAAAAAAATAGGCTCATCAGGCAAGAAAAATTGTAATTTTAGATGCATAGCCGAAATAGATTTGATTATTTCGATGCATTTTTTGTTTGAAAATTAAAAAATCAAAGAAGAGACCCCTATTGATGTTCAGAGAGCTTTCTGAAAATGTAAAGAAATTAGAAAAATTTTTTGTTTTGCTCCCAAAAATGTGGATTTATGAAAACGATACAGTCGGCAAAGATCTAATTTTTTCACATAGTAAACGAGCTCTAAATTAAATTTGTAAAATGTAGACCCCCATTAGAATTTAGAGATATTTTAAGAAATATAAAAATTTCTAAAACATTCACTGATTTGCACCTAGAATTGTGATTTTATGAAAAAACATAAAAACATGATAAATCCTGCAAAAATCACGATAAACCCAAAAAAATTCTATTGTAGCTTCCTTATATCATGGACAAACTTTTGCTAAAATCTTGTAGAAAAATTCATAGCCGTTTGGAAGATATGATGAAATCTTTAAAACCTAGGGTTTTGTCCAAAAAGTAGCAGATCTGCAACAAAAAGTTAATTAAACCTGCAAAACTCAACAATGGGGGTTATATGAATGCAAATTTTTACTACAAAAACCTGCAAAAAAGATCAAGCGAAGTGAGTCCCACCGGGCGTGCCAAAATGTATATCGAAAAATTTGGATTTGCAAATAGAAATGATTCAAACAATGAAATGCAATAACCTAAACCCAAATAATTCAATACCTCGAAGATACAAGATGAGCTTGATTGATTGATCTCTTTGTTGTGTTGATTGCTCGATTTCGCAGCATAACATTGATAAGGAGATAAATGATGGATGATTGGTGGTTGATAGATGCAAGCTAGATGGATTGAAGATAATGGATAATGGCGTGAGATAAAAATTCAGCAGAGCGAGGTTGCATGAAGAAGAATCCTCCATTCCCTTCTCTTCTCTTTTCTAATCTCCTCTCTAATGGCTCAAGAGAGGCTTTCTTTATAGGAAAGGCTTGATTCAAATGGATGGCTAGGATCAATTAGGGCTTTAAATGAAATGGATGGATAGGATTAAGTTAGGTTTCCTTGCACATCAAGAAATTGTAGTCAATTGACATGTGGCAAGGGAAGATAAGGCTTAGGTGTGCTTGTGTAGATAAATACTAAAATTAGGTCCCATTAGTTGTGCATGTGAAAGATAAAAGTTGTACTACAACACATGATTGACTGGACAAGTGTTGATATGTGGTGAAAGGTGAGGACTTAATTCAAATAAAATATTTGAATTAGTTGGGATATGAGTTGGATATTAATTAAATAAATAAAATTTATTTAATTAATTGAGAAGTTGAATAGGATGAAATAAGATATGATGTGGAAATTAATTAAATAAATAAAATTTATTTAATTAATTGGGTAATGGGATTAGGATATGATTGGGATATGATGTGGAAATTAATTAAATAAATAAAATTTATTTAATTAATTGGGATGGGGATAGGATAAATGGGATTATGCATGTGAAATTAATTAAATAAATAAAATTTATTTAATTAATTAGCTAAGTAGGATAAAGATGGGGATTTTAATTAAATAAATAAAATTTATTTAATTAATTGGCTTAATGGATTAGGGAAATTAGGACAAAATGGCTTATGATGTCTAGATAATGTTTTTGACAAGGTGTTGCTAGACATGAACAATTTTGGGACAAATTTGGGTGTCTACAGTATCCAAGGAAAGGAATAGCGATATGGAAAAGGAGAATGAATGCTAGAAAAGATGGTGGAATCAGGTTTTTACACCTATGAACTTTTTATAAGCTTAAAAGTTTTAAGGGAAGGATGTCGAAAAAGGTTGTGAAATTTGGATTTACATTTGCTCATTGCATATTCTTAAAAGCTTCTAAGGACCTTTCAACAAATTCTTTCTGAACATATCCTCCAATCATGGCATTCCATGAGACCACATTTTTTAGACATTTTGAGAAAAACAGATAATGTGCCTAGTCTATGCTTCCACATTATGCATGTGCAACTACCAACGTAGTTGCAAGTTCCACAACATCTGAAGCTTTTCCACCAAATTTGTTTGGTGCTTTTTCTACACTTTCAAATTGGCAAATCTTGTTGGAAAGGTAAGTTTCTCTAATGTATTTTTTTCCATGGTTCTTTTTCCATATAGAATCATTAAAATATATAATGTAATTAGGTTTTATGTTAAGTTTAGGGGTCCAAGGTTCTAAGAATGGCTTGTATAGTTTGGTTGATTTCCTTGATTCAAAGAATGTTTTCATAATTTGGGTGAACACATTGATTCCTAGAGATAGTTTGTATACCTTTATTATCATCCCTTTCATCTTGAAAGAATCTTATGATCTTCTTAGAAAATGGGTTGTATTGGATGGTTTATTCATTTAATCATATTCCTAAACAAAAATGTAAAATTTATTATTTAGTTTTCTCAAAAAGCTTTTCAAATCTTTAAAACTTTATAATCTCTAACATGAACAATTTGAGTTTCACAGCTACCATCAGTTACTATTACAACACTTTTTGTTTTATTTTTCTCCTTCCACAACGTCTCACTAAGTGGACTCAGACCCTACCATCACCTGAGCCCTATTATTTCCCTACTCTATTTCCAGTACAACATGGTTGTCAGCAACATAATCAATATTTTTCAAGATATAGAACCTTGTAGTTGTCAAAAAACTGCTCTTCCTCCCTATAATAATCAATGAATCTAGCTAAAACAGATATTCATGTTATGATAAAAAGAATCTATTAACTTCTTAGATAGAGCTCATGAAATTGAGAAGGTGTCATGAAAGTTTTATGGTATGTACCATATTTTGAATGGTAGTGTGTTCACATCATCGGCCTCCTAATTGACTGCAATTTAAAGGAGGAAAGAAGAATGAAGAGCAGTGTAATTAATGCGACCATGCAGGATGAACTTTCTTAGAAAATTAGGGAAGACATCTTTTGGGTATTTCATTTGGCAAGGTTAATGCCTCACCTAGTTCTCTCTACTCCCCTCTAACTTATTAAAGTGAGAGGATACCAGTGGATGTTAATGATGTTCCTTCAATAATCATCTTCTCTTTCTCACATAAAACAATGTTGTTAAACACATAGAAGTATTGAGAGGGGGTGAATCAATACTTAATCAAATTATTTCCTTTTAAATGCATTCAATCCAAACAAAATAATTAAACCAAATGAGTCATAACAACACATACACACATCATGAAGGTATTCCGTCTGGTTCTGCCATCTGGAATAAAATGCTTAAAACTAGGAGCATCATTAGAAAAGGAATGAGATGGAAATTAGGGGAAGGTTCTCTCATCAACTTCTAGGACGACCCTTGGTTAACTAATCAGGCTCTCTCAGCCCAAGTTGATAATAAAGTTATTGTTGATTTGGCCAAGCAATTTTTTGGCTCCAAAGTTAGCAATTACCTTACCCAAGACCATGGGCTTAAAAGGTGGAAGAATCTGTTACAATGCACCAGGAATAACCCTGAGTTTCATCAGAAACTGAATATGGTTCAACAATTACTGATGGATATCAGACTCCCTTTATTCCCTCGAAAGGATGAACCCTATGGCATGCTAACAAAAAAGGGAGGTTCTCGGTAAAATCTGCTTACCTTCTGCTGGTGGAGGATGTCAACAAAGATGAGATATGGGAGAAAGTCTGGAATTGTAAAAGTCTTCCTAAAATCAACTTCTTTTTGTGGACTGCCACCCATAATAAAATTTTGACTCAGGATAACCTCCAAAGTAGAGGGTTGCAGCTTGTTAACAGATGTGTTCTTTGCAGTAATCAAGAAGAAGCTGTGGCACATCTCCTCATTCATTGTGACTTTGCCCGTGAGGTCTGGAGTAGAATTATGGAAAAATTTGGTATACAATGGGTTTTTAACAGAGAGATCTGTGATTGTATCACCAGTTGGAATGTTCCCCTTAGTAACCCTTGGTTGCGGGAACTGTGGAAGCAGACCCTTCCTTCTCTTGGGTGGGCCCTATGGAAAGAAAGAAACAATAGGATCTTCAGGGACACTCATAGGTCTCCGATGCAGGTTTGGATCTCTTTATTTAAGACTATTGTTGAAAATGTTTCTAATGCTAACATCAAACCTACAGCTCAACCTTTGACCAAATAGGATTCTTGGGTGGCTTCTAACTAGGGTTTGCTGAACCAAATCCTAGATTTTGATGATACGAAACTTCAGAAAAGACTTAACACTATTTGGACCCCACCGGAGCCGGGGTGGTTGAAACTTAATTTTGATGGTGCTGCCAAAGCTAATGGTTGCACCAGCGGAGGAGGTATATTTAGGGATGATCATGGGGATCTTGTTGCGGCTTATGTCGGAGGTCTTGGAAAGCATTCTAACAACTTTGCTGAGGCTATGCCCCTCCTCTGGGGTCTCAAAGTTGTGATCTCTATGGGGATTAGCCATCTCCACATACAAGGTGACTCTAAAATCATTCTGGATGCGGTTACCAGTCTCTCTACTTGTGGGTGGAAGCTGAGTGACATTATTTCTGATATTCAAACCATTCTCCATTGCATCCCCAATGTCTATTTCTCCCATACTTATAGGGAAGGCAACTCGGTTGCTGATGGTCTTGCCAACTTTGGGCAGGAATTTCAACTCTGGCGGGTCTGGCGCCAAATTAGTAGCATTCCTGGTCACATTGGAATGCTTATTCAAAAGGAGAAGAATGCTATTATTAATGATGTCCAATCAAGTGTTGAGTGATGAGGTGGCATGTTCTCCCACCCTATCTAGGCTTATGCACAAGTCCCGTGCGAATTGGCAGCGGCGCCTGTACTCCCTCCAGGCAAACTTAATCTTCATTATTTCACTTGTGCTTTGGAACTTAATGTTTCATGATTGGCGTCGGCTGGGTTTTAATCATATGAATACCGCTTGCTAGATTCCTCTAAAGGGTATTCTGCAAATTAATTGTCTTCTTCTGCTGGGTATTGCGGGATGGACTTTCATCATGGGCGGTGAAAGAATTCGCACTGAACCTAACACCTGCAATGATTTCAAAGATAATGCCATTGTCTGGCATTACTGCAAGGAAAGGGGCATAATTCCGTTCCTGGAATGCCTTAACAGGCATGATGAATCGTTATCCATCCAGTGTGCTTCTTCGTGGGTTGACAGACGGGTCACCATTGGCAGTGTTAGCTTTGAGTTTTTGGAGAAAAGTATTGCTGAAGCGACGGGTTTATCCCTCAAAGGCATTAAGTTGCCGAGAAAGAAGAGAGTTTTTGAAGCACAAAACCTAAAGCTTTTCTTGGGTGACAGCGAAGAGTTGGTTCCCTACCAGGGAGGGTTTGAGAGGGCAAAGCTTCCTCAGCCATGGGCGGACATGTGCTTTTTAATTATGAAGTATTTCACATTGGAAGGCTGCTATACCAGGTTTTATTACTACCATCTTCCCCTGCTCAATCATTTTCATAGAAACTTGGCTATTTGCTTCCCTTTTTACTTGCTTTCTTCTTTAGAGCACTCGGTTAAAACGGTTCATAAGAATTTAACCTCCAGGCCGTTGGAGAAGCTTGTGCCCCTTCACCAAGGCCTCACTCACAGGCTCTACCAGTTTCACTTGGCCCTGATGCCCCCTGCCACTCTCCATTACCTGGCTGTGGAACCCTCCCCCAATACTTCGTCGGCTTCTATCAAATGTGATCCTCTCCACACTCCTGTGACTAACAGTCATGATGGCCCGACTTCGGCCTCTGTGAAAACTACCCCCACTCCTGGGTCTACCTCTATCCCTAAGAAGAAGGGCTCTATTAAGTCTAGGAAGTGGCTTCATCACCTCTCTGAGCTGGCTGAGGAAGCGGCCATTCTTAGCTCCCTCAAAGATAGTCAGGAGACCCCCAAAGGTGTTAACTTGTCTGCTGAGAATCCTGCTAAAAAGACTAGGAAGGGCAAAGAGAAAAGCATTTCCACTGGTGTCAGACGCTCTACCAGAATTGCTGGGAAGCCAGCCCCCATGGTTAAACTCATAGACTACTCAGAAAGTAATTTTGAGGTTTCTTCTCACAATAAGGAGGCCAATAGTGATGAATTGCAGGAAATTTACTTGGAGGATCCTGTTTCTGGGGGGCAGTTTGATGATCACGACTCTCCGCAGAATGTTTATAGAGACAGCCCCGAGAATGTGATGGATACTGGTAGTGATAAGGATGAGGTTGACCACCAGAGCCTTGTGGATGCCTAGTATGATACTGGCAAAGGAGAGGGGAACTTTAATGACCAAAACCCTGCCAGTGCTGAAGAGGTGGAAGCGAACAGTCAGTCTGTTCCTCAAGAGGATGATGTCAGGGCCACTGCTGAGAATGACAATGGGAATGAAGGCAGGGACAGTAGCTCTCTCTTTGCTGAAGTGACTCAGTTAAAGGACAAGATGGTGGCCCTGCAACTTAAGATGTCTACTCTTTGCAAGTTCATTACTCGCATGCTATGCAGGTCTTCCATGACCAACTTATCCCTTTTGCAAGATTTTCAACTTCTCTCCTAGGGAATCGACAATGACAGAACTCAGGAGCTGGACAAAATCTTTGAACTACTTACTAATGACTAGGAGGACTCTCTGCCCTAGTGTGCCTTCTGCTGCCTGGTTGCTAATTTTTTGCTGTTGCTTACTTTCTGTTGTTTGTTAGCTGGTGTTTCCTGGGTTTAGTTTCGAGGCTCTTTTTATTTTCTAAGCCTGTACTTTTTCATATGTTATCTCTGTAATGGGTTCGGCCTCTTGTTTTTGCCACCTGATGTAATCAAAAACAACACATACACACATGACACCAGATTTACGTGGAAACCCAAGATGGGAAAAACCACGGTGAGCAAGCTGCTTGGATCTACTTTCCAAATCTAGCCTCACAAATAAAAACAAATTTACAATAAATTGTATGGGCACCAACCCAAAGCAAACTCCAACTCCTCGATACAAAGTTCTATGGGCTTCAACCCAAAGGAAGCACTAACTCCCTAAAACAAAGTTTTATGGGCTCCAACCCAAAGGAAACACCAACTCCCTAAAGTTCTACAACACTTACAAGATGAGGCGCCAACCTCTATACCAAAACACTTGACTGATTTTGATGGTTCAATCACCTCTGTAGCATCATCTCCTTTAACTCTTTTGTATTGACTTATTCAGATAACCTCAACACCTCTGCTCTAGCATCTCTGCTCAAAAACACTTCTACAACACACTACAAACTTAGTTATGAATCATGCATCATAGCCTCTAGAGTTACTTCTTCATTTTCGAATCATTCACCTATTTTGCAAATGCTCTTACACACTCACACACTCTCTCACATACACTGAAACAATATTTTATCCTTTATATATATATATATATATATATATATATATATATATATATATATATATATATCCTCTGCAAGTCTTCAAAACATCATCTTTGGTGCCAAGGTATAATGTGTAACATGAAACGTGTAACGACCTTGCTTGTTGGCTCCCAAATCATCTATGGTAATGTAGGAGTGAAAACTCATAATGCAGTTCACACCAGGAGGTCTACTAGACCCAGTTTACCTTTGCACACATATCTTTGCTAGCGCATACTTTCAAACACATAGCACACACTCAAACACACCATGTTAGCACTCCAAACACTTACCCTTTCATTCATTATCTCTAGACCCTATGCGATACCAAAGAAGAGAGATATCACCATGCAGATCAAGCCACTAACACTATATGACATGTAAAGCCTTCTCATACACTCCTCTTTCTAGTTTATGTTGCTTCTTACTAGTGAATCAAACACTGATGTTGATATCCCTTACACAGTCTAGTCACCTTGTCTTGAGATAGAACATTGAAAAACATACTTGTAGAGATCAAAAACACTTGAAACCTGAACTGAGCATTCATACTGACCATCTGAACTTATCTTCCAAACAACAAAGCCAAACATCAAAGTGTGGTGAAATGTGGTGGCTTTCTGTTCTACCTCTGATAACCTTATATAGTAACATGACTTGTTCTTACTCAGATGACTCTGAAAAAACACTGTGGTAACTTTTATGCTCTAAAAAAATGGATCATGCATACCTCTTATCTATATCTATCTATCCTTCAAGCCACAAGGTCATATCTTCAAGTGCGAAGAAATGTGGAGCATTCTTCTATACATTTGAGCCTATAACAACACTGTATCACCATTGTCTTCACTCTACTAACTCTTGGAAATCTTTGTGGTAGTTCTTATGCTCTCAAATCTGAACTACACATACCTTATATCTATTTCTAGATAACTTCCAATCCACAGGCTTAAGTCTTCATCTGTGGAGGAATGTGATACATTTTACTGAACTTCTACAGTACAATTCCTTGTGCCTCTGACAATTTTGATCACTTGGACAATTTCCTTCATATCTAATGTAATGCTTTTCATCAAGAGACACTTTGTGTAACAATTACTTCATATTACCAATGCATGACATTAATCAAAACATTTTGACAACCTTCACTTCTTCATCATCACTACTCCTCTGATCATCAACATATGCAATGTTATGCCTTCCACATCACAATACCTCTAATCACTACACTTTTGGCATCCACTCCTTTGACATCAATGACAACATATGCAACAAATATATTCTTTTGCTTTACACAAATCTATTTTCGACTCTTAACTGTAGTTGCAACATGTTTCCTACAAATGTTTGAAGAGATTTCTATTTTATTTGTATTTTCTATCTGTGGTGCAGTGTGCTCTTATACTCAGTTTCGGTGAAATTATAGCACTCTTTATCAATAGTACCTTACCTTGAAATGTGTGTGTTGAGTTTAAAAAGGTGATCACTTTAATAATTTTCCATAAATAACATTTATTCTATAGCTAGAAATTTGTAATTGTTATCACTAAAGTATGCACCCTGGCTTGAGAGAGGAGCTCTCAAGCTACTCAATGAAATAATGGAAATGTCTCTCAGTGTGAGACCTACAAAAGTGAGACAAAAATCTAGAGAGGGTTGGTTCCCTTGGATTTTATCGCCTAAACTATATTACCTACTATTGTTTGCTGAGGAAAGAGTGAGGAAAAGACATAAAATGAACCTAATCTAGCTGGAAAAGGTGATGCACCAAATGATATAGGACCTATACTATTGTTTTGACACAACTCTTCAATAAAACCACTGATTATTGTACAACTCTAAGTTTTTATCCTATACATCAGTGTTTTGTGAGATGGAAATTGTTATATATATTTGTTTAGAAGGAATGGGGTAATGTCACAACTCAACACCTGCATCATGTACTACACAACTCACAACCCTACATAAAATGTATGTTTTCTGCCTATAGGTGTCTGAATGAGACATAAATCAAAGGTTTTTGCATAAACATAGTAAAATACATTCATCATCTATTTAACACAATAGAATAGCATCTCATGAAGGAAAAAGTAATGATTTATTGGAAAAATAGGTGCTCTTACATCAAAATGGTCTAAAATTGTCTTGTATTGCTCTAATAAAAGTGTTACAATATGTTGTTATTCAGCAAAAGAACTTGAGTTACAGTGTTGTTTATTGGCTTCTAGAGCTCCAAAACATGAAAGAACTAACTAGAAAATCTATCCTGAGCCTTCCCTATACTCATCCCAACATGGAGAGACAATAAGAGTGAAAATAGGATGAAAACTTATGACCAAAATTGGGTCAAACCTCCTCTAGGCGCCCAAGAAGTCTCCTAATCTGATATGACTTATTGCATGTCATGATTGACATTTTCCATCTCCTATGAGCATGCTCTAGCTGCTCCAAAAGCTCCTTCGTGCTTGGGAAGTGCTCCTAGTTGTCCCTAGATACCCAAAAAAGTGCTCTTAATTGTCCATGATGTCTTTATAACGCACCAAACAGCCCAAACTGCCTCGTAACTACCTCAACCTCCACCTTGCACAACAATAGGGCATATGGAAAGGTTTATTCTTCCTTAAAGGTCTTCAAACTACTTGCAACTATCTCTTAATGACTTGAAAACACCGTAGGGTCTTTTCCATGGTTAAAACTGCTTACTTGTGCCCTCCAACTGAGTTCGTGGCCTCTGAAAGGTGATTAGAAACTCCATTTTCATCTTTGTATTCCAACCAAGTTATGTTCTACCATGTACCTCAGGGCTTCATTGTGTTAGAGTTATAATAGTGCCCTCTTCAATATTATATCTGTACTAGTGATGATATCTCTGTCTCTTGGCATAGTCTTAGTGGTTTATGGACTTGTGATAAGGATCTCCCTTGACTGTTCTTGTCTTTACCTGACTGTTATTTGTTTGACTATTCATTTATCCTTTAGATAGTTCCATACTTTCTTTGACTATTCTTTGTGCTATGCAGGCCCTAAAACAATGGTGAATGATTTCTCCTTTACGAAAGCTTGGTGATGGTTGTTCCTTTTTGCTTATGACAGCCCTTATTATGAGTTTTTTTATCATTGACATGACAGTCATTGTATGTTCTTAGTGATTGTTTTCCTACTCTAGAACTGTCCCCTTATACTTCTATAGCTTCATGGTCTTCATTTGACTCCTTTACATAGTCAATATGGTATTGTCAATGCCTTCCTTGTATGACTATTATTACAATCTTTCTAACTATGTTTTGACTATGTTTCTTAACTGTTATGATAGTCTTTCTATGGCTATGTTTTTCCTGATGACTACAATCATATGATTGTTTTCTCATGACCTTTATGACAGTCATTGAGACTATTTTCTTTATATATAGTCATGTTATGGATTGTCCCTTTATACTTCTACAACTTCACATTATTCACTATTTCTTCACTCTTTTTTCTTAATTTGTTCCCCATGCCTTTTGACTCTACCCTTTCATTTAAACTACTCACTGACGCAATTTCTCGCTATTGCATTAGTATTTGCATCACTTTTCATTCAAGACCTCAATTCATTGTATGATTATGTGAACTCCTCCAACACTGATTTGAATTTGTCTCATTTATTTCATTGGTTCTATCCTTTCTTGTCTATTTTGGAGACTACAATGCCTCTTTCTCACTATCTACTCTGCTAGCTTCCATAGCATAAACTTTACTAGCTTCCACAATATAAACATTGTTCTTCCAAACAACTGTGACCATGATGTCTTCTTGGGATAACCTCTAAAGAGTGAAGGGCATTATATAGTAGGAATTCTAGCATCTATTGTAGATTGTGATGGAATAACCTTCAAACCTGACTATGGTGTTTATGACAAGCACTTTGTCATGTCAAAAGGTTTAGAATGATGTGAGAGGCTTCTCTTGTCTCTATATACTCCATACTGAAACTATGCTGAAACTCTTTACTTGTCTTCATAACTACTTTAAAACCTCTGATTGTCCCCAAAGAACCCTTGACTGTTCTAAAACCTCTGACTATCCCCAAAGAACCTACAGACTATTCTAAAACCTCTGATGATTGTTTCTTGTTATAGAATTTGGGTAGGTATTTTTAGGTATTGTTTCTTTTCAGTTTGTTATTTGAAGGATCTTCATGCTTTTTATAGATTGGTTTCTTTGAGAGCCTTCATCAAAATACCTATAAGAAACAAAGTTATCTTGTTCACTAGGACCGTCAAATCCAAAACCATTAGTAAAGATTCTCGTCCCACCATTAGTTGCACCCATTTGTTGAGAAAAACCTTCCCTTAAATCTTCTTAAACCTACAAGTTTGAAAATGCATTTGCATACCATGTGATTCATGTAGATAGATTGTTGAGGACCGCATGACCATTGGTGATCTCTACATTCTCTTGGCAGTTCTATGTTTCATATACATGCTTCAACATAGTTTGAACTCCATTATTTGACCTCCTTATTTTTCTCTAGACATATCATCAAAGTTTTTGATAGACTTCAAAGATTTAAAATTATTGTGATTTTGCACTTATATTGTTTCACAAAGGACAATTGGGTTTTATACAGTGTTCTGCAAGTATTGTGTTCTTAGTCCTATTTAACACATACCTTCAAACTACTGCTTCATTTACCAAAACTCTGCCTTAGATAACTTCTATTCCTTGAACCTTGTATCACCATCTTCAAAATCCTTTGAATGATCTATATTTGCATGCTCTCATGGAACACTTAAACTCTTACAGGGTTCTAACGAGATGTTTTCAGACTTATTTGGAGTTTAGAGGAATTTAACAAGGTTAACTGTGACACCAACCATCTAGTGGAAACATTTTGGATTTAAACAAACCAAAAATTCTGTAGAGGTTAAGGTTGTCCTCATACTGTCCCCACATTGGTTTCAACACCCTTCTCTCACATGATTGACAAGGCTTTTAAAACCAGATAGTTACCAAGGTCTTCTCAAGGCTTATACGACTGACTAGACCTTGTATTTATAACTTCAAAAGAAGCTTGAACAATGTTTTCCTCTTTGACCATGGTTTCAACAAATATCTGCATGTTATGCCTTTGATCTCATTTTGTAGTGCTTCAAAACCTATAAACTATTACCCTTCATGGATTCCATTTGTTTCTCAGACCTTCTTGATGCTCTACACTATTACAAATCTTGCAACAAATGGAAACTTCATTGTCCAATTCTTGTGCTAGACTAGGCAATCTCGTAAACATTTGTGCGGGCTTGGTTTATTAACTATGCATGGCAAATACAGTAAGATCTACACCTAATACACAGTGTGTATTCCATAATAGGTATATTACAACTTTCATTCAGTCTCATGGCTTCAGTTTAGTCTTCCATGAAGTTCAAAACTTAAACAATATTGGTGCATCTTCTCCACGACCCTACACGTTAGCAACCAACAAAGCCCTAAACTTTGGTGAAACCCTAAAAGACTTGAGTTTACCCCCAAGCACTAACTTGAATCAAGCTGCTTGTTTAAAATAAACTCCCTCCAAGACACGTACTAGGAGTTTTTTAGAGAAAATAAGGTATGGCAAACTCATTATTTTTGTCTTTGACTTCAAAATGTGGCACTTTGCATAGTAAGGAAAGTATTTTTCCACTTCAAAAATGTTACAAAACTCTTGATAGGCTCTTAAAGACTATGTGAAAATCTTAGAAGACTCAAAGACTTTTTAAAGACACCCTTAGTAATCTATACTAGCTATTTGAGCTTAGAAATGCAAATGGCTAATAGTAATTACATGATTTTTTTTTTTTCTGATTTGAGTTGGGGTCAGAGGATCAATGAATGGTAACTTGTTTAAATCCTAAGGTTAATTAATGTAGGGTTATCATCAATGGATATGTTCCTTAAGGAATAATGAGTTTGAGCACACAAAGGTTGATTAGTGTTGATGTGTTTTTTATGCACAAGGCAACATGCAAAATAAAATACTAATTATTCTATCCTCTCTTGAACAAAGTCTCAAAGGCTAAACTATGTGATCTAGCGAGACAACTCCAAGGTTCATCATTCATGATTTGCAATGGATAGACTCAATAGTTTGATGTGGCATGTTATTAACACAAAGGGACTTATGCTAGATTTACATCCTCACTCACTCGACTTATTACTCATTTTCATGGATGGAAATATCCTAATTCCACAATAAGAAAATGCAAAAAGGTCAAGGGTTTAGAGAGAATCTTCTCTACTCCTAAGGACAATGAGATAATGAACGATGCCAAGATAGACAAATTCCTTCATAACAAGCTCCACTTCACCATGATGAATTCAACAACTACGTAGAACAAGTGAAATCTCCTAAGGATGACTAAGGATTTTCATATTGCAAACACATTCAAATACCCACAGCTGGTGCAACTCAGACAAGCATCAACAATCGAACTATTGCAATAAGTTGAGTTTCAGGCTAACTTTGCATAATGACTTGCCAGCAACAAACCATCGAAAGTATGAACCTAGGAATTCATCAAATATCTTCACAATGCATTCACTATATCAATGAACTTTCTAATATTATTCTACTTCTATTTGGAAACACATCTAGATTATCTTCGAGAAATAAGAAACCATGCAACGTTCCAAAACAACAAAATTGTCACCAAGCTTCAATGAGAAATGTATTAATCTTGGAAGTGATTACAACAACTTCAAATTCTCTCTAACAACTTTCAAAGAGCTTCCTCTACTCTACTTCTACTCTACTTGCTATTCTACTCTCCTACAACTATAATAATGTGTTTACAAATGAGGCGGATGAGCCTTTTTATAGTCCTCAAAATACAATGAAGGGCCAAGATTGATTTGAGCAACCAATGGCCGAGATTTTGTGACATCAACAATTAGTTACAACAGCCAACTATTTTTAGCAAAAGGAAAAGTTGACATAATCCATGTACATAAAAACCCAAAGGCAATCAAGGCACATTTTCCAAGGTGATAAGCATGACATGTTGGAATCTCTAAGAATCTTCTAGATAGGTCGCCCTCTTTCACTTGGACTTTGTTACATATACGTTGAACATGGACATGATGACGTGGTGAGAAATGATTGGCTGATGATGTATGAATGCCACTTGAGCATTTTAAGCAAATTTTTGGATTTTCAATTTCTCGATGCATTTTTCCAAATTTTATCTTCTTTTTTTTTTAACGAGTCTTTGAACTTGAATTTTCACTTCTGGAACTATTTCTTCTCAAATGTGGAATTTGGAAATTTGTCATTGTTCTTCACTCCTTATTGTTGTCTTTGCATTCTTTAGTGTAATTTTGGATTTCTTGATAATCTTGCTCATTCGACTAACTTGTCTCATGATGCTTGTGTAGGATTCTAACATTGGATGTTGAAGTAGAGGAGATGACCTGGGTGTGAATTCTTGGAGTAGACCTTATGATGTTTGCTCTTGATCTTGTTCTGATGGATGAAGTGGAAGGCTCTTGAACTTGAACATGGAAATGATCTTCTGGATTCTCAGATGATGGAGTTTGCAAGATGGATGATGAATTTATCCTCTCACTCTGGTGATGAAGCTCTCCTCTAGAAGTAGGATAATGGTGAAATTGATGATGTCTCGATGAAGTACAGTTTTCTGGTGACGGTGCCTTCTTTGGATGCAAGGTGGATGAGCTTGATGATGTCTTGATCCTCTAGATGCTCCTCTTCTTTAGATGCATAGCTTGCCTCCAGATTCTCCAATATCTACAAGATGAAAATTCACAAGTCATAGTATTTGATAATGTCAAGTTCTTTTACCTTATGTGAGAAATTGAAAGCTATTCAAAATTTCCAAGGTATATGAGGGTGGTCTAATTTCCACTGGGGGCCTAGAATTTGCACTTTTTGGGTGCAATTTCCACTATGGCCTGGAAATTGTGATTTTTTCACTTAACATGTTTTTTTACCTTCAACTTTTCTATTCCCAAGTGGCAAATGATTTTCAGTGGGTTTCAAGAGCTATTTTAATGTTTTAAAGTTGAACTTTGATTTTCATGATCTTAAGAGCTAAATTTCATTTTGGTGCAACTTCCACCCTAGAGTGGAAATTGTGACATTTCAACCATATGCCCAAAAAATGTGACTTTTCGGAGTAATTTCCACAGGCCACTGGAAATTGCGATTTTAGCAAAATTTCTTTATACTACTTGTAATTGCGCCTTTTTCATTATGACTGCATTTTTTGCATTGATTTTTTCATGATTTCTCACAAAACTTCAAGGTTTTTCTTAGTGATTTCAAAAGATTTAGATTGAATTTCATCATGAACACTTGATTTGGGCGCAATTTCCACATGTCCCTTGAAATTGCAATTTTTTGGGGCAATTTCTTCATGGTGCTTGAAATTGCGACTTTTCCACTTCGTGCTCAAATTTGCGCCACTTTCATGATAACATCTATTCAAAGATTTCTCAATGATTTCTTCAACAATTTTGGATAATTTTCAAACTTTGCAAGGATTGAATGCCAAATTTCCCTAGGCGCAATTTCCACTACCCCTTGGAAATTGTGATTTTTCCATGATGATGATTTTTTCCAAGTTTTTCCACATGCAATTTCAAATCAAAATTGAACATAAAACACCATGATTTCCAATTATCAATCCATCCCTTGCAAGAAATTACAAAATTTTCATGAAAAAGGGGTTTCTAGGAGAAGGTGTAATTTCCACCTATGCCTGGAAATTGCACTATTTTGGTGCAATTTCCACTACCCCTTGGAAATTGTGATTTTTTCTTAGCCATTTTTTAGTACCTGAAATCCTGTATATTTCAAAATATATTTAAGTATATGTTTAGATATATGTCAGGATGTTTGATATAGGTCTCGGATCCATGGGATTTAACATGTAGATTCTAGATTTTTGAGGATCCACCAAATTTCAAACTTAGTCAGTTTTTAGGAGTTCAGGACATCAGACTTAGTCAAATTTTTAGTGTTTCAGGGACATGCGGCAAGGTGAAAGCATATGGATTCCTCAGTTGAATATCCATCCCTTAGGTAATTTCTTCAATCACTTAATGGATTTGAGTAAGAACTTGGCAAGACTTGGACAAATAAATACCACCAAACCTACAAACTCAAAGAAAATGAAAACACTAAAGCAAAACTATGACAAAAGAGAGAAAAAAGGTGGGTCCCCATTTGCAATGGGGTGATGTGTGAAAAATGTCACAACAATTAGTACTAGATGTTAGTACTTACCTTATTGAGGTGTATTTGACTTGTTATGAGAGTATGAATTGTAAGCTTTGACATCTATTGTAATCTTGTTTTTTTAATTCATAATTGGGAGTTTATATATTGATTTCACTTCTATTGTAATCTTGTTACTTGGTAGGAGTTGTAAATATAATTTTAGGAGTTTGATATTTTTCTCTACCTTGACCAAGGTTGGATGGGTGTTATACTCTCTTGCCAGTTGTAGCAAGATGGAAATTATGGATTGTGATGGTCTCGCTATTATTGTTGTTTGGAAGAATGAGTGAAATATTCATTTGTGATGATTAGGTTACTATTGACTTGCATCAATAGACATTACTTAGTAATGTCAAAGGCATTTGAATGATAATTGTCCTATATGGACTTAACATTTTAATATTAAGGGGTTTACGTTCTTCCTTTAATTTAACTATATGTTGAATGTTATTTTAGTATAGTATCCAATGTAGGATTGCGATTCATAATGTGTGCATTAATGCTATTGTTTTAAAAAAGACTGAAATGTCAGATAAGGACATTGTCTTTAGATATATAAATTATCCATCATGTTAAATGTCAAGATATCAGTACATGATAAGGACATTTGTGCTTGCTTGGTAGATGATGCCTAGCCTACTTGAAGCACTTGTTCGCTAGTTGGGTTATTTGTGCTTATCATGTCAAATTATTTGAACTATATGAGTTACATGCTAATATGTCAAGACATCATTAGTGAGATTATTAGGACATGATTACTCTATATTATGTTATTGTGTTTGTGTTGTGGGTTAGCATCCTTGGTGGACTAATCATTAAACACTATTACTTGAAATATATGTATATTTTTAAACTTAAATTTATAGGATTGAATATCAGTTATGGACTTGTCCTCTAGATATATTTTATCCATCCTATTGACTATCAACATATCATGGTGAGATGATAGGAGATTCTTAAACTTATTGAATGTCAAGATATCATGGTGAGATGACAAGACATTCTTATGTTGTATGCATCTATTGTCATTATTTTATATAGGAGAATCTTACGTGTCTATTATAAACTAGATGTATTGAGATCTAATGGACTTAGTACATTTATTTGTTTGATAATTGAGGAATGAGTATGGATGGGTGCCTTTTGGGAACTCAGAGTATATAGGTCATTTTGTCTGAAGAAAAGATGATATGACCATAGCTTGAAATCAAGCATAAGTGCATACTTTGCTTGAGTTATATTCTCTTCCATAATATGTTATCAATGGATATGTGCATTAGATATTATGTTGCATGAGCATATAGGTATGCTAGATTGTATGGCATTCACATAGTGTGCACTAGATTCCTTCATGTTTGTTGGTCACATATTGGTAGATCCTTCGTGATTTGTCAGGCTTCTACAATGGAGTAGCATGGGGAGCTTAATACTTCATGGCAGGGTGGATATCATATCAGTGATGCTCTCTCTCACTCGCTCTCTTTCTCTCTCTTTCCTTGTAGATTCCATGTATGACTTCAGGAAGTTTGAACCTGAAGCAGCAAATGTAAATGTATTGATGATGTTGTATTATGTGATAGCCTTAAAGGGCTAAGGCCTGAATGTATTTCAAGGCTAGTGGACTAACCATATTGTATTATTCATTGATTGGATATGATTGATGTGAGATAATTTTGATGAAAAAAATTTAGTCCCTTTTTATAGTATTTATTGAATTATTAATATTTTACGGTTATATATTTGGTCGAATCTTACAAAAGAAGTAATTAGTTCTTCCTTGAGGCTAACTATATACATTACTTCATGTCATTTTCATTAATTCATAATTTTTCATCCGAGACAACATGATGTGATCCTATAGTAAAATGTGATGTACTCAAAGACATTTTAATACAATCATATTCACTTCAATGAATTAAGTTTTTTTCTCCAATATTATGTGATGTACATTGTGTGAATGATGAGTAGTGTGTATTTTCCTATGTAAATATTTATCATGTACATTTCTAGCATCATTATCTATGATTCATTTCTATATGATAGGATTATGACATGTGATAATCAAAATACTAAAGAAAAAAAAAGTAGGAAAATCAATGGGCATATATTTTGATGTGAGCAAAGCCCATAAGAAGGAGAAGATGGAGTTTGTAAATTATTTGTGTGTAAAGCCCCATGCTATCATGGCAACAAATCTGCATGTAGAAAACAAGAAGACTTGTCTTTGCCAATATTGAAGTTAGAAGTTGAATAGTTTCAAAACCATAACCATTTTTTTAGAAGATGCAATAGATTATTAACCCTAATAGATATAGAAGGACTTTTGAGAAATCACAGGATGGGATTGGTCATCTTATTCTTTTCCATATGGTCTAGAAAATTTACCAGTCATAATGAGAGCAGAAGGGAAGATACTAAAACATAATTAGATACAAAACATCATCAAATTCCTTACCTAAGTTGACTATATTGCTACAAAAAAAATTCAACAAAAAAGGCTTGCACTATAATAATATGTAACAGGAATTTTTGTCAGATGTTGTAGTTTTCAAGTGCTCATCATAAACAACAAGAGATATTTGAAGAGCCTTCCAATCTCCATCATTTCAAGCCCATGTGTGTCCTATAGTGAGTCCTATAGGTTGGTTCCTTGTTTCCTTCATGAGAGGATACTTGTTAATGGCTTACCCATTCTTGTTTTGTACAAATCCTATCAATAGCCCTATAAGAACAGCATTGTCCACCAGATATTTAATTGCTATTAGAGATGGAGTGTTTGAACAAGTCAAGTCAACTATAGGTGAGATACTCTACACATTTTTTCTCTGTTACATGCTATAAAGGAATCATATGTCAACTCCATATGTCTTGTTTCCATGGACTTCTACCAACATTAACATTGAGTAGGGAAGCCTTCATCATTCTCCTCCCAATTCCTTTTTCCACATTTGATTTGCTTTAAAAGTATTAAAGCATAAAAACATAAAGAACTATTAAGTCATAAAAACATACTATTAATTTATTTAAGTAAAAACTAAATAAAAGATATTGATCTAAGGATTTTTATTTAGAATTACTTTATTTAAGAATATTTTGTATGTAATTATCATAATGATTTTTTTAATGTATATTTACTTTCTAATTAAGTCATAAAGCTATATAATTTCTTTATGTAAATTATCAATTAAGCAAAGATTTAAAATGTAGTTAAGAAGAATAAGTGAATTTGATAAATGGATATCAATTAAATAATATAATTGCATCTACGTCTAAGACAAAACACTTTCAATAGTTACATGTTACATTGTTCAATAACAAGATATAATTAACAACATACATTAACTAAGTAATTACTCAATCCAGCTCAAAATATTTATAATACTCTCTTATCAAAAGAATGCCAATAAATCTATCATTAGAGTTACTAGGTAGGGGTCTAGGTGTACTTACATTGTGTATTTTGTTATGCATCCATGTCAAATTTGTTGTTATGGAGTCTAAAGCACAAAACTCCCTCATGCACCTCATTTACAACTTGACATAGAATGATCCTTTTTATTAAACTTCCAACCTTTTTTCCACCACTACTTGAGAAGAGAAGTTGAGAGGAGTTCAATATTGAGAGGTTGCAAGAATGAGTTTGTAGTGTTATGAGAAAAGGGTAAAAGAAGGAATGAGAGAGCTTGAGAGAGGGGGGATTATGTTGGGGTGTAATGAATATGAATTTCACATGTTAAGAAGAGGTTGCTAAAAATAATTAATATGCGTATCCTTCAAGGATATTTTAGATATCTATTGTTGTTATCAAGGAGATAGTCGAAAGGAGAAGTAGCTTCCCTAACAATCAAATTTAAACTAGATACAAGAGGTAGTATGGTTTTGACCACTCTAAAACAAATGATAAACATTAAGGAACAAATGATGAATTCCCCAATTAGAAAGTGAGTAAGCTTGTAAGAGGTTAGAAAGTTAGAGGTAGATGTAAAGACAATGGGAAGACAATTGAAAGGAATGGTGATATAAAGAATAGTGGGATAATCATTGAGTAAGAGATTGGTCATTATAACAATAGGAAGAATGTTGAAGGAAGGAAACTCTAAGGTAAATATGAAGGAAACATTGAGAGGGAGAAATATGATATCAAATAATATATCTAAGAAGTCAAAAGTAGGGAGCTAGATATATCAAGAGAATAAATATGTTGCAAGTTAGAGGGAGGACAAAGAATAGGCAAAGTAGATTGAACAGGAGACTACTTCCATCACCAAGACCTCTAATCAATTCAAGCATAATGAAAAGTATAGTGATGTTAAGAGACAAATTTATAATTTATTGAAGTTCATAGGTGAGTGTTTCCAAAATCCTCAGTCTTCTTTAGTTGAAATTATTTGAGTTTGAATACATATGAGGGTGATACAACTTTAAAACTCCTTTTTACCATATTCATTCAAAGTAAGAGAAAATACAATTGTGGGTTATTATACCTTATAGTGGGGTCTACTATCCAATTGTAGGTTACTCTTTTAATCCAAATACTCCATTTTTCTAAAAACATGATATTTTTGGGTAAAAGTATAAAACCCTATCCCACTTGTGGTACATTTTACAAAAGCAAGTTTTAGGAATCAAAAATCATTGAATACCTTCGAACGAAGGTTTTTCTTCAAATGAAGGACCTTTATTTGAAGGTCCACTTGTTGCCACATGTCAACCACCTTCAATTGAAAGTCAACAAGGTTCAATCAAAAGTCTTTCTTAATGTTTTTTAAAAGTTTAAATCCTAAAAAACTCATGACAACCACTTTTGGTTGAAGGTACCTTCAAATGAGGGACCTTTAATTGAAGGCACTCATGTGGCCCTTATGTGTCACCTATCCCACCTGATCAACTTGTATTCAATAAAAATTATTGATTTTAGCCACATTTTAAAGCAAATAAAGTCATCATGACACAAGAGTTTGCATGATCATAGCCCTCGAAATGAGTTTTGCAAAAATTATAATTTGTAACAATGATAACTTTAAGAAAAGACCCCTGAAAACTTATAAAGTCCTGGTGAATCCTAGCTAAGTGCTTTAATTTTGTTGGTAAATATTTCCTTTTTTTTTTAAATATTAATTTTCCTAGCAAATCTATGCATATTATTAATTTTTTAATAAAATCCTAGTGAATCTTATAGAATTCTAACTAAAAATAATAATTACAATGTTGAACCCTAACGAATAATCACTAAAGAAATTAATTACAATGGTGAATATTTCTTTTAAAAAATTGCATAGTTGATCGGCATAGTCCCCCCATATATTCTTTTATTTTTTGTAATGTCAAAGTGAGGGCCGAGGGGTCATAGCCATTGGCGACATCAAGGGGCAGTGCCCCTAGAAAGGATTTAGGGGGTAGTGCCCCCTCGCAGGGTTCGAGGACAACAACCCTAACACACTCTACACAAATCCACTATTGAAAAGATATTGGACCACACATAAATTAAACATTTTAAAAATATCTCACTTTAAAAATAAGACTAAAAGAAGAGTGAATCTGCACCTTGTTTAGTGGAAAATTGGATTTTTTAATGTTTTAGTGTTTTGATGTTTAAATCCTCCTTTCCACTTTACATTCAAGGATCTAGGGTCAAGTGGCAATTCACTATCATATCCTAAATCGCTGTGAGATGTCGAGAAGCTTGGATTAGGGAATTTAATTATCAATTTCTCTTCTCTTATGCTCAATTGACCATTAAAACCCTAATTATGCAAATATGGCAATAAACTGATGAATAACAGAAAATACTCTTGCAGACGGAAGTGAAATGGCAAATCACAGAATACCTATTTTTGGGGTTTCGAGGCAGAACAGTAAGGGACACTGGAGCGGGCGCCCAAGTCCAAGGTACTAGTTTCTTTCCGGGATCTAGACCTCCTTCTGACACTGATCAGCCCTGTAACTTCTATTTCTGGGAACTCAGCTGTGGAGGACACTAGAGCAAGCGCCCAAGTCCTGGAAATGCTCCAGTGTCCTACTTCTCTTCAGATCTTGAATGCTTGATGCCTGCAAATCCTCCTGCAACTTCACCTTTCCCAAATGCGACACTTGTAACTTGTAATCACAAGACTTAGTTTGGGGGTTGTGGTGTTTAGGAGCTTGCCTCAGTCAAGCCCCGGAAAGATACTTAATTCTTCCAAACACCTTTTTCAGATAGAGAGAGCGTACCCTTGTGAGGCAGAGGCCAAATCCAAATGAAACAATGATAAAAAAACACAATGATATCACCTTGTAATGAAGATCGCATGGGAGGAAGATGCTCTTCATTCCATGAGGAGATGAATGCTCAAATCTACAAATACAAACACATAAACAAAACAAGTCTGCTCTTGCAACACAATGAAAGCCTTGAATCACCTTGAGAACACAATAGCTTGCTAGTCATCATCTAGTTGAAAATCTAGTTTACAAATGAATGCCTAAACATGCTTTTATATGCAACTACAAACACTCCTGCCACAATTTTCATAATTCAAACTTACCGTGTCGGCAAAGGGACCAAATAACGGTCACAAAATGACACCTGAGAATTAGGAGTGCCCCAAACTAGGGCAGGACTAGGGCGCTGGCACCCAAGACCTCCCCCCTATTTTGGGCAGGGTATAGCTCAAGGGGTCCTCCTATGTCCCATTTGTCATGTTACCTAGGGCTCATTCCATCGGGATGCCAAATTATGGACTAAGATGTCCTAAATGCATGCTAAAGACTCAAGAGCTAAACCTTATGAGGGAAAAGCCCCCAAGGGGACATTTTCTGATGTTACATTTAGCCCCCACTTTAATGTATGTATAAACGTGAGGCCAATACATGCAATAAACTAAGGTCACAAACACAACAAACACGCCAAGCACAGATAAGGCACACCAATCACATAGAAGACAGTAATAGGCACACAAAACATGAAGAAGATAGTTACAGTCACGCAGAACATGGAGAAGACAGTCAATGCATAGAAGACATATTGTAGGTCTTTGTATATATGGGGCAACACGCAAGACATGCAAAACCTCCCAAAATGTAGGATGCATATGGAGAAACAAACACACCACACAAAATAAGCACGCCAAAACACACACACTTGAAGAAACGGAGAAAACACGGCAGACAAGCGATGGTGTGTTCCCTATTTCTAGGCTCATCACCATCTCAGGCACATTATAGGCACACACCGACGATTGGGCTTCACCACAACAATCGCCAAAGACACACTTAAGGGTTGAGTTAGTCACAGAACCGCTCCCTGCCTCCGCAAAGGACTTTTGAAAATGCAACCCCACCTGTGTCATGGAGACACCTTACAGTGAAAAGGAAGCATGGCATACCACCCCACCCGCATCACAAAGATTCCTTACAATGAAAAGGAGGTATATGCAATAGATTTCAAGATAGATTGGTTGATTGCAAACAAACTTAAGATGTAGGAAGTACTCATCGCACTAGTCTACACCTGAGAACAAGAACATTACTAACATCTATAATAGACAGCTTACCTTATATATGCCCCCACCTTAAGGTGGTTGATATCATGCAATGATATCAAGCACATTAAGGTAGGAAGAAAACACACAAGGGAACACAGACTTTCACAAAGCCCATGCCCCCCAAAGGTGACATGTACTTTACGATCGCCAAATGTTCCCACAAACACATCCCTGCAAGAAACATGTTAGTGTCTACAAAATCATGATAAACAACAACATCAATGCATATGATTAACCACACAAAGAGCCAAGGTTATACTACGAATTCAGAGTTTGAGGATAACCGTGGGGCTATATCACAAATCTCTCTGAATTGAGCACCACCGAGGCTAGAATCAAAGACAAACAAAGGTGCATAGAGCAGCGGTATTGTTAAGGTTTGTAAATGAGATAAAAACATCATCAAATTCACTACGTGGAAAGCATGAGTGCTTCCACTAGCTAAGCATCAAATAAAATATACAACCCCATCATCATATTAGGAACTAAGTCCATTTTTTTATTACTCTCGAAAGGGACACTAGGTCCGCATTAGTATAAATATTTTTTGTCATATGCCCACTAGATGGAAACACTAGAGGAAAGGAAACAAGAAATAAGAGAGGAGAAATAAATGTCTTAGGGACAGTCACATAGGAGGGTGCCCCAGGTGTCACTAACCGCAACGCTATGTCTGTAAGACACAACACACAACAATGAAATTAGAGAGAGGCAATATAGAAGAATGATGATACAAATAGAAGGTCACAACAGAGGCGGTCTCCTGGTATCCCAAAACTTACAGGAGAATCCGAGGTCATCCCAGGAGGCCTAAACAACACATAACACATCACGAGAGAAAGAAAGGGGTAGAGATACTTACCTATAGGGTCTTCATGCTAAGTCTCAACATCAAGTAAATTATCGTCATCCTCCCACTCCCTAATGTTAGAGGAAGGTGGGATATAAGGTGTCATAGCCCAATTCATGTCTTGCTTATCATGTTTATTGTTAGTATCATGTTTGTTTGGTTTAATGTTAGGATCAATGTCTTCTTGTTGAGATGCAAGGTAAGCTCATCGCCTTGCCTTCCTCATTTTTGCATTTTGACGTTGTTGTATTTTACGACTTCGCTTTTGTAACATAGGGCTTTACTCTGTTATGGATTTTTGTTTTGTAGAGGAGGAAACACCAAGGTCAAAGTTCATTTGTCTAGGTGAAATGTTTTCTTATTGAAGCTTACTTAGTGATGTCCAAATGACTTGAATATTCAAACAAATGAGGGACATTAAAGGTCTTCTCTTCCTTAGTGAAATCCAAGGTGTGTGAACAATCAACTAAAGGAAGAAGGTTGGTAAGATGATCCACAGAGGTAGGAATTTGATTATTGTTAAATGAATTCTCATTTTCTACCCATGGAATGTTCTTTGTTAAAGGGAGCTCTTCATTCACTAATGCTTCATCTTAGCCAGGGAGAGATGTGGAATTATTAAAGCTATCCCTAGTCTTCTCATTTCAGTATTCATTTATAGGGGAAGTGGAATAACCTATGGGATCATCATTAGCCTTTTGCTTGCTACTCATGGAGAAGAACTCAGTTAAGCTTTCTAATATCTAGGATGTTCACTCATGAGGGTTAAAAATTGGTCAAAATCAAGATCTTTGATAAATGCATGCAAATATAACATTGAAAAATGACATGAAGGTGCCATTTCAATGTAAGATCACATTTTGAGAGGCTTTTCAAATTGATTCTAAAGACAAGTGCAAAACTATATGTAAAAAAATAGCCTTAAATGCTTGATTTTTTGTACTTTTTCAATGTAAATGAATGAAACAAAAGGTGTTGTAAGGATTTTGATCAGGGACAGAAAGTTATATGTCTGATATTAGTCCAAAACATCAATAATATCCTTCCCAACACACTCTTGATGCAAATCCAAGATAATGCCAAGTCAAAATATAGTGAAAATATGTCAAAATAGGCATTTTTTTTACCAAAACTCAATGCAAAAGAGCATAACAAAGGGTGTTGTGAGGAAAATGATGATGAAAATAAAATAATATTAGTAATAACAGCCACTTAGTTCCAAAATATCCAACACAAAATGCTTTTAGTGCCTCTTAAGGTCAAACCCTAGTGAAAATATAGCAAAAATGGACTATTTTTCACGGTTTTTCAATTCCAAGACCTAGAAAAGGGGGTGTTGTAATGAATTTTAGGATGTATAGAAAGTAACATCAATGATATCAGTCACCTCAGTCCATAAAATTTATCACAACATGCTTGGAGTGCAAACTAGGTCAAACCCTAGGGCAAAAATAGCCAAAATGTGTAGTTTTTCACAAAAGTTTCACTACAAGAGCCCGATAAAAGGGTGTTGTGAAGATTTTTATGAGGGAAATAAAATTATTACCCTAATAATATAAAATTAATGTAAAAAAATGTTTCACAACATGCCTATGGTGCAAGTTTATAGAGTCAATAAGGCCAAATTTAATGAAAATTATTGTTTTGAAGCCCTAGGTTTGAGATCTTGACACAAAATGCTATGTGAATGTTTTGAAGTCTGATTTATGATGGAAATGAATTAATATTAGATCTAAAAATGATTTTCAATCTCTATTATGCAAAATGCCGATGCAAATCTAATGAAAATGCATGAAAATTGCTAGTTTTTGTTGAAGTTTTCTATGCAAAAATGCAAATATTTTAAATCTAAATACAAATTTACACTAAAATGAAAGACTAAAGACAAATTCAAATTTGAATTAGTCTCTAAAATCAGTAGAAAAATATGAAAGAAGATTTTGCCTACTAACCCTAGATTTTGGAATTACTAGGTTATATGAAAATTGTCAAAATTTCTACAAAGACCTAGCAAATTAATGATGAAAATGAAATGAAAATTATTGAATTTTTGTATTTTTCTGTATTTTATATCAGATCTGATGCAAAAATCATGAATTAGGAAAATTTAGAAAGAATTGATGCAATTTAGTAAGCCAAACAATGCAATTTTTTTGAATTTTTCAATTTTTTTTTGAATTTTTCTCAATGCAATAAAATGAATGACTATATGAATGAATGAAATCAATCTAAATATGAAGACACACACTCAGAAAGTTGCAATTTACGTCCAAAAACATGGGTTCACCAAAAAGTTTAGTGGAAAATTGGATTTGTTAATGTTTTAGTGTTTTGATGTTTAAATCCTCCTTTCCACTTTACATTCAAGGATCTAGGGTCGAGTGGCAATTCACTATCATGCCCTAGATTGATGTGAGATGTCAAGAAGCTTGGATTAGGGAATTTAATTATCAATTTCTCTTCTCTTATGCTCAATTGACCATTAAAACCCTAATTATGCAAATACAGCAATAAACTGACGAATAACAGAAAATGCTCTTGTAGACGGAAGTGAAATGGCAAATCACAGAATACCAATTTTTGGGGTTCCAAGGTAGAATAATCAGGGACACTGGAGTGGGTGCCCAAGTCCAAGGTACCATTTTCTTTGCGGGATCTGGACCTCCTTCCAACATTGATCAACCCTATAACTTCTATTTCTGAGAACTCAGCTATGGAGGACACTAGAGCGAGCACCCAAGTCCTAGAAATGCTCTGGTGTCCTATTTTTCTTTAGATCCTAAATCCTTGATACCTGCCAATCCTTCCTGCAACTTCACCTTTCCCAAATGCAACACCTGTAACCTGCAATCACAAGACTTGGTTTGGGGGTTGTGGTGTTTAAGAGCTTACCTCAGTCAAGCCCTGGAAGGATACTTAAGTCTTCCAAACACCTTTGTCAGATAGAGAGAGAGTGCCCTTGTGAGGCAAGGGCCAAATCCAAATGAAACAATGATAAAAAGCACAATGATATCACCTTGTAGTGAATATCTCATGAGAGGAAGATGCTCTTCATTCCATGAGGAGATGAATGCTCAAATATGCAAATACAAACACATAAACAAAACAAGTCTACTCTTGCAACACAATGAAATCCTTGAATCACCTTGAGAACACAATAGCTTGCTAGTCATCATCTAGTTGAAAATCTAGTTTACAAATGAATGCCTAAATATTCTTTTATATGCAACTACAAACACTCCCCCTAAGATTTTCGTAATTCAAACTTACCGTGTCGGTAAAGGGACCAAATAACGGTCACAAACTGACACCTGGGAATTAGGGCTACCCCAAAATAGGGCAGGACTAGGGTGAGGGTGCCCAAGTCCTCCCCCCTATTTTGGGCAGGGTACAGCTCAAGGGGTCCTCCTAGGTCCCATTTGTCATGTTCCCTAGGGCTCATTCCATCGGGATGCCAAATTATGAACTAAGATGTCCTAAATGCATGCTAAAGACACAGGAGCTAAACCGTATGAGGGAAAAGCCCCCAAGGGGACATTTTCTAATGTTACACACCTTATATTCTATTTAATTAGATGGTTTTAATTGAATTTCACCGCACTATAAGTGTGTGCCTTTTAAAAGGCTTGCTAAGCCCTAGAATTTCTTTTGGGCCACATGATCATAATCTAATTTTGTGGCTGAAAATAAATTATGGGGCTTACCAAGCCTTTTAAAAGGGACATGTTTATAGTGCTATGAAATTCAACTAAACTTGTCAGATTAAAATGGTAATCAACGATAACAAATAAAAGCCCTATTCTTAATCATATTTGTCATTAATATTATATTCAATTATTGGTAATATCATTTACTTGGCAAAATAATTCAATTCATTAGTTTAATAAAATAATGCTTAGGCAATTTAACCAAGACTAAATTATTTTTTTGTAAAAAATGGGTGATTTAGTCCACATTATAACTTGTATTATTCACCAAAAATGGAGGCCCCAATTTCAACTATTTGCCAGTTGGTGAAAATTTGCTACTAAAAAAATCAATGATTTGTAGTATTTTTGTTTAATTATTATATTTATTTCACAAGTTTCTTTACCAAACATAAAGACCTCCCTTTGACACATGTGGAAAAAGAGAAAAAAGTAGAAAAAATTTGAAAAAGCACGACTGACCTACATATTGATTTCCTTATTTCAATAGAAATAATTATTTGGATATATACAAAAAATGTTATGCATCATGAGAAAATAAGTGTCTAAAGTATAATTAATCTAAATTAAAATTTTAATAATAAATAAAATATACAACAAAAAATTATAACAAAATGCATGCCCTAGATATCAATGTTATTGATCTATGTTTAAGAAATTATGAATTGATATTATTTATAGTTCAAGTTGTGTATTTATGGGAAAATATTACTCATTAAAAATACTGTAAAGTATAAGAACTAATTTACTAACAAATATTAGTCATAAATTTCATCACTGGAAAAATGGCTCACTACCGAAATTGGCTAATCAACAGAGGACAGAAGAATAGTTGGAGGAATCGACCAGAAAATAATTGCTTTGGAGGAGCTGTAGTGTCAAATTGGGAGGAGTACACAACTAAAGGTAGAGAGAGAAATGTGCAAAACCAGGGGAAAAATGTCATGGTCGCATCTGGAGAATGATTTGAACTAGAATAGGCTTCATAAGGACAACATACCTTCGAAGATAATTGGAAAGGAAGGAGAGGAAGCAAAGTTTTATGGAAGTCCACACAGCATAAGTTGTTAGATCTAGGGCACACAACTAAGAGGGGGGGTGAATCAGTTGTACAAAAACTTGCTTCTACTTCAAACACTTAATTCTTCTTTGTTAGTTAATAGCATATCAGTTAACCATTCATGAAAGTATAGTGCATAAACACAGGAGCAGATAAACATCAACACATTAGACACCAAGATTTTGACGTGGAAAACCCGGTTAAGGGAAAAACCACGGGGTGATTAACCCAAGGATTATTCTCTGTTAGAAGAATAAGAAAAATGAATGGCACATGCCAATTAGGGCTCACTACCCGAGCACACTGCTCACAAAGAGGCACACTACCTACAAAGAGACACACTGTCTACAAAGTGATAAGAATCACAAACTTGAACTGGAGATTGACATCTTTACCATGTTTGGATCAGTTCCATTTAAGCCCGAGATACTTCTGCTCTGCCCTTCGTTCTTTTGCTATACCAGACTCATCCGCTCCACGACACACTCTTCGAAATGAACTCACAAACCTTTATTTATACTAGGCATTGACTTAGGAACTATCATCTAAGTCGGCAATCATCCATGAGAGCATTCGCAAGTCGGCAATCATCCACAAGAACATTCGCAAGATGAATAACTCATCTGGTCAGCCAGTCTGAATAAGAACATCTTCATCCGGAAGAATATCTTCAATTCCGGGCTCTAACACTCATGCAGACTGACAACACAACCTCAACATGATCCAAGAACCTTCACAAGCTTGCCTGAATTACCAGGTACATCCGCACTCCCTTTTCCTACTAGAATCTCTTCTCCTCTTCTTCTAGAACTTCAAGAACACAGTCTGTCGCAACTGTCAAACTGAAACATGTTCTTCCGGACCTCCAAACTACATACAAACTGAGATGATACATCACAAGGACATCTCAAGCACTCCTTCCAATCCACAGAATTTGACAATGCACTTCTGAATCTCACCGGACCTTTTTGTAACACTCTGTCACTCCGGAGCATCTCCCAGAACTGGTTCTTCTTGATCGATCACAACTTCTTCACATCTTCATGCGGACCTCTGAAATCTTAACTGGAGCATCTTAAGACTCATATCTACAAACCCTTTAATCCGCATCCTCTTAATAGCAACCTATTGAGTACTTTTGCTTTCTTCTCATCACTGTTCTTCACTGTTCCTGATTGAGACTAATTTTCTCAATATCCTCAGCACACAGCTCATCCAATCCTTCTTATCAATGCAATATGAGTATGTTGACATCAATGACAACACTGGTTAACCTCATACTTGCAACATAAGCAACCCAAGAGAGAAAGAGAAATAAAAAAGATATGGATCCCAAAGGGTTCCAACCTGGCCACTAGAGAAAATAGGATTCCATTGAAGGCAAAAACATTTGATGAGTTGCATCTCAATTGCCCTAAAAACTGGAGATCTAGAAAATTTTGTTAATCATTCAAGCACTTGGGTTTTTTCATAAAGTGGGTGGCATAATGGCCATCTAGGGAAAAAGTTCAAAAATGGTGTATCCTCTAATGGGGGGAAGATATCAAGATCAAATCACTCCCCATGGGTTTCTTCATGGTCAAATGTCCCTCAGGGGAGAGAAAACAAGAAATTTTGAACCAGGGTCCCATGATGATGGACGAGATTAGTTTCTAAATCAAGGACTAGGTCCTGAACTTCAACCCCATCACTCATAACATATCTAAAACCCCCATGTGGATCAAACTCTATAGTTTACCAATGGAGTACTAGGAACTAGGGATCCTAAGTCTAATTGGCAACCAACTACCTAGGATCATTCATCAAGGTAGATGATCAAATTGAAGAGGGAGATTTTGGTATGTATGAAAGAATATATGTCACCATTGATCTTGACTCTCCCCCACTAGTAGAGATTGAAATCAGAATGGATGTTGGTGCTTGGTGCCAAAAGGTAGAGGTGGAGAGAGTTTTGATGAAATGCAACCACTACCACCAAATGGGACACTCAGCTTTGGAATGTAAGAAAAAAGAGATCAAGTTGAAGAAGACTAACCCTGAAGAACTGGGAGAAACAGTAGCAGAAGTCATGGAGGTGATAGCTACAGAGAAAAAAATAGAACAAACAAAGAAATTGATGAGACGAAGCCAAGGGAAAATCTACCCCAAGGATTGGAGGATTTCTAGAATTACTCCAACTTTGACTTGGCTCTAGAAATTTTTGGATGCAACAGAGAATTAGATCAGGAAGATCTCAACCAGCAAAATGGGGAGTCAAGGGCTGCTACATAGATAGTGGAGGAGAGCTTAGATAGTGACTTCTCAGAAGATGAGGTTGATGTTCTAGAGGATAGAGTGATTAGTGAGACAAAGTCCAAGATTCATAAACCTAAGAGTGGGGAAAATATCCAGCGAGGAAGGAAAATGAATAAGGCTAAATTAGAGATTGCAGAGCAGGCCATCTAGGAAAGATGAAACTGAGATCAGGGAAGGGGAGCTCCCATCCCAAGGAGCCATGAATCTCATAATGTGGAATGTTAGGGGCATGAATGCCCCTAACAAGAGGTGTGCAATAAAGCACCTTATGGAAGTGCCAAACCCTGGCATTATCCTTCTACAAGAAACCAAATATAAGTAGAAGATTTGAGAGGATTAGAGACAAAATGGAGATACAAAAACAAGTTCTTTGTGGATGTTAGAGGAGCCTCAAGTGGTTTGGGAATGATTTGGAACACAAACATAGTGATAGATGATCACATTCAAAGTCATCCATCCTGGCTGGTAAGCAGAATCAAACACATTCCATTGAACCTGAATTTCTTTTTAATTAATGTTTATGGTCCAGTGGGAAACTCCCAGAAATTAGATGCTTGGCAACAGATCACCACACTAGTGCAAAAATGGGAAAACAAACTCTTCATTATAGGGGTGATTTAAATGCCACTATAGACACTTAAAAAAAAGGAGGTTTGTCAAAAATAACACATAATTAGTTAGAATTCTAGAACTTCAATACTAGAAACCACTTTCTTGACATC
Organism: Cunninghamia lanceolata; assembly: GCA_027924645.1. Lineage (NCBI taxonomy): Eukaryota > Viridiplantae > Streptophyta > Pinopsida > Cupressales > Cupressaceae > Cunninghamia > Cunninghamia lanceolata. The sequence goes on from BSBN01000797.1 coordinate 4,715,762, forward strand.
CCTTCATTCAAAAATAACTTTAGTTGGACTAACAGTAGGCAAGGATTCATGAGAATTGCTGAAAGATTGGACCACTTCCTCCTCCATGGCAATTGGGCTTCCATCCCTCAACTTTAGGAATGCTCAATCTTTTCGATCTTGGGTTTTGATCACTACCCATTGTTGATAAAATCTCTCCCTGATTCCCCTTCCTTGAGGTGCCCTTTCAAATTTGAAAACATGTGGCTTCAAGATTCGAAGATTAAGGACAAGGTGTTAGAGTGGTTGGAAGCAACTCAAAAAATCAAAGGTTTAGGTGACTCTTTCAATTCTTCAAAAGGCTGGACTTCATAAAAGAATAGCTTAAGGTTTGGAATAAGACTCATTTTAGAAATATCTTTGAGGAGAAGGAAAGGGTTGAGTTGGAATTAGCTTCTTTAAATGAGAAAATCATCAGGGAGGGCATGAAGCAGGAAACATACCTTAAGGAGAAGTAGCTCTCAGGGGTCCATGCATAAATCTTGGCAAGGGAAGAAATTTTTTGGAGCCAGAAATCTAGAGAATGTTGGCTGAAAGAACGTGACAGAAACTCAATTTTTTTTATATAACTCCACCAAGGTCAAGAGATCCCTAAATAAAAATTTTAGAATCAAGCACAAGGAAGGTGTGTTTATGGAGAATCCAGAAGATATAGGGTAGGTGACAGTTGATTTTTCCAAGGACCTACTTAATGACTCGGGCACTAGGAATGAGTGGGTTAAGCAAAGGATTCTTAGCCAAATCCCTAGCTTGGTTAGCCCTGAACAAAATGCTACACTTAACCAACCCTTCATGGAAGAAGAAATCGGAATGGCAATTTTCTAGATGAGCCCTACCAAGGATCCTAGATCTTATGGTTTTCCTACTAGATTTTATCCAAAAGTTTAGAAGACTATTGCAAAAGATTTGGTGGAAATAACAGAGGAGGCCAAGAGAAATGGCACAATGCTCAAGGATCTGAACAACACTTTCTTAGTGCTAATTCCAAAAAATAATTCCATGGATTCAATGGATGATTTCAGACCGATCTCCCTATCTAACACAGTCTACAAGATGATTTCCAAGCAATGGCAAATATAATCAAGGAATTAATCTATAGCATCATATCAGATGAGAAAAGTGGGTTTACCCCAAGAAAATCACTCACTGATGGGATCATCATAGCCCATGAAGCCATTCATTCCATCAGGAAAAGAAAAGCTAAAAGGATGATTATAAAATTGGATATTAGGAAAGCATATGATCAGGTAGATAGATAGTTTCTCTTGGAGGTCCATGAAAATTTTAATTTTTGTCAAGAGTGGGTCAAGTGGACTCAAAGTTTCATCTCCTCACCCAGATTCTTGGTCTTAATCAACATCGACCCCCAAAGCTTCTTCTCTTCCTCTTGAGGCATCAAACAAGGGGATCCCTTGTCCCACTTCATTTTCATCATCATGGCCAAAGCCCTTGGCTAATTCATCCAAGGGAAAGAAAACATGGGTAGCTAGAAGGGGTGAAGGTGGCACCCAACATAGACCCAGTTACTCACCTATGGTTTGTAAATGACACACTCCTGTTTGGAGTGGCCAAATGTCAAGAAGCAAAGGTGGTAAAGGAGACATTGGAGTTCTATTATCAAGATATGGGGCAACAAGTAACCAAAAACAAGTCAAAAATCTTCCTCTTTAATACAGATATGAGAAAGCATAAGGAGATTGCACATTTACTCAGATACAAAATTAGTCCACTACCAAGTAAGTATCTCGATATCCCACTTTTCTCTAGTGCATGTAAATCTCAACTTTGGATCCCCTCATCTCAAATTGTTCAACTAAGTTGGCCTCTTGGAAGGACAAGTGGATCTCTACCATTGGGAGAATTTTAATGCTCAAAGTAGTAATATCGGCAATACCAATTTACACTTTGTCTTGTCTCAGAATACCCAAGAAAACCTATGACATAGTTAATCAGAAAATGAGAGATTTTTTCTAGAAGGGTTGTTTAGACAAATTAAAAGTTTGCTCTCATTTGCTAGGACAAAATCTACAATCCAAATATGGTTGGAGGGGTAGGCCTAAGAAAGTGATCGATCATGAATACTATGCTGGGAGCCAAACATGTATGGAACCTATTCTCCAACCCTCAATTAAAGTAATCATTTTTTTTTGGAAAATAAATACTTGGACTCCTCATATCCCATGAGGATTTAAACAACATTCAATCTCCCACGCAGCTCTATGGTCTAGAATTTCATGTTGTCATGTAGAGATTTGATCACAAAACACATTGCATGGGAAGTTAGGAATGGTCACTAAGATCTTTTCTAGGACTCGTGGAATGGATACCCTACACTAAAGGATCTACCTAACATAACTAGAGTTAGATAACATGTAGAGAGAATCTGGGGCATACATGTTAGAGACTATGTTACTTTGGTGGAGCACGGCCTAGAAGGATTAGTTTGGTAGTGGAAATTGTGGAAGGGTATGAACATAAAGAAAGATCAAATCAAGATGTTGGAAGAAGAACTTGGTAGGAGAAAGATCTTCATCTCGCTTGGAGAGGATTCTATAAGGTGGTGTGGAGCTAAGACAAGCAGATACAATGTTAAAATTGGCTATGAAATTGAAGAGGCAGCAATAGAAAAGGAGGACTAGCCTTCCCATCTTTGTTGGAAGAAACAATGCCTCCCAAAGGCAAGAGCCTTTGCTTCAATAGATCTACAAAAGAGGATTTTGATAGGGGATAGATTGAGAAAGCTTGGCTTCAATAGTCCATACAAATGTTTTCTATTCAAGGAAGAGGAGGAATCTACTAACCACCTTCTCCTCAACTACCAATTTGCAGAGACAAGCTAGAAATGGGTGATGTCAAAACTTGATTGGGCCAACCCCTACCAATGACATTATTTCATTCTTTGTGGCATGGTCAATTGTGCACAAGAAGGAAGTTTTCTCTAGCATCTAGATCATTTGCCCCTCAATTGTGATTTAGGAACTATGGAAGGAAAGAAACAAAAGAATTTTCCAAGACATGGGCCTAACACTGAAAACCTTTCTCAGCAAATTAGAAAATGTCATAGTGGAAGTAGTAAACAATGCATCCTAAAATCAATCACTTAAAGGGAGATCGTTCACAAGTTGGGACAGCGAGATTAGGAAAAACTGGAAAGGTTGGAAATCCCTCCCATTTATAGGAAGGTCAGGGCTCATCTTTCACATAGCCCGAGATAAGATTCTAGGTGGGTTCCTTTAAAGATAGAATGGTATAAAATGAATTTTGATGGTGCTCCCAGAGGTAATCCAAGGGCCTCAGGACCTAGCACTATTATCAAAAATCATAGAGAAGAGATAATTTCTTTAGTAGTAAATAAACTACTAATTGGAATGAACAACGAGGCTAAGGTGCAAGCCTTGCTTCTTGGGTTCCACCTATGCAAGAGAATAGGACTCACAAAGATACTTATAGAAGGTGACTCATAGGTCATTATAAATGCTATTATAAATCGAAAGAACCCAAGTTGGAGGATTCATAATATTTTAGAAAAAATTTGGGAGGCTATAAATATGTTGGAAGATTTTAAAATAAACCATATATTTTGAGAGGCCAAGTCCAAAGTTGACAAGTTGGACAATTTGGCAATTGATATGCCAAATCAATACCATGAAACAAACCTGGTGAAAATATGGATGTATTTGGAATGATATTCCCTCTCACATGAATGTTATTTAATTAGGTCATCATGTTTTTGCACTATGAGTTGGTCAACTCGCTTAATAGCTTAGAAGGACAATTGGAAGAGACACTATCACTTATGATGACAACATTGAGTATTATAGAAAGTCACATTTCATTTGATAAGTCGAAGGCCATTTACAACATTAAGAGAACTCAAGATGGACTCAACTGTTAGCATCAAAGAAAAGTGAAGGCAAGCCACTTTCTTGGGGCTCATCTTAGACCTCAGGCTTAAGAAAAATTTTAAATCTCACTCCGTAATTGTGTTGCATGCTATCAAAATGGTGCTTGGGGATACATTTATGGCTACTTCTCACCATTACAAGGTCAACACCGATATATCCTCCATGATGGTCGAGGTAATGTTGGATTTAAGGGAATCAAAGGATGCAATAAGGGCAGTTACAAAGAATTTAATTAAACCAAGGTGGAGGGAGGCTTGAAAAAAAATTGAATGAAGTCATTCTTGGCTTGGGCTTCCAACCCAACAATGGCACCTAGACTATGATCCTCCAACCTTATAATGGTCAATGGGTCCCCTTTGAGATTGAAGCAGTGGGGGAAAATGTGGAAGAGTACAAACAAAAGGATCATTGGGGGGTGGAGTTCCTGAAGATGCTTGCTAGAGTTGTAGATGCCCATGGAGTCGATTAGTCCTTCGTGGTGGATACTGGAAGCTTAGATGATGGCTCATATGGGGAGGAGATGATAGAGGGGGTTGAGACTATTCAGGTGGTGGAATGAAGGTCCCGTTGCTGATTCCAAATAAGATAGGATATAGATTAAGTTGTTATGTTTCTAGATACAATATAAATTGATAATAGTTTACAATGTATGTAACAGACTTATGATAATATAAGCTCTCGTATAGGAATTTTTGTTCAAGACACTCCTATGGAGCAGCCAATTTATTTTTTCTCTTTTCTAATTTAGTTCAATTGGAGTGACCTCCCAAGGTCACAATTCACCAGGATAAAAAAATTACTAACAAATATTTAAAAATGAGAAAAATATTTTTTAAAATTTAAAAATATATAATCTACACATGAAATATTAAAATACCTAGTTTACATCATCTTCACATCCTTAATGATTTGCTTGCTATAAGTGATAGAAAATGAAAATTTAGGTAGAAATGTTTATTTGAGTTTCCCAATTAAGTCAGAAAGTAGGACACACCTTTATGTTTCCACCCTTTTGTTCTTCATGTAAAGATTAGTATTACATATAATTATAATTTGCAAATAGAACACTTCAAACTAAGATAACAAAATAAAGGGTAAAGTGCTACAGCAAATGAACAAAACCATATATAAAGTTAAAAATTGATTCATGTACATTAATTAGATTTCATAGTTTCAATAAAATAATATGTTATACAAGAGACATAAGACTTCATTGTGGAAAGAATAATGAATGAATTAAAGGCCTTCTCATCAATATGTATTAAAATGTGATTCCATCACCAACTAAATTTTTCATAGGAATACAAATTGTCAAATTATAGAACAAACCTATGAAATTATATTTTGTAATGTCGTAAATTGTGCTTGCCCACAATTTCACACTATATTTGGTACTCGCTTCAGTGTCCACGCCCTAGTGTGCTTTTAGGATCATTTCCAACCTTGGCCTTACCCTCAACCCACAAGAGATGCCTTGTGTTTCTTTGACTCTTTATGTTGATCATATCAAAAAACTACAAAAGTGCCTAAATCTTGGCTTTGTCCCTAAGGAATTAGACCTTTTAAGAATTGTATTTACCAGGACTCTAGTGCAAAGCGCAGATGTTTGTGCCACGTGCAGATGTCTTGATGGCCTCTGTCAGTCCTGCGATCATTTTTAGAAGTTGTCTTTTCATTTGCGCAATTCACTGAGATTTTGTAAGTCCTTATCCATGCCCAAATGACTCTTATCCTTTATTTTTCATCCTTGCATTCTCTATTTAAACAAGTTAGTTTGTCATTGCAAAGGATCGATCCTTTTCTGCAGTGAAGCTCTACCAAAATTCATATTGATTTACTTTCATGACAAAACTTTGTTAAGATTTGAGAACTAGCAACATTGATTAGCTTGCCAAGCTTTTAATACATTTGTTTCATCGAAGTGTGGAAAAATCCAAAGGATCTTGATTGGAACTGCTACCAGCTGAGTGAACTTCATCTCTTGTTGTAAGGTGACAAATTTTTGGTTGATCCTCACCTTCGCTCTTCAATCCCTACGATCTATTTGGTATCATGCTCATCTTTGTGGGTTGATTTAACATTACCATTTTATCTCTTACATGTAGAGATTGTTGTACAAGCTTTCTCTAAGTTGTTGAGTAGGCTTTGTTATATTATTGTTTATTGCACTTGTTGCTTTGTCACTGCTTGCTACAATCTTAGACACACTTAAGATTCAAAACACACACTCTTTTTATTTATCTATTGATTTGGCTGTCATTGAGGTGGAAACACTAAAATAGGGTTTGACTAAGGCAGGCCCCTATACAGCTCAACCCTTCTTCTATCTGTGTGTGTGCAGGTCTCATCGACAAGTCTGACAACCCAAAAAATGACCAAAAAGACAAGCACGAGGATCGACAATTGAGGTCTACACCGTATTGTGCCATACATACTGCAACATGGTGTACAAATGTCTACGTCATGTACTGTCATCCTTGGCAGTGGGCTCCATCCTCTAGTGTCAGGTTCTCTTTAATCTTAGCTTTCCATTTCTGTATTTCATTTCTGAAAATATTCTATATATCTCCGTATTTTTCCAGTTTTAGTTAATTTAGATACCTACCTTGTCACTCAATTACAGAAAAGGGACATAGCGTAAACCATTTTACCCTTCTTGATTGGATAGAGGCAAAATATACATCTTCATCAACTAGTGTCCTAATGTTTAATAAAGAATTGTTTTGATTATGAGTAGATTAGTTAGAGCAATTTTTTATTAAATTTCATTGTGGGGTTTAGATTTCATTGGAACAATTTTCCATGTGGGGTTTAAATCTCATTGGAAAAATTTATCCTCCTTCTTCTCAAGGTCACGCTTTCATCATTACATCTACATATTACTTTACGAAATGGGTTGAAACCATTCCACTTTGATCCACAACTACTAAAACTTAATATGTCATTTTCTCCTCGATAACATTATTTCTCAATTTGGGCTTCCTTCTGCTTTGGTTTCTGATAATGGCTCCTCATTTAAGAACAAAGAAGTGAAGAAGTTCCTTAAAATTTTCAAATTCAACATCGCTTCTCTACGCCATATTATCCACAATCAAATGGCCAAGCAGAAGCTTCTAATAAAACTATTGAACAAATTCTTTGGAAAACTATTAACAAGCATGGCAAAGATTGGCATACTCAACTCTCCTATGCATTGTGGGCCTATCACATGAGTATTCATACAACTACAGGTACTACCCCATATAATCTCATGTATGACACCAATTCAATCATGTTGTTGGAGTTGGAAATTGTTTCACTACAGATTTCTCTTAATGGCCTCATCGATGACAACATTTACAAGGAACAACAACTTCGACAACTTGAGATGCTTGATGAATAGCGTATCCATGCTCTCAAACATCTCTAAGCTTATCAAAAGAACCTCACACGTAGCTACAATGAACATGTCATCCATCAATCATTCGAAGTAGGCGACCTTGTCCTCTACGAGAATCAACACAATGTCAATGCTCCTCCGAGTACGAAAGGGAAATTTAGTCCAAACTGGTTAGGACCCTACATTATAACTAAAGTATATGGATTAGGTGCATATCGACTCTCTACAATAGATGGTAAGCCTCTCAAAAATCCCATCAATACTATGCACTTACATAGATTCTGTGCCTAAATTTGTTTTTTTTTCATATCTTTGCTTTCAATTGAATTATATTCTTTTCTGCATGGTATGCTAGTTCTCTTTGTAAAGCACATAGCATTGGATAGTTTAGTATTTTAATGCTTTTCTTTCCTTTATTACATTTTTTTGCTTCATTCTTGACACATATTTAGTTGTCTTGAGTAGTTAAGTGTTTTTTCTAATTAGTGAAAATTGCTTTCTTTCTTACCATGCGGTACTAGTTAGGTGTGGATGCAATTAATTAGTCTTTACATTATTTGATTAGATCTTGCATAGTATTTAATTCAATAATGTTGTCCTTTTAACATCACAGATAAACAAATACACTATGATTAATTAGATCATTCTTGCATTTGATTACTTGATATTATTATATAATTTAATTAGATCACAATTGTATTTAATTAACCATTATCCTTAAATCATTGTTGTATTTAGTTAAACAATTTAACCAAGATTGTTTAATTAGATCACAATTTGATTATCATAAATCATTCATCACATACACTAATTAGATCATTGTTGTATTTACGAAACAATCTTATTAGGTTGTTTACTTAAATCACAATTGTATTTAATTAACCATACATTTCTCATCACGTCATTTAATTGGATCTTTGTAGCATTTAATTAAACAATTTAACCAAGTTCTTTAAAATAAATCACAAAAGCATTTAATTAAATCATCCATAGCACGTCATAATATGAACACATAACATAGTTATCGACCAAAATCACAAAATACTCATATATACATCAAATGTCTCGATCATGATATACAAAATCACCACTATCACAAAATGTGGTGTATCAAAAAGTAGTACATCTACAAAGTGTCAAATCACTCTCCAGGACCATGACTACCAGATCCCTCAAGTCTTAGTGTCAATTGAGTGACAGATGGCTCCCTCTGTGAGGCCACAGACTGAGAATGGGTCATGGACCCGCTCCGTGTTTGTAGGACCCTAATGGTGCCTCTCAACTCCACCACCTCCAACCTTAGGTCCACCTCACCCTATTGTAGCCAGGCCATCTCGGCTCACAGCCTCATGGTCTCTACAATTAGGGTTTGTGCATGAGGATTCGCAGTAGTAGACGTTGATGCCATCTGGTCTCCCTGAGAGTCCCCTGCGAGAAGATCTAACTGTATATGTAGAGTGTTGTGTGTCTACTCAATGCCCACTGCTATTGATACAGCCTGATCCCTCTAAGATATGACCTATCCCAGTTGCACCAGGTTCTCCTCATAAACATCTCAAAACTACACAACAAGCTCAAAGATGTCCACATGTCACCCAACAGTCTATAGTGGCATGTAACTAGCCCACACTGGCTACTGAGGCTGCAAAGGTGGTACCATCTATACAAAGACTTAACCTATGAAGTTGAGCCACTCATGTGTGCCAACTGTAAAAATAAAACAAAGATCATGCTAGATCCATCATCATATATCATGTATAAAATAAAAATAATATAAGCATCTAGTATTCTACTCAAATCACAAAGCATCAAATCAAAGTCTCACTAGGGTCTCCATCTTGCTAGTGAAGATCAATGGGGGCTACCGCCATCATCACTGGGATAGGTGGGGGCACTAAAGTACTTGTGTCACTTGACTCCCCTCTCTCAGTATGACCTAATACACCACTTCCAATTGGAAGTGGTCGTGACATTCGAGATCAAATCCTTGGTCTCTCCTCCGAAGTGTCATTGCCCTCCACCCTGCGTCTGTGCCCCCTACCGCTGGAGCTACCTCCTCCTCTCTCTCTCCCTCCTCTCTCCCCTCCTCATCATATCCCCCTCCTTTGATGGTTCCTCACCCCCAGAAGCAACCTCTAGTAGACCATACTCATCCCGGATCTCAAGTCTCCTACTAGGTGGTCTGGAGGGAAGATGGACCCACCCGAGATGCATCCCACCATGCTACATATGCTAGGGAAGCCCCTACATTGTCATCAACACCTGCCCAAACTACCTGGAACACGAACATAGTAGAATGACACTATGATGTGATCAAGGCAACCAACTAAAAGTTGATCCCTCTGCATCCATGCTAGCTACTGTCACTACACCATCTAGAATCTTAAGAGTCGGTAGGGCCTCCATAAGATGTCTCTCCTCTCTAACCTGTCAAAAGTGACCCTCTAGTATAGCAGGTCACCAAACTGCTACAGCCTCCTCAATGTGTAGGCATCTGCTTGCGGGGTCAACCAGACTACATCTATAAGGAATCTTGCAAGCCACATGCACGTGATGTGCTTGAATGCCCACACATGAAGAAGCATGCAAGTGATCAAGATCTGTGTCTCGTAGTGCACATAGTGCCCTAAATCATGGTACACATGTGTGACCATGTTGTGTCCCCATGAGAATATTATCTTATGCTCCTCCATCACCCTAATAGAGTGGGCGAGGCCACCATGAAGTTAAGTTCCTCACCCATCTTGTGTAATACACAATGTAACAGTAGCAATCATAATATGGTGAACCAATGGTGTGACCAATGTGCCTTGCTCTAGCCAACTCATTAGGATATGACCCAAGAGATCTGTCGACATGATCCAGCCTAGGTAGTAAGTCTGTCCCTCCTGGACATAGGCAACTGGCGTCTACTCGATGATTGTCATAATGCGACCTCACACTGATAGACAAAGGATCCAGTAAACATCCTCCAAGGTAACTGTCATCTCTCTTGTCGGCACATGAAATGTAGAGGTATCAACATTGCATCGCTCCATGAGTGCCATCAACATGCTATCATGAAATCTCATAGTAGGCATAGTATACACCCACCAGAGCCTGACATTGCGAAGATGCCTGACCTCTGCAACTGTAAGCATTCTCACACAGCTATGCAATAATGTGTAAATATGACCGCCAATGTACTCTCACATCATCAGAGACCTCTGCAACCATATCAAGAACATCATTAGTACTTTATCATCAAATAAAATCAAAAATTTAAAGCATTTCAAAAAACATTTAAGTGCTTAGACCTAACTACTAGGATGCTAGTGCCTTTCACAGATCCCAGCACCCATGTTGGATGCTGGCGTGCCCTAAAGACACCAGCGTGTCCTGCGGATGCTAAGGCACCAAATGGATGCTAACGTGCCAATAGGATTCTAGCACCCTTGCGTGTCCTTCAACATGAAAAATGAGGTATTAAATGTGATGAAAACCAAATTTTTGACTCACCTCTCGCATGCCCATGCCCTGCTCCACACACTCCCTCAATATGTCTAGTCTAGGTGCTCAGTAAGCTCATTGTCGATGCATGTTTCTACTCCAAGGTTCTCTAGATATTCCAAATTCTCCCAAATTTGAACTTACAAATGAATAGTAAAAATAGAAATATTTCTTACTATTTATAGTAAATTTTAAAAAAATTCACCATTTTCCTGGAGCACCCTTCATAGAAACCTTCAAAACTTGAACTTGTGAACTCTGATTTTTGTATCGTTCATTGTGTTGGAATCCTAGTTCTACCCTCGATCCTATCATATACCTTTTTCCCTAGTGTTATTTACAAAAATAACCCTACTGAAGGCTTTTTCACCACTTTTTTAGAAAATTGACGCGATAGATATCTACCCTGTTTCTCCATCTAAAGTAGAAAGCAGAAATAGGGGGCACATATCTACCCTCATTTTTCACTCTAGATAAATCCTCTCCTCTAATTTACCCTTAGAAATTTGTTCAACTAATGCTCCCTTTTACCTTGCAAGATGATTTTGTTGTATGACAAGTGGTCTTGCAGGATGCGGTCCCTAACACTGTGGTATTGCAGGTTCCTAAGTTGGGGGCTCCATTTTGTCACTTGATGACACGCTGCATCCTCTACAGTATTCTTTTGGGTATTCTTTTCCTGCTTATTTATTTTTAGTACTGCATTGTTGTACTTTAGCATGCATATGCACATAGTGTCATATGTCTGCTAAAGTGGGGGTTAAATGTAACGTCGTAAATTGTGCTCACTCACAATTCCATGCTATGTTTGGTACTCACTTTGGTGTCCATGCCCTAGTGCGCTTTTAGGATCATTTTCAACCTTGGCCTTACCCTTAACCCATGAGAGATGCCTTGCACTGCTTTGACCCTTTATATTGATCATATCCAAAAACTGCAAAAGTACCTAAATCCTAGCTTTGTCCCTAAGGAATTATACCTTTTAATTAGAACTATATTTACCAGGACTCTAGCACTAATCATGGACGTCTACGCCATAAGATGCCTTGATGGCCTCTGTTAGTCCTGTGATCATTTTTAGAAGTTGTATTTTCATTTGTGCAATTCACTAAGATTTTCTAAGTCCTTAGCCACGCCCAAACAACTCTTATCCTTGTTTTTCATCCTTGCATTCTCTATTTAAACAAGTTAGTTTGCCATTGCAAATGATCGATCATTTTCCACAGTGAAGCTCTGCCAAAATTGATATTGATTTAATTTCATGACAAAACTTTGTTAAGATTTGAGAACCAACAACATTGATTAGTTTACCAAGCTCTTACTGCATTTGTTTCATCAAAGTGTGGTGAACTCTAAAGAATCTTGATTGGAACCACTACCTGTTGAGTGGATTTCATCTCATGTTGTGAGGTGACAAAGTTTTGGCTGATCGTCGCCTTCACTCTTTGATCCTTGTGATCTATTTGGTATCATGCTCATCTTTGTGGTTTGATTTAACATTACCATTTTTATCTCTTTCATGTAGAGATTGTTGCACAAGCTTTCTCTAAGTCACTAGTAGGTTTTTTTATATTAGTGTTTATTGCACTTGTTGTTTTGTCATTGTTAGCTACAATCTTAGACACACTTAAGATTCAAAACACACACTCTTTTTATTTATCTATTGATCTAGATGTAACTGAGGTGGAAACACTGAAATGGAGTTTGACTACTTGGCAAGCCCTTATACAGCCCAACCCTTCTTCCTCTATCTTTGTGTGTGCAGGTCTCATTGAGAAGTCTGATGACCCAAAAAATGACCAAAAAGACAAGCATTAGGATCAAGAACTGAGGTCTGTACCGTACTATGCCATGTAGATTATAGCACATTGTGTAGACGTCTATGCCACATGTTGTCATCCTTGGTAGTGGGTTCCATCCTCTAGTGCTAGGTTCTCTATAATCCTAGCTTTCCATTTTTGTATTTCATTTCTAAAAATATTCTATATATCTCTATATTTTTCTAGTTTTAGTTAATTTAGATACCTACCTTGTCACTTGATTGCAACAAAGGGACATAGCTCAGACCATTTTTTCCTTCCTGATTGGATAGAGGAAAAATATACGTCTCCATTAGCTACTTGTCCTAATGTTTAATAGAGAATTGTTTTGATTATGAGTAGATTAGTTAGAGCAATTTTTCTATTAAACATATTTATTATAAGATTAGTTATTCTATTTAAAGATTAATATATCAAGTTTATATTCAAGGGACCCACCCCTTATCAAGACATAAAAACTACTACAAATCATACCAAAATGGTTGGCACCAATAGAAATGAGTAGCAGCAAAAAACTAGTAACTAAAGGCATAAGCCTAGTCATTCTGGTTCATATATTTTTTGTAACCCCCACTTTTCAACACTTAAGCTGTTAAGAATGGAATGCCAATAGTTGTAAGCATTGTTGCCCACTCCTTTCCTTGAAATTACTATATAATGCACCTACATTGGGCTAGCCATTACTTCTAGACCTTCAAATCAGGATATCATTTTTAAGAATGGAGGTCTAAGCACATTGACAACCTCCAACAAGCCTTTATTGTGGGAAACAACCATATGCTTTATCAACATCCTTATGTCCTACATGAAATCTGTTAGAGTGATAACATCCTTGTTAAAGCTAATATCTCCTCTTGCATGGTTTTTTAATCTAGGGTAACCAATAGCTCTCTAGGTTAAATGAAACCCTATTCTTCCCAAATCAGTCCTTCCAACATATCCTTCACCTCTTGGATGAATTTTTTTTCAATGCTCTCCTATATCTCTAAATTCTAGATTATCATAATTAATTTATTCTAAGATTCTGCTAGAATAGTAGTATGTGACATAATTACCCATTATCATCTATCATGTTAGGAAAATGTGTCTCAACCTTTCTTTCCCAAAGTTTGTATCTATTAGTTATTTGTATTTTTTTTTTTTATCCTCACATGTGGAGTGGGGCATCCCACTTTGAGGTGGCACTTTTTGCCACATGTCAACCATCTTGAAATGTCCGTAAGAGGTTGTAAGAGCATCTAAGTGTCATTATGACATTGTAAGATGGGAGTTACTTATGTCTTATTCTTATGATGCATAAGAGCATGATTATATGGGGTTGCATTGGAATCTTGACCAGCATTATGATAATCTCATGACTTGTGTCATAGAGCATCTTTAAGTCAAGGAAAAGAACAAAACTGGGCACCCAAGTTAGGTGATCAAATGTGACAAGTTAAGACAATATGACAAGGTGTAAGGAATATGCTAATATTGCATGAAGACTAAGACCAAGTTTAGGGCATTGGAATTTGTGCCATTTTGGGAAACACATTTGGGCTCATGGATTTGGCACATGGTTTTGTAAAAACATTTGACGGTTTCTAGTTTCTTCATCATCTATTTATTGGTGCTTGGAGATGAAGCTTTGTATGCGTTGTATAGTTAATTTATAGGTACCTTCATGCTACCAAAAGTACTCCAAATTTACATGTTGGTGATACTCCTATAGAGACATACACTGGATAGTGTATTGTAACCTTTGTTCTTGTTGATTAATACAATTGATCTTGTTTTTGGAGTGTAGGGTATTTCTCTTGAAAGGGTTGTCCCCATGTAAACCTTATGTTATGGTATATTTTCTTGTGTATTATTTTCTGTAATTATAAAGATTAAATCTATTTCAACATACCTCTCCTCATAGATTAGTGTAGGATGTAAGGAAGCTAAGGTAGTGGAACAAATTCCTACACTAATCTTGATCCTACACTAATCTTGAGAGGAGGGTTATGCAAAACTTTTTAGATCTTTACAAAAGTTAAAAAAATTATACAAAAATAAACATAAATAGCAATCATACCATAATACAATGATTTATGTAAACCCTTTTGGGAGAAAAACCCCACACTACAAAAGCAACCCAATATATAATTTAGAAATCTGAACAAGATTACAATATACTTGCAAAGCAAGCTTTCACAGGAGTATCACCAAATAGAGATCTCGAGGCAACTAAACATATATAATACTCTCACACATAACCTCCATCTCAAGCACCTAATATATAGGAGATACAATACATGAAACTATCAAATGGTAATTACAAAACCATGAGCTAAAACCATCTAAAAGTGGCACCTAGATCCTTAAGGTTTCATTATCTCCAATCAAAGATGTCTCATGATGTGTCATAACATGCATCAACACATGTAACTCCCCTTTACAACTCTTTCCTGTGTCCAACACATTTTTACATTTTCCAATACATGAGGCCCAACCTTTAAAGGCCATAACTTTTGATCTGGGAGGCTGATTGGGCTTTTTTTATTGAAGATCTCAAAGAGATCTACATACTGGGCACCCCTAATGACAATGCAGACCACCCAAAAATTTTATTTTGGCCAAAAACCAACTATATAGCCTAGAAATTGAGTTTTTCTATTGTTATAACCAAAAAAATCACACTTTTTTGTATTGCAAGGTTGAGACACCTTTCCTAACATAGGAAGTGTATTCCACACCTATGCTTCCTTTAATTTGGTATTAAAGCTAGATCAACTTAAATTCTAGGTGTTATGGACAAGCATTTTGTACTAATATTGGATTGAGTGGCATCTTGTGCAAAAGGATATCTTGTTGCAACAAAAATAGCAAGCACATCAAGGATAAAGATGGAAAAATTTGAGTATTAACTTTGAGTTGTGGAAGTGTAATATGGAAGATATTCTCATGGATAGAGATCTATGGTGTACAATAACTAGATCCAGACCTATTGTAATGTGACAAGAAGACTAGGACAAGTTGGAGAGAAAATCAAAGGGTCTTACTAGACTCTACTTAGCAAATTTTGTGTTGTTAAATGTACATGAAGAAGCCACTATCGTATCCCTTTGGAAGAAGTTGGGATAGATTTATCAAGATAAATCCTTGGACAATAAACTTTTTCTAAGAAAGAAGTTGTATACCCTTAGGATCCATGAGGATGGTGATTATATGGTTAAGCACCTAAATGCATTCAATATGATTGTGATCTAGTTGCACTCTATAGGAGTGAAGATAGAGGAGAAGGATCATTTCATGACATTGTTATGCTCTTTTTCATACATGTGGGATCACTTGGTGATGTGAATGAGAGCACTATCTGTAAACTCAAAATGGATGAGGTAGTTGCATGATTACTTTCAAAGTAGAGGTAGAGAAAAACTTTTGAATCAACTAAGGAGGCCCTAGTTGTTTGTGGAAGATCAAAAGAGAAAGGCAAGAAGAAAGACTAGATCTAAATCCCATGGGATATCCAAATCTCTTGCTAAGACCAAGGCTAAGTGTTGGAAATGTGGCAAGTCTAGGCATTAGAGAAGAGAATGCAAGGAGAAGAAAAAGAAAAAGAAACATGATTCAGATGCTGATTTTGAAAAGTCTCATGATGATGGTGGTGCCTTTGTGACAGCCTTGGAAAAACATGCATCGAAAGGTGCATAGTTGATAGACTCTGAGGCTTCCTTTCACATGACCTCACATCATAGTTGGTTGTCAAAGTACAAAGAATATGATAGAAGGATACCTTGAACCCCAAAGGAAACAAGGACAAAGGGAAATCAGCCACAAATCTTTGTGCTCTAGAAAGCTCCAGTGATAACAACTAGGCCCATGGGTTGAGACTTTCTATGTAGTCTTTAGTAGTTTCAATTTGGTGTGATTGTAAGGCCTACCTATTGGGAACCTATATGCTTTTGGCTTTGGCATTGTAATAATTTTTAATATCAATATGAAGGGTGTGACCCCCACTAGTCACGTTTACTTATTAAAAAAAAATCCTACACAACCACAAGTGAATAAACAATAAATATGGGTTAAGAAGGACATGCATAATGTAGCACCCATAGAAAATGAGTGTGTGCCAAGTACAAAGAATTGTCAACAAAAAACACATGTAATTGAAAATGCAAGTCAAGAAGAGCAAGAGGCAAGACTAAATAAAGAGAAATATGATGATGATATGTGTTGGGATGACAATGATCTCTTGGAGGATTGTGATGATCCTACTAAATTTGTTTAATGATTCACAAGAATTCATATCTCATATATAGCCTCTATACCTATATACTTATATTTCTAGTTTGTACCTTTTTTTTCTTATTACTTTGTAGCACCTTTTGGCCTGTTTCATTGAGCCTTGTGTGTTGTGTTTCACACACCCATTTCACCTTCTACATCTTGTTTTGTGTTTACCTTTCCAACTTAGGAGGCATTTTCCTTTCTGTCTACTTGACTCATGTTACTTGTTTATATCTTATTTATTATCCTTACATACCGTATCCTTGTGTTTCATAGATCTTTCCCACATTTTTTTTTATATTTCCCCTCATTTCCTACTCTTATACTTGTTATGTTAGGAAACGTGTCTCAACTTTGCAATTACAAAAAAGTGTGATTTTTTGGTTATAAAAACATAAAAACCCAATTTCTAGGTTATAGGGTTGTTTTTTGGCCAAAATAAAAATTTTGGGTGGTCCACACTGCCATTGATGGTGCTCGGTGCGTATTTCTCTTTAAACTCTTTAATTTTTTTTTAAAAAAGGGGTCCAATCAGTCTCCCGAATCAAAAGTTATGGCCTCCAGAAGTTGGACCTCCCATATTGGAAAATATAAAAATGTGTTGGACACAGAAAAAATTTGTAAGGGCAAGTTACACATGTTGATGCATGTTTTGACACATCATAAGGCATCTTTGATTGGAGATAATGAAACCCTAAGAATTTGAACACCACTTTTGGGTGGTTTTAGCTCATGGTTTTGTAATTACCATTTGACAATTTCATGTATTGTATCTCCTATATATTAGGTGCTTGAGATGGAGGTTATGTATGAGAGTCTTATAGATGTTGATTTGCCTCCAGATCTTTGGTCCATGATACTCCTGTGAAAGTTTTCTTTGCAAGTATATTGTATTCTTGTTGATTTATGAATAATATATCGAGCAACTTTTGGAGTGTGCGGTTTTTCTCCCTAAAGGGTTTTCTATTTATGTTTATTTTTGTATAATTTCTATAACTGTTGTAAAAATCTAAAAAACATTACATAACCCTCCTCTCAATATTAGTGTAGCAAGTTTTTCCTCTACCTTACTTCCTTACAAGTGGTATCAGAGCTTCATCACATTTAGTTTTAGTTGTGGGTTGTTGGGTTTTTTTGAACTAATCCAATTTTGAGTGGGAGCTTATGTAGATGACACTTTATGATTTTTTTGTAGGAATGTTTAGATGGTGAGAATATCATGGAGAATAGAAGTGGAAAAAAAATCTAGTAACAATTTTGAGATGTGGAAGCTGAAGATGGAAGATATGTTAATTGATGGAGATCTATGAGATGTTGTTGATGAGCATGTTTCAAGGCCTACATATGCTACTTTGGCAAGGATAAATATGATGTTATAAACTATAAAGTCAAGGGTCTAATCAGATTGTTCCTGGAAAACTCTATTTTAATCAATGTCCACGAAGAGTCCTTTGCGAAGAAACTATGGAAGAAACTTGGTAAGATATATCAAGCCAAATCTTTAGTGAACAAGATTTTCTTGAGGAAGAAATTGTATTCCTTGAGAATGGAAGAGGTTGGATGAATTGTAGACCACTTGGAAGCATACAATATGTTGGTTTCTCAATTGGCATCAGTTAGTGTAAAAATGGATGAGGAGGAGAGATGTCAGATCTTACTTTATTTTTTGCTTGATTTATGGGATTCTCTTGTTATGGCTATTGAGAGTACTTATGTTGTCTTGAAAGTTGAAGATGTGGGTTCTTTTATTTTTGAATAAATGAGGAGGAAAGTATCTATCATGCCAAAGAGGCTCTAAATGTCCATGGAAGACTTAAATAATAAGAAGAGAGAGAAGCGTGACAAATCTAAGTCCAAGGGGAGATCCAAATATCCTGGAAAGTCCAAAGTTATTTGTTGGAACTATGGTAAGCTTGGAAACTTCTGTAAGGAGTACAAAGAAGAAAAGAAGAAGAAAATGAGGAAATTTGATTCTAATTATGAGTCCGAGAAGGAATATGGTGATGCATTCATTGCAACTTTGGCCACTCAAGCAAGTAATGATGCATGGTTAATTGACTCAGGTGCATCTTTTTATATGACCCCTAATAGAGATTGTTTTTCTAAATATGAAGAATTTGATGGAGGTAAGGTGTACTTGGGTGATGGTTCTCATTTAAATATTCTTGGTTGTGGTAAAGTTAAAATTGAATTTCTTGATGGAAGAGTAAAAAGGATTAATGGTGTGTTGCATAGCCTTGGATTAGTATGAAATTTATTATATATGAGCAAACGAATAAATATGGGTGTGCAAGTATTCTTTTTGATATAGGATGCAAGATGGTTACAGGTGCTATGGTGATCACTAGAAGTGTCAGATTTGGCACATTGTATAAGCTTGATGCATGCACTGTTGAGTGCAATAGTACTTCTATGAAAGCAAATTTGTGGCTACTTCATTGGAAAAAGAGAGTGTTTCATCTTCAACAGATGGTCAAGGCTTCTAGGTACCTAAGGGTGCTCTTTCTTCTAAATCAAAATCACCTACAAAGATTACTATGATATGTCACCAGAGATTAGGCCACATTAGAGAAAAGGGTCTAAGGACCCTAAAAAATTAAAAACCCTGTTGAAGAGTTGATTGATTGTAATCTTGATTTTGATTTCTATGAGCATTGTATTTATGGTAAAGAAAATCTCATTCAATTTTACTCGAGTTCTCATAAATCTTATCGTGTATTTGATCTTATTCATTCTGATGTGTTTGGTCCTGTAGATGTTCCTTCCATCAGAAAATCTATATATTATGTTTCATTTATTGATGATTGTAGTAGGACATGGGTATATTTAAATAATTTAAAGCAATGGTTGAGTTGTAGACTAGAAGGAAAATAAAATGTTTGAGGACTGATAATGGCCATGAATTTTTCTCTAATGATTTTGACAGATCCTATAAAGATTGTGGCATTCAAAGACAAAACATGATCCCATATTATCCACAATAGAATGGAGTTGTAGAAAGAATGAACAAGACACTAATGGAGAGGGCTAGGAATATGCTTAGTGATGTTAGTCTAGAACAAAGGTTTTGGGCTAAACTTATTGCCACTGCTTGCTACTTGATTAACAAGTCTCCTACATCATCCCTTGTTGATAAAAATCCTATGTAGGTGTGGTTAGGTCACAAGCCTTCATTAAGACATCTTAGAGTGTTTGGTTGTGAGGCATATGCACATGTGCCAAAGGATAAGTGAACAAAGTTGAAGAATAAGGTTGTGAAATATATCTTCATTAGGTATAGTTAAGGTGTGAAAGGATACAAGATTTGGGATCCTATTTCACAAAAGATAATATATAGTAGAAGTGTGATTTTTAGAGAATTTAAGCCTTCTTCTATTACATTACAGCAAGAACAAAGTGAATAGAAAGATATGATTCAACTTCCTTCTATGCCAGAGAAATCTGAATCGAGGACCCTATATAGACAAGAAGTTGAGGAGAGCCATCTAGCTATGAATCTTCAAAAAAGTAGAAGAACCTCTAACTTAGCTTGTTCGAAGGTTTACAAGGCATAGATAACCACTTGAAAGGTATTCATCTGATGACTGGAGATGTATTTTTGTTTTGAATACTAACATGGATGAACCCAGATTTATAGAAGAGGCATTAGGTATGAATGATGCAAAGTCCTAGAAGATTTCTATGGATGAAGAAATGATAACTTTGAAAAAGAATGATACATGGGATCTAGTACCATTGCCTGAAGGATGAAAACATGTTGGTTGAAAATGGGTGTTCAAGAAAAAGATTGGTCCAGATGGAGGTATTGAGAATATAAATCATGGTTGGATGCAAAAGGTTACGGTTGTCATATTTTTCCTAATCCAAAATATCCTAGAAATCCCTCCTTCCATCAAAGAGATCTGATTTGAGAAATCCTAAATGGAAGGATGTTCCCCTTAGAAAAGCCCAAAAAAATCCCTAAAAAAACTCTAAGTTTTTGTCCTTTCTTTTGCCTTAGTCGACAAAATTCTAGTTTGGTGAACCTTTGGTTCACCAGTTTGCCGGTTTGCCTACTAAGGAGCAAGCACGTAGGAAAATGGCTAAGGAAAAAGTGAAGCAAGATAAAGGAGAGAAAAATTTGATGATCACAAACCTCTCTATTTGCCGACAGGCAAATTCCCTAATAGGCCAAAGCAAGGGAGAAAAGGCACTGAGACGGGCAGGCAGAAATTCACTAAAGAAAGTAGCCTTAGTCAGCAAACTTTGAGTTTGGTGAACTCAAAGTTCATCGATCAGTGAATTCACCGACTAAGGAAAGTAAAGAAGTGTAAGACAGCCAAGGCAAGCTTGCCAAAATTAGAATTCATTGATAAGGCAATGACGATGGAAGATAAAGAGCCAAAGAGAGATAGTTGCAAAAGATAGTTTTTTCTGACTAAGGAGAAAAAAGATAAGGAAAAGGCACCTGATCGACAAGTCAAGGAAAATACAAACCCACCAACAAGTTCATGATTTCTCAAAATCACCGATAGGGTGATTAGGAAGCCAAAGAAGCTGAGGGCAAAAAGAAGTTGAGTTCGCAAAAGTGATAGTTTGTCAATAAGGCAAAATGGGAGATAAAGCAACGAATAGGAAGTGGTTCGCAAAATGAAGTTTTCACCGATAAGGCGAAAGGTAAAGGAAAAGTTAGAGAGTTTGGTGTGAGATAATTTTGCCAACAAGGGGAAAATCAAACAGTGCCAAAGGTGTGATTTTCTGGATGCCTAAAAATGTGCTTCCACAATGCCATTGCTTTAGGCCAAGGTCACGAAGGTAGCTGAAACAGTGTAGGGAATTCAATGTGCAGGTACCAGAATTTAATGAGTTGAATGAAGTGTACCTACAAACCATGCTTATGCAGGTCCTTCTAAGGACAAATTTTAGTGCATGGGATATGGGCGGCCCTCCAGGATATGGATTCTTCAACATGCCTAGCATGAGCACTCCTCAAATTTTGTGGTCTTCTGATAGGTTTCTAAGCCAAATAAAATGTAGCATGGGCATGATTTGTTGACTAATTTTCAAGTGCCTGTAGCTGCACAATGAATTTAAAATGCTATATATGCATATGTAAAAGATGTATTAGTGGTTGGTTGACCACTAGGTTGTTATTCAGACTGAAGTGTTTGATGCTTGATCTTGACCTCATGATGTTTCCCAGACCCCAAATGAATCTGATTGACTATGTCCTCTTGTGGGCCTCTCTATCTTCACTTCCAGTTCAACAAGGGGAAATTATCATTCTATTTCTTCCTGATCTATATTTAGCTCTTCTATCTTTGTAATGACTATTTAGCCTCTGTGATTAAAACAAGCAACTAATTTTGTTTCTCGTTTTCTTTTTTACTGTGTCTATTTAAATTTTGCTTCCATATCTTGTGGATAAAATAGTCCTTTTATAGGTTCTATCATTCTATTTTGAACTCTATTAAAGATTAGATGAGTTTGTGCTAGTTTATTCAGTCTTTGAAATCACTACTATGTTACGTCAACTTCAACTTCAACTAAACATCCTAAATCTTGGTGCATCACCATTTCCTTTTCTGAATTCCTTCTATCCCTTTTCCCCTGGCATTTGTAGCACTAGATTTAGTTTGATTCTCTGAGCCTTAAGCTTAGAAAGAGGAACCAGCCTTCTCTAGAGGTTTGGTCTCAACTGCAAGGTCCCACAGCTTGAGACCAATCCCATGTTACTCTAAAATTATTGGAACTATCAAAGCTTCAACAAAGGGTGCAATTTTAGGTGATAATAGTTTCTGACCACCTGATGGGACCAGTTTGATGAGCTTTATCAATTGACAGATTTGGTGTTTTCTCCAGTGCATTTTGCCATTCAGCGTAGTCTTCTTCAACACCACAGTGACTATGTTGAACAAATCCACTGGTGAAAGCAGTCCAAGTGCTTAAAGATTCATCAAGGATCAGGATTTTAGTGGTATTCCTAGTCTAACTTGCTTTCAGAAGCATCCCAAATCACCTAGTGACTTTCTCTGGTATGAGATTATTTCTCTAATGGCAGACATGTTCCCCTTAATTTTGAGAATATTTGGATACATCTCTGCTTTTCAATGCTTTAAAATGTCAAACTATTATGGGAGTTATGGGTACTCCCCTCCTCCCAACCAAAATGCAAGTTATTGGGCCCAATACCAGCAGTATCCAACCTAAAATGCCTCTGATTTTATGCCATATGCCCCTGCTGCAACAGGCCATCAACATCCTCATGATGCTTGCCTCCCTCCCACACCTGCTTAGTCTTCCTAGTAACATAATAATACCTATTATCAACCCCAAGAAAACCACTTCATCCCTAATGAGTACGACTACCCTCCTATCCCACCTCAAGTGAACTATGATTTTGACAATATGAGTTTCATGGACATAGTGATGGACCTTGAAAGGAGATTGGATGAGGTTCAGGGAATGATGGAGTATAACCAATAGCTTGCTTATCAGGCTCATCTTCAATAGCAGCAAATGGAGGCGAAGGAAAGAGCTTATCAGGAAAACCTAGCTTTGTAGATTGCAGCTAAAGAAGAATAGATGAGGCATCTACTTGTCAAAGTCTAGAGATTATAAGTCCAATTAGTTCCCTCCATTCCCTGTTTTGGGCAACCACTCTCTTCTACCCAAGTTCAGCCTGCAACTGAAATAATTCCCAAATTTAAGATCCCAAGCTTCAGGCAGGAGAACCCCTCTGGGCCTCCGAAACCACTTTCCAGTTTTAAAATCCCAAGTTTCATAGGCCCCCAACCTTCACAAGAGCATGTTCCCACACAAATTTAGCCTATCACTACTCAGGAACAACCCTCTCAGGAAGTCCTACCAGCTCACGTTACGTGTTATCCCTCTTGCCCTGACACTATTTCACTTTTCAAAGGTGGACATGTCTATCGGGCTAATTGGAGGGATGATCCAAAGAATGAGATACCTACAATTAGGGATGAGACAAAGGAGATTCTTATAATTAGGGATGAGCCACTTGTAAATAATGAGCCCTCATGCACCATTAAAACTAAAAGATCAGACCTGCTACAAGAAGTTAAGCCAGATCATTCTAACTAGCAGTAATGCATTGAGCATGAGGATAGTGTTGATCCAGGTGCAAGATTGAGTCCCCTAGATTTCAACTCATTTGAAGAGTTTTCTCATGCTTTGAACAAAAGGAATGAAAGAAAAATTCAAGGCATGGCGAAAAGGTCCAGTTGCAGAGGCAGCTCAAGCAAAATGCAGTGGATTTGCAACCAAAGGATACGAGCATGGTGGAGGAGATTGCTCCAATTGCTCCAAAAGTGGATGGTGTCACCTAGTTTCATGAACTACCTAGCTATATTAAAGATTGAGGAAGGCATCAAGATACCAACATTAGCCATAGTTCTGAAGCAGCATGAAGGTGGTGAAAATGGTGGCAGGTTGTTGGCACATGGGGCCAAAAATGACAGCAAGATCCCAGCTCATGAAAAGGAGCAAAGAGGCAACCCTCTACTGAAGAGTGTACAGAGGACTTGGAGGAGGCTCATTTATGGGATGAGATTGATGTTTTCTATTCAAACTTGGATAGTAAATTAGTGCCTCTAGATGAGGTAAATCCTGAGTGGTTCGAGAAGATTAAGGAGGTAGTCATTCCTCCAATTAATATGCAAGAGTCAAAGTATTCAAACCAGTAGAGAATGATGAAGAATCAAAGTAGAGCCATGACATCAACTCTATTGATTTGCATTTCATTTCAAGGGGATGTCATATTAGACATCTAGCCCAACTGGAGACATACCATGAAGAGTCACCACTTGTCATGCTTATTTCTAAGCATTAAGTTGACCATCAAAATGAGCAGGATCAACTCATTTATCTGCCTCTTAGCAACTACATTCTCAATCAGTTTGGGTAGGTAAGTGAGTTTGTTCCTATTCTTAGGGAGGTGCTTCATCAATTTGTTATATGTCAACTCCTTCCCCATCTACTATTAACTGCCCATAAGCATGTGAAGGATTGTAAATTGTTGAAAAAGGGCAGTTGTTTTGAAAAACTAGTTAATGGCTTTGTTTGAAGTCAATTTTATGGTTGTTAGTTTAGGTTTAGGTTAGTTTGGTTTCTATTTTAGGGTTCCCTTCCTCTAAGTACTTTTGCACATGCAACATTCTCATTAGGAGATTGTTTGACTTGTTGTGTGTTTTTGTGTTTTTTGGAGGCAGTTCTTAGTTATGTTTGGTCATGTTGTTGTAATTTCCCTTTTGACCTTGTGCCCAATGGATTGTATAAGGTAGCTGGATCCCTATGTTTAGTAGGCAAACACCCCAACATAGTCACCAAGATGTTGTCATATTTTGCCCAATCCAAAATATCCCATAAATTCTTCCTTCCATTAGAGAGATCTGATCTGAGAAATCCTAAATGGAAAGATGTTCCCCTTAGAAAAGCCCAGAAAAATCCACAAAGAATTCTAAGTTTTTGCTCTTTCTTTTGCCTTAGTCAACAAAATTTTGGTTTGGCTAACCTTTGGTTCACCGGTTTTCCAGTTTACTGACTAAGGAACGAGCAGGAAGGAAAATGGCTAAGGTAAAATGGAAGCAAGATAAAGGAGCACCTTGTCGGTAAACTTCAAAGTTTGCGAACCTCTCAGTTCACCGATGGGTAGGTTCGTTGACAAGAAGATTCCCTAATAGGCCAAAGTGAGGGAGAAAAGGTGTTGAGATGGGCAGGCAGAAATTCACTAAGGAAAGAAAGTTGCCTTAGTCGGCAAACTTTGAGTTCAACGAACTCAAATTTCACTGATCGGCAAATTCACCGACTAAGGAAAGCAAAGAAATGGAAGATAGCCAAGGCAAGTTCACCAAAATGAGAATTCTCTAATAAGGTGAAGACAATGGAAGATAAAGAGCCAAAGAGAGATAGTTGCAAAAGATAGTTTTCACCGACTAAGGCGAAAAAAGCTAAGGAAAAGGCACCTAATCGGTGGGTCGGGGAAAATGCAAACCCGCCAACAAGTTGATGATTTCTCAAAATAATCGATAGGGCGATTGGGAAGCCAAAGAAGTTGAGGGCAAAAAGAAGTCAAGTTCATGAAAGTGATAGTTTACTGATAAGGCAAAATGGGAGATAAAGTGACGAACATGAATTGGTTCGCAAAATGAAGTTTTCACCGATAAGGTGAAAGGTGAAGGCAAAGTTGGAGAGTTTGATGTGAGATAATTTTGCCAACAAGGGGAAAATCAAATGGTGCCAAAGGTGCAATTTTTTGAGTGCCTGAAAATGTGCTTCTACAATGCCATTGCTTCAGGCCAAGGTCATGAAGGTAGTTGAAACAGTGCAGGGAATTCAATGCGTAGGTACTAGAATTTAATGAGTTGAATGAAGTGTCCCTACAAACTATACTTCTGTAGGTCCTTCTAAGGACAAATTTCATTGCATGGGATATGGGTAGCCCTCCAGGCTATGGATTCTTCAACACACCAAGCATGGGTGCTTGTCAACTTCCATGATCTTCTGACAGGCTTCTTAGCCAAATTAATGCAGCATGGGCACGATTTGTTGACTGATTTTCAAGTGCCTGTAGCTGCACAATGAATTCAAAATGCTATATATGCATATGTAAGAGATGTATTAGTGGTTGGTTGGCCGCTAGGTTGTTATTCAGACTGAAGCGTTTGATGCTTGATCTTGACCTCATGATGTTTCCCAGAACCCAAATGAATCTAATTAACTATGTCCTCTTCTGGGCCTCTCTGTCTTCATTTCTAGTTCAACAATGAGGAGAAATTATCATTCTCTGTCTTCTTGATATGTATTTAGCTCTTTTATCTTTGTAATGGCTATTTAGCCTATGTGATTAATACAAGAAATTGATTTTGCCTCTATCATTTTCTTTTTTATTGTGTCTGTTTAAATGTTGTTTCCTTATCTTATGGATAAAATGATCCCTTTATAGGTTCTAGCATTCTATTTTGACCTCTATTAAAGATTGGATGAGTCTGTGCTAGTTTATTTAGCCTTTGAAATCACTATTATGTTATATCAACTTCAACTAAACATCCTAAAGCTTGGTACATCACCATTTCCTTTTCTGCATTCCTTCTATCCCTTTTCCCCTGGTATGTGTAGCACTAGATTTAGTTTAATTCTTTGAGCCTTAAGCTCAGAAAGAGGAACCAACCTTCTCTAGAGGTTTGGTCTCAATTGCAAGGACCCACACCTTGAGACCAATCCCATGTTACTCTGAAAATGTTGGAACTATCAACGCTTTGACAAAGGGTGCAATTTCAGGTGATAATAGTTACTCTCTAGTTAAGGTTGTTGATTATGGTGAGATATTTTCTCCTGTTGCAAAAAAAATCCATTAGATTCTTGCTTTTTATTGCCAGAACTTATGATCTAGAGATTGAGCAAATGGATGTGAAAATAAATTTCCTTCATGGTGATTTGGAGGATATTTATATGACACAGCCAAAGCACTACGTGGTGAAAGGTAAAGGTGATTTAGTTTGTAAATTGAAGAAATCTTTGTATGGCCCCAAACAAAGTCTTAGGATGTGGCACTAGAAATTTGATACATATGTGTTGAGTTTGGGCTTTGAGCGTTCTAAATCAAATCACTATGTTTATTATAAATCTGATGGCAATCATTTCTTGTTTATTACATTATATGTTGATGATATGTTATTTATCGGTAAAGGAAAATTAATGATTTTAGAACTAAAGTCTCAACTTGCAACTAAATTTGAAATAAAAGATCTTGGTGCAGCTAAACATATTCTTGGGATGGAAATCAAAAGAGATAGAGTGAACAAAAAACTACGGCTTTGCAATAGTAAGTATGTCAATTCAATTTTATAGAGGTTTAACATGAAAGATTGTAGACCATGTTGTGTGTTCCTCTTATAGTTGGAATGAAGTTATCTACTTTACAATGTCCAACATCCCCATCAAAGATCGAAGACATGAGTAGAGTGCCTTACCAAAGTGCAATCGAAAGTTGGATGTATGTTATGGTCTATATTAGACCAAACATTGCCCAAGCAACACGAGAGTTCTTTCCAGATATATGTTCAATCCTAGTAGAGTTCATTGGGATGCAGTTAAAAGAGTCTTCAGATATTTGTGGGGTCACTCAGAGTATTCCTTGTGTTATCATGGTAACTTGATAGAGACAGGCATTCCCTTGATATTCTTGGTTATGTGGATTCAAACTGGGTAGGTGATGTTGATATTAGAAGACCCATCAATGATTATATGCTTACTTCATTTGGTGGTGCAATTAGTTGGATGAGTAAGTGATGGGATGTGGTTTCTTTGTCCACTATTAAAGTTGATTATATGGCAGCTACTCATGCTTGTAAAGAAGTCATTTGGCTTAAGAGACTGTGTTTAGATATTGGAATAAAATAAGGTGCAATAATAATTTATTGTGATAGTTAGAGTGTGACCTATCTAGCTAAGAATCTACCATTTCATGCCAGTACCAAGCACATTGATGTACAGTATCATTTTGTCAGAGATATGGTCAAGGATGGCAAGGTGAAGCTAGTTAAGGTAGAGACTTTGATGAATGTTACAAATTCATTAACTAAGCTTGTGAGCAGAGAAGTTCAAATGGTGTTCAAAGTCTATGGGTCCCTTGGCCCCTAGAAATTAAATCATGGTGTTGATACTCCCTTTGCTCTTGCAAGGTGTTCGATAAGTTGGAGAATGTTAGGAAAGGTGTCTCAACCTTGAAATTACAAAAAGTGCATTTTTCAGTTATAGAAACAAAAAAAACTCAATTTCTGGGCTATAGGGTTGGTTTTTGGTCGAAATAAAAAATTTTGTTGGTCTGCACCACCATTGGTGGTGCCCAATGCATAGATCTTTTCAATCTCTTCAAAAAAATGGGTCCAATCGACCTCTTGGATCAAAAGTTATGGCCTCCAAAAGTTGGGCCTCCCGTATTGGAAAATGTAAAAATGTGTTGGACACAGAAAAGAGTTGTAAGGGGGAGTTACACATGTTGATGTGTGTTTTGACACATCAGAAGGCATCTTTAATTGGAGATAATGAAACCCTAAGAATTTAGGTGCCACTTTTGGATGGTTTTAGCTCATGTTTTTGTAATTACTGTTTGACAATTTCATGTATTGTATCTCCTATATATTAGGTGCTTGAGATGGAATTTGTATGTGAGAGTCTTATAGATGTTGAGTTGTCTCCAGACCTCTAGTCAGTCATACTCCTGTGAAAGATTGATCTGCAAGTATATTGTAATCTTGTTTATTTTTTAATAATATATTGGGTGGCTTTTGTAGTGTGGGGCTTTTCTCCTGAAAGGGTTTTCCCCACATAAATCACTATGTTGTGGTATGATTGTTATTTATGTTTATTTCTGCATAATTTTTGTAATTGTTGTAAAGATCTAAAGAGTTTTACATAACCCTCCTCTCAATATTAGTGTAAGAATTTGTTCCGCTACCTTAGCTTCCTTACATGTTATGGCACCCTTAACCCTACTTTTTACCATGATGGTTTTCTTATGTTTTTTATCCTTATATACTCATGATCTCACCCTTTATGATGATTATATCCTATTATGATTGAAATGAATGAAAGATCTAATTAACCAACTATGATTATAATTCCACATTTAAAAATATATATATCAAATCATCATTTAAATTCATAATACAACACTAATTTGAAATATTAAAGAAATCAAACTAACTTTGCAATTATCATGTTTCTTTCTCAAAATAGCCATTACAATGATTACATAAAGATTGCACAAGTACTTCAATGCAAAGTACACTATCATAAAGTTTCACACACACACATATACAAATTACAACTTTAATGTCATAATATTCATAAACAAGTCTTCTTTTGAGTTCAAGATTCATGACGTATTGTCCTGTTGCGTGGAAGGAGAGCATCATCCGAGCGCTTTGCCTCCAACCACAGATTGGCGGTCTCCCACACATCTTCCTACTAGAAGTGGTCCTACCCTTCGCAAGGGTGGCAGATAAAGGGATGCACAAAATGTATGAAACCATCCAAGAACCAAGTGTATAGTACTGACATTGTCACATGCATCTGCCATACAACCCTAGATACCCTCTAGCTAACTATGATGACTAATTAACATGCAACCTTTATAGATATTGTGAACCGATAATGCAAGTAGCAATTGTATTACTTTGGCCAAAGCATTCAAGAATAATAATCACATTCCACTATGGATATGTGGGCCGTATGTTCACATGCTACTATCTTAGTTTGAGTTAATGAGAACAACCGGTTTACTATCTATCACTCTTCACTCTCCAAATCACTCAACCTTAGGTGTGAAAATGAGGAATATGGCCCCCCATAGCCTATTTATAGCCTCCACATAAGCCCTAGCCCTAATTTTTCAAGCCCAACCCTAATTTTTTCACCCCTGGCCTCATAACATATTCGTTTTTATTTGTTTTTTCTTCTTCTGATCCCATTTTTTATCTGCATCCTGTTTTGCCTACCATTTTCTTCTTTTCAAGAGTTCACCTAGAATTTTCATTTTTTTCCGTGTAACCTCTCGAGGGGGAATATTCCACTCATTCTTCCCTTCCCTTTAGTTGGCTGGGGCAAAACCTAAATTTTCTTTGATATGATGTCACTCCCGCTCGGTTGCGATGCCACATCAAAGGGGGCAAAATGTAGACACCTGAAAATGGTGTGTCCTCACACTATCATTTTCCAACACTTCCCTAACATCACCTATCACATTAACCTATCTCCTTCATCCAAATTAATTAATTCATCTCAATCTTCACTATAATCTACCCAAAATTAATTAAATAAATTTATTTAATTAATTATCCCCTCATTACCATTAGCCCAGATTAATTAAATAAAGTTCATTTATTTAATTAATTCACCTATCCCATAGCCAAACCTTAGTTATTTAAATAAATCTTATTTATTTAATTAGCTACCCTACCCTACCAGACCCCTATGACCAATTAATCCATCTCCTACTTTTCTATAGCCATATTAATTAAGTTAATCACTTAATTAATTAACCTAAGCCTCCGTTATCTCATCTCCCCATAATTAATTAAATAATCAAAATTATTTAATTAATTGGAGTCACATGTGTCTCAACCTCATCTTTCCAAATCCATGCAAGTGAAATATTTAATTCATTTGACTCACACGTCTCCACCTCACCTTTCCAAATCCATGCAATTGTCATTTCCTATCCCACTCACCCATTAAAATAAATTTAAATTTCATTCATATGTCTCTATCTTCATAAATACAAAGCCTTTCCAAAGTTGAATTAGAAATTACAAAATAATGAGAGCCCTCCATATTTGTTGATGAAATCTTGGCCCTTGATTTCACTATGAAATCTCCACCCTTGGATCTCACCTTTGAACCTCCACCATTGATCTAAAATCTCCAAAATTCCCACAACCATTTTGACATTACACTTGATAACACTACAATTACACTATTCCATTGCACTTATGCTCTCAAAGTCATCTCACTTCCATAGCCAAACTATATAACCAATTTCATATCCAATTTATATCCAAATCCTTACCTCCATTATGTTGGTATTTGCTTGAGCAATCCACATTAATTTTGTATTGGGTAAAGCTAGGATTTGCACTTGGGTGCATGCATTTCCTCCACATTATCAAGGATACTTGTATAGAGGAGATTTAAATGTATAAATACTTTGTTTTGTTTTGCTTTATGTTGTTAACACCTTTTCCATTCCAGTATCTTCAGAATATAATAATATGTGCATAGTTGCTCGAAGCTGGAATAGACTCTGAATTTGTTTGTTCATACTTCTTAGTAGTGGTGATGAAGTTGGCAAGACATAGTGATATATACTTGACTATAGGAGAATGCATGATACAGATCCCAACAAATCTGAAAACATAATCTATATTCAACAGGCTGCTCATAGTGTTTAATGTCATGAAACATTACTAGTTTTGCAGATTGGTTTCACTATAACCCCTTAGTTGTAGTCATGAGTAACGAATTAAGAGAAGGATAGCTCACAATCCTTCACATGAATATGATACTTTGTGAAAATAGAAATTTAATTATCTTTCTTTAACTAAACCACTATTCATGTTTCCTAAATTCATATAATGAGAAGAGGTCACTCTTGATTTTGGATCATAACCACTGGGAGATACAATCATAATAACCTACTCTCATGTTACCCATTGACGCGGTAATATTTTCCCTATTTACCCATTTTAAGTCGTTCTATTAGTTCAAAGTATTCTATTGGTGCTTACATTTGATTGACATAAAAATTTGTGTTCAATACTATGATCGACCTGCTTAATTAATTAGCAAATAGTAATACCTCATTTTAATACCCAGGTTGGCATCTTTGATGCTATGGAAATATGATTGCATCTATCTATCTTGGTTGAGAACAACCCTAAATACTCTGATACGCAATTGCAACAACCTTGTTAAAATGTTTATCTATATATATGGATGACATAACTACAAAGACAAATAATTTTGGAATGTTTTAATAATTTCTTCCTTCTAGCTCCAGATTGTTATATACTTCTTGTTCTTTGGCCAATGGGTTTGAACCCTTGGCGTTGAAAATGTATAGTTAGGTTTAGAGTAAATGTAAATAGCAACAAACCATAATTTATTAGGTCTGCCAATCCAATACAAAAAATTTACCACATTTTTATGTGAGAATAAAAAGATTTGTAAATAGAGGTGCAAACAACCACATACATGAGCCTTATTTAATCTATCAATTTTCCAAGGTGTAGAAGTAAGATTTCAAAAGTGGATAATAATAAACTGCAAGTACTCACCTATTCGCACCTGCAAAATATGGAAGTTGAACACACCAACACACCAGTGAATATTGCGCTATGATTCCTGTTGATGGTGGTTTTAGCACACAACAACGCAGGTGTGATTGTTGGTTTCACACCTCTCTTGAAAAGTATCCTACCCTAGGTAAGACTACTCCAAGGATAATACAACTAGGTCTTAGCTTGCTTGGAATGACTCAGTGGTATGTCTAACTATGCCAACAAGGGGTCTTACACGCAATCTGTAGATCTTCAAGTTTGGGGCAGCAAGTACACATAAACCCTTTATGGTTTTCAGCTGATAAGACAAGGTAAAGTGCTGCTGAAATTCCTAATCTAATGATATTTTTTAAAGAAAATGCAAAAAGGTAAAGGTTTTAGAAGAATCCTAAGTGACATTCACAATGTATAGGTTACCTTCAGTAGACAAACACTCTAAAACTTTTAACCAATTTTCTGAGTTACCAAACGGAAATGGGTGTTACAGTATTGTAGAAAATGGTGCTATCTTCAATGGAAGTCAACAGCTTTTCAGATTACATTCATTTGTTAAATACCCAATGAACGGCGCAACTTAACTTGTGAAATGCAATTAAACTTTAGGACAAATGATCAATCCAGACTAACTTTACATAGCTATCTACCATCAGCAAATAACTAAAAGTGTGGACTTAGAGTATTCATCAGATACTTTCAGCAAACCATGAACATTATAAAAGCACAACTAATTAACTACGAGAGAGCAAGAAGTGAACCATGAAAACCAAATTGAGCCAATACAAGATACAAATTCTTAGAATTACTACAGAAACTTGCTTTGCATTACTTTGAATGGCATAAAGTCAACAATTTGGCATCAAATTCTCTCCTGCAAACAGTGGGAATGGAAGCCCTTTATATACAAAAGTAGCATACCGAGTTTTCAAATGAACGATGGAGACTAACTCGACACCGACGATCTAGATTACATCAATAAATACAATTACAATAGCTCACATCAATTCTCAGATTACATTTTGTCTTCTATGAAAAAGATGAAAAATAGCTTCCAGATACATTGAATCTAGTCAATTTGACTAGCCAACTCAATATATTAATAGAAAAGAACATTTTTAAAGCATAGAAAAGATAATATAGAGTCGCATGCTGCCCTGAATACAGCAATTTACAATTATGATGGGATTACATCCTCAAAATATTCAAAATAATATCAGGATTCTTCATCTAAATCAATTTTGTCTTCGCCAGCCAACTTGTTACGGTAGGTCAGCCATGCGTCAAGTGCGGGATTAATTTCTGACGGGTCTGGATCTTCAAATGATTGATCCGGTAGTCGAACATCTCCAGTTCCTGAATGAATTTACTATATATTTTCTCTATTTCTGCACCTACCTTTTGAAATGCCTTGAATTTGGTCCTGAGGTTGCTTACCTTATCTAACCTATCCTCCATACTGAGCTCGGCATCTTCAAAAATTACCTTATGTAATTTGTCTTTACACTTTTCGATATCATATGGGGCATAGTCATCATAGGATGTCTCCAGGCAATCCTTCAATGAATCATTGATATCTTATATGATCGACCGTAGCTCCTCATCAGCTGGCTTATATGCTTCTTTTATATTTTCAAAAGTTTCTTTTCTCAAAAGCAGCTATTGGTACCATTCAATGGCCTTGGGCAACTGGTTTCCAGTTAGAATATTCTCTACAACCAGAGTCTGGGTGGGTAAATCCCTGATCCTATTTATCCGAGGATACATGTGTGAGTAATACTCATCAAAGGAGTTGCATTCCTCGTGCAGATCTTTCCATCTTTTATGCAATTCTACTAGCTTTTTGTCCACTTGAGCAGAGGCATTGATAGTTTCACATCCCATCTCAAAAACTTTAGATAACCATTTTTCTGTACCTTGGGATTTGGATCTTACCTCGCCCAGTCTAGCCATTTCATCAGTAGACAGGAAAGTGGGTATTATCCTTATATCTCCTCCTGCATCTACTGGCTTAACCAAAAACTGAAGGCAAGTGCGGAGCTCTTCATTCTGTTGTTTCAAATCTTTCTTGGATAGCTCGTCTTTGTCTAGCTATTCCAAAATTGATGTAATTGATCCTTTAAAATCATCCACTCTTTGAGCATGAGTGGCAGGTCCCAAATCAACTGTAGATATCACATAATCCTCCGCCCTAACATGTTCTTTTGCTACATCGGTTGGCGGCACTGCTATTTCTGCAATTCTTGATCCTGATTCATCTTTATAGATCCTAGATTGTATGTTGGCCTTATTTTGTTTCTTGGGCCTCTGAGCTTGTGACAAAATTGTACTCAAATCAAGCTGCATTATTTCCACTTGTGGCTCAAGATATGCCACTCTGCTTTGCAGCCATTTAGGTGCTGAAGATTTATTCAATTCAGTGGCTCCATCATTATAAATTACAACCAGTTCTTCAAGTGGTTTCTGTTCTTGCTCTGGTTCTTCATCTTTTCCTGTATTTATCCCCTCTTCTTTCTCTTCTTCTTGGGTTAACTTGAAAACTTCCTCCGTTTAACCTTTATCTAGAGGATTGTTAGATACATCAATGACTTCAACATTAGTCAGAGGTTCATTGGAGTCTTCATTACTTACTTATGTCAATACCTCTTTCTCCTCCTCAAATGTTGCTTCAGGCTCATGTAGACCCAACTCTACACATACCTTTCAATCCCAGGTAGTGGTGGTATGGCCAAAGAATCTGCAGGCATTTGTGAAATTAGAACAGTAGAAGATATGGCTAGTGGAGGCACATTGACCTATGTCAGATTAGCTAGTACTGCTGATAAGGAAGAAGAGATGACAAGAGGTGAAGGAAAAGGTAGTGGAGGTAGAGGAAGAGGAGGTGAAAGGATGGTGGAAATAGGAGGTAATGTTGCGGAGGTGGATAATTGAGTGGAAGAAATAGAAAGTCTAGTAGTAGAGGGGCATGAAGTGGCGACAACAGAGGAGATAGGGCTGCTAGGGACATTGGAAGAAATTACCAATGAGCAAGAAGTAGCTACAATGGCAGAGGTGGGAGAGGTGGCAGTAATGGCAGCTAAGGTCATAGGTGGAGTGGATGCAGCAGTAGAAGAAGTGGTGGAAGAAGAAGTGGCAGTAGAAGTTGCAGGGGTTGTGGCAGCAGTGCTTATACTTTGGGTAGTAGGAGACAAGGAAGTTGGAGGACTAGAATCCTTCTTTGTTGTAGCATCCTCCTTACTTACCTCTTTTACCTTTACTTTCTTGGCTTTAGAACCTTCTCCAGGGCCACTTGGCATGTCTCTTTTCTTGGAGGCCATTGTCCTAGTAGAGGGAGGTTGATCTTTCTTTGGAGGAGGCCTTGTAGATGGTTTCTTAATCTTCTTTGCCTTTTCTGTCAGAGATATATGTTCTTCACTGTCTGACTTTTGTTTCTCAGCTGGCTCTGCCTCATCTATGACATTGATTGGTTCATCTTCCTCTCCTCTGGAGTCCTTATCTGATTCTAATGTTGTATAGGTGAGCTGCATTCCCTATCCTTCTAAAGCATCCACCTGACCCCTTACCCAGGCCTTGCTCAATCTGATGGGTTCTCTCATGATAGTATCTTCTGCATTTGCCCAATTTGGTAATGGAATAGGCTGATGGTATTGATCTTCCCAAGTTCCTCTGACTATAACATTCTCATCATCTTGTAACTGATCTAGCATTGCCATAATGTGGAACTTCCTAATGAAGGCTAGAGGCAGCCTTGAGTGTGCCTTCTTCATAATTTCATAATCATCTAGGCAATTGGCCCAAAAGTCTTCAATATGTATCTTATGGAACAACTTCTTACTCACAAATCTTTCCATCACCTTATTTGGATTGAAATGATCCCTTGTAGTGTAATAGTGTAAGTTGAGGAGTTGGAGCTCTTTATTAGAATGCGATGCCGATGCCAAAGAAGGGCATGCATAGTTCCCCTTGCCAAACCTGATAGGAAACTGAACATTAGTTCTGTGCAAGTGCTTAACTTTCTTAGCACAAGGTATCAATTGTCTAGACAACTCTAGAAGCATTGTCTTGTCATCGGGATATCTAGGAAGTCTGTAAGCCATCCCAGTGAAGCCTTGTATTCTTAGATATATGAATTTCTCAAATTGGATATACCACCTGCCATATTTAGTTATTTCATTCATTACTTCGGTGGAAATCCTCAAGGCTGTGTTACCTTGCAGCAACCTGGCTATATATATTGTGAAAGCATCATTTACCCTTTTAAAATGTATCAAAGATTGAGATGAGGTCAGTTGTGGGTAACATTCATATACCTTTATCTAGGTTTGCTCATCATTTCCAACTTCTCCAATCTTGGATAACCCAACATAGTGATTCCTGCTTGCTAATGCATAGATAACATAAGATGTCCATCTGAAGTACCTTTTCTCCTTGAAGTTGCTAAAGGCCTCATGAATGTTATCACTAAGGATTTGGGCCCAGTGGAACTTAGTCCCTCTCAATATCTCAATGATGATAACAAACATCCACCCCTCAAAAGTGGAAGCTGTAGGTAATCCATATATTCTGCTCAAGAAAGTTATCAAATCTCCAATTTCATCATGGAAATCACTTCTATATAGCACTTGGGGGAATTTACTGAGGGCAGACCTTCTATTTTGGCCCAATTGTCATTCATATGCTTCCTGCATCCCTCCACATCTTTGTTATAAGTCCCATCTGATCCTTGTTTGTCTGGCATAGTCATGACTTTGTGCCATGGACTATCAAAGGTTTCAGCTAGAGAGGGTGGACTCAAATCAGCCAGGATATCCCCATTGGTTGTTTGGATTGTCCTTGTCATGACAACATACCTATTTGCATAGGTTGCCATAAATTCTGCACATTGTACTGAGGTGGGGAAGGCAGTAGCTTGTGATATACCACTGTCCTTGAGTATTTTAGCCCTAGGAGTTTGGTTTGGACTGAAGATCCTCGATCTGAAGTCATCTAGGTCTATGTGACCTAGATCTGTATCTCCTACATCACTCCATCTGAAGTGAATTTTGGTCTCTGGAGGGATTCCCTTGATTTCATACTTCATGGCTTGAGCTCGGGCAGTCATTTAATCTGCAGGACTGGACCTTATAAGTTTGATACCTTGAGAATTCTTTCACATTCCTAAGTTTAAGATGAACTTTAATGAATCTGCTAATACTACTGATATACCCTTTTAAAGAATCTCAAATCTAACAGTTATCATCATTACACCTATACCATTTCATCATTAATGCATGCAAAAAAAATATTTAATGTTGCAAGAAATCTTATTGAAAGCATGAAATCATCATTACCCATACATTACAGCATTAACTCTATCATTCCTAACACTTTTCCTTTGAAAATTCTTTAAAACACAGTCATTTTGCATGGTTTGCACTATTTTTAGGGTCATCCGACTTGAAGGTAGAAAAGCACTAAAATTGGGGTTTGCCGACCTCAGCGGGAAAAATGGGCTTGTCTGACTCAAGGATTTATTACTATTCATTCTTTTCTATGTTTTGTGTGGGTTTTGGTTGCTACCGACTTGCGCGGCTTTTGAAGGTCATTGACCTTTCATTGGTTGTTAAGTTAGTCGGTTGTGTTTTAGCGCAAGTCTCTTTGAGATCATTTGCATTACATTTGCGTGGGATTTGACTTTGTCTGACCTGCGTGAGTTTTGAAGTCATCCAACCAAGTCGGTGAAAGAGTGTTTAAGCGCAGGGTCGGATGGGATCACTTTTAGCGCAGAGCCGTTTTCTTATTCTTAGTGGGACTTTGGGGTGTTACCAATTTTGTGGAGATATTCGAGGTGTCCGACCAAGTCGGAGACGAGGTCATTTAGCGCAAGGTCGGTGCAAGAGGTTTTTAGCGCAAAAATAGTTTTTTTAAAGCTTGCGGGGTTTTGAGGTCTCGTCGATCTAATCAATGAAACATGACATGATTACGTAGGTTGGAGGTCAATGTTTTTAGTGCCGAAGTGAGTTTCAAAGCGCAGCACGGGTTTTAAAGGTCACTGACCGACTGGATGATTTGGAATGCTTACAGGTCGGTCGGACTCAAGTTTAGCGCTTAAACCAAATGCCTTTGTAATTTATGAAAACTTCAGCCAAGTCTAACAATCTATCTACGTTTCCAAAGGGACATTCAAACTAGGTTTTGAATGAAAAACAAATAGTTCGTGTATGAAACCCTAGCTGAAAACCCTAAAGGCATTTGCTTGGAAAGAAAACATTTAATCAAACCCTAACCATATACAGTGAAGGCTCAAAAGACAAGATTTTGCAACCCTACCTGGTTAGTGTAGAAAATGTGTCTGGATTGTGCAGGTAGGAAATGGTTGCAGATTCGAACTTGGGCAAATGGCAGCAAAAGCATTCAACGGGCAGCAAAGATCGCAAAGGGGGCTCTAGAATCTCGATCAGATGCAAAAAATAGCTAAAACGAAGGAGGCTATCCCTTTTATTATCCTAGCCAAATCACCATTAATGCGCGACGTACAGTTGACAGATTAGGGTTTTAGCGCAGCTTCTCATTTGCTCAGACTTGGCGGGGAAGTTGGACGCGACAGACTTAGTCGGTGAGAGTTCCTTTTAGCGCTGTGACTACAGGCTCAACTTTATGCGGTTTGTGGGATTTTATGGTCCTTCAGACATGCAAGCATTTTGGCCTCATCCGACTTAGTCGGTGATCGAACGATATAGTGCAAGTCAGAGACGGTTGATTTTAGTGCAAAAGTCTGTTGGGAGGAAAACTAACGCTGAAGTTAGTAATAAAGGATTTTAACACTAGGTCGGTTGGAAGGCAAATCAGTGCAAAGGTCGGTTGGGTATCAATTTAGCACAAAAGTCGGTTGGATAGCAATTTAGCACAAAAGGGCAATTCAAGGCCATCAAAAGGGATATGAAAATCCAACTTAGTAGATTCTTGAAGTTATTTTTCAACATCATCATTCAATCATGATCAAAATGCACTTTGACCATGACCACTTAGGAGGTGAAAACAAATCTATTTGACATCCTAAGCCAAATTGAAAGAGGGGGTCCCTATTTTGAAATGGGGCGTGTGTGCGAGGTACAACAATTCCTTCACCCTGCAATCCTCTGTATCCCCTCTTATATTCTCTACTTTATCCTTCTCCCAAAACTAACTAATGCTAAAAATATTTTTTCCCTCTCTCCAAAAATGCACGACCAACATGCCAAACTAACATCTAATCTTGCCAGCACTGAAAGTGCATTAATTGAACACTCCCACCACTCCATAAATCGTTGTGGAGGAGTAGTTTTTCCTCCAAAAATTATGCAAGACTCAGCCATCAAGCTAGTTAACTTTACTCCCCATTTTCTCACACCCATGAAAATATTAACACTTCCAGGACTCCCGAGCATTAATGAGGAGTAAAAGAGTGACTTGCGCACAATATACTCTAGTAAAACCATCGGAAGTGATTAATATGAACCAACTTTTTATTTAATACTTAAGACAAGTTTCAATTCAAACCTACAGAAAACCATGGAGATAAAATTTACTTGACATCATCAAATACAAAATGATGTCAAGCAACCTCAACTAATGTAGTGTGACACAAAACCAGACAGCAAAACCATGACTTAAGCAACAATCGATAAACATCACTAGTTAATATTTTTGCAAGACAATGGAGTGTGTGAGTGGTTCTCAAATTTGTGGTACAATTATGTCATTTTGCCTCAATCTGCAACCCTCTCCCCAATGATGCTCTTCATCCTCAAATGAGAGGGGGATTTACCTGTCTTGAATCCACCTCATTACTGGTGAAAGAGTAGTTAGTCTGAGATTATTTACCAAATCAATTATCATCATTTAGGAAATCATTACTATATAAAATTAATCATGGAATTCCAACAATTCATCGTAATCTTGCCATAATATTAAATTAACATAATATCAAATTAACCATAGATTCAATGACTTTCCAATATAAGGATTAGTACTCATATAAAGTACATATATAAAGAAAATGCTTGCATTTAACAATCACATGATTGTTTTCAAAATAATAAAACATGTTATCATCTAATTAAAATATTACCATCTATAAAATGTGATGGATAAATACTTATAAACACATAATATACTTAACCAATATTAAAGTAATATAACTTGTCTGAAAATATATTGTCCAAAAATGAGGTGTGACAATGATTACTTGATGCTTATGTACGTATGACCTTTTATTACACTTGGATCACATGCTTATTCCATCTTGTTATTTATGAGCCTTATCATTATTTTATTCCTAGATCATTCTTATGTGCCTATGCTTATCATTTACACTTTTATGTAGCCATATTATGTCTTCGTTGTCATATCATCCTATACATTACGACATCATACTTCCCCTTATGAATTCAAATTGTTAAACCATGCTTCTAGAGTTGTCCCTTTAGATTGGGGGCATATTGCTTTCTCTTTTTCTATAGTTCTATTATTTCCTTATCATGAGTTATCCTATTGCATTAGGGGCATTATGCCTTCTCCCATTTTATTTTACATCTGTATACCTGATTATGCACCTAGATCTTGTTATGTCGTAAGATGTTCCCCTAGGACTTTTACCTCCTAAGTTTAGCTCTCGGGTCCCTTAAGTTTAATCATGCATGTTAAAAATGAATCCTGAAGCAAAATCCCTTGAAACCCATTCAAATGGGACTTAGGGGAGACTCTTGAGCTTAAGCAAGTCCCAAAATAGGACCCTAGACAAGGGTGCCCATGCCCTAGTCCAGACCTATTTTGTTGGGACCCAAATTTTAAATGCCTGCAAAGTGACCGTTAAAAGGTTTCCCTTTGTCGGCCTATTCAACTTGAATTACGAATGTTTAGGGGGAATGCATATATAAACATGTTTAGGACTTCATTTTACGCCTAGATGGATAATGTGAACTTGTGATCTTATGCTAAGGATATCCAAGGCTTTCATTGTGTTGCAGAGTAGTATTGTGTTGTGTTTGTACTTGTCTATTGCATATTTGTCTTCATCAATCCATCTCCTCATGGCGTGAAAGATCTTCATCTCCCCGTGAGAGTTTCACCTCTGAGGTGACATCTATTTTGTGTTTCAATCAATTTATCATATCATTTACTTTTACCTCTATCCACCAAGGACATGCACTCTATCTAACAATGGTGTTGGAAGGCTTGAATGCCATTTTGGGGCTTGACTGAGGCAAGCTCCTAAACACCACAACCCCAACCCATCTCTTGTGATTGTAGGTTATAGGTGTCGAATCTTGTAGAGAGGAGTTGCAAGAGGTCAGTGCATAGCATAAAGATTCCATATCTGAAGAAAATGGATGAAAATATCTCTAATTGGACAAGGGCATATGTTGTTTTGTCCTCTAGTTTAGTGTTGTCAGAAATCTTTGAGCATGTTACAGTCTGAAGCACATTTTGACCCAAAGCCCTCAGATAAAGTACTACTTTGGACACTAGTGCCTTCTCTTTCATCCCCGAAGTTTCCACTTTTCAAAATTCAAATCCTGGTATGTTTCTAATCTATATTTAGTGCCTTCCTGTGTGAGCATTTGTTGGGATTCATCCGTTTGTTTACGACTTTGCATAATTAGGGATTTAGGCCTAATTGAACTAGGGTTTAACAATTTAATCAACAAATTCTAAATTTCCTTATCATTCCAAGTGATACCAAACCTGTAGTTGAGTCCTTTTGCAAAAGTTGTGATTCAACTCGATTTAATGTCCTTGAATGTATGTAGTGAAAGGATGATTTAATTAAACTATCAACCTCATCAACAAACCCTCTTTTTTCTACATAACATTTTGGCAAACCCATGTTTTTACTGAATTTTGTACCTTGTTGAGTGTTGTACATCAAATTTACATTC
This sequence comes from Cunninghamia lanceolata, assembly GCA_027924645.1. NCBI lineage: Eukaryota > Viridiplantae > Streptophyta > Pinopsida > Cupressales > Cupressaceae > Cunninghamia > Cunninghamia lanceolata. The sequence goes on from BSBN01000797.1 coordinate 4,758,362, forward strand.
ATACATATCATTTTCATCATCATACATTTGAAAATCTTGCATAAAAATTGAAAATTTTGAAAAAATAAGCATTTTTGGCTTGCATTTAGACATAATTTGCACTATTTTCCTTGCATATTATTGAAACATTTAATTTTCTAATATTTACATCAGATCTGAGATAAATTGCAGCATTTTCATGATCATTTACCTTGCATTTGCATCTCTCATTTGCTAGGGTTTTGCTTGAAATTTTGCATTTTTCATATAGCCTAGTAATTTCAAAAACTAGGGTTTGTAATTAAAATCTTATTTCAAATTTTATTACTCATTTTCACACTCTTTCAAATCTGATTTTTGAATGTAGTGTGGTTGCATTGTGTATCTTTACATTTACATTGAAAAAAGTGAAAAAATTAAGCATTTTAGGTGCATAAGCAAGCATAGTTTTGCTTTGTTTCATTGCATTTGTCATTAACATCATTCATTTTAGATCTTGCATTCATTATCAAACATACATCCATTGGTCATTTGAAAATTTGGCATCAATTCATAGAATTTTGTGAAAATTGGCATATTTTTAAATACACATTGTGTATTTCAACACTAGGTGTTTATACACTTTGTTCACACTTTCTTGATCAAAACCTTTAAAATCATTAACTTGGCCTTGTTGTGTGGCACTCATTCCTCCTTTTCACTATGTTTTTTGTGGACTCCGTGTGTCTTTTAGTACCTATTTCCCTCAAACAAGTGTGTTAGTGTGAAATAGTCTCATATCTATGGCCTCTCATCATCAAAACAACACTATGGTCTATCCCCGATTTGATAAGAAAAGGAAGACCCCTAAACCTAAAATAACATTTGTACCAAGAGATAAAATAGTGGGAGACATTGAAGGTCCTCTTTACATCACCGTAAATGTAGTGGGGACTCCAGTAAGAGGAGTCCTTATTGATCCAAATTGTATGACTAACATTATTTCGGAAGAGTTCCTTTATTCACATAAATTGATACAAGAAACCTAAGAGCCTCCAGACATGATGGTAAAAATACATAATGGAGCTTTCCTCCTGGCCTTAGGGAATATTACTTTAATGATCAAACTACTTGACAAAGCTTTAGAACAATCATTCGATATCATCCCTACATTTGACCTCTTCCGTATTAAACTAGGCCACCCATGGCTCAAGGCTATGAAAGCTATCCCTTCAACACTTCATCAATGCTTAAAATTTCCTCACCATGGGTCTTTCCAAACTGTTCACCATAGTCGATGGCAACCTATGGTTATGCAAAAGAATATCATCCTTGACTACTTTTGGCCTGAACCTACTGAAGAACCTAAACCACGAACAGATCAAACTTTCTTGGGATATTGACGTTACAAAGCACAAGTACTATCAAAATTGGTCAGACCCCCTATTCAATAAACAACAAATAGAGAAAAACCTACATTACAAGAACCCCCTAGACTAAAAATAAGGGACTTTGTACTGAGGTTCCTCCTCCAACATCCTCACAAGGATCGGGAGATACCCATAGAAAACAAAGGAATGCACCACTAAGAGATCATCATATGTTTGCTTCTTCTTCTAAGATGCCAAAAATTATAGAAAAACATGAGATCCCTTTTGAAAACATCACTAATAAGCAACAAATAAACAAACAAGCAAGAGAAAGAAGGAAGAAAAGACAAACCTTGGCTCGAAATAATACACCACTACAACAAGAGAACATTTCACCATCTAACATTGAATCAAACAAAGAAGAGCCTAAGGTTGAATAAGTAAAGGATGATAACTTTAGTCAGACAATTATACCTTATGTTCCCCTTTCATCATGCATTCGAGATTGGGAGGTAGATGACTTGCTCAACGACAACCGCTACTTCAGTTGTATACACAGGTAAGTATTTCTAACCCTATTGGTCACCTTTGTCGTAGCACACTTTTTCTCACTTACGTGACCTCCTCTTATGTGTTATGTTCCCCCGTTATGTGTTATGTGTTGTTTAGGCCTCCTAGGATGACCCTTGATACTCTTGTAAGGTCAAGGATACCAGGAGACCGCCTCTGTTGTGATCATTCTTCTATTTGTTTTATCATTCTTCTATCTTGCCTCTCCTCTATTTTATTGTTGTGTGTCATGCCTTAGGAGCATAACATTGCGGTTGATGACCTAGGGGCATCCTTCTACATGGTGTTCCTAAGGCACTTGTTCTCCTCTCTCATTTTTATTATTTACTTTTTTTAGTGATTCTACCTAGTTGGCGGATAGCGAAAATAAACAAATACTGATACGGACCATGTGTCCCTTCAGCGAGAAAGCAAAAATGGACCTAGTCCATATATGAAGATGGGGTTAATCTATATATATCTGACGCTTGACTAGTAGAATCACTCCATGTGATGTATCGTCTTATGGCATTTCGTGTGACTAACATTTGACAATCCACTCAATCTGCTCTTGTACACTTTGATTAATATCTCACCTTGTTGCTACACTCAGTTCTGAGGTACCTATAGTATAGCCCAATGGTATACTCAACTCCAAACCTGTAGTATAGCATTGGTCCTTGATGTGACTATTTTCATGCATAGATTTATGATATGGTTGTTATCTTAGAGTAATATTTTCTAACCATCTTGTTATTTAGCATATCTTATCAATGTGTTTGTGGGAATATTCAGCGATTGTAAGCACGTGTCACCTTGGGGGCATGGGCTTTGTGAAATCTCTTATTTCCTTGTGTGTTTTCTCTCTACCTTAACATGCTTGATATTAGTACATGACATCAACCACCTTAAGGTGGGGGCATATATAATGATATATGTTTGATGATTTTGGTACTAATGAAGTGTGTTTGTAAGCCCTCTCCATGAGGTGGGATGTTGTATCTCCAGTGCGAGTGCACATCTTTATTTATATTGCAAGAAAAAAGCCCTCTCCACGAGACAGGATAGCATATCCTTTATCAAAGAAGTCCTCTACATGAGGCGGGATAACATATCTCTTGAGCTAGTGCGTATCCTTTTATTCAAAAGCCCTTCTGCAAAAGGTAGGATGGTGTATCTCTTGAGCTAGTGCACATCCTTTTATTACAAAAGTCCTTCGTGGAGGTGGGGTTGGATCTTGAGACTATCCTCCCTTTAGTGTGTCTTTGGTAGTTGTTGTGGCATAAGCCCAACTGTCAGGTGTGTCTATAGTGTGTTTGAGATGTTGGGACTTAGCAATAAGCTCCTTCCATTGCCCGTGTTTGTCGTGTTTAAGATGTATAGTATGTTTATGGCATGCTATACGACACTCATGTTTTTCATGTGTCTTCTGTGTGTTTTGCCCTGTGTGTAGTGTAAAGGGTGTGGCGATGAGTCCTCCCTACACTCAGGTTTTGTATGGTGTGTTTTCCCCCGTGTGTAGTGTAAAGGGTGTGTCGATGAGTGCCCCCTACACTCAGGTTTTGTATGGTGTGTTTTCTCCCTAGTGTAGTGTAAATGGTGTGGCGATGAGTCCCCCTACACTCGGGTTTTGTATGGTGTGTTTTCCCTTTGGTGTTTTGGTGTAGTGTGAGGGGTGTGGCAATGAGTCCCCCCTACACTTTAGGTTTTGTTTTATGTACTTTTTAGGATTTCATTTTATGAAAATGTTATGTAACTATATTCATCATGTTTTGCATAACTGCTCTCATGTCTTCATCATGTTTTGAGTGTCTTCAATAATGTTTTGAGTGTCTTCAATACTATCTTATGCATGTCTTGCATGCCTGTTACTATCTTCACTGTGTTAGCTTGTCTGCAATGTGTCTTCTAGTGCTTACCTAAGACTAGGGGCTAGAAATAGTTCCTTAATCTTTGTATATGCCTTAGCTTCAAGTGCCTGGTGTGTCTGATGTGTTTTCAACTGTACTTTAGCTCCCAGGTCCCTTAGGTTTAATCATGCATGTTAAAAATGAATCCCGAAGCAAAATCCCCTAAAACCCATGTCAAATGGGACTTAGGGGACACTCTTGAGCTTAAGCAAGTCCCAAAATAGGACCCTAGACAAGGGCACTCGTGCCCCAATCCAGACCTATTTTGTCAGGACCCAAATTTTAAATGCCCACAAAGTGACCATTAAAAGGTTTCTCTTTGTCAGCCTATTCAATTTGATTTACGAATGTTTAGCGGGAATGCATATATAAACATGTTTAGGACTTCATTTTACACCTAGATGGATAATGTGTGATCTTATTCTAAGGATATTCAAGGCTTTCGTTGTGTTGCAGAGTAGTATTGTGTTGTGTTTATACTTGTTTGTTGCAGATTTGTCTTCTCCTCATGGCGTGAAAGATCTTCATCTCCCTGTGAAAGCTTCACCTCTGAGGTGACATCTATTTTGCATTTCAATCAATTTATCATGTTATTTCTTTTGCCTCTGTCCACCAAGGACATGCACTCTATCTAACAACGGTGTTGGAAGGCTTGAATGCCATTCCAGGGCTTAACTGAGGCAAGCTCCTAAACACCACAACCCCTAACCCCTTTCTTGTGATTACAGGTTACAAGTGTCAGATCTTGCAGAGAGGAGTTGCAAGAGGTCAGTGCAGAGAATAAAGATTCCAGATCTGAAGAAAACAACTAAAAATATCTCTAATTGGACAAGGGCACCTGCTCTTTTGTCCTCCAGTTTAGCATTGTCCAGAATCTCTAAGCAGGTTACAATCCAAAGCACATTTTGACCCAAAGCCCTCAGAAAAAGTACTACCTTGGACACTAGTGCCCACTCTTTCATTCCTGAAGTTTTCACTTTCTGAAATTCAAATTCTAGTATGTTTCTAATCTGTATTTAGTGTCTTCCTATGCGAGCACTTGTCGAGATTCATCTATTTTTTTATGATTTTGCATAATTAGGGTTTTAGGCCTAATCAGACTAGGGTTTAACAAATTAATCAACAAATTCCAAATTTCCTTATCAGTCAAAGTGACACCAAACCTGTAGATGAGTCTTCTTGCAAAAGTTGTGATTCAACTCGATTTAATGTCCTTGAATGTATGTAGTGAAAGGAGGATTTAATTAAACTATCAACCTCATCAACAAACCCTCTTTTTCTACATAACAGATCTATGTTACCACAACAAAACTATTGCCTTACCTTGATTGTTGTGTGTTCATTCTCTTAGATGCCATATCAGCCTATCTTAGTGTCCCATGTATCTACACAGGTGTTTCTAGCTATTAAGGGCCTCATCACTAAATGTTTTCATTTTCCTATATTTCGGGCAACCTCATACCTTCATGTTTATCTCTAGTCCATGTGCTTTCATGCCTAACCTACCATATACCTTATTCCTTGTTACATGATGTATTCATGACATTGATTTACTTTACATGATTTGTATGCTCTATGCCTAGCTTACATTTAAATTTCATGTACTATTTTTCCCTCTCCTTCAATTACTTGCATTTGATGGATGCAACTAATTGAAAAGGGGCATATCCTATCACTAACACTCCTCTATTGAGCTTGAAAATAGTTACAAGTACCAATATATAGATTCAGCACCTTGTTTAGATGGATCATTATCACTTAGCACATCACCTAATATGTCATACAACTTTCCATACAAGAAAAAAATTTCAACCGTACTCTTACTTTTTGGTTTTCCTAGATAGCTAGGCAAGTTTGTGATTTGTGCTTATTCCACTTGTGAGAAAGAAGCTACTCATTGCACACTTTTCTTTGTTTTGGAGGCTCCCATGGAGCACAAATGTTGAGGATGAACACACACGAAGAGATCTCATAGGGTCCATTATTTTATATAGACTTAATACGTTTTATTTTTTTATTATGACTAATCATTTACTTTCATGGATGTTTGTGAGTGGTCATATACTTTGAGGTACATGTTCATGTTAGAACTCACATGAACATGAATGTGGGGGCAAAATGTAATGGTGAAATCAACATACCCATGCAAATCCTCATTTAGTTTTGGGCCCATTTTGAGAGAATGTATTAGTGTAATTACATAGCAACATGTGGCACACTTTTGTGCTAAGTCTAACTCCTTTTTTTATTCCTATTCACTTTCATCTCTTTCTCTCTCTCCTTACACACATTACCATGCATCCAACCTTATCCTTACCCTATCTATACTTATTTCCACCTGTCAACTCTATTTATTAGCCTTAATTTCCATATAGTTTTCCTTACCTCAAGATCCTACACTTGTCATCACAAGTCATTTCCATGATGTGCAAGATTGATCTTGCATGACATGGATTTGACCAAAAATCATTTTAAAAAAATTCAAATACACCAACACTCCCCTTTTTCTACTAGTCATTTGACACTGACTTGGTACATGTTTGTGCAACAAATAGTTATGTCTTGATATTTGAAGACATTAATTCACATGCCTAGAACATTTAAAAATCCTAACGCATTTCATAGAGTATTTAGTAGGAACATTTCATTTTGGAGCATTGAAAGGACATTTCTTCACATTGAAATCAACATCTAGATTACTTTCATGCCTACACATTGTCTTCAATCATTTCCATGACTTTAAAGCTAGTCCAATCAAGGAGGTCGACCTAGGAGAACACAACCTTTGTAATCTGACAATCTCCTCAAGTTTTTCTTACATATTGTTGGTCCTTAATGATCAACACAAAGCAAAGATCAAACCAAATTGAAAAGAATAAGTGTGCATTTTGTTAGATCAAACTCAATGATAGATCAAAGCCACACAATGTGGAATTGACCATTAGGTGCAAAATTGACCCACACATATTTTTAGGTCTACACAAAATTTAGGGATCAAGATCATTAATTTTATAAACTGAAACGAATCAATTCTATAAATAACCAACATTCATATTCCCTTTTTTTAATGAATATTTCTACTTTAGTTTATATTAAAAAACTAGAACAATATTCACAAAAAAAGTTAGAAGGGCACACCCATAATGTCTATCGAGACCAAGTCTAAAAACTAGATGAAAAAAAAACACAAGGGCCAAGCCCACGAAAATGCTAAATAGCTAATGCAACGCTAGTAGTAGGTAGAACCTTATCATTATCATTATATACCCATACATTAGCGGGGGTAGTGTCATCAATAGGATCCCAACCATTACAACACCTTCATCCTCAAAAGTGTCCTCAATAGGTTGTTGGGTGCGAACTGGAGAGATGGCAAGCTATAGACAAGGAAACTTGTCAGAACTAGGCCAACCAGCTCCCCCACACCCTTGAGAAGAGGTAGAGGATTGTCTAGAGGGCTAAGATGAACCACAAGTAGTAGAGTCTCAAGAATTCTGAGGTTGAGCCCCACAGGAGTGGAAGCCATGGTCACACCTAGTAAAATGATTGTGCCCACACCAATGACCCCTCAGAGGAGAGGAAGAGTTCGGTGGAACCCTGGCAATAGTGCAGGGGGAATTTTGCCAGTGGTCCAGCAACTTCTGAAGATGGGCAACCTCAAGCACAACTTTGCTAGGTTGCACTTGAATCTACATGAAAACATTAGAGCAAATCATAGCTTTGGTGTAGAGAGAAAAATGAACATCTACATTACAATTAGAAAACAAAGTAGAATTTCTACCTTTCCAAATACTAAAGAGAATCTGCACCCCGCATGCCAAATTTGAGTGTATTTGTGTGGGATACAAGGCCAATCTCGCAGCAAGACCATATGCCAGGAGAATGGGGTAGGTCGGAATGGCTTAAAGAAGTCATGAATTCAGTTCTGGGCTTCTTGAGCCCAGAGGCAAAACCAGAACAAATGCTTGAGGCTCTCCAGATGTCCACAAAATGGATAACAAGGACAAGGGATGCCCATATGTAGAAGTCAATCCCCCATCGGGAGGCCTTGTTAGAGAATGCACTAGGAAAAATGGGCCAATTTAGGTTTCAACATAGCAGACCAAACACATTGAAACTGGTGATACCATGTTCCAAGAGAAGACTGAAGATGCTAACTATGGTTAAGCTGCTCCACCATGAGCAAGTGTAGAAAAAGCCACAAATATTCTTTGCAAGGTCTGTAATTCCTAAAAGGGGTATCCGAGTACCATTTCTAATCCTTCTACCAGGGTTTGGGAGACCGAACCCCAATCTTATGCAACATCTGAAGGGGAATGAAATTGATAACCACTTAAAAAGTCTCCTGGTCCTAATTGGAAAGCTTGAATTTAAGTTTGAATTCAGGCCAAAACAAAAAATTCTTGGTTGCCCTATGAATAAGGTTGGGTAGAACCTGCACTCCGCATTTAAAAAAGCTAAGAGCATGAATCCAAGGTAATTTGGTGAGGGGTCAGCCTTGAGAGCTAAGGATGGGGGACCACCAAATGGACCATTGATTAATGGATAACCCATTGTCGAAATCATCTCTCGCCAGCGAAGCCAGGGTTTGATAGCTTCCTAGGCTTTCCAAATTCTTTTGATGATAAAAGTGCCCTAGATAATAACAGGCTCCTGCATTGTAAGAAGGGTGCCCAAATCCAAACCTTTCCAAGCATGGCATCCTAAAGGGACTCCAATGGTATGCAATGTTGAACAAGAATTTTCCAAGCTTCATTGCTCTCGAGGGCTCTGATAATCCATTTGGCACAAAGGGCAATGCCTTGTCGACAAATAAAGATTATACTGAGTCCCCTAGCTTCTCGGGGTAAGAAACATAAATCCCAAGCAACATGATGGAAGCCTTGATGCCCACCACTGGAAGCCCAAAGGAAATTAGGGGGAGCTTCTCAATCTTTGAGTAGGAAACCTTAGAAGGAACCCAACAAGAGGAGTAGTAAACATGAGTGGCTACAAGAATTTTAGTGCAAATCTGAAACTTACCAGCCAACAAAAGAGGATTTATTATCTAATATTGAAACTTTTTCTCAATTCTAGCCACCACAACATGGCAAAGTTCAGTGGGAGAGGCCTGGAATGCAAAAGGGATGCCCAAGAATCTAAAAACTTCCCATGGTCAATCCATTTCCACCAAAATGAATCTAACCAACTAGGTTTGGGAAGGAAGGATTGTTTATAACATTGGGTCTTTTACCACTAGGTGTTGGAGCTTGAGGCTTGGAAAAAAATATTCAAACAACATAGAGCTTGAGTGACATTGTTCTCCTCCTCGAGGAGAGTGAGGGAAGAGTCATTGGCAAAGTGACCATTAACCAACTACTGGGGAGAATTGGGTAGAGAAATCCCTTTGACATGGGATTGGGAAACCACCTATGCAAGCAAGTAGCCAAATCCTTCAGTTACTAAAACATAAAGAACTGAGGCAAGATGACATCCTTGACAGATGGACCTGTAGAGCCCAAAAGAACTAGATTGTTGACTAGCAATGGTGATGCAAGTAGAAGCATCAACAAATAGCATCTGAACCATTTAGATGAAGTGTAGGGCAAACTCGAGAGTTGCAACATGGCTAGAATGAAAGGCCATTCAATATGATCATAGGCTTTGAAAAAATCAATTTTAATGAAGAGGGAAGGCTACTGAGAATGGTGAGCCCACTCCATCCCTTCCCAAACAACAATAATTTTATCTAGGATGAATCTTGATTTAATGAACCTTGTTTGTTCAGGTTGAACAATTAGACTTGGAAGCATGGTGTAGATCTTAATGGACAAAGCCTTGATGATGATCTTATAAGAGACATTGAGCACCGCGATAGGCCTCTAGTTGTAGATCTCTTCAGGATCATTAGACTTAGGTATGAATTTGATATTGCCTATGTTAATTAAATTACCCAATTATCCAGTTTGCATGGCTTCAAGATATACATTATACAAGCCACAACCCACAATATCCCAAAATGTTTTGTAAAACTCATAGGGGAAGCCATTCAAGCTGGGTGCTTTGTCATTAGCCATAGAAAAAATAGCCTCCTTAAGATCCTCTTGAGTGAGAAGTTGATCACATATAGTGCATTATGTTGTGGAAACCCAACAAGGGACTGTATCTAGACATTGTTGCAAAGCAGACTCCCCAGCCAAAGTGTCTTCCTGAGTTGAGAAGACTTGTTCGTAGTGTTGAACAAAGGCTTGTACAATGTCTGGTAACTCCTGTAAGAGTTGTTTTCCCTCTCGTATCCACTAGATGGATTGAGAAGCATGACGATCTTGCAAAGCCTGACAAAATTATTTTGACACTTTATCCCTAATCTTAAGCCAGTGGAGCTGAGCTTTGATTTGAGCTCCACAAGTTATATGAGCATCGACAATCTACTTCTATTGTCAGAGCTACACCACCTAGAGCTGGGTGGATGGGTCAAATAGCTGAGCCTCCAAAGTGGTGGTGGCAAGGTGGGGCTCTTGGGTGGTGGACTCATAAAAGCGGCAATAGAAACAAGCAAGTTGTCGCCCATAAATATGGAGGAACTGCGAAGTAGAGTGATGACATCATTCCACCAAGCTATCCAGCCAATCCCATGCATGGGATGAGGCTCTAAATTCTAGACATGTTGAATATGAGTTGATGTGGCCTTGTGGTGGAGAAGTGACGTGTTAAGAAAGAACTGTCTTCATAGCTTTGGGTTTGGAAGTTCTCCATTCAATGTGAAACCGTATTGGGAAATGATTGGAAAGGACAAGATCAACCAATGGTTCCACTAGCAAGGAATAACAACTAGCAAATGAGAAGAATGACTGGGCAAAAATCATGGCTCGATCAAGCTTCATTAAGACCCTATCAGGGCCTGCTCTTAAATTACTTTATGTGTACTAAAGCGAATGACCTTGGCATCAACCATCATTGAGATTGAAAAGACCCAATTTATTATGCATAATAAACCATGCCTCTCTTTTTCCAGTTGTCCACCGCATAGGCAAGGCTCTGTATTTATCATATGTGCACTCAACCATATTAAAATCCCCACACAAAACCCAAGTGGCGGTTGATAATGAATGAGTGATCTGTCTCCAAAGAGAATATCTCTCCATGACATCAATGGGAGCATAAACATTAATAATGCCAAAGGAATGATTGTTGACATTGAAAAGAGCCCATAGTGCACAATTGGTGGGGTCACATCCATGATCAACCAATAACTGATGTCACGTAGGAGAGAGAAAGGTGACAACTTCTCCACGACCAACCTCATGGTCATTGCAAAAAAAATGGCTAGAAGGCCAAATAACACGACATGCTGCTGAAAGCAAAAAACTAGACACTTTGACCTCCTGAAGGCAAAGAATGTCTAAATCTGAAATTTGACGATAAGCATCACAAATGAAGTATTTTCATGGGAAGTCTTTTAGGCCTCAAACATTCCACGAAATACAATTCATAAATGGGGATCGAGAGTCATCTCCTCCTTATCTAGCTCGTCAAGAGCCGAATAACTATTCTGAAGAAAGGCATCATTTGCTGCAAAGCTTCCAATTTGGAAGCTGAGATGAACAAGCTACCATTTCAATGACACAAAATCTCCTTTTTCTAGGCACCCAAGTGTGTTGCAGGACCTCCTCTATCTAGCAAAAGGAGGAGAAGGGCTATGGACTATGATGACTATGAAACAATTGAGGCCCCTGTGAGATTTGAAAGTTTTTTCCCCTCCTAACAACACCCCTAGAGGGGAAATGGAAGATTTCCCAATGTCAAGAGGTTTTGAAACAATCTTCAACGTCGAGGCCCCCGAACTAGGGATTTTGGGGGCCGGCTTGGAGGTGCCCAAATTCTTGTTTCACTGATTGACCATTGTGGACTATTCTTCCTCTTCTTTTGTAGGGGGTGTTGGCCCTAAAGAGGGTCATGCTGAAGGCTTTGGGTACAGAGATGCCAAAGGGTAATCTTGAATCTTATACTCGGAGGACTGGTAATGATAACATGTGTTGGGCAAATTAATATACTACACATGTTGAGAGTAACGAGTTTGGCCAACTTGTATATCCATAGTGTCTTTGAGGTCCTTAGAGAGGTCTACCTCCACAGAGACACGCTGGTGGGGATGAGCCAAATAGAACTTTTTAGGTTCTATGCATACCATGGTGCCTAGTGAGGAAGCTATTTGTTGCAAAAAGTTCTAGCAAGGCAGGGGAAGACTAGGGAACTCAACCCAAACAGGAAATTGAAAAGACTTGTCATCTAAGATGACAAAGTCATGAGTCTAGGGTTTGAAAATGAAAAGGGAAGAGCAAACAAGCCAAGGGCCTCAGCTAAGAATGTCACGTCTCAAACTTTGATGCATTCTGAACTTACTATATTTGGAGTGAGCAATGCTTTTGGTATGCTATTTTTAGTAAGTGAGATTATAGCACTTTACATTTGGTATCAGAGCCAAGTTCAACACTCGAGCCTTGAGTCTCCTACACTTAGTAATGCAACCATGTTGATGACCTAAAGTCGTAGGTGCATCAAGTGTGTTGAGAACCCTAGTTATGGGTCAAGGATTCTTTTGATGAGTTAGAATCTTGTTGATTCTTAGATGGTTCAGTTAGAATTGAGTAGAAGTTTAGATCGTTCTATGTCTAGAAACGTTATTAAGTGATTTAGTCCTCATCGCTTTAGTTGTGTTTGCCATAGGACTCTCTGCAAAAATGATGGATTGGAAATCATTTTGGAATTAAAAGGGTGAATGATGAGGTAAGTGTTGATGTGTAAAATTGTGCCTGGTTTCAACACTAACATGGGAAGTTTCAAGAATGTAGGACTTGCTACTTGAAACAATCTCCAGATTTTAAAGAAGCTGGCTCTTCCTAATTAAATGGGTTTTAAGTAAAAGAAAGAGAGGGAAACAAGATTACATATACAATAAGTAGAACCTAAATCTATGGCGATGTGCCTAAATGAAATATATTCTCCTAATGAGCACAGTGAATCTAATCCTCAAGATGCAGTTATATTAAAGAGCAGACATTGCAATATAAACATATGTAATTGAATCAGATCAAAAGGCTATATTTAGACAACTATGCAAAGACACAGATAATATCAACTAAGGCACTGAACATAGTTCTTTTCATTAATATTCTAGCAACATAAGAGGCACAGAAACATGCACAGATACATTAACCTTCATATCAGAAACAACAAAATTAAGGCAAATGACCAAATTTGGCCACAACAAAGTCTCTGATATCTCTATTAGATTCTTGATGAAAAATTATCAAAAATTGGATCCCCTATCAATTACAATTACAACTTATTTATAACCATAGACTTCAACCAGAATCACCTGCAACCACCTAAATCTTAATGGCAAAACCAAACTGGAGCTAACTAAGAGTCTTAGACCATTGAGATTTCCTGAATTTGTGACTGCTTCTCCTTCCCATACGTTCATTGGCTGAGGAACAATTGCATGTGGCATTCTAACAGTATCACCGTTAAGACACATGGCGACACTCATGGGCTCCTTGCTCAAAAAGAAATTGTGACACATGGCAGCGTCTGCTTGAGACAAAACTGGACACACGGTAGCCTCTGGCAAAATGAGAAACTAATGAAAAGACTTTAAAACATCCTTCAGAAACTGACACTTGTCACGCTCTGGTGCAACTATGACTTAAAGTACCTTCGTCCCACGAGCATTTGAAATAAAAGAAAGCCTTCCTCCATCATCACCACGTGGTGCGCTCCGCAATCAAGTTTGAAACTAAGATATGAAAACTATGGCCCACCATATATGCCGGTACTAATATACTTCAAAGAGAGACACGCAGCAACAGTGGCTTAATAGCTTCAAAACACGTGGCAACAGCTGCTAGCAAATGGCAACAAAAGAAACTTTTTGAAACTGCATCTAGTGTTAACACGTGGCGAAGCCCGCGACACTTATGAAACTTTATAAAAGAAACAGGGTGCGTGATACGTGGCATACTCCGTAGCATCTACTTAAAAGAGAAGAAACACGTGGCAATAGCCACTTAAAGCTCAAAATTGTTCTCTCTTGCTATAGCATTGACACTTGGCATGATCTGAGTACAAGAGCATAGGAACATGATCTGCTACAGGAACATACACAGTTACAAAATATAAGCCACTGTAACATATTATTGCAACATTGTTTGAAACAAAATGTAGAGTTAAAACTCTACAGTTCTTGGCGACTACCAGGACTTCTGAGCTTGCTTAGAAAGAATCCAAAACTGTCAAAAGATAATGCCACTGAAATGAAAACTCAATTACATATTCTACAATGCTATTTGATACGTAGACCATTCTAAATCTGATAATCCTTGCCTGCTTTGCAAATCTTGAAAAGAAAAATCAAGATTGATAATATCCTTGTATAAAAATAACTACAATATTTGTACCATAGCTTTCAATTGAAACTCCAGCTAAGCCATTGGTACCAAAACAACTTCAACCTCTCCTACAGCAGATGAATCACTCAAACCTTAGAAGATTGTATGATCATTCTATTTTGTCACAAGCAAAGCCTTTATTTCATCTATCATCAATATTGTATTACTATCTGGGAAGGGTGAAGGAAGACCTAATTGCACCAAACCTTCAATGTGTTTCTTCATATTTTTCACTCCTTTTACAACATCAAGGAGCTCCATACAATTCATAGCTGCAGTGTTGTAGCTCAAAACCTCATTTACCTTCTTAGCAGTTATCATTCTATCATTTATACCTACTACTGATAGTGTCTCATCTGTTGTATCATATAATTTCTGCAATAGAAGTTCAAAATCAAAAACCCTTAAGGAAACAATTGACAATGTGACCTGCACAGAAGATTCCACCTTCTCACACAGTTGTTGGGCATTCAATAAGAAAGTGAGAGATGGTTTGAGCTGAATGATCTCCTCGAAGATTATTTTCCATCCTGAAACATACAACTCTTTCACCAAATTTAGAACTCCTACATTCTGTGGTCTATTGGCCAACTCAATTGTCAACTATTTTGTTTTCTGCTGCTCAACCATGTACTGTGCTTGAGCTGCACTATTGCCATTTTGTTCTTTCAGTAGTTTTTATTGCAATTGTGTTGTTTCTTGAAACTTATCCTGATATTTCTTCTCTGTAGTGGCCTTCTCTTGTCTTAAAATAGTGACAGCAACTTTCTCTTGTGCCAGCTCAGTCTTTAGAGAAGCGACTTGAGCCTGTATAGTCTAATGTATCTGTAATGAAATAGTAGCCTGCAACTGTTTGTTCAAGTTATCTATTTCATTTATTTTAGACTGTATTTCCCATGTGAGGTTACTGCTATTCACCTTTTGCTGAACCAAATTAGTTTCCACCTTCTGTAGCTTCTTAGACACTTTTAGGTAGTCAATAGCAACTGTGGTAGCAGTCTCATTCATGAACTCTACCTTGTCCTGTGGCCTGAAGAGAGACATATCCATGGCCACTGCATTCATTGCATAATCATGTGGTTGCATTTGTTCATTTGACTTTACCACATTTGGAGACAAATGTGTCACAGTCAAAGACTACTGAATAGGGTCAAAGAGTGACTTCATGTGAGCCACAACAGGGATTTTGTTCTCTTTCTTTTTCTTCTTTTCCATTCTGGCCTCTCTAGCCTTTCTTGCTATATCTACTTGGGCTTGGAAGGTAGGAGGAGATGCAATATAACCTCCAGCAAAGGGATGGCCTTGAGGCAAGCCATAAGGAATAGCAAATAATTATTGGCTAGGGGAAAACTGAGGCGGAGCCTACTTGGGGACATATGGGGAAAATAATGGTAAGGTGATGGTCTGTGAGTACATGGTCGGTCCACTAACAAATGGGGGAAAAGTTTGTAAAAGCACAACAAAAGTGGCAGGAGACATGGAAACTTGGGTATTTGGGGTTGCCACTCATAAATGAGAAGAAACAGATATGGGAGAGAAGAGAGAAGTACTTACCTGGGCTTTAGATGGAGCTTGTTGATGTTGGGGCATGGGTGTCTCTTCTTCTTCTTCCTTTGGTAACTTTAGTCTTCTTATCTTTCAAGGCCTGTCAAATGCTTCCTCAAGATCCTCTTCTTCTTCCACATCAATCAAAATTAGCTTTTGCATAGGTGCTACTCTGGAACCCCCAGATGCCGAAGTTGTATGGGTCCCAAGAGGTGGTGCAGACACAATTCCTTTCTATTTCTCAAGAGTGCTAAGGGATTGGGGCCATGGAGATATAGGATCAACAGATGATGCTTGTCCTGTCTCTTGCATTCCTGGAGCTTCCCCTATTTCTTCTTCTTCTTCACCCCCTTTCTGCACTCTGCTTGTATATGGACTTGAGACTGGGGATGGATGCCATTCATTCCAAATTGACTCCCATGTCTCATTAGTTTCAACATTTCCAAATGAATGTGTAAGTTCAAAGATTTCTTGCCTATATTTCCAATAGGCCTCTATCTTTTCTGCACTCCATTCTTTACCTTTCAATGTTTTTCTTAAGCCTGTGGTCATCTTAATCTTTGGATCATACTCCTTCTCTTTGGCTTAGAAGGTTTCCCAAGACCTAGGCCCCTCATAAGGCAAGTCAGTCAGTTCCACATAGAAGTCTAGGTTATCCTCTTTTGGAGACCTCCTATCCTCCCAGAATGGGCGTCCCTCATGTACTACCTTAGTAGAAACCTTATTGCTTAGGATCCAGGAATCCAGGAAACTGTCTGAGTCATATTTCCATTTGTCTTGTATGATTAGGAAACCATAGGCAACCAATTTTCTTAATAAGAGGCTCTCTGTTCCTCTAACTTCAATGGTCATTTTCCCTCTGGTCCAGGGAACATCATACATCTTTTTCTTCCTTTTCTTGTGGCCATAATCATTATCTATGACAGACACTTGGCGAGCTACCTCTAAAAATGTGACCCTAGGGGTCAAGACTTTGGGCAATAACACAGGCTCCCCACTGAAACCATGGACTCTGATTATAGTAGTATGGTAGTCACAAGGTATTGGGTAATTAGTCAGGAAACCCCTAATGCTCTGTGTCATCCTGTGTTCTAGAGGCTCGGGACTTAATTGGCTAAACGTAGGGGCAACAAAACACTCGGCAAATTTGTAGGGGTCTGAAGTGTTAGACAACACATGAGTCCACGCGGACACAGGGATGGTTCTACTACCATCCGACTCGAGGTAATACATCTTTAGGGTCGCATGATGTTGGAAGAGACCAAAATTTTGATATAACATGAGGTGAAAAAGATATGTGAAATACCTGAATACATGCTTAGTCTGGAAACTGGTAAGCTGGTCAATCATGGCTGTTCCAATTTGCTCTGAAAAATCCAGCCGATATTCTTGAGACTTGTCTATGGTCTTCAGTCTAAAAATGACTGCCAATTGCCAGTCATGAACTGTGTTAGCTTCATTCTGCCTAAATATGAAAGCCAACATAGAGAGGGCTTCTTGGACGTCATGAGTAAATTGAGCGCAGCCAGTGGGTAGTACAGGTAATTAGGTATTCTCATCACCCAAATGCATCTCTGTATTCAGAAACTTCAGTGTGCTATGCAGATTTACCCATGTACCCTGCATCTTGGTAATGGTTGGGAATGTGGCTGTTTTATCATATTACAAAGCCAGCATGTCCCTTATTGCCTTGGGCGTAATATGAACAATGAAAGGGCCTTGCTGGATGGAATTTGACAGCGGGTGAAATAGCTCTGCACATAATTCAATCAACTCAAGGCACAGGTGCACGTTAGGGACTAGAAACTGCACCAATTGAGAAGTCCATATCCTCATTCTGAAAGTTTCCCATTGACCCTTTGATCCTCGAATGAGGCACCTTTGATGCGCTCCCTCTCGAAGACCTTAGTCTTCTTTTGTAGGTGCGTGTCATATATATCATTTGCATAGTCCTTTACTTGTTCTAGGTGAACACTCACTCTAGTTTTAGGGACTCTTGTTCTTGGATAATTCCTCGTTGGTTGTGCAGGTGCAGAAGCATAAGATTTACTGTTCATTAGCTTATCAGTGTGCTCAAAGATCTTGAGTCCTTCCTATGGTGACTGTCTCTGACATTTCTGAATCTTTGTGGGAATTTTAGGAACTTTTGACACAGAAGATAAGAGAAAACTGTAACAAAGTTGTACTTAGCTAAAAACGCTTGCAAAGAACAGAGCTTGGATGCAACAGCAACTTAGAAGCAGGAAGACAAAAACAAATGAAACTCTCAAAGGAACTAATACTTAGCTTAATGGGGGATTTTGAAACAATAAATGACACATCTCATCGTATTAATGGCATTAATACCGAGAGATAGCATATCTTTTTGAAATTCGTATTAGATGGAGTGTCAGATATGCTATGAGAATGGCTATCTTTCTGAAAAAGTGTGTACCTTTTTGAAACTTTGGGGATGGCTGAACAACCTAAATAAATGCAATTGCTAAAAGATAAGGGATCTCTACACTGCCAACACGTGTTCTCAGAACACTTATTTAAAAGGGAAAAAGAAAGAAAACAAAAAGCGCGAAAAGGAAATAAAAGCAGCTAACTTAACTATGATACATGATGAGCCTCTTCTTAGGTATAATGTTTCAGGAAGATTCCACTGACCAGAATTTCTTCAGGTTCTCCATCCATAGTTTCTAACCCAAAAGCATTTTGCTGCTTATAGGAACGGATCTTAAAAGGCCCTGTCCACAATGCTTTGAATTTGTTGTGTTAGCCTGGCTTGGCAGCTCTGTCATTCCATTTCAGTACTAGGGTCCCAACTTCAAATTTTAGATTTGAAAATTTCTTATCAAACCAACTTTTAATCATCTGTTGATGTTTCAAAACTGATTCATGTGCCCTTTCTCTCTTTTCTTGTACCTCTAGTAACTCGGCTAGTCTGACTTGCATTGAGCCATTTTCTTCAATTTTAAGTTGTTTCAACAATTGCAAGGTAGGAATCTCTATATTTAGAGGCATCACTACATTCTTACCATAGACCAGTTCATAAGGAGACATTTTAGTTATTTGCTTTGGTGTGATCCTGTCAACCCATATTGTTGTATTAAGTGACTTGTGCCACTCTCTGATGGTTAGCTCCCATTCTTTTTATGAGTCTGATCAGATTCTTATTGGTGGAATCTGCCAAGCCATTGCCCTATGGCTAATAGTTAGAAGATGTCTTCAGATATATTCCATTTTTCAAGGAAAACTCAGATAGTTTAGTCCCCAAGAATGCTTTAGCATTATCGGATATGATGGTGCAAGGAGGACCAAATCGAGTTGTTATCCCCTCTAAGAACTCTAGGATCACTTTTTCTATAGCCTCTTTGAGTGGTACTGCTTCACTCCACCTTGTAAAGTAATCTATTGCAGTGATAATCCACTTATATCCCATACTTGACACTAGATTAATCATGCCAATGAAGTCTAAACCCCACTGAGAAAAAGGTTCATCTACTATTATGGGGCTTAAGGGCAATGTTGCATTCCTTCTCTTCCTAGTGTAGAATTGGCAAGCCTAACATTCCTTGACCATTTGATAGCAATATTCAAATAGAGTAGGCCAGAAATAGCTAGCTTGTGTCACTTTGATTGCAGTAGTCTTTGCTAAAAAATGTCCCCCCGAAGCTCCATGATGCAACTCATATAATATTTTTTGGGACTCATCTCTCTCTACACATCTCAATAGTATCCCATCAATATTCCTTCTGAATAATATATGATGAAGTAATACAAAATGGACTCCTTGCTATCTATAATATCTTTTCTTGTCAGGAGAGAGTTCACTTGGGAATACACTAGTTCTCATGAACTGTATTCTGTCTTTGACCCAAGAATCTTGATCTATCTCTTAGAGTATTAGCACTGTTTCATTTTCTTTTTCTTTTGTCATTGATTTCTCTATATCTTGAGTCATGTATTGACACAATCCCTTACCTCTAACCAACTTGGTAGGCCTTACTTCTACATCATATTCTAAAATCTTACTTATCCAATTGGCTCTTTTTTCAGTGATCTCACCTTCCATGATGTATTCCCTTACACTAGGGTGGGCTACTAATATAAAAATTTTATTTCCTGTTACTAAATGCCTAAATTTCTTTAGGGATTTTACCATAGCATATGCTTGTTTTTCAACAAAATTGTATCTTGATTCATACTCTCTGAGTGTTCTAGAGAAGAATGCTACTGGATGTTCTCCCTCCTCTTGATCATCTTTCTGAGTTAAGACAGCTGCAACACTGAATTCCCCTCCATACACATACATTATAAAAGGCCTAGAGAAATCTGGGTTTCTTAGTACTGGTGCAGTTGAAATAGATTTCTTAACTTCTTCAAAAGCATGTCTTCCTTCCACAGTCCATTTGAAAACCAGATCTTTCATTAGCAGCAGAGTAATAGGTCTGACAAGCCCAGCAAAATCTGATATAAAGCAGCTAACAAAATTAATCTTTCCTAAGAAGGACTGGACTACCTTTTTATCAACTGGAAAAAATAGATTCTTTATGGTTGTGACCCTCTCTGGATCAATGGAAATCCCATCCTTTGAAACTATGTGTCCCAAAAGTTTCCCTTGAGGCATAGCAAAGATGCACTTCTTAGGATTCAGAGAGATCCCAAATTCTTGGCACTTTTTGAAAATAGTCTCAAGGTGCTCGAAATGATCTTTGGCATCTTTGGTGAATATGGTTAGATCATCTAGATAGATCAAAATGATCTTATTTATGAGCTCTCCAAATGCCACATCCATAGCTCGCTGGAAGGTAGCTCCAGTATTCGAAAGACCAAAAAGCATCTTTGCATATGCAAATGTTTTCCACTTTGTAGTAAATGTTGTCTTATGTTGGTCCTCATCAGCTAGCCAAATTTGATTATATCCTGAGAAACCATCAAGCAAAGAAAACCTCTCTGAACTAGCCATAGTCTACAAAATTTGTTCCATAGAAGGCAAGGGGCAGTGATCTTTTAATGATGCTTTATTTAAGTCTCTGAAATCAACACAAAGTCTTATATCCCCATTCTTTTTTCTTACTGGTACTAAATTAGACACCCAGGTTGAGTGCTTAATTGGAAAAATGATCTTTGATTCTAGGAGCTTTTGAAGTTCATCTACCATTAGTGGCTCAATTTTGGGATTCACTGGCCTTTGCTTCTGTCGGATTGGTTTTGATCCCTCAACCAGCTCTATGGTATGCCGGATGATATCTCTATTATAACCATGGAGATCCTCATAAGTCCAAGCAGTCACCCTATCATACTTGTTACACAGGGCAATCAACCTCTCTTTTTCCTCTTGGGTAGTAGCATTACCTATTTTTAACTTTCTTCCTTCACTGACCTAGATTTTAGAATAGTCATCTCTATTTGCCTTAAACCTCCTTTTGTCTAGGTTTACATCCTCGAGGTCAAATAGATTTTCTAGAGTGATAAGTCCTTTGGGAAGTTTATTTGACTTCAGTTGAATAATTTGATCCCCATAAGCTTCTTCAATCTTGGGTTGTAACTGATCAGCAAACTCTCCTAACTGTTGCAGAAACAAGAGTACTTGAAGGTCATTATCAAAAACTTGCCAATTCTGGTCATTATCTGGGATTGTTGATCTAACTATAACTTTGAATGATTCACTATTAACAAGTAGGTCACTTGCTGGGTCAAATTGAGAACCAATTTGTGTCATTCTATCTACTTCAGTGTTTTGTGTCCTAGGAATGACTTCAATATTGAAAGTGTCAAAACTTTCCATTAGATCACAAATCCTGTGGCGGTAAGACCTCATTCTTACATTCTTTGCTACTGATTTTTCCTTGACTTGTTTCACCACTAGTTCTAAGTCTCCTTTGACTATCAAATTCATGATTCCTCTTTTATTGGCCAACATAAGACCATGTACTAAAGATTTATATTCAACATCATTATTTGTGCAAGCAAACTGAAAGCGTATAGCTCTTAGAATTTTCTCACCATTTGGGGCAGTAAGGCAAATACCTGCTCCAGCACCATTCTTGCTTCTAGCCCCATCAAAGTTTAGGGTCCAGATTTCAGAGTTTCCTCCAGACTCTTTACTCTCAGATACTTCTTTTCTCATGATATTTGGAATATCTTGGCCTTCCTCAAAAATAACATAGGTACCCAGACTTGTAGATTCATAGTTCCCATAAGGGTCACTCTGCATCATGGTCATCCATTGACTATTTTCCTCTTCTTGTTGGTCGTGTTCAGTCCAGTCACCTAATTCTTCAACAAAAACTTTTTCCTCATTATTCATCATGGCATGAGATGCTTCTATCCTTGGGGCTGGTTCATCAGTGATGTGATCTTTGGACAAGGGTTCTGACAATACTTTCATCTTCGTCCCATACTTGGTTCTTAAAATTAGATGTGACCAATCTAGAGACATATACCCACCTATCTTGGCTGTGAAATCTCTAGATAGGCATAGACCAAAGATAGGGGGAATATCTATGACCACTATATCATGTTTAACAATTATGTTGGGGCAAGTATACAGCTGCAGTGGGAGTTGTTTGGTCTTTCCTATAGTTTGAACAGATTTCCCATCTAATTGCATGACACCTCTAGTAAGTGGCTCATATTTTATCTTTAAAGCATCTACTATTTGCTTTGGCATGACTGTAGTACTAGCTCCAGAATCTATCATTGAATTATGCAGCAATTTCTTTCCCACTATTAAAGTCATATAAAATGGGTCTGGCTTAGATTTACCTACCTCAGGTGCATTATTCAATAGAGCTATTGTCTACAAAGGTGTAGTGTCTTTGTATTGAGCCTTTCCTTTATCAGGAACTCCTTCCTTAGTACTAGCAGATTTAGAGCCCACTGGCTCTGTAATGCTTCTTATAACAGTGTCTTTTGCTCAGGAATCGCCAACATGTCCCAGATTGACACATGTGCTGGAGTCTTTTTCAAGTGGTCTACCACATTCATAGGTGCTTGTGTTTGTATCTTTGGGTGGTAAGGATACCTTGCTCTTTCCAACGTCTGACCAGAGGGTGCTTGATTCTAAACTGGCTGAGGCACTTCTTGCCTAGTAATTGGATTATAATGATTCTGGAAAGGGGGAGCCCCAGCAGTTTCATTATTTGTGACTTCAGGTTGTTCCATCATTCTTCGCTTTGACCTTGTGTAATAGTCAGACTGCACTAAGGGTTTCTTGGAAGTAGATGTCTCATTTAAGAATACCGAATCTTCATCTCCAATCCATGAAAATAAAGCGTGCTCAGGAGCAATTTCCTCTTCTTGTTGAATAGACATCCCCTGCATCTGAGCCATCATCACTGCATTCTGGACACTAGGTGATTGATATGGAGGAGCATTAGATGTCATGACTTGACCTTCTCCTCTTCTATGTTCTGCTATCTTTTGTTGTAGATTGCCTCTAGGATAGTCTCTAGGCATATGGGCATTGTTGCAAGGGAAGCACCAAGCATTGGTGTCTCCTACTAAATTATTTTGTCCTAGAACTATTTCTCTATTGGGATTATGAGGAATAGTTTGTAGAGGTGTAGGGATTGTGACCAATTAGTTTGATGGTTGAGGATTATTTTGCCTTTGAGGGCCTTGATATTGATTTGATTGATATGGGGGTATATTTTCTTGGAAACCTTGGTAAGAAGGCTTTGGATAGGAAGTTTGTTGCATTTTGAGATTAATTATCTCATTTGAGAAGGTTCTAAGGATATTCTGGACATCATCCATTTCAGATGGTTGAGTAGAAGGCATTGCTATAGTAGGTTGCTGAGGTGTCGGGAATGTATACATAGACGTAGGTGGAACTGCAAGATTAGGAGCTTCTTACGGCAAAGGTAATGAGATTTCTGGGAACATGGGCATAGGAGGCCTAGGAGGTAGTTTTCCAGCATCTATCAAGTTGTTTTCAGCTTTAACAGCTAACTCATATGCTTCCGGTAGTGTCTGGCCTCCTAGGGACTAAATCATTACAGATAT
This sequence comes from Cunninghamia lanceolata, assembly GCA_027924645.1. Lineage (NCBI taxonomy): Eukaryota > Viridiplantae > Streptophyta > Pinopsida > Cupressales > Cupressaceae > Cunninghamia > Cunninghamia lanceolata. The sequence continues at coordinate 4,782,122 of BSBN01000797.1, forward strand.
ATCAAAATTAAAAGCTTTGAGGTAGAACACAATAGCCATACCTGATAATGGTCTTGTTGTAGTAGGAATTCTGTCCTAGGTCTTTTGAAATCTTGAGTTAAAATTGGTCATGGCTTCTGGTGGTGCCCTTTTGATAGTGATTAATTGTTGCAGCAAGGATGACTTGTCACCCTTCTCACTAAATCTTGCAAAGAAATCATCACCAAGCTAATCCCATGTAGATATTGTATTTGGTGTCAAGGATCTATACCAGTCCAGAGCCTTTCCTTTGAAAGAAGCTGCTAACAGTCTAATCACTACATTTTGTATGGTGATAACATGTATTGCACAAACATTTGATACATCTTGAAGATGTTCTCCTGGTGTCTTAAAGTCTTCTCCATTGAATTTAGGCAGGGCCTTCAAAGCATTAGCTGGAATTGGGTCCCAAGTAGCTGGTGGCACTGGAAGAATGAGAGGACTGCCAGTGTTCCAATTCGCATAGTTCCTTGGAGGTACAGATGCTCCCATATTTACTCTTGATGTTGCAACAGCTTGATTTACTCTTCTCCTAGGAGTAGGAACTAAAGGTGGTAGTAGAACTCCTAGATTTACAGCAGACTGAGCTCTTGTTGTCGATCTACAGCTCTGACTCCTTGCAACTCTCTGGTTCATACGATCTTGATAAAGAACTTCAAGAAAGGTCCCACCTGACATGCCAAAAACTGTTGATGTGTAAAATTGTGCCTGGTTTCAACACCAACATGGGAAGTTTCCATAATGTAGGACTTACTACTTGAAACAACCTCTAGATTTTAAAGAAGCTGGCTCTTCCTAATTAAATGGGTTTTGAGTAAAAGAAAGAGAGGGAAACAAGATTATAGATACAATAAGTAGAACCTAAATCTATGGCAATGCACCTGAATGAAATATATTCTCCTAATGAGCATAGTGAATGTAATCCTCAAGATGCAGTTATATTAAAGAGCAGACATTGCATGATTAATATAAACAGATGCAATTGAATCAGATCAAAAGGCTATATTTAGACAACTATAGAAAGACACAGATAATATCAACTAAGGCACAGAACAAAGTTCTTTTCATTAATATTCCAGCAACATAAGAGGCACAGAAACATGCACAGGTACATTAACCTTCGTATCAAAAACAACAAAATTAAGGCAAATGATAAAATTTAGCCATAGCAAAGTCTCTGAATTCTCTATTAGATTCTTGATGAAAACTTATCAAAAATTGGATCCCCTATCAATTACAATTACAACTTATTTATAACCACAAACTTCAACCAGAATCACCCGCAACCACCTAAATCTTAACAGCAAAACCAAACTGGAGCTAATTGAGAGTCTTAGACCATTGAGATTTCCTGAATCTGTGACTGCTTCTCCTTCCCATATGCTCATTGGCTGGGGAACAATTGCATGTGGCATTCTAACAATATCACCGTTAAGACACATGGCGACACCCGCGGGCTCCTTGCTCAAAAAGAAATTGTGACACATGGTAGCGTCTACTTGAAACAAAATTGGACACACAGCAGCCTCTGGCAAAATGAGAAACTAATGAAAAGACTTTGAAACATCCTTTGGAAACTGACACTTGTCACACTCTGGTGCAACTGTGACTTAAAATACCTTCATCCCACGAGAATTTGAAATAAAAGAAAGCCTTCCTCCACCATCGCCACGTGGTGTGGTCCGTAATCAAGTTTGAAACTAAGATATGAAAATTCTGTCCCACCATATATGCTAGTACTAATATACTTCAAAGAGAGACACGCGGCAACAATGGCTTAATAGCTTCAAAAACACGTGGCAACAGCCACTAGCAAATGGAAACAAAAGAAACTTTTTGAAACTACATCTGGTGTTAACACGTGGCGAAGCCCGTGACACTTATGAAACTTTATAAAAGAAACAGGGTACATGATACGTGGCATACTCCGTAACATCTACTTAAAAGAGAGGAAACACGCGGCAACAGCCGCTTAAAGCTCAAAATTATTCTCTCTTGTTGTAGCATTAACACTTAGCGCGACCCGTGTACAGGAGCATAGGAACATGATCTACTATAGGAACATACACAGTTACAAAATATAAGTCGTTGTAACATATTATTGCAACATTGTTTGAAACAAAATGTAGAGTTAAAACTCTACAGTAAGTTGGATAGTTATACCTGATTTGGGAAAGATATGGTGACAACACAAGAGTGATGATGTGAATTAATAGAGAAATATATTGAGAAGAGAGATCTCTCTAATAACATAAAGGTTAGATAAGTTGATAAGAGGAAGGAGGAAAATCACCTGTGAAATAAAGTTGACAATGATGGATAAATTTATTGGTTGATCCTTCTCAGAGGAAGGAAACCCAAGATAGATGTTTTAAAGGTAAGAATGTTTGTATCAGTACTAGGCTTTGGGCAAGTTGATTGTTGAGCAACATCTTATTCTTTCAGGATGTGAATATGGATCTAGTAGAATCCATGAGATCTTTGGAGAATGCAAGGTTAAGATGTCTTAAGGATCTTCGTTAATGACTCATGATAGAAGTTGATCTGAGAAGTTATCTCACTCTTTCTTATAGGCAAGGTAGGAGTGATTGATGTTGTGAATCTTGTATGCTTGATTGTTATTAGTGTCGATGATTCACATTATTGTTGTCTCTAGAGTAAGTTATTAATTCTTTTGTGTGAATAAAGCACTTGAGTAATGATTGCATTCATAATTTGTGTATGAGATGCACCTTTTGTATTCATCGCATTTATGTGGGTTGAGTGATGATCACTATAAGCATGCATGTTATGCATATTTCATATTTTGTGTGAGAGATGCACTTACCATAATTATTGTACTTGTACTTGAACAAGTAATGTTCATAGAAAGTAATGCCTTGTGCAAGTGATGCACTACAAGTATGTGCGATATACTTTTTGTGAATGATGCATATGTATTCTTACCCTGTGTGAGCTATGCACCTAGGGTTCGTGTATATATGATTTCTAATTATTCATGCTATGTGCATTGTGTGACTGTGTGTTCATGAATGAGTAATGTTATATGCTTGTTATAACATGTTACTTCATAACTTGAGTAAGCAAGTGATGCATTAGGAATAAGGAATGCTTATGAGATAGATATGTGTGGAAATTTTCTTGTTTGAATTGAAAAGTATTTTGAAGAATCGCAGTATGTATTATTTGAAATGGATTAGGCACTTAATACTATGCAGTGTACTTCTATACAAATGAAACTTAGTTTTACTTTAAGAAAACTTGAAAGGATCTTTTTGGCAATTTAGTCATATATTATGTGATGATGATTTGACTTATCTGTGATTGTTTATCTTTCACAACCATAATGATTTCTCTATGTTATTGAAGATCTTTTGATCACCTTTTCTTTAATGATGATGAGCTTCTTCGACTAAATGTTTCAAAATTTGACAAACCTTTCTTGACGATTTTGATTATGTTATTTTTAATCTCTTTTGGTTGTGTGTATATTCTTTCTTGTCAACCATATTAGTTGGTTGGTAATGAAACTTGATAACCTTTGATTAGATGTTGATCTTTTACATTTAGACTTAACGTTGAATCTAGTTTTATTTTTGAAAACTCCTTGTTGACTAAGTCGGTCAAATAATAAACTTTGCCAACCAAGTGTTGACTTCCATTCTCGATGTCAAACCCTAAAGGCTAGTATTGTAATCTTTTCAACTGATTATATTTATGGCAACCTTCTATGTTGAGTTGATAGCAATTGTTGAAGTCTTTCCTTGCTTGACCATTTTCAATCAATTGAAATGAAGTGGCTTCACTTACTTTTGACATTTGACTCTCCATGATTTAAAAGTTTGAATTTCCACTTTTGAAATTTGATTCTCTTTTGACTTAAGAGTCTTGTTGTTTATGTTGATACAAAATATATCTATTGAAATATTCCTTTTTATTTAGTGATGAAAATTATGATGATCCTTTTGACTTTCAATGAACTAGTTTTCAATCATCTTGATTCAGTGCTACTTAATCTATGAATTAGTATCAAGATCATGATGACCTACTTGACATCCAGTCTTCTTGGTTTAGTGTTGTAATCAAGTTAAATTTCTTATTCTAGTGTTGATGATCTTTTGGGAGTGATGATCTTCAATGATTTAGTGTTGAGAACTTGTTGATCTTCATACTTCAATGTTGATATTCGATGGACTTCTTATCTTTTATGTGTTAATATTTTCTTGAATCTTAATGACTGGAACTTTTTCTTTTGTTTAGTGTTGTTTATTCACCAATGATGATAACAAGTAGTATGGGATGCTTGTTTTTCATCATAATGGTATTTTTTTCAGATGTTTCATGCAAGTAGACATGTTGACAAAATGAACATATTGTTTTTTTTCTATATGTGAGTAACTTTATGCGATTTAGTAGGTAGTTATACGTCTTTGAGTAAGTATGTTGGATAGAAATCACTTGTATGTAACTGTCTTAGGTTGTGATAAGACTTGTCTGAATCTTTGTATGTAAATGATAAGAAGTTCATTGATGTCTAACATCTAGAACCATGCTAGAAGAATAGAGATCCTAGAACAATGAGTATGTAGACTTGTATGCATGTGATCAGATTTGGAATAATTATAACTTCATTTATGTAATAAAAGATGTGGTGTTTGATGTATAGATCAATGAAGAATACCTTGAGTAGGTAGCAATTTTGCATAACTTGAGTTATGATTATTATATCTTCTTAAGTGTTGACATTACTAGGGTACAATTATATGATACCTAGTTAAATAAATACTTCTATGTTTTATATAGGACAACTATGTAAAACTTTAGAAATGATAGTGGGTTAGAACTAGAATGTTAAGAAGTGGATCTCCTATCTTAATTGGTTGTGCATATGAATGAATCTAGACTTTGAATTTTTATTCCTCAATTGCTTGGTTTTGGCATTGTACTCATACTTTGTGTACTTTATCCAAGTAATACATTTTGTGTGATGAATTTGGAAATAATAATTATCTCTTCGTGCTTGACTTATCTATAAAGGTTCAATGCAATCTTGTTTGCGCTAATGAAATAGCTTCAAAAAGGATATTTAATTTTACCTACTAATGATCTAACCACTTGTGCAAGTGATGATTGTTAGACACAAGGAATTGTCATTTGAGCATCAGGTACTTTTGAAATGATCAACCTCTTGGTTAGGTGGACTAGTTGTAACGTTAAGACATCGAGACGATGTCTCTTCCAAGTGGGGAAGGATGTCATGTCTCAAACTTTGATGCATTCTAAACTTACTATATTTGGAACTATTTATGGATAATTATATGTGGATTAAATGAAAGTTATTTTATTTTGATCTAGATTAAATGGATATTATTTTATTTTGAAAGATGAAATAAGTGAATATTATTTTATATTGAAATGATATAGTGAATATTACTTTATTTTGAAATGATGAAATGCAATGCTTCAACTATGCTTCAGCTATTTTGAAACTAACCTATTAATAGAAAATTTGAGTTTCATGAGTTGCAGGTTGTTGAAGACAGGGGTGTGGTTAAGGTAGAGGGGGTTAGCTATCTGGCAGGGTTAGGATGGAGTGGTCTCTCTCTCGCACACACAGACACTTAGAAATCATATAGTTGCATTCTTATTGCATAATTCAATCATAATGATAATTGCTTCTTATTTTATTAGAAAGGAAATTATTGTTAAGCTATAGTTGTTTATTTAATTAATTGTTGGTTAATATTATATTTTCATAGTGAAAATAAAAGCAGTTTTAAATTATTTATTGATTTTTATTTGAAATTAGAATTATTATTATTTATCATTTTAGAGACAATTGTGTTGCAAAAATTTAGTTAATAAAATTAAATTAGATAGTGAGTTTTCGAAAATAGAAAAATCTATTTTATTTGATAAATATAAGAAAAATCTTAGAAAAAGAAAGCAAGATTTAGAAACCAAAACAAAAAGATAGAAACAATAAACAATAGAAAAAGAGACATAAATTTAGAAAAAGACACCAAAACAAAGCAAAATAAAAATAGAAAAAGAAAGAAAGAAATTTAGAAAGAAAAGTTTTTAAAAGGAGAAAAACCCTCATTCTCTCACACACACATTTCATTCACAACATTCATTCTCAAGAAGAGAGCACAAAGAAGATTCAGACTTGGGTAAAGGAAGAAGAGTGGAGGCTTGTGAAGGTTTCAATATTGGGAGAGCACATTCACAGTCCATATTTACCAATATCTAAAAACAAAAGATTGTATGACTTGTTGTTTTTGTATGCTGATATTGTCTATATGAATATTATGCACATATATATAAAGTTGTTGTCCATGAATTCTGTATGTCCTCCATTTTTATGAGTAAGATTAATATTGTATGACTGAATATATATAATTCTTGATAGTTTTCAATATTTAAAAATGAAACTATGATATATTTGTATCCTGTCATGTTTTTTTATCAGATCAAAGCAGCTAGGGTTGCACCTTATATTAAAGTATAGAAAATATTAACATTATAGAGAGCTACAGGGGATTTTAAACAATCCACTCTGCACACAAAAAGGCCCCCAACCAGCTATACATAGTCTAAAACACAAAATGATGCCCCCAGATACAAAATTGGCATCTCCATTGATGTAAATACCCAGACTATTAACCCTATCTTGATATCTTCTCAGAGCTATCAACATAAAAACTATTAACATATACATATTATCATGCCATCCTACTACCTAGACACTGTGATTTTACTCCTCCAAAATTACCAGGTTTTCCTACCCCTCGACATCACTGGAACCCTCGAGCCCTTCCTCTGCAATGTAAGTTTGAAGCCACAGAGAACCATCATCTGGCACCATCTCTAGGGTTTGTTTTAGGAATTGAATTCCCCTCACAGCTGCAACATGGTACCTCGACAACATGCTTGGATCGCTGTAGAAGACCACCAGGTACCTTTCGGGTGGCCACCCTTGCCTTTTGATTATGTAGTAATCTCCAAGCAAGGGAATTCCTCTGCCTTCCTCATAGTTGGTTGATACATCCTCCAGCCCTCCTAAGAATTTGCTCCATATTAATTTTCTGCACAGCTCCTAGGTTATCTCTTTAGTCTCCCTTGCCTCCAGAATCACCGCCAAAAACATGGCCGCTATGTCTGAATTCACCCTATGCCTATGAAAAGAGTGGAGGAATGCCTCTCCAAGCACCATCCTAACTGCATGCAAAATTAATCCATGTTTGGTCTTAAACACTCCACTCAACCGCCTCTCCGTCACCACTCCAACGAAAGCCACCTGCCTTATGGAGAATTCAAGAATAATCAGGGTGTCCATCTCTGAGTGAGTTGAGATTATCACCACCGATTCACAAGCTTCTATACATTCTGCCCACTAACCCCTAGTGGTATTAAATGACTCGGCCAACCCCATTCTCACGCTTGCCATTATTAGATGGACATGTCTCACAAGCGATGTCATCATGAGAGGTTAAGAGAGTTTGTCCTTGTTGCATACTTGGCCAGCTCATCTGCATCGTCATTCCCCTCTCTATAAACATGTGAGACTTTATACTCCTCAAACTCCCTAAGTAGCTGGGTAATGGGATATATCCACTGCCTTAGCCTCCAATTTGGGGTCCACCCTGATCTTATTGCATTAATAGTAATGAGAGAATCTCCCTCCAAATGAACTTTATTTAAATTCAAATTCCTTGCACTCTGCAGACCTATTAGAGCAGCTCTGAATTCAGCTTCGTTATTGGTTCCAATTCCTAGGGGGATTGATTTTTTGTCTAAGATTCACCCTTCATATCTCTGATGATGCATCCAGCTCCACATTCACCTGGATTCCCTCTTGTCATCCCATCAAAATTGACCTTGTGCCAACCCACGCTCGGAGCCTCCCAATGCACATTTTTTTCTATCAACCTTCTCGGGACCAATCCCCAGAGCCCCATGAACGGGGGGTATCCTGTCATGTTTTTAAAACTGTATATATACATATAAAATAAATAAATAAATAAATATACTAGAATAGATATGTTGATTGAATTATAACTGTTGTACAAATGTGTTGTGTTACAATATATATATATTAGTATTGTATTATATTAAAAGTTCATACTAATAACAGTATAATTACTTAATTATATTGCTGAGACATTCTTTTTCAATATAGGTGTTTGATGTTATTACCAGTATAAAAATCTAATAAAAATCTTATACTAAATGCACAGTATATAATTATTATTATAGGATGCTGATGAAAGGATTTAAATCGATTCATTTCCTATGATAAATAAGCCACGGCATGGCCGTGGGGAGATAAGACTCCCCCACAGGCCTTACGGCTTGTGGGAGAGCCTTCGCTCCCCACGTAGCTTCTATAATGGAGGCTGATACGTATTTAACTGCTAAAAACTTTCTTTAAGTCTTTCATACTCCTTTTGGATTTCACCGCCTCTTTTCCTATGTTAATTGTTATTAGGAACTTTGCATTCTCTGTAGAAATTAACTAATATATAATGTGATTATAAATATGTTGTATGTATACTATTCGGTGCCTATTGGTAGCGCCAGTAATCTCTGCAATATATATATATATATATATATATATATATATATATATATATATATATATATATATATATATATATTCACAGAAATACATAACGGTTAGATATATATGTTACTGGGTGAAATTAGATGGTGAAATTAGATGGTGAAATTAGATACTGTATTAAAATCATTTGTTGTATGTATATATTCTCGCTGTAGATAAATTATCACTACTAAAGATTTGTACTATATAAAAATTATAATATATATATATATATATATATCAACTTGATGTGTATGTCTGGGGTTACTGTATAAAAGCTATTACTATATTTTTTTTAGAAAGCATTCGCTTTATATTTTATGTTTGTTGTGTGATGCCATTTCATGGCAGGCTATTTATTACTTCCTGAAGGTTTTGAAATATATATATATATATCTTATTTTATCACTATTGTAATTAGCTCATTGAGACAAATGAATTATGAAATTTTCTTAAACAAATAAATCGGTTTTAATTTAATTTCGTTAAATAAGTAGAAATTTGCACCGGAAACATGGAGGAAACTAGAAAATTCATTATGATCAAATAGTTATTACATTTCAAACTAGGAAACATCATATTCTTGAAAGATCATGACATACCACTGAAATGGTGAACTTAGTCAAAACTTGTAAACCAGACGGATGAAGTAAACTTTATTTTTCCAAAAGAACACTTTGCTATTGCATGTTTTTCTCTGGAATTAAGTGAAATGGTGTACTATTTGTGTAATATTACTTTCGAGACAAGGTGCCGAATGTGGGCTCCCAGAGACGGTAATTTATTTTTTCTTAATTACCATTTTTGTTAAACTAAATTGCTTGGCTAAGCTACTGTACCCTTGAAATAGATGGATTAGAAAAAGCCTAGATTTATGTTATACGTCTCTGCCACATTTTGCATGCGAGAGTTATGTCATTCTAGATTAGGAATGCATACAGGCATCAGGCACGCATCAAGAGATTCCCTCCTGCCTTTATCGTTCTAAGTTGCTAGGTTCCTCATGCAGGGTCGATGTTTTCTTCGAGTTAGGAAGAAACCCGGGGAAGTCCAGTACTTCGTGGTTGGGTGGAAAAAGTGCCTTAACCACACTCTTGGCCTAGCTTGCGGAAGACCATTGGGGTTATGGCGGTTGAGGACAAAGATTCTTATGAGCCACTATATGATTCATTATGGATATATTTCATTGTATTATTCTTGTATGGCTTGCATAGCCAATCTGTAAATTGTATAAATACTTTCATTGTTGTAATTGAGAAATGCTTTTGGTATGCTATTTTTAGTATGTGAGATTATAGCACTTTAGAGAGAACAACCTTAGTGTGGTTGGCCTCAACAAAGTGAAAAAGAAAAAACCCTTTGGTAAGGTTTTACACGGCGTCAAACTGAATCTCATGTGGAGTCCAGGCTTTGCCGACCCATTCTCTGAGCATGCTTTCAAGGGGGACTCTACCCACAAAGTACCCAATTAAGGTGAAATTTTCTAGCCATTTGCAAGCATTATCAAAATCAACAATGGGAAGAACAATATCTAGTGGTGTTTCAGGGGACGTATCTCGTGGAACACCTTGGAGACAAACTTCTGAGGGCATTTGAGTGGGGGAAGCCATTTGATGTCACTATAAAGCCTTCTAACTCTAGCAGCAATAATTGTGCAGGAATGAAAGGCCGAGGTCATATAAAGTGGGTAGAAAATGCCTGCAAGCTAAGCAGTGGTACCCACTCTACAATAAAAGTAGGCAAACACAATTTCCTATGAAAATGTAGTATGACACAAAAGCATAATAGATATTAGTTAATGCAGGTTATTAATTAGGAGGTAATAAATTTTACCTGGATATTAGTTAATGCAGGTTATTAATTAGGAGGTAATAAATTTTTAAGAACCGTGTAAATATTTTCCTTTCCTTGAAATTATTATTTTTAGTGACTGCTGTGCTTTCATATCAATAAATTCCATTATTTTTTTTACAGTTAAAAGAAAAGAAACTTAAAACATCTGGGGTTTAAATTTGATAGTTGTATGGCTATATTTTGTTCTAAAATTTTAGATAAATAAAAAAATTGTTTTAATATCTATTTAATTTATATATGTTTTTTTTAAAATAAAATATATTTTATTATTTAAATGATAATTTGAAGTAAATAATTATTAAAAAGTATATTTGATAAACTTGACCTCAAATTGAAGTCTTGTGTCACTTTCCCTTGATCATTAAATCTACAAAGATAGTATAAGCATTGATAAGGTGGAAGGAAAAGTTGGTTTACATCTGTCACATAGTTGAGTACAAAACAAAATATTTACTACACTTTCCAAAGTAAAAACAAAATAAAAGAATTATTGAAAGTAAAATTAAAAATTACATACAATTAAAAATTAAAATTTATGTGTCCATGTATAATTAAAATAAAATAGTAAAATTAAAAGTTATGTACAATTAAAAATATATATGTACTTAGTAAATAAAATAAGAGATATATGTATTTAATATATCTATACTAATTTTAAGGTATATATGTATTTAATTACGCCGAGAGGCATTCCTATAGTCACAGGATGGGAGTTGGAGAGCTCAAAGATTCCTTAGATTCCGTGAAGTTTTATAAGATTTCATTCTAAAAAATAAAAAATAAATAAAAATCACCTACAAGTGTTTCAATTAGCATTAAATATATTCATTATTCTTAGCATTTTACTGACATATTTACTATGGCATTCTTTATTTTGAGAGTTTGGAATTAAAAATTAATTAAAACTTCACCTCTACATATTATTTCTATACTAATTTTTGTAAGTATCAAATGTCACATTCTTTTTCTAATCATGAGACATCATAGATTCTAGAGCGGTCATTGCAATCATTCATTCTTTGGTCATAAAAGCTAAGTATCATTATCCATTGCATTTACTTTTCAAAACTAACTATTATAATTATCAAATTTATCAAACCTAAATACAATTAATTTAATTTAAGATGATTTATACTTAATTGATTACATTTAATTAGTTTAACCTAAGTTAACTTTTTTAAAAACTATTATTTAACTTTACAAAATAATACCATTAAAAAATATACTTTTTATAATAAAAAAATCATAATTCTTTTACTCGTTTACATTTATATAACCACAACATTTTACCACAATTTCTTTTTTGCTCATTTCTAACCTATTAAAGTATCTAATTTATGGAAGAACTCATTTGCATGTAAGTTTGGAAGTAATAATATTATAAATATTCTTTTCATTTTTTTATGAGTCTTTCACTTATTAGATTATTTTCTAAATAGTTATAAATTAACAAGTGTCACTAGATTGTGATTAATTTAGTTTGTATAAATACATTTATTTATTAATAGTATTACAATAAGGTGTATATAAGATATTGTAGCCCTGGGTAAATGTTGTTCTTTATAAGAAAGAATTGACTATCAACACTTGGTTGGAAGCTTGACTAATTTTAGAAGATTAATTCAAGTTAATTCATATTATGTATTATAATTAAAATTTTAGTTGTTGAAATCTATTCATCTTAATCTTCTATGTCTAATAAATTTTACATAAGACATTGTGTGTATATATATTAGTTTGAACTAACAACTTAAATGGATTAGACTCTCGTGACATTGTCTATAATTAAAGACTTGTAGATTATACTCTAAATGAAGAATATAACTTTTGTAACTTATGAATATTATCAAAACTCAAATGAAATAATTACGCCGAGAGGCGAAGCCTAGAGACGTTATACAACAAGTTTTATTTTACCGATTTAAATTGACGGTTTGTTAACTTTCATAAAATAAAATGAATATTTCATATACTGTAACTTATGTCCGTTAATCCTAAATTCAGAACAGAACAATAGACTTGAATCAATCGGTAAGAGCACTACATAACGAATAGAAAGAATGGTGTTAAGATAATTATCTGAACATAATGATAATCCTCAAGTTTATTTATCGCCAGCTCTCGAGTATGTGCAAGCTGAGATCCAATTTACTGTAGCTTGAATTTTTTTATGGATCTGGCAATATCTTTTGAATCTACCATTGTATGTGTATGGAGTTTCTTTGAGCCATGTGATGTTGATTTTCATTGAGGGCTTCACAAACTGCTTTGCTAGAGATGTTGCCGTTATAATGGTAATAGTGAATTTTGCCCGGTCTGGTACTGTGATTTGCCCGTGATGTTCTCCAACATGTGAGCGCCTGTGGCATAGGCATTTCTGGCCTTAATGGCATATTTTCAATCCCTTCTAATGCCCTTCTAGGTTGCTTCACATCCATGAATACAAGCTTCTCTAAACCCCCGTCTCTGCACAGCACAACATAGCTCATTACTTAGTTATGAAATCCATATTAGTTATCAGTTTTTCTATTAGTACTAGGAGTTTTCATAGGTAAAGTTACCCAAACCCAAATGAAGTTGAGGATAAAATGCACTTTCTTTGTATTTTGTCCCCTTCTTTCTCGTTGCATAATTGAGTTATAAAATTCAAATCTAGAATGAATTTCATTTAGCAGTGTTGATGGTGAGTGTGGGTTTTCTTGAAACAACAGCTTAGAATTTAAATTGTTCGACATTTGGTGAGTGTGGATTTCTGGAATAATTTAAGTTGTCTAGAACCCATTATCAAGGCAAGGATGAAATCCATGAAGAATTTAATTTGTCTAGAACCCATTATCAGGGTAACGATGAAGTCTATGAAGAATTTAATTTGTCTAGAACCCATTATCAGAGTAAGGATGAAGTCCATGAAGAATTTAAGTAGTTTCCAGTCTCTGTAGAATGCATTATCTGGGTAAGAATAAAGTCTATAGAATTTAAGTTCTGTACAAAATCCACCATCAGGTATCGTCTTGATTCCAAAAAACCTAACAAGGTACACTCAGAGCAATCTTCCAAACAAAAGTATCAATGGTATTTGGCTCTTGACAAAGTTGAGTCATAAAATCCACACCAATATTTCTAATAATACTAATGACATATCTGTCTCCCAAGTCCCAAATAAAGTAGAAAAACAAAATTGATGGTTAACAACATTAGATTTTCACAGTGCATTTCAGTGGATGATCCATCATCTGGATAGTGCAGGCAAAAATTAATGATTGCAAAACTCACATCATCAGATAAACCCACCCAAATGCAGATCAACATGCAGACCGTGCACACTTCATTTCAGGGGATTAGGCATGGCCAAATCAATTTCATTGCAAAACCAAGAACAGATTCTTACAAACCACACACTTGTAAATAAAGTCTGAAGATGATAAGAACAGTGGGAGTAACGCTTCTCTGCACTTACAAACCATTCAATAGCAGTTACAAAGCATGCACAAATATTTATATTTTTATTCATTCACAGAGATTTTGCTCAAAGAGCTGATGAGCTTGACTGTGAATGACGAGATTGTTCATGTGAGCGGGTCTTTCAAGCTGCTAGCGAAGAATTCCGTGGAGGGGTTCTATAATCTTTCTTTTCTTTTATGAATTTGTAGCTTGACTGTGAACGGCAAGATTATTCATGTGAGTGGGCCAATGTTGGGTTGTATTAGGCCTGATACAGATTACTTGAAATGGCGATGGCAGCCCTTTGACTGTGATCTTCCAGGGTATGCTATAGGTTCTCTATGCACTTCTGCATTGAATTTATATTCCAAAGAACTGTGTAATGCTTATGAATGGTCAAACAAATTGGTTTTCATATTTATGGATATTTAAGACATGATAGAGATTCTCCTATGCCCTATTACATTGAATTTATATTCCAAAGATTTGTGCAGTGCTTATGAATTGGTTTTTCGTACATCTGGATTTGTTAGATCTTTTGGTTTCAAAATTCAGAATTGGTGACATGCTTTTGGCAAAAAAAAAATTACTTTGTTTAGAGGATTCTTCTTATCAGAGCAATAGCATCCCCTTTGGCATATTAAAACAAATAAATTCATGTGCATCAAAAATTGAGTCGTAACTTAGGAGATGCTTTTGGTCAAGACCTGTTTGTATGATATAATATTACTATCCAAGAACTATGTTTGCAACAACCATTGGGTGCAGGTTATTAATGCTACGTGCTCAAGAGATTGTGCTTAATATTCTATTTTGGTACTTATTCTTGAGTTCCTGTTTTTCTATCTCATAAATCTGATATTCATTTGCAATTTGGGGTTGTGAATTGAGACATTAGGTTTGATGCAACGAAGTTTCTCCAAAGCATTCAAAATAGGTGTATTGTGATTGTGGGTGATTCCATTGGAAGGAACCAGTGGGAATCTATGGTTTGCATGCTGGCTGAAGCAGTTTCCGATAAGACTTGGATATAATATGAAGTGAATGGGAATCCCATCACAAAGCACATGGGATATTTCTTTTTCCGATTTGAAGACTATAACTGCACTGTAGAGTATTACAAGACACCATTTTTGGTTTACTAGGACTGCCCTCCTATAGGATCTCCTCCTGAAATTCTAATGACTCTGAAGGTTGATACAATGGACTATACTTCAAATCATTGGGTTATTGGAGATATCTCAGAGTACTTTTAGGTTGCAACGGAAAACAACACTTGGAGAAGAAATGTGGAAGATTGGAGACCACAAGTGGCAAATGCCAAACTATGCAATTTTTTTCGCATACAGAAGACTTGAAACAAATATTTGAGAGAGAATTCTTCTTTTCTGTTATAGAAACTTTATGCTTTAAGGATAGACCTGCCAGACCATATCATGTCTAGAATTGCTTCTGTTGAATCTTTTTAATTGATGCAAAAGCGGAGATGTTAGCTCTATTCATGTGTGGGAAGATGGATCATCCAATAGACAAATCAAAGTATTAAATATAATAGGATTGATCTTTAAAAAAAATCCCAAACTAATTAGAAATCTAAGAAAAAAGGAACTCTCCTGAAGATGGTTCAAAGGTAGGTCTCCAAACTTCAAACAATTGATGATGGTTTAGAAGCTAAATAGGAAATAAATTCATTAAAAAAAATCAAAGAAAGAAAAACCACACTTATCAATGGTCCATATACTTACCTATGAGATAGGTTGTAAATAGAATTGCAGATATATCTTAAAATACATAAAGTAATTTACATTATCTAAAATTTGGTTAATTAGGTTCTTATAGAATGATTTAATTGGAGGATGTTATACAAATCACTTGAGTTCTAAGAGTATAGGAAAAAGTGAAAATGTATCCCGTTAATTAACTTAATAAAATTGTTAAAGATTACATTCTCTTGAAAATACTGTAACAATATTTTTAAGGGAAATTAATATTTTAATGAAATAGAATTTATAATTATTTTATAAAAAATAATTATACAGAAGCGAAGCCTAGAGGCGTATAACCACAACATGATTGAAAGTTTTATTCTCATGATTTAAATTGACGTTTATGGGGCTTCATATTGTAAAATTAAATAAAATAAAAAATATTAAAATAACTTTCGCCCGATAAGAAGAAAGGATGAGTTCCTACATGATTTTTTTAATGGCGTAGACAATTTTCACATGCTTTTCGTCACTATCCATGCCTCCCATATTTCAATCGGGAATATGGGAAAGGCTTGCACGATCATAGTGTGGGTAGTTAGGGTTTGAGTGCCACTGGCAAGGTTGAGAAAAGAAAGATTAAACCATATGCACATTTTTGTTTAAAAGACAGGGCCACAAATATAATATAAACTAAAGATTATAAAGTAGAGGATTTTAGATAAAGTTATTGTTAGGGTGAGGGTTAGGGTTAGGGTTAGGGTTACAACTAGGGTTGCAATTATGGTTATAATTTAACTTACGGTTAAGGTTAGTATTAGGGTTAGGATAAGAATTAGGGATAGAGTTAGGGTTAGTATTAGGGTTAAGGTTAGGGTTAGGGTGAGGGTTAGCGTTAGAAGCAATAATAGGGTTAGGGTTAGAAATAGGGTTAGGGTTGGGGTTATAATTATGGTTATGGTTACAAGTAGGGTTGTCGTTATGGTTATAATTTGCCTTACGGTTAAGGTTAGTATTAGGGTTATGATAAGAATTAGGGATAGGGTTAGTATTAGAGTAAAATTTAGATTTGAAAGTTAGTATTAGGGTTAAGATAAGAATTAGGGATACAGTTAGGGTTAGTATTAGGTAAGAATTAGATTTGAAATAAGAATTGTGGTTACGAATATAATTTGTCTTAAAATTTAAATTAGGGTTAGGGTTACAATTAAAATAGGGTTAGAATATTTTATTAGATTAACAATAAATATAAATAAAAAATTATTACAAAATAAAATAATATAAAAAAATTATAATAGTTAAAAATAAATATCAAATAACTTTTAAAAATAATGTAAAATTGTGAAGAATGATTGATATCAACATAATTTTATATATATATATAATAGGGGGACAGATATAGATGCCTTTTAATCAATTTCTCCAATAAAAAGTGTAATATGGGTGTGTATTTTATATATATTATTCCACAAATATCTTTAATTTTTTAATCATATTACCACACATAGGTAGAGTAGGCCCCTCGAGAAGATCCTTCTTGGCATACTTTAGATATATTTTCTAAATATAGCTATACTAGTAATTAAAGACTTGTAGATTATACTCTAAATGAAGGATATAACTTTTGTAACTTATGAATATTATCAAAACTCAAAATGAAATAATTTATTTTGATCCAAATTTTTTAAAATTTATTTAGTAATAGAAAAACATGTAAATAGTCAATGTGAATTGTATAGCATATACTACTCAAATATGTGTCAAATGTAAACCGTCAAATGTAAACCAGCTTTGCCTTCCACCTTATCAATGCTTATACTATCTTTATTTATTTAATAATAAAGGGAAAGTGACACGAGACTTAAATTTGAGGTCAAGTTTATCAAATATACTTTTTAATAATTATTTACTTCAAATTATCATTTAAATAATAAAATACATTTTACATAAGACATTGGGTGTATATATATTAGTTTGAACTAACAAACTTAAATGGAATAATTTATTTTGATCCAAATTTCTAAAATTTATTTAGTAATAGAAAAACATGTAAATAGTTAATGTGAATGGTATAGCATATACTACTCAACTATGTGTCAAATGTAAACCAGCTTTTCCTTCCACCTTATCAATGCTTATACTATCTTTGTAGATTTAATAATCAAGGGAAAGTGACAGGAGACTTAAATTTGAGGTCAAGTTTATCAAATATATTTTTTAATAATTATTTACTTCAAATTATCATTTAAATAATA